>CM074727.1:154251864-156818088 GCA_037306005.1 Rhinophrynus dorsalis
GCATATGTGTGTGTATGTATATATCTACCTATATGGGCACAAGTTGTATATAGGCCTGCATGCTCATACTGAATTGTTGGCATTGTAGCATTCTTAACATGTGCATTTTTTTTCTTTTAACTCTCTCTCCTCCCATACCATCTCCTGTATTTTTCTTCTCTCTCTTTTCCCCCTCCCATCTCTGCCTTGCACAGGGTATTTACGACCCTCTGCAAGAAGAGTGTGGATTTTCTCTTGGTCCTGTCCTACCAGCAGTCCCGCTGTGTTGACCCCAGCAAACAACACAGCTTTGAATTCAATGTATTTCTGCTCAGAAATGCTTCAGACTTGAGAAAGGGAGTTCATCCCGAAAGCTTGTCAATCCAAAATTCTGTTAGTCCAATAAAAAAGGCATTACAAAATATTCATTTTGTTTGTTATTTTACATCTATATATATATATACAGTATATATAGATAACTATAAATGCATGGGTATTATCTGTATTATGGCTTAAGAGATACCGTGGGAATTCTGTTTCCTTAATTAAGAATTCAAGACAATTTCAGCTGTCCCAAACTGCAGGGGGTTGCTTCAAAGGGTTTTTACAGGATGTCTTTCCTTGGTTAGGTGTTTGAGAAATCAAAGAAAGGTATCTCCTAGTTAAATAAGAAAGGAGTAAGGACAAGCCAAACTGTTTGTCAACTAAACAAAGAGTTCAGATAAGACACCAAATGCTTCTGATAAACCGGTTCCTGGAGTCTTCCCTATCAATAATATCTCTTTGATGTCACCATAAATGGCAAGTGGGTGTGGTAAGGAAAGTTCAGTTGAGCTAACCAGTTTACACCAGACCTAAGTGATATGAAAAAAGGTTTAAAGGAGCAGTATTTTTGGGGTGGAATCAGAACTTGAGGAGAATTGGAGGAGAACTGGAGGAGAACTTGAGGAGAGAATGAGAGAAGTGCATCCTGGGAGGAAGACCTGTCCTTAAAGGGATAGTAATACTTCGTTTTAACTTTATTTTATTTTGTAGGCATTAAAAAAACATGAAGAATGATATAAGTCTTATCTCTCAAATCTTTATGGTTTATGAGATATTCACAAGCAAAGTTCCCCTCCCCGCCCCTTTTATCTAGTGTAAACAATCTCTTCTCAGATGTGAGTCTGGTTGTATGACAGTACAGATAACAGAAGGGGACAATTTTCTTTGTATGAAAACAATGAAAGCCCTTCCCCCCTTGACAAGTTTTTCAGCTTTTTCCATTATCTTAATTGAAGATTGTCCCTCTCTGCAGTCTACCTGGGCATCTCCCTTCTGATCTGGTTGAACAGGGAGGGGGATACTTTGTTTGTGAATATCTCTTAAACCATAAAGGTTTCAGAGATAAGACTTATATCATTCTTCATGTTTTTTTAATGCCTACAAAATAAAATAAAGTTAAAATGAAGTATTACTATCCCTTTAAGAGTCCAGATGGGAGCCCAGCAGATAAGAGACCAGAAACCAAGATTTGTGCTGGAGGGTGTAAGGAGATTTTCATCATATAATTTACTGGTATCCAATTCAATTCCATCTTTTCCATACCTGTAATTTATAATATTATTTTGTTCATGTATATACCATCCAAACTGTAACAGTATTTTGATTCTGTACATAATGCAATCATCTTTTATTATTATCCCTTATCTGTGTGATCCTTAGTTACAACCAACCCCAAAGGACAATTGTACCCTTGGTAAGAGGGGCTAAATAGAATTTCTTACACATGCACACACACACAAGTACACAGCACACAAATGAACACACAGACACGCACACACACAGGTACACCGACATGCACACAAATGAACACACAGACACTTATATTTGTTCTTTTATGTCAAAGGAGGAAGTAAAATATTTTTGCTGGTATTTACAGTGATGTTTACAATGCGACTGTCATTGAAGCATTCCTGTTCTAATCTCTGTTACTTAAAGGAAAAAACATTTTATTTTTTCTGTGTGATGTAAATAAAAGGTTGTCTCTCGGATCATCCCATTTGGTATTTCTTCCACTAACCAGGGAAGACATCATTCAACTCAGAAGACAAGAATATCAATTTAAATTGGTAAGTGAGGACAAACAGGGGACTTCTTCATGCAAGGAAAATCATTTTGGGACCTTTAACACCATTCTTCTATAGACCAGTGTTTCCTAAAGAAATTACAATGCTTTATTTTAACTTTTATTATTTTAGTTGCAGGTATAATGATGCTATAGGTTCAAAAGTAATGTACTTTATTTCATGTGCTTGTTGCGTTTTTTAAGTTTTAAGTTACATCAGTGATTCTATGACTTATATATAGCAATCTAAAGGATCAACCAGCACTCTCAAAAATGAACTTACACCATGGGGGGAGATGTACTAATGTGAGATAAAGAGGTGATAAAATGGAGATGACTTCTCCAGTGATATCACTTCTCCAGTTCCTATGTTATTCTATAGAGCCTCTGCACTAAGGTGTAGAAATCTGCATTGGCTCCATAGAATAACACAGGAATTGGAGAAGTGATATCACTGGAGAAGTCATCTCCACTTTATCACCTCTTTATCACACCTCAGTGCATCTCCCACCAGACGTTTTTACTCAAACATGGGCCTGATGAAAATGCGTATTGTCACATTGAAACGCTGAAACTTTGGAGTAAAAACGTCTGGTGTAACTTAATTCCTGAGAGTGCTGGCTAATGCTTTACATTAAAGTCTACACAGTCTGTATGTTCAAAAGGAAAGTAGAGGAATTCTGGGGCAAACAAATTGTGTGGGGATGCCTGAAATTGTAAAAAATCCAACTGATTTAAATGGGGATTTTAGCCTCTTGAAAGCTAGAGAGATCACCAACGCATTGCGAAACAATGTGTTGGAGACCTCTCAAGGCTAAACTCCACATTTAAATCAATGGGAGATTTTAATTATCCCCTATAGTGCAAATTGTTTTCCCCGGAACTCCTCCACTTTTGTTTTGCACATATGGCCCAAAGAGTTTAAAGGGATAGTAACACTTCGTTTTAACTTTATTTTATTTTGTAGGCATTAAAAAAACATGAAGAATGATATAAGTCTTATCTCTCAAACCTTTATGGTTTATGAGATATTCACAAGCAAAGTTCCCCTCCCCGCCCCTTTTACCTAGTGTAAGCCATCTCTTCTCAGATGTGGATCAGGTTGTATGACAGTACAGATAACAGAAGGGGACAATTTTCTTTGTATGAAAACAATGAAAGCCCTTCCCCCCTTGACAAGTTTTTCAGCTTTTTCCATTATCTTAATTGAAGATTGTCCCTCTCTGCAGTCTACCTGGGCATCTCCCTTCTTATCTGGTTGAACAGGGGGGGGATACTTTGTTTGTGAATATCTCTTAAACCATAAAGGTTTCAGAGATAAGACTTATATCATTCTTCATGTTTTTTTAATGCCTACAAAATAAAATAAAGTTAAAATGAAGTATTACTATCCCTTTAATGGGGCCTTTACATTATTCTTTGCCTTGTATCCATCAGTGGCTTTTAGACCTGCCTGACACGCTAGTCTTTCCTAATTCTGAAGTTTATTGGGGGAAGTACAGGATCTGTCTCAGATAAGGCGTCTCCAATGGATTGTTTTACAATAAGTTGGAGATGTCTATCATCCAAAGGTTTAATCAACTTACAGAGACTATTACAGTAATTCGATTACAATACATGTACCTGGGACTTAGGGATTTTAACTTTGTAAAAGCTGTTTTCATTTCCTTTCTTGTAATTCCATCAGGTATAAGTTTCACGTCTAATAAAGAATAAACTTAATAACATTCGTGTGGATGTAACTTTTCCCATTCAAGAAAATATTTGAGTTTCTAATTTGAAATTTCCATTTGTCAACTAGCAGGTTTATGACTAGAGATAAGCAAAATAACAGTGATTTGGTTTACAAATAAATTTGGATTATCTGGAGAATATGTCCTATTTGTCCAAACTGATTTGAAGGAATTGCTTATGGAAAGTGGGAGGGGAGAGGGTGACAAGGGGAGTGCAGGAAGTGTGCAAGATGGAAGGGGTGGCTGGAGAGATCAGGGGGTAGAGTGAGGTGGTGGAACACAGGAGAGTGAGGATAGATGGGGTGGAGATAGAGTGCTGGAGAAGGAGAGAGATGAAAAGGAAAAATGAGAGCGACAGGGTGGGGGAGAATGAGGAAAAGAGGTGGGGAGTGGGGGAGGGGAGAGTTGTCCTCTTGTCCTGGTGTGCGAAACTAGACAGAAACCTACTATCAGAGAAACTGTTTTTTTTACAGACATCATGTTATTGTTTAAAAAGCATATGAAACTGAAAGCTAAATACCTGTTTCACAAGAAGTGTTTCATGTTTTACAAAACAGTAGGTTTTAGTGGATCTTACCAAATTGTTTCACTGATTATGATTTACAACCACAAATCTGTCTGCAGTCCCATGTTCACAAAACAGTGAGATCATGTAGAGCAGACGTAGCCAACCCAGGTCCTCAAGAGCTACCAACAATGCAAGTTTTCTGTATGCCCCAGCTATTGCACACGTGAACTAATTAATGGCTCAAGCAATAGTATAAAAATAAAAAAAACAAAAATAAGAAGCGCCAGATAGTGTAATACTGATTAATATAAATAAAGAGTGTAGATATAATCAAATGCACTCACGTTTATTGATGGCCAGAGAGGTGTTTTCAGTCAGTCTGATATACAAGTTTGTGGAGAGTTTTCACCCATCTCCACTCGGCATAATGGTAATCCACAAACAGCAGCTGAAACACACAACAGAATGGCTGTTTATTTATAAATTTTTATTGAAAATTGAAGAAGTAGCACAATTACAAATCTATAAATAATGCAGAAACAGAACTGATGGATGAAGAGTAAACAAAATATAGAAGAATGAAAAGATAAGGATAGTGTGTACATTCATATCCTTACATTTATAGTAGAGAGAACATCAGTCTATTAGTAGCATGTTATTGAAGTGTGATTCGATGTAGTGGGAACTCCATTACCTACCTAGTTGGAAAAATGAATTAACACATAGGAGAAAAATTAGCATTGGGGATGCTCAATAAATAAGCACTACATCAGATCAGATTATCTACTAAATTATTCACATGTATTAGACCACTTTTTTTTCTTTTTTTTTCTATTTTTATTTAATAATTAACATATGAGTGATGAAAGAAAACATTTATGCAAGTTCCGCTAACTAGTCGGGGGATGGGAATCGTAAATGTATCACTAACAAAACTTTAATCCATTAATCCAAATAAATAAATAAAAAAAAAAGTTGCAGGCTTAAACACTTATGCGTTTCACTGCAACAGAGCTGCTTTATCAAAGCACAAAAATCCAACAAAAGAGAAAGGATACAGCCATCACATACAACAAATAGAGGAAAAAGGAAGTTTATTTATATTCATTGTATGTGACGGCTGTATCTTTACTCTTTTGCTGGCTATTTGTGCTTTGATAAAGCAGCTCTGTTGCTGCGAAATGCGTAAATTTTTAAGTCTGCAAGTTTTATTGTTTTTAATTTCTTTGGATTAATAGATTTAAGTTTTATTAGTGTTTGGAAGCAGTCGTCCTGTTGTGTGTTTTAGTTTCTGTTTGTGGATTACCATTATCCCGCATGGAGACGGAAGAAAACTCTAAACAAGCTTGTATGTCAGACTACTTTGGGTACTGTGGCTGAGGGCAATTCACATTCCTCAGCTGTTCATTTTGCTGGTATTGGTGTATACCATTGTCCAGCATTTTTACGTGTGAGTACGCACCTATGGGTGTTTGGTGAAGGCCATTGAAGTCTGATTGATCCCACACAGGGGCGCTGGTGTTTCTCTTCCCCCCACTTCCTGTTTTTACTATAATTAATGGCTCAGTCACTTTAATTGGTCTACCTGTGCTCATACAAGGATACATACAAGGATATCCTGAACACACGCACTGTTGGTAACTCTTGAGGACCAGGGTTGGCTACCCTTGATATAGAGAATGCAGATTATTTAATGGTAAAAGTCAGGATTTGATGCTCAGAGTTTCTTTTTGTGCACTCTGTACATGTAGGCAAGATATAGTTATTGCAGCTCTCCTTACTACACACATATGTAACCATCTGAATACTATTGATAATGATATTTTGAGCTCCCCAGGAATATATATTTTTAATGTAGAGAATACACCTGTCAGATCGTAGTCTGATCTGGTTGCTATTACTGACTCAATGTTCAGAGAGATACAAAATCTGCAATGCACTGCATGCTAGGGATGGGCAAAAAGACAGAGAAATTTCCAGCAGGACTTTTCATGAAAAAAAGCGATTTCCTGCTTTTTTTCATGAAAATTCCTTCCCATAGACATTACATAAAATTGCTCTCATTTTTGCCACTGCCAATAAGTGTCCCGTGAAAAATTGTGTAGGCAGTCTATGACTCTTGTCTTGCAGGTGCTATGCTACCTAACCATTATTTTAAAAGCCATAAAAAAAGGCACAGCCTTAATATATATCATCATCATCAACATGTTCAGCCATTGTCGATACACTGCAGGATGAAGGCCTCCTCAGCAAGCCTCCAATAACTTCAGTCCTTTGCCTTTTGGTGCAACTGTGTACCAACAAAATTGGTAATTTTATCTATCTTGTCTTTGGTCTTCTTCTTGGGTGTCTAATATCGAGTGGAATCTTTGTTTTTGGTATATCTACCATCAGGTCTTCTTGCTTTGTGGCATTGGTGTCATAGACCTTTGTTTGCTGACAAATCCATGCACACGTTTTTCGGTCTCTTTTTGTGATGTTTATAATTTGCCGCTCCATACGTCTCTGTGTAACCTTACATTTTTGTATGGCTTTGGCATTCAGTGTCCATGTTTCATAGCCATATGTAAGTTTATTTCTCTTAAGAACAATATTACTAAGTTTTCCAAATGCTTGCCATCCCAATTTCCATCATGGTGTTTCCATCTGTTGTAGGCTGACCATACCACACCTTTAAAAAGGGACACACATGAAAAATGCATACTACAGGGTTGCATTGTTTTTGGTGCACTCCTGAAATAGGCCTATTTCCTATGTGTCCCTTTTTAAAGGTGAGGTATGGTCAGCCTAATCTGTTGATATTTTCTGTCCAAGGTAAACATACATGTCCACTTGTTCTGGTTCTTGTCCATCTTCTGTGATTGTCCTTGATATGGTAAATTTGTTAAATATGACTTGTGTTTTGTTGAGAGCAGAGTGTACATGAAAGACAAAAAAAGAAAAGAAAAGAAGGTAAAATAGCTATATCAAGGATGGACAATGTATGGCCTTCAAGGTATGGCCTGCCAGCTACTGTTGCACTACAACTTCCATTAACCACAACAGGCCAACAGCCAGCTGAGCATGATGGGAGGTGCAGTCCATCTTCAACATGAGGGCCAATCCATGCTGTAGTAATCACAGTCACGAGGTTCATGTGCTCACAAGTTAGGCTTGTGCAGTAATGAAAATGCTTAATTTTGGAGAAGTTGGGCTGGATCGGAACATCAACAGGGAGCAGCCCCACCTGAGCAGTGAGTAATATTGAGTATGCGGTAGTGCAATTAGATTGGACCTTTGGCACAGGCACATAGGAACATGCAGTAGCAAAAAGCAGTGGACGTGAGCGAGGCAAGTGGGTTAACCATTTGAGTGCCAGAGGGGTACGCAACGTATTGCAAAGCTACCTGCAAGAGCTGCATCCAGCTGCTGCTTGTAGAGAGATCCTTGAAGGGCTGCATGATCGGGCTGTGATGGGGCAGAGTCTTGTTCATGACGGGGGAACATGAAGGATTTCATGCTGGGCTGGAGTGCCTACACCAAAGCTGCATGAAGCAGCTGGGCAGCACCGTAGGCATCCTGCACCAGAAGCACATTGTGCACCAGGAACTGAAAGCATTCTTGTGTTGCGGAGGCCAGAAATCAAGGTCAGAGTTCAGGCCACACTGGACCCGCTGCATGGATTAAGAGTTCTGATGTGCGTACAGCTAGTAAACTGTTCCTCAGCTGCTGTGCATATATGATAACTGTATTGTCAGAAAATGGGTTTGATGACTTCTGAATATGAAGGAGTGGATGGTAGTGTTTTGGTGGCGGGTGGTCAGTGTTTTCTGCGGGGACAGCCAGCCATGTGTTTTTGTTGTATGAGCGGAATGTTAGAGGCGGGCCAACTCCATGCAGAGATTTTCCACAGAAGAAAATCACTCCACTGTCTATGTCCTGGACTGGTATGAATATCTCCTCCTTACTGCTGCCCTGGGTGTGTGTGACAGGAGACACAGGTTTTTAAAAGGTTTTTTTAAAGTCTCTATTGTAAACAACAAAGAATCAGGACATAGCATCTATGGAAAAATTTTATAAGTGGTTAGGTAATCACTTGAAACAAGTTCATGTCTCTCCGGTGGGGGGGGGGCAGGGGCGGGCTGGGCCGGGGGGAAGGGGGGCAATTGCCCCCCGGGCCGTCCATAAATCTGAGTCAATGGGCCGCAGCATCAAGCCATCTCCTGCCAGCAGGAGGCGTGCACGAGATTGTCTGCATGATCAGCAACTAGAGGATAAAGGCTTGTTTAATGTGTTGGGCTGGCGTGCAGTGGAGCACTCTGCAGATACAGCAGTATAGACTGTCCCACTGGTATATTATGGACCTCCCAGTGGGCAATGTCCCATCAAGCTGGGGGCCGTTGCTCAGCACCTTCGATCCATCAGCACAAGGATTTTATTTGTTGCCACAAAGAGCAGCAAGTCTGGACCGGCCCCTCCTCTTTAATTTATTCAGTGTGTAGGAGGAGACTCAGGAGAGGCATTATTTGTCCCTGATCTGTGTTGGGCCAGTGGCACTTAACCCTTTGAGTGCCAGAGGGATGTGCAACACATTGCTTAACAGTGCGTTGTTTTCCCCTTTGGCACTCAAAGGGTTAACTCTTCAAGTGCCAAAGAGGTATCCAATACTTCTCTGGCACTAAAAGAGTTACCATTTTGTAATAAATCAAAGAGGCCTGCATGAACTCTTACTGCCCCCGTTTATTCTTCGGATGGTTTGCCTGTATCACTCAGCCACATGACTGTGATGCTGAGTAAGAGAGCAGCAAGGAACCAGCGAGTGCGTGTAGTGGGAAGTAGAGACACAGAATACTTCTGTCTGTGTCGGGGACCATCAGTCAGGTCTGTCTGTGTGAATCAAGTTTATGTCATGTGCTGTGCTGGAGTGGGTATTACTTCAGCTGTGCTAGAAAATAATATGATTAGGGATAAGATTCTCTCCCCTCACCGAGGATTCAGCTTGAAGAACCCACTCATCATCTCCACCAATGACAGTGCACACTTGCAGGAGGATATTGAGGCAAGTCACATGACCATTCTGAAGAGGACAGAGTGCTTGTATCTAACAGCATTGAAGAGCTCAAGAAGGACTGCTGGCTGTGTGCACTGCTGCATATTATTCATCTGAAATACAGTAAGCTTTATATCCCTAGAGAGAGGAGCAAAGGGGCAAAGGAGGGACTTGTATCTGACCAAAACTGGGCTACTCTTATCATTGCACATAGTGTCAGACAGCAATTAATACAAGAGTTGAGTTGTGCATAGCCCCACCTATGTAGGGGACAGAGACTTTATATTACTGACAGAGTCAGGGTGAATGTGTTCAGTTGTGTTCAGTTTAGTGCTCTGAAATGGATGAAGTCTGTAGGGATACAGACAGTGCAGGGGAGTTAACCCTCCAAGTGCAAGAGATGAGTGCCAAGCATTTCAGAGCAATGCTATGAGCATCATGGCACTCAAAGGGTTAAGGGGAGCTTGACTTGTGGTAATACAGTGGCAGAGTGTGTAAAATTGTCAGATGGTATGGATGTATGTGTGTAAGAGTATGCGTGTGGGTATGTCTGTGTAAGAGTATGAGTGTGGGTATGTGTGTAAGAGTATGAGTGTGGGTTTTTGTGTTTAAGAGTATGAGTGTGGGTGTGTAAGAGTATGAGTGTGGATATGTGAGTGACATTGTGTATGGGAATACCATACTTCATTAAATCTCTTTCAATAATATAAGTGTATGCAATGCATTTTAATAAATTACCTCACACAAACCTCTGGTACACAAAGGGTTAAATGAAGCTTGTGTTTCTTGTTTAGCTTGAATTTTAATTGTCTGTGGTGGTGGTTATTTAACCCATTGGATACTAGCTTCATCCACACCTTTGTCTTTAGCATCCAAGGGGGTACACATTTTGTGTACAAGCACATTTGTGTTGCATGGGCAACGGTATATGTATGTAAGGAGAAAGCACAAATCCAGTCTTGCTCTAAAAAATGTAAAGAACTGTTCTTGTGTACTGCACCTGATCATTACCTTTTTGTACACATTTATGTCTGCTTTGCACCATGTGTGACAAGAAGTGGGCAATATGGGAGTGTACTGGCAATTCATACCATTCCTTTGCGTTTGTATGCAAGATCTGTGCAAACTATTCTTGTCTTGCTGATGAATTTTGTTATTGTAATGTAGTCATATGTTGGAGTTCGCAGGGTTTGACCTAAATCTCAGGATCTCACCCTGAATAGTCTCGTTGCCCTAGGTCAGTGTTTCTCAACCGCAGGGACAGTGCAGCAGTTAGTAGGCATTTCTTTTTCGGACAGGTAACCTCACATTGTTGTGCTAAGTTCAGGCATAATTTCAGTTGTAAGCTCTGCAGTATCAATAATATAACATAATATATTTGAAAGCTCTGGTATCGTTGTGCAGCACCATTTCAATTGTAAGCTCTGTGATATCACTATTGGTGTCCCATTTCAAATGTAAGCTCTGTGGTAGCAATAGTGTAGCTTCATTTCTATTGTAAGCTCTGAGATATCACTAGTGAAGCCATATTTCAATTGTAAGCTCTGTGGTATCTCAAAAATAACTGTGTTAAATTGAAATAATTTAAAAGTTTAAAAATCAGATCTGTGCACATGTGTGCATACCTCCCAAGTGTCCCTCTTTAGGAGGGACAGTCCCTCTTTTAGACCCAAATCCCTCTGTCCCTCTTTCCCACCCAAATGTCCCTCTTTTTAGGAAATCAGATTGTGTGGTGTGTATATAAGTGTATCACATTGCTCCACAGCAATAAAACTCACATTAATGTTTCTATAAACGTCAGTATATGTGTTTATAAATTAGTGTGCTTAAATAAAATACTTTTGGTCTTGTTATAAGTTATTTATTAGGTAACAGAAGGAGGTGTCAATAGGTCATGAAACAGCCTAAAAATTCTAATAATGCCCCGCCACCAGCCACACCCCCAGTAACACCCCCTAAAACAAAATTGTCCCTCTTTGCCAATATGAAATGTTGGGAGGTATGTGTGTGCGTGTTTGTGTGAAGGGCCCTGGAGTGTGAATGCGTGTCAGTATAAGGTGCCCTGTGGTATATATTTTATACACACACATGACTTTAGGCCAGGAGTAGTCACCCAGGACTTTAAGAGCTACCAGCAGTGCACATTTTCAGGATATCCCTGAATGAGCACAGGTGGATTAATAAAAGTGACTGAGCCGCTAATTAGTCCACATTTGATTTATCTGGGATATCTTGAAAACCTGCATTATTGGTAGCTACCCTTACTCTAGACAGAGCAGGGATGGGCAAACTGTGGCCTTCCCACTGTTAGTGAACTACATCGCTAATTATCTAGAGCCAGCTATTTGCTGATTGAGAACAATGAGAGTTGTAGACTGACAACGTAGTAAGCTCTGTGGTATCACTAATGTAGCACCATTTCAATTGTAAACTCTATGGTATCACTAGTGCAGCACCATTTCAATTGTAAACTCTGTGGTATCACTTCGTAGCTCCATTTCAATTGTAAGATCAGTGATTTGTAATACTGCAAGCTCTGTGGTATCACCTACCTTGCTTCACATCATTAATGCCAAGTAAAAACTTAACAAAAAGGGGGTTGGCTGGGACGATGGGCTGGAGTGTTTGTAGAAATGGGCCACTTGATTATATTTGCCCCCCAGGCCAAAAGTTGCCAGCCCTCCCCTGGGGGGGGGAAGAATAATTGAGATCAAAGGGGGAAGGGGAGAAAGGGAAGGGGGGGAAAGGGACCCTGGGCTGTCAAATCTCTCACCCAAAACCAGGCAAGGACAAAGGAGACTACCAAAGCAATGCTTCATTGATCCAAAACTCAAGTGCGCATCGAACACCCAGAAGAGAAACGAGATACCTCCCAGGGAGACCAAATTGCCTTATATGACTGCAAATTGTTAATGCTATATGCATGTATCTTCTCCATATCTCTATAGAAGTTCACCTTTACCCTCCAAAAATCTAAGTCCGGGGCAGATGGTCGTTGCCAGGAAGAAGCACTATCTAGGCGTGGTGCTGTCAGCAGAAAGTGTAACAACTGAAACCGTCGCACAGGATAGGTTGGAAAAAAAGACACAAACACGGATCCCTTGGTACCGGAAAGCCCAAAACTTCACTTATCGACTGTTCAGTCTGCGACCAGTACACCTGAATCACTTCACAGGTCCACCAAATATGAGCCATTGTCTCACCAGAGGCTCCACATCTCCAACAAGAGTCAGTGTGGTCTGCATTCATCTTGTTTAGCCTCGCCGGAGTCAAATACCATCTGGACAGCAATTTATAGAATCCTTCTTGGGAAGACACATCTTTAGGGAAGTGAGTGACGCATGGATTGAAAAATATCGTGCCAGGTGTCTACCTGCTCCAGGTCAGGTATGTTCAATTCCCTCCTCCACACCTCAGTAAACCCAGGGAGCGTACGTGCCTCCGGTGTCTCACAGAGGTCATATAGTTTTGAAATAGTCTTCTTGTGTTTATGAGAGGAATTTAGAAACTGTTCCATCTTTGTCGGAGGTCTAGAGAGTGCGCCCAGTCTTAACAATCTCCCCAAGTAATGTCTAAGCTGTCCCTGGCCGGTAGATGATAGCGCTCACCCAAAGTAGAAAAGGGAAAAACAGTGTTGTCTTCCACCAATGCCTTCAATAAAACTAGCCCACTTTCCCTCCAGGTTCGAAAAGGGCCAGAATCTATGCCCGGGACGAACTCAGGGTTGCCACAGATGGGCAAAAGAGGTGAAGGGTACACTGTCCATTGTCTACTCTTACCCCAACGTTGCCACAGCATCAGCATTCTTCCCAGCACCGGCGACAAGAGTAATTCCCTAGGTATACAATTCCTGGGTACAAATAAAAGCGCAGATGGGTCCAACCCGGGATGTCTGGACAATGAGATTTGCAGCCAGTCTGCCATTTTAGGCAGCTTAACCATATCCACCAGACCCGTCAGCACCGCTGCTACATAGTATCACTCGAAATCTGGAAGTCCAAGACTTCCTCTCGATCTGGGAGCTGTCAAGAGCTTTCTACTGCATCGAGCTGGCTTGTTACGCCAAATGAACTTCCCCAGTACTGTCTGGAATTAAAATCGGCAGCGCTTGAAATAAATATAATAATCTGGGAAGGATCATCATCTTAATTAAATTCAATCGACCAAACCAAGAAATTGGTAGATCAGTCCAAGCTCTTAGAATACCTGAGATCTCCCCAATCAGCGGTGGGAAGTTAATGTTATATAGCTCCATCCAAGTAGGGGCTATTTGGACTCCTAAGTATTTAATGGATGTGGTCCGTCAAGCAAAAAGGAACTGGGATCGCAAACGGGTACATCTGGACTCCGCTAAGTTAACATTAAGTAGTTCCGATTTCGACACATTAACCTTAGATCCAGATAGTTTGCAGTATTCCTCCAACTGTTGCGCTACTGCTGGAAGAGAAGCCTCCGGCTCTGTAAGTGTGAGAAGCACATCATCAGCAAATCCAATGACTTTATAATCTCTATTTCCTCCCTTAACACCATGAATGTCTGGGTGTGAGCGGATAGCATTGAGCAGAGGTTCAAGCACCAGGACATACAACAAGGGCGAGAGAGGGCATCCTTGTCGGGTGCCGTTGGAGATGACAAATGGATCAGACAGGGTCCCATTAACCCTAACTCTCACCCGTGGCCCTTCATAAAGAGCTCTCACCATGCGCAGGAATCTAGGGCCCATACTAAGCTGGTGGAGCACTCCGAACAGAAAACACCAGTTCACTCTATTGAAAGCTTTCTCTGAGTCTAAAGAAAGTAGTACAGAGGGGAATCCCTGTTTTGAAATCACATGTAATAAAGAGACCAGTCTAGTAGTATTATCTTTAACTTGTCTGCCCATGACAAACCCAGCCTGGTCAGGATGTATCAATCCCGGTAACAGGACCTTCAAACGCTGCGCCAATATCTTTGTGAACAGTTTCAGATCCACATTCAAGAGGGAGATCGGGCGGTAGCTTGCACATTGGTCCGAATCTTTCCCTTCCTTGGGTATAACTGAAATATGTGCCTCTAAAGTCTGAGGGGTAAACAAAGACGAATCAGCAATCGAACTAAAAGCAGTCCGCATCCTGGGCGATAAGCCATCTATGAATTTTTTATAATAGGACCCCGTCAATCCGTCCGGGCCCGGGCTTTTGCCTAAAGGTAGAGTGTGAATGGCCTGCCTTATTTCATCTATATCAAATTCCGCCTCTAAGGAGTGAATAGCTGATGGAGACAAGCACTGAGGAAGGTGGGAGTCCAAGAAATGACAAAGGAAGGAGTCAGGAGCACCCTCCCGCATCCCATCAGAATCTGACGGTAGGTTATACAGCGAGTATCACAGTGCCTGTGATCTAGGTGTCACTCTCTTCTATGTACAAGGGTGATTTGTTCACCTAGTTTGGCCCGCCCCTTGGTTTCCTTTTTATACCTGGCAATTCCATCTGTCAGGCGCCCTTTCGTGGTGTTTCTGAGCCAGTTGTTCTGTTGCTACGTTTCTGTTTCCTGTGTACCGATTTGGCTAACCCTGACCACTCTCCAGTGTTCCTGCTTGTGTATGACCCGGCTCGTCTGACTCTCTCCTCCGGATCTCGACTCTGCTTGGCTGACGTTCCTGCTTGTGTATGACCCGGCTCGTCTGACTCTCTCCTCCGGATCTCGACTCTGCTTGGCTGACGTTCCTGCTTGTGTATGACCCGGCTGGTACGTCTACCTCCTACATGCTCCGCTCCGGCTTTGCTGACTTCCTCCTGCAAGATCACCTCCAGTGGGTTCCAGAAGACCCCCGTTCCAGTTTGTCGCCGTCGCGACATTATCATCCACTGTTCCAGTACTTGTGTGGCTGTCTTGCCTGGTGTCACTTTGTGCAGTACAGTGTTACTATCTTGCAGAGCTGTGTGCGCCTCCCTCAGACCAAAGTGCTGTGCTACCGCAGAAAAGCCTTGTGTAAACGTGCCTTTTAACCCTACCAGTGCTGTCTCGGTCCCACTCTCCCTACTCCAGTGTGAGCCTCGTTCATAGTGAAACTCTTGCTGAGTTGGCCGCTCTCCGTCAGCAACTCGATACCATCCCAGTAGAGTGTTCACTTCCTAGTAGGCCGGTTGGGCGCTTTGGCTCTCTATCTATCTCGTTGTATACACTGGGCGATTCCGTTATACCGAGTGGTGACGGGCAAAGGCTTCAGCACTAGCATTCCGGTACTACTTCTGTTGGGCTTTGGGCCCTGTCTCATTATACTCAGTCCGGTAGAGTCTGAAGAGGCTTGGGAGCTCTTGCACTGCAGGCCGGTTCGATACACGCCCGTGGGGGCTAAGATCACTTGCACCAGTAGTAGTCATCCCTGTAGGTACGCCCGTGGGGGGCTATTGGGCTCTGCTATACTACACACCGTGGCGAGACAGTTCCTATCCACTTGTTGGTGAGCATTTCTTCAGCACAGCTTATCTACACCTTGGGCGTGCCAAGCATCCACTTTAGAGACTGATCATAATCAAGGACTTAACCCTTTGTGGTTACCTTAAGCATAACCTACTCATACCCAGGGCGTGCCAAACAGTCCCTTTGAAACTATATCTATAAAGGACTTAACCCTCCGGGGTTATACCCCTTCCTTGGTGGTATATGTGTACTTGCTTTCCGTTTGTGCATTAAATTTGTATCTTCCAGTCACTATCATTTATGTACAACCAACCGCCACTAGAGGGCGACCTTATGTGTTATTATTGCTAAATAAAACTGTGTTTTATTTTACATACTGGTCTGAGAGTCTTTAACAAAACCGTGACAGCGAGGCATAAAAAGTCCGGAATGCCTCCGCAATATATTCATTTTTAAGGACCTTCTCACCCCATTGGGTTTGAATACTCCTTACTGTCGCAGCTCTCATCTGCCTCAGCTTACCCGATTTATTGCCCTGTAAGTAGGCCTTATACTTATGCCACTGGAACGATTTAACTGCAGTCGATTTCAATAAGGAGGCCACATCTGACCTAATTCTATGAAGTTCACTGCCCACCGCCCAATCCAAGCAGGACTTATGTCATGCTTCAAGTTCTCACAATCAGGACAACAGTTTCTCCAGCTCCCTCGCTTTCTCTTTTTTCCTATGCGTCCCTATTTTAATCAGAACCGCTTTATGTGCTTCCCACCACACTGTAGGTGGTACATCCGGAGTAGTGTTTATTTCGAAATATTGTTCCAATGTTGCTTTCAGGTGAGCTACAACTGTCTTATCTTCCAATAACAACTCATTTAATCTCCATGAGAGAGTGCCTGTCTTAGCGCCTGCAAGGGAAAGAACTACAAATATAGGGATATGGTCAGACCAAGTGGCAGAGCCAATTTCTGAGTCTCCGAGGAATCCCAAGGAAAACTGGTCACAGAGAAACAAGTCAATTAGGGAGTACCGTGCATGTGAGTGGGAGATGAAAGAAAAATCCCTATCTAAAGGGTGCTCAAGTCGCCAAATATCCAACAAATGATATCGAGCCAAGGTGTTGTTAAAGCGTTTGACAACTGATTTTTTATGTGAGGAGTGCGGTTGATTACAAACTTGCGAGGGGAGAAGTGGGAAGTTAAAATCACCTCCAAGAAGTAAAATACCTTCTCTGAAAGAGTCCAATCTCGTTAAAACATCTACCAGAAAAGAGCCTTGTTTATCATTAGGAAAGTATACGTTCATCAATGTAACTTTAGAATTTGAGATGGATCCCTTAAGCATGACGTATCGTCCAACACTATCCACAATGCTATCTAAATGTGTCCAAGGGCCAGAGGGATGGAGAAGTATGGATGCACCTTTAGATTTACTATCTGAGGTGGAATGACATTGAATAGGGAAATGGCGAGTGCTTAAGGTGGGGTGTTTTCCCTTGCAGAAATGAGTTTCCTGCAGAAACAAAATCTTAATATCAAGCCGTATTGCATCTCTTAATAACATGCTCCATCTCTCCGGGATGTTAAGACCACGCACGTTGAGCGAGCAGCATTTCAATTTCAATACGTCAGCCATTGCCAGGTCAAATAGGGGTCACGTAGAATGTAGAAGCACAGAGCCCCCCAGGGAAAGAAGTCGGGGAAAAAAAAAAATACCAAACTTTCACGGAGAGAGGAAGTAAAGAAATAAAGAACCTCTGCGCAACACAGGGGGAAGTACCACACAGAGGCAGAGGGCTGGAAGAAGAGCCCACTGAAGAAAAAGACTAAAAGGCTTAGCCAGATTGTGCGGTCACAGAGTGTAGCCCAAACATTGAACTTAAAACAATAAACATAGCTATTAAAGTTCAAAGCTATAAGACAAGGTGCAAACTTATTTAAAACATAGGTCTGAGCAGAATAATTCTACTCCCCCACCTCAGGAGGTGAATCAACAGCTCTCTCGTCCCCAGAGCAACCCACCCCGAAAAACACATCCAGGCCATCCAGGTTGTCCTAAATCCCGGAGTCCATCCAAAGAGAAAACCCCCATGCATGCCCTCCACCCTTCCAGCAAATGTCCAACTCCGTTTCGTCCAGGCCACCCATCTCTCCAGCCCGACCAGACCCAGAACGGGCAAGATCTGGCAGGGGAGGGAAGAGGCCAGGCCAAAAAGCGAGCCCCCATGACACCCCAGCAAAGCCACACAGACTATGTCAGTGCGATACAAAACCGGAAGTTGCCAAGGGGGGTCCCAAGATTTCATAGGAGTCCCCGAACATACAATTATCAAATCACTTCTCTCCCCCCCGTCCCACAGTATACTGCAAGTGCATCCCCCTCCCAGCACTGACCAAAATGCAGCCTGAAACAAAAAAAAAAAAAAAAAAAAAAGAAAAAAAAAAAAAAGGGGGCCGCACTAGGTCTCCACCAGGACTGGGACCCACCCACCAGCAAGAGGCGCATCCCAGCCTGACATTCAAACAGTAACCTCACAATCCTCCCCGGTGCCCTCACATCTCCGGTCCAAGAGGGCTAAAGGAGAGGTAAGGTCCAAAGAGAAGGATCCCGCAAGACAGATCAGCTCAGTTTCCAAAATTGGTTACCATAATAAAGGCTGTTGAATGCCACGCGGGAGTCACCACCCATTAATCCCTAGGCCCTTTACAAAACTGGTATAGCAACCCAATTGCAAAAATCCTCCAGTGGTGTATATTACCTCCAGTGTCTAACACAGATAGAAACATGTGGCGTGTGATCAAAAGGTAGTCCAGGAAGAAAAACACTGGGGCATCTTCCACCCGGGGATCACATGCATCTCTCGAAGAAGTCCACCACCAGGTAACAGTGGGCAGTGGGCTCAAAGAGGGTACGTTCCCTGACCACAGGGAGCAACAGAAAGTTCTGATAATAAAGCAGTGATCCACCACTCCGTGCAGGTAAGAGAATATCAGAGCACAGCAAACAGAAACTCAAAGCCCACAGCAGGAACATCACTGTGAAGATGGCAAGACTCGGGTTGTCAGGTCAGAGGCACGGCCTCCTCTTCCTCCACGAGGAGCTCTTCCCCATCGTTGTGGTAGTGCGTAAGTCGAAGCTGGTGCCGAGTCCTCCTGTGAATATGGCAGGTCAAGCGGCAGAGGGGGGATTTGCAGAACAGTACAAAAAGTGTCAGCCTCCTCCAGACTGCGAATGTACACCACAGTATTGCCTTTCTGGGCCTGTAGGCTAAATGGATATCCCCAGCGATATTTCATTTGGTGTCGAAGAAGGTGAGCGGTTAGAGGCTTCAGGGCCCGACGCTGTTGCAGGGTATATAAGGAGAGATCGTTATATATCTGATACTCAGAACCTTCACACTGTAAAGGTTCTAGTTCTCTGCTTCGTTTGAGAATCAGCTCCTTATCTCTGTAGTTATGCAAACAGCATATCACATCTCGTGGTCGCTGATTTTGGCTGCCACAAGCTCGCAGTGCCCTATGGGCACGATCTAAACCGACTTCATAGGTTTCCAGCTTCTGCATGGTCTTCCGAAATAGCGTTTGCAGTGTAGCCTCGAGGTGGTTCGGTAGAATCGATTCAGGCAAATTCTTAATACGGAGGTTGCATCTGCGGCCTCTGTTGTCCAGATCGTCTAGATGGTATAGTAAGTTGGAGATGGTCTCCTGTTGCTCCGAGATGCACTGCTCCAGTGCCTGAATCTGGTCCTGGTACGTTTCATGTGCTGTCTCTACTAATTGCACTCGTTGATTTAAGTGCGAGACTTCATCTTTAAGGTCTTGCATATCACGATGAAAAGAGGCCTTCATGTCTTGAAAAAGTTCCTTCATATCATCCTTAGTAGGAAAGGCACTCATCTCCAATACCTTAGAGCCGTCAGCCATGGTCCATTCGAGGTTCGCGGTCTTTCCACATCGACACATACCAGGGCACTGGTCCAATTCAACTCTTGTTTACAAGTCAAGGACTGCCATCTTCTTTCGTAGGGTAGATTCCGCTATAGCGCTGAAGTGCGGTCTTTCATTCACGGAGCGTCTGGGCTCTGGTCCCAACCTGGACAACCAATTCCTGGACATAGGCGATTCTCCCAAGGGTCCAGAGTCCTCCGTGTGCCAGGGAAGTAGCTAAAAATCTTTGAAAAAGGGCATTACTCAAAGGCCGAACAGCGGAGCTAACTCAAAACGCGGCCATCATGGTCCACGGTCAGCTCCGCCCCCCCTGGACTGTTGATATTGTGTCTCCCAGTCAGACCTGTGGTTGTGCTTCAGGTGGGATCTCATTGAGGAGGTGCCTAGGTGTGAGACTGCTTCACCATGCTCACGTACTTTTTGCACAGATAAATGATAGCAACATGCTTAGCTTTTAATCTTGAGTGAAGTATCTCCATATTGTGGCTTCATGCAGTGCTAGGTTCCTGAGGGGCTGCTATTACTACTACTGGGGATAGATGTTGATGCAATTCTACTACTACTACTCGGTGTCAAAGGTGCTGTACTTCCAGCAGCAGAGGCACTCATCACAGCTAAGGTTAAGGATGACCAGGGCTGGTCCAAGACATTGTGCTGCCTGGGTCCAAGGATGAAATGCTGTCCCCTCCACCAAAACACGCCCACATAAATTTTGTTTTATATACATATTGAAAGCCCCTTGGCTCCGCCCCTTTACACACCACCCACATGTACTCCACCTCTAGAATAGAAGCATATTAAGGTGACCTGCTGTGCTTCTTTAGAAGTGACTTTAGATTATCTATGCAGCTCGAGTGTGCATACAATCTGTCATACAGTGCAGATATGTATTGCAAATCTAGGAAAGTATCTTTGGGAATCATATTCTAATTGCAGTTTTGATTAAAAATAGGAGCTTGGATTGATTCAGAGCGAATATGCCAAGAAGTGGTTCTAGGAGAGAGATTAAATTTAACCCTACCAATTGCTACCTGGAATACTTTTCAGACTACAAATATTAACTCTTTTTCTACCAGGAATCTGAAATGTTTCAATGTAAAGTATAACTGTCAGAAAAGATGAAAATATACCCTGTGATCACAAAATTGCTATTTACTATCCAATATAGTGCAGGTTTTGTAATCGGGTAATTTTTCACTTGACAAGCTTCTGTAAACTTAAGTACTTGGGTCTTCATTTTGTATTTGCCATCAACTCAGATAAGACTGCTATGAATGTGGCTTGATATGCCCAGAATATGATTCTTCTTAATAGAAGCTGAAAATGATATCACTCCTCATTGTTATTTCTGGGCCAAGCTTGTGTGGCTTTCAGTGGTGTAATAAGGCCAGAGTGGGCCAGGGCTACCTTCAATTAATCTCCTATAAAATGTTTCACAGCCTCTGCCTCTTGCTGTGATCTAATCATAGACATGAGCAGAATGTTTGAAGCTTTCCTGTAGATTCAGTGCATTGTGCATCTTAAAATTTTATTGTGCCATTCGTGAGCAAGAGTTTGGCCTCTGTTACATAATCTTGTGTGCCTTTCAATTTAAAGGGATAGTAATACTTCGTTTTAACTTTATTTTATTTTGTAGGCATTAAAAAAACATGAAGAATGATATAAGTCTTATCTCTCAAACCTTTATGGTTTAAGAGATATTCACAAAGTATCCCCCCCGTTCAACCAGATCAGAAGGGAGGTGCCCAGGTAGACTGCAGAGAGGGACAATCTTCAATTAAGATAAGGGAAAAAGCTGAAAAACTTGTCAAGGGGGGCAGTGCTTTCATTCTTTTCATACAAAGAAGATTGTCCCCTGCTGTTATCTGTCTGGACTATAGACTGCATTCCACATCTGAGAAGAGATGGCTTACACTAGGTAAAAGGGACGGGAGTGGGAAACTTTGCTTGTGAATATCTCTCAAATCATAAAGGTTTGAGAGATAAGACTTATATCATTCTTCATGTTTTTTTAATGGCTACAAAGTAAAATAAAGTTAAAACGAAGTGTTACTATCCCTTTAAATATGCTCTTTATAGTGACACGAATAATTGGTTTCACTAGCATGCAGTCTATATATGGCACAGTTGATGAACAATTATGTTGAGAAGTATGGGACACAATGGCATGTGGATGCTAAAGACGTCCAATGCATTTATTCACCCTGGCACTATATGTTTTTTAGGAGTTAGGACTGCATGAGAATATTCAAAATGAAGATTTGGCACCCTCATAAATGATTACTTTGAAACAGCAAAAAGGACAAAATGAATTGTTCGGCATAATGGCATTCACATTCAAGATTTGATTATCTGATGGTAAATACCCTTAGATAATGAAAGTTGTTTAACATCCAGGGGTGGGCGAAAGTTGTCGCCGTGTTACCTCTGGAAATTTTGTGAAAACCACATTGTTAATCGCTTTTTCGTGGGAAAATCTGATTTAAAACTAGCAGTTAAAATTTTCACATCTTTCGCCCATTGGCCAAAATCTTTTGCCATTTTTTCAACGGTTAAAAAGTTTTCGCCCATTGATTTACGTTGTTTTCGCACTTCTGATGTAAAAACTTTTTCGCTGAAGGCAGACACAATAGAAGCACCTACAGAGTGAGATAGACTAGCTGTGCTGTTCTCTTGTGATATTTAGCAAAAATTGAGGCAGTAGAAGCTCATGGTGACTCCTATCACTATGAGCAGCAAAAAGAGCAACTGGAAGGACCCTTATTATGTGTCCACTGAGTCTGAGGAGGAAGAGTAGGAGGAGGAAGTGACTAGCAGTACTCAACCAATGTTGTCCAGTCCCTCTAAATCACCCCAAGGGATCCTGGTGAATTTAATAAGAAGGGAGGGAGAAAAGGGAAGGAAGGGAGAAAAGGGAAGGAAGGGAGAAAAGGGAATGGGAAGGAAGGGAGAAAAGGATAGTAGAGCAGGACAGGTCAGCTGCCTGTGCCTGCTGCAAAATGTGCTGCCCCTGCTGCCAGTTCCACCATTGATGTTCCTGCAGCCACTAGTGTTGTACCTGTTGCCAGATGTGCTGCCCCTGCTGCCAGTGCCCCCATTTCTGATCCTGCAGCCACTAGTGTTGTACCTGTTGCCAGATGTGCTGCCCCTGCTGCCAGTGCCACCATTTCTGATCCTGCAGCCACTAGTGTTGTACCTGTTGCCAGATGTGCTGCCCCTGTTGCCAGTGCCACCATTTCTGATCCTGCAGCCACTAGTGTTGTTCCTGTTACCAGACGTGCTGCCCCTGCTGCCAGTGCCCCCATTTCTGATCCTGCAGCCACTAGTGTTGTTCCTGTTACCAGACGTGCTGCCCCTGCTGCCAGTGCCACCATTTCTGATCCTGCAGCCACTAGTGTTGTTCCTGTTACCAGACGTGCTGCCCCTGCTGCCAGTGCCACCATTTCTGATCCTGCAGCCACTAGTGTTGTTCCTGTTACCAGACGTGCTGCCCCTGCTGCCAGTGCCACCATTTCTGTAACAGAAGCCACTAGTATTGTACCTGTTGCTAGTACTGAACCTGCTGCCAGTGCTGAACATGCTGCCAGTGCTGAACCTGCTGCCAGTGCTGAACCTGCTGCCAGTGCTGAACCTGCTTCCACCAATACTTTGCCTGCTGCTAGTGGTTCTTGTAGTTCTCGGGGGGGGGGGTAAGGAGAAAATGATGCCAAGTGTGACAGCAAGGGACCCTAAATCACACTTGCCATTCCCAAGCAGTTCTGCCACTGCTAGTACTACTGCTACTAAGGTCCAGTAGCTTGTTAGTGTTAGGAGTGAAGGAGGGGGTAATCAACAATATTTTGATATTACTAGTGACTGTGAGACTGAGGAGGAAGACTCTGCGGCTGAAATTGATGTGGTTGATGTTAGTAGTAACAGTAATGATGAAACAGCCAGAGTGGTAGGGGGAAACATTTTACAGCATCCAGACTAGCAGTCAAGGGAGCCCACACCATTCTCATGGGACTGGGAGTCCTCTCCTTCTCTTCACTACAGTGTCCAGGTGGAACATGAACCTGAAGAGGCCAGAACTGATGTTAGTGGAGGAGAACAGGCTGAGAATTAATACCACCACCACCAGCAGGAGCACAGATCAGCTGCCTGCGCCTGCTGCTGTTTCTGCTAGTGCTAGTCTGCCTTCTTCTTCAGGTAAAAAGGCAATGGCAAGTGTGACATTAGGGGACCCTCTGTCACATTGCTCGTCACCTCCTCCAAGCAGTAGTGAGATGTCTGGAATACAGCAGCAGCAGCCACAGCAGCACGTAGGGACTAGTGGTGGTGATGATGCTGGAGAAGCTGGGGTGGAAGAGACATTGATGGCCTTTTAGCAGAAACTGGGAAGGAATAGGAGACAGGAATGAGGATGGGCATCAACACCACCACTAGCAAGGACATCTTGGAATTAGAGGAATTTGCAACTGTTCTAATTCCTTCTGATGCTGAGTTGCAAGGGCAGCAGGATGCTGAGGAGTAGGTTATTGTGCCACAGACCAGCGTGGACACAGTGGGAATGGTGTCAACAAGCGATGCAGGACTAGGACAGGTTCCACTTGCTAGCAGTAGCAATACTCCTGATCCTAGTTGCAGTGCTGACTCTGAGGCAGTAGCAGCAACAGCAGCAACATTATCCACTGCCACAGACAATGATGGGGAATGTGGAGGACAAGAAGAAAGAGGCCATTGTTCTCCACCTTTTCCCTTCCCTCTGAAGTCATCATGGGTGTGGGGCTATTTTTCTCTTGGGTCAGGCACAGTACAGTCATCAGCAATGGCACTGTGCACAATTTGTGACAAGTCAGTGAAAAGAGGAAAGGAGTGAACACACCTTGGCACAAGCTCACTCATATCACACATGAAACACAGACACCATGACAAAGACAAAGGACCAACAGCAAATGGACCGGTCAAATTCAATGAGACAAACAGGATTGCATAACTACACAAAAGGGCTAGCAACAAATGGCCAGACATGATTAAGTTTACACACCACAGGGGGTCTCAATACAGTTCAACATAGTCAATGGCTGGAGTGGCTACAATACACAACTTCAGGGACCATGTTCCAAGGTTGGAGCCATTGTCCAACTACTTGGAATGTCCAGCTTCAACCCTGACCAATCAAATTACACTTTAACAGGCTGGTCATCTCAGCTATCTAACAGCTATAAACCTACAGTGAGAATATTTATATATTGTAACATTTACCAGTATTTTATTGTTTTGTATTGCTTTAACCCTTTTCAGGCCAGAAAAGTTTGCAGCACACAAGCATTGCATTGCTTTTTCCTCTGTCACAGCTGCCTATCCACCTAAGGTCTAGACCAAATCTCGTAGTCCATGATAAAGGCTTGCGATGTCCAACGACTGGGCACAAAAGGGTGTCAATATGTCCAAGGGTCCACAGTCTCTGGTGCCATGGGCTGATAAGCTTTATGCCCGGACAAGGGCTCCAGTAATGGAGTAGGATCCGTTACACACACTCTTCCTGGGGCATACTGCAGTGCTCCCCCCCGAGTGGTCCAGACATCAAAATCGAGACTTAAGGAGGCCAAATGTCCACTCAATGGCATTCCTCGTACTGCCATGAGCCTGGCTGTATCTTTCCTGGGCATCTGATTGGGGATTGGTGACCGGGGTCAGTAGCCAGGAGTTGCATCCATAGCCAGCATCACTTGTGGACAGTGAGTGACATGGTGAGACAGGGAGCACATTTTGTGTGAATGATGTTTTGTGTGGTGGATGTACTAGCTGTGAGTCAGGAGCATGGTGAGCAGTGTTGTGTGTACACCTGTGGATGTGGTGTGATTTAGTATTGTGAACTCAACCAGAAGCCATCCCCCTGTATAGGTTCCATTCTCGAAGTCTCTGTGTACTGAGGAGTTTTGGATAATGTACGAATCATGAGAGCTGCCAGGATATTTTGCACAGACATTCATAATCCTCATGTTGCTGTCACACACCATCTGCACGTTCATGGAGTGGAAGTTCTTCCTGTTGATGAATAGATGTGCGTCATGTGCTGGGGCTGTGATACGGACATGGGTGCAATCTATAGCACCCATGACCCTAGTTAAGCCTCACCTTGCGTAAAAGCCCTGCTTGAGATGTATCCACTCCATATCGGTGGTGGGGAAATGTATGTAGGTACTGGCCTTCCTTTTGAGGGCTGGCAAGACCTGGGCCAGCACTCTGGAGAATGTGGCCTGTGACATGCCAGATGCGAAACCCTCAGTGGACTGGAAGGGGCCACTTGCCATGAAATGTACGGTACACAGGAGTTTTTACAGGCCAGATAGGGCATGGTTGTGGATGTAGATGGGATCCACCTGATCCTCATACAAGGCAATGATGCTATGCGGCCTCAACCTGTACCGATCAATCACCTCATCATCGGTGATTCCAAAGATGGTGACCCTTGGGCAGTATACCCTGGGCCTTGGTGGTCATCTATTCATCCTCCGCTGTTGCAGGGGTCCATGTGGCAGCTGGGGAGGATCCTGTTGCTGCAGCTGTGCATCTGCAGGCAGGTGCTGTCCTCCAGGTGGGGGTGGGCTCCAGTGTGGCTCTTGAGCCAGAGCCTCCTCACTCGCAACAGGTGAAGGCTGTTGATCAGGTGTGCTTGGGGCTTGCTGGTGTTCCCTAGCTCTTGTCCTTGCACGTCTTCTCTGCAGTCTTCTCATCAATAAGTATCCCAACATACTTAGTGTTCTCTCTCTATCTCTCTCCCTGAGTGGAAAACAAGCCACAAGTGAGTGTGGTGAGCTGTCCCTTTAAGTACCTGGTAGGGGGTTGTGTAGGTGTGGTGATGAGGTGAGTGATGACCAATGGGAAGGTGTTTGTTGTCCAGGTAAGTGTTTGCAGGTGTGTCTGTGTTTTAAAATGTGGTGTGTTCTGATTGCTGTGTCTCTGTCAGTTGCGGGTGTGACATTGTGGGGTGCAGGTTGCGTCTGGATCGTGTGGTGATGTTGCACAGGTGAGCTTGTTTTGTATTTGCAGGTATCCGTGTTGTGTGATAACCCCCATTGTTCTGTGCCATGTTGTGTTGGTGTTTGTTGGAGGTCCATGTCCCTGTGGTGTTGCTTGTTGTGTGTGACAGTGACTTGTGGTGCATGGGCATGTTTTTTGTGTTCTTTTGGCATTGCACGGATTCATTTTGCCATTTACATGCTTGTGCGGTATGCGGATTGTCTTTAACAGTGGTTTCTTTTTGACCATTATGTGTCTAACGGCTAACAAAACTGGATCTTAAGTTTCAGCCGTTAAGTGTATCTTTTTTTCAGCCGTTAGCGTACCGCACTCCTATAAATGGCTCTGGGGAATCTTGTTCTATGTGTCTCAAAGCAGATCAGTCTATCGGCCGTAAGAGTTTGTGAACTGCTGTTAGCTGTTCTTAAGACACACCTTTAAATGGCTTACAACACGTTAGCACATCCGTTAGTGCTTTTTTTTATTGCTAACGGCTGCCTTTAAATCTACCCCTAAATGAGGAACTAGACCTTTGGTGCATTAGATAATTTTATATCATTAAAAGATTAATTTTATTTGACCATATATGGTATCACTGGGATTTTGGTATAGATTTATTGTGTTTACAATCTCCAGGCACTCATATGAGATTGGTACCTGCACATACACACATTTTTCAGTTGTTAGGAAGCTAATCATTGTCTCTGTACAAACTTTCTTTTATATATAATATTTTTGTACATGTATATTCACAAATTATGAACATTCACATCATTATCCATATGAATTGTCTATGACACCTTTCTTATGGAGGGACCATTGTTTATGTACCCCGATCACACAATAGGTCACCCATTATGTATCCGATTTATATCAAAGTCTCTTCACCAAAATGATAAATAATTCCTCTTGTGTGTAACATGAATTTACTTCCACATAAGGGCTCCAAAATGAATCACTACTTGTGAAGCTATTGGTATAAACATTTACAAACAACTTTGAATTCATATGGAAGTTCTGACTTGTTTAATTCACTATCGTTATCCAAGATAATTATGTTGCTTATAGTGTGCACACCATATTCAAGATGAGAGACTTTAATTCAGGGTTTATTCTGGTTTCAAGTTTGGTTTCAATTGAGGATCTACACTGTATAAATTATTAGGGGTGGGCAAAAGGTCCCATTGTTTTCCTGTGAAAAAATCAGCGAAAACCCAATTGTTGTCCATTTTTTGGGGGGGAAATCCGCTTTAAATATAGCAATTAAAATCTTCACCGTTTTCGCCCACAGGCAAAAAATTTTCAGCATTTTTTCAATGGCTAGAACGTTTTTGTCCCTAGATTAATTTGTTTTTTTGACTTTTCACTATAAAAACGTGCTGTTTTCTAGGAAGTGGAACACAACAGAAGCAGCTACAGAGACAGAGAGAGATGTGTACTGTGCTGTTCTACTGTTCTGCGTTAGTAGCAAAATTGATGCTGGATAGGCTCATAGTGACTGCTATCACTATGAGCAAGTTTAAAGGGATAGTAATACTTCGTTTTATCTTTATTATATTTTGTAGGCATTAAAAAAACATGAAGAAGGATAAAAGTCGTATCTCTCAAACCTTTATGGTTTGAGAGATATTCACAAGCAAAGTTTCCCCTCCCGCCCCTTTTACCTAGTGTAAGTCATCTCTTCTCAGATGTGGAATCTGGTTGTAAGACCAGACAGATAACAGCAGGGGACAATCTTCTTCCTATGAGAACAATGAAAGCCCTGCACACCTTGACAAGTTTTTCAGGTTTTTCCCTTATCTTAATTGAAGATTGTCCCTCTCTGCAGTCTACCTGGGCACATCCCTTCTGATCTGACTGAACAGTGTTACATCAGTAAAAGGGGCGGGAGGGGGCATCTTCACCGCCACCAGCAGTGAGCTTTTGGAATTTGCGGAGCTTGCAACTGCTCTAATTCCTGCTGCGGTTGAGTTGCAAGGGCAGAAAGATGCTCAGGAGCAGGCTAGTGTGCCACAGACCACCGTGGACACAGTGGGAATGGAGTCAACAAGTGATGTAGAACTAGGGCAGGTTCCACTTGCCAGCAGCAATACTCCTGGTCCTAGATGCAGTGCTGATTGTGAGTCAGAAGCAGAAACAGCAGCAACATCATCCTCTACCCCAGCCAGTGAAGGGGAATATAGAGGAGAAGACGAAAGAGCCCCTTCTTCTCCACCTTTTCCCTCCCCCATGAAGTCATGGGTGTGGGACTATTTTTCTCTTGGGGCAGGCACAGTGCAGTCAATAACATCAGCACTGTGCACAGTTTGTGACAAGTCAGTGACAAGGGTAAAGGAGGGAATATACCTTGGCACAACTGCCCTGATAACACACATGAAACACAGACACCATGACATTTATGTGATACATGTTAAAGCCAAACACCCACCACAGAAATCAAGCAATGCTGTTGCTGTACCTCCTGACTCTCCATAAAGGCAACAAGAGATGAGGTGGAGGTCAAAGAGGGGGAAGACAGAGACAAAGGCTGGAATTTCGATGATGAGCGATACCACTAGCTTGCCATCGCCTTCTTGCTCTCGGGTAACTACATCTTCCTCCAATCCACCACGTTCATCCCATCATCATTACACATGGCAGTGTGGTGGAAGAGAATCACAAGCAGGGCATCAAGCGGCATCTAAAGGAGATTCCATCCTGCAGAATATGGTAAGCTGGTGACAGGGAGGATTCATCATTACTATTAAACTGTCAGCAAGTCGTCATTTGTCCTTAGCGAGGTGTGAACAAGGGGCATAGTGACAGCAGTGTGTCACGGTTTGTTTTGACTCTCAGACACAGAGTAAGATAAAAATAAAACTTTATTGAAAAGTTTAATGGGAACCCTCATGGGTCCTGAACATACACATATATTACATGTACATAATGGATTCAAACAGTAGTATTTGCAAGATACAGCATGGTAGGCTCTACCAGCCTTGCCAATATACCGGGCAAGGCAGCCTAGAGGGCAACACAACAATTTAACTGTGGCTCTACCGGCCTTGCCAATATACCGGGCAAGGCAGCCTGGAGGGTTACACGACAATCTGAATGTGGCTCTACCGGCCTTGCCAATATACCGGGCATGGCAGCCTGAAGGATGGCACTGTGGAATGAAGACAGGCTCTACCGGCCTTGCCAATATACCGGGCAAGGCAACCTGGAGGGTAACAATCAATCTGAATATGGCTCTACCGGCCTTGCCAATATACCGGGCAAGGCAGCCAGGAGGACAGAAGGACAGCTCCACAAATGCTGAATAGATGGAACAGCAGCATAAGATGGAACAGTGGAGAGAACCAGTATCACATCCAGGGAAGCCAAACCGGTTCTATAATGGAGGCAGCAGCAACCGGTGAATGAAGTGTTAACCAGTACCATGCACTGGACAACAGTATAGCAAACCGTTCTATATAGATGGATCAGCAACCGGTAATGTGGAGTAAACCAGTATCGTGCATTGGACAACAGGAATGCCCAACCGGTTCAGTCATACAGCGGAATCAGCAACCGGTAAATGTGGAGTAAACCAGTATCGTGTATTGGACAACAATAGCGTCTAACCGGTTCTATACTAGCGAATCAGCAACCGGTGAATGTGGAGTGAACCAGTACCACGTACTGGAAGACAGAAACGCCCAACTGGTTCTATAAGCGGAATCAGCAACCGGTTAATGTGGAGTAAACCAGAATGGTGTAATGGACAACAATAGCGTCTAGCCGGTTCTATACTAGCAAATAAGCAACCGGTGAATGTGGAGTAAACCAGTATCGTGTATAGGACAACAGGAATGCCCCAGCTGGTTCTATAAGCGGAATCAGCAACCGGTTAATGTGGAGTAAACCAGTACCGCGTACTGGAATACAGGGACGCCCAACCGGTTCTATACAGCGAGATTAGCAACCGGTGAATGTGGAGTAAACCAGTACAGTGTACTGGACAACAGTGAAGCCCAACCGGTTCTATACAGCCAGATTATCAACCGGTGAATGTGGAGTAAACCAGTACCGCGTACTGGACAACTGTGAAGCCCAACCGGTTCTATACAGCGGAATCAGCAACCGGTGAATGTAGAGCAAACCAGTGATCAGAATGTCGCCCAGACAACCCAGCAGCCAGATGATGACAGTGAGGATACAGCAAAAGGAACAGCAGACAAGCCAGGACGACCACTGGAACGACAGGACTGCCAACCAGGTCAGGAACAGAGCAGGAACAACGGCAGCACGGGATCAGGAACGGAAGCAGGAACGGCAGCCCAACCGGATCTGGAACGGAGGCAGGAACCACGCAGGAGAGGCACTGACTACTGGAGGACGCTGACACTGGTAGCAGAGTGAAACAGGCCCAAGGAACAGGTACAGGTACAGGCAGGTGACTGCTGACATAGAGACATCACGAAAGGGCAACCAAAGGGTGCCTCAGCCCAGTCTATATAGGCAATACTGGGCGGGCAAAAGACAGGCAGCCAATGGAGAGTACACACACCTGACTGACTGCAGAAGTCAACAATCAAGGGCACCGTGATACAGTTGTACTTGGTTTATGGTGGGGGGATTCCACAATGGGGACCCTAATTATCATGGTGTTTGGATAGAGTTGTGCCAGGTGTTTCATGTGAGTGCAGATGTACCCATTGTTCCACTTCCCAGACCTTCCCTTATTTACAATGTGCACATTGCAGTTGCTGATGTGAGAGGCACAATTCCTGCTCTCAAGGGAAAAATTTATATTCTCAACACATCCATGATTTTGGAGTATTGGCAGGTGGAGAAGCATTGCTGGACAACTTCTTCTTTTCTCCACATATACCTGAAGTGGGTGGGGCTAGTTATGTTGCTGCTGCTACATTAGGCGCATCACTGGAGCTAGTCGTGGCAAGAGGAACCTTCATTATCCATCACCCATGTTACTGCTGTTGTTGATCCTATTCCCTTTGAGCTGCATAATCATTCTGCTGCTTAAACAACTCAGTAGCAGCAGCAAGAACAGCAGTCACAAATTTCGCAATTATCTCAGGGCATTTGACAATGGCTAGTGGCCGATGATATACACGACATGACCTGCTGGCACTAGGCCAGTAGGACTTTTTTTCACAGGGCTTATGCTTAAAGAAAAAAAATAAAAAACCCTAGGCCTACAAAAAAATAAACAATTTTTGGGGGATTTGTTTCTAACAAGCCTAAGTCCTACAAATCAATGTTTCCTTAAGGCTTGTGCCAGACAAGTCTAAGTCCTAAAAAACAATGTTTCATTATCCTTAGGGCTTGTGTCAAACAAGTCTAAGTCCTACAAATCAATGTTTCCTCAGACTTGGGCCTCTAACAACAAATCTTACAAATCATCCTCTACAAAATACTCTATCACATGAAGTATCAGTCTACTCCAGTGGCAGCTTGTGTCACGGGGTCCCTGTCTCTATCACGTTAAGTACACATTTCTTATTTTGTTTTATTTTTTTTAATCAACTATCCCCCCAATTCCAGTAAAGAAACACCCCCAAAACAAATTTGATGCCCTCCTCAGACCCCTTTTATACCATGTCTTAGGGTTTTTTTTTTTTAAATTGTATTTATTTATTAACTTCCCCCCCAACCTCAGTAAACAAACCCCCCAAAAAATGCATTCTGTTCAACTGATTCTTTCTCCACACCCCACCAACACAGGCACACTCATCCCCCATTTATACTATGCATTTGGGAAAAAAAATAACATTTGCTATGTGTTGTGTGTATATTCAATGTTCCCTTTGATTTCAATGGAAATGTGCTAGACGAACAAAGCTGAAAAATGTAACTTTTTGCTGGAAATTATTCGTCAAGTGGGAAGTGCCATTATTCGACAATTTTGGTTTGAGGATAACATTTTCGCCCATCCCTACACATTATATGATATTGTATTTACGATATGACCCCCTTACAACTAGGGTTATGTTCATTATCTATTACATAGAATGCTATGATAGTTCTGGGAAGGTTTGAGTTGTATCAAATTAACAAAGTACCCAATGCATTAGGTACTATTGGATGAGAGAAGATCACATAAGTAAACAATACATTTGAATTCCGTCATTCTGATTGGTCATCAAGTTTATTTAGGTAGGGACAGAATGGACCAACACATCCTTAGCTCCAGAGGAAGGTGCAGTAGAGTGCTGAAACGTGCTGAGTGGACACAAGCAACCAGGGAGAAGCAGTATGCAACTGTTGCCACGTGGAACGTTGTGGAATGTGGATCGAGTGGAGAGGAGACCGGGGGGAGAGAGACACAGAGACATTGGGCAGGATGCCATGTATAAGGACAAGGTAGAGAGACCTTAGGAGAGGTGGAGAGCACCTATTTGCACTAATTCAACAGTGCCCAAGGAAGCGCACATCTTTTGTGCCTATACATTGCAAAGGGCCATTACCCTACTCGTGGGTTCTCTCTGATGCTATTCAGCGGGCATAGTGTAAGGGCCATTACCCTGTTTGTGGGTTCTCTCCAATGCACACTTATGTAGGGTTGTCTTTTATACACACTATTACACCAGTTGTGATACCACTAGTGTTGAGCGAGCATGCTCGGCCGATGCTCGGATCGGCTTGAGCATCGCTCTGCTCGGCACATGGCGGTACTCGTACGAGTACCGCCATGTGCTCGCCTGCCATGTTCGGGTGGCAGGGATCTGTGCCGGAGGAGGCACAGATCTTGCAGACGCTCCGCTGGACCACCAGGGACTGGAGGTAGGGGGCATTGCGGAGATGAAGGGGGCATTGCGGAGATGAAGGGGGACATTGTGGAGATGAAGGGGGACATTGCGGAGATGAAGGGGGACATTGTGGAGATGAAGGGGGACATTGCGGAGATGAAGGGGGACATTGCGGAGATGAAGGGGGACATTGTGGAAGGGGGGCATTGCGGAGATGAAGGGGGCATTGCGGAGATGAAGGGGGACATTGCGGAGATGAAGGGGGACATTGTGGAAGGGGGACATTGTGGAAGGGGGGCATTGTGGAAGAGGGGCATTGTGGAGATGAAGGGGGGCATTGACCAGGCACCCTCCCCTCATCAGAGCAGGGGGTGCCTGGTGTAATGCTCGAGTCCTCCCATTTAATGCAATGGGGTTCGGGTGCTCGGCCGAGCACTCGAGCCTCAGGGGGTGCTCGGTCAGAGCACCCGAACACCCGAGCATCGGGGTGCTCGCTCAACACTAGATACCACCAACAGAAATATCACCATATGTCCTAGAGTGCGTTTTGTACCACTACTATATCTTATCTAGTTGGTGATATTGTTGCACTGTATCTCCATTACATACTATGTACATTACTTCTCTATCACTACACATGTAGCAGAGATACTCTGAGTGCTTAGTCACTCAGTTCAATCTTAAAAAAACATTTTTTTTATTTAGTATTCTATTGTTCTGTACTGAATTTTATTTGCCTTATTTGTCTTTTTTTTTATATATTATTAACCTCTTAAGGACCATTGACGTGCCTGGACCGTCAAGGCGGTCTGGCACTTAAGGACCAGTCACGGTCCTACCACGGCATGGAGTTCAGGGCTCCCGGCACGGCTGCACACCGCTCCGGAAGCCCTGAACCGGAACTTAAAAAAAAAAAAAAGCCCCATGGTCCTCAAGTGGCGGCCGCGCGTGCTTCTTGCACCGGTCCTTAAGGGGTTAAACACTTAAACATGCTATAGTGAGAGGCATATGTGAGCTGTCCTTTCTATTCCCTAATCTTCTGTTTTACATATGTACGCTATGACCGCATGTTGGAGTGCTTTTATGTACTGATTGAGGACAATCTGTTGATGGGACCTAAGGACCAGTATTTTTTAGGGACAGATAGTCTCTTTTCGTTTATGTTGGGATAATTGTATGCAAATAGTATACATTGAGGAGTTGTGGCTGTATTCTTTGGGTCCTCTCCATCCCATTTACAGGGACTTTCTGGTTGTTTTAGCACTGACTTCCTCTATCCTTGCACTTTATACACAGACGCAATGCTTGTTTTGAGTGGTGGAAGGTTGAGCCTTTGCCTTTCAGCTAACTTTCTGGCCACGTCATCATCACTCTCACTCTCAACTTCATCTGTATCTGAAGACGAGGAGGATGCTGGATGTATATGTTCTAGATCTACATCATTATTGTCATCCTCAGTCATCATTAAGTAATCCTAAGCATCACCCACCGATTCTTGCTCATTACCTTTATTTACCACAAAGCTTTCAGAGGTCTAAAACAATTTCTACTTACTTAAACTTTAATGAAGTTTGCTAATACTTTAAGGACAGGTGTTTTGGTGCTTCTTTATCTCCCTGTCAGATGCAGCAGTTGGTTCAGCTGCTACACTTCCTTCCATGATGCCATCATCAACACTAGATTGTAACTTGTTGTCGTCTTCAGTGTTCTTACATTTATTTTATATAGCACTGGCGCTGGTGATGGTGGAACTTTTGCTGGGACCTTGACAAACTGCATCCTCCCTTGGAGTAGAGGGATCATCATCACTTATTGCACACGCTGCAGCAACCATGGCTGCAGCCAGTTTATGAACTACCACTTTACTCCCACATGATTGCACTGCTCCTACTCCTTGGACCGGCTGCCTGTGTCTTTCAAATCAAATTAGGTAGACAGAATGTTGGGGTAAGTGGGGTCAACCACTCCCTTCCTGTCCCCCAGCTTCCCCTAATTCAGAGAACAAATGTCCTGCCTACAAGACTTCCTAATCTAGGCTTCAATTCCACTTTATTAGCCTGTCTTCTCTAGCTCAAGAATTGCTGTAGGGACGTACCACCCTTTTATAGTATGCCTGCGGGAAAATGTCATGTGCTCAGTAGAAATTCAGTCTTCCCATGATTTCAAAGCAATGAACTAGGCAAAAAAGTGGGAAAACTGCACTTTCGTGGAAAAGTTGCTGCTCGGCAAAAAAAGTGCCATTTTTCTTCTGTTTCACTTTTGAGGTGAAAAATTTCACCTGTCCCTACTGCATACCCCTCAGGCACTGAAATGATTAAGGGCTCATTGTAGAGAAGGTGGTAGGCAACCTTTGGCAGACTACTCCACCTATTATCCTCAACTATCAGTTACCAAACCCTGCTGTAAGGGAAGGAAACAAGGGGAAAGATATCCCAGGATAATAGATCAAACTGTTATGTGTCAGAAGTGCTGCTTTACAGAAAATAATGGAACCAATTTCTTCCTTAGACTAGGTCCAATGGCAGTATCCAAGAGGAATGCTGAAGTGGATGAATACAGGAGTCTCCAAGATGATTGGTGCAGCCTCAGTGTCTTAGGTGAGTATATGTTTTATAGTGAGTTTTTATAACCATATACAATACGAGCTTCTTATAGTATACACCTTCTGAATTGTATTCAAGCTAACTTTTAGTTTTAAGAAGATGTTGTAGGACAATAATTTTATTGCATGTAGTTTAGTATGAATACAGATTATTTTAATTATTTTTTGATCTCTAAAAAAAAACAACAACCTAAAAAATGTCTTTAAAGTGGGCTTGTTACTTACATATCTTTTAGTCTCATTAACCCTTTTGCATGTTAACACAATGAGCTGGATACCTCTCTGGCACTCAAGGTGTTAAAAGTATCTATTTAAACTGTTTAATGCCCATATCTTATGCATTTTAGTTTTAACGATTTTTTTTTTTTATTTAGTAGTTGGAGAATCTGTCAGCAGGGCTTTGTTCTCTATATTGGTCAGACAAAGCTGCAAAATAAATTACACACATCCAGAAAATTACATCTCTCCCTACCCTCTCAGGGCTGGATTCAAATTCAGGAGATAAATGATACTTCACATTTTATCAAAAACTAGTTTTAAATACTGTGTACATGGGCCAACACTGGCGGCGCTGCAATTATGCGCAGTACAGTCTGCCCTCGCCGCAGCTGATACGGAGCACGGTGATCCAAATTCAAACCATAGTCCTCTCTGCGCACCGCCGCAACCCGGGCAGTCTGTACTGTGCGTGACTGCAGCATGAGCGCATGACAGCTTCTGACAAACATCCTTAGCGAATTATAATATAGGATGTTCCTATTGAAGTTTATGGGGATAACTGGAGATAAAAGCAGAGATAACATTAGCACCTGCATTTAAATCCAGCCCTTGGTGTGCTAAGAACTATCAGTTTTTGGACAGAGGGGTGGAATAAATCAATAAGGTCAAATAAATAATCCTACAAATCCTTTCAAGATGGAAGCTCTCCTCTCAATAAGAAGAAATGGTGCCTCTTAGAAAAAAAAATATGGTAATTTAACGTAAATATATAATTTTAATTATTAAGAAAATCTGTATTTTAGTGATTGGTCCACTTTAAAGGGATAGTAATACTTACAAAATATATATTGCATTGTGTATTCTCCTAAGTAAAACAAGGAAACTCCCACTGCTGAAAAGTTTTTTATTTAAAGTTATTATAGCTCAAACTTGACATTTTTTAGGTGCAGTATCACAGTGGCCTGAAATTGTACAGCGGTGCTGTTGCTACATCATACAATGAACAGCTGTGGTCAGTTGACTTAGGGGTAGATTTAAAGGCAGCCGTTAACAAAAAAAATCACTAAAGGGTGCGTTAAGTGACATGTTGCAATTCAAAGATCCGTCTAAAGACCAGCTAACGGCAGTTGTACAATCCTTACGGCCGATACACTTACGTGCATTCAGACGCATGGAAAAACATACCCCAGAGCTATTCAAAGGCTTGCGGTACTGATAACGGCTGAAAAAAAGACACACCTAACGGCTAAAAGTTAAGACCCACTTTTTTTAGCCGTTAGACACTTAACGGCCAAAACAAAACACCCGTTACATAGGAAAAGACACAAAAGGCTTACCGCACAACCATGTAAATGGGAAAATTAACCCGTGCAATGCCAAAACAACACAAAAACATGCACACACAACACAAATCACTATACACACAACAACAACCAACACCACAGGGACAACGACACACTAAAAAACAACAACACAACATGGCACGGAACAATGGGGGTCATCACACAAAGCGGACACCTGCAAATACAAGCTCACCTGGGCAACATCAACACGCCACCTGCACCCCACAACTGCATGTCCGCAAATGGCACACACAGAACAAGCACAACACACCACATCTTATAACACACACACACCTGCAAACACTTACCTGGACAAAAACAACTCACCATTGGTCAGCACTCACCTCATCACCACACCCACACAACGCCCTAGCAAGTACTTAAAGGGACAACTCAACACACTCACTTGTGGCTTGTTTTCCACTCTGGGAGGGAGAGAGAGAGAGAGAGAGAGAGAGAGAGAGACAGACAGATAGAGAGAGAGAGACAGATAGAGAGAGAGAGACAGATAGATAGAGACAGATAGATAGAGCAAACAGTATGTTGGGTTACATATTGTTGCGAAGACTGAAGAGAAGGCGTGCAAGGGAGAGAGCTAGGGAACATCAGCAACCTCCAAGCATGCCTGATCAACAGCCACCACCTGTTGCAAGTGAGGAGGCTCTGGCTCAGCAGCCACACAGGAGCCCATCCCCACCTGGAGGGCACAGGATGTATAGACGACCACCAAGGCCCAGGGTATACCGCCCAAGGGTCACCCTCTTTGGAATGACCGATGATGAGGTAATTGATCGCTACAGGTTGAGGCCTGACAGCATCATTGCCTTGTATGAGGTCATCAAGGAGCAGGTGGATCCCATCTACATCTACAACCATGCCCTAACTGGCCTGCAGAAACTACTCTGTGCCATGCACTTCATGGCAAGCGGGGCCTTCCAGTCCACAGAGGGTTACGCATCTGGCATGTCACAGGCCACATTCTCCAGGGTGCTGGCCCAGGTCCTGCCAGCCCTCAAAAGCAAGGCCAGTACCTATATACATTTCCCCACCACCGACATGGACTGGATACAAGTCAAGCAGGCCTTTTACGCCAGGGGAGGCATGCCCAGGGTCATGGGTGCTATAGATTGCACCCATGTCCGAATTAAGGCCCCAGCACGTGACGCACAGATATTCATCAACAGGAAGAACTTTCACTCCATCAACGTGCAGATGGTGTGTGACAGCCATATGAGGATAATGAATGTCTGTGCAAAGTATCCTGGCAGCTCACATGATTCATACATTCTCCAAAACTCCTCAGTCCACAGAGATTTCGAGAATGGAACTTTTACAGGGGGATGGCTTTTGGGTGAGTTCACAATACAAAATCACATCACATACACAGGCGTACACACAACGCTGCTTAGCATGCTCCTGACCCACAGATACTACATCTACCACACAAAACATCATTCACACAACATGTGCTCCCTGTCTCACCATGTCACTCACATTACACAGGTGATGCTGGCTATGGATGCAAGTCCTGGCTACTGACCCCACTGGCCAATCCTCGAACACATGCCCAGGAAAGCTACAACCAGGCTCATGGCAGAACGAGGAATGCCATTGAGCGGACCTTTGGCCTCCTCAAGTCAAGATTCCGATGTCTGGACCACTCGGGGGGAGCACTGCAGTATGCACCTGGAAAGGTGTGCGACATCATTGTGGCGTGCGCAATACTGCACAACATCGCAGTGGACACCAGGCTGCTGGAGCACATCCAGGCCCCCCCCATACAGGAAGTGCCCATGGACATCGGACACGTTGAGGAGACCCTGAGAGGGACACAGATCAGAGACAGGCTCATCACGGAACACTTTACATGTGAGTATAACACAGGCATGCAAACAATCCATGCAAGTCCCCCATCAGTCCTGTGACACTAACCACACTGCACATTTTGTTCTGTCTCACCCCACAGGAACAGTGACACAGCACTGCACTTGCAGCGGACGTGGCAAATTGTGTGTGTGGACTCAAAAACCATCCTCCATTCCACTCTCCACGTTGACATACAGACCCCAAGGATATCACGCACACCCTCAGGAGAAACAAGGTACAACACATAACCCATGTTCATCGCCTTACAGGGCTTGATTGACAGCAGCTAACTTGATTTGCCATGAGCATAGCCAGAGCAACCATGCTAGCCTTGTAGCGAAAGAGTGTTATCCAATGCTATGCATTGGATAATACTCCGTCACATCAGGGGTTAAAGGGCCATTGGACTCAATATGGAACCTGTACTGTGCTACAGCTGAGAAGAGCAGCACAGGGGTGGATGTACAGTGGTATGGGCACACAATGTAGAGGTCATGAGACGTAGATCAGATTACCAGGGACACCATGCTGACCTGTGAGTGTGCAGACATATGTGCCCCCGACATGAATACACACATCAACAAATGTGTCCTAACAGTTCCATGGAACAAATGACATTGGGCTGCCACTGTCACATTAACAGTGGCAGCCCAAATTCATTACTTCCATGGAGCTCTCAGAACACTTGTTGATGTGTGTATCCATGTCAGGGGCACATATCCATAGGGCTGGGGCACATGTCCTTAGTTCTCCACATAATTGGTTACAGATGAGTACACAACACATTGTCAAGCAATGGTTTGTGTACTCACCTGTAACTGTGAAAATTGAGGGGATCAAAAAGACTAAATTGTTGTTGCTTGATGATCAGTTCAAGTCAACTACTCCAAATCCTGTCCTCTTCTTCCACAGGCATCCGTAACATGATCCATCCTTGAACTGAAGTTCTTCTATGTGACTGGATTGATGTCTTGACATCACCTTCATGGAGATCACCCCTTGCTGTTTATGTTGATGTTGTTGGTGATGCAAAGTTTGACCTGAGGTTCACACAAACCTCTACTGGATCATTTTCATATAGACACAGAAAACACTAATTCCTGAGTTTTATAACCTGTACAGTTAGGATGCTCAGCTACAGAGTTGTCAAACCTTGTGGACAACACATGAGCTGGGCAGCAGTGTAACTAAAGTACTATTTTTTTGTTTCAAAGTACATTTAGTGTTCTCATACAGGTGTTCAATGCATATAGGCAATACACAGAAAACACATGTACATCCTAATGTACTTTGAGACACAATAAAGATGAACCATCACCATTCTATCTGTGTCTGTAGGAGGATATATTTGAGAACACAGTTGTCAATGCGTTACCACACCCAGGGTAGAGTATCCCCATACATGGAAAGGCATCACCCATATCACAGGACTCCACCACTTGTTTGCAAGTGAGTGGACTCAGTGATGTATTCACGCTAACAGATGGTGGCAGTGATACACTAATGTGTTGTGGGAGTGATAAAGAGGTGATAAAGGGGACATACTTCCACAGTGAATTCCTGTCCACAGTTAATGTGTTGCTCAGTATAATCAATGTTCAGTGATATTGCTCCACTGGGACATATCACAGTACATGACCAAGTGGACAAGTGTTTTCACTGGGGAAGTCTGTTACACCCTTAGAAAAAACAACAAGTCAACTTACTGGAGGCCCCAATGCTCACCCCAGGATATCAATGTGTGTGCTACACATTGAAATCCTAGGTTGAAAACATTGGCTTCCCCAGTCAGTCTGTTGCACAATGAGTGTGTGAATCCAAGACAATATGGATACATGTCCCATTTATCTGTCCTGCTTGTTATCTCACCGCTAAGCCGTTTGTTTGGTTATCCCCTTAACCCTCTGAGTGCCAGAGTGGTACCCAACGCATTTCTTTGCAATGCGTTGCCTACCACTCTGGATATCAAAGGGTTAAACACTACATATGATGTAGATGAATGTTCAATGTTGTACCAAATGTTGGGCTAAGGGGAATGTTTTGTTATGCAAAATCAACACACAACATTGCCATATAACACAGTTGTGTAATATGGCAACAGGGATGTTTTTACAGTTGATTTTGTACAACGATGTGTATGTGAACCCATGTTGTAACATCCCACAAACATCTTACCTAGGCAGGAGTTGTATTCACTGAATTGTTTGGCAATGCATTGGAGACAACTCTGCCACCCAAATCTATGACCAAATTCAAAGCAGATCAGACAGGATTCAAAAGCACAATGTTCCTTTATTCAGGGGAAATTTAACATGTTGGGCATTTTATTTTTTTTTCTTGGGGGGGGGGCTTAGACTGTGTGGCAGAAGTGGATAACCTGGATGATCTCCTGGTCACCCTTTGCCCCCTAGGTGTGGCTTCGGGAGTCACATTAGAGGGGGTGGTGGGGGCAGTTGATCCCTCTGTGGAGCGCAGGTTTCCCTCTCCAAACGTAAGTCCTCCCTGCGGTTCAGCTCTCTCAACTCCACCAGTAGCTGTGCAAGCAGGTCCATCACCCCCGTGTGTAGCTGATGGAGTTGAGTGTTGATCCTCATGACCTCCGACTCCAGGGCATGGATCCTTGCCTCTATCCTGTTAGTGTTTATACGGGATTCCCTACGGCTCCTGGTGATGTTGTCATTGGTGCGGAGGCTTGACCTGAGTAGTCTCCTTTGCAGAGCCATACACTCAGCTTCCATCCCCGTGGGCCGTTCACTGCTGGTGATGCTTGTGCCTGGTGAATCAGCTGCTGCTGTGTCCTCCTCTGCTGGTGCTGTATCCTCCTCTGCTGCTGCTGTATCCTCCTCTGCTGGTGCTGTGTCCTCCTCTGCTGGTGCTGTGTCCTCCTCTGCTGCTGCTGTGTCCTCCTCTGCTGGTGCTGGTTGTGCTGCAGATGGGTATGTGCCCACCACATCAATTGACCCACTGCTGCCCACCGATGTCTGTGCTGGTGGAGGTGGTGGGGTAAACACGTCCCTTCGCATAGGCTGTTGGGGCTCCCCAAGCAGGCCCAGGTGTTGGTAGTCGAGTGGCCAAGGGTCAAACCTTGGCCACTGGTATGTGCTTGGCCCCCACCTAGGATCATACCTGGGGCCATGCTGGGGAGCCATCCAGGAGGGTAGGTCAATCTGTGGGTATGGCCCGTATTGGGTGGTGGCCACATCACCGGGCAGCCATTGCCTCCCTGGTGGTGGTGGTGCTGCTGCTGCTGCTGGGGGATAATAGCTCCTGGAGGTGGTGGGGGGCATCCAGTCACTGTAATAAGTCGGTGCAGGCAGAGTTGGTGCAGGCAGAGTTGATGCAGGCAGAGTTGGTGCAGGCAGAGTTGGTGCAGGCAGAGTTGATGCAGGCAGAGTTGGTGCAGGCAGAGTTGGTGCAGGCAGAGTTGGTGCAGGCAGAGTTGGTGCATCCAGCTGGCCAAGAGGTGTGGATGTCATTGGGTACGGTGCCCACTGGCTGGTCCCCTCCTCCAAATACTCCTCACTGGGTGGTGAGGTGGCCTCCTCCATGGGCTCCTGATGTGCTGGAGACACATAACCTGTGTGGAGGATTGAGATTGTGTGATCAGTAAACTTAGCCATGATGGTGTCAAATTGATATTAATACTTGAAATGTGTAAAGGAACATATATATTGTATGGTGTATCCCCCTGTGTGAAACAACGGTACTCCTACTGGTGATGGGTGTTGTATTCTACATGTATTGCAGCTCAGAGTTGAATTCCTTTGGTGCCACATCCCAGTGGCCTGAAATTGTACATTTGCGCTGTTGCCACATCATCCTTTGTGGATATCTGTTCCCTGGACCAAAGCTAGCCAGAGGATGGTCTGGCAACATTGGCATAGTACATTTTCAGGCCACAGTGATATTGTCCCTGGAATATTCAACTTTGAGCTGTTATACTCTTGTGATGAAACACCTTTCAGTAGTGGGGATACCCTTGCATTACCCGGTGGATCAATCCTATGACATGTATTTTTCCTTTCACATTTTAGGTATTACTATCTCTTTAACGGGATAGCAATGGTTAATTTCACCTTGATGTAACATTGCAGGCATCATAGAGAGATGTTTAGAAAGATGTTGCTGTATGTGACAGCTGGAGATGTCAGTCATTTGACCACACGGAGGCTCTTCAGCAGACTCCACATTGACCCATTTGGAGATAACTACATCTTTGCCATTGTCTACTAAGTGTTTCTGGTTTGTAAGCACGCTCTGTGGACCATGTCAATGATGGATCCATCTCCAATTGTTTCAATTTTGGGTCTGCTGAAGAGCCTCCGTGTGGTCATATGACTGACATCTCCAGCTGTCACATACAGTAACATCTTTCTAAACATCTCTTTATGATGCCTGCAAGGTTACATCAAGTGAAATTAACCATTGCCATGCCAAGGTACACAGTGAGGAATATGGTCTGATATGTGTGTATATGTACCTTTCATACGGGTACAAACATATCCTTGATAGATATGAACCCAGAGATCTGTTCAGAACATGTGATTGTCTAACTGCCTATATATGTACAGCCATCACAAATGAACTTTCATAGATACAAGTGATACCCATCCAAGTAGGTATAATATACTGGGTATATGTACTGTGATGATGATATCAATATGAGTTATTTTGTTGAGGGTGCACATATATGGGCAGTTGGACAATCACACGTACTGAACCGAACTCTGGGTTTACATCTTGTTGGGACCTATTTGTACCCATTTGAAAGGGACATATCCATATACAAATCTGGTTGTTTTTCTTTCTGTACATATCTTTTTTGAAGAGATCTGCAGTGTGATTCAAGTAGTATTCATCCCTATGTTATCAGTTCATCCCGTACAGTGCTGGATTTTGTCAGATTAGACATGTCCCTCTCTGGTTGTCATGATGGTATCCTATGCATAGCATTGTGATGCATGGGATACCACCGTGGCAATCAGGGATTGATGTACATTACAGGATTCTGTCCATGAGGTCTGTTCAAGTTGAATCCTGAGGGGCAACAATCAAGCCAGTCTTGAAGGATATCATTGATTGAGGCCTTTTTTTTCCTGGATCAGCCCATCCATCATTCTGTGTGAGGCAGCCAGACCCGATCATAGATATCCATAATCCCTGGCCTGTTATTGACCAAACCTCAATGGTTCATATTTGGTTCCCATATTTATCCTGCAAATAGTGTCTGGTGTACCATCCATCCATGGCATCAGCACTCCTGAGGATCTATATGTGAATCAAATGTGAGCTATGTAAATTGAAGTTAGAGTAAATGATTGCATACACAACACCAAGGCCAACTTTTTCACCTTTACTTATGTGTGATTGTTTTTGGCCTGTGTGTTGCACATACAAGCATTTATTCTCAGTGGCACTGTGATTTGTGACCTGATCCATCCTGTTGGTGATTCAGTAAGCGGTTAAGTGGACCTGATGAACTGATTATGATGCTGACTTCTCCGCTGACCTCATTTCACCATCTGCAATGTTTTCTATGGAGTCCACACAATGGGGCCTGTGCAGCTTGAATCCTGTTATTGGATGTTCTCCATAGACTAACATTGTAATTGGTAAAGTGAGGGTATGCAAGTGTCAAATTCACTACATCAGCTCTTTTTCACCGCTTAGTGAATGTCCCCTATGTGTCATGTAATTGTTAACCTATCGACATGTGTTTGTTGTCTGGTTAACCCTTTGAGTACCAGAGGGGTTGCCAAAGCATTGTTGATCGATGCATTGATGATCCCTCTGGCACTCATGGGGTTATGTGCTGGATTCCCTGTGTGAACATGGGTAACACTGTGTGACAACAATTGTGATGTTTAACATACAACACTTTACTGAGCATGGTTTGTGTGTATTGTGTGTGATGAGCACAGCAACATGAGGGTTAACCAGGGAGTTGGACAGGTTTTGGCCTTGTTGAACATTGACATTTGTCCTTGTCTTGATCCCTGTTTAAACCCTCAGGGTGCTGTGTTGGTGCAATTGTGTGGTTGAATGAAGAGCAGATGTTGGGATGTGAGTGCTTGTTTGTGATGGGTGTGTGGTTTGGGGTGGTGTGTGGTTTTGGGGTGATGCACTTACCGGTGGTGTGGAGGCTCCTCTCCTCCCCAGTGTCTGATCCTCCAGGGACCCCCTCAATGAGGGTGGATGACAGTGTCTGCCGCAGCCTCTCCTCCCATGCGCTGTAGGTGATGGGGACAGGTGGCCCACCTCCGGTGGCTCTGGCGTGCAGGGCGGCATCCCCCATCTTCCTCTTCACCTGCCTTTTGCAGTCGCCCCATCTCTTCTTGATTGAGTCCACATCCCGTCTGCAGGTGGCCACCGCATTAACTCTGCTGCAGATTTGACTCCAGGCAGCTCTCCTCCTCGCAGACAGGCCAGGGAGTCTGTCCCCCGGGAAGAGGACACTCTCCCTCTCCAGCACAGCCTCCACGAGGGCCGTGTTTTCTTCCTCGGTATATCGGGGATCCCTGAGCCTGTCCCCCTCAGCTCCGGCATGCGAGGAGTCAGACCCGGAGTGTCCTGCCTGCTCTGCCCCTGCCTGTGTGTGGTGGTCCCCAGGCACTACCCCTCGTCCCACTGCAGGATCTGTCCCTCTTCTTCTTTGTGTGCCTGTTCTTGTGGGCCTGGTCCCCCTCCGCCCTGCGTATCTCCCTCTCCCACCCCTGCTCTGCTGAGGGATCCCCTCCTGACCTTCCTCCTCCTCCTCCTCCACTAGTCTCCCCATCCCTCTCTCCTGTCCTCCTCTCCTGGCCATCATTCACCCAGTCACACCCAGGCACTCTCACACGCCCTCACAGACACACTCGATCCCACTCACTCTCTGTCACACACTTTCACTCACGGATTCACACTGTAAAAATAAAGTTTAAAATGTGTAAGGTGTGATGAAAAAAAAAAGACTATGTGTATGTATGTGTATGTGTTTGTATGGATGTATGTGCTATGTGCAAAAGTGTGCTATGTGTCTATTTAAATGTAACTCTCTCCTCTCCAAAATCCTTCTACCTTACTCCTCTGTATGCTTCTCTCTCTATCTCTCTCTCTCTCTCTCTAAATGCTATCCTCCACTCCTGGGTCCTGTGCTCTAGCTTGCTGAAACTCGAAACACAGACAGGGTGTAACCGTTATTTTGAGGTATATATAGGTGTATTTGAACATTTTTGATACTTTGGGGCCTTGGGATTGGCTGTAGGTTTGAATTTTGTTTGTGCATCTATCAGGGTTGCTAGACAACGGCAGCCGTAATGTAACATTTTGAGTTAAGTTGTGTTTTAACGGGTGTTTGGGACGCACGGTGATGCAAAATCAGGTGCGACGCTGGTTTTTGTTTAACGTGTTTTTGTAGTGCCTACGCCCGATAGCTATTCTTGAACGCTTACCTTTGAATCTGCCGTAAAACATGTGTTCTTTGCGGCCGACGTGCCTTTTTTACTTAGCGGATGGTTTAACGGCTGCCTTTAAATCTAGGCCTATAAATCTCCACTGGACGGTGTAGCAACAGCACCACTGTACAATTTCAGGCCACTGTTACACTGCTACTAAAAAAATTCAATCTGTAACTTTTGAATAAAATACATTTCAGCAGTGGGAGTACCCTTGTTTTATTCAGTGGAATAAACCCTGGAACCCATTTTTTTTTTAAATTTTAAGAATTACTATCCCTTTAAAGAGGACATGTCACTTTTCTTAATCATACTCGCAGTGGGAGCTTCACCATCAATTTATTCCTTCTCTTTGGTAGAAACTTATAGGTTATAGCAGCCTAAGAACGTGGAGAGAGGGGATTTTTTGGACATGTGAGTAATTAATTTACCAGCTTTATCCCACCAAGGACTTGATTCTAACCACCCCATATTTTTAAAAACTGGCGATGGTGGTTTTGACAGCACAGTTTGCTATTCTATTCGCTTTCAAAAACTACCAACGCGCATAAATGTCCGATGGGCGTAAAATTTGAGCCTATTGGACACCACATAAAACTAGTTGAATTTGGTATTCTATGCTTCACCTCACTTTTTTATTCCCTTGAATGCTAGAGAGGTCTCCAACGCACTCCTTCAAAATGAATTGCAGACCTCGGTTAGGTGACATTCGGAATTCAACAAAAATGGGGTCATTCGGTGACATTTGTGCATTCTGAAAGGCAAGGGTCATTCACCAAAAAAATCCGAATTTGACTAGCCCTGGTCCGAATGTCATCGAAAATTTCGGAAATTTGGCGGCTTCTACCCGCGCTCGATTACTTTCCCTCCATACATTCCCTCCATGTCTGTAGTCCAGTTAGCTTCTCCATTTCATGTGCTACTGTTACAACTTCCCTTGACTTCAGCATCATTACAGGCACGAGGCTTCAAGCATGCAGCAGGCCTCTGTTTTATGTGTTTGTTTCCTGTAGTCTCCTCCTACCAACTTCCTACTTCCTCCCTCTGAACTGCTCCTCCTACTTCCTGTGGAGGGGTTTAAAAGGCAGACTGAGGCCTGACTCGGGTGTCCTTGCGTTGTTGTTCAAACAGTTCTATTACCTTGGGCTCTGTGTATGACCTGGCTAGTCTTCCATCCATTCTGGTGTTGACCTGTGACTCTGTCTGTCCATTCTCCTTGCGCGTTCCAATTTGGCTTAGACATCCTTTCTGGTGCAAACCTGTGGCGCTGGCTGACTACCTGCTCCTTGTATGACCTGGCTTGTCTGACTACCCACTCTGGTGTTGACCTGGGGCTCTGTCCACTGCGCATCCAGCATACCAACACTTCAGTGGATATCCTATCTGGTGCAAACCTGTGGCTCTGGCTGACTACCCGCTCCGTGTATGACCCGGGTTGTCTGACTATCCTTTCTGGTGCTGACTAGGGGGCTCTGTCTGTTTCCTCCGTGTGTTGGTCCCTGCTGCACAGACACCCATCCTAGTGTGGACCTGGGGCTCTATCAAACTCCTAGACTGACTGCAGGACGAGTCAGTGCTAGTTCTTTGGGCATTCCGAATTACCTTGAGGCTCCAGTGGGCTGAGGCCTAGTCTCGGACAGTGTGGTGGATCTATTGGCGGACTGCTATTTCTTATACAGTGCTTGCCTCTTTGATCACCCTCTGTATGTTATCTGTTTACTTGCATTACTGTGATTATTCTAAATAAAGATTTTTACTTTACGGTACTGACTCCTGTACTTCTCTGGGTATCTGTGACAGTACTCAAGGGCCATGAGTTCTGAAGGTGAAACCAGTGCGGTATTCCAAAGCATCCTGGATAGGATGGAGACACTGGGTCAAAGACTAGACCAGTTGTCTTTAGCCATACAGATGGTTTTGCAGCGTACTGCAAACCTTAAACAAATTTGTACACAACTGGTGGCCCCTCCCGGTCCCTCCCGGGCACCAGTTCAACCCTTCTGGGTGGATGCTGTGGTTCGTGAGCAGCCTATTGTTGGGGAACAGTCACAAAGGCCTCTGGGCGATATTTCCGCTCCTATGTCTGACCCACCCTATCCTCCCACGCCTACCATGCCTCCTGACCTTGTTTCTGAGAGTTGTGAGCCTAGAATGGTTGGAGCCACCCATTTGTCCCGGAAGGAGAGAGCCTTTAGGAGGAGGGAGGGCCTCTGTCTGTACTGTGGGAGATCTGGACACTTGTTGCGCTCCTGTCCAGCATGTCCTGAGAGACGCTCAAATTTTCGACCCGGTAGGGGGCAAATGATTGGCGACTAGTGATGAGCGAGCGTGCTCGGCTGATGCTCGGATCGGCTCGAGCATCGCTCTGCTCGGCACATGGCGGTACTCGTCGAGTACCGCCATGTGCTCTCCCGCCATGTTCGGGTGGCGGGTATCTGTGCCGGAAGAGGCACAGATCCGAGGAAGCTCCGCTGGACCACCAGGGACTGGAGGTACGGGGGCATTGCGGAGATGAAGGGGGCATTGCGGAGATGAAGGGGGACATTGTGGAAGAGGGGCATAGACTCTATGCCCCTCTTCCACAATGTCCCCCTTCATCTCCGCTATGCCCGTCTTCCACAATGTGCCCCTTCATCTCCGCTATGCCCCTCTTCCACAATGTGCCCCTTCATCTCCGCTATGCCCCTCTTCCACAATGTCCCCCTTCATCTCCTCTATGGCATAGAGGAGATGAAGGGGGACATTGTGGAAGAGGGGCATAGCGGAGATGAAGGGGCACATTGTGGAAGAGGGGCATAGCGGAGATGAAGGGGCACATTGTGGAAGAGGGGCATAGCGGAGCTGAAGGGGGACATTGCGGAGCTGAAGGGGGCATTCGGAGATGAAGGGGGCATAGCGGAGATGAAGGGGGCATTGACCAGGCACCCTCCCCTCATCAGAGCAGGGGGTGCCTGGTGTTGCCCCATTCATTTCAATGGGGCTCGGGTGCTCGGCCGAGCACTCGAGCCTCAGGGGGTGCTCGGTCAGAGCACCCGAGCATCGGGGTGCTCGCTCAACACTATTGGCGACATCTTCGTGGTCCAGAACAATTTTTTGGACAAGCCCATGCTGAAGGCTTGTATTTACTGGGCTAATAAATTGGTGTCAGTTCCAGCGTTACTAGACACAGGGGCTGCCGGCTGCTTTATTGATGCGGAGTTTGCAGCCAGCAAGAATATTCCGTTGTTGCCGTTGGAATCTCCTTTGGCAGTTGAAGCCATTGATGGCAGGCCATTGCAGCCCTCACATATTACGCATGAAACAGTATTGTTAACCCTGAGAATTGGAGACCTACATACAGAAACCCTGAAATTCCAGGTGATTAATTCTTCGCATTATGCTATGGTGCTGGGAATTCTTTGGGTGCAAAAACATAATCCCAGAATGCTGTAGAAAAAGAAGGAGGGGGGAGAAAAAACAAGGGGCTCCCCCTGTGTGTATCAAACTAAATCGATAGATGACCACCACCGCACCCTATCGTGCGCACTCACGGCGGCTTATGCCAACTCCGACGACCAGAACTTCTGGAGTAATTCAAACTGCCTCCAGACACAGTATTCTTAACGGTGAATGGCTGAACCCTCACAAATCTCGCTCTTCCACAGCGGCAAATCAAGAGTATACCATGAAAACAAAAAACACAAAAAAGGGGCGCCAATGGTGAAGTATGTTGTCACAAAGTGATTATAAAAGAATGAAAATGCACTCACATTTAAATGTTGTCAGAACTTCATAGTTTGGATCATCTGACTATGAAAGCATCCGGAGAATCAAACCGTCTCTGTTCAGTTCTTTATCTTCTTATGCTTGGATGTGATGATCCCACGATCAAATATAGCAGGTGGACACTCAAATAAATAATTAAATTTAATATGTAAAACAATAAGTACAATAAATAGGCTGTAAAAGCTAACGCGTTTCGCGGCTAGAAAGCCGCTTTTTCAAAGCAACAAAACAAGCCTTACTACAATAAAAATGTATACAAGAATGGACTGGCAAATGTGTGAGGTTTTGTCTTGGTCTCCACATTGTTCGAAGTATTGCCTGACTTGTCCCGTACTAGCCACCCTGGCACCTAGTTTGCTCCTTCCGGAGGAGTACTCATCCTTTATTGACATCTTCAGTGAAAGTCAGGCAGTGGCACTACCTCCACACAGACCTTACGATTGTGCTTTGGAACTTTTGCCTGGTCCCACACCTCCTAGGGGTTGTGTGTATCCCTTGTCTGTGGAGGAGAATAAAGTCATGGAGGAATATGTGTCTGATGTGTTAGATAGAGGCTTTATTCGAAAATCCACATCTCCTGCTAGTGCTAGATTCTTTTTTGTCAAAAAGAAGGACGGTGCTTTACATCCATGTATTGACTTCCGTGGCTTGAACAAGATGATGGTGAAAAATGTCTTTCCCATTCCATTAATTACTGAACTCTTCGACCATGTCAAAGGGTCAAAAATATTTGCTAAATTGGATCTCAGAGCGGAGTACAATTTGGTATGCATTAAAGAGGGACACGAATGGAAGACAGCTTTTAATACCAATTCTTGCACATTCTGATCCCTCCTTACCATTTACTTTAGAGGTTGACACCTCAGAGGTAGGCGTGGGGGCATTGTTGTCTCAGCGTTCTGCTCCCGGAGAGGCCTTAAGTCCCTGTGGATACTTCTCTAAAAAATTGTCTGAGAGATTATACCAGATTGGGGATAGAGAGTTGTTGGCCATAATTCTCGCTCTCAAAGAATGGAGACATCTCCCGGAGAGTTCGAGGTCTCCTATTCTGATCCTGACGGATCATAAAAATTTGATTTATCTTTCTGAGGCTAAGCGCTTGTCTGCTAGACAGGCTCGTTTGGTACTATTCTTGTCACGATTCAATTTCGTAGTCTTCTATCTTCCTGGGTCAAAGAATGTTAAGGCAGATGCGTTGTCTCACCAGTTCTGTTCTCTGACTAGGGAGGAAGATCCTCCTACTACGATCATTCCTGCTGATCGTATTCTTGCCACAATTCACACTTGTATCACTTCTCCTCTGGGTGAAGAGATTTTGGCAGCCCAGGCTGCTGCTCCTGTGGAGAAACCCGAAGGCCGTTGCTTTGCGCCAGCACAATTGCGCATTAAGTTACTGGAGACGTACCATGCGTCTAAAATAGCTGGTCACATTGGCCGAGACCAATTGATGTGGTCCTTGTCCTGTGTTTTCTGGTGGCCTAGTCAGAGAGCCAATTGTGCTGCTTTCACTGCAGCCTGCACAACTTGTGCCCAAAATAAGTCACCCCCACAATTACCAATGGGTTTGTTACAGCCAGTGGCCAATGGGGAACGTCCTTGGTCACACTTATCGATTGATTTCATGGTTGAACTTCCGAGCTGTATGGGTTATACAGTCATTTTGATGATTGTAGACAAGTTCTCAAAGATGGCCCACTTTGTACCACTTAAAGGATTGCCTTCCGTTAAAGAGTTGGCAGTGGTGTTTGGCAGAGATGTCTTCCGATTACATGGCATTCCTGAAGTCATTGTCTCCGATAGAGGAAGCCAGTTTGTGTCCCGGTCCTGGAGGAGTTTCTGCGCTCAAATGGGCATTCAATTGGCATTCTCCTCCGTGTATCATCCGCAGTCTAATGGTGCAGCAGAAAGGTCAAACCAAGCCTTAGAACAGCTCCTCCACTGCTATATCTCTGACCATCATGATAACTGGGCTGCCCTGTTACCCTGGGCGGAGTTTGCCCGGAATAGTGCTGTTAACTCTTCCACCAAGAGTTCTCTGTTCATGGTTAATTATGGGTTCCAACCCTCAGCTCTTCCCAGTACCTTCCAAGCGCAAGACATTCCAGCTCTGGACGAGCATTTAAGGGCGCTCCATTCCTCCTGGGTACGGGTACAGCATACCCTACGTGATTCCGTGCAGCGACAAAAAAGGCAGGCTGACCAAAGGCAATTGCCGGCACCTACATTTCAGGTAGGAGACAGAGTATGGCTGTCTTCCCGTAACTTGCACCTCCAGGTACCTTGTAATAAGTTGGCTCCTCGATTCATTGGTCCCTTTCGGGTGTTACGCAAAATTAACCCGGTGGCGTATGCATTGGAACTTCCTGCCAGACCCTTGGTCTGCAACTGGTATACTTCAGCTCCTGTTCGTCCTCCTCCTGTGAGAGTTGCAGATCACGAGGAATATGAGGTCCAAACCATTCTGGAGTCTTGTTTGGTTCGAGGGTGTCTACACTACTTTATTCATTGGAAGGGTTATGGTCCAGAGGAGCGTTCCTGGATTCCAGCTGCTGATGTTCACGCTCCTGTATTGGTACGCAGGTTTCATGCTCGATTCCCTGACAAACCCCAGCCGACTCCGCGGAGGGGGGGCCTTTGAGAGGGGGGTACTGTTACAGATTACCTTGACTTCAGCATCATTACAGGCATGAGGCTTCAAGCATGCAGCAGGCCTCTGTTTTATGTGTTTGCTTCCTGTAGTCTCCTCCTACCAACTTCCTACTTCCTCCCTCTGATCTGCTCCTCCTACTTTCTGTGGAGGGGTTTAAAAGGCAGACTGAGGCCTGACTCAGGTGTCCTTGCGTTGTTGTTCAAACAGTTCTCTTACCTTGGGCTCTGTGTATGACCTGGCTAGTCTTCCATCCATTCTGGTGTTGACCTGTGGCTCTGTCTAACCATTCTCCTTGTGTGTTCCGATTCGGCTTAGACATCCTTTCTGGTGCAAACCTGTGGCTCTGGCTGACTACCCGCTCCGTGTATGACCTGGCTTGGCTGACTACCCACTCTGGTGTTGAACTGGGGCTCTGTCCACTGCGCATCCAGCATACCAAAGCTTCATTAGATACCCTATCTGGTGCAAACCTGTGGCTCTGGCTGACTACCTGCTCCGTGTATGACCCGGCTTGTCTGACTATCCTTTCTAGTGCTTACTAGGGGGCTCTGACACATCCTAGTGCAGACCTGGGGCTCTATCAAACTCCTAGACTGACTGCAGGATGAGTCAGTGCTAGTTCTTTGGGCATTCCGAATTACCTCGAGGCTCCAGTGGGCTGAGGCCTAGTCTCGGACAGTGTGGTGGATCTATTGGCAGACTGCTATTTCTTAAAGGTACTTTACTTTACCATACTGACTCTTGTACTTCTGAAATTGAACAGTGGCATTGTTACTATCATCCTGTGGAGACTTCTGGTCCCGGGACCAGAGTTGTTCATAGGATGGTGTTGCAACAGCACCACTGTACAATTTCAAACCACTGTGATAGTGCACCTAAAAATTCAACTTTGAGCTGTAATAACTTTTGAATAAAACACCTTTCAATAGTGGGAGTACCCTTGTTTTACTCAGGGGGATAAACCCTATAACATATTTTTTTTTACATTTTAAGTATTACTATCCCTTTAAGCCTTTGGATCCTATAATGATCTCCAGTGTATTGAGAAGCAATGCATTGGAGATCTCTCTAGCATGCATTAAAGGAGCAGTAAACTTTTTAAATAAAAACCTATATGTGTAAAGCCTTTCCCTCTGAGTAAAACAAAGTCAATCCCATCACTGCCAGTTTTTTTATTCAAATGATATAACAGTTCAAATAATCAGGAAGTGAATTTACTGTGTTTACTTCCCGATAGTTCTAACCGACAGGAAGTGACTCAGCATTTTCTATCACATTCTATGGAGAACTGTGTCACTGACTTTCCTCTCCATTAGACTATAACAGAATAACTAATTGGAATTTGACCACTAGAGGGTCAAATATAAAAAACACAGGTTTAAAGGTAATAACTCTGGAAATATGCATCTCTCTCTGCAGTGGAAGTTGCCCTTCTTTTTACTCAGCAAGAAACATACTACAATATATATTTTTCATAAATAAAGTTCCTTTAATGCTTTTTTCCTTCTTACTTGTTATAGGCCAATGGTAGTTTCTGTGCCAGGAAGCAGTGGATTGAACTTGGAATGGTGTCATGTTAGGAGTGGAGATGTGACCATGGGTGAAGCTAAGGGCATCTAGTGTGCCTTGCTTAGGGGTGTCTGGGATTTAAATTCAGCACTGGGTCTAACACACAGATATGTACCTCTTTATTACAGAGAAAACTATTTACTGGATACTCATTGATTATGTACCCAAAACGACATCACAGATTTCAGCTATGATGACTGAGTATATCCAAAGAGGGGCGAACATAAACAACATCTTATGTGATATGAATAGAAAGAATTTGGTCACTTATAACAAGGAGAGCAAATGTTGGACAGTCAAAACGGATACCCAAGCTGGTTTGTAAAAATAATTACTTCTGTTGGTCTATTCCAGGGGCAGAGTTGTAATAACAAAATGTAATCCTTGTAGAGCCACAATCAATTACATTAATAGACCCCAGACCTTATCGATATGTAATAGTCACACACTCCTCAATTTAAAATTGCAGGAGATATATATATAGATCGAGTAAGTAATGATTATTTTCACAGGCATACACCTGTCTGTTAATTTCACAGTCAAAGACAGTTCCATATAAAGAAGAATAAAATATTCTCACCAAACGACTGAATATCCACTTGGTACCTTCATTTGGTCCAATATTGCGGACTGGAATGGCTCTGGTTCTCCATTGTAGCAGTCGTGTGTCTTTATCGATATAGCCACTTCTAACGATTGATGTGCAAAGATGATTACCCCACTTTAGGAACATATAAGAGATCTGGAGTTGGTGTACAATAAAAAACAAACAAACAAACAAACAGTGATTTATTGTAAAAAGTGCAAAGTATAGAAATACCCTTGACCGGTTTTGGCATGCAAAACACCATTATCAATTCAAAAGGCTAAGTGATTAGTGGTAATGCCTTCAACTTTTTTCAAATGTCACAATCACAGAAGCAGAGTCTTCAAATTACAAGCTATTTAATTAATATCATACTGCATAGTAAATTTAAGACCACAAAAGGAATTGTTTATCTACACTCCACAAATTCCATTAGTGTAACCAAATCACTTTTCTATAATACAATCACATACTTGATGTATCTATTTCATGTTAAAAGCCCCTCTTTAAAAGAGTTTTGTTTGGAAAAAATACAGATTTGCCAACCTTGGTGCCATAGCTGCACTCACTGGCACTGCTTTTTGTTTGAAATAAAAAAAGAATTACCAAAATAATTGTTCTGCAAAACCAGCTGTAATAATTCTCTCAAAATTTCAACATGCAATTGAATTTATGGTTTTCCCAAATGGCACACATTACTTCTATCAACCGATCTTGTGGTTTAAGAAAAAATGATCCTATGCTAATCAATGCAGATTGCCCAAAAATTATAAACCCTGTGTAAAGCATATATTATACCTATGTGTTAATTCATCTCAAACCAATGAGTGTTTTATAGCATAGTTTGGCCAAAATAAGTTTAAACTCCCTCACCATGCCAAGGTAACTAATTTCAAGCGAGTCCTCTCAAATGCATTTATACAGTTATGTGCAAAAGTTTTAGGCAGGTGGGAAAAATGCTGTAAAGTAAGAATGTTTTTAAAAAATGTACATGTTAATATAAGCAGCTCGCAAGTCCAATTTGGTAAAGATTGAAGAACCTTTAAGCCTGTCAAATAGCTCAGTGATGAGTGGTATAGGATAAGCATTTTTAGACATTAGCTTGTTTAGTCCACGGTAATCAATGCATGGTCTCAGCTCGCCATTTTTCTTTTTTACAAAAAAGAATCCAGCCCTGGCCGGAGAGGTAGATTTCCTTATGATCCCTCTCTTAAGGGCATCAGAAATATATTCCTCCATAGCTTGGTTCTCATCACAAGACAATGGATACGTGCGTCCCCTAGGGGGCACCACTCCCGGAGGCAATTCAATACTACAGTCATAAGATCTGTGGTGGGGTAGGGTGCCAGCTTCTCCCTTACTGAATACATCACTGAACTGTTGGTACTCGTCTGGCAGTGAAGGGGAGGTACACAAGATCTTAACTGGGTGGGATACGCAATGCTCCATACAAAACTGAGACCAAGCAGAGATTTCACACTTTTGCCAATCAAACTGTGGATTATGAAGCTGTAACCAAGGAAATCCCAAAATTACTGCGTAATGTGGAGAACTGATAAGTTGGAACTGCTGTTCCTGCTTGTGAAGTACCCCAATAGTCATAGATAATGGCATTGTTTCAAAGGTAACCTGTGCAGGTTCTAAGGGTCTGCTGTCAATAGCTTCAATAGCGAGAGTGGATTCTCTCTCAATCTGTGGAACCCAATGCAATTCAGCAAAGGTATTATCCATAAAATACCCAGCTGCGCAGGAATCAACCAGGGCCAAAACCTACACTGAGCGTTTTGCCCATGAAAGTACCACCTGTATGTACGGGACAGGATCTTAGCAGGTGCCCACTCTTGCCACAGTATAAACACAATCCCTGCCTTCTGCGATACGTTCTCTCCTCTCTGGTTAATCTGGTGAAACCTACTTGCATAGGTTCACCTGATTCCCGTAACTGTTCATTGGGTTTAGATGCCAGGAGAGGGATGGGTGGGCAAACTGTACTGCTAGATCCGTTATCTTTTTACCTTAGTCTTCGATCTTTAGCCAACACTCTTTCACGGATCCGAGTATCAATTAGGGTAACATACTCAATATAATCATCTAGGTCCGTAGGCAATTCTTTAGCTGCAATTTCATCTTTAATCTGGTCGCCCAAACCTTGATCGAAGGCTGCCAACAATGCCTCGTTATTCCACCCTACCTCTGCTGCCAAGGTGCGGAATTCAATGGCATAATCGCCCACCATATGCCTGCCCTGCTGTATCTCCATAAGGCATTTAGCAGCAGAGGTGGTTCTACCAGGAGGCTCAAACACTCTCCGAAATGACTGCACAAATTCTCTGAAACTCTTTGTGCAGGGTTTCGCACCTTCCCATAACGGATTGGCCCATGCCAATGCCCTACCAGTCAGCAGGGATATCATAAAACCAACTTTACTGTGGTCACTGGGAAAGGCATGTGCAGTCAATTCCATAAATATTTCAAGTTGGTTGGTAAACCCTCTGCACAGGTTAGGATCACCATCATATCTGAGTGGCCAAGGGGCGGAGGCGGTTAGCCCCTTAACTGTAGCCCCTGAGGGCATAGTATCATTCTCCATTGTCTGACCTGGGGAGACCACCAGACTAGGAACAGACTTGTCTGAGAGTACTGTGCATTCAAGAATAGTTTGGATCGCTACCACTAACTGATCCAGGCATTGCTCACGTACATCCATCCTCCAATGGATATTCTGTGTATTACCATCACTCTTATTGTCTGAGGTCATGGCCCTTTCGTACTGTCATGGTTTGTGACAGACACAAAGTTAGGTAAAAACACAACTTTATTGAAAAGTTTAAGACAACCCCATAGGGTAACATACACGTTCATATATATATTTTGCAATGACATAGAACATAAGCAGTGATAATAGCGATTCAGGCTCTACCGGCCCTGCCAATATACCGGGCAATGCTGCCAGGAGGTAGGTACAAGGAATAGATAGGCTCTAACGGCCTTGCCAATATACTGGGCATGGCAGCCAGGAGACTGGTACAAGGAATGTGATAGGCTCTACCGGCCCTGCCAATATACCGGGCAAGGCAGCCTGGAGACTGGTACAAGGAATTTAATAGGCTCTACTGGCCTTGCCAATACCGGGTAAGGCAACCCAAGATGGTAAAGAGAGGAATAAGTTCTACCAGCCTTACCAATAAACTGGGCAAGGCAGCCTGACACGGAGCGGGTGGCAACCACTAAAGCCTCGGTGACTGGCTAGGTGGAAAAACCAGCCACATGGATGACATACAGAGGCATATGGAATTAATGTGGCAAGCCAACGAGACGTATAGAAGCCAACCAGTACCCGCGTACTGAGGAACCAACGGAACACCAGAGCTGCCTAGGACATGACAGCAATAGTAAAACATGGAGCGAACCAGTACTGGAGAAACAATATCACTATCAGTGCAATATCTTTACCGGTGCGACAGCAGCCGGTTGTTAGTGAAGCAAACCAGTACCCGCGTACTGGAGAAACCAATCTCTCATCCGGTGCAACAGCAGCCAGTGTAGTGGAGCGAACCAGTACCCGCGTACTGGAGAAACCAATCTCTCATCCGGTGCAACAGCAGCCAGTGTTAGTGGAGCGAACCAGTACCCGCGTACTGGAGAAACCAATCTCTCATCCGGTGCAACAGCAACCAGTGTTAGTGGAGCGAACCAGTATCCGCGTACTGGGAAACCAATGTCTCTACCGGTGCAACAGCAGCCGGGTGAATGTGGAGCAAACCAGTACCCGCGTACTGGGAACCCAATATCTCTACCGGTGCAACTGTAGCCGGGTGAATGTGGAGCGAACCAGTACCCATGTACTGGGAACCCAATATCTCTACCGGTGAAACTGCAGCCGGATGAATGTGGAGAGAACCATTACCCGCGTACTGGAGACACAAAAGAGGAATAGAAATGTCGCCAGAGCGACTATGGAGGACTAGCACACTGCAGGCGATTCAGGATCAGGAACACAGATGAGGAGGACAGGAACCAGCACTCCAGACGGTCAACCGGATCAGGAACGGCAGCAGGGACTGGCAGCAGGAAACAGCGACAAAACAGCAACCTCAACCGGATCAGGGACGGATACGGGAACCAGGGGACTGGTGATCGGAACTAGACGATCTCAGGCAAGCAGGAACATAGCCAAGGCCCAGGAAGCTCAGGAACTCAATGTAGGTGCGAGCAGCATAGAGACAACATGAAAGGGCAACCAAGGGGTGCCCAAGCTCAGTCTAAATAGGCAATGCAGGGCGGGCTGAAGGCAGACAGCCAATGGAGAGCCCCCTACAGGTAACTGACACAGAAAGGCAGCAATCACGGGCACCGTGATAGCTGTCCTCTGTTTGAGCCTCTGGAGACATCTTCTATTAAAACCTTGACATATAAAACTATCTTCTTGATGACTATCACTTCAGTGAGCTACAAGCATTATCTTGCAAATCCCCATATCTTGTCATCCAAGATAAAGTAGTTTTCAGGATGAAACCCTCCTTCAGACCGAAGGTAGTCACCTCATTTAATTTAAATGAAGAAATTGTGCTTCCCTCCTTCTGTCCTAACCCTAAGACGGAAAATGAGAGGAAATTCCATAATTTTGACCTAGTCCAATGCATTTCTCTCTGTCTGAGGAGAACTGAGGAGGAGTTCAGAAAATCAGACTCCTTGTTCGTTCATTTCCTTGGTAAATTCAAAGCATTCTCAGCCTCTAAGGCTTCCTTAGCACTCTGGATTTTTCAGTGCATCAGGCTAGACTACTTGCTAGACTTGTGCAAATGTATTCGGGGACATTTGGAATTCGTCAAATATAGGGTCATTCGGCGACATTCGGATCATCCGTCATGCAAGGATCGTTTGACAAAAAAGATCCGAATCCGAGCACCCCTGCTCCAAAAGTCGATGAATCTTTCGGAAATTCGGCTACTAATACGCGTGTGATTACTTTCTCTCCATACTTTCCTACCATGTCTCTAGTCCAAATACTTTCTCTGTTTCATGCTCTACTTTTCCGCTTTGTCTGTATTCCAATAAGCTTCTTTGTTTCATGATGGGGGTTGGACTAATGACACAGACACCCAGGCAGACAGCCTGAATTTCCTCATTGTGTTGTTGGAGCTCAGAGAGAGAACAAGGAGATAGAGATTAGAGAGTGTCCAGTTGTTGTGTAGGCAGGCAGGTAGCATTAGGCTAGGCATAGACAAGCAGCCAGCATTAGTTCCAGTTATTGCCACCGCAAGGGAGAGCGATCTTTGTTCCTATGCAAAAAAAAATATATATTGCAATATAGGGATTTGTTTAAATAATTTTCAGTGTGACACATCAGCCAAAAAATGAATCTCCCTTGCAATGACAATGAGGTACAAGGCCTGCCTGTCTGCTTACACAACTCTCAGATTGGCTGATGTGTCACACTGAAAATTATTTAAACAAATCCCTATATTGTAATATTTTTTTTTTGCACAGGAACAAAGATCGCTCTCCCTTGCAGTGGCAATATCTGGAACTAATGCTGGCTGCTTGCCTATACCTAGCCTAATGCTACCTGCCTGCCTACACAACAACTGGACACTCTCTAATCTCTATCTCCTTGTTCTCTCTCTGAGCTCCAACAACACAATGAGGTAATGCAGCCAGTGTCACTGTTGTTTAGGCAGACAGGGTGCCTTATCGCCACCGCAAGGGAGAGTCACCTGTGTTGGTTTTGTAAAAAAATATAAAAAATATTAAAAATACAAGTTGTTTGAATAATTTTCAGAGTCACACTGCTCGTGTCACAGTTGTATAGGCAGGCAGGGTGCTTTTTCACCACCGCAAGGGAGAGTCACCTGTGTTGGTTTTGTAAAAAATATAAAAATATATTAAAAAAACAAGTTATTTGTGTGAATAATTTTCAGAGTCACACTGCCAGTGTCACAGTTGTATAGGCAGGCAGGGTGCCTTTGCGCCACCGCAAGGGAGAGTCACCTGTGTTTGTTTTGTAAAAGGTATCAAAATTAATATAAATACAAGTAATTTAAAGTTTGAATAATTTCCAGAGTCACACAGCCAGTGTCACAGTTGTACAGGCAGGCAGGGTGCCTTATCGCCACCGCAAGGGAGAGTCACCTGTGTTGGTTTTGTAAAAAATATAAAAAATATTAAAAATACAAGTAATTTGTTTGAATCATTTTCAGAGTCACACAGCCAGTGTCACAGTTGTCATGTGGGCAGGTTTTAAAATTGTAAAACTATAACAGGTCACTGTCTACGTATCCATAATGGATTTGACTCCTAGTGAACAACCTTATGTTCCTCGTCCTGGTAGCAGCTGCAGTGACCAAGCAATCACCAACACCACCACAGTGCAGTTGCTTTCAAGCATAGCTAGCAACAGCAGGCGGGGAAAGAAGAGTACTTTGAGAAGTACTAGTCAGACTCAGCAGCAGCACTCCAAACCAAAAACTAGAAAGAAGAAGGGAACCACAGGTCGTTCTACCTCTACTAGCAGGGTAGAGAGGTCCAGTTCCTCCTCTAAGACCATGAAGCAGCCATCACCTGTCTCTCATGATGATCCCCCCAGAACCACCTGCACAATGACTAGTGCCACTGCCAGTTCCGTCACCACCTATAAACCTGGGGGACACCTAGCATGTTGAACATGAACACTACTGGTCGGAAACGGTGGGTAGTATCAACGCAGGATTTTTACAGCGAACGTCCGTATAAGCAGCCCAGACTTGAATTATTGGAGTATTTGGAGAAAATTTCTCCTGCCGCCACTGTCACTGCCACTGAGAGCATATTTTCTCAAAAAAAGGTTATTGAGGGAGATAGTTTACCATTTCCTGGTAACCACCAGGCAGAAGAGGGAATTCAGCAGGTCTCCCCAAAATCTGCTGCTGATGATTTTTCTTCCTGTCTAAACCTACAAGAGGTAGAAGAATATGAGGGACCAAGGCCTACTAAGCTTGATTTTTCCACTGACCTGGATTTTTCCACTGCTGCCCATAGTAATCCTCCTGTTTCTCCAGCTACAATTCTGTCTTCTATTGATGAAAACTCACCACCTGTCTCTCCAGTTCCAAATGAATCAGGTAGTAGCTGCTAGTCTCTCCGCCACCAGTGTTACTCCGTCCTCCTCCAATCCCAGTCCCAACATCTCTGCTGCCATCTTTGGGTCTACTAGTAGTACCCCTGTAAAGGTACGTAGAAAAAAAAAAGCATAGTGAGGTTGCTCTAGCATGTGAAGATGAAGAAAGTTTGACCTCAGTTTCTTCTTCACCATCTTCCAAAGTCATCCATCGATCCAAAGCGAGGGACCATTTTGTGACATTTGGTGATGGCCGGCTAGCGAAATGTAAATTGTGTGGCAGGGAAGTCAGCCGTGGGAGGGTGATGGGTCATCTAACCACTAGACTTGTGCACGGGCAAAATTTTTGGTAAAATTCGAATTCGGACACATTTTTTTTTTTCTAATTCGGATGATCCTAATTTCGGACCGGGCCTATTCGATTCGGACGAAATTCTGATCCATTCCGAATTATTCGGCCGAATTTAACATGGGTTAAATTATAGCAGTGCGCCTCCGTGCACGCTGCTATCATTATATGCAGACAGGGTGTGCATTTAGAAAAAGATCCATGCCAAAAACGGACATTGTCATACATTAAAAGTCTGTGCATGCCTCCACTCTAGCATGGGATGCCAGTCACAATGCAAACGTCGAACATCGAAAACCCATGCCTGTCATTCAATTTAGCATGTTCGAACATCGAAACCCCATGCCTGTCATTCAATTTATCATGTTCGAACATCGAAACCCCATGCCTGTCCTTCAATCTAGCATATGTTCGAACATCGAAACCTCATGCCTGTCATTCAATTTAGCATATGCTCGACATCGAAAACCCATGCCTGTCACATCCTACTCAACATAAGTGGTCGACTCGAATATGGACAAACTACATGTCACATTTTATGTTAGTACATGGGTAAAGATTAAGGTTTCATTTTCTGGTACCAGCCTCCCACCCTACTGTCCCTCTTTAGTACCCAAATTCCTCTCTCTCGTTTTCCTATCCTGATTTCCCCTCATATCAGATAACTCTATGTGTATATACATTGTAGAGTTTCATACTACATCAAGAATAAACATCAATGATTGTAATGTGATAGATGTAATGTGTTAACCCTTTGAGTGCCAGAGTGGTACGCAATGCATTGCAAAGCAATACGTTGCATACCACTCTGGCATTCAAAGGGTTAAAAAGAAAAATTGAGACATTCTGTTGTGAACAAACTGCAACACAGGAGAGAAATAAAAAAAAATGCTTGACATCTATACTGAAGAGGGGTCCACAGCATTGTCTTAGTATAGCAATATCACCGTTTTCCGTGAGTGTGCAATACAGGGCTCTACGGTAATTGCTGGGCATTTCCCAATGTCATAATCAGGGGATGATGGGAGTTGTATTCTAACTACTGTTAGGAAACACATAAGTGATGCACATTCATCTCCCACCTAGAAATTATTTACACACGAGGCAACTCCCCCAAGTAATACCTAGCCCCTTTCCAAGTGAAAGGACTTCCAGAAAGGCTTCAGATCTCTTAGTGACTCACCTGTTATTGCCAGTCAGCGGGACCCGGAGAGTAGGAGGGGGTGATGCTATGGCTGCACGGCAAGGTGCTCTTAGTTGGTCACTTGTCGCAATGTTGAAGCTCAGCCCGGCCAGCACCTTCTGGGTGGAGACACCTCACAGCAATCCTGTTCAGGACACATCATGCACTGTTGTCCACTCATACTAGGGATCCCAAATGTTAAGACTCATTTTGTACAGGGGGCACCCTCCTGTATTTGTAAAACCTCTCTAGCAAATCTGGGATGGTAGACCTATTTACTCAAGTCTTGACTTTAGGTGGGCGATAAACAATACAAAATAGGCATAATGTTTCACTATCACATAATTCACGTCACTGAAGCAGCCAGCAGGCATCACCACTGAGTGAGCATAGGGCTGCCCGGCTGCTGACAGTCACACTGATGGGACACCCTGCAACACAGAAATGGCGGAAGAGCACAAAATAAACATGCTATGGGACGGCAAATTGCCGCCCCTGTCAAAGTGTCGCCTGGGTCCTTGGACCCACTGGGACCCATGTAAGGGCCGGCCCTGTATTCGAACAAATACCTAATATTTTTTTATATTTTGCACAGGAACAAATATTACTTGCTCTTGCAGTGGCAATAACTGGAACTAATGCTGGCTGCCTACCTATGCCTAGCCTAATGCTACCTGCCTGCCTACACAACAACTGTACACTCTCTAATCTCTTCTCTCTCTGAGCTCCAACAACCCAATGAGGAAATGCAGGCAGTCTGTCTGTGTGACTGTGTCATTAGTCCAACCCCCATCATGAAATGAAGAAGGCTATTCGAATACAGACAAAAGAGGGAAGTAGTGCATGAAACGGAATTGGACTAGAGACATGGAGGGAAAATGATGGAGGGAAAGTAATTGAGCGCGCACAGGAAGTACAAAATGTCCTGGTCAAAAGTAGTCAAAACTTTTGGAAATGTGTCGATTGCCGAAACTTCCGAAAGTTTCGACGAATTTCGGACCTGGGCTGTTCGGAGTCGGATCATTTTTTCCGAATGACCCTTGAGTTTCGGATTGGCCGAATGTCTCCGAATGACCCCATTTTCGACTAAATCCGAATGTCTCCGAATGAATTCGCACATGTCTACTAACCACCTCTGGGATGAACCAACACCTGAACCACTACCACAAGTCAGTGTTGATGAGTGCAGAACGTGGCGGCACTACTACTACATTTACCAGTGTCATACTCACCACCAGTAGGCAGGAGAAAGGGCATGGGGATCATGTCACATCAGTAAAAGCAGCAGACAGTCACAGCACATCCCAAAGTCTATACAGGCCACACTGGAAGGTTTTGGTGGGTTTCATTCCAAGGGGATGTGCAGACAGCAGTCCAGGAAAATTACACGCCTCATTGCACAGCTCATAGCCGTTGGGGGTGCTACTTTTAATTTGGTGGACATGGAGCCCTTCCATCAGCTTATGGAGGCTGTTGCACCCAGATATAAAATTCCATCCCACTGTCACAGTTTTGTAAGAACACTCAGACAATTCAGTAAGGTAAAATGTAGGCAATAGTAACCCTTCACAGGTCCAGATCCGGACAGTACCATGGTACTTCCCAAATATGACAAAGGTCAGGATGCAGGAAATAACAAATCAAATAGCAGAATATAGGCTTGATCTGAGGACTGAAACCAGGAACAAAACCTCAGCAGTACCAACCTAGGAACGTCACCAAATTAGAGAGGCGGTAGGTAACTGCAGGGCAGACTCCCTAGAAGGCTAGGGATAGGAAGGCAGCAAGACAGGACACTGGCAAGTGACCTGGGCCCTAGGGCGCTAGGGATAGCAGAAGTATGGAAGTGGACACAGCAGTGACCAAGTCCCTAGCAAGCTAGGGTAGGCGGAGGCTACAATACTGGACAGCAGTGACCAGGTCCATAGCAAGCTAGGATAAGTGGAGGCAACACGGATAGGCCCTGGCAAGGAACTACTCCCTAGCAAGCTAGGGTTACAGAGGCAACACTGATATGCACTGGCAATATATAAATCCCTAGCGGGCTAGGGTAATGGAGGCAACACAGATAGGCACTGACAAGTGACTGATCCCAGAGGCTAGGGCAATGGAGGCAACACAGATAGGCACTGAGAAGTGACTGATCCCAGTGGCTAGGGTAATGGAAGCAACATGGATAGGCACTGACAAGTGACTGATCCCAGTGGCTAGGGTAATGGAGGCAACCTGGAACAGCACTGGCAAGCGACCGAGCTTCTCACTCACAGATACCCTGATGGCATCGGTGTACAGGCCAGCAAGGCGCAGTATAGGGAAACACTGTAGAATGAGAGCAAGGGAAACGGAACACTGGGTACGCACCCAGACAGGTCAAAGCCAGGTAGCTGAGGAAGCAATAGAGAAGCCCAAACCAGTCGGAAGTGAACGGTAAACAACCCAAAGCCAGATCGGTACACAGATCGGTAGTCAGCCAGGCCTAGTCAGCAACGGAGCGGATAGTAAGCCAAAGCCAGATCGGTACACAGAGCGGTAGTCAGCCAGGCCTAGTCAGCAACAGAGCAACAGAACAGGTGAGGCAGGAGCAAGGTCAGACAGGCCGGGTCATACATGGAGCAGGAACAAACAGCAGTACAAATGCTAGGTACAGGAACACCATGAAAGGGCGCCAAAGCAATGACAGGACTGAGGTTAAAAGGACTAGTGCTGGACGGAGACAGGGCCCAGCAACCAATAAGAGCCTAGCAGGAACAGGACAGGAAGTAGCCATGTTGCGAGGGACACAGAGCACAGGCACAGTGATACCCGCACCACATTTAGTAGAACTATAGTGCCCTCACTGTACCGGTCATGCATTGGGCTTTTGAAGGACCTGCTAAGAAAGGCTGGTGGCCAGTCAGTCACTTTACCACTGACTTATGGAGTGCTCCGAGTGGCCAACATGGCTTCCTGTCATTGATGTCGCACTGGTGGCAGCTCAATGTGTTGCAAGACACATCATTACCAACAACAAGTTCAGGTGCAGTAGCCAAGCAGGCAGGGCACAGCTCTTTCCTCCTCCATGATGAGGTAATGGATCAGCAGAACACCTCAGATAACATTTGCAAAGCACTGCAGAACATGGTGGTGCAGTGGCTAGGGGAGCAGGCAGGCACACCAGAGCAAATGGGGTTTGTGGCTACTGATGGTGCAGCTAACATGATCAAGGCTCTCTGGGATGGCAGATTTGTGGGTGTGCGCTGCTGGAGTCATGCCGACAAATTGCTGGCCACTTACATCGGAGCGTTAAAGATAGCCAACTCCTCAGGGAGGAACAAAAAAAGGCAGACCTCCCAGAGCACCCCCAGAGCACTGCCTAAAACAAGACATTGGGACCAGGTGGAACTCCACCTTAGATATGCTAGAGCGTATCCTGGAGCAGAAAAAGGCAATTCAAGCAATGTCATGTCACCATTTCATTGGCAGTAACAGAACACTGGTCCGGGCTGACTGGGCCCTGATGGAACAGGTGGTGTCAGTCCTTACACCTTTCCGTGCTTTGACGGAACTTTTTTTTTTTTTTTTAGTTTGAAAAGATCTTTATTTGGTTATTCAAGTTACAAAGACATAACAAACGTTACAGTACATAAAACATAAAACATGAGTAATCATACGGAGACCGTCCGAGAAAGGCCATTGAGTATTTAAAAGTCGAGGTGTAAAGCAATACTTAAAGTGGGTCATCATTAACAAATCTCAATCACAATATTACCATATTTGGGCTTTAGAGCTTGACCGGTCTTCAATGTGTAACTGGTATCCGAATGAAGATCTAATAATCTAGTGTCACGGTTTGTTAAGACTCTCAGACGCAGAGTTTGGTAAAAACGTAACTTTATTGAAAAGTTAAGGCAATCCCATAGGGTATCATACATTTATAACAATACAACAAGCAATAATATCTGAATAGGTTCTACCGGCCTTGCCAATAATACCGGGCAAGGCAACCCAGGTGATTAGATGCAGTAGCGGAAGCAGGCTCTACCGGCCTTGCCAATACCGGGTAAGGCAACCGTGAGATGATAACGTACCGGTTCTACCGGCCTTACCAATACCGGGCAAGGCAGCCTGAAGGAATACTGAAAGGAGGCTCTACCGGCCCTGCCTATACCGGGTAAGGCAACCTAAAAGCTGGCAACGTGAATAGGTTCAACCGGCCTTACCAATACTGGGCAGGGCAGCCTGAAGGAATGCTGAGAGTAGGCTCTACCGGCCCTGCCTATACCGGGTAAGGCAACCTTATGGATGGCAACGTGAATAGGTTCTACCGGCCTTACCAATACCAGGCAGGGCAGCCCAAGAGAGGAGACCTGACTGTCAGATGACAATGACAGTAGGGTGATATAGGAAGCAATAGAATAGGTGGTCTCGCTCAAGCAGAAGTCTCACGCCAGAGAATACAAGATTACTGCATAGGAACTGGACAGCAACCAAACCTCAGTTCCTGATGCAATCAGGGAGCAACCAACGTCCGCACGCTGGGACCAACAATAGTATGAACCAACAGGTTTAATGGAGTAAACCAGCGTCCGCACGCTGGGACCAACAGTAGCATAAACCACCAGGTTTAGTGGAGTAAACAAGCGTCCGCACGCTGGAACCAACAATCGTATGTGTCACCAGGTATAATGGAGTAAACCAGCGTCCGCATGCTGGAACCAATAATCGTACATACCACCAGGTTTAATGGAGTAAACCAGCATCCGCACGCTGGAACCAACAATCGTATGTGTCACCAGGTTTAATGGACTAAACCAACGTCTGCACGCTGGAACCAACAATCGTATGTGTCACCAGGTTTAATGGAGTAAACCAGCGTCCGCACGCTAGAACCAACAATCGTATGTGTCACCAGGTTTAATGGAGTAAACCAGCGTCTGCATGCTGGAACCAACAATCGTACATACCACCAGGTTTAATGGAGTAAACCAGCAGCCGCACGCTGGAACCAACAATCGTATGTGTCACCAGGTTTAATGGACTAAACCAGCGTCCGCACGCTGGAACCAACAATCGTATGTGTCACCAGGTTTAATGGAGTAAACCAGCGTCCGCACGCTGGAACCAAAAATCGTACATACCACCAGGTTTAATGGAGTAAACCAGCGTCCGCACGCTAGAACCAACAATCGTATGTGTCACCAGGTTTAATGGAGTAAACCAGCGTCCGCATGCTGGAACCAACAATCGTACATACCACCAGGTTTAATGGAGTAAACCAGCATCCGCACGCTGGAACCAACAATCGTATGTGTCACCAGGTTTAATGGAGTAAACCAGCGTCCGCACGCTGGAACCAACAATCGTATGTGTCACCAGGTTTAATGGATTAAACCAGCTTCCGCACGCTGAAACCAACAATCGTATGTGTCACCAGGTTTGATGGAGTAAACCAGCGTCCGCACGCTGGAACCAACAATCGTATGTGTCACCAGGTTTAATGGAACAAACCAGCGTCCACACGCTGGAACCTACAATCGTATATGCCACCAGGTTTAATGGAGTAAACCAGCGTCCGCACGCTGGAGCCAATAATAGTATATGCCACCAGGTTTAATGGAGTAAACCAGCGTCCGCACGCTGGGACCAACAGAGGAATATCGCCAGAGCGAAATAAGCACAATGTCGCCTGAGCGACTGCAGAGAGAGAGGGCCCCAAGACCAAGCAGGGAATCAACCGGAATGAGCACCGCAGAACTGACAGGCGACCGGAACCTCAGCAACCACGGAAGGCAAGCGGATCTGACTGGAGTGACAAGCAGACAGGAGGCTCAGGAACTCAAGAACTCTGAACACTGGAACTCTGGAACTCTGGAACACTGGAACACTGGAACACCGGCCCATCAGCATGGCAGGCAGTTCTGAACAGGTACTGTCAGAGACACCATGAAAGGGCAACCAAAGGGTGCCCAGACTGAGTTTAAAAAGGCTGTGTGAGGCGGGCTAACAGCAGACAGCCAATGAGGAACCTTCAGCAAGTGATAGACACAGGATAGCACGAATCACGGGCACCGTGATACCTAGTTTCTAAAAGAAGCACGGAAGGAGTAGAGAGGGAAGGAGGGTAAGATACAATAACAGGAGATGTAAAGGAATCAGGAAGAAGAGATCTGGTGAGAAGCAGTAGAGGAGAGGGATTATTAGGGGGGAAGGGAGAATAAGGAATGGAAAGAATAAGAAAAGAAAGAGAAATAGAGAGAGAGAAAGGGGGAGAGGGATGTGGCTGTGCATGCTTATAAATAAGGATGAGATGTGTAATGAACATCGAAAACTGTGGAGCCTGCTGAGTTTACATCCCTTCATCTATACTCTGTGTCACGGATCATGTGGCTGATAGCGAAGCTTTGGCAGAAGACCAATGGGAGAGCATCTGTGAGAAGATTGCAGGATCTTGTCGTCTATGAGACCATGTAAGTCTGGCGAAAAGCATATGTTCTTCAACTTTGTTTAAACAATCAGTAAAAGAGAGGGGAGAGGTAGACTTCCATCGTAAGGAGATTAACGCTTTGGCATCATTTAGCATAGTTAACAGAAATATTCATTTAGGAGGATCGCAAGTTGGTAAATCTCTGAATAAGAGTATTTGCCAAGGGTCATTATTCATCGTTACATCAAGTAGTTAAACTTGTATACACTAGAGAAACGGCGTCTTAGAGGGGATATGATAACACTATAAAAATATGTTCAAGGCCCATATAAAGGGCTTTCAAAAGACCTGTTCATTAACAGAACAGTACACAGGACAAGGGGCCACCCGCTTAGACTTGAGGAAAGGAGATTTAATCTACAACAGCGGAGGGGTTTCTTTACGGTAAGGACAATAAAGGTATGGAATGCACTTCCGGAGGAGGTGGTGCTATCAAATACATTAGATGCCTTTAAAAGGGGCCTGGATACTTATTTAAAAGAGCATAATATAGAGGGCTATGCACGTTAGTATTGGGATTAATATTTAGTTAGGGCTTGTTGATCCAGGGAGAAATCTGATTGCCATTTGGAGTCAGATGCCTTCTTTTGGGTCAGCGATGGTAAACAGGAATAGGAAAAGGGTTGAACTGGATGGACGCAAGTCTTTTTTCAACCTAAATTACTATGTAACTATGTAACTATGTAATGTGCTGTAAGCACTTAGTCCAGTATGATTGGAGCAATGGTCAGGACCAACATATATGGAGCAGATTGCCCCTATCATGTCTGCACCTCCAACAAGTGGCAGGGATCGAGGGGGATATTACATGGAGTCTAGCTGGTGTGTAGTACCAGCGTGTGAGTAGTTTAAGGTTCATTTCAAGTAGGCCATTGGAGATAGAGGAAGCATGTATCGAGGCGTATATAGATTCCCAATCGTCTAGTGTCAAAGTCAAGTGCAAATCTTTCTCCCATGCTATTGCATACGAAGGTTTAGAGGCTTCAATATGTAATGTAAGGAGATTATACATTGTACTGATGGTTTTCCCTTTGGGTCTGGTTGGGGAAAGAAAGAATTTTTCAAAGCGGGAGAGTGGGCGGTTGAAACAAGCTACAATGTCATTGTCAGACAGAAAGTTCTTAATCCGAAAATAGGATCAGATCTCTTTAGGGGGGAGGTAATACTGTTCCTGGAGGGTCGAAAACAAAGTGACTTCTCTGTTGGATCTGAGGTCTATGAATTGTAGGTCTGTTATATGAGACCATGTGGGAAACTGAGAGGCTGGAAGTGAGAATCTAGTAGGTAAGGGAGTAAACAGTCTAGTAAAAGGTGACGGAAGAGGGATTAGTGGATCTCCTTTGTTTAGCTGAGTCCAAATGTTAAACACATTCTGTAAAATCGGGTGGGATACCATGTCAGTGTTTCTTACAGTCGAAGGAAGCAAAATTCGAGGTAATGGGTCACACGTCGGGTAGAACGATCTCTCCAATTGGACCCATAACTTATGTTCTCGATTGTTGTTCCAGTCAGAGATCAACGCCAGAATGACCACTTTATACTAACGGCGGATATCTGGGACCCCAAAGCCACCTCTGGTTTTATGGGAATAAAAAATACGCCGTCCAATCCTCGGTCTGCTTTTGACCCAGATAAAAAGGGAGAAAATTTTGGAGGCAGCGGTGAAGAAAGACTGAGGAAGAGAGATTGGAAGTGTCTGACATAAGTATAAAAAGCAGAGAAGGATCATCATTTTTATAGTATTCATCCTACCAAGCCAGGAGAAAGTGGACATAAAAGAACCTCCAAGGGTGGACAGATCAACATCTCCACATGGAAGATCATGACGAGGTAGGGATACTGTCAAAGAACCCCGAGAGGTGAGCAATTATGGAGCTGTTTAATAGAATCCCACTATGAGTGTCAGAATACAAGGGCTACTAACTAAAGGTAGCATAATTCAGGGAGCCCAAGTAGAGGGTATGAGATAGAAAATTATGTATTGCAAGGAGTATGAATATGGAAGGAATGAAAGGGAGTCGTGAAGGAGGAAGAAGCTAGCAGGGAGGTGCAAGCCGTGCAATGAGGATAGATACATGTAGGGGAAGAGCGTAGCCATTTGAGGGAGTAGGGAGAGTGAGGAGAAGGTTTAAGTAGCCCAATCTAGTTCCTATTGTCATGAATGGCGAAATTTAATACTATAAACACAATATCATCATTGTTGAGGGTAATTAGTCACCTGTCCACCTGTTTATTCCCTCTTCCCCAGGCATATCAGAAAAGGAGCAATGGCAGGCGGAGAGCAATCACTACACAGCACACCAACATAAGCTTGTCAATTTTGTTTATTAACATAGAGGCCCATGTCACTAACACATAGCAATCAGGATCCCTAACTAGCAGAAATGGAAATCTGCTTAGAGTGCAGCCACATATGATTACATGTTCCAAAAAAGTACAGTCAGAGAGTCACAAGTTAACAATTCAGAGACGAATGAAACGTCACGTACAGGGCTGCCCAACGTTGCTGTGAGATAAGGAGTAGGGCCGAGTTACGTCCCGCCTTAAATACCTGGATGGTATAACGATCCATTTGGAGAGGGTAGTCACACAAATGGTCAACTCAGATATAATGGGAGGTAAAATATTATGGAAAACAATGCACGGTGGTTATAAAGCATGGGTAATTGACAAAGGGTAAGAAGAGAATGTTGACAAGTAGCATGGCTCAATTATAGTAGACACCCCGCAACGTCAGACAGACCCCGCAGGAACTACTTGTGCTAAACTATACTGATGTAAAACAAACAAGTAGGCCATAGGGGACCAGAAGGTTGCGAGACCACATGCCCCCACCTCCCCCCCGGATACCCCGGTACAGAAGCGGGGGCATGCGATAAGCGACCAGAACCAGCCACCCATGACAAACTATTAAACATATTAAGCTGCTTTACTAACAAAACAATTGTTAATGAAATAAAGAACGCAAGTGAGGTATCTAATAATGAACCAGTGCGGGTAAGTATGTATATCCCAGAACAAGGGGACTGCGTAATATAATAAAGTACCCAAGTATCATATACCCCTTGCTCGGGGTGTGATTGCGTGTGGTGGGATAGTATGGAACATATAGCCACCCTCGTCCTCTCAAAAATTAGTTTAGATCGGGGTCAGTAAGAGTGGATCTCTAATTGAATAAATCAAAGGCCACTCTTTCGCAACTTAGTTTAGGGGCCGTGAAAGTGAGATCGTGTTGGTGTAAATCGGGCAGTGCGGGAAAGAAGGGGGGAGAGGGTGATAATAATGTCACATTAGTCACAGCTAAATTGTAAACTTCCAATATGCATAGCGTAGGAGTAAAGCAAAAACATTTAGGGAATGCAAGACAAAATATATCAGTAACACCTTTAGGCCCATACTATTAATAACCCCTTTATGCACAACATAACATAAAGAACAATTAACCCTGGTGTGGGCCTGTCCGCTGGGTCAAGTAAGGTGTAAACAATTCCTTCCAGGGTCAGAGTTAACCAGGTAGGGATAACATGGAAGAGACCCTGCTACTCCTAGAAGAGTAATGTGCAGAATTTGTAGAGAAAGGATAACAACAAAAGTTCATCCTGGAGTTTGGCGGGCATGCTTGGCGGCCACAAACAGGGATGGAGGTGATCCAGGAACTCTTTGTCTCTTTGGGACGGTATTCCAGGGTTGCTGAGAACCCATATTGGAGTCCCAGAGTAGTTGATGTTGAGCTAGGTGCGATGGGTCTTCCGGTAGTTGGAGGTGTAATGATGAAATAAAGTCCTTGTAGTCCCCCTGGTAGCGCAGGATGTGTGTCTGTCCATCCTTCGAAGCGATAAGCATTAGCAGGAATTCCCATCTATAATGAATATTTTGTTGACGCAGTGCCATGGTGATCGGTTTTAGCTCCCTGCGCCATTTCACTGTGAAGGGTGAGAGATCTCCAAACACTTCAATGTTGTGATTTTCAAAAGAAATTGTTGACAAATTCATGGCGCCTTTAGCAATTCTATCTTAATCGCGGTAGAACTGCAAGAGTATTACATCTCGGGGATCATCCTGAGCTGCTGACCGCAGACGTAGGGAGTGGTGTGCTCTTTCAATTGCAAAATAGACATCTTCTGTAGCGTTAGTAAGGAACCGAAAGGGACGTTGGAGGAAATCTGGTAATGCTTCAGGCCCAACGGTTTCTGATTTGCCTCTGAGTCTAAGGTTTTTCCTTCGTTGTCTGTTTTCCAGATCGTGAATTTTCAATATCATATCCCTCTGTCGTTCAAATAGAGCAGTGGATTTTAACTGCATATCTTGTTTAAAGGAAAACAGCGTGTCTCGGTCATTTTCCAAGGTCTCAACTCGTCTGCCCAGCTGGGTAATATCAAGTTTGATATCTGCCAGTTCATCACTGATAAATAGTTTAAGGTCTGATAAAAGATTATGCATATCCTTCTTCGTAGATGGGCTGTCTAAGCGTTCCGAATCAAAGTCTCCGTCTGATGCGCTCAGTTCCTCCAGCGGGGAAAGGCGGTCTGGAGAGGGTCCATGATCAGCGGCACCCCTAGCCATTGTAGGTTCGGCAGCCATTTTAGGTTGGGAGGCAGATGATGTCGCCTCAAGTTTTTTAGTGAAAAAGTCTTTCTTCTCCTTCCCTGGTTTCGGATTTTTAGATCTAGACATCTTTCGTATCTGGAATTAAAGGTAGGGCCAAAATTCGGGTAAAGATAGTCGGATCCAGGCAGATTATAGACTCTCGGGGATAGAGCCGAAGCTTAACGCGTACATACAGTAACATCGCCAATCCACACCCCTTTGACGCAACTTTTGAGCAAAAAGAACGCTAGCCTGGCAGAAGTCATTCCCCTCTTTGCGCACCTTTCCTTAAAATTGGACCATTTCCTTGCCCATAGGAAACACTTTCCTGGTGCTGAGGGTTATATACTTCCCGATGTTGCTGCTCTTCTAACGAGGCTGAAGAAGGAACTGACACTGTGCATGGAAGAGCGCATGGACAATTGTCCTGAGTTAATGCTTGCCACAATGTGAGATCCACGAATCAAAGGCAAGATGGCACTTAGTTCTAATTCCCTCACTGCCTGGAGGGAACAATTGATAGCGAGGGTGCATGAGAGGCAAAGAAAAAACAGGATGCAATTACAGGAGGCGGGAGAAGATTCCGCAGATGAGCTGGAGGAGTGTGGTGGTCTTCCAAGACCTATCAGTAGCAGTGTCAGTGGCACGTCATTTTCTTCCGGTGGAGCTTTTTTTATGCTGAGGCAATGGACAAATTATGCTTCGGACAAAACAAACAGCTCCCCATCAATAGAAAAAGTGCTGGGTTTGAGGTTAAGGCATAGCTTGTGGAACCTTCTTTGGCCCCAAGTACAGATCCCTTGACTTTCTGGGATAACAAGAGGGCTGTGTGGCCTACGTTGTCCCTGTTAGCCCAGGAGTTGCTTTCTTGCCCCCAAACACTGTCCAGAGTGAGTGGGTATTTTCCGTAACAGGAAATATACTTAGCCCCCAGAGCTCTCAATTGGCCTCCCAGCTCATGGAGCAAATGAATTATTTAAAAGTCACCTTGCCAAAGCTGGGTTACCCTGCTCTCAGGTTCGATGCAGATTAGAAAAACAAAAAGGACTTCAGACATCTACTATCATCCATGTTGCTGTCATCTTGAGTCCACCTCACACCAGTCATCCTCAGTTACTGTATCTATCTACTGACTGAGTCCTGCCTGCTCCAGTGTTCTGCAGTTCTGACTACATCTCCAGTGTTGCTGTCATCCTGAGTCTGCCTCTCACCAGTCTGTTCCCTTTTGAAACATTGTCGCATTAAAGAGATCTGAGCAACTCAAGGATGCTGGGAGTTGTGGCCTGTACAAAGCAACCTTTAATGATGCTACATGACAACCTAGCGCTTTTAGGCACCATAAGGTTTTCATGTCGCTATTTTAAACACTGCGACATGGTTAATGCGGCTTCAAGACGCACAGTATTTTCCTTTGCGACATTTCAAAAGGATACCGCATCAGTCATCCTCACTTTTCCTTCTTCCTTCTAATTTAGCTACATCCATATGTATATATAACACCTCTGCTACGTATAGTAAATGACACATGCTACATATTGTGCATTTCCTTTGCTACAGATGGTAAATGAGAGATGCTCATGCTACATATATTGTATTTCACCTCTACAACAGAAATGGCACATGCAACAGACAATATTAAAAATATTGGGAATAATTTGTCTGAATAATTTTCAGTGACACATTAGTCAGTCTGACAGTTGTGTAGGCAGGCAGGGTGCCTTATTGCCTCCACAAGGGATAGTCATTTTTTCCTGTTCAAAATATTAAAAATATTAATAGTTATTAGTAATTTGTTAGAATGATTTTCAGAGTGACACATCAGCCAGTCTGACAGTTGTATAGGCAGGCAGGGTGCCTTATTGCCACCGCAAGGGAGAGTCACCTTTGCCCCTGTGTAAAATATTAAAAATAAAAATAATTTTTTAAAATAATTTTCAGAGTGACACAGACAGTGCCCGAGTTGTTTAGGCAGGCAGGGTGCCAAACCCTGGTCCACAGTCTTCATTTAGACCCTGGAAATGGTTTCATTTATTTTTATTTATTCAATTTTCTTTTTTTACTGTATTTTTTAAAGCATTTTAAAGTCACTGAATATTTCGGAATGCCGTCGACTTTCGTCCGAGTCGAACGGCTCTGATCTGAAATGCGGAGTTAACGAAAAAAAAAAAAAATTCATCAGAATGAACATTTTACCGAAAATTTTTGTCATGCACAAGTCTACTACTTGGAGAACAGACTTACCCCTCTAGTTGAAATAAGAAGATACTCCACAAGATCCTTGTCTACATCTTGGGCATGCAAAGCTTCTGCCTCTCCCAAGGCAGCCACTTGGTCATCCCTGTCAAAATTTGTCAGGCACTACCTGATTGATGTCCAGGCCTCAGCTGAAGCCAGGTTCATGAGACAAGTACTCCAGGCGATGATCCCAGAGTAAACTGGTAGGAAAATTCCCTTTCTTCCCCTATGAGCACCTTTTTTTCCTCAGTCTTTTGATAGTCACTTTTAGTCCATTTTCTGATAAAATGAGTCTTTCTTGGGATATGTATCCTCCCATCTTATTTTTCCTGTTGGCACTGCTTTGGTATATCCCAGTAATGCATATCCGTGGATAGGACACAGAAGAAAGGGTGAAATTTACTTACCGATATTTCCTTTTCTTCTGTGTCCTTCCACTGCTCACCCTACCCATAACTTGTCGCTATTTATATTTTTCAGCTTCGACAATATTGAAGACTACCAGCTCTGGTGAAAGGGCTTCCTTAAATGGGAATCGATTGGACCTACCGCAGCAGATGGTCGGAGGCAATATCCATAATGCATAGCTGCGGGAGGAAACAGAAGAAAAGGAAATATTGGAAAGTAAATTTCACCCTGTCTGGATAATTTGTATTGATTAGCATAGCATCATTTTTTCTTTTGCTTTTGCTCTAGGTTTTCACCTAGTATGGAGATTTTGAGTGTCCTCTCTTTCTTTGCTGCTTTTCATCTTTCATTCATAGGCATCAAAATTTAATTTACATGCTATGTGTATATTTAATGGTGTGTTTGGTTCTGTGAGTTTTTCTTTTCTTTTTGCACACCAATCTTGTGGTATTTTGTGTGCAGTGACTCAATATCTATTGTCGCAAGATATGTTAATTGCATGTGTGGAATCTTTAATAAATGTTGGTAAATCCAGCACTTAAGGTGCTATATGACTGTCCAAGAATTGACACAAGGGTTTTAAAATAGACCCCAATGATGATACATGGAGTGGGATTTAACACTTTGTGTATCTTTTGGATAAGTATAAAACACCTGTATAACTGTATGGTCTGTTGTGGATCTGTATGTTCCTTTATCCAGTGATCCATCGCAGGCTTAAAAATCTATCAAGTGCAGAAAGTCAACATGCAAGACGCATTAAACAGAATATACCTAAAGGTCAGTTCCTGAGAGTTAAAAAAATATGCACTGAAGAATCAGAATATCAGAAATGTGGAGGAAATGATTGATCATTTTGGTTAGAGAGGATATCTTATAGAAAACTATACCAATCTAAGAATACAGTGGACCAAATTGGAGAAATCAGGGTTTGTATCCTAGTAAGGATATGTTAAAAAGAGTACACAAGTTAATTTTATTAGAAGAGATCCTTCCCTGAGTTTATAAACTGTGACACTAATATATGCTTACATGCCTATGTTCTAAATTTTATATTGCATGCACTATGACATCTTTAAAGATCACATTAGTGAACATAAATCATCTATAAGAAATGTCGATAAGATTTTAAGAGCTGATAGAGAAATGAAGAATCTATGGCACTGCATTTTCAATAAACAGGACATAGCTCACCTGCATCTCTACAATTTGTTGGATTAGAAAGAGTTAATTTGCTTGGAAGAGGAGACAATTTAAAACAAAATCTCCTTCAAGATGAAATAAGATGGATAGATAGACTAGGAGCACTTGACAAAGTATGTGTTAAAATGGAGTGTAGTCTCTACTTCTGTGATTGACATATTGTGAAACTATCCAAATAATTATTTACACAAGGAGCTGAGCTAAGAATGAGAGGCCATCCATTAAGACCAGAGGAAAGGCGCTTTCGACTAAAACAAAGACAGGGATTTTTACAGTAAGGGCAGTAAAGTTTTGGAATTCTTTGCCTTGGCATGCTGTGCTTACAGATACTGTAACCACTTTCAAAAAAACAATGGATACCTATCTAACACAAAACAATATTGAGAATTATGACAGATGGGTTCAATGCAGATAGGTTGTTGATCTAGGGAACTATCTGACTGCCATTTGGAATCAGGAAGGATTTTTTTTACCCACTCGGGGCTTAATTGGAAATGGAAATGTTTTGTCATGGGCAGAACTTGATGGATGCATGTCTTTTTGCAGCCTCGCCAACTATGTAACTATGTTACTAAATTTGAAAAAGGTGGAGTTACCATTACTTCCACTTTTGATAATGGCATTTTGCATGCCAAAACCAGTCAAGGGTTTTTCATACGCTTTACATTTATTTTTATAATAAATCACTGTTTGTTTTTTTTGCACACCGACTCCCGGCCTTTTACATGTTCCTGAAGTGGGGATTAAACTAATTCTCTGCACATCAAACGTTACAAGTAGATATATCGATAAAGACATCCAACTGTTACAATGGGGAACCGGAGCCGTTCCAGCCCACAGTATTGGACCAAATGAAGATACCTACTGGGTATTCAGTTGTTTGGGGAGAAAATAGTTATTATATACTCAATCTGTGATCTAAAACTACAGAGCATGCATAAGGTGCAGTTGTAATGGGGTCCAGCAAACAAGGGGCCATTAGCTCTGCATTATACAGCAAACCATTACAATTTTAACTGGTAGCCACTGACACATACACATTCGCTGCCAGCCAGTAAGGTAAAAATGGCATTGGTGAGCCCTTTCTTCATTAACACTTTGATCACCAGAGAGGTATCTGACATATTACAAAGCAATGCATTGGACACCCCTCTGTCAATAAAAGGGTTAACCATGATGCAGCAGCTCCCTGGCACAGCAAATAAATTGCTTTTACCCTCTCTTTCTCTATCAAGTTAAGATCTAATGATCCTTTGCTGGTGAATTGCACCTTGGGTCTGTGTTGGCTCTTGTGCAAACTTCATTCAGATGTGATTGTGTGGGGGTAGCCTTAGGTTTGCCCCCAGGGCACAGAACATTTTAGAACTGCTCCTTTGTCCCTCCATCAATTGAAGGAGGATGTTTCAGCTCTATATAGTGAGCCTTAAAATATACACACACACAGATATATATTTCTTTAACTATATTTGTATTATTTTTATCCCACTGTAAGGAGATGTTTCATTACTATTACAGCCCAAACATACCTTGTATTTCATCAAACTGTTAGCAAAAGTGCAATCTTGTGTTCAGAGTAAAAAAAAATAACAGTTTTATCCAAGGGACTCTAACCAAAAACAATTTTGGTGATATTGAAAGAACTTTCAAAATTATCTCTTTATTCTATTAGCTATGTTTTGTTTAAAAAAATACATTTTGGAGGTAGTCTCTTTTATAAAAATTCCCCCTCACCAGCAAGTGCCCTGGTCCCGATGATCTCCCACTATCCTATTACAAATATTTTCAGACCCAATTCCTTCCCCAAATGGTTGAAATTTTATTTATTTATTTATTTTTATTTATTTATTTAGAAAATGTTTTACCAGGAAGAATACATTGAGATTTCTCTCGTTTTCAAGTATGTCCTGGACAGTTTTCAGTAGAGGGTTGCTTATTTATACAAATTGAGAAACACTATATATTACATGTTATTAAATATACATACAAATATTCATATGGAAATTTTAGAATTATACACAGTTACACTCTGTTTTTAGATATAGAGAAGCATTTACTTTTAAGGATTTTAGACTGGGAGCAGATCTGGTTATTTCAGGCAGATAGTTCCAGGCCTTTGGCGCTCTGAAGGAGAAGGCGGCTCTTCCTGCTTCTTTCTTGTATTGTGGAATACGTAGCGAGTTGTTTGCGGTGGAGCGGAGGTTATAGTTAGTATGGAGAGCAGGAGTGAGCAAACTGCTCAGGTAGCCTGGTAGTTTTCCAGAGAAATGGTTGTGTACTAAGCAAGAAAGGTGAAGGGCACGTCTAGATTTGAGTGTTAACCAATTTAGTTCTTTTAACATATCACAGCGATGAGTAGTGTAATTACACTGAAGGCTAAAGCGGCATATTGAATTATACAGGGTGTCAAGTTTACTAAGATGGATTTCTGGCGCTGGAGCATAAACTACATCACCATAGTCTATGACTGGCAGCAACATCTGTTGCACAATACGTTTTCTAACCAGGAGACTTAAACATGATTTGTGTCTAAAAAGAGCACTGATTTTGGGATAAAGCTTGGGATAAAGCTTGGGATAATGCCATTCAATGCAGCCTCCCATGGTCTTCTCATTCCCTCTCTGCACAGATCTCGGTTATCCACAAAAGGACAAAGACAAGACCCTTTGTGGAAATTATAGGCCCATCTAATGATCTTAAGCTTTATGTGAAAATCTTAGCAAATTGTCTACATCCCCTCCTCTCTGGTCTGTTTGTCCTGATCAATCATGCTTTATGCCCAATCGGGAGACTTGAGATAACATTATCAAAGCAATCTTTCTGATCTTTGAAGTGGCCAACAAAGGCTACCCCTCTGTTCATGTCAACAGTGACAGAGTGAACTGGGACTTTATGGCCTCGGGTCTGAAATGGATAGCCTTGTCCTCTATCCCCGCTCTTTACACCAACCCCTCTGCAGGAGTAATAGCTAATGGAGTCCTCTCACCCCCTTTCAACATATCAATTGGCACTCGCTAGGGATGCCTCCTCTCTCCCATCATTTGTTGGCTCTTATCCATGATTCGGCTTCCATCATGGGCATCCAGACGGGTGTTTGACAAGTAAAGTTGGCTTGTTATGCCAACAATAATTTCTTTTTTCTTTCCAATCCACATTCCTTCATCCCTCACCTGACTTCAATTTTTTGCCAGTTCTGCCTCATTTCCAAATTCCAAATCAACTTTGAAAAATGTGAATATGTGAACATGAATTTCACTTAGGATATCTCCATTTACCAATCCTCCTTCCCCTTCCCTTGGAGGACCCACTCCATAAATTACTTGGGTATTGCTCTTATGGCTGACCTGCAAAAGCTTGCATAGCTAACTTTTCCATACTTGAAGTTGCTGTACAAAAAGAACTTGACTCCTTTTTGTTTCTTGGATGGGCTTCTCAAATTTAGTCAAAATGGTCTTGTACCTCCTTAAATCTGTCCCTATTCACATACCCCTGCACTTCGGTTGCTCACTTCATAGCTTAGCCCTAGGCTTTGTATGGCATTGTAAAGACATTATCTTCTGGCGTGCCTGCAATGGTTGTCTGGTACTCACAGATTTCGTGTTCTACTCTTGGGCAGTAGCCCTCTCTACCCTGCTTGACGTTTGTCTCAATGCTCCATCTAAAGACTGGATTTGCTTACTCAAATCTCTTGCCCCTAATATCACAAACTCTCAACTTCTCTGGTCAAATCTCTTTCACCACCCATCGCTCTCAGGTCTCACATTATTGTAGGTCTCCTTCTCTCCATTTGGAGACATTGCAATCTTTTCTATCACCTTGCCCCTTTACACTTCCCCCTTTAGTCGATCCTGGGAGATCCTGATTCCCCCCTCCCCAGGATTGAACCAAAGTGCCTTTCGTTTCTGGCTCTCTAAAGGTATTTAGTACTTAGACCACCTACTGCAAGAAGGTTCCCTTCCATTCTTTACATCCCTCTGTGAAGACTACTCCTATGGTTCCTTTGTGTCACATGTACTAAGAGAAAAGGATTTATCGGTAAGTACACAAAAAATCACATTATAAATAGGTACACCTGATTGATATATAAAGGACCCTTACCTATGTAAGTCCTTCTATTAATCACATTAATTATATAGATATACCTGACTGGTGTATGATGAACTCATTCCTAGATCTTAAAAGGACCTATCCTGTAGAGTACCCTATTGTATATTTGTAAAGACATTTTTGGAAACGCAGTAAATTATAGCAATTCACTCTTTACTATTCAAGCTCAGTGCTGTATGATTGGTGCAAAACAAATGTGTTATCTTTATTAATCAAGGGGGGTGGAACAGGTTCTGGGAATTAAAGACCTGCAAGCCCAGCTTTAATAGTGAATACATTTGTTTGAAGTGATAATAATGGATTATATTCAGGAATACATTGCAAAATCAAACTAATTAATGGAAATCAACATGGTTTTATGAGAAATAGATTCTGACAAACAAATCTATTAAGCTTCTGTGAAGAAGTCAGTAGGAAACCAGATAATAGTAGAGAAGTAGATGTTGTATATCCACACTTTGCAAAATAATGTGATACAGTGTCACATAGGAGGATGGCCTTTAAAATAAAGGAATTCAGTCTAGGGGAAAACCATGGTAACTGGTTGAACAACAGGATGCAGTGTGTTGTTATAAATGAAATTTTCTCAAATATTGTTGAGAGTGGAGTATCTATACATTCAGCACTTGATCCTTTGTCTTTATCATGTTTATATTTAACATTGAAGAAGATATGGAAAGCAACATTTATTTGCAGATGATACCCATTTATGTAACACAGGGTAGTCAACTACTGGACCCCAACTGCTGAAGTTTGCAACTCCCATCATCCCCCAAAAGCTTATTTGCTGAATTGGGATGATTATAGCTATAGACCCTAACAGCTTGAAGTCCAAACATTAACTACCTTTATGTAAGATGTAGTATGCTTTACGTAAATCAGGAAAATGTAAATTTATGCACAGTATTTGGGAAGTAAAAATAAGTATGCTATGTATTATTAATGTGAGCAGTCTAGGGGACTCACTGAGGAATAAAATACCTTGAAGTACTTGTGAACTGCACCTTGGCAACAGTGATCAGTGTCAAATAGCAGTAACAAAAGCAACCAAAATGCTATCATGAGTTAAAAAGTTGCACGTATGCCAGAATTGACACATTATTTTGCCACTGTACAAACAGTTGGTAAGACTTTACAAAGAAAATGTAGCATAGTTTTGTGTGCATGTTCTTAAAAATTATGTCCCAGAATTGTAGAGAGCCCAGAGAAGAGCAAAACAACTTAATAAAGAGAATGGAGGTGTTGAAATATGACAATCAGAGTTGGTTTATTTATTGTGTGGAAAGAAGGTGATTATGAGGGGATATTATATTATATAAATATAAGCAAGGACTATACAAATATCTCCCAAGCTAATATCCAAGGCCTTAGTAAGTAACTGGGGCCACCCCTTAAAGGAGAACTAAACAAGTAATAATAATAACCCCCCACTTACCATTCCATGGCCAGAAATTGTAATGGGCCCTATGAATTTGTCCTTGCTCCTTGGTTCAAACGATAACATCTTCAATCAGTCCTGGATGTCATCTTCATGGAGACTGGTATAGTAAAAGTGATACCCTGATAGGCTAAATAAGAGGTTCTAGGATGCCAATAAAGGTATCACTTTTATTCTACCATTTTCCTGCTTTTTCTAAGGCTAAGATGGTGCCCAGGGTCGGATTTATATCCCAGGTGCCCCAAGGCAAGGCACTCCAGGTGCCCTTAGCTTCTCTCCTGGCCACACCCCTCATTCCTCCCATGGCCCCACCCCCCAGATCCATCCACTATTTCATGACATAAAAAATACCCTTGGCGGATAACAAGCAAGGACAAAAAAGGTTTTAACCTAACTAAATTAATTAGGTATGATTCAAAACGCTCTTTTTATCACAGAAAGTTAAAGTTAAGTATGAGTGTTACTCATTTACTCATTTTAGTGCAATACATTCCCAGCTGCACCCAAAAGGTTAAAGGTTGTATTTGGAATTCCACTTTTAATCACTTTCCCTTTTGATTTTATTTTCACAGAAAGCAGAGCACAAGGAACCCTTAAAGGATCACTACCCAGAACAAGACAGGATAGTCACAATACATTTACTCCTAATTGGTTTCTACAAAAGTGGATCGGTTCTACAAGTTCTGCTTCCTCATTGAGGGGACAATCTTCTACTGACAATAGTAAGATTCATGTCTTTGAAGCAAAACTAACACTTCAAAATAATACTCCACACATAACAATGATCTGGTCACAAAAGCCTAACGGTAACTTCCATAATTAATCTTATAATGTAATGGACTATCATGTCCATGGAAGTGATTCTTTGTTGATGGACTACAGAATCCTAAACAACACCCACAAAAATATTTCTTCCTAAGAGGATTTCAGTGGAAGAGGTTTGAGGTCCTGAGTCCAGCAGCAAATAATTGTCTCCACCTTTGTGGACAGGATACCCAGTGGTAATTAAATATTAATTCTAAAGAACTTTGATTTGATTTATAGAGGCAAAAAAGATTTTCTATCCAGATTGAGGTAAGTGGAGGTTGTTTTTTCAGCCTTGTCAACTATAATGTAACTATGCAACTATGTTATTAGGAAGTAAAGCAGAGAACATGGGTGTGCCGCATGTGCACCATCCACACCTTGATTGCAGCAGAACAATTTAAATTAATTCTCACAAACAATCTAGGCCATATTAGGAATTACAGCTTAATAAACAAGTGGGGGATATTAGAACTGCCCTTGGGAGGTACCCAGAGCAGCTTCTTTCTCAACTGATTAATTAAATCTGGGTAAAAGATAACAGAGAAACAAAAGTAGCACTCACATCTTAAACATATGTCCACACGCCTTTGTCCCAACAAGTATTTAGCCATCCTTTTAGTTGGCCAGAAAGCACCCAACAGTGACAAGCGGCACAGACAGCATAGAGGGGTAATAAAAGGTTATGAATCTGCCCCTACTCAAATGCCACAAGATAACATTGGGGATGGTCCAAATATATTAAAATCCTATATAATAATTTGTTAGGATGTTTGTCAGAAGCCGTAATGCGCAGTAGAGACTGCCCAAACGCACAGAATGCTGGGAGCACAGAATGCTGGGAGGTGTAGGAATGTGCTGGGCAGTCTCTACAGTGCATGACTGCGTCGGCGGCACAACTGGCCTCTTAACATCACCTGGACCTTGGCCCGTGTACACGAGCTTTTACACTAGTTCATTTAATAAAAGAGCATCTTTGTACATCAAAAATAAATATAAAAAAGGCATTTTTATTCTGTTTTATTTTTTGTACAAAATTGTTCTATCATTAATTTCTTTTAATATATTTGGACCGTCTCTAGTGTCATCTTTGGGGCATCTGGGCAGGGTTGGATTAATTTCCCTTGTATGCTGTCTAGGCGGTTAGCATGGTCGGGTGCTTACAGGCCAACTAAAAGAATTAGTGGAATTGTATTTAAGATAAGAGCACTCTGGTTTCTCTATTATTAGAAGATATTTAAAATTGCTAAAGCCTGTTTTTAGCAGAGGATGCCAATCTTTTACTGTATCGGAACAAGCAATGTTGCTAGGACCTAAAAAAATCTGGGTTTGCGTTCACCTAATGCATTATTAGTGTACAGCATAGCCTAGTTGCACATTACCATTAGGAAAGTTATCAGAGCACTACACCCAGTAGGTCTCATGCACCCCAGGGTTCCTTAAATTAGTAAAAGGGGCGCTCTGTAACAAACATTATAAAGGTGGCAGGGGAGTCAAACAATGTACTGTACGGAAAACTGAAGCATTTTACACAATGAAAGTGTTTTTTGTTAGATTTCTCTTGTAGTCAACAATATAATGTAGTCCCATAAGAAAGCAACCTTACTGTTACCTTTTACATATCAACCTATATTAATCATAAATCTGTTCCATCTAGCATTAGAGCATTTAATATTTATATGACCTTAGTCCCTTGAATTCTAGAGACGTCACCAATGCATTATGAAACAATAGCACCAACTAGTTTCCAGAGCACTATTGTTTTCTGTTATTCTCTTGAGTCATAGACTAAAGCTCTCCATAGGAAATAATGGAATCAATACCACCCAGTGACCAAAATGGAAAATTGCTATCTAATTAAAACATAAAATATTACCTGTATAAACTTTTGAATAAAGCATCTTCACACTAAACAGGAAAGAATACAATATATATGTTTTTCATAATGAAACCCTATTGTTTCTTTAAACTTTTAATCTAATAGAGATCTATGACACATTGAGGCTACACTTTGTTGTACTTTTCTTCCCATATAAAGAGTCAGGTGGTAGTTATTCCCTACTCTTGTTACAAGATCACCTTGCCCCTGATGTTATATATGTTAAATGGTCTTCCAATTCATTATTAGGGGTGGGCAAAAGGTTCTATTGTGTTCCCATGAAAAAATCAGCAAAAACCATGTGATTGTTCGCGTTTTCACTGGAAAATCTGCTTTAAGCAAAGGGATTAAAATCTTCGCCGTTATCACCCATCGGCAACATTATTTAGCTATTTTATCATGTTTTCACTATACAAACATGATGTTTCCAGGATGTGAAACACAATACAAGCAGCTAGAGAAAGAGAGAGAGGGTACTAGGCAAAATGTTGCAAAACTGAGGTAACAGAGGGTCATAGTGTATGCTATCACTATGAGCACAAGGAGGAGCTGGAAGGACCATTATGCTTCCAGTGAGTCTGAGGAAGTGACCACTACCAACATTGAAGGGTCCGGATGCCTGATTCCCCAGGCCCAATGATGGACAGTCTCCCCTACATTACCCCTAGGTATCTTGGAGAAATGTGTGTCATGGGCAGAGGAAGAAAAGCTACCTGTGCCTGCTGCCGGTGCTATACCTGCCAGGGTGTCTTGTGATTCTGAGCAGGAGGGGAGGGGGAGATGATGCCAAGTGTGACAGCAGGGGACACTAAGTCACACTTGCCTTCCCCATGCAGTCCTGCCACTACTGCTACTACTATGATCCAGCAGCTACAGACTCAGAGTGTTAGAAGTGAGGGAGGGGGTGATACTAGTAGTGAAGAAGACTCAGAGACTGAAATTGATGTGGTTGGTGTTAGTAATAGTAATAGTGAAGCAGCTTGGGGGGCTAGCATGACCACAGTAGATCCTCTTGCTGCTGCTGAGGTGGTAGAGGAAGTGATGCAGAGTGGCCAAACTAGCTGTCGTTCGGTGGAGAGCAAAACATCTGGCTCGCCATAACCTTCTTGCTCTAGGGTCTGGAAAAGGGAAGGTATAACTATATCTTCTGGTGATCCACCCCAATCATCTTTATCTTCCCCACCAGCTGAAAGCCATTCAGTAGATGTCAGGATGTGGCAGCTTGTGTACACCTTTTGCACATTGTGTGGTGCACTGAATACATATGGCAGTGTGGTGGAGAATAATCACAACAAGGGCATCAAACGACATCTGAGGAGATTCCATCTTGCAGAATATGGCAAGCTGGTGGCAGGGAGGGTTCATCAGTACTATTAAAACTGCAAGTTGTGACATGTCCTTAGAGGGGATTGGACATGGAGCATAGTGACAGCAGCAGTACTCGGTTTCTGGTGGGATGATTTCACATTGGGGACTCTAAGCTTCATGGTGTTTGGTTACAGTTGTGCCAGGTGTTTGATGTGAGTGCAGATGTGTCCATTGTTTTTAGTCCTTCCCTTACTTACCACACACACTGTGCACATTGCAGTTGCTGATGAGAGGCAAGGTTCCTTCCTGCTCTCAAGGAAAAAAAATTTAAACAACACAACTATGATTTTGAAGGAGGGGAAGGTGGAGAAGCATTATTGGCCAACTTCATTTCTCCACATATATCTGAAGTGGTGGGGGCTAGTTGTGGGGCTACTACTGCCTCAGGTGCATCACTGGAGCTAGTAGTGACAAGTGGAACCATGTTCATCTATCACGCATATCACTGTTGTTGTTGATCCCATTCCCTTGCAGCTGCCTAATCATTCTGCTGCTTAAACACCTCAGCAGCAGAAACAGCAACAGCAAGAACAGCAATCACAAATGCGACAATAACACAGGGTCATTTGCCACTGGCCACCACCATGACATGACCTGCTGTCATTAGGCCAGTAGGGCATATTTTTGGTTTTCTCAGGGATTGTTCTTTAAATATAACCCAGAGTCCTACAAAACAAACTATTTTGGGGGGCTTGTTCCTAACAAGCCCAAGTCCCACAAATCAATGTTTCCTCAGGGCTCGTGCCAAACAAGTCTAAGTCCTACAAATCAATGTATCCTCAGGGCTTGGGCCTAACACAAGTCTAAGTCCTACAACAAATCAATGTCTCTTCAAGGCTTGTGCCTCTAATAAGTGTAAGTCCTACAAATCATCCTCTACAAAATACTCTATCCCATCAAGTATCAGTCTGCCCCAGTCACAGCTTACGTCAGGGGGTCCCTGTCTGTATCACATTACGTACCAATTTCTTATTTTATTTTTTTTTTTTTTTTTATAAACTGTCCCCCCAATACCAGTACACAAACCCCCCAAAAATGTCCTGTTCAACTTATTGTTTCCCCACACTCCACCAACACACACAACCTCATACCCCTTTTATACTATGCCTTTGGGAAAAATAACATTTGCTTTATGTTGTGTGTAAATTCAATATTCCCATTGATTTCAATGCAATGAGCTAGGCAAAAAAAGCGGGAAAACTGCACTTTTGTGGGAACTTATTTGCCAAGCAGGAGGTGCCATTATTCGCCATTTTTGGTTTGAGGTGAACATTTTCACCCATCCCTATTCATTGGAATATAGTGAGTAAAATAAAGAAAGGGGAGGACTTTCAAATAAACTTTAAGAAGCAGTAAACTTTTATTACGCAAAATTAGATAGTGTAGGGTATTTTCTGATGAGCAAAATAAGGGTATTCTGACTGCTGTGAGATGCATATTTACAGAGTTATTACAGTTTTTGTTGTTGTTTTCTTACGTTAGCAGTGCCCCCTAGTGATCAAATTGCAATTAATTATTCTGGCAAATTCTAATTGATAGGAAAGTCAGTGACGTACAGTTCTCCATAGAATGTGATAGAAACTGCTGACTCACTTCCTGTCAGAATCATCAGGAAGTAAACGCACAGTAAATTCACTTTCTAATTATTTGAACTTTTATAACTTTTGAATAAAACAACTGACAGTAATGAAAGTGCCAGTGTTATACTTAGCAGGAAAATCTCTATAACATATAGCTATTCATAAAAAAAGTTTACTGCTCCTTTAAACAGGTATATATTTATTATACATATACCATAAGTTGTACAGAAACAAAAAAGTATGATTGGTAAATATCATGAGCAAATCCAGTATAACTAGTAGAGTATAGTTAGATACTATGTTTGCAATAATGAAAGTATAACATAACAGCCTTGCATAAAGTATCTTCGTTCATAAAATATTTTCACTTGTATCATCTATCAATAAGCTGAGATATCAGCACACTTTATTATTCCTTTTCTCTCGGTGAAGTACACTACAGTAGGTGACAGATATCTTAACAGATATCTATTCTCATATAGAACAACACCTGTATAATCTAACACATTTGTACACTACACTAGTGGGCAGATGTTTTGGGACACCTCAATTTTTGCTACTTTTAGTTATTGCCATATAACTTGACAAAAACATTAGAAAAACATGTCAACATTGGGTATTTCTAAAATCAAGACAAATATTATAATCTATTTATCAGGTTTTTTTAGCGTTTGTAGATGTTTAAAAGATTTTTAGAGCAAAAGTTAAAAAAGTGCATTTGTTACATTTGTTTCATCATATTTTATAACTATTTTTACAGGAAATGTATGTAAATAATGGTATCTTTAGAAAGCCCATCTTATGGCAAGAAAAACAGTATATAATATATGTAGGTACATTAAATGAGTAAGAGGAAAATTACAGCTAAACACAAAGACAGTAGAAGTGTTAAAACAGCCATGTCCAGAAGGACTATTGTCCAGAAGCTGTGCACTTATATATTTTCATGACATAAGATGGGCTTTCTAAAGATACCATTATTTTCATCAAATTTTCTGTAAAAATATTTTTAAAATATGATGAAACAAATGTAACAAATGCATTTTTTTAACTTTTACACATCTACAAACTCTAAAAAAACCCCTGCTATATAGACTGTAATATTTGTCTTGATTTTAGAAATACCCAATATTTACATGTTTTTGTAAAGTTTTTGTCAAGTCATATAGCGATAACTAACAGCAGCAAAAATTGAGGTGTCCTAAAATGTATATTCTAGGCTAAAACTACAGAAGAGCCCTGGGGGCAACACAAAAAAAAATTCTAATTTTGGCATTTAAAGTAAAAATTCTGACTTTTTAAGTCAGAATTTTGACTTTTAAAGTCAGAATTTCAAGTTTAAAAGTCAAAATTTTGAGTTTTAAAGTTAGAATTTCTAGTTTAAAAGTCAGAATTTTGACTTTCAAATTTTGACTTTTAAAGTCAAAATTTTGACTTTTAAAGTCAAAATTTGAAAGTCAGAATTTTGTGTTTTAAAGTCAGAATTTTGACTTTTAAAGTCAAAATTTTGACTTTTTAAAGTCAGAATTCTGACTTTTAAACTTGAAATTCTGACTTTAAAAGTCAAAATTCTGACTTTTAAACTCAGTATTCTGACTTTTAGAGCGAAATTCTGACTTTAAAAGTCAGAATTCTGACTTTTAAAGTCAGAATTTTTACTTTTTACTTCAGAAATCTACGGAAGAGCCCTGAGCCAACAACAACAAAAAAAATTTCTAATTTTGAGTTTTAAAAGTCAGAATTCTGACTTTTAAAATCAGAATTTCGAGTTTAAATGTCAGAATTCTGACTTTAAACGTCAAAATTTTGACTTTAAAACACAAAATTATGACTTTCAGATTTTGACTTTAAAAGTCAAAATTCTGACTTTAAAAGTCGAAATTTTGACTTTAAAGGGATAGTAATACTTCGTTTTATCTTTATTTTATTTTGTAGGCATTAAAAAAAACATGAAGAACGATATAAGTCTTATCTCTCAAACCTTTATGGTTTGAGAGATATTCATAAGCAAAGTTTCCCCCTCCCGCCCCTTTTATCTAGTGTAACACTGCTCTCCTCAGATGTGGAATGAAGTCCATAGACCAGACAGATAACAGCAGGGGGACAATCTTCTTACAGTGAAAACAATGAAAACCCTGCCCCCCTTGACAAGTTTTTCAGGATTTTCCCTTATCTTAATTGAAGATTGTCCCTTTCTGCAATCTACCTGGGCACCTCCCTTCTGCTCTGGCTGAGCAGTGTTACATCAGTAAAAGGGGCAGGAGGGGGAAACTTTGCTTGTGAATATCTCTCAAACCATAAAGTTTTGAGAGATAAGACTTATATCGTTCTTCATGTTTTTTTAATGCCTAAAAAATAAAATAAAGATAAAACGAAGTATTACTATCCCTTTAAAAGTCAAAATTCTGAGTTTAAAAGTAAAAATTATAAAAGTCAGAATTCTGACATAAAAGTCGAAATTCTGACTTAAAAATTTAGAATTCTGATTTTAAAAATTGAAATTCTGACTTTAAAAGTCAGAAGTCAGAATTCTGACTTTTAAAGTCAGAATTTCAACTTTTAAAGTCAGAATTTCAATTTTTAAAATCAGAATTCTGAATTTTAAACTCAGAATTTCGACTTTTAAAGTCCAAATTTTGACTTTTAAAGTCAGAAATCTGAATTTTAAACTCAAAATTCTGACTTTTAAAGTCAAAATTTGAAAGTCAGAATTTTGTGTTTAAAAGTCAAAATCAGATTTTTTTTTTTTTTTGGCCCCGGGGCTCTTCCGTATAAAACATATTTAAAATTACTTTTAGAAATGTGCAAGTAACAGCACAGAAAAAAAATTCTTAGCACAGTGGAAAGTAGACAGAAGACAAAACATATAAGATTACTAGACACTACAAGCCCTTGCTAAGTATAAGCAAAATTTATATGCAGCACATTCTGGAAATGACCTTGTAGACACATTGTTAGAAGAAAATTAGTATTTTAATGACATAATATATTTAACTATTATGTACCCAGAACTTAGTTTTATTGATCACTTATTACTAGATGATTCGTTACTGTTGATTACCTGTTACAAGGCTGATATACTATAAACAACGGGGGGCGGGATGCACTAAGGTGTGATAAAGAGGTGATAATGTGGTGATGACCTCTAGTTTATCACTTCTCCTTTGGCGATCTTAGTGCATAGCTCCATAGAATAACATAGGAACTGGAGAAGTGATATCACTGGAGAAGTCATCTCCACTTTATCACCTCTTTATCACACCTTAGTGTATAACTGTTTGCTGCCATAATAAGTCGGCACTATATAAATTAAGTATATTAATAATAGCCCCAGAGAACCCTTGCTGCCACTTGTTGTATTCAAAGTTATAACAGTCCAAATTAAAAGGAAGTGAATTACAGTGCATTTACTTCCTGAAAGTTCAGGCAGCATGATTCAGGAGTTTTGTATGGAGAACTGTTCTTCTAGAGAATGTAACAGAAAAAATAATTTTAAGTTTTACTGCTCCTTTTTTTTTGAAATATATTTTATTATCAGATCACTCCATACAAATACAAAGAAAAAAGAGGTACAAATAAAGTCAATCAAGTACAGCAGGAATATACAATCATGTATAACAGTAGCAAAAGCAGATACATATTGAGAAATCGTACAGTGTCGACCTGAGGTTTTTATAATAATAAAACCAAAACTTCAAACCTCTAACCTAAGTTAAAACTATACCCCTCGATCCCAGTTCCTCTCTCCCCCAGGCCTGCAGCACCCCCCAGCCCCCACCCACCAGCACAACAAGTATATGTTACCAACATCCACATGACCAGCAGACACAAGCACAGTCGAACAACCCCAGCAGGTCACAGATCATCATGAGCCACGGAAATGCTTGCCCTAGCTGTCCACCAGGCCTGCCACCGTCCCCAGATTTTATCAAATTTAGCTGGAATACCCTCGATGTAAGTAAACCAATTTATAATGTGGAAAACACTGTGATACCAAGTTAATCCATGCCCTATAATCGGGAGCCCTGTCTGACATCCAATTCAGGGCCACCACCTTTCTCGCCATCACCAAGAGCTCTCGCAGAAGAGATTTATCATTGGCATCCTGAATCTCATCGGGGAAGATAGACAGTAGACAAATTTTTGGAGTCGCAGGTACAGGCCGTCCCAACACTAGGGTCACAATACGCATTACCTCTGACCAAAACCTCCCCACCACAGGACACTCCCAAATCATGTGCAAATATGTGCCTTGAACATTATCACATCGATGGCAGTGATCAGCACCAGAATTTCTCATTTTAAACAATCTAATTGCTGTGTAATAAATTCTATGTAGGATATTCAGCTGTATCATTTGATGCCTAGTCGAGGTCGCTACCTGAGCTGGCACCTCCTTAGCCATGTTCCACTCCCAATCCTCCAACGGACCCAAACCTATTTCCCATTTATACTGTGAAGGAAATTCCTGAAAACTCATGTGAGAGTCCAGCCACCGATAAATAAAAGAAAGAGGTCTCGGAGGCTCCAGGATCCTCAATCTAACAAGAAGCGGGAATGTAGCTATCATCGGTGCCCTGTCCCCCCACTGAGCCCTAAGAGCATGTCTAGTACATAAATAAGAATAGAAAAGACTGTGTGGTAGATGATATTCGTCATGCAATTGTGCAAAAGACTTCAGCTGATTATCATGATACAATTGCCCAAGAGTACGAATCCCGAATCTAGACCATAGAGGACCAAACTCACTAAGTTTTACTGCTCCTTTAACCATAAGCAAGTGTCTGGTGCTGAGACAATGGGACTGCTCTGGTCACGAAGAAGGTAGTAATGGACAAACACTCAAAATAAATGGCTGTATAAGCCTGCACATATATTGTGCCTGGTGCCTAATCTCCAAAGGTATCCCATTGACCTAATGCCATGGAATGATGTAGAACAGTGATTCTCAACCTTTCTAGTGCCGCGACCCTTTAATAAAATTTCCCAAGTTGTGGGGACCCCTAACAGTAAAATTATTTTCGTTGCTCCTTCATCGCTGTAATTTTGCTACTGTTATGTTACAAAAAACAATTTTCTGATGGTTTTAAGCAGGGGTCAAGTCCTGCGAAAAGAAGTGTGGGTATTCACCCAAGATTTCCCCCCGCCCAAAATAAATATATATGTCTCACGTCAAGATTGTCTCTCTCTAAGTTTGTGTGTATCATTGCATGTATGAGTGTGCCTATCTATGTATGTCAGTGCATGTGTGTAGGAGTGTATGTCTGTTGCATGTGTCTTTGTCTCCATTGCATGCACATACATTGCCCCCCATCATCTCCACATTGCCCTCACATTTCCCCCCATCAGCTCCATATTGCCCCATCAGCTCCAAATTGCCCCCTCATCTCCATATTGCTCTCACATTGCCCCCATCAGCTCCAACTTGCCCCCATCAGCTCCACATTGCCCCCATCATCTCCATATTGCCCTCACATTGCCCCCGATCAGGTCCATCTTGCCCCCATCAGCTCCATATTGCCCTCACATTGCCACCATCAGCTCCAACTTGCCCCCATCAGCTCCATATTGCCCTCACATTGCCCCCATCAGGTCCAACTTGCCCCCATCAGCTCCATATTGCCCTCACATTGCCCCCATCAGCTCTACATTGCCCTCACATTGCCCCCCATCACCCCCAACTTGCCCCCATCAGCTCCATATTGCCCTCACATTGCCCCCCATCAAGTCCAACTTGCCCCATCAGCTCCACATTGCCCCCATCAGCTCCCTATTGCACTCACATTGCCCCCCATCATGTCCAACTTGCCCCTATCAGCTCTATATTGCCCTCACATTGCCCCCCATCAGCTCCAACTTGCCCTGATCAGCTCCAACTTGCCCCCATCAGCTCCACATTGCCCCCATCATCTCCATATTGCCCTCACATTGCCCCCCATCAGCTCCACATTGCCCCCATCATCTCCATATTGCCCTCACATTGCCCCCCATCAGGTCCATCTTGCCCCCATCAGCTCCATATTGCCCTCACATTGCCCCCATCAGGTCCAACTTGCCCCCATCAGCTCCATATTGCCCTCACATTGCCCCCATCAGCTCCAACTTGCCCCCATCAGCTCCACATTGCCCCCATCATCTCCATATTGCCCTCACATTGCCCCCGATCAGGTCCATCTTGCCCCCATCAGCTCCATATTGCCCTCACATTGCCACCATCAGCTCCAACTTGCCCCCATCAGCTCCATATTGCCCTCACATTGCCCCCATCAGGTCCAACTTGCCCCCATCAGCTCCATATTGCCCTCACATTGCCCCCATCAGCTCTACATTGCCCTCACATTGCCCCCCATCACCCCCAACTTGCCCCCATCAGCTCCATATTGCCCTCACATTGCCCCCCATCAAGTCCAACTTGCCCCATCAGCTCCACATTGCCCCCATCAGCTCCCTATTGCACTCACATTGCACCCCATCATTTCCAACTTGCCCCTATCAGCTCTATATTGCCCTCACATTGCCCCCCATCAGCTCCAACTTGCCCTGATCAGCTCCAACTTGCCCCCATCAGCTCCACATTGCCCCCATCATCTCCATATTGCCCTCACATTGCCCCCCATCAGCTCCACATTGCCCCCATCATCTCCATATTGCCCTCACATTGCCCCCCATCAGGTCCATCTTGCCCCCATCAGCTCCATATTGCCCTCACATTGCCCCCATCAGGTCCAACTTGCCCCCATCAGCTCCATATTGCCCTCACATTGCCCCCATCAGCTCCAACTTGCCCCCATCAGCTCTACATTGCCCTCACATTGCCCCCCATCACCCCCAACTTGCCCCCATCAGCTCCATATTGCCCTCACATTGCCCCCCATCAAGTCCAACTTGCCCCATCAGCTCCACATTGCCCCCATCAGCTCCCTATTGCACTCACATTGCCCCCCATCATGTCCAACTTGCCCCTATCAGCTCTATATTGCCCTCACATTGCCCCCCATCAGCTCCAACTTGCCCTGATCAGCTCCAACTTGCCCCCAACAGCTCCATATTTTGCCCTATCAGCTCCATATTGCCCCCCATCAGGTCCAACTTGCCCTATTATCTCCACATTGCCCCCCATCAGGTCCACATTGCCCCATCATCTCCACATTGCCCCCATCATCTCCACATTGCCTCCAATACTACTGGCTTACATGAGCTGCATGTAGGTGGGTCAGCGTACTGTCAGTGTCACTTGAATTCTGTGTCCCTCTGTCACACCGCTGCCGATGGTGGTCTCTGAGTCGACATCCCCAGACCCCAGTAGTCCTCCTCCTGTGCTGCGTGTGTCCTCTCCTGTCCTGCTGAATCCCACAGTCCCAGACCCACCCTCCTCATCACGCGCCACAGCGGGCCGCCCATGATGACATCAGCATGCTAGTTGCTATGGGCTACGCGCAAAGACAGGAAGTCGAGGAACATAAAGAAGCTGGCCCGAACAGAACTTGCTGCCAGCAGCTGCCAGAGTACATCAACTCCAGCACAGTGAGTCTCTGGCAGACTGGCAGCAGTATATTAGTGAGAGCCGAGGCCTCACGGAGCAGTGCATATTAGAGAGAAACAATAGGTAGGAGAGGGGTCCAGGGCTCGGTACCCAGGGAGGATGGCACACACGGGACTGGGAGGAGGAGTAGCAGGCGGCTCTGGGAGGGGGCGGGGGTTACACTTCTGAGACCCAGAGAAGTGAAGAATAAGCCTGCAGACAGAGTAAGAGACTTGGAGCTTCAAACCGTGTACACCCCCTGTGCACCCCCCGGACCCCACCCGGCCGGCTTCATTTTCACTGGCTGCCTGCAGCTTCTCACCTCTCTTACTGGCTTCCTCCTGCCCTCCTCCTGCCAGGGACTCGGGAGCTCTGTCTCCGGCTGGACTTTGCCTGCATCCCGCACCGGTGCACTGCTGGTTCTGCTTGGGGGTCCTGAGCACTTGCAAGCTGGTAGCTCCCTCCCCTTGTGTGTCTGTTCTGCCTGACCGTGAGCTCTTCTTACTTGTGAGACAGAGGAGGCAGGTGTTTTCTCTCCCCTCCTCTAGATCCACAGTAATACCAGCCAGACACCAACCCCTGCCCAGTCGGCACCCAGCAGAGCAGGAACCTGGTCACTACACAGGCACACTGACGGCTGTCTGTACTCTAACTGGAACCACTTCCAGGAGGCAGAAAGGGAACAAATGGGGATGTTACCTAGAGTCAGGAGTAAGGGGGGAGGAGTGACCTAAGATGGGTTACACATTTCTTCATTCTTCACAGTGCAGCTTGGATAGTTTTATTTCTAATTTAAAATCAATGTGTTACACATCTCTCTACAGTGAGGACCCGTGACTGAATGATCAGTTTGCCCCTGGACTGATTTTTGATTATTTTTATTTTGTTTTCAGGGACCCCTGGCAAATAGTAATTCGACCCCCGATGGGGTCGCAACCCACAGGTTGAGAACCGCTGATGCAGATAGAAGAACACATTCAAGACAATGTGCTTTAACAACCTCAGCTAACGCTGAGTTTTATAAGTGAGCGAGTATGTTATCCTACCTACATTGTTCTACTGCTCTGGTGACACCCACATCTCTGGATGTGTGTACCTCATGGCTATGGAGAAGCAGAGAGAGAGAGAGATTGTGTTTATAACACACCCAGAGGAATGCTGGGTTATTCATTCTAATCTGTTATAAAGAGACTATGTATGTATGTATTTCATGCATAAAAGAGATGTGCACTTTTTTTAAAAGAGAACTAACAACTCATAATAAGAACTCCCTATTTATAATATTATGGACAGACAATCCTTACAGCCCCTACACATTTTGTGTTTATCTCTTTGTTTAAGAGATAACATATTCAGTCAGTTCTGGTTGTCATGACCATGGAAGCGGACATGAGAGCAGCTGGCAATTTTACAAACTGAAGTAGGCAGAGAGCATGAGCCTATTTAACACTTCGGAGTCTGAGATGCTGTTGTCCTGCTAGCTAATGTCATGTCCGCCTTCATGATTAATTATAGATGTACTCTCTTGAACAAAGGCATAAGGAGACATTTCAGTGGGGTAATTAGTATTTTCTGGCCATCAATTATTATTTTTTTTTAAATAAGGTTTTGTTAGTTCTCCATTAATGACAAGTATAGGTTCTAGGGAGTAAAGCAATGGTATTCCCACTGCTGGGAGATTATTAATTCAAAAGTGTTACTCCTATTCGTACCATAGGGAACTATAGTCAGTGATTCAAGTTGTCTCTAAATTACACTTAAATAAATATATAATGCCCATTGAATAGCCGGTGCAATTAAAAAAAATTGAACTGTAATGACTTTTACAGAGGGGTATACATTGCGTTGTGAATCATTTTGGCAATCAAGGGGTTTGTTTACTGCTTCTTTAAAAATGTAAACATATTTCTGTTTAATCCTTTTTATTTTGTAGGCCTGATGCCACGACCGTCCTATTGTAGATCAGATTTGGGAGAAATAGATTTGAGTGATATTGTTCCATTTCTAATGGCAAGTGAGTATATCTATCATTTCAGTGTTCTTTTATATTTAAAGATCTAAGACCTCATAATAGTAACCCCCTTTTAGCAGAATACTAATGGCCCCTATTCATTTTTACCTTTCGTTCAAGAGAGAACTTTTTCAATCAGTCCTGAGTGTCAAGTCCATGGAGGAAGACCTGACAGTTCCTGGGTCTACAGGAGCTTAGACTCTGCTCACTGCACATGATAATAACCCTTTAAAGGGGAAGTATCACCCCTATACAAGTTTGGCTAAAAAGTAATTTTATAGAGTGACTTGCTGGAATACTATTGTCATTTTTTTAAAATTTGTTGTTTGGCCGAAATTACATGTTTGAAGCTGATCCTGTGCCTTCCTTCCGGACAGACTGCGGAAGGGTCTGGATCCAGCCTCCTCCAATGACGGACAGGGGAGGGCGGCAATTGCCCCCTGGGCTGGCCATGTGCTGGGCTGGTGGGCCAGTGCCTCACTCAATCTCCCACTTTCTGCTGTAAATGGAGCTACACTAGTGATACCACAGAACTTATGAAATGAATCTATATGCAAATGATACCGCAGAGCTACAATCCAAACATAGCTGCACTAGTAGCATAATCCAGTTCCCTTGCAAGCTCTATGGCATCACTATTCTATCTTTACTTAACCTTTTGAGTGCCAGAGGGGTACACAACACATTGAAAAGCAATGTGTTGTGTACCCCTCTGGCACTCCAGGGTTAAATTGTAAGCACTGTAGTATCACTAATGTAGCCCCATTTCAACTGTAAGCTCTGTGGTATCAGTTGTTTTAATTCACAGCATTAAGGACAGTTTAAAATTAAGGAAACAGGGGTGGGCTGGGACAAAGGGCTTGGACGATAGTAGATATGGGCCACTTAATTGTATTTGCCCCCTGGGCCGTATGTTGTCATCCCTCCCCTGATGACGGAGGATTTCTTCTTGTAAGCTGGAGTGGTCTCTGGCCAATGAGAGTGCTCCAGCTTACAGGCAGAAATCCTCCGTCATTGGAGGAGACTGGATAGAGGGAGGGGAGCTGAGGAAGAGTGACAGACTGCAGTGCAGAGCTGTACCCGCAGTCCGTCTGGAAGGAGGGCACAGGATCAGCTTCAAACATTTCATTTCGGCCAAACAACCAATTAAAAAAAAAAATGACAACAGCAGTACCAGAAAGTCGCTCTATAAACTTACGTTTTAGCCAATCTTGTATAAGGGGTGATAGGTCCCTTTTAAAGATCAGAGGGGGTGTGCAATTCATTGCTTCACAATGCTTTGTACCCCACTCTGGTGCTTAACCCTTGGTGGGGCAGAAGGGTACACAAAGCAATGCATTGCATGCCCCTATGGCACTCAAAGGGTTTAAGATTTAGTAGGCTTCAGTGTGCAAAAGCTGCCTGCACCTGTCATGTTGCCCTCCATGGACATAACATCCAGAACTGATTGAAGATGTTATCTCTTGAACAAAGACACAAGGGCAACATTTATAGGGGTCATTAGAATTTTCTTCAAACTGTAAAGTCCATGGGCATCTGGTGGAAGACGCAGCCTTCACTGTGGGGTGACTACTGTAGATTCTTGTAGATACAGGGATCAGGCAAAGCATATGGTACAATCCTATATAATAATTCGCTAAATGTTTGTTTGCCAGAAGCTGTCATGCACAGTACAGTCAGCTCCATGCGCTGCAGTCAAGCACAGTACAGACTGCCCGCAACAAGGCTGATAACGGAGCGCCCTGCTCCATATCAGCCGCGTCAAGCAGTCTCTACTGTGCATGACTGCACCGTGGCTGTTGCTGTGTGGCACTGTGGCCTGTGTACACGGGTTCTTCAACTAGTACAACTGTATTCCGACATATGGACACAGGAACAAAGAACATAGGACTGCGGCCCCCACCAGACAGGAACAGACTGAAATAAGTAACTCTGAGCACAGCATAAGCCCCTGTGTTTATTGCTATAACCCTCAAGACCCTCTTCCTTGGGAGATTCAAATCAGCCACACAGGAGACTGCCACAAGTTCCAGACTTGAATTTGGCCTATTGGAAACCCGTAACAATATCCAGAGCAAACAATGAGCTGACTCAGCCCCCCCCCCAGATAATTCCTTCAGTCCTGATGACTCTGTGTGGTATAGTCCATTGTTCACTGGAACAATAGCCATACAATCAAGACAGTTTTTAGCCTGAGTATGTGCATTAACTGATTCAGTCAAAGAACATAGTAACATAGTTGACGAGGCTGAAAAAAAGACACGCGTCCATCAAGTCAAGCCCATGGCAAAACATCCCTGTTATTCCAGGGGAAGGCAAAAAAAAAAAAAACCCACTGAAGCCATTTCCAATCAAGCCCTAAGTGGATCAACAATCTATCTGCATTGAAACCATTTGTCATAATTCTCAATATTGTTCTGTGATAGACAGGTATCCAATGCTTTTTTGAAAGCAGTTACAGGATCTGCAAGCACAACATCCCAACGCAAAGATTTCCATAGCTTTACTTTCCTTACTGTAAAGAATCCCTGCCTTTGTTTTAGTCGAAAGTGCCTTTCCTCTAGTTTTAATGGATGATCTCTTGTTCTTAGCTCAGCTCTTTGCATACATAATTCATTGGATATTATTTTTTTATTAATCTTGAATGCATTTGTAAATGGTAATCATATCACCCCTTAGTTGCCTCTTCTCTAATGTAAACAAACCCAGTTTGGCTAGTCTCTCTTTATAACTCAGATCCTCCTATCCCTTTATCAGTTTTGTTGCACGTCTCTGCACCTTTTCCAGTTCAACAATGTCTTTTTAAGAACTGGCGCCCAAAACTGTACTCCATATTCTATATGTGTCCTAACCAAGGATTTATACAGAGGTAGGATAATATTAGCATCCCTTGCATCTACACCTCTTTTTATGCAGCCTAGTACACTATTTGCTCTTGCAGCGGCTGAGTGACTCCGCATGCTACTGTCGTCTGTCATCTATCAGTACTCCTAATGGAGCTGATTACATTAACAGTAAAATACATTTAACCTAATTAAAATGCAATATGCACCACAGACATGTACATAATATTCCTTAGATACAATTTTTATCTAACGAAGTTCCCCCTCACAGTACATAAAGTATAAGCACAGAGTAAATTACAATATAGTATTAAAATACTCTAAAACACTGTATACATGAACAGAAATCCACCATATTTTGTTAGGTATAATGTATAGCCAACAAAATCTTTCCTTCCATAAAATAAAACTTTAACAGAACTGTTATAATGCAAAATGTGCAAATTGGGATTGCGGATTGGGAACTGAGGTACATAATCAAATATCCACTGGTAAGAATGCAGGGGGCTAAGCTTGTTCTTCAGCCCAGCGCACAGGCTACACTGTTGACTCTAGTGGCCTTGTCATGTCCCCTAGTCCCCAGAGCCAGTCATGAAAGATTAGTCCCAGTTTCTCTAATGGAGTTGGGGATGTCCAGGTTCCGTCAATATAAGCTAGGCACCTGCTTGTTCCTGGGCAGTTGCTGGGATGTTTGCACCTTTCTGCTTGCATGTGGTTCCTAAAGTTCTCATGGAGTGGACGTCTTGCTGGATCCAGACAAGTACCAGGGGCTGTGCTGCCAGCACTCACCTCCTAACATATAGTTTGTGAGGAGGTTCACCAGAGGGAAGGAGGGAGAGGTGTTATTATTAGGAGGTGTTAATTCTCCTTTAAATATGACTTTTTCAAGCTGTAAAAGTATATCAGAAAAAAGGATGCTCAAGTCTAACCAGGTCTGGCTTTCACCCACTGACTGCTAGAGGACTATGCAACACATTACACATCCCTCTGGTCCTCAAAAGGTTAAACTTACAATACCTGACTTATAATCTAAACCAAGATATGAGTAAAATAATTACATACAACAAGGTAAACAACCTTAAATTCAGAGGAAAAAAAGCTGATTCAGTATGTTCTTTATTCAAATGTTATTAGAGCCTTTTAGAGAGAGTTAACATGCAACATTTTTTTATGACCATTGTATTTTTGGGGGAGCAGGGGGTACTGTTGCTATTGCATTCTACAGTCATTGAAATTTTGTCATCTTTTCCTTTTATGGCGATGTAATAATTGGTCTGACACAAACTGTCACACAATATTTTTTAAATCTCTCTGGCAATCAAAGGGTTAAGGGTGTTTACTTCCCCCTTTTCCATTTGTCATTAATGTGGATTATAACCCTTTAAGTGCCAGAGTATTTTCCAAAGTATTGAAAACTAATGCACTGTAGAAGGCTATCTTAAAGGGAATTGTATTCTAAGAATAAAGGGCTGTAAATTTCATTAATACAAGGGTGGTCACTTGCCGGACCTCCAGCTGCTGCACTACTACAACTCCCAACAACCCCGACCAGCTTTTGATTGGCTGGAGATGATGGGAGCTGTAGTACCCAACAGCTGAAGACCAATAATAATCTACACCTGGTTTAAAATTGACTTATCAACATAAAGGTCCTTCAAACAGCAGTTATATTTATCTATATGCTAAATTTAGTTGCCTTTAATTACTTGTAGCCCAGTGCAAATTGTTTTCAGTTTACAATCTGATGATATGCTCCTTACGAGTCATTAAGGTCTATTGGAAGCCATTGTTTGCTGTGAAGAGTTGTGACTTAGAGGCAGGATTCAGTTGAGATCCCTGTTTACATGCAAAAATATCCTCCTATATAATAATTCGCTAGGATGTTTGTCACGATGCAGTCATGCACAGTAGAGACTGCCCACATTCGTCCAGTCTCTACTTTGCATGATTACATTGCGTGAGTGAGGCGATGCAAGACTGCATCGCATGGAGCAGTGAGGTAGCGGCCTGTTAACCCTTTGAGTGCCAGAGGGGTACACAATGCATTGCAAAGCGTTGCGTACCCCTCTGGCACTCAAAGGTTTAACATTACCCGGACCTTGGACCGTGTACACAGGCTTTTACACTAGTATAGTCATACATGGAGACTCTCCAAATCTACCTCAGAGACTTTGTTTTTCAGATTTAATGACAGGTCTCTAGAGATAGAGGCTAATTCTCATCCAGGGTTTTATTTACTTCCCAGGCTCCCCTAGACAAGGCACTCTAGGTGTCCTTAGCTCCTCCCATGGCCACCCCAACCCCCACTCCTCACATGACCCTGCCCCTTGTCCCATCCACTGTTTCCTGGTACAGAATATTCCCTTGGCCAATAACAAGCAAGAACCAAAAAAATCAAAGCCAAGAAACTGTAACCCCTTGGTTGCTAGAGAGATCTCCAAGGCATTGCTCAGCAATGCCTTGGAGATCTCACTAGCACCCAAGGGGTTAAATAATAGTCTGTACTGGAGTATAAAACTGGTGCAGGGACACCTGAGATTACTCTGTCCACACCCACAACAGAGAATGAGTGTAGCCCGCATATTGCCTACTCTGGCTATTAGGAAATCTGGCCCTGTTCTCAGCTACAACCCCCTCCCACATTTCCACCTATTCTACCCAGTACTGCCCCTTTTCACCCACTTTCTCATCCATTTCATGGCAAACTCCTCACTTGCAACCACACACCAACACTCATCCAGTTAAGCCCCGGTCACAATATGAATAGGAACACATTATCCTCAGCCCTGCAGTGTTTCTCCTGGGGCTTGGGACAAGAATGTGGCCAATTATGTATATAGCTAGATAACCCAGACTGCTGTATGAATGCTTCCTACCTAGGTAAGTTATTCTATTAAACAAATTAAAGGGATAGTAATACTTCATTTTAACTTTATTTTATTTTGTAGGCATTAAAAAAACATGAAGAATGATATAAGTCTTATCACTCAAACCTTTATGGTTTAAGAGATATTCACAAGCAAAGTATTCCCCCCCCCCTGTTCAACCAGATCAGAAGGGAGGTGCCCAGGTAGACTGCAGAGAGGGACAATCTTCAATTAAGATAAGGGAAAAACCTGACAAACTTGTCAAGGGGGGGAAGGGCTTTCATTGTTTTCATAGGAAGAAGATTGTCCCCTGCTGTTATCTGTCTGGTCTATGGACTGAATTCCACACCTGAAAAGAGATGGCTTACACTAAGTAAAAGGGACAGGAGGGGGAAACTTTGCTTGTGAATATCTCATAAACCATAAAGTTTTGAGACATAAGACTTATATCATTCTTCATGTTTTTTTAATGCCTACAAAATAAAATAAAGTTAAAACGAAGTATTACTATCCCTTTAAGAACCTTTTATTTCTAAGGTTTAGTTCCCCTTTAAGAATTAAGTTGAAACTGTAATCTGTCCACATTCTCATGTCAGTGAAAACATCCATCTTGAAATACTTTGCATGATCACCAGTTTAATAAATTAGCCAGTGCTGACTGGCATCCAAAATTACAGAACTTATTATAAGGCGTTAGTTCCGTTTTTATAAACGTTTATGCATTAGTGACTACAGGTAAAATGTAACCTTTTGGTTTTTTTTAATCCCCAATTTTGTAGGAAATGCAAATGAAGGCTCTCGGAAAGTTCAATTTAATATAAATATCAACAATTGCCCAATTCATGTACACAGCTCTGAAGCGGTTCAACTTGGAAATCGGAATACCATGAAACTGAAATAGTAGGAACAAACCTAGTCTGTATACTGCTCAAAATACCCAGAATTGAAAAAAAAGATAACCCCCCCCACTTTCTCTATCTTGGAACACTTCAATAAAATGTTTTATAGTGAAGTTTGTAAAGTGCAGTGATTAACATACCTGGGAGCTTTCATAATGGGACAACCCTGAAATCTTTGAAATATTAAGCATTAAAGGGATAGTAATGTTTCATAATATAAGCAGCTCTAATTAATCATCATAGTATTTGGACTTTGGAGAGTGTTATTTTAATTCTGTCAGAGTTGTAGTTCAGGAGTAATTTAATGACAAAGTATCTCCCTCCCGCCCCTTTTACTGATGTAACACTGCTCAGCCAGAGCAGAAGGGAGGTGCCCAGATAGATTGCAGAGAGGGACAATCTTCAATTAAGATACGGGAAAACCTGAAAAACTTGTCAAGGGGGCAGGGCTTTCATTGTTCTCATAGGAAGAATATTGTCCCCTTCTGTTATCTGTCCAGTCTATGGACTGCATTCCACATCTGAGGAGAGCAGTGTTACACTAGATAAAAGGGGCGGGAGGGGGAAACTTTGCTTATGAATATCTCTCAAACCATAAAGGTTTGAGAGATAAGACATATCGTTCTTCATGTTTTTTTGATGCCTACAAAATAAAATAAAGATAAAACGAAGTATTACTATCCCTTTAACCTTCCCCATAATTTAGATTTCAGCCAATGTATACCTGCTTGCACTAACCAGGAGGTGTTCTTAAAGTGATTGTAAAGTCCTGAAAAAAGTCTATGCGAAATGATAGGTACAATAAAAAATATGTAATGCCCTTATTCTTATCTCTCAAACCTTTATGGTTTGAGAGATATAAGAAAATAAAGTCCTCTGCTCCCTCCCCCTTCTCATGCGTCAGCTGTATAGCTGACTGCATGAGATCCTGTTTCTGTGATCAGACGCGGCTCTTCAGGAGTGCTGTCATCGGGATATCTAACTATAATTACTTCATCGGTATGGTCTACAACATGTGCCTGGTTTGCAAGTACACGTTTTAGACCATTCCGATGAAGTAATTATAGTTAGATATCCCGATGTCATCTCTCCTGAAGAGCCGCGTCTGGTTTCGCAACCAGATTCTTCCTCTGACAGCTTCACAGCTCGTCAGGCAGAAAGGGGAGGGACCAGAGAACTTTATTTTCTTATATCTTTCAAACCATAAAGGTTTGAGAGATAGGAATAAGGACATTATGTATTTTTTTATTGTACCTATCATTTCGCCTAGACTTTTTTCAGGACTATACTATCCCTTTAAGAGTCATCAAGGAACCCTTAAAGGGACAGTAATGTCCCATAAAAAATGCTTAGAGTTTTGTAGATTTAAAAAAAAAATAAACTCTATGCCACAAATCCTATCTCTCAAACCGCTATGGTTTGAGAGACAATCACAGTGAAACTTCACCCCTCCCTCTCCTTCTCCTGAAGTCAGCACTGTCCTGACAGCAGGAGATCCTTTCCCGGGGACCAGCCAGCGGCTCTGCAGCAGAGTGAAATTGCGTTGTTGGTTGCCTGGTTTGCAAGCACACTTTGTAGACCATTCCAAAGACGTAATTCTTTTTAAATAACGTGATTTCGGCTCTGCTGCAGAGCCTCCTCTAGTCAGCCAACTTGAATCTCCTGCTGTCACCTTTACAGCTAACATCAAGAGAAGGGGAGGGAGGGGGAACTTTGAATGCAAATATCTCTCAAACCACAGCGGTCTGAGAGATAGGATTTGTGGCAAATAATTTATTTTTTTTAAATCTACAAAACTATAAGCATTTTTATGGTAATTTAGGGCAGTATGTTCAAAAGAAAAGTGGAGGAGTTCTAAGGCAAACCACTTACACTATAGGGGGAACTAAAAATTCCAAACATTCTCATTGATTTAAATGAGGATTTTAACCCCTTGAATGCTAGAGATGTACTGGAAACCTCTCAAGGGCTAAAACCCCCATATAAATCAATGGGGATTTTTAGTTCTACCCTACAGTGCAAATGGTTTGCCCCAGAACTCACCCACCTTTCTTTTGAACATCTGGCCCTAGACTTTCTTCCTGGTACAAATGGCAATTTAGGAAGCAAATGAGCAGTTAATTTCTGCAGATGAGATAATAACATACCTCCCAAATGTCCCTCTTTGAGACTCAAATCCCTGTGTCCCTCTTTTTTAGTAGATCAGACTGTGTGGTGTGTATACATGTATCACATTGCTCCACAGTAATATAATTCACATTGTTTTTTTAAACATCAGTATATGTGATTATAAATTAGTCTGTGTAAATAAAATATGTTGGTCTTGCTCTAAATCAATTATTCAGTTACACAGAGGGGTCAATAACCTAAACGATATTGGTAATTCCCAGCCTATTACTCCACTCCCCCAGCAAACCCACCTAAAGCAAAAATGTCCCCCTTTGGCCATTTGAAATGTTGGGAGGTTTGTAGTAAACACTGGACTCTCTCACCAGGAGAATTTGGGTAAAAACCCTGAGAGTTCCTGGGTACGGTGATGAATCATTATTAAAGGGATAGTAATGTTTCACATAAACAGCAGCTCCAATTAATCTTCATACTATTTGGCCCATGGAGAGTGTTATTTCAATACTGTCAGAATTGTAGTTCAAGAGTAATTCAATGATAAAGTGTCCCCCTCCGGCCCCTTTTACCTAGTGTAAGACACCGCCCTCAGATGTGGATTCTGGCCTCTTGACCAGACAGGTCACAGCAAGGGACAATCTTCTTACTATGACCATAAAGAAAACCCCGCCCCCCGTGACAGGTTTTTCAGGTTTTTCCTTATGATCACTGAAGATTGTCCCTCTCTGTGATCCATCCGGACAGTCTTGCTGCTCTGAGGTGACCAGTGTTACATCAGATAAAGGGGCGGGAGGGGGATACTTTATCATTCAATTACTCTTGAAGTACAACAGAATTGAAAAAACACTCTCCATGTACCAAACACTATGATGATATAATTGGAGCTGCTGTTTTTGAGAAACATTACTCAAAACATTACCCCCCAAAACACACACACGCACGAACACATATTTTCCTTTCAATGGGCAGAAAATCCTAATGGCCCTGTGAAGTTTGCACTTATTCAGTAGCTAACCTCTTCAATCAGTCCTTTATGTCAGTTTGATGGAGGCGGACATGACAGTTGCTGTTAGTTTTTTTCAAACTGAATCAGGCACAGTGCGTGAGCCTACTTAACCCTTTAACCCTTAACCCCTTCGTGACACAGGACGTACATGTACGTCCTGTGTGGCTGTCACTTAGTGACAGAGGACGTACATGTACGTCCCGGAAATCCGGCTCCCCGCGCGGCTGCGCGCCGTTCGGGGACTCCGGATTGTTTTAAAAAAAAAAAATGTTAGACGGGCGTTAAGTGACGCCCGCGTCTGCACGCGGCCGTCACTAAGGGGTTAAAGTATTGCTTTGCAATGTGTTGCGTACCCCTCTGACACTCAAAGGTTTAAAAGCTGGAGGATTGTGCATTGCTTTCCAAAACAATGAGCTGCACAACCCCTTGGTCTTTAACCATTTGTGTGCCAGAGGGGTATCCAATACATTGCTTAGCAATGTGTTGGATACCCCTCTGGAAATCACATGGTTAAAGGGTTAAGATTAACAGGTGCAGCAAGAGCGTTTGAGATCATATGATTCTGCTAGTAACATACCTCCCAAGTGTTCCTCTTCAGGAGGGATAGTCCCTCTTTGGGACGGAAATCCCTCTGTCCCTCTTTCCCACCCTGGTGTCCCTGTGTTTAGTAGATCAGACTGTGTGGTGTGTATATAAGTGTATCACCCTGGTGTCCCTGTGTTTAGGAGATCAGACTGTGTGGTGTGTATATAAGTGTATCACCCTGGTGTCCCTGTGTTTAGGAGATCAGACTGTGTGGTGTGTATATAAGTGTATCACCCTGGTGTCCCTGTGTTTAGGAGATCAGACTGTGTGGTGTGTGTATATAAGTGTATCACCCTGGTGTCCCTGTGTTTAGGAGATCAGACTGTGTGGTGTGTGTATATAAGTGTATCACCCTGGTGTCCCTGTGTTTAGGAGATCAGACTGTGTGGTGTGTATATAGATAAGTGTATCACCCTGATGTCCCTGTGTTAGGAGATCAGACTGTGTTGTGTGTATATAAGTGTATCACCCTGGTGTCCCTGTGTTTAGGAGATCAGACTGTGTGGTGTGTATATAAGTGTATCACCCTGATGTCCCTGTGTTTAGGAGATCAGACTGTGTGGTGTGTGTATATAAGTGTATCACCCTGATGTCCCTGTGTTTAGGAGATCAGACTGTGTGCGGTGTATAGAAGTGTATCATCCTGGTGTCCCTGTGTGTAGAAGATCAGACTGTGCGGTGTGTATATAAGTATATCACCCTGGTGCCCCTGTGTTTAGGAGATCAGACTGTGTGGTGTGTATATATAAGTATATCACCCTGGTGTCCCTGTGTTTAGGAGATCAGACTGTGCGGTGTGTATATAAGTGTATCACCCTGGTGCCCCTGTGTTTAGGAGATCAGACTATGTGGTGTGTATATAGATATGTGCATCACCCTGGTGTCCCTGTGCTTCGTAGATCAGACTGTGTGGTGTGTATATAAATGTATCACATTGCTCCACAGCAATAAAACCCACATTATGTATTGTTTAACCCCTTATCGACCCTTGACAGTCATAGCACGTCATGGGTTGTTTTGAGTTAACAACACTTGACGAGCTATGACTGTCTTGGAATTCCTGGCTCCCCCTGCGGCTGCATGCCGCTCGGGGAGTCCGGAACTGGAAACTAAAAAAAAAAAAAAAATGCTCTGTGGTTCTTAAGTGACCGCCGTGTGCGTGGCCGGTCCTTAAGGGGTTAAATGCCAGTATATGTGTTTATAAATTAGTCTGTGTAAATAAAATACTTTGGTGTTGCTGTAGATCATTAGATCATTTGTTAAGTTACACAGTCATGTATAAATTCTTGGTAATGCCTCGCCCCCCAGTAACACCTCCTAAAACAAAAGTGTCCCTCTTTGGCCATTTGAAATGTTGGGAGGTATGTAGTAACTGTCATGTCCGCGTGTATGGACATGGCATCAATGACTGATTGAAGTCTCCATTAACCAGAGGGGTACTCCATTTAAATGTGGAGAAGAACACCTCACATTTGAAAACTGTGCAGTCCTCTTAAAGAGCCAGCTTCCAAACTCATCATCAGTCTCTGGAGTTTAATACAAAATAAATCACTCTTAACACTTGGACTGTCTGGGATATTATAAGACTCTATGTGCTCGGATGAACAAACACCTCAAGTGCTTCTGTTAAGGACTTTATGGAGTTACATGAATGTTGGAACAGAGGTGAGAAGGGGGACTGAAGATGAACATCCTTCCCTGCAGCAACACACACTCCTAAAGACTCTTGTTTTGCTTTCTCCCTGCTCTGTTACTCCACCCCACAATGCAACCTGCCCTTTTACTGCTGTATTCAGCTCTGCTCCTATACTGCAGAATACAGCACTCTCATCAAATCCATTTTGCAACCACACCCTGTATATATTGCTCAGACCGACCCATCCTTCCAGTCCAACCCACAGCAGTCACAAATCACATTCCCACCTACTGGCTGTATGTCTTATTCTCCTCCTTGTGGCTGGAGACATCTCATCAAACCCAGGCCCCAATCATATCCCCATATGCCACCGGCCACGCCCACTCTCCTCTCCATCCCACAGAGGCTCTAGTTTTTCTAATCTCATCCCCATACCAACCCTCACACTTCCTGCCCATCCCTTCTCCTGTGGCCTTCTGAATATCAGTTCTCTCTCTAACAAATCTACTTTCATACATGACCTTTTCTGCTCACAAGCACTCCAGCTTCTTGCCCTTACTGAGATCTGGCTTTCCCAACATGATTCAGCCGTGGAGGCTGCAGTCTCACATGGAGGCCTGTGCTTCTCACACACACCACGCACAGTGGGTAGAGGTGGTGGCACAGGTGTACTGCTTGCCTCCTCGTGTCCCTTTCAGCTGATACCTGTTCCCCCATCTTTTTCCACTAACTCCTTTGAGGTACATGCTATCCAATTATTCCACCCTGTGGCAATGCGTGTTGCAGTAGTATACAGACCTCCCACAACCACACCCTCTGCCTTCCTTTCAGACTTTGAGAGCTGGCTTGCATCCTTTCTTTCCTCTGATGCTCCTGCTCTTATACTTGGGGACTTCAACTGTCACATTGACAATCCTTCCCTCTCTTGGGCCTCACGCCTCCTTCAGCTAACCTCATCTTTCACTCTTCAACAATGGACTGACTCTAGCACACACAAAGAAGGTCACCCCCTCGACTTGGTTTTCTCAAAGAACTGCTCCTTACTAGATTTCTCCATATCTCCTTTCCCACTCTCCGACCACCATTTCATAACCTTCTCTACAACCCTTTCCCTCATCCCCTAACTAACTACGGCCCTGCATTACACCCGCAACCTTCGCTCACTAGACATTTCTGCCTTATCTTCTGCATTGCACTCAAACCTCTCCTCCTTCAACACTCTTTATGAATCGGACAGACTTATAGAATACTACAACAACCTCCTCTCCTCATCACTTAATCTGTATGCCTCCGTCCAGGCCCGTCACAAACACCCCTCAAATCCACGCTCTTGGCTCAACTCACAAACACACTTCCTCCGCTCCTGTACCCACACCTCTGAACGCCTGTGGAGGAAGTCCCGCTCTCACGCAGACTTTATCCACTACAAATTCCTCCTGTCCTGCTTCAACATTGCTTTATCCTCTGTCAAACAACACTACTACTCCTCACTAATCAATACTCACAAATCAAGCCCACGGCGCCTTTTCTGTATCTTCAATTCCCTCCTTCGCCCTTCCCCTTCATCATTCCCCCTCCCCTCTATAACCCCGCTAGCCTTTGCAGAATCTTTCACACAAAAGATTAACACAATACATCAAACAATCCCACCTTCCCAGCCTTCACAACTGTATTTTCCTGATCCTCCATCCTACTTATTTGATTCCTTTACTTCAGTCACAGAAGCAGAGGTCTCCTTCTTGCTGTCCACATCACCACTCACCACCTGCTCCCTTGATCCCATACCATCCCACTGCCTCATTCCTCTGCAACACACATTAGTACCCATGCTAACTCGGGTATTCAACTCCTCCCTATCCTCTGGCATCTTCCCCTCCTCATTCAAACATTCAATAGTATCTCCAATCCTCAAGAAAAGTTCATTAGACCCCACCTCCCCATCCAACTACCGCCCCATATCCCTCTTGCCCTTTGCCTCTAAGCTCCTCGAGCACCTAGCCTACTCTTGTCTACTTACCTTCCCCAACTCACATAACATTCTGGACCCCCTGCAGTCTGGCTTTCGGCCCACTTTCTCTACAGAAACCGCCCTTCTCAAAGTAACAAATGATCTGCACACTGCAAAAACCAAAGGACATTTCTGTCTTCTTATCCTCCAAGACTTTTTGGCAGCATTTGACACAGTCGACCATACCCTTCTATCCCAGATTCTCAAATCACTTGGTATCTGTGGCCTGGCACATTCCTGGCTTCTATCCTATCTCTCTCAACGGTCTTTCTCTGTGACATACGCTAACACCTCCTCACCTCCGATCCCCCTCTCAGTAGGTGTACCCCAAGGCTCTGTTCTGGGACCTCTTCTCTTTTCTCTGTATACACTCTCCTTGAGGCAACTGATAAAATCATTTGGCTTTAACTACCATCTCTATGCAGACGATACACAAATAAATCTCTCAGCACCCTCAATATCACCTGAAATACAGCAGCGGGTCTCAGATTGCCTTAACGCTGTCTCTTCCTGGATGGCTCATCGTCGCTTAAAGCTTAACTTATCCAAGACTGAGATCCTTATCTTCCCTCCTAAATCCTACACAACACTCCATTCTCTATAACTGTTGAAGGCTCTACAATTTACCCTTTAGACAAGGCCTGCTGCCTCGGGGTAACTTTGGACTCTTCTCTTTCCTTCTCCACCCACATTAACAATGTTACCAAAACCTGTCGCTTCTTTCTTCGGAATATAGCAAAAATCCGGCCATTCCTCTCTCACTCTACAACAGAAACCCTCATGCATGCTCTTATCCTTTCTCGCCTGGACTACTGCAACTCTTTACTTATTGGTCTTCCTACTAACCATATCGCTCTTCTTCAATCAGTTCTTAATTCAGCCACCAGAATACTCTTCCTCTCCTCCAGAACAGTACTCACCCCACCACTCTTAAAATCACTGTCATGGCTTCCCATAAAGCAGTGTATCACATTCAAAATCCTCCTCATTACCTTCAAGGCTCTCCATCACTTGTCCCCGCCTTATATCTCATCTTTGATATCCCGCCATATTCCTGCACATCCACTACGCAGCACACATGCTGGAAACTCACTGCCCCTTTAACCACTATCGCTGTTTCACGATTGAAAGCTTTCTCACATGCTGCTCCCTACCTCTGGAACTCCCTACCACCCAGCATTCGCCATCCTCAACCCTCAACAATTTTAAATCTAAACTAAAAGAGCACCTTTTATCTCTAGCAACAGCATAATATGGAAACATTATCATTATTATCATAAGCCAAACACAGCACTTCCTCCTCTACCAGCTTGTATCTGTATGTCACCCATCCTATACTTAGATTGTAAGCTCTATGGGGCAGAGACCTCTTATCCTAATGTATACTCACCTGTTGTTCCCCTTCTGACTGCCTATATAAGCACTTAATCACCGCACTTATTGTACCCCTGCTATATTAAATGTAATCTGTAAAGTGCCAAGTACACCGGTTGGTGCTATATAAATAAAAATATACAATACAATACAATATAAATGTCAGAGGGGTACTCAATGCATTGAGTACCACTCTTGCACTCAAAGGGTTAAAAGCCATTAGGAATCCATTCTTGCTACAATGCATGAGCGGCAGCACTCTGAAGACCTGGATTCTGTGAATCCGTATATAGAAACCAAATAGATTGAGAGAATGATTGCACTTTGAAAGATGAGAGGTAAAAATACAGGTGCAGAAAAAAAATCCTACCAGAAAACAAACACAGAGAGACAGAAGTAAGCAAAATGGTTATCCCCTCTGCATCATGAGCAACTACAGCATCACAACAATTTGCAAAACACATGGCATCATCACAGAAATCAATTAATGTGTCTCAGGGGAGACCAGTCTAACATGGTGGTGGTTGTGGCACCTGCACATCTCTGTGAGACTTCCAGAATAAGGGTTGGTAAGTCATGCTCTTGAACGCTGTCGATCACATACCAGCATGTCAGGCCCGCACGAGTAAGAGCCACTTACCTTAGACTCCTCTAGCCGAGCGGCGCATACCCCAAGCCTCTGGTTGCTAAGGGTGATGCTGCTGCCTGGTGGAGTGTCCCCTCGCAATAGAGATACTCGCCAACCCATGTGATGAGTCGGCGCGCACGTCATCAGCAGCCAACCAGAAAGGGGAAAGGCGGCTGCTCAGCATTCTGGATGCTCCCAGGAGTCAAGTTAAGTGTGGGTGGTTGATTACTTCAAAAAACATTGCCAACAGGTATCTATTTAACCCCTGAATGCCCCTGGCTCTGTGCTCAGTTATTGTTATCCATGCAGTTACTGTGGACGTACTTGTTTGAGCTCCTACCCTGTTTGACCAATCTGACCTCTGGCATCCTTAAAACCTCTGCAAGTTATTGACCACTTTGACCTCTGGCATCCTTAAGACCTCTGCAAGTCATTGACCACTTTAGATCTCTTCAGGCTACTGTCTACTCTGAACCCTGACCTCCTTGCTCCCAGGTCACCCTGTTCCAGGTATTTCAGTTCTCTAACTGCTGAGCTTGTTACTTTCATCCCTGCCTGTTGCTCCTGTGGACTTCCATCTACAAGTAGCCCCTGTGCTGTGGCCTACTTTCCAGTGGGTCTGTTCCGTCCAGCCTCCTGGTTAGTGTGCACTTCCCTGCTCCTGGGCTTCAGTGAGTTTCCAGCTGCCTAACACAGCAAGATAACGTTGTTCCAGTCTGAAATTATTACTCACTTGAATGCTGGCAAATAAAACAGTGCTTGTGGCCAGAACTGGTATGTACTGCAGTGGAAGCAATCAACGAGCTAGAAGAAAGCATGCAGTCAGAAAGGGTTTTCAGTACAGATGGTTATATTGTTAAAGGGATATTGATACTTGATATGAAAAAAAAAAATATGTTATAGTGTTTATCACCCCTGAGTAAAACAAGGGAACTCCCACTGCTGAAAGGATTTTATATTCAAAAGTTATTAGAGCTCAATTTTTTTTAGATGCAGTATCTCAGGGCCTGAAATTGTATAGTGGTGCTGTTGCTACACCACCTTATGGAGATTTATGGTCAACCGACCAGAGCTGTCCCTAGGATGGTGTAGAATCAGCAACAATGCAAACTTTCAGGTCACTTTGATACTGCAACTAAAAAATTTGAGCTCTAATAACTTTTGAATTAAACACCTTTCAACAGTGGTGGATAAACCCTACATTTTTAAAAATGAACCATCATCTAATACCATACAAGTATCATGTAGTAGAAGTGTAAAACAAAAAAAGCAGAGAAGCATAGGGCACCTGTTATAACAGCTGCAGTGAAGAGGATGGGTTGTCACAGTTGCCACCATCTGAAGCATTTGGGACCAGTGCTTGCTTTATGATCACTGATGAATGACTGACAAATAATGCAAGGCTTGATTGGAAACATACATGTTAGTACATTCATATTGTACACCCTGTTCCAAATTATTATGCAAATTATATTTAAGTGTCACAAAGATTAAATATTTTGTTTTTCAGTTTAACTCATGGATGGCATTGTGTCTCAGGGCTCTTTTGATCACTGAAAACAATCTCGGACACCTGTGATAATTAGATTGCCAGGTGAGCCCAATTTAAGGAAAAACTACTAAAGGTGGGTGTTCCACATTATTAAGCAGAGCACCATTTTCAAGCAATATGGGGAAGAAAAAGGATCTCTCTGCTGCCGAAAAGAGTGAAATAGTTCAATGCCTTGGACGAGGTATGAAAACATTAGATATTTCACGAAAACTTAAGTGTGATCATCGCACTATTAAGAGATTTGTGGCTGATTCAGAGCACAGACGGGTTCGTGCAGATAAAGGCACATTGAGGAAGATTTCTGCCAGATCCATGCATCGAATCAAGAGAGCAGCTGCTAAAATACCATTACATAGCATCAAACAGATATTTGAAGCTGCTGGTGCCTCTGGAGTCCCACGGACATCAAGGTGTAGAGTCCTCCAGAGTCTTGCAACTGTGCATAAACCTTCTATTCTGCCACCACTAACCAATGCTCACAAGCAGAAACAGCTGCATTGGGCAGAAAAATACATGAAGACTAATTTTCAAACAGTCCTGTTCACTGATGAGTGCCGTGCAACCCTGGATGGTGCAGATGGATGGAGTAGTGGATGGTTGGTGGACGGCCACCCTGTTCCAACAAGGCTGCGACGTCAGCAAGGCAGTGGTGGAGTCATGTTTTGGGCCGGAATCATGGGAAGAGAGCTGGTCAGCCCCTTTAGGGTCCCCCAAGGTGTAAATATGACCTCTGCAAAGTATGTGGAGTTTTTGACTGACCACTTTCTTCCCTGGTACAGAAGGAAGAACTATGCTTTCCATAATAAAATCATCTTCATGCATGACAATGCACCATCTCATGCTGCAAAGAATACCTCTGCATCAATGGCTGCTATGGGGATAAAAGGAGAGAAAGTCATGGTGTGGCCTCCATCCTCCCCTGACCTCAATCCTATTGAGAACCTTTGGGGCATCCTCAAGCAAAATATCTATGAGGGTGGGAGGCAGTTTACATCCAAACAGCAGCTCTGGGAGGGTATTCTGACATCTTGCAAACAATTTCAAGCAGAAACTGTCCAAAAACTCACAAGTTCAATGGATGCAAGACTTGTGAAGCTGCTATCAAATAAGGGGTCCTATGTTGAAATGTAACGTGACCTGTTAAAATGTTTAAAAAGTTAAAATGTTGTGAAAAGTTTGATTGAAATAGCTTTTGATTTCAGTAAATATGCTGCAAACACAACAAATGACAATTTTCAGTTCTTTACAACCTATAAAGTGTTTTGAAACTTACTGTGCGTAATAATTTGGAACAGTGCATTGTAAGTTTTTTATGTTTAAAAAAAAATACTGTTATCATTAGGAGGTTTGTTCAATAAAATTTGAATTGTACTCTTAATAGTTGAAAACATGAGAATTATGCTGACTTATTTACATCAATTAGTTAGGTAAATGAGAAAAATATAATTTGCATAATAATTTGGAACAGGGTGTATTGCATTTACTTTCCTCTCATTATCATTATAATTTATTCACCCAGCCAGCACCACCATCTACCACATTAAATTCAACCGTTTATTTTTTTCTCTTTATGTTGTTGAATGATGTTGATCATTATTTAACCCCTTAAGTACCATTGATGTGGCAGGACCGTCACGCTGGTCCAGCACTTAAGGACCAGTGACGGTCCTGCCACGTCACGTACTTTTACTCACCGCGCTCCTGTAGGAGCGCGGTGAGTAATACCGGGCACTGAAGTTGATCGCTCCAAGACCGGAGCGATCTCTTCCAGTGCCCCGTTTGACGTGCCGCCCCACGTTATCAGTCACGTGGGACGGCACGTCAAAGTTTCCTATGTGGTCCTTAAGGGACGGCACGCCCCGGGACCACTCGTCTTTAAGGGGTTAAAATCATCACCCTTTACTTTTATGAATATAATTTTAGAACTTACACTATCAAGAGTAATAGTTTTATGCGATGGATAGCAACACAAACTACTTACACTCACGTGACATTCACAGCTGATATGTCTCTTTCCAAAAACTATTTATGGTGATGCAGATAACTTACTGAGTAAGCCATTATAAATGTTATGAGTTTTTTGTAAACAAGCTTATGCCCTTGTCCCATGAATCTTCTGAAAAGCATTTAAAGAAGGGTTAGACGCTACAAGGAATGGGTAAAAAGTCAAAAAATTATTACACTGAACTTTTCACAGAAAACTAGCAATTTCCCACTTTTCCCATGAAAATTCCCTCCGACAGAGAACACATAAAACTTTCTCCCCTTCGCTACTGCCAATACATTTTCTGTGAGAACTGTGCCATTATTCGCATGTGCTGCAAGATTCCTTACCTCAGTACTACTGCTGCTGAGGGCTGGAGTGAAGGAATCAGCAACTGAAAGAATCTGAATGAATTGTGTTCTTTGCCCATGACACTAACCAGCTGCTTGTACAACTCTGACATGGGCATTCTTAAAAATTAACCACGGCTTGGGATATGCCAATAGGGTGCAACACATGACATAAGTTCTTTAAAACCTCTGTTTCCAACAAAAGAAAAGGGCAGCATGTCATTTGTCAAAATGTTGTCAAGCTTTCTGTTACTGTCAGGCACAGCAGTTGGTTTAACTGCTACACTTTCCACTGGTATGCCATCAGTGCTAGAATGTGACTTGTTATCTTCAGTGTTTTTAAAGAGTTTAATAATACTACTGGTAGTGGAGGAATATTTTATGTCACTTTCACAAACAGTTTTCTCCAGAGGAGAAGGATCATCATCGTTTATTGCACATGCTGTAACAAACATGGCTTCAGTCAGTGTTTGAACAAGCACTTTATAAAGATGTCCTTGCACTGCTCCTACTCATTTCCATCACTGCCACTTGCCAGACAACATAAAATTAAAGGGATAGTAATACTTAAAATGTAAAAAAAAAATATGTTGTAAGGTTTATTCCCCTGAGTAAAACAAGAGTACTCCCATTGCTGAAAGGTGTTTCATTCAAAAGTTATTAATTTTCAAAGTTGAATTTTTTAGGTGCAATATCACAGTGACCTGAAATTGTACAGTGGCGCTGTTGCTACACGATCCTATGGACAGCTCTGGTCAATTGACCATAAATCTCCATAGGATGGTGTAGCAACAGCGCCACTGTACAATTTCAGGCCACCGTGATATTGCACCTAAAAAATTAAACTTTTAAAATTAATAACTTTTGAATGAAACACCTTTCAGCATTGGGAGTACTTTTGTTTTACTCAGGGGGATAAACCCTACAACATATTTTTTTTTACATTTTAAGTATTACTATCCCTTTAATGTTGATTTTTAACAGTAAAGTACACGACAGAACTATTTTCGTATGATGTGTTGCCCTTTACAAAATACTATATCATACAAGCCTCTGTCTCTATTATCTTTCGCTATCAGCTAATGTCAGGGTCCCTGCCTCTGTCTCCTATCCATCAAAAACTGACTGCAGCCATGATTGCTGCAGCATGTGCAATAAATTATGATTATCCTGAAGATGACGATGAGTTGCATTCTAGTGCTGATGTCTTAGCAGAAGAGGGTGTAGCAGTTACACCAGCTGCTGTTACTGACAGCACCTATGCAGCAGCACCTAAGCAATAACTGCACTCTCCCCATATCTATCCAACAGGCTGACACATATCTAGCTCTCTCCTCTTCCTAGCACACATTGACAGTACAGCCTTCATCCTGACATCCTTTTATACTAAGGTGAGGAGGGAAAATTGTACCATACATTGTGCAATGTGTGGAGATATATTGCCAGATTCTGACATTTTCAGATTCACCGTCTGCTCATGGTACTGGTAGCACAATTTGTCAGTGCCAGTGACACTGCTGAGAAGTTCTCTGAGGGCAGGGGGGTTGGGCTATTACTTCTTGTAGCCTGGACCCTACCATTAGGACTAAGTAATGATTTCAATGTCCTGGTCTGGTGGGGGATTGCCTTGTGTCCTTTTAGCAGGATTTTTTTTGTGATGCTTTGTTTTTCACAGTAGGGGTAAAGAGGGTCCATGGTGACAGTACTACCTAATTTTGTTTCAGTGGGGATGGTTCCAAATATTTTATTTTGGCTAGGCTTCATATGCTATATTAGAGAGGATATAAAATGGTGTAACCCCTCATTTCCCCTCTACATAACCTTCTCACTGCACGTGCACATTACAGCTGAGGACAATTGCAGAGTCCATGCCGCAAGCAAAAGTGTTACCTCACCCATATCAGGGTGGGAGGTAGTGAAGGATATTGTTGATTTTTATCTTCTCCACAGATGTACCTAAAGTGGCTGTGATGCTGCAGCCTCATTAGCACTAGAAAGTGAAATGTCCACCTGTCTCATATCACTGTTGGTACTTTCACTACACTCTGTGGCAGGGATGATGACCACACTTCAACCAGTACCCAGCATGATGGATACACCAGCCTATCTGTGCTGTATAATTTTGATGCTGCTGGTGGGACTGGGAGTCAGCAGGGATGATCTATGGCCAAGACATATTACCCTTGGTGGACAAAGTGACCAAAAAATGGACAGCCACTGATAAAAGGTACTAGTTCACTGACCTGGCTTAAAAACCGCACTGGGAGTAGGATAATTCAGCAGCAGGAACTAGGAATATATCTCACCAACAAACACTACCATCTAATTGCTGGTCATACCAATTCCCACCATATCTCTCTCCCACTCCTGGTTTGTATTTTATAATGTCAAAACTGAATCACCACCTTCATCACTATCAGCAGCACCAGTACCATCAGATTCTTCCTCCTCTCTTTGTGTTGGTGGTGACTGAGTGTGGCATAGGTTTAGGTGGTGCACTTGGTATCTCACTCACAGACACAGCAGCAGGCTCAGTATCAGGCAGCAACTGTTTTGCTATTCCTGCACAAAGTCATATGGAGAAGAAAAAAAACAAACATTTTCCCATTTCAGAAAATAATTCGAGGACCCCTGGAGATGTGATGTCAGCACTATCCACTATGGTGGAAGTAAGTATCTGGTACTGCCGGTGGGCTCAGAGTCAAAGGGGGTGTCGTGGTGATGGCAGCAACATCTGTTTGTGAACTCTGGTATCTCTGAATCACAGGAGATATGGTTGGGTTGGTGGGCTTTGGAGTCTGACCACCACATAACCTGTGACTCAATGTGACAGCACTGCCAATAGGCTCTGCTGATCATTGCTACTAGTAGGACTGCTGCTACTAAATTCATCCACAATGGCACTACATTGCAGCAGGCAATAGCAGAATCTGTGTATTGGTGGTGCTAACTCTGTGACTACTGCAAACTATTTCTACTCTATGTGTAGCTCTCTGCTTCTACAACTCTCTTGGTCTCAACTACACCTTGTAACATGATGGGAAATTCCAGATTTCTATAGGGGGAGAGGAATTATCTTGGCCATAGAAAGTAAAGGTGGGAAATGGCAAAGTATTGACAATAGTATGTGTATTAGTCACTTTACATTAAAGTTTATATTTGGGGAAACATTAGCGAGAGCCTCCATGTAGTGTCTGAAGGGTTTTTTTTTGTTTTTTTTTTAAATCTTATAATATACAATAAATCCTTAAGTGCAACACACACACCCACCAAAGACAAGAAAGACAGTGGCACTCACTAGTTAAATAAATACCTAATGCAATATATATATCCTATATAATAATTTGCTAAGTGTGTGTTTGTCAGAAGCAGTCATGCCCAGTAGAGACTGCTGCACGCTCTTCAGTCACGCGCACTACAGACTGCCCGCGCCATGGCTGATACGGAGCGCAGCGCTCCAAATTCAGACCACAGTCCTCTCTGCGCACCGAAGGCTCTTCACACATACACATTTATATATAATTTTTTTTTTCCCCCAAATATACTCAGCCTGGGGAGCTCCTGCTCTGAGGGCCAAAAACTTTGGTCTGGATGCAATATATTAACTTTTTTTTCCCCCTCATCTATTTGACCAAGTGTGCAGTCTCATCCCAGGACAGGAGTTTCACAGGAAGAGTATGTTTGAAGATAAATATATTTTTTGGCACATTGCACTCCGTTTGCTCCAAAATTACTGGGCATATTCTTAGTAAATCAGCCTCAATGGTAGAGAGCTAGGTTATGAATGTATAGGATGACCCAAGTTTAAGGAGTTGTACCTTTCTTCCCATAGAGCGTCAGGGGAGCAGTTACTTCTTACTTTTGGCACACGTTCACCTTACTCCTAATATGTATATAGAATGGCCTCATTCATTATAGAATATATGGTACAATATAAATGGGTAAGAGTTTCAAACTTAAACAGGCATATATACCATTGATCATACAGAAGTAAAATCTCATTCGTAAATCCAAAAGGACAAATTCCCATTGATTTCATTCATACTTTTAACTATAGAGGTCTTGAAGGTATTGCAAAACAATGCATTTGAGACTTCTAGAATTCAAGGGGTTAAAAGGCACAATTAAATCTATGAGGATTTTTAATTTACCCCATTGATGCAGTTTGTGTGCAGTATTCATTGAGAAGGAAAGAAAGCGAGAGAAGGAAAGAAGGAAAGAAAGCGAGAGAAAGTGAAAGAGAAAGAAGTCACTGACACCTCTTGTACCATATTCCTGCTCTTTATTTCCCAGATTGTCAGATACAAAAAAAAGGTCATGAGAAGGCCAGAATAAAAATGCAGAAATACTTAAACAGCAATAAGATTGAACATAAAAACACATCCAGAGGACGAGACAAAAAGATAAGACATGGATACCTTCAAACCACCATATTGTGTTAAGTGCTACTGAGTGATTGGTCTTGAGATGTGTATTCATCAACTGGATTGACATCACCAACAGTGTGATAGTAGCCTATTACTTGTGAAGTTTTGAAAATCCAAGCAAGAAGAGAGTTAAAATATATATAGATCATATCATATTTAGCATTTCATAACATTGTGAGCAGGTTTCCCATTGCCCCTGCATTAAAATACATATAAAAAAATAAATAAAAAATAAGTGAAAATACCAAAACCCAGTTTTCTGGTCTGGCAGTGGTCAGTGAAGATGCTTTGCTGGCCTCTACACCAATTAAAGGATTAGCCTTTATTAGCTGAGTGAGGCTCAAAATCATTAACAAGAAAACTGAATGTGTTATGGGAAAAGGAGACATCTCAAAGTAAATTAACAATTTTATTCACAAGGGCCCAGTCAGCGAAACAGAACACATACAGAACATAAATAAGTCACATACATAAATAATCCAGGAGTAGTCAACCTTTGGCTCAAAAGTTGTTGGCAACTACAAATCCCATCATCCCCAAACAAACATTGGTTAACTGGGGTTGATAGGAGTCGGTCTTCAACAAATGGAGAGCAAAGGGCTGCCTACCACTGTAATAGACTAAAAGACCCTTTAAATTAAAAGGTCACTTGTTTGTTCCATTGAGTTAATAAGAACAGAGTTATCCATGTAGGATAAGTGTCATCAGAAGGGGCTCATTGACTCTTCAATGAAGGACCAGTTTCTAGAAGTCTTCAGATTGGAGGTTCTTCAGTAAAGGACTCTTCCAGTCACTGACTGAACGTGTCGATAGAATTTTTTTTTTCTTTTTAGGACTCTGAAGCACTTCGTGACTTTAACCCATTACCAAGAGGCTTCGTCTGTTTGCTAATGTCCACAACATCCAAGATGTACTCTTCACACTTGTTACAGATGTCCATGCAATTCCAGTTCTTCATGGTTCTTTTGTGAAATGGAACACTCTCAGCCAGATCCTGGGGTTCAAACACCAACGGGACACTGATGGATTGAGCGGAGAGGAAATAAATTGGGATAGGGAATTCTATATACTTACCTTAATATGAGAAGAAAATAATGAATCAGTTGTGTATACTGACTGCCAAACATCTCAGTGGACCTGTTGCTCTAATGTAAGTTTAGTTTATTTTAAAGAGTATTATGTGATGCAAGCCAAGTGACTAATAATGTGAGAAATCAACCTTTGTTGGTGGAACTCTATGCCAATTTGTTTCGGTACTGGGTCGATATTACAGCACTGCTATGAATGAATATAGGCAGAGCTGATTCACTGGAGACTTTTCTAATACCACAGTGATTGATAAGTTGAGTCTCAAGTAGGCTTAAAGGGGCAGTGCCTCTTGGAACAAAAATTAGATAATTACAGTAGGAGGTTGAGAGGAAAAAAAAAATTACAAGACTCAGTTTTTTGCATGTGTGTGACTAAAAGGCATAGACTACTCGATTTCTCTTACACAACTGCACATACCCCACCCAGTCCTCAGCTCAAGCTACTTCTTCAATTTACCATGAATGGAGTTGGACTGATTAAAGGGATAGTAATACTTTATTATTACTATCCCCCATATTGTAGATATTTGTAAAATAATTGAATAGCCCCCAGGTTCATCTCTCAAACCTTTAGGATTTGAGAGATAATCTAAGGCAAAGTTCCCCCTCCCTCCCCCTTCCCTGAAGTCCGTGTTGTGCTGACTACAGGGATATCCGGTCTGAGTTTCATCAGGCGGCTCCGCAACAGAGCCATGATTGCGTTAGTGAAAAATAATTATTTCACTGAAACTGTCTTCTACATGTGCTTGCAAACCAATCACATGTAAAAGACAGTTTCAGTGAAATTATTATTTTTCACTAATGCGATCTCGGCTCAGCTGTAGAGCTGCAAGCCTGTCGTACAACAGACTTCACCTGCAGTCAGTACAACGCTGACTTCAGGGAAGGGGGAGGGAGGGGGAACTTTGCTTTGGTTATCTCTCAAACCATAATGGTTTGAGATACGAACCTGGGGGCTATTAAATTATTTTACAATATATCTACAATATGGGGGATAGTAATAATAAAGTATTACTATCCCTTTAATTAGGGGAAAAAGAAAAGAAACACAAAACCAGGCATCAGCAGCAATAGTAAAGCCACTGAATTTAGATACCCTTCTATAGTTTCTGAAGACAGTGAATATATCAAAAACCAACAGTACATTTTAAGTTGAGAATAAGCGCCTCAATACTGTATTTCATTAAGCAAAGTAATCTTACTTATTGTAGCAAACACTGCCCCTTTATTATACTGTTCAGAGAATTGGCATTAAAGGGATAGTAATACTTCGTTTTATCTTTATTTTATTTTGTAGGCATTAAAAAAAAACATGAAAAACGATATAAGTCTTATCTCTCAAACCTTTATGGTTTAAGAGATATTCACAAGCAAAGTATCCCCCCCCCCGTTCAACCAGATCAGAAGGGAGGTGCCGAGGTAGACTGTAGAGAGGGACAATCTTCAATTAAGATAAGGAAAAAAACCTGAAAAACTTGTCAGGGGGGGGGGGGAAGGGCTTTTATTCTTTTCATACAAAGAAGATTGTCCCCTGCTGTTATCTGTCTGGTCTTACAACCAGATTCACATCTGAGAAGAGATGGCTTACACGAGGAAAAAGGGGCGGGAGGGGGAAGCTTTGCTTGTGAATATCTCTTAAACCATAAAGGTTTAAGAGAAGACATATCATTCTTCATGTTTTTTTAATGCCTACAAAATAAAATAAAGTTAAAACGAAGTATTATCCCTTTAAGAGTCACCAAAATCTTAAAAAAAAAAAAAAAAAATTAACAGAAAAATTGCTAGTGTGGAATATAGCCAGATCTTAGCTATCTTTAAAAACAAAACTAAATTATTGTATTAAAATAAGTGTCACGTGCACTTTAATATTTAAATTCATACCAGATATGTCCATGGAGGCAGATATGATTGTGTGGTCTTCTTAGGCAGGCTGACTACAGTGGAAGACGTTTGGGGTCCTAGAGTCCAACATGAAATAAATCACACCTGCCAGCATGGAAGATATCTAATGCGGATTAAAGATTAATTTTGGAGGTTGAGGTGTGTGTGGGTGTGGGTGTGGGTGTTATTAGGAGCCTTGTGTTTCATTAAATTGATAGTAATGTTTCACAAAAAGCAGCTCTGATTAATCTTCACAGTATTTGAGCCATAGAGTGTTATTTCAATACTCTCAAAACTGAAAATTGAAGAGCAATTGACTGATAAAGTATACACCCTCCCATACCTTTACCTAGTGTAAGCCACCTCCCCTCATATGTGGAATCTGGTCTCTTGACCAGACAGGTCACAGCAAGGGACAAGCTTCTTAATGTGAAGATAAGGAAAACCCTGCCCCCCAACCCCCCCTTGACAAGTTTTCAGGTTTTTCCTCACTGAAGATGGTCGCTCTCTGATCCATCTGGACAGTCTTGCTGCTCTGAGGTGAGCAGTGTTACATCAGTAAAAAAGGGGCATGGGGGGAATACTTTATCATTCAATAACTCTTGAACTACAGCTCTGACAGCATTGAAATAACACTCTCCATGGCCCAAATGCTATGAAGATTAATTGGAGGTTAAGTCAGATCTGTACAGGAGATTTCTCACTATAATTGGAGTCCAACCTGGAGCAGTCCCAGTGCATTGTCTCCCTACAGAATAGCTGGGTCCTATGCGCCTGAGAAGTTGGATCTTCCTCTCTGGCCAGTACCAGCGTTTTGAAGAAGCTGACTGGCAGATGCATGCATTGTTTAAAGGGCATCAGCATCTGGATCAGGGAAAAGAAAATCACCATCATTACCACTCATTACTCTAGCACTAAACTACTACATGAGCATATTAAAGTGGAACTGTTACTTTAAATCAACTGGGTTCTTTTTAAAACTAGAAGTTCACCTGTATTTTAGGCATTTTTGTTTTTCAGCATTATTTATGCAAATGAGCTATGTGGTCAGCAGTGAGCACAGTATAGATCATCTTAGAGATACACACACTAGCCATCTGACTTTACAGAATACAGTCCGATGCTTTTCAACCCTTTGAGTGCCAGAGGAGTACTCCATGCATTGCTTTGCATACCCCTCTGGTACTCAAAGAGTTAATAAACACTTCTGCCCTGGCCAGGGAGCTCACCAAATTTCAGTTTGCAGTGAGTTTTGTCAGGGACTGTGAGCAGGGTTAGTGAAACAATGTTGCACGATCCCTAGCTCACAGTGCGCTCTGTATCCTGTAATTGGGGGGGGGGGGGGAGAAATGGGGGTGTTTTCTGCTACAGGATCCCAAATACAGATATGTTAAAAAACAGGGACACAAATACATTAGGGATATTGAAAGAAAGAATAAAAAAAAAAAAAAAAAGAAGTGCAGACAGTTTATTTTCTTGGGATGCTGCCCCTCAGGTTCGTTTCACACTCCCATCTACCATTGCAGATCAGAAATGTCCGTATTCACCATAAATCTAGTCCAATATGTCCACCAACTCCCAGCAGACACATTTTTGGCTTTTAGTAGGGGCAGCAGATTTCCTCCAGGCACAAGGCTAGAAGGGCCTATGTCTGGGATATTTCTTCCACTTCGGAAAATAATGGGTGGGGTGGGGGTGCACACAAAGCACACATTGAGAATGAAGAAAACCCAAGTCGTTTACTCTTGGAGTCTCCTCCGGTTCTGAACATCTGAGATGATACCATTTCTCTTGTACAAGGATTTGCCTGACATTTTGGGGTTGGACTTTGTTGGACGGATCAGTGATACAAACAAGGACATTTCACCCTAACAGCAAAGAGGAAATAAAAACCATGACAGAGTCCCTGAAGAAGATGCAAATTTTCAGACAGACACTTCTTACTCTGGTCCTGCACAAACATTAATGTTTAAGTGCCCAGCAGCCTACTTCCGCTTGCCGCAGATTGCTGCACAGAGGCTGCTCCTGTCCCACTACCCAGCATCCTACGATGACAGGCTGTCTGGTTCTAAGCTGGAGTGATCTCATCGGCTAGATATCGATCTCTGCTAATGAGATCGCTCCAGCTTAGAGAAAGAAAAGCCTCAGTCGTTGGAGGATCCTGGGTAGTGGGACGGGAGCAGAGGCAGTGCTGCAAGCAGGAAGTAGGCTGCTGGGCACGTTTTAAACATTAATTTTTGCACAGATTATTTATTTATTTATTTTTTTAAATTAATAACAAGTAGTGATGAGCGAGCATGCTCGGCCGAAGCTCGGTTCGGCTCGAGCATCGCTCTGCTCGGCACATGGCGGTACTCGCCATGTGCTCGCCCGCCATGTTCGGGTCTCCTCCCCGCACGTTTCGCAGCTGCTGCGCAGCCAATAAACATGCGGGGAGGCTCTGACATCAGTGTAATGCCAGCAGCCATGTTGGCTGCTGGCATTACACTGATTGGCTGGCTAGAACCCGTGATCGGGTGCTGTATAGCACCCGACGCGCGAGTTCGGCTCATTCTTAGCCAGGGAGAGATGCGCTCAGGCAGGGAAAGTCAGTGTAGGGAGAATAAAATTGTTGGAACTCTTTCAAGATCCAAAAGTCCTTTTTAGGACTGTTGTGTGTGGGGGCAGCATTTATATTTTATTTGGGGGGGCACAATTCCCTTTTTTTTGTGGGGGGGATATTAGTAAGGTGACATATAATACTAGATGCACAGGAAGTCAGTGTAGGGAGAATAAAATTGTTGAAACTCTTTCAAGACCCAAAAGTCCTTTTTAGGACTGTTGTGTGTGGGGGCAGCATTTAATTTTTTTTGGGGGTGGCAGAATTTCATTTTTTTGTGGGGGGGGACATGTTCTAAGGTGACATTGTACTAGGTGCACAGGGACAAATATTTCACAGTGCAGTGACAAGCTGACATATTCTGTTAGGTGCACAGGGCCAATTATTTTACAACGCAGCGACAAAAAGAGCCATTTTAAACGTGTGCCTAGCCATAGATTATTGTCACATATTCCGTTCACTGTGCCTAGCCGCAGATTAGCGTCACATTCTGTTTCGTGTGCCTAGCCGCAGATTAGCGTCACATTCTGTTTCGTGTGCCTAGCCGCAGATTAGAGTCACATTCTGTTTAGTGTGCCTAGCCGCAGATTAGCGTCACATATTGTTTAGTGCGCAAATTCACAAATTAACGTCACATATTCCGTTCACTGTGCCTAGCCGCAGATTAGCGTCACATTCCTGTTTCGTGTGCCTAGCCGCAGATTAGCGTCACATTCTGTTTAGTGTGCCTAGCCGCAGATTACCGGCATATATTCCGTTTAATATGAAGAAGGCGGGTAAAAAGGGACGGGGAAGTGGACGTGATCCTGATAGTTCAGGGCGCGGGTCAGGACGCGTAGAAACTGTGCCTGGTGCCAGAGCACAAGAAAGAAAGATATCCACCATACCTAGCTTCATGTCTCAGTTTACAGGGCGTCGCAGGACATCACTCTCGAGGTCAGACCACTGCGAACAGGTGGTCGGTTGGATTTCAGCTGATACTGCTTCCAGTCGGTTAAGCACCACCCTGTCTTCCACCAAGTCCACTCTCAGTAGCCAAGAGTCTGGTTAACATAATCCTCACCCTGATCATCCTTCCTCCCACCATAGAGGGTCTGGCCAAAGAAGTGATCCCACACTGGGATATAGTGAGGAGCTCGTCTCATCACCAATCCTTGATTTGAACCGCTCTCCAAGCACGCTTGCAGAGGAACATGAGATCTTGTGCCATGATTCACAACCTCTAGAGGGTACCCAATCACAAGAAGATGACAGAGGGGAACGGCATTTAAGGTCAAAGGAAGTGGATGATGATGATGAGACACAGTTGCCATCAAATCAACCACAATTACTGTCTCAAGACCTTGATGAGGAGGATGATACACAGTTGTCAATGACTGAGTATGTGGTGGGATCAAGAAATGAGGAGGATGATCAGAGTGAGGAAGTCGAGGAGGACTTGGTGGACGATGAGGTCACTGACCCCATCTGGGAAGGTGGAGAGCCGAGCGATGACAGCAGTCCTGAGGGTGAGCCATCTGCAGCACCGCAACAGGCTGGAAGAGGCAGTGGTGTGGCTAAAGAAAGAAGGCAGACCGCACCAAACCGGCCCGCAAATGTTCCACGGAGCACCCCCTTGCGTAAATCTCCCTTGCCAAGGGCTAGGTGTTCCGCGGTATGGCGTTTTTTTAAGGAAAGTGCGGACGACAAAAGAATTGTAGTTTGCAACCTGTGCCACACCAGAATGAGCCGAGGCATGAACACTAGAAACCTCACCACCACCAGCATGATCCGACACATGGCATCCAAGCACCGTAATAAGTGGGAGGAACGCCCGAATCGCCAATCTGTGTCTGCGGGCCACACCACTGCCTCCTCTTCCCCTGTTTTCGGTGCTGGCCAATTGCCTGTCGAAGGCGCAGGCCCGCATACCTCCCGCCCTGCACCTGTACCATCTGAAGCACCATCAGCGACCACATCCACTTCCCTGTCCCAGCGCAGCGTCCAAATGTCGTTACCCCAGGCATTTGAGCGCAAGCGAAAATACCCAGCCACCCACCCACAGGCCATAGCACTAACCTCACACCTTTCCAAATTACTGGCCATCGAAATGCTGCCATTTAGGCTTGTGGAGACTGAGTCCTTCCGCAGCCTGATGTCAGCAGCTGTCCCTCGGTACGCAGTCCCCAGCCGCCACTACTTTTCCCGGTGTGCCGTCCCCGCCTTACACCACCATGTGTCCCTTAACATCACCCGTGCCCTGACCAACGCAGTTACTGGGAAGGTCCACTTAACGACTGACACATGGACAAGTGCTTGTGGCCAGGGACGCTACATTTCCCTGACGGCACACTGGGTGAATGTCGTGGAGGCTGGGAGCGACTCGGACCCTGGGATGGCACAGGTGCTACCCACGCCGAGGATTGCGGGCCCTACCTCCATCAGGGTTTCCGCCAGCACATACCTTATTGGCTCCTCCTCCTCCGTTTCCACCTCCGAATTCTCTGCGCGCAGCGCCACTCACCCATCAGCCGGTAGCTGGAAGCAGTGTAGCACTGCAGTGGGGAAGCGTCAACAGGCCGTGCTGAAGCTGATCTGCCTTGGGGACAAACAGCACACGGCCTCAGAGCTGTTGCAGGGGATTAGTCACCAGACCGAGCAGTGGCTCTCGCCACTCAACCTGCAACCAGGCATGGTTGTCTGTGATAATGGGCGTAACTTGGTGGCGGCTTTGGAGCTCGGCAAGCTCACACACGTACCATGCCTAGTGCATGTATTTAATTTAGTGGTTCAGCGATTTCTAAAAACCTACCCCAATGTGCATGATCTCTTGACCAAGGTGCGCCGCGTGTGTGCACATTTCCGTAAGTCATCAACAGCTTCAGCCGGCCTGTTGAAGCTGCAGCAGCGCTTACAATTGCCAGCTCACCGGCTGCTGTGTGACGTGAGCACGCGCTGGAACTCCACCTTCCACATGTTGGCCCGGCTTTGTGAGCAGCAGAGGGCAGTAGTGGAGTACCAGCTGTTACACGGTCGTCGCCTCTCCATTCAACTTCCTGTAATCAGAAGTGAGGAGTGGGAATGGATGTCAGACCTCTGAGGTTTTACGCAATTTTGAGGAATCGACACAGATGGTGAGCGGTGATAACGCTATTATCAGTGTAGCCATCCCACTTCTGTGTCTACTGAAACGCTCGCTGCTCACAATTAAAACCGACGCTTTGCATGTGGAAGAGGTGGAAATGGGGGAGGAAGAGCTTACACAAGGTGATAGCCAGAGCACCCTCACTTCGTCTTCTCAGCGACAATTGGAGGAGGCAGAGGAGGAGGAGGAAGACACGGTTGCCTCCACTACAGAGGGTAGCCATGGAACTTTATTTCCATCTCTTCAGCGTGGGTGGGCAGAAAAGGAGGAAGAGGATGAGGAGATTGAGAGTCATCCTCCTGGTGAGGACAGCGAAATCTTGCCTGTTGGTACTCTGGCACACATGGCTGACTTTATGTTAGGCTGCCTTTCCCGTGACCCACGCGTTATACGCATTTTAGACAACACGGATTACTGGGTGTTCACCCTTCTGGACCCCCGCTACAAAGAGAATTTCTCATCTCTCATTCCTCTGGTAGAGAGGACAAGCAAAATGGTGCAATACCAGAAGGTTCTTGTCGAAAAATTGCTCCAAAATTTTCCATCTGACAACGCTGGCGGCAGAGTACGTGCTACCTTGGCCAACCGAGAAGGGGAGAAAAGGGGAGCACACAGCAGTTCCGACAAAGGCAGGGCAACACTCTCCAAGGCGTGGGACACCTTCATGACACCCCGCCAGCACCCTCACCCTGATGCGCGGCCTAGTGTCACAAGGAGGGAAAAGTTTTGGAAGATGGTGAAGGAGTACGTAGCAGACCGTGTCAGCGTCCTCAATGATCCCTCTGTGCCTTACAACTACTGGGTGTCCAAGCTGGACACGTGGTATGAACTGGCACTCTACGCCTTGGAGGTGCTGGCCTGCCCTGCCGCCAGCGTTCTGTCTGAGCGGGTATTTAGTGCTGCTGGTGGCATCATAACAGATAAGCGTATCCGCCTTTCCACCGAAAATGCTGATAGGTTGACACTTATAAAAATGAACAAGGCCTGGATTTCCCCTGACTTCTCCACTCCACTGGAGGAAAGCCCCGGGTGAACATAAAGTCACTTTAGATATGTTATTTACAATGATGGGAATACTCTGTATTCCCATTCACCCCTTCCACCCAAAAAACGGGTATATGGTTGACTCTTAATCTTCTCATCCTCCTCCTCCTCTTCCATATGCCCTGTGATATAATTTTTATATAGGGCCAGCTCACCAGCGGGCCCTGTGATATAATTTTTGTATAGGTCAGCTCACCAGCGGGCCTTCTCATATAATGTTTTATTGGGTCAGCTCTCTAGCGGGCCCTCTCATATAATGTTTTATAGCGTCAGCTCACTAGCGGGCCTTCGCATTTAATGTTTAGGATGGTCAGCTCCGCAGCAGACCCTCACCCATAATGTTTTAGATGGTCGGCTCAGCAGCAGACCCTCATTCCTAATGTTTTAGATGGTCAGCTTAGCGGCATGCCCTCGCCCCTAATGTTTTAGAGGGTCACCAGCAGGCCATTAATCCTAATTTTTCAAGGGTGTGTATGATGCCCTCCTTTATGTGTAATAGAGGGTGTATTGGAGTGACATTGCAGTCTAATTTTTGGCAGCCCTTTCACTTAGTGCATAGGCTTTATGAGTGTTGGACCACTACCTGAACTATTGTACCACAATGTGAATGAGGCCCTCCATTTTGTGATATACAGGTTGTATCGGAGTGCCTCAGGTCCTCCCATTGAATTAAATAGGGCTGGGGTGTTCGACAGAGCAGAAGGTAGTTCTTGGCTTCATCCACTAAGTCACTTCGTCACTTTTACTCAATGGATCAGACCCCACTGTTCTGACTATAAATTTTGGACTTAACAAGGGCAAACGGACATGTTGTAAAACCTGTGGTAGCTGCGGCCTCCGTTCCTGAATGCTGTACCTTACCCGGGCCATAACCACGTTGAACACCTGCTTTACGCTGCGCACGTTTCCCTCTTAATCATGGCCCCAGTTCCGAAAAATCGGTGACATTTTTTGCAGAATTTGCAGATGATATACAAGTAAATATACAGCAAATACTGTTTGGTAACAATTTTTCGCCTAAAATAGTTTTTATCTTCCTTTTTGTGTGTTTTACGGTCAGTCTGTAAAAATGGCGTACTACGGGCGAAACATCGTTCCCAGCAGCGACGTTGGAGTCCAAGATGCATCCAGACATCCTCCCTATGCTGTCCCTGAACCATTTCTGTGGTGTTTCCATCATTTTCTGACCTTTTCCTATGAACCAGGCACCCTCCCCTCATCAGAGCAGGGGGTGCCTGGTGTAATGCTCGAGTCCTCCCATTGACTTCAATGGGGCTCGGGTGCTCGGCCGAGCACTCGAGCCTCCGGGGGCGCTCGGCCAGAGCACCCGAACACCCGAGCATCGGGGTGCTCGATCATCACTAGTAACAAGCTTTTTTGCGAAATGCTCTAACTAATGAGCATTACTTCTCTATATGTGATAGATCCACTTTAATCCCCATTCCTAGGAACTCTGCTCTATAAGACCAGCACGGCTACCCCCTGTAGCAGTTTCAAGGAGAGAAACAAACACACCACACACTTTTCCCCCCCAACACACCCAGATGAGATCTTAGCAATATGACAGACTCCTACATATATGCACTTATATAAAACAGCCACACTTTTTTTTTTTTTTTTTTTGTTTACTTTGACCACTGGAGTGCCAGTGTCATCCAATGCAATACACTGAATATTTGGCACTCAAAGGGTTAATGCAGACATGTTTTTGTAACGCTGAATGCAATGTGAAGCCCAAAAATATTTACCTCTACACAGCACTCTGGACAGATAACCCTGTAAAAAGAGAACATGTTTTAGGACAAAACAACTTACAGTAATTAAGTACAATACAGTGCAGCCACTAGAGTAAATACTAAAGTGATCACAAACTCCAGCAGTATTTAAGATGATAGCAGTCTGCCAACAGGTTAACAGCGATTACAACAATAAGCAGGATGAATTTGATACACAAACTGAACAAATGAAATAGACTTTTGTGTTTACCATCCCAAAGTAACCTATGAGAGATGGCTGAAAATTCTCATCCAATATTCCATCTAGAAACACTGCATTAACCCTGTGTGCCCCAAAGGTGTATCCAACACAATGGGTTAAGGGAACCCCCAAATTTGTGTGAAGCCAGGGGGCCTCCTTGATCAAAAATGTCTGACACTGACACGTGATTGAAACCATATCAAGACTGCTTTAACCCCATTGATACCAAAATCTTCAAAATTTTGCATTGGAGTAGAAGTCTACTAGCCATAGAGACATTAACACAGTTTGTTGTTTTCATGGGATGCTTCTGATTCAGAATTAGAGTCAAATGCTAGTTATGATCATTAAAGGGATAGTAATGTTTCATAATAAAAGCAGCTCTAATTAATCATCATAGTATTTAGACTTTGGAGAGTGTTATTTCAGTACTGTCAGAGCTATAGTTCAAGAGTAATTCAATGATAAAGTATCCTCCTCCCGCCCCTTTTACTGATGTAACACTGTTCAGACAGATCAGAAGGGAGGTGCCCAGGTAGACTGCAGAGAGGGGCAATCTTCAATTAAGATAAGGGAAAAACCTGAAAAACTTGTCAAGGGAGGCAGGGCTTTCATTGTTCACACAGGAAGAAGATTGTCCCCTTCTGTTATCTGTCTGGTCTATGGACTGGATTCCACATCTGAGAAGAGATGTCTTACACTAGGTAAAAGAGGCGGGAGGGGGAAACTTTGCTTGTGAATAGCTCTCAAACCATAAAGGTTTGAGAGATGAGACTTATATAGTTCATGTTTTTTTAATGCCTACAAAATAAAACAAAACAAAGTATTACTATCCCTTTAAGATATCAAGTAAGAATTACTGGGTATTTGACAGTTTTTATCCCATTGGAGGCAGCTAGGCTATAGCACATGGGCATTCAAAGTGCGGCCCATGGGACAAATGTGGCCCTCCTGAGATTTTTAATTTGAATAAAAAAACAAAAACAAAACAATTAAAATATTTTTTTTTTTTTATTAACCCATTAGTGACAGCCGCGTTCGTACGCGGCTGTCACGTTAACGCCCGCCTAACATTTTTTTTTTCTTCTCAAAGAAGTCCTGAGTCTCAGAGCGGCGTGCAGCCGCACGGAGACGCAGACTTCCGTGACTTACCAGGTACGTCCTCTTAACTAGCACACGTGAGCTAGTAGGACAGTAAAACCTAATCCCCTGCCTGACAGTACTGTACAGTTCAAGAATAGATGTTTGTTACATATCGGTATCACTGACAAATCCATCATTTTGGAGTAGGTGACAGGTTATAATTCCCCATCAATTAACCCCTTACCGGCTTCCCAATCTGGAAGTTGGCGGCTGTTAAGGAACACGTCACTTTCTCTCAATGAATTCTGGGATGACAGAATGACATGCTGCCATCCCAGAATTCCATGACGTGCCAGGACTGTCACCGGCCCTTAAGGTCTGCACCAGCGTGACTGTCCTGGCACAAAATGAATCGTTAAGGGGTTAAAAATATGGAGGACCTCACACTTATGGCTCTCTGATCATATTCCCCACAACTGAAAACCTGGGGCTCCCCTGCTTTAGTGTAGGATACATTTCAGGGTGAAATTTTGCTTTTCCCCTGAAAGAATTCTCTTGTAATCTTACTCATTTCTATAGGCGATTCTCAACCAGGGCGCTGTGGCACTGAGCCTCGGACATACACAGTGTTCCCCTTGTTTTCTATAAAGGCTTTGACAAAATGTGAATGTTGAGTTTTAAATGTATATTTATGGAAATGTTTATGCATAATATGCTTGTCTTTGTTATTCTGATTATGTATAACTATATAAATTTGTACCCTTCATAACACCCTTGACAATCAGTACATACGTCAGGGTTGCCCCGATGGATCTAAATGACATATTAAGGGTGCTCTGAACAAAAGCGGGTTGAGAACCACTGTCATAATTAGTCACAAAATCACTTCAGCATTGTTCCATGTCAGTCTGTCCTGTGCAATCAATGGTCCTTCTTCAGGGCCTCAGAGGTTCCATAAAAAGGCCATGAAAACCACTACCTCAGAGCACCAAAGGTCGGTCATTGGTGATTCTGCTGAAAGAGAGATAGATACCTATCGCCATGTCCCAAGTGGATTCTACAGTATCATACCACTGACAAAGGTTACCCTTGAGAGAAAAACATTACCTTTCACAGATTTTGCACGTGTACGGCCACGTAAAGAAAAGCCTCTTCTTGTGGCAGCAAAAGCAGACCTGTAAGAATGGATTGTGAAGAAAAGACAGTTTTGTTTGGAAAAGCAATAGGCTGTTTCGACTAAAGGGAGGCTGATTAACTGGAGTAATTCTGTATTAAACCAACTACACTATAAAGGAACAAAAAACATTTCCAGTTACTTAAAATGGGGGTTTTAACACTCCTTGAATTCTAGAGAAGTATCCATTACATTGCAGCATACAAGTCCGTTAGTAATGTTGGGTATTTGTTCCATGTGGTGTAGTTGGTTTGTAACCGTCAGTGACAGATTTCCCATTAGGTAGAGCAGGGAGCTGCCTAGAGATCCAAATTTTGAGGGGCAGTGCGTCAGCTGTGCAAGCCACACCCACATTCTGAATGTGGCCAGAGATTACCATTTTACAGGCTATTTAACCTCTTGTATGCTAGAGACCTCTATTAAAACAGTGGATTAAAAGTGTTTTGCTTTGTGTCGTATAACATTGTGCCCGTTAACAGTGAAAGGGACCGGGGTGTGTCTAAGGGCAGAGTCAAGTGCAATAGCCTATGGGTGCCTGAGATGTAAATCTGGCACTGGCTCCAGTTGAAGTTTACCCTGCTCCCGGCTGCACTGTTGCTCTGAAGAAACTCAATCATCTCTCCTTTTACAATCTCTCGCCGGGCAGGAACCAGCTCAGCAATGGTTGGTGGGGGAACTTTAGGACTGTGAGAACTCTGAGGAGATACAGAGATAATAGAAACATATGTTCTTTTGAAGCTTTTATTGAAGTTTTATTTATTTATTTATTTTTTCGTACAAAAGAAAAAAAAAAAAAAAAAAAAAACACTTTTCAGGAAACACAATGGGGAATTCACCATTTAAATCAAAAAAACAAAAAGAAAAACAGATACCACTTTCTTGGCACTCCAAATTATCCCTCGAATAATATCATGAGTGGAAAGGCAAAAGAGCGCTTTCAAAGAAGAACTTCATATATTAAGAACAATACTTTATTGGTGATTAGTTTAAAAACAGAGAGTAAAGAAAGAAATGTGAAGAATTAAAATATACTTTCGCATGTGGAGACTCCTTAATAATATTGACTATACTATGTATCGCTATGTCCGTATAGAGCGATTTATTCTGATAGAGTAATCTAGTACATCCAATACTCTCCTGAGCACCTATTAATAAAGATGGAAATCGTTAATATAGTAACCTCGTACTTATTATTCTAGGATCAGTGCACTCTCTCCCGTTTGCTCATCACATACACTAATAACCAAGCGGGTTCGGGATTTCTCAACGGTTACTCCGTTTAGAAATTTGTCTTAACCCTTTCTCTGCTTAACCATAAAGTAAACGGTTAGCAAAAGGTAACCATTAACCCTAGTTTATCCGCAGATCAATGCCTACGAATACTATTGTATCAGAAGCGAGCAATCTCCAAAAAGATCCTAGATAAACTATAAGGAAGTTCAAAGTCCTATTCCCATCCCATGACATTAGGGGCATTACATCACAAGGGGCCTAAACAGCACAATGCTGTCTGTCCACACGGACATTCCTTATAATATAATATCAAACGATTCCATCATAGTGCATCATTCTCAGAATTTAGTTAACATAGTAAGTGTCTCCACATGCTACTACAGCCTGACGCGTTTCTCCCGATAAACGGGCTTCATCAGAGGCAAACACCGACTAAATATAAAACGCCGGTTTAAATAGGTATTTCCTCTTAGCCTCATTTTGATTACACCAATCAAGTTGTCTCGAATCAATCTATATACCTCCTTGTCATACTTGATTGACATGAGCGAAAACTTTTTGTATCATCGACTCATGTGGAGGAAACAATAGCAAACAAAGTCCTAGATACTAATCAACTAAGTATCTTTCGCACATAACCAGTCTATCATTACCGAAATAATAGTTTTCTCCCCATAGCAAGACTTTAAAGGCAAAAATAAAAAATGAATGCTCAAGATTCGATCCATATACTAATATCTATTGGCGATACGTTAAATATGAAGAATTATTACGGATTATAAGATATAATAATTCTATATATAATGATTGGAAAATATAGGACAAAATAACACTATGTATAATAATAGTTATTAAATCCAAAAGATATACAAAAGTGTTCCACCAATATACCCACAAATATCCAATATTATTAAGTTTTTCATAATACAAAAAAGAAAAGGTCACCAATACAATAATATATATGTGATCCCCACATAATTACAGAAATACACCATAATTTTGTGTCTCATTGAGCCCAAACGGTTGAATTGTATTAAGATTAAATATCCATTGGCATTCTCTTTTTAATAATGCCTGTACATAATCTCCTCCTCTGATTCCCAGAGATATTTTATCCAGACCCCAACACTTAAATATATCAAGTTTAGAGTCATGTTGTTCCAAAAAATGTCGTGCTACTGGAGATAATTTCTTATCTTTTTTGAGATCCTGATTCGCATTCTTAATGTCACGAGTATGTTCCAAAATTCGTTCATGTAAGGTTCTTTTTGTCATCCCTACATAATATTTGGGACAGCTACATTGTAAACAGTAGATCACTGCTCTACTTTTACAATTAATGTAGCCCTTTATTGTCCTTTTCCTATTAAACCGATCTATCATATATTGGGTTTTTTCCATATATCTACAGGTACTGCAAGAGTAACACGGATATGATCCCTCAATAGGGAATTTTGTCCTAGATCTTGAAAAATGACTTTTAACCAACTTATCACGTAAGTTGGGAGACCTTCATACTAATAGGGATGTCCTACTTTACCAAAAACCTAAATACAAGTCAAAACAAGAGATCAGATTTATTACTGATTTTGGGGGAGATCCGAATAAAATTAAAAATATTCTTAATAAACATGTACATATTTTGAAACATGATGATACTTTGAAAGATATTATAGGTAATAAAATATCAGTGACATTTAGAAGGTCTCCCAACTTACGTTATAAGTTGGTTAAAAGTCATTTTTCAAGATCTAGGACAAAATTCCCTATTGAGGGATCATATCCGTGTTACTCTTGCAGTACCTGTAGATATATGGAAAAAACCCAATATATGATAGATCGGTTTAATAGGAAAAGGACAATAAAGGGCTACATTAATTGTAAAAGTAGAGCAGTGATCTACTGTTTACAATGTAGCTGTCCCAAATATTATGTAGGGATGACAAAAAGAACCTTACATGAACGAATTTTGGAACATACTCGTGACATTAAGAATGCGAATCAGGATCTCAAAAAAGATAAGAAATTATCTCCAGTAGCACGACATTTTTTGGAACAACATGACTCTAAACTTGATATATTTAAGTGTTGGGGTCTGGATAAAATATCTCTGGGAATCAGAGGAGGAGATTATGTACAGGCATTATTAAAAAGAGAATGCCAATGGATATTTAATCTTAATACAATTCAACCGTTTGGGCTCAATGAGACACAAAATTATGGTGTATTTCTGTAATTATGTGGGGATCACATATATATTATTGTATTGGTGACCTTTTCTTTTTTGTCTTTTTTGTATTATGAAAAACTTAATAATATTGGATATTTGTGGGTATATTGGTGGAACACTTTTGTATATCTTTTGGATTTAATAACTATTATTATACATAGTGTTATTTTGTCCTATATTTTCCAATCATTATATATAGAATTATTATATCTTATAATCCGTAATAATTCTTCATATTTAACGTATCGCCAATAGATATTAGTATATGGATCGAATCTTGAGCATTCATTTTTTATTTTTGCCTTTAAAGTCTTGCTATGGGGAGAAAACTATTATTTCGGTAATGATAGACTGGTTATGTGCGAAAGATACTTAGTTGATTAGTATCTAGGACTTTGTTTGCTATTGTTTCCTCCACATGAGTCGATGATACAAAAAGTTTTCGCTCATGTCAATCAAGTATGACAAGGAGGTATATAGATTGATTCGAGACAACTTGATTGGTGTAATCAAAATGAGGCTAAGAGGAAATACCTATTTAAACCGGCGTTTTATATTTAGTCGGTGTTTGCCTCTGATGAAGCCCGTTTATCGGGAGAAACGCGTCAGGCTGTAGTAGCATGTGGAGACACTTACTATGTTAACTAAATTCTGAGAATGATGCACTATGATGGAATCGTTTGATATTATATTATAAGGAATGTCCGTGTGGACAGACAGCATTGTGCTGTTTAGGCCCCTTGTGATGTAATGCCCCTAATGTCATGGGATGGGAATAGGACTTTGAACTTCCTTATAGTTTATCTAGGATCTTTTTGGAGATTGCTCGCTTCTGATACAATAGTATTCGTAGGCATTGATCTGCGGATAAACTAGGGTTAATGGTTACCTTTTGCTAACCGTTTACTTTATGGTTAAGCAGAGAAAGGGTTAAGACAAATTTCTAAACGGAGTAACCGTTGAGAAATCCCGAACCCGCTTGGTTATTAGTGTATGTGATGAGCAAACGGGAGAGAGTGCACTGATCCTAGAATAATAAGTACGAGGTTACTATATTAACGATTTCCATCTTTATTAATAGGTGCTCAGGAGAGTATTGGATGTACTAGATTACTCTATCAGAATAAATCGCTCTATACGGACATAGCGATACATAGTATAGTCAATATTAAGGAGTCTCCACATGCGAAAGTATATTTTAATTCTTCACATTTCTTTCTTTACTCTCTGTTTTTAAACTAATCACCAATAAAGTATTGTTCTTAATATATGAAGTTCTTCTTTGAAAGCGCTCTTTTGCCTTTCCACTCATGATACTATTCGAGGGATAATTTGGAGTGCCAAGAAAGTGGTATCTGTTTTTCTTTTTGTTTTTTTATATAACTTTATTATCCACTAGGCACCCACACTTATAGTGTTACACCCTATTATTTTCCTTTAGTGCTTCAGATTCTTTTCTATTTATGTCACCATTTAAATCCTTGGATGTTCGAGACTTCACCAACGCATTGCACTGGAGATATCTCTCATTCCATAGGGAGGAGGGGAGTGGGGGCGAGAAACAAAAATGGCCTTCACTCACCTGCCCCTGACCCTTCCTTTGCATCGGACTTTCAAAGGAACTAGAACGTTTGAGGCCAGAAGATGCCAGCTTGTCACAATTCAGGAAACCACTAGTTTTTAGGTCAACTTGAGAGGATGTCAACACTGGAGCGAACATTAGATCTAAAATAGAATGAAAAATAAATAAGTTATATTAGATCTAGATCTCTCTCTAGCAAAATGTCAGCTTAACACAAATGCATACTACTTTTACATTGTGTAATCATTTAAATTCAATTTATAGACTGAAAAAAAAAAAATATATAATAAAAGTGAAGTTTAACAAAAGCCACAGTTTGCAAGATATCCACTGCCTTTTCCACAGAACTACTCTGCGGTGTAACCATTTCTCAATGTGTAATTATATATATATATATATATATATATATATATATATATATATATATATAATTTTTTTTTTAAACTTATTTGGCTGGGGGGGGGGGGAAATCAGCCTTCTAAGTTTTGGGGAATATAAAAATAGAATACATGTTTATACACACCCTTTAAGCAGGGGGGAAAAAAGCCAGTTATAAGAAGTACCTACCTGTGCTGCTTGAAGTCAGGTCAGAAAATTTGCTGTCGGATGAAGTATCAGAGCTGAAGTCAGATTGCCAGCTGATTTTCATCTATAAAAGACACAAAAACGGTTAATATGTGGAACCAATGCAAAGATTCTAGTTCAGAAGAACCAACTTGAATACCTGCCCAATTTAAAAGGTGAAATATAATCCATAAGTGACAGCTAATATCCCCCTATTTAGAAATACTAGGTCTAGAAAATACTTAAAGGTACATATGAATCTTGCCAAGAGAGGACATCTTTCGTCAGTCCTGGATGCCACTTCCATGGAGACAGACATGACGTTTCTGCCAGTTCATGATGAGCCTACTTAAAAGGGATAGTAATACTTCGTTTTCTCTTTATTTTATTTTGTAGGCATTAAAAAAACATGGACGATATAAGTCTTCTCTCAAACCTTTATGGTTTGATAGATATTCACAAGCAAAGTTTCCCCTCCCGCCCCTTTTACCTAGTGTAAGCCATCTCTTCTCAGATGTGGAATGCAGTCCATAGACCAGACAGATAACAGCAGGGGACAATCTTCTTCCTATGAGAACAATGAAAGCCCTGCCCCCCTTGACAAGCTTTTCAGGTTTTTCCCTTATCTTAATTGAAGATTGTCCCTCTCTGCAGTCTACCTGGGCACCTCCCTTCTGATCTGGCTGAGCAGTGTTACATCAGTAAAAGGGGCAGGAGGGGAAACTTTGCTTGTGAATATCTCTCAAACCATAAAGGTTTGAGAGATAAGACTTATATCATTCTTCATGTTTTTTAATGCCTACAAAATAAAATAAAGTTAAAATGAAGTATTACTATCCCTTTAATTCCAGGGATCAGAGGGGTATGAGATGTCCTGCAAACCAATGTGCCACACCCACCTCTAGTCTTGGAAAGTTAAGATTACCATGTACAGTGAGTCAAGAAGGTAATTTAGTTCTGATGGCATGATGTCCACCTCCATAGACAGGTCATTCAGTATAGTCTGAATTTTGCTAAAAAAAAAAAAAATGCTTCTTCCAATGGGCCATTAGTATTTTCTAGCCATAGTATGGTAAGTTGGCGTTATTAGGACATGTTCATTCTCATTTATGAGAATTATTTCCCTAGTGAAGTGTGTTTCAGTCGGCAACACATACATTATCTGTACAATCTGATAAAGACTTGTCCCTTACAAATCATTTCCAGGTCTATAGAAGCCAATTAGGAGTTTTAACGTGGTGAACACTCATAATAATCCTACTCCCCTTTACTATGAACAGAAAATCCTAATAGTCGCCATTAATTTTGCCCTTGCGTCTTGACAATGTCAGCCAGTCCTGATTCATGTCCATGGAAAAAGACATGACTTCAGTTTCAAACTGAAGCAGGCAAAGAGCACAATCCTGTGAAGCATTGTGTGTGCAGCACACCTCTGGTCCTTGAAGAGTTCAGATTACCATGCGCAGTGGGTGGAGTTTGTGGTCCTGCTAGCAACGGTCATGTCCTCATCCATGGATAGGACATCTAGGACTGACTGAAGATTCCCTCTTGAACTAAAGGCTATATTTAATGGGGCCATTAGGATTTTCATGTTATTTTAAAGCGGAACTATCATACAAATAATATTGACACCCATTATTTTTGTAACCTAACGATTTGCAAATCCTTACTGTCTTTAAAGTCAATAGGTCTGCATTATTGCTGATAAACCGCTTCCTTCTAAGGCATCTGGCTGCACAGAGCTTACAAGGGAAGCTCTGTGCACATGCACATTCAGGAACTGCCTGTTACCTTAAGGTAACCAACTAGCGTCACCACCAATGCTGGCAGTGACCAGGACAGCAATGTCATTTCCTCTAAGATGTCTGCGCTGTCTGTCCTCTGGTTCCTGTTGAAGAAGCGGTTTATCAGCAATAACCCGGACATACTGACTTTAAAGACCGTAAGGATTTGCAAATCGCTAGGTTACAAATATATTGGGTGACAGTATTATTTGTAGGATAGTTCCGCTTTAAGGTGTGTGTGGTGGTGGGTTTACTTGGATGCACTAGTTCCCACCTAAAATAGCAACACACAAAAACAAAACACACAAAACACACAAAACACACAAAACACACAAAACACACAAAACACACAAAACACACAAAACACACAAAACACACAAAACACACAAAACACACAAAACACACAAAACACACAAAACACACAAAACACACAAAACACACAAAACACACAAAACACACAGTTAGCCTACACAGTCAGCTTTACTTTTGTACAGTGTGTAGGGATGGGCAAGACCTGCTACAACAGCAATTCCTGCATTTCACAGGAATTGGAGAGTTTTCGTTGCATTGAAGTATGATAATAATGACATCTCCCCCTGCCCGCCTCACACGAAGACCCGTTTATTCCTAGTTACCAACTTACCAGTATAAAAGAGACAGACACTTATGAAGTTGTATTACACACATCCACAGACAAGAACAAGCAGTATGTATAGTGGACACTGGTACTGAACCTACTGTTGGGTTTTATCCTTTATCACAATTTGCAGGCATGCCAATTCTAAAGCAAAACAGGCTTTATACATAAACCTTTTAAAAATGGTCTAATGCATTTCGTGGTGCTGTACCACCACGAGTGAATTTCTCCACCTGTCTAGATGTCAGCTGGATCTGACCAACCCACTTGTGAGTAATTTTGCACTATATTATTGAATATATTACAGAACCACACTATGAGGCGCTCTTTATTTTATATTATATATATATATATATATATATATATATATATATATATATATATATATATATATATATATATATACACATATATATACACACACACATATACATACACACATATACACATATACATACACACACACACACACACACACACTTCTTTCCCTTGTATCACCCTTGCTGGCTTTCATTATAAATTCAATTTAAAGGGGTACATTTGAATATTGTGACGTCAGTGTGCTTTAAGTATTTGTTTTTATTAATTAGCAGGACCATAGGAGCTCAGACTCTGTTTGCAATAGTCTTAAGCCTACCTGGGAACTTCCAGAATGAGCTGAACCGGAGACACCACCACCATTGGAGAACCAGCCTCTGGCACCAGAGTCCTGCTATTGCAGTCTGAAAACCAAAGTCTCCAGGGAGTCCCCATTTACAAAGCCTGCAATCAATCTATCTATAACATTATAACGTAGCTTGGAAGTATCCCGGTCTGAACACACACAAGACAAGCAGGACTCCTCCCTCTGCCTTTGTGGCAGAAATGACACCAGTTTAGAGACTAAAGGAGCAGCTCTTTGGTGCAGATCACATAGTAGGTAACACTGGACTATTGTGCTGAGAATGTGGCCCTTCACACAGATTTGGTTCAAAACCTAAGAATTCCCATGTAGGATTATAGGTGATGTGCCCCCTCCATTGTCTTTCCCGGAGGCTCTCCCAGTCTTCAAGAAACCATTTACAGGCCACAACTTAGCGATCTCTGCTGGAGCCCACAAGACAAGCAGGACATCTCCCTATTCTTTTCTGGTAGAAATGTCACCAATTTAGAGTCTAAAGCAGCAGTCAAATGGCACAGATCATTTAATACATAAGACTGGACTGAGAATTTGTCCCTTCACCTTGAGATTTGGTTCAAAATCCAGAGTTCCTAGGTATGGTCTCAAAGATCAAAGGGGTGTGCAACACATTGCTTTAAGGGTTAAGCAGGTTCACACACTCTGCCTGCTTCAATCTGGGGCAAACAAAAGCCAGCAGTCATGTCTGCCCTATAGACATGATGAAAAACAATGCAAGTAGCTGTAGCAGAACCTGTGTTTATCCACTACACCAAGGGCTATAGATTCAAAACAAAAAGTGGAGGCATTCTGGGGCAAACTAAAAGTTCCCCAAAAAAGAAAAAAAAAAAAAAATCCACATTTAATACAAAATGTTTATTTAATTTCCACATAAGAAACAGAACACACAGCAGCTATATGGAGGACTACATGTGCAGGCAAAGGATACATACAGATTAGCAGCAAATTGTAATTGCAAAGATTTGATTTGGCCATCTGTATATGGTAGCAGTATTTATCAAGGCAGAGCCACCAGCGGGTCAGGACAAACCATTCCCGGAAGAGGACCAGCCAGTCGAGAGAGCCACCTCCATCACTGCAAGGGAGAGGCCCAGTGTCCCCAGGAGAGTGAGATCCCGGAGCCCCCAACACCCTGAGAGCCAGCAAGCCATACAGTCCCACCACAGTCCCCATCCATGCCACCCGAGTTGGGTCCGCCGATACATTGGGGCACTCCTGCACCAGCCACCCCCACCAGACCAAAGCAGTTGAGAAGCTGGTGTAAGTTTTAAATGTGGATTTTAACCCCTTGAATGCTAGAGAAGTCTCCAATGCATTAGAGACCTTTATAGCATTCAAGGAGGTTAAAATCCCCATTAAAAAAACAAAACAAAAAAAAAAAAAACAGTCCTGCTGTGGCGGAGTGCAACTGGGCTTTAACCCTTTGAGTGCCCAGAGGTGTGTTCAACACATTGCTTCAGTGTGTTCAGCACCCTTCCAGTCCTCAAGGTGTTAAAGAGAAGGGCTGTTGCTGCTCCCGTCAAAGTATTCTTTCTGAGTCTCCACCACACTGTATAGTGATGAAAGACAACTCTACAGAGGGAAAGGAGTTCTATGACTAACGACCAGTTCTGTACATAGAGGGGGAACAGGGGATCTCTGCATAGAGAGCAGCCCCGTATCACCAATAGGGTTGCCACCCAGCCGGTATTTTACCGGCAGGCCGGTAAAAAATTGGCTTCTGTCCAATGTTAAGTCTATGGAGAGAATGCCATGGCCGGTATTTTTTTTTTTAAGAAAAGGTGGCCACCCTAATCACCAAGCAAGGAGGTAAATTCTCCAGCAGTCATTTGACTGTGACAACAGTACCCAGGGAGGCACCAGATCCTTCAGTGTGTCATGATCAGTCCAATGGAAGATTAACAGCTAGGAGTCCTATTCCTGACCAGACTACCAAGAGAACATGAACGGACAACCTGTTACTGGACTAATGTCCTTCATACTTATCCACTCTGAGTGCACAGTGGTTGTTAGTCTAACAGCAACATGAAGGCCTCAGGCAGCTAATCCCTTGTGCAGCAAGGGTGGGTAGAAAAGGGTCACTCATGCTCTGCTTTCTTTCTCCTGTATGTTGATTGCTCCATTCTTCTCCCCTGCCCCCTAATCCTACCTTCTCTTCCCATCTGACACAAAAATAGATGTGTCTAGACACAGGAAAACCACACACTGGGACCGATACAAAACAAAAAATACTGAAACAGATATACACACTGGGACAGAAATGGATACAAGAACATAGTAACATAGCTGACGAGGCTGGAAAGAAAAAAAAAACACAAAAAAAAAAAAAACCACTGAAGCCATTTCCAATTAAGCCTCGAGTAAAAAAAAAAAAAAAAAAAAAATTCCTTCGAAACTCCAAATGACAGTTAGGTAGCTCCCTGGAGCAACAACCTATCTGCATTAAAGCCACCGGTCATAATTCTCAATATCGTTTTTGAAAGCAGTTACAAAATCCCAAGGCAAATCGCATAATTTTACCGCCCTTACTGTAAAAATATCCCTGCCTTTGTTTTAGTCGAAAGCACCTTTCCTCTAGTCTACACAAAGCACTGAGAACGAGAAGTCTTTTATTTAAATTCATTGGATAGTTCTTTGTATTGAGCTTGAATGCATAGTGTAAAAATGTAATGGAAACAGCTGGAAGAGAGATCAACAGCAAGATAAACACTGTGGTATCGTGTGCACTATACATCACAGGCAGCACCCACAGCACCTGGTCCCTCCACTATTATAAAGATTTGGAGGGTTCCTGTCTTTTCAGTTAAGTACCCACTTGGCCTAGACGTTGGCACAACAGAGCACCTGCTGAACAGCAGGTAAGCCACAACAATTTAGAATTTTGGTATAAAATATGGAAAGCTGGAAACTTAAACCCTTTTGTTTTCATGTACAAGGCTTCCGGGACTGACCGGAAAGTTGATCTCTCAAGCAAAAGGCACAACTTGTTGGGGCTATTAGGATTTTCTAGCCATAGACAGGCAAATGGGATTATTATGAAGCATTACACATCTTTAAAAAACACCAGAATTCGTTAGCCAACTACTCTGTTAAGATGTAAAGCCAGTTGTGTGACTAGAAGACTTACATCACTCTCTGTGTCCAGCAGATCGTCGTCATGGGTAGAACTCCTTAAACGTTTCATTCGGAATCCCAAAGTAGAGAGGGAATCATCACTTTGGATGGAGCACACACTTTGTGAACTTACAAATTCATCTGGTTGTGGTGAAAGAAAGAAAAAAAAAATTATAAAAAGATTACACGTGCAGAAGAGAGGTTTGTTTCAAAAGTGCTTACAACTCAAGCTGGATTTTTTTTTTTTTTTTTTTTTTTTTTTTAAAGAGATAGTAATGTCATAATATAAACATTTCATGGGATTGTTCAACTGTGCTTTTATATAATGCACAGTATCTTTTGTACTGTCTGTACCTTTGTATCACTCTTGAAAATAGAGTTTCCCTCTCCCACCCCTTTCCATTAAGTCATTCACAGTTCAGAGATCCAACCGCCGGTCGCTTGACCAGACTGATCACAATGAGACAATATTGTGTGTGTTTGTGTAAGGAAAACCCTGCCCCCATGAAGGGGACCATGGTTTTCCTTATACTCACAATATTGTCCCTCATTGTGATCAATCCAGATCGGCTTTCAAATCTCAGTGAGCTGTGAATGATGTGATGGAAAGGGGCAGGAGGAGGAGCTTAACTATTTTCAACATGCAAAAGGTACAGGCAGTATGAAAGACACTATTATTTAAAATGACATTGTAATATCATAAGATAAACATTGTTCAATCTCTAAAGAACTGTTAGCAACAGCACCACCAAGTGTTCAAAAGGTGAATATGTTGCACTCTTAAAGGGGGGGGGGGGGGAGATCTTTGAGCCCATGTCTATGGTACATTCTAGAAACAGCTCTTCTGGTAACTTTAACCTTCTGAGTGTCAGAGGGGCATGCAGCCTCTGGCACTCAAATGCTTTAATACAGTGTTTCTCAACTCCTGTCCTCAGGACCCTCTAACAGGCCAGGACTTAAGGATTTTTCAGCTAGAGCACAGGTGTGGTGATCAGAGGCTCAGTCAAATTGATTAACTCATCTGTGCGCTAAGGAAATAATCAAATCCTGGCCCGTTAGTGGGTCCTGAGTACAGGAGTTGAGAACCACAGCTTTAATACAAACAACTAAAATGGAATTGGGTTATGAAATTTGAAATATCTTGCACTTCCAGTTAAAATAACTAAACATTACAGATGTTATGTTAGATCCCTGAAAGCCAACCCTAAGCTTGGATTTAATCATGTCCTGTGCTAGAGACAGCATTTGGTGAACGGTTTGTGCAGAGCCAATATGGTTACTATATTGACGTTCCTACTTCTAAACAGATGAGAGTTGGTACCGTTAGCCGTAGAAATACAGGAGGCATTTATAGTGGTTGATCCCTTCATTGGCTAACTAAGCAGATTTAGAATGCAAGCTTTCAAGACCTTAGGTCTCTTCCTCAGGCATGTTATACAGATAAATATGAAAACATCTTATATACAAGTACACATTGCACTGTTTAGAATGGAAATCAGATAAATATGAAACGATAAGGGAACTCAGTTATCTGTATAACATGCCTGAGGAGGAAACATGAGGTCTTCAAAGCTTGCATTCTAAATCTACTTAGTTAGTTAGCCAATAAAGGTATCAACAACTATATTTGCCTCCCATATTTCTAAAGGAAGACTTGCTAGAGACATTAATACACTAGCATTTATCAGACACCCATCAAGAGAACTTTTAATGAGAACACTAGAAGAGGCAGAAATGGAAGCCCCCAGAGAGGTATGAGACTAGATTTATTACAGAGGCTAGCATGGAGTACAAGGTATTTAAATGTATATAATCCCAGATCATACTTACTTATTAACGTTCCCTTAATGTAAACAAACCACTGTAATAACTATTTAATCATTTAAGTACCAGAGGGGCATTCATTGCATTGCAAAGGAATGCACTGGACACCAGTCTCTGATTCAAAGGGGTAAAAGTCTGCAGGCAGTAGAGGTACTCCTTGGGGAAAAAAAAAAAAAAAATAAATAAAAAAAATTAAAAATGGAGAAAAAGAAGAAGTATAAAATCAGTTACTTGATATTGATTTTTTCTCGTTCACAGTAGATCGAAGCTTCTTAGCAGATTTTATTTCATTCATCAGCAGCTCATGCAGACTCGGCTCCTCCTGAGATCTCTCCTTTAACTTCCGCTCGGATGCCTGTCACAAAGTATAGAAAATTATAGTTACATCAACTGCAATTGAATCCAGGCCTTAAGTGCCAGAGATAAGCAATGCACTGGGGACCTCCTGCACACAAAGGGTAAAGAAAAGGAACCCAATGCTGGTGCAGCACTGAGCAGTTAACATGTGATACAGTACTGAAAGGCTCAAAGACAGAAGCAGAGGTGTTGGCATCTCCTGGGCTGAGCATCTGCTGGTATTTTGGCTGACATGAAGCATGGGAAGATTTTAATGGAGTTTTTAAACATGTGAATAGAATTCTAGGTGACAGGTCTGCTTTAAATCCACATATTAACTTATTGTATGTGTTGGGGGACAGGTGGGGAGGGAGTTACATAGCATGGCATACAAAACTAATTTCATATTTAATCCCCCCATCCAAAACAAAAACACTTTTTTTTTTTTTTTTTTTTTTTTTAAAACACAGACCCCCCCCCCCACAAAAACAAGAAAACATTGCCCCCTATAGTGCAGATGGTTTGCATCTCTTTAGTTACTAACCCTTACAGTGCCAGAGATGTATACAATGCATTGTGCTGGGATACTTCTCTGGCACTCAAAGGGTTAAATCAGCAGTTTGGAGTCACTGTTTGTAGTGGAGCCTTGAATGCACCAACACTGCACTATAGAATTGTAATCCCGACCTTCCATCATCCTAATCCCACTCTGATTACGCTGGACCCACTTTATGATGTAAATAAAGTCATTTGGACACTCCCACCCCCAGAAGCTTCCCACGTACACCAGTTCTCTACTTGGGCCGAGTGAGAACCCAGCATAGCACAGAGAGGCAGATATACTAAGAACTGGAGAAATCCTAAAGAAAATAAACAAAATGTTCCGTTCGGGGACAATGTAACAATGTTAATGTGACACCCCCAGGCTATTCCTGCTCATATGTCCAATCAGTTTTATAGATCTGCCAATATAATAGGAACTGCTCCAGAACATTACCGGTCTGAGTGGCTGTGAGCGGATAAAGTCCATAATGAAGTTCTCGTTACTGTCACTCGTTCTGTTCTTTTCACTGTCCTAGAGAGACACAGGTGCATTAGAAAAAGCTAGTTCTAAAAGCAGGGAGAGGTCATCTTCTCTGAAAGCCTGTGGGTCCTATAGGGCTTCTTTAAGAATTTTGAAGGCCCCTGGGGTGTAAAAAGGTCATAAGGTCCATGCATTGTAATGTGTTGAGACCTTGTATCAAAGCACTGCAAGACTGATACATCAGAAGGTTAAAAGGGACAGTATGGGGACATTAAAAGACCCTTTAACACCTTAAGGACCAGCAGCGCGGCTGACACATGAGGACCATGGGGCATTTTATTTTTCTTGAGTCAGAATCAGAGGTCCCCTAACGGCATGCAGTCACGCTGGGACCCCTGAATTCCATGACATACATGTACATCATTGGTCGTTAACACACATCTTCCCCATGATGTTCATGTATGTCCATAGTCCTTAAGGTTTTAAATGCTTGTGAACCCAGAGATATGGGAACAGAGCTCCTATACCTCAAAACTTCACTCATGTGAAGTTACTTCTCTTTACTGATCTGTACAGAAACCTTAATCCACCATTAATGGGCATCTATAGGGGACACAGCAATCTCCCATGAGTGCGAGTGAGGCACTGCCATTACCCAGAAGTCTGTCCCATCTCTGGCCCTCCAGAATGGACCTCTCCTGCCGCTGCAACAATTCCCAGTCCCACAGCTCACCTTGACCTCCCTGAGTTTGTACTTCTTGGAGCGGATATCATTCATCAGGAGTTCGTATGGTGTAAGTGAGGACTCAACCGGCAGCTCATCGTAGGATCGTTCCTTGGCATTCCTGAGTCTGATTCCAAGTCGAAGCTCTTTTATGACGTTGCTCCACAAGTTGCCCTGCAAGATAGAGAGTTGCTAACGTACTAACCAGAGCTGAAGACAACCAATTGCACCATGGGGTAAGAAAAGTTCTCATTGTGTTGGAGCCCCTCTAGCACTCAAGGAGTTAAAAGTCCCATTCAACATCACTAAATTCAGGGAAGTTTTGTCTCCTTTTGTGAAGTGGTCTTCTCCAGCTCTCTTTAGTATGAGAGTCTCAAATATTCACAAAAAAATAAATAAATAAATAAATAAATAATCTTTAAGCATTTTATCAGGAAGGATACATTGAGATTGTCTCTCATTTTGAAATATGTCTCGGACTCCATTTATCTACATCAGAAGGGTGAAAGGCTAAAGTGACCTTGCTAGAACTAGATCCCACAATCCCAGGGCCAGCCCAAGACATTGTGCTGCCTGGGTCCAACGATGAAATGCTGCCCCTCCCAAGGGGGAGAAAGAAAAGTGATGAAGATAAAGGGACAAGAGGGAGAAAGAGCTAAGAATGGAATAAAGAGAAAAAAGAAAGGGGAGTCTTTCTCCCCCAGTTGATCCCCACTCTAGCATCTTTCTCCCCTTATTGCCCCCTTGATCAGGGGCTGCCTCCCCGTCAGAAAGTCTGGCCCCCCATGTGCCCCCCCCCGCTCACCAGATAGCATATAAACCGGGATCGTGTGACACACGCAGCGACGAAGACGCGGCGCATGCAGGGTGATTCTTCATCTATCTGGGTGCTACTTTCAAACTTGTTCTGATTCAGAACAAGTTTGAAAGTAGTGCCCAGAATGATGAAGAATACAACCAGCACGCTACACATCTTCGTCGCTGGTGTGTTACATGATCCCGGTTTATATGCTATCTGGTGAGCTGGGGGGGGGCATCCCCCCCAGAAGCTCCACTGATACTAATATGGAGATAAGAAAACTAATATGGAGATAAGAAAAATGGCAGCTTGTGTCCCCCACGGCAGGAACAGAGCAGGAGCAGAACACAGGGCTGGGCCAGCGCACAAAATAACATACCTGGGGGCGGCAAATTGCTGCCCTGTCAGAGTGCCGCCTGGGTCCACGGACCCATGTAAGGGCCGGCTCTGCACAACCCTCAGGTTTGAACAGATATCACGGCTGGTGCATTAACCAACTGAACCATCTCAAAAAATGCACTGTGCACCCCTCTGGTCCTTATAGGGACAAGTAGCCTGTTACGGACAGAATTAACCCTTTGAGTGCAATGTGTTGGGGAGTGATGCTTTGCATAAGCCTGTCAGAAGACAAGGAATGTCGGGTGATGTGTGCTTGGTGGGGTAGTCACCACACACCCTGTTTACCCATCAATCAGCAACTTAGATTAAGGCCAGGAGGCCTGCAGAACGAAGACGCCTGTCCCATTATACCCAGTTGGCCATGGTGGTGTTTCAGTCAAGAGACAGCAGGCTGTAAATCCCTGGATCTTTGGGTCTGAGTGGGATAATAAAATGGGGGAGGCCATAACCCTTCTGACTCACTTTCTTATCGATCACATCTCCCCCTCCCCACAGTCTCACCCAGTTGTCATACAACACAAGGGAGTCTTTCTCCAAAATGTTCTCGGCTTCCAGCTTCTTCAGACTCTAAAATTCAATAAAATAAAGTAAATCAATGAATATATTCTCAGAGAAAAAAAAAAGTTTTAGTATAAACACCTGGAAACGAAAACAAAAACAACCAAAAACAAGAAAGTACATCTGACACCTTTCAAGGTTTAGCTTTACAGAGAATATCTACCTAGATATTGCACTTGCCAATCTTCTGTAATTCGCTTGAGAAATTAACCTTTGTTTTTGGGGCACTTTAAGCCAAATCCCTGCATGGTATACCCATTAATTCAGTTCAAGATGAGAGGGAAAAAAACAAAATAAAAAAAAACAAAAAAAAAAAAAACCACAAAGCTACAAATGCACCCCCCCCATTGTGTGGACTTTGTCTAGATTCATTGCGGTGTATTCATAGCACTGTGGGATAATATTGGCCCTGAACATAAGATTAGCATGATTTGTCACCAGTAATAGATTACATTCACAAAAACTTTACAAAGTGGCTGTTTATGTTTAAAACAATTTAATATATATATCTTGGTGTGATAAGTCCACTTTAATGAAGAATGGAAGCCCCAAATACAGGAAAATTCTCACCATGTAAAAATTAAAATGACTTACGGACAGACCCTGCACAGCCAACATCTTGTTTGTGCCCAGCAACAATCTATATGGAACATGGAGGACTGTTTTGTCATGTAAGTGCTCATTTCACGAAGAATGTTAGTGCCTTACAGGATGTTTATCAGTGGTATCCAACCTCGGTACTCAGAGCTACCAAGAGTGCATGTTTTCATGACATCTCTGCTAGATCACAGGTAGACTAATTAGTGACTCAGTAACTTTAATTAGTCCCTCTGGGTTCATTCTGGGACATCCTGAAAACCTGCACAGTTGTTCGCTCTTGAGGGCTAGAGTTGGCTACCATGATGTCTATGATTGAAAGGTTTTTTTTTGCCAAATGAAAACAAAGGTACCCCAGTGCTGTGAATCAAGTTATTATATTTTCAGTTCCAGTCACCAGGTGGTGCTGTTTTGATCACTTAATATGGAGAGCAAGTTAATGATTGTAGTTCAACTAGATAGCCTTTGGATCTACCTTGTTTTATTCATAAGGAAAAGCTCTAGAACATCTTTGAGCAGAGATGCAGACACTGTACCTGCTGTCACCCAGACCCTTCAGCATAAAGTGAAAAAAACTATTTAGTGTTTTTATTATGGGCCACATTCTCTTTACTATATAGAGAAAGGGGCTGTGTAAAAATATAGGCAGTTCTGTGACAGCTATGGGAATATAGTGTCCATAGCTTAATAACCTGCTATTTTCTTGATTCCCCCTGCAGATGTCCAGTTTACACAGCTGGATGAAACCAGCACTCATAGGAAAGGAAGATTGCTATCCCCTCCATTGAAGACAGGTGCACAATTTGTTGGCAAATGAGATCAGTGGAGAGGACAGAACTCCCAGAAGCAAAATCGCCGACATCACCCAGGCCCTGCAGATCATGAAGATCTGCATGGGTGGAGGGATGGAGTACTGCAGACTGAAATCTATGGGAACCATTACCAGAACTGTCAGGTAACATACAACACTACCCTTACCCTTTACTGCCCCATTAGGACAATTTCCAGGTAAAACCCACCACCACATAAATCCAAATATATTGAACAATTAGAATAATGTGCAAATAATGGGTTTAAAAAGATCAAGTAACACTATTTTAATGCCAAAGGGATGTTAAATGCATTGCATCTCAAGTTTTTGGAAATCTTTCTGGCACTGAAAAGGTGACATATATGGGGGTGGGGGAGGTAGAGATACACCAAGGTGTGAGTTATTTCCCTCTGCAGTCTATACACCATGATCTCTCAACATGAGATACTGTCATGCACAGGCGCCATAAAATGGAGCAACGAGATCCTCTCTTGAACAGTTATCCCACACGTCATCCCTTTCCAGAATCTGCAAACTGCATCTCTGATCCAAAGTAGCTTATTCTGCGGATAGAAATCAGCCATTGTAGAAGCAATGATAAATCCTATATAAGGCAAACAAAAGACGGAGTTTGTACCTGCTTGGACCGCTCTATGGTGCGTAGTAGTTTGCGGAATTCCTTATGTTCAGCAAAGTGGACCCGACACACAGCCCTGTAATGACTGGAGGCCTCGGAAGGGGTGAAGAGCCTCTCTGAACACACCTGAAAGATCAGAATGGAACTCAGATTGCACCGTGTGCAGTTCAATAAGAAATGCAGTTCTTAGGCTGCACCAGAGGTTTTAAAGAGAGAGTTCAAGGATTAAATTGGACTTCTGACCCCTTAAATAGTAGGTTTTCAATGCTTTGTGAAGCAAAGCGTGACCTCTGTAGCCTTCAAAGGGTTAAAATCCACATTTACAAATCAAATGAAGTTTGGGGAGTTTGTCACTCCCATGGGTAACACTTTGGCTGGTACAGTAATGCTTTCCGATATGCTGTACTGGTCAGACAAGGTTACCTCTTTACAATGAAAAGCAGTCAGTTGCTCCCGTCCTAGCCGTTTCACTATAACCATTTCAATGCCAGAGGAGTATATAATGCATTGAGAAGCACTCAGAGGGTTAATGGCCTTTGCGCCTACCAACTGGCTGGCAGTGGTAGACTGGCCTCTGATTTGCTAATCACTGTGTGGAGCCACGGCATCCTAAACAGTGATTCCTGGCTTCTTTAGTCTCCAATCCCCACTGCGAACTGCTATATTGGCTCATGAGAGTGTAAACATTGTTATGGGGAATGGATAAGTTAATCTGCCACCTTAATTCTTAGTGCCAGAGGGGCACGCAATGCACAGGAATGAGTTGCGTACCCCTCTGGCACTCAAATTGTTAAAACTACCTGCAATCAGAAGTTTGTGAACCACCTGTGTCTTCCCAGCCATTGTCACGTATGATTCACATTATCCTCAGTCAGCTAATGGCTGCATTGTAATTCATCAACTGGGGAGCCTCATGTTCCAGCCTGTTCTAATGATTTATATACTCTAAGGACAGGACTTGAAACCAAACTAACTATTCACTATACTCCATACCAGACTGGAGTAACAGATCCTCAATCCACGAAAAACCTACAAGATTACAGTGTAAATTCTGTTGGTCATTTCTGGCAATCAAAGGGATGTTCTGGGTTTTAATCCCTTGAATGATATGTTTTTGTATCTAGCACAAACATTTCAGTGAGTGTTTGGGAATTATCCTTTCCCAATGCTTCAAATTGGTTGCATACCTCCCAAGTGTCCGTCTTTAGGAGGGACAGTCCCTCTTTTAGACCCAAATCCCTCTGTCCCTCTTTTCGACCCTGATGTCCCTCTTTTTAGGAGATCACATTGTGTGGTGTGTATATAAACATATCATATTGCTCTACAGCAATAAAACTCACATTATTGTTTCTTTAAACGTCAGTATGTGTGTTTATAAATTAGTCTGCTTAAATAAAATACTTTGGTCTTGTTAGAAGTCATTTATTAGGTAACACAAGGAGGTGTCAAGAGGTCATGAAACAGCCTAAAAATTCTTGTTAATGCCCCGCCCACCAGTCACACCCCCAGCAACACCCCTTAAAACACAATGGTCCCTCTTTGGCAATTTGAAATGTTGGGAGGTATGTGGTTGCCCCAGAATTGCTCGAGTTTCCTTATTATTAAGCTTAATTCATAAAATGCTAACGTATTCTGCAGTGCTAAACACAGGGCCTGAAGAAACTACTATTTTCAGTGCAGCTTCTCAGCAGCATCTACCTTTCAGTATACGTTTGAAGGGTCCTGATAATCTGCATTTTACAATAAGTGTATACTACATGTATCCCCCTGGACTCTAGATATCACCATATTGTCATTTCGCAGTAATGGGCACGTTCACCTTAATTCTCAGCATCAATGGTGTCTGCATCTCACTTCAGAGTCACCCCTCCAGCACGCAAAAAGGCCTTATGTATAGAAGCAAAGTGGAGCAATCCAAGTGCCCAGTGGGGAATAAATAATTACATCCTCATGCCCATTTAAATAAGGATTTTATTTCATTGAATGCAGTAAGTTGCAGACGCTCTCTTACATGCACTGTTTGTATACCTTTATGATGTCATTCAGAGTAATGGCGTAATGAAAGCGAAGGGCCGGCTCCATGGTCACAGTGTGTAGTCCCAGCATGCGGTACAGCAGGTTGTCCAGTGGCTCACTAAGGACTCGCTCCATATCGCTGGTCAGACCCCAGTCCAAAGCAGTGTATATTGTCTGCCCCAGGTGCTCGATAATCTAAAGAAAATGGCGGTACAAGACAAAAGGTGGACACATTTATAAAATCAGGAGTGGGACAATTATGGGGCAAAGCAAATGCAGTTTCAGACAAACCACGACATTTAAAAATAAGACTTAACCCACTGGATTCTCCAAAAGAGGTGCTTATTAAATTAACATTGTACAGATTCACTTCTCCCATTGAATGCAATAGAACTATCTGGACACCAGGTGGCACTGTTGCATAATATATATTAAATGTATATTCACAACAGTGAAACAAAAGCTCCCAGGTTTTGAATACAAAAAACTAATTGTAGAGTTTGTCACATAGTTTAGAACTTCCACAGTAACAAACAAACAAAAAGTCTAAATTATGTATATTTCAAGACCTGCAAGTGCTTTTGTTTCAACTGTTTATACCTAGCCATTCAGCAATGGAACCTGGGCAAATGGACTTGCTTTAAGTGAGCGATTCCCACACCCTCCATAATTTTATTATATATCTATTATTTTTTTTTATTTTTTTATTTTTTTAAAGTTAGAGGCGGCGGGAAGCACTCATGCTAAAAGCAAGTCCATATCTACCCCCCACCAATAAAGATTTATACAAGGAAAGCCTTTTATACAAGTGTGTTGCTCCTCTAAGATATGATGTGGAAGTAGCCATGTGTTCAGCAGGCTGGGGGAGCTTAAAGGGATAGTAATACTTAAGTATTCCTAATCCCTATAGCAAAGTACTACTAAAAAAAAAAAAAAAAAAAAAACGAAACCAAAAAAAAAAAAAAACGTATTACCCCCAGCGTCATCTCTCAAACCTTTATGATTTGAGATTATCGCTTCTAAAGTTGCCCTCTCCCTCCCCCTTCCCCGTAGTCAGCATTCTAGCTGACTGAAGGGAAATCCGGTCATAGATAATCAGGCGGCTCTGCAGTAGAGCTGCGATCGCGTTAAATTAAAGAAAAAAATAAAAAAAACTTTCACTAAAACGGTCTTCTATGTGTGCTTGCAAACCAAGCACACGTAGAAGACCATTTCAGTGAAAGTTTTCTTTCAGAAACATGATCTGGCTGTGCTGGAGAGCCGCCTGAGTCGTACGACTTTCTTCCCTGCAGTCAGCTACAATGCTGACTACGGGGAAGGGGGAGGGAGAGGGCAACTTTAGAAGCGTTCATCTCTCAAACCATAAAGGTTTGAGAGATGACACTGGGGGCAATACGTCCTTGTCTTCAGGAAAGCATACCTCCCAGCATTTAAAAACGGCCACAGAGGGACACTTTATGAGGGAGTGGCTGGTGGGCGGGGCTATTACTGAGAATAGTTAGGTTATTTCAAGACCTATTGATGCCTCTGTGTAAATGAATAGATAATTTACAGCAAGACTAAAGTATTTTAATTATTTATTTAGAAACACATATAGTGAAGATTAACTACACATTTTTGTGAGTTTTATTGCTGTGGAGCAATGTGATACACACTACTCATTCAGAAAAGAGGGACAAAAGGGTAGAAAAGAGGGACAGAGGGATTTGGATCTCAAAAAGGGGCCGTCCCTCCTAAAGAGGGACACTTGGGAGGTATGGGAAAGAGCAAGCCACCCCACAGGCAGTGTTGTATCAGAGCTCTGTCCATTTTACACACATTTGTTAGTGCTCGGACATACATAGTCATCTTTTACTGATAGACCACTGTTTGTAACAGTTCTCAGGACACCAACAGTTCAGGTTTTCAGGATTTCCCCTATTATTCACAGGTAGGGAACCTGGGGCTTAGTCGCCATTTAAGCATGGGAGTATTTGGGGACCAAACCAGATGGGTACCTGGGAAATCCATGTGTCCTGAGGACTGGTGTGGAAAATCATCTTGATAGATATTTATATTTTGGCAATACGTTGTGCAGCACTCTGGCACTCAAAGTGTTAAGACTGTTTTGCATCCAAGAAGAAAAGTAACAGTTTTAGTAATCTACAGTTACATCTCGTTCCATGATGAATCAGCTGCAGGGTGGAGGAGATCGTTAGACAATTTTTTTGGACCTTTTACACTATTCTAGTTCAAACCAACTGCAACACAGGGGTCAGGTACAAGTTCCCTTTTGATTTAAATGAGGTTTTAAAATCATTAAGACCACGCAAACGCTAGAGGTCTCCATCATATCAGAAACCATTTGAAGTGTTAAAAATCCCATAAATAAGGTAATTTTATTGCTCTCCCACTGTGCAGTTAGTTTGCACTAGGTGTTCTTATTAACCTCATTTAACAGAGGGGTGCTCAAAGTATTGCTCCACAAAGCACGAGCGGCTCCGCAAGGCACCCCACTGCTCCATAACAGAGTGCCAGAGAGACAGCCAAAACATTGAATACCTCTGTGGCACTCAAAAGGTTGAGAGATTATCCACCCTCTGTGTTCCCGAATGTAGCAGGGTGAAATAATGAAAAACAGGACTCAAGTAAATTCTACACAATAAAATTAACTTTACCTTTTTCTCAGACTGATTGATATCCTGGGTACCTGAAATTAAATAACAAAATTGTCATGTGACCAGTACATCCAGATCCAAACAGGAAAAGTTAACCCCTTAATACTAGAGATGTATCAAACACATTTTTAACTTAAAGGGATAGTAATACTTTGTTTTATATTTATTTTGTTTTGTAGGCATTAAAAAAAAACATGAACGATAAGTTATGTCTCAAACATTTATGGTTTGAGAGATATTGACAAGTAAAGTTTCCCCTCCCGCCCCTTTTACCAAGTGTAAGCCATCTCTTCTCAGATGTGGAATGCAGTCCATAGACCAGACAGATAACAGCAGGGGACAATCTTCCTATGAGAACAATGAAAGCCCTGCCCGCCTTGACAAGTTTTTCAGGTTTTTCCCTTATCTTAATTGAAGATTGTCCCTCTCTGCAGTCTACCTGGGCACCTCCCTTCTGATCTGGCTGAACAGTGTTACATCAGTAAAAGGGGCGGGAGGGGGATACTTTATCATTGAATTACTCTTGAACTACAACTCGGACAGAATTGAAATAACAGTCTCCATGGCCTAAATACTATGATGATTAATTAGAGCCGTTTTTATTATGAAACAATGCTATCCCTTTAAACAAGTTAAGACATACCTGGTATCTCCGAGCTAAATTAACTGTTATAGAGCATCTCATTTGCTGCCATTTCTCCTAGAAAGTCATAGGGAGAAGTCCTGCTTTTCCTGTGTGTGTGGTTCATTGATTAATCGGACCGTTTCTGTTATAGCAAGCAGGGACATGCGGCCTATAATCTAAATTAAGGGGGAGGTTGTTAATATTGTAACCCTTTGATTGCCAGAGGGGTACGCATTGCAAAGCAATGCATTGCTTAACCCTCTGCCACTCAAAAGGGTTAAAGACCTCAGGGGCAATGCCGTTTCCAGAAGCTCTAAGGTCCATATGTTCAAAGAAGCAGCGAAATAGCTTTTGCAACACATCACAGTGTCATTGGTTTCATTAATATTTTCAGAGAGTCTCAGTTGTGATCAGAAATGTCGTTTTGTCATTGAAGTACGATTCAGACTGAAATGGTCATGTGTAACGACAAAAATGCCTCAACTAAAAGACAAAAATGTCTGTATATAGGTATGGAAATTGAGCTTTTATTGTGTCTCTTTCAATTATTATTCGGTTTCTCACATTCAGAACTTCACATTCCCTCCACTTTTTTCTTAACGTACAAATTTTGTCTTTTGTAAGACATTTTGTGGTCTTCAGTTATGACAAATTCTCTTTTCCTCTATACGACACTGAGGAAAAGTTTAGCCGCGCCCTTTTCCCGCCTCATTGCCCTGCAATTCCGCTCGTGTCGTACACAACGGACATTACTAGTTTTTGTCGTATACTCTATAGAAAATATGTTGTTCATGCATTCAATTACTTATTTTTTCTTTCATAAGACTTTTTTGTAGTTATCCCTTTGAACATACAGCCCTAAGGGTTTGACCACAATTTCAGCATGAATAGACAAGTCCTCAGTGTGACAGTCCAGCATTTCTTACTAGATTTACATCAATTTACTGCTTATGTAATGTGTAAATTAGTGATGTGTATCAGGGAGGGAGAAGTCTTGCTTATCTTATGAGTGTAACACTGAGTAGCAGAGGGATATGCTTCACGATGAGTTGCATACCCCTCTGGCATTCAGAGGGTTTAGCAGGGATATCCCAGAAGTGTAGCATGTTAAGTGTTCCTTGAGGACTATCACTTCAGGGTTGGGGCAAACATCGAGATATCACCTGGAATCTACTTTCTGCAGAGCAATAAGGGTTAATATTTCTAAGATCTCAGGGTGAGATCATTTCAAGTGTTCCCAGGTATGGACATTGATTTTTACAAGTTCCCAGGTATAGTTAGAGAGAGTTGTATGAAGACGTTATCCAAATGTCAGAGTATTCAGGTTACAGTGGCGTAACAATAAGGGTCGCACCTGCGACCGGGCCCCATCACTCCAGGGGCCCGGCCACCCCCTGTGAACCCATCGCCATTTGCCCGCAGCAGCTCAGCTGATCTCCCGGGGCTCTAGTAATGCAGAACACAGGAAGATGACAGTCACATAAGCACAAAAAAAAAAAAAAAAAAAAAAGAACCTCTGATCCCCTTGGTTGCTAGATGTCTACAGTGCATCGTGGCGCAATGCACTGGAGATCTTTCCAGCATTCAAGGGGTACATTATTACCAGTAAAGTGTTATGCAAACTAGTAAATAAACTGGCCCAGATAAGACAAGGGCATTGATTTTGCAATGGCCACACCCACAAGGTAGGATGTGGGTGTGGTTAGTACATCTGACCCTCTAAAGTGTTCAGCACTTGTCAGTTGCCTACTCTGCCTAATGGGAAATCCAGCAGTGAATGGTCCATTATAAGACAGGCTGCCGCTTTAGGATAGGGAAGAAGCAAATATACTCGTACATTACTACCTAAATAGAGTAACACTAATCATGACAAGATGTGTTTAATGCAAAGAGACCAGATTTATGGAAAAAACATTCAAATTGTTTTCCTATAAAGGGAACATTTACCCAATAATAATAAGTGACTATTTGTTTTCTTAAAATATTAACCCTTTGAGTGCCAGAGGGGGTATCCAGTGGGTTAACTTATCTAGTCATGGGTCCATAATACAACAAAAAAGCTTCAGCAATGTCCCCCGATCACCATTTTACCACGAGAGGAAAATGAAACGTCGGCAATGCATTGGTTCCTATGCAGTCCCGCACAATGACAATTTAACAGGGCTTCTACGCTAAAATGGTGATCTGGTCACATCAGACTTCAATAGGCTCAATAGCCTGTAAGGGTCAGTTGTCCATCAGACAAAAAAAAAAATCTAGCAGTGGATTAGAGCAGATCAAATGCATACAGCAGGTCTCAACAGCCAAGCTTAAAAAGGGTCAGTTTTGGAACCCACCATCTGCAACATGGGGGGGCTGTTGAAATTATCAGTTGTTTAAATGGGACTTTAAACCTTTGAGTGCCATTTATGTATACAATGCATTGCGCTGGATGCCTCCATGGCACTCAGAGGCTTAACAGAGTAGATTTACATTATTTTCATTCCCCCCATGGTGCTGGTTGTCTTAATCCAGAATTGTACTTTAGCTTTACAAATAAGGCCCAATGGATAGAGAGTGGGGTTTATAGGACACCTACCTAAAGCAATGAGTTGCGTACCCCCTGGCACTCCATGGGTTACGTTTCTCTTAGTTTAACAGACATCCTAGAGTTAAGATTTTAATTGTGTGTCCTATGTACCAGACAGTCGCTGGCTGGGTCAATACAAAGTCTCTGAAAGAAGACTCCAGAACACAGTTCTAAACAATAGCAGGAGAACTGCCCATTACTTACTGTGACAAAGTGATGCATCTGCTGGGCTACAAGAAAATGGCTTCCAGACAGAGCTCTAAACACTAGAGAGAACTGAGCCTTGATCCTGACATTTTGTTGTAGTGTAATGGTAATCTAAGGCTTTGGGAGTGATGCACATTTTCTTGTAGACCACCACAGGCATCAATGGGCAGTTCTCCCTCTGATGTGCTGGATAAAGAGCAGGTTGTGTACGGATGTCCAGTGATGTATAGTGACCCCTCCCACATAGCTGCATTAGAACTGAGGACTCTGCTTCTCCAATCTCTGCAGTATCCCTGAATGGCAGAATGGGAACGTCACCTAGTGCACTTGTGCCAGGGCCCAGCATCCAACAGGGCCCCACCTGTACCACAATCCAATAGGTTCTAATTATGCATTTATGAACATCTTTTTGTGTCAGGGAGCCCAAGACATTTTTAAACTGGTGCATTGCAATGACCAGTTACACCATTGCTTTAAAGGGATAATCTTACATTGTCTCCAATAACATGTACAACCAAACGGCCTGTATTTTTAGTCTCTCTCCATCCATTGCTGAAGGGATGGTTTATTACATTGTATCACTATCATGGTCAACTGACACAAACAAAAGCTTTGGAAACAAATCCATACAACTCATGATCAGGGTCATTATAAGAGTAAGGTGAAGAAGAAATAAAGTAGTATGAATTTACATATTATGCACTTTCAGACTATGTCAAGTCAGAATGAAAGTTTACCAGGTCTTTAAAGGGATAGTAATACTTGAAAATAATTGTATTTTATATTGTAGCCTTTTAAAAAGACATGAAAAATGATATAAGTCTTATCTCCCAAACCTTTATGGTTTGGGAGATATTTACATGTAAAATATAGTAAAGTTCTCTTTTCCTGGCGGTTTCAGCCAAGGCTGCCATCTAGTGGACAGATTTGGAATTCGGTACACACAGAGCAACCGGCAGCTCTTTAGCAGTGCCGAGATCACGATCTTTGAAAATAACTACTTAATTGGAACTATCTACAAAGTGTGCCTGGCTTGAAAGCACTCTTTGTAGACCATTAAGAAATTCTTTTTAAAGATGGTGATCTCAGCACTTCTGGAGAGGCACAGCCGGTCCCGGGACCGGATTCCAAATCTGAAGGGTGGAGCAATGACGTCACTCCAAGGGAAACTTTACTTCTGAATATCTCCCAAACCATAAAGGTTTGGGAGATAAGACTTCTACCATTTTTCAAGTTTTTTAAGGGCTACAATTTAAAATAAACTTATTTTCAAGTATTACTATCCCTTTAAGTGATAAAATATGAACTCTTCTTCACGAGATATAAGATTAATCAGTACAATTGCCAGACTGTGTATAACTATGCATACTGCAGTGCTACACCGAGATCAGCCCTTTGGTGGTCATCCATTTATATATCCCCAGTCATGGGGTGTAGAGTGACCACACATCGCTATATTAAAGGGATAGTAAACCCCCCAAAAAACCATAAGCCAAATGATAGGAATAATAAAAACATACTTAAAGGCCTCATTCCCCGTTATGGTTTGAGAGATGTAATAAAATAAAGACCTCTGTTCCCTCCCCCTTCTCATGCGTCTGCCACATAGCGGACGTCATGAGATCCTGCTTCTGGGACCAGACGGCGGCTCTTCAGGAGCGCCGTCATCGAGATATCCAAGTATAATTACTTAATCGGAATGGTCCACAATGTGTGCTTGCAAGCCAGACACATGTTGTAGACCATACAGATGAAGTAATTATAGTTAGATATCTAGATGACAGTGCTCCTGAAGAGCCGCCTACAGTCGGGCAACCGGATTCTGCCTCTGACAGCTTTACAGCTCGTCAGGGAGAAAGGGAAGGGAACAGAGGACTTTATTTTCTTATTTCTCTCAAGCCATAACGGTATGAGGGCGTTAAGTATGTTTTTATTATTCCTATCATTTGGCTTACAGTTTTTTTTGGGGATTTACTATCCCTTTAAGGTGGAACTTTCACCTTAATTCAAGTTTGTGTATTTGAAAACGGAATTAAAATTCTGCCTAGATGTCCTGTTAATCAAGAGTCCAGCAGATGGTCTACAACGTTTGCCCAGAAACACATGTGACTATTTCCTGGTACTTCACAGAGCTACATTAGCATATAACACATCACAGAAAAGCATAGTGGGCATTTTAAACTTCACTGGCACCACAATTATAATATGTTAACAAGTGTGAATATCTCCTTAAAGGGATAGTAATGTTTCATAATAAAAGCAGCTCTAATTAATCATCATAGTATTTGGACTTTGGAGAGTGTTATTTCAATTCTGTCAGAGTTGTAGTTAAAGAGTAATTCAATGATAAAGTATCCCCCTCCCACCCCTTTTACTGATGTAACACTGTTCAGCCAGAGCAGAAGGGAGATGTCCAGGTAGACTGCAGAGAGGGACAATCTTCAATTAAGATAAGGGAAAAATCTGAAAAACTTGTCAAGGGGGGCAGGGCTTTCATTGTTCTTATAGGAAGAAGATTGTCCCCAGCTGTTATCTGTCTGGTCTTACAACCAGATTCCACATCTGAGAAGAGATGGCTTACACTAGGTAAAAGGGGCAGGAGGGGGAAACTTTATCATTCAATTACTCTTGAACTACAACTCTGACAGTAATGAAATAACACTCCCTATGGCTCAAATACTATGAAGATTAATTGGAGCTGCTGTTTTTGTGAAACATTACTATCCCTTTTTAACTGTATGTTTGATAGCCTTTTGGCTAACGTGACACGTAAGCCATTTTTAATGCAGTTTTCAAATATGTAAACTTGAATGAAGGTGAGAGTTCTACTATAAGGACACTTATGAAAGATTCATTCTGCAGGACTGCATGGAAAACCAGTGCAATCCTGCAGTGTGTATTTTTTATAATAAACCTTGATTATACAATTTAATGTCAGCTTACGGTAGTGTGGAAGGGACAGGTCTGAACAGATTATTGGGGTCCCCCTGACACCCAGCATGGATTCCTTACAGGACAATTGTTATAAGAAACTAGGAGCAACTCAGGGGAAACCAATTGCACCATCGGAGAAAACCAAATCCCCAGATTTAAATAGGGTTGCCACCTTTTCTTAAAGAAGAAATACCGGCCATGGCATTCCCTCCATAGACTTAAAGGGATAGTAATACTTCGTTTTAACTTTATTTTATTTTGTAGGCATTAAAAAAACATGAAGAATGATATAAGTCTTATCTCTGAAACCTTTATGGTTTAAGAGATATTCACAAACAAAGTATCCCCCCCTGTTCAACCAGATCAGAAGGGAGATGCCCAGGTAGACTGCAGAGAGGGACAATCTTCAACTAAGATAATGGAAAAAGCTGAAAAACTTGTCAAGGGGGGAAGGGCTTTCATTGTTTTCATACAAAGAAAATTGTCCCCTTCTGTTATCTGTCCTGTCATACAACCAGATTCACATTTGAGAAGAGATGGCTTACACTAGGTAAAAGGAGCGGGGAGGGGAACTTTGCTTGTGAATATCTCATAAACCATAAAGGTTTGAGAGATAAGACTTATATCATTCTTCATGTTTTTTTAATGCCTACAAAATAAAATAAAGTTAAAACGAAGTATTACTATCCCTTTAACATTGGACAGAAGACAATTTTTTACCGGCCTGCCTATAAAATACCAGCTGGGTGGCAACCCTAGATATAAATGGGGGCTTGAAACCCCTTGAATGATTCTAAGTGCATTGGAGACCTCTCCAGTATTCCAGGGGTTAAAGTACAGCTGTCAGCCAGGGTTGCACTGTGATTGGGATCAGAGCAGGAATATGGAAGGAAACCCCCTGGGGTTCAGGGTAATCGGGCATGCAGCACAGCCCCCATAGGCCCTAGTGAAGGGCTTCCCAGCTGGACATCACAATATATGGAGTGGAGGCTGCAGGCACAAACAGTGATGTTCAGGACTAAGCCGCCATTGTTGGCGGACCAGACCTCGCCTTTAACCGGGGAAACATATGAAAATACATAGTGCTGGACTGCTTTGATTTCAGTGCAGTCCTACAGGGCCGCAGTGATTATTACTAGTCTGCAATGATTTCCTTGTATCTGTACATCAGGCATTTTCTGTGTGACTAGTTTTAAAGGGATGATCTGGGAACCCTACCTAGGATCAAACTTTGTTAACCCTTTGAGTGCCAGAGGGGTATCCAACGCATTGCTTTTGCAATGCGTTGGATACCTCTCTGGAACTCAAAGTGTTAAGCCATAATAATTGCTTTTTAAAAGCAATGCAGATTTGGGAACAGTTTTATTGTTGGGTGACCAGACCTCACCTTTAACCGGGTAAACATATGAAAATACATACTGCTGGGCTGCTTTGATTTCAGTGCAGTCACGAAATATGCCTGTGTGTCCCCAGTTAAAGAAGAGGTCTAGTCAGCCTACGCCATTGTCCATGTCATGTTCCAGCTGGTACAGTAGGCTGACCAGACCTCACCTTTAACCGGTGATGCATAGGAAAAATACATACTGCAGGACTGCACTGATTTCAGTGAAGTACTGAAAAATGGCTATTTCCTATGTGTCCTTGGTTAAAGGGGACATCTGGTCAGCCTATGGTACAGTGTAGTACTGGCCTATTTAACACTTCTGCGCCCCTAATGTGTTAGGGTTGCCACATCATCCCTTTAATATAAGACACCTTAAAAAAAAAAAAAAAATGCCCCCTATAGTAGGCTGACCAGATCTCACCTTTAACCGGGGACACATAGGAAATAGCCATTTTGCAGTACTTCACTGAAATCAGTGCAGCCCTGCAGTATGCATTTCTACTATGTGTCCCCGGTTAAAGGTGAAGTCTGGTCAGCCTACCCTGCAGGGCCGCAGTGGTTAGTACTAGTCTGCAAGGATTTCCTTGTATCTGTACATCAGACATTTTTTGCGTAACTAGTTTTAAAGGGATGATCTGGGAACTCTACCTAGGATCAAACTTTGTTAACCCTTTGAATGCCAGAGGGGTATCCAACGCATTGGGTTAAGCCATAATAATTTCCTTTTAAAAGCAATGCAGATTTGAGAACGGTTTTATTTGTACTCTATGGGAGAGCTGATTTGCCTCCTATTGTCTTTATACATATGACCCGCTGTTCCTTACCACTGCAGGAGGTGAACGATACACTGCCATCATGGTGAATTAGGATACTCTCCACTCCACGCAGACTTGGTACCTGCCTGGTCCCCCACAACATGTGCTTTAGTTTGGAGCAGCACTGGAAGCACAGCGCCCACGCCTGCTCTTCACTGATTGGCTGCCCATACCACTTCAAAATATCTTTCAGAGTCACCTTACTGCACCCCCCAGAAGGATTTGATTCTTCCATAATCCTAACTATAGCTATGGGGGAACCTCTATCTATCTAAGACTGCCCCCCTAAACCCTGTCTGTACTGCTCTAAAACTATGTCTAACTCTTGCACTCTCTCAATTATTTGTTAGGCCTGAATTCCCTGTTCCACCTTCTTATAGGAAACAGGGGTAGGAGATTTCCATGGCTGCTCCAATTAAGAGGAATTAACCCTTTGTTGCAGATATTTCCTGCTGAACTGATAAAATTAAAGCAGAAGTAACACCTCCTAATTATAACCCCACACGTTCTCTTCTCTGGACAGAAAATCTTAATGGCCCCTATAGGGTTGCCACCTTTTTTTTTTTTAAATACCAGCCATGGCATTCCCTCCATAGTCTTAACATTGGACAGAAGCCAATTTTTTACCAGCCTGCCAGTAAAATACCGGCTAGGTGGCAACCCTAGGCCCCTATGAATTTTGTTTTGCCTTTTTTTGAGAAAACATCATCTTCAATCAGTCCTGAATGTGAAGTCCATTTAGGCAAACATGAGAGTTGTTGGCAGGTCTACAGGGTGTAAACTCCACCCACTGAAAGTGCTAATCTTAACCCTTTAAGGAATAGAAGGGTGTTCAAACATAACTTCTGGCATGCATGGGGTTAAATGCCCTATTTAAACTGCTGAAAGTTTACATATACCCTCTATACCAGTGATTTTTGTGCAGTTAGGCTAGGGTTGCCACATTTTCTTCAAAAAAATACCGGCCATGGCATTCCCTCCATAAACTTAACATTGGACAGAAGCCAATTTTTTACCAGCCTGCCGGTAAAATACCGGCTGGATGGCAACTCTAAGTTAGGCAGAATAGTATTTTCATTAGGCTGACCAGACCTCACCTTTAACCGGGGACACCTAGGAAATAGGCACATTTCAGGAGTGAACCAAAATCAAAGCAGCCCTGCAGTATGCATTTTTCATATGCATCCCCGGTTAAAGGTGAGGTCTGGTCACCCTAATTTTAATATATTTCCAAACATTTCAAATGACCAAAGAGGGACTCTTTTGTTTTATTTGGTGTTGGTGGGGGCATGGCTGATGGGAGGGGGATTATTGAGATTTTTTAAGTTATTTTATGACCTATTGACACCTCTTTATGTAACTGAATAAATGATTTAGAGCCAGACCAAAGTATTTTTTTTGCACAGACTAATTTATAAGCACATAGTCTGAGGTATAAACAAACATTAACGTGAGTTTTATTGCTGTGATGCAATGCGATACATTTATATACTAGGCTGACCAGACCTCACCTTTAACCGGGAACGCATAGGAGAAATGCACACTGCAGGATAGGGTGACCAGACCTCACCTTTAACCGGGGACACATAGGAAATAGGCATATTTCAGGACTGCACTCAAATCAACTCAGCCCTGCAGCATGTATTTTTCATATGTGTCCCCGGTTAAAGGTGAGGTCTGGTCACCCTACTGCAGGATTGCTTTGATTTCAGTGAAGTACTGAAAAATGGCTATTTCCTATGTGTCCCCGGTTAAAGGTGAGATCTGGTCAGCCTATTATATACACACCACACAGTCTGATCTCCTATACACAGGGACAGCAGAGTGGGAAAGAGAGACAGAGGGATTTGGGGCTCAAAGAGGGACTGTCCCTCCTAAAGAGAGAGAGTTGGGAGGTATGTGTGTCCTGCATTAAAATGGTGATCTGGTCACTTGAAGATTTGCCCCAGAATTGCAGCATCTTCTTTACTTGTGATCCAGGGTGTTTACCAGAAGGATTTACCTTAGGCGGAACAGATCTCCCCTTTAACCGAGACGCATAGGCAATAGCCATTTTGCAGTACTTCACTGAAATCAATGCAGTCCTACACTATGCATTTCTCCTATGCATCCCCGGTTAAAGGTGAGGTCTGGTCAGCCTAATTTACCTAGACTTCATGTCCATTTTCATAGACATCCTGCATTTAACCCTTTGAGTGCCAGAGGGGGTATGCAATGCATTGCAAAGCAATGTATTGCATACCCCTCTGGCATTCAAAGGGTTAAACGAGCGATCTGCACACCTTCCAGAGAAAAGTCCAACCCACAGAGATTTTCAGTTACAGCTTTCAATATCCACATTGGACTCTGTAAGGTGACCGCATGTCCCTTTAAAGCATGGACACATGAGAAATTCATTCTACAGGAATGTATAGGAATCAGTGCAACTTTGCAGTGTGTTTTTTTACAAGCACTCCTGATTTAAAGGGATATAGTGTCATCTTACATTGGAGGGCCCTGGTGCAAACATTTTTTGGGCCCCCTAACACAAGAATATTTTCACAGAAGTATAAATAGAAACTATTAGAGCATGGGGTAGATGGTGCCCACTTCGATGCTGGGCCCTTGCACAAATGCACAAACTGAACCCCTTAGTTACATACCTCCCAACATTTCAAATGGCCAATGAGAGAACTATTGTTTAAGGTGGTGTTGCTGGGGGTGTGGCTGGTGGGCGTGGTATTACAGAGAATTAAGTTATTTCAAGATACCTCTTTGTGTAACTGAATAAATAATTTAGAGCAAGACCAACATATTTTATTTAAACAGACACAGAAACTGAAGTTTAAATAAATATTTATATATGTTTTATTGCTGTGAAGCAATGTGATATAGTTATACACACACCACACAGTTTGATCTCCTAAAAAAGGGGGACACCAAAATGGGACAGAGGGACAGAGGTATTTGGATCTCAAAGAGGGAGTGTCCTGACTAAAGCGGGACACTTTGGAGAGATGTAGTTAGGTCCTTTATCACAGGTATGGGTAAATCTTTGAAATGTTGACTCCTAATGTTACTAAAAATGCAAATTCTATATCCCAGATGTGATCCACTGAGGTGAAAAGGAACAAAGAACCCTTAACATGCCACAACTAATATCTATCACTGCTTAAAGGGATAGTAATGTTTCACAATAAAAGCAGCTCCAATTAATCTTCATAGTATTTGAGCCATGGAGAGTGTTATTTCAATACTGTCAGAATTGTAGTTCAGGAGTAATTGAATGATAAAGTATCCCCTCCTGCCCCTTTTACTGATGTAACACTACTCACCTCAGAGCAACAAGATTGTCTGGATGGATCACACAAAGGGACAATCTTCAGTGAGCATTACGAAAAATCTGTCAGTGGGGGAAGGGTTTTCATTGTTCTCACAGTAAGAAGATTGTCCCTTGCTGTGACCTGTCCAGTCCCAGGACCAGATTGCACACCCTAGGGGAGGTGTCTTACACTAGGTAAAAGGGATGGGAGGGGCATAATTTATCATTAATTTATTTTTGAACTACAACTGTGACAGTATTGAAATAACAATCTCCATGGCCCAAATACTATCAAGATTAATTGGAGCTGCTTTTTTTTGTGAAACATTACTATCCCTTTAAACATACACTAGATGGACAGGACATCTACATCTGCTTCTCTGGTGGAAATGGCTCTAATTCAGAGACCAAATATGCAGTTAATTGTTGTAGATCATGTTGTAGGTAACACAGGACCCCCTCACCCTGAGATTTTGACCCTTCATCTTGAGACCCTGAGATATCAGTCAAAATGTTGAGAGTTCCCTGGTACGATGGTGGCCAGATCTCCATTTTAATGTAGGACACTAATGAAAATTTAATTCTGCCAATTACACTGGAAAGAAGTTCAACCCTGCAATGTGTATTTGTCATTGGAACAGAGAACTGGTCATTTTAATCTCAGGTCAATCTGTCAAACTGAGCCACTCATTGAGTCACATCTGATTATGTTAGGTTATCCTGAAAACCCGCACTGTGGTGTGTTCCTGATGGAAACGTGGAAAACCCCTGCCAAGACCAGATTTCCCATTAGGCTAAATAAGCAACAGCCTAGGGTGCCCAGTTCTGAGAGGCGGTACCGCAACTATACAGACCACACCCACATTCTGAGTAGAGCATGTGGACAGAACAATTCAAATGCTCCCGGATTACGGAGGCCAGTTTATTTGAAACTTAAAGGGACAGTAAATGTTCCAGAAAGAATATTTATCATTTTGTAGTGATTAAAAAGTTGAACTAAACGCAAAAAACCCTATCTCTCAAACCGCTATGATTTGAGAGCTATAAGCATTGAAAGTTTGACGTTTCCTGCTGACAGCAGGAGATCTGTGTCAGCTGACATGCAGAGGCTCTTCAGCAGAGGCGCAATCTCATTATTTAAAATGAACTACTTAATTGGAATGGTCTACAAAGTGTGCTTGCAAACCAGATACACTTTGTAGACCTTTCCAGTGAAGTAATTCTTTTTAAATAACTTGATTGTGGTTCTGCTGCAGAGTCGCCAGTTGGCCCCTGGACAGGATTCCTCTGCAGTCAGCACTGCGCTGGGGGAGGGAGGGGGGACTTTCAATGCTTATTTCTCTCAAACCATAGTGGTCTGAGAGATAGGTTTTTTTGCATTTAGTTCAACTTTTTAATCACTATAAAATAATAAATATTTTTTCTGGGACACTACTGTCCCTCAAAAAGACCCCTTTACTGGGCATCTTTTAACCCTTTGAGTGCCAGAGGGGTACGCAACGCATGGCTCTGCCATGCATTGCGTACCCCTCAGGCACTCAAAGGGTTAACTTTGCAAAGGAATGTGTTGAAGACGGTTCTAGACTTCACCTTCTGCTTATTTGTTACAGGATAAGAGTATTTTCTGTATAAGTTAATAGTGAATTGGCATATGAAAATGTCATTCTGCAGGGCTACACAAAACCAGTACAGCAGTGTTGTGTTCTTTTTAGGTGCCCTGCATTAACAATGGAGATCTCGTCACATTAATACAGATATACCTACATCTGTCTACATAGTAACATAATAAATTAGGTTGAATAAAGACGCAAGTCTATCAAGATCAACATTTGCTCATACCCCAGTGAGTGAGAATTTTATAGCTTTCCTGCTACCAATTAAGTCTTTATCAGACCTTCCTGATCTGCCTATTAATAAACAGTATAACTCTGTTTGTTCCCTTCTTAAAGTAATGTATCTAATCTTCACTTGAATGAATCCATTGTATCTGCCATAACCACCTCCTTGGGCAAGGAATTCCACAATTTAACAGACCTTACTGTAAAAAACCTCTTCCTCTGCTGAAGTCTAAACCTCTTTTCCTCTAATCTCAAGGGGTGTCCCCTGGTCATCTGATCAGGCCTTAGAATAAATAGCTCACCACAGAGATCCTTGTATTGACCTCTCATATACTTGTACAATGTGATAAGGTCTCCTCTAGAGTAAATAAACCAAGTTTGTCTAGTTATTCCTCATACGTCAATCATCCATTCCCTTAATTAATTTTGTTGCTCTTCGCTGTACCCTCTCTAGTTCTAGTATATCCTTTTTCGGAACTGGTGCCCAAAACTGCACTGCATACTCAAGGCGAGGTCTTACAAATGATTTGTATAATTGCAAAATATTGTTATCCACTCTTGCTTCAATACCTCTTTTTATGCAAGACAGGATTTTGTTTGCCTTTGCTACTGCTGTTTGACACTGGTCACTGTTTCCAAGTTTGTAGTTGACAAGGACACCAAGGACTTTCTCTAGCAATGAGTCACCTAAAATGATTCCATTAAGTTTATAAGTAGCCTTGGGATTTGGTTCCTCCCAAATGCATGACTTTACACTTCCCCACATTAAACTTCATATTCCATTTGTTTGCCCAATCTGCCATTTTATGTAAATCCCTCTGTAGAGAGCAATTATCCTGTTCTTAATTAATTACCCTGCATAATTTAGTGTCATCTGCAAATATTGATATTTTGCTTTCTGTATCTATTTCTAGGTCATTATAAACATGTTAAAAAGCAGCGAACCTAATACTGAACCCTGAGGTACTCTACTCTCCACATTAACTGTATTGGAGAATTGTCCATTTACAACCACACACTGTTCCCTGTCCTTCAACCAGTTTTGGATCCAATTGCAAAGGTCATCTCCTAGCCACGATTTCCTCATCTTATACACCAGCCTTCTGTGTGGCACTGTATCAAATGCCTTTGCAAAATCTAGATATACTACATCTACTGCCTTGCCATTATCAATGTTGCTGCTTACTTCCTCATAGAAGCTGAAAAGGATAGTTTGGCAAGATCTGTTCTTAATAAAACCATGTTGATTCCTGCTAATGATCTTATATTTTGTGTTGTAATCCTGAATATAGTCCCTTATTATCCCTCCTAGCAGTTTTACCACTACAGAGGTCAAACTCACAGGTCTATAATTTCCAGGTTCTGTTTTAGTTCCCTTCTTAAATAGAGGCACTACATTGGCTCTTTGCCAGTCTTGTGGCACTGAGCCTGTGGCGAGAGAATCTTTAAAGAGTAAATATAGGGGGTTTCCTAACATTGCACTGTGTTCCTTAACCCCTTAAGGACCAGCAGGCCTGGGGTGTGCTGTCCTTTAAAGACCATACTGAAAACTTTGACATGCCAGCCCACGTGACTGATCACGTTTTCTGGCACGCCAAACAGTTGACTGAGAGAGATAGCTCCAGTCTTGGAGCGATCAACTTCAGTCCCCGCTATTACTCACAGCAGGAGCGCTGTGAGTAAAAAGTATGTGACGTGTCAGGACCGTCAATGGTCCTTAATGTAAAAATAGCAGTGATGGTTCTGGCACATCACTGGACGTTAAGGGGTTAAGAACCCTTGGATGTATACCATCAGGACCCGGTGCTTTGTCGGTCTTAATTTTGTTCAGTCTTCCCATTACATCTTCTTGAGTTAACCCAATATCTGATAATTGTATTGTTTTATTAGTTACTTGTTGAGGCTCTTCTACCATTCCTTGCTCCCTTGTATATACTGATGCGAAGAAAGTTTAAAACATTGGCCTTTTCCTTATCATCACTAACCAACTCACCCATCTCATTTTTGAATGGTCCAATGCACTCCCTCTTAAATTTTTTGCTATTTATATATTTGAAAAACTTTTTTGGATTAGTCTTGCTTTCCCTTGCAATTCAAGTTTCATTATCTATTTTTGCTACCCTAATTGCCTTTTTGCAATTTTTGTTGCACTCCCTGTATTTTAAGAAAGATTGTTCAGTTCCTTCAGACTTAAATAATTTGAATGCGTTTTTTTTCCTTGACATTTCCTTCTTTACATGTGCAGTTAACCACATTGGCTGTGACTTACTTCTTTTGCATTTGTTCCCCATTGGTATATACTGTTGGGTATATTTCCGCAACCTAAATTTGAATTCTGACCATTTATCCTCAGTATTTTTGCCTTTAAATAATGTATCCAAGACTATGTGTTGCAATTAAGCCCTTAACAATTTGAAGTTAGCTTTTTTAAAATTAAGAGTTTTGGTTGAGCCTATACAGTTTTGCTTTGCCAGACATATCTCAAATGTAACCATGTTGTGATCACTGTTTCCCAACTGTTCACTTACCTTAATATTGGATACCATTTCTGTGTTATTAGTTATCACTAGGTCCAATACATTGTTATTTCTTGTCGGCACTTCCACCATTTGTGACATGTAGTTTCCCGAAGTGTGTTCAAAAACCTGCTACCCTTAGCACTCTGACAGGTCTCATTTTTCCAGCTGATATCTGGATAATTAAAATCTCTCATAATTATATTGTGCCCAAACTGGGCAGCTTTCCTCATTTGCAATAGCAGTTGGGCCTCAACATTGTCATCAATATTTGGTGGTTTGTAGCACATACCCACCAACACCTTTTTTTTTTTTTTACCTTTTACACCATATTTAGTCTCAATTTCTACTCACAAGGACTCCATCTTGGCCAGTTTCCTCACTAATATCACCCCTCAAAACTGGATTTAGCTCTGGTTTCACATATAAGCACACACCTCCCCCTTTTCTATTAATCCTGTCTCTCCTAAACAGGAAATAGCCCTCTATGTTTACAGCCCAATCATGTGCATCATTCTACCATGTTTCTGTTATTCCAATTATGTCCAGTTGCTCATTAACTGCCAGCAATTCTAGTTCTCCTAGTTATCTACCATACTTCTTGCATTTGCTAGCATACAATTAATTTTGAATTCCTTACATATATTACTCCCTACATGCATTTTTTCTACATCTTCATTTACTAGGAGTTCCTCCCTATTTACTACATATATTCCCATCTTTTCTCCCCACCCCCTGATCATTTACTTGGACCTGGTTCCTATCTGCTTTATCCAAATTTGCTATCTATACCATCCCCGGCTTTTCTAGTTTAAAAGCTCCTCCAAGCTTCTTAGCATTCTCTCCCCTAGCGCGGAGGCTCCTCTACCATTTAGGTGCAATCCATCACTTCCATATAGATTGCACCCAAGAGCAAAGTCAGCCCAGTGTTCTAAGAACACAAAACCCTCCTTCCTACACCAATGCTTGAGCCATGCATTAAGCTCCCTGAGCTCCCTCTGCCTACCTGCACTGGTGCATGGCACAGGTAGTATTTCAGAAAATACTACCTTAGAGGTCCTTGCCTTGAGCTTCCACCCTAAATCCCTGAAATCATTCTTTAGGGACCTCCATCTTCCTCCTACTACTCCTACTCCTATCTAATTCAGTACTTCTGTTAAATACATTAAAAGCCACTTATTCATATAGGTAATATAGCCAGACTTTCCCTGTGATGCACAATGCTTAAGAAAAACACACATTGCAGAATTGTCCTGATTCCTCTATAGCACTGCAGTGATAGTGTATTAACCCTTTGATTGCCAGAGAGGTATACAATGCATTGCTTTGCAATGATCTGGATACCCCCTTTTGCATTGACAGGGATTGATGGAAGATATTTTCAGCTTTAGCACAGCTCACTTTAAAGGACTCAATACCCCCAAAGAAGAGTGGATGAATTCTGTGGAAAATCAACTGCACTTTTTTTAAATTCCACTGTTTTAATTCACATTGACATAAACAGGAATCTTTAACCCTTGAATGCATGTGGGGTCTCTAATGTTCTAGAAGGGAAGGGGGGGGGGCAATGATTTTGACAGAAGCGACACTCACTGCCATCAAGTTTCAGTTGATCAACTATGTGCATGGAAAGTTGAATCCCATGGGCAATGCTATGCAGCAGTCACTAGTGCAGATAAATAGATAGATAGATAGATAGATAGATAGATAGATAGATAGATAGATATGAGATGGATAGATAGATAGATAGATAGATAGATAGATATGAGATGGATAGATAGATATATAGATATGAGGTAGATAGATAGATAGATAGATAGATAGATAGATAGATAGATAGATAGATAGATATTATAGATATGATATATATATGAGATAGATAGATTGATAGATAGATAGATAGATAGATAGATAGATAGATAGATAGATAGATAGATAGGTATTGATATGAGATAGATAGATAGATAGATAGATAGATAGATAGATAGATAGATAGATAGATATTGATATGAGATAGATATATATAGAAAGGTAGATAGATATGATATAGATATGAGATACATAGATATGATATAGATATGAGATAGATAGAAAGAAAGATAGATAGACAGACAGACAGATAGATAGATAGATAGATAGATAGATAGATAGATAGATAGATTTGAGATGGATAGATAGATAGATAGATAGATAGATAGATAGATAGATAGATATGAGATAGATATATAGATATGAGGTAGCTAGATAGATATGAGAGATAGATAGATAGATAGATAGATAGATAGATAGATAGATATGAGATAGATAGATATAGATATGAGATAGATAGATAGATAGATAGATAGATAGATAGATAGATATGAGATGGATAGATAGATATGAGGTAGATAGATAGATAGATAGATAGATAGATAGATAGATAGATAGATATGAGATAGATATATAGATATGAGGTAGATAGATAGATATGAGGTAGATAGATAGATAGATAGATAGATAGATAGATAGATAGATAGATATGAGATGGATAGATAGATATATAGATATGAGGTAGATAGATAGATAGATAGATAGATAGATAGATAGATAGATAGACAGATCGATCGATAGATAGATAGATAGATAGATAGATAGATAGATAGATATTATAGATATGATATATATATGAGATAGATAGATAGATAGATAGATAGATAGATATTGATATGAGATAGATAGATAGATAGATAGATAGATAGATAGATAGATAGATAGATAGATAGACAGATATAGAAAGGTAGATAGATATGATATAGATATGAGATAAATAGATATGATATAGATATGAGATAGATAGATAGACAGATAGATAGATAGATAGATAGATAGATAGATAGGTAGATAGAAAGATATATATGAGATTGATATATATATATATATATATATATATATATATATATATATATATATATGAGGTAGCTAGATAGATATGAGATAGATAGATATAAATATGATATAGATATGAGATAGATAGATAGATAGATAGATAGACAGACAGATATGAGGTAGATAGATAAATAGATAGATAGATAGATAGATAGATATGATATATATATGAAGTAGATAGATTAGATATGATACTGATATGAGATAGATAGATAGATAGATAGATAGATAGATAGATAGATACATAGACAGATAGATAGATATAGATATAGAAAGGTAGATAGATATGATATAGACAGGGCTCAAAATTTCCACTCGCCACTAGCCAATGGCGAGTGAAAATTTAGCCCCGGCGAGTAGAAATTCAGCCCTGGTGTGTATGTTTTGGCTTGCAGTGGCAAGTAACTTTTCGGGTCTGGCTAGTAGCAAAGGACTTAAAATTATAAGCCCTGATATAGATATGAGATAAATAGATATGATATAGATAGGTATAGATATTATAGATATGATAATATTTACAAATCAGTATAGGATGTCTAAAATAGAAATATTAACCCCTTGAGGACCAAAGGAGTGTGTAACGGATTATTACACCCCTATTCTTTCTATAATAGGTGACTCAAACTGATTTTTTTTAAAGAAACCGTTAAGGATGATGGGGGCTGTAGTTCATTTCCAGCTAGAGATCTGCAGGTTATCCACCCTGGCTGTAGTGTATGTGCTGGCATTCCTGTTCTTCAGTCTGTAAGCTCCACTCCCCACTGTCCTTCCCCTGATTCTCTAAGCAATGAATAATAACTCAGACCTGTCAGACACTGACAAAAACAGATTTCCAGACTCTCCTGGGGACCCAGCGATTCACCAGCCCAGAATACAGAGAGACTGGCACAGAAAAATGGATGGGACACAAAGAGATGACCTTTTTAATTATCACTGAGATACAGGGGAGCACTTTCTATGTTACAAAAAATGTGCAAATGTAGGACTTTATACATAAAATAAAGAGGATAAATACAACCAGCACCACTGGTAACAGAGAAAAAAATAATACTTAAAAATGCATTTGGTTTAACCCTTTGAGTGCAAGGGGGTAGCCAACTCATTGTCTCAGTCTGATCTTGATCCATGTTTTGTATACTTGTTGTGATAGTTTTGGCATGTGCATGAGGAGCTGTGCTTTTGTGATGTCATCAGTGTTGGCCTTTTAGTTATGGTGGGTCACTCACATCAGAGTTGAAGTTGACCTGCCATCTCCAGAAAAGTTTAGTTTATTAAAGAGAATTGGCAATAGGGGAAATAGTTATATTAACTGCGTGCTAAAGACATTGTAAGTGTGGCCACAACTGAAAAAAATGGAATGTCTAGAACTCCACACTACTGGGGTGACCACATGTCCTGGAATGCCCGGGACTGTCCCTTACTGGGGGTCTGTGTCCCGCGTCCCAGGTCACCCCCCCACCGGGACAACAAAGAGTCCCGGAATAGAGCAACACGCATCAGTCCAGCCAGCCAATGAAATGTATTTGCTATATGGTCCTCTCCTCACTGGCTGGCTAAGCCAGCCAATGAAGACCATATAGCAAATACATTTCATTGGCTGGCTGGTCTGGTGCATGCAAGACAGCTGGGGTGAAGCAGGTATGCTGGTGCTGCAAGTGAGATCCGCGGCTCAGGCTCCCACTGGGAACTCTTACTCTGTGTCAGCCTCAGAAAGATGGTCAGCGCCTGCGAGAGCCTCAGCCGTGGTACTAGGGTGACCACATGTCCCGGAATGGCAGAATGGAAATGTGGTCACCCTACACACTACTAGACAAATCATTACCTTGGTATGTCAAACCTTGTAGACAAAAAATGATATACTGTAAAATCTCACGTATAATACTTACAGTTTTGTCCCTTTTCACCTTATGTGAAGTGTGGTTACGAATTATACACGAGAAAAAAAAATATCTATAAATATATTCTCTTCTGCTCCCCTCCTCCACCTCAATATGCTCCCACCTTCCCCTCCCTCTACTCACCTCCTCTGGCTGCACAGTGAGCAGTGTGCTTGCATTTGGCCGCCACTTCCATCATCCCCCTGTAAGGACCTGTGTTAATTTACAAAAATTATAGTGCCCTTTGAGGGCTGAAGGTCCTTGCAGGGCCCTGCTGTAGTTTCAGAGCACAGAGATCTATGCATTGGATCTACTGTTGTGCCATGCAAGGACCTTCAGGTCCTCAAAGGGCACTACCATTATCTTGAATTAATACAGGTCGTTAATTTACAAAAATTATAGTGCCCTTTGAGGGCTGAAGGTCCTTGCAGGGCCCTGCTGTAGTTTCAGAGCACAGAGATCTATGCATTGGATCTACTGTTGTGCCATGCAAGGACCTTCAGGTCCTCAAAGGGCACTACCATTATCTTGAATTAATACAGGTCCTCTCACAGGGGAATACAGGAAGCAGGCTGCAAATGCAAGCTGGCAGCCCGCTGGGCAGAAATCCCAGATGCCTCCGGAGAGGATGAGTATAGGGAGGGAGGAAAGCAGAAAAGAAACTCATTTTTTTCTGGTGGGTAGAGGGAGGGAAAACAAGGGTGGGTATTATACATGGACACTTTTGCTTTCCCCTAAAATCTTGGGTATAATTTATACCTGCGTATTATACACAGGTGTGTATTATACCTGAGATTTTACGGTATGCAATATTAACCCTTTGAGTGCCAAAGTGGTACGGAATACATTGCTTTGCCATGCATTCCATACCACTCTGGCACTCAAAGGGTTAATGATTTGTTATTTGGGCAAACAACCACCTATCCTTCCAAGATGGCTGCTCACCCAGAGAAACACACACAAAATCTGAAGTACAATTTTCTTGCCTACAATGACTGACAGGATAAGGTAAAGTTTTGCCTTTTATTGACGTGTGCTAGACCGAGAATTAACCCTTTGAGTGCCCGATGGATGTCCAGCTCATTCTGGCATTCAAAGGGTTAACATCTGCCTGTATGTTGTACTCTCAATTTTTATGTAAAATAAATAGGTTTTAGATATTAGCCGTCAGATTCTGGTGGTGAGTGTGGCTCTTTATGTTAATTTGCAGCACAGCATGCTAATTAGCTCTCTTCATGGCCTAATGTACCACTTGCTGTGCTGTTATGTTTGCCTCCAATACATGGTCTCTGTGTTGATTTATCCATAGAACATTGTGTGGTATTATTGGCCCAGCACCAAAACTGATTAGCATAAAGTGTCACACAGTGCCACAGATAGTCAAGGTTGATTTCTAAAGAGCTATTTATATTACAAATAAATGACTTATACAGCATATAGATAGTTTTTGATTTACTTTAAAATTTTCTAAACAAATTGAACAATGGATCCACTTTAATGATCATGAAACAATTCTCAATTCTCCATCTTTTGTTTGGCTGACTAAAAAGGTTAACATTGCCTTTAACTGAAGTTTTTATCCATTGAATATGTATTAAAGGGATAGAATTGTTTCACAAAAGCAGCAGCTCCAATTACTCTTCATAGTATTTGGGCCATGGAGAGTGTAATTTCAATACTGTCAGAGTTGGAATTCAAGAGTAATTGAATGATAAAGTATCCCCCTCCCACCCCTTTTACCTAGTGTAACACTGCTCACCTCAGATGTGGAATCTGGTCTCTTGAACAGGCAGCTCACAGCAAGGGACAATCTTCTTACTGTGAGTATACAGAAAACCCTACCCCCCTTGACAGTTTTTTCAGGTTTTTCCTTATGCTGACCTTAGATTGTCCCTCTCTGTGGTCCATCCGGACAGTCTTGCTGCTCTGAGGTGAGCAGTGTTACATCAGTAAAAGGGGCGGGAGGGGGGATACTTTATCATTCAATTATTCTTGAGCTACAACTCTGACAGTATTGGAATAACACTTTCCATGGTCCAATATCTATGAATATTAATTGGAACTGCTTTTATTGTGAAACATTACTATTCCTTTAAGTGGTATGGAAACCTTACGATCTATCTGAAGATCTATCTAACTATGGAAATCTCAAGATATATATATATATATATATATATATATATATATATATATATATATATATATATCAGGGCTCAAAATTTCCAGTCGCCACTAGCCAATGGCGAGTGAAAATTTAGCCCTGGCGAGTAGAAATTCAGCCCTGGTGGTTATGTTATGGCTTGCAGTGGCGAGTAACTTTTCAGGTCTGGCTAGTAGCAAAGGACTTCCAATTTTAAGACCTGTATATATATATATATATATATATATATATATGTAACATTCTAAGTGGTTTCTGGTTCCCAGACTGCTACAGTGTGCCCAATCGCACATGCAATACCGTGCACCATTTGCTAGTATATATATATATATATATATATATATATATATATATATATACAGGGCTTATAATTTTGCTACTAGCCAGACCTGAAAAGTTACTCGCCACTGCAAGCCAAAACATACCCACCAGGGCTAAATTTCTACTCGCCAGGGCTAAATTTTCACTTGCCATTGGCTAGTGGCAAGTGGAAATTTTGAGCCCTGAGATAGTAGTGATGGCACTAATAGAACTAGACTGAACAGCTTGTAAGTAAAAAGAGAGAGAAATAGTAGCCACTTCTATCCACACGGTCCTATAGTGTAAGGGACCAAAGTAGCAGAATAAAATGGCAAAAAGAAGGAAAGCGCTCCTGTATCTCTATGCAAATGTAATAAATGACACAAATAATAATAACACAAGATGTATCTATATATAGCACATCAACATAAATAATGACAATCATAAAACTGGATTACAGCATCGTAATAAAATAGCGTGATATCACTAAAAAAATGGTATGAAATGAGAACGATGCAAAAAATAGTCTAGAGGTTACGGTTAGATGTAACCAGTGGGCAGGGACTCCAGATATGTGGATGGCTGGATGAAGATGTTGGTCCGATGAAACAAGGTGGGTGGAGATAAGCGCTATTAGGCTAGGATAGAACAGGTATAATGAGACGTCTTCCAGCTTACAAGTTCCCCAGCGGTTCGAGGTAATCAGCAGACAGAATCGCCTTATATGAACAACTCGTTATTGATATCTACAAGGTAAAAACAGGGCAGGCGATGATCAACACTTTAAAGGGATAGTAATGTTTCATAATAGAAGCAGCTCTAATTAATCATCATAGTATTTGGGTCATGGAGGGTGTGATTTCAATTGTGTCGGAATTGTAGTTCAAGAGTAATTCAATGACAAAGTATCCCCCTCCCTCCCCTTTTACTGATGTAACACTGTTCAGCCAGATCAGAAGGGAGGTGCCCAGGTAGATTGCAGAGAAGGACAATCTTCAATTAAGATAAGGGAAAAACCTGAAAAGCTTGTCAAGGGGGGCAGGGCCTTCATTGTTCTCATAGGTAGAAGATTGTCCCCTTCTCTTATCTGTCTGGTCTATGGACTGGATTCCACATCTGAGAAGAGATGGCTTACACTAGGTAAAAGGGGCAGGAGGGGAAACTTTGCTTGTGAATATCTCTCAAACCATAAAGGTTTGAGAGATAAGACTTATATCGTTCTTCATGTTTTTTTAATGCCTACAAAATAAAATAAAGAAAAAATGAAGTATTACTATCCCTTTAAGCCTAAGATGGAACAGGTAGAAGTGGTCTCCCAGCTTGGAGGTTTCCCTGTCTATGAATGATGATGCGGGCAGAGTTCAGCATCCTGCAACCTGCGCACACCCCTGTCTTGGTACAAAACACATAAGGGGTTATTCTCTAAGCAGTGATAAAGAGGTGATAAAGTGGAGACGACTTCTCCAGTGATATTACTTATCCAGTTCTTATGTTATTCTACTAAAGTTTAAACAAACATTAATGTGAGTTTTATCGCTATGATGCAATGTGATACACTTATACATGCTTCACTGTCTGATCTCCTAAAAAGAGGAACACCAGGGTGGGAAAAGAGAACAGAGGCATTTGGGTCTGAAAGAGGCACAGTTGGGAGGTATGGACCCCTCATATCGCCTAAAGAGATACACTTGGGAGGTATGGATTCCTAATAACTCCTAAAGAAGGACACTTGGAACACATGGACCCTAATATCTCCTAAAGAGGGACACTTGAGAGGTATGGACCCCTAATATCTCCTAAAGAGGGACACTTGAAAGGCATGGACCCTAATAACTCCTAAAAAGGGACATTTGAGAGGTATGGACCCCTAATATCTCTTCAGAGGGACACGTGGAGGGTATGGATCCCTAATATCCCCTAAACAGGAACACATGGGTGGTCTGTGTAGGGGGGGCAAGAAGGGGCACTTGCTCACCCCCAAGGCCAGATTAACATAGGGGCTGGCTAACTTAGAGGGTATATATATTGGCTTTGACTAACCTCTGGAAAAATTTCTGTGGACACCCATGACATCAACCTCAGTGAATCACAGTGAAGACAGTTTGGATTCAGGTTAGTTCATGCCCATGGTTATTGAAAGAAAAATGTATTAACCATCTCAATGCCATTGGGGTGTGCAACACATTGCTTTGCAATGTGGTGCATAACCCTCTGGTACTGAAAGGGTTAAACAGCAACATGTTTGCATGAGAGATAAAGGCAGAAAGGTGACCCAGTGTACAGTTCTTCTGCGAGTCTCGTCCCAGATCTGCGGGTGCGGTGCTCACTGCTGCATTGTGGCAATGTGCAAGATCTGGACATGTAGATACACTAAGTTGTGTTTTTAACACACAAAGATTATTAAACACCTAAGCCCTCTGGTTGTTTTTGCACTGTACTATTGGCATCATTTTGTTCTTGACCTCTTACATTGTGGTGTATGTTTTCCCAGTGCGGTTCCAACCAGTTCTCTGTTTTGCAAGCTCTTATTTCCTCTGTTGACACATCAGACTGAACTGCATTAATTCTCCCCGGTTGTACTATGTCCTTATGTGTTCAGGACAAGAGACTTTTATATCTGTTTGCTGAGAACCACAAATAATATCTAAGGTAATTCTGTAAACTGAGTTCATGTTGGCGAAATCCTGTTTTTCTCAATGCTGTTTCTGACTGAGAGAGCCGCAGAGTTCACACCAGGGGATTTGATTGGTTGTGGCTGAGGGGCAGGGAAGTAACTACAGGGGGAAGAAGTGGGTACAATTTCAATGGGCCCCAGTATCCAAAGAGAGGGGGGGTGATTAGTCCCAGGGCCACAAAATCTTAGTTATGTCTCTGGGAGAATATTTTTGTGTTGGGGACAAAACAATTTTTGTACCCGGTCCTCCACTGCTGATCAGGCTAAAGACCCAGGTCTCATGCTTAAAGGGTAACTAACATCTTCTAATAATAACACCCCACTTACATTATTATGGCCAGAAAATCCTAACAGCCCCTATGAATTTTGCCCTTGTGCCTATACTCAAGAGATAACACCTTCAATCAATCCTAGATATCAGGTCTATGGAGGCGGACATGACAGTTTTTACCATTTTTTTCCAACTGAATAAGGCAGAGGCATGAGCCTAATTAATAATTTAAGCACCATAGGGGGGTGTACAATGAATTGCAAACCAATGTGTTGTACTCCCCTCTGGTCCTTAAAGGGTTCATATTTCTATGTACAGTGAGCAGAGTTTGAGGTCTTGTGGTCCTACCAGCAACTGTCATGTCCGCCTCCATGCGCATGTCATCTAGGACTGATTGCAGAAGTTATCTCTTGAACTAAGAAGCAAAGGAAAAATTTATAGGGGTCATTATGATTTTTCATTGGACTTTGCAATTCGTTGCATACCCCTTCTGGCACTCAAAGGGTTAAAGCTCTGGGTCTTGTTGCCAGCTTGGATCAGGTAATGGTTTAATTGGGCTGCACTATGCACTCACTGGACTCATACAAAAGGACGGGCCATTATGCATTTATGCATTTTGGGGCAAACGTAATGCGATATAGGAACAAGTAATATTACCCGAAATCCCATTGATCTAAATGGGCATCTACAATCCTATGGGGGTTATGCACTAAGGTGTGATAAAGAGATGATAGAGCCGGAAGCACAGACAGGCTGTGAGCCATCCGGAGCTCCCTGCTCCGGATCAGCCCGTGTATATGGGCTTTGTAACTAGTATATATATAAAATGGTTATTTTTATTTGTTCCCTACAGTGCATTTGATTTGTCCCAGAATTACTCCAGTGTGTCCCATTTCATCACCCTCAGTGCTTTGTTGGTCATAAGGTGTTAATGTCTTCCCTGCTCAGCAATATGTCTCAGACCTTTATGCCAGGAAAGGCCAGAGTGGTTTGAACAACAGGACAATGAGGATGGCAGCCTGGAGACCACTAGTGAATGGAACCCCTCACAGATAGAAGGAAACTCTGTCTGTTATAGAACTGGGGATTCCAGTTTAGACCTTGCTGGCTGCATGGATGCAGGGATTATTACCAGACTGCAATGGTTCCCTTATATATCCAGTCAGCACGCAGTTTTCATAGGTGGCCACTTTTAACCCTTTTAGTGCCAGTGCATTGCATTCCGTACCCCTCTGGCACTGAAAGGGTTAAAGAGGTTAAATTGTTTTGGATATGAAAAATCCACACTGATGTTATGTATAGTGTACCGTTTCCTCATTTTTCACGATGGTACACTATCACTGGTGTCTTTTCTGCTGACACTTTAATGTCTGAAAAAGGCGATTGTCACAGTGCAAAGTTTAGATTTAAACATATGAGTTTGCTGTTGTTTGCTCAGCAATTCATATAGTGTCTTATCACTAAATTCAACATCAGAACACAGAAGGGATTACAAAGTAACTTGCACAAGTCTAATTGATGCAATGGGAATAGTAGATAACAGGTGGCTGTGAGCCAATCAGTGTGCATCCTCCATATTCTCCCATCTCACGCCTCTCACCAACCCACAGCTTCTTAAAGTGGAACTATCACTTTGTAACAAAGAGGTGTTTTGAATTGAATTACCCTTCAAAAAACCTATATTTTTGATGGTCTTTTTTTTTTTTCATTTAAAACAATAATCGTTTATAATACATCTATTTAGCATTATGCAAATCTGGCAGGCATTGATAGGCATTTGCACAGTGCTCCCCACCTCAACTGTCATTTCTTACTAGGTGGTACTAGCTCATTTGCATAAACTGAGAAGTAAATGAAGCTAAATATCTCATAAACTATCGTTTGAAATACAAAAAATGGCTAAGAAAAATATACTGCTCTTCATGATCACCCATTTGTTTCAATGACAGTTCCACATTAACCCTTTGAGTGCCAGAGAGTTAGGAAACACATTGCTTTGAAATGCGTTGCCTAGCCCTCTGGACTCAAAGGGTTAAAAGGACAAACCCAATACCAACCCAGTACTCCATAGCTGACAAATATTTCCCAAATTCCCACTCATTTAACTTTTTTGTTACAAGTTTTTTATTAAGAAGAAGGGGGGACAAAAAACAAGTAGGGGGGAGGAAAGAAAAACAAAAAAAGACAAAGAGATACATGGTATCCATAGTGCATACTGATAGGTGTGCTAAGGCCCCAAGGGGCCTACTGACAAAACAACAATTGTGACAAACGTTCAGTAGGTACCTAAGTACAGAGCTGCCTGGGGTTAGAGTAGCACAAGAGCAACAGCAGCAGAAGTGCCTGATTTAACCCTTTTGAGTACACAGGTGTACGCAATGCATTGCACACCTCTCTGGCACTCAAAGGGTTAAAGGGATAGCAAAGCTGTCAGAAGCAGATTCTGGTTCCTGGTTTGCAAGCACACGTTGTAGACCATTCCAATGAAGTATTTATCTTTAGATATCATTATATCGGCGTTGCTGAAGAGCCGCATCTGGTCACGCGACCAGAATCTGCTTCTGACCGCTTTACAGCTCGTCAAGCAGAAAGGGGAGGGACCAGAGAACTTTATTTTCCTATATCTCTCTAATCATAACGGTCTGAGAGATACGAATAAGTGCAAGTACTCTGTTTTAATTGTATCTACCATATAGTTAATACTTTTTTTCTGACATGACTATTCCTTTAAAGGGGAACTACCACTCCACACACTGTTTACCTTTACTAAGTCCCCACCTGGCGACTAGCTGCTTAGTAGCGCTAGTCACCAGAATAATTACCTTATTTAATAGATTTCTGCTCTCTTCCATGGGTGACAGGCAGGACGGAGCGCGGACATCTTCCCATTGTGACGTCTGCGCGCCTGCACTGTCAGTCCCAGCAGGAGCCAAATGGCTCCTAGCAATGCCTCCTAGACCCGGCTTGGACTGACAGTGTAGGCGCGTGGACGTCACAATGGGAAGATGTCCGCGCTCCGTACTGCCTGTCGCCCATGGAAAAGGGGAGAAATCTATTAAATAAGGTAATTATTCTGGCGACTAGCGCTACTAAGCAGCTAGTCGCCAGATGGGGACCTAGTAAAGATAAACATTGTGCGGGGTGGTAGTTCCCCTTTAAGTAGAGCTTTTAGCACTTCGAATGCTGGAGAGGTCACCAACGCTTTGCTTCAAAATGTGTTGGAGATCATTTCAGTGATTAAAAGGTCTGTGCCAGTACAGTGCTGGGAACCCAGCTGCGTACCTCTCTGGCACTCAAAGGGTTAAAAACTTGAATACTTCAGCTTTTTTTTTTATATAGGGTTGGAGCAATGTATTCTAATGTTGAAAGACTGTTTATTGTTAAGTCCAGGAAGTGAATCTACTCGGCAAGGGTCAGGGTGCCAGTGCCAATAAAGGTTAAGCCTGGCACCTTTCTCCCTGTCACCCAGTCACTGGCCCCATTAATCCATGTCCCAGGTGTCACAGTCCATTGCTTTCAGCCTAGCGGAGCTCTGATTGGACACACTCAAAGACATAGCCCCTCTGACCCCTCCTGATAGGCTAGCAGCTTGTATTAGGCAAAGGAAACTTGCCACTGGATTGGTTTCTCTTGCTCCTGGATGCTGAGTGGGTTGTGTTTAATCCTGCATGCATGTAGGAGTGCCACATGGGTGCAGAGTATAAAGAGGGGAGATATGAGTGATGTGGTGTGAGACTTGTTTTTTCGGACATGTCACCACAGGGTGGCCAGAGTCTTAGGGCCTGTTCCGATTACCCCAAAACACTTCCTCAGTCAAAAGCTGGGATTCTTTTGCCACTCGGCCTGATTCCTGTCTGATTTTTATGAACCCACAGCGATGACTTCCAGCAATGCCCACTAAAATCAATTGGGATTTTAATTTGTCTCCTAAGGTGCAGTTAGTTTGCTCTTAAATCTCTCTAGTCCTCCTTAGTAAACAAACCTCTGAACATTGCAACATTCATAGTTATATAAGTTAATGTTTCCATGCCTTGATAAAACTAAAAGGACAACTAACGTGAAGAGATATAAAAATGTTAATGCTCACTATTTTACTATTCAGTCAACACTAATCCCACCTCTGGGAGAAATAGCATTTTAATTTCTAAGCATTATTATACAGTTCTGTCACAAGCTTCTGGCCCTCCCTCCTGCAAAAGCTGAAGATGCCAGCGGCAGCCTTTTCTAATTGGCTTTGTAAGTGGGTGTGACTTTGCAGCAGCCAATAGGAGTCATCAGTTACAGCTCTGGGGCTCCTAGCACAGGCTGTGGGAAGCAGAATCCCAGGGGGTTTGTATAAAGACTGCTGCACAATTATAATGCTTCTACTGTCAGTGGTGGGAACTGCTGTGATTAATTAGGAAAAGATCATCTCAAAATGCCCCTAAATGCTACACCCTACCACATTATACTCTCTTTGATAAAATCAGGATTAGGGGGAATTAAGGGGATTAAGGCAGGCATAAGGCTAGAAAATCGACTCCAGCTCATGATTTAGAATGCAGTCATATTTGTACATTCACAAGACTGTTCTCTGCCTCCAAATCCCAAAGAAGAATTGGAACCACTTGCTAGGCCATTTGTCTAATAAAGGGCTAAACCTAATGTGATCTAGGGGACTCACATATGAGGCCCTCCAAGTTAATCTAGTTGCCTCTCACTGTACTGAATTGTAAGCTCTCACCAACAGGACCCTCTTCACCATTTCCCTTGCCTGTAATTATTCTTTTCCAACTTCAGAGGGCGACTGGTGCTTTATAAAAAAATAGCACCTATGGAGGTGAAAGTAATATCCGTGTGTCTTAAATCTACTGTTATCTTTCCCTGTTTTGGGTGGGAGTCCTGGTGGTTACTGATACATTCTTGAAGCCTCCACTATCCTGTCTCCCAACTCTTGAGAAGTGTTCTTTCTAGGCTTAGAACGAGATGTTCAAAAAAGTCGTCATAGTGAAAAAATGATCGTATCATGAGTTGATGGTAAAAGAAGGGCAATATTTTCAGAAATAAATTTGTCACTTTTGAAAATGTGTCTAAGGAATTTAAAACGATGGTAAGAAGATCTTGATGAACATTGATTTAAAAATTGTGATGTTAAAAATGTCTTTGATTTTGTGTTTGAAACGAAAATTTTCAAAGAAACAAAGGCAATTTTTGTCTTCTCACTCCTGCTAACAGAACTATAATTTGTCTTCTCCAAGATTACACCTTTTTTATTTTGTCGGGCAAAATGACATTAATCAGACAAAAAAGTGACATTGAAACGAATATTTTTTTCTGAAAATACCTTACAATATGACGGTATATTAAACCACACCCAATTTTAAGAAGGATTTTTTCCTTTGACGGAAATGGCAGAATTGGATGCAAATGATTATGGAAAGACATCTGAGAACTGATGGACTATGGCTTAAAGGGATAGTAATGTTTCATAATAAAAGCAGCTCTAATTAATCATCATAGTATTTGGACTTTGGAGAGTGTTATTTCAGTTCTGTCAGAGTTGTAGTTCAGGAGTAATTCAATGACAAAGTGTCCCCCTCCTGCCCCTTTTACTGATGTAACACTGATCAGCCAGATCAGAAGGGAGGTGCCCAGGTAGACTGCAGAGAGGGACAATCTTCAATTAAGATAAGGGAAAAACCTGAAAAACTTGTCATGGGGGGCAGGGCTTTCATTGTTCTCATAGGAAGAAGATTGTCCCCTTCTGTTATCTGTCTGGTCTATGGACTAGATTCCACATCTGAGAAGAGATGGCTTACACTAGGTAAAAGGGACAGGAGGGGAAACTTTGCTTGTGAATATCTCTCAAACCATAAAGGTTTGAGAGATAAGAATTATATCGTTCTTAATGTTTTTTTAATGCCTACAAAATAGAATAATGATTAAATGAAGTATTACTATCGCTTTAAAGGGATAGTAATGTTTCAAAATAAAAGCAGCTCCAATTAATCTTCAAAGTATTTGTGCCATGGAAAGTGTTTTTTCAATACTGTAAGAGTTGTAGTTCAGGAGTAATTGAATGATAAAGAATCCCCCTCTATGAAGATTAATTGGAGCTGCTTTTATTTTGCATCCATCAGTTCTCAGACATGTTTCCATAATTTTTTGCATCCCTTTAAGAACAACTTTTTATTCTGATTACAGACAGTTTCAGTTACCACCACTTTCTGAACATCTCACCCTAAGAGTTTAGGGAATACTACAGTGGGTGCCCCTCCAGTCTCATTGCTTATGAGTTGGCATGGGTTAATATTTTTGGGCCCACAATTACCTAATATAACTCAAATGCCTCCTGTCACATATATAGTAACATAGTAATTTAGGTTGAAAAAAGACTTGTGTCCATCAAATTCAACCCTTTTCCTATTCCTGTTTGGTGTCATTGATCCAAAAGAAGGCAAAAAAACCCCTCAATACAGCAATTTCAAATTCTGCTTTGAATGGGGGAAATAAATTCCTTCTTGATTCCAAATGGCAATCAGATTTCTCCTTGGATCAACAAGCACTAACTAAACATTAATCCCATTAATCCGTGTTTAGTGTGATATAAATAAAAATAAATAGGGATAGTTTTTTCTGTTGATCAGTACCTTGGACAGCAGGTATTTGTGTTAGAAATGAAAAACCATCTGTGTGAGCCACTGAGGCTGCAGTACTATAAGGACTGAAGTAACCAATTCCTCCATAGAAATAAATAAATCGCACATTAATTTAAATGAGGTGTTTAACCCATTGAATGCCAGAGAGGACTCAAACAACCTCTGTGGTATTTAAGGGGTTAAAATATCCATTTAAAGCAGTGAGAATGTGTATGTGTCCCCTTTGATGCAATCTGATATCCTCTCTTTTACTTAATGCAGGGGGTAACCAATGGTGCATGTTTTCAGGATATGTCTGAATGAGCACAGGCAGAACAATTAACCCTTTGAGTGCAATGCATTGCGTTCCCTTCTGGCACTCAAATGGTTAAAGAGACTGAGCCACTGATTAGTCCAACTGTGCCCCAGCTGGGAGATCCTGAAACCATGCAGTGTTGGTAGCTCTTGAGGACCAGGTTTGGCTACCACTGACTTAATGCATATGTCCCAAAGTAATAGGTAGAAATGGCCAGATTAACTCACTGAGTGCTAGAGAGGTATCCAGTGCATTTTGGTGCAATGCTTTGCATACCTGTCTGGCACTCTATGGGTTAATCATAGGGTCCTCTAGGCAATTCACTCTGTGTGCCCCTAGACTCACCCATGACAACACCCACACTCATTATGTGACCTGCCCACAGTCTCAGCTACTGCTGCCTGGCACTGGAAATATTTTCAGCCTATAACAGAGTTAGACAACGTTCGGCTTTGAAGCTGATGGAAACTACAACACCAATCATCTGCTGGCTAGGTGGGTGATTGCAGTTGCAGTTACTAACAACGGAAATATCAGAAGTTGCCTACCCTTGGTCTATAACATACAAACACAAAAGTAAAATAGCCTTATTGGTATATACTCATCATCTCATCAATAAATAAAATGATACATAAAACAACCCTCATAATCCAAGAGGGAATCCTTTTAAAAGGTCGCACGCAAAAGAGCATGTGATCATATGAAACCATGTTGCCATACTAAAATGTCAACATGAGAATCTCACACTGCATGACAGCGCGAGAGTCTCATGTCGTATAGTAAAAGGTCGCATGCTGCCCTGGAGCTATAATAATGTTACATCATGCTCCGTGCTGCCCCGGAGCTATAATAATGTTACAATGTCGTTTTCTTGCTCTCCGTGCTGCCCCGGAGCTGTAATGGAACCATATTATTACAGCTCTGGGGCAGCACGGAGCACAAGAAAATGACACGGTAATATTATTACACCTCCGGGACAGCATGGAGCACAAGAAAATGACATTGTAACATTATTACAGCTCCGGGGCAGCATGGAGCGCAAGAAAATGACATTGTAACATTATTACAGCTCCGGGGCAGCACGGAGCATGACGTAAAATTATTATAGCTCCAGTGCAGCATGTTTTGATACAGCCGGGGCAGCATACAACCTTTTACTATTTGACATGATAATCTCGCTCTGTCATGCAGTGCGAGATTCTCATATCAACATTTTCAGTATGGCGACATGGTTACTGTTTCCTATGGTCGCACCCTCTTTTGTATGCGACCATTTAAAATAATCAAAGAGAAAGGGGTGATGAAGGGGCTTTGGGATTTTGATGGCCACTCCCATCATTGAAGATAGTGGGAGTGGTCAGTACAGCATAGAAAACTCTCATAAGCTGGCTAACTTGGTGGTTGGCTGTTCGGCCTATAGGTAAATAGATAAACAGAGATAGATTGCCAGTTAATTCTTGAAAAGAAGGTGTGTCCTCAAAATGCATAGAAGCCTTGAGGCTTTTAATGTTAATTTAATAAAACAGATTTACTCTTAAAGTGAGTTCCTGTTCCATTCGTGGATTCACTGAGCTATTATACCCTGCATGCTATACCAGTCTGGAGCTTATCAGCTGGTGACTTTCATTCAATGTTGGTAAACCACTGGTTTTTCTAATGATTATTATATCTGTCTAAGAAAGGTGGTTTGCTCCTCTATCTGTGTGTGTTTCTATGGTTTTATGAAGGTCCTTTTGTCCTTTTGTCCTTTGCAGTGCAGCGTCCCATTATTTTAGAACCAGAGGCATAACTTGAAGTCACCGGGCCCTGGTACAAAAAATTGCCATGGCCCCCCCGACCACATCACCCCCACTGGGTATCTCCACTCTTCCCCCAATGCCCACCTCTCCACATTGCCCCCAATATCCACCTCTCCACATTGCCCCCAATATCCCCCTAACTCTCTACATTGCCCCCAATATCCACCTCTACATTGCCCCTAACTCTCCACATTGCCCTCAATGCCCACCTCTCCACATTGCCCCCAATATCTACCTCTCCACATTGCCCCTAACTCTCCACATTGCCCCCAATATCCACCTCTCTACATTGCCCCTAACTCTCCACATTGCCCCCAATACCCACCTCTCCACATTGCCCCAACTCTCCACATTGCCCCCAATATCTACCTCTCCACATTGCCCCAACTCTACACATTTCCCCCAATGTCCTCCTCACCACATTGCCCCTAACGCTTGACATTGCCCCCAATGTCCTCCTCTCCACATTGCCCCAACTCTCCACATTGCCCCCAATATCCACCTCTTCACATTGCCTCCAATGTTCTCCTGTCCACACTGCCCCCATTTCTTCACATTGCCCCCAATGTCCACCTCTCCACATTGCCCCCAACTCTCCACATTGTCCCCAATGTCCCCCTCTCCACATTACCCCAACTCTCCACATCGTCCCCAATTTCCACCTCTCCACATTGCCCCCATCTCTCCACATTGCCCCCAACTCTCCACATTGAAGCCAATATCCACCTCTCCACAATCTCCCCAACTCTACACATTGCCCCCAGTGTCTGTTTCCTACCTCCCTGGTGGTCCAGAGGTATGGCAGTAGAGGTCTGTGCCTCCTTCTGCACAATCCTCTATGGTGCTCCCTCATGGACCTCTCCAATAATGCAGAGTGCGCTGCATTTCAAGAGTGCCGAGCTCAGCTAATTCATGTACATGGTGCCGAGCTGGGTGTAGCAGGGGCAGCTGCGACCCCTGTGACCCGTATTGTTACGCCACTCTTTAGAACACTGAGTGTGGGCAGTAAGATTCCCCCATACACTTACTTGACCTCTGAGTAATGGTGTTCTTCTAATTGTGAGTACGGTGGTGTATAGGGTGGAGGCCCCAATATCAGTACATAACCCTTTGAGTGCCAGAGGGGTACACAACACATTGCAAAGCAATGCATGTGTACCCCTCTGGCACTCAAAGGGTTAATACACTAGGAGGGTCCCTCTTTTCTTTCCTCTGTTTGATTTAATGGGACTTTTAATCTGGCGAATGACAGAGAGGTCTATAACCCATTGCAAAGCAATGCACTGGAGAGTTCTCTAGCATTCAAGAGGTTTAAATCCCCATTTAAATCAACAGGAATTTAGGCATTTGTATTTGTCCCCTATCGTGCGGTTGGTTTGCTCCAGAATAGCTTAGCTCCAGTTCTGTTTAGTCCACCAGCCTTGGTGTGGTTTGTATCCTGTGCAATAAAAGCAAATAGAAATGGCAGGTGGGTGTGTCCTCGTATAAAGTCCTTCTCCTCTCGCCCTTAACAAGCACAGTATCGCCATATAGAATCTACAAAATGCAGTCACTGAAACAGGTATATAAGAAAGACGGTTCAAATTCAAATTAAAATAAAAATATGCAAAAATATTATTTATGTAAAATGCAAATTAAAAATGATGTATACAGTATATATATATGTATATATATATATATACAAAGAATAACATTGCAAGGGATGTATTAATACAGAGCTGAGCTACTTACGCCTACAATTCTCCCCTTAACCCTGTGAGTGCCACGAGGTGTGCAACGCATTGCAACCCAATCTTAATACCACTGGTGCCAGGCAGAGTGCAGTGGGGCAGTCGGTGGGAATTCTGGGGAGGCGTCCCTGTCCTCTACACCTTTTGTATCATCATGTATTAACCCCTTAAAGGGATAGTAACACTTCGTTTTAACTTTATTTTATTTTGTAGGCATTAAAAAAACATGAAGAATGATATAAGTCTTATCTCTCAAACCTTTATGGTTTATGAGATATTCACAAGCAAAGTTCCCCTCCCCACCCCTTTTACCTAGTGTAAGCCATCTCTTCTCAGATGTGAGTCTGGTTGTATGACAGTACAGATAACAGAAGGGGACAATCTTCTTTGTATGAAAACAATGAAAGCCCTCCCCCCCTTGACAAGTTTTTCAGCTTTTTCCATTATCTTAATTGAAGATTGTCCCTCTCTGCAGTCTACCTGGGCATCTCCCTTCTGATCTGGTTGAACAGGGGGGGGATACTTTGTTTGTGAATATCTCTTAAACCATAAAGGTTTCAGAGATAAGACTTATATCATTCTTCATGTTTTTTTAATGCCTACAAAATAAAATAAAGTTAAAATGAAGTATTACTATCCCTTTAAGGAGGGGTATGCATACTGTCAGGAGGGGGATACTTTATCATCCAATTACTCTTGAACTGCAACTCTGACAGAATTGAAATAACATTCTCCAAAGTCCAAATACTATGAACATCAATTGGAGCTGATTTTATTATGAAACATTACTATCCTTTTAAATCTGTCCTGGCAGATTCATACATTTACCCCATTGCCACTAATCTCCATTTAAAGAAGGAAGTAATATGTAACTAACCTTTTGCGTGTCAGAGAGGTATCCAACGTGTTGCAACGCATAGTGTTGGATACCTCTCTGCCATTCAAAGGGTTAAAAGTCAAAAAGCCGATGTCATAGTTATCACTCATGATTAAACACATGGAAGTTCATGGTGGATGTTTTACTCACATTAACTCCACCCCCTGGGCTTTGATGATGACATCATACATTGCATGATCATTAATAGAATTCAATCAAAGCAGAGGAGGTTTTAATAAACGGAGATATGAGTCATTTTATTACATACATTGCAACTGATTTGCCCGAGAATTGCACCATTTTAGACTTTGTGCATAAGGCATGTGTCTTTTCAGCAATACTGAACTGAAATTTAATTAGGACAATCAGTATTATGCAGACTCAGGTACAATTTGCTGTTTGATTGTGCGTTCAGTTTGTATGGAATGTAAAACACTGACATGCTTTGTAGTATCTCATTTAATCAAGTTTACAACATGGCAAATATTTGTTTTATTGACCGTTCAGTGTCTAAATGGAAAGTATAAGGTGCAAAGACCCAATAAATACTACTGATGAAGAATTTCTTCATACATTTACAGCAATCATATCAGGAGTACAGTCACGAACAAACAAAAGGATATTTAACCCACTGACTGCCAGAGGGGCGAGCATTGCATCACATCGCTTTCAGATGGTTAAAGGGCAAGTTTCAGGTTTTCCTAAGTCTGCTCCTATTTTTAGCCATTTTAGGTAAAACACCAGGGCTAAACTGTGCATCCACAAAGTTGCTCCCGTCAGCCATCTGGGATGAGAATGGTGCTAGAAAACTGACTCCCTCTACTGACAGGGTTCTGGAATGCAGATTATAGATCAGTGCAGTGATTCTCAACCAGGGTACCATGGTACTTTGGTGTGCCACGGAAATCAACTTAGGGTGCCCTATGTCTTCTATGAAGACTAACAAAAATGAACTTTTCAATAAAGATTTATAGAAATTGTTATGCACAATATGTTTAGTTTTGTTATTATGATTGTAGGAGCTAATGATAGCTGTATATTTATACTGTACCCTTCTTATGCCCTTAATAAATACATTAAATATGTTAGGGGTGCCCGAGTGTTCTAGATTACATGTTAGGGGTGCCCCGTGCAAAAAAAGATTGAGAACCACTGGATCATTGGCTCTTAGACACAATCTATAAAAGTTATGTATGTAACCTCCACAGCGCCCTAGTGTTGGGTGTGAAAGCCCTTCGCTATAGTCTATGGTGGCTGCACGCAACCCAACTAACAAGTCTGAACTGCGAGACTTCAGATTCTCTCAGATCAGTGTGTTTTGCAGGAATAGTGAGGGAGCACCAGGGGTCTCTTTTGTCTTCATCAGCAGGCAGCCAGTAGGGCACTATCGAGGTGACAGTCGGAAGGGAAAACTGAGAGTGTGTTGGAGGGTGTTTCCATTTGCCGAGAAACCCAGCTTTTCACTGTTTTGCCCCATAAGAGACAAACATAGATTTTGCACCCCAGGAAAAATGGGATCGGAATCTTGTGGTTTACATCCAGCTGTTTTTGACTTCAACTTCTATCTGCGACAAGCCTCTAGCTGTTGCAGTCCAGCAACAGCTGGAGGTGAGCCAGGGCTGGATTTATAATAAGGCAGAGTAGGCATCTGCCTACAGGCGCACCCAACAGAGGGGCGCCTGTCACTAGGATCATGTTGTGTGGTTTTTTTTTTTTTTTAAATTCACCTGAGTCGCCTCCCCCACCCGGCTCCGTGAAGACAGGTCTGTGCCTTCTTTGGCACAGACCTGTAGCTGCTGAGCTCCTTCATCGGCTCTTTAGTAAAACAGAGTGCTGGAAGATGACATCATCTCCCAGCGCTCTGCATTACTGAACAGAAGACCTCGCGGGAGCTCCAGTAGCTACAGCTCCGTGCAGAAGGAGCAGTCACAGACCTCTCTTGCCGCTGGACCACCAGGGAAGAGGTAGGAAAAGGACACTGGCGCAATGTGAGGGTAATATGGAAATGATGGGGGCAATGTGAGCGCAATATGGAGCTGATGGGGTAATGTGAGGGCAATATGGAGATGCTGGGGGGCAATATGGAAATTAGGAGCATTGTGGAGGTTTACAGTGGAGATGGCCCATGGGGGAGCTTCAGATTTCTGTGCCTACAGGCTCCTGAGATGTACATCCGGCCCTGAGGTGAGCCATAGGTTTGTGGACTCAGAATTACTCAAAACATGTTGTAGTCATTGTTATTGTATACTTATTTTTGTAAACCCCTCTTGTGAAAACAGTGCGAAAAGGATTGCCAAATGACGGTTGGATCCGACGCATTGAGATGACTTCGCTAGAGTACAAGAAGCGAAGACTGGGAATGAGAAAAAAAATTCTGAAGTTATAATTATGCTTTCTTGATAATAAGCCTGGATTTAGTATTATATAGGATGTTTAGTAAGACCAGAAACAGCTATTTCCTTTTTTACGTTTAGTTTTTGATAGCCCATCAAAAAGCTGGAAGTGCAATAATTTGATCACAATTAAAGGGACCATATACCTAAATATAAATGTAATGATTTTGAAAAAGTTTTTCATATCTTACATATCTAGCCATTTTTTTTATTAGAAAACCTGTCTGTTTCCAGTTAAATGTATAGATTACGGTAATTATGGCATGCCATGCAGGAACTTCCTGTCTTAGCCATACATGCCTCTCCCCACTCACGGATCTGTAACACAGTGATTAGGGAGGTGGTTAGTACATTGCAGAAAAGTGTGGTTGGAGGAGGGGCTAAAGCAGGAAAAGCATGCATGACATACCTTAATTTTGCATAATTTATCAATCTAAATAACATGAGTTTGTTAAATAGAAAATGGCTAATATAGCGTGCAGATACTTTTTAAATCTCTTTCAAAATCACTGATGTTGATTTTACTTTATAGAGTTCCTTTATGAAAAAAAGTTAACTTACATTTAGACATCACTTAGAGTCAAGTTTCTGCCCCTGGTGGTCATCTGAGCAAGGTAGGAGCACTTCTTCTAGTAGGTCTTCTAGAGTCCGCCTCCTATTTCTACTTCCTGCTTCTCCTCCCCTCTCCCACCATCTGTCTCCATTCTTTGTCCCTCCTACCCTTCTCCCATGAACTGACCCACCTCACTCTCACTGTCTGTCCCTGCCCACTCCCCTTTTCTTTCTAGTCATCCCAATTATGTTTATCTTTCCACTATGTTCCCAATCACTGCCCCCTCCTCTGGGCCTACTCTTGCTTACACCCCTTGGTTTCTTCACCACCTTGCCTCCTCTTGCTGTCCCACTCTCCCTCTATTATTTTCCTGAGTTCCCTTTCCCCTCTCTCCCTCCCCTGTGCATTCCTCATTTATTTGGACTGGCCCAGAATTTTATCCATGTTCTCCAAATAAATTCCACAAACAAAGAACAATTAAACATAGTTATTGCTGAATCCTTTAGAAGTCACCAGTAGGAGTTTCTCAGGTGGGGAAGGGCCAGGCTAGAATCAGTGTTGTCTCTCACTCCCCACAGGTTAACAAGTAGCAGTGCATTTAAGACCATATACTTATGGAAAAGATAAGCAATACTGGCCTTCCCTCCAGAGGTTGTTACTGGGCTAATCTATCCTGGATGCTGGTGCCAGGCTTATTGATCTCACTTTCAACACCACTCCTGCCAGTCACTGCACTGGCTCTGATTAGTCTCCATGATATCCATAAAATACTAACACTGATGTTCACAAATGTGCTCCTCGCAACATATCCAGCCTTATTTTCAAGTATTCTCAGGACTGACCATTAGCTCTGCCAATGATCCCCTACTGCCATCCTCCCTAAACTCACTCATGTCTGCAAGACTTTTCCAAAGCTGCATCCTCACGGCCCTGCTCTGTCAGACTCTCACCCAGCTTCCCAACCTTCAAGTGCTCCATCAAGACTCATCTCTTGAAAGGGATAGTAATACTTCTTTTTATCTTTATTTTATTGTGTAGGCATTAAAAAAACATGAAGAACGATATAAGTCTTATCTCTCAATCCTTTATGGTTTAAGAGATATTCATAAACAAAGTATCCCCCCACCCGTTCAACCAGAGCAGAAGGGAGGTGCCCAGGTAGACTGCAGAGAGGGACAATCTTCATTTAAGATAAGGGAAAAACCTGAAAAACTTGTCAAGGTGGGCAGGGCTTTCATTGTTCTCGTAGGAAGAAGATTGTACCATTCTGTTATCTGTCTGGTCTATGGACTGCATTCCATATCTGAGAAGAGATGGCTTACACTAGGAAAAAGGGGCGGCAGGGGGATACTTTGCTTGTGAATATCTCTTAAACCATAAAGGTTTGAGAGATAAGACGTATATCGTTCTTCATGTTTTTTTAATGCCTACAAAATAAAATAAAGATAAAATGAAGTATTACTATCCCTTGAAAGAATCCTGCCCCAACCCAAGTAACAGCTTCCCTACTCTGCCTAGCAATCTCTCTTACCTTCATTTCAAAAAATGTTCTATCCTTCGTACCAGTACCTACCCTGTGACCAGCTATCTGGTTGGCTTACTCTTCAGACACCCCCAAACCCTGTCATTTGCTTTACTGTCCAGCACCACCCCATAGCATTGCCTCGTGTTTTCTTGCCCCCTGCAGCCTCTATCTTGTAAGTTTTCACAAGCATGTCCTTCTCTCCAAAGGGTCTATACTCGTTTGGTCACTTTTTCTGCCTTTTGCAGAGCCAATGAATATGTTTGCACTTTATAAAAATAATAGTAAAAATATTTAAGGGTGAAATCAATAGCACTATAAGAAACAAATAAAAAGATCCCTCATTTCCACTGTTTTAAAGTGATAGTAATATATGAAATTACATGCATTTAATTGTGCACCTGGTTTGCAAACGAAAGTTGTAGACCATTCAAATGAAGTATATCTTTATAACGAACGTGATCACGGCTCTGCTATAGAGCCGCAGGACAGTCTATGGACCAGGATTTCCGTCTCTAAGTTAGAAAGCTGACGTCAGCACAAGGGGAGGGAAGGGGGAATTTTGCAGACTGATATCTCCCAAACCTTCAGAAAAGGCACAATTAATTAATTTTTTAAATATCTACCTAATTAAATGTATGTAATTTCATGTATTACTATCACTTTAAGTGTGATTTTAATTGCTTGAATGCTTAATAGTCTCTATGCATTGCTTCTTCCCAGTACCTCCCAAATAGCAAATCCTAATGACCATTATGAAGTTTTCCTTGCTTCTTGGTTCAAGAGATAATATGTTTACCTAGTCCTGGAGGCGGACATGACAGTTGCTGGCAGGACTGCAGAACCCAAAACTGTGCTCACAGCACATAGTAATCTTAACCCTTTAACCCTTAATGACTGGTGACGTGCTTGGAAACTTTCCTAAAGAAGCGATGATGGTCCTGGCACGTCACTTATGTTTTGCTCAGACAGCTTCTACGGGAGGGATATGAACACTAGCGGGGTCAGAAATTGACCGCTCCAAGACCACAGTGGTCACTATCAGCCCCCCATTTGGCGAGCCGGCACATGTGACTGAGATCAAAGTAGTTCCTAAGGGGAATCCACTTCCCCGGACAGCTGTTCATTAACTACAAGAGGGCTGTGAAACGTGTTGGTCCTTAAAGATTGAATTAGGCTCTTGTACTCTGCCTGCTTCAGTAACAACAATCGTCATGTTGCTTCCATGGACCTGGCATCCAGTACTGATGCTGTTATCTCTTATCATAGTGGATTTTCTGATCATAGTTAAGTGGGGGTTATTTATTATTTGCAATGCATTAACACCCCTTTTGTCCTTAAATGTACAGTAACTGTTAATATTTAAAAAGTATATATTGTAAGCTTTATCCTCCTGAGTAAAACAAAGGAGCTCTCACTGCTGAGAGGTGATTTATTCAAACGTTATTGCAGTTCAAACTTGATTAATTTTGGTGCAGTTTCTCAATGGCCTGAAATTGTACAGTGGCACTGTTGCTACACCATCCTATGGGCAGATTTGCTAAGACCATAAATCTCTATAGGATGGTATAGCAACAGCGCCACTGTACAATTTCAGGCCATTGAGGAACTGCACCAAAAACAATCAATTTTCAGCTACAATAACTTTTGAATAAAACACCTCTCAGCAGTCAATATATATTTTTACATATTAACTGGTCGTTTTTGTTAGTTCACATATAAAATAAAGTGAAAGCTCAGAATACACTTTGTAAAAAAAATTGTTTTACTACCGATCATCATTAAACAATGTTACAACCAAAAGAAAATGAAGGCAGACAATATACAAAAATATAGAATAATTTCTAAGATATAAAAGTTTGTCAAGTAATGTTAAAAAAAATCAAGTAACCATTAATAACAATGATAGGACATTATCCTAATCACACCACTGAGTGTATAGCTCGTCTGTCATCCATACGTTGATAAATTCTCCTCTGAGGGTCATATGAGCAAGGAAAACAAGCACATCAGCTTGACTATAGAGGATAAATAAACTTTCCCCTATGGAGGTTTTAAACACTTGAATGCTAGCGATGTCACCAATGCTTTGTTTCATGGTGGCCTGGATATTTTTAAGGCATCCTTTAAACCTGCTGGAATTTAGAGTATTTTATTTGTCTAAAACGGTACAACTAGTTACTGGAGGCTCTAGTGCCAATATTTTTTGGACCCCACATCACAAAAAGAATTCTTAGAGGCATAACTAGAAGCTATTGCTCCTTGTTCAGATGACAGTTCCTCAGAGATACAGTACACGAGTCATTCCTACTAAAACTGATTCGTCCCCTTACAGCAAAAACCCAGGGAAATTTGGGAGTAAGTAGGTAAGTAAGGAAGACCTTATTAGTTTTCTATTCTACAGTCACAGGTCCACTGGTCAGAAATGTGGCCTGCTCTTCACCAATTAAAGGTTTAGAATCCACAAGCTCACAGTACCAATAATGTGGCCTGCCACTCACTAAGGCTCTACAGCAGAGTTAAAGTCCATCTTGCAACTCAACCTTTCACAACTGCTTTAGCCTCTCCTTTAATTCAACCAACTCTCTTTCTATTTCATATGGAAGATCAGCATTGACTTGATCATCTAAATATTTCTTAATGTCCTTGACTTCCTCTTCCCAGAATTCCTTGGATATCTCAAAAAGTTCTTCCATGTTAATATCTCCAAGCCCTTTCAGATTCAGAGCTCCTTCAGCTGGGATGTAGCCAATTGCGGTCTCCTTGGCACAGTCTTCTCCGTTGATCCTGTTGAACATCCACTCAAGGACACGGATGTTTTCTCCATAGCCGGGCCACAGGAAGTTTCCTTGCTTGTCCTTACGGAACCAGTTAACATGAAAGATCTTTGGCATCTTGGTACATGGAAGGTGCTCCATGCTGAGCCAGTGGGCAAGGTATCGGCCAAAATTGTATCCGAAGAAAGGCCTCATGGCAAATGGATCGTGCATGATGACTTTGCCTGATTGGAAGAGTAGAGTAGATTAGAAACATGTGGAATTCAAAAGCAGACCAGAACACATGACCAACTTAAAGTGGCAAGAAACCTTTTCTAACTCTCTGAGTACCAGAGGGTACTGGCACGGAGGGGATTAGGTCTTACTGACCTACTGGTTCACGTGTGCGCTAGTCAATTAAGTAAAAATAACTTTTTTTAAATAATCTCAGGCAAGCCACACCTTGGAGTCAGGCATTTGGCCCACGCCGTACGTAGGGTGTCCATGCCTTAGTGCATCTCCCCCCAGAAATCTTTCATGATACATTTTATGAGTTGCATACTACTCTGGCCCTCGAGGTGTTAAAGTACATTTTCTTTAAATAAGGTCTAATTCATGGATCTCCTTCTGGAGATATTGGGAAATATGTATAAATGAAATAATGGAGCAATTATTCAGTCAACCAATTGTACCCTAGGGAATGCATACAAATTTCTATTGATTTAAATAGGGCTGTTAACCACTTGAATGCTAGAGAGATCTCCATGCAATGGATTCAAATCCCCCATTTAATTCAATAGGAAGTTTTAGGACATTCTGTTTGATCTCTGCGGTACACTTGGTTTGCACTACAGTTGCTCCACTTCTGACTCTGTGCATATGTCCCAGAGTGTTACAGATGACTCTTATTCAGTTAATCTTTATGGCAAAAAAAAACATGATTACAGAGATAAAGGAATAGAGCAAAACAATACATTTTATATACCTTTATGCTCAGCAGCTGCTGTTGCCTCGGATCTCATTGCAGACCCAATGAAAACCCCATGTTGCCAGCTCAAAGCTTCATAAACCAGAGGGACACCTTTATATAAAGAGAACGTTGCAGTTATAAAAAAGCATTGAAAGGGCATTGGAGAATATAAAACTTTATTGAGTAGTCACAGAGTTAATAGTTTCTCATTTCCTCTTAGATCTTGTTACGTTACAAAATATCCATGACTATAAATGTTTAACCCTTTGAGTGCCAGAGAGGTACGCAACGCGTTGCGTACCCCTCTGGCACTCAAAGGGTTAACTCAGGGGTAGGCAATTATGTTTCTGTAGCAACAGCGCAACTGTAAAGTTTCCGCCCATGGAAATGCTGAACCCGAAAAATGTAAGCTTCAGCTGCAATAAAACATTTCTCAGCAGCGGGGAAGTGCTCTTGTTTTGCTAAACCCTGCAATTATATTGTTTTTTCAATAATAAAAAGTACTGTCCCTTTAAATTCATAAGAGATTTGGGTTTCCTCCATAAGAGATTTGGGTTTCCTCCATAATTGCTCATCTTTTCTTTTTCTATACATAAGGGCCAATGTGTACGATTGTGTGAGCAGGTGTTTTTCCATCTGGCTGGGGCATTCAGTTTTTCCTTGCACTTATTAGATAGCTGCCTAGATCCCTAAATTTTGAGGGGCGTCTCAGCTGTTTAGGCCACACCCACATTCTCTGTTGTGGGTTTGGCCAGAGCAATTTCAGTGTCCCTGCACAGGTTTTAAAATCCATTACATTATTTTATTTTACTAGAGATACCTCCAATGCATTGCGGAGCAGTGAAAATCTCTCTACAAACCATGGGGATAAAGCTTTTTTTTTTGTTCTTGCTTGTGTATTTTCTGTGCCAGGAAACACTGGAAAGGACAAGGGGCATGGTCATTTGAGGACTGGTGGGGTGGCCATGGGCGGAGCTAGGGGCACCTAGAGTGCCTTGCCCTGGAAATCCTTGGATGTAATCTAGTCCTGCTTGCACTGTTCACTTAGTATAGTACAGCCCCTAAAGCAGGAAGTGGGAGGTGCAGAGGAAAACTGCTTCCTCTGGCCTGCAGAAAAACAGCACAGTCAAAATAATGTATCATTAGTTCTATCAAAACACGGAAACATATCCATGTTTATCTGTTAAACTTAAACTCACCCTTTCATATGAAAATAAACGTATTTCAGGCATTAGTATTCATTTCACACTGGTAACATGCTACCCACATGGCTGGCACTATGTCAATATACTCACTGAAAAATGAATACAAATTGTGACAAATAAGCTTCAAAATACTAACCTGCAGGTCGCCGACCACCGAATATGATGCCTTCAATTGGAACTCCTTCTTGGGACTCCCATTCGGGGTCAATGATGGGACACTGGCTGGCAGGAGTGCAGAATCGAGAGTTGGGATGGGCACAAGGTTCACCTACAGAGAGGCGATTAAACAGGTTTAAGGTAAGATCATGGCACAACAGGTTAAAAGGGTTAAAGACCACATGGGCTTACTGCATAATAATGACATTATGGATCTTAAGTTTAAATGCAAAGTGGAGTAATTCTGGGGCGAAACAATTGCACCATACGAGAGAAATGTAAATTACCATTTATATAAATTACACTTTTAAACCCTTGAATGCTACGGAGACCTCTAACACTTTGTGATGAAGCCGTGGCTGCATTGTGAGACCCAGTACTATAATATAATTGCTCTTTAACTCTCCCCCCATTGCACTTATGTTCTTACCATCTTCCGGGCTCCATTCCTTGTTTTTCCAGGAGGTCAGTGTAACTCCAGGTGCCAGTGACTCCCCAATTCCTTCCCAGTAGATGCCCCCCTCACTTGTCTCTCCCACGTTGGTGAAAATAGTGTTATTTCGAATGGTCTCCATGGCATGAGGGTTGGTTTTCACAGATGTTCCGGGAGCCACACCAAAGAAGCCATTTTCAGGATTGATCGCCCTGAGATTTCCTATAAAAACAAAAGCATAAAAAATGAAACAATCAGATCTTTAGCAATAACAGAACAAGGGGTGTTCTTAACAGAGAGCAGCAAAGTGTATGTTGTGAGAATTTCAATGACTGTAATGTCCCCTTGTCTTCTGTTAACTCTTTAGGTGCCAGCGGGGGGTGGGCAACATGTTGCACCCTCCCGGCACGCAAAGAGTTAATGACTTGGGTGTCATGCTGTAAAAAAGGCTTTGAAACATCGTACTGACTGCAGGATGATATGGGCGATGATTCAAGAAATGGATCAAATCTCAGGTCGTACTAACTGCATAACAGGGGAACATACAAATTTACATTGTATTCAACTCCTAGAATTCTAGAGTGTTCTCCATCACATTGTGAAGTAATGTGTTAGAAACCTCTCTATCATTCAGCCTATCTATCAGTCAACCTCTCTATCATTTAAATGCACCATTCTCTCTGTCATTCAACCTCTCTATCATTCAACCTTTCTATCATTTAAATGCACCATTTAAATCAATAGGAATTTTGGGAATGTTTAGTTCTCCCTATGTTGTTGTTGATTTGTTTAACCCTTTGAATGCCAGAGGGGTAAGCAATGCATTGCAAAAAATGTGCTGCACACCACTCTGTCATTCAAAGGGTTAAGAATGGCTTTGGGTCTTCTTAGTTAATCTGCCTCCTTGGGGGGGGGGGGGTTATTCACTAAGGGGTGATAAAGCGGGTATTACTTTTCCAGTGATATAATTTCTCCAGTTCCTATGTTATTCTATAGAGCCTGTCTACTAAGATCTCCAAAAGCTCTGCTTTATCACCACTTTATCATGCCTTAGTGCATCTCCCCTCTTGTGTCTATATTTGGATGGATGTTTCTGTTCACCATAGAGGAAACATTAAGGAGTTAGTACCATGTTCATCAAATTTCATCCAGGCGATGTCATCCCCTACGCACTCGATCTTCCACCCGGGAACTGAAGGCTTCATCATTGCCAGGTTGGTTTTACCGCAGGCACTGGGGAAAGCTGCAGCAAAATATTTCTTCTTCCCTTCTGGATTGGTAATGCCCAAAATCTGCCAGGACAACAAAACAATGATAAGGAACGGCACAGTCATTGTTATGGAGCTTAGTCTTTGTATACCTGAGGGTTTGCGCAATACTTTGCTAAGCAATCTGTTGTACGTCCTATGTGTCCATAAAGGGTTAACATTCTAAGAGATTTCTAGGTTAAAGTAGAGGTAAACTTTTTCTCATGAAAAAACAAAATTTATATTAGGGATTATACACTCCCTGTGTTGTGAGATTTTTCACTGTGAAGTAATTGAAGCTCATTTTTTAAATAAACTGCAGTTTTCTATTCTGCCCACCATGTAGTGCTATTCATATTACTTATTATGGAGAGCCATAGTTAATGACTCAAGCTCTTCCATAGTGAGCATTATAAAAAAATGCCTTTCAGGCACTATTTGGCGCTGTTTCTAACAGTTTGATTGGAAAAATACATTTTTAGCTGAAATGGATCTTGAATCACCATTGATTCACACAGCAATGACATTATACAAATGCTTAGGAGACATGGATATAAATTAATTAGAATGAGTAAATGTGATGCTGTTTTAATAGTAAATCTAAACATGACCCACTAAGAGAATTTTGGTTTGTTTTGCAATAATTAAAATCTGCTTAACCCCTTAAGGACCGGCGCACGCACGTGCGGCCTGCAATTGAGGACCACGGGGCTTTTTTTTTAAGTTCCGGTTCAGGGCTTCTGGAGCGGCGTGCAGCCGCGCCGGGAGCCCTGAACTCCATGTCGTGCCAGGACCGTCACTGGTCCTTAAGTGGCGGACCGCCTTCACGTTCCAGGCACGTCAATGGTTCTTAAGGGGTTAAACTATAGAGCCATTTTTCCTGTAAAATACATTTTGAGAAATTAACCTTTATGTTTCGGTGGCATAGTGCAACACTTTATGTTAATTCCCTGCACAGTATGCTAATTAACTTTCTTCCATAGCAAACGTATCTTGATAGATAGATAGATAGATAGATAGATAGATAGATAGATAGATAGATAGATAGACAGATAGATAGATAATCTATTCTTACCAGCATATGCTCTGACAGCCATCCCTCTTCCTTGGCAATCCGGCTGGCAATCCTGAGAGCGAAGCATTTTTTTCCCAGGAGAGAATTCCCACCATATCCACTTCCAAATGATATGATCTCCCTGCGATCCGGAATGTGAGCGATGAGAGTGAGCTCAGGATTACAAGGCCAGTTGTTCACCAGAGGCTCTATAATAACGGGAGGAGCGGAGAAAGTAATGTGTATGTGTCCTTAGCAAAAATGTCATTTATATTAGCTTACATTAGAGTGAACTATGTACAAATTAATGTATTAACCCTGCTACATATATACATATACATTTAGGCTAGCCGTGTTATTCTAGTAGTTTAGATGTCAAATGAATGAGTATCACGGTATGTAATAATATAATTTTTCATTTCCTTCTATGTATTTTGTTTTAGATCATGTTTACCATCTTCCTCATATGATTTTTCTATTTATTTCTATGTAAAGCACATAGATTTAAAGAATATAAAGCCAATGTACATTGATACTGATGAAATAAGAAATCCTTATATAATAATTTTCTAGAATGTTTGTCAGTAGAGACTGCCCGAATGCACAGAATGCTGGGAGCACGGAATTCTGGGAGCATGGAATGCTGGGAGTTCTGTGCTGGGAGCATTCTGTGCTTTTGACCAGTCTCTACAGTGCATGACTGCGTCGGAAGCAGGACGCAGAGCGGGACTGGCCTCTTAACATCACCCGGACCTTGGTCCGTGTACACGGGCTTTTACACTAGTGTTAAAATAAAAGAGTATAATCCCTTCAATCTTTGGAAGACAGAGATGTCTGAAACACATTGATTCACATTGCATTTGAGATGGCTTTATCATCCAAGAGGTAAAGGTATAAATGCTTCTAGTCTGGTCGCGTACTTTTTAGTGGAAGAGGGCAGCCTACTGAATGAAGGCATTTCACAAATTCTCCATCTCCTAAAGTCTCCAAGACAGCTTCCCCCATGCGAGTCATAATTCTCATGCTGGCGACGACGTAGGGTGAATCTGACAGCTGGATCCCGATCTTGGACAGGGGTGACCCAACTGGACCCATACTGAATGGAATAACGTACATTGTGCGCCCTGCAAGACAATTAAAATCACATTTAAGGAGATATAGTTACATTCAATGAACCCACTGCTACATATTTTTCTTTCTTTTTTTTTTGAATTTTCAAAGAGCTTTATTAAAGAAGAACAAATGACAGTCGGGAGCACATACAGAAGTCATAAAGAACCAATGTTCAGTACAACAAATGAACAGAGAGAGTGCATTGCTCAATACACAGTCGGTTATCATAGTTAATAAGAACCGACTGCTACATTTTTATGCCCCAGTTTTGGCCTTGATTACATTGCAGTTCATGAGTGTTGTACCTAACAGGTCTATGGAGAAATTTGTAGTTGATGTTACCAATTGCAATGGAATCCAGGCCTTTGTAGCAATAAAAATGTTTACATTAATGGAAATCAAATATAAAAATATTGTCTGAGTGTATAAGAAAGTGCAAGTTGTACCATTTATAGTTCTAGAACTAAACGCTTCCAAATCTAGTGAAAAGTGCAAAAGAAAATCGCTTCACCCAACATGCTGCAGACCTGCACAACTGCTATCATAAATATTAGATCCTTTTACATATATAAGTAAATCTTAAAATATGCCTTTTCAAGTAAGGGCAACAGTTATTTAGCGTTAGTATTTCTTTAACCCATTCAGTGATAGAGCTGTGTGCAACGCATTGCTTTGCATTGCATTAGACACCCCCGGCACTGAAAGGGTTACCTCCTTCTAAGGCAGAACGTCGAATTTACTTAAACATAGGAAAAGCGAAGGGGCCATTGATTAACCCTTTGAGCACCAGAGGGGTATGAAACACATTGCACTCAAAGGGTTAAAACTTACAACAAAAACATGTATTCCTTTATAAATTGCATTTTGTAAAGTTTATCTGCCTTTTAACTCTTTGAGCGCCAAAAAGACATCCAATGCATTGCAACGCATTCAATACCTCTCTGGCACTCACTTGGCAAAAAAAACATTTAAAGGGATAGTAATACTTAAAATGTAAAAAAATATATATTGTAGTGTTTATCCCCCTGAGTAAAACCAGGGTACTTCCACTGCTGAAAGATGTTTTAGTGAAAAGTTATTACAGTTCAAATGTGAATTTTTTTAGGTGCAGTATCACAGTGGCCTGAAATTGTACAGTGGCGCTGTTGCTACATGATCCTATTGAGATTTATGGTCAATTAACCAGAGCTGTACATAGGATGGTGTAGCAACAGCGCCACTGTACAATTTCTGGCCACTGTGATATTGCACCTAAAAAATTCAAGTTTAAGCAGAAATAACTTTTGAATAAAAGACCTCTCAGCAGTGGGAGTGCCCTTGTTTTACTAAGGAAGATAAACCCTACAACATATATTTGTTTACATTTTAAGTATTACTATCCCTTTAACTAAAAAGTTGTTCATTTTCTAATTAAATCCCATCCCCCACCTAAATCTGAATTAACCCCTTGGATACTTAGTAATGCGTTGCAATTTCTCTTTAGCATTCAAGAGGATAAAATCAGCTGGTTTGCCCCAAAACTGTTCCATTTTTTGTTTAAATTCAAGTAGTTAACCCTTTAAATGCCAGAGGGGCACGCAACACATTGCTAACCAATGCTTTGAGCATCCCTCTGGCACTGAAATAGTTATAAAGTGGAGCACAAATAAATCAGCTCACCTTTCATACATCCAGGAAATCGTGATTTGAATGCTTTTTCAAAATCATCTTCCGACATCCAGCGGCCCAGTTGGCTCACCCCGCTTTTGGCAATGGGAACAGTGTCTCTTTGCTCCTGAGTGACGATGACTGTTTTGCTTTCAATCCGGGCCACGTCCTTTGGATCTGTACGGGCCAACCAGCTGATACAGAACACAAGATCAGACGTCACCAGATGAACGTTGCACCACTACACTGGACAGTTCTGTACAGTCTTTATACTGTCATCAGGGATTCACCTCCTGATCTTAACCCTTTGAATACCAGAAAGGTATGCAACACCTTTCTCCACAAGTCCTCGCACACCTCACTGTTACTCAAGATAAATATTGCATACAGTTTATATCTGAATTTCTACAATGCTAAACACCTCTACGGGCTTTCCCTTACTGTCAATAACCATTGGATACTAGATAGGATGTCTTCAGAGTATTTATTCTCAATGTGTTTGAAATCTCTGGGTTGACTTTGTAATATTCTAAGCCTGGCTTCATCTTGAAAACAAATTGGGGCGTTATAAACCACAATAATCAACCCTTTAAACCTTTGAGTGCAGAGCAATGTGTTGTGTTCCCCTCTGGCACTCAAAGGGTTAATGACCAGCGGGGTGTACCCTACATTGGTTAAGCGCACCCATGTACGTAATCCTGACACTTACCAGTTCTCATACTTGTGCAGCCTCTTGATCATTCCAGTTTCCTCCATCTGGTGTAGAATCTTCTTGTTCTCTTCCTCTGATCCATCACAGATGTGGATGTTTGCTGGTTGGCAGATCTTAGCGTAGACTACTATAAAATCTCGCACATCTGGGCTCAGGCTGTTCAGGTCTCCCTGATTCACAATACCAGCGATCTGAAGCTCGGTCTTCATTTGGGAAGGCATTTTGGTGCTTTATCAGAGGCTGGATTGAAAAACAGGAAGGGAGTCTTTGTTTTGAAAAGGAGAGACAACAGTATACACATTTGCCCCCATTGTTATGCCATGACAGAACAATAATAATGCATTAACTGTGTATGACTTTACTGGGCGTAAAAATGTAACCCCCGAATTATAGATATGTCTCCACGGCATTGCTTCTTAGTGTGACGCAGAAATCTCTTGTAATATCTATCTATCTATCTATCTATCTATCTATCTATCTATCTATCTATCTATCTATTATTTATTAATTGAGAGCCAGTTTTCTGTAGCAGTATACATTGGGGTGACAATCAGTAAAGACAGTAACACTAGTAATTATTGTGACAGACATAAACAACAGCCTCTCTCAGGTGTGTAATTTCTTGGGGTACAGAGGGTTCAGGTGTGGCAGGGCCCAAGCATCCAAAGGGGCTCATTGACTCCCAACCAGTTTAGTTTAATCCCTGGTAGAATATGTCTGAGTTAAGGGGCCAAAAAATGGTTTGCCCTCCAATTACTAGTTACACCACTGGTCTGTTTGTCTGACTATCTAAGTATGTCTGTCTAGCTATCTATGTACCTGGCTGGCTGCCTATCAACTAAAAAAAGCTTTCACATTAGAGGAGAGTTTATTGTTGTCTTAGTTTTCATTTGTAGATGGGAGAATCCCAAACTAGAAGGACCATTTTTTTTTCTTTTTCTGCCATCAAATTCTTTTCTGCAGTGTATTGCACTACCAATCCTGATACTTCTATCTACTTATAATGCAGCACTGAAACACTGTGTAGATACATCACGTACAGCTCCATCAGCTCATCTCTCTCTCTCTATACTACCAGCAGTCTATGCTCCCACATTCATCTAAATCATTCTTTATATTCCTCTTGCCCTTCAAGGTTTCATGTTCAAAAGAAAAAGTGTAATCATTCTGGGCCAAACCCATTGTACCAATGGGAACAAATATAAAGTCTCCAGATTCCCACACATTTAACCCTTCATGTGCCAGAGGGCTAAGCATCTCATTGTGAAGCACTGTGTTGCAAACCCATCTGGCACTCAAAGGGTTAAATGGTCTTTTAACCCCCTGAATACTAGAGAGGTCTCCAAAGGTATTATTCCAAAATGTGTTACAGGCCTCTTTAGCATTCACAGGGTTAAAGCCCGCATTTAAATCAATGGGGTGTTGTTTTTGTCCAGTGGTGCAGTTGGTTTGCCTCAGGGTCTTCACCAGTTTTGCTTTTTTGAACATAGGGCCCTTAGATTGTAAGCTCTTCAGGTTAGAAGTCATATGTAGTGGTATTTTGCACGTAGTCTGTAGATGTTATGTGTGTAAGCCTTTGGAGGGCAATATGGATATACATTTAACTCCTAGGATACAAATCAATGCGTAGGAAACATCTATAGCATACAAGGAGTTAATATTGTATTGTATACTGGTGTAAAAGCCCGTGTACATGGGCCAAGGTCTGGGTAATGTTAGCCCTTTGCGTGCCGGTGCCAGAGGGGTACGCAACGCATTGCTTTCAAAGGGTTAAGCGGCCGCTAGCTCACTGCTCCATGCGATGCAGTCTTGCGTCGCCTCACTCATGCGATGCAATCATGCGCAGCAGAGAATGCCCAAATGCGCGCAGTCTCTACTGAGCATGACGACTTCTGACAAACATCCTAGCTAATTATTATATAAGATGTTAGATTAAAGGACACTAAAGGGTTTTATGCACATTTAACCCTTTGAATGCCAGAGGGGTATGAAATGCATTGCACAGCGATGCGTTGCATACCCCTCTGGCACTCAAAGTGTTAAGTAAATTAAGGCTGATGTTCTAAGAAGAACCGGAGACTTTCTGGGGACAAACCATTTGCACTAGAGGGGACAAATAAACATTCCCCAAATTCTCATTGAGTTAAAAAAGGGCCTTAAAGCCTTTGAGTGCTAGATGGGTCTCCAATGAGTTGCAAAGCAATGCACTGCAGACCTTTCTACCAATTAAGTTAAGTCATTTTTAAATCAATGGGAATTTGTAGTCTCCCCCCTACAGTGCAGGTGGTTTACCCCAAAATTGCTCCAGTTCTTCTTAATACATCATCCTCCTTGAGTGACTATTTACAGACAATTACCACACTATGGAACATAAATATATTCTAAATAAAACAGCACACACACACAAAGAAGACTCAGTAAAACACACATTTGTCAGTTCAATAACTGAATGCTATGATATTTTACTGAACATGCTAAATAATAATTATTTAATCCACTGGGTGTCATAGAGGTACCAAATGCACTGCAACACGATACATTGGGTACCTCTCTGGCTCTCATAGGTTTAAAGCAGGAGAAATCAATTATCGGACCTCCAGCCTCTGGCTTGGTGGGGCTGATGGGAGTTGTAGATCCCCCATCAGCTGGATGTCTGGCACGGTAGACCAGGGTACCCCCACTGCTGGTAAATGTTTTAAATCAGAAGTTATTACAACTGAAATTGGCATTCTTAACATCATTTTATGTTTTCTATAATGCACAATCTTGAGTCACTGACTACAGTAAATGATGCAACCACTGCCACCTGTTGACCTCAATAAAAAAAATACAATTTAATGTAGAAAAGTCAGGTTGAAGCTATAATAAGGTTTGAATGACACATTCCCTTTCAGTGGAAGTATCCTTGTTTTAGTAAGCAGGAAAAGCCATTTAACACTTATTATATTCATCATGCAAATATTTACTTGTGCTTTAACTCATTACGGGACAGAAAGGGGTGAAAAGCATTGTTTTGCAATGAACTGTGCATCTTTCTGGATCTTAAAGGGTTAAAATACACACAAATACAATAACAAATAAATCTAAACATGAAATCAGAATGCAAAGTAGCAACTGAATCTGTGTAACCCTTTAACCCTTCGAGTGCCAGAGAGGTTTGGACGCAATGCGTTCCACACCTCTCTGGCACTCAAAGGGTTAAGGATCAGAACTGGGTGCCTTACATTGCTCTGCAATGAGTGGCACCCCCCTTTTGGTCCTTAAAGGGGAAAATACAAGCCAGTTCTATAAAAATAAATGAAAACACAAAATCAGTATGCAAACTTTCTGATTAATTAAACCCTTTAATCCTCTGAGTGCCTTCCAATGCATTGCAATGAAATATGTCTGATGACTCTGGCACTCAAATGGTTAAGGACTAGAGGGGTGTGATTGGTCCTCTGAGGGTTGAAATGAGTTTCAGATATTTAGTTCCTCAAAGGGTTAAAATGAGTTTCAGCTTACTTACCAATGGATGATCTTTTAAATCTGGAAAGTGATGTTAATTTCTTTTATATCTTTTCAAGTCAGGAGAAGATTATCTCTCTGTCTCTCCTTGTGAGACCGAGAAGTCTATTCTCCTTAAATACTGTAAGGGAGCTGGGAAATCCCTCCCACAAAGATGAATCTCCCCCCACACACCCCTCACCTACCTGCCCCCTCCCCTACTGAAAAGAAGAAGGAAAAAAAACACCTTTGGTTGATTTCTACCTTCATCAGTGTCATAGTGTTCTGCCTCTAAGGCCACAAACAGCCTTTGTCGTAAGAGATTTTTCTCAACAACAAAATACCTTTGGAGAGCTAATGATTGTGCAAATTGTTCATAGCAGATGTACTCTGAGCAGAGATGAATTATCACCTTGTTGTCCCACTGGTAGAATTGACAGGACTTGTGAGAGACAAAGGTTTGCTATCCAACAAACAACTTTAACCCTTACAGGAGCTGAATACCCCTAATGGGATAAAGGAACACTATCCCCTCTTAGTAATCTCCCATTACCTCGATATGGCCAGAAAATCATTATGGCCCCTGTGTGTTAGTACTGGGATTAATATTTATTTAGTGCTTGTTGATCCCAGATGAAATCTGATTGCCATTTGGAGTCAAGAAGGAATCCCCCCCCCCATTCAAAGCAGAATTTAAAGGGATAGTAATGTTTCATAGTAAAAGCAGCTCTAATTAATCATCATAATATTTGGGCCATGGAGAGTGTTATTTCAATTCTGTCAGAGTTGTAGTTCAAGAATAATTGAATGATAAAGTATCCCCCTCCCAACCCTTTTACAGATATAACACTGCTTAGCTCAGAGCAGCAGGGAGGTGTCCAGGTAGATTCCAAAGAGGGACAATCTTCAGTTAAGACAAGGGAAAAAGATGAAATATCTTTCAAGGAGGGAAGGTGTTCATTGTTCTCATGGTAAGAAGATTGTCCCTTGCTGTTATCTGTCTGGTCTAGAAACCAGATTCCACATCTGAGATGAGCAGTGTTACACTAGGTAAAAGGGACGGGAGGGGGATACTTTATCATTCAATTACTCTTGAACTACAACTCTGACAGTATTGAAATAACACTCTCTATGGCCCAAATACTATGAAGATTAATTGGAGCTGCTTTTATTGTGAAAAATTACTATCACTTTAAAATTGCTGAAATAAGGTTTTTTTTGCCTTCTTTTGGATCAACAGCTGTAAACAAGAATAGGGAAAGGGTTGAACTTGATGGACACAAGTCTTTTTTCAACCTAAACTACTATGTAAGTATGACTCAATCCTGCATAGATGGACTCTCCAGAATTAATCTTATTTTAAAAATGAATATTAAGTCCACGGAGGCAGACATGTTTCTTTGTTGCAGGACTTATGGGAGGAGTTTGGGGTCCTGCTAAAAGAATTATGTCTGCGTCAATGGACATGATATTCGGTACTAGTTAAAGATTAATTCCGGGGAAGTAATCCATGCAGATCTGATTCACAATGGCCCAGATTAAGGTAAATTGGGGGTTTATTATTAGTAGATGTTTGAAATGCATGGGGCTTCAAGTCCTTCCCCCGCCATAACTTTCCTGTGAAAAAGGACACTTGGCTGGTGGTGGTTACTAGGTACAGGCTGGGCCGTTTCTGGAGCAGTGGAGAGTGGAACTGCATGCAGCTGGGAGCGTCGTTGCCTGTAACAGTGGAACTATATAGGAACAGGGACAGGGTTGCATCATTTTAGAGTGGATATCTCGGCTCCCTCTGCACATATCTGTTCAAGAATGCTATCAGTGAAATGGGAAAAGTTTCTCCTTTCCAGTGATCTGAAACCTGGTGGGTTGACTGGCTGTAAGGACTCAAGTAAGATGACCAGATCTCCCCTTTAAAGCAGGATGATTATAATTATTAAATTCTGCAGGGCTGCATATGATTGTGTGTTTTTTTTCATAAACATCCTTCATTACAGGGGAGGACTGGTCACATTAGATGCAAGACCTGGGGGTAGATGCACTAAAATGTGATAAAGAGGTGATAAACAGGAGGTAACTTCTCCAGTGAGACTGCGTCTCCATTTCCTCCTATGTCATTCTATGGAGTGTAATAGCAATTAAGTAGGAGAGATATTAGTGCATAGACTCCACAAAATAATACAGGAATTGGAGAAGTGATTTTACTGGAGAAGCTGTCATATTTATCACTTATTTATCACACATTGATGCATCTAACCGCAGGACTCATGTTTAAGGCCCAAATTGTTTTGCCAGCCCAGATCTTCTAATGGCGTAACACAGTGCTAGTCTCCCTAATAATAAAGGTTTAGCTGGGAGGCTAAACACACCCTTAACGCATTAGGTGGCACTTAAGATCCAGGTCTTGTGAAAATGAATCACCTTCCTCATTTAGCTGTGATCACAGTAGCCCCATTTTCATTAGGGTTGCCACCCAGCCGGTATTTTACCGGCAGGCCGGTAAAAAATTGGCTTCTGTCCAATGTTAAGTCTATGGAGGGAATGCCATGGCCGGTATTTTTTTTAAGAAAAGGTGGCAACCCTAATTCTCATATATGGGGTAGTAAGATGTCATGAGTAGCGGACATCTGGGATTTAAAAAATATATATTTTCAAGAGGGTTAACCATTTTTCCTTTGCACTCCTCACTTCCTGGTCACTAAATCCCACTAAAATCCCATGTCTGTAACACTTAGCTTTTCACAGGCTTCAACCCTTTGAGTGCCAAAGGGTTAATAGCAGCAGCGCCTCCTGGCTGCAAAACATCTTAACCTCAAGTTGTCAGAGAAACAACAGGGGGGGTTATGCACTAAAGTGTGATAAAGTAGAGATGTCTTCTCCAGTGATATCACTTCACCAGTTCTTGGGGGCTATGCACTAAGGCGTGATAAAGAAGTGATAACCCGGAGATAATTTCTCCAGTGATATCACTTCTCCAGTTCCCATGTTATTCTATGGAGCCAATGCACTAAGATTTCTCCAACGTTGGAGATTTAGGTCACAGGCTCTATAGAATAACATAGGAACTGGAGAAGTGATATCACTGGAGAAGTAATTTCCACTTTATCACCTTCCAATCAAGCCTTAGTGCATATCCCTCCTTATGGTATTCAATAGAACCTATGCACTAAAATCTCTTAGGGATTTCTCAAGGAGAAGTGTTAGTGCATTGGCTCCATAGAATAACACAGGAATGTAATTAATGATATCACTGGAGGACTTATCTCCTCTTTCTTATAATAGTAAGGATGATGAAAAAAGAAATGGGGTAATTCTGGAACAAACTGTGGTAATTCCGGAACAAAGAAATGGGGCAATTCCAGAACAAGCCAATTGCACCACATGAGAAATAAAAAATTCCCCAAATTCCCATTGATTTAACCCCATGAATGCCAGAAAAGGTAACATAAAACTCTTGGCATGCCAGACAGGTATCCAATGCATTTCAGAGCAAAGAATTGGATACCTGTCTGGCGCTCAAAGGGTTTAAATTGGGATTGTAACCCTTGGGATGCAAGACAAGTGTCGTACCCATTGTGAAGCAGTCCATAGCAATATCTCTGACATTCGAAGGGTTAAAAAGCCCTTTTCAAATCAATGGGAATATATATGTGTCCCCTACGTCGCAGCTGGTTTGCTCTATAATAATTCCAGGGGGAGATGCTCTTGCACTTAGGTGATAAAAGAGGTGATAAAGCGGAGATGACTTATTCAGTGATATCACTTCTCCAGTTCCTATGTTATTCTATGTTATTCTATAGAGCATAAGCACTAAGATTTCTTCATCTTTAGAGATCCTAGTGCATAGTTTCTATATAGGAACTGGAGAAGTGATATCACTGGAGATATTATCTCCGCTTTATCTCAGTGCATAACCCCCACACTCAGTTATTTTTAGTAAATTAGCTTACATAATAGCGTTAGTGCTACCAGTCTTAGTGGCAGCAATGCATTGTATACCCCCTGGTACTCTAAGGGTTAAATGCCCACAAGGCTTTATATGCTAGCAATGCCTCCAATGTATTATAACAGATTGCATTGTGAGGGATACACAGGTCTCCAGTTTATTGCATTGCACTCAAACGGCATTATACATAAACGTGGGAATATTAACCGCTTGGACTCTAGAAAGGTCTTCAAAGCGTTGTAGACCTTTCTAGCATTCAAGGGGTTAAAGCAACACACCTTTATTTTCTTGCAAAAACACGGTTAACCCTTTGAGTGCCAGAGGGGTAGGCAACGCATGGCACTCAAAGGGTTAACCGAATTTCCCAATATGTCTCTATCTCCCGCAAATAGAAAGCTGGCAGAATGGATTTATACACATTCACCTTTCCCCTAGTTGAAATCTGATGCAAGAACACTTGGCTGTTGCTTTGCAGAAGCAAGGCCGAGCCAGATATTACATCAGATAGAGGATGGATCGGGGAAAGTTCCACGCCGGGCAGGCAAGTACACACTGCTCACACCTGATTGGCTGGGATGCGGGGGCTCGTACGAGGCGTGCTGCCCGGGATTGGAAGGATGTTTTCAGCTGATTGAGAAAACTGTTGGGTGGGGCTGAATCACTGTCTGTCTCCCTTAGTCACGGTGAGTCCTGTATCAGTGCTGCAGAGTAACCCGATACCAGCCTGACAGGTCGGACTGTGCCCAGCAGCACCCTGACAGTAAAGGTGTTAAATGCACGACATTTATACTAAAGGGGGCCAGTTACTAAAGTCTGCTAAGAACAGAAGTGAGAAAATAATTATGGAAAGGGAAAAAAAATACATATTATTTATCCATATATAGAAAGTGCGTGGAGACAACTTTTATTTTAATGTGGTTGTCTATGTACCCGTATATACAAGCCCACATGCAAGTGCAGACGTGTTTTTGCTTTTAGCTGTTTTGGTGAAAATTGGTTGCATTCCAGCAATTTTAAATGTTTTATTCTTTGGGTGTGCTTACCAAAACCAGAGAAAGCACAGACTACTCCCTTCACGTGCCGCTGAACCCCCGGGGATGAGGCCCCCTCCTGTCCAGCACAGGTAGGCAAGTACGAGGGGCTGCAGGAAAGGGGGATTGGGAGAAAGAAAGAAAGAGGGGAAAATGATTAGAGCAGGGAGGGAAAGTAGGAGAGAGAGTGGAAAAAGCCTGGGGGGAGGGAGAGGGGTTAGAGAAAGAGGTGAAACAGACTCAGGTGAGTGAAAGAGGGGGAAAAGATAGGGGCTTCCCTTAATTTGTCCTTCTCTTTCCTTTGCTCCCTCACTTTACCCTTTCATTCCCCTTTTACCTTTCTTCACCTCCTTCCACTTGTTCTCCCTGCTTTGATCCCCTTTTGCCTTCCCCACAGTGCATTCAATCCCAATCCTCAATCTCTAAAACAACATATAATTCCCAAAACAGTTCACTAATGAAAGGTGCTACTAGTGATACCACAGAGTTTACAATTCTATAACTGCCCATAAGTAATGGAGCTCTCTTTCCATTGTTAGCACTGCGACATTAATAATGTAGCCCCATTTTAACTGTGAGCTCTGTAGTATCACTAGTGTAACCCCATTTCAATTCTAAGCTCTGTGGTATCACTAGTGTAGCCCCATTTCAATTGTAAGCTCATGGTATCACTGGTGTAACCCCATTTCAATTCTAAGCTCTGTGGTATCACTGGTGTAGTCCCATTTCAATTCTAAGCTCTGTGGTATCACTGGTGTAACCCTATTTCAATTCTAAGCTCTGTGGTATCACTAGTGTAGCCCCATTTCAATTCTAAGCTCGTGGTATCACTGGTGTAGCCCCATTTCAATTCTAAGCTCTGTGGTATCACTGGTGTAGCCCCATTTCAATTCTAATCTCTGTGGTATCACTGGTGTAGCCCCATTTCAATTCTAAGCTCTGTGGTATCACTGGTGTAGCTCCATTTCAATTCTAATCTCTGTGGTATCACTGGTGTAACCCCATTTCAATTCTAAGTTCTGTGATATCACTAGTGTAGCCCCATTTCAATTCTAAGCTCTGCGGTATCACTGGTGTTGCCCCAACTCACTTCTAAGCTCTGCGGTATCACTGTTGTAGCCCCATTTCAATTCTAAGCTCTGCGGTATCACTGGTGTAACCCCATTTCAATTCTAAGCTCTGCGGTATCACTGGTGTAGCCCCATTTCAATTCTAAGCTCTGAGGTATCACTGGTGTAGCCCCATTTCAATTCTAAACTCTGTGGTATCACTGGTGTAGCCCCATTTCAATTCTAAGCTCTGTGATATCAATAGTGTAGCCCCATTTAAATTCTAAGCTCTGTGGTATCACTGGTGTTGCCCCATTTAAATTCTAAGCTCTGTGGTATCACTAGTGTAGCCCCATTTCAATTGTAAGCTCTGTGGTATCACCAATGTAGCCCTATTTGAATTGTAAGCTCTGTGGTGTCACTATGTAACCTCATTTCAGTTGTAAGTGCTGTGGTGAAACTTTTGTTACCTCATTTAGATTATAAGCACTATTGCAAACTTTTAAATATATTTAACCCCTTGGATGCCTGGAGGGTGCCTAATGCATTTATTTGCAATGCTTTGGTAACCTCTCTGGCATCCAAGGGGTTAAAGCATTCATGCTAAATTTCATGAAGATGGTACTAATACCTCTCTCCACATGAATGAGCAAACAGAGAAAGGACTGCAGGAGGTGCAGGTTGGCTGGGGGGGGATCTCAATTTGGGATCCTGCCTATGGCTCTATGGAATCTTAATCCTGCTCTGGCTGTTGCCTTCCTTTTTTAACCCCTTAGATGCTTGAGAGCTTTACAACATCTTGATGAACACTGAGTTGGAAACCCCTCTAGCAATAAAAGGGTTCAATACACTAAGCTTTCAACAAAGCAAAATGACTATGAATTACAAACGCCTGATAGTGTTGAGCGAGCACCCCGATGCTAGGGTGTTCGGGTGCTCTGACCGAGCACCCCCTGAGGCTCGAGTGCTCGGCCGAGCACCCGAACCCCATTGCATTAAATGGGAGGACTCGAGCATTACACCAGGCACCCCCTGCTCTGATGAGGGGAGGGTGCCTGGTCAATGCCCCCCTTCATCTCCACAATGCCCCTCTTCCACAATGTCCCCCTTCCACAATGTCCCCCTTCATCTCCGCAGTGTCCCCCTTCATCTCCGCAATGCTCCCTTCATCTCCGCAATGTCCCCCTTCATCTCCGCAATGCCCCCCTTCCACAATGTCCCCCTTCCACAATGTCCCCCTTCATCTCCGCAATGTCCCCCTTCATCTCCGCAATGCCCCATTCATCTCCGCAATGCCCCCCTTCCACAATGTCCCCCTTCCACAATGTCCCCCTTCATCTCCGCAATGTCCCCCTTCATCTCCGCAATGCCCCCTACCTCCAGTCCCTGGTGGTCCAGCGGAGCGTCTGCAAGATCTGTGCCTCCTCCGGCACAGATCCCTGCCACCCGAACATGGCGGGCGAGCACATGGCGGTACTCGTACGAGTACCGCCATGTGCCGAGCAGAGCGATGCTCGAGCCGATCCGAGCATCGGCCGAGCATGCTCGCTCAACACTAACGCCTGACAATAATATTAAAATTCATTTTGATGTGAATTGATGTCACAACTTGTTCCCAGTATTCCTTGTAATCATAATAATGTAATAATGCTGTGTCACATTGTGGGTATAAAAGTTGCATCACGCTTACACGAGAGGCCATATTCAGAACACTAAACAAGAGTAATTATGGATCAAATCAACTTCATCATAGGGGCACATGAAATATACTGTTGACCTAAACTGTGTTTTTAACCTCTTAACTGCTAGAGAGGTCTTTAATGCATTGCCATGCAAAGCGTTGGGGACCTATCTTGTAATCAAGGGGTTAAAAGCCCCAGTTACTTCCGCCAAAGTAATTCTGGAGCAAACAGCACCATTGGAAACAAATACAAATCTCCATTGCTTTAAACTGGCTCTCTAACCCACTGAATGACGGAAAGTGCCTCAGTGATTTAGAGATCTCCCTAGTATTCATGGGCTGAGATGCACTAAATTTCAATGAGGGATCAGGATGGTGATGTGTCAGGTCTGTGTCGTAGGCATATCACCAGTATGTCTGGTCGGTGTGTAAGTAGTCGTGTGCGGGATATCTAGAGAATATCTATCCCGAATCACGGCCACAGACACAGAACCTGCGCACCGGTCAGCTATGCCAATATCCAAGCAGGGAAAAAAAAAACACAAATTCACACCAATGATAATTCAATAGTACTTAACTCCAATATATGATGTTATTAATATAGATGTGGATGAATGAAATGTAAGATGAAATGATGGATTGATGAGATGAAAAATATGAGATGATCGATGGTATCTTTCACACGATATTACCACAATTCATAGATCTATAGTACTTGGGTTTCCCCCTGATGCCTTCCAATGCTGCGTCCCCACAGACAACCTTATCTCTTGGTCACCAAATATCTACAAAAGAGGAGCGCAAAGGAAAGCATCTAAGAGCATCAATCGTTTATTAGTGATCCAATGCGAGGAATACTCTACACACTCACCAGAAACCTCATGTATATATGCCTGTCAACTCCCGGTTATTCCGCCTCCCGCAGTTCACCCAGACAATTCTGATATTGTAGACGCTTCTAAATCTTTCAGATAGCCTGTAATTCCTATGGTATCCAAATAAAGAGGACTTGGTTATCCACCGAAACGGATCCAAACAGTTCTTTTTTCTCCACTATGGTGTTCACCATCCGCCGTTCGCGTCTTCTTTCTCCGAGTACCGGTGTCCTCTGAGGGCATGACCGGGAGTTCCAAAGCGAGGTCTGGAATCAAAATCACCCAACCCGTATCGTGGCTGCACTCGCCACTTCCTCAGGAAACTGAGTTATAATAACTAGTGCAGCTCCACTTAACTGTAAGCTCTGTGATATCACTTGTGTAGCTCAGTTTCAGGTGTTATGCTACAGAGCTTACAATTGAAATGTAGCTACACTAGTGATACCACAGTCATGCTAGTGATACCACAGAGCTTACAACTGAAATAGAGCTACAGTAGTGATACCACAGAGTCATGCTAGTGATACCACAGAGCTTACAACTGAAATCGAGCTACAGTAGTGATATCACAGAGCTTACAACTGAAATGTAGCTACACTAGTGATACCACAGAGCTTACAACTGAAATGTAGCTACACTAGTGATACCATAGAGTCATGCTTATTGATACCACAGAGCTTACAACTGAAATTGAGCTACAGTAGTGATACCACTGAACACACAACTGGAGCTACACTAGAGAAACACAGACATTTCAACTGAAAAAGTGATATTAGAGAGCTATCAACTGAATTATAGCTACACTATTGATACCACAGAGCTTACAAATATATAACTACCAATGGGTTGTCATTTAATTGAAAGCTCTGTGGTATAACCATTGTTGATATGTTTCAAATGGGGGAAAAGAGAGGACAAAAGGGGAAGAGGAGGAAAAGGAAGGAGAAAATTGGAAAGGGGGAAAAGAAAGGGCACGTGGGATGAAAGGGCAGAGTAGGAGAAGTAAGGATGGGAGGAAGATGGGTCTGTGCCAGGATGGTACCTACTATGACTGAGAGAAGCTAATCCTATATAATAATTTGCTAAAAAGTGTGTAACGATGCAGTCATGCGCAGTAGAGACTGCTGTATGTGCCGCAGTCTTGCACAGTAGTACTGAGCGTCAGCTCTGTATCAGCCGCGGCACGGGCAGTCTCTACTGCGCATGACTGCCCCACGACCAGCTGGCACTATATCGGCCGCGGCATGGGTAGTCTCTACTGTGCATGACTGCCCTGCAACCGACTGGCACTGTATCTTCCGCGGCGTGGGCAGTCTCTACTGCGCATGACTACCCCGCAACCGGCTGGCAGTGGCCCGTGTAAAGGGGTCTTCAACTAGTGTCTTAATATTATGTTAAAGGGGGAGTGGATAGGGATAAAGAGTGGGGCTAATATACTAACAACAGCAGCACAATTCTGGAGAAAACAAACTGCACCATAGGGAAAAAATAAAAATGCGCTAATTACCCATTCATTTATATTGGTCTTTTAACCCATTGAATGCTAGAGATGTTTCTGGAGAGCCATCTAGCATTCATACAGTTACAAGCCCCATTTTAGCCCTATTTCCTCTTTCCCTGTGGAGCATTTGATTTGCTCTTGAATTCTATAATATGAACCTAGTATATCAGCCCCAGTGTGAGTACATAATAATCAATTCATTCTTAAGATACTGCTGGAAAAAATTACAAAGAACCACGATGTAAGCAGTATTTCTTTTTTATGAACATGGGACTTTTTTTAATGCCCTTTTGCGTATATAACCATGCCCCAAAAATGTAAGAGAAAAGAAAACCCTGCAAAACTAGCACTCATATACAGACTAATGCCAAAAACCCAGTATACTGAAAAGGAGGAGAGTCCTAAACCCTAACTTTTATTGATCATACACAAAAGATGCATGAACTTACATTACATCTCTTACATTTTGGTTCCTATATTTTATGTGGGTTTGTCTCTTTTAGTCCAACCATTCCCCAGTCTGGGCATATCTTTTTTTTAAATATTAACCTTTTGAATGCCAAAGGGTTAACAAATTCACAAAAAAAGTGCTGCAAACACACTAGTCTGGCAGCTACAAACCTTTGGAGATACATTTATAGACATAACTACCTGAAGTGCTATTTTATGTACATGCATTACGCCAATGCAAATGCATGATATCTAAAAACAAATAAAGTGTTAGTATCCCTTTAAAAACTACACCAATCCTGTTTACAAGAATTTAAATAAAAAAATGCAAGACTTTATAGTGTTGTTAATCCATGAAAAATATTTTTACAAGTCCTGCGTCAATGCTTAAGGTCAACTCAAAAGGAATTAACAAAAAAAATTGCATTTAAATTAAGACATGTTCAAAAATCATACAGGAACATATATATATAATGATGATTCAGCAAATAATCTAAGTTAATGAGACACTTTTAGGGCTCGATACAAATGTTGCAGATGACTGTTTTTTCTGCCAATGGCATTTTTTCAAGCACAGTAAGCTATTCAAATGCCCGTGCTGTGAAAAAATACTGGCAAAAAAAAAGAGCCGTCGTGTGATAAAGTTAAGAGGTGTTTTCATCCATTGAAAATGATGAAAACACCATAAATATCAATTCAGTTGTCTGCGTTAGCCATGAAAATCCGATAAGGGACTCAAGTTATTGCAGGAAAGTTAAGACCCAGTTTTTTTTTTTAATTCAGTTCCTTATCAGTTCTTCAAACAGCCGACGCAGAAATTTGAATGAAAAAAAAGTTAAAAAAAACCTTAAAGGGATAGTAATGTTTCATAATAAAAACAGCTCTAATTAATCATCATAGTATTTGGACTTTGGGGAGTGTTATTTCAATTCTGTCAGAGTTGTAGTTCAAGAGTGTCCCCCTCCCTCCCCTTTTACTGATGTAACACTGCTCAGCCAGATCAGAAGGGAGGTGCCCAGGTAGACTGCAGAGAGGGACAATCTTCAATTAAGATAAGGGAAAAACCTGAAAAACTTGTCAAGGGGGGGCAGGGCTTTCATTGTTTTCATATAAAGAAGATTGTGCCCTGCTGTTATCTGCCTGGTCTATAGACTGCATTCCACATCTGAGAAGAGATGGCTTACACTAGGTAAAAGGGGAGGGAGGGGAAACTTTGCTTGTGAATATCTCTTAAACCATAAAGGTTTGAGACATAAGACTTATATCGTTCTTCATGTTTTTTTAATGCCTGCAAAATAAAATGAAGTTAAAATGAAGTATTACTATCCCTTTAAGTCCACAGTGGATGTATTGATATGGGGCCCTAAGCCCTATATCAATACATCCAAAGCATGAAAAATGTGTCAAACGTTAGTAGAATTAACCCTATGAGTGCCAGTGGGGTATAATTACCCTGCCAGCATTCATAGGGTTAATCTGACTAAGTTAAAAAACAACATCCCATTAAAAGTAACACCATTAGTCCTGATGTCCAGCGGAGTCCTCAATATGCTGGTCATCTTCTGTCCTTCTTCTCTTCTTTCTTCTATCCTCTGTCCTTCTTCTCTTCTTGCTGTAAATAAAGTATTACTATCCCTTTAAGTCCACAGTGGATGTATTGATATGGGGCCCTAAGCCCTATATCAATACATCCAAAGCATGAAAAATGTGTCAAACGTTAGTAGAATTAACCCTATGAGTGCCAGTGGGGTATAATTACCCTGCCAGCATTCATAGGGTTAATCCGACTAAGTTAAAAAACAACATCCCATTAAAAGTAACACCATTAGTCCTGATGTCCAGCGGAGTCCTCAATATGCTGATCATCTTCTGTCCTTCTTCTCTTCTTTCTTCTATCCTCTGTCCTTCTTCTCTTCTTGCTGTAAATAAAAAAAAAATATCAATAGAACGCATAAACGATTACATAGTTTAACCCCTTGAGTGGAAGAGGGGTACGTAACACATCACAAATCAATGCATTGCGGACCTCTCTCAGCTCAAAGGGTTAAGCAATGTATTCAGTTCTCAGCTCAAAGGGTTAAGCAATGTATTCAGTGCCCAGGAATATATACAAATGCCGCCATTATGTGTCTAAAAAAAAAGCCATTAGACTAATAAAACGTGCTCCAATATATATAAAACAAAAATATATTAATATTTTGCTTAGCTTTCTAAATAGTCTACGCTGCTGTGTGTGGCCGCAGAGGCGGCGGCTGCAGAGACAGTTCCGTGTGCCATAGGTTTCCCCTCCTCTCCCTCTCTGGCCAATGCCCATTCCAAAGTGAGGAAATTGGAACAGAGACTGCCTTTATTTATGGGCAGTCTCTGAACCAATTCCCTCACAGCCATTTGCTGAGATGTGCTTATGCACATCCCAGCCAATCAGTTTAAAGCACAGTCACTCGAATATGATTGGCTAGGATGTGCGGCATATGTATATATTCCTGGGCACTGAATGCATTGCTTAACCCTTTGAGCCAAGAGGTCCACAACGCATTGCGTACCCCTCTGCCACTCAAGGGGTTAAACGATGTAATCATTTATTACTTCTTTTACTCCTTGTCTTTTATATTTACAGCAAAGAAGAAATAAGACTGAAGAGAAGGCAGAAGAAAGAAGAGAAGAATGAAGGGAAGACTGAAATGAAGACAGAAGGAGAACAATGGATGACAGGTAAGTTTAACACAGATTAGCGGCATTTCTGGAACGTAACGCACAAAACGGACATTTGGATACCAAACCAGACATTTTCTTTTGTCAGTCGATATCCATTTTACCTTACCAGCATTTTTATCTCCAGCATTTAGATCGAGCCCTTAATGTCATAACCCAAAGCAATGATAGTCGACCGGGATCATCACCCCAAGGGCTGCATCCAGTATGTGGCCTTCAAGCAATATGTTGGCAATCTCTAAGGCGCCCAGGTAGACATGACATTAACCCTTTGAATGCCTGAGGGATGCTCAATGCATTACAAAGAAATGCTTTGTGCACCATCTAGCACTCAAAGCTTTAAATATACATCTATTTAATTTTAAAGAGACGTTAAAGATGCCTATATGTTTCACTAGCCATTTGTTTGGAATATAAATCATTTTTGAGAACTTAAAGGGATAGTAATACTTCGTTTTAACTTTATTTTATTTTGTAGGTATTAAAAAAACATGAAGAATGATATAAGTCTTATCTCGCAAACCTTTATGGTTTAAGAGATATTCACAAGCAAAGTTTCCCCTCTCGCCCCTTTTACCTAGTGTAAGCCATCTCTTCTTAGATGTGGACTGCACTCCATAGACCAGACAGATAACAGCAGGGGACAATCTTCTTCCTATGAGAACAATGAAAGCCCTGCCCCCCTTGACAATCTTTTCAGGATTTTCCCTTATCTTAATTGAAGATTGTCCCTCTCTGCAGTCTACCTGGGCACCTCTCTTCTGATCTGGCTGAGCAGTGTTACATCAGTAAAAGGGGTGGGAGGGGGATACTTTGTCATTGAATTACTCCTGAACTACAACTCTGAGAGAATTGAAATAACACTCTCCAAAGTCCAAATACTATGATGATTAATTAGGGCTGCTTTTATTATGAAACATTACTATCCCTTTAATCTTTATTTGTTGATGAATGGTGGCACAGCCTGGCATTGTATGCCAATTCGTTCCTGTGCTGGGCCAGTATTATCACACATCTGGTAGAAGAAGTGCTATTTAGTAAATCTCGCTTCTAAAAACACAAATAATTTCATTTGCAGTCTCAATATTCCCATTCTTTGTTTACGATTCACATTTTTAGCCTGTATTTTCTGAATTAATTTTTGTATCATTTTTAGTCTTTTGTTCTGTATTTTAGTCTGGTTTTATATAATGAATTTCTGTGTTAATAATAAGGTATTATACCACTTTCTACCTGGTATCTGGACTGCATACAGTTTAATGCAGATTAACCCTTTGAGTGCCAGATAGGTATCCAATTAAGTGATTATGTTTCCTCGGTAGGTCTGTTACCCTGGGAGCAGTCCCGATGATGATCCTGGGGCCACATTATGGGCCCTGGTGGAGAGAAGAATGAGGGTCTGAGAAGAGATCAGCGGTGCTCGCTGGCTGATCTGTGATGGATCCCAAGAGACCGGGATTCTGGAATTCCGCCTCCATCTGCCTCCATGATATCAGTACTAGTTACAGATCATCCGCCTCCATGATATCAGTACTAGTTACAGATCATCCGCCTCCATGATATCAGTACTAGTTACAGATCATCCGCCTCCATGATATCAGTACTACTTACAGATCATCCGCCTCCATGATATCAGTACTACTTACAGATCATCCGCCTCCATGATATCAGTACTACTTACAGATCATCCGCCTCCATGATATCAGTACTAGTTACAGATCATCCGCCTCCATGATATCAGTACTAGTTACAGATCATCCGCCTCCATGATATCAGTACTACTTACAGATCATCCGCCTCCATGATATCAGTACTAGTTACAGATCATCCGCCTCCATGATATCAGTACTAGTTACAGATCATCCGCCTCCATGATATCAGTACTAGTTACAGATCATCCGCCTCCATGATATCAGTACTACTTACAGATCATCCGCCTCCATGATATCAGTACTAGTTACAGATCATCCGCCTCCATGGCCATGATATCAGTACTAGTTACAGATCATCCGCCTCCATGGCCATGATATCAGTACTAGTTACAGATCATCCGCCTCCATGGCCATGATATCAGTACTAGTTACAGATCATCTGCCTCCATGATATCAGTACTAGTTACAGATCATCTGCCTCCATGATATCAGTACTAGTTACAGATCATCCGACTCCATGATATCAGTACTAGTTACAGATCATCTGCCTCAATGGCCATGATATCAGTACTAGTTACAGATCATCTGCCTCAATGGCCATGATATCAGTACTAGTTACAGATCATCTGCCTCCATGGCCATGATATCAGTACTAGTTACAGATCATCTGCCTCCATGATATCAGTACTAGTTACAGATCATCTGCCTCCATGGCCATGATATCAGTACTAGTTACAGATCATCTGCCTCCATGGCCATGATATCAGTACTAGTTACAGATCATCCGCCTCCATGGCCATGATATCAGTACTAGTTACAGATCATCCGCCTCCATGGCCATGATATCAGTACTAGTTACAGATCATCTGCCTCAATGGCCATGATATCAGTACTAGTTACAGATCATCTGCCTCCATGGCCATGATATCAGTACTAGTTACAGATCATCCGCCTCCATGGCCATGATATCAGTACTAGTTACAGATCATCCGCCTCCATGGCCATGATATCAGTACTAGTTACAGATCATCTGCCTCCATGATATCAGTACTAGTTACAGATCATCTGCCTCCATGGCCATGATATCAGTACTAGTTACAGATCATCCGCCTCCATGGCCATGATATCAGTACTAGTTACAGATCATCTGCCTCCATGATATCAGTACTAGTTACAGATCATCTGCCTCCATGGCCATGATATCAGTACTAGTTACAGATCATCTGCCTCCATGGCCATGATATCAGTACTAGTTACAGATCATCTGCCTCCATGGCCATGATATCAGTACTAGTTACAGATCATCCGCCTCCATGGACATGATATCAGTACTAGTTACAGATCATCTGCCTCCATGATATCAGTACTACTTACAGATCATCTGCCTCCATGATATCAGTACTAGTTACAGATCATCTGCCTCCATGATATCAGTACTACTTACAGATCATCCGCCTCCATGATATCAGTACTAGTTACAGATCATCCGCCTCCATGGCCATGATATCAGTACTAGTTACAGATCATCCGCCTCCATGGCCATGATATCAGTACTAGTTACAGATCATCCGCCTCCATGGCCATGATATCAGTACTAGTTACAGATCATCTGCCTCCATGGCCATGATATCAGTACTAGTTACAGATCATCTGCCTCCATGATATCAGTACTAGTTACAGATCATCTGCCTCCATGATATCAGTACTAGTTACAGATCATCCGCCTCCATGGCCATGATATCAGTACTAGTTACAGATCATCCTCCTCCATGATATCAGTACTAGTTACAGATCATCCGCCTCCATGATATCAGTACTAGTTACAGATCATCTGCCTCAATGGCCATGATATCAGTACTAGTTACAGATCATCTGCCTCAATGGCCATGATATCAGTACTAGTTACAGATCATCTGCCTCCATGGCCATGATATCAGTACTAGTTACAGATCATCTGCCTCCATGATATCAGTACTAGTTACAGATCATCCGCCTCCATGGCCATGATATCAGTACTAGTTACAGATCATCTGCCTCCATGGCCATGATATCAGTACTAGTTACAGATCATCTGCCTCCATGGCCATGATATCAGTACTAGTTACAGATCATCTGCCTCCATGGCCATGATATCAGTACTAGTTACAGATCATCTGCCTCAATGGCCATGATATCAGTACTAGTTACAGATCATCTGCCTCCATGGCCATGATATCAGTACTAGTTACAGATCATCCGCCTCCATGGCCATGATATCAGTACTAGTTACAGATCATCCGCCTCCATGGCCATGATATCAGTACTAGTTACAGATCATCTGCCTCCATGATATCAGTACTAGTTACAGATCATCTGCCTCCATGGCCATGATATCAGTACTAGTTACAGATCATCCGCCTCCATGGCCATGATATCAGTACTAGTTACAGATCATCTGCCTCCATGATATCAGTACTAGTTACAGATCATCTGCCTCCATGGCCATGATATCAGTACTAGTTACAGATCATCTGCCTCCATGGCCATGATATCAGTACTAGTTACAGATCATCTGCCTCCATGGCCATGATATCAGTACTAGTTACAGATCATCTGCCTCCATGGCCATGATATCAGTACTAGTTACAGATCATCCGCCTCCATGGACATGATATCAGTACTAGTTACAGATCATCTGCCTCCATGATATCAGTACTAGTTACAGATCATCTGCCTCCATGGCCATGATATCAGTACTAGTTACAGATCATCTGCCTCCATGGCCATGATATCAGTACTAGTTACAGATCATCTGCCTCCATGATATCAGTACTAGTTACAGATCATCCGCCTCCATGGTATCAGTACTAGTTACAGATCATCCGCCTCCATGGCCATGATATCAGTACTAGTTACAGATCATCTGCCTCCATGGCCATGATATCAGTACTAGTTACAGATCATCCGCCTCCATGGCCATGATATCAGTACTAGTTACAGATCAATTCTGGGGAGCAGATCCACACAAAATTGCTGATAGTGGCTGCTTCACTGTTCTGCTCAGATTTATTTATTAAAGTAAGTGGGGGGCTATAATCAAAAGGTACTAGTGTTCTTTAAAAGGAAAAAAAAAAAAATTATATATATATACCACTGCAAGCTAAAACATACCCACCAGGGCTGAATTTCTACTCGCCAGGGATAAATTTCCACTCGCCATGGGCTAGTGGCGAGTGGAAATTTTGAGCCCTGATATATATATATATAATTTAGGATGTTGTACAATTGAATAATTTGAGTGTGTGTATGTATGAATATGTATATGTATCTGTGAACAGTATATGTATGGTCATGTGTCTGTGTGTGTGTGTATATATATATATATATATATATATATATATATATCAAGTAGTTGAAGAGCCCGTTACACGGGCCACAGTTAGGGTGACCACAAGCCCCGGAATGTCCGGTACTGTCCCTTAATAGAGCTCTCTGTCCCACGTCCCGGGTCCCCGCGCACCAGGACAATAAAGAGTCCCGGAATTAAGCAAACCACCGCAGCATAGACAGTCTCTTCCACTCAGCTGCTCTGGTGGCTCGCCGTCGCCACTCACTCGGTGTCAGAGTGACACTCAAAACACGCACCATCACCAGCCAATGAAAGAACAGAGTATTTGGACAGTGGTGCTCATTGGCTGGTTGGTGCGTGTGAGACAGTGGGGACAGCGGCGGTACGCAACGGGCACTGTGACACTGTATGGATGAGATATTGTGATCTTCACAGGAGGCAGTCTGGGTGGCGACACGATGTGAACTTCAGCAGCACAATCTCCAAACTCCAATGTGAGCGAGTCCCGCCGGTGCCAACTGACAGTGTCTTCAGAAGGGACATATCACTACTGTAACTATATAATTACTTACATGTATATATAATATGTGTACACTTCTGGGCAAGTTTAGGTCTGATAAATATCACACCCTTTGAGTGCCAGTGCAAGTGTAACTTATGCACCAGAGGGGTGTATGTACAAGTACAACACCTTTGCTTCTCAATCTGTTGCACATATCTCTCTGGTGTGCAAGCAAAGGGTTAACTTCATTCATTTCTGATTCTGAAGGATGAATATGTTTCTGTTAGTGTCAGACCTGATTATTATTAACCCTTAGTGCCAGAGGGGCATGTAAGACACTGTGACGTAATGCATACCCCCTCTGGCATAGACACTCAATACTATAACTATAGAAATACACTGATATAATAAAACACAATTTGGGCAAGTTTAGGTTGGATAAATATCTCAAATGGTCACAAAGCCAGTGTGTAGTGATAACCCTTTGAGTGCCAGAGGGGAATGCATTGCGTCACAATGTGCTACATACCCCTCTGGCACTCAGGGTAAAAACAAATCAGCATGTATGAAACTAACAGAAAAATATTCATAATTCAAACACAGAAATGAATGAAATTAACCCTTTGCTTGTACACCAGAGGGATCGGGATGTGTAACACATTGAGAAGCAGACGTGTTGTACTTGTATATAACCCCTCTGGTGCATAAACACCCGTGCACTCCATCCATATATTAATTCATCGCTGGTGCCAGTGATCCGGAAAGAGAGTAGGTTGTGCACTAATGCCCGGTGATGTGTAGTGACCCCTCCCACATAGTTGCACTAGAGGACAGTGTCCCTGATTGGCCAAATGGAAATGTGGTCACCCTAGCCACAGTGCCACTGCCAGCCAGTTGCGGGGCAGTCATGCACAGTATAGACTGCCCGCGCCGCAGCTGATACAGTGCCAGCCGGTCGCAGTGCAGTCATGCTCAGTAGAGATTGCCCGCTCTGCGGCTGATACAGAGCTGGATGCTCCTTCGGAGCTCCCCGCTCTGTATCAGCCTCGTCACTGGCAGTCTGTACTGCGCATGACTGCGTCGTTACAAACTTTGTAGCAAATTATTATGTAGGATATACATATATATATATATATATATATATACACACACACACACACACACTGCTTATAGTACTTGTTATTTCTTATAGTGTTGTTCACCTTTCTGGCACACAAATGGTTAAACTATAAAGCAGGGAAACTCGTAGGGTAGACCTTCCCTTCACTCAGTCGCATCTGCAGAGCAAACGGTTAAGTGAAAGCCGTAATATCAGGTGAAGCCTTGATTTGCATATAGGCAGGGGATTGGTTGATGACTGGGAAGTTCATTTATAGAAAATGAGGGAAGACTTCTTTCCCAGTAAGTAGCTGTGCGGTGCTCAGCAGTCACACTGAAATAGCTATTCTCTTGTCATGTTACAACAGCTCAGTACATTGGTGTCTGAGTTCACAGGGAACTTTGATCCTGCAACAGCAAAGGAAGAACTTTTAACCCGTTGTGTTCCAGAAGGGTGTCCAACGCTCTGTTTCTCATTATGTTGGACACCATTGTGTCAAAGAGCCAGAATAAAAGTGGAGGAGTCCTGGGGCAAACCATTTGCACTATGGGGGAGAACGAAAAATGACACTGATATAACTGGGGTTCTTTGGAGTTTTTAGTTATCCTATATAATAATTCACTAAATGTATGTTTGCCAGAAGCTGTCCTACGCAGTACAGCCAGCTGCGTGCGCTACAGTCATACACAGTACAGGAAGCCAACGCCACTGCTTATAATGGAGCGGGGCGCTAGGAATTCAGACTGTAGTCGCTGCACAGAGAGGACTCCGAATTCAGACTGTAGTCCTCTCTGCGCACCTCTTTGCATGGGCAGTTTCTACTGTGCATGACTGCACTGTGGCCGTTGCTGGGTGGCACTGTCGCCTGGGTACACGGGCTGTTCAACTTGTGTCCTATATTGCAGTGGCTTTGCCCTAGAACTCCTCCTCTTTTCTTTGAACATATGGACCTTTAAAGAGTTAAAAGCACAACGTGAAGAGCACTGTGATTACAATTGCTCACAATAAAAGCAGTTCCAATTAATCTTCATAGTATTTGGGCCATGGAGAGTGTTATTTCAGTACTGTCAGAGTTGTAGTTCAAGAGTAATTGAATGATAAAATATCCTCCTCCTGCCCTTTTACTGATGTAACACTGTTCACCTCAGAGCAGCAAGACTGTCTGGATGGATCGCAGAGAGGGACAATCTTCAGTGAGCATAAGGAAAACCTGAAAAACCTGTCAAGAGGGGCAGGGTTTTCATTGTTCTCACAGTAAGAAGATTGTCCCTTGCTGTGAGCTGTCCGATCAAGAGACCAGATTCCACATCTGAGGGGAGGAGGCTTACACTAAGCTTAAGGGGCGGGAGGGGGATACTTTATCATTCAATTACTCTTGAACTACAACTCTGACAGTATTGAAATAACACTCTCCATGGCCCAAATACTATAAAGATTAATTGTAGCTGCTTTTATTGTGAAACATTATTATCACTTTAAAACTCTGAATTCATTGGGAGGTGTCTGCACATGCAATGCAAACACAAAGGTTTCTTCCCCTTCAGAGGTGTGTCCCACTCTTTGCTAAGCAATACTTTGGATGTGCCTTTGGAACTCAAACAGTTAAAGACACAACGCTAAGAGCCCCTCTATTGAATTGCTTTTACAGGGCTGAATTGATAGGGGTGTCTTCCCATGTAATATCAAAGACAAAACTTTAAACCTCTGCTTATCAGGGGGGTATCACACACTTTGCAGTATAATATACGTGCAATACCTCTCTGGCATTCAAAGGGTTAACCAGCTTAATGCCATAAAACTCAGTGGTGATGCATAAGTTGTCTTTCATCCGACTGGATGCTGGAGATGTTGCCAACTCATTGTGAGTCAGTGAAATGGAGGGATCTCTATTATCCAAAAGGTTAAATCTACCGTACACTCTCTTAAATGTGCAGCATAGATTGTTACTTCATTTGAAAATGTGTTCAGTTTTATTCTTAAATCATCCAGTCATTATTAACATGAAATCAAAGCACACGATAAATCCGCAAATAGGATGACTTGCAGAATCCTCAATTGTCCCTCCAACCTGTGAACATTTCACCCAGCAAAATGTTCCCCTATGTTTAATATATACATAAACACAAAGAAAAAGATACGGGTAAAATGGCTACAGCCTTTTATTTCCGATTTATAAATAAATTAAGATGACCTTGCCAGTATTATGTATACTGCTGAATAAATTCCATAACCAGCATTCAACGAGAGTACCCTACCATGCTGTGCCGTATTCCTTTGAATATTTCTATTGCTGCTACCAGGTGAGGGCAGTGCTGATAAGAGGGGATCAAAATCCACAGTAACCTAGCACTGGCAGTAGTAGCATCTCTCCCAATCATTCTATTTTTTTATAAGCAGGGAATACCCTCCTTTCTCTCCCCATCAAACTGATCTTACATGGATTTCTCTGGCAACGTCCTCCTGCTGCCGTGACACACAGAATTACATAAATTTATGAGACAACTTAGGCCTCTGGATACAGAGAGAAAACTCTGGGAAACCATGGCTGAAAAGACTTCCTTTCCCTCTGGACATTAAAGGAATAGTAATGTCAAGAAAAAAGTATTAGCCATATGGTAGATACAATTAAAAGAGATTACTTGCGCTTATTCATATCTCTCAAACCGTTATGGTTTGCAAGATATACCAAAATAAAGTTCTCCACTCTCTCCCCTTTCTCATACGTCAGCTGTATAGCTGACGGCATGAGATCCTGGTCAGACGTCCTGGCCAGACGGCGGCTCTTCAGCAGTACCGACATAGCGATACCTAAAAATAAATACTTCATCGGAACGGTCTACAAAGTGTGCCTGGTTTGCAAGCCCACGTTGTAGACCATTCCGATGAAGTATTTATCTTTAGATATCGTTGTATCGGTGCTGCTGAAGAGCAGCGTCTGGTCAAGCGACCAGAATCTGCTTCTGACAGCTTTTCAGCTCGTCAAGCAGAAAGGGGAGGGACCAGAGAACTTTATTTTCCTATATCTCTCAAACCATAATGGTTTGAGAGATACAAATAAGCGTAAGTAATCTCTTTTAATTGTATCTACCATATAGTTAATACTTTTTTCCTAACATTATTATCCCTTTAAGAAATCTATACAGAGAATAAAACAGACTATGCCTTGTCCTTATCACACACAATTACAATAATTAGTCATATTTAAAAACACACACACACATATATATAGTATGAAATACATATGTGCAAGTACTCATAATTATGACACCTGGACAAACAGATAGTTACATTTCAAGAAAGAGTCATTAAAGGGATAGTAACACTTCGTTTTAACTTTATTTTATTTTGTAGGCATTAAAAAAACATGAAGAATGATATAAGTCTTATCTCTCAAACCTTTATGGTTTATGAGATATTCACAAGCAAAGTTCCCCTCCCCACCCCTTTTTCCTAGTGTAAGCCATCTCTTCTCAGATGTGAGTCTGGTTGTATGACAGTACAGATAACAGAAGGGGACAATTTTCTTTGTATTAAAACAATGAAAGCCCTTCCCCCCCCCTTGACAAGTTTTTCAGCTTTTTCCATTATCTTAATTGAAGATTTTCCCTCTCTGCAGTCTACCTGGACATCTCCCTTCTGATCTGGTTGAACAGGGGGGGATACTTTGTTTGTGAATATCTCTTAAACCATAAAGGTTTCAGAGATAAGACTTATATCATTCTTCTTGTTTTTTTAATGCCTACAAAATAAAATAAAGTTAAAATGAAGTATTACTATCCCTTTAAACAAAGCAAGCCAATGGAAAATCCCAGTGAGCAAGAGAAAGGGAAGAAAAGGGGAATATGCAGACACCTCAGCTGTGTTAGTGAAAGGTTTCTAAGGCTGGTTAAAGGGATAGTAATGTTTCATAATAAAAGCAGCTCTAATTAATCATCATAGTATATGGACTTTGGAGAGTGTTATTTCAATTCTGTCAGAGTTGTAGTTCAAGAGTAATTCAATGATAAAGTACCTCCCTCCCGCCCCTTTTACTGATGTAACACTGCTCAGCCAGAGCAGAAGGGAGGTGCCCAGGTAGATTGCAGAGAGGGACAATCTTCAATTAAGATAAGGGAAAAACCTGAAAAACTTGTCAAGGGGGGCAGGGATTTCATTGTTCTCATAGGAAGAAGATTGTCCCCTGCTGTTATCTGTCTGGTCTATGGTCTGGATTCCACATCTGAGAAGAGATTGCTTACACTAGGTAAAAGGGGCGGGAGGGGAAACTTTGCTTGTGAATATCTCTCAAACCATAAAGGTTTGAGAGATAAGACTTATATCGTTATTCATGTTTTTTAATGCCTACAAAATAAAATAAAGATAAAACAAAGTATTACTATCCCTTTAAACCATTCCATCCCATATTAATCAAAACCTATGCCACCCACCCATACATTTCCCCCATAACAGCAACTCCCAACACTGCATCTCTTCATATTATACTATGATGAAATAAAAATATTACATAAGGGCCCCACAAGCCAGGACAAGGCATCATTTGCTTACTCATAAATGGCAACATTACAGTGGGAATTAACATTCTATAAAGGAAGTAACATTTAATGCAGTTAGCGTGTTACATATCCAAACTTGTCCATGTCCCGTCTTCCTATCCTGTTTGAGAGCATTATAAATAGGGCGTGAGAGTGAGTGTTACCACATGTTCAGATTCGGGAACACTGAAGTATCTTCACTTCCTCTAAATCATTTCCTGCTATAGCTCCACCCACACAGCCAGTATGCTTCCTAAATAACCCTTTGCTTCCCAAATCCATGTCTAGTTGTTTTTTCATTTCTAGTCCACTAATCTTAATCTATAAGGTCTGGTCACAGGTCATTCGGATCTGCTGTCATGCTGCCCTTGCACTTATGGCTCCTGGGCTTCCTATTTGTGTAAGGTAACCCCTTAAAGGGATAGTAATACTTAAATATTACTAATCCCCATATTGTAGGTAGGTTAAAAAGAATTTAATTGTCCCCAGTGTCATCTCTCAAACCTTTATGGTTTGAAAGATAACCACACGCAAAGTTCCCCCCTCCCTCCCCTTTCCCTGAAGTCAGCGTTGTACTGACTGCAGGGGAAGTCTGTCTTACGACAGTCAGGCGGCTCTGCAGCAGAGCCGAGATCACGTTAGTAAAAAATAATTATTTCACTGAAACGGTCTTCCACGTGTGCTTGGTTTGTGCTTGGTTTGCAAGCACACATAGAAGACCGTTTCAGTGAAATAATTCTTTTTTACTAACGTGATCTCAGCTCTGCTGCAGACCCGCCTGATGCAAGTAAGACTGGATATCCCTGCAGTCAGCTACAGCGCTGACTTCAGGGAAGGGGGAGGGAGGGGGGAACTTTGCGTGCGGTTATCTCTCAAACCATAAAGGTTTGAGAGATGACACTGGGGACAATTACATTCTTTTTAACATGCCTGCAATATGGCGATTAGTCATTTTTAAGTATTACTATCCCTTTAAATGCAGGACGCTTCTGAAAAATCATGGTAGGCATGTGCAGACTCCTGTGCAGTCATGCAGAATGACATTTTTCTGTGCCCTGTGTTTAACCCCCTCAGTGCCAGAGAGGTACTAACACATTGCTTTGCAATTCTTAGGCTACCTATCTGGCAGTCAGGGAGTTAAAGGGCTATCTGGTTATCTTAAATGTGTGTGCTATTTGCATAACATCATTACATGTGAAATAACCTGAATAAATGGAGTTTTTGTCTCTCTTTATTCTTGTTGCTAGAGAAGTCCATATATGATTTTTTAACCTTTTCATGTATAAACTACAAATATATTCATCAATATGATTCGTTGACAAGACTACAATGTTATAGGTGTAAAGGTTGCTTTTTCACATGAATATATTAACACATTGGATGTTAGAGATGTTAACACACTGATTTTCCATATGCTGGAGAAACATCTAGCATTGAAAGGGTTAATGTATTTGCTGCCTAGGACATACCTCCCAAGTGTCCCGCTTTAAGATGGACAGTCCCTCTTGGATACCCAAATCCATCTGTCCCTCTTCCCCAGCCTTGTGTCCCTGTGTTTGGGCGATCAGACTGTGTGGTGTGTATATAAGTGTATCACCCTGGTGTCCCTTTGTTTAGGAGATCAGTCTATGTGGTGTGTTTATATAAGTGTATCACCCTGGTGTCCCTGTATTTAGGAGATCAGACTGTGTGGTGTGTATATAAGTGTATCACCCTGGTGTCCCTGTGTTTAGGAGATCAGACTGTGTGGTGTGTATATAAGTGTATCACCCTGGTGTCCCTGTGTTTAGGAGATCAGACTGTGCGGTGTGTATAGAAGTGTATCACCCTGGTGTCCCTGTGTTTAGGAGATCAGACTGTGTGGTGTGTATATAAGTGTATCACCCTGGTGTCCCTGTGTTTAGGAGATCAGACTGTGCGGTGTGTATAGAAGTGTATCACCCTGGTGTCCCTGTGTTTAGGAGATCAGACTGTGTGGTGTGTATAGAAGTGTATCACCCTGGTGTCCCTGTGTTTAGGAGATCAGACTGTGCGGTGTGTATAGAAGTGTATCACCCTGGTGTCCCTGTGTTTAGGAGATCAGACTGTGTGGTGTGTATATAAGTGTATCACCCTGGTGTCCCTGTGTTTAGGAGATCAGACTGTGTGGTGTGTATAGAAGTCTATCACCCTGGTGTCCCTGTGTTCAGGAGATCAGACTGTGTGGTGTGTATAGAAGTGTATCACCCTGGTGTCCCTGTGTTTAGGAGATCAGACTGTGTAGTGGGTATATAAGTGTATCACCCTGATGTCCCTGTGTTAGGAGATCAGGCTGTGTTGTGTGTATATAAGTGTATCACCCTGGTGTCCCTGTGTTTAGGAGATCAGACTGTGTGGTGTGTATATAAGTGTATCACCCTGGTGTCCCTGTGTTTAGGAGATCAGACTGTGTGGTGTGTATATAAGTGTATCACCCTGCTGTCCCTGTGTTTAGGAGATCAGACTGTGTGGTGTGTATATAAGTGTATCACCCTGGTGTCGCAGTGGGATGGTTATTTTACAGCTGGTAGTTATGATAGTAAGATATTGAGAATGGAGAAAGAGAGATGGCACCACCAGTAGATTTCTAAGGGTACTTGTATTTGCAATGCGTTCCGTACCACTCTGGCACTCAAAGGGTTAAGCGTATCTAACGCCTTAGATGATCAAGATGTCTCCAATGCATTGCAGTGCACTGGAGAAGTGTTTAGCATCGAAGGGTTAAGGATTTGCCTTTTCAGATTTAAAGGTCAAGTATTGTCTTATACATTCTTATGCTACCTTGGGAGCAAATCTGTTTAATAATATGCGGCTGCATGATGAGTAGGGATGGGCGAAAACTTTCACCTAAAAAAAGAGAAAAGTGCAAAGAAAACACATACTAACCCACAGCACTGGTGGCTATAGAACCACACATACTGACCCCCTCAACCTTGTTCCACTGAATTGGTAACCATAGAACCATAAATACTGACCTGCCTTGTCCCGCTGAATTGGTAACCATAGAACCACACAAACTGATCCCCCAGACTTGTCCCGCTGAATTGGTAACCATAGAACCCTACATACTGACCCCCCAGCCTTGTCCCACTGAATTGGTAACCATAGAACCATAAATACTGATCCCTCCAGTCTTGTCCCGCTGAATTGGTAACCACAGAACCACACATACTGACCCCCCCCCCCAGCCTTGTTCCACTGAATTGGTAACCATAGAGCCACAAATACTGACCCCCCAGCCTTGTCCCACTGAATTGGTAACCATAGAACCATAAATACTGATCCCTCCAGTCTTGTCCCACTGAATTGGTAACCACAGAACCACACATACCGACCCCCCATCCTTGTTCCACTGAATTGGTAACCATAGAACCACAAATACTGACCCCTCCAGCCTTGTTCTACTGAATTGGTAACCATGGAACGCCACATACTGACCCCCCTCAACCTTGTCCCATTGAATTGGTAACCATCGAACCCCACATACTGATTCCCTCAGCCTTGTTCTACTGAATTGGTAACCATAGAACCAGAAATAATGACCCCTCCAGCCTTTTTACACTAAATTGGTAACCATAGAACTCCACATACTAATTCCCTCAGCCTTGTTCCACTGAATTGGTAACCATAGAACTCCACATACTAATTCCCTCAGCCTTGTTCCACTGAATTGGTAACCATAGAACCATAAATACTGACCTGCCTTGTCCCGCTGAATTGGTAACCATAGAACTCCACATACTGATTCCCTCAGTCTTGTTCCACTGAATTGGTAACCATAGAACCAGAAATACTAACTCCTCCAGCATTGTTCAACTGAATTGGCAACCACAGAACCACACATACTGACCCCCTCAACCTTGTCCCCCTGCACTGGTAGCCACAGAACCACACATACTGACCTCCCAGGGTAATCCAACTGCACTGGTAGCCATATGACTACACAAACTTCCCCCTATCCCAGCCTTGTCCCACTGTAGCCTTAGAACCTACATTCTGAATCCCAGCCTGGTCCCACTACACTGGTAGCCATATAACCTACATACTGACCCCCAGCCTGGTCCCACTACACTGGTAGCCATATAACCTACATACTGACCCCCAGCCTGGTCCCACTACACTAGTAGCCATAGAACCTACATACTGACTCCCACCTTGGTCCTACTACACTGGTAGCCATAGACCCACACATTCTTGTCCCACTGCATCAGTAGACATAGAACCACGCATACTGACCCCTAGTCTCATTACATTGTGCTGGTAACCATAGACCTCCACATACTAAACCCACCCCCAACCTTGTCCCACTACACTGGTAGCCATAGAACCACACATACTGACCCCCCAGCCTTGTCCCACTACACTGGTAGCCATACAACCATACATACTGACCCCCAGCCTTGTCCAATTATAGCATTCAAGGGGTTAAAAAGGTCCATTTAAATCAATGGGACTTTTGATTTGTCCCCAGTGGTGCAGCCGGTTTGCCCCAGAATTACTCCAGTTCTTCTTGATAAATCCGACTCTTTTTTTCCTGTTTTCAGCTCATCTGGTTTTTATAATTAATAATTAACTCTTTCATTGGATTTTATGGGATTGTATCATGATGATCTTGGGGCAGTGTAGATAGCAGTATATTTTATTAGTGTTCAAAATGAACTCTTGAGACTCAATAAACCTCTTTTATACTGTTTTTTTTATCTGGATTTTTATCACTTGATTGTAGGCTTCTGGGGTTGCGAGGGTTAAGCCAGAGGTGGTTATACTTTATAGAGTATTTGTGTTCGGTAACAACTATCCCGGTGCTGTGGGGGGAAGGAGGGGTACTATGGGGGACATGCATCTCCCAGCTCTCAAAGGGTTAAACTAAAGGTTCTCAGCTATATATATCTCAGTGCCTGCCAGCTCGGGTTGCCACCCTGACGGTATTTTACCGGCAGGCCGGTAAAAAATTGGCTTCTGTCCAATGTTAAGTCTATGGAGGGAATGCCATGGCCGGTATTTTTTTTGAAGAAAAGGTGGCAACCCTACTGCCAGCAGTGGACATCTTACAGTTACCTTCAAGTGAAAGCAGGTTGGTCTAACTTTTTAGGACAAGTGGCTCTATTACAGAGATCCAGCCCTTTCCCCAGGACAGTCTGACAGGTCATAGGGTGACCACACGTCCCTGATTGTCCAGGACAGTCCCTGATTTTAAACGTGTGTCCCATGTCCCGGGCAGCCCCCTTCAGGGACACTACAAAGTCCCAGAATGAAGACTCCAGAGCACAGCACTGCCCATTGCGTACTGTAACAGAAAGTGAGGCCTCTGCTGGGCTACAGTAAAATGGCCTTCAAGCAGAGATCTAAACACTAGAGGCAGACCCGAGCCTTGTACCTGGCATCAACAGGAGAAGTTGTGCAATTGTGCTGCAGTGTAATGCTAGTCTAAGGATTTGGGCATGAAGTACATTTTCTTGTAGCCTAAAACACGCATCAGATACTAATCACAGCAGTGTTTAGACCTCCCCTATAGTTGCCCTAGAGCTGAGGACACGTGATTCTGCTGCTCTCATCTCAACAGTGTCCCTGAATGGCAGAATGGAAATGTGGTCACCCTATGTGTTTAAGATTTTCTTACTTGTGTGTAGGTGGTGTTGCGGGGTATCTAATGCATTGTACTCACAGGGTTAGATGACTAAGCCTCTGATTCACTCACCTGTGTACAAGCAAGGACACCCAAAGACACGGTCCGTCGGGGGTTCCAGAAGACAGTGCTGAGAACCACTGGTAGAAAGAATGGGTGTCCAGGACCATAACTCCCATCACATGTTTTATTCCCCATTACAAGATATTATTTCTTCCCTTGGATGCTAGAGAGATCGCCAACACATCGCTCAGCAACTGATCTTTCTAGCAACCAAGGGATTAAAGCTTTTTTGTCCTTGCTTATTATAGGCCAACGGTATTTTGTGTGCCAGGAAACTGTGGATAAGAATAGGGGTGGAGTCATGTGAGGAGTGGGATTGGTCTAGGGGTGGAGCCAAGGGTACCTACAGTGCCTTGCCCAGAGAAATTTGAATGTAAATTCAACCCTTAAAGTGATAGTAATGTTTCACAAAAAAACAACTCCAATTAATCTTCATAGTATTTGGGCCATGGAGAGCGTTATTTCAATACTGTCAGAGTTGTAGTTCAAGAGTAACTGAATGATAAAATATCCCCCTCCCACCCCTTTTACCTAGTGTCGATTGACCGGACAGCTCACAGCAAGGGACAATCTTTACTGTGTGTATAAGGAAAACCCTGTCCCCCTTGACAGGTTTTTCAGGTTTTCCCTTATGTTCACTGAAGATTGTCCCTCTCTGCGATCCATCCGGACAGTCTTGCTGCTCTGAGGTGAGCAGTGTTACATCAGTAAAAGGGGTGGGAGGGGGATTAATCTGCTTTAAAATGTTTAAAGTATAGTATTTGAAAAGTTAATAAATGTGTGCGATAACAAAAAATTGGATGACAATTGTATTACTTCTTAGTGTATGTGTATATTTGTTTACTTTTTGAATGTATATGTTTATAAACATATTAAGTATAGGACAAATGTGGAATTGTAGACAATAACTATTACCTATCTGTATTGTGTTTGTGCTGTATGTGTATATTGTGTGTTAGTGCTAAGTAAGTATTTAAATATGTAGTAGTGGTAGTGGGTTTACTTTTGAAATGAGCCATTTTTTGCCGCATTAAGTAGGTTGCAATGTTCAAAATGGCGGCATGACAATCACGCTTTGCATATCAGTGCGACGGTGTCTTTCTGCTTGCTGGATGTTAATACATAAATAGTTAAAGGGATAGTAATACTTCGTTTTAAATTTATTTTATTTTGTAGGCATTAAAAAAACATGAAGAATGATATAAGTCTTATCTCTCAAACTTTATGGTTTAAGAGATATTCACAAGCAAAGTTTCCCCTCCTGCCCCTTTTTCCTAGTGTAAGCCATCTCTTCTCAGATGTGGAATCCAGTCCATAGACCAGACAGATAACAGCAGGGTACAATCTTCTTTATATGAAAACAATGAAAGCCCTGCCTCCCTTGACAAGCTTTTCAGGTTTTTCCCTTATCATAATTGAAGATTGTCCCTCTCTGCAGTCTACCTGGGCACTTCCCTTCTGATCTGGCTGAAGGGGGGGGATACTTTGCTTGTGAATATCTCTTAAACCATAAAGGTTTGAGAGATAAGACTTATATCGTTCTTCATGTTTTTTTAATGCCTACAAAATAAAATAAAGATAAAATTAAGTATTACTGTCCCTTTAAGGCCATTTCTTACACAGGTTAATTAATAGGCCATATTATTAGCAAGAGGGAGATGGCTCGTGGAAAACAATGGTTTCTCCCGTTGCGATTACTACTTTTGCTCCACTACATATTCACGAGCCTTATCTCTTATGCTACATACATGCGCACCGTAGACGCTCGTGAATATGTAGTGGAGCAAAAGTAGTAATCGCAACAGGAGAAAGCACTGTTTTCAGATGTGATCACATAATACAGCCCTTTTGAACATTGCCACCTACTGAATGCACCAAACAGCAGCAAGGTATAAAAAATGCGCCATTTGAAAAGTATACCGTGGTAGTGCACACAGTCCTCATTGGATACTTATGAGGAAGTGAGGGTGAAGCACCACCAGAGGGCCTTCCGTGGCGCGTTCTTCGTGCTATGAATAAATTGATACAAAACATTTATGAATACCTAGTATATAGTAGTTATTTATTTGTTTGTGCTGTATGTGTATATTGTGTGTCAGTGGTAAGCAAATACTTAAATATGTAATAGTGGTAGTGCACACAGTCCCCATTGGATACTTACGAGGAGGTGAGGGTGAGGCGCCACCAGAGGGCCTTCAGTGGCGCGTTCTTCGTGCTACAAATAAATTGATACAAAACATTTATTAATACCTAGTACATAGTAGTTATTTATTTGTGAGCTACAATGTGACTTACAATGGTACTTACAAGGAGGAGGAGCCGGAGGAGCAGGCCTAGAGATCCTTCTAGATGCTGACCGGCCTATAAAAATATTAATAATAATATGTCAGTTTATGTAGTATTACTGAACATTCTTGTGTATTGTGTAAATGGCACAAAAAATTACTTACTGGTAGGCTGCAGGGATTTTGCTTGGGTGGCCACCTGATGACCAGGAGAGGTTCTTCGTAGTGTTGAGCGAGCGTGCTCGGCCGATGCTCGGATCGGCTCGAGCATCGCTCTGCTCTGCACATGGCGGTACTCGTACGAGTACCGCCATGTGCTCGCCCGACATGCTCGGGTGAAGAGGATCTGTGCCGGAAGAGGCACAGATCCGAAGACGCTCCGCTGGACCACCAGGGAATGGAGGTACGGGGGCATTGCGGAGATGAAGGGGGCATTGCGGAGATGAAGGGGGACATTATGGAAGAGGGGCATAGACTCTATGCCCCTCTTCCACAATGTCCCCCTTCATCTCCGCTATGCCCGTCTTCCACAATGTGCCCCTTCATCTCCGCTATGCCCCTCTTCCACAATGTCCCCCTTCATCTCCTATGCCATAGAGGAGATGAAGGGGGACATTGTGGAAGAGGGGCATAGCGGAGATGAAGGGGGACATTGTGGAAGAGGGGCATAGAGTCTATGCCCCTCTTCCACAATGTCCCCCTTCATCTCCACTATGCCCCTCTTCCACAATGTCCCCCTTCATCTCCGCTATGGCATAGGAGATGAAGGGGGACATTGTGGAAGAGGGGCATAGCGGAGATGAAGGGGGACATTGACCAGGCACCCTCCGCTCATCAGAGCAGGGGGTGCCTGGTTTAATGCTCGAGTGCTCCCATTCATTTGAATGGGGCTCGGGTGCTCGGCCGAGCACTCGAGCATCAGGGGGTGCTCGGTCAGAGCACCCGAGCACCCGAGCATCGGGGTGCTCGCTCATCTTTAGTTCTTCGTGGTGGTTCATGAGCTAGGAGGAAAGTTAAAAAACAAAATTTAGGAAAATTGAAAACAATATGAATTACAGTTATGTTACAACCAACACATCCGTCCCACCAATAAAAATGAAACAATCATACCTGCACAAAGAGTCATCAGCAATCCAGACTCTCCTCTTTTGAGGTCGGACCACTGACGAAGAATCTACCTCCTGGTCCTAGTGATGCCACTGGACCTCTGCATTTTGCAGGCCATTTTGTTTAAAATACGCCTATGAAATGCAGAGTCCACTCTGTCCCTCAGCCTATCTGGAAGATACTTGTCCATATAGCGGACAAGTATCCCCAGCTCTGAATAAAGGGATAGTAATACTTTGTTTTATCTTTATTTTATTTTGTAGGCATTAAAAAAACATGAAGAACGATACAAGTCTTATCTCTCAAACCTTTATGGTTTAAGAGATATTGACAAGCAAAGTTTCCCCTCCCGCCCCTTTTACCTAGTGTAAGCCATCTCTTCTCAGATGTGGAATGCAGTCCATAGACCAGACAGATAACAGCAGGGGACAATCTTCTTCCTATGAGAACAATGAAAGCTCTGCCCCCCTTACAAGTTTTTCAGGTTTTTCCCTTATCTTAATTGAAGATTGTCCCTCTCTGCAATCTACCTGGGCACCTCCCTTCTGATCTGGCTGAGCAGTGTTACATCAGTAAAAGGGGCGGGAGGGGGACACTTTGTCATTGAATTACTCTGGAACTACAACTCTGACGGAATTGATATAACTCTCTCCAAAGTCCAAATACTATGAAGATTAATTAGAGCTGCTTTTATTATGAAACATTACTATGCCTTTAAGGGACACATTCTAATGGGTGAAAAGCTGCACCCGTTTTTTTTGGGGCGCAGAGTCCCTTAATGCATGTTTAGCCCTGCTGACGCAGGAGCTGAAGGGTAAAAAAAAGCCAGACAAACCTAAGTGACCAGGGGATGTATTGATACGTGGCCCTAAACCCCATATTAATACATCCAAAGTATGAAAAAATGTGTCAAATGTTAGTAGAATTAACCCTAGGAGTGCCATCTTCTTCTCTTCTTTCTTCTGTTGTTAAAGAAGTACCTGCAAAAAGAAATAAAGTCCACATTAAATATGTCACACAGTAATTTATTTGTTAACCCTCTGAGTGCCGGAAGGGGTATGCAACATTCCTCTATGCCACTCAAAGGGTTACAAAGTGGCGGCATTATAATTCCAAAAAAATAATATGAGCGCCAGTGCCGAAGGAGAGGTGGCAAATCCATGCGTACCAGTAATAAATCAACCATGTATTCTTTTACCATGTTTGCCATTAAATTATTGATAAAAATATTTAATACATGGACAGATCCCTGCAACATTCATTGGGGTGATTTATGATTGTTACACATTAATTTGCCATCTGTTCTTTGGCATCGGCCCGCAGATTATTTTTTGGAATTGTAATGCTGGCACAGTGTAAATATTGTAGTGCCGCAGAGGTACGCAACACATTGCTATGCAATGCGTTGCATACCCCTCCAGCACGCAAAGAGTTAACAAATACATTATTGAATTATATATGTTACTGTGGACTTTATTTCATTTTTCAGGTATTTCTTTAAAAATGGAAGAAGACAGAAGAGAAGAAGAAAGAAGATGAAGAGAAAGAAAGAAGATGACAGAAGAAGATGGACAGTGGCTGACAGATGAGTGTTACACAGATATGGGTGTCAGGCTAGTGTTAGGTGTAGTCTTGATGCACTTTACTGTTAGGGGTAGTGTAGGGTTAGTGTTTGGGAGGGTGACTGTGTTTGAGCTCACACTTTGTCCTTGACAGTGTGTCAAGCACCGATTGTTAGCTCTTTTCCTTTCATGTTCCCATTACTCATGCTATTTAACGTGGGATTTGGTAACTTAAAACACACAATAGACATTTGGCCAAAACTCTGTTTCTGTGGCCCAACGTTTGTTGTGGTTTCAGTTGGTAGGGCAATTGGATACCAACTTCGACAATTTTGCCCTACAGGCTGTTTTAGCAGAAATAACAGAATCGAGGCCCAAGTGTCTTCACTTGCCCTTGTATAGACAGGGCCGGATTTGCCATAAGGCAGAGTAGACATCTGCCTACAGGCGCACCCCACAGAGGGGCGCCTGTCATTGGAATCAATATATATATATTTTTTATTTTTATTTTTTTTAAAGTGGAGTGCTGCACCGCCGGCCGATGGTAAGGTTGTGCCTTCTTCGGGACAGACCTGTAGCTGCCGAGCTCCCCCGACTCTTTAGTAATGCAGAGCGCTGGGAGATTACATCATCTCCCAGCGCTCTGCATTACTAAAGAGAAGACCGAGCAGGAGCTTCAGCAGCTACAGGTCTGTGCAGAAGCACAGATCTCTCCTGCCGCTGGACCATCAGGGAGGTAGGAAACGGATGGGGGGGGGTAATGTGAGGCTTAATGTGGAGATGATGGGGGCAATGTGAGAGCAATATGGGGATGATGGGGGCAAGTTGGAGCTGATGGGGGGCAATGTGAGAGCAATGTGAGTTGATGGGGGAAATGTAAGGGCAATGTGGAGATGATGGGGGCAATGTGGAGCTGATGGGGGGGCAATATGGAGCTGATGGGGGCAATGTGGGGGCAATATGGAGATGGGGGGTAATGTGGAGATTTGGAGCATTGTGGAGATGGCCAACTGGGGGGGGGGTGCTTCAGATTTCTGTGCCTGCAGCCTCCTGAGATGTAAATCCGGCCCTGTGTATAGATAAGTCTTGGTGCATATGGCAAGGAATGCCATATTCTCCATGGTAAAATAAATGACACACATTGCCATTGCTTCAACCCTTAGTGCTTCTCCCCTGGGACACCAAACTGCTCCCACTGAAGGCTTCCTTAGAAGATTTCAGATAGAGAAATCTGGGGTCCTGCAGGGGATCATTATTAGGAGGCAGTAACAGGAGGTGTGGAAGTTCTCAAGTGCAGGATTTATTTTTGAGAACTGGGCAAACAGGACTGTTTTCCTGCACATGAAGTTGTTTGCACAGCTTGTTGTTGTGGCTACTGAAGGTTGAAAGTGGGTGAAAGAGCAGGGTGAACCAGGAGTGACGTTTGTACTGGCATACTCATTCAACAAATGCTGAGCGCCTAGTTAGTGGTTAACAAGATTCTAACATATCAGAAAACAGGCACTTTAAACCCAGCAGGGAAAGTAAGCAGGCAAAAATAACAGGACAAACGCAATGCAGTCCAGAACACAAACTTCAGACTTTCTCCTGTATCTCTCCCACCTGGAACTATGCCACAAAAATAAGTAATGTTAGCGCTTCTTTACTAAACAATCCTGTAAGTCACAGCTGTAACTCTTTGAGTGCCAGAAGTGTGAAAACAAAATAGGTATCATTACTGCACCTCAAACACCTAACATTTACAGTTAGGTAAAAAAAATATTTCATCCCCTGCTGATGTTGTAAGTTTGCCCACTGACAACGGAATTATCAATCTATAATTTTACTGGTTGGTTTATTTAAACAGTGAGAGACAGAATAACAACAAAAAAATCCAGAAAAACGCATTTCAAAACAGTTATAAATTGATTTGCATTTTACTGAGTGAAATAAGTATTTGACCCCTTTGCAAAACACGACTTAGTACTTGGTGGCAAAACCCTTGTTGGCAATCACAGAGGTCAGTGTAAGCCACCTCCCCCCTTACTGTGAGAACAATGAAAGCCCTGCCTCCTTAGGTTTTTCAGCTTTTCCCCTTATCTTAATTGTCGATTGTCCCTCTCTGCAATCTACCTGGGTACCTCCCTGCTGCTCTGAGCTGAGCAGTGTTATATCAGTAAAAGGGGAGGGAGGGGAAACTTTATCATTCAATTACTCACCAATTACTCACCAAGACCCAAATACTATGATGATTAATTAGAGCTGCTTTTATTATGAAACATTACTATCCCTTTAAAAATCAAAGTTTCATGTTGAAGGGCAAAATAATAAATGGAACTCAGATTGTGAGGTAGCATAAACCTAAAATAACACAGAATAATGGGTGATAAGGTCAACATTATCATTATCATAACAGGCTACTTACTCAATCCCTCAAAGGGATGGGCATGGACAACCTGTGATTCTACAGCCACAGATGGATGTCAGTTTGATGCCCTTAGTATAATGTTACCAGATCTCCACTTTAAATGAATAGTAACCCTTCATTTTGACTTCACATATTCTGCAAGAGTATAATATGTCAAGGCATATCACCTGTAAATTTATTATTTTTGTTTACGCTTTTATGTTACTGACAATGAGCTCCCTGGATCTGTTTGCAGACAGCTTTCTGTCAGGGAATATGAAAGCAGGGAGACTGATTACAGTGTAAAATGATACAATGTAAACAAGCATTCAGTTCTGCTTGGACAGTGTATCATTGTATTACATCCTGCTTTGATGGTCTACTGACCAGAAAGCTCTCTGGAAACTGAAATCAGTGAGCTTACTGTCAGGGACATGAAAGTTTAAAAAAATAGGTGAAGATGAAAAAAAATAATAAAAAGTATAACACATGGCAGTAATTAATTGAAAAGGAGATAAGTGTAGTCATTGGTGTGATTGGTCATTGGAGGCCCCATGTTCAAACATTTCTTTTGGCCCCTTAAAATATATTCTCTCAGGTGTGTAACTAGTATCTACTGGGCCATGGGACTGATGGGCCCCTTTAACCAGGGCAGGACTGGGAATAAAAACCAGTCCTGGAAAAAATTGCTTACCAGACCCATTGTATTGCGTCGTTATTAGTGTTGAGCGAGCACCCCGATGCTCGGGTGCTCTGACCGAGCACCCCCTGAGGCTCGAGTGCTCGGCCGAGCACCCGAGCCCCATTCAAGTCAATGGGGCGACACCAGGCACCCCCTGCTCTGATGAGGGGAGGGTGCCTGGTCAATGCCCCCTTCATCTCCGCTATGCCCCCTTCATCTCCGAATGCCCCCTTCATCTCCGCAATGTCCCCCTTCATCTCCGCTATGCCCCTCTTCCACAATGTGCCCCTTCATCTCCGCTATGCCCCTCTTCCACAATGTGCCCCTTCATCTCCGCTATGCCCCTCTTCCACAATGTCCCCCTTCATCTCTTCTATGGCATAGAGGAGATGAAGGGGGACATTGTGGAAGAGGGGCATAGCGGAGATGAAGGGGCACATTGTGGAAGAGGGGCATAGCGGAGATGAAGGGGGACATTGTGGAAGACGGGCATAGCGGAGATGAAGGGGGACATTGTGGAAGAGGGGCATAGAGTCTATGCCCCTCTTCCACAATGTCCCCCTTCATCTCCGCAATGCCCCCTTCATCTCCGCAATGCCCCCGTACCTCCAGTCCCTGGTGGTCCAGCGGAGCGTCTTCGGATCTGTGCCTCTTCCGGCACAGATCCCCGCCACCCGAACATGGCGGGAGAGCACATGGCGGTACTCGACGAGTACCGCCATGTGCCGAGCAGAGCGATGCTCGAGCCGATCCGAGCATCGGCCGAGCACGCTCGCTCATCACTAGTCATTATCAAATAAAGAGAAAATGGAAAAGATGTCCATATGACAATAGTCACTGGTAGAAAAAAGACCAGTTCGATACTGTATCAAAAAGGACCAATCTGGCATCAAGTTCTTACCAAAATCCCATAACCCCACCAACCTTTATTTATTCCCAAACACATATATATATATATATATATATATATATATATATATATATATATATATATATATACAGACTTAATGGTACTGGGTTTTAAAAGTAACCTCACTAATCAAGTGGGCTATTGGGTAGAGAAGTGAATGCTTATAGGGGATATATATATATATATATATATATAGTCCTCTTTAACTTTATGTAACTTTATATATATTAGCCAGGTACATTTCCAGGTGCTGGTTATGTATACATAAACAGCACCTGGAAATTCACTTGGCTAATATATAAAGAGATGTATGTATATACTGACTATATATATCCCCTATATGCATTAACTTCTCTATCCCCACCCCAGCCCACTTGATTAGTGAGGATTCTTTTAAAACCCAGTACCATTAAGTTGAACGGATTACATGGTTTTAATTTCTTATATGTGTTTGGGAATAAATAAAGTTTGGTGGGTTTATGGGATCGAACTGGTCTTTTAAAGGATAGTATGTTGTAGGGTTTATGTCCCCAAATAAAACAAGGGTACTCCCACTGTTGAGAGATATTTTATTAAAAAATGATAACAGCTCAAACTTGAATTTTTAGGCGCAATATCACAGTGGCCTGAAAATTTACAGTGGCGCTATTGCTACACCATCCTATTGAGATGTATGGTCTACAGACCAGAGCTGTCCATAGGATGGTGTAGCAGCAGCGCCACAGTAAATTTTCAGCCCACTGTGATATTGCACCTAAAAAATTCAAGTTTGAGCTGTAGGGATAAACTCTACAACATATATTTTTTTAATTTTAAGTATTACTATCCCTTTAACTACCAGTGACTATTGTCATAAGGACATCTTTTCTTTTCTCGCTCTTCTTTAAAATTTATTTATTTTAATTACCAGTGCTGCCTCCGATGCTGCACCTCAGCTCACTCCTCAGTCAGCCTCAGATCAGTGCCTCATCATTTCCGATGCACGGTTGTTACTCAATAGTGGACATCAGACGCAGCTGAGCAACTCAGCACTTGGCCCGGCCGCACATACCACAATGCACTTGCCTGGGGGAGCACCTCACCAGTGAGCGAGACGCGTCCTGTGAGTATCCTACTTCTAAGGTACTGGATGTGGCCCTTCAAATCTCGCTGCGGAAAGTGACAGGACCATCCCCAGGGAAGCCCAGTGCAGGCGGCATACCGGGAATTTTTCTGGTATCCCTGTAGGCAAGCCCGGTCCTGCCTTTAACTCTTTGAGTGACAGAGGGGTAGGGAACGTATTGCAAAGCAATGTGTTCCATACCCCTCTGGCACTCAAAGGGTTAAATGGCCGGCCCCACCTTGGGCTGGATTTCCCAGTAGGCAGATTAGGCAACTGCCTAGTGCTCCAAATTTTGAGGGGAGGAGCCTCAGCTGTATTGGTCACACCCATATTCTGAATTGTGGGCATGGCTAGAGCAATTTTAATGTTCTTCCACCTGTTCTCTATCCCTTTATAGGCTATTATTGAACCCCCATTGGATGCTAGAGAGATCTCCTATACATTGCTCCGCAATGTGTTGGCGATCTCTCTATCAGTCAAGGAGTAAAAGCATTTTTTTGGGCTTGTTTGTTATAGGCGAAGAGCCAGAAAACAGTTGATGGGAGTGGGGGTGGGGTCATGTAGTTAGTTGGGGTGTCGCCATGGGAGGAGCTAAGGATGCCTAGAATGATTTGCCTTGATGCTCCTGGGATGTAAATCGGGCCCGGCCCCATCATAATTGCAGTCCCTGAGTGTTATAGCTTTTTTGTGAAATAATTTGCTGTTGCATACCTCCCAAGTGTCCCTCTTTAGGAGGGACAGTCCCTCTTTTAGACCAAAATCCCTCTGTCCCTCTTTCTCACCCTGATGTCCTCCTTTTTAGGAGATCAGAGTGCGTGGTGTGTGTATAAGTGTATCATGCTGGTCTATAGCAATAAAACTCACATTATTGTTTGTTTAAACATCAGTAAATATGTTTATAAATTAGCATGTGTAAATAAAATACCTTGATCTTGTTATAAGTAATTTATTAGGTCACACAAGGAGGTGTCAATAGGTCATGAAATAGCCTAACAATTCTTGGTAGTGCCCCGCCTACCAGACACGCCCCCGGCAACACCCCCTAAAACATAAGTGTCCCTATTTGACAATTTGAATGTTGGGAGGTATGCTGTTGGAGATCTGACTGACATCATCAGTTTGTGTAATTATGTCACATTGCCTGGAAAGCAGATACTTTGATACTGAAGAGCTTGACCTAATGTATTCCACATTGGCGAATAATCAGGGTTAATTATTAGACTGCCTAGGGCACACTTATCATTGGCATCAGTAATCTTGTCCTTTTCTATACAGCTGTTCCTTTCCTTTTAAAGACCTTTCCCCACCCTGAAAAACAAGTTGTTCCTATCCCTTATCTCCTAGGTACGGTATGTTACGATCTTTAAAGGAACCCTATCACTTGCAAACAACTCTGGTGAAAGGGCTTCCAAAATCACCCTTAGGTACTACTAGCTATTTTTTATTTCTAAAATTAGTTTATAATTTTATAAATTATGCTAATTAACACCTTAATGACCACACAATCCAGAGATCGGCAGCTCTAGAGGACTATGGTACTTTTTTTTTTTTTTTTTTTAAACTGCAATACATTCTGCGTCCATAGATTGACACGCACCCGCACTGCGATCCCAGAATTCCATGATGTGCCAGGACCGTCAACATTCCTTAACATCAGGACTGGTGTGACAGTCCCGGAACGTCTCCGATCGTGAAGTGGTTAAGAGATTTCCTGTCTTAACCCTACATTCCCTTCTCCACTCACTGTCATTTAATCCTATCAGTAAGGTATCCACATATCCATTAAACCCTTAAAGTGCTTTGCAATGAGTTGCACACCCCTCTGTCACTCAAAAGTTTTTAAAAGGAGGGCAATTATGTTAACTTCAGTCTGCAGGGCTGTACAGGAATCAGTGTAATACTACAGTGTGTGTGTTTTGTTTATAAGCCTCCCTGATTTAAAGGGACATGTGGTCACCTTCCATTTCTGTGGTGTAGGAGGTAGGCCCAGTTAAAATGGGTTGAATGGTTTTTATCTGCCATCAAATTCTATGTTTACCACCCTGTGACTCAAAGGCTTAAAGGGACAGTAATGTCCCAGAAAAAAATCTTTATAGTTTTGTAGTGCTTAAAAAAATTAAACTAAATGCAACACATCCTCTCTCTCAAACCGCTATGGTTTGAGAGATATTTGGCACTAAAGTCCCCCCCTCCCTCTCCTTTCCCAGATGTCAGCGCTGTACCGACTGCAGCGGAATCCTGTCCGGGGACCAACCAGCGGCTCTGCAGCAGAGCCGAAATTATGTTATTGGAGAATAATTACTTCATTGGAAAGGTCTACAAAATGTGCCTGGTTTGCAAGCACACTTTGTAGACCATTCCAATGAAGTAATATGTTTTAAATAACGTGATTTCAGCTCTGCTGAAGAGCTTCTTTGTGTCAGATGACACAGATCTCCTGAGGAGAAGGGGAGGGGGGAACTTTGAATGTGAATATCTCTCAAACCATAGAGGTCTGAGAGATAGGATTAGTTGCAAACAGTTTAATTTTTTAAGCACTACAAAACTATAAAGAATTTTTCTGGGACATTACTGTCCCTTTAAGCCTTTGAGTCACAGGGGGGTAAGCATAGAATTTGACAGCAAATAAGAACCATTCAACCCATCTAGTCTGCGATGGGTACGCAACTCATTGGAAAGCAATGCGTTGTGTACCTCTCTGGCACTCAAAGGGTTAAAAGACACAGTGCGTGGTGTAGATAAAATAGGGGTAAGGCTGCATGCCTTAATTAGAATAATCTATAAATCTCAACAACGCAAAAGCTATATTTTTTGTTTAATTTCTTTTTAACCCCTTAATGACCACCGATCCGGAACGAGGACTGCCATTAAGGACCACAGGGCATTTTTTTGAGTGGGGTGCTTAAAGGATTCCGGGGTCACCGAGAGGCAGAACCAGTGTGAAGGTCCTGGCACATCACAGGTCATTAAGGGGTTAATGGTTAATACAACATTTAGGTTATTTTGAAAGCACCAGTTTGTATCAAGGTGCTAGAGTCCCTTTAATGTTCTGTCCCTAGAGCAAACATGTGCAAACAGTGGCTCTCCAGCTCTAGTTTGAATATAATTCCCCTTACCCTTAGCCTGTTGAAGTATGCCCACATCACTATAGCTGGGAACTCTCCGGATTTGCCCCAGAAACTCAGGTTTTTGCTGCTGATTACCAGGTCTCCGGGGCAGAGGCTGATTCTCCAGATGTGGGAGGCTTCATTAATGAAACTCCCCACAGCTTGCATTCACAGTGTGTCCCACTTCCCGCCCACTTCTCCCCCTTCCCCAGCCTTTTACAAAAATTTTTTTTCAAGTTCTGGAAATCCCACTCGTGATTAAGCTCCTCCCCCTTTTGACACAATTTGCTCCTTTTATCTCTCTTGGTGGCACCACAGGATTACCCCCTCTGGGGAGTCCGCAACCAGAAGTTCCCAGGTGTGCACTTCACAATGTAAAGAGGGTGAAAGGGGTACCAAAAACATTGTTTTGATATTTTGGGGGATTCTCCTCAGGAGGGAAAAGGGGGAGGGCACTAGACTCAGTGTGTTAGTATTAATTTGGGGTCTATTGCAATGCATTGGAAGCTCCTCCCGGGGTTCATTTCTAGCATTGTGTGTATATTAGGGGCTGAGAATGTAGAGAAGCATGGAGGGAACATGGATGGGGGATTAGGGGTGGTGTAAAAAATTTCCCCTGAGTGGAAACACAGAGAACAAGGAGCGGATACACGTCAAGCGGAGGGGGAATCTGGATGTAGGTGTAGGGATGGGTGAAAATATCTGCCTCAAACTGAAATCGGTGAAAAATGGCACTTTCTGCTTGGCAAAAAATTTCAAGTGAAAAATGCTGATTTTACGCTTTTTTTCTGCTTTTTTCACCTAGCTCATTCCATTGAAATCAATGGGAACATAGAAGTTACACACAACACATAGCATATGTTATTTTATTTCCCAAAGGCATTGTATAAAAGGGACATGAGGGTGTCTGTGTTGGTGGGGTGCGGGGAAAGAATCAGTTGAACAGGGGATGATTTTTGGGGGGTTGTTTACTGGGATTGGGGGCACTTAATAAAAAAGAAATCCTAAATAAAATAAAAACCATAAGACATGGTATAAAGGGGTCTGAGGAGGGTGCCTGTGTTGGTGAATGAATTAATCATTTGAAAAGGGAATTTGTTTTCGGGGGTTTCTTGACTGCTATTGGGGGGACCTTTAATAAAAAAATAAATCAATAAAATAAAATAAGAAATTTGTATGTAAAGTGATAGAGACAGGAACCCTCTGACATAAGCTGCTACTGGGGTAGACTGATACTTGACTTGATAGAGTATTTTGTAGATGGTGATTTGTTTGATTTGTTGTTTGAGGCCTTTGTAGGACTTAGACTTATTAGAGGCCCAAGCCCTGAAGAAGCATTGATTTGTAGGACTTAAAGAGATAGTGATACTTTAATATTACTAATCCCCAATGGTGCGGCTATTTCAAGAAGAATTTAATTGCCCCCAGTGTCATCTCTCAAACCTTTATAGTTTGAGAGATAACCGAACGCAAAGTTCCCCCTCCCTCCCCCTTCCCTGAAGTCAGCGCTGTAGCTGACTGCAGGGATACCCGGTTTTATTTTCATCAGGCGGCTCTGCAGCAGAGTTGAGATCGCATTAGTAAAAAAAAATAATTTCACTGAAACGGTCTTCTATGTGTGCTTGCAAATCAAGCACAAACCAAGCACATGTAGAAGACCGTTTCAGTGAAATAATTTTTTTTTACTAACGCGATTTCGGCTCAGCTGCAGAGCCGTAAGCCTGTCGTACAACAGACTTCCCCTGCAGTCAGAATGACGCTGACTTCAGGGAAGGGGGAGGGAGGGGGAACTTTGCGTATGGTTATCTCTCAAACCAGAAAGGTTTGAGAGATGACACTAGGGGCAATTTATTTATTTTTTTTAATCTGTACACTATGGGAATTAGTAATATTAAAGTATTACTATCCCTTTAAGCTTGCTTGGCACAAGCCCTTAGGAAACATTGATTTGTAGGACGTAGGCTTGTTAGAAACAAACCCACCAAAAATTGTTTATTTTTTTGTAGGACTAGTTTTTTTTACATTTTTATATATATATATATATTTTTTTTTTTTTTTTTTTTTTTATCAAAACACAAGCCCTGAGAAAAAAATAACAATGCCCTACTGGCCTAATGCCAGCAGGTCATGTTGGCCAATGGCCACTGTCAAATGTCCTCCAGAGTCCTGAGTTGCAACCGCTGTTCGTACTGCTGCTTCTGAGTTGTTTAAACAGCAGGATGATTAGGCAGCTGAAATGGAATGGGATCAACAATAGCAGTAACATGGAAGATGGATGATAAAGGTTCCACTTGCCACGACTGGCTCCAGTGATGCACCTGAGGCAGTAGCAGCACAATAAGTAGCCCCTAGTCTAAGTGGAGAAAAGAAGAAGTTGGCCATTAAATTTTCTCCACCTGCCCCTCCTCCAAAATCATGGGTGTGTTGTTATTAGAATATATATTTTTCCCTTGAGAACAGGAACTATGGCTCTCATCAGCAACTGCAATGTGCACAGTGAGTGTGTGTGTTAAATAACATCTGGGGGCACAACTGTATCCAAACACCATGACACCAGAACCCAAGTACTGCCGCTGTCACTGTACCCCTTGTCCAGACCCCGCTACGGACACATGACAACTTGCTGACAGTTTAATAGTAATGATGAACCCTCCCTGCCAGAATTCTACAATAATCTGCAGGATGGATTCTCCTCAGATGCCACCTGATGACCTGGTATCAATTCTCCTCCACCACACTGGCATGTGTGGTCTGTGCACCACACAGTGTGCAATGGGTAGAGATGAACTGCCATATCCTAACATCAACAGAGTGGCTATTATTTGGCGGAGGAGGTAACGATGAATGAGGTGGATTGGCAGGAGATTTACTTGTTACCCTAGAGGAAGAAGGTGATGTTGATGGCGAGCTAGTTGTTTCGCTTCCTCCTCTTTGATCTCCACCTTTCTGGAGAGTCAGGGGATACAGTAACAGTGGTACTAGATTTCTGTAGTGGGTGTTTGGCTTTAACATGTTTGACATAAATGTCATGGTGTCTGTGTTTCATGTGTGATATCAGGGAGGTTGTGTCAGGGTGTGTTCCCTCCTTTCCCCTTCTCACTAACTTGTCACAAATTTTGCACTGTACCGTTGTTGATGATGACTGCACTGTGCCTGCTGGAAGACAATAATAGTCCCACACCCATGACTTCTGGGGGGAGGGATAGGGAACACGTGGAGAAGAATGGCCTCTTTCTTCTTGTCCTCCACATTCCCCTTCACTTTCTGTGACAGCGGATAATGTTGATGCTGTTGCTGCTACTGCCTCAGATTTAGCACTGCAACTAGGATCAGGAGGAGTATTGCTACTGCTGGCAAGTGGAACGTGTCCTAGTCCCGCATTACTTGTTGACCCCATTCCCACTGTGTCCACGGTGGTCTGTGGCACACTAGCCTGCTGCTCAGCACCTGCTGCCCTTTCATCTCAGCAGCAGCAGCAGCAGCAGAAATTAGAGCAGTTGCAATTTCCGCAAATTCCAAGAGCTGACTGCTAGTGGTAGTTTTCGTGATGCCCATCCTCATCCCTGTCTCCCATTCCTTCTCAGTTTCTGATAAAAAGGCCATCAATGTCTCTTCCACCCCAGCTTCTCCAACACCACCACCACCACTAGTCCCTACCTGATGCTACTCTATTCCAGACATCTCACTGCTGCGTGGAGGAGGTGACGAGCAATGTGACAGAGGGTCCCCTGCTGTCACACTTGGCATCATTTTCTCCTTCACCCCCTGAGTACTACAAGAAACACTAGCAGCAGGCAAAGTATTGGTGGCACCAGGTTCAGCACTGGCAGCAGATTCAGCACTAGCAGCAGGTTCAGCACTGGCAGCAGGTTCAACACTAGTGGCTGCAGGTACAGAAATGGTGGCACTGGCAGCAGGAGCAGCACGTCTTGCAGCAGGGACAGACAGCTGACCTGTCCTGCTCTCACTACTACCCTCTTCTTCCTCCCTTGATATTAAGTTCCCCAAGATACCTAGGAGTGATTTAGCGGGACTGGCTAGCATTGGTTCGGTAGTGCTCTTCCCCCTCAGACTCAGTGGACACATAAGGGTCCTTCCAGTTCCTCCTTTTATTAGTTTTAAACTTTCTCATAATGATAGGAGTCAATAGCGAAAAGGAGAAAAACATGTAAATTAATGGGTGGAAACTTTCTAGCTTTTGAAAAAATGGCTAAGAAATTTTTGCCAATGAGCAAAAAATGCAAAGCTTTTAATTGCTGGTTTTAAAGCAGATTTCCCACGAGAAAGCAGAAAATGTGATTTTCACTTATTTTTTCGCAGGAACATGATGGGACCTTTCGCCCACCCCTAGGCCTAAGTCCATTACATTGAGCTGTCTCCAGCCACTGTAATAGCTACAGAGCCTGTGCACCTCCAGGAAAAGCACTATGATTAAGAGCCAATCAGCAGGGCATTATAGCTATTGAACAACCAATCAGAAGGATTGTGCTTACTGAGGCCCTTAGTTTCTAGCCTGTATCATACCCATACTAGGGAACGTTCTACTTTGGAGCCACCAGAGAGAACTCAATGACTGGGAACTGGAGTGTTTAAATTATGTGAATTGTAGCATAATGTGGGTGAGGCTTAACACTGTGAGTGCCAGAGGGGTACGCAACAAATTGCTTTGCAATGTGTTGCGCATCCCATTCTGGCACTCAAAGGGTTAATTGTGTGGGTGGGGTTCAGATAGGGATGCCACCTTTTCTTAAGAAAAATACAAGCCATGGCATTCCCTCCATAGACTTAACTTTAGGCAGAAGCCAATTTTTTACCGGCCTGCCGGTAAAATACCGGCTGGGTGTCTACACTAGGTTCAGAGGAGAAAAGGAGGGATTGATTCTAGAATGGGTGGGAATTGAGCGGAATAGTGTGGGAAGTATGTGGAATTATGAGAAGTGGGAGGAGTTACAACTGAAACTCACCAAAAGCCTTAGAATCAACCTTTGTCCTCAAATACAAGGAAAATTACTCTAAAAATCACAGTTTCCAGGGCAGATCCAGAGAATTCCCAGGTATGATCATACCTCTAGTGCTATGTTGATCTGGCTGCTAGCTTATCAGTTCATATATATAAAAAATGCCTCACCTCTTTCACACTGCTCCAAGGGGTCAAGAACACCAGTTCACTGCCTCCTCCAATTCCAGCTGCCCTTGGCTATGACCTTTACTCTCTCTATATATATAAAGACAGCTGTGAGCTTGACCATGATTTACATTTGACACTGAATTCCTCTCTCAGTCCTGAGGCAGCTCAGTGAGCCTGTAGCAATCCCCATAAATCACCAGCTAGAGGGCCCTTCTCTTGGAGAAATGTATGTAAAACCATCCAATGCTAGACTCAAGGTTATCTGCCTGGACTCAGGATGGGCTATATGCTCTTTTTGCATTTCCAGAAAAACAACCTTGAGTCCAGCATCGTTTACATTTACATGAAAGTCTGTAAGAGAAGAGCCGTGAGTCGGGAATGCAAGTCATTCAGTGCTAAGGTGGAATGTGTGGATGTTCTGCTTTACAGTTTTGTTGCTATTGCTAAAAACATTCACTTAAAGGGATAGCCGTACATAAAATGTAAAAAAAAAAAAATACAGTAAAATCTTAGGTATAATACTCACCTGTGTATAATGCGAAGGTGTATATTATGCAAAAGATTTTAGGGGAAAACAAGATATGTATAATACACACCCTTGTTTTCCCCCTTACATAAAAAAAATATTGCCGCCAGCTACCTTCCCTCCCTCCCCCCCAGCGCGATCCGATGTCAATAGAATCCTTACTTTATTTTGCTGCCCTTGAATACTGCACTCTGTCTGGTTTAAACTGTGGTCCCATCTTCCCATGCGGGCGGCAGGTTTGCATTTGCCACCTGCTTCCTTCAATGGACTTTCAGGACCTTCCGCCTCCAGCCAGTGGTATTGGAGGCGCAAGGTCCTGAAAGTTCATTGAAGGAAGCGGGCGGCAAATGCAAGCCTGTCGTCTGAACAGGAAGATGGGACCAGAGCTTAAACCAGACAGAGTGCAGTATTCAAGGGCAGCAGAATAAAGTAAGGATTCTATTGCAGGGGGGGAGGGAGAGAAAGTAGCTGGCAGCAATATATATTTTTTTTAATTCAGCCAAAAAAACTCTGGGGTATAATACGCACCCCCCACTTCACATAAGGTGAAGAGGGGTAAAATTGTGCGTATTATACCCGAGATTTTACAGTAAGTTGTAGTGTTTAGCCCTGAGTAAAACAAGGTGTTTGACACTCAGAGACAGTAAGTTTAGGTAAAAACACAATTTTATTGAACAAAGTAAAGTAGCAATAACCCTCACAGGTCCAGTAACATAAATACAATGCGGTTCTGACACAGGACAGGTTACAGAAATAAATATCCACAAGGGTCCAGTAATTACACAGACAAATAATAAAAATGTACTGACACAGGTCAGGTATTGCGTGTGATATACAAGCAAGGCAGCAATGAATGGGTTACTGATAGGAGGATAGACAGGACCTATCAGAGCGAGGCCCTTAAGACTCTCCCCAGAGAGGGAGAGTATAAATAGCGAGTAATGCCACAGAAATAAACGAAGGCCCTTAGCAAACTTAGATGCTGCCGTAGCAGTAGCGGAGGAAAGACGGTATGCCCAGAGGTTGCCCAACACAGACTACAGTGCCAACAACCGGTGGTGAACGGCCCTTCCCCCCCGAGGGGATATATATAATTACTTAGACCAATGTCAACTGCCGAGATAGAAGTAGCCTGAGGCGCCCAACGAATCCAACCTCAGCTGATGGCAGGAGTATAGGTCTGGTGTACAGAGGCACAGGATGGAATGCACACACCGGAATGTCGCCCGCGCGACACGGATAGAGACCAGAACCAGGCTGTAGTATGAGGCTCAGAACCGGAGTGTCGCCCGCGCGACATGGAGAACAACTGAAACCGGACTGCAGTAACTGGGTGTACTGGAAGCAACACTGCCTGGATGCCAAGCCCAATGGAGACACAAGGAGCAGCTGGCAGTCCTGGACAGGCAGCAACAGAGGCCCAACGGGTCAGCACACAGAGCAGGAACAACAGCTAACCGGAAATGGAGACCAAGCAGGAACGTCAGCAAAACCGGGTCGGTACACAGAGCAAGAACGTCAGCCAGGCCGGGTTGGTACATAGAGCAGGAACGTCAGCCGGGCCGGGTTGGTACATAGAGCAGGAACGCCAGCCAATCCAGGTCGGTACACAGTGCAGGAACGTCAGCCAATCCGAGTCAGAAACGGAGCAGGAATGTCAGCCCGGCCGGGTAGGTACACAGAGCAGGAACGTCAGCCAATCCGAGTCGGTAACAGAGCAGGAACTTCAGCCAGGCCGGGTCAGGATACAGAGCAGGAACAGAAGTAGTAGAATGGTCGGGCAATCCAGGTCATACACTGATATCACACGAGAACTGGAACTAGCGCTGGTACAGAAACACCAAGAAAGGGCAACAGTGAAGTGACAGGACCCAGTATTTAAGGACAAATACTGGGCGGGCCAATACCACTGCAGCCAATGGGAGCAAACTGAGAACCAGATTGACAGAATGTCGTCCGCATAGCACAGGCACCGTGATACAAGGGTACTTGTTCAAAAGTTATTACATCTCAAACGTGATTTTTTTTAGGGTGCAGTATCACATCGACCTGAATCTGCACAGTAGCACTGTTGCTACACCATCCTATGGAGATTTCTGGTCAACTGATCAGAGCTGTCCATAGGACACTATACAGTGTCAGGCTAATGAGATACCGCACCTAAAAAATTCAAGTTTGAACTATAATAACTTTTGAACAAAACACCTTTCAGCAATGGTAGTACCCTTGTTTTACTCAGGGGGATAAAATCATTTTTCCACATTAAGTATTACTATCCCTTCAAGAACTCTATCACCAAAGTAATCAATCAGACATACAAGGTATAATTAAGTGAATATAAAGCCTCTTTCCCATGGGTGACATTGTTGCAGTGACAGTAATTCACGAAAAAAAATCATTGTGTCTTTTGGGGCAGTTCACATTGGCAATATGAGCTGCGATTGTTGCAAAGAGACACAGATTGTGGTAGTTTTCCTCCGACAGAGAGATAACGCATTTACAATTTTGTACCATAGATTTCCAAGAAATTGCATTAATCTCTTGAGCAGGGACTTGCACAGACATTTTGGGGGGCAGGGGCTCTAATGAAAAAAAGGGCACTTCTCATAATTATTTACTCAATATATATTTAAAAAAAAGAAAAGAATTTACATCTCAGGAGCCTGTAGGCACAGAAATCTGAAGCACCCCCCCATCTCCACTGGACACCTCCACAATGCTCCTAATCTCCACATTGCCCCCCATCATCTCCATATTGCCCTTACATTGTCCCCTGTCAGCTCCATATTACCCCCATCAGCTCCACATTGCCCCCATCAGCTCCAACTTACCCTCACATTGCCCCCATCAGCTCCATATTGCCCCATCAGCTCCAACTTACCCTCACATTTCCCCCTTCATCTCCATATTGCCCCCCATCAGCTCCATATTGCCATCAGCTCCAACATACCCTCACATACATTGCCCCATCATCTCTACATTGCCATAATCTCCATCTTGCCTCCCATCAGATCTATATTGCCCCATCATTTCCACATTGCCCCCTAGTGTCCGTTTCCTACCTCTTCCCTGGTGGTCTAGCAGCAGGAGAGGTCTGTATGTGACTCCTTTGGCACAGACCTGTAGCTGCTGGAGCTCCTGTGTGGTCTTCTCTTCACGCAGAGCACTGGGAGATGATGTCATCTTCCAGTGCTCTGTAATACTAAAGAGCTGATGAGGGAGCGCAGCATCTACAGGTCTGTCCTGAAGGAGGCACAGACCTGACTGGGCGGTTAGTGCGGGCGGCGAGGCCACTTTTTTTTTTTTTTTACATAGTAACATAGTAACATAGTAGATAAGGCTGAAAAAAGACATGCGTCCATCAAGTCCAGCCCATGCCAATAACACCCCTGTTGATCCAGAGGAAGGCAACAAAAAAGCCCTCTGGAGCAATTTCCAATGTAGGTGTGTAGGGGTGTGTGGGTGTGTAGGGGTGTGTGTGTGTGTGTGTGTGTGTGTGTGTGTGTGTGTGTGTGTGTGTGTGTGTGTGTGTCAAATAGATCCCCGGCTCAATATCCTATTTGCTTTGAAGCCATCTGTCATAATTGTCAATATTGTTCTGTGCTAGATAGGCATCCATTGCTTTTTTGAATGCAGTTACATTATCTGCAAGCACAACATCCCGAGGCAAAGAATTCCATAGCCTTACCGCCCTTACTGTAAAGAATCCCTGCCTGTGTTTTAGTCGAAAGCACCTTTCCTCAAGTCTTAATGGATGACGTCTTGTTCTTAGCTCAGCTCTTTGCATAAATAATTAATTGGATAGTTCTTTGTATTGACCTTCTAGGCATGTGGAGAGCAACGGCCCATGTCTGGGATACCCTTCCAACTTAGGGAGATATACAAAGAATGATTTTGACGAGCAATCACAGAAAACGAACAAAATAAAGTGTTTGGTTCTAAGGCAGGGTGGCCTCTCAGAGGTGCTACACTACAGTCACCTTTTTAGCTCCCCTGTCCATATCAGACTGGTCCCATCCGCAGGCAGGCCAGCTCCGAAATGTCAGGCAAATCCTTTCTGCACAAGAGAATCAGCACAACCACAGGCATACGTTACAGCCTATGTGGGCCTCGTCGGTGTGGTGCAGCTGATTCCCAGTAGGCACATGGAGAGCAAGGGCCCACCTCCATGTCTGATAGGGACATGGAGATTTCCTCTCTCCATTGGCACATGGGAGCGAAAGACGTGACTTGTAGCAGCTCTGAGAGGCCACTATGTCTTAGAACAAAACACTTTATTTTGTTCGGTCTCTGTGAGCGCTCGTCACAATCTTTCTTTGTAAATTCATAGGAACCATTCAGATTTTTGGTCCAAATTAAGTTAACTCTGATTACCAGGGATATATCCTCTCTGGCACTCAAAGTGTTAAGATGTGTGTGTGTGTGTAGGGGTGGGGGAGCATGGGCATCTGAAGGGGGGAGGCAGGGGGCACTTGCACCCTTCATATACACATAGGGACAGGGTGGGCTGACCTGGAGGTCAAATTATGTCTTAGCCCCCCCCCCCGGAAACATTTCTGCAGACGTCCCTTGTGTGTATGTGTGTGGAGGGGCGAGGTCACGTCTCCTTTGAGTGCAATATATTAACTCTGTTGGTTCCGGAACAATGCTTTGGGGCCACTCCAGCAATCAAGGGTTAAAATCCCTATTTAAATGAATGGGAAATTTGCTTTGTCCTCTATGCTGCAGTTAGTTTGCCCCAGATTTGTTCTACTTCAGACTTTGTGCATATTGCCCAGTGTTTGGTGGTACAGGAAGCAATTCTCACACACCATAGAACACTGAGGCTGATATACTAAGTAAAGCAGTGCCATTTTGGGGTAATAAAACCACCATTGTGTCAATGATTTAAATGTGGTTTTTAACCCCTTGAATGCTAGAGAGTTCTCCAATGCATTGCTTTGCAATGCATTGGAGAACTATAGCATTCAAGGGGTTGAAAAACATATTCAAACCAATGGACACGTGGTGGGTTTTCTCATGTGTTCCCAATGGTTATACCTGTGCAGAGATCTTGAAAATATTAACCCTTAAACTTCCCTATAATATATATTATTGGATATGGCTCCCAGCTTGTGCTAATCCAGAGATGCCTCCATCAACCCTCAAAGATCTATTAACATGAAACAACTCAGAGATCTCACTGCTTAAAGGGATAGTAATGTCTAGATTAAAGGGATAGTAATGTCTAGATTAAAGATAGTAATGTCTAGATTAAAGGGATAGTGATGTCTAGATTAAAGTTCTGATCCGAGTCTCCTTTAAGCTTTTTATAACATGTAGCAGTATGTTTAAGTACTTACAGTTCTGTAGTTCAAAAGATATTTAAGCTGAAAAGATCCCCCTCCTGCCCCTTTCCCTGAGTCACGCTGCCTCTCTGTCTGGTGCGGATGGAGCAAGGTGGGGACACTCTTCAGTAAGCAAAAGGAAAATCCTGTCCTCCTTGGTTGGGGGTGGCAGGGTTTTCCTTTAACTTACTGTGTGAAGATTGTCCCTTGCTGCATCCTTCCGATCTCACAGTTTGATTTCAGTTCTAAGGGGAGGCGGCCAGAAGGGGCGGGAGAGGGATCATTTCAGCTTGAATAGCTTTTGAACTACAGGGTTGTAAGTAATTAAACATAGCGTTATGTAGTATAAATAGCTTAACTAAGACTCAGAGCAGAACTTTAATACAGACATTACTGTCTCTTTAAACACATACAAGAGAAGAAGGCTGTGTCCCTCTGTATTCGTTCCTGGTATCAATGGCTCCAGTTTACAGACTGAAAATGCAGTTATTTGGTGCAGATCATATAGAAGGAAACACTGAACTCTCTCAACTGTAGAAATGGCTCTTCACCCTGAGACCCAGAAATGTGGGTCAAACCGTGAAAGGTCCCAGGTATGCCTATGGTACAGTTGATTAGCTCCAGAAATACACCATATTTTAGGCCATTGAGTTCACTGACAGCCCCTTCATATAGTATCAGTGTGCTTCACCCTCCATCCAAAACAACTATCGCTAGCAGGCATTTCACATACTTTCATATCAAACCCCAGCCTCCACCCACTCGTAAGTTACACAAATAGCTTATCACACCATACATATTGTTACCTGGCAGGTTCAGGTGACAGGCAAGATTAACCCTTTCCAGCACCAGAGAGGTGAACAAAATATCACTGTGATGTAGATATCACACTGTTATAGTATCACTGTAGCACACATCACAGTCATTGCCATCACCACCCATCCTTTACACACTTTCCCATCAGTTTAGAGGTAATAAAGACTGTCCCTTCTATAGACCGTGCCTTTTCCACAACATGCAGCCCTATTTAAAAGGTCTGATTTACAAACTCTTTTGCATCCAAAGGGTTAACAAATGAGGAACTTTTCAATAGCACATGTCTGTGTATTTTACATCTATCTATCTATCTATCTATCTATCTATCTATCTATCTATCTATCTATCTATCTATCTATCTAATATACCTACATACACACACACACACACACACACACATAGTCACATGCATGCATACACACACACATATATATACATGCACCATGCCTCCCAAGTGTCCCTCTTTAGGAGGGACACTCCCTCTTTTAGACCCAAATCACTCTGTCCCTCATTCCCACCCTGATGTCCCTCTTTATATATATATGCTAGTTGAAGAGCCATTTACATGGGCCACAGTGCCACCCAGCAACTACTGCCCGTTCCACGGCTGATTCGGAGTGGGGTGCTCTGAATTCAGACCGTAGTCCTCTCTGCTTACCGACTAGGGTCTGAATTTGGAGCCCCTCTCTGTTATCAGCCACGGCGCGGGCAGTCTGTAGTGCTCCTGACCGCAGCACTCGTAGCCGTCTCTACTTAGCATGTCGGCTTCAGACAAACACACATTTAGTGAATTATTATATAGGATTATATAGGATATAGTGATGAGCGAGCACCCCAATGCTCGGGTGTTCGTGTGCTCTGACCGAGCACCCCCTGAGGCTCGAGTGCTCGGCCGAGCACCCGAGCCCCATTGAAGTCAATGGGAGGACTCGAGCATTACACCAGGCACCCCCTGCTCTGATGAGGGGAGGGTGCCTGGTCCATAGGAAAAGGGCAGAAAAGGATGGAAACACCACAGAAATGGTTCAGGGACAGCATAGGGAGGATGTCTGGATGCATCTTGGACTCCAACATCGCTGCTGGGAACGATCTTTCGCCCGTAGTACGCCATTTTTACAGACTGACCATAAAACACACAAAAAGGAAAATAAAAACGACTTTAGGTGAAAAATTGTTACCAAACAATATTTGCTGTATATTTACTTGTATATTATCTGCAAATTATTCCAAAAATTTCCTTGATTTTCTGAAGTGAGGCCATGATTAAGAGGGAAACGTGCGCAGAGGCAAATTCTCCCAAAAATTTCCTTGATTTTCAGAACTGAGGCCATGATTAAGAGGGAAACGTGCGCAGAGGCAAATTCTCCCAAAAATTTCCTTGATTTTCAGAACTGAGGCCATGATTAAGAGGGAAACGTGCGCAGAGGCAAATTCTCCCAAAAATTTCCTTGATTTTCAGAACTGAGGCCATGATTAAGAGGGAAACGTGCGCAGAGGCAAATTCTCCCAAAAATTTCCTTGATTTTCAGAACTGAGGCCATGATTAAGAGGGAAACGTGCGCAGAGGCAAATTCTCCCAAAAATTTCCTTGATTTTCAGAACTGAGGCCATGATTAAGAGGGAAACGTGCGCTGAGCTGACCATCTAAAACATTATGGGTGAGGGTCTGCTGCAGAGCTGACCATCCTAAACATTATATGCGAAGGCCCGCTAGTGAGCTGACGCTATAAAACATTATATGAGAGGGCCCGCTAGAGAGCTGACCCAATAAAACATTATATGAGAAGGCCCGCTGGTGAGCTGACCTATATAAAAATTGTCAAACAGGGCCCGCTGGTGAGCTGGCCCTATATAAAAATTATATCACAGGGCCCGCTGGTGAGCTGGCCCTATATAAAAATTATAGCACAGGGCATATGGAAGAGGAGGAGGAGGATGAGAAGATTAAGAGTCAACCATATACCCGTTTTTTGGGTGGAAGGGGTGAATGGGAATACAGAGTATTCACATCATTGTAAATAACATATATAAAGTGAGTTTATGTTCCCCCGGGGCTTTCCTCCAGTTTAGTGGAGAAGTCAGGGGAAATCCAGGCCTTGTTCATTTTTATAAGTGTCAACCTATCAGCATTGTCGGTGGAAAGGCGGATACGCTTATCTGTTATGATGCCACCAGCAGCACTAAATACCCGCTCAGACAGAACGCTGGCGGCAGGGCAGGCCAGCACCTCCAAGGCGTAGAGTGCCAGTTCATACCACGTGTCCAGCTTGGACACCCAGTAGTTGTAAGGCACAGAGGGATCATTGAGGACGCTGACACGGTCTGCTACGTACTCCTTCACCATCTTCCAAAACTTTTCCCTCCTTGTGACACTAGGCTGCGCATCAGGGTGAGGGTGCTGGCGGGGTGTCATGAAGGTGTCCCACGCCTTGGAGAGTGTTGCCCTGCCTTTCTCGGAACTGCTGTGTGCTCCCCTTTTCTCCCCTTCTCGGTTGGCCAAGGTAGCACGTACTCTGCCGCCAGCGTTGTCAGATGGAAAATTTTGGAGCAATTTTTCAACAAGAACCTTCTGGTATTGCACCATTTTGCTTGTCCTCTCCACCGGAGGAATGAGAGATGAGAAATTCTCTTTGTAGCGGGGGTCCAGAAGGGTGAACACCCAGTAATCCGTGTTGTTTAAAATGCGTATAACGCGTGGGTCACGGGAAAGGCAGCCTAACATAAAGTCAGCCATGTGTGCCAGAGTACCAACAGTCAAGATTTCGCTGTCCTCACCAGGAGGATGACTCTCAATATCCTCATCCTCTTCCTCCTCTTCTGCCCACCCACGCTGAAGAGATGGAACTAAAGTTCCATGGCTACCCTCTGTAGCGGAGGCAACCGTGTCTTCCTCCTCCTCCTCCTCCTCCTCCGCCTCCTCCAATTGTCGCTGAGAAGACGAAGTGAGGGTGCTCTGGCTATCACCTTGTGTAAGCTCTTCCTCCCCCATTTCCACCTCTTCCACATGCAAAGCGTCGGTTTTAATTGTGAGCAGCGAGCGTTTCAGTAGACACAGAAGTGGAATGGTTACACTGATAATAGCGTTATCGCCGCTCACCATCTGTGTCGATTCCTCAAAATTGCGTAAAACCTCGCAGAGGTCTGACATCCATTCCCACTCCTCACTTCTGATTACAGGAAGTTGAACGGAGAGGCGACGACCGTGTAACAGCTGGTACTCCACTACTGCCCTCTGCTGCTCACAAAGCCGGGCCAACATGTGGAAGGTGGAGTTCCAGCGCGTGCTCACGTCACACAGCAGCCGGTGAGCTGGCAATTGTAAGCGCTGCTGCAGCTTCAACAGGCCGGCCGAAGCTGTAGATGACTTACGGAAATGTGCACACACGCGGCGCACCTTGGTCAAGAGATCATGCACATTGGGGTAGGTTTTTAGAAATCGCTGAACCACTAAATTAAATACATGCGCTAGGCATGGTACGTGTGTGAGCTTGCCGAGCTCCAAAGCCGCCACCAAGTTACGCCCATTATCACACACAACCATGCCTGGTTGCAGGTTGAGTGGCGAGAGCCACTGCTCGGTCTGGTGACTAATCCCCTGCAACAGCTCTGAGGCCGTGTGCTGTTTGTCCCCAAGGCAGATCAGCTTCAGCACGGCCTGTTGACGCTTCCCCACTGCAGTGCTACACTGCTTCCAGCTACTGGCTGATGGGGGAGTGGCGCTGCGTTTAGAGAATTCGGAGGTGGAAACGGAGGAGGAGGAGCCAATAACGTAGGTGCTGGCGGAAACCCTGATGGAGGTAGGGCCCGCAATCCTCGGCGTGGGTAGCACCCGTGCCATTCCAGGGTCCGAGTCGCTCCCAGCCTCCACGACATTCACCCAGTGTGCCGTCAGGGAAATGTAGCGTCCCTGGCCACAAGCACTTGTCCATGTGTCAGTCGTTAAGTGGACCTTCCCAGTAACTGCGTTGGTCAGGGCACGGGTGATGTTACGGGACACATGGTGGTGTAATGCGGGGATGGCACACCAGGAAAAGTAGTGGCGGCTGGGGACCGCGTACCGAGGGACAGCTGCTGCCATCAGGCTGCGGAAGGACTCAGTGTCCACAAGCCTAAATGGCAGCATTTCGATGGCCAGTAATTTTGAAAGGTGTGAGGTTAGTGCTATGGCCTGTGGGTGGGTGGCTGGGTACTTTCTCTTGCGCTCAAATGCCTGGGGTAACGACATTTGGACGCTGTGCTGGGACAGGGAAGTGGATGTGGATGTGGAAGTGGATGTGGTCGCTGATGGTGCTTCAGATGGTACAGGTGCAGGGCGGGAGGTATGCGGGCCTGCGCCTTCGACAGGCGATTGGCCGGCACTGAAAACAGGGGAAGAGGAGGCAGTGGTGTGGCCTGCAGACACAGATGGGCGATCCAGGCGTTCCTCCCACTTACTACGGTGCTTGGATGCCATGTGTCGGATCATGCTGGTGGTGGTGAGGTTTCTAGTGTTCATGCCTCGGCTCATTCTGGTGTGGCACAGGTTGCAAACTACAATTCTTTTGTCGTCCGCACTTTCCTTAAAAAAACGCCATACCGCGGAACACCTACCCTTTGGCAAGGTAGATTTACGCAAGGGGGTGCTCCGTGGAACATTTGCGGTCCGGTTTGGTGCGGTCCGCCTTCTTTCTGTAGCCACACCACTGCCTCTTCCAGCCTGTTGCGGTGCTGCAGATGGCTCACCCTCAGGACTGCTGTCATCGCTCGGCTCTACACCTTCCCAGGTGGGGTCAGTCACCTCATCGTCCACCAAGTCCTCCTCCACTTCCTCACTCTGATCATCCTCCTCAAGTCTTGATCCCACCACATACTCTGTCATTGACAACTGTATAACATTCTCCTCAACAAGGTCTTGAGACGGAAATAGTGGTTGATTTAATGGCAACTGTGTCTCATCATCATCATCATCATCCACTACTTCCTTTGACCTTAAATGCCGTTCACATCTGTCATCTTCTTGTGATTGGGTAGCCTCTAGAGGTTGTGAATCAGGGCACAAGATGTCATGTTCCTCTGCAAGCGTGCTTGGAGAGAGGGTCAAATGAAGGATTGGTGATGAGACGAGCTCCTCACTATATCCCAGTGTGGGATCACTTCTTTGACCAGACCGTGTATGGTGGGAGGAAGGATGATCAGAGTGAGGATTATGTTGACCAGACTCTTGGCTACTGAGAGTGGACTTGGTGGAAGACAGGGTGGTGCTTAACCGACTGGAAGCAGTATCAGCTGTCATCCAACCGACCACCTGTTCGCAGTGGTCGGACCTCGAGAGTGATGTCCTGCGACGCCCTGTAAAATTACACATGAAGCTAGGTATGGTGGATGTCTTTCTTTCTTGTGCTCTGGCACCAGGCACAGTTTCTCCGCGTCCTGACCCGCGCCCTGAACTTTCAGGATCACGTCCACTTCCCCGTCCCTTTTTACCCGCCTTCTTCATCTTACACAGAATATGTGACTTTAATATTTGAGTTTGAAAACTTAACAGTATTTCTTACTATTCTGCAACTGTGCAGAGTACACAGAATAGGCTGCTAAACGGCGGTGAAACACACTGAATGGAATATGTGACTTTAATATTTGAGTTTGAAAACTTAACAGTATTTCTTACTATTCTGCAACTCTGCAGAGTACACAGAATAGGCTGCTAAACGGCGGTGATACACACTGAATGGAATATGTGACTTTAATATTTGAGTTTGAAAACTTAACAGTATTTCTTACTATTCTGCAACTCTGCAGAGTACACAGAATAGGCTGCTGAACTGCGGTGATACACACTGAATGGAATATGTGACTTTAATATTTGAGTTTGAAAACTTAACAGTATTTCTTACTATTCTGCAACTGTGCAGAGTACACAGAATAGGCTGCTAAACGGCGGTGATACACACTGAATGGAATATGTGACTTTAATATTTGAGTTTGAAAACTTAACAGTATTTCTTACTATTCTGCAACTGTGCAGAGTACACAGAATAGGCTGCTAAACGGCGGTGATACACACTGAATGGAATATGTGACTTTAATATTTGAGTTTGAAAACTTAACAGTATTTCTTACTATTCTGCAACTCTGCAGAGTACACAGAATAGGCTGCTAAACTGCGGTGATACACACTGAATGGAATATGTGACTTTAATATTTGAGTTTGAAAACTTAACAGTATTTCTTACTATTCTGCAACTCTGCAGAGTACACAGAATAGGCTGCTAAACTGCGGTGATACACACTGAATGGAATATGTGACTTTAATATTTGAGTTTGAAAACTTAACAGTATTTCTTACTATTCTGCAACTGTGCAGAGTACACAGAATAGGCTGCTAAACGGCGGTGAAACACACTGAATGGAATATGTGACTTTAATATTTGAGTTTGAAAACTTAACAGTATTTCTTACTATTCTGCAACTGTGCAGAGTACACAGAATAGGCTGCTAAACGGCGGTGATACACACTGAATGGAATATGTGACTTTAATATTTGAGTTTGAAAACTTAACAGTATTTCTTACTATTCTGCAACTCTGCAGAGTACACAGAATAGGCTGCTAAACTGCGGTGATACACACTGAATGGAATATGTGACTTTAATATTTGAGTTTGAAAACTTAACAGTATTTCTTACTATTCTGCAACTCTGCAGAGTACACAGAATAGGCTGCTAAACTGCGGTGATACACACTGAATGGAATATGTGACTTTAATATTTGAGTTTGAAAACTTAACAGTATTTCTTACTATTCTGCAACTGTGCAGAGTACACAGAATAGGCTGCTAAACTGCGGTGATACACACTGAATGGAATATGTGACTTTAATATTTGAGTTTGAAAACTTAACAGTATTTCTTACTATTCTGCAACTCTGCAGAGTACACAGAATAGGCTGCTAAACGGCGGTGAAACACACTGAATGGAATATGTGACTTTAATATTTGAGTTTGAAAACTTAACAGTATTTCTTATTATTCTGCAACTGTGCAGAGTACACAGAATAGGCTGCTAAACGGCGGTGAAACACACTGAATGGAATATGTGACTTTAATATTTGAGTTTGAAAACTTAACACTATTTCTTACTATTCTGCAACTGTGCAGAGTACACAGAATAGGCTGCTAAACGGCGGTGATACACACTGAATGGAATATGTGACTTTAATATTTGAGTTTGAAAACTTAACACTATTTCTTACTATTCTGCAACTGTGCAGAGTACACAGAATAGGCTGCTAAACGGCGGTGATACACACTGAATGGAATATGTGACTTTAATATTTGAGTTTGAAAACTTAACACTATTTCTTACTATTCTGCAACTGTGCAGAGTACACAGAATAGGCTGCTAAACGGCGGTGATACACACTGAATGGAATATGTGACTTTAATATTTGAGTTTGAAAACTTAACAGTATTTCTTACTATTCTGCAACTCTGCAGAGTACACAGAATGTGCTGCTAAACTGCGGCGAAGCACACTGAATGGAATATGTGACTTTGATATTTTAGTTTGAAGACTTAACAGTATTTCTTCCTATTCTGCAACTCTGCACAGTACACAGAATGTGCTGCTAAACTGCGGCGAAGCACACTGAATGGAATATGTGACTTTGATATTTTAGTTTGAAGACTTAACAGTATTTCTTCCTATTCTTCAACTCTGCACAGTACACAGAATGTGCTGCTAAACTGCGGCGAAGCACACTGAATGGAATATGTGACTTTGATATTTTAGTTTGAAGACTTAACAGTATTTCTTCCTATTCTGCAACTCTGCACAGTACACAGAATGTGCTGCTAAACTGCGGCGACGCACACTGTATGAAATATGTGACTTTGATATTTTAGTTTGAAGACTTAACAGAATGTGCTCTAATCTGCAACTTTGCACACTAAACAGAATGTGCTCTAATCTGCAACTTTGCACACTAAACAGAATGTGCTCTAATCTGCAACTGTGCACACTAAACAGAATGTGCTCTAATCTGCAACTTTGCACACTAAACAGAATATTTTTTTTTTTTTTTTTTTTGTTTTTTTCCCCCCACACTAAATAACCTGCTGCCCCCACACACAGTAGTCCTAAAAAGGACTTTTGGTTCTTTTTTTTCACAAGTTTGGTTTTTTTCCTCCCTACACTGCCTTTCCCTTCCTATCCTCAGCTCTCCCTGGCTAAGACTGAGCCGAACTCGATGGTCAGGTGCTATACAGCACCTGACCACGGGTTCTGGCCAGCCAATCAGTGTAATGCCAGCAGCCAACATGGCTGCTGGCATTACACCGATGTCAGAGCCTCCCTGCACGTTTATTGGCTGCGCAGCAGCCGCAAAACGTGCGGGGAGGAGACCCGAACATGGCGGGCGAGCACATGCGGTACTCGTACGAGTACCGCCATGTGCCGAGCAGAGCGATGCTCGAGCCGATCCGAGCATCGGCCGAGCATGCTCGCTCAACACTAATAGGATAAAATAGATCACTATATGCACACAGGACAATGCTTTGTAGACCTCTCTAACATTTACATAAATCGTTTTTACTATGCCTTTAAAGTGGAATTTCCCCTAGGTTTCAATTTGATTTGTTCCCATTTAATCTCTGATCATGAAATAAAGTTATGGGTGTTACATGGTACAAGAATAGATTAACACTATCTCAGCTATGTATGGATTTCAGACTAAAGCTGAAGAGTATCTAATAATCACTATGTATACATATTTTTCCCTGTGAATGTTCTATCGATGATTAACCTTTCCAGAAGTTCACAGTAAGTGCAAGGAAGTTCAAGTTATTTATTTGGGTGAATGTTCCTCAATCTGTTTAGTGTAAATTATCTTTTTGCCACTCCTGGCTTTGCTGTTTTGATAGGAGCAGCATTTCAGTTTAACGTGAAATATAACTTCTTTAACCTATTGAGTGGCAGAGGGGTAGATGGCACATTGCAGGGTGATGTCTTACACAACAAAGCATGCCCTCATGACCAAGAAGTGGGGCGTGCAAAAGAGCATTGCTTCCCCCAGTCTGATGGAAAACAAAACATGCACTATCTTATATCTTAACTCTCTGAGTGCCACGGGAACTTCTTCCCCTTGAGACCCCTGAGAGTGCTCATGTGCTGCTGACCAGGGGATGTAAATAACACAATTCATGTCATAAAGGGTGCAGGGCTTAATCTGGTGAGCAAGGCTTACTGGCCTTGTTTCATAAAGTGGGTAAGTGGACAGAATAAAGTGGGAAGGAGGAGAAGTGGGTGGTAAGTGGGAGGAACAGGGTGCAAAGGAGAATAAGTGGGTGGGAAGCAGGAGGAACAGGGTGGGGAGGAGGAGAAGTGGGTGGGAAGTGGGAGGAATAGGATGGGAAGGAGGAAAAGTGGGTGGGAAGTGGGAGGAACAGGGTGCAAAGGAGAATAAGTGGGTGGGAAGCAGGAGGAACAGGGTGGGGAGGAGGAGAAGTGGGCAGGAAGTGGAAGGAACAGGGTGCAAAGGAGGAGATGAGAGTGGGAAGTGGGAGGAACAGGGTGGGAAGGAAGAAAAGTGGGTGGGATGTGGTAGGAACAGGGTGTAAAGGAGAAGAAGTGAGTGGGATGTGGGAGGAATAGGGTGGGAAGGAGGAGAAGTGGGTGGGAAGTGGGAGGAACAGGGTGGGGAGGAGAAGTGGGACTGAAGTGGGAGGAAGAGGGTGGGAAGGAGGAGAAGTGGGTGGGAAGTGGGAGGACCAGGGTGGGAAGGAGAAGTGGGATGGAAGTGGGAGGAAAAGGGTGGGAAGGAGGAAAAGTGGGCAGGATGTGGGAGGAACAGGGTGAAAAGGAGGAGATGAGAGTGGGAAGGAGGAGAAGTGGATGGGAAGTGGGAGGAACAGGGTGAGGAGAAGAAGAAGTGGGCAGGAAGTGGGAGGAACAGGGTGGGAAGGAGGAGAAGTGGGCAGGATGTGGGAGGAACAGAGTGAAAAGGAGGAGATGAGAGTGGGAAGTGGGAGGAATAGGGTGGGAAGGAGAAGAAGTGGGTGGGAAGCAGGAGGAATAGGGTGGGGAGGAGGAGAAGTTGGTGGGAAGTGTAGGAACAGAGTGGGGAGGAGGAGAAGTGGGTGGGAAGTGGGAGAAACAGGGTGGGAAGGAAGAAAAGTGGGTGGGATGTGGGAGGAGCAGGGTGGGAAGGAGAAGAAGTGAGTGGGAAATGGGAGGAACAGGGTAGGGAGGAGAAGAAGTGGGCTGAGCAGGGTGGGAAGGAGAAGTGGGATGGAAGTGGGAGGAACAGGGTGGGAAGGAGGAGAAGTGGGTGAGAAGTGGGAGGAACAGGTTGAAAAGGAGGAGATGAGAGTGGGAAGGAGGAGAAGTGGATGGGAAGTGGGAGGAACAGGGTGAGGAGAAGAAGAAGTGGGCAGGAAGTGGGAGGAACAGGGTGGGAAGGAGGAGAAGTGGGCAGGATGTGGGAGGAACAGAGTGAAAAGGAGGAGATGAGAGTGGGAAGTGGGAGGAATAGGGTGGGAAGGAGAAGAAGTGGGTGGGAAGCAGGAGGAATAGGGTGGGGAGGAGGAGAAGTTGGTGGGAAGTGTAGGAACAGAGTGGGGAGGAGGAGAAGTGGGTGGGAAGTGGGAGAAACAGGGTGGGAAGGAAGAAAAGTGGGTGGGATGTGGGAGGAGCAGGGTGGGAAGGAGAAGAAGTGAGTGGGAAATGGGAGGAACAGGGTAGGGAGGAGAAGAAGTGGGCTGAGCAGGGTGGGAAGGAGAAGTGGGATGGAAGTGGGAGGAACAGGGTGGGAAGGAGGAGAAGTGGGTGAGAAGTGGGAGGAACAGGTTGAAAAGGAGGAGATGAGAGTGGGAAGGAGGAGAAGTGGATGGGAAGTGGGAGGAACAGGGTGAGGAGAAGAAGAAGTGGGCAGGAAGTGGGAGGAACAGGGTGGGAAGGAGGAGAAGTGGGCAGGATGTGGGAGGAACAGAGTGAAAAGGAGGAGATGAGAGTGGGAAGTGGGAGGAATAGGGTGGGAAGGAGAAGAAGTGGGTGGGAAGCAGGAGGAATAGGGTGGGGAGGAGGAGAAGTTGGTGGGAAGTGTAGGAACAGAGTGGGGAGGAGGAGAAGTGGGTGGGAAGTGGGAGAAACAGGGTGGGAAGGAAGAAAAGTGGGTGGGATGTGGGAGGAGCAGGGTGGGAAGGAGAAGAAGTGAGTGGGAAATGGGAGGAACAGGGTAGGGAGGAGAAGAAGTGGGCTGAGCAGGGTGGGAAGGAGAAGTGGGATGGAAGTGGGAGGAACAGGGTGGGAAGGAGGAGAAGTGGGTGAGAAGTGGGAGGAACAGGTTGAAAAGGAGGAGATGAGAGTGGGAAGTGGGAGGAATAGGGTGGAAAGGAGGAGAAGTGGGCGGGAAGTGAGAGGAACAGGATGGGGAGGAGAAGAAGTGGGCAGAGTTTCAGAAGAAACTCGGCACCTCCGAATCATCAGCCTCTGTCCCTGGAGACATGATAATTAATTGTAAAAACCAGAATCTCTGGGGCAGATCAGGAGAGTTCTCAGGTATTCAGTTTCAATACGCTGGATACCTCTCTTGCTATCAAAGAGTTAAAGGATCAATAAAGTTATTTATGAAAATATAAGGATAGCTCCACTGTTGGCTGTTACTTTATTCAAAATAAATTACATTTCAAACTGTCATGAAGTGATTGAGTTGTTGTTATTACATTCTATGGAGAACGGTTGCCTGAGGCTAATGTCTCACATAGAACGCAATAGAACATCTATCGGGACAGTAGGTGAAATGTCTTTTACACCAGGTGGCAAAGTTTAACTCTTTGACTGCAAGAGGGGTACGCAGCGCATTGCGAGGCAATACGTTGCATACCTGTCTGGCACTCAAAGGGTTCATATAAAATAGTTTGAACTGTAATAATTTTTTAAACAGGAGTACCCTTATTTTACTCAACAGAAAAACCTACAATTAGAGATGAGCGAAACAACCACAATTCATCTATTTGGAGGACCCCGAGTACATTTTGAATCCACCCGAATCAATTTGAAACAGATTTTGTATGGGCAGTGGAAGGGGAAAGAGATAGATAAGGGAAGTATGTGAAGATCATGTAAGAGAAGGCATAGGATCAGGAGTACTGGAAAGAGGACAAAAAGTGGGTGGAACTACAAGAAAATGGGAGCAGGAGAAGGAGAGAGACAGAAGGGAAGAGATAGCACGGGAGGAGAGGAGAGATGGAGAGTGAGAATGGCACAGACAGGGAAGGGAAGAAGGAGAAAGGAAAAGCAGGGAAGAGTGAGACAAAGGAGAACAGTTGTCTAACTCAGCTGCAGAAATGTAAGACAAAAAGAAAAAGTTGGCTATTGAGAAAGTGGCAAGTTGCCACAAAACACGTTTAGCCTTATTTTAGCTTTGTGTTGTGCAATTCTTGATTATTGTCTTTTAGACATATTTGTATTGGAGAGGTATACTGAAGTTTTCCTCTTTTTTATATTACAAAATAAAAGGACCCACTAGTTGGGATTTTTTTAAAATCAATATTGTGTTGATTTACTTGTGAGTCAAAGTATATCCTCTTGCTATATATTAAAGGGATAGTAATACTTCGTTTTAACTTTATTTTATTTTGTAGGCATTAAAAAAACATGAAGAACTATATGTCTTATCTCTCAAACCTTTATAGCTTGAGAGATATTCACAAGCAAAGTTTCCCCTCCCGCCCCTTTTACCTAGTGTAAGACATCTCTTCTCAGATGTGGAATCCAGTCCATAGACCAGACAGATAACAGGGGACAATCTTCTTCCTATGAGAACAATGAAATCCCTGCCCCCCTTGACATGTTTTTCAGGATTTTCCCTTATCTTAATTGAAGAATATCCCTCTCTGCAATCTACCTGGGCACCTCCCTTCTGATCTGGCTGAGCAGTGTTACATCAGTAAAAGGGGCGGGAGGGGGATACTTTATCATTGAATTACTCTTGAACTACAACTCTGACAGAATTGAAATAACACTCTCCAAAGTCCAAATACTATGATGATTAATTAGAGCTGCTTTTATTATGAAACATTACTATCCCTTTAAAAGTTCACTGGCCTCAGTATAATATTTATGTTTAAGAGTCCACTTTTATAGTGAGGTTTCGTACATTTAAAACCCATATGGGTGTCAATAAATGGTGAAGTTGGTCAATGGGTGTAGTGTTATTACAATTTACACTAACCTGACCCTACCATACAAATCAAAGAAGGAGAGGGGACCGTATAAGCTGAGGAAGGAGTGAGAGACAGCTGAAGATCCTGCTCAGTGTTTAAAGGACACCAGACTGAGGTGAGAGCCAGTGAATGCTTGTACGTCTGGAGGCAGGATTTTGCCTCTGAAGAATGTGAGTAGATCCTTTGAAAAAATTCTTCTGTGGTGATGGTGGTGGACTAAGAATTTTAATCCATATTACACTTAGAGGAGATTGCCTGCGCTTTTTCTTTTTGTCTTACATTTCTGCAGTTTTTGTGTTTGAGGGGGAACCCAACCCGCTAGGAGGGAGCAGCGGCAAATTGTGGACAATATGGGAGACTATTTTGGAATTTGGTGTATGTATGTTATCTTTCCGTGTTTCTTTTTATGAATAATTGTATTTGGAGATTCTTTGACTTGTGTTGAAGTGAGGCGCAGGGAGTAGTTGGGGTTTTTGTCTAATTTAGCTGCCTGTCTCATAAGCCCAGAATATGCACTCCAACCTCATTCAGACATGTGACCTGGATAGCAACCTATACCGATAGCTGGACAAAAGTGAATCTGCTGTCTTTAGATTCTCCTTAAATCTTGTGATTGCTTTTCCTGCACTCTGGTTAAAGAGATAGTAATGTCACATAATAAATATCCATCCCATTGTTCTCTGTAATTTTCTATACTGAGTACTATGTTCGGAACATCCATTACCTTTATATTCAGATTAAAAATCCAATAGCAAGTTTTCCCCTCCCGCACCTTTTGAGCATGTCATGCTGACTTCCCTCAGATCCAAAAGGAGGTCGCTTGTCTGAACGGATTACAATGAGGGACAATATTGTTTCTGTCAGTGTAAGAAAAACCCTGGCCGCCATGACAAAGGAGGGCAGGTTTTTCCTTATGCTGACGCAATTTTGTCCCTCATAGTGATTCGCCCCGGACCAGCTTTCTGTTCTGAGGGAAGTTGATGCGACATGTTACAATGGGACAGATGGATGAAACTTGTAATTGGATTTTCAAGCCAAATATAAATGTAACAAATGTTCAGAACATAGTATTCAGTATACAAAATTACAGTGAACATTCTGAGGGATTTTTATTTTTTAATATTACTGTCACTTTAAAGGGATAGTAATACTTCGTTTTAACTTTATTTTATTTTGTAGGCATTAAAAAAACATGAAGAATGATATAAGTCTTATCTCTCAAACCTTTATGGTTTATGAGATATACACAAGCAAAGTTCCCCTCCTGCCCCTTTTACCTAGTGTAAGCCATCTCTTCTCAGATGTGAGTCTGGTTGTATGACCAGACAGATAACAGAAGGGGACAATTTTCTTTGTATGAAAACAATGAAAGTCCTTCCCCCCTTGACAAGTTTTTCAGCTTTTTCCCTTATGTTAACTGAAGATTGTCCCTCTCTGCAGTCTACCTGGGCATCTCCCTTCTGATCTGGTTGAACAAGGGGGGGATACTTTGTTTGTGAATATCTTTTAAACCATAAAGGTTTCAGAGATAAGACTTATATCATTCTTCATGTTTTTTTTAATGCCTACAAAATAAAATAAAGTTAAAATGAAGTATTACTATTAGTGTTGAGCGAGCGTGCTCGGCCGATGCTCGGATCGGCTCGAGCATCGCTCTGCTCGGCACATGGCGGTACTCGTCGAGTACCGCCATGTGCTCGCCCGCCATGTTCGGGTGGCGGGGATCTGTGCCGGAAGAGGCACAGATCTGAAGACGCTCCGCTGGACCACCAGGGACTGGAGGTACGGGGGCATTGCGGAGATGAAGGGGGCATTGCAGAGATGAAGGGGGACATTGTGGAAGAGGGGCATAGACTCTATGACCCTCTTCCACAATGTCCCCCTTCATCTCCGCTATGCCCCTCTTCCACAATGTCCCCCTTCATCTCCGCTATGCCCCTCTTCCACAATGTCCCCCTTCATCTCCGCTATGCCCCTCTTCCACAATGTCCCCCTTCATCTCCTCTATGGCATAGAGGAGATGAAGGGGGACATTGTGGAAGAGGGGCATAGCGGAGATGAAGGGGGACATTGTGGAAGAGGGGCATAGCGGAGATGAAGGGGGACATTGCGGAGATGAAGGGGGCATTCAGAGATGAAGGGGGCATAGCGGAGATGAAGGGGGACATTGCGGAGATGAAGGGGGCATTCAGAGATGAAGGGGGCATAGCGGAGATGAAGGGGGGCATTGACCAGGCACCCTCCCCTCATCAGAGCAGGGGGTGCCTGGTGTAATGCTCGTGTCACCCCATTCATTTGAATGGGGCTCGGGTGCTCGGCCGAGCACTCGAGCCTCAGGGGGTGCTCGGTCAGAGCACCCGAGCACCCGAGCATCGGGGTGCTCGCTCAACACTAATTACTATCCCTTTAAAGGGATAGTAATGTTTCACAAAAACAGCAGCTCCAATTAATCTTCATAGTATTAGAGCCATAGAGAGTGTTATTTCAATTCTGTCAGAGTTGTAGTTCAAGAGTAATTGAAGGATAAAGTTTCCCCTCCTGCCCCTTTTACCTAGGGTAAGCCATTTCTTCTCAGATGTGGAATCTGGTTGCTAGACCAGACAGATAACAGCAGGGGACAATCTTCTTCCTATGAGAACAATGAAAGCCCTGCCCCCCTTTACACGTTTTTCATTTTTTTTCCCTTATCTTAATTGAAGATTGCCCCTCTCTGCAATCTACCTGGACACCTCCCTTCTGCTCTGGCTAAGCAGTGTTACATCAGTAAAAGGGGCGGGAGGGGGATACTTTGTCATTGAATTACTCTTGAACTACAACTCTGACAGTAGTGAAATATCACTCTCCAAAGTCCAAATACTATGATGATTAATTAGAGCTGCTTTTATTATGAAACATTACTATCCCTTTAAATCAGCAAATGGAACACTTGTTTCACCAGACATATTTCATGTCTAGTAAAATAACATTTCCTATTAATTACAAACTTATGACTTGATGTAAATGTTTGCAACGGCTGTTTTTTCTGCCAATGGCATTTTTTCAAGCACAGTAAGCTATTCAAATACCTGTCCTGTGAAAAAATACCGTCAAAAAAAAAAGCCGCCGTGTGACATCAATTCAAATATCTGCGTTAGCCATGAAGATCCGATAAGGGCTCAATTTATCACAGGAAATTTAAGACCCAGTTTTCTGAGGACTAACGTCCCTTATCAGATCTTAAATAGCCAACGCAGAAACTGAAAGGAATAAAATAGTTACAAAAACCTAAGTCCACTGTGGGTGTATTGATATGGGGCCCTAAGCCCCATACCAAGAATGATGTTATTATGGCCTCACTGGAGTTATTATATGGAACAACTAGGACATATTTGTCTAACTGACAGCATATTCTTATTTATGGCACCGAACAGTAAGATATGCTTTAACCCTTTTGAGCTCCAGAGAGGTGTGCAACACGTTGCTTTGCAATGCGTTGCGTAACACTCTAGCATTCAAGGGGTTAAAGGATGTATTAGTGTATTTCAGCATTGTATTTATATTTTTCTTTTTATTTACAGATATAAGAAAGACGAGAATACAGAAGATACAAGAAAGAAGAGAATACAGAATGAAGATAGGAGACAGACAGTGGATAACAGGTTAGTGTAACACATATAAGATAATGTAGAAAGAAAAGTAAGAGATGCTTACTTACAAGTCCTCTCTGAACAAGGGAAACAGCTAACCCCAGACGTACATTTCGGCCTACATGGGCCTCGTCAGTGAGGTGCAGCTGATCCCTCTAGGCATTGTGAGCAAGGGGTCCACGTCTGGATTCCCCTCATTGGTCTTACAGTGACCAACCCCAAGCGCAATTTGCATATGTAGAAAGAAAAGTCATAGATGCTGAACTAGGCTCATGAGCTAGCAAATACATGCAAAAAGCTCACTGGAACTGTGTCCTCGCGCCTAGGGTGCAATCTCTTTTAGCTCACCAGTGCCATATACAGAGAGGAAATCTTCTGAAGCATATCATACTGGTCCTGCCAAATGACAGTCCAGCCACAAAATGCCAGACAAGTTCTCTCTGAACAAGGGAAACAGCTAACCCCAGACGTACATTTCGGCCTTCTTGGGCCTCGTCAGTGAGGTGCAGCTGATCCCTCTAGGCACTGTGTGCAACACATATAAGATAACAATCGGTGCTTGACAGTATGTCAGGCACCGATAGTTAACTTTTTTACTGTTGTTCCCAATATCACTTCTATTTAGAAGCATTTTGGCCTAACGTCTGTTGTGCTTTTATGTGGTAGGACACTTGAATATCGACTTAGATATTTTCTTTTGTTGGTCGGTATTCATTATTCCCTACAGTCTTCTTAATTGCCAACATTTGAATTGAGCCTTAGTGTCTTTCACTCATCCCTGCCTTCAACATATGTTTTTTTCATAATAAACGTTTACCACCCATTTAACCATTTAAGGACCAAAGGGGTATACAATGCATTGCGATACAATGTGTTGCACTCCCCTATGGTCCTTAAAGGAGTAAGACATATATCACAACATTTTAGCATCTTTTTCAGCAGTGAAAATGGAAATTACAGTCCCCTTAACTTCTCGGATGCTAGAGGTAACGCCAATGAATTGCAAAGCTCTAGCATTCAAGTGGTTAAATTACAATTTTATGTATCTGATTGGTCACTTCCATTCACAGTGCCACTGAAACCAGCCGTCTGGCTTGGACTTGGTTTTTTTTTTTTATAACTTTTACAATAACCATAAAACTATAAAAGTATATGTGGTCACTATGTCTATCAGAACATTACGTATATTTAAAGTTCTATTTGCAATGGAGATTCCTGCATTGTTATTATGATGTTTTTGCTGTGCTGTTATAGGCCTAACAGTAAAGCAATAAAATGACCTTTACTCCGGGTTCCTTTTAAAGGGATAGTAAAGTTTATAATAAAATCATCCCCAATTAATCTTCATACTATTCAGGCCATGGAGAGTGTTATTTCAATACTGTCAGAGTTGTAGTTCAAGAGTAATTGAATAATAAAGTATCCCCCTCGTGCCCCTTTTACTGATGTAACACTGCTCACCTCAAAACAGAAAGGTGGTGTCAAGATGGATCGCAGAGAGGGACAATCTTCAATTAACATAAGGGAAAAACCTGAAAAACCTGCCAAGTAGGGCAGGATTTTCCTTAAGCTCACAGTAAGAAGATTGTTCCTTTATGTGAGCTGTCGATCTGTCGACCAGATTCCACATCTGAGGGGAGGCGGCTTATAAAAGGTAAAAGGGTCAGAAGGGGGATACTTTATCATTCAATTACTCTTGAACTACAAATCTGACAGTATTGAAATAACACTCTCTATGACCCAAATACTATGAAGATTAATTGGGGCGGCTGTTTTTGTGAAACATTACTATCCCTTTGGTATTCATAGAATTTCCTATTGCATAGACATTTATTGAGACATTTTGGCATAGAGGTGGGGTTTTTCAGTCCTTTGGGTGACAGAATAGTAGGAATGGACACCCCCTCTTTCATGCAAAGGATTTAAAAAAACCTGTTTTTAAAATTGCAAGGAGTTTAATATTTTAGATAATAAGTTCAACTGAACTTTCCCTTTAAAATTGAGATGACACTTTATAATAATTTAGGTGATTTAAAGCTTTCCAAATCCCTTATATTCACGTTAGCCATTATTTATTCATAATGATAGTTTATGAGATATTTACCATTTTTCATTTGTCATTTTATGCAGATCACACCATACTGACTGGCATGATAGCTAGAGTCTAACATTACACACTGCCTCCCTCCCAACTGTCACTTCCCATTGGCCAGATACTAACATTCTACTATGTTTTTCTCCCACCATGCACTCCCTGCTAACCAGATCCTAACATACCTTACTACTCTTGCTCTCACCTGCTACTCCCTGCCAGCCAGATACTAACATTTCACACTGCTTTCCCTCCTACCTGCTACTCCCTACCTTCCAAATACTAGCATTCCGCACTTGCCTCCCTCCACTTGCTATTCATTATCGGCCAGATACCAACATTCCACACTCCTCTCCCTCCACTTGCTATTCATTATCGGCCAGATACGAACATTCCACACTCCTCTCCCTCCACTTGCTATTCATTATCGGCCAGATACGAACATTCCACACTCCTTTCCCTCCACTTGCTATTCATTATCAGCCAGGTATGATCATTCCACACGTCTCTCCCTGTCACCTATCACTCCCTGCTATCTACATACTAACACTCCCTATGGCCCAGTTACTAACATCCGACACTGCTCTCCTACCTGCCACTTCCTTGTAGCCAGTACTAGCTCATTTTCATAAATTGACAATAAAGCAAATCCTGTCAAGACAGATCCTCCCAAAGAGATGAAAATGTGGACAGGTGTTAGTTCCATTTTAAATTAGGACGAGATTCGAAGTCTGCTTAAACATTTCCAATATACCTCACCTTACATCACTCAACTTCTTCTCTACATCTCCCTCAATATGGGAAATAGCTACTCACAGTTCTTAAATAATTTATATGTGCTAAGTAGTGATATCCGGAAGTTCAGCAAGTAATGAAGGGATTCTCCACAATCGGAAGACTTGTGTGAGTGGGCAGGGCCTATCACTACGGAAACATCTGCAATGCGTGAGTGGGTAACTTCAATTTATAAGTTTAAAAACAAGGGTGTGTCCATGATCTTGGAACAGAATCCGTACCGGTAGAAGTCTTCCTTACCCTCAGAGCAAGATTTCTCGATAGGCTAAGTAGGCAACTGCCTAGCATTCCATATCTTGTGGGTTGCCTCAGCAGTGTTGGCCACACCCACCTTCTGAATTATGGGAGTGGCCACAGCAATCTCAATGTCCCTGCACCAGTTTTACACCCATTTGCAGGCTATTATTTGATTCATTAGATGTTAAATAGATCTCCCTAGTAGCCAAGAGGTTTAAAGCTTATTTCATTATTGTTTTTTATAGGATAAGGGTATTTTCTGTGCCAAGAAACAGTGGATGGGACTGGGGGTGGGGGTCATGTAAGGAGTGTGGGTGTGGCCATAAGAGGAGCTAAGGGAACCTACAGTGCCTTGCCTGGGAGCGACTGGTATGTAAATCTAGCCCTGCCCACCCACTTCTATTTTCTGCTTAAAGTCTGAATAAAAAAAGAGTACAATATGCTGCTGAGTACATTTGATCTGGTATTCAGTGGGTTAAATGCCAAATTTAAATAAACATTTAAAGGGATAGTAATACTTCGTTTTAACCTTATTTTATTTTGTAGGCATTAAAAAAACATGAAGAACGATATAAGTCTTATCTCTCAAACCTCTATGGTTTAAGAGATATTCACAAGCAAAGCATTCCCCCCTGTTCAGCCAGATCAGAAGAGAGGTGCCCAGATAGACTGCAGAGAGGGACAATCTTCAATTAAGATAAGGGAAAAACTTGTCAAGGGGGGAAGGGCTTGCATTCTTTTCATACAAAGAAGATTGTCCCCTGCTGTTATCTGTCTGGTCTATGGACTGTATTCCACATCTGAGAAGAGATGGCTTACACTAGGAAAAAGGGGCGGGAGGGGGAAACTTTGCTTGTGAATATCTCTTAAACCATAAAGGTTTGAGCGATAAGACATATCATTCTTCATGTTTTTTTAATACCTACAAAATAAAATAAAGTTAAAACGAAGTATTACTATCCCTTTAAATAATACCCTCTATGTTGCAGTTTGTTCCACTTTTATGCATAAGGTATGATAAAACGAAAATATGTTAGATAAACTCTTCAATCTCTGTGTTATTCCATGGAAATGAAATACTAGAACTTCCATCAAACTTGAGTGGTCTTAGTGCATAGAATCCATAGAACAACATAGGAACTGGAAAGCTTATCACAAATGGATTTCATCTTGATCATATCTTAGTGCTACTATCCCCCCCCCACCACCACCACCGGACTAAACAGGTTAGTCAGGAGCCTTATGTAACTGGACTCTGCCTGGACTGACATTACTTTTAATGAGTTCTTATCTGTGCAGTCACAGTGAAATAATGAAGACTGGGTGCTGTCACTCATAGACCTTTATGGCTTTGTTTTCTTCAAATCCTTGGCAAAATCTTATACAGTTTATTATAAAAGGAGTGTTATGTAGTGAGCGTTATATAATTGACTTCGCAGTGACGCCAGCAAACCTGTATGTAACCTTCATAGTTCCCAGTGCCATCTTTCTCTATCCTTCTCATATCTTCTCTAACATGTGCCTCACCTCAGAGATGACAAACCCTGGAAATGCATTTTACTGACAGCATTGAAAAAAATTACTGATAATTTTCCATGAACCACCATATTCCACTGATATAATGTGGATATTTCCAAAGTGATTAAAAGCTAAAGTCTTCCATTTGAGGTTTATCAGTACTTTTTTAAACTGATATCTCCAGTTTTAGCAAATATTTTACCAACTCTCAGTAAATGTATTAATGACTGACACATTTGCTGCTACATCTTCATATGTTTAGTGACCCTGACAGGAAAATATTTTGAATAATGCTGATTATATGCAAGTCTGCACGTTTTTTTGTATTTTTGTACATCATATTGAGGAGTGAGGGAAAAATGTTAGCCACAGGAAGACATAGGTGGAAAATAGACTGTCTGCCATGGGAATTTCCTCAAGAAGGCCGTTTCTGACAACATCTTCTTCTAGTGAAGTGAGATGAGTGAATATGTGTGCATGGGTGCTTGAGAGCATGCATGTGTGTGCATACATGCGTGACGATGTATGCATGCGTGATGTGTATTTGAGTACTTTAGAACATGCATGCTTGAAGGTTAAAAGGGAAGCAGTATCACAGCAACACAGCCTAACTTACATTTACTTGTATATTAGACTGCTGTAGCATTTGCAAATGTTTCCAGTGAATCAAGCAACATGAAGAAAACTGCTATTTCCACCTGCCTCTTTTTCAAATGAGGAAAATATTTACTGAACATTTAAGCACTCGTGCATCAGACTACTGGAAGTTGCAACATTTTCACAAATTGGTTATTCTTCAGAGAAGTGTGGATTAAGGTAAGGAAGTCCAGCAGTTCTGTCACAACTTGGCTGTATCCTATAGGAGAGCAAGGAAGTGGAGAGTAGAGAGTGGAGTTGGACACCATGGGCTACTACTGCCCGACCATTCTGGGGACTCGACCATATAAAGGTGCCAGTCGTGAAGCTGGATAACACCTACCAGAGGAGCCTGTGAATGTTCAGGATCACCAAACAGTAGTAGCGTATGCTCTCCTGTAGGGGAGAGTGCTGGCTAGTGTGCATGGCTAGGGAGCTAGGTTGGATAATGGAGCCACCAGGAGGTGGATAACTCTCCAAGGAAGAACTATACCTCAAGAGCCCGACAAGAACACAAGAGGATGCCACAAGCACAAGGACAGCAACAGGTACAAGGTAGGAATAAGCTGGAAGAAGAACCTACCAGGATCTTGATATACAGGTCAGTTGATCTCAGGGAGAAAACAGGGTAATCAAACAAACCGGTTTGTACACTATAGACAGCTGGGTAGTCACACAAGCCAGGTTGAACACAGAGAGACAGTAGGTTAGTCGTACAGGCCAGGTCGAACACTGGAGACAGCAGGGAGAAACAGAGAGAGGCTTCTGGGATGTTATACAAGCTGGGTCTAACACTTAGAGACTGCAGGGTTAGTTGTACGGGCCAAGTCAGTCACAGGAGATAAGAAGAGTAGTCGAACCAGCCAGGTCAATCAAAGGAGATAAGCAGAGTAATTCAACAAGCCAGGTCAGTCACTGGAGATAAGCAGAGTAGTTGAACAAGTGGGTCAATCTCAGGAGACAAGTGGCGTCAAACACAGATAAGCAATCCAAACAGCAAAATATAGGAACACTGGCAAGAAGCACAAGAACACAAGACTAGGCATAGTAACTCTAGATAGCGTGCCAGCGGAAGTGAAAGAAGGGTTATAAGCGTACAAAGGGAAAGCCCTCACACTCTCCCCCCTCCCAAAACACCCCTCAGGGGGGTGAAGAAGGGAGAGAAGGTAATGTCCAATGGAATGCCCAAACCAACACAGGGGCATGAACATCAGGAGCTGAACCCAAGACTGCTCGTCAGGGCCATAGCTCTTCCAGTTGACCAGGCATTGAAGTCGAACACCCAAACTATGGGAATCCAAAATACCATCAGCAACATACTCATCTTGACCATTGACAGAGATGGGGCTGGAGCAGCAGGGTTAAGATGCTGAAAAAGAAGAAGAGATAAATGGCTTTAAGAGAGAGACATGGAACACAGGATGGATCCGGAGACTATGAGGAAGATCCAACTAGTATGTGACCAGAAAAAAGCAATGAAGTACTTTGAAGAGACCCATGTAGTGAGGTCTCAACTTGTCAGTAGGCTGGCTAAAAGACACACATGCTTGGTGGCCAACAAAATCCAATCGGCAGGATGAAACAGAGGTGCTAGAGAACGTTGATGGTCAGCTGATGCTTTCTGACGTATCAGGGCAGACAGCAAGGAAGACACCACAATGTACGCCAATGATCCACCAACGATCAAACATGTACTTCTGCAGAGGGAACCAGGGCTGAACCCAGAGAGATAAGTAAAACCATTGGCTTGTACCCCAAAGGCACAAAGAAAGAGCAACAACCCATAGAAGAATGTCAGAGGGAGTTATAGGAAAACTTGGCCACTGGTAGAAGCCATACTCAATTATTCTGCTGCTGATTACAGAAACTATGGAGATAGTGCTCCAGAGACTGATTCAGGCATTTGGTCTGACCGGTTGTCTGCTGATGGTGAACAGAAGAGAACTGTAGATGGATGCCCATCAAGGAACAAAAGGATCACCAAAACTGAGAGATGAATTGAGAGTCACGGTCGGATGCAATATGCAGTGGAACACCATGCAGCCAGACAATGTCAGAGACAAATACTTCTGCCAGTTCAGTGGTAGTAGGCAATTTGGAAAACAATATGAAGTGGGCCTGTTTCGAGGCTCAGTAGATGACCACCAGTATGGTGGTTTTCTCAGAAGAAACAGATAGATACATTATAACAATTAGGTCCATGGTAAGGTGGGTACAGGGAGGGGCTAGAGTTGCCAAAGGGCCTAGCATAAGGAACCTTTACCCGAGCACAGACTGGACAGGAGGCAACATAAACATGGGCATTCTGCCTACACTTAGGCCACCAAAGTATTGGTAAAGAATCTCATAGATGCAGTTCCCTACAGGATGTTTGGCAATGGCGGAATGATGAGCCCATTGCAGAAACTCAGACCAAAGCTGCTCATTAACGGTCAGCTGTGAACAAGGAGGAGAAGCCTTAGTAGCCAAAGGTTGTGAATCCTTGATTGACTGAAGTGTCCGAGTTGAAATAGTGGCCAAGATATGAGAAGTGGGAACTATTGGTTCCGGTTTGGAACCAGAAAGGGAAACAGGATTGAACTAGCGCAAAAGAGCGTCAGCCTTGCATTTTTTGGACCACGGTATGTAGGAGATGGTGATGTGAAACCAGGAAAAGAACAGAGAACATCTGACTTTTTGGGTGTTTAAGTGCTTGGCAGAAGTCAAGTAGACAAGGTTCTGATGGTCAGTCAGAATGGTGACCGGATGAGGAGAACCCTCTAGAAGGTAGCTCCATTCCTAAAGAGCCAGCTTATAGCTAGCAGCTCATGATTCCTGCTATTGTAGTTTTGCACAGAAGCGGAGAAACAGCAAGAAAAGTAGGAGAAAGGATGCAAGATCCCAGAAGATGTGAATTGCTGAGACAGTACTGCTCCTGTAGCCATCTCAGAAGCATTGATCTCTGCTGTAAAGGGTATCAAGGGATCAGGAAAAGAAAGCAATGGAGCAGTTGTAAAAGCTTTTGTCGAGACAGAAAAGACCTTAAGGGCCTCAGGGGACTAATTCTAGCAGTCAGCTCCTTTATGGGTTATAGCCGTGATGGGTATATAGCTGTGATGGGTATAATTAACTGGGAGAAGTTCTTCACAAACGTCCAGTAATGATACAAGAAGCCAGTAAAGTGCTGAACTGGTTTCAGACAAGAACTGTCTTTCACTTGCAAGGGTCCATAGCCAAGCCATCTCCAGAAATTATGTGTCCCAGAAATGGTAGAACTGCCTTCTCGAACACACAGAAGTCATAAAGGTGGTGTTCACGTAGGTGGTGCAACACAGTCTGGACATGCATACGGTGTTCCTGGAGGGCCTTGGAGAAGAGTACATAATCAAGATACACAACCACAAAAGTCAAGAGGAGATTTCAAAATACATTATTTATCAAGAATTAATAGATGACTGGGGCATTATTAAGCCCAAACTGTAGTCCAGTTTTATACACAATGCTGAGCTACTCAGACAGTCCAGAAGTTCCAGAATTAATGGTAGCGGGTAGCAGTTGTGACTGGTAATCTTATTCAGACACATGTAGTCGATATAGGGGAGAGGAGACCTTCTTGGGGACAAAGAAGAAACCGGCACCTGCAGGAGAAAAAGGGTGGCTAAAACCCTGATCAAGGGTTTCCTTGATATAATCCTCCAAGGCTGCAGTTTCAGGAAGGGATAAAGGATAAATCCTACCACAATGGGGCATAGTGCCAGGCAGGAGCTTAATAGAGCAGTAGCAAGACCAGTGAGGCTGCAAGGTCTCAGCCTTGGCCTTACTAAACACACATCAGAGATGGCGAGTTAGGGCTTGGGAACCAACATGGATCCAAGAGGAGAAGACAGAGTGACCTGAAGAAAGGCCACAATAAGAAATGGTATAGGAGGGTCAATCACAGGAGGCAAGCAAGGTAGTCAGACAAGCTGGGTAGAACACAGATAAGCAATCCAAACAGCAAGATCAATGAATACTAGCAAGAAGCACAAGTCTAGGCATAACATCGGCAGATAGCTCACCAGTGAAAGAGAGGCTTAGAAGTGTACAGAGGGATGAGTGACAGGAGAGAAAATGAGACCACGGATGAGCACAGCAATGACATGATAAACAAGAAAAACAAAGGGGCACTAATGGTCTAGGAAGTCCTAGAAATCCAGAAATCTCCACTAGACACCGGGGTACTCACAATAAAATTGCCACAAAAGTGGTTAATAAAGCAACTAGAGAACTCAGACTGTCTCCCCTCAGTCGCAAGAGACAGACAAAGGAAACAGTCAAAGATCCCTCCAAAGAACGAGACACAAGATGGGGCACTGACGATGTCACAATCAGAATGATATACAATATATGAAACTTTTACTTATATATGATATAACACTGTCCAAGGACTTCAAGCTGATAGCATCACATGTAGGTCTTATACCCTGCCAGTGGGGGAAACACTTGTCTCAGGTTATTCAATTCCAATGGAGCAAGTGATTGGCTACCTGGAGGGATAACATTACGTGCATATCTGACCCCTCCAGCTAAATGGTGATTGGCTGGGAGGTGAGATGACTTCAGAGCATGTTCTGTACCCTGTTTAACCCTATATCTCAATCAAGTGAGCATAGGAACTAATCTGAACTGAGATCCTCCATATAAAAAGCCAATTTCTGTTCAGATTTCCCTTAAACTGGCTCAGGCAACAGCCTGAGCAGGACCGGGGGCGGGGGGTATTTTAATTTTATTAGCGGTGCGGTGGTGGCAGGGTATTAGGTTTTTTTTATATGTTTCTTTTATTTAAGGAGAACATGCAGAAGGACCAGGGTGAAGTAGACACTGTTGGACCTCCGACATTAAGTGTGTTACTGGCTACAGGTGTGGGAGGTGCATGTGTCATAGGTTAGTGTTAGGATTAGGGGGGATTCGTTTTTTTTCTTTGCTGGTAGAGGTTTGGGGCATGGGGGTCTGATATTTTTTCTTTTTAAACAACTTTGATGCATTGATATGGGGGCTTAGGGCTCACCTCAATTCAACCATGTTTTAGTAGTGTAGAGATGCCTAGCTGCCCATGCGTGTTTGTGATTTTACTAGCTTCCTATTGTAAAATGGTGTTTTTTCACACTTTACAGACTCAGTACCTATGTTTGGTAGGCACTGAATTACAGGCAAAAAAAGCAGTCCCTTAAGGTGTGTTAATAGCCACTGCATGCAATAGAATGAGAAATGAATGTGCTGTTCCATTACTTTAATGAGAGTTAATGTTGCACTCGTTGTGCATTTCTAACTGGTGGTCGTTTGTCACAGTACAGGTAACTCAATACAAACAGTGGCTTAAAACTAGCGATGTAAGTTTCATTTCCCTAATGGCCCTAATAAAATCGAGCCCCTAGTCCTCAGAAATACGAACAGTAAGGAACATATACATTTTGGTGAACCCTAATCCCATGATATTTTTTCCTACAGTTTGTTTAGGTGAAAAGCCAGGTGAAATGATATACAAATCAAGTCATTACGAAATGTGTTTTTGATCTTGCGAAACAAACAGTTTTGTATAAATACTAAAATTAGTCATCTGTGTTTGCTCCTGTCTGCCACAGTGTTTGTGGTGATACTGATGATGACCTCTTATTATTTTAACCCTCTAATGGCCATAGGAGTGTGCAATGCATTGTGAAGCAATACAATACTCACTCCTCAGATACTCATCCCCTTGCATGCTAGAGTTGTGTCCAGTACATTACAGAACAATGCATTAGACACATGCCTAGCAGCCAAGGAGTTTAAGAGTTAGGAAGAGATAAATGGTCTTTATCACATTTTTCATACTTGGGAACTTTCGAAAGGGGCTGACCCTGAGATCTTTAAAATATTAACCCTTAAAGCGCCGCAATATGCAGATTCTGGACAATATGTCCCTACTTGCTCTAACCCAGAGGAGTTTCTGTCAGTCCACAAGGAATCTTTAGCGTCCTACAACTCTGAGATATCACTGCTTACAAACATGGAAAAGAAGGACTTCTCCCATCTCCCCCCTAGAACAAATGGCACCAATTTAGGCAATAAACAAGCAGTTAATTTGCGTAGATTATAGAGTAGAAAGCTCTGGACTTTCACGTTCTGAGATTTGGGTCAAAACCCTACATTTCAGTTCGTACCCTGAGAGTTCCCAGGTATGCACTTTTCACTATGTCTTGTCCAGGGAGAGAGGAAATAGTAATACCCTGGGCTTCTCTGTTCAGCCAAGCTGCTCCTATTAGGGGTGGGGGTTTTTGAAAACTGAACCCCTGAGCTGGAAAACAAACCAGGCTCTCAGCCATAACGCCTGTGTTACATGCTCAGCCCCTATAGATCCACTGTCTGCCTTTCAAGCCAAATTCAGGGTGTCTATGGATACCCGCATGACACAGCACAGGAAACTATGCCGTGGGATTCAGTACAGATACACCAGGGGGGTTACTTTCAGACCTGAATTCTGCTCCCCTGTTGGTTTGTCAGGGTTCACAGTGCAGCTGCGGCTTAAAGGGGAACTATCACCTGTGTACATTTTGCTCCCATATGAAAATGGAAGCAAAAAAAACAATAAAAAGTCAGGTAATTTTTTAAAAAATTACTCTGTAGTTTTTTTTTTTTTTTTTTTTTAAAAGCCACTTACAAAATGCAGTGTTCAACTTGTAGTTGTACTGCCAGCAGTCCCCCTGTGGCATTATATAGCCTCCCACCACCTTCCCCTTTTCCTCCAGTAGTGTGTTTAACAGCTGTCTGTACGCAACATTGACAAGAAGGAGCAAGTCAGGAAATGAATACACAGTAAAAGGCAACATCCTGCACTGATCAGTGCAGAATATTACTTTTTATGGTGTATTCATTGCCCGGCTTGCTCCTTTATGTCGATGCTGCATGAAGACAGCTGTTAAACACATTACTGGAGCAAAAGGGGAAGTCAGATTATGGGTAGAGCGCTGTCAATCATTTTAAATAGAGGAAAGATGGCTGCGCTCTCCCTCGTCTCTACTGAACATTTGTTTTATGGTTTCAACTACAGTGAAATTTCTTAGTAGGTGAAACAGGCCTCTTTGATATATTGTGCATATAAGTAATTGATTTGGGAGGGTTATGTTAGGTGACAGTTCTGGTTTAATTGGAAGGTCTGCTCACAGGGGATCAGATCTGCCCATGGGGTAACTGTCATCTGATAACTGCCCTTTAAGCCAATGTTACGTAGAAGGATGAGAAAGAGTTGCAACATTTGAATAGACAGTTGTTATTGCTCTTGCTGTTCCCATTATAAAACCTTTATGATAGGAGCAGTAAACTTTTATATGACGAAATATACAGTATTCTATAAAGCTCCTCCTGATAAGTATAACAAGGGTATTCCCACTGTTGGGAGTATCTTCTTTCAAAATATATTGCAGTTCATTCTTTTTAAATCAAATTGTTAGCAAACTAGTGTCCTAAAAGCAACTGTTTTTATACTATACTCTGTGGGAGAGTTTGAGTCGCTGACTACATCTCTCAATAGTGAGTGATAGGAATAGCACCATCTGGTGACCAAAATTGAACATTGCATTTTAATAAAAAGAGTTTGAACTTTAATATCGTAAAAAAAAACATTTCAGTAGCATGGGTACCCTTGTTTTACTCAGCAGGAAAATAATTACAATACATGTTTTTTTCAGAAATTGTTCACATCTCCTCTCTCGTGCTCAAAGTGTTAAATGTCATATTAACCCTTTGTTAACCACAGGTGTGCCAAACACATTGCTCTATAATGTCTTATACACTTCTCTATCACTCAAAGGGTTAAGGGGATAAAATTCCACTATTTGTTGCTACTCCTTGTGATTGCACCATTGTGTCCCTATACGTGTCCTAAGCTCTGGGCCCCTGTCTTTATCAGTTGCTTACATGTCCCAAGCTATCAACAAGACCTGGGGATTTAAAGCGGATCTATCACTTTGTAACAAACAGAGGATTTTGAAAGAGCTTCCAAAATCCCCTATATTTATGTTAGCCGTTATTATTTAAAATAATAATTATGCGATATTTAGTTTTATTTATGTGCCAGTTTATGCAAATTAGACAGAACTGTCAGACATGCCTGACACTGTTCTTCTTCCCTGTCAGCCAGTATTAACTCATTTACATAAACATTCCACACTACTCTCCTTCCCTGCCAGCCAGTATTAGCTCATTTATATAAGCATTCCACACTGCTCTCCTTCCCTGCCAGCAAGTACTAGAGCATTTACATAAACATTCCACACTGCTCTCCTTCCCTGCCAGCCAGTACTAGCACATTTACATAAACATTCCACACTGCTCTCCTTCCCTGCCAGCCAGTACTAGTGTATTTACATAAACATTCCACACTGCGCTCCTTCCATGCCACCCAGTACTAGCTCATTTACAAAAACATTCCACACTACTCTCCTTTAGTGTTGAGCGAGCATGCTCGGCCGAAGCTCGGTTCGGCTCGAGCATCGCTCTGCTCAGCACATGGCGGTACTCGTACGAGTACCGCATGTGCTCGCCCGCTATGTTCGGGTCTCCTCCCCGCACGTTTCGCGGCTGCTGCGCAGCCAATAAACGTGCAGGGAGGCTCTGACATCAGTGTAATGCCAGCAGCCATGTTGGCTGCTGGCATTACACTGATTGGCTGGCCAGAACCCGTGATCGGGTGCTGTATAGCACCTGACCAGCGAGTTCGGCTCAGTCTTAGCCAGGGAGAGATGAGGATAGGAAGGGAAAGTCAGTGTAGGGAGAAGAAAAGCAATTGTGAAAAAAAAAAAAAGACCCAAAAGTCCTTTTTAGGACTACTGTGTGTGGGGGCAGCAGTTTATTTTGTGTGGGGGGGGCAGAGAAAAAAAAAAAAAAATCTTCATATATTCTGTTCACTGTGCCTAGCCGCAGATTAGCAGCACATTCTGTTTAGTGTGCAAAGTTGCAGATTAGAGCACATTCTGTTCAGTGTGCAAAGTTGCAGATTAGCAGCACATTCTTTTTAGTGTGCAAAGTTGCAGATTAGAGCACATTCTGTTTAGTGTGCAAAGTTGCAGATTAGCAGCACATTCTGTTTACTGTGCAAAGTTTCAGAATAGGAGAACATTCTGTTAAGTGTTCAAACTGTAAAATATCAAAGTCACATATTCCATTCACTGTGCGTAGCCGCAGTTAAGAAGCAAATTCTGTTAACTGTGCAAAGTTTCAGAATAGGAAAACATTCTGTTAAGTGTTCAAACTGTAAAATATCAAAGTCACATATTCCATTCACTGTGCGTAGCCGCAGTTAAGAAGCAAATTCTGTTTACTGTGCAAAGTTTCAGAATAGGAAAACATTCTGTTAAGTGTTCAAACTGTAAAATATCAAAGTCACATATTCCATTCACTGTGCGTAGCCGCAGTTAAGAAGCAAATTCTGTTTACTGTGCAAAGTTTCAGAATAGGAAAACATTCTGTTAAGTGTTCAAACTGTAAAATATCAAAGTCACATATTCCATTCACTGTGCGTAGCCGCAGTTAAGAAGCAAATTCTGTTTACTGTGCAAAGTTTCAGAATAGGAAAACATTCTGTTAAGTGTTCAAACTGTAAAATATCAAAGTCACATATTCCATTCACTGTGCGTAGCCGCAGTTAAGAAGCAAATTCTGTTAACTGTGCAAAGTTTCAGAATAGGAAAACATTCTGTTAAGTGTTCAAACTGTAAAATATCAAAGTCACATATTCCATTCACTGTGCGTAGCCGCAGTTAAGAAGCAAATTCTGTTTACTGTGCAAAGTTTCAGAATAGGAAAACATTCTGTTAAGAGTTCAAACTGTAAAATATCAAAGTCACATATTCCATTCACTGTGCGTAGCCGCAGTTAAGAAGCAAATTCTGTTTACTGTGCAAAGTTTCAGAATAGGAAAACATTCTGTTAAGTGTTCAAACTGTAAAATATCAAAGTCACATATTCCATTCACTGTGCGTAGCCGCAGTTAAGAAGCAAATTCTGTTTACTGTGCAAAGTTTCAGAATAGGAAAACATTCTGTTAAGTGTTCAAACTGTAAAATATCAAAGTCACATATTCCATTCACTGTGCGTAGCCGCAGTTAAGAAGCACATTCTGTTTACTGTGCAAAGTTTCAGAAAAGGAAAACATTCTGTTAAGTGTTCAAACTGTAAAATATCAAAGTCACATATTCCATTCACTGTGCGTAGCCGCAGTTAAGAAGCACATTCTGTTTACTGTGCAAAGTTTCAGAATAGGAAAACATTCTGTTAAGTGTTCAAACTGTAAAATATCAAAGTCACATATTCCATTCACTGTGCGTAGCCGCAGTTAAGAAACACATTCTGTTTACTGTGCAAAGTTTCAGAATAGGAAAACATTCTGTTAAGTGTTCAAACTGTAAAATATCAAAGTCACATATTCCATTCACCGTGCGTAGCCGCAGTTAAGAAGCACATTCTGTTTACTGTGCAAAGTTTCAGAAAAGGAAAACATTCTGTTAAGTGTTCAAACTGTAAAATATCAAAGTCACATATTCCATTCACCGTGCGTAGCCGCAGTTAAGAAGCAAATTCTGTTTACTGTGCAAAGTTTCAGAATAGGAAAACATTCTGTTAAGTGTTCAAACTGTAAAATATCAAAGTCACATATTCCATTCACCGTGCGTAGCCGCTGTTAAGAAGCACATTCTGTTTACTGTGCAAAGTTTCAGAATAGGAAAACATTCTGTTAAGTGTTCAAACTGTAAAATATCAAAGTCACATATTCCATTCACTGTGCGTAGCCGCAGTTAAGAAGCACATTCTGTTTACTGTGCAAAGTTTCAGAATAGGAAAACATTCTGTTAAGTGTTCAAACTGTAAAATATCAAAGTCACATATTCCATTCACTGTGCGTAGCCGCAGTTAAGAAGCACATTCTGTTTACTGTGCAAAGTTTCAGAATAGGAAAACATTCTGTTAAGTGTTCAAACTGTAAAATATCAAAGTCACATATTCCATTCACTGTGCGTAGCCGCAGTTAAGAAGCACATTCTGTTTACTGTGCAAAGTTTCAGAATAGGAAAACATTCTGTTAAGTGTTCAAACTGTAAAATATCAAAGTCACATATTCCATTCACTGTGCGTAGCCGCAGTTAAGAAGCACATTCTGTTTACTGTGCAAAGTTTCAGAATAGGAAAACATTCTGTTAAGTGTTCAAACTGTAAAATATCAAAGTCACATATTCCATTCACTGTGCGTAGCAGCAGTTAAGAAGCAAATTCTGTTTACTGTGCAAAGTTTCAGAATAGGAAAACATTCTGTTAAGTGTTCAAACTGTAAAATATCAAAGTCACATATTCCATTCACTGTGCGTAGCCGCAGTTAAGAAGCACATTCTGTTTACTGTGCAAAGTTTCAGAATAGGAAAACATTCTGTTAAGTGTTCAAACTGTAAAATATCAAAGTCACATATTCCATTCACTGTGCGTAGCCGCAGTTAAGAAGCACATTCTGTTTACTGTGCAAAGTTTCAGAATAGGAAAACATTCTGTTAAGTGTTCAAACTGTAAAATATCAAAGTCACATATTCCATTCACTGTGCGTAGCCGCAGTTAAGAAGCACATTCTGTTTACTGTGCAAAGTTGCAGATTTGCAGCACATATTCCGTGTAATATGAAGAAGGCGGGTAAAAAGGGACGGGGAAGTGGACGTGATCCTGATAGTTCAGGGCGCGGGTCAGGATGCGTAGAAACTGCGCCTGGTGCCAGAGCACAAGACAGAAAGACATCCACCATACCTAGCTTCATGTCTCAGTTTACAGGGCGTCGCAGGACATCACTCTCGAGGTCCGACCACTGCGAACAGGTGGTCGGTTGGATGTCAGCTGATACTGCTTCCAGTCGGTTAAGCACCACCCTGTCTTCCACCAAGTCCACTCTCAGTAGCCAAGAGTCTGGTCAACATAATCCTCACTCTGATCATCCTTCCTCCCACCATAGAGGATCTGGTCAAAGAAGTGATCCCACACTGGGATATAGTGAGGAGCTCGTCTCATCACTAATCCTTAATTTGAACCTCTCTCCAAGCAAGCTTGCAGAGGAACATGACATCTTGTGCCCTGATTCACAACCTCTAGAGGGTACCCAATCACAAGAAGATGACAGAGGTGAACGGCATTTAAGGTCAAAGGAAGTGGATGATGATGATGATGAGACACAGTTGCCATTAAATCAACCACTATTACTGTCTCAAGACCTTGATGAGGAGGATGATATACAGTTGTCAATGACTGAGTATGTGGTGGGATCAAGACATGAGGAGGATGATCAGAGTGAGGAAGTGGAGGAGGACTTGGTGGACGATGAGGTGACTGACCCCACCTGGGAAGGTGTAGAGCCGAGCGATGACAGCAGTCCTGAGGGTGAGCCATCTGCAGCACCGCAACAGGCTGGAAGAGGCAGTGGTGTGGCTACAGAAAGAAGGCAGACCGCACCAAACCGGCCCGCAAATGTTCCACGGAGCACCCCCTTGCATAAATCTCCCTTGCCAAGGGGTAGGTGTTCCGCGGTATGGCGTTTTTTTAAGGAAAGTGCGGACGACAAAAGAATTGTAGTTTGCAACCTGTGCCACACCAGAATGAGCCGAGGCATGAACACTAGAAACCTCACCACCACCAGCATGATCCGACACATGGCATCCAAGCACCGTAATAAGTGGGAGGAACGCCTGGATCGCCCATCTGTGTCTGCAGGCCACACCACTGCCTCCTCTTCCCCTGTTTTCGGTGCCGGCCAATCGCCTGTCGAAGGCGCAGGCCCGCATACCTCCCGCCCTGCACCTGTACCATCTGAAGCACCATCAGCGACCACATCCACTTCCCTGTCCCAGCACAGCGTCCAAATGTCGTTACCCCAGGCATTTGAGCGCAAGCGAAAATACCCAGCCACCCACCCACAGGCCATAGCACTAACCTCACACCTTTCCAAATCACTGGCCATCGAAATGCTGCCATTTAGGCATGTGGAGACTGAGTCCTTCCGCAGCCTGATGGCAGCAGCTGTCCCTCGGTATGCAGTCCCCAGCCGACACTACTTTTCCCGGTGTGCCGTCCCCGCCTTACACCACCATGTGTTCCATAACATCACCCGTGCCCTGACCAACGCAGTTACTGGGAAGGTCCACTTAAGGACTGACACATGGACAAGTGCTTGTGGCCAGGGACGCTACATTTCCCTGACGGCACACTGGGTGAATGTCGTGGAGGCTGGGAGCGACTCGGACCCTGGGATGGCACAGGTGCTACCCACGCCGAGGATTGCGGGCCCTACCTCCATCAGGGTTTCCGCCAGCACCTACGTTATTGGCTCCTCCTTCTCCGTTTCCACCTCCGAATTCTCTGCGCGCAGCGCCACTCACCCATCAGCCGGTAGCTGGAAGCAGTGTAGCACTGCAGTGGGGAAGCGTCAACAGGCCGTGCTGAAGCTGATCTGCCTTGGGGACAAACAGCACACGGCCTCAGAGCTTTTGCAGGGGATTAGTCACCAGACCGAGCAGTGGCTCTCGCCACTCAACCTGCAACCAGGCATGGTTGTGTGTGATAGTGGGCGTAACTTGGTGGGGCTTTGGAGCTCGGCAAGCTCACACACGTACCATGCCTAGCGCATGTATTTAATTTAGTGGTTCAGCGATTTCTAAAAACCTACCCCAATTTGCATGATCTCTTGACCAAGGTGCACCTTGGTCAAGAGATCATGCAAATTGGGGTAGGTTTTTAGAAATGTGCGTGTGTGCACATTTCCGTAAGTCATCAACAGCTTCAGCCGGCCTGTTGAAGCTGCAGCAGCGCTTACAATTGCCAGCTCACCGGCTGCTGTGTGACGTGAGCACGCGCTGGAACTCCACCTTCCACATGTTGGCCCGGCTTTGTGAGCAGCAGAGGGCAGTAGTGGAGTACCAGCTGTTACACGGTCGTCGCCTCTCCGTTCAACTTCCTGTAATCAGAAGTGAGGAGTGGGAATGGATGTCAGACCTCTGTGAGGTTTTACGCAATTATGAGGAATCGACACAGATGGTGAGCGGCGATAACGCTATTATCAGTGTAACCATCCCACTTCTGTGTCTACTGAAATGCTCGCTGCTCACAATTAAAACCGACGCTTTGCATGTGGAAGAGGTGGAAATGGGGGAGGAAGAGCTTACACAAGGTGATAGCCAGAGCACCCTCACTTCGTCTTCTCAGCGACAATTGGAGGAGGCGGACGAGGAGGAGGAGGAAGACACGGTTGCCTCCGCTACAGAGGGTAGCCATGGAACTTTAGTTCCATCTCTTCAGCGTGGGTGGGCAGAAGAGGAGGAAGAGGATGAGGAGATTGAGAGTCATCCTCCTGGTGAGGACAGCGAAATCTTGCCTGTTGGTACTCTGGCACACATGGCTGACTTTATGTTAGGCTGCCTTTCCCGTGACCCACGCGTTATACGCATTTTAGACAACACGGATTACTGGGTTTTCACCCTTCTGGACCCCCGCTACAAAGAGAATTTCTCATCTCTCATTCCTCCGGTAGAGAGGACAAGCAAAATGGTGCAATACCAGAAGGTTCTTGTTGAAAAATTGCTCCAAAATTTTCCATCTGACAACGCTGGCGGCAGAGTACGTGCTACCTTGGCCAACAGAGAAGGGGAGAAAAGGGGAGCACACAGCAGTTCCGACAAAGGCAGGGCAACACTCTCCAAGGCGTGGGACACCTTCATGACACCCCGCCAGCACCCTCACCCTGATGCGCAGCCTAGTGTCACAAGGAGGGAAAAGTTTTGGAAGATGGTGAAGGAGTACGTAGCAGACCGTGTCAGCGTCCTCAATGATCCCTCTGTGCCTTACAACTACTGGGTGTCCAAGCTGGACACGTGGTATGAACTGGCACTCTACGCCTTGGAGGTGCTGGCCTGCCCTGCCGCCAGCGTTCTGTCTGAGCGGGTATTTAGTGCTGCTGGTGGCATCATAACAGATAAGCGTATCCGCCTTTCCACCGAAAATGCTGATAGGTTGACACTTATAAAAATGAACAAGGCCTGGATTTCCCCTGACTTCTCCACTCCACTGGAGGAAAGCCCCGGGGGAACATAAACTCACTTTATATATGTTATTTACAATGATGGGAATACTCTGTATTCCCATTCACCCCTTCCACCCAAAAAATGGGTATATGGTTGACTCTCTTCCATATACCCTGTGCTATAATTTTTATATAGGGCCAGCTCACCAGCGGGCCCTGTGATATAATTTTTATATAGGGCCAGCTCACCAGCGGGCGCTGTTTGACAATTTTTGTATAGGTCAGCTCACCAGCGGGCCTTCTCATATAATGTTTTATTGGGTCAGCTCTCTAGCGGGCCCTCTCATATAATGTTTTATAGCGTCAGCTCACTAGCGGGCCTTCGCATATAATGTTTAGGATGGTCAGCTCCGCAGCAGACCCTCACCCATAATGTTTTGGATGGTCGGCTCAGCGCACGTTTCCCTCTTAATCATGGCCCCAGTTCAGAAAAATCGAGGAAATTTTTGGGAGAATTTGCCTTTGCGCACGTTTCCCTCTTAATCATGGCCTCAGTTCAGAAAAATCAAGGAAATTTTTGGGAGAATTTGCCTCTGCGCACGTTTCCCTCTTAATCATGGCCTCAGTTCAGAAAAATCAAGGAAATTTTTGGGAGAATTTGCCTCTGCGCACGTTTCCCTCTTAATCATGGCCTCAGTTCAGAAAAATCGAGGAAATTTTTGGGAGAATTTGCAGATGATATACAAGTAAATATACAGCAAATACTGTTTGGTAACAATTTTTCGCCTAAAGTCGTTTTTATCTGCCTTTTTGTGTGTTTTACGGTCAGTCTGTAAAAATGGCGTACTACGGGCGAAAGATCGTTCCCAGCAGCGATGTTGGAGTCCAAGATGCATCCAGACATCCTCCCTATGCTGTCCCTGAACCATTTCTGTGGTGTTTCCATCATTTTCTGCCCTTTTCCTATGGACCAGGCACCCTCCCCTCATCAGAGCAGGGGGTGCCTGGTGTAGTGCTCGAGTCCTCCCATTGACTTCAATGGGGCTCGGGTGCTCGGCCGAGCACTCGAGCCTCCGGGGGCGCTCGGTCAGAGCACCCGAACACCCGAGCATTGGGGTGCTCGCTCATCACTACTCTCCTTCCCTGCCAGCCAGTACTAGTGCATTTATATAAGCATTCCACACTGCTCTCCTTCCCTGTCAGCCAGTACTAGCTTATTTACATAAACATTCCACACTGCGCTCCTTCCCTGCCAGCCAGTACTAGCTCATTTACATAAACATTCCACACTGCTCTCCTTCCCTGCCACCCAGTACTAACTCATTTACATAAACATTCCACACTGCTCTCCTTCCCTGCCACCCAGTACTAGCGCATTTACATAAACATTCCACACTGCTCTCCTTCCCTGTCAGCCAGTACTAGTGCATTTACATAAACATTCCACACTGCTCTCCTTCCCTGTCAGCCAGTACTAGCTTATTTACATAAACATTCCACACTGCGCTCCTTCCCTGCCAGCCAGTACTAGCTCATTTACATGAACATTCCACACTGCTCTCCTTCCCTGCCACCCAGTACTAGCTCATTTATATAAGTATTCCACATTGCTCTCCTTCCCTGCCAGCCAGTACTAGTGTATTTACATAAACATTCCACACTACTCTCCTTCCCTGCCAGTCAGTACTAGCACATTTACATAAACATTCCACACTACTCTCCTTCCCTGCCAGCCAGTACTATTGCATTTACATAAACATTCCACACTGCTCTCCTTCCCTGCCACCCAGTACTAGCTCATTTATATAAGTATTCCACATTGCTCTCCTTCCCTGCCAGCTAGTACTAGCGCATTTACATAAACATTCCACACTGCTCTCCTTCCCTGCCAGCCAGTACTAGCGCATTTACATAAACATTCCACACTGCTCTCCTTCCCTGCCAGCCAGTACTAGCGCATTTACATTAACAATCCATACTGCGCTCCTTCCCTGCCAGCCAGTACTAGCTCATTTACATAAACATTCCACACTGCTCTCCTTCCCTGCCAGCCAGTACTATTGCATTTACATAAACATTCCACACTGCTCTCTTTTCCTGCCAGCCAGTACTAGCTCATTTACATAAACATTCCACACTGCTCTCCTTCCCTGCCAGCCAGTACTAGCGCATTTACATAAACATTCCACACTGCTCTCCTTCCCTGCCAGCCAGTACTAGCTCATTTACATAAACATTCCACACTGCTCTCCTTCCCTGCCAGCCAGTACTAGCTCATTTACATAAACATTCCACACTGCTCTCCTTCCCTGCCAGCCAGTACTAGCTCATTTACATAAACATTCCACACTGCTCTCCTTCCCTGCCACCCAGTACTAGCTCATTTACATAAACATTCCACACTGCTCTCCTTCCCTGTCAGCCAGTACTAGTGCATTTACATAAACATTCCACACTGCTCTCCTTCCCTGTCAGCCAGTACTAGCTTATTTACATAAACATTCCACGCTGCGCTCCTTCCCTGCCAGCCAGTACTAGCTCATTTACATAAACATTCCACACTGCTCTCCTTCCCTGCCACCCAGTACTAGCTCATTTATATAAGTATTCCACATTGCTCTCCTTCCCTGCCAGCCAGTACTAGTGTATTTACATAAACATTCCACACTACTCTCCTTCCCTGCCAGTCAGTACTAGCACATTTACATAAACATTCCACACTACTCTCCTTCCCTGCCAGCCAGTACTAGCGCATTTACATAAACATTCCATACTGCGCTCCTTCCCTGCCAGCCAGTACTAGCTCATTTACATAAACATTCCACACTGCTCTCCTTCCCTGCCAGCCAGTACTATTGCATTTACATAAACATTCCACACTGCTCTCTTTTCCTGCCAGCCAGTACTAGCTCATTTACATAAACATTCCACACTGCTCTCCTTCCCTGCCAGCCAGTACTAGCGCATTTACATAAACATTCCACACTGCTCTCCTTCCCTGCCAGCCAGTACTAGCTCATTTACATAAACATTCCACACTGCTCTCCTTCCCTGCCAGCCAGTACTAGCGCATTTACATAAACATTCCACACTACTCTCCTTCCCTGCCAGCCAGTACTAGCTCATTTACATAAACATTCCACACTGCTCTCCTTCCCTGCCAGCCAGTACTAGCTCATTTACATAAACATTCCACACTGCTCTCCTTCCCTGCCACCCAGTACTAGCTCATTTATATAAGTATTCCACATTGCTCTCCTTCCCTGCCAGCCAGTACTAGTGTATTTACATAAACATTCCACACTACTCTCCTTCCCTGCCAGTCAGTACTAGCACATTTACATAAACATTCCACACTACTCTCCTTCCCTGCCAGCCAGTACTATTGCATTTACATAAACATTCCACACTGCTCTCCTTCCCTGCCACCCAGTACTAGCTCATTTATATAAGTATTCCACATTGCTCTCCTTCCCTGCCAGCCAGTACTAGCGCATTTACATAAACATTCCACACTGCTCTCCTTCCCTGCCAGCCAGTACTAGCGCATTTACATAAACATTCCACACTGCTCTCCTTCCCTGCCAGCCAGTACTAGCGCATTTACATAAACATTCCATACTGCGCTCCTTCCCTGCCAGCCAGTACTAGCTCATTTACATAAACATTCCACACTGCTCTCCTTCCCTGCCAGCCAGTACTATTGCATTTACATAAACATTTCACACTGCTCTCTTTTCCTGCCAGCCAGTACTAGCTCATTTACATAAACATTCCACACTGCTCTCCTTCCCTGCCAGCCAGTACTAGCGCATTTACATAAACATTCCACACTGCTCTCCTTCCCTGCCAGCCAGTACTAGCTCATTTACATAAACATTCCACACTGCTCTCCTTCCCTGCCAGCCAGTACTAGCGCATTTACATAAACATTCCATACTGCTCTCCTTCCCTGCCAGCCAGTACTAGCTCATTTACATAAACATTCCACACTGCTCTCCTTCCCTGCCAGCCAGTACTAGCTCATTTACATAAACATTCCACACTGCTCTCCTTCCCTGCCACCCAGTACTAGCTCATTTACATAAACATTCCACACTGCTCTCCTTCCCTGTCAGCCAGTACTAGTGCATTTACATAAACATTCCACACTGCTCTCCTTCCCTGTCAGCCAGTACTAGCTTATTTACATAAACATTCCACACTGCGCTCCTTCCCTGCCAGCCAGTACTAGCTCATTTACATAAACATTCCACACTGCTCTCCTTCCCTGCCACCCAGTACTAGCTCATTTATATAAGTATTCCACATTGCTCTCCTTCCCTGCCAGCCAGTACTAGTGTATTTACATAAACATTCCACACTACTCTCCTTCCCTGCCAGCCAGTACTAGCGCATTTACATAAACATTCCACACTGCTCTCCTTCCCTGCCAGCCAGTACTAGCGCATTTACATAAACATTCCATACTGCGCTCCTTCCCTGCCAGCCAGTACTAGCTCATTTACATAAACATTCCACACTGCTCTCCTTCCCTGCCAGCCAGTACTATTGCATTTACATAAACATTCCACACTGCTCTCTTTTCCTGCCAGCCAGTACTAGCTCATTTACATAAACATTCCACACTGCTCTCCTTCCCTGCCAGCCAGTACTAGCGCATTTACATAAACATTCCACACTGCTCTCCTTCCCTGCCAGCCAGTACTAGCTCATTTACATAAACATTCCACACTGCTCTCCTTCCCTGCCAGCCAGTACTAGCGCATTTACATAAACATTCCACACTACTCTCCTTCCCTGCCAGCCAGTACTAGCTCATTTACATAAACATTCCACACTGCTCTCCTTCCCTGCCAGCCAGTACTAGCTCATTTACATAAACATTCCACACTGCTCTTCTTCCCTGCCAGCCAGTACTAGCTCATTTACATAAACAAATACAACTAAATATGTCATAAATCTCTGTTTAATACAAATGTCTAGCTTAAATATGTGATTTTGAGACGTTTTGAAAGTATCTGTGTGTAACAAAGTGACAATTCCACTTTCACTCTCTTAGTATCAGATGAGTGCGCAAAGCATTGCTTTGTGCAGATCCCTGGCACTCAAAGGGTTAACCATGGGACCTGAGGCTTTAGTCTCACTGCCAGCCAGTAACTAGCAAAGGGCTTTACTTGCAATTCCCCAAACAGCCATTTAGCAAGTCATCTTTAAAAGTAATTTAACTTATTACTTTGTGAGAGCATTTCTAGGTCAGAATAAATTGTTTTGATGAGTCCACAAAATGCAGAAGTATTGATGTTGGAACTATTTCATGGAACTTAGATGCAAATGTTTTTATTTCTTAGAATCTATCAAATAGAAGGTAAACAAGCCCAGATGTGGGTAATAAAGACTTACTGTAAGCATTATTACACCGTAATAAAATCTACTCATATACTGTTGATTGCACGGCAATAACATGGACAATAAATCAGGCAAATGAAGCAAACAACGTTGTAATCCTTCAGAAAATGTAAAATATTTTAATAATTTTAGAACTGTTTTGCATGTAATGTTCATATATTTATTTGTTTTCAGAGGAAAATATTTCAACCCTAAGGTTTCTAGCAGAAAGGCAGTTAGATGAATCTTTTACAGACCTGTAGCTGCTGGAGTTCCCGTGCGGTCTTCTCTTTAGTAATGCAGAGCGCTGGGGAATGATGTCATGGAGATGATGTCATCTCCTAGAGCTCTGCATTACCAAAGAGTCGGGGGAGCTCAGCAGCTACAGGTCTGTGCCGAAGAAGGCACAGACTTTACCCTTCTGTGGGGTGCGCCTGTAGGTAGATGCCTACTCTGCCTTATGGCAAATCCAGCCCTGCAGCCTGCCCTTTTACTGCTATATTTAACTTTGCTCTTATACTGCAAAATCCAGCACTCTATTTATTTGCCTGCTTCCCCCCCAAATTCATATTTCCCCATCCCTACTCTCATCAAATCCTTTTTTCAACCTCACCCTGTATCTATTGCTCAGATGGGCCCATCCTGCCACCCCAACCCACAGCAGATGCAAATCACATTCCCACCTGCTGGCTGTATGTGCTATTCTCCTCATTGTCACTGGTGACATCTCCCCAAACCCAGGCCCGAATCATATCCCCATATGCCACCGCCCACAGCCACTTTCCTCCCCATCCCACAGAGGACATCATTTTTCTAAACTCATCCCCATCCCAACCTTCCCACTTCCTGCCCATCCCTTCTCCTGTGGCCTACTGAATGTCCGTTCCCTCACTAACAAATCTACTCTCATACATGACCTTTTCTGCTCACAAGCACTCCAGCTTCTTTACTGAGACATGGCTCTCCCAATATGATTCAGCCATGGAGGCTGCAGTCTCACATGGAGGCCGGTACTTCTCACACACAGCACACACAGTGGGCAGAGGTGGTGGCACAGGTGTACTGCTTGCCTCCTCATGTCGCTTTCAGCTGATACCTGTTCCCCCATCCTTTTCCACTAACTCCTTTGAGGTACATGCTATCCAATTATTCCACCCTGTAGCAATGCGAGTTGCAGTAGTATACAGGCCTCCTACAACCACACCCTCTGCCTTCCTCTCAGATTTTGAGTGCTGACTTACATTATTTCTATCCTCTGACACTTCTTCTCTCATACTTGGGGACTTCAACTGTCACATTGATGGTCCTTCCCATTCCTGGGCCTCACGCATGCTTCAACTTCTTCCACCCTTCAACAATGGACTGACTCTAGCACACACAAAGACGGCCATTCCTTGGACTTGGTTTTCACAAAGAACTGCTCATTAATAGACTTTTCCATGTATCCTTTCCCACCCTCCGACCACCATCTCATAACCTTCTCTGCAACCCTTTCCCTCATTCTGCCACCAACTACGGCCCTGCACTATACCCACAACCTTCGCTCACTAGACATTTCTGCCTTATCTTCTGCGTTGCACTCAAACCTCTCCACCTTCAACACTCTTTCTGAACCTGACAGACTTATACAATACTACAACAACCTCCTCTCCTTATCACTCAATCTGTATGCCCTCCTCCAGGCCAGCCACAAATGCCCCTCAAACCCAAGCCCTTGGCTCAACTCACAAACAAGCTTTCTCTGCTCCTGTACCCGCACCTCTGAACACCTGTGGAGGAAGTCCCGCTCTCACGCTGACTTTATCCACTACAAATTCCTCCTATCCTGCTTCAACACTGCTTTATCCTCTGCCAAACAACACTACTACTCCTCACTAATCAATACTCAAATTGAACCCACAGCGCCTCTTCTGTATCTTCAATTCTCTCCTTCGCCCCTCCCCTCCATCATTCAGCCTCCTCTCCCTAACCCCTCTACCTTTTGCAGAGTTCTTCACACAAAAGATTAACATAATACATCAAACAATCCCACCCTTTCAGTCTCCACAGTTGTATCTTCCTGATGCTCCATCCTACTTATTTGATTCCTTTACTTCAGTCACAGAATCAGAGGTCTCCATTTTGCTGTCCACATCACCACTCACCACCTGCTCCCTTGATCTTATACCATCCCACCTCCTCAATCCTCTGTCATGCACATTAGTTCCCAATGCGTGTATTCAACTCCTCCCTATCATCTGGCATCTTCCCCTACTCATTCAAACATTCAATAGTATCTCCAATCCTCCAGAAAAGTTAATTAGACCCCACCCCCTAACTACCGCCTCGTATCCCTCTTGCCTTTTGCCTCTAAGCTCCTTGAACGCCTAGCCTACTCTCGTCTACTTACCTTCCTCAACTCCCATAATGCTCTGGACCCGCTGCAGTCTGGCTTTCGGTCCACTTTCTCCACAGAAACTGCCCTTATCAAAGTAACAAACAATCTCCACATTGCAAAATCCAATGGCCATTTCTCTGTTCTTATCCTCCTAGACCTATCAGCAGCATTAGACAAAGTCCACCATACCTTTCTCTCCCAGGTTCTCCAATCACTTGGCATCTGAGGCCTGGCACATTCCTGGCTTCTATCCTATCTCTCTCACTGGTCTTTCTCTGTGTAATACGCTAACACCTCCTCACCTCTGATCCCCCTCTCTTAAGGCGTACCCCAAGGCTCTGTTCGGGGACCTCTTCTCTTTTCTCTGTATACACTCTCCCTGGGCCAAGTGATAAAATCCTTTGCTTTAACTATTATCTTTATGCAGACGATATGCAAATATATCTCTTCACCCTCAATATCACCTGAAATACAGCAGCGGATCTCAGACTGCCTTACTGCTGTTTCTTCCTGGATGGCTCATCGTCGCTTAAAACTTAACATGTCCAAGACTGAGCTCCTTATCTTCCCGCTGAAATCCTGCACAACACCTCCATTCTCTATAACTGTCGAAGGCTCCACAATTTACCCTGTAGACAAGGCCCGCTGCCTCGGGGTAACTTTGGACTCTTCTCTTTCCTTTTCTACCCACATTAATGACGTAACCAAAACCTGTCGCTTCTTTCTTCGGAATATAGCAAAAATGCGGCCATTCCTCTCTCACTCTACAACAGAAACTCTCATACATGCTCTTATCCTTTCTCGCCTGGACTACTGCAACTCTTTACTTATTGGTCTTCCCACTAACCATATCGCTCTTCTTCAATCATTTCTTAATTCAGCACCAGAATTCTCTTCATATCCTCCAGAAGAATACTCACCCCACCACTTTTAAAATCACTGTCTTGGCTTCCCATAAAGCAGAGTATTACATTCAAAATCCTCCTCATTACCTTCAAGGCTCTCCATCACTTGTCCCCTCCTTATATTTCATCTCTGATATCCCCCCATATTCCTGCACGCCCACTACCCACCACTCATGGTGGACAACTCACTGCCCCTTTAACCACTATCGCTGTTTCACGACTGAAGGCTTTCTCACTTGCTGCGTCCTACCTCTGGAATGCCCTGCCACCCAGTATTTTCCAAGCATCAACCCTCAACAACTGTAAATCCAAACTAAAAGAGCACCTTTTAAATATAACAACAGTGTAATATGAAAACAGTATCTCATATGTCAAAAACTGTACTTCCTCCTCTACCAGATCGTATAGCTGTATGTCACCCATCCTATATTTAGATTGTAAGCTCTACGGGGCAGGGACCTTTCATCCTCAGTATACTAACCTGTTGTTCCCCTTATGATTGTCTTTATAAGTACTTAATCACTGCACTTATTGTACCCCTTCTATATCAAATGTAAACTGTAAAGTGCCAAGTACACTGGTTGGCGCTATATAAATAAAATATACAATACAAAAAATGATCTGGGTGCCTCCAGCTGTCAGACATTGCATCTCATTCCTGAACGGCCCTCAGACTCCATTAAAGTGCTTCCAGGAGGCACCTTTCCTCTACTATTGAAATAAATGCGATGTTTAAAGCTGCAACACGAGAATCTCGTTCTGTTTATGCAGGACGAGATTCTCATGCTGCCCTTTTGATCATGGCGACATACTGAATGTGGCATGTAGCCCAACACTATTATGCATGCAAAGTTTTAAAAGGATACCACAAAGATCTGGGTGTTAGGCTAGTGTTAGTGGTAGTCTTGTGGCACTTTACTGTTAGGGGTAGTGTATGGTTAGTGTGTGTTGGGTTCACGATCGGTGCTTGACAGTGTTAACCCTTTTTTTTAAGTTATTTTTATTGAAATCATTAACCCTTTTCCTTTGATGTTACCACTATTTAGCATGACTTTTGGGAACATAAAACACACAACGGACGTTGGCCCAACATCCATTGTGGTTTAAGCTGGTCGGACAATTGAATTCCCACTTAGATACTTTTTTATGTTGGTCGGTAGCCAATTTTGCCCTACCACATGTTTTAGGTCAACTAGTTGAATAGGGGCCCTTACGTTAATATATCTAGTGTATTAGGCTGACCATATTTCCTTGAGACAAAAACGGGATGGGGTGTGGGACAGACGGACAGTGGGACTTCATCACTCCGAGTCCGATCTTAGTAAGCTGCAAGTAGAGAGAGCGCTTTTGCTCAGTCTCTCACTAGTGGTGTTCTCTCTCTCTGGCCAATAAGCCAGCCCCTGAAGTAAATCAGAACTTCCTCTCTTTGTCAATCACACTAGTGGTTTTACTGTGTTTACTGTATGCGTTGATTACCATAGAGTCTTATGACTTGCCGCCATATCATTGTCTAAGAGACTCTATGGTAATTTACCATAGACTTGAGAGTCTTAGACAGTTATGAGTCACTCGAGTCATAAGACTCTATGGTAATCAACGTGTATAGTAAAACTACAGTAAAATCACTAGTGTGACTAAAGGAGGTTCCAATTTACTTTATCTTATGAGAAATAAACAAGCCGCGTTCAGTTTTTTACATAAAATTAAAAACTAAAAGGGACAAAATTGATATCTATATTAAAAAGACGGGATGGACAGGAAATATGAAAAAAAACGGTACTGTCCCGTTTAAAACAGTACATATGGTCAGCCTAAGTGTATACAATAAAATCTTTGATGTTAGAGAGATATCTTTGTGCACAGGCTCCAAAGAATAACATAGGAGTTCTGGAATGTGTCTCACTAAAGAGTTTATCTCACATTGATCTCACCTTAGCGCATCTACCCCAGGAGCCTCTCCAGTGACACCAAGTTAACCTATACTTATCACAACTTTTCAGGCAATAAGCTTTAACCCTTTTAGTGCCAGAAGGGTATTCAACACACTGCAGAGCAATGCATTGAATACCCCTCTGGCAATCATTTCTCTGAAGACAACAGAAAACATTCTCATATTCTTGTTTAAAAAAAAAAACAAAAAAAAAACAACTATTTAAATCACACATATTAGAGATTAGAATTATAAAAATGTGCTTCTTGTAGAAATCTCATTTATCAGAAAAAATTTAAAAAATATATATAATTTGACTGATAAACAACATAAACAGAATTTACATAGGTTTCTTATTTAAACTCTTTAGTGTCCAATCTAGAAACCGATTTTTTATTATTAGGCCTGATATTGTGGTAAGCTTCATTGCTTTAAAGGAGCAGTAAACTGTTTTTTATGAAAACACATATTTTATAGAGCATTTCCTGCTGAATAAAACTAGGATACTCCCATCACTGTCAGATGTTTTATTCAACATTTATAGCAGTTTAAATAATCAGGAAGTGAATTTACTGTGTTTACTTCCTGATAGTTCTAACTGACAGGAAGTGACAGGCAGTTTCTATCACATTCTATGGAGAACTGTATGTCTCTGACTTTTCTGACTTTCCTCTCCATTAGAATCTAACAGGAATTCTAATTAGAATTTGACCACTAGAGGGCACTGCTCATGTAAAAAAACATGGGTTTAAACTGTAATAACTCTGGAAATATAAATATCTCGGCAGTGGGAGTACCCTTATTTTACTCAATAGGAAAATCCCTACAATATATATTTTTTCATAAACAAAAGTTTTCTGCTCCTTTAACTTATATGTCTAATGACTTTCACATGTAGTGTTTATGCCTTTTGTTAAAGGGATAGTAATACTTAAAATGTAAAAAAAAATTGTAGGGTTTATCCCCCTGAGAAAAACAAGGGTACTTCCACTGCTGGAATATTCAAAAATTATTACAGCTCAAAGTTGATTTTTTTAGGTGCAATATCACAGTGGCCTGAAATTGTACAGTGGCGCTGTTGCTACACCATCCTATGGAGATTTATGGTCCCAGGACCAGAGCTGTCCATAGGATGGTGTAGCAACAGTGCCACTGTACAATTTCAGGCCACTGTGATATTGCACCTAAAAAATTCAACTTTGATCTGTAATAACTTTTGAATAAAACACCATTCAGCAGTGGGAGTACCATTGTTTTACTTAGGGGGATAAACCCTACAACATATTATCCCTTTAATAGAGTCTGATCTACTTATTGTAATCCTATTGATGAACCTCCAGGAATATTTAAAGGAACATTGACACCTCCTTATATGGGAAATATAAGAAATGAATTACATTTTGGTAATAGCTGATTAAGCATTTGAGTCTTTAATATATTAGTTTGACTTTTGTGGCATTAACTCCTTGGATACTACAGATACCTCAGATACATTGCTTTATGAAGTTTTAAAGACTTTGTTATGTTTTTGTTCCTTTAACTCCTCTAACTTTTTAAATAATTTCACATTTAATCCCCCAACCCCTCCCAGGAATGTGAACTGTGTTACAGATCTTTGTGTCATCTTTCCCTGTAAAACTGCCAGTAACATCACTTATAAAAATATTAAAGAGGCAGGCTCCAGCAGAGACTACTGGGGTGTTATGCACTAAAGTGTGATAAAGAGGTGATAAAGAGGAGATAACTTCTCCAGTGATATCACTTCTCCAGTTCCTATGTTATTCTATAGAGCTTATGCACCAAGATCTCTCCAGCTTTGGAGATATTAGTGCATAGGCTCTATAGAATAACATAGGAACTGGAGAAGTGATATCACTGGAGAAGTTATCTCCACTTTATCACCTATTTATCACCTCTTTATCATGGCTTAATCCCCCCGATGCACTCCACTAGTGACACATGCTTCCTCTTAATATACTACATTGACCACGAACCTTTGTCTTCTGTCCTTCAGCCAGTACCTTATTGCCTTAACTACCATTGAATCCAGTCCCAAACATGTTACTCTCAATATATTACATTGAGGATGACCCTTTGTCTTCTACCCTTTAGCCAGTACCTTATCCTCATAACTACCATTGAATCTAATCCCAAAAATACAATTTGTAAATTCAGTTTGCAATGTGCAACTGTCAAAGATCTACAGATTAAAACATTAAAGAGATTTGTTTGACAAGGCATTCCTATAGTAAATTCATGTTGAGATGTATCTTGAAAATCTATAGATTTCCAATATGTAGCAACTCTTTCATTCAAAAGAGTTTCCAATAACTTACCAACTACTGATGTCAGACTCACTGGCCTACAGTAGCCAGAGTCTTCTCTACTAATGTGTTTTGCAAAATGTATTCTCCAATTACCTATAACTATTCCAGCCAACAGTGTCTGCTTAAAAAGCTCAGATAATGATATTGCCCCAACCACAATGCCACCATTGTCTACCTCCACAATGCCCCCATTATCCACCTCCACAATTCCCCCATTGTCCACCTCCTACCTTAGCTGGTTCAGGTGGGGGACCTCATCCTGGTGGTCCAGCTGTGTGACAGGAGAGGTCTGTGCTGCCTTTTGCACAGACCTCTATCAACAGCTGCTGTGCAGTCATCTCCCAGCGCTCTGCATTACTGCTGATAGAGGTCTGTGCCTTCTTCTGCAGCTTGTTGTGGGCGTGGGGCAGCGGGCTTTCATAGGGAGGCCGGGCCCCTGGAGTGATGCGCCAGGTCTCAGATGCAACCCCTGCAACCCCTATTATTATTACACCACTGATTGCACTGATTGTTAAAAATCCATTTAAAACAGTGAGTTTTTAATTGTCCCCTATGATATAGTTCTTTGCTCTAAAATTGCTGATCTTTTTCTTTCTAGGTATGGTCCTTGGTTACCCCTCTTCACAGTCAGCTGTAAAAACGGAACATAAATATTTATGTACTAGTCGGTTATTGCCTTATCTCTCTCCACATATCTATCCTCCTTGTCTTTAGCCCAGTTAAACCTCCTTTTGTTCTCCGCCAGCAGGAAAACAACACTAAAATAATTATGTTTTTCATAATACAGTTTTCTATCACTTTACGTTTGAGTGGCCCACGATTTTATGGCATGTAAGAAAGGAGACAGAGATCACAATAACAAGGTGTTCTTTTAAAAAAAAAAAAAAAAAAAAGACCTTGTAATTTCAAGTAAACAGAATGTTCTAAACTCTTTGAATTCTATTTGTCTGCACTGAAACTTCAAATTTGTTTTTACAAAGTTCCCATATTATTAATATTACTTATTCACAACATATCTTACACTGTCACTGCTCACAGAAAGTATATGTACTCATGTGAAGTGATGGTTGGTTAGTGTGCAATCACTGATCAAGATGTGAATGCTTGCAGGGGTATATTCAATCCTGCTTGAATGACTCACACGATATTCCTGAAGTTTATCATAATCTAAGGCAGTTCTGGGTAATCTATGTCTTTCCAGCTGGTTACAACTATGATTTCGGTCATTATGGGAATTGTAGTCCTGAACAACTAGAGAGCTTTAGGTTTCCCAGCAATGAATATAAGAGAACGTTGGACTAATAGATAAAATACAAATGTATTAAAATAAAAAAGTAACACACCTACCGCTACACTAGCTGGCTAGCTATGCAGGACCTCCCTGTCTGTGGCACCTGACCACCGACTCTTCCTCGTGTGGACTCTCTAGCTAGACCTCAAACCACACTATGGCTGCAGCTGGGGGATCTATGATGGGTATCCTGTCTGCCTTCTTCCCCCTCTCTTCTTTCTCTTTCCCCTTTCTCCCCTACCCTATTCCCCCCCACTTACTGTCTCTCTCCGTGCCCCTCCTCCCCTCTCTCCACCAAACTCAGGGTTCATGCTTGAGTTCTGGCTACTCCCCCCCCAGGCCTCCCTGGCCACTTTAACTGCCCTTTCTATTTCCATGAGAGATATCTATGGAACACTCATTCACAAGGTCCACTGACACGATATGTTTAATACGGGTACTTCAATCTCGCTGATTATATCATTTAGTATTATGCCACCTGTTATTATGGAAGATGTGTAATTGTCATACGTGTTTCATTACTGTACCCCTGTCCTGTAATGCTCTCCTGTCTGGTTTTATTAATAAAAAGTAAAAGTAGCAAGAATGTGTCAATGTGTTTCAAAGCTCTCCAGGATTTTTTTCAGGACAATAGGGAGTGAAAAAAAAATGTGTATGATCTCTTTAGGGTCTGCAGGTGCATACACTACACCAGCATGAATGTGAGCAAGCCTTAAATGTATCCCCTATACCAAAGGTATCCTACTCTAGTCCTCAAAACCTACCAACTATATATGATTCTGGATATCCCTGAATGAGCATAGGGAGGCCAATTAAAGTGATTGAGCCACTAATTAGTCCGCTTATGTTCCAGCTGGAATCTCCTGAAAACATATACAGCTGAGAGTTCTTGAGGACCACATTTGGCTACCTCTGCCCTATACCCTGCACAGGAAAACTGACTAATTTCCCTCCAGCTTTCTGTACCTTATCAGTACAGAGAGAGGAGCAAGGCACAGATGAATGGAACCTCATGAACACTCATAAACTACCACACTGATCTCCAATTTGGGCAAGACACATAAAGATGGTACGTTTTTGTGGTACATATAGCTTACTATAAGGGCATTGGGCAGATGCGTCAGAAAACAATGGATTCAAGAGCATTTATTTGTGCAGAATCACATTAGTATTTCCCCTCCCTATGGTGTACAAATGTATTTAGGTGTAGATCCCGCACTGAGGTATTCCCTGCTGGTACACGCACATGTTAACAGGTATCCTTTGAAATGTCACCAGCTATTGAGAGACCAACTAAATGGCGCATTAAAAATGTCACCAGCATGAAAAGGGCTACATGACAATCTTGCTGCATCAAAAGGGTGAGATTGTCATGTTGCGGGCTTAAGCGTCACTGATTTGCAAGCAATGTAAAGATACCTTGCTGATGTGTCTGTATTTGCTGTGTGTAGTCCCGTTCACTTCCCCTCATTGTCCGCAGCTCAAAATAATTATAAAAATTATGAGAAGTGCACATACCAGAGCAATACCGCAAAAGGCCCAAAGAATGAATCAGAGGTTAAATATAGCACAAGCTGGTCGGATGTATATACAGTACATATGTGCGCTATACCAGCTTGCACTATATTTAACTTCTGCTTCATTCTTTGGACCTTTTGCGGAGTTGCTCTGGTAAGTGCACTTCTCAGAATAATTTTTTGTTATTTTGATCCCGGACAGTGAGAGGGAGGAGAACAGGACTACACACAGCTAATATAGACAGATCAGCAAGGTATCTTTACATTGATTGCTTAAGACAGCCACATGACAATCTCACCCTTTTGATGTGGGTGAGATTGTCATGTTGCTCTTTTCATGCTGGCGACATGTTTAATGTGCCGTTAAGTTAGTCGCCCAATAGTGGGTGACATTTTGATAGTGAACCATGTTGACCAAATTTCTTTGTACCATGGGCCATAATCTAAGGCAGGGTGATCAAGGTGAGGCCCTCCAGTGGTGGCTGGACTACTCCTCCCTTTGCTTGGGGGGGGGCGATGAGATTTGTAGTTCAGCAGCATCTGGAGGTCCTCACATTGCCCATCCCTGATGTAAGATGCTGAGTACATAATGTGGTGCTATATAACTAAAATGTACATAATTACTACCACAGAGAACAGGGAGCAGAGTTAGGATAGAAATGGTTAGCTAATGAACTTCCAGCTGTTGGTGGACTACAACTCCATGATCCCCAACCAGCCAACAACAGGAGGTCTGAAAACTGAATACTGCTGAGTTAGGGCCTTATATTCAAAGGAAAGTGGAGTAATTCTGAGGCAAACCAGCTGTGTCATAGGGGAGAAATAAATGTAACCCTTTAAGAATTAGGCTGTTTGCAAAGCATTTCCAGAGGAACATATCTGCTAATAAGGCAGAATCAGAGCCAGGGGCGGGTCTAAGGGTTTTTGGAGGCCCAAAGCGAAAAATTCACATGTGGCCTCCCTTTATCCGCCACCACATATCTAATACAATAAAGACATTTTTCAAACTACTATACTACTAAAATACATGCCTTGCTGGCATTTCTAGGATCAATAAATGTTTTTTATAAAAAATATATGTTATAGAGCTTTTTCTGCTGAGTAAAACAAGGACACTCCCATTGCTGTCAGCTGTTTTAGACATAATTTGTAATAGTTCAAATAACCAGGCAGTGAATTTACTGTGTGTTTACTTCCTGACAGTTCTAACTGACAGGAAGTGACTCAGTAGTTTCTATCACATTCTATAGAGAACTGAATGTCACTGACTTTCCTCTCCATTAGAATGTAACAGAAAAACTGATTGAAATTTGACCACTAGAGGGCACTGCTAATGAACAAAAACATGGCTTTAAAGGGATAGTAATACTTGAAAATAAGTTTATTTTATATTGTAGCCCTTAACAAAACTTGAAAGATTCATATTTCCAGACTTAATATGCTTTAAAGGGATAGTAATAAATAATTGTATTTTATATTGTAGCCCTTAAAAAAACTTGAAAAATGATATGTCTTATCTCCCAAACCTTTATGGTTTGGGAGATATTCAGAAGTAAAGTTCCCCTGGAGTGACGTCATTGCTCCACCCTTCAGATTTGGAATCCGGTCCCGGGACCGCCTGTGCCTCTCCAGAAGTGCTGAGATCACCATCTTTAAAAATAATTTCGTAATTGGAATGGTCTACAAAGTGTGCTTTCAAGCCAGGCACACTTTGTAGATAGTTCCAATTAAGTAGTCCTTTTCAAAGATCGTGATCTCGGCACTGCTAAAGAGCTGCCGGTTGCTCTGTGGACCGAATTCCAAATCTGTCCACTAGATGGCAGACTTGGCTGAAACAGCCAGGAAAAGAGCATTTTACTATATTTTACATGTGAATATCTCCCAAACCATAAAGGTTTTGGAGATAAGACTTATATCATTTTTCATGTTTTTTTAAGGGCTACAATTTAAAATACAATTATTTATTACTATCCCTTTAAAGCATATTAACTCTGGAAATATGAATCTTTCGTCAGTGGGAGTACCCTTATTTTACACAACAGGAAAATCCCTACAATATATATTTTTTTCATAAAAAAGTTTACAGCTCGTTTAAGACATTGCTGTCTGATTTTGTTTGCATTTGCTGGGGCCCTCTGACCAAGTGGGGGCCCTGAGCAGCTGATTACTTTGTTCATACTGTACTGCTTCCGCTGATCACAGCAATCGTTGCCCTTTAACCTTTTCAGTGTCAGAGAGGTGTCCAGTCCATTGCTTTTTTTGAACCCACTGGCACTCAAAGAGTTCACGGCACTTCAAATGTTTTTAACCCTTTGAGTGCCATAGCAGTATTCAACACATTACAAAGAAATGCGTAGGATACCTCTGTCACTCAATGGGTTAATGCTAGAGAGATTTCCTACACATCATGAGGGGTGGTTAACACTTTGAGTGCCAGAAGGGTATCCAACACATTGCATTGCAATGCGTTGGATATCCCTGTGGCTGTGATGGAACCCACCATCACTGGGGCTCCTGGAGGGGGATAAGTGCCAGCCTCAGACTATGGACCTGGCCCTGGAATGGGGTATAGCCTTCCCCTAAGACTAATCACTGTTTGCCCCTTGTCACGGAAGCCTCCGTGCCCTGGGCTCATGGAGGGGCCTGGGACCCAGCCCCAACCCTACAGACTGGCACAGGAACAGGGTAGTGTATTTGTTGAGAGAATTATGCTCTGGTCTGATGTTAGTCATTTAATTATGTAGTGATGAAATTATGTGTGATGTAATTATGTAGTCATGTAATTATGTGTGATGTAGTTATGTGTGATATAATCATATTTGCTGTTTACAGTCCTTGTGAAGGCCTCCATTGTATAATTTGTGTATTGTTCCCATTGTGCATCTTTGTATTATGTGCCCCTCCACCACCAGCCCCATTGTCTCTCATTATGTGGTTTGCAGTAACCTGTATCCTATTGTATTCTAATACGTGTGGATTAGTGTTGAGCGAGCATGCTCGTCCGATGCTCGGATCGGCTCGAGCATCGCTCTGCTCGGCACATGGCGGTACTCGTACGAGTACCGCATGTGCTCGCCCGCCATGTTCGGGTCTCCTCCCCGCACGTTTTGCGGCTGCTGCGCAGCCAATAAACGTGCAGGGAGGCTCTGACATCGGTGTAATGCCAGCAGCCATGTTGGCTGCTGGCATTACACTGATTGGCTGGCCAGAACCCGTGGTCAGGTGCTGTATAGCACCTGACCATCGAGTTCGGCTCAGTCTGAGCCAGGGAGAGCTGAGGATAGGAAGGGAAAGGCAGTGTAGGGAGGAAAAAAACAAAAATTGTGAAAAAAAAAGAACCAAAAGTCCTTTTTAGGACTACTGTGTGTGGGGGCAGCAGGTTATTTGGTGTGGGGGGAAAAAAACAAAAAAAAAAAAAAAAAAATATATATATTCTGTTTAGTGTGCAAAGTTGCAGATTAGAGCACATTCTGTTTAGTGTGCACAGTTGCAGATTAGAGCACATTCTGTTTAGTGTGCAAAGTTGCAGATTAGAGCACATTCTGTTTAGTGTGCAAAGTTGCAGATTAGAGCACATTCTGTTTAGTGTGCAAAGTTGCAGATTAGAGCACATTCTGTTAAGTCTTCAAACTAAAATATCAAAGTCACGTATTCCATTCAGTGTGCGTCGCCGCATTTAGCAGCACATTCTGAGTACTGTGCAGAGTTGCAGAATAGGAAGAAATACTGTTAAGTCTTCAAACTAAAATATCAAAGTCACATATTCCATTCAGTGTGCTTCGCCGCAGTTTAGCAGCACATTCTGTGTACTGTGCAGAGTTGCAGAATAGGAAGAAATACTGTTAAGTCTTCAAACTCAAATATCAAAGTCACATATTCCATTCAGTGTGCTTCGCCGCAGTTTAGCAGCACATTCTGTGTACTGTGCAGAGTTGCAGAATAGGAAGAAATACTGTTAAGTCTTCAAACTAAAATATCAAAGTCACATATTCCATTCAGTGTGCTTCGCCGCAGTGTAGCAGCACATTCTGTGTACTGTGCAGAGTTGCAGAATAGGAAGAAATACTGTTAAGTCTTCAAACTAAAATATCAAAGTCACATATTCCATTCAGTGTGCTTCGCCGCAGTTTAGCAGCACATTCTGTGTACTGTGCAGAGTTGCAGAATAGGAAGAAATACTGTTAAGTCTTCAAACTAAAATATCAAAGTCACATATTCCATTCAGTGTGCTTCGCCGCAGTGTAGCAGCACATTCTGTGTACTGTGAAGAGTTGCAGAATAGGAAGAAATACTGTTAAGTCTTCAAACTAAAATATCAAAGTCACATATTCCATTCAGTGTGCTTCGCCGCAGTTTAGCAGCACATTCTGTGTACTGTGCAGAGTTGCAGAATAGGAAGAAATACTGTTAAGTCTTCAAACTAAAACATCAAAGTCACATATTCCATTCAGTGTGCTTCGCCGCAGTGTAGCAGCACATTCTGTGTACTGTGCAGAGTTGCAGAATAGGAAGAAATACTGTTAAGTCTTCAAACTAAAATATCAAAGTCACATATTCCATTCAGTGTCTTTCACCGCCGTTTAACAGCCTATTCTGTGTACTCTGTACAGTTCCAGAATTATAAGAAATACTGTTAAGTTTTCAAACTCAAATATTAAAGTCACATATTCCATTCAGTGTCTTTCACCGCCGTTTAACAGCCTATTCTGTGTACTCTGCAGAGTTGCAGAATTATAAGAAATACTGTTAAGTTTTCAAACTCAAATATTAAAGTCACATATTCCATTCAGTGTCTTTCACCGCCGTTTAACAGCCTATTCTGTGTACTCTGTACAGTTCCAGAATTATAAGAAATACTGTTAAGTTTTCAAACTCAAATATTAAAGTCACATATTCCATTCAGTGTCTTTCACCGCCGTTTAACAGCCTATTCTGTGTACTCTGTACAGTTCCAGAATTATAAGAAATACTGTTAAGTTTTCAAACTCAAATATTAAAGTCACATATTCCATTCAGTGTGTTTCAACGCCGTTTAACAGCCTATTCTGTGTACTCTGCAGAGTTGCAGAATAGTAAGAAATACTGTTAAGTTTTCAAACTCAAATATTAAAGTCACATATTCCATTCAGTGTCTTTCACCGCCGTTTAACAGCCTATTCTGTGTACTCTGCAGAGTTGCAGAATTATAAGAAATACTGTTAAGTTTTCAAACTCAAATATTAAAGTCACATATTCCATTCAGTGTCTTTCACCGCCGTTTAACAGCCTATTCTGTGTACTCTGCAGAGTTGCAGAATTATAAGAAATACTGTTAAGTTTTCAAACTCAAATATTAAAGTCACATATTCCATTCAGTGTGTTTCAACGCCGTTTAACAGCCTATTCTGTGTACTCTGCAGAGTTGCAGAATTATAAGAAATACTGTTAAGTTTTCAAACTCAAATATTAAAGTCACATATTCCATTCAGTGTGTTTCAACGCCGTTTAACAGCCTATTCTGTGTACTCTGCAGAGTTGCAGAATTATAAGAAATACTGTTAAGTTTTCAAACTCAAATATTAAAGTCACATATTCCATTCAGTGTCTTTCACCGCCGTTTAACAGCCTATTCTGTGTACTCTGTACAGTTCCAGAATTATAAGAAATACTGTTAAGTTTTCAAACTCAAATATTAAAGTCACATATTCCATTCAGTGTGTTTCAACGCCGTTTAACAGCCTATTCTGTGTACTCTGCAGAGTTGCAGAATAGTAAGAAATACTGTTAATTTTTCAAACTCAAATATTAAAGTCACTTATTCCATTCAGTGTGTGTCACCGCAGTTTAGCAGCCTATTCTGTGTACTCTGCAGAGTTGCAGAATAGTAAGAAATACTGTTAAGTTTTCAAACTCATATATATTAAAGTCATATATATCGTGTAAGATGAAGAAGGCGGGTAAAAAGGGACGGGGAAGTGGACGTGATCCTGAAAGTTCAGGGCGCGGGTCAGGACGCGGAGAAACTGTGCCTGGTGCCAGAGCACAAGAAAGAAAGACATCCACCATACCTAGCTTCATGTCTGATTTCACAGGGCGTCGCAGGACATCACTCTCTAGGTCCGACCAGTGCGAACAGGTGGTCGGTTGGATGACAGCTGATACTGCTTCCAGTCGGTTAAGCACCACCCTGTCTTCCACCAAGTCCACTCTCAGTAGCCAAGAGTCTGGTCAACATAATCCTCACTCTGATCATCCTTCCTCCCACCATACACGGTCTGGTCAAAGAAGTGATCCCACACTGGGATATAGTGATGAGCTCGTCTCATCACCAATCCTTCATTTGACCCTCTCTCCAAGCACGCTTGCAGAGGAACATGACATCTTGTGCCCTGATTCACAACCTCTAGAGGCTACCCAATCACAAGAAGATGACAGATGTGAACGGCATTTAAGGTCAAAGGAAGTAGTGGATGATGATGATGATGATGATGAGACACAGTTGCCATTAAATCAACCACTATTTCCGTCTCAAGACCTTGTTGAGGAGAATGTTATACAGTTGTCAATGACTGAGTATGTGGTGGGATCAAGACTTGAGGAGGATGATCAGAGTGAGGAAGTGGAGGAGGACTTGGTGGACGATGAGGTGACTGACCCCACCTGGGAAGGTGTAGAGCCGAGCGATGACAGCAGTCCTGAGGGTGAGCCATCTGCAGCACCGCAACAGGCTGGAAGAGGCAGTGGTGTGGCTACAGAAAGAAGGCGGACCGCACCAAACCGGCCCGCAAATGTTCCACGGAGCACCCCCTTGCGTAAATCTACCTTGCCAAGGGGTAGGTGTTCCGCGGTATGGCGTTTTTTTAAGGAAAGTGCGGACGACAAAAGAATTGTAGTTTGCAACCTGTGCCACACCAGAATGAGCCGAGGCATGAACACTAGAAACCTCACCACCACCAGCATGATCCGACACATGGCATCCAAGCACCGTAGTAAGTGGGAGGAACGCCTGGATCGCCCATCTGTGTCTGCAGGCCACACCACTGCCTCCTCTTCCCCTGTTTTCGGTGCCGGCCAATCGCCTGTCGAAGGCGCAGGCCCGCATACCTCCCGCCCTGCACCTGTACCATCTGAAGCACCATCAGCGACCACATCCACTTCCCTGTCCCAGCACAGCGTCCAAATGTCGTTACCCCAGGCATTTGAGCGCAAGAGAAAGTACCCAGCCACCCACCCACAGGCCATAGCACTAACCTCACACCTTTCAAAATTACTGGCCATCGAAATGCTGCCATTTAGGCTTGTGGACACTGAGTCCTTCCGCAGCCTGATGGCAGCAGCTGTCCCTCGGTACGCGGTCCCCAGCCGCCACTACTTTTCCCGGTGTGCCATCCCCGCATTACACCACCATGTGTCCCGTAACATCACCCGTGCCCTGACCAACGCAGTTACTGGGAAGGTCCACTTAACGACTGACACATGGACAAGTGCTTGTGGCCAGGGACGCTACATTTCCCTGACGGCACACTGGGTGAATGTCGTGGAGGCTGGGAGCGACTCGGACCCTGGGATGGCACGGGTGCTACCCACGCCGAGGATTGCGGGCCCTACCTCCATCAGGGTTTCCACCAGCACCTACGTTATTGGCTCCTCCTCCTCCGTTTCCACCTCCGAATTCTCTACACACACCGCCACTCCCCCATCAGCCAGTAGCTGGAAGCAGTGTAGCACTGCAGTGGGGAAGCGTCAACAGGCCGTGCTGAAGCTGATCTGCCTTGGGGACAAACAGCACACGGCCTCAGAGCTGTTGCAGGGGATTAGTCACCAGACCGAGCAGTGGCTCTCGCCACTCAACCTGCAACCAGGCATGGTTGTGTGTGATAATGGGCGTAACTTGGTGGCGGCTTTGGAGCTCGGCAAGCTCACACACGTACCATGCCTAGCGCATGTATTTAATTTAGTGGTGCAGCGATTTCTAAAAACCTACCCCAATGTGCATGATCTCTTGACCAAGGTGCGCCGCGTGTGTGCACATTTCCGTAAGTCATCTACAGCTTCGGCCGGCCTGTTGAAGCTGCAGCAGCGCTTACAATTGCCAGCTCACCAGCTGCTGTGTGACGTGAGCACGCGCTGGAACTCCACCTTCCACATGTTGGCCCGGCTTTGTGAGCAGCAGAGGGCAGTAGTGGAGTACCAGCTGTTACACGGTCGTCGCCTCTCCGTTCAACTTCCTGTAATCAGAAGTGAGGAGTGGGAATGGATGTCAGACCTCTGCGAGGTTTTACGCAATTTTGAGGAATCGACACAGATGGTGAGCGGCGATAACGCTATTATCAGTGTAACCATCCCACTTCTGTGTCTACTGAAACGCTCGCTGCTCACAATTAAAACCGACGCTTTGCATGTGGAAGAGGTGGAAATGGGGGAGGAAGAGCTTACACAAGGTGATAGCCAGAGCACCCTCACTTCGTCTTCTCAGCGACAATTGGAGGAGGCGGAGGAGGAGGAGGAGGAGGAGGAGGAGGAGGAGGAAGACACGGTTGCCTCCGCTACAGAGGGTAGCCATGGAACTTTAGTTCCATCTCTTCAGCGTGGGTGGGCAGAAGAGGAGGAAGAGGATGAGGATATTGAGAGTCAGCCTCCTGGTGAGGACAGCGAAATCTTGACTGTTGGTACTCTGGCACACATGGCTGACTTTATGTTAGGCTGCCTTTCCCGTGACCCACGCGTTGTACGCATTTTAGACAACACGGATTACTGGGTGTTCACCCTTCTGGACCCCCGCTACAAAGAGAATTTCTCATCTCTCATTCCTCCGGTGGAGAGGACAAGCAAAATGGTGCAATACCAGAAGGTTCTTGTTGAAAAATTGCTCCAAAATTTTCCATCTGACAACGCTGGCGGCAGAGTACGTGCTACCTTGGCCAACCGAGAAGGGGAGAAAAGGGGAGCACACAGCAGTTCCGACAAAGGCAGGGCAACACTCTCCAAGGCGTGGGACACCTTCATGACACCCCGCCAGCACCCTCACCCTGATGCGCAGCCTAGTGTCACAAGGAGGGAAAAGTTTTGGAAGATGGTGAAGGAGTACGTAGCAGACCGTGTCAGCGTCCTCAATGATCCCTCTGTGCCTTACAACTACTGGGTGTCCAAGCTGGACACGTGGTATGAACTGGCACTCTACGCCTTGGAGGTGCTGGCCTGCCCTGCCGCCAGCGTTCTGTCTGAGCGGGTATTTAGTGCTGCTGGTGGCATCATAACAGATAAGCGTATCCGCCTTTCCACCGACAATGCTGATAGGTTGACACTTATAAAAATGAACAAGGCCTGGATTTCCCCTGACTTCTCCACTCCACTGGAGGAAAGCCCCGGGGGAACATAAACTCACTTTATATATGTTATTTACAATGATGGGAATACTCTGTATTCCCATTCACCCCTTCCACCCCAAAAACGGGTATATGGTTGACTCTTAATGTTCTCATCCTCCTCCTCCTCTTCCATATGCCCTGGGATATAATTTTTATATAGGGCCAGCTCACCAGCGTGCCCTGGGATATAATTTTTATATAGGGCCAGCTCACCAGCGGGCCCTGTGATATAATTTTTATATAGGGCCAGCTCACCAGCGGGCCCTGTTTGCCAATTTTTATATAGGTCAGCTCACCAGCGGGCCTTCTCATATAATGTTTTATTGGGTCAGCTCTCTAGCGGGCCCTCTCATATAATGTTTTATAGCGTCAGCTCACTAGCGGGCCTTCGCATATAATGTTTAGGATGGTCAGCTCTGCAGCAGACCCTCACCCATAATGTTTTAGATGGTCAGCTCAGCGCACGTTTCCCTCTTAATCATGGCCTCAGTTCTGAAAATCAAGGAAATTTTTGGGAGAATTTGCCTCTGCGCACGTTTCCCTCTTAATCATGGCCTCAGTTCTGAAAATCAAGGAAATTTTTGGGATAATTTGCCTCTGCGCACGTTTCCCTCTTAATCATGGCCTCAGTTCTGAAAATCAAGGAAATTTTTGGGAGAATTTGCCTCTGCGCACGTTTCCCTCTTAATCATGGCCTCAGTTCTGAAAATCAAGGAAATTTTTGGGATAATTTGCCTCTGCGCACGTTTCCCTCTTAATCATGGCCTCAGTTCTGAAAATCAAGGAAATTTTTGGGAGAATTTGCCTCTGCGCACGTTTCCCTCTTAATCATGGCCTCAGTTCTGAAAATCAAGGAAATTTTTGGGATAATTTGCCTCTGCGCACGTTTCCCTCTTAATCATGGCCTCACTTCAGAAAATCGATGAAATTTTTGGGAGAATTTGCAGATGATATACAAGTAAATATACAGCAAATACTGTTTGGTAACAATTTTTCGCCTAAAGTCGTTTTTATTTTCCTTTTTGTGTGTTTTACGGTCAGTCTGTAAAAATGGCGTACTACGGGCGAAAGATCGTTCCCAGCAGCGATGTTGGAGTCCAAGGTGCATCCAGACATCCTCCCTATGCTGTCCCTGAACCATTTCTGTAGTGTTTCCATCTTTTTCTGCCCTTTTCCTATGGACCAGGCACCCTCCCCTCATCAGAGCAGGGGGTGCCTGGTGTAATGCTCGAGTCCTCCCATTGACTTCAATGGGGCTCGGGTGCTCGGCCGAGCACTCGAGCCTCAGGGGGTGCTCGGTCAGAGCACCCGAACATCCGAGCATTGGGGTGCTCGCTCATCACTAGTGTGGATAACTCATTATGTGTGTGTATAAACCCTGTGTGTTCTACAATAAATCAGTTCTTATTCTAACCCCTACACTGGTCTTGCCTGGTGCTTGGGGTGAACGTTGATATTCCAGTGGAGCAGCCTTGCTCAGGATTGAAGGAAGCAGCGACTGACGGGGACCCCCAGACGGGTTGTCCACTGGTACTGTCAAAAGCACTATGTATATCAATCCGAATTTTAATGTCCCCCCGTGGCACACTTGTTTTTCCACATACCATAAAATCTCAGGTATAATACGCACCTGTGTATAATACACAGGTGTATATTATGCCCAAGATTTTAGGGGAAAACAAGACTGCCTATGTATAATACGCACCATTGTTTTCTCCCTTACTACAAAAAAAATAGTGTTAGCAGACATCTTCCCTCCCTCCCCCGGCGCTCCGCTTTGAAGATAAACCTTACTTTTGAGCAAGTGAACTGCCGAAGAGAAGGCAAAACTTCTTCTATGTAAATCTTCCCTGTGGGCAGCGTGCTTGCATTTTCCGCCCGCTTCCTTCAATGGGTTTTCAGGACCTTCTGCATACCGTATTGCCCTGTGAGGACCTTGAGATCCTCACAGGGCATTTGAATTGGCTGGAGGCGTAAGGTCCTGAAAGCCCATTGAAGGAAGTGGGCGGAAAATGCAAGCACGCTGCCCACAGGGTAGATTTACATAGAAGAAGTTTTGCCCTCTCTTCTCTTCCATTTGCTTCAGTGGGGACTTCACTTGCACAAAGTAAGCCTTATCGTCAAAGAGGATAGCGCCGGGGGAGGGAAGATATCTGCTGCCCCTCATTTTTTTTTTTTTTTTTAGCAAAAAACTCTTGTGCATAATACGCACCCCCCACTTCACATAAGGTATTATACCCGAGATTTTAGGTAATTACTCCTCTTGTCCTTAGGATATGAGCGTATATATATATATATAAACAATATACAGAATGTAACCCTTTGAGTACCAGAGAGGTATGCAATGCATTGCAGAGCAATGTGCTGCGTACCCCACTGGCACTCAATGGGTTAAAACAATCGGAATCTTGCGAAGGTTTATGGCGCAGCTGGCGTGCCCCAGGATTGGTCCTCTTATTTATAAAAAAACAAAAATACAAATAAACGATTCCGTCCGGCCACGTCTTCATTTCATTAACCTGTAGTTATGTAAGAGTGCACCCAGGCAACGAGTCAAATCCCTTGAATAGCAAACCCACCCAGATTAATCTTTGCCATGTTTTCAACGTATCTGTAATATTTTTGGTCCAAACACAGAGGGAACATTCACCTTCTTTACATACAGTTCAGCTACATATTAAACATCTCTCACTCCTTGGCCGGGTGGTGATCTAGTTCCTCAGTGCTGCTGTTCACGTGTACATTAGTCCTTTATGGTAAACAAGGTGAAACGCATCATGGATCTCTGCGTTTCTAACCTGATGGTCAGCATTCTTGGAAACAGCAGACTTTCAACTTTCATTTAGTTTATGTAGGATTGCACTAATGTAAGAAAAACAAAGGGTCATTCTGCTCGAGATGAAAGTGGAGCAATTCTGAGGCAAACCAAAGGTGCAAAACTGGAGCAGACCATCTCCACCAAAGGGGGCAAACATTCCTACAATTCTCATTGGTTTAAACTGGACTTTTAACATGTTGAATGCCAGAGAAGTCTCCAATGCATTGAGAGGAAATCCATTTAATCCGTTTAAGATGTATGATGTGCCAGGACCATCACGGTGGTCCAGCACTTAACCTCTTAAGCACCAATAACGTGCCAGGACTATCACGGCAGTTCTGCACTTAAGGACCAGTGATGGTCCTGCATATCATGGAATTCAGGAGTCCTGCACGGCTGCATGGCACTCGGGGACCCCTGAACCAATGCACAAAAAAAAATGCCCCATGGTCCTTAACTGCCAGAGGGGTTAAGGATCAGTGACGGTCCTGGCATGCCATGGATTTCTGCGGGCGCCATGAGGCTGCATGCTGCTCAGCGACCCTAGAATCCATTTCTGAAAGAAAAAAAAATCACCCATGATCGAGCAGTCGTTAAGGGGTTAAGAACTGTATAGCACTAAAGGGGTTATAAAGCCCCATTTAAATCAGAGGACATTTTTATTTGTCCTCTAAAGTGCAGTAGATTTGCTCCAGAACGTGAGAGACAGTCAACCTCCTTTTGACTTTACTAGTTCTGAAAGTACATTATATGTGAAGTCAAACTGTCTGTATATTTTAATATATATTTTCTTAATATTCACATGTTTGTTTGTTTGTTTTTGGGGGGAAGGGAGGTTGACACTTTTATGCCCCTTACAGTGATCTCTCTGGATCTATGTTTTCAGAAAGCTTACTGCGCAGGAAGGAGAAGGCAGATATATTTATACAATATCACAGACTCCCTGTAGCTTTGGGTGATCTGTATGCTGTAAAACAATTGCGATCAACCTCAGGCCCTCCAGCTGTTCAGGACTACAATTTCCATATCCCCAGCCATGATGGGAATTGAAGTCTTTAACAGCTGGATGACCTCCATTTGCCAGGCTCTGAGGTAAAGGGAAGCATTTCTACATTGTTTTTTTCACATTGAGACTTTTTTACATTGTTGCTTTCTCTCTGCTTTCATGGTCCCAGACAGGAAGCTCTCTGAAAGCAAGTTCAGGGAGCTCTCTGTCATGAACATAAAAAAAAATATCAGCGTAGATTAAAAAAAATATAATAAAAACTATAGGCAACTTGACTTTACACATTAAACTATTGAGAATAGGTAAAGTAAAAAAAGGAGGTTGTTTGTCTCTTTAAACGCAGCTTTTAACCCTGAAAGAGAAAAAAGAGATAGGAGGAATACAGTCACGCCTTCAGAGTAATATACCAGGTGCTCACTGAGGTGGAGTGAAGATATTTACTATGACAGATGGAGGGATCCTTCAAGGGATAGTAATACTTAAAATGTAAAAAAAATATGTTGTAGGGTTTATCCCCCTGAGTAAAACAAGAGTACTCCCACTGCTGTAAGGTGTTTCATTCAAAAGTTATTAATTTTCAAAGTTTAATTTTTTAGGTGCAATATCACAGTGGCCTGAAATTGTACAGTGGCGCTGTTGCTACATGATCCTATGGACAGCTCTGGTCCTGGGACCATAAATCTCCATAGGATGGTGTAGCAACAGCGCCACTCTACAATTTCAGGCCACTGTGATATTGCACCTAAAAAATTCAACTTTGAAAATTAATAACTTTTGAATGAAACACCTTACAGCAGTGGGAGTACTCTTGTTTTACTCAGGGGGATAAACCCTACAACATATTTTTTTTTTTACATTTTAAGTATTACTATTCCTTTCACATCAGTTCAGTGTGAGCAAAATGTATTCACAGTGTCAATGTTTCAGTCTGTACCTACAGACCATCATCAGGTCAAACAAGAACATCCTCATGTCTATATACTCTGCACTGCGTTGGAGACATATTTCTTATTCAAGAGGTTAAAAAGTCCCATTTAAATGCAAATTTAGACAATGATTATTTGTTCCCTGGGGTGCAGTTAGTTTATTCCCAAATTTCTCTAAACTTTTTTAGTACATCAGTCAATCCCAGATGTAATGTTCCTGGAGATGGACATGGCTTTTGTGGATAGTACTCCTGGACTCCAAACTCCTCCCACTGAAGTAATGACATCTTCTGTGAGCTCATGACCTCTGACTGCTTCAGCTAAAAAATATAAAAATAGACTTCTAGTCAGTGGAGTTTGTGGTCCGGCAAGCATGTCCTCCTCCACTAACATGACATCCAGGACTGACTGAAGATGTTAGGTGGTGATAAATTAATATGATTATACACTAAAATAGGATCCACAATTGATTTACAGGTACCACGCCCGCCTAATGCAATTTACTTAGCTATCTATGCTTCACACCCCCTTCCCCCCACTCCTTTGGAAATCAATTGCCCTGATTCACTGGATGTGGCTGGGGAGGGGCAGACAGGAAACCAGAAAACACAATTTTATATATAAAGATTTAGGAGTATATTAGTATATTTCCCTGTTATCTCTTGAGCAGAGAGTAAGGGCCAAATTCTTACGTTCTTACATACAATAGCTCATAGTGGTGCAATATCAAAGGTGGAGGGCGGCTGGTCCACCTGGAGCACAATGAGGCGGCTGCCCTCTCCCCTGTGACAATGGGATGCGTATTCCCCCCCTGCTGGGCTGGGGCGGTCAGCTCCTAGACAATGGGGGCTGGCCGCTCTAGCCCAGGGGGGGTTTAATTAGATCTGGGAGAGGTGGGGTGTTGCCACCTCACCTTCCCCAGGTAATGGTGTGAGAGGGGGCGGGGGGATATGTGCTTAAGAAGGTGTCCAATGTTACTGTAGCCATTAACTAATTTTGATTTTTGGAAGCTGTTTTTCTTTTCATTTCTCATACCTTCCATACATGCACTCTCAAATCTCCAAAACCAAAGGGATTTATCTGAACCAAGGAATTTGTATCCAGAAAGCCAAGGAAGAAAGTCAGCATTCCATAGGATTGGTAAATTGTATAATTTTTGATGGTAATACTTTGCCATAGCTGGAGTGAGCTGTCTTGCAAAACAATAGAAAAAATGAGCTTAATTAATGTAGTGATATTATTTAATCCAAAATGTTTTTGAGGTCCATGACCTGGAGGCGAATATATCACTCACTAAACAGCGGTCAGTTGTGATATTGTAATTGAGTACATTAATCATTGGTTTCTTTAATGAATTATAATACATTGTCATTTCTTGTAAACAGGGGTGTAGGCATTTATTGTACCAGGGGGTCATTTGTGTCTCATAATGCAATAGTTAAGTATTTCTTGCAAAAGCTGTAGAAGGCCATATATCTTGTATTTTCCATCCATTCTCTACCACTTGTTTTGTTTTCAGAGAGAGAGTTGCATTGAATTTCAGGTCCCTGTTTTTCAAGCCAATTACTGCTTATTTGATAAAGTATAGTGGGGTGATATTTCAATTTACACATTGGAATATTTTCCAGGACAGTGGGCCATATAATCATACCTGGGAACTTAACAGGCAGGGCTACCCGGAGGACAGCCCTGCCAGCGCCGACCGGGGAGTGAAATGACGCAATTCGCGTCATAAAAGGGGCGGGGCTTAGTCGCGAGGTGGGGCGGGGCAAATTTTTTTTTTTTTTTTTTTTTTTTTTAAAGGGGTAAAATATATGTGGAATGCGGGTAAGAGGGCGGGGAGTGGGAGGAACCTGTGCGGGATGGAGAACAAGTGGGCAGAGTTTTGCCCGCCCGGAGATTGAGAGACTGCCCCGGAGACCCGGTAATTACCTGTGAAATCCGGAGTCTCCGGGGCAAAACCGGAGAGTTCCCAGGTATGCATATAATATAACTTTCTTGGCATCCATATTCACATACTGTGCTTTTCTTGGGTGGTATGGGAGCCTTTTGTTCTTCCCACATTTAATATCTCATTGAGTGAAGTTGGTGGCTACTGTTTCTTGATACATTTACAGAACTGTATATTATTAATATTCAGAAGTTACATTGCTTGTAAGTCAAGGTATCTAGATAAACATATTCCCACCTTTTATAAGTTAATACCTGTTAGGAGAAAATAACATCAAATCAATACAGTTCTCTAGATACATACAAATATTACTGCAATGCTTCAACACTATCCTACCTGGAATCAGTGAATGTTATATAGCAACACCGTTATAATGGAATAGGAGGTGAACTATAAGGAATATTTTTCTGAGCATAACATATAGAAAATGTGTATGTGTTTATGTATGTATGTATGTGTATGTATATATATATATATATATATATATATATATATATATATATATATATATGTATATATGTTTATGTGTGTATATATATATATATGTGTATGTGTGTGTAATATATAGTCTGGGTAGAATATAGTCTGGGTGAAGGGTGTAGTCCAGATTATCTCTTAAGGAGTTGGCATAGCAAGTACATGTCCATTGTCTGTGTTTACAATGCATGGTGTGGGTTACAGTAGACCCCCCTCTGAGTAGCAAAAGTGTGGCCTTTGTCCTTGACCGGGTAACAATGGGGGGGTAGGGGGCAGTTGTCTCATGAGTTGCCTGCCATTTGTTGTTTTTAATGCATTGAGGTCTTTTCTTTTCACTAATCTTATTAATTCAGGCCTTTTGTTATTGTCAGGGGGTTGGAGGTCTTTGCCTGTTATCAATGTTTTGTGCAACCTCACAGTCTGATAAACCAAATATAGGTAATTATTGATCAGGCAAATACAAGTATTAAGGGTTTATTTTATCAGGATAAATATAAAGATGGGGCATGTGGTTCCCATTATATTAAAACATTAGTTAGTTAAGCCTTACAATGGCCAAGGACCTATCACAAAAGTTCTTCAATTCATTGTTCTGTTTTCAGGTCTCTGCATTTTCCACTGGGGCTATTCCATGTATCTATCACTCATTTTATTTTAATGTCCTCTGCTGCATTCTGCATAGCAGCTTCCCATGTTATTGAACTACATGGTGGAAAGAGCTAATGGGCCCCCTTTGATTCAGCTCCAGTGCATGGCCTGGAAGTCTTCCCTATAGGTGTAATACCTAGGGAGGATTCAGGAAAGGTTGCACTGATTCTACATTTATCATGAGGGTAGCTCAGTAAATAACAACCTGGATAAAGCACCTTCCTTTGAATCATGTCAGATTTCTATTAAAAAAAAACAAAAAAAACAAAAAAAAAAAAAACTAATTGGTAGGGTTTTTTGTCGCAGGTTGCGGATGGCAACGGCGGGTGTGTAGAAGCCGCAGTTCAAGATAAGGTTGACCAGGCAGCTACAGGAGGATCTTAGGGTGTGGGACCAGTTCATTAACGATTTCAATGGTGCTAGGCTGTGGGTGTCTAGGGGGCGGTCTATTCAGGAAGTGGAGCTGTTCATTGATGTAGCAAGTGGTGTAGGGACATACTTGAGAGGCAAGTGGTGCCAAGTGTCCGTCTTTAGGAGGTACAGTCCCTCTTTTAGACCAAAATCCCTCTGTCCCTCTTTCCCACCCTGATGTCCCTCTTTTTAGGGGGTCAGACTGTGTGGTGGGTATATATAAGTGTATCATACTTGTCTACAGCAATAAAGCTCACATTGGTGTTTGTATAATTGTCAGTATATGTGTATATAGATAAGTCTGCGTAAATAAAATACTTTGGTCTTGATCTAAATCAGTTATTAGGTTACACAAAGAGGTGTCAATGGGTCATGAAATAGTCTAAAAAACTATTGGTATTGCCACGCCCACCAGCCACACCCCCCTAAAACACAAGTGTCTCTCAATTGGAAATGTTGGGAGGTATGTCTGGGAGCCCAAGGGCCTCACCAGGATATTTTTTCCATCTTGGGGGCACTGGAATTGTGGCATGAGGAGTTGGCAAATAAGGCAGTGGTGTTCTGGATGGACAACATGAGCGTGGTTTATGACATTAATTTGCTAACTTCCTCATCTCCACAGGACTTGGGGATACTTAGGCAGGTGGTATTGTTATGCATGGGCCATAATATTTTGTTTAAAGCTAGGCATGTCCCAGGTGTGGACAACAAAATTGCAGTATTGTTATGCATGCGCCATAATATCTGGTCCAAAGCTAATCATCTCCCAGGGGTAGACAACAAATTGCAGATGCTCTGTCTAGGGAAAGGTGGGAAGAGTTTTATAAGTTGGCACCTCATGCACATCCTAATGGTATTGAATGTCCATCTAAACTCTGGTGCAGCGATCATTGGCTCCTAAGACATGTACAGCATATGCCAGTGCATGGCGATCCTGGGGTGAGTTCATTCAGAGACCAGAGATTAGCCAGCTAGCTCCCAGGGTCCAAATATTGCAATTTTTGGTAGCTTTGAAAGTGCAGGGCTTGTCTAAGAGTTCAGCGACTGCAAAATTGGTGAGCTTATCATTTTATTTTAAGATGTTGTGGAGGGAGGATCTGGCCACCAGGTCTGCAGTCAGGCGAATTCTCAAGGGTTGGGATAAGTGGGATCACATACATAAGGCAGGAGGAGACCAGTGGATAGGGCTAGATTGGGGTCCCGATAAACATATTGCCACAAGTATGCACTGACCAATTTGGGGGGGGCCAGGGTTCGATTCCCAGTCAATGCACTTTGCACTATTGAAGGCCACAGGGGGGCAGGTTGTCCTTTGCATGCGGTATTGAGCTACAGGTCAGTTAGGACCCATGTAGGGGTGCCTTTTTAAGACATGCAGACGGTTCTGCGTTATCTGTTTTTCAATTTAAAGCTGTGTTTATCAGAACACGGACGAAGTTGGGTTTGGAACCCAAAGCGTATGGCACCCACTCTTTTAGGATTGGGGCAACAACAGAGGCTGCCATAAGGGGTCAGTCAGTGGAAGAAATTAAGAGTGTGGAGAGATGGCGCTCTGGGGCCTGCAAACGTTACATTAGGCCATAAATAAATTTAAAAAAAAAAAAAAAAAAAAAAAAAAAAAAATATATATATATATATATATATATATATATATAATTATTCTGTTTTGGTGTAGGGGGTCTTGTACTAACAATTAGGTGTTATCGTGTACTAATCAGGATGCATGATGTGTTTCAGGTTCAGTCAAGGTTCTGGTGCAGGTGTGGCTTATTGGCCACTCCTTCAGCTATGGGCGGAAAGGCACACCGCTACCAGACACATCGGGGGTCAGATTGGGCTGCTGCAAGAGAGATTTAGACTGAGGTGGCTGGGGAAACGAGGCCTTCAATGGACTGAGATGGCCGGTAGGCTGGAGCAGGCAAGGACCAGGTGGGGAGAGCAAGACATCATTGTGCTGCATGCAGGTGGGAACGATCTTACCTCCTGCAATTCGATGCAGCTGATTCTGGACATTCAGCAAGCATGCAGCGTGGTGTGGTCTCTCTCCCCAGATGGTAATTGCGTGCTCTGAAATTGTTCAGAGGGTTGAATGGAGAGGAGCAGCTTCTAACAGGTCCATTGAGAAGTCCAGAGAAAAGGTTGATCGCTCAGTCAGGAAGTTTATGCTCTCTTGTGGGGGCCACGTTATTAGCCATAAGGAATTGGTGGCTTCTGACACCAGTCTTTATAGGGCTGATGGGGTCCATTTGTCCCTTACAGATCTGAATAGGTTTAATTCGGCCATAGCATTAGGACTATCCTAGATATGGGAGGTGCGGTTTAGTGGGGTAAAGAGGTCCAAGTAATTTCCCTCTTTTTGGGTGGCGAAATGTGTCTCTCCTGGGCACTGTGTCGGTGGGGCATACCTGAAGGTTACGTTTAAGTCAGGACACCGGTTGTGCGGCTGGTGTGGCCTGAGGGGAAAAGGTTTTGCCAAGTACCAACGCCAATGGCACGAAGTGGTGAGCTGCCGCGGGAAGGTGGGGAGGTGGGGCTAAGAATGTCTGATAAAGCCTCCCCATCTAGGTAGCTGCCCTGTCGGGGGTGCAGGCCTGGCCGATCCCATGCCAGGACACCATGGCCCAGGAGCTCCACATTATGAGGGTGGGTCCAAGGGTTTAAATAGTTAAATAGGCCTTAAATAAACCGTGACCTCCATTTATCCCACAATTACTGTGTCGTGTCTTTATTTTCATTAGAGTGTAAAAAGCTTTACTTAGGCAGGATGTTGGTGTGCGGGGATCATTGTTGTGTTGGTGTCAAGGGGGGGTAAGCAGGACTTGGAAAGGGGGGTAGGGCATGCCCGCCTCAATCAAAGGTGGAGGGCGGCTGGTCCGCCTGGAGCACAATGAGGCGGCTGCCCTCTCCCCTGTGACAATGGGATGCGTATTCCCCCCCTGCTGGGCTGGGGCGGTCAGCTCCTAGACAATGGGGGCTGGCCGCTCTAGCCCAGGGGGGGTTTAATTAGATCTGGGAGAGGTGGGGTGTTGCCACCTCACCTTCCCCAGGTAATGGTGTGAGAGGGGGCGGGGGGATATGTGCTTAAAAAGGTGTCCAATGTTACTGTAGCCATTAACTAATTTTGATTTTTCCTCCCACCCACCCAGACTAAATGGCAAGAAAACTTCATCGCTAACCGGAGGTCGCGGATAGGTCATAAGAAGCTTTCCTGGAGATGTAGATTACAAAGGTCCAATAATGTGTCTCTCCTGGGCACTGTGTCGGTGGGGCATACCTGAAGGTTACGTTTAGGTCAGGACACCGGTTGTGCGGCTGGTGTGGCCTGAGGGGAAAAGGTTTTGCCAAGTACCAACACCAATGGCATGAAGTGGTGAGCTGCCGCGGGAAGGTGGGGAGGTGGGGCTAAGAATGTCTGATAAAGCCTCCCCATCTAGGTAGCTGCCCTGGCGGGGGTGCAGGCCTGGCCGATCCCATGCCAGGACACCATGGCCCAGGAGCTCCACATTATGAGGGTGGGTCCAAGGGTTTAAATAGTTAAATAGGCCTTAAATAAACCGTGACCTCCATTTATCCCACAATTACTGTGTCGTGTCTTTATTTTCATTAGAGTGTAAAAAGCTTTACTTAGGCAGGATGTTGGTGTGCGGGGATCATTGTTGTGTTGGTGTCAAGGGGGGGTAAGCAGGACTTGGAAAGGGGGGTAGGGCATGCCCGCTTCATCAGGAAGGACATAAACATTCCCACTGATTTAAAAGGAACAGCCTCCCAAAAACTGGGTTTCTATTCTCTTAAATACCCTGTACTTCATATTAACATCTGGAAAAAACTTTTTTTTTTGTATCTTGTTTTTTTCTGAGACCTAAAATCTAATCATATGCTCTGTGGGGGCAGCCACGCCTGTCTTTTTTTAAAGTTCCCTGATACTCTTTACCATCTCGAAAATTGTTTCAGTAAAGCAATGCATTGTGTACCTCTCTGGTGCTCAAAGGGTTAAATGAGCTGAGGTACGGTAACAGTCTTTCTGAATAAAAGAGTAGTGTATTCATTCTTGCCTCTCATTAAATGGACAGTAATGTCCCATAAAAACCTTGTTATAGTTTAGTAGAGGATGAAAAATTAAGCTTAATGGTGCAAACCCTATCTCTCAAACCGCTATGGTTTGAGAGATAAAACCATTGAAAGTTCCCCCCTCCCCCCACTTCTCCTGACGTCAACACTGTGCTGACACCAGGAGATCCCGATCTGGGGATCAGCCTTCGGTTCTGCAGCATAGCCGAAATTGCGTTATTGCAAAATAATTACTTTATTGGAAAGGTCTACACAGTGTGCCTGGTTTGCAAGCACACTTTGTAGACCTTTCCAATGAATGAATTCTTTTGCAATAATACAAATTCGGCTCTGCTGCAGAGCCTCCTTGTGTCGGCCGACATGGATCTCCTGCTGTCAGCTTTACAGCTGACATCAGAAGAAGGGGAGGGAGGGGGTAACTTTCAATACTTATATCTCTCAAACCATAGCGGTTTGAGAGATAGGGTTTGCGCCATTAAGCTTATTTTTTTGTCCTCTACAAAACTATAACAATTTTTTATGGGACATTACTTACTCTTTAAAACCAAACAAACAAAACTAACCATGTGATGTCTGTGTAGTACAGTCACACAAGCAAAAAACAAGTTTACAATTAGATTTTAGGAATCTAACATAAAATAACGAATATTTACAGATGCTACCTGTAAGTACCGTAAAATCTCGGGTATAATAAGCACAATTTTACCACTCTTCACCTTATGTGAAGTCAGGAGTGAGTATTATACACAATACTTTTTTTGTTATATTTTTTTTTTTTTTAATTTTTGTGCCACAATAATAATAAAAAAATGAGGGCTGTCAGATGCCTTCCATCCCTTCCCTTCAGTGCAATCCACTCTGATAAAATAATGCTTACTTCCCCTGGAGTCCCCATCTTCCCTGTGGGCAGCAAGCTTGCATTTACTGCCCGCTTCCTTCATTGCCCTGTCAGGACCTTTTGCCGCCAGCCAATGGTAATGCTCTGTGAGGATCTCAAGGTCCTTGCAGGGCAATATCATAGATACAATGCACAGAGATCTAAGCAATAGATCTGCGGTATTGTCCTATGAGGACCTTGAGATACTCACAGGGCATTACCATTGGCTGGCGGTGGAAGGTCCTGACAAGGCATTGAAGGAAGCAGGCGGCTAATGCAAAATAGCACTTCCTCCAAAGAACAGGCACTGATTTTGTTTTTCAGTCCCTATGGCTGCCTTAATTTTGATTTGCTGAGTTAAATGCAGGAATTAATTCCCTTTATGCTGCTTTCACCCAGTGCATGGCAATGTGAAAGTCTGTGGGTGTCCCCTTGTGTTCTTTTCCTCTATGTTTTGCTTTAGTCAATGTACAGAACAAGGCGTAGAGGAAATGGTGTGAGTGTGCATCATTTTCCTTAACATGCTAGGGGAATTCCAGAGCCACCCCAGAAACTCCAGTTTTAAGACTTAGGGCTCGATACAATTGAGGCTGGTAAAACAGCCGGTAGGGCAAAATTGGATACTGGCCTGTTAGCAAAAAGTGCTAACGAGCTATTCAATTGCCCTACCAGCTGAAAGCACAAGGGATGTTAGGTCACAGAAAAGGACTTGTGTGTTAAGTTCCCAAAACGCCACACGTACCAGACCATTGCAGTGAAGGAGTACTTTGCCAATAACGAGATCGCAGCTCTGCCGCAGAGCTGCCGGATGATCCCAGGATCGAATTCCCCTTGACGCTGATGTCAGGGAAAGGGGAGGAGGGGGGATCTTTCAGTACGTTTTTCTCTCAAACCATAGAGACCTGAGAGATAGGACTGGGGGCATTCTATTTCATTTTTGAAGCACTACAATATTAAATAAACCATTACTGTCCCTTTAAAGACCCATTTAAATGTATGGGTATTTTGGGAAGTTTTATTTATTGTTGGTTTGCCCCAGAACTGCACCTCTGAATAAGGCAAGAAATGTAAAGCTGAACTGTCACTCAAATTAAAGTCCCCCCCAAATCATTATGCTCATAGCAGCACACATAGCAATACTAGTATCATCCTGAATAAGTCCAGCGTTGTTGTGAAATCCAAGACGCACAGGCAGGCAGCTAGCTGTAGTGGCATCTCTGTGCCGCCAGTCCCTTCCTGTACCTTAAGGTACAGTGCAACTCCTCAGGCAGTGCAGGCGCACAGATGTCTCATCAGCAAGATGTCTGCGCTGATGCCTTCCTGTGCGTCCCGGAACAAGTTGGATTTCTCAGTAACGCTGGACTCATTCAGAATAATACTAGTATTGCTATGTGTATCACTATGTGAATAATGATTGTGGGGGACTTTAATCACTGCGACCCCTCCGCCTGGTGCCAGCAATCTCCCTCCGGTGTTCTAGTAATGCAGAGCGCTGGGAGATGACATCATCTCCCAGCGCTCTGCATTACTAAGAGGACCACGCGGGAGCTCCAAGGAGGTAGGAGATGGGGGCATTGTGAAGATTGAGGGGCATTATAGAGGGGGTCAGTGTGGTCAAGGGGGGCCAATGTAGTGTGGGGGCCCGTGGCACTTCTTGCACCAGGGCCCGGAGGCTTCTCGTTACGCCTCTGGTGATAGTTCCTCTTTGAATATACAATTATTTTTTTTATTGCAGTCAACAAATGAGGGCTACTTTTTATTTTTAAAAGCAAGCTGTTAGGACCGATTGTTGACAATCTATTCTCAGAATGTTTTCCAACCATTAGATCAGAAGTCATATTTGACTAGAACTGATTTTAATCACTGGTTTGTGCACCCTGTTCACTTTGAAAACAGATCAAATAAAGGGGAGGAAACTCCCAATGTATTTAGGAAAATAATCCTTCCTGGTCGCACATACTTGTGGCTATGTGCACAAAGTACAGTGGATCAATTCTGGGGGTAAACCAACTACACCCGGCTGGCCGTTCTTTGTGTTCTACAGTTCTTTTGTGGATGATGGTTGTAATCTCCAACAGCTGGAGAGCCATGGGTTGCCTACACCTGAACTGCACAGTACAGGACAAATTTAAATTATCAAAATTCCCCTTTAAAATGGTATTTTAATCCTTTGAGTGCCAGAGAGGTATCCATTGCATTGCAACTCAAAGGGTTAACCCTTTTAATACTATATAACTCTGTCCCTGTGACCAGTAGTAATTAGTCAGTAAAAAACTAAGTAAAGTATGATTTTTTCCCCTGCGACTTACCATTAAAATTTACACTTGATTTGATTGTTCCTTATATGCATTCTTACTGTAATATATTTGGATAATGAATATGATAACTTAGTGGTACTGACACTTTATAACAATTTTGGTAACTTTGAAAGAGCTTTCAAAACCACCTATTTTAGCCATTTTTATTTAAAAATATAGTTTGAGATGTTTAGCTGTATCTATTTGTCATTTTATGCAAATTAGAGAGAACCAGCTGGCATCCAGCCAGATACTAGCATTCCACACTACTCTCCCTCCTGCCTTTCCCTGTCATCCAGATACTAACATTCCACACTACTCTCCCTCCTGGCTTTCCCTGTCATCCAGATGCTAACATTCCACACTGTTCTTCCTCCTACTTGCCTTTCCCTGTCATCCAGATACTAACATTCCACACTACTCTTCCTCCTGGCTTTCCCTGCGAGCCAGATATTAACATTCCACACTGTTCTTCCTCCTACTTGCCTTTTCCTGTTAGCCTGATACTAACATTCCACACTACTCTTCCTCCTACTTTCCTCTATGTGCCTGCCAGATACCAACATTTCACACTGTTCTGCCTCCAACCTGCCTTGCACAGCCAGTCAGATTCTAACATTGCGCAATAATCTCCCTCCCCCCTGTCATTTGCTGCCAGCCAGATAATAACATTCTACATGATCTCCCTTTTACCTACCACTCTCTGCCAGCCAGATATTAATATTGCACACTACTCTCTCTCCCACTTGCCACTCCCTGCCAACCAAATACTAACATTCCACATTGGCCTCCATTTCCTCCTGCCCCTCCCTACTAGCTAGATACTAACATTCCACCTTGTTTGGAGCCATTATGTGACTCCCTACCAGCTAGATCCTAACATTTCACACTGTTCACCCTCCAATTTGCCTCTTCCTGCCAGCCATATAATAACATTCCCCATTACTCTCCCTCCCAGACACTAACATTCTACACTGCTTCCCCCTCCTATCATCCCCTACCAGCCATATACTAACATCCACATTGTGCTCCCTCCCACTTGCCACTACCTCCCAGACAAATCCTAACATTTTATGCTTCCCACCTTGCTCTCCCATACAGCCAGTTGCTAATATTCCACACTGTTCTCCTCCCGCTTCTTACCAAACACATACAGATGCAGACCTACTTATAGTCAATGAGTTTCCTCATTCATAACTTTCTTTGATGATTGAGTTGACTTGACATAGAAAATTTAAGGTTAAGGTTGGTTACATCTGTACTAACACTTCCTCTCCTTCCCATTTTTCTAGTCACTACAGATCAGAATTAGGTCATTAATATCAACTGACAAATAAAAAAGTAAATATCTCAAAGGTTTTTGTTTTAAATAAAAATGTCTAACCAAACATAATGGTAATTTATGAAGATCTTTCAACATCAACTGTTATTATAAAGTGTTAGATCCATGTTAACAACTATACAATAACTGTAACTTGGTGGACAACCTTCAAGACTCCATTTCTTATTAGACTACTAGTTGAAGAGCCCGTTACACGGGCCACGGTTGCGGTGCAGTCATGTCCAGTAGAAGCTGCCCACGACGCGGCTGATACGGAGAATGGCGTGAGACTGCACCACGCGCAGCCGTCTCTACTGCGCCTGATGGCTTCTGACAAACTTTAGCAAATTATTATATAGGATAATTCCCATGAACCCCAGCCAGCTGTTGGCTGGCTTGGGACGATGTAAATTGAAGCCAGACAACAGCTAGGGATGACAAATTGTTCACTCTGGAATAGAGGGAATATTGGCTGTAAGTGTTTCATAAAGTTTTTGAGAGACAAAGGAAATCAGATTGGCTCTAGGCTTCGCCTAGTGGGCTGTAAACATTCCACAATTGAGGAATGAGGCTCAATTCTATTACCAGCGCTACGAAAAAAAAAAAAACAGGTGTGTTTTTTTAAGTCAGGTTTTAGTATCCTATTACTTAAGTTGTGAAAACAAAATCAGCAGTAATTATTTGCACTGCCAGTCAAAAAAAGCCCCATTAGGAAACAAGTAAAAACAACGTGCAAACGTGGTTACGTTTTCTGTTGGTGATCCTGCGCCTCAGAGTTAAGGCGTAGAAGCCACAATGACGGTTTCAAAACCTTTGTTATTTGTACAAAAGCAGTGCAAAATACAGTATACATCATAGAAATCCAACTTAGAGTGCCCCCCCTTTGACATATCAACCTCCCCTTTGAAATTCGACTTATAATGCTTTCTTTCACCATTTTAATTCGACAAATATTGTTCACATTCGACATTTTAACCCCCCCCCATTTGAATTTGACATTGTTCTTCTCCAATTTTTTTTTACATGCCCTCGTTGTATTTGTATTGCATGATTACCCTATGAGTACCAGAGAGATAGCAACGCATTGCAATGTGTTTGCTACCCCACTGGTACTCAAAGGGTTAATAGGCAGGGTAGGCGGCTGCATACCTTGCCTGTATACGTGTAACAAATATTATTTTTTATTATATTTTTAATTGTATGTAAAAAAAAAAGTTCAGACCTCAAGGGGGGCAATTGCCAGAAATTGTCGCCTGCATTGATCACTTTCCTACTGGATAGGTGATCAATGCTAGGGGGGTGTCAGAAGGGGTCCTGATGCCCCTTTTGAGGTCTGAACTTTTTTTTTTTACTTACAATTAAAAGTATAATAAAAATAACATTTATTACACATATACAGGCAAGGTATGCAGCCGCACACCTTGTCTATAAACCCTTTCAGGACCATAGGGGTAGCAAACACATTGCAATGCGTTGCTACCTCTCTGGTACTCATAGGGTTAATCATGCAATACAAATACAACGAAGGCATGTAAAAAAAAATTGGAGAAGAAACAATGTCGAATTTAAATGGAGAAATAAATTCATGGGAGCACTATAAGTCAAATTTCAAAGGGGGCGGTTAAAAATGTCAAAAGTGAACAATATTTGTCGAATTAAAATGGTAAAAAAAGCATTATAAGTCAAATTTCAAAGGGGGGGGTTAATATGTCAAAGGGGGGCACTCTATGTCAGATTTCGATAATGTGGGGAACACATCTAACGCTAAACTTGATCTTTCTGTCGTGAAACTTACGCCTTTTTCCATGGACTTTGACATTTAGTGTGTCTTTTTAGGCGGTAGTTGAACAGAAGCAGACAGCGCCATTTTTCATGTTGAAATGTGCTGTCTACGCCGGTTTTGTTTTACCGTGGTTCTACAGTAGAATTCACAGTAAAACACATTTGCAAAATACACATTGCTTTTTTTAATGTAGCGCTGGTTTTAGCATGGATAATAATATTGAGCCCATGGTGAGCTAACAAGGGACTAGCAGATGATATTCATTTGACTTACAGTTCTCTTGTCCAAGGTGCAGGGATATGACAAGTCCTCAAAGTCTGGACAATTCAGATATGTAGAAAGATTATTCCTCATTCAATCTCCCGATGGAATATGTAAAAAAACTGACCAAGTTTATTGATAAAAGCAATAAGCCATAAAAGACAAGCACACAGGGGGGCAAATTTTACATTTATGTTCATTTTATTCTATTACACCTATTGTATTAATTTTGTCCAAAATTTTAGAGCTACAGCTATAGCCAAGTTTCCCCTACTGTTTTAAAATCATGTTCTTTTGTATTGCTATTTTTCATGCGCTTGTTGCATTGTTGATAAAGTACTCCCTGCCGCCGCTTTTACCTGGTGTAAGCTGCCTCTCCTCAGAGGTGGAAACTGGTCTCTTGACCAGACAGCTCACAGCAAGGGACAATCTTCTTACTATGAGCATAAGGAAAACCCTGCCCCCTTGACAAGTGATTCAGGTTTTTCCTTATGCTCACTGAAGATGTCCCTCTCTGCGATCCATCCGGACAGTCGTGCTGCTCTGAGGTGAGCAGTAGTGTTGAGCGAGCGTGCTCGGCCGATGCTCGGATCGGCTCGAGCATCGCTCTGCTCGGCACATGGCGGTACTCGTCGAGTACCGCCATGTGCTCGCCCGCCATGTTCGGGTGGCGGGGATCTGTGCCGGAAGAGGCACAGATCTGAAGACGCTCCGCTGGACCACCAGGGACTGGAGGTACGGGGGCATTGCGGAGATGAAGGGGGCATTGCGGAGATGAAGGGGGACATTGTGGAAGAGGGGCATAGACTCTATGCCCCTCTTCCACAATGTCCCCTTTCATCTCCGCTATGCCCCTCTTCCACAATGTCCCCCTTCATCTCCGCTATGCCCCTCTTCCACAATGTCCCCCTTCATCTCCTCTATGCCCCTCTTCCACAATGTCCCCCTTCATCTCCTCTATGCCATAGAGGAGATGAAGGGGGACATTGTGGAAGAGGGGCATAGCGGAGATGAAGGGGGACATTGTGGAAGAGGGGCATAGCGGAGATGAAGGGGGACATTGTGGAAGAGGGGCATAGCGGAGATGAAGGGGGACATTGCGGAGATGAAGGGGGCATTCAGAGATGAAGGGGGCATAGCGGAGATGAAGGGGGGCATTGACCAGGCACCCTCCCCTCATCAGAGCAGGGGGTGCCTGGTGTAATGCTCGTGTCGCCCCATTCATTTGAATGGGGCTCGGGTGCTCGGCCGAGCACTCGAGCCTCAGGGGGTGCTCGGTCAGAGCACCCGAGCACCCGAGCATCGGGGTGCTCGCTCAACACTAGTGAGCAGTGCTACATCAGTAAAAGGGACGGGAGGGGGATATTTTATCATTCAATTACTCTTGTACTACAACTCTGACAGTATTGGAATAACACTCTTCATGGCCCAAATACTACTAAGTATCACGGTGCCCGTGATTTGCTGCAGTTACTTGTCTGTCACCAGTAGGGGGCTTCTATTGGCTGTCTGCAGATAGCCCGCCTCTTATTGACTATTTAAACCTGGATTGGGCACCCTTTGAGTGCCCTTTCGTGTTGTTTCTGACCTTCTTGCTATCACTATGCTAGTGATAGCTGGGCCTCTGTTCCAGTGTTCCTGAGTTCCTGATCTCATGTGTTCCTGAGTTCCTGATCTCTACTGTTCCAGTGTTTCCTGCATGCTGAAGTACTTCCAGTCCTGGTTCCGGCCTAGTCTCTGGTGTTGCAGTTCCTGCTGAACTTCTCTGCTGTTTTCTGACCTGACTGATCGTTGCTGGTTCCTGTCATCTCATCACCTGTCTTCAGTATCCTGGCGACCTTCTGCCTGGTCGCGTTGGTGACATTGCTACTATTCCGTGTTGGTCCCAGCGTGCGGACGCTGGTTTGCTCCCAAGCCTTGCGGCTATACTAACTCGCTTGTTACACCAGTGTGCGGTCACTGGTTTGCTCCAAAGCCTATCAGCTATACAAATCTGTGTTGGTCCCAGCGTGCGGACGCTGGTTTGCTCCTAAGCCTTGCAGCTATGCAAACTCACTTGTTACACCAGTGTGCGGTCACTGGTTTGCTCCAAAGCCTTTCAGCTATACAAATCTGTGTTGGTCCCAGCGTGCGGACGCTGGTTTGCTCCTAAGCCTTGCGGCTATACAAACTCGCTTGTTACACCAGTGTGCGGTCACTGGTTTGCTCCTAAGCCTATCAGCTATACAATTCGGTGTTGGTCCCAGCGTGCGGACGCTGGTTTGCTCCTAAGCCTTGCGGCTATACAAACTCACTTGTTACACCAGTGTGCGGTCACTGGTTTGCTCCAAAGCCTTTCAGCTATACAAATCTGTGTTGGTCCCAGCGTGCGGACGCTGGTTTGCTCCTAAGCCTTGCGGCTATACAAACTCGCTTGTAACACCAGTGTGCGGTCACTGGTTTGCTCCAAAGCCTATCAGCTATACTAATCTGTGTTGGTCCCAGCGTGCGGACGCTGGTTTGCTCCTAAGCCTTGCGGCTATACTACTCGCTTGTTACTCCAGTGTGCGGTCACTGGTTTGCTCGCTAAGCCCTACGGCTATACTATTCAGTGTTGTTTCCAGCGTGCGGACGCTGGTTTGCTCCAAAGCCTTGCTGCTTAACGATTCTGCTAATTTGCCAGTTCCATCTGACTGCTGCTATTATCTCTGGGCTGCCCTGTCCGGTATTGGTAAGGCCGGTAGAACCTTTTTCCACATTCCATCTGAGGTTGCCTTACCCGGTATTGGCAGGGCCGGTAGAGCCTACATTGTGTATCTATTGAGGCTGCCTTGCCCGGTAATTTGGTAAGGCCGGTAAAACCGTTATGCTATTCCATCTGCAGGTTGCCTTACCCGGTACTGGCAAGGCCGGTAGAGCCTAAAGACTGTCCTGTCCGGTATGTTGACAGGACCGGTAGAGTCTGCCTTCTGTCTGTGCTATATTCTGTATATATATATATGTATGTTATTGCCATCCTAAGTTATCATTTATTATTTCAATAAAATTGATTTTTTTTACCTAAAACTTGTGTCTGAGAGTCATAATAAACCGTGACAGTACGAAAGGGCCATGACCTCAGACAGCAAGGGTCAAGGTAACGCACAGAATATCCATTGGAGGATGGATGTGCTCGAGCAACGTTTGGATCAGTTGGCAGTTGCAATTCAAACGATCCTTGAACGCACGGTACCTGCTGACCAATCTAGCTCTAGCCCGGTGGTCTCGCCAAGTCAGACACCGGAAAGCGATACCAGACCCCTAGGGGGTACTGTTAAAGGGTTAACGGCTTCTGCACCCTTGCCGCTAAGATATGATGGTGACCCTAGTCTCTGCAGAGGGTTCATCAATCAACTCGAAATCTTTATGGAATTGACGGCACACGCATTTCCCAATGATCGTAGTAAAGTGGGGTTCACGATATCACTGCTCACTGGCAGAGCATTGGCCTGGGCTAACCCCTTGTGGGAGAATGCTAAACCTTGTACTAAGAACTTTAGTGAATTTGTGCGTTCCTTTCGAAGAGTGTTTGAGCCTCCTGGTAGAACCACCTCTGCTGCCAAACGCCTTATGGAGATACAACAGGGCAGGCGTACAGTGGGCGACTATGCCATCGAATTCTGCACATTGGCAGCAGAGGTAGGTTGGAATAACGAGGCATTATTGGCAGCCTTCTCTCAAGGCCTGAATGACCACATTAAAGACGAAATCGCTGCTAAAGATCTACCTATTGATCTAGATGATTACATTGAGTATGTTATGATAATTGACTCCAGAATACGTGAGAGATCAATTGCCAGAGATCGTAAGTTACGGTCAAAAAATAATGAGCCTAGTAGCATGTTTTGCCCACCCATCCCTCCCTTGGCATTGAAGTCTAGTGAACCAGTACGGGAAACAAGTGAACCTATGGAAATAGGCTTCACTAGACTAACCAAGGCAGAGAGACTATATCGCAAAAAACAAGGGTTATGTTTATACTGCGGTAAAAAAGGGCACTTGCTAAATTCCTGTCCGGTACGTCCGGGAAACGCACACACCTAGGGTATCTTGGGGGACAGGCCCTAGGTGGTGTACAATCGTCCCCAGTGTCGGGCATAATGAAACCCACCATACAGGTGGTATTGTCTTGGGCACAACGCTCTGTGGAGGTTTTGGCCTTGGTTGACTCCGGTGCAGCAGGGTATTTTATGGATAATACCTTTGCTGAATTGCACGGAGTTCCACGCATTGAAAGAGAAAACCCCTTGACTATTGAAGCGATTGATGGTAGACCCTTAGAACCGCCTCAGGTTATATTTGAAACTATGCCATTGTCTATGACTATTGGGGCACTTCACAGAGAAGAGCAGCAGTTTCAACTGATTAATTCCCCGCACCATGCGGTGATATTGGGATTTCCGTGGTTACAGTTACATAACCCACAATTCGATTGGAAAAAGTGTGAAATTGCTGCTTGGTCCCAGTTTTGTATGGACAAGTGCGTCATCCAGCCTATTAAGTTCATGTGCACCTCCTCTGCTATGCCGGATGTGTACCAACAGTTTGGCGATGTTTTTAGCAAAGGAGAGGCTAGTATGCTACCCCAGCATAGACCTTATGATTGTTGCATTGAATTGCAGCCTGGTGCAGTACCTCCGAAAGGACGCACTTATCCATTATCTTGTGATGAACATAAGGCTATGGAGGATTACATTTCTGATGCCCTTGCTAGAGGGATCATACGTAAATCTACCTCTCCAGCTGGGGCTGGGTTCTTTTTTGTAAAAAAGAAAAATGGCGAATTAAGACCATGCATTGACTACCGGGGCTTGAATAAACTAATGGCAAAAAACGCATACCCAATACCACTCATCACCGAGCTTTTTGACAGGCTTAAGGGCGCTTCGATATTTACCAAGTTGGACCTACGGGCCGCTTACAATCTGGTTCGCATTCGAGCAGGTGATGAGTGGAAAACTGCCTTTAATACTCGAGCTGGGCACTACGAGTATCTAGTAATGCCTTTTGGGCTGTGTAATGCACCCGCAGTTTTCCAGGAACTGATAAATGATGTTCTGAGAGATATGTTACAGACATGTGTTGTGGTGTACCTCGACGATATACTGATTTACTCCCACAACATGGCACAGCACATCAAAGATGTATCCGCAGTATTGCTACGACTCCGTGAGAACAAATTATTTTGTAAAATGGAAAAATGTGAGTTTCATAGAACCAGTGTGCCATTCTTGGGGTTCATAATTGGCAATGATGGCATTGCCATGGACAAAGAAAAGTTGTCAGCTGTCCTACAATGGCCAAAACCCAAGGGTCTTAAAGCCATACAGCGTTTCCTGGGTTTCGCTAATTATTATAGGAGGTTTATTAAGAACTTTTCTTCCATTGTCAAACCTCTGTCCGATCTTACGCACAAGGGTGCTAATCCTTCTTGTTGGCCGGTATCTGCTGAGAAAGCCTTTGAGAATTTGAAGCTGGCATTTGCTGCGGCTCCTGTGTTATCCCACCCCAATCCTTTACTTCCATTTACGTTAGAGGTTGATGCCTCAGATATTGGGGTCGGGGCAGTACTTTCGCAGCGACACGAGAAAGGTGGAACTCTCAGACCTTGTGGGTTTTTCTCTAAAAAGTTGACTGTCACTCAAAGCCACTATGAGATAGGTGACAGAGAATTATTGGCCATTATCCTTGCTCTTAAGGAATGGCGTCATTTGCTTGAAGGTACTAAGAATCCTGTCTTAATCCTAACAGATCATAAGAATCTGACCTATCTCTCGGAGGCCAAGAGATTGTCCTCTCGTCAGGCCAGGTGGGCACTGTTCCTGTCTCGATTTAATTTCATTGTATCATATTTGCCAGGGTCAAAAAATATCAGGGCTGATGCACTGTCAAGACAATTTGAGGCCGACAGTGACAGAGTGGAAGCACCAGCTCCTATCATCCAACCTGATAGAATACTGGCTACTATACGCACGAGTATCACTTCTCCTCTAGGGGAGGAGATCCTGGCCTCTCAGGGGTCCGCTCCCCATGAAACCCCAGTGGGCAAATGTTTTGTCGCTGAATCATTTCGTACTAGGCTGCTCGAAACCTACCATTCCTCTAAGGCTGCGGGACATATTGGTAGAGACCAATTGTTATGGTCCCTTTCTCAGTTATTTTGGTGGCCTTCCATGAGAAACGATTGTGCCGAATTTACGAATGCCTGTGCCACCTGCGCCCGCGCTAAGACCCCGAGACATCTCCCTGTGGGCTTGCTTCAACCGGTGCCTAATGGCGAACGCCCCTGGTCTCATGTTTCCATTGATTTTATGGGAGAGTTGCCTATGTCGAAGGGGTACTCCTTTATATTCATGGTGGTGGACAGGTTTTCTAAAATGGCTCATTTCGTGCCCCTCCGTGGTCTTCCTTCAGCGAAGGAATTGGCAATGGTGTTCGCCAGAGAAGTATTCCGGTTGCATGGAGTGCCTAGGGTACTGGTGTCTGACAGGGGGAGCCAGTTTGTGTCTAGATTTTGGAGGGCATTTTGCCAACAGATGGGCATACAGCTGTCCTTCTCCTCTGCCTACCATCCCCAGACCAATGGAGCCGCTGAACGAGCCAATCAGGGCTTGGAACAATTTCTCCGTTGTTTCGTTACTGACCATCATTATAATTGGTCCGACTTGTTGCCTTGGGCAGAGTTCGCCAGGAACTGTGTGGTCAATTCTTCATCTGGGAGCTCTCCGTTTCTGATTAATTATGGGTTCCAGCCCTGTTTGCTTCCAGACTCATTTCAGACGCAACAGATTCCAGCTCTGGATGAGCATATCGAGCAACTCCGTTCCACATGGGCACAAGTTCAGAGGGCACTTGGTCAGTCATTTCAGCGTCATCAGCGCCATGCTAATCGCAGAAGGCTTCCAGCGGTTTCCTTTCAGGTTGGGGATAGAGTATGGCTTTCCTCCAGAAATCTCAAGCTGCAGGTTCCGTCTAATAAGTTGGCTCCTCGGTTTATTGGTCCATACAGAGTTATTCGCAAACTTAACCCTGTCTCCTATGCACTAGACCTACCTGCATCCATGCGTATCCATAATGTGTTCCATGTGTCCCTTCTTAAGCCTCTGGTTTGCAATCGCTATACTACCACACCTGTGGTGCCAGGACCTGTTGAGGTCGAGGGCCAGGAGGAGTACGAGGTTCAGAGCATTATTGATTCCCGTAGGCTTAGAGGAAGGGTACAGTACCTGGTACATTGGAAAGGGTATGGTCCTGAGGATCGGTCATGGGTGGATAGTACGGACCTTCATGCACCTAGGTTAACTAGGTCCTTTCATGCCAATTACCCGCAGAAACCTAAACCCTATTCTAGGAGAGGGGGTCTTTGAAAGGGGGGTACTATCACGGTGCCCGTGATTTGCTGCAGTTACTTGTCTGTCACCAGTAGGGGGCTTCTATTGGCTGTCTGCAGATAGCCCGCCTCTTATTGACTATTTAAACCTGGATTGGGCACCCTTTGAGTGCCCTTTCGTGTTGTTTCTGACCTTCTTGCTATCACTATGCTAGTGATAGCTGGGCCTCTGTTCCAGTGTTCCTGAGTTCCTGATCTCATGTGTTCCTGAGTTCCTGATCTCTACTGTTCCAGTGTTTCCTGCATGCTGAAGTACTTCCAGTCCTGGTTCCGGCCTAGTCTCTGGTGTTGCAGTTCCTGCTGAACTTCTCTGCTGTTTTCTGACCTGACTGATCGTTGCTGGTTCCTGTCATCTCATCACCTGTCTTCAGTATCCTGGCGACCTTCTGCCTGGTCGCGTTGGTGACATTGCTACTATTCCGTGTTGGTCCCAGCGTGCGGACGCTGGTTTGCTCCCAAGCCTTGCGGCTATACTAACTCGCTTGTTACACCAGTGTGCGGTCACTGGTTTGCTCCAAAGCCTATCAGCTATACAAATCTGTGTTGGTCCCAGCGTGCGGACGCTGGTTTGCTCCTAAGCCTTGCGGCTATACAAACTCACTTGTTACACCAGTGTGCGGTCACTGGTTTGCTCCAAAGCCTTTCAGCTATACAAATCTGTGTTGGTCCCAGCGTGCGGACGCTGGTTTGCTCCTAAGCCTTGCGGCTATACAAACTCGCTTGTTACACCAGTGTGCGGTCACTGGTTTGCTCCTAAGCCTATCAGCTATACAATTCGGTGTTGGTCCCAGCGTGCGGACGCTGGTTTGCTCCTAAGCCTTGCGGCTATACAAACTCACTTGTTACACCAGTGTGCGGTCACTGGTTTGCTCCAAAGCCTTTCAGCTATACAAATCTGTGTTGGTCCCAGCGTGCGGACGCTGGTTTGCTCCTAAGCCTTGCGGCTATACAAACTCGCTTGTAACACCAGTGTGCGGTCACTGGTTTGCTCCAAAGCCTATCAGCTATACTAATCTGTGTTGGTCCCAGCGTGCGGACGCTGGTTTGCTCCTAAGCCTTGTGGCTATACTACTCGCTTGTTACTCCAGTGTGCGGTCACTGGTTTGCTCGCTAAGCCCTACGGCTATACTATTCAGTGTTGTTTCCAGCGTGCGGACGCTGGTTTGCTCCAAAGCCTTGCTGCTTAACGATTCTGCTAATTTGCCAGTTCCATCTGACTGCTGCTATTATCTCTGGGCTGCCCTGCCCGGTATTGGTAAGGCCGGTAGAACCTTTTTCCACATTCCATCTGAGGTTGCCTTACCCGGTATTGGCAGGGCCGGTAGAGCCTACATTGTGTATCTATTGAGGCTGCCTTGCCCGGTAATTTGGTAAGGCCGGTAAAACCGTTATGCTATTCCATCTGCAGGTTGCCTTACCCGGTATTGGCAAGGCCGGTAGAGCCTAAAGACTGTCCTGTCCGGTATGTTGACAGGACCGGTAGAGTCTGCCTTCTGTCTGTGCTATATTCTGTATATATATATATGTATGTTATTGCCATCCTAAGTTATCATTTATTATTTCAATAAAATTGATTTTTTTTACCTAAAACTTGTGTCTGAGAGTCATAATAAACCGTGACACTAAGATTAATTGGAGTTGCTTCACTATAAGTTAATTTTCATGACTGCTGGGACTCTGTTTTGGATGTCTGTCACAGTACGTACTCCTCTACGTTCCAGTCCAGCTTTTTGCTTTCCCCTGTGGGGATCCTCGTTGGTGGGGTGTCATTTAAGATGAAGTTCGAACACAGGTTATCTTTCTTTTGTTTATAAGGAAGTACTGCTATTGTGTGAAACGCGCAAGACCAGTTTCACCTCAGTTTTTTTTTTTCTTCCCCCATTTGTATACTGTATGGTGTATTGCTTTTAGCAAAAAACATGATCAGTTTTCTTTACACACCCTGTTGGATGTTTCACTGTCTGTACAATTTTCCAATGAGTTCAAGAAAATCATTCTACTTGAAAGTTGTTGGGGCCATAGCCCTGGTGGTCCACTCTTTTCCTGCTACCTCTGGCATTACCCCCATCTCAAAGCCCAGGAGATGCAGTGTTATGCACTTACTTCTCCATACAGCACAGTGTTTGGGAGTCTTATGAGTCCTAGCACCCCCTCTCCCCAAGTTTTCAATCTAAGTTGAGTAAAGGTGAGCAACCTAGCACCATTTACCCCTGTCCATACTTAATGACTACTTACTACCCTTCTTATCTTTGCTCACCTTAATGGAAACACTGCTCCCAGTTAACACATTAAGGATGTGATGCTCTGACCAGAGCATCCAATGTAAGCTGCCTGACATGTACCTTGTGGAGGAGAAACCCCTCAAATAAATAGCATACTACTTATTTAATATGTATATAACACAAACAACAGATGTCAATACAATAATACTCACTCAGTAGGCCCCAGTGAGCCAGGGGCTAGAGTTTGCAGGTTTGAGAGCATTGTTAGCAATCGGTTTCTGTTCCAAGGAAGTCTTGCTGCGGCCAAAGCTGTGTAGAGGTGCAGACCACAAAGCTTTATAGCAGGATGACCATCTAGGACACAGACAACTACTCAATGAGTCAGGAATCAACTTATTTAACCTACTGATAGTATAGTCATCTCTGTCGAAAACTGGAACGTCAGTCGTAGAGTCGAGGGTGCAAGGCTACTGTCTGACGGGAGGTTGAACCGGGGATAGTCAACAGTGTTGAACTCGATTAGATGATCAACAATATAGAACATGACACACTGGGCAAAGGGAACCCCTCAAAGTCAAAGGGAGAGTGGTCAACAATCTGATTCAGTAACAGGCGGGCAGAGACGGTACCTATGATGATATAGAAAAATTGTTGAACAAGCCAGGGTCAAAACCAGTCGAGCAACAAGGTACAAAATCAGCAGGCAGTAGACATTCCGAGGTCAGAACCAACACAGGAAGTCAAAGCAAAATCAGGAGACAAGAGACGCAGTCGAGGAAAGGTGGGTCAAAACACTGAAAACCCTTGGAACAATATATCACTAGAACTCGATAACAGGAACAATTTGATCGCGCACTGACATGAGTGACAGCGCTTGATATAGGCCCAAACAAGGTGGGAAAACAAGAAAAGAGTAGGAGAACAAGAATACATGGTATAAAGGATAGCAAAACCCGGAGGACATGACAAAGGATCAGATAGGTGAGTAACACATTACTTCTCAATGTTATGCAGCCCCCTCTGGTTTAATGTATGGAGGTTCAGTTAAGAGGAAAAAAAATAATGATTTGAATATATAATAATAACAAAGTATTTTACCAGGAAGGACACTTTGAAATTGTCTCCATTTTCAAGTATGTCCTATGGTATAAAGAAAAGAAGAGAAAACAAATCTAAGGAGCTATCCAATGCATTGCAACACAATATCTTGATATGCCTCTGGCACGCAAAAGGTTAATCCCTTGGGCACTTTAGATGTTTCCAGCATATTGAATCAGAATATATTGTAAACATCTCTAGTGTCTATTCATAATCAAAATAATACTTCATACTTATTTCTGGATTTATGAAAAATATATGCTGCCATCTAGTGGTGTTTATTAACCAATTACAAAAACTATAAGATAAAGAGATAAAGGGGTCTACTTACTAGGAGCCCTGTGTATAAAAGAAAGGCAGAGTAATTCTGGATCAAACCAACTACACTATAGGGGACAAATACAAATGCTAAAATATTCCAAAAATTTACATTGGGGCTTTTAAAGAGATAGTGATAGAGATAGTGGTTGGAGAGGTATACCTTGCTAAAGTTACCTCATGAGAGAAGTCAGTGCACTCGCTGACAGCTGCAGTATCCCGTCATTTGACCGGACGGAGGCTCTTCAGCAGAGCCAAAATTGCGCTATATAAACATAAATATTTCATTGTAACGGTCTACAAAGTATGCCTGGTTTGCAAGCACACTTTGTAGACCATTCCAATGAAGTATTTATGTTTAGATCGTGTGCTTTCGGCTCTGCTGAAGAGCCTCCATCAGGTCAAATGACCGGATTCTGCAGCTGTCAGCGAGTGCACTGACTTCTCTCATGAGCGAGGTATATCTCTCACACCATAAAAGCTTGAGATATAAGACTTACATCGTTGTTCATATTTTTTTAATGCCTACAGTATTAAATAAACATTTACTATCCCTTTAATCCTTTGAGTGTCACAGAATTCTCCAACAAATTACTAAGCAATGCACCGAAGACCTGTCTAGCAATCAAGGGGTTAAAAGCTCCAGTTAAATTAATGAGAAATTCTGTCTGTCCCATATGGTGCAGTTGGTTTGTTCCTTAACTGCTCCGCTTTTCTTTACCATAGGGCCCCTCTAATATCCAAATAGGAAATACAGCAATTTTCTGGATTGGCTTCAATTTACTTATTTATTACTGGTGTAAAAGCCTGTGTAAATGGGCCAAAGTCTGGGTAATGCTAACCCTTTGAGTGCCAGAGGGGTACGCAATGCATTGCTTTGCAATGTGTTGCGTACCCCTGTGGCACTCAAAGGGCACCGGGCTATCTCACTGCTCCACGTGATGCAGTCTTGCCTCGCCTCACTCACGTGATGCAATCATGCGCACCAAATGCGGGAAGTCTCTGGTACGCGCATGACGGCATTGTGACAAATATCCTAGCGAATTATTATATAGGATGAGCAAGTTCATGGATACGGGCCTCAAAACTCCAAAAACATGTAGACTGGTGTATGCAGCCAAAGACAATGGGATTAATGTATGAATTAACCAGTACGGCCCCTCCCAACCCACGTTAGTCTGTAATGCCACTGGCAGCCCTTAAAGGGGAAGTAACACCTCCTAATAAAGCCGCACTTTCCTTACTATGGCCAGAAAATCCTAAGAGCGTTATGCTCTTGTTCAAGAGATAACACCTTCAATCAGTTGTTGAGGTCATGACCATAGAGGCGGACATGATGCTTGTATTTTTTTTCAAACTGAAGCCAAGTAACTAAGCCTACTTAATGCTTTAAGCACCAGAGGGGTGTGCAAATCATTGTGAAGCAATGCCTTTCACCACCCTCTGGAATTGCCATGTACAGCCTATTCCTACCAGTTTTTGACATGTCTATTAAGCCCCACCCCCACTTGCAATTAAGCCCCACCGCTTATTGATGCAAATCTCTCAATTTCTCTCCCCCCAGCAGCACCACAGGAGTCCCCTCTGGGGAGTTCACAAGACAAAGTTCCCAGGTATGGAAATATGCTTCTACCCTGGAGCCAGACACATTGTCAGCATTTTTGCAATCTGTTTAGGTATGATTCCCATAGGTAACTTTCTGGTTATATATGGAAAAAGTATATGCATTTGAGATCTCTCTAGCATCCAAGGGGTTAAATAATAGACTGTAAAGGGCTATAAAACTAGTGCAGGGACATTGCAATTGCTCTGGACACACCCACAATTCAGAATGTAGGTGTGGCCAGCATCGCTGAAACGCCATTCAAAATTTGGAACTCTACACAATTGCCAACTGTGCCTGTTGAGAAATCCTGCACCTTATCATGAGTAACAGATTCCTGATGAGGTTTATGGGTAAATTTGTAGATAAAACCAAAGTAATCCCGACATTAGTTAGACAACTGTGTCAAAATAATCTTATTGCAATTGGTATTTGATTCCCCATGTTTATCTCTATGTCTCTAGCTTGTTACAGAAAAAAACACAGAATTTCTGTAACCTTTTGTACCTAAGAACATAATTACAAATAAGTGTTATGTTTTCTCCTTAAACACAGGTCGCCTTAGGAATGTATTTGATCTTGACTTCCTTTCAGAACCTGTATTCCTGTTGACCTCTTGCTGCTGGAAGCAATTCTGGGTTGTTTTTTAAGCACTTATGAAAGTCTGCACATGTTATAATGACATTCGATTGCACGTGTTGCTCTCCTTTTACAATGCCGCAATGTCATGTTTTTTACTTGCTGCATATTTGTGCCCTTAAAGGGGAATTAACGATAAACAACTAATACATTATGGGGTTACAACTCACAAGATGGTGGGAATCATAAAACCCAAAAAGTAATTTAAATAATAAAATAATAAATCAGATATGAAACAAAGCTCTTGACGCATTTTGTGGTGTGTACCCACCACTTCCTCAGGAATATAGATTAGATGTATATATATTTGCTTTCATTTATTTGTTTGCACACTAATAAGGCCAATCTCGGTCACACCAAGTTAATTTCTGGTTGTGTACCAACTCTCACTTCCAGATGCTTCACTCCATATGCTACTCTTTGTGTTACAGCGCCACTAGATGGCATTCCACGACCACATAAGGATCACAAGGAGCTGAACTCATCCCCTATCTTCAGGCTGTCATCTACGTCTGCCTGTTCACAATCCCTCACCACATACAGTACATAGGCCAGCTCCTGCCATGGGGCTCCTCCTAGTTGTGTATGTATTGAGGAAGGCCAGCTGAGCCTGGCCGAAACGTTGATCACTTAATAAATATTTTTTTTCTGTTTAAAAGATCTTTTAGTGCTTGGTACTTCCCACAGTACTATTGCCATACCTATGCACCCAGGCATTCTATAGGCGCCATATGTGTGAGTGCTCCCCTTCTACAGTAGTTATATATATATATATATATATATATATATATATATATATATATATATATTCGTTTTAAAGCCTGTGTACATGGGCCAACACTGGCGGCGCTGTTGTCATGCGCAGTACAGAGTACCCATGTCGCGGCTGATACTGGGTGCTCTGAATTAAGACTGTAGCCCTCTCTGCGCGCCTGAGGTGCACCTGCGGCGCGGGCAGTCTGTACTGCGCATTACTGCAGCGTGTGCAGCCATCTCTACTGCGCATGACGGCCTCTGACAAACATCCTTAGTGAATTATAATATAGGATATATATAATTATTATTATTTTTTTTTTAATGGACAAAATGTTAAAATAAAAGAATAAAAGTCATCCATAGGTACATGAATATATGTTTTTGATTTATGTATTTTTGAATATACACTTAATGTATGCAATTTGCACTATGATAATAATGCATTGTAGACCTCTCTAGTATTCAAGGGGTTAAAGATACCAATTTAATTGAACAGGAATATTTATTTGCCCCCTATGTTACAGTTAGTTTACTCCAGAATAACTCTAGTTTGCTGTTATAAATTTGGGTAATGGTTCCAGAAGACTGAGATTGTTAAAGTGGTCCCACAAGGAAGGGTCTTGGAACGGGAACAGGACACTTTTGCAGCCTTCTGAGAATTGTCCTCTTATTGACTACAAGCAACTGGGATAGAGTGATCAAAGGGTGAATATCAAGTGCTTTAATTACTGGGTGGAGTGGCACTAAGGGGTGATTAAGTGTTGATGACTTCTTCAGTGATATCACTTCTGCAATTTCTATGATCTTCTATGGAGCCAATGCACTAACATCTCTCTCCAACTTGATAATTCTTAGTGCATAGGCTCCATAGAATAACACAAAAACTGGAGAAGTGATATCACTGGAGAAGTCCTCTGTACCTTATCACCTCTTTATCACACCTTAGCTCATCTCCCATAGAAATGATATTTCTCTACATTCCCATACAGGCCAAATTCAAAAAAGCTTTATTGAGAGACTGCGGTATGACAAATACATATCTTACATAACAGTAAATTCAAAACATGTAATACAATGCTGAGTAGTTCGATGTGGGACGAATTACAAATATCTCATATAGAACATCTCCTTATGCGGATATGTGGTAGCTTGTGTCAGAGATAGGTATATGTGGCACACAGTCAAGTCTCAAATGAAGACTACTCAGAGGAAGATGATTGGTGAGGGGGCAGAGGATAGAAGGAAAGAGAGACAAAATAAAAAGGGGAGTGAGTGAGGGATCAGGGAGGGAGAGGAGGAGTGGGGAGGGAGAAGGGGTTCCAGTGCAGACATGGGATTGGAGAGTGATATATTGCTTCAGCTGAGTGACAAATCTAGGGACCACCAACACCAAGGGTCTGATAGGCTGTGGTGGAGATGGGGGCATTGCTATTACCTTGTGAGAAAGGCCATGGTGACCACACTGACATGAATTTGGGCAAGTCCCCAGGACATACTTGAAAAAGAGAGACAATCTCAATGTATCCTTCCTGGTAAAATACTTTGATATTATTAAGTCGTCTAGTGTAATTGCTTGGCATTTTTCCATTAAGCAATAGGAATCAACCTTTATGAGGCATTCAGAGATGAAGGGGATTTAAGTGGATTTCCAGTACAGTGGAATCAGTGACTTAGTAATCTTAAGCAATAGAAGACGTCAGAGATGCTCAACTAGGCTCATGAGGTTGCAAGGGTATGCAAAAGCTCACTAGGACTGTGTCCTTATGCCCAGGGTGCAAACTCTTTTAGCTCACAAGTGCCATAACCAGAGAAGAAGTATATCATATCTGCAAAAGGGAAGCAGCTAACCCCAGATGTGTGTTTCGGCATTGTTGGGCCTCGTAGGTGAGGTGCAGCTGATCCCTCTAGTCACTTGTGAGCAAGGAGTCCACTTCTGGATTCCCCCATTACCCTTAGGGTGACTAACCCTCAGTGCAATTTGCATATACATAGAATAAGTCAGAGATGCTCATCTAGGCTCATGAGGTTGCAAGGATATGCAAAAGCTCACTGAGACTGTGCCCTCACACCCAGGGTGCAATCTCTTTTAGCTCAACAGTGCCATACACAGAGAAGAAATATTCTGAAGTATATCATACAGGTCCTGCCAAAATGACAGTCCAGCCACAAAATGCCAGACAATTCCTCTGTGAACAAGGGAAGCAGCTAACCCCAGATGTACGTTTCGGCCTTGTTGGGCCTCGTCGGTGAGGTGCAGCTGATCCCTCTAGGCACTGTGCGCAAGGGGTCCAAGTCTGGATTCCCCCATTACCCTTAGGGTGACTAACCCAAGACGTACGTTATGGCCTTGTTGGGCCTCATTGGTGAGGTGCACGTGATCCCTCTAGGCACTTGTGAGCAAGGGGTCCTAGTCTGGATTCCCCCATTACCTTTAGGGTGACTAACCCAAGATGTACGTTATGGCCTTGTTGGGCTTCGTTGGTGATGTGCAGCTGATCCCTCTAGGCACTTGCGAGCAAGGGGTCCACGTCTGGATTCCCCCATTACCCACAGGGTGACAATCCCAAGAGCAATTTACATATAGATAGAAGAAGTCAGAGACGCTCAGCTAGGCTCACGAGCTTGCAAGGGTAAGCAAAGAGCTCACTGGGATGGTGTTCTCGCGGCCAGGGTGCAATATATTTTAGCTCACAAATGCCAAATATTAAAAATTGCTTTTAATCCACTGAATACCGGAGATTTCCAGCACATTGCTTAGCAACACACTGAAGGCCTCCCTAGCATTCAAAATGTTAAATGCCCCTTTTAATCCAGTGAGGAGTTTTATGTGCCCCTCTGCTGCAGATGGTTTAACCATCTGAGTGCCAGAGGGGTATCCAGCGCATTGCATGGCAATGCATTGGGCACCCGTTTGACACTCAGCGGGTTAACCCTAAATTGCTCTAATATGTTTTTATACATTAGGGCCATAAAATATGGGACTGAAATATACTTTTAAAACAAAGGACAAATACCGGGACAGCAGGATCCAGGGACAGAGAGATAAAACCAGGGTGTGTCCCAGGAAATCTGGGACAATTGGCAGGCATTTCCTATCTCGTGTTTAAAGTGACAGTAATAACTGACCCAGGGCTCAAAATTTCCACTCACCACTAGCCAATGGCGAGTGAAAATTTAACCCTGGTGAGTAGAAATTCAGCCCTGGTGGGTATGTTTTGGGTTGCAGTGGCGAGTAACTTTTCAGGTCTGGCTAGTAGCAAAGGACTTCAAATTATAAGCCCAGACTGAACCATGTAGAAACCTGAAGGAGGTGACAGAAAGAGGAAAATACCTCCCCAGCGTGACCACTAAAAGCAGCTCTTTGTTAGAGGCCTCCTAAATGTAACTGAGAAATACAAAAATATAAATATTTATTGGAATGCAAAATGACAAATCACATTTAAAACCATTAAAAACATAGCAGACCAGACGAAGTTCCTGAGTCCGTCAAGTCCCAAAGCAAATTAACCCCTTAATGACCGGCGGTCCTGGGACGTTTCCATCCCATAAGGACCGCATAGGACCACGTGGAAGCGCCGGTACACGTGACCTGTCGTGTGTATCGGCGCGTCACTATGAGGTCTGATAGAGATCGCTCCGATCTTGGAGCGGTCAATTTCAGGCCCTATTTTTACTTACAGCGCTCCCGGTAGAGCGCTGTAAGTAAAAAGTACGTGACGTACTATGACCGTCATCGGTCCCTGAGTATTTCAAGGACCGTGACGGTCATAGTATGTCACATGTCGTTAAGGGGTTAATATACGTAACACATTTAATTGTGATATATAAACATGTCAATAGTCCTGGAAGGAGTAATACGGTATCTCTTACATAGTGCACAGTGTAAATATCACATGGACTATCCTACAGATCAGGGATATTCATCCCATTAGTAGAGTGAATACATGAACAAACCATAAACAATACTGTGTGAAATAAAAAGCAAAAGTAAACAAAAAAATTAGATACTTATCATCCCAATGTGTGTAAAAGATATCCTAACAGGACATGGAAGAGGGACTTCAGACGCTAGAAGATTATTTACTAACTAGTGTAAAAGCCCATGTACACGGGCCAAGGTCCGGGTGATGTTAACTTAAAGGGTTAAGAGGCCGGTCCTGCTCTGCGTCCTGCCGTTGACACAGTCATGTACTGTAGAGACTGCCAGAAAGCACAGAATGTTCCCAGCACAGAACTCCCAGCATTCTGTGCTCCCAGCATTCCGTGCTCCCAACAGTGTGTGTTCGGGCAGTCTAACATTCTAGCAATTTATTATATAGGTTGGGATGAATATCCCTGATCTGTAGGATATTCCATGTGGTATTTACACTGTGCACTATGTAAGAGATACCATATTACTCCTTCCAGGACTATTGACATGTTTATATATCACAATTAAATGAGTTACATATATTAAATTGCTTTGGAACTTGACAGACTTGGGAACTTTGTCTGGTCTGCTATGTTTTTAATGGTTTTAAATGTGATTTGTAATTTTGCATTCCAAAAACATTTATATATTTGTATTTCGCAGTTACATTTTTAGGAGGCCTCTAACAAAGAGCTGCTTTTAGTGGTCACGCTGGGGAGGTATTTTCTTCTTTCTGTCTCCTGCTTCACGTTTCTGCATGGTTCAGTTATTATTTATCTGTTCTAAAGTGCACCCTACTATGTAGGTAAATATATATCTTATAGTAACTTTATAGATTCTAGTGCCTGTCCACCCTTTAGAAATAAAGTGATAGTAATGTCAAAGAATAATATTATATTGTATTGTAGATGAAAAAAAAATGATTAGCTGCAAATCCCATCTCTCAAACCGCTATGGTTTGAGAGATATTCACATTGAAAGTTCCCCCATCCCTCCCCTTCTCCTGATGTCAGCTGTAAAGCTGACAGCAGGAGATTTGAGTCGGCTGACTTGAGGAGACTCTTCAGTAGAGCCGAAATCGCGTTATTTAAAAAGAACTACTTCATGGGAACGGTCTACAAAGTGTGCTTGCAAACCAGGCACACTTTTTAGACCTTTCCAGTGAAGCAATTATTTTTAAATAACTAGATTCTGGCTCTGCTGAAGAGCCAATGGCTGGTCCCAGGTCCGGGATCTCTTGCTGTCAGCACAGCAACTCAAAGAGCGATTTAAGTCGCTCCTTCCATTCCGCAACAGTTGGCGTGGTGGCAGACTTCCAGTGAAGGGGGATGCATGCCCTAGCTTGAGATGTGGCCAACATCCATTGACATTTAGCTGGCTTCTGAGAAAGAAGTGAGGAGGGGATAAAATTCAGCAAAAAGGATTCAGGTGATAACGAAGGTAAGTAATTGCTGTAATTCATAAGAAATACCTTCCCAGTAGGGACTAATCAGTGGGCATGTAATTTGCTGCAAATAATTTATCTTTTTTTCATCTACAATACAAAATAATATTATTCTTTCACATTACTACCACTTTAACACTTTGCAATGCGTTGGATACCCCTCTGGCACTCAAAGGGTTAACCTCTTAATAGTACACCCAAATGGTCCTCAAGGGGTTAATATTTTTTGAAGAGAACTGTTATTTTCTCTGTTGGTATGGATGCACGGTGCTCATCTGGATTTCTGCAAGTCACAGATACCGGTACACAGCTCAAAGCTATTTTTTTTCCTCTTTCAATCTTTAGAATATCTGTTTAGTGTGTTCTGGACAGTTCCACCTTCAGGGCAGGACAAATCGAAGAAAACAAATGCTATTTGTATCTCTTCTACTAAAATGTACAAAATGTTCATCTAAAGTGGATCTGTCACTGATGTGTGGGCAACCCGAAGCCTCCTCTGAACGCTCGCTGTATGATGGAAATCATAGATCTGAACAGCTGGTCGCCCAGCCCTGCTCTAAGATAACTTTAGTTCATTTTAACCCTTTGAATGCCAACGAGGTATCCAACGTGGTACCTCTTTGGCACTCAAAAGGTTAAAAAAAATGTAAAAACTGCCATTGTGCTAGCAATTGTGTTTGTAATGTAAATTGTTTTGGAGAAATTAACCTGTATTTGTTGCCTTCAAAGCCTGGCACTTTATGCTAATTTGTGTCTGCACTGGGTCAGTGTTACCGCCACTGTATTAGGAATAAATCTGGACAGAGCCCAAACACTGGGACTGTGTCTAGTATTAAAGCAAAAGGTAAGTTTGGCCTGGAACCGAATTATTATATTATTCAGAGAATTAGCATAGCATGCCACAGTGTGCCAACAAAACATAAATATACAAAAATTATTTATTTTACAGAAAAAATATAAGCAGCTTTTAATTCTATGTAAATCATAATAAATGTGTCTTATGGTAACAAGTTCGCTGTGAGGACCTCTAAAAAAACTGGAGTCGTCTTTAAACAAACCAGCTGCATCATAGGCATGTGTACAACTGTTATCATAATTATTTACTTTATTATCTCTTAAAGGGATAGTAATACTTGTAAAAAAGTGCAGCTCAGAGTCTTCTTTATTCTATTTGTAGCATGTAGCACTATATTCCAATACTAACAGGCTTGTAGTTCCACCACAATTGAATCAGAAAGGATCCTGCCTTCTGCCCCTTCTGGCCACCTCCCATCAGTTGTGGAATCAGGTCGTGGGACTGGACAGCGTGCAGCGAGGTACAATCTTCACTCAGTAAGAATAATGAAAACCTTGCCCCCCTTGACGAAAGAGGGCATTATTTTCCTTATGCTTAGTGAAGATTGTCCCTCACCGCGCTCCTTCTGAACCAGACAGAGGTATGAGTGACACAGGGGAAGCGGGATCCTTTCTGATTCAATTGCGGTTGAACTACAAGCCTGTTAGTATTGAAATATAGTGCTACGTGCTACAAATAGAAAAAAGAGGACTCAGAGCTGTACTCTTCTACAAGTATTACTATCCCTTTAAGGATGCATAGCAAAGCTGACAAAAAGGATGTGAATATCTGAAAATTATACTGTGTTCATTCTGATGTCTGATTTAGTATCTTCTGCACCCCAACAAAATACACATATATGGATTAAATATGAATGAAATGTGTATTACTACAGAACTTCAATCTGCAGAATGTATAACTTTGTACAGGACAGATGTATATACTCCTGTGTCATAATTAAAGGAGCAGTAAACTTTTTTTTTATGAAAACACATATTTTATAGAGCATTTCCTGCTGAATAAAACAAGGGCACTCCCATCGCTGTCAGATGTTTTATTCAAAATTTATAGCAGTTCAAATAACCAGGAAGTGAATTTACTGTGTTTACTTCCTGATAGTTCTAACTGACAGGAAGTGAATTTACTGTATTTACTTCCTGATAGTTCTAACTGACAGGAAGTGACAGGCAGTTTCGATCACATTCTATGGAGAACTGTATATCACTGACTTTTCTGACTTTCCTCTCCATTAGAATCTAACAGGAAATCTAATTAGAATTTGACCACTAGAGGGCACTGCTAATGTAAAAAAAAAACATGGGTTTAAACTGTAATAACGCTGGAAATATAAATCTCTCGGCAGTGTGAGTACCCTTATTTTACTCAATAGGAAAATCCCTACAATACATATGTTTTCATAAAAAAAGTTTACTGCTTCTTTAATGCTTGCACCTAAGTACATCTAAAGGGTGCATAATAGAACCAAGAGCAATCTTTGAATAGTGAAAAGTAACACTATATTTTCTCTGATGTCCAGTTTGATGTCTTCTGAATATCAATATATTGCACTGGTAAAAAAACGAATCAATTGAATAGAAATTAGAAGAAAAATAGTATAAAGGACAATATGAGAGTACCGAGAGGACCTATACCTCATCACCTACGGCAGGGAGCTCCTAGACTAATATGAGTCAAAGTGACACACAAAAATTAGCTATCTAATCTCTTAATTTGCTGCCACAAGAGTGGGGGGCCTATAAAAATCAGAATCTCATAATTTATAAAGGTACCTCTTGCCCTCTTTGTGTGTTGGCACTTATCATTGTGTGTTTGATTTTAATTTCAACCCACTTGAGTAATCATTACAATATCCAGGGATCATATTATTAACTACTTTATACAAGCAATGTCCTGTCTTGCATAAAAAGAGGTGTTAAAGAAAGAGTGGATAACATCATTTTGCCACTGTTCAAATCATTAGTAAGACCTCACCTTGAATATGCAATGCAGTTTTGGGAAACAATTCTGAAAAAAGAACCAAAGAGACTACAGCAAAGAGCAACAAAATTAATTAAGGGGATGGAGGAATGAAGTATAAAGAATGTCTAGACAAACTTGGTTTATTTACTCTAGAGAAAATAAGACTAGGGGCCGTATGTTCAAAGGGATAAAGACAAAAAATTGTCGTATGAAAGACAAAAATAAGTAATTGAATGCATGAGCTACATATTTTCTATAGAGTATACGACAAAAAACTAGTAATGTCCGTTGTGTACGACACAACTCCAGAATTGACAGGCAAAGGGGCGTGGCTAGGGCATGGATAAACTATTCTCCAGTGTCGTATAGAGGAAAAGAAAACGTGTCGTAACTAACGACAAAAAAATGTCTTTCAAAAGACAAAATTTGTACGTTAAGAAAAAAGTGGAGGGAATGTATTCTGAATGTGAGAATTTTTGTCTTTAGTTAAGACATTTTTTAAGACATGTTTGTTGTTAAGACATTTTTTAAGATATTTTTGTCTTTAGTTAAGACATTTTTTTGTCGTTCCATATGACAATTTCAGTCAGGACAAACAACATATTTCCAATCACAACCGACACTCTCTGAAAATATTAATGATCCCAACGGCACTGTTCTTTGAAAAGTCGTTACAAACGACAAAAGCTATTTCACTACTTCTTTGAACATATGGCCCTAGGAGTGGATCTTGTTACACTATAAGTATATGCCAGGTCCATACAAGGATCTCTCTGGTGAGCTTTTCATCACAAGGCCTGATCAAATAACTAGAGGCCATGCTTTAAGAGTAGAGGAAATGAGGTTTCAACTTCAGCAGAGGATAGGATTTTTTACAGTAAGGTCTGTTATGGACTTCCTTGCCCAAGAATGTGGTAATGGCAGATAAAATGGATACATTTAAGAGAAGATTAGATGCATTTGCAGCACAAGGAAACATACAGGGTTATACTGTGTATTAGTAAGTAAGTCCTGATAAACAGAGTAATACCCATTTAGGAGTCAAGAAGGCTTATATAATTCTCGTTTTCTTGGTTATATTGTGGCAAAGGTTAATTGACTTGTGTTTTTTTTAATCAACCTAATTTACTGTGTAACTATGTTGTTAAAATAACCATGCAACCAAAGAAGAGGAATCAAACAAAATGTGAAAGAAACATTCCAGAGCAACCAATTGTATGGAAAGGAGGACATCTCTTTGATACTGACATTTAAACACACACCATGCAACATCTAGTTTTATTAAGAGCAAAGCAATGGAAAAACTCTCATCCTTTTAAACATCAAATAATTCAAACTAAATAATGCACATTTCTCTTTTATTATTGTGAGAAATGGGTCAGCTAAAACACGACTCTTGTCACACTTCAAAGAACCCATAAATGAAAGAAAACATTTGCATGCTCTGAATGTGGAAAATCTTTCAGCAAAAATACACATATTGTTATTCATCAGATAACTCACACTGAAGAGAAACCATGTTCATATTCTGAATGTGGATTATATTTAGCCACATCACAACTCTTGTTACTCATCAGAGAACACACACACTGGATATAAACCATATTCATGTTTTGAAAGTGGGAAATGTTTCACCCAGATCACAGTTCTTATTAGTCATCAAAGAACTCACACAGGAGATAGACTGTTTCCATGTTCGGAATGTGGGAAATGTTTTAGCCGAGGCAAAAACCTTGCTACATATCAGAGAACTCACACAGGAGTGAAACCAGTTGCATGTTCAGAATGTGAGAAATATTTCATTTGCAGGAAAAATTTTGCTATTCAGCAAAATTATCACACTGGAAAGAAATCACTTTCATATTCATAACACGGGGATGTTTCAGCCATAGCTACAATTTTAGTACACATCAGAGGTCTCACTCAGGAATGAAACCATTTGCATTTAATGAATGTGGGAAATATTTCAGTTCCAAAAGCAAACTTGTAACTCAGAGAATTCACACTGTAGAGGAACAATGTCCATGTTCTGAATGTGGGAATATTTCGAAGCTAAAATAGATCTTGTTCCACATCAAAGATTTCACACAGAAGATACAAAATTTAAATACTATTAATATGGGAAATGTTTCAGCCACAGCAGAACTCGTTACACATCAGAGAACTCATATTGGAAAGAAATCACTTGCATGTTCTGAAGGCTGACAATTTTTCAGTTCCAAGAGGGATCTTTTTACCCATCAGAGAACTCCCATAGGAGGAGAAAAGGGTTTCAGCCAAAGCATAAATCTTGTTAAGCAGCAGAAAACTCACTTGATAGAAATTGATACCTATGCTATTAATTGGGAAAATGTTTCTGTCCCAAATGTTTTTGAAAATACTCTCACAATCAGAATCTCTATTCTTAGTCACACTGACAGAAACATTTTCAACCAAAATATTGAATAATTCTGGGGGCAAACTACCTACGTTACAGGAAACAGCTAAAAATTACATTGATTTAAATTGTTTTTTTTTAACCAGTTTAATACTACAGAGGCATCCAACACATTACTTTGCAAGACATTGGTGACCTCCCTAATAACCACTGGGTGAAAATCCCCATTTAAATCAATGGGATTTTGGGTGGTTTTTATTTGTTCCCTTCAGGGCTGGATTTACATCTCAGGAGCCTGTAGGCACAGAAATCTAAAGCGCTCCGCCCCCCCATTGGCCATCTCCACTGGACACCTCCACAATGCTCCTAATGTCCACATTGCCCCCATCATCTCTTTATTGCCCTCACATTGCCCCATCAGCTACAACTGATGATGTAGCTGATGGGGCAATGTGTGTCATCTCCCAGCGCTCTGCATTCCTACAGAGCCGACGAGGGAGCTTCAGCAACCACAGGACTGGCTGTACCAGAGGAGGCACAGACAACAGATCTCCTGTGCCTGGGAGGTAGGAAACGGACAGACCTCCTGCCAGGGAGGTGCATGCGAGGGCGACATGGAGCAGTGGCCATTTTTTTTTTTTTATCTTTTTTTTTTTTTCTTTTAAAAGTATCCCGCTGGCAGGCGCCCCTCAGTGGCGTGCGCCTGTAGGCAGATGCCTACTTTGCCTTATGGCAAATCCGGCCCTGGTTCCCTTATGGTGCACTTGGCTTGCTCTAGAATAAATCTACTGACAGCAAGGTTGATCTCAGGATGCTCTGTTCATGAGTAAGTGAGAGTAAGCCTTAGCATGAGAAACTGAGTTAATCTGAGTGAGCATGTGCAAGTCAGATAGTTAATGAGCAAGAATAGGAAAAGGGTTGAACTTGATGGAAGTAAGTCTTTTTTCAACTTAAACTATTATGTAACTATGTAAGTGATACCGCTCAAGGTGCCTTTAAAAGAGCAATGCAGGAATCAGACTATATTAATTCACAAAACAGGTATGGGGAACTTCACTCACCCATGTTTATGTTCGAATGCATTCAGATAAATCCTAGTTGTAAGCTGGATAGCAAGTGCTGGGACTGGAGATGTCCTCTCCAAACATTTGAGTACATATAGAAAGGTTGGCCTGCAACACTGCCATATGAATAGAAGTTGAAATATAAAATCAAGAGGCTTTATTCGAACAATTTAAAAACATATCCATGTCGAAGAGACAAACACATATTGAAAGGGAGCACACAAATCCATTACACCTTGAGCATTTCAGACCGCACAGGTCATTAATCATAGGCAAAAGCAAACACAATTTCTGGGAGTCTTTAACCCTTTGAGTGCTAGAGAGATACGCAACGCATTGCAAAGCAATGAGTTGCATACCCCTCTGGCACTCAAATGGTTAAACCATACATACTGCTCCCCTTTGAGTTGTTGGAACAAATCATTCATAAAATCAGAAACGTTTTCAACAAAATTAAAAACAGTTGCATAAGGTGCTAAATAGTTAACAAAATAGTTAACACACTGAATTACATAACAAATGACATACTGCATAAAAGCAATAAATTATAAAAATAATGTCTGCATTAGAATGGTCTACCAAGTTTGCCTAGTTTGCAAGCACACTTGGTAGACCATTCCAATGCAGTCATTCTTTTTAAATAAAGCAGTTGCGGCTCTGCTGAAGAGCCTCTGTGTCAGCAGACACGGATCTCCTGCTGACAGCTTCACAGCTGACAGCAGGAAACATCAAACTTCGAATGTCGATATCTCTCAAACCATAGCGGTTTGAGAGATACGTTTTTTGTATTCAATTCCACTTTTTAACTACTACGAAATGCAAAAAAATGTTTATGGGACATTACCATTCCTTTACGGTTCATGAGACAAGGGCAAAAGAACAACATTTGCCTTTTGCTCCACACTCAAAGAACCCCACTGTATCTAACCAAGTACATTTCAAATACCTAGACCAAGAAAACATACTTGTGCCATGGGTTTCCCCAAAAACGGAGCTTTTTCCATATTATGTGCATTATATATTGTGATGTTTTGGCTACATTTATTATAAATCAGTGACGTTTTCTGAGTATGAGGGATAGTTTGAAAATCTGAGGGAGGGAAAAAGCAGGAATAAGGGTATGTGAATGATCATGAGCAAACATGGCAAGTGAGGCAGTGGCGTAACAATAGAGGTCGCAGCGGTCGCACCTGGGACCGGGCCCATCACTCAAGGGGCCCGGCCGCCCCCTGCGACCCCCTCGCCTGCAGCAGTCCTCAGCTGATCTCTCACTCGGCGCGCCACTCTAGTAATACAGAGTGCTGGGAGATGACATCATCTCCCAGCCTCTGCATTACTAGAGCGGCGCGCGGGAGCCCCAGTTACAGAGATCTGTGCCGAAGGAGGCACAGATCTGTAAAGACACTCCGCTAGACCACCAGGGACTGGAGGTAGGGGCAATGTGGAGATAAAGGGGAAATGTGAAGATGGGGGCATTGTGGAGATGAAGGGGGGGCATTGTGGAAGGGGCAATGTGGAGATGAAGGGGGCATTGTGGAGATGAAGGGGCATTGTGGAAGGGGCATTGTGGAGATGAAGGGGGCATTGTGGAAGGGGCAATGTGGAGATGAAGGGGAGGCATTGTGGAGATGAAGGGGGGGCATTGTGGAGATGAAGGGGCAATGTGGAAGGGGCATTATGGAGATGAAGGGGGCATTGTGGAAGGGGCAATGTGGATGAGGGGGCCAATGTGGTCGGGGGGGCCAATGGCAATTCTTGCACCGGGGCCCGGTGGCTTCTAGTTACGCCTCTGAAGTGAGGGATAGCAATTCAAAGTGTGATTGATTCTGAGCGTTATTGGGCATGAGTAAACAAAATTAGGTTTCTCAGCCCTAGTAAAGATGAATGTCTAAAAAGATGTTCACCACAAATCCAAAGAGTGTGTATATTACTGTAACACTTCAGTATTTGCATATAGAAATATGAAAAATCACCAGTAATGGATCAAGAAGGTCCATCTCTTTCACAATGAATCTCAATGAGCCATAGTATGATGGATGATGATAATGAAGAGATGTTACAAGAACTTTATAGTGCTATGAAGATGTAGGTGATGGTGAAGGCAGTTTTAGCTATTTATGATCGCTTCAAGCTATTTCCTTTTATTGGTCCCTGTGATATTTTCCAATTAAAATTACAATAAATAAACAAACAAACAAACAAACCAATGTAAGGGAACTGCCAAACTTGTATCTAATGTGTGCTTGGCTATGCAGGTAAACATCGCCACTCCTGCATCATATATGAGCTTGGCACTCTGGGGGTTAAAAGAAAAATAACATTTGCTAATAATAAATCCCCATTTATTTTAATCTGAACTGAACATCCTAATGGAAAGTGTAAATTAATTATACACAGGATTGAGCCTCTGCGATGTATTTTGTGTCCTAATAAAGATATGACATTTTGAACTCTTTCTATATAGATAACAAAGATTAAAGTGGAGCAGTTCTGGGACAAATGGGGTATTTAACCCCTTGAATTCTAGAGAGGTGTCCAGCATGTCGTAGTGCAATGTGCTGGAGACTTATTTAGCATATAAAGGGTTATATTTTCCGTTTTAATCAAATGCAGTTTTAATTTTCCCCCTATGGTGCACTCGTTGTGCTCAGAATTGTCCTCTTTTCCGTAGTGCCCCAAACCTCACTGGGGGGAATGACAGAATGTAATTCTGTGCTGAAATACGTGAATGAGACCTATAATCTTTTTGTTCTGCATCTGCCTAACTACTATTTACTAACCTATTTACTCCACAATTCTCACCTATATGCCACTGGGGTCACAAAGCCTTGGTAGCTCTAGAATTCAAGTGGTAAAAACACTTTTTTAATTCAATAGAAATGTGGTTTGGCCCAGATGTCTCCACTTCTGCTTTTGTGCATGTGGCCAATTTTACCTGTAATTAGTTTTCTGCAATTCGGCGTCCAACAGCTGTTGCTGCTGCCTGTTCATTGTAAAGGTAACCAAGGACGCCTGGTTGTGCTCGTTCATTGTGCCAGGTTTCTTCCCTCCTGAAGGCGACTAAAGAGTGTAGCCCGGCCAGTGAACCTGGAACTCAGCATTCATGAATGGGGGTCAAAGGGGACGCTTTAGACCATCCTACATAATAATTTGCTAAATCGTGTGTAACGCCACAACATGCGCAGTAGACACTGCTGCGCATGCTGCAGTCATGCGCAGTAGAGACTGCCCGCACCACGGCTGACACAGAGCTGGGCACTCCGAAGGAGCGTCCAGCTCTGTATCAGCCATGGCGCGAGCAGTCTCTACTGTGCGTGACTGCACCGCGACCGGGTGGCAGTGGCACTGTGGCCTGTGTAATGGGCTGTTCAACTAGTTCATATATAAAAGGACAGAATGCACTTCTAGTTCCAAAACGAACTCTAACTTTTATTGGAAGTGGCCAGGGGCTATGTAGCCACATTTCAGGGGAAGGGGCATGTGACATGCAGTAAGATTGACAATCAACACATAGTACAATGGATACAGGTGTTACAGACAATAATGACACCAGACTAATCCCATCACAAAGAAGACAATAGTGAATACATAACAGAGGTTAAGAGGTTAGGAAAGTGACACCTAATCAAAACCTGGACCAGACAGTGAGACAGATACAATTTGGATAGCATTGCAAAAATACAACCATTTAACCCTTGCAGGACTATTAAAGTTGTAGGCAAACAATTTCTTAATACAGGAGTCCAGCATCTGTTACATGTATTACAGTCCATGACAATGCATTTAAACATTCACAGTACATTTAACACAGAACGGTAGGCAGCCAATCAGAACGCCGCCTACTTTTCAACACGGGTGGTGGAGAATTCTGAATGCTCGGTTGTATTTGGGTACTGCGAGCAGACTTTCCACATACAAGAACGTCCAGTTCTTTTTGTCTCTGACTTTAAAATGTATTAACTGCCTCAGGTCTCTTATATTCATTAACTAGGAATGGGGCTACCTGCAGGCCTCCAGTCAGTGTGGTAGAACAGCACACTCCCTGACTTAACTACAGGCGCTATAGTTGTTGTCTTTGAAACAAAAATTTTCAAACAAACAAAGACATTTTTTGTCTTTGAAATGACCAATTGCTTCTCACGCCTGCTAACAGAACTTTATTTTGTCTTCTCCAAGTTTAGACCATATTTATGTTGTCAGGAAAAAATGAAATTAATCAGACAAAAAAGTGAAGTTGAAACTAATATTTTTTTCTGAAAATACCCTACAATATTATGGTAGATTAAACCATGCCCACTTTTAAGATGGCTTTTTCCCTTTGATGGAGATGACAGAACTGGATGCAAAAAATGACGGAAACATGTCAGAAAACTGACAGGTCATGGCTTAAGAACTTTTTATTTTATTTTATGTTTTTATTCTGATTACAGAATAAATTACCACCACTTTCTGAACATCTCCCCATAGTATTAAGGGTCATATTCAATAAGAAGAGGAGCAATTATAGAGCAAAGCAACTGCACCAAATACCAACTGATATAAATGGGCCTTTTAAAGGGTTAGTAACGCTTGAAATCAAGTGAAGCTACGATCCATCCTTATACTGTGTAGCACTGCTCTGTTACATTCCTAATGCTGTACATATTAAACTAGAGAGAGTGAACCACAGGCAATCTCCAAATGTATTTTATTGAACTAAAAAAACACACATATAGAACATCAATGTATATCAATAAACAATCACATAAACAAACACTAAATCCTACCTATATCCTGATCACTGATGTTCGGACAGGCTCCAAGAAAATTATTTTTTTGTCAAAACATCAGCGCTCAGAATCAAAATAAAATAACCAATAGAAAATATGATATATATAAAAAATAAATAAAAAGTGTGTGTTTCTGGAGAGACGTCATGGTAAGGAGTAGAAGTCACTCCATATGATTTCTGTAACGCCAAATCCACACAGCTACACGAAACACTGTAAAGATGACAAAAATAAAACTCTAATCTATGAACAGATGGGTCTCGCACTAACTATTGGTGGTGACATAACTCTATCCACTGGCAAACATATACCAAAAACCAGGGCTACATAACCCTATGAGTGCCATCTCCACACAAATAGTCACAAAAAAACAGGCCTTGTTTGTGTCTTTAATGACAGTTTTTTCTTTCAAATTTCCATTTATTCTCCCAAAGAATTACCATGAACAAAAAAAAAATCATCAGGACAGACAAAGAGAGCCAACAATGTGACTGCACCTTATCAATACTGGGATAATAGTCATGTAAGCAGGCTTAATGAGCAAAGGCCAGTGATATATCAGTGTGTATGGAGAATGCAGCGTATATATATTTCAGTTCGATGCTTCTCTATACTGAGCAGCAGTTACATTTTTTTTTTAATTTTAAATGTTAGTATCTCTGGTTCCACTGATCTGATTTGATAATAAAATCATGCCGCACTGACTCTACTGATGTTGGTGGCAATCCATAGGGTACTTTGGGCTGTAGGTCTGATTAAAGTTTCTTAAAGATCCAAATGAGAAAAAAAAATTCTTACGCAGTTTAATACTCAGAAACTAAACAACCAATTTTTATGAAACTTGCAGCATTTTAAAGTATTGTCAATCAGACCTGGAATTCAATTTCGGCCAATTTCACTGCTACAATCAAAAGTTATACACAAATTAAAAGTCAAATAACATAGAACCTTCATGCAAACGTGACTGTAGAAACCATATCAGACTTCTATAATACAAGCATATTGTACATAGTTAGATAGCTAGATAGATAGATAGATAGATAGATAGATAGATAGATAGATAGATAGATACCCAACTATACTGTAAACATACAAAGGACATTAAAGGGATAGTAATACTTCGTTTTAACTTTATTTTATTTTGTAGGCATTAAAAAAACACGAAGAATGATATAAGTCTTATCTCTGAAACCTTTATGGTTTAAGAGATATTCACAAACAAAGTATCCCTTCCCTGTTCAACCAGATCAGAAGGGAGATGCCCAGGTAGACTGCAGAGAGGGACAATCTTCAATTAAGATAATGGAAAAAGCTGAAAAACTTGTCAAGGGGGGAAGGGCTTTCATTGTTTTCATACAAAGAAAATTGTCCCCTTCTGTTATCTGTCCTGTCATACAACCAGACTCACATTTGAGAAGAGATGGCTTACACTAGGAAAAAGGGACGGGGAGGGGAACTTTGCTTGTGAATATCTCATAAACCATAAAGGTTTGAGAGATAAGACTTATATCATTCTTCATGTTTTTTTAATGCCTGCAAAATAAAATAAAGTTAAAACGAAGTATTACTATCCCTTTAAAGGAATCACATTTAATAAGATCTCCTTTCTTAAGGGAGGGCAGGGATGCCACTACATAAACTTGAGGTGTGTGCTCATTTACATAAGTAAAAAATAGTAAATAGATGAACACAAAAGGCCAGGTGGGGCCCATCCCTCTTCTCAATCTGCTCAGTTGGTACCAAAAGAAATCACACCCAAAAACTTGTATAAAAAGAGATATAAATCTCAGTAAGTCAGTTGGACAAAGATTAACGTCTACAAGGCAATCATCAGACCTACCCTGACGTATGCCTCCCCAGCATGGATCACTTGCCATGAGCGACACCGGAAGAGTCTTCAGAGAGTCCAGAACAAGGCCCTGCGGATATCGTCCGGAGCTCCAAGCTTCGTAAGGACAGCTGACCTTCACAGGGAGCTGGACATCGAGATGTTGGACGAACACCTAGAGAAGCTGAGTAGGAAATTCTGCCAAGGACTGGATCAGAACCCAAACCCTCTGATCAGAAAACTCACTGCCACCACTGCAAACCCCTTCGACCGCTACCCGCGGCCCATCACAGCGAAGACCCTGTGAAACTAACCCAACTGTGACAAGTCAACACAGATCAAGAGTAATCCAAACCTGTGACTTAAAACCCAGACCGAGAATATGGAGTAGTGAGGCTCAAGCCTCGGTATCCAAAATCACCGCTGATGGATAAAATCTATCAGCAAGAAGAAGACGACTGGCAGTAAGTCAGTTGTATTGAAGAAAGACTTCCAAGCAGGATCTCCTGGAAAGAGACCAGAGCTGAGAGGACTCCATCCCTACAGAGCGCCACCTGGTGTTGGTAAATAGACATTATACCTCTGTGTATTTTCATCATGTTAAAGGGATAGTAATACTTCATTTTAACTTTATTTTATTTTGTAGGCATTAAAAAAACATGAAGAATGATATAAGTCTTATCTCTGAAACCTTTATGGTTTAAGAGATATTCACAAACAAAGTATCCCCCCCCTGTTCAACCAGATCAGAAGGGAGATGCCCAGGTAGACTGCAGAGAGGGACAATCTTCAATTAAGATAATGGAAAAAGCTGAAAAACTTGTCAAGGGGGGAAGGGCTTTCATTGTTTTCATACAAAGAAAATTGTCCCCTTCTGTTATCTGTACTGTCATACAACCAGACTCACATCTGAGAAGAGATGGCTTACACTAGGTAAAAGGGGCGGGGAGGGGAACTTTGCTTGTGAATATCTCATAAACCATAAAGGTTTGAGAGATAAGACTTATATCATTCTTCATGTTTTTTTAATGCCTACAAAATAAAATAAAGTTAAAACGAAGTGTTACTATCCCTTTAAATCTCTCTGGGAGTTTTATTTGATGTGATATGCTTGATTTATATGCTGTGATTTATTGGTGATAATGACACTGATATACTTAGAAGAACTGGAACAATTCTGAAGGAAACAATCTGCACCATTGGGGACATACCATCTCCCAAACTCACTATGATTTAAATAGGCCTGTTTAACAACTTGAATGTTAGCGAGGTCTTCGCACATTGCAATCCAGTGTCCACCATTTGAAGTTGGTTTGTCCCTGAATTGCTTCAGGTTTTCTTAATATATAAGATGCTTATTGATTTTTGTAACAAACTCCAATGACTTTACCACAAGAACAAATATATTGTGTTGCAATGCACTTGAGTTCTCTTTAACATTACATAGTAATTTAGGTTGAAAAAAAGACTTGCGTCCATGTAGTTCAACCCTTTTCCTATTCCTGTTTACCATTGTTGATCCAAAAGAAGGCAAAAAACACTCTCAATATAGCAATTTCAAATTCATGGGGTCAAAATCCCAATTTACATCAATCAATGTCTCTGAAAGTGAGTAAAAGGACGATTATGAGCATTAGTGACTGAGTGTGAGCATGATAAATCATTAAAGAGTTTGGGCTTTAGTGTGAATGAGCAAGTGAGCATATCAAGTCTGCCCTTGAGGAAGCAAGTGGAAATGTATTTATGTGAGTGTACACGAGATACTGAGAGCATGAAGAATTGTGAACAAGTGTAAGGATGAGCATGAGTGTGTACTAATGTGAAATATTCCATTCATTATAGTGTTTGATGTTTTATCTGCATTTATCATGAAGAAGAGTTTTATTTTTCAGAGTACAGGAATGTGCGTGAGAGAAGAGGAACAACTGTATGTGAGTGATCATCAGTTATAATTGTAAGTAACCATGAGAGATTCTGAATATTAGTGGTCATGAGTAAACAAAATCGGTATCACGTGTAAGGTGAATTTGTAAATAGATAGCAACCACAAGTCCAAATAGTCTGTATATTGCTGTAATTCCAGAATATCTGTATGTGAATATATGAACAATCACCAGTAATGGGCCAATAAAGTCGCTGTCACAGTTCAGTCTGAATGAGCCATAGTATGATGGATGATGATGATAAACAGGGGTGATAATAATGAAGAGTTGATTGAGGAACTTTATGGTGCTATGAATGTGATGATGATGAAGGCAGTTCTGGCTATTTAGAAATCCTTGATGATGCTTCCCAATAGTGGGTCCAGATGCCCCAACTAAAAATGTAAATGAAAAAATCAAACTAGAGAGAGATTAAGAATATTGTGAAACTGGATAGAGAAAGAGAGATAGATACACACTGAAAGACAAAACATACTGAAAGAGAGAATAGGACAGGTACATACTGATAGAAAGACACAGGTTTGAAATCAACAAACAAATATATAGAGAGAGACAACGCCTGAATGAGAGGAGCCAGAAAGGGAACCTGCAAGAGAAAGTAAGCATGCAAACAAGAGTACGTGTGTGCATCAGTGTGTACAAGAGAGTTCAAGTGAGAGCACAATAAAATAAGACAGAGTTGAAGAGGAGGAGAGCATGAATGAGTGAGCACAATTGAATGAACACAAGAGCATAAAAGACAGAGTATGTGCACTAAAGTGTGTGGTGATGGTTTCAGCTAAATTTACCATGAGCATGAGGTATTGTTTGAGAGTGAATAAGTGAGTCTGTGGGTGCATGAATAAGTATGTGAAAGTGTGCTGGAGTAGGATAAATCACAAGTAAGTGATCATCAGTGATTCTATGTGTGAGTGAGCTTGAGTGTTCTGTACATCAGTGGGCATGACAAAGTAAGTGTGAGTGAGAATAAAGTATCATGAAATAATCTGATCTGAGTAAACTGAGCAAATATGAGTGCAGACAACCTTTTGATGAGTGTGATTAAACATGAGCATGACAGATTGTGAGCATGTGTATGAGCGGGTGCTGACATGAAATATTCTGTGCATAATATTGTTTGATATTTTAGCTACATTTATCATGAAAACATGAGGTTTTATGATTATGAGGGACAGTATGGGAATGTGAGTAAGAGAACAGGCAAGTGAGGGATGGCAAGTGAGGGATAGCAATTTAAAGTGTGATTGATTCTGAGCGTTAATGGGCATGACCTAGTAAAGGTGAATGTCTAAAAAGATGTTCACCACAAATCGAAAAGTGTGTGTATATTACTGTAACACTTCAGTATTTGCATGTAGAAATATGAAAAATCACCAGTAATGGATCAAGAAGGTCCACCTCTTTCACAATGAATCTCAATGAGCCATTGTATGATGGATGATGATAATGAAGAGATGTTACAAGAACTTTATAGTGCTATGATGAAGGCAATTTTAGCTATTTATGATCCCTTCATGCTGTTTCATTTTACTGCTCCCTGTGATATTTTCCAATTAAAATTACAATAAATAAACAAACAAACCAATTTAGGGGAACTGCCAAACTTGTATCTAATGTGTGCTTGACGTTTTATGATTATGAGGGACAGTATGGTGATGTGAGTAAGAGAACAGGAATAAGTGCATGATAGTGACCCTCAGGAGACAGGAGCAAGTGAGCATTTGCAGTTTTAAGTGTGAGTAGTTACGAGTGACTCTGAGTGTTAGTGGGACTGAGTAAACAAAGTCGGGTTTCCCACCCCTACTATAAATGGTAATCACAATTCCAAAAAGTCTGTATATCACTCTAATACCAGAATACTTGGATGTGAAAATATGAACAATCACTAGTGATGAGCAAGCACCCCAATGCTCGGGTGTTCGGGTGCTCTGACCGAGCGCCCCCGGAGGCTCGAGTGCTCGGCCGAGCACCCGAGCCCCATTGAAGTCAATGGGAGGACTCGAGCATTACACCAGGCACCCCCTGCTCTGATGAGGGGAGGGTGCCTGGTCCATAGGAAAAGGGCAGAAAATGATGGAAACACCACAGAAATGGTTCAGGGACAGCATAGGGAGGATGTCTGGATGCATCTTGGACTCCAACATTGCTGCTGGGAACGATCTTTCGCCCGTAGTACGCCATTTTTACAGACTGACCGTAAAACACACAAAAAGGAAGATAAAAACGACTTTAGGTGAAAAATTGTTACCAAACAGTATTTGCTGTATATTTACTTGTATATCATCTGCAAATTCTGCAAAAAATTTCATCGATTTTTCGGAACTGGGGCCATGATTAAGAGGGAAACGTGCGCAGAGGCAAATTCTACCAAAAATGTCCTTGATTTTTCTGAACTGAGGCCATGATTAAGAGGGAAACGTGCGCAGAGGCAAATTCTCCCAAAAATTTCCTTGATTTTTCTGAACTGAGGCCATGATTAAGAGGGAAACGTGCGCAAAGGCAAATTCTCCCAAAAATTTCCTCGATTTTTCTGAACTGGGGCCATGATTAAGAGGGAAACGTGCGCTGAGCCGACCATCTAAAACATTATGGGTGATGGTCTGCTGAGGAGCTGACCATCCTAAACATTATATGCGAAGGCCCGCTAGTGAGCTGACGCTATAAAACATTATATGAGAGGGCCCGCTAGAGAGCTGACCCAATAAAACATTATATGAGAAGGCCCGCTGGTGAGCTGACCTATACAAAAATTGTAAAACAGGGCCCGCTGGTGAGCTGGCCCTATATAAAAATTATATCACAGGGCCCGCTGGTGAGCTGGCCCTATATAAAAATTATATCCCAGGGTATATGGAAGAGAGTCAACCATATACCCGTTTTTTGGGTGGAAGGGGTGAATGGGAATACAGAGTATTCCCATCATTGTAAATAACATATATAAAGTCACTTTATGTTCCTCCGGGGCTTTCCTCCAGTGGAGTGGAGAAGTCAGGGGAAATCCAGGCCTTGTTCATTTTTATAAGTGTCAACCTATCAGCATTTTCGGTGGAAAGGCGGATACGCTTATCTGTTATGATGCCACCAGCAGCACTAAATACCCGCTCAGACAGAACGCTGGCGGCAGGGCAGGCCAGCACCTCCAAGGCGTAGAGTGCCAGTTCATACCACGTGTCCAGCTTGGACACCCAGTAGTTGTAAGGCACAGAGGGATCATTGAGGACGCTGACACGGTCTGCTACGTACTCCTTCACCATCTTCCAAAACTTTTCCCTCCTTGTGACACTAGGCTGCGCATCAGGGTGAGGGTGCTGGCGGGGTGTCATGAAGGTGTCCCACGCCTTGGAGAGTGTTGCCCTGCCTTTGTCGGAACTGCTGTGTGCTCCCCTTTTCTCCCCTTCTCGGTTGGCCAAGGTAGCACGTACTCTGCCGCCAGCGTTGTCAGATGGAAAATTTTGGAGCAATTTTTCAACAAGAACCTTCTGGTATTGCACCATTTTGCTTGTCCTCTCCACCGGAGGAATGAGAGATGAGAAATTCTCTTTGTAGCGGGGGTCCAGAAGGGTGAACACCCAGTAATCCGTGTTGTCTAAAATGCGTATAACGCGTGCGTCACGGGAAAGGCAGCCTAACATAAAGTCAGCCATGTGTGCCAGAGTACCAACAGGCAAGATTTCGCTGTCCTCACCAGGAGGATGACTCTCAATCTCCTCATCCTCTTCCTCCTCTTCTGCCCACCCACGCTGAAGAGATGGAACTAAAGTTCCATGGCTACCCTCTGTAGCGGAGGCAACCGTGTCTTCCTCCTCCTCCTCCGCCTCCTCCAATTGTCGCTGAGAAGACGAAGTGAGGGTGCTCTGGCTATCACCTTGTGTAAGCTCTTCCTCCCGCATTTCCACCTCTTCCACATGCAAAGCGTCAGTTTTAATTGTGAGCAGCGAGCGTTTCAGTAGACACAGAAGTGGGATGGTTACACTGATAATAGCGTTATCGCCGCTCACCATCTGTGTCGATTCCTCAAAATTGCGTAAAACCTCACAGAGGTCTGACATCCATTCCCACTCCTCACTTCTGATTAGAGGAAGTTGAACGGAGAGGCGACGACCGTGTAACAGCTGGTACTCCACTACTGCCCTCTGCTGCTCACAAAGCCGGGCCAACATGTGGAAGGTGGAGTTCCAGCGCGTGCTCACGTCACACAGCAGCCGGTGAGCTGGCAATTGTAAGCGCTGCTGCAGCTTCAACAGGCCGGCTGAAGCTGTAGATGACTTACGGAAATGTGCACACACGCGGCGCACCTTTGTCAAGAGATCATGCAAATTGGGGTAGGTTTTTAGAAATCGCTGAACCACTAAATTAAATACATGCGCTAGGCATGGTACGTGTGTGAGCTTGCCGAGCTCCAAAGCCGCCACCAAGTTACGCCCATTATCACACACAACCATGCCTGGTTGCAGGTTGAGTGGCGAGAGCCATTGCTCGGTCTGGTGACTAATCCCCTGCAACAGCTCTGAGGCCATGTGCTGTTTGTCCCCAAGGCAGATCAGCTTCAGCACGGCCTGTTGACGCTTCCCCACTGCAGTGCTACACTGCTTCCAGCTACCGGCTGATGGGTGAGTGGCGCTGCGCGCAGAGAATTCGGAGGTGGAAACGGAGGAGGAGGAGCCAATAACGTAGGTGCTGGCGGAAACCCTGATGGAGGTAGAGCCCGCAATCCTCGGCGTGGGTAGCACCTGTGCCATCCCAGGGTCCGAGTCGCTCCCAGCCTCCACGACATTCACCCAGTGTGCCGTCAGGGAAATGTAGCGTCCCTGGCCACAAGCACTTGTCCATGTGTCAGTCGTTAAGTGGACCTTCCCAGTAACTGCGTTGGTCAGGGCACGGGTGATGTTACGGGACACATGGTGGTGTAAGGCGGGGACGGCACACCGGGAAAAGTAGTGGCGGCTGGGGACTGCGTACCGAGGGACAGCTGCTGCCATCAGGATGCGGAAGGACTCAGTCTCCACAAGCCTAAATGGCAGCATTTCGATGGCCAGTAATTTGGAAAGGTGTGAGGTTAGTGCTATGGCCTGTGGGTGGGTGGCTGGGTATTTTCGCTTGCGCTCAAATGCCTGGGGTAACGACATTTGGACGCTGTGCTGGGACAGGGAAGTGGATGTGGTCGCTGATGGTGCTTCAGATGGTACAGGTGCAGGGCGGGAGGTATGCGGGCCTGCGCCTTCGACAGGCGATTGGCCGGCACCGAAAACAGGGGAAGAGGAGGCAGTGGTGTGGCCTGCAGACACAGATTGGCGATCCGGGCGTTCCTCCCACTTATTACGGTGCTTGGATGCCATGTGTCGGATCATGCTGGTGGTGGTGAGGTTTCTAGTGTTCATGCCTCGGCTCATTCTGGTGTTGCACAGGTTGCAAACTACAATTATTTTGTCGTCCGCACTCTCCTTAAAAAAACGCCATACCGCGGAACACCTACCCCTTGGCAAGGGAGATTTACGCAAGGGGGTGCTCCGTGGAACATTTGCGGGCCGGTTTGGTGCGGTCCGCCTTCTTTCTGTAGCCACACCACTGCCTCTTCCAGCCTGTTGCGGTGCTGCAGATGGCTCACCCTCAGGACTGCTGTCATCGCTCGGCTCTACACCTTCCCAGGTGGGGTCAGTCACCTCATCGTCCACCAAGTCCTCCTCCACTTCCTCACTCTGATCATCCTCCTCATGTCTTGATCCCACCACATACTCAGTCATTGACAACTGTATATCATCCTCCTCATCAAGGTCTTGAGACAGTAATAGTGGTTGATTTAATGGCAACTGTGTCTCATCATCATCATCATCCACTTCCTTTGACCTTAAATGCCGTTCACCTCTGTCATCTTCTTGTGATTGGGTACCCTCTAGAGGTTGTGAATCAGGGCACAAGATGTCATGTTCCTCTGCAAGCGTGCTTGGAGAGAGGTTCAAATTAAGGATTGGTGATGAGACGAGCTCCTCACTATATCCCAGTGTGGGATCACTTCTTTGACCAGATCCTCTATGGTGGGAGGAAGGATGATCAGGGTGAGGATTATGTTGACCAGACTCTTGGCTACTGAGAGTGGACTTGGTGGAAGACAGGGTGGTGCTTAACCGACTGGAAGCAGTATCAGCTGACATCCAACCGACCACCTGTTCGCAGTGGTCGGACCTCGAGAGTGATGTCCTGCGACGCCCTGTAAACTGAGACATGAAGCTAGGTATGGTGGATGTCTTTCTGTCTTGTGCTCTGGCACCAGGCACAGTTTCTACGCGTCCTGACCCGAGCCCTGAACTATCAGGATCACGTCCACTTCCCCGTCCCTTTTTACCCGCCTTCTTCATATTACACGGAATATGTGCTGCAAATCTGCAACTTTGCACAGTAAACAGAATGTGCTTCTTAACTGCGGCTACGCACAGTGAATGGAATATGTGACTTTGATATTTTACAGTTTGAACACTTAACAGAATGTTCTCCTAATCTGAAACTTTGCTCAGTAAACAGAATGTGCTTCTTAACTGCGGCTACGCACAGTGAATGGAATATGTGACTTTGATATTTTACAGTTTGAACACTTAACAGAATGTTCTCCTAATCTGAAACTTTGCACAGTACACAGAATGTGCTTCTTAACTGCGGCTACGCACAGTGAATGGAATATGTGACTTTGATATTTTACAGTTTGAACACTTAACAGAATGTTCTCCTAATCTGAAACTTTGCACAGTAAACAGAATGTGCTTCTTAACTGCGGCTACGCACAGTGAATGGAATATGTGACTTTGATATTTTACAGTTTGAACACTTAACAGAATGTTCTCCTAATCTGAAACTTTGCACAGTACACAGAATGTGCTTCTTAACTGCGGCTACGCACAGTGAATGGAATATGTGACTTTGATATTTTACAGTTTGAACACTTAACAGAATGGTCTCCTAATCTGAAACTTTGCACAGTACACAGAATGTGCTTCTTAACTGCGGCTACGCACAGTGAATGGAATATGTGACTTTGATATTTTACAGTTTGAACACTTAACAGAATGTTCTCCTAATCTGAAACTTTGCACAGTAAACAGAATGTGCTTCTTAACTGCGGCTACGCACAGTGAATGGAATATGTGACTTTGATATTTTACAGTTTGAACACTTAACAGAATGTTCTCCTAATCTGAAACTTTGCACAGTACACAGAATGTGCTTCTTAACTGCGGCTACGCACAGTGAATGGAATATGTGACTTTGATATTTTACAGTTTGAACACTTAACAGAATGTTCTCCTAATCTGAAACTTTGCACACTAAAAAGAATGTGCTGCTAATCTGCAACTTTGCACACTGAACAGAATGTGCTCTAATCTGCAACTTTGCACACTAAAAAGAATGTGCTGCTAATCTGCAACTTTGCACACTGAACAGAATGTGCTCTAATCTGCAACTTTGCACACTAAACAGAATGTGCTGCTAATCTGCGGCTAGGCACAGTGAACAGAATATATGAAGATTTTTTTTTTTATATCTCTGCCCCCCCAAACAAAATAAACTGCTGCCCCCACACACAGTAGTCCTAAAAAGGACTTTTGGGTCTTTTTTTTTTTTTTAATAGCTTTTCTTCTCCCTACACTGACTTTCCCTTCCTATCCTCATCTCTCCCTGGCTAAGACTGAGCCGAACTCGCTGGTCAGGTGCTATACAGCACCCGATCACGGGTTCTGGCCAGCCAATCAGTGTAATGCCAGCAGCCAACATGGCTGCTGGCATTACACTGATGTCAGAGCCTCCCTGCACGTTTATTGGCTGCGCAGCAGCCGCGAAACGTGCGGGGAGGAGACCTGAACATGGCGGGCGAGCACATGCGGTACTCGTACGAGTACCGCCATGTGCCGAGCAGAGCGATGCTCGAGCCGAACCGAGCTTCGGCCGAGCATGCTCGCTCAACACTAACAATCACCAGTCATGGGTCAATAAAGTCACCGTCACAGTTCAATGTGAATGAACCATAGTATGATGGATGAGGATGAACAGGGTGAATGACAATGAAGAGATGTTAGAGCAACTTTATGGTGATATGAAGGTAATGATGAAGGCAGTTCTGGCTATTTAGAAACAATCTGAAAATTAAAAAAATAATAAAAGAATCAATGTAGGGGGAGATTGCAAAAATGGCTAAAATAGAGACAGAGTAAAAAAGAGATACAGACTGAAAGATGAGTCAGATACAATGCGAGAGGACAAGTGAGTGAGCACAAGAGCATAAGAGACAGAGACAGGAAGCAAAGGAAAAGCTTGTGAGAGTGTGCAACATTATTGTTGAAGAGAGCATGTGAGAGAGCAAGAGAAAATGGGAAAAACAGAGCAATACACAGTATGAGAGGTAGACAGAGTGAGTGAGACAGAGAGTGACACTGTTGTGTTGTTTGTGTATAAGAAACAGACAGAGATAATACAACAGAGACAGAGCAAGAGTGTGACAGAGACAGAGAAAGACTGATACAACAATATAACAGTGAGATGTAGCGAGAACGTGAGAGAGACAGGAAGAGAGAAGATACACAACAGGACATTAAAGAGGATGTATCATCCCTATATAAGTTAGCCTTAATAGTTAGATTATATAGTGGATATGTGTAAAAGTGTATTCATTTCATTTTTAAAGCTTTATTTGGTCAAAATCAAAGGAATGAACACTGCCCTGCTCCCTACTTTTGGATAGACTGTGGTTACCAGCTCTGTAACCGCAGTCTGTCACTCTGCCTCTGCTCCCCTCCCTCTATCCAACCTCCTCCAATGACAGAGGCTTTCGTCCTGTAAGCTGGAGCGCTCTCATTGGCAGAGATAGGAATATCTCCTGTCCTTGTCCACCAATTTCAGCATTAACCCCTCCGAATAATTGTTTGCATACAGACGTTGGGCGGATCTTACCAGTGCAAAATATATGTAAAGATTTGCTACCAATAATTCTCCTTTCACTTAATTCATGGGTATATTTTAGCCCAATTATATTTAAAAAGCTTTTTTTCTATTGGGTCCAGGTCTGATTTGTTAGATTCATGGGTTATGAACTAAAATAATATAATATTATCAGAAAATTGTTTATCTTAATGAAGTTTATTCTCCCCATAAAGGACAGATGCAGATTCATGGGTTATGAACTAAAATAATATAATATTATCAGAAAATTGTTTATCTTAATGGAGTTTATTCTCCCCATAAAGGACAGATGCAAATGTTTTCATCCCTTCAACCCTTTAAGGACCGGCCATGGATGCACATGGCCGGCACTTAAAGTGGAACTACCACCTCTTAAACACTTTAACTTCAATAATTCCCCATCTGGCAACTAGCAGCTTAGTAGCGCTAGTCACCAGAATTATTACCTTATTCAAAAGAAATATGCATTCTTACCACGCTGACAGCGCACGAAGCTCAGACATCTTGACATAGTGATGTCCGCGCGCCGGTTCAGGGTTCCCCGGACAGCGTGCAGCCACTCGGGGAGCCCTGAAATACATGACCATCTTGGGTCCTTAAGGGGTTAAATACCTATACACAGGGCCGGATTTCTCATAAGGCAGAGTAGGCATCTGCCTACAGGCGCACCTCACAGAGGGGCGCCTGTCATTGGGACCCATTTTTTTTATTTATTTATTTATTTTTTTAAATTATTCTTTCTGCGGGCAGTGCAGGCACTAACCCCACACCCGGTTAGGTCTACCGTCAGCTCCTGCGTCGGCACAGACCTTTAGCTGTTGAGCTCCCTCATGAGCTCTTTAGTATTGCAGAGTGCTGGGTGATGACATAATCTCCCAGTGCTCTGCATTACTGAATAGGAGACCGTGCGGGAGCTCCACCAGCTACAGGTCTGTCCTGCCACTGGACCACCAGGGAGGAGGTTGGAAACGGGGGTGGGCGCAATGGGAAGGTAATATGGAGCTGATGGGGAGCAGTGTGGAGATTAGGAGAATTGTGGAGTTGTCCAGTGGAGATGGCCAATGGGTGGGGGTGCTTCAGATTTCTGTGCCTACAGGCTCCTGAGATGTAAATCCGGCCCTGCCTATACATCTTAGCCCACAATATCGTATGATTACATTCAAATGTTATGTTTAACCCTTTCAGTGACAGAGCATTGTCAAGCAAAGCATTGGTGGATACCCCTCTGGCACTCACAGGGTTAATTGAAATTGGCTATTTATACCTAAGTAAGAAATATACTTTTCTCTCCAATTTAAACAAATATTTCCTCTTATTCTTTTCTTTGTCAGTGTATTTAGACTTATATCCAATAACTGATTTATTCTCATTTATCTATAAACCTGTTATCTATTTAAACTGTATCAGAGTAGTCATTAGATTTGGTAAATAGACACAGGGGTTATCCTAGCTATTACCATAATGCTCTGCCTGTGGGTCATTCCATGGGCCATGAAATTATTCTATCTTGGTATCAGGACCAGTGAAACCCAGACAGAAGCCAAAAAAAGCAAAGAGGTAGCAGCCCAATGCTGAGGTAAGGAGGGTGGGGGAATATGCTGGGCCACAAGGCATTTAGAAAGTTTTATTCTATGGAGAATCACAAGTTCGCAGTCAGGGGGTCACATGTGATCCTCTGGTCTCATTTTTTACTAGATAGATAGATAGATAGATAGATAGCATCAGCTGTATACAATAAAACATAACAATAAACAAACATCTAGTACCAGAGGCCTTGCATTTTAATAAGATCTCCTTCCTTACTCAGGGATGTGACAACATAAACCTAAGGTGTGTGCTCATTTACATGTGTAAGAAATAGTAAATATGTGAGGACAAAGGGAAAGGTGGGGCCCATCCCTCTTCTTCTTAATCTGATCAGTTGGCACTAAAAGAGAATACACCCCAAAACTTGTATAAAAAGAGACATAAATCTCAGTAAGAGCAGTTGTATTGGAGAGACACTTCAAGCTGGATCTCCTGGAAAGAGACCAGAGCTGAGAGAACTCCATCCCTACAGAGCGCCACCTGGTGTTGGTAAATAGACCTTACAACTCTGTGTATCCTCATCATGTTATGTCTCTCTGGGAGTTTTGTTTTGCCTTTATATTAGGATTAGCAATTTGTTGTGTTCTATTGATGATGATAAGTCTGATGCAGTTATAAGAACTGGAGCAATTTTGAACAAACCATTCGCACCATTGGAGACAATTACAAATTCCCCAATTCCCACTGATTTAAATGTGCCTGTTTAAAGCGGAACTACCATGTCACAAAATGTTTAGCTTAACTAAGTCCCCTTCTGGCCACTAGCTGCTTAGTAGCGCTAGTCTCCAGAATTATTACCTGATTTAATAGATATATGCTTTACTCTCCAGCTGTCAGTAGCACGGAGCACGGACATCTTGCCAGAATGACGTCCGTGTGCCTGCGCTGTCAGTCCCAGCCAGGTCTAGGAGGCGTTCCTAGGAGCAGTTTGGCTCCAGAAGGAACTGACAGAGCAGGTGCTCGGACATCACTATGGCAAGATGTCCGCGCTCTGTGCTACTGATAGCTGGGGAATAAAGCATATATATTAAATCAGGTAATAATTCTGGCGACTAGCGCTACTAAGCAGCTAGTCGCCAGATGGGGACTTAGTTAAGCTAAACATTTTGTGACATGGTAGTTCCGCTTTAACCTTTGAATGATAGTAGGGTCTCCACTACACATTGCAAACCAATGTCTCCTATAGTGGAGTTGGTTTTCTATAGAATTGCTTTTAACAACATGTTTTTTGGCCTTTTGTTTTGCTTGCCTGGCCTAAAGTCTTTTTTTGCAGTTCAAAGTAACTGCAAACCGCATGTGGCCTGTGGAGATGGGTGGATGGTACCCATAGAGAGGACTGAAAGGTTTTTGGTCCTCTTGGGCTTCCACCCACTCACTGCAGGTCACCACTGCTTGAAAGCAGGTGAGTTCTGTCCTGGAGATGCATGTTGTGTGTTTATGTTTTTAAAATAGGCTCAATGTGTTTCATATACGATAATTTCTCAGGAGAAATTGTGCTTTTAGAATGCGTTTTTAAATGTTTTTATCTCGGTATAGGCTCAATCCTCAGGAGAAATTCTATAAAAAAAAAATCCAAAAATGTAAATTAATGTATAAATACTCACCTGAATTTGAGGTAGCTTGATGGAGTGGACGAGCTTAAATATATTTTTGGGCAAAATTTGCACTAAAGCCTCAAATTTATTAACACAGTAATATGATATATGCTCAATACAGGGTGCACATTTGGATAATTTGCATGGAGGAGCGCAGGTTTCCTTTTTTTGTTTTAACCAGTGGGGACAGTAGGTGAAACAAAGGATCAAACAGCGGCAGTGCATTTCACAAGATTGAACCATTCATGGCCTACACTATGATATATGGAGATTGACTGGGTTCCCCCACTTGGAAGAGGTGAAGACAGAGCATTGAAATGCCTTCGAAGCAAGATGCATTGAAATTTTAGATACAGTTGTTCCTACAGGTCTCAATGGACATTTATCCCTACACTGCTTTATTTGACTAGCTAGACACTTATTGCATCCTCAAAGACGTTTTAAGACTTTACTCCTGTTTTTGTTACTTGTGTATTGCTAGCCGTACCCATTCATTATGCTTTTGACTAGTGTTGAGCGAGCACCCCGATGCTCGGGTGCTCGGGTGCTCTGACCGAGCACCGCCGGAGGCTCGAGTGCTCGGCCGAGCACCCGAGCCCCATTGAATCCAATGGGGCGACACGAGCATTACACCAGGCACCCCCTGCTCTGATGAGGGGAGGGTGCCTGGTCAATGCCCCCCTTCATCTCCACAATGCCCCTCTTCCACAATGTCCCCCTTCCACAATGTCCCCCTTCCACAAAGTGCCCCTTCATCTCCGCAATGCCCCCTTCATCTCCGCAATGCCCCCTTCATCTCCGCAATGTCCCACTTCATCTCCGCAATGCCCCCTTCATCTCCGCAATGTCCCCCTTCCACAAAGTGCCCCTTCATCTCCGCAATGCCCCCTTCATCTCCGCAATGCCCCCTTCATCTCCGCAATGTCCCACTTCATCTCCGCAATGCCCCCTTCATCTCCGCAATGTCCCCCTTCCACAAAGTGCCCCTTCATCTCCGCAATGCCCCCTTCATCTCCGCAATGCCCCCTACCTTCAGTCCCTGGTGGTCCAGCGGAGCGTCTTCAAGATCTGTGCCTCCTCCGGCACAGATCCCTTCCACCCGAACATGGCGGGCGAGCACATGGCGGTACTCGTACGAGTACCGCCATGTGCCGAGCAGAGCGATGCTCGAGACGATCCGAGCATCGGCCGAGCATGCTCGCTCAACACTACTTTTGACCATTGTTGGCTTCAGCTTAAGTTGTAGATCCTGTTGAATGGTACTGCTCATGGCCATTTTGATAAATGTAATACCTATATTGTATTTCCTGTTTGGCCTCCACTGGATCTCTGGGGACAATGTCCCACTTGCATTTTCATATGGGCTGGAGCCCCTGTGGGCCCTAGGGATGCTTGACAGCTTTAATTAGCCTCTATTTGGCATTTGGGGTTTTCCTGGGGGGGGCACATTTGGTTGGGTGACTTTGGGGACAGGTGTGGGGGTCCTGTTGTTGGTAAGACTTGTTGCTTGGATGGCAATACACATTATATAGCTTGTCTCTTTTCTTTTCAGGATATTTAGTAGTCTTTGTCTCCACCCTGCCAGGTGGGCCAGAACCCTTCATCTTTGACTTGGGTTGCTAGCCTGCCTGGCATATTGGATATCAGGCTTCTTGTAGACTCTCTTATTAGAGTCTTTTTTAAAAATCTTTTACCTTTTTTTTTTTTTGTTTCTATTACCCTTTTATTCGGCATAACAATAATATCTTTGGTTTTCCTCTTCTGTCTTCAATACTCCTCGGAAAGGGAGATGGATAGTGTCTTTGGGGCTCATGTTACTTTACATTTTAATAAGTTATGGTGCCCCTCATACATGCATGTGAACTATATTGCCCTAGGATCCTGTTAATTTGCTAACTAATTTAATTGTCTTAGTTAGTTGAGAGGACACAATTGCCCTTATCCTTTTTCATCAGGACTTGATTACCACCTATGCTGGGGGAAGGATCGTGTCTCAACTTCCACATAGACATTGTAGCAGGTAACTCACTAATCAGTGGAGTCTGTTTAATCAGTCCAAGTAGAGCAAGGGGTCTTGATTGACACAATTGATTGTTTCAAGAGCAATCCTTGGTCAATTATTGCCAGAATCCCAAAATAGGTTCTGTGGTGTCTGCTGTATACAGCACACGTAGAGCCAGGGGTCTTCTTGAGCCGAAACAGCTCTCTATACCTGCATCAGATTAAACTGGAGGACCACGCAAGAGTGGTGAGTACATTGACATTGTATCAGACTTTGTTCACTCATTGTAATTATCAATTTGCATTATCTACCCAGGATGGTGGTCTGTTCGCAGACAAAAGTTATTATGTTTGGTGTACATGGTACATGTATTTTTAGGGTCATGGGGTCTTATCTGGCCTTTCTGGGTTCTGGGGACACACAGGGAACATCGCAACGAGATGTGTTGCGTGCCCCTCTGGCTCCCATGGGGTTAAGAAAGGGATCACCGGTATGTTTTGGGGACATACGATTTATCTGATGTAGTTAATTCCCTTGTTTGTCTCTTTCATGGGTTCCGATGACACGGTCACTGATTGCCAGGGTTATTTGTGTCATCTAAAAGGTTTTACTCAGTACCCTTGAATTTGAAGAATCAAGTGATCTTTTTTAGATATTGTGTTTCTTATTTTTTTTGGTACATTATTTTTTAATTATTGTCCTTTCATAATGGTCACGCAGACATCACGCAGATATTTTACAGTGGCGCTATTTGTAATGGGAGCCCAAGATGTTGAGATGTCTTGGCTCGTTGTGTAGCTGAAGGCGGCTACAAGTGGGTAGCCAGGCCGGTGAATCTTGAACACAGCATCTGTGAATGGGGGTCAAAGGGGACACTTTAGATAATTCAGAAATTTAAGAACAGAATGCACTTTTAGTTTCATAACAACTCGGACTTTTGTTGGAAGTGGCCAGGGGCTATATAGCCACATTTCATGGGAAGGGGGTGTGACACGCAGTAAGATTGATACAATCAACACATAGTACAATGGATACAGCTGTTAGACAATCACAACACCAGACGTATCCTATCATGCAGAAGACAATAGTGAATACACAACAGAGGTGAAGGGAGTAGGAAAGTGAAACCTAATCAAAACCTGGACCAGACAGTGAGACAGATACAATTTGGAGAGCATTGCAAAATACAACCATTTAACCCCTGCAGGCCTATGTAAGATTGTAGGCTAACAGTTTCTTAACACAGGCTTCCATCATCTGTTACATGTATTACAGTCTGTGACAACACACTTTACATTTAACTTAGAACAGTACGCAGCCAGTCAAAACACAGACTACTTTGCAACATGGGTGGTATGGAATTCTGAATGCCCGGACACATTTGCGTACTGGAGGTGGGCTTTCCACATACAGGGATGGCCAGTTCCATTTGTCTCTGACTTTAAACTGTAGTGAAGGCCGCAGGCCTGTTACACTGTTGATACACCATCCTATGGAGATTTATTGTCAAGTGACCAGAATAGTCCATTAGTTGGTGTAACAACAGCATCACTGCAAAATTTCAGGCCACTGATATATTGCACCAAAAAAAATTCTGGTCTGAGCTGCAATAACTTTTTAATAGAACACCTCTCAGCAGTGGGAGTTCCTTTGTTTTACTCAAGAAGATATACTCTACAATATCATTTTTTGATATCTTAATTATTACTATCACTTTAATCATGCTAACATTTATTTCTTCAGTACCAAAATGTCCTTAGTATGTACGTGAAACATTGGTCCATCAGTTGCTAATGTTTACATATTGTTAACATCATCAATTAACGTGTACTTCACATAACCAAGTCCAAATCTGATGAAATTGATATCAAATGTGTCATTTTATCTTCTTCTCACTCCATTATAGACCCTGGTTCCATCATGTGTCCATTCACAAGAACTGTATCAGCTTCTTTTACTTTTTTTTCTTATTGCAACACTTCTCAATATTTACCCTCTCCTTTTGAAATGTTTATTGTTTTTATTTTTTAACTTTGAAATTGATGACTGAATTCTGCAAAAAACATTCCACAAGAGCTTTCCCTCTCAGTGGGATTTATCTGCAGCATTTTAACCATAATTTAATCTACCACCTCATATACATAACTTCCAATGAACTTGTCCGTTGTTTTGAGCACACATAAAGGAGATGGTTTATCCATAGTGGTCATCTTTCAGACCTAACTTAAATCCCTTTAGAAACAAAGGTTACCTTATGGTCACATACTCTTATGCCCACATGCTCCTATTATGTTATGCTCTTTATAAATACATAACAGGAAAATAAAATGAGACCGGCATTTGTTGAAATCTATTTAGTTCGACAGTCTACTAATATTGTCAGGGAGAATCATCTAATTAGAATTTCTTTCTTTCCAACAGATGTTTCCATGAGCATAAATACTCCTTAAGATTTCATACTACTATATTCTCCCAAAACTGTTTAAGCAAAAAAGATTTTTTAAGAATAAACATGCAAACAAAATCAGAAAGAAGCATGCCAGAGGATCCAACTGTATGGAAAGAAGGATATATCAGTGATATTGACATGTATACACACAGAGAGCATTCACAGGCAACATCTAGGTATATTGAAGAACAAAGTAATGAAAAGAGTGATAGCAAGAACACTCATCTTGTTAAGGATCAAAGAATTCACACTAAAGAAAATGCATTTTCATGTTCTGAATGTGGGAAATGTTTCAGCCACAGAACACATCTTTCTGCTCATAAGAGAACTCACACTGGAAAGAAATCATATTCATGTTCTGAATGTGGGAAATGTTTCAGCCACAGCAGAGCTCTTATTATACATCAGAGAACTCATACAGGGGAGAAACCATTTGAATGTTCTGAATGTCGGAAATGTTTCAGTTCTAAAAAATATCTTGCCACTCATCAGATAACTCACACTGGAGAGAAACCATATTCATGCTCTGAATGTGGGAAATGCTTCAGCCACAGAACAACTTTTGTTGATCATCAGAGAACTCACACTGGAGAGAAATTATATTCATGTTCTGAATGTGAGAAACGTTCCCCCAAAAGCACCGCTCTTGTTTTACATCAGAGAACTCATATAGGGGAGAAACCATTTGAATGTTCTGAATGTGGGAAATGTTTCAGCTTGAACTCATCTCTTGTTGCTCATGAGAGAATTCACACAGGAGAGAAACCATATTCATGTCCTATATGTGGGAAATGTTTCAGCCACATCTCATATCGTATTGCACATCAGAGAATTCATACAGGGGAAAAACCATTTGAATGTTCTGAATGTGGGAATGTTTCAGTCAAAGAACATCTCTTGTTAATCATCAGAGAACTCACACTGGAGAGAAACCATATTCATGTTCTGAATGTGGGAAATGTTTAAGTTCTAAGAAAAATCTTGTTATTCATCAGAGAACTCACACAGGAGAGAAACCATATTCATGTCCTGAATGTGGGAAATGTTTCAGCCACATCTCATATCGTATTGCACATCAGATAATTCATACAGGGGAAAAACCATTTGAATGCTCTGATTGTGGGAAATGCTTCAGCCACAGAACAACTCTTATCACACATCAGAGAAAGCATGAACATCAGGGAACTCACACTCAGTAGAAACCATCTATATGCTGTGAATGAAGGAATACATTAGCCGAGCACAACTCTTGTTAAACATCAAACAATTCACACTAAAGAAAAATATCTGCATGTTCTGAATGTGAATAATATGTCAGCTGAAGCTCACATCTTGTTACTCATCAGGGAATTTACACTGGAGACAAACTGAAACCATCTGCATGTTCTGAATGTGTAAAATATTTCATTTACAGGAGAGATCTTTGCACACATCAGAGAACTCACAAAGGAGAGGAAGCATTTTCGGACTAGGAAATGTATTTCAGCTTAATCACAAATCTAGCTTAAAATAAGATAACTCACTTGATAGAAACCATCAATATGTTATTAATGTTGGAAATGTTTCATTCACAAATTTTGTTGGAAATCTGGGAACTTCCATAGGAGAGAAGCCATCTGCATGTTATTTAGGACCTTATACAGGAAGGAAGAGATGTGTAGTTGTGGATTGTACCAGCCACCCTGTAGGGCACCTATACAATGATTTAAATGGGGCTTTATCTATTGAATGCTAGATAGGTCTATAAATCATTGCTAAGTAACATAATGGAAAACTCTAGCATTCAATTGGTTAAAATGGCCATTCAAATCAATTGTGGAATTTTATTTCCCAGATGGTGCAGATGGTTTGAGCTGAAGCTGCACCTCTTTAGCCATCCCCATAAGACCCATAGATTATTAATCTCTGTATGTGTGAAATGCTTTAGTCAGAAAACTAACCACATTCATCATCATCAGGGAACTCACACTGGAGAGAAACCATTTGGATGTTATGAATGTGGGGAATGTTTCAGCCAGAACTCAAGTCCTGCTGAATGATCAATGTAAAAAAAATCATACATTCTTATCTGATACTTTATGGGCTGTAAGTTAAATAATTTAAATTCAAAACCTTATCACATTATCATATTTTATACAATGTCATGGTAAAGTGTCCTAAAGAGGGGAAATTCAGGTGCAAACCGATTGCACCACAGGTCAAACAATGACTTTACATATCCCGTACTGGAGGCAGTAGGACATGGTGTAAGTTTAGAGATCTAGAACTGTGATATGCCTGTACACAAGAGGGAGTCTTTGCAATGTATTTTTTGTTTTGAGTCCTAATAAAGATATGACATTTTGAACATCATGTCTGTGCTTTTTATCTATAGATAACAAAGGCTAAAATGGAACAATTCTGGGGTAAACACAATTTCCCAAATTTCCAGTTATTTAAATGGGGAATTTTATCCTTTGTATCCTTGAGAGGTCTCCATCACATTGCAAAACAAAGGGTTAAATGTTCTTCTGATCCCCTTAATGACACATGATATGCAAGGACTTTCACGCTGGTTCCGGCACTTTAGGACAGGTGACAGTCCTGGCACTTCATGGAATTCTGGGATATCAGTGCGATGCATGGCGCTCTGTCATCCCAGAATTAATTGACTAAAAAAACAAGAGCTCCGTGGTCCTTACCTGTTGCACACGCACCGGATCACGCGGTCATTAACGGGTTAAATCAATGAGAGTTTTCATTTGCCCCTATGGTGTAGTTGTTGTGAAAAGAATTACTATTTACTTAGTTCCCCAATTTCTCTCCAGGAATGTAATTTTGTGCTACAATACATGAAGGAGTACAATTCTCTTTTTGTTCTACATCTGCCTAACTACTATTTACTGACCTATATCCTCCAAAATTCTCCCATTTGTGCCACTTGGATCACAAAGCCTTGGCTGCTACAGAATTCAAGGAATAAAAACTAATCAAATCAGGAGAAACCTGTATTTGACCCCTTTGGAACAGCTTGCTTGAGAGCAAATTGCTCCACTTTTGATTTTGTTATCGTAGCCCATGGTAGCTCTTGGGTAATTGTGTATCTAACAGCTGTTTCTGCTGCCTGTGCATAGAATAGGGGAGGGGCTTCCTGCAGACCTCCAATCAGTGCTCTAGAAAAGCAAATTCCAACTTGGCTGATTTTTGCTACCATCACAGTGCCACAGGAAATATGGGAGAAAAACAAATCTGCTCTTTTCCATACGGGTTTCCCAAATATGACAAGCACTCGCCTCTACTCCTAGGACCTGGCAAAGAACTAATGTAATCCTGCATATAATAATAAGTCTATGTGGGTAGTAGTTACCCTTTGATTACAGAGGGGTTTGTGTTAGCCACCATGAATATAACTATTTCTTTAATGTGTGCTCAAAACAATAGACATGATAATTGGAAATCCTTATTATGGCTTTTGCTATAAAAAATAGGATTTTAGTGTTCTTACCTGTTAAATCCTTTTCTCTTTAGTCCATTTGGAACGCATGTACCATGGGGTAGAGTCTCTCCTCCTGGAGGGCAGGGCACATCACAAAAAGTCAGGGTCTTTGAGGTGTAGATTCCCTCCTCTTCCAGTTCAACCCCTGGCCTCCTCCCAGAATTCATGTCATAAAAAGCCACAGAAATGAAATAAGAGTGAAAGAAGAGAAGAAAATCCCTCTCCCAGACTAAGACCCTAAGAGGACTCTTCTGCCAGGGAAAGTGAACCAGAAAAGAACTTTCCTCCGAATGGGAGACCTGTGTTCCATATGGACTAAAGAGAAGAAGTTTTAACAGGTAAAAAAAATCATATTTTCTCTTACATGGGGCTATATCAAAGCTAGTCTTCCTGGGGATAGAAAGGAGAAAAATACCTGTCTCACGTCCTCATGATACCAGAGTTCCCTAGGACTATTCAGTATCTAAATAACCCTAAAACAAGTGTCAATTGACTCTGAACTAACAGAGCACACCAAACAAGAGCAAACTGGGCTCAAAAAAACTACTGAAAAACAATTGGCAGTATAAAAAAGGATAACAGAGACATGAAAAGCGGTCTTGTATTGGGACTGGCACCAACTTTTCCAGGAGTTTGACTATGGCCTCATGGAACAACTGTACTCTGTCTGGATTCCTTAGAACCTTTTAGGAGAAGAAGCGATATGGAGGAATGAGTTTAAAATCTATGCTGTACCCTTCTCAAGTCACCCACAAAACACACTGGACCGTTACTGCGGATCCAGGTGTCTCAAAAAAGGTGGAGATGGCCCCCTACAGACAACGATAGACTAGGATTCCTGGAGTCAGGAGGAGGTTGGTTTGTCAGACTAAGATTTACTGTTCACTTGGGCTGGCAGAACTGTCTGGGCTTTGTGGTGGGGCGTTCCACCCATAAGGCGGGGGAAGGGGGGAAGAAAACCATGTGCTTCCCTTGCCAGCAAAGGACGCTTTGTGTAAAGTTGAGAAAACAAGGAACTCTTTCCACCTGTAGCATCACTAATAATCTGTTTTAGGTCAGGCCCAAAAAAAGCCTTACCCTAAAAACTCAAGGACACCAATGACTTCTTGGAAGATTGGTCCAGGGAACAAAATTTTAAGCTACAAAGTGTGTCGCACAGAAACAGAAAAGGCTGAGGACTTGGAGGAGAATCTTTCCACATCAAACAAGGCCTCAGTGATGTAAGTATTGGCTTCCATAATATTGGTTACCAAAACCAATAAGTCTTCTTTAGCACTGTCAGCATGCATAGCATCTGACAGATGCTCTCCAAAACAGCTACAGCTCTGTCGATCAAGGCAGGGGCGAAAATGGGCCTCTACACCAATCAGTAGCTGAATAGTTTGCCTTGAGTAAGGAATCAAGCCTCTTATCAGCCTGGTTCTTAAGCCCCACAGCATCCAACAGGGGAAGGGCAGTGTTCATCACCAAGCATGAAATGGGGGGGACCCATTGCACCCGAGCCTCAGCCTTAAAAGTGTATATATCTAAACGCCTCATAGGAATCTCCATAAGAATAGGACAAAATCCATATCCTCATACTCCTCATCATCCTCTAAGGTTAATTCTTCCTCTGCGGATTCCCCAATAACTTGAGTGTGCCCCTTGAATACAGGGTCAACCTGTTTGAGGTGGGCATGGGTTTCTAAGAATGGAGAACCTCCTGAACTGAGAAAGGTATTTGTGCCTCTGAGGTGAGTAGTGTCTTAACCCATGCAGACTCTTGTTCAGTGCCAGAGGGGCCCACTGGTGAAGTAAGGGCCACAGCACATGAAAGTCATAGAGATCCTGAATATTCCTTTGTTAGACCTGTATGACATGAGGAACAGTGAGTGAGGGGGGTAAGCTAAGCCCCAGAATCTTTTTCTTTTGATTTCTCCATATGCTCCTCAGTATCAGACATGTCTCTGATACAATATCCACAACCTAGAAAAACTAGATTAATATCCCCAGAACAAGGTATCACCCTTAAATACCCAGAAATACATGTATCTGGTAAGTGAAGGGTTAATCTGGAGGAGAGCAAGGAGAGTCAGCCTTTGTGTAGGATAAGAAAGAGAGAAGTAAGATGGCCACCATGAAAGTGACAGCCAGGAAACTGGCATTTTGGGAACTGTAGTCTTCTCTATTGCTTGTTGCCTAGCAATACCTACAACTGTGGCCACAGGCCACAGAGTGCTCTCTGGACACTCATAAAGTAGACAAGAAGACAGAGCCCTCTCTGACCTTTGGAGATCAAATGTTTGCAGACATATGTCTCAGAGTAGTTTTTACTATAGAAGTTAGTGGAGCATAGATGGTCGTGGACAGACTCACATTCTTAAAGGGGCTGCAGCACAAATATCAGTCTGCATTAAAGAAAACAGTTGTAGACTCCAAACCCCCCAAGGAATACCTGGGGGAAGTTAAAAATGAGATCCTAGTAGTAGAGAAGCAGAAATAACTTCCACAATGCACCCAACACACACAAATAGGCACTATAGCAATGGAAGGATTAACACAATAAGAAAAGCAAGGAATGGCAGCCATACTTCAAAGCCCCTCTAGAGAATAGAATAGACCCATAATGAGTGACAGAGCACATCCATACTCATCAACGTCTGAGGAAGAGGCAACTCAAACTGGGACAAATAGTGGACCAAGGCACTCAAAGGGTTACAGCAATCTCCTGTCTTCAGGTTACCATCACAGGAGAGAGCATTTTTGACATTCAACCAGAAATATAATATTTCCAATCATAATGCATATTCCCCATTAACAAACAGTACACCTTGGTAGAAATCTTTAAAAAAAGCTGTATCACTCTTTAGAAACTGCAGTTTATTTGATTCATTTGTCTACATTTGACTTAAAGGGATAGTAATACTTGAAAATAATTTTACTTTATATTGTAGCCCTTACAAAAACATGAAAAATGATATAAGTCTTATCTCCCAAACCTTTATGGTTTGGAAGATATTCACATGTTAAATATAGTAAAGTTCTCTTTTCCTGGCTGTTTCAGCCAAGTCTGCCATCTAGTGGACAGATATGGAATTCGGTCCACAGAGCAACCGGCAGCTCTTTAGCAGTGCCGAGATCACGATCTTTGAAAAGAACTACTTAATTGGAACTGTGTACAGAGTGTGCCTGGCTTGAAAGCACACTTTGTAGACCATTCCAATTAAGAAATTATTTTTAAAGATGGTGATCTCAGCACTTCTGGAGAGGCACAGCCGGTCCCGGGACCGGATTCCAAATCTGAAGGGTGGAGCAATGACGTCACTCCAGGGGAACTTTACTTCTGAATATCTCCCAAACCATAAAGGTTTGGGAGATAAGACTTATATCATTTTTCAAGTTTTTTTTAAGGGCTACAATATAAAATACAATTATTTATTACTATCCCTTTAAAGGGATAGTAATACTTCGTTTTAACTTTATTTTATTTTGTAGGCATTAAAAAAACATGAAGAATGATATAAGTCTTATCTCTCAAACCTTTATGGTTTATGAGATATTCACAAGCAAAGTTTCCCCCTCCCGCCCCTTTTACCTACTGTAAACAATCTCTTCTCAGATGTGGAATGCAGTCCATGGACCAGACAGATAACAGAAGGGGACACTCTTATTCCTTTGAAAACAATGAAATCCCTGCCCCCCTTGACAAGCTTTTCAGGTTTTTCTGTTATCTTAATTGAAGATTGTCCCTCTCTGCAGTCTACCTGGGCAGCTCCCTTCTGCCCTGGCTGAAAAGTGTTACATCAGTAAAAGGGGCGGGAGGGGGACACTTTGCTTGTGAATATCTCTTAAACCATAAAGGTTTGGGAGATAAGACTTATATCATTATTCATGTTTTTTTAATGCCTACAAAATAAAATAAAGTTAAAACGAAGTATTACTATCCCTTTAAGTTCCAAAACCTGTAGGTATCCTAAATAACGTATAGTGCGCTGCAGGTTAATTAAATTGATATATCAAAACAAAAGAAAATGTCTGCATCCCCTGCAAACGTGAAACAATCATTTATTCCACTCTGCCCGAGATTCAGAAAAGTAACCCATTCAGCGCTGGTTCGAGCTCTGCGTACAGTCAATGGTTTAAAAGTTAACCTTTACTTTCATTACGTTAAAATTAATAAAAAATAATAGTAGTTGTCGTTTAAAATTGAAATCACCACTGTCAGAGAGCTACCCTCTGATCTCCCAGTAACAGAGACCAAGACCCAGAACCAAACCGAGACAGAGACCAAGACTCAGAACCAGACCGAGACCAAGACCCAGAACCAGACCAAGACCCAGAACCAAACCGAGACAGAGACCAAGACCCAGACCAAGACCCAGAACCATACCGAGACAGAGACCAAGACCCAGAACCAGACCGAGACCAAGACCCAGAACCAGACCAAGACCCAGAACCAAACCGAGACAGAGACCAAGACCCAGAACCAAACCGAGACAGAGACCAAGACCCAGAACCAAACCGAGACAGAGACCAAGACTCAGAACCAGACCGAGACCAAGACCCAGAACCAGACCACGACCCAGAACCAAACCGAGACAGAGACCAAGACCCAGACCAAGACCCAGAACCAAACCGAGACAGAGACCAAGACCCAGACCAAGACCCAGAACCAAACCGAGACAGAGACCAAGACCCAGAACCAGACCGAGACCAAGACCCAGAACCAGACCAAGACCCAGAACCAAACTGAGACAGAGACCAAGACCCAGACCAAGATCCAGAACCAAACCGAGACAGAGAACAAGACCCAGAACCAGACCGAGACAGAGACAAGACCCAGACCGAGACAGAGACCAAGACAAAGACCCAGAACCAGACCGAGACAGAGACCAAGACCCAGAGACAGAGACCAAGACCAGAACCAGACCAAGACCCAGAACTTCACAGTTACTTCACAGTCTTACAGGGTTGTCGCCACTAAGAATGGAAAACAAATAAGTTAAATGAACCATTCTAGTGCCAGTTGTTGCGCTATTTGCAGAAGGCCAGAGATAGAAATAGAGAGAATCCCTAGAGCTTGTGTAAAGTAACCACAAGCACTATATAACTCACGGATCGGTTCAAGCCTCACCGGTCCCTATTCATAAGTAAAAATAGAAATAGAGTAATTTATTGGAGCATGTGTAAGTAATTCACGAGCACTAAGTACCTCCCGGCTCAGTTCATGATTCACCGGTACAATCAATATCTGAGTTGGAACTCTTAGAACACTGGCATCTCAAATTCTAAATATGTAATAACTGCTGTAACATAGCAAGTTGCTTTCCATTCAGTGGCTAGCAATTAACCCTTTGCTTCCCTACGCGTTTCGTCGCACCTCGTGGCGACTTCGTCAGGGGCTAGTATTGGTCAATACTTTTGCAGGATCCTAGATTAAAGAACCAAATAGGAAGCACCCCAAATATAGTACTAGCATTATACTGAGGTTGCAACCTCAATAATACTACTACTGCAACCTCAGTATAATGCTAATCGCCGCTTCCTGTAATTCTAGGAGCCGTTCACACCACACCAAAGGGAAGAGTGAACGCGCTCCTGGGGGCAGCTGGGAGGGATTGGGGAGGAAAATGACAGGCTGCTGGGAAGTCCCGAGAGCCGTGCTGCAGCTACAGTATGCGGAAGTTGAGAACTTTGAAGTGTATATCTTAATAATTAAGTAAAAAAAAAAAGAGAGCACCTTCCCTAATGTTTCTTATGTAATTAAACAAATGCTCAAAAGTTTTCTGTATGGGAATGTTCCCCTTTAACAAAAAATAAGCCACAAAGAAATAAAATAAATACCCTGAGTATTAAAGGGATAGTAATACTTCGTTTTAACTTTATTTTATTTTGTAGGCATTAAAAAAACATGAAGAATGATATAAGTCTTATCACTCAAACCTTTATGGTTTAAGAGATATTCACAAACAAAGTATCCCCCCCCCTGTACAGTCAGATCAGAAGGGAGGTGCCCAGGTAGACTGCAGAGAGGGACAATCTTCAATTAAGATAAGGGAAAAACCTGAAAAACTTGTCAAGGGGGAAAGGCTTTCATTATCTGTCTGGTCTTACAGCCAGATTCACATCTGAGAAGAGATGGCTTACACTAGGAAAAAGGGGCGGGAGGGGAAACATTGCTTGTGAATATCTCATAAATCATAAAGGTTTGAGAGATAAAACTTATATCATTCTTCATGTTTTTTAATGCCTACCAAATAAAATAAAGTTAAAACGAAGTATTACTATCCCTTTAAGGGCAGTTTTAGATGTAATTCTAGAAGATGCATTACCTGTGGTTTCCTATCAGAAAGAAAAGAATTTAAAGACAAGGTATATCACATAAAGCAATATATAAATCGCAATACAAAATTTGTTATATACAGTATTAAATGCCCCTGTAACAAATATATGCGGGAAGAACAAAGAGGAAATTAAAAGAGAGGTTTCTTGAACACAGAAGATCGATTTTGTGTGCTGATAATAGATATCCCTTGAGTCGTCCTTTCTCCAAATATCACAATAATAACATTAATGGAACTGAATTAATGCCATTGGAACATATAACTTATAATATAGCATATGAAGATTGATTTGGAATGTTAAGTCAAAAAGAAACCTTCTGGATTTATAAGTTGGAAGTTTTACACCCAGAGGGTTTAACCCCTTGAGTGCCAGAGGGGTACACAACGCATTGCAAGCAATTTGTTGAGTACCCCTCTGGCACGCAAGGGGTTAAATGAAGAAATAGACACTGTCACTTTTATATAGTCTAATATAGGATTTTTGGGTGGTCATATTGAACCCTTTACTGCACTCCAGAAGATCGTCAGTTCCATGTAAGAGATTTTGTATATCTTATTTCTGATATAATACTAAATACCATCCCTTTAAGTCCCTTTAACCACTTAAAAATGTCCTGTGAAATATAGCCTTAATATTTGGATTAATAGGTCCCTGGAGACCACCTGGAATATATTTATAGGATTCTAACAAACTATCTTGATTTTTTATAAGGTGTGTACATGTTTATATGGAAACAGACGTTGGTGCCTTTCTAATGGGCATATGCATTTAGTTCTGTTATTTTTATTTGCATATTTTATTTATCACTTATTTTTATTTTAATTTAAAGGGATAGTAATACTTAAAATGTAAAAAAAAAAATATGTTGCAGGGTTTATCCCCCTGAGTAAAACAAGGGTACTCCCACTGCTGAAAGGTGTTTTATTCAAAAGTTATTACAGCTCAGAGTTGAATTGTTTAGGTACAATATCACAGTGGCCTGAAATGTTACAGTGGCGCTGTTGTTACATCATCCTATGGAGATTTATGATCTACGGACCAGAGCTGTCCATAGGATGGTGTAACAACAGCGCCACTGTACAATTTCAGGCCACTGTAATATTGCACCTAAAAAAATTCAACTTTGAGCTGTAAAAACTTTTGAATAAAGCACCCTTCAGCAGTGAGAGTACCCTTTTTTTTTTACTCAGGGGGATAAACACTAAGATATATATTTTTTTACATATTAGTATTATTTTCCCTTTAAACATGCATTTTATTTTAATTTATATTTCATTATTATTATTATCATCTATATAGCTTACTTTATATTATCTCTCATAAATTTTAACAAGAATTAGAAGGGTTAATACTTAGATAGGTAAGGAAATTATTTATTTCAGATGTGTTTTACTCAGCTCAAAACAGTGATAGGAGCGTCTGATTATAGAGTGTCCCATAAAAGATCAACCAAAAGCAACATCTTTATCTCTGATGAAGTTCAACTTTATAGCACGAAACGCGTAAGAATATAAGTCCCATCAAACAGTTTATACTTTGAACCAGTGAGACAATGATTTTCAGAAAGAAATAATTCAGAGGAAGTTTGAAATCAGAGTCTATCACTCCGATATACGACTATAACGGTACCGGATCTGTTTTCAATTAATGAGGTGTAAGGATGCACATCCATTACTGAGGAGACGAGAGGAAGTTTTATTAATATTTTTGGAAGAGAACTGTTATTTTCTCTGTTGGTATGGATGCACGGTGCTCATCTGGATTTCTGCAAGTCACAGATACCGGTACACAGCTCAAAGCTATTTTTTTTCCTCTTTCAATCTTTAGAATATCTGTTTAGTGTGTTCTGGACAGTTACACCTTCAAGGCATGACAAATCGAAGAAAACAAATGCTATTTCTATCTCTCCTGTTAAAATGTACAAAATGTTCATCTAAAGTGGATCTGTCACTGATGTGTGGGCAACCCGAAGCCTCCTCTGAACGCTTGCTGTATAATGGAAATCATAGTTCTGAACAGCTGGTTGCCAAGCCCTGCTCTAAGACAACTTTAGTTCATTTTAACCCTTTGAGTGCCAGAGGGGTATCCAACGCATTGTGTGGGTACCTCTCTGTCACTTAAAAGGTTCAAAAAATGTTTCAAAAACTACCTATACATTGTGCTACCCATTTGTTTGTAATGTAAATTGTTTTGGAGAAATTAACCTGTATTTGTTTCCTTCACAGGCTGGCACTTTATGCTAACTTGTGTCTGCACTGGGTCAGTGTTACTGCCACTGTGTTAGGAATAAATCTGGACAGAGCCCAAACACTGGGACTGTGTCTAGTATTAAAGCGAAAGGTAAGTTTGGCCTGGAACAGAATTAGTATATTATTCAGAGAATTAGCATAACATGCCACACTTTGGCAACAAAACATAAATATTATTTTTTTCAAAAATGATTTATTTTACAGAAAAATGGTTAATAAAATATATAGGCATCTTTTAATTCTATGTAAAACATAATAAATGTGTCTTATGGTAACAAGTCCGCTGTGAGGGCCTCTAAAAACACTGGGTCATTTTTAGACAAACCAGCTGCATCATAGGCATGTGTACAACTGTTATTATAATTATTTACTTGTAGCTATCTCTTAAAGGGATAGTAATACTTTAAATGTAAAGAAAATATGTTGTAGGGTTTATCTCCCTGAGTAAAACAAGGGTACTCCCACTGCTGAAAGGTGTTTTATTCAAAAGTTATTACAGCTGAAAGTTGAAATTTTTAGGTGCAATATCACAGCGGCCTGAAATTGTACAGTTGCGCTGTTGCTACACCATCCTATGGAGAGCTCTGGTCCCGGGACCAGATATATTAGGTACATAAAGAGTTACTATATCTTCTCAATTGAGATGAAGACTTCCGGTGCTGACAGGACACTATAAAATTAAATGTGTGGACATAGAAGGAGATTCCCTGAGGAAGAAGCCAGTTTGAGCTTCGAAACGTGTTGGAGAGGAGGGTAACATTGCAACAGAGGATCAGCTTGTGAATAAGATCCCGATGTGAAATACCAATAATCATCTAAACAGTAACCATACTGATGGACATACGAGACACCAATTAAGAAATTAAGAGGTGTGGAACACACGGTGAACATACGAAGCAAGCAGACGCAAGTGCCCTGTGAGTTAAACTTGAATAAACTTATATAAGGCGGATAAGAAGGTATGGACTGTTGAACAACTATGTACTGCAGCATAGAAATCCAAAGATTTAAGAAATACAAAGTATTGGTATTCCCTTAAAGGCATGTGGGTCGGCTACGTAAGAGACACAAGTTACATTTTCATCTAAGATCCTAAATGTTACTGATGTGTGACTTTGACCTATATTTATATATGAACTGCTAACATTGCATCTATTGAAATACCACTAAGAAACATCAAAGGTGGTTAGGAAGAATTAACATCAACCTTCCCTCTAAAATTATAATGTTATGGATGTTCGATTTCAATATATATATATATATATATCTACTTGAATAAGCACTCACGCTTAACATCAAATTACCGGGTGCTCCAGAAATATAACTCATATATATAACTTCATATATATATATATATATATATATATATATATATATATATATATATATATATATGAAATGTCAACATTGTATCTATTGAAATATCGCTAAAATAGAGAGAAGGTGGTTAGAAAGAATGAACAACGACCTCCCCTTTAAGGGAGCGATTTGCACTTCTATCCGATCAAAGTTTTTTCTGTTTTTTTATATTGTGTTTGGAGCAACATCGATATTAGATATTGAGTAGATTATTATACTTGTTTTGCTTTTTCCTTTGTAACAGATGACTTATATCTAATATTTTTTGTGATTTTTTTAGTTCTTTTACATATATTTTTATGTTTTTGAAGGGATGATCATCCATATAGAGTATTTTATATTTAGACTGTAGAGATAAGCATACTGAGTCACTGCTTTCCGATCTCCCTATAGGGTACCGGTTGGAAGCAGTGGATCATATAGAAGTGATTGGGCTACATTAAGGATCAAGTGGCATGTTTTGTTGCCACATTGTCCTTATGTAATACTGATATTATATATGTCTAGTATCTTATATTGTTTTAGAGTATATCAGATTTATATTGAGGTGCCCAAGAGGATATAGCCTGTACACTGTAGCAGGTCCCCCTGTGGTAGGAAGTTTTGCGTGAGAGTGCCATTAGTAGGACTCACGCAGGGTAGGCTATGACCAAATGTGGGGTGTAGTTTCCGATTTTGGCGTTAGTCTGACAGGGCTCCCTTTGCTGTGCGTCCACCATTGTGAGATACTGTTGGAGTGTGCATTGGCGTATTATCTGGGACATTGAGTGAAGGATATTTTTTACATTAAATTAGTTTTATACTATTACACTGTGTCCTTTGTTCCTTAAGGTTAATTTAGCGTTGATCTTTTTTGTGTATGCTATAGGATCTCATGATGCTCTGTTCATAAGTAAGTGAGAGTAAGCCTTAGCATGAGGAACTGAATTAGTCTGAGCAAGTGTGTGCAAGTCAGATAGTTAATGAGCAGTATAGCAAGTGATAGCACTCAAGGTGCCTTTAACCCCTTAACGACCAGCGGTCGCGGGACATTTCTGTCCCATAATGACCGCATAGGGGCATTTTGATGCGCCGGTACACGTGATCTTGGAGCGGTCATTTCAGGCCCTATTTTTACTTACAGTGCTCCCGGTAGAGCGCTGTAAGTAAAAAGTACGTGACGTACCATGACCGTCATCGGTCCTTGAGTAGTTCAAGGACCGTGACGGTCCTGGTACGTCAAGGGTCCCTAAGGGGTTAATGCAGCAATGCAGGAGTCAGAGTATATTAAAGGGATAGTAATGTTTCCAAATAAAAGCAGCTCCAATTAATCTTCATAGTATTTAGGCCATGGAGAGTGTTATTTCTACTACTGTCAGAGTCGTCGTTCAAGAGTAATTGAATGATAAAGTATCCCCCTCCCTCCCCCTTTACTGATGTAACACTACTCAGCTCAGAGAAGCAGGGTGGTGTCCAAGTGGATTGCAGAGAGGGACAATCTTCAATTAACATAAGGGAAAACCTGAAAAACTTGTCAGTGAGGGCAGGGTTTTCATTGTTCTCACAGTAAGAAGATTGTCCCTTGCAGTGAGCTGTCTGGTCTGTGGACCAGATTCCACATCTGAGGGGAGGTGGCTTACACTAGGTAAAAGGGGCGGGAGGGGGATACTTTATCATTCAATTACTCTTGAACTACAACTCTGACAGTATTGAAATAACACTCTCCATGGTCCAAGTACTGTGAAGATTAATTGGAGCTGCTGTTTTTGTGAAACATTACTATCCCTTTAATTCACAAAACAGGTATGGGGAACTTCACTCACTCAAGTTTATGTCTGAGTGCATTCAGATAAATCCTAGTTGTAAGCTGGATAGCAAGTGCTGGGACTGGAGATGTCCTCTCCAAACATTTGAGTACACATAGAAAGATTGGCCTGCAACACTGCCATATGAATAGAAGTTGAAATATAAAATCAAGAGGGTTTATTCGAACAGTTTAAAAACATATCCATGTCGAGGAGACAAACACATATTGAAAGGGAGCACACAAATCCATAATCATACCTTGGAACTCTCCGGTTTTGCCCCGGAGACTCCGGATTTCAAACTGAATTTCCGGGTCTCCGGGGCAATGTGTGAATCACTGGGTGGGCAGAGTTTAAATAGAAACTCTGCCCACTTGTGCTCCATCCTGCCCGGTTCCTCCCATTCCCCGCCCTCTTACATCCATTTTGCAGGTTTTTTCTTTTTTTGTCCTGCCCCCCCGCGACTAAGCCCTGCCCCTTTTATGACGCGATTCGCGTCATTTTCCTCCCCCTGGGCACTGACAGGGTTACCCTCCGGGTAGCCCTGTTTCAAAAGTTCCCAGGTATGTCCATAATACCTTGAGCATTTCGGACCACACCAGTCCTTATTCATAGGCAAAAGCCACCACAATTTCTGGGAGTCTTTAAACCATACATACGCCTCCAATTTTGAGTTGTCAGAACAAACCATTCATAAAATCAGAAACGTAACCAATAAAATGAAAAAGAGTTGCATAAGGTGCTAAATAGTTAAAAAAAAAGATTTACAAAATGAATGACATAATCCATAAAAGCAATATGTAAAATGTAGCTTAGAGTACTGGATAATATATATATGTTAACTGCACCGCGACCAGATGGCACTGTATCAGCCGCGGTGTGGGCAGTCTCTCTGTGTATGACTGCACTGTAACCGGCTGCCAGTGGTACTGCGGCCCATGTAACGGGCTCTACAACTAGTTCATAAATAAAAGAACAGCATGCACTTTTAGTTCCAAAATGAACTATGACTTTTATTGCAAGTGGCCAGGGGCTATACAGCCACATTTCAGGGGAAGGGGCATGTGGCATGCAGTAATATTTACAATCAACACATAGTACAATGGATACAGGTGTTACAGACAATAATGACACCAGACTAATCCCATCACAAAGAAGACAATAGTGAATACATAACAGAGGTTAAGAGGTTAGGAAAGGGACACCTAATCAAAACCTGGACCAGATAGTGAGACAGATACAATTTGGATAGCATTGCAAAAATACAACCATTTAACCCTTGCAGGACCATGAAAGATTGTAGGCAAACAATTTCTTAATACAGGATTCCAGCATCTGTTACATGTATTACAGTTCATGACAATGCATTTAAACATTCACATTACTTTTAACACAGGATGGTAGGCAGCCAATCAGAATGCCGCCTACTTTTCAACACGGGTGGTAGAGAATTCTGTATGCTCGGCTGCATTTGGGTACTGCGAGCGGGCTTTCCACATACAAGAATGGACAGTTCTTTTCGTCTCTGACTTTAAAATGTATTAACTGCCTCAGGTCTGTTATGTTCATTAACTAGGGGAGGGGCTACCTGTAGTCCTCCAATCAGTGTGGTAGAACAGCACACTCCCTGACTTAACTACAGGCGCTATAGTTGGGGGCTTCTCCTACCGTCGTAGTGTAACAGGGAGTATCACTAGCCTCTACTCTAGGACCTGGCAAAGAACTTATGTAGTCAGAAATGGTGTCTGTCCATATGTTCACCTACTCGCTCTAACAAAAATATTGGAGCAAAGACAGTGCTGGTCATATTCCTCCTACCTGCAGACTTCCAGCTTGTGCTGGACTCCAATTCCCATCAATTCTACCAGCCACTGGTTGGCTAAAGATGATGGGATCAGCAGACCAACAACAGCTGAGACCCCTTAAGTTGTCTGTGGTCAGCATTAGACACCTGCACAACAGAAGCTAACATTTTGAACTATTATGAATTTTAAAGCTTTGCCTGATTTGGTTGGGGTAATAGAGTGTAAGGTGGGGAGTTCTGGGTAACTGGAACCCCCTCTCTGGTTTGCCCTTGCTCAGTCTGCTATAGTGTTATACTTGTTTACACCTGGATATGAAGTCTGATCCTCTCCCCTGTCCTTGGAGGGAAGTGATTCGTGTTCTACTGAGGTGGGTGACATAGGATCAGATTCAATAAGATAAAGAGGAGACAATTCTAGAATAAACCAAATGCAAAAAAGGAGAGAAATGCAAATATCCAATGATTTCAGTGAGGCATTTAACATTTGAGTACTAGGAAGTTCACAAATGTGTTTTCTTGCTATTCATTGGAGATCTCTCTAGAATTCAAGTACTTCAACAAAAAGGCTTGTAAAGAATATACCAAAACACAAAGGCAAAGATGTTCAAAAAGTCTAAATAATAAGAAAATAGTCGGATCACGAGCTGGTGGTAAAGGAAGGACAATATTTTTAGAAGTAAATCCTTCACGTTTGAAAATATGTCTAAAGATTTACAAATGATGGTAAGATGATCTTGATGAATATTGCCTTAAAAAATGCTAATGTTAAAATTGTCTTTGATTTTATCTTTGAAATGAAAATTTTCAAAGAAACAAAGACATTTTTGTCTTTGAAATGACCAATTGCTTCTCACAGAACTTTAATTTGTCTTCTCCAAGTTTAGACCATTTTTATGTTGTCAGGAAAAAACGACATTAATCAGACAAAAAAAGTGAAGTTGAAACAAATACCCTACAATATCATGGTAGATTAAACCACGCCCACATCTAAGATGGCTTTTTCCCTTTGACGGAGATGGTAGAATTGGCAGAAGCATGTCTTATAACTGACAGGTCATGGCTTAAAACTTTTATATTCTGATTACAGACAATTTCAGTTACCACCACTTTCTGAATGTCTCCCCATAGTGTTATGGGCCATATTCAGTAAGAAAAGAGGAGCAATTATAGAGAAAAGCAACTGCACCACATTCCCACTGATATAAATGGGCCTTTTAAAGGATTAGTAATGCTTGAAATCAAGTGAAGCTACGATCCGTCCTTATACTGTGTACCACTGCTCTGTTACATTTAGAGGTGTAACTAGAAGCCACCAGGCCCTTGTGCAAAAATTGCCATTGGCCCCCCGCCAACCACATTGTGCCCCCCATTGCCCCTAATAGTCACAATTGCCCCCAATTAGCCACAATTGCCTCCACATTGCCACAATTACCCCCACATTGCCTCCACATTGCCACAATTGCCCCCACATTGCCACGATTGCCCCCACATTGCCCCCAATAGCAACAATTGCCTCCACAATTGCCCCAATAGCCACAATTGTCCCTAATTGCCTCCACAATTGCCCCAATTGCCACATTGCCTCCACAATTGCACACATTTGCTATATTGCCTCCACAATTGCCCCCACATTGCCACAATTGCCTCCACAATTGCCCCCAATCGCCACATTGACTACACTTACACCCTCCGTGCCAATCTCCTACCTCCCTGGTGGTCCAGCTGCTGGTGTGGCAGCAGAGGTCTTCTGCACAGCCGGATCTCCTGTGCGGTCCTTCAGTAATACAGAATGCTGGGAGATGATGTCATCTCCCAACGCTCTGCATTACTTACTTCAGTGCCAATGGAAGGAGCCTCATCTGCTAGAGCTAAGGTCTGTGCAGAAGAAAGCACAGACCTCGTCCTAAGCTGCTGGTGCTGGGTGGGGGGTCACAGGGGGCGGCCGGGCCCCTGGAGTGGCGGACCTGGTCACAGGTGCAACCCCTATTGTTACGCCACTGGTTACATTCCTAATGCTGTACTTTTTAAACTAGAGAGAGAGTGAACCTCAGACAATCTCCAAATGTATTTTATAGAACTAAAAAAACACACATACACCCTGTTCCAAATTATTATGCACATTATATTTAAGTGTCACAAAGATTAAATATTTTGTTTTTCAGTTTAACTCGTGGATGGCATTGTGTCTCAGGGCTCTTTTGATCACTGAAAACAATCTCGGACACCTGTGATAATTAGATTGCCAGGTGAGCCCAATTTAAGGAAAAACTACTAAAGGTGGGTGTTCCACATTATTAAGCAGAGCACCATTTTCAAGCAATATGGGGAAGAAAAAGGATCTCTCTGCTGCCGAAAAGAGTGAAATAGTTCAATGCCTTGGACGAGGTATGAAAACATTAGATATTTCACGAAAACTTAAGTGTGATCATCGCACTATTAAGAGATTTGTGGCTGATTCAGAGCACAGACGGGTTCGTGCAGATAAAGGCACATTGAGGAAGATTTCTGCCAGATCCATGCATCGGAGAGAGAGCAGCTGCTAAAATACCATTACATAGCATCAAACAGATATTTGAAGCTGCTGGTGCCTCTGGAGTCCCACGGACATCAAGGTGTAGAGTCCTCCAGAGTCTTGCAACTGTGCATAACCTTTTATTCGGCCACCACTAACCAATGCTCACAAGCAGAAACGGCTGCATTGGGCAGAAAAATACATGAAGACTGATTTCCAAACAGTCCTGTTCACTGATGAGTGCTGTGCAACCCTGGATGGTGCAGATGGATGGAGTAGTGGATGTTTGGTGGACGGCCACCCTGTTCCAACAAGCCTGCAACGTCAGCAAGGCGGTGGTGGAGTCATGTTTTGGGCTGGAATCATGGGAAGAGAGCTGGTCTGCCCCTTTAGGGTCCCCCAAGGTGTAAAGATGACCTCTGCAAAGTATGTGGAGTTTCTGACTGACCACTTTCTTCCCTGGTACAGAAGGAAGAACTATGCTTTCCGTAATAAAATCATCTTCATACATGACAATGCACCATCTCATGCTGCAAAGAATACCTCTGCATCAATGGCTGCTGTGGGGATAAAAGGAGAGAAAGTCATGGTGTGGCCTCCATCCTCCCTTGACCTCAATCCTATTGAGAACCTTTGGAGCATCCTCAAGCAAAAGATCTATGAGGGTGGGAGGCAGTTTACATCCAAACAGCAGCTCTGGGAGGTTATTCTGACATCTTGCAAACAAATTCATGCAGAAACTGTCCAAAAACTCACAAGTTCAATGGATGCAAGACTTGTGAAGCTGCTATCAAATAAGGGGTCCTATGTTGAAATGTAACGTGACCTGATAAAATGTTTAAAAAGTTAAAATGTTGTTAAAAGGTTGATTGAAATAGTTTTTGATTTCAGTAAATATGCTGCAAACACAACAAATGACAATTTTCAGTTCTTTACAACCTATAAAGTGTTTTGAAACTTACTGTGCGTAATAATTTGGAACAGTGCATTGTAAGTTTTTTATGTTTTAAAAAAATACTGTTATCATTAGGAGGTTTGTTCAATAAAATTTGAATTGTACTTTTAATAGTTGAAAACATGAGAATTATGCTGACTGTTATTTACATCAATTATTTAGGTAAATGAGAAAAATATCATTTGCATAATAATTTGGAACAGGGTGTATAAAACATCAATGTATATCAATAAACAATCACATAAACAAACACTAAATCCTACCTATATCCTGATCGCTGATGTTCGGACAGGCTCCAAGAAAATAATTTTTTTGTCAAAACATCAGCAGTCAGAATCAAAATAAAATAACCAATAGAAAATATAAAGATATATATAAAAAATAAAAAAGTGTGTGTCTGGAGAGACGTCATGGTAAGGAGTAGAAGTCACTCCATATGGAACTCCGATGATTTCTGCAACACCAAATCCACACAGCTACACAAAACACTGTAAAGATGACAACAATGAAACTCTAATCTATGAACAGATGGGTCTCGCACTAACTATTGGTGGTGACATAACTCTATCCACTGGCAAACATATACCAAAAACCAGGGCTATATAACCCTATGAGTACCGTCTCCACACAAATAGTCACACAAAAATGGGCCTTATTTGTGTCTTTAATGATAGTTTTTTTCTATCAAATTTCCATATTTTTGCTCCAAAGAATTACCATGAACAAAAAAAATAATCAGGACAGACTAAGAGAGCCAACAATGTGACTGCACTTTATCAATACTGGGATAATAGTCATGTAGGCAGGGTTAATGAACAGTATGTATGGAGAATGTAGTGTATACAGATTTCACTGAGGGGCTTCTATCTACTTAGCATGTGCAACAATTTTTTTTTTTCAATTTTAAATGTCAATATCTCTGGTTTCACTGATCTGATTTAATAATAAAATCATGCTGCACTGACATAGCCATTCCTCTACTGATGTTGGTGGCAATCCATAAGGTACTTTGGACAGTAGGTCTAACTAAAGTTTCTTAAAGGGATAGTAATACTTCGTTTTAACTTTATTTTATTTTGTAGGCATTAAAAAAATATGAAGAATGATATAAGTCTTATCTCTCAAACCTTTATGGTTTAAGAGATATTCACAAGCAAAATTTTCCCTCCTGCCCATTTTACCTAGTGTAAGCCATCTCTTCTCAGATGGGGAATCTAGTTGTAAGACCAGACAGATAACAGCAGGGGACAATCTTCTTCCTATGAGAACAATGAAAGCTCTGCCCCCCCTTTACAAGCTTTTCAGGTTTTTCCCTTATCTTAATTGAAGATTGTCCCTCTCTACAGTCTACCTGGGCACCTCCCTTCTGATCTGGCTGAACAGTGTTACATCAGTAAAAGGGGCGGGAGGGGGAATACTTTGTCATTGAATTACTCTGGAACTACAACTCTGACAGAATTGAAATAACACTCTCCAATGTCCAAATACTTTGATGATTAATTAGAGCTGCTTTTATTATGAAACATTACTATCCCTTTAAAGAGCCAAAGGAGAAAAAAATATTTCGTAAGCAGTTTAATACTCAGAAACTAAACAGCCAATTTTTATGAAACTTGCAGCGTTTTAAGGAACTGTCATTCAGACCTGGAATTCAATTTCGGCCAATTTCATTGCTACAATCAAATGTTATACACAAAATAAAAGTCAAATAACATAGAACCTTCATGCAAACTTGACTATAGAAACCCTATCAGAGTTCTATAATACAAGGATATTGTACAGAGCTAGATATAGATAGATAGATAGATAGATAGATAGATAGATAGATAGATAGATAGATACCAAACTCTAAAGATACAAAGGACATTAAAGGAATCACATTCTTTCTGAGGTGTGTGCTCATTTACATATGTAAGAAATAGTAAATAGGAGAACACAAAAGGCCAGGTGGGGCCCATCCCTCTTCTCAATCTGCTCAGTTGGTGCCAAAAGAAATCACACCCAAGAACTCGTATAAACAGAGACATATATCTCAGTAAGATCAGTTTTATTGGAGAGAGACTTCAATCAGGATCTCCTGAAAGAGGCCAGAACTGAGAGGACTCCATCCCTACAGAGCGCCACCTGGTGTTGGTAAATAGATATTACACCTCTGTGTATCCTCATCATGATATGTCTCTCTGGGAGTTTTATTTGATGTGATATGCTTGATTTATATGCTGTGATTTATTGGTGATAATGACACTGATATACTTAGAAGAACTGGAACAATTCTGAAGGAAACAATCTGCACCATTGGGGACATACCATCTCCCAAACTCACTTTGATTTAAATAGGTCTGTTTAACAACTTGAATGTTAGCGAGGTCTTCACACATTGCAATCCAGTGTCCACCATTTGAAGTTGGTGTGTCCCAGAATTGCTTCAGGTTTTATTCATATATAAGATGCTTATTGATTTTTGTAACAAACACCAATGACTTCCCCACAAGAACAAATATATTGCTTTGCAATGCACTGGAGACCTCTTTAACATTCATGGGGTTAAAATCCCAATTTACATCAATCATTGTCTCTGAAAGTGAGTAAAAGGGAGATTATGAGCATTAGTGACTGAGTGTGAGCATGATAAAGCATTAATGAGTTTGAGCTTCAGTGTGTATGAGCAAGTGAGCATTTCAAGTCTGACCTTGAGGAAGCAAGTGGAAAAGTATTTATGTGAGTGTACACAAGATACTGAGAGCATGAAGAATTGTGAACAAGTGTAAGGATGAGCATGAGTGTGTACTAATGTGAAATATTCTGTTCATTATAGTGTTTGATGTTTTAGCTACATTTGTCATGAAGAAGAGTTTTATTTTTCTGAGTACAGGAATGTGCGTGAGAGAAGAGGAACAAGTGTATGTGAGTGATCATCAGTTATAATTGTAAGTAACCATGAATAAGTATGAGAAAGTGTGCTGGAGTAGGATAAATCACAAGTAAGTGATCATCAGTGATTCTATGTGTGAGTGAGCTTGAGTGATTCTGTACATCAGTGGGCATGACAGAGTAAGTGTGAGTCAGAATAAAGTATCATGAAATAATGTGATCCTGAGTAAACTGAGCAAATATGAGTGCAGACAACCTTTTGACGAGTATGATTAAACATGAGCATGATAGATTGTAAGCATGCTTATTAATGATGAGCGAGCACCCCGATGCTCGGGTGCTCGGGTGCTCTGACCGAGCACCCCCTGAGGCTCGAGTGCTCGGCCGAGCACCCGAGCCCCATTGAAAAGCATGGGAGCACTCGAGCATTAAACCAGGCACCCCCTGCTCTGATGAGCGGAGGGTGCCTGGTCAATGTCCCCCTTCATCTCCGCTATGCCCCTCTTCCACAATGTCCCCCTTCATCTCCTATGCCATAGAGGAGATGAAGGGGGACATTGTGGAAGAGGGGCATAGCGGAGATGAAGGGGGACATTGTGGAAGAGGGGCATAGACTCTATGCCCCTCTTCCACAATGTCCCCCTTCATCTCCGCTATGCCCCTCTTCCACAATGTCCCCCTTCATCTCCTCTATGGCATAGGAGATGAAGGGGGACATTGTGGAAGAGGGGCATAGCGGAGATGAAGGGGGACATTGTGGAAGAGGGGCATAGCGGAGATGAAGGGGGACATTGTGGAAGAGGGGCATAGAGTCTATGCCCCTCTTCCACAATGTCCCCCTTCATCTCCGCAATGCCCCCTTCATCTCCGCAATGCCCCTGTACCTCCAGTCCCTGGTGGTCCAGCGGAGCGTCTTCAGATCTGTGCCTCTTCCGGCACAGATCCCCTTCACCCGAACATGTCGGGCGAGCACATGGCGGTACTCGACGAGTACCGCCATGTGCCGAGCAGAGCGATGCTCGAGCCGATCCGAGCATCGGCCGAGCACGCTCGCTCATCACTAATGCTTATGAGTATGTGCTAACATGAAATATTCGGTGCATAATATTGTTTGATATTTTAGCTACATTTATCATGAAAAAGTGAGTTTTATGATTATGAGAGACAGTATGGGAATGTGAGTAGGAGAACATGAATAAGTGCATGTTAGTGACACTCAGGAGACAGGAGTAAGTGAGCATTAGAAGTTTTAAGTGTGAGTAGCTGTGAATGATTCTGAGTGTTAGTGGGACTGAGTAAACAAAGTCAGGTTTCCAACCCCTACCATAAATTAACGTCTAAATAAATGGCGACCACAATTCCAAAGAGTCTGTATATTACTGTAATACCAGAATATCTGGATGTGATAATATGAACAACCATCATTAATGGGTCAATAAAGTTTTGGTCACAGTTCAATCTGAATGAGCCATAGTATGATGGGTGATGATGAACAGGGTGAGTGACAATGAAGAGATGTTAGAGGAACTTAATGGTGATATGAAGGTGATGACGAAGGCAGGTCTGTCTATTTAGAAATGATCTGAAAATTAAAAAAATAATAAAAGGATCAATGTAAGGGGAGATTCCCAAAATTGCTAAAACAGAGACAGAGTAAAAAGTCAGATACAGACTGAGAGAGAAAGTGAGAGATAGACAGGTTTGAAAGAGACAGACAAAAAGAGAGAAACTGAATCAGAGACGTTAGAAGGAGAGCCTGCAAGAGAGCGTAAGTATGCAAGAGAGTGCATCAGTGTGTGTGTGTGTGAGAGTGCAAGTGAAAGCTAAATACAGATAGCTCAAGACTGGGAGAGCATGAGTGAGAGAGGACAAGTGAGTGAGCACAAGAGCATAAGAGACAAAGACAGGAAGCAAAGGAAAAGCTTGTGAGAGTGTGCAACATTGAGAGTTCAATAGAGAGCATGAGAGGGGGCAAGAGAAAATGAGAAAACACAGAGCGAGACACAGAGTATGAGAGGTAGACAGAGTGAGTGAGACAGAGAGTGACACTGTGGTGTTGTCTGTGTATAAGAAACAAAGAAACAGATAGATAATACAACAGAGACAGAGCAAGAATGATAGAGCAATATGATAACAGTGAGATGTAGAGAGAACTTGAGAGAGACAGGAAGAGAGAAAGTGAAGAAAGATATACAACAGGACATTAAAGGGGATGTATCATCCCTATACAATTTAGCCTTAATAGTTAGATTATATAGTGAATATGTGTAAAAGTGTATTCATTTCATTTTTAAAAGCTCTATTTGGTTTTGAAGGAATGAACGCTGACCTGCACTTACATCTGGATAGACTGCGATTACCAGCTCTGTACCGCAGTCCGTCACTCTGCCTCTGCTCTCCTCCCTCTATCCAGACTCCTCTGATGATGGAGGATTTCTGCCTGTAAGCTGGAGCGCTCTCATTAGTAGATGCAGAAATATCTCCTGTCCTTATCCACCCGTTTATGCATTAACCACTCCTCCAAATAATTGTTTGCATACAGACGCTGGGCACATCTTACCAGTGCAAAATATATGTAAAAATTTGCTACCAATAGTTCTCCATTCACTTTTGATCTAAATAACACCTCTTTCCTAATTCTTGGGTATATATTAGCCCAAATTTATTTAACCCCTTAACGACCCTTGACAGTCATAGTACATCATGGGTCGATCTGACTTAACGACCCTATGACCGTCATGGAATTCCGGGCTCCCCCCGCGGCTGCATGCCGTTTGGGGAGTACAGAAGAGGAAATTAAAATAAAAAATGCTACCTGGTCCTTAACTGACAGCGCCGCGCCAATCGGCCAGTCATTAAGGGGTTAAAAAGCTTTTTTTCTATTGGGGATGGGTCTGATTTGTTAGATTCATGGGTTATGAACTAATATAATATAATATTATCAGCAAATTATTAATCTTAATAGAGTTTATTCTCCCTATAAAAGACAAATGCAAATGATTTAATCTCTTTAACCCATGAAGGACTGGCTGCGCGTGCACACAGCTGGCACTTAAGGACAACTGACCATTTTTATTTCAATCCGGTTCAGGGCTCCCCAAACAGTGTGTAGCCGTGCAGGGAGCCCCGAAATCCATGACAGTCCTGGTATGTCATGGATCCTTAAGGGGTTAAATACCTATAAATCTTAACCCCAAATCTCTTAAGATTACAGTCAAATGTTAGTTTAACCCATTCAGTGACAGAGCATTGTCAAGTAAAGCATTAGTAGATAGGCCTCTGACATTCAAAGGGTTAATTGAAATGAGATTATTTATACCTAAGTAAGAAATATACTTTTCTCTCCAATTTAAACAAAGATTTCCTCTTATTCTTTTCTTTGTCAGCGTATCTAGACTTATATCCAATAACTCTGATTTATCCTCGTTTATCTATAAACCTGTTATCTCTTTAAACTGTATCAGACTAGTCATTAGATTTGGTAAATGGACACAGGGGTTATCCTAGCTATTACCATAATGCTCTGCCTGTGGGTCATTCCATGGGCCATGAAATTATTCAGTATCAGGACCAGTGAAACCCAGACAGAAACCAAAATACAGACAGGTATCAATCCAATGCTGAGGGAAGGAGGGTGGGGAAGATGCTGGGCCACAAGGCATTTAGAACGTTTCATTCTGTGGTGGACACAATTTAGCAGACAGGGGGTCACATGTGGTCCACTGGTCTCATTTTTGACTCGATAGATAGATAGATAGATAGATAGATATCTAGCATCAGCTGTATACAATAAAAACTAACAATAAACACACATGTAGTACCAAAGGCCTCACATTTTAATAAGATATCTTTCCTTACTCAGGGATGGGACAACATAAACCTGAGGTGTGTGCTCATTTACAAGTGTAAGAAATAGTAAATATTTGAGGACAAAGGGAAAGGTGGGGCCCATCCCTCTTCTTCTTAATCTGATCAGTTGGCACTGAAAAAGAAAACACCCCAAAACATGTATAAAAAGAGACATAAATCTCAGTAAGAACAGTTGTATTGGAGAGAGGCTAGAAGCAGGATCTCCTGGAAAGAGACCAGTGCTGAGAGGACTGCAACCCTACAGAGCGCCACCTGGTGTTGGTAAATAGACATTACATCTCTGTGTATCATCATGTTATGTCTCTCTCTGGGAATGTTGCTTTATCTTTATATTAGGATTAGCAATTTGTTGTCTTCTATTGATGATGATGAGTCTGATGCAGTTATAAGAACTGGATACATTTTGAACAAACCATTCACACCATTGGGAACAATTACAAATTTCCCCTATTCCCATTGATTTAAATGTGCATGTTTAACCTTTGCACTCCAGTAGGGTCTCCACCACACATTGCAAACCAATGTCTCCTATAGCGGAGTTGGTTTTCCATAGAATTGCTTTTAAAGATATGTTTTTGGCCTTTTGTTTTGCTTGCCTGGCCTAAAGTCTTTTTTTGCATTTCAAAGTAAATGCAGACCCCATGTGGCCCATGGGGGTGGGTGGATGGGACCCATAGAGAGGACTGAAAGCTTTTTGGTCCTCTTGGGCTTCCACCCACTCACTGAAGGCCACTACTGTTTGAAAGCAGGTGCTGCAGATATGTGACCTAGGTATATGCTCAATCCTTGGGAACAATTGTATAAAAAAAATTATAAAAAATATAAAAAATCCCAAAAAATGAAAATTAATGTATAAATACTCACCTGAATTTGGGGTAGCTTGATGGGGTGAGCGAACTTAAATATATTTTTGGGCAAAATTTGCAATAAAGCCTCAAATTTATTAACACAGTAAAATGATATATGCTCAATGCAGGGTGCAAAATTTGGATAATTTGTATGGAGGAGTGCCGTTTTCTTTTTTTTGCTTTAACCAGTGGTGGGCAGTAGGTGAAACAATCAAACAGTGGCAGTGCATTTTGCAAGACTGAACCATCCATTGCCTACACTATGGTATATAGAGATTGACTGGGTTCCCCCACTCGGAAGAGGTGGAGACAGAGCATTGAAACACCTTCAAAAAGAAGCAAGACACATTTAAATTTTGGATACAGTTGTTCCTACAGGTCTCAATGGACAATTATCCCTACACTGCTTTATTTGACTAGCTGGACACTTAACCCCTTAGGGACCCTTGACCGATGACGGTCATGGTACGTCACATACTTTTTACTTACACCGCTCTACCGGGAGCGCTGTAAGTAAAAATAGGGCCTGAAATAGACCGCTCCAAGATCGGAGCAATCTCTATCAGGCCCCATAATGACGCGCCGATACACGTGACAGGTCACGTGTACCGGCACGTCAAAGTGCCCCTATGCGGTCATTATGGGACGGAAATGTCCCGTGATCGCCAGTCCTTAAGGGGTTAATGCATCCTCATAGATATTTTTAGATTTTCCTCCTGTTTTTGTTACTTGTTCATTACTAGCAGTACCCATTCATTATGTTTTTGATCATTGTTGGCTTCAGTTTAAGTTGTGTATCCCGTTGAAAGGTACTGCTCATGGACATTTAGATAAATGTAATACCTATATTGGATTTTACTGTTTCGCCTCCACTGGAGCTCTGGGGACAATGTCCCACTTGCATTTTCATGTGGGCTGGTGCCCCTGTGGGCCCTATGGATGCTTGGCAGCTTTAATTAGCCTCTATTTAGTACTTGGGGTTTTCCTGGTGGGGGGGTCATGTTTGGTTGGGTGACTTTGGGGAAAGGTGTGGGGGGCCTAGTCCAGCGGTTGGTAAGACACGCTATATAGCTTGCCTCTTTTCGGAACATTTAGTGGTCTTTCTTCCCACCTTTCCAAGTGGGTCAGAACTCCTTATCTTTGACTTGGGTTACTAGGCAGGTTGGATATTAGGCATTTGGTAGACAGATCTCTTTCTAGTTTATTTTCTTTTTTTTTTTTTTTTTTTAAACCTTTTAACTTTTGTGTTTCTATTACCCTTTTCTTGGCCATAACAATGATATCTTTGGTTTTCCTCTTCTGTTTTCAGTACCCCTCAACGAGGGGGATGGACAGTGTCTTTTGGGCTCCTGTTACTTTAGATTTTAATAAGTTCTGGTGCCCCTCATACATGCCTGTGAACTATATTGCCCTAGGATCGTGTTAATTTTCTAACTAATTTAATTGTCTTAGTCAGTTGAGTGGACACAATTGTCCTGATCCTTTTTCATCAAGACTGGATTACCACCTATGCAGGGGGAAGGATCATGTCTCAACTTCCACATAGACATTTTAGCAGGTAACTCACTAATCAATGGAGTCTGTTTAATCAGTCCAAGTAGAGCAAGGGTTCTTGATTGACACAATTGATTGTTTCAAGAGCAGTCCTTGGTCAATTATAGCCAGAATCCCAAAATAGGTTCTGTGGTGTCTGCTGTATACAGCACACATAGAGCCAGGGATCTTCTTGAGCCGAAACAGCTCTCTATACCTGCATCAGATTAAACTGGAGGACCACGCAAGAGTGGTGAGCACATTGACATTGTACCAGACTTTGTTCACTCATTGTAATTATCAATTTGCATTATCTATCCAGGATGGTGGTCTGTTCGCAGACAAAAGTTATTATGTTTGGTGTACATGGTACATGTATTTTTAGGGTCATGGGGTCTTATCTGGCCTTTCTGGGTGCTGGGGACATACAGGGAACATCGAAACGAGATGTGTTGCATGCCCCTCTGGCTCCCATGGGGTTAAGAAAGGGATCACCAGTATGTATTGGGGACATATGATTTATCTGATGTAGTTAATTCCACTTATGCTGGGTGAAAGATCCTGTCTCAACTTCCACGTTGATATATTAGCAGGTAACTCACTAATCAGTGGAGTCTGTTTATCAGTCCATGTAGAGCAAGGGGTCTTGATTTCCACAATGGATTTTTTCAAGAACAGCCCTTGGTCAATTATTGACAGAACCCCAAAATAGGTTCTGTGGTGTCTGCTGTATACAGCACACATAGAGCCAGAGGACTACTTGAGCCTAAACAGCTCTCTATACCTGCATCAGATTCAATTGGAGGACCACACAGGAGCAGTGATCACATCAACATTGTATCAGACTTTGTTCACTCATTGGAATCATCAATTTGCATTATCTATCCAGGATGGTGGTCTGTTCGCAGACAAAAGTTATTATGTTCGGTGCACATGTATTTTCAGGATCATGGGGGCTTCTTTGGCCTTCCTGGTGCCGGGGTGGGGGGACACAGGGTGCAGTGCGATGTGATGGGTTTCATGCTCCTCTGGCGCCCAGGGGGTTAAGAAACCAGATCACTGGCATGGATTGGGGACATATGATTTTTCTGATGACACTGTCACCAATTCCCAGGGTTATTTGTGTCATCTAACGGATTTTACTCAGTACCCTTGAGTCTGAGGAATCAAGTGATCATTTTTAGATATAGATTCTTGTTTTGTTTGGCACATTAATATTTAATTATGGTCTGTTCACGATGGTCATGCAGACTTCACAAGAGCTTTGACTTCAGAGTTCCTGCTCCTTGTGGATCACTGTGCATTTTTCTCAGTGCACTGTATATATGGTCACAATTTGAGGTGTTCTGGTTGTCTTGAGGAAGGTACTTCCAGTGGGCCACAATATTGACATTACATTTTCACATTTAATTATAAGATTAGAAGTCCTTTTCAGTGTTAATTTTTTGGTTGCTGTTAAAACAAACTGCAGTTATTGCGGCTCAAACATGATATTTGTCTGTGCAATATATCAATGACCTGATATTTTATGGTGGTGCTGTTTGCATTGGAAACCCAAGATGCTGAGATGTCTTGGTATATCGTGCTGGGTTTCTTCCATCTGAAGAAGGCTACAAGTGGGTAGCCGGGCCTGTGAATCTGTAATACAGCATCTGTGAATGGGGGTCAAAGAGGACCCTTTAGACCATCTATATATATATATAAGAAGACTTTGTGCCTGCCAAAGCACACCCAGGGCCGGCAGTAAAGAGGATTACTGCTCCCACTGGGTGATTCAATGGGGGTGTGATTTTTTGGCCCGCCCCCACTAGGCTGACCAAATCTCACCTTTAACTGGGGACACATAGGAAGTAGCCATTTTGCAGTACTTCGCTGAAATCAGTGCAGTCCTGCACTATGCATTTCTCCTATGCATCCCCGGTTAAAGGTGAGATCTGGTCAGACTAATGTTGGGAGGTATGTTGCTTACACTGCTCACACTGTATGTGTCTATGTTCTGATTTGCATCTGTGTGTCACTGTTTGTGTATGTCAGTGCATGTGTGTGTGTGTGTGTATGTATGTGTGTTGCATGCTTCTCTATCACTGTGTGTGCTCCTGTATATGTGTGTGTTTGTGCATGTGTCTGTGTATCACTGTGTGTACCTTTCTGACACGTACATCGTACGCAATATTTCACTATCATAACATTTATTAAAAAAAAACATTCCCTGCATAACATGATGGGCAACGCCGTCCAAAATCGCTAGTTGAGAAATAAAAGAACAGCATGCACTTTTAGTTCCAAAACGAACTCTGACTATTATAGTAATTTTGAAATACATATTGTTTTTTTATTTTTAACTTTAAAATCGATAACTAAATTCTCCAAAAATATTCCACAAGAACTTCACCAATTTCCCTCCCAGTGGGATTTATCAGCAGCATTTTTACCATGATATAATCAACCACCTCATATCCATAATTTCCAATGACCTTATCTGTTCCTTTGAGCACATAAAGGAGATGGTTTATCCATAGTGGTCATGTTTTGGGCCTAACCCAAGTCCCTCTAGAAACAAAGGCTACCTTATGCCCACATACTCTTATTATGTTATGCTTTTTCTAAATAGATGACAGGCAACTAAAATGAGACCGACATTTGTTGAAATCTATTTAGTCTGAAAGTCAGGAAGACTCAACTAATTGGAATTTCTTTCTTTCCAACAGATGTTTCCATGAGCATAAATACACTCAAAGGATTTCACACAACTACATTCTCCCCAAACTGTTTAAGCAAAAGAGTTTTTTTAAGAATACGCATGCAAACAAAATAAAAAATAAGCATGCCAGAGGAGCCAACTGTATGCAAAGGAGGAGATATCAGTGATATTGACATGTATACACACAGAGAGCATTCACAAGCAACATCCAGTAATATTGAAGAACAAAGCAATGGAAAGAGTGATAGGAAGAACACTCATCTTATTAAAAATCAAATAATTCACACTAGAGAAAATGCATTTTCATGTTCTGAATGTGGGAAATATTTCAGCCACAGAACACATCTTGCTGCTCATGAGAGAACTCACACTGGAAAGAAATCATATTCATGTTCTGAATGTGGGAAATGTTTCAGCCACAGCACAAATTGTATTGCACATCAGAAAACTCACACAGGAGAGAAACCATTCACATGTCATGAATGTGGGAAATGTTTCAGTTTCAAAAAATACCTTGTTGATCATCAGAGAACTCACACTGGAAAGAAACCATATTCATGCTCTGAATGTGGGAAATGCTTCAGCCACAGGCCAACTCTTGTTTATCATCAGAGAACTCACACTGGAGAGAAACCATATTCATGTTCTGAATGTGAGAAATGTTTCCCCACAAGCACAGCTCTTGTTATACATAAGAAAACTCATACAGGGGAGAAACCATTTGAATGTTCTGAATGTGGGAAATGTTTCAGCCGGAACACAATTCTTGTTGCTCATCAGAGAACTCACACTGGAGAGAAACCATATTCATGTTCTGAATGTGGGAAATGCTTCAGCCACAGCACATATCGTATTGCACATCAGAGAACTCATACAGGGGAAAAACCATTTCAATGTTCTGAATGTGAGAAATGCTTCAGCCAAAGAACATCTCTTGTTAATCATCAGAGAACTCACACTGGAGAGAAACCATATTCATGTCCTGAATGTGGTAAATGCTTCAGCAAAAGAACAGCTCTTGCTCTACATCAGAGAACCCATACAGAAAATAAACCATTTGCATGTTCTGAATGTGGGAAATGCTTTAACCAAAAAATAACTCTTGGTATTCATAAGAGAACTCACACTGGAGAGAAACCATATTCATGCTATGAATGTGGGAAATGCTTCAGCCACAGAACATCTCTTGTTGATCATCAAATAACTCACACTGGAGATAAATCATATTCATGTTCTGAATGTGAGAAATGTTTCCCAAAAAGCACAGCTCTTGTTATACATCAGAGAACTCATACAGGGGAGAAACCATTTGAATGTCCTGAATGTGGAAAATGTTTCAGTCGTAACACAACTCTTGTTGCTCATCAGAGAACTCACACAGGAGAGAAACCATATTCATGTCATGAATGTGGGAAATGTTTTAGGAAACAAAGCCATCTTGTTACTCATCAGAAAACTCATACAGGGGAAAAAACATTTGAATGTTCTGAATGTGGAAAATGTTTCAGCCGTAACGCAACTCTTGTTACTCATCAGAGAACTCACACTGGAGAGAAACCATATTCATGTTCTGAATGTGGGAAATGCTTCAGCCACAGCACATATCTTATTGTACACCAGAGAACTCATACAGGGGAAAAACCATTTGAATGTTCTGAATGTGGGAAATGCTTCAGCCAAAGAACAACTCTTGTTAATCATCAGAGAAATCACACTGGAGAGAAACCATATTCATGTTCTGAATGTGGGAAATGTTTCAGTTCTAAGAATAATCTTGTTATTCATCAGAGAACTCACACTGGAGAGAAACCATAATCATGATCTGAATGTGGGAACTGTTTAAGCAGAGCAAGAGCTCGATCCAAATGTTGGAGATGGCTGTTTTTTCTGCCGACAGCATTTTTTTACACACAGTAAGCTATTCAAATGCCTGTGCTGTGAAAAACTACCGGCATAAAATAGAGCTGTTGTGTGATAAAGTTAAGAGGTGGTTTTTTCCCCCATAGAAAATTATGAAAACACCATAAGTATCAATTCAGATGTCTGCGTTAGCCATGAAAATCCAATAAGGGACTCAAGTTATCGCAGGAAAGTTAAGACCCAGTGTTTTTTTAACTTGAGTTCCTTATCGGTTCTTCAAGAAGCCGACGCAGAAACTTCAATAAAAAAAAGTTAAAAAAACCTAAGTCCACATGAAAAATGTGTCAAACATTAGTAGAATTAACTCTATGAGTGCCAGTGGGGTATAATTACCCTGCCGACATTCATAGGGTTAACACGACTAAGTTAAAAAACATCCCTTTGAAACTATCTCACATTACTCCTGATGTCCAGCGGAGACCTCAGCTTCCTGGTCCTTTTCTGTCCTTCTCTTCTTTCTTCTATCTTCTGCCTTCTCTTCTTTCTTCTCTTAATTCTTCTTGCTGTAAAATAAAACATAAGTATTAGTACAAAGCATTAACTATGATACTGTTTAACCCTTTGAGTGGCAGAGGGGTACGCAACGTACCTCACTGGCACTCAAAAAGGTTAAAACATATTATTGTGCCGTAAATATTCCACCAAGAAAATGCCTCCATTTGATGCCCAAGTAAGTAAAAATGCCATGAATAAATGTCCTAAATATATGCAATGTACAAATACGTAGCTTTTATCTTCATGTCTCTGTTGATGTTTGCAGTTGTGTTTGCGACAGCTCCATCTCCTGTCCTGCACGGTGGTGGAGACATGAAGATAAAAGCTACGTATTTGTAAGTATATATATATTTATGACATTTATTCATGGCATTTTTACTTACTTGGGCATTAAAATGTAGGCATTTTCTTGGCGGAATTTTCATGGCAAAATAATACGTTTTAACTCGAGTTCCAGTGAGGTACTCACCCTTTGCCACTCAAAGAGTTAAACAATGTCATAGTTAATGCTTTGTACTAATACTTATGTTTTATTTTACAGCAAGAAGATAGAAGAGAAGACAGAAGTAGAAGGACAGTGGATGACAGGTAAGTTTAACACAGATTAGTTAACGATCGGTGCTTGGCAGTATGTCAGGCACCGATCGTTAGCAGCGTTTTGGGAACTTAACGGACAAAACGGACGTTTGGCCGCAAGAAAGTTTTCGCCCATTGATTTACGCAAGTACGTCACGATTTTATAGCGAAAAGGCAAAAACAAACACAATAGAAGCAGCTACAGAGTGAGGTAGATGTGCTGTGCTGTTCTGCTGAGATATTTTGGCAAAATTGAGGCAGGAGAGGCTCATAGTGATTCCTATCACTATGAGCAGGGTGAAAAATAATAAGTGGAGGAGCTGGAAGGACCCTTATGTGTCCACTTTGTCTGAGGAAGAGGAGGAAGGGACCACTACTGAACTGATGCTGTCCAGTCCCCCTAAATTACCCCAAGGGATTTTGGGGCATTTAATGGGAAGGGAGGGAGAAAAGGGAATGGGAAGGGAGGGAGAAAAGGGTAGTACTAATGAGAGAGCAGGACAGGTCAGCTGCCTGTGCCTGCTGCTAGATGTGCTGCCTCTGCTGCCACCATTGCTGCCCCTGTTGAAACCAGTGTTGTGCCTGCTGGTCATGCAAGTGGAACCTTCATTATCCATCACCCATGTTACTGCAATTGTTGATCCCATTCCCTTTCAGCTGTCTAATCATCCTGCTGCTTAAACATCTCAGCATCAGCAAGAACAGCAGTTGCAAATTCCGCAATTATGGACCCAGACTCAGGATGAAGGACATTTGACAGTGGCCACTGGCAAACATGACCTGCTGGCACTAGGCCAGTAGGACATTTTTTTTTCTCAGGGCTTGTGCTTTAAAAAAATAAAATTACAAATAACATAGTCCTACAAAAAAATAAAAACATTTGGGGGTTTGTTTCTAACAAGTCTAAGTCATACAAATCAATGTTTCCTCAGGGCTTGGGCCTCTAACAACAAATCTAACAAATCATCCTCTACAAAATACTCTATCAAGTCAAGTATCAGTCCACCCCAGTGGCAGCTTATGTCAGGGGGTTCCTGTCTATCACTTTACATACAGATTTCTTATTTTATTTCATTGATTTATTTTTCTATTAACTGTCCCCCCAATAGCAGTTAAGAAACTCCCCCAAAACAATTCCCTGTTCAACTGATTCATTCCCCAGACTCCACCCACCAACACAAGCACCCTCCTCAGACCCCTTTTACACCATGTCTTCTGGTTTATTTTTTATTTTATTTAGGATTTATCTTTTAACTGCCCCCCAATCCAAGTACACAACACCCCAAAAATCATCCCCTGTTCAACTGATTCTTTCCCTACACCCCACCAACACAATCACCTTCATGCCCCTTTTGCCTTTGTGAAATAAAATATTTGTTTTTTGTTGTGTGTAACTTCAGTGTACCCATTGATTTTAATGGAATGAGCTGGGCGAAAAAAGTGGGGAAAATCCGAAAATCGGCACTTTTCGCTGGAAATTTTTCGCCAAGCGGAAAGTGCTATTTTCCACCGATTTCAGTGTGAGGTGGAAAGTTTCGCCCATCCCTATCAGCCACATCACAACTCTTATCACACATCAGAGAACTCACACATGAGATAAACCATCTGAATGTTCTGAATGTAGAAAATGTTTAGACAAAGCAAGAACTTTATTAAACATCAGCGAACTCACACTGTATGCTGTGAATGAAGGAATAGATTAGGCAGAGCCAACTCTTGTTAAACATCAAACAATTCACACTAAAGAAAAAATATCTGCATGTTCTGAATGTGAATAATATGTCAGCTGAAGCTCACATCTTGCTACGCATCAGGGAATTTACACTGGAGACAAACTGAAACCATCTGCATGTTCTGAATGTGTAAAATACTTCAGGTATAATAATAATAATAATAATAATAATAATAATAACTAGTATTTATATAGCGCCTTTCTCCCAGTGGGACTCAAAGCACTTTCAGCGCACACTCTCGGAACTAACCAAATCGGCAGCTGAAATAATAGATGTTTTTATTATCCTTTATTTAGCGCCAACTTAATCTGCAGCGCTGTACAATAGGAAATAAACATACAGGGATATTAAATAGTAAATCAGATGTGGAGAGCAGAATGATCGGAGGACCCTGCTCGTGAGACCTTACAGTCTAGAGGAAGGTAGGTTGGACACAGAAGCTGTAAGTGCTATTGGGTGTAAGTGTCTCCTACCCAATGAGCTGCCGGTCAGTGGGTGGGAATGAGAAGTTCTTATTATTATTACCCAATCAGTGGTACTCAATGGTACAAGAGAAGAATTTTAGGATTAGGAAAAGTATTTCAGCTAAATCACAAATCTAGCTTAACCCCTTCGCGTCCTGTGACGTACCGGGACCATCACGCTGGTCCGGCACTTAAGGACCAGTGACAGTCCTGGTACGTCACATACTTTTACTCACCGTGCTCCTGCAGGGATGGCACGCTGAACGCGTCTATCTGGTCCTTAAAGGACCAGACACCGCGGGATCGTTGGACCCTAAGGGGTTAAAATAAGATAACTCTCTTGATAGAAACCATCTACACGTTATCAATGTTTGAAATGTTTCATTCACAAATGTTGTTGGAAATCTGGGAACTTCCATAGGAGAGAAGCCATCTGCATGTTATGTAGGACCTTATACAGGAAGGAAGAGATGTGTAGTTGTGGATTGTACCAGCCACCCTGTAGGGCACCTATACAATGATTTAAATGGGGCTTTAATCTATTGAATGCTAGATAGGTCTATAAATCATTGCTAAGTAATATAATGGAGAACTCTAGCATTCAATTGGTTAAAATGTCCATTCAAATCAATTGGGGAATTTTATTTCCCAAATGGTGCAGATGGTTTGAGCTGAAGCTGTACCTCTTTAGCCATCCCCATAAGACCCATATATTATTAATCTCTGTATGTGTGAAATGCTTTAGTCAGAAAACTAACCACATTCATCATCATCAGAGAACTCGCACTGGAGAGAAACCATTTGGATGTTATGAATGTGGGGAATGTTTCAGCCAGAACTCAAGTCCTGTTGAATGATCAATGTGAAAAAATCATACCTTCTTATCTGATACTTTATGGGCTGTAAGTTAAATCATTTAGATTTAAAACCTTACCACATTATCATATTTTAAACAATTTCATGGTAAAGTGTCCTAAAGAGGGGCAATTGAAGTGCAAACTGATTGCACCGCAGGGCAAACAATGACATTTCATATTCAGTACTGGAGGCAGTAGGACATGGTGTAAGTTTAGAGCTCTAGAACTGTGATATGCCTGTACACAAGAGGGAGTCTTTGCAATGTGTGCTTTGTTTTGAGTCCTAATAAAGATATGACATTTTGAACACCATGTCAGTGCTTTTTATCAACAGATAACAGGCTAAAGTAGAGCAATTCTGGGGCAAACACAATTTCCCAAATTTCCAGTTATTTAAATGGGGAATTTTATCCCTTGTATCCTTGAGAGGTCTCCAGCACATGGCAAACCAAACTAATGGACACTTCTTTAGCATACAAAGGGTTAAATGTTCTGTTTATCCCCTTAGTGACACATGATGTGCCAGGACCATCACGCTGGTTCCGGCACTTTAGGACAGGTGACAGTCCTGGCACTTCATGGAATTCTGGGATATCAGCGAGATGCATGGCGCTCTGTCATCCCAGAATTCACTGACTTAAAAAAAAAAGAGCTCCATGGTCCTTACCTGTTTGCCATTCACCGGATCAGGCGGCCGTTTAGGTGTTAAATCAATAAGAGTTTTCATTTGCCCCTATGGTACAGTTGTTGTGCCCAGAATTGCCTTTTACTTAGTACCCCAATATCTCTCCAGGAATACAATTCTGTGCTACAGTAGGTAAAGGAGACTGATTCTCTTTTTGTTCTGCTTCTGCCTATCTCCTATTTACTAACCTATTTCCTGTAACATTCTCCCGTTTGTGCCATTGGGATCACAAAGCCTTGGCAGCTCCACAATTCAAGGAATAAAAAAAAATAAATCAATAGAAACCTGTGTTTGACCCCTTTGGTGTAGCTTGCGTGAGAACAGATTGTTCCACTTTTGACGTAACCCATTGTAGCTGTTGGATAATTATGTATCTAACAGATGTTGCTGCTGCCTGTACATAGACTAGGGCAGGGGCTACCTGCAGACCTCCAATCAGTTCACTAGAAAAGCAGACTCCTACTTGTCTGATTTAATTGTGAGTGCTATAAGTGGTGATTTCTGCTACCATCACAGTGCAACAGGACATATGGGAGAAGAAAAGTCTGCGCTTCTCCATACAGGTTTCCCAAATGTGATCAGCACTCTGCTCTACTTCAAGGACCTGCCAAATTACTAATGTAGTTCTGCAAATCATAATAAGACTATTTGGGCAGAGCGGTTGGTGTTGGTCAAGAACTGTGGACACCATGAATATAACCATTTCTTTAATGTGATCTCAAAACAGGCAGGATAATAGAAAATCCTTAATATGGCTTTTGCTATACCCTTAAAAATAGGATTTTAGTGTTCTTGCTTGTTAAATCCTTTTCTCTTCAGTCAATATGGAACACAAGTACCATGGGGTTGAGTCTCTCCTCCAGGAGGGCAGGGCACATCACAAAAAGATATGGAGACTCCCTTCTCTCCAGTTCAACCCCTGGCCTACTCCCAGAATTCATGTGATAAAAAGCCACAGAAAAATAATAAGTGGGAAAGACGAGAACGTCATTTTTTCAAGCACAGTAAGCTATTCAAATGCCTGTGCTGTGAAAATATACCGGCAAAAAAGAGCCATTATGGGATAAAGATAAGAGGTGTTTTCACCTATAGAAAATGATGAAAACACTATAATATCAATTCAAATGTCTGATTAACCATGAAAATCCGATAAGCCCTAAGCCCCATATCAATACATTCAAAGGATGACAAATATGTCAAACGTTAGTAGAGTTAACCCTATGAGTGGCAGTGGGGTATAATTACCCCACCGGCATTCATAGGGTTAACCCGACTAAGATAAAAAAACAACATCCAATTAAAAAGTAACACCTTTAATCCTGATGTCCAGCAGAGTTCTCAGCTTTCTGGTCCTCTTCTGTTCTTCTGTCCTTCTTTGTTCACTCTTCTGCTTTCTCTTTTCGCTGTAAGTAAAAAGAAACAGTATTACTACAACGCTGTAACTATGCCATCGTTTAACCCTTTGAGTGGCAGGGGGTACGCAATGCGTTGCGTACCTCTCTTGCACTCAAAAGGATTATAACATATATTCATGTGCTCTGAATATACCTCCATGAATATGCCTCCATGTTATGCCCAACTAGTTACAAATGCCATGAATAAATGTCATAAAGTCCATAAATAAATACATAGCTTTTGAATTTGTGTCTCCGCCGATGTGTTTAACCATGGAGGTGGCGGTGACACTGATGAGCCACACAGTTCCCATTCCCATCCTGCATGGGCTAATGCCCGTCTCACACTGAGGGAATTGATACTGAATCTGCCTTTATGTATGGGCAGTCTCACTTACAGTTCCCTCACAGCCATTGGCTTGGATGTTCTTACATACATCCCAGCCAATCAGATTAGAGTGGCTGTTCTTTAAACTGATTGGCTGGGATGTGCGTAAGAACATCCCAGACAATGGCTGTGAGGGAATTGGAAGTGAGACTGTCCATGTATAAAGGCAGTCTCAGTACCAATTCCCTCGGTGTGCGACGGGCATCAACCCGTGCAGGATGGGAATGGGAACTGTGCAGCTCATCAGTGTCTCTGGGGCCGCACACTGCACGGAGACACTAATTAAAAAGCTATGTATTTATTTATGGACTTTATTTATGACATTTATTCATGGCATTTGTAACTAGTTGGGCAATTGTATGGGGCATATTCATGGGAGCATATTTCAGCAAATTAATATATGTTTTAACCCTTTTGAGTGCCAGAGAGGTAAGCAACACATTGCTTTGCAATGCCTTGTGTACCCCTCTGCCACACAAAGGGTTAAATGATGGCATAGTTACTGCGTTATAGTAATACTGTTTCTTTTTACTTATAGCAGGAAGAAAGAAGAGAAGACAGAAGGAGAAGGACAGTGGATGACAGGTAAGTATAAGACATATGAGTTAACAATCGGTGCTTGGCAGTATGTCAAGAATGAGCTAATTTAAACACATTTTAAACACAGATTTTTAGACAATTTGGTTTAAAAGAAAAATTAACCATTTCCTCCCCATCATAGCAATGTCTCTGACAACGTCAGTTGTGCTTTAAGCCGGTAGGACATTTGGATACTGACCAAGACATTTTCTTTTGTCAGTTGGTATCCATTTTGATAACAACAACAACTCTTAGTAGGTACTAATGAAATAGCACCACCTAGTGGACACTGTTGTAGAATTTGATTAAGTATATAAAAAATACATCTCTTCCACAGTTTCATAAGAGCACAGATGCAACCCCCTTCTTCTTTTCCTTCCACATGCTCTTGTCGCTCATTTGCCTCTTCAAGGCCCCTGCAAAGGGGTGCCAGACCTCAGGGAGCAACAGAGACTATCAGTCAATGGTCAAATGAATTTGGTAGTCAGACAAGCCAAATTATTTAGCACGGAGCGGAAGTCAGACAAGCCACAGTGCTTAGCATGGAGCGGGTAGTCAGCCAGGCCAGAGGTCATAAACGGAGAGGGAAATTGGACAAGCCAAGGGTCGGCATGGAGCGGTTAGTCAGCCAGGCCAAAGTCATACATGGAGAGAGTGTAGTCAGACAAGCCCAAGGTCATACACGGAGCGGGTAGTCAGACAAGGCCAAGGTCATACACGGAGCAGACAATCGGCTAGGCAAGAGGTTCAGGCACAAATCGGTAGTCAGACGGAGCCAGGGTCATACACAAATCAGATTCAGTAGCCAGGAAGACTCAGAAAGCATTCAGGTACACCACTAAAGGGCGCTGAGGCAATGATGGAAAGCAGCATATAAGGTCTCTATTGGAGGCGGAGTCACATAGCTCAATCAAAGTGGAAACTATAAAAAATAGTGAGCGCTCAGAATGACGAGCGAGTGACCAGGAAGCAGTCACCCACCATGCTGCCACCAGGTAACCAAAGGAAAGCGAATAGGCCAGTAGGAGCGCCAGAATTACGGGACTGACCAAGTCTGCAAACCACGCACTGCTGGGCCCGAATGGAGCAATCAGAATAACCTTCCCTGTCAGACTGACTCAGCTGATGATTAACCAACTGCCATTACTTCTCAGTAGCCATGGTTACACACTGGATTGTTAGCAGCCAATCCCTTCTTAGCTATTTAAAGCAGCTAGGCTCACTTCCTCCTTGCCCTTGTGTTTGTTTATGGCTGCAAGTGTGTTCTCCAGTGTTCCTGATTATCCATGCATGACCTGACTTACTCTGACGTCCCTTCTGACTCCTGACTCCTGGCTTGTTACTAACATCGCTGACCTCCACATTCCTGACCCTGGCTTGTCTGAGTACCTGTCTTGGTTCCTGACCCTGGCTTGTCTTTTGATTTACGCTCTTGGATAACTATTTTGCTTTGTCTGTCTGGTTCCTGGTCCCTAACACCCTGGTTGCCATGAGGTCTATCGCTGGGACCCCCCCCAGTGTTATAATATCAGGTAAAACTCTTCTGGATGGAGTTCCAATTTCCTGGATCTATGTCTTTGTGACTTAGAAAGTCTGCGCATTTTCCACTCTTTATGAATGGCTGGAACCTGTGAATTTGTCCAGTTGAGGAGATCTTTCACCTCTCTCCATACTATCTGTCTGTGGGTGCCCCCTTGGTGACTGATGTATGCCAGAGCTCCAGAATGTTGATGAACAGCAGCGTCTCTTATCCTGTTCACCTGCCCTTGGTACCCAGGTGCCCTAGGACTGCAACCCAGCCCCTCAAGCTGGTATCCATTGTTACCAAAGCCCACTCTGGAATCACGAAGGGTCTTCCTCTCCTCAGGGCCAAAGGAGCCATCACTGGAGGCCCTCCCTGGCCTACAGAGACAGAGTCATCTGGTAAAAGAGATGCTCCAAATTTCTGGACCAAAACCTGAGTATGTCCCTCTGAAGTTCCATCATGTGGAACCAAAAGTAAGGGACTGCTTCCAGAGCAGACACCAAAAGATCCATGACATGTATGTAGTCCTTGATCATGGCTGATGGCCACTCCAGAGCCTGAGACACATCCCAGAACAGAATAGGACTCATCTCCTCTATGAGAAAGACTCTCCCATGAAAGTATCATACTTCATGCCAAGAAACTCCAGAACCCGGGTTGGAATTGGAGAAGACTTATTAAAATTGAGAAGCCATTATTTTTGTGAAGATTCTGGGTGCCAAAGCCAGGCCAAACAGCAATGATTGGAGACAAAAGCAAAACTCAGGTATTGTTGGTTACCCGGGTCGATCAGGACATACAGATACGTGCTCTGAAGTGCCAGAGAGGCTAGGTACTCCCCTGGGCACACAGCTGCAATGACAGAATGCAAACATTCTATCGAAGCAAATAGCGACCATGTAGTGGTTGAGATATTTGATGTCCAGAAGAGGGTAATAGCCTCTGTCCTTCTTGGGAACCACAAAAAATTAAATAAAAACCTGAAAAGTGCTCTTGGCCTGGGACTGGCACCAGTACCTGCTTTTCCAGTAGAGTGGCTATAGCCTTGTAGAACAAGCACTGTCTGGGTTCCTTGTAACCCTTTGAGGAAAAGTAACGATTTGGAGGAAGGGATTTGAAATCTATGTGGTACCCTTATGATACAACCCGCAAAACCCACTGGTCTATTATGGATGAGCAGAAATGGCCTCCTACTGGCAACAACAGACCAGGATACCGAGAGTCATGCAGAGGTTGGTTTGTCAGACTTAGCCTTTGAAGCTGATCGTCTGGGCTGCCAGGATTGTCTGGGCTTTTGCTGCAGAGAGCGTCTGAGAGAGTTGTGCCCTCTGCACCCTATTTTCACTGGGGAACAAAAGCCATATTATTTCCCTCAAGAAAAAAAACAAATCTTAAGTCGCAAGGTATGGCGTGCAGCAGATTTGGCTGAGAACCTGGCCACATCAAACAAAGCCTTGGTGATGTAAGCACTGGCTTTTGTGATATTGGCAAACCAAAACCAATAAGCCCTCTTTAGCATCTGAGAGTTGTTCACCCCAAACCGCTACAGCCTTGTTGAACCAGGCATAGGTGAATATAGGCCTCAATGCCAACCTGTTAGCCAAAAAGTTGGTTTTGAGTAAGGAGAGAAACGTCTTATCAGCCTGGTCTTTAACCTCGCAGCATCTGCAAGGGGAAGGGCAGTATTTTTTGCCAAACATGAGATAGGGTGGTCAATGGCAGCGGGAGAACTCCACTGCACCAGAGCCTCAGCCATAAAAGGGTATCACTTAGAGAAGTGTTTCTTAAGGAAAAGTCTCTTATCAGCAGTTTTCCACTCATCCATAAGGATTTGATCACGGATGTTATTGGGTGGAACAGGTTAAGTCTTCCTGCACCTCTGGAAAATGTCCGGAGAGGGAGATCCCATATCTGTGGTGTCAGAGACCTGAACAGTCTCTAGCACAGCCTTGATGAGCCCCTCCGCTGAGAGGATTAGATCAGTCTCATATGAATCTGTATAAGAATAGGAATAATCCATATCCTCATGCTCATCACCTCTGATGCCAGTTCTTCCTCAAAGGAAGCCCCTAGTAACCTGAGTGTGCCCATTGAATACAGGTTCAACCTGTTTTAAGGTGGGCATGGGTTTCCAAGAATGTAGAGCCCCCTGAACTGATGAAGAGATTTGTGGCACTGAAGTGAGTAGTGTCTTAACCCATGGAGGCTTTTGTTCAGTGCTAGAGGGGTCTACTGGTATAGTAGGGGCCACAGCACATGAGGGGCATAGAGACCCTGAATATTCCCTTGGTAGACCTGTATGGCATGAGGAGCAGTGAGTGAGGGGGGTACGGGAAGCCCCTGAATCTTTTGCCTTGAATCACTCAGTGTCAAACATGTCTCTGAGAAAATGCTCACAATCTAGAAAAACTAGATTAATAACCCCAGAATAGAGGTAGCACCCCTAAATACCCAGAAATCCACTTAGCTGGTTGGGCCCAAAAACAGCCTTGCCCTGAAAAGTCAAGGACATCAGTGACTTCTTAGAAGATTGGTCTGCAGACCAAATCTTAAGTTACAAGGTGTGACGTGCAGTGGATTTGACTGAGAACCTGGCCACATCAAACAAAGACTTGGTGATGTAAGCACTGACTTCAGTGATATTGGCAAACCAAAACCAATAAACCCTCGTTAGCATCTGAGAGTTGTAAACCCCAAACCGCTGCAGCTTTGTTGAACCAAACATAGGCGAAAATAGGCCTCAATGCCAACCTGTTGTAACGGGATGACTTTGGAATACATTTATCATGCAATTCTAAAGTGTTTTTTGAGATGTAATCAGTTATGTTTTTCTGAATATGAGGGACAGTATAGGAATGTGAGTGAGAGAACAGGAATAAGTGCAGGAGAGTTATCATTAGCAGTATAAGTGTTAATTACCTTGTGGAATTGTGAATATTAGTGGATCTGAGTAAACAAAATCATGTTTCCCACCCTATTATAGACACATTTTTAACCCTTTGAGTGCCACTGAAAGGGTTAAATAGATGGCAACCTCAAGTCTACATAGTGTGGTTATTGCTGTAATACAAGAAGATCTGTATTTGAAAATATGAACAACAACCATTAATGGGCCAATAAATTCGCTGTCACATTTCCGTCAGAATGAGCCATAGTCATACCTGGGAACTTTCCAAATGAGCTGACCCTGAGATCTTTGGAATATTAACCCTCAAAGCTTCCTATAATGCAGATTTTATGCAATACGTACCTGTTGCTCTAACTCGGAGGTGCTCCAATCGGTCTGCAAGGAACCTTTAACAAGTTACAACTTAGAGATTTCACTGCCTAAACACAAAGAAGACCAGCAGGACATGTCCTACTGCTTTTCTGGTACAAATGGCACCAGTTTAGATACTAAGGAAACATTTAATGGTGGCAAATCTTGTAGTAGGTATCACAGACCTCTCTCACCCTGAGAATTTGGCCCTTCACCCTGAGACCCTGACATTTGGGTCTAAACCGTGAGAGTTCCCAGGAATGGCCATAGTATGATGGATGATGATGAACAGGGTGGATGATAATGAAGAGTTGATAGAGGATATTTATGGTGCTATGAAGATGAAGGTGGCGATGAAGGCATTTCTGGTTATTTAGAAGCCTTTGTTGCTGCTTCCCTTTAGTGGGTCCACATCCCCAAACTGAAAATTTTAATAAATAAATAAGAGAATCAGTGTAGGGAGAGATTGCCCAAGTTGCTAAATTAGGACAAACTAGCAATACAGTTGCTACTTAATACACTAGCTGTTAACAACAACACTCACCAAGCCTCATTAGGACCGGAGGATCTGGTGCAGCTCTCCACAACCGCAGCCGCGATTCCACAAACGAGAAGACAACAGGAGGAAAGCGCACCCAGATCCACCGAAGAATCTCAGCCAAATCCAAAATTAAGAATATCTCAAAATATTTTTTATTCGATAATGTTAAAAACCACCATGAATGAATACAGAATTAAAGAGATGCGCTGGACTGCGCCTAACACGTTTCGTGATGACAACAGCACCACTTAATCATAGGCTTCACGAAACGCTTTAGGCGTAGTCCAGCGCATCTCTTTAATTCTGTATTCATTCATGGTTGTTTTTAACATTATCGAATAAAAAATATTTTGAAATATTCTTAATTTTGGATTTGGCTGAGATTCTTCGGTGGATCTGGGTACGCTTTCCTCCTGCTGTCCTCTCACATTGCTAAATTAGATAGAAAGCAGACTTGTGCGAATTCATTCGGAGACATTTGGATTTTGTCGAAAATGGGGTCATTCAGAGACATTCGGCCAATCCGAAACTCAAGGGTCATTCGAAAATAATGATCCGACTCCGAACAGCCCAGGACCGAAATTCGAAACTTTCGGAAGTTTAGGCAATCGACAAATTTCCAAAAGTTTTGACTACTTTCGACCAGGACTGTTTTGTACTTACTGTGCGCATTCAATTACTTTCCCTCCATAATTTTCCCTCCATGTCTCTAGTCCAATTCCATTCTCCGTTTCATGCACTACTTCCCTCTTTTGTCTGTATTCCAATAGCCTTCTTCGTTTCATGATGGGGGTTGGACTAATGACACAGTCACACAGACAGACAGCCTGCATTTCCTCATTGCGTTGTTGGAGCTCAGAGAGAGAAGAAGATATTAGAGAGTGTCCAGTTGTTGTGTAGGCAGGCAGGTAGCATTAGGCTAGGCATAGGTAGGCAGCCAGCATTAGTTCCAGTTATTGCCACTGCAAGAGCGAGTGATATTTGTTCCTGTGCAAAATATAAAAAAATATTAGGTATTTGTTTGAATACAGGGCCGGCCCTTACATGGGTCCCAATGGGTCCATGGACCCAGGTGGCACTTTGACAGGGGCGGCAATTTGCCGTCCCATAGCATGTTTATTTTGTGCGCTTCCGCCAGTTCTGTGTTGCAGGGTGTCCCATCAGTGTGACTGTCAGCAGCCGGGCAGCCCTATGCTCACTCAGTGGCGATGCCTGCTGGCTGCTTCAGTGACGTGAATTATGTGATAGTGAAACATTATGACTATTTTGTATTGTTTATCGCCCACCTAAAGTCAAGACTTGAGTAAATAGGTCTACCATCCCAGATTTGCTAGAGAGGTTTTACAAATACAGGAGGGTGCCCCCTGTACGAAATGAGTCTAAACATTTGGGATCCCTAGTATGAGTGCACGACAGTGCATGATGTGTCCTGAACAGGATTGCTGTGAGGTGTCTCCACCTGGAAGGTGCTGGCCGGGCTGAGCTTCAATATTGTGACGAGTGACCAACTAAGAGCACCGTGCCAGACTTAATCTGCAGCCATAGCATCACCCCCTCCTACTCTCCGGGTCCCGCTGACTGGCAATAACAGGTGAGTCACTAAGAGATCTGAAGCCTTTCTGGAAGGGGCTAGGTATTACTTGGGGGAGTTGCCTCGTGTGTAAATAATTTCTAGGTGGGAGATGAATGTGCATCACTTATGTGTTTCCTAACAGTAGTTAGAATACAACTCCCATCATCCCCTGATTATGACGTTGGGAAATGCCCAGCAATTACCGTAGAGCCCTGTATCGCACACTCACGGAAAACGGTGATATTGCTATACTAAGACAATGCTGTGGACCCCTCTTCAGTATAGATGTCAAGTATTTTTTTTTATTTCTCTCCTGTGATGCAGTTCGTTCAGAACAGAATGTCTCAATTTTTCTTTTTAACACATTACATCTATCACATTACAATCATTGATGTTTATTCTTGATGTAGTATGAAACACTGCAATGTATATACACATAGACGTATCTGATATGAGGGGAAATCAGGATAGGAAAATGAGAGAGAGGAATTTGGGTACTAAAGAAGGACAGTAGGGTAGGAGGCTGGTACCAGAAAATGAAACCTTAATCTTTACCCATGTACTAACATAGAATGTGACATGTAGTTTGTCCATGTTCGAGTCGACCACTTATGTTGAGTAGGATGTGACAGGCATGGGTTTTCGATGTTCGAGCATGTGCTAAATTGAATGACAGGCATGGGTTTTCGATGTTCGAGCATATGCTATATTGAAGGACAGGCATGGGGTTTCGATGTTCGAACATATGCTAAATTGAATGACAGGCATGGGTTTTCGATGTTCGACGTTTGCATTGTGACTGGCATCCCATGCTGGAGTAGAGATGACATGCACAGACTGGCAATGTATGACAATGTCCGTTTTTGGGATGGATCTTTTTCTAAATGCACACCCTTTCTGCAAAGAATGATAGCAGCGTGCACGGAGGCGCACTGCTATAAGTTAACCCATGTTAAATTCGGCCGAATAATTCGGAATGGATCAGAATTTCGTTTGACTCGAATAGGTCCGGTCCGAAATTATGATCATCCGAATTAGAAAAAAAAAATTTGTCCGAATTTTACCGAAAATTTTGCCCGTGCGCAAGTCTAATAGAAAGAGAGATAGATACACACTAAAGAAACCACTGAAAGAGAGAACATGCCAGGTACAGACTGATAGAGAGAGACAGGTTTGGAAGAAACAGACATAGCGAGAGAGCCTCTGAATGAGAGGAGCCAGAAAGAGCGCCTTCAAGTGAGAGTAAGCCTGCAAGAGAGTGCATCAGTGTGTGTGTGAGTGCATGTGAGAGCACAATAAAGAGTTGAACAGGGGGCAGCAAGAGTGAGAGAGCACAACTGAATGAGCATAACAGCATTAGAGACAAAGTATGTGAATTACATTGTGTGATGGTTTCAGATACATTTATGGTGAGCATGAGGGATTGTATGGGAGTGAATGAGTCTGTGAGTGCATGAATTAGTATGTAAAAGTGATCCTGAGTATGATAAATCATGAGTAAGGGATCATTAGTGATTCTATGTGTGAGTGAACTTGAGTGATTCTGTACATTAGTGGGCATGACAGAGTAAGTGTGAGTGAGAATAAAGTATCATGAAATAACCTGATCCTGAGTAAGCTGTACAAACATGAATGAAGACAACCTTTTGTTGACTGTGATTAAATACGAGCATGAGAAATAATGAACATGCCTATGAGTGTGTGCTAATGTGAAATATTCTGTCCTTTATATTGTTTGATACTTTTCCTACATTTATCATGAAAAAGTGAGGTTTTATGATTATGAGGGACAGTATAGGAATGTGAGTAAGAGAACAGGAATGAGTGCATGTTAGTGACCCTCAGGAGACAGGAGCAACTGAGCATTAGCAGTTTTAAGTGTGAGTAGTTGTGAGTGACTGTTAGTGGGACTGCATTAACAAAATTGGGATTCCCATCCGTATTATAAATGAATATCTAAATAAATGGCGACCACAAGTTACAAAGAGTCTGTATATCACTGTAATACCAGAATATATGTAAGTGAAATTTGAACAACCATCAGTAATGGGTCAATAAAGTCTTGGTCATAGTTCAGTGTGAATGATCCATAGTATGATGGATGATGGTGACCATGGTGGATGATAATGAAGAGATGCTCAAGGAACTTTATGGTGCTATGAAGATGAAGGTGATGATGAAGGCATTTCTGGCTACTTAGAGGCCCCTGATGCTCCTCCCCTTTAGTGGATCCAGATCCTCCAACTGAAAAGTAAAAAAATAATAAAATAATCAATGTAAAGGGAGATTGCCAAAATTGCTAAAACAGAGACAGAGTAAAAAGAGATACAGTTTGAAAGAATGAGTCAGACATAGACTGAAAGAGAGAAACTAAATGAGAGGCATTAGAAAGAGACCCTGCTGGAGAGAGGAAGTATGTAAGAGAGTGCATCAGTGTGTGTGTGTGAGAGTGCAAGTGAAAGTACAATACAGATAGCTGAAGAGTGGGAGAGTGAGTGAGAGAGGACAAGTGAGTGAGCACAAGAGCATAAGAGACAGAGACAGGAAGCAAAGGAAAAGCTTGAAAGAGTGCAACATTGAGAGTTCAGGAGACAGCATGAGAGAGGGCAAGAGAAAATGAGAAAAACACAGAGCGAGACACAGAGTATAAGAGGTAGACAGAGTGAGTGAGACAGAGAGTGACACTGTGGTATTGTCTGTGTATAAGAAACAGACAGATAAAACAACAGAGACAGAGCAAGAGTGTGAAAGAGACAGATAAAGGGCCAGATTTAAAGGCAGTCGATAGCCCAAAACACAGGTGCTGGCATTTTTTCGAGCACAGTAAGTGATTTAAAGATCAGTGCTATGGAAAAATGCCGGCAAAAACTCCCTATCGGTCGCTAAATTAACATGTGTTTTGGCTCAATGAAAAGTAAAAAAATGCTTTAAGTTGCCATTTAAAGGATTGCGTTAGCTGTTAAGATCCGATAAGGGACTCACTTTATCGCATAAAATTTAAGACCCTGTTTTTTTTTTTACTAAAGTCCTTAATCGGATATTTAGTTAGCCGAAGCAGCTTTTAAAAGGCAAAAAAAAAAGTCTAAGTCCGCAGTGGATATATTAATATGGGGCCCTAAGCCCCATATCAATACATTCAAAGTGCCTAAAAAAGTGTCCAAAGTTATTAGAATTCGTATCCATTTGAAGTGACGCATGTAAAGTTTTGTATCATAAAATGACACATGTATTCGGCCGCGTCATTTAAAGTGTCGCAATTAAAGTTATGCGTCTTAAAGTGTAGCAAATTCTACATTTCACGTTGTTCCAAATGGCGCATTCACCATATCGTGCAACAACATGTCACAGCATTAAGGATGCAATATTGGTGCATTAATGACGCAAAGTGGGTGCAATATGGGTGCAATATTGGTGCAATATGGAAGCAATATGGGTGCAATATGGGTGTAATATGGGTGCAATATGGCTGCAATAATGGTGCATTATGGGTACAATAAGGACACATTAAGGATTCAATATGGGTGTAATAATGGTGCGATATGGCTGCAATATGGGTGCAATAAGGACACATTAAGGATACAATATGAGTGCAATATGGATGCAATATGGGCGTAATATGAATGCAATATGGGTGCAATATTAGAGCAATAATGGGGCAATATGGGTGTGGAGGCAATATGGGTGCAATATTGGTTCAATATGGGTGCAATATGGATGAAATATGGGTGCAATATTGGTGCAATAAGGACACATTAAGGATGCAATATGGGTGCAATATTGGTGCAATATTGATGCAAATTGGCTGCAAGATGGATGCAATATGGGTGCAATAATGACGCAAATTGGGTGCAATATTGGTGCAATAATGACGCAAATTGGGTGCAATATCAATGCAATATTGGTGCAATATGGGTGCAATAATGACGCAAATTGGGTGCAATATGGGTGTAATATTGCACCAATATTGCACTCAATTTGCATAATTATTGCACCAATATTGCACCCATATTGCTTCCATATTGCACCTTTATTGCACCAATATTGCACCCAATTTGCATCATTAATGCACCAATATTGCGTCCTTAAGACACATAACTTTAATTGCGACACTTTAAATGACACGGCCGAATTGATGCGTCATTTTATGACGCAAAACTTTACATGCGTCACTTTGATAGTAAACCATTAGAATTAACCCTATGAGTGCCAGTGGGGTATAACTACCCAGCCGGCATTCATAGGGTTAACCCGACTAAGTAAAGCAACATCGCATTACAAGTAACAGTCACTTACCATTAATCCTGATGTCCAGCTGAGTCTTCGGAATCCTGGTCATCTTCTGTCCTTCTTTCTTCTCTTCAGTCTTCTTGCTGTAAAAGAAAAGAAAGGTATAAGTATAATGCAGAAATATCCGGAACACTAATACATAGTTTAACCCCTTTGTGAATTGCAAAACTTTGCGCACCCCTCTGGGGCTCAAAAGGATTAAAACATGTATTATTGTGCTGTTTGTGAATATGCCTCCATTTAATCAAATATGTCCGACATGTTAAAAATGCCAGAAATGTCATGATTAAAATGTCAGAAATGTAATGATTAAAATGCCTTAAATAACTGTATGCTATAACAAAATACATAGCTTAAATTTTTCATATCTTCACTGCTATGTACGGATGCAGAGTTGGTGGTAGCGGAGACAGTGATGCGTGGCACAGTCTCCATTCCTGTCCTGCACAGGCCAATGCCCATTACACACTGAGTGAACTGGAAGTGAAACTGCCTTTATAAATGGGCAGTCTCACTTCCAATTCCCTCACAGCCATTGGCAATCAGTTTAAAGAACAGCCGCTCGACTCTGATTGGCTGAGATGTGTTAAGCACGTATGGGAGAGCACCTGGATAGTCCGACCATGGCTCGTACAGTCCTTGCACAGACACATGGCAGGACATGTCTCACGTTCCCGATGAAGAGCTAAACCAGCCCCTCACATCACACAGATTTATACCCTTCTCACCCACTGATCAGAATGCTTTGACCTATCAGATTACACGGTTAGTGTCAACAACCCACGTCGCCATTACATGACTAGCTCGTGCTCTGTGGCTGTGAGGGTTAATGCAGTCTGCAAAAATCAGTATTTCTGTTAGTGTTACATGGCCTTGAAAAATGTAACATAATGTAACTTACTGAAGTCCATGCACAGACGTGCCTAATATAAGGTGACCACATATCCCTTTAACACAGGGATTTAAAAGTGTCCCTGATTTAAAGGGATATGTGGTCACCTTATCCTAATAAACATGTTATGCACAGAAGATGTGTAAGAAAAGCATGAGCCCCTTATAAACCAAGTATATTTCTGTTTTTAATTGATTTATAATCAAATTTATTGTCACTCTGTAAGCGCAAAGAAAGTTTATTTTACTGGGAGGACCAATTGGCACTCCAGCTCTTAATGGAACGCAGCCAGGCTGATGATAGAGTTGGTAAGACAGCTGGTTGCGTGCACAGCTCTGGGGCTGGTTGGGTGGGTCAGTTGCTTTCAGAATGCTAGAACTGAAGGTATTTAACCCCTTAACGACCAGCGGTCCCGTGGTGTGTGGTCCTTTAAGGACCAGATAGGGAATTTCGGTGTGCCGCTCCACGTGACTGATCATGTGTGCCAGCACGCCGAACGGAGGGACTGAAAGAGATAGCTCCAGTCTTGGAGCGATCAAATTCAGTCCCTGGTATTACTCACCATGCTCCTGCAAGAGCGCGGTGAGTAATAGTACGTGACGTACCAGGACAGTCACTGGTCCTTAAGTGCCAGACCAGCGTGACGGTCTGGGTACGTCACCGGACGCGAAGGGGTTAAACATGCTTTTTTTATCATGTTTATATTACGCTATTTATGCTTTTTGTGCTATATGCTTTATGCTGATTTCCTGACGCTGTGTCCACCTTTGGAAAAATACATTTGTATTATAGCTAATAAAGATACTATATATCCAACTACCATCAATATTGCTGTTTATTATATAGAGAAAGATTATCTTGGAGTGAAATTGTGATAACTAGCTGGTTACACATTCTTAATCCAGTGAGTACCAAATGAATGGGGGCTCTTTAATATTCACAATACAGACTGTACCGGATTTACATCTCCGGAGTCTGTAGGTACAGAAATCTGAAGCCCCCCCACCCCCTCTCCATTGGCCATGTCCACTGGACACCTCCACAATGCTCCTAATCTCCACATTGCCCCCATCAGCTCCATATTGCCCCCATCTGCTCCATATTGTCCCCATCTGCTCCATGTTGCCCTTGCCTCCCCCTCCCCTGCAGTCTGTTTCCTACCTCCCTGGCAGGAGAGATCTGTGCCTCCTTTGACACTGCCCTGTAGCTGCTGGAGCTCCCTCGTGGTCTTCTGTTCAGTAATGCAGAGCGCTGGGAGATGATGTCATCTCCCAGCACTCTGCATTACTAAAAAGCCAACGAAGGAGCTCAGCAACTACAGGACTGTGTCAAAGGAGGCACAGATCTCTCCTGCCTGGGAGGTAGGAAACAGACTGCAGGGGAGGGGGAGGCAATGTGAGAGCAATATGGAGCGGGCGCCGGGTGGGGAGTTATTAATATTGCCACTGCGCAGCCAGGGAGGCAAATTTAATTAAAAAAAAAAACTATACCAATGACAGGCGCCCCTCTGTGGAGTGCGCCTGTAGGCAGATGCCTACTCTGCCTTGTTATAAACCCGGCCCTGAATACAGATCTACTCTTAGAGAATGCTTGCACCTTTTTTCTCTCTTTTCTTGTCTACAGCCCCTTATTAACCCCTGATTAAGTAACACAAAACCCTTATTGACGTGCCAGGAACATTGTGGGTCTTTAAGGGGTTAAATACCTATACATCTTAGCCCACAATCTCTTATGATTACAGTCAAGTGTTATATTTAACCCTATCAGTGACTGAGCATTGTCAACCACTGCATTGGTGGATACCCCTCTGGCAATCAAAGGGTTAATTGAAATGAGATTATTTATACCTAAGTAAGAAATATACTTTTCTCTCCAATGAAAACGAATGTTTCCTCTTATTCTTTTCTTTGTCAGCGTATCTAGACTTATTTAAAATAACTCTGATTTATCCTCATTTATCTATAAACCCACTGTCTCTTTAAACTGTATCAGACTAGTCAATAGATTTGGTAAATAGACACAGGGGTTATCCTAGGTATTACCATAATGCTCTGCCTGTGGGTCATTCCATGGGCCATGAAATTATTCCATCTTGGTATCAGGACCAGTGAAACCCAGACAGAAGCCAAAAAAAGCAAAGAGGTAGCAACCCAATGCTGAGGTAAGGAGGGTGGGGGAATATGCTGGGCCACAAGGCATTTAGAAAGTTTTATTCTATGGAGAATCACAAGTTAGCAGTCAGGGGGGTCACATGTGGTCCGCTGGTCTCATTTTTTACTAGATAGATAGCATCAGCTGTATACAATAACACCTAACCATAAACACACATGTAGTACCAAAGCAGAAATCACAATATTTGTATTTGTAATAAATATTAAATTTACAATTTATATGGAAGTGCTCGTTATACATCCATTTCCACCTTGTGAGAAATTTATCAGATATTTTAGCTCCATTCAGTAGAGACTGCATCAACCCTGGATAGAGGGAGATGTTGTGAGAGCTTAAAGGAGCAGTAAACACTTTTTATGAAAACACATATTTTATAGAGCTTTTCCTGCTGAATAAAACAAGGTCACTCCCATCACTGTCAGTTGTTTTATTCAAAATTATGGCAGTTCAAATAACCAGGAACTGAATTTACTGTGTTTACTTCCTGATAGTTCTAACTGACAGGAAGTGACAGGCCGTTTCTATCACATTCTGTGGAGAACTGTATGTCTCTGACTTTCCTTTCCATTAGAATCTAACAGGAAATCTAATTAGAATTTGACCACTAGAGGGCACTGCTAATGTAGAAAAACCATGGGTTTAAACTGTAATAACTCTGGAAATATAAATCTCATGGCAGTGGGAGTACCTTTATTTTACTCAGTTGGAAAATCCCTATAATATATATTTTTTCATAAAAAAAAGTTTACTGCTCCTTTAAAAGAAACATCAGACGCATATCTGGGAGGAACCATGTGGAAGCAGAGTGAAACAGGTGGATGAGGAGTAACAGAGGGCACCATCACTGGGGGTTATGTAGCAGAGGCGTTTACACCTTGAGGCTGCAACTGCCCTAAAAAAAAGGTGAGTATAACAACCATACAAAAGGAGGTGTCTCAATGCACAGTGAAGGAACAAGGTGTTCAGCATCACCGTGAAGGTGTTTTACCATGATTGGACTATTAACCCCTTAAGGACCGGGAAAATCAGAGGTGGATTTGACGTAAGGACCAGAGCAATTCTGACCTTTTTGACTATGTCTTGGTTCAACAGTGTTTTCCCTCTAAGTCTTTTATTCCACCCCCATAAATGATATACTGTTGTTGTTTTTTTACAAACAAATAGGGCTTTCATTTCATACCCCACTTATATGGATAACCCACCATTTACTTTATTAAAATTAAAGAAAAAAGGTAAAAAACCCCACCATTTTTGTTTCTTCTCTTGGGATCAATTGGGCGCAAAGGGTTAAATTTTTATGGAGACTGCAAGAAAGGTATGACCGGTCAGTCATACCTACAAAATGTGCCGTTTAAAGTGGCCACTGTCCCCCCTGGGTGAAAGTCCCCATTTCCCTTTTTTCCCACTTTTTTGTTCATTACATTTGGCGGTGTGTGTAAGTGTATTACATGACTCCACAACAATCACACTTACAATTTTGTTTCTTGAGATGTTTTTTTTTTTAATTATTTTATTTGTAAAAAAAAAAAAAGTGTTTTGTTTTTATTTAAAAAAAAAAAAAGTGTATTTAGCAGGTCAGAAATTGACCTGCATTCAGCCATCCTCCTGCACCAGCAGTGAAGGGGTTAACACCCCCAGCTGCTGTATTTTTTATTTCCACTAGGTGTCTCCTCTCTGCTTCTCTGTCACTTAGTTTGATGTAAGGGACTCATTGGCAGAGAGGAGACACTAGAGGTAGTAAGTAGCACTGCCTCATTCATTGATTTAGAATGCCTGTACATGTGATCGCTGATGCAGCGATCACATGACCTGGCACAACTGACAGGGGCTGAGACTGAATGGTCCAGTACTGGTCCGCTTAGTCTCAGTGCACTGTGGCGCGCTTCTACCACTTAACACTTGACGTACCAGGACAGTCACTGGTCCTTAAAGCAAATTTACCCTTGACGGTCCTGGTACGTCAAAGGTCGCTAAGGGGTTAAACACTTAGAGCATGCGCACCCTCTCTCTTTTTTTGTATTTTTTCATGTAGTATCAAAGGCTTCACATTTTAATGAGATCTCCTTCCTTACTCAGGGATGTGACAACATAAACCTGAGGTGTGTGCTCATTTACATGTGTAAGAAATAGTAAATATATGAGGACAAAGGGCCAGGTGGTGCCCATCACTCTTCTTCTTAATCTGATCAGTTGGCACTTAAAGAGAACACACCCCAGAACATGTATAAAAAGAGACATAAATCTCAGTAAGAGGATATGTATTGGAGAGAGACTTCAAGCAGGATCTCCTGGAAAGAGACCAGAGCTGAGAGGACTTCATCCCTACAGAGCACCACCTGGTGTTGGTAAATAGACATTACACCTCTGTGTATCCTCATCATGTTATGTCTCTCTTTATATTAGGATTAGCAATTTGCTGTGTTCAGTAGATGATGGTGACGATTATGATGTAATTATAACAACTGGAGAAATTTTGGATCAAGCCATCCACACCACTGGGAACAATGACAAATTTTCCCGATTCCCATTGATTTAAATGGCCTGTTTAACCCTTTGAATGCTAGTAAGGTCTGCACCACACACTGCAAATTAATGTCTCATATAGTGAACTTGGTTTGCCCCAGAATTGCTCCAGGTCTCCTTAGTATATCTGCCCCTATTGCTTTCTGTTATCAATATTCTCATTTCATCTCTATACTGTTGTTTTATTATTAACAATATCATCATTACATTATACATTTCACTGCATTTTTACTATATAACAATATTCTCATTCCATCTCTATCTATACTGTTTTATTATTAACAATATCCTAATTTACCCTTTCAGTGCCAGAGGGGTACACAATGCATTGCACACCCTTCTGGCACTGAAAGGATTGGATGATACATTTCTCTGTCTCTTTCTTGTGTAACAATAGTGAAATCTTGATGACTCATTTTGCTTCCTATACACTGCGGTTTTATAACCTGATGTAGTAACACTATTAATCTGGTGATGTTCTCCCAGTACACCAGTAGGGGGCAAGAAGAAAAGGAGAAACGCACAGCGCCAATTCCCCATAAAACATACTTTCAAATGTAACATAAGAACTCAAGTGGATAAGCAAAGATAGCAGCTAGAAATAAAGGGGCTCTCAAACCCCAAAATGTAAATCCAAAGCCTTAAAACAATAGGCTATAACAAAAAAGGAAACCTGTGCTCCTCCATACAAATGTGCACCCTGTATAGAGCATGTATCATATCACTGCTCGCTTCTCCATATCTCCCTTTTCTCATTCTAGCTGCCTATCACTATATTCTGTTAAATTTCACAATTATAAATGACACAATTTAATTATATTTCATTTTTTACTAGCACATCTATTATTACTAGTAAGGAGGCTTTTAAATGCATGTTTTTTGGTCCTAAAGCCTTTTTGCAGTTCAAAGTAACTGCAAACCCCCATGTGGCCTGTGGGGATGGGTGGATGGTACCAATAAAGAGGACTGAAAGCTTTTTGGTCCTCTTGGGCTTCCACCCACTCACTGCAGGTCACTACTGCTGGAACGCAGGTGAGTGCTATCCTGGAGATGTATATTTTGTGTTAATGTTTTTAACCCCTTCCCGACAGTGGACGTACCAGGTACATCCCGGAAATCTGGATCCCCGCACGGCTGCACGCCGTTCGGGGACTCCGGAATCATTTGGCAAAAAAAAAAAAATGTTAGCCGGGCGTTAAGTGACGGCCACGTGTGCACGTGCGCGTGTGGTAAATGGGCTCATCGTGTTTTATATACAATAATTCCTCAGGCGAAATTGTGCTTTTAGAATGTGGTTTTAAATGATTTATCTAAATAAATGCTCAGACCTCAGGAGAAATTTTATAAAAAAAAAAAAAAAAATTATAAAAAATCCAAACATTTATGTATATGTACTCACCTGAATTTGAGGTAGCTCTATGGGGTGGCTGAGCTTATATATATTTTGGAAAAAAACTGCACTAAAGCCTGAAATTTATTAACACAGTTATATGATATATGTCAATACAGGGTGAACATTTGGATAATTTGTATGGAGGAGCGCAGGTTTCCTTTTTCTGTTTTATCCAGTGGGGGGCAGTAGGTGATCCTAGGGCCTCACGGGTCCCCAGAGGATTCCCTGTGTCCCCAGTCCATTCTCTGGTGCAGTGGGAAGAGGAGATCATCTCTCTAGCACATCACGTAGGGACTATTTTTTGACCCCAAATCACAAATTCTCATTACTTTGCACCAAAATGTTCCTCCATTTACTCATACACTATTATACTTTAACCCCTTGGATGCTAGAGAGTTCTCCACAGGATGCTGAAACTGCAGTATAGTAGGAATTTAACCCTTTGAGTGCCAGTGAGGTATCCAACTTTTTGCAATGCATTGGATACCCATCTGGCATGCAGAGGGTTAAAGTGGGTCATTGGATTTTACAATGTATCTTTGATGGAGAAATTGTTAATGCCATGATGTTAGTGAATTGTACGTGTTTATCTGAATTAGGAAATGTTTGCTCTACTGTATTGGACACATGACATCCATGTCACAAAGGGGACATAGCTAAACTGTCCACCATGTTATGAGGGGATTGGTGATTAGTCACTTACATGTATCTGGCTGAGTGTGATGTTAATTTACACCTGTTAGATGTCATCAGGACCCATCAAAAGGAAACTAACAAGGGAATTAACCATATCAGAAAAATCATATGTCCCCCAATCCATGCCAGTGATTCAGTTTCTTAACCCCCTGGGCACCAGTGGGGCATGCAACCCATGCATTGCGATGTGAGGAGTGTTCCTCCCAGTACCCAGAAAGGCCTCCAATTGAATCTGATGCAGGTACAGAGAGCTGTCTCGTCTCAAGTAGTCCTCTGGCTCTGTGTGCTGTATGCAACAGACGCCATAGAACCTATTTTAGGGTTCTGGCAATAAATGACCAAGAACGGTTCTTGAAACAATTTGTTGTGGAATTCAATTCCAAAATTCACTGAAAATAATCAGGCTACCCTTGGCTCTACGTGGGCTGATTAAACAGACTCCACGGAGACCGATTAGTGACATGATCCAATATCTAGCATAGATGGTAATATCAAATCCTGATGAAAAATGGTTCGAAACAATTGTGTTCTCTCACCCAGCTGACATGTTCTGTTACAAAAGAGGACACAACTTACAGGATAGACCAGTGAAGACTGACCTCTACAGAGACTCAGGGGATGCTGCAGGTGCACTCCTTGTGTCATGTGTAATTATATGATGATTGGTACCTCATTTAAGGATCCACACAAAGGTTTCACGGTACCTATTAAATATAACATAACTTGTACTAGTCAGTTTGTAGTCTATATTATTTCCTGCCCATGTAGTTTAATGTATATGGGCAAGACCACTAGCACACTCAAGAAAAGGATGGGTAATCATGGGTCTGCAATAAAGGCACCCTTAAAGGCAACTAACAACCCTAACCAGAAACAGTTATCTAGGATAACAGATCAAACAGTGGTAGTGCATTTTGCAAGATTGAACCATCCATTGCCTACACTATGTTATATGGAGATTGACTGGGTTCCACCACTCGGAAGAGAAGAAGCAAGATGCATTGAATTTTTGGATACAGTTGTTCCTACAGGTCTTGATGGACAATTATCCATACACTGCTTTATTTGACTAGCTGTACATCCTCATAGATGTTTCAAGAATTTCATCCTGTTTTTGTTACTTGTGTATTGCTAGCCGTACCCATTCATTATGTTTTTGACCATTGTTGGCTTCAGCTTAAGTTGTACAGTATCTCACATAAGTGAGTACACCCCTCACATTTTTGTAAATATTTTTATTTTATCTTTCATGTGACAACACTGAAGAAATGACACTCTTAGGGGTGTACTCACTTTTGTTGCCAAGGTTTAGACATTAATGGCTGTGTGTTGAGTTATTTTGAGGGGGACAGCACATTTACACTGTTATACAGGCTGTACACTCACTACTTTACATTTTAGCAGAGTGTCATTTCTTCAGTGTTGTCACATGAAAGATAAAATAAAAATATTTACAAAAATGTGAGGGGTGTACTCACTTATGTGAGATACTGTGTATCCAGTTCAATGGTACTGCTCATGGCCGTTTAGATAAATGTAATACCTATATTGTATTTTTCAGTTTGGCCTCCGCTGGGGCTCTAGGGACAATGTCCCACTTGCATTTGTGCTTGGGCTGGTGCCCCTGTGGTCCCTAGGGATGCTTGACAGCTTTAATTAGCCTTTATTTGGTATTTGGGGTTTTCCTGGGGGGGCATGTTTGGTTGGGTGAATTTGAAGACAGGTGTGGGGGGCCTGTCCCAGGGGTTGGTATGACTTGTTGCTTGGATGTCCATACATGTTATATAGCTTGCCTCTTTTCTTTTCGGAACATTTAGTGGTCTTTGTCTCCACCCTGAGTCAGAACCCCTCATCTTTGACTTTTTTTTTTTTTTTTTAATCTTTTTTTGTTTCTATTACCCGTTTCTTAATTAATTATCTTAGTTAGTCGAGAGGACACAGTTGTCCAGATAATTTTTCATCAGGACTGGATTACCACCTATGCTGGGGGAAGAATCAGGTCTCAACTTTCACATCGATATTTTAGCAGGTACCTCACTAATCAGTGGAGTCTGTTTAATCAGTCCACGTAGAGAAAGGGATCTTCATTTTCACAATGGATTGTTCCAAGAACAGTCCTTGGTCAATTATTGCCAGAACCCCAAAATAGGTTATGTGGTGTCGTGTCTGCTGTATACAGCACACGTAGAGCCAGGGGTCTACTTGAGCCAAAACAGCATCAGCATCAGACTTTGTTCACTGTTTGTAATCATCACTTTGCACTATTTATCCAGGATTTTGGACTGTTCGCAGACAAAAGTTATTATGTTTGGTGTACATGGTACATGTAGTTTCAGGGCCATGGGGGCTTCTTTGGCCTTCCTGGCCTAGGTGCTGTGGTGGGGATAAGGGGTGCAGCGAAATGAGATGGGTTGCATGCCAGGGGGTCCAGGGGGTTAAGAAACGGGATCACTGGCATGGTTTGGGGACATATGATTTTTCTGATATAACTAATTCCCTTATTCGTCTCTTTTTGATGTGTCCTGATGACACACTCACCAATTCCCAGGGTTATTTGTGTCATCTAACAGGTTTTACTCAGTACCCTTGAGTCTGAGGAATCAAGTGATCTTTTTCACATAGTTTCTTATTTTGTTTGGCACATTAATATTTAATTATGGTCCGTTCACGATGGTCATTCAGACTTCACCAGACCATTAACTTCAGAGTTCCTGCTCCTTGTGGATCACTGGTGCATTTTTCTCAGTACACTGTATATAAGGTCACAATTTGAGGTGTTCTGGTTGTCTTGAGGAAGGCTCTTTCAGTGGGCCAAAATAGTGACAATACATTTTCACATTTAATTATAAGATAAGTCCTTTTGAGTACTCATTTTTGGTAGCTGTTAAAACAAACTGCAGTTATTGCAGCTCAAACATGACATTTTTCGGTGCAATATCTCAATGACCTGATATTTTACAGTGGCGCTGTTTGTAACGGGAACCCAAGACGCAGAGATGTCTTGACCCGTCGTGCCAGGTTTCTCACTCCATAAGGCGGCTACGAGTGGGTAGCCAGGCTGGTGAATCTGGAACACAGCATCCTTGAAGGGGGGTCAAAGGGGACCCTTTAGACCATTCAGAAATAAAAGAACAGCATGCACTTTTAGTTCCAAAAAAAGTCAGACCTTTATTGGAAGTGGCCAGGGGCTACATAGCCACATTTCAGGGGAAGGGGGTGTGACATGCAGTAAGATTGATACAATCAACACATAGTACAATGGATACAGCTGTTAGGATATGTCTGGTGTTGTGATTGTCTATCATGCAGACGACAATAGTGAATACACAACAGAGGTGAAGGGATTAGGAAAGTGAAACCTAATCAAAACCTGGACCAGACAGTGAGACAGATACAGTTTGGAGAGCATTGCAAAAATACAACCATTTAACCTTTGCAGGCCTATGTAAGATTGTAGGCTAACAGATTCTTAACACAGGGTTCCATCATCTGTTACATGTATTACAGTCTGTGACAACACACTTTACATTTAACTTAGAACAGTACTCAGCCAGTCAAAACACAGCCTACTTTTCAACATGGATGATGTGGAATTCTTAATGCCCGGAAACATATGGGTACTGCAGGTGGGATTTCCACATACAGGGATGGCCAGTTCTTTTTTGTTCCTGTCTTTAAACTGTAGATAAGGCCGCAGGCCTGTTACACTGTTGATACACTAGCCTATGGAGGTTTATTGTCAATTGATCAGAATCCATTAGATGGTGTAACAACAGCATCACTGCAAAATTTCAGGCCACTGAGATATTGCACCAAAAAAAATTCTGGTCTGAGCTGCAATAACGTTTTAATAAAACACCTCTCAGCAGTGGGAGTTCCTTTGTTTTACTCAAGAAGATATACTCTACAGTATAATGTTTTTTACTCTTACGTATTACTATCACTTTAATCATGCTAACATTTATTTGTTAAGTACCAAAATGTCCTTAGTATGTGTGAAACATTGGAGCATCAGTTGATAATGTTTACACATTGTTAACATCCTCATTTGACATGTACTTCACATAATCAAGTCCAAATCTGATGAAATTGATATAAAATGTGTCATTTTATCTTCTTCCCACTCCATTATGTGCCCTGATTCCATCATGGGTCCTGTCACAAGAACTGTATCAGCTTCTTTTACTTTTATTCTCATTGCAATACTTCTCAATATTTACCCCCTCCATTTGAAATGCTTATTGTTTTTTATTTTTAACTTTAAAATTGATGGCTGAATTCTCCAAAAATATTCCACAAGAACTTTACCAATTTCCCTCACAGTTGGATTTATCAGCAGTATGTTTACCATAATTTAATCTACCACCTATTATACATAACTTCCAATGAACATGTCTGTTGTTATGAGCACACATAAAGGATATGGTTTATCCATAGTGGTCATCGTTCAGGCCTAACCCAAGTCCCTCTAGAAACAAAGTCTACCTTATGCCCACATGCTCCTATTATGTTATGCTCTTTATAAATACATAACTGGTAAATAAAATGAGACAGGCACTTGTTAAAATACATTTAGTCTGAAAGTCTACTAATGTTGTCAGGGAGTATCATCTAATTAGAATTTCTTTCTTTCCAACAGATGTTTCCATGAGCTAAATACAACTGAAGGATTTCATACTACTACATTCTCCCCAAACTGTTTAAGCGAAAAAAAGTTAAGAATAACCATGCAAACGAAATCAGAACGAAGCATGCCAGAGGAGCCAACTGTATGGAAAGGAGGAGATATCAGTGGTATTGACATGTATACATACACAGAGCATTCACAGGCAACATCTAGTTATATTGAAGGACAAAGCAATGGAAAGAGTGATAACAAGAGCACTCTAATTGTTAACAATCAAAGAATTCACACTAAAGAAAATGCTTTTTCATGTTCTGAATGTGGGAAATGTTTCAGCCACAGAACACATTTTGCTGTTCATGAGAGAACTCACACGGGAAAGAAAACATATTCATGTTCTGAATGTGGGAAATGTTTCCTCAAAAGCGCAGCTCTTGTCATACATCAGAGAACTCATACAGGGGAGAAACCATTTGAATGTTCTGAATGTGGGAAATGTTTCAGCCGGAAAGCAGTTCTTGTTATTCATCAGAGAACTCACACTGGAGAGAAACCATATTCATGCTCTGAATGTGGGAAATGCTTTAGCCACAGACAAACTCTTGTTGATCATCAGGGAAATCACACTGGAGAGATATCACATTCATGTTCTGAATGTGGGAAATGTTTCCCCAAAAGCACAGCTCTTGTTATACATCAGAGAACTCATACAGGGGAGAAACCATTTGGATGTTCTGAATGTGGGAAATGTTTCAGCCAAAAGACAACACTTGTTGCTCATCAGAGAACTCACACTGGAGAGAAACCATATTCATGTCCTATATGTGGGAAATGTTTCAGCCAAAGCACATATCATATTGCACATCAGAGAACTCACACAGGGGAAAAACCATTTGAATGTACTGAATGTGGGAAATGTTTCAGCCGGAAAACACTTCTTGTTACTCATCAGAGAACTCACACTGGAGAGAAACCATATTCATGCTCTGAATGTGGGAAATGCTTCAGCCAAACACAAACTCTTGCTAATCATCAGAGGAATCACACTGGAGAGAAACCATTTTCATGTTCTGAATGTGGGAAATGTTTAAGTTCTAAGAAAAATCTTGTTATTCATCAGAAAACTCACACAGGAGAGAAACCATAATCATACTCTGAATGTGGGAACTGTTTCAAGCAAAGAAAATCTCTTCTTAATCATCAGAGAACTCACATCACTACAGTTTTTACACATCAGAGAACTCATGCATAAGATAAACCATCTGAATATTCTGAATGTAGAAAATGTTTAGAGAAAGCATGAACTTTATTAAACTTCAGGGAACTCACACTCAATAGAAACCATCTGTATGCTGTGAATGAAGGAATACATTAGCCAGAGCACAACTCTTGTTAAAAATCAAACCATTCACACTAAAGAAAAAATATTTGCATGCTCTGAATGTGAATAATACGTCAGCTGAAGCTCACATCTTGTTACTCATCAGGGAATTTACACTGGAGACAAACTGAAACCATCTGCATGTTCTGAATGTGTGAAATATTTCAGGTACAAGAAATCTTTGTACTCATCAGAGAACTCACAAAGGAGAGGAAGCATTTTTGGATTAGGAAATGTATTTCAGCTAGATAGAAACCATCTATATGTTATTATGTTTGAAATGTTTAATTCACAAATTTTGTTGGAAATCTGGAAACTTACATAGGATAGAATCCATCTGCATGTTATGTAGGACCTTATACAGGAAGGGAAAGATGTGTAGTTGTGTATTGTACCACTCACCCTGTAGGGGACCTATACAATGTTTTAAATGGGGCTGATACTCTGTAAGTTAAGTAATTTACATTCAAAATCTTATCACATTATCATATTTTATGCAATGTCATGGTAAAGAGTGGCAATTGAAGTGCAAACTGATTGCACCGCAGGGCAAACAATGACATTTCATATCCAGTACTGGAGGCAGTAGGACATGGTGTAAGTTCTGGCACTTTAGGACAGGTGACGGTCCTGGCACTTCATGAAATTCTGGGATGGCAGCGCAATGCATGTCGCTCTGTATCCCAGAATTTGTTGACTAATAAACAAGTGTTCTGTGGTCCTTACCTGTTGCCCACTCGCCAGATCAATGGGAGTTTTTATTTGTCCCTATGGTGTAGTTGTTGTGCCCATAATTGCCTTTTATTTAGTACCCCAGTTTCTCTCCAGGAATGTCATTCTGAAGGAGACTGATTCTCTTTTTGTTCTGCATTTGTCTAACTCCTATCTACTAACCTATTTCCTCCATAATTCTCCCTTTGTGCCATTTGGATCACAAAGCCTTGGGAGCTCCAGAATTCAAGGAATAAAAAAACATGTAATCAATGGAATCCTGTATTAGACTCCTTTGGTATAACTTACATGAGAGCAAATTGCTCCACTTTTGACATTGTGCACATAGCCCATTGTAGCTGTTACAGGTGTTGCTGCTGTCTGTGCATAGACTTGGGGAGGGGCTACCTGCAGACCTCCAATCGGTGCACTAGAAAAGCAGATTCCTACTTGGCTGATTTAATTACAGGTGCTGTAAGTGGTGATTTCTGCTACCATCACAGTACAACAGGAAATAAGGGAGAAAAACAAATCTGCACTACTCCATACGGGTTTCGCAGATGTGATCAGCACTCACTTCTACTTCAAGGGTCTGGCAAAGTACTAATGTAGTCCTTCATATCATAATAAGACTATATGGGCAGGAGTTAACCTTTGATTCCAGAAGGGTTGGTGTTAGGAAAGAACTGTGACCATCATGAATGTAGCCATTTCTTTAATGTGAGGTCAAAACAACATACAGGACAATAGAAAATATTTAACATGGCTTTTGCTATACCCTTAAAATTAAAATTTTAGTATTCTTACCTGTTAAATCCTTTTCTCTTTAGTCCATATGGAACACAGGTACCATGGGATAGAGTCCATCCTCCTGGAGGGCAGGGCACATCACAAAAAGACATGGACTTTGGTGTGTAGATTACCTCCTCTTCCAGTTCAACCCCCGGCCTACTCCCAGAATTCATGTGATAAAAAGCCACAGAAAAGAAATGTGTGAAAGAAAAGAAGAACATCTCCCCCGGTCTAAGATCCTAAGAGGACTCTTCTGCAAGGGAAAGTGACCCAGAAAAGGTTTTTCCTCTGAGTGGGAGACCTGTATTCCATATGGACTATAGAGAAAAAGGATTAATGGGTAAAAATCATATGTTTTTCTTACATCCAATATGGAACGCAGGTACCATGGGGCTATACCAAAGCTAGTATTCCTGGGAAGGAAAGGAGAAAAATACCTCTCTCACATCCCCATGATTCCAGAGTTCCCTAGGACTATTCAGGATCTAAATAACCCTAAAACAAGTGTCAACTGACTCTGTACTAACAGCACACCAAACAAGAGCAAACCGTGCTCAATCAAACCACCGAAAAACAACTTTCAGTAGAAAAGAAGATAACAGACACATGAAAAGCTCTCTTGGGACTGGAACCAGTACCTGCTTTTCCAGGAGTTTGGCTATTGCCTCATGGAACAACTGCACTCTGGCTGGATCCCTTAGAGCCTTTGAGGAGAAGAAGCAATATGGAGGAAGGAATTTAAAATATATACTGTACCCTTCTGAAATCACCTACGAAATCCACTGGACCATTACTGTGGATGCCCAGGTGTCTCAAAAAAGGTGGAGATGGCCCCCTGCAGACAACAATGGACTAGCATTCCACGAGTCATGCGGAGGTTAGTTTGTCAGACTTAGATTTTGCAGATGTTCACTCGGGCTGGCAGAACTGGGCTTTGTGGTGGGAGTATGGCAGGAGACTGGGGGGATGAAAACCATGTGCTTTCCTTGCCAGAAAGGGACGCTTTGTGGAAAGTTGAGAAAGCAAGGAGCTCTTACCACCTGTAGTATCATTAATAATTTGTTTTAGGCTGAGGACTTGGAGGAGAATCTGGTCACATCAAACAAGGCCTTAGTGATGTAGGTATTGGCTTCCATAATATTGGTTACCAAAACCAATAAGTCCTCTTTAGCAATGACAGCATACATAGCATCTGACAGATGCCCTCCCAAACAGCTACAACTCTGTTGATCAAGGCAGAGGGCAACATTGGCCTCTACACAACCCCAGTTGTGTATGGAATCAAGCCTCTTATCAGCCTGTTCCTTAAGCCCCACAGCAACCACCAGGGGAAGAGCAGAGTTCTTCACCAAGCATGAAATGGGGGGGGGGTCAACAGTAGAGGGAACCCACTGTACCAGACCCTCAGCCTTAAAAGTGTATAGTTTAGAGCCTCATAGGAATCTCCATGAGAATAGGAAAAATCCATATCCTCATACTCTTCATCATCCTCTAAGTCTATGTCACGGTTTGTTAAGACTCTCAGACGCAAGGTTAGGTAAAAACACAACTTTATTGAAACGATTAAGATAATCCCATAGGATTTTAAACACATACACAGAATACATAGAATGATCAATGGAAGGACTATAACAATACAGACTCTACCGGTCTTGCCAATATACCGGGCAAGACAGCCTGAGCAGTAAGGAATAAAAGGCTCTACCGGCCTTACCAAATACCGGGCAAGGCAGCCTAACGGATACCCAGGAAGTAGGCTTTACCGGCCTTACCAATATACCGGGCAAGGCAGCCCAGAGGAATACCAATATAGGCTCTACCGGCCTTGCCAATACCGGGTAAGGCAACCTCAGGATGGGATAATGTAAAAGGTTCTACCGTCCTTACCAATATACCGGGCAAGGCAGCCCAGAGAAGCGGTAATCAATCACAGTGATCTTAATAGCTGTCAGATGGCAAAGACAGTCTAATAGTAATCGATAGACTGCGAGATCAGTGGTTTACCCTGGTAGTTTGTACACTGTAACACTCATGTACTGTAGGACTACCAGCTGTCTAGGACTGGACAGCGCACAGTGAATCATAAAACTACCTGGGTAACTAGACAATTAATTAAACCAGCGCCCTCACGTTGGGAACCTTCTAGCAAGACATAGATTAACCCACAGGTCATGGAGTGAACCAACACCCGGGCGTTGGTATCATACCAGATGTAGTGTAGCTGAGCGGTGGAGCGAACCAGCGTCCGCACACTGGGTACCAACAGACTGTAAGTATAGCTGCAAGGCTAAGGAGCGAACCAGCGTCTGCACGCTGTGACCAACAAACAGTATAGTATAGCTGCAAGGCTTATGGAGCAAACCAGCGTCTGCACGCTGGAACCAGCAGACAATATAGTTTAGCCGCAAGGCTTGTGGAGTGAATCAGCGCCCGCACGCTGGGACTAACAGACTGAATAGTATAGTCGCAAGGCTTGTGGAGTAACCCAGTGTCCTCACGCTGGGACTAACAGGCAGTATAGTATAGTCGCAAGGCTCATGGAGCGAATCAGCGTCAGCACGCTGTAACCAGCAACCAATATAGTATAGCCGCAAGGCTTGTGGAGCGAACCAGCGTCCGCACACTGGGACCAACAGACAATGTTGTCAAAGCAACCAAAGCAGAAAGTCGCCACAGATGCAGGAACCGGGCCAGGAGACAAACAGGAACCAGCAAGGACGATCAACTGGATCAGGAGCGGCGACGAAGACAGGCAGCAGGAAACAGCAACCTCTGAAGACTCAACCGGAACCGGCACTGGAACCAGCACTGCAGACAGGAGACTCAGGAACAGGATGAAATCAGGAACTCAGGAACACAGCAAAAAGGCCCAATAAGCTTCTGAGCATGGTGGAAGTGGCTGCTATCAGAGACACCAAGAAAGGGCAACCAAAGGGTGCCCAGACACAGTTTAAATAGGCAATATGAGGCGGGCTAAAGGCAGACAGCCAATGGGAGCCCCCTACCGGTAATAGACAAAGAAAGCAGCAATCACGGTCACCGTGATAGTCTAGTTCTTCATCAGAGGATGCCCCAATAACCTGAGTGTGCCCCTTGAATACAGGGTCAACCTGTTTGAAGGTGGGCATGGGTCTCTAATAATGAAGAGCCTCCTGAACTGAGGAAGGGATTTGTGCCACTGAGGTGAGTAGTGTCTTAACCCATGCAGGCTCTTATTCAGTGCTACAGGGACCCACTAATGTGGTAAGGGCCACAGCACATGAAGGGCATAGAGAGAATATTCCCTTGGTAGACATGTATGGCATGAGTAAAAGTGAGTGAAGGTCGTAAGGGAAGCCCCAGAATCTGTTTCCTTGGATATTTCCCAATGCCCCTTAGTGTCAGATATGTCTCTGATAAAATGTCCACAACCTAGAAAAACTAAATTAATATGCCCAGAACAAGATAGCACCCTTAAATACTGAGAAATACATGTATCTGGTATGCGAAGGGTTTATCTGGAGGAGAGCAAGGTGGGTCAGCCTCTGTGATGGATAAGCAAGAGAGAAGTAAGATGGCCACCAGAAAAGTGACAGCCAGGAAACGGGCATTATGGAAACTGTTGTCTTCTCTATTTCTTGTTGGCTAGCAATGCCTACAACTGTGGCCACAGGACACACTCATAAGGTAGAAAGGATGATAGGGCAGTTGGAGACAAGAGGACACAGCCCTCTCTGACCATTGTAGCTCAAACATTTGCAGACGTATGTCCCAGAGTAGTTTTTCACATTGAAGTCAATGGAGCACAGATGGCCATTGTCAGACTCTCATTCTTAAAGGAGCTGCTGCACAAAAATTGATCTACAGAAATGAAAACATTTGTAGACCCAAAACCTGGGGGGAAGTTAAAAAATAAGATCCTAATAGTAGGGGAGCAGGAATAACTTTCCCAAAGCACCTAACTCACACAAATAAGCATTACGACAATGGAAGGGTTAACACATTAAGAACAGCAATGAATAGCAGCCATCTGTACTCCAAAGCCCATCTAGGGAATAGAATAGACCCATAATGTGTGACAGAGCACAGTCGGGCTCACATCAGAATCTGAGGAAGAGGCAACTCAAACTGGGACATATAATGGACCAAGCCACTCACAGGGTTCCTTAGCAATCTTCTGTCTTTGTGTTATAATCAAAGGAGAGAGCAGAATTTCAAGAGACTCAGTCATGAGGGACTGCTTGTAATAACACCACCCTCCACAGGGCAAGAAAGGTCCACAAGACACCTATGAGCTGGGCAGCCCAACTCCAGAGAAGGTGTCATGGTTTGCAAGCAAAGACAGGAGTCAGACAGTATAGTAAAAATTACTTTTATTAGAATACTATGCAGTAATGAATAAAAATAATAATCAGCAGAGGGTGACTTGTGAGGCTAGAGACTGTATCAGAACTAGGAGCTACCAACAGGTCCACCACAACTGCTAGAGACTAGGCCGAAGCCCACTGGTAGTCTGAATCGTCCCGAGAGAAGCACAGAATGTCTCCCAATAAGATGGTAACAAGGAAGACTATTGACTCACACCTACAGTCAGTACGGCTGGAGTCCTCCAGAGCACAGGTCTGCACCAGATAGGATGTCCACTAGTCAGGAGGCAACACAGAGAAGATAGCTGGACAGAGCCTCAGGTGAGCACCAGATTGGATAGTCAGACAAGGCAAGGTCATACACAAAGCGGGTAGTCAGCCAGAGCCACAGGTCTGCACCAGTTAGGATGTCCACTAGTCAGAAGGCAACAAGAGAGAGTAGCTGGACAGATCCACAGGTCAGCACCAGATTGGATAGTCAGACAAGCTAGGGTCATACACCGAGCGGGTTGTCAAGGGGTTCCTGTCTCTATAACTTTAAATACAATTTTCTTATTTTATTTTTATATTAACTGTCACCCCAATAGTCAAGAAACTCCCCAAAACAAATTCCCTGTTCAAAAATGATTCATTCAGTCATCAACTATCACGCTGCCCGTGCTATGCTGGTGACATTCTGTCAGTTTTACTCCCTGCTGACTCCTATTGGTTGAAGTGGCTTTGTCCTGCCCAGTATTTGTACTTAAATACTGGGCCTTGTCACTTCTCTGGTGCCCTTTTGTGGTGTTTCCATTACCAGCGCTTGTTCCAGTATCTCGTGTGATCTCTGTGTATGACCCGGACTGCCTGACTACTCTGCTGTATCTGTTCCTGCTTGTGTACCGACCCAGACTGACTACTCTGCGATCTCGTTCCTGCTCTGTGTACCGACCCAGCCCGGCTGACGTACCTGCTCTGTGTACCGACCTGGCCTGGCTGATGTTCCTGCTCTGTGTACCGACCTGGCCTGGCTGATGTTCCTGCTCTGTGTACCGACTCGGATTGGCTGATGTTCCTGCTCTGTGTACCGACCCGGCCTGGCTGACGTTCCTGCTTCGTGTACCGACTCGGATCGACCGACGTTCCTGCTCTGTGTACTGGCCCGGTTGGGCCTCCATTGTCCGTGTGTCCGGGCCTGCCTGTGGCTCCATCCGGTACTCGGTTTGGGCCTGGCATCCGGGTTCCTCTCTGTCTCCAGACAGAGTCACTGTTGTCTCATTGAATTCCCGCACTCTAGTCTCGGTTACAGTCTGTGTTGCGCGGGCAACACTCTAGTGTGATTCATCCATCTGTGCACCACGGTACACTTGACCCTTTTTCCTGCCACCAGCTGAGGGTGGTCTTCTTTTGGGTGCTTCAGGCTGTTCTACACATCGGGCAGTCGACATTGGTCTGAGCGTTTGTTAACCCCTTCGGGGAAGGTGCCATCTTCCACTGGATCTCTATCATTGCAGTCTCGGTTGGGCACCCTTCCGGGCATACAGTCACAGTCCTCCGTTACTGCTACGGCAGTCCACAAGCTTGTCCTGGGCCTCCGTTTACTCATGTGGCATTACTCGCTATTTGTCCACTCTCTGCAAAGTGAGAGTCTTAAGGGCCTCGCGCTATTAGGGTCTGTCAGTCTTCCTGGCCAAATAGTAACCCATTCACTGCTGCCTCATTTGAGTATCACACAAACTTTACCTGATCTGTATCAGTATATCGTTGTTGCTAAATTGTACATATACTGGACCCGTGTGGGTATCTATTACTGTAACCTGTCCTGTGTCAGTACTATATTGTGTGTGTATATTACTGGACCTGTGAGGGTTATTGTTATTCTGAGTTTGTTCAATAAAACTGTGTTTTACCTAACCTACTATGTCTGAGTGTCAAATTAAACCGTTACACCAACACAGACACCCTCCTCAGACCCCTTTATACCATATCTTATGGTTTTTATTTATTTTATTTAGGATTTCTTTTTTTATTGTGACCCCCAATCCCAGTAAACAACCCCCCCAAAAATCATCCCCTGATCAACTGATTCTTTCCCCACACCCCACCAACACAGGCACCTTCATGCCCCTTTTATACTATGCCTTTGGGAAATACAATATTTATTTTATATTGTGTGTAACTTCAATGTTCCCATTGATTCCAATGGAATGAGCTAGGCGGAAAAAGCGTGAAAAAAAGCAGAAAATAGACACTTTTCTCAGGAAATTTTTATCCAAGCAGAAAGTACCATTTTCCGCTGATTTCAGTTTGAGGCAGAAATTTTCACCCATTCCTAATTAATATCAGCACCAGTAGGAGCACAGATCAACTGTCTGTGTCTGCTGCCAGTCTGCCTTCTTCAGGTTAAAAAAAATCCAAATGTGACATTAGGGGACCCTCTGTCACATTGCTCGCCACCTCCTACAAGCAGCAGTGAGATGTCTGGAATAGAGCAGCAGCAGCAAGTAGGGGGTTAGTAGTGGTGGTGATGATGATGGTGGAGAAGCTGGGGTGGAAGAGACATTGATGGCCTTTTAAGCCCAAACTGAGAAGGAATGGGAGACAGGGATGAGGATGGGCATCACCACCACCATTAGCAGTGAGATTTTGGAATTTGAGGAATTTACAACTGCTCTAATTCCTGCTGCTGCTGAGATGCAAGGGCAGCAGGATGCTGAGGAGCAAGCTAGTGTGCCACAGACCCCCGTGGACACAGTGGGAATTGGGTCATCAAGTGATGCTGGAGTAGGGCAGGTTCCACTTGCCATCGCCAGCGATACTCCTGATCCTAGTTGCAGTGCTGAATCTAAGACAATAGCAGCAACAGCAGCATCATTATCAGCTGCCACAGACAGTGAAGGGGAATGTGGAGGAGAAGAAGAAAGAGGCAATTTTTCTCCACCTGTTCCCTCCCCCCTGAAGTCATGGGTGTGGGACTATTTTTCTATTGGGACAGGCACCGTGCAGTCATCATCAATGGCATTGTGCACAATTTGTGACAAGTCAGTGAGAAGAGGAAAGGAGGGAACACACCTTGGCACAAGCGCCCTGATATCACACGTGAAGCACAGACACCATGAGATTTATGTCAAACAAGCCAAACACCCACCACAAAAATCAAGTACCACTGTTTCTGTACCCCTTGACTCTCCAGAAAGGCAACAAGAGGCAAGGCAAAGATCAAAGAGGAGGAAGAGTAGAGAAATCCAGGCAGTGACTGGAAGTTCCATGATGAGTGAAACAACTAGCTCGCTATAACCATCACCTACTAGGGTAACTATATCTTCTGCCACTCCACCTCATTCATCGTTACCTCCCCAGCCAAATGATAGACACTCTTTTGATGTTAGGGTTCCTGTGTTGGTGTATGGAGTCTGGGGAAAGAATCAGTTGAACAGGGAATTTGTTTTGGGGGGGTTTCTTGATTGGTATTGGGGGGACAGTTAATTAAAAAACAAATAAAATAATTAATTTGTATGTAACGTGATAGAGACAGGGACCCCCTAATATAAGCTGCCACTGAGGTAGACTGATACTTAACATTACAGAATATTTTGTAGAGGATGATTTGTAAGATTTGTTGTTAGAGGTTCAAGCCCTGAGGAAACATTGATTTATACGACTTAGACTTGTTTGGCACAAGCCCTAAGGAAACATTGATTTGTAGGACTTAGGCTTGTTAGAAACAAACCCTCTAAAATTGTTTATTTTTTTTTGTAGTAGGACTATGTTTTTTTTTAAAGCACAAGCCATGAGAAAATAAAAATGTCCTACTGGCCTAGTGCCAGCAGGTCATGTCCTGTTGGCCAGTAGCCACTGTCAGATGCCATGATATAGATGCGGAATTTGAGACTGCTTTTCTTGCTGCTGCTGCGTTGTTTAAGCAGCAAGATGAATAGGAAGCTCAAAAATGGAATCACCATCAACAGCAGTAACATGGCTGATGGATGATGAAGGTTCCACTTGCCACAACTAGCTCCAGTTATGTGCCTGAGGCAGTAGCAGCACCATACCCCCAGTATATGTGGAGAAAAGAAGACTTTGTCCAAAAATTCTTCTTCACCTGCCCCTCCTCCAAAATCATGGATGTGTTGTTACTAGAATACAAATGTTTCCTTTGCGAGCAGGAACTCTGCCTCTTATCTGCAACAGCAATGTGCAGTGTGTGTGGCACCTGGCACAACTGTATCCAAACACCATGACACCAGAAACCAAGTAGTGCTGCTGTCACTATACACTTTTTCCACACCCTACTAAGGACACTTGACAACTTGCTGACAGTTTAATATTAATTATGAACCCTTCTGTCACCATCGTAGCATATTCTGAGGGATGGAATGTCGTCAGAGGCTGCTTGATGCACTGCTTGAAATTCTCCTCCACCACACTACCATGTGTAGTCAGTGCACCAAACAGTGTACACTGGTTGGACATGAATTGCCACATCCTAACATGTACAGAGTGGCTATCATTTGGTGGGGGAAGTAATGATGAATGAGGTGGATTGGCAGAAGATGTAGTTACCCTAGAGGAATAAGATGATGTGGAGCTAGTTGTTTCGCTCTTCAATGAACTTCCAGTCTCTGGTTGGGTTTCTCTATTCTTCCTCCATTTTGATCTCCACCTCACCTCTTGTTGCTTTTCTGGAGAATCAGGGGATACAGCAACAGTGGTGCTCAATTTCTGTTTTGGGTGTTTGGCTTTAACATGTTTGAAATAAATGTCATGGTGTCTGTGTTTCATGTGTGTTATCAGGGTGGTTGTTCCAAGATGGGTTCCCTCCTTTCCCCTTCAAACTAACTAGTCACAAATTGTGCACAGTGCCTTTGGTGATAACTGCACTGTACCTGCCCCAATAGAAAAATAGTCCCTCACCCATGACTTCAGGGGGTAGGGGACAGGTGGAGAAGAATGGCCTCTTTCTTCTTCTCATCCACATTTCCCTTCACTGACTGGGGCAGTGGATGATGTTGCTGCTACTGCCTCAGATTCAGTACTGCAACTTGGACCAGAAGTATTGCTGCTGCTGGCAAGTGAAACCTGTCCTAGTCCCGCATCACTTGTTGACCTCATTCCCACAGTGTCCATGGTGGTCTGTGGCACACTAGACTGCTTCTCAGCATCCTGCTGATCTTGTAACTCAGCAGCAGCAGGAATTAGAGCAGTTGCATATTCCAAAAGCTCACTGCTAATGGTGGTGGTGATGTCCATCCTCATCCCTGTCTCCCATTCCTTCTCAGATTCTGCTAAAAAGGCCATCAATGTCTCTTCCACCCCAGCTTCTCCACCATCATCATCACTACCACCACTAGTGCCTACGTGCTGCTGCTTTATTACAGACATCATACTGCTGGTTGGAGGGGGTGATGAGAAATGTGACAGAGGGTCCCCTTATGTAACACTTGGCTTTTTTTTTTACCTGAAGAAGGCAGACGGGCAGAACTAGCAGCAGGAACAGACAGTTGATCTGCGCTCCTGGTGATGGTGGTATTACTGCAGTGGTAACAATTCTGCTTTCTTTAGGATAATGTTTTACATGGACAATGCCGTGGGGTGAATGGGACTCCCAGGGTCAATTGAATCCTGTGGGCTCCCTTGATCGATAGTCTGGATGCTCTCAATTGCTTCCCCTACCACTCCCCTAACACTAGTCCCACCAGCTACTTCACCATCACTGTTACTAATACTACTAACACCAACCACATCAATTTCAGCTCTTGAGTCTTCCTCCTCACAGTCACTACTAATGTGATGATTACTTTCTCCTTCATTCCTAACGTTAACAAGCTGCTGGACCATCTTAGTAGTAGCACTAGCACTGGTGGGACTGCTTGGGGATGGCAAGTGTGACTTAGGATCCCCTGCTGTCTCACTTGGAATCATCTTTCACTGGCAACAGGCACAATACTGGAGGCAGCACATCTGGCAGCAGGCACAGCACTTCTTACAGCAGGCACAGCATGTTTGACAGCAGGCACAGGCAGCTGACCTGTCCTGCTCTCACTACTACCTTTTCTTCCTCCTTTGACCTTAATTTCCCCTAGATCCCTAGGGATTATTTAGGGGGATTGGCCAGCATTGTTTCTGTAGTGCTCACTTCCTCCTCATTCTCAGACTCAGTGGACACATAAGGGTCTTTCCAGTTCCTCCTGCCTCCATTTTTCAAAAGAACACAGCAGAACAGTACAGCACATCTACCTCACTCTGTAGCTGCTTCTATTGTTTCACTTCCTTGAATACGTTACATTTTTATAGGGAAAAGGCAAAAAACACGTAAATCAATGGGCAGAAACTTTCTAGTCATTGAAAAAATGGTGAAGTCCTGCTACCTTAGTACCATCCTGGTCTAGATACACACCCTATAAGGCACTTTACTAAGGCCACTTACAGGAGACTAACACAACAAGCTTGTTATCGGCCACTTCCAAAATCTATAACTCTCCTGCTCAGTTGTATTTAGACAGGAGAAATTATTAATTATAGATATGTGTGGCTCATTTGATATATTCGTAACATAAAGGGTTAATTAAAGCTCTGGATGTTGGAAGTGAGAAAATATGTCAGGCGATAGACCCTGTAAATATAAATACCTATATGGAATATAATAATTAATTACCAATCAAGTTAACAAGCTGCCTCTCATTTTTTTATAAATATAATTCTTGGCTTATTTATACACTTCAGATCAAAGTTGATCCATTAGTTATTATGTGTTAGCTTTTATTATTGTATGTTGCGCATTATAAATCTATACACCATTACCATGTATTATCAGTATGATGTGTGACAAAAGCAATCACTTATATTGCAATATTTGAATATCAACGTATCTATTCACTGCAAGTCAAAAAACAATATATTAGTTGTTATATACCAAATATATTTTTATACATTGCACTTGGAGTTATGTACACCATTACTGGCAATCATCAGTGTGGTGTTTGGTATGAAAGGACAATTTTTACCCAAGTTAAAAGCCAGTATATCACTGCCCTTACATGAGCATTAATTAGGACGTGGATTTGTATTATGTATAATTCATTTTGAATAACCACTACAGGCCTTCCAATTGACAGTCATTGTTTCAACTGAGAGAGATGTTCTGATCAATCAATGTTGTATCTAGCTGATGAAACATTCTCAGCAATCAATAGTCTGACATTTTTTTCACCCAACAGGACTTAGTCAGGGTACAGATTTGCAGGTATATAAACACTTTTTTGAATTTTTCCTTTTGGAACATAAACATCCAGAAAAGACCAAAGGTTTCACATTTTGCTAATATATCCTCCCTTAATCAGGGATATGAAAACATAAACCTCAGGAGTGTTACCCATTTCCATGTGTAAGAAATAGCAATTATGTGAGGACAAAGGGAAAGGTGGGGCCCATTCCTCTGAATGGTAACATATCTAAAGTCCTATAAAGGTCTTCAATTTAATAGAATTTCCTTTAGAGAAATCTAGCTCCAGGAGTTTACAATAACACCGAACCATAAAAACACAGACGGCACCAAAGGCCTCGCATTGTAATTAGATTTTCTCCCTTAATCATGGATAAAGGCGTGTGCCCATTTACACATGTAAGAAATAGCAAATATTCAAGGACAAAAGGCCAGGTTGGGTTCATCCCTCTTCTCCATCTGATGTCAAAAGAAACCCCTCCCCAAAACTTGTAAAAAAGAGACAAAAATGTCGGTAAGAGCAGTGACACTGGAAAGAGACATATGTGAATATTAAAAATATTGTTAATAAATAAAAAATAAAAAGAAATTTGATTCTTAGTTATTGTTCCACATACATCACAAATACATCACATTGTCATCTCATCTCATTCTTCACACCAGTTGTCTCATATTACATCTTTAAATATCTCACTTACACTTTTCACTTGCACTTTTATTATGTCATATTACAATATCACATTAATATAATTATTTATACATTCACCTCAACATTATTATTATATTCTTTGTTTTATTTACTATTTATTATTTATTTATTTTTATTTTCATTTTTATTTTATTTTTATTATATTATTTCATTATGTATTATTTATCATTATTATATTCATTTTTTATTCTTTTTCATTTTTTATTATTTTTTATTTATTAACAATGTTTTTAATATTCACATATTTTTATTATTCAATTCTTTGATATTTTTGTTATTATTCTTCATTTGTGTCATGTTGTGTTTTTTATAGACATTCATGTACCGTGGCCCTCCGTGTCACTTTGGCCGGGTGGTCAGTGTTTTTTGGGGGAGGGGTTTATTTTTCGTGGGCTCGGGTTCCGCAACAGATTGTTGGCTGTGGATGCTTTCCCATTCAGTCATTGTTTGGGTACAGAGTTGCGGATTTCGGACTCGCGGTTTCTTTCCCCCTTGTTCTTGTTGGCTGCTCGGTCGGGGCGGTGCTGAGGATCACAAGTAATGTGTGCTGTTGGTGTGGACATGAGTTTTTGTACTAAGTTGATTTGGTTTGAACTGTGAGCCCTTTTGATATATTTGGGGAGACCTTTCCCTTGATGTTGTTTTCACATATTGGACATTTATTGAGTTTATATAGATCAGTGTATGTTCGGGGTTATGTATTTATCATGATCCTTAGGATCACACAGTTTTGATCAGGTGATCTTTGTAGATTTAAATCCCACAATTGATGGTTGTGGGATTGGTGAGGACTCAGTTCCCGTGATCCCCTGTGTTACAATCATCAGGTGACTTACAATCAAGAATGGTGATTGGTTATCTAGATCCAACAGACAACAGTCGATCGTGGTGATGAACCCAAAAGGTATTTAATCTCATTTCTGTTCGGTCGGCACTTTGTATATATTTTCATTGTATTAAGGCTTGTTTTGTTGCTTTGAAAAAGTGGCTTTCCAGCCGTGAAACACGTTAGCGTCTATAGCCTATTTTATTGTATCATTGTTTTATAATTAAATTTTATAATTCATTTAAGTGTTCGCCTGCTATATTTTACTTTGGGATCACTATGGCCACTTACAAGAAGAAAAAGAACCGAACGGTGACGGTTTAATTCTCTGTATTCTTTCACAGTCAGATGATCCAAACTATGGAGTTCTGACAACATTTAAATGTGAGTGAAATTTCATTCTTTATATTCATTTTGTGATAACATACTTCACCATTGGCGCCCCTTTATTTTGTGTTTCTGTTTTATGGTATACTCTTGATTTGCCGCTGTGGGAGAGCGAGATTTGTGAGGGTGCAGCCATACATCTTTAAAGGGATAGTAATACTTCGTTTTAACTTTATTTTATTTTGTAGGCATTAAAAAATTATGAAGAATGATATAAGTCTTATCTCTGAAACATTTATGGTTTAAGACATATTCACAAGCAAAGTTTCCCCTCCCGCCCCCTTTTTCCTAGTGTAAGCCATCTCTTCTCAGATGGGGAATCTGGTTGTAAGATCAGACAGATAACAGCAGGGGACAGTCTTCTTACAATGAAAACAATGAAATCCCTGCCCCCCTTGACAAGCTTTTCAGGTTTTTCCCTTATCTTAATTGAAGATTGTCCCACTCTGCAGTCTACCTGGGCACCTCCCTTCTGCTCTGGCTGAAAAGTGTTACATCAGTAAAAGGGGCGGGAGGGGGACACTTTGTCATTGAATTACTCCTGAACTACAACGCTGACAGAACTGAAATAACACTTTCCAAAGTCCAAATACTATGATGATTAATTTGAGCTGCTTTTATTATGAAACTTTACTATCCCTTTAAGGAGAATACCGTGTCTGGAGGCAGTTTGAACAACTCCAGAAGTTCTGTTTGTCGGAGTTGGCATAAGCCGTCGCCGACACATTTCTATTTGTGAGTGCATAAAATAGGGTGCGGTGGTGGTCATCTATTGATTTAGTTTGATATACACAGGGGGCACCCCTTGTTTTTTCTCCCCCTTCTTCTTTTTCTACAGCAAATTTTAATCATGGTGCACAAAATGTTGAGCAAGCGAAGATCTCACATCCCTTCTCTCAATTGCATTTAAGTGTTCCCTAATTCTTTCTTTTAAGGAACATGTAGTCCTACCAACATACTGCTGCCTACATTCCTGACACGTTATCAAATAAATGATGTAGGTAGAACAACAGTTAATAAATGACTTGATTGTATATTCCTTATGTGTCTGACTACTACTGAACATTTTTGAGGCACATGCAAATTGACAGCATCGACATCTACCCCCACATTTAAAGAAACCATCGATCTGTAACCAATTTCTCTTGAAATGGTCATTTTTATGCCATGAAAAAAAACTTGGAGATAACTTAGTACCAATAGTGGGGGCCTTACGGTTGGTAAATCTACAACCATCTTTCATTATAATCCTCAGCTGTTGATCCTCATGTAAGATCGGTAAAAGATTTTTAATCACCGAACAAATTTTGTTATATTCCTTACTGTAATCCGTAACATAAGTGATAGGTCCACATTTCTCACTGCTAGATCTATATTTTACTGAACGTATAAAAGACTGTTGTTTTAATTCTGATCTATTCAATGGGTCCACAACTGATCTAGTTTTGTTAGTTGTTCCACCTGTTCAGTATAGCACTCCTATATAGTGTGGGACCCAGTTAGATTTTTTGTCCCTCGGTCGTTAGAACTTATGTCCTATCTATTGTGGGTTGGAGACTAGTTTTCTCTGTCCTCGCTATGTCCGATGGTGCAAGTTAGGTATTTTTACTAGCATCATTACCCTTAAGGGAAATCTTCCCTTTAAATTTAACAAGACAGGGATTAGTGCACTCATTTGGGCGCTATTATTTAAATAGATGCCAGGAAACTGCATATCATTAGACCTGATGAAGTATCATTGATACAAAACGTGTTGGCATTCACTCACACTTTGCACCGCTATATTGTATTTTGTTGCACACGGCTGACAAATTGTTAATGGTGGAAGCTACATCCCCTAACAAGAAAAGATTGGCGTAAGGCCAGGCACTAGATTACAGAGCATTTTACACGGCCAGCTGATTACGATATTGCTTCTAACGAATAGCACCATCAAACAGGTGTGCATAGATGCTGGATACAGAAAGATGTTGGATCGAAGTGGGAGACCTTCACATATTGAACCTGAGCCAGGTCAGAATATACTGATACGATTATAGTGCTTCGGTTTATATTGACCGCTGGATAGAGCGGGATTGACCCACTGATTACGTGCCGGTTTCTAATAGCCACCGAATAAGAGCGGAGTCTACAAGTGGACTATATACTGGTGATCAACACCCGCTGGATAGAGCGGTGTAAGGCCCATTAAGTTCTACATATTTAAGGCCATTATCAGTATATCCATATATATATATAGACTAACACAACAAGCTTGTTATCGGCCACTTCCAAAATCTATAACTCTCCTGCTCAGTTGTATTTAAACAGGAGAAATTATTAATTATAGATATGTGTGGCTCATTTGATATATTCGTAACATAAAGGGTTAATTAAAGCTCTGGATGTTGGAAGTGAGAAAATATGTCAGGTGATAGACCCTGTATATATAAATACCTATACGGAATATAATAATTAATTACCAATGATCTTATATCAAAACACTTGTGTGTTTTGGCTTAAATATCATTAAGGCATGTTTACCAACCAATAAGTCCACTGTTAGAGTTGGCTATCAAGTTAACAAGTTGCCTCTCGTTTTTTTATGAATATAATTATTGGCTTATTTATTCACTTCAGATCAAAGTCGATCCATTAGTTATTATATGTTAGCTTTTATTATTTTATGTTGCGCATTATAAATCTGTACACCGTTACCATGTATTATCAGTATGATGTGTGACAAAAGCAATCATGTATATTGCACTATTTGAATATCAACTTATCTATTCACTGCAAGTCAAAAAACAATATATTATTTGTTATATACCAAATATATTTTTATTTATTGCACTTGGAGTTATGTACACCATTACTGGCAATCATCAATGTGGTGTTTGGTATAAAAGGACAATTTTAGCCAAGTTAAAAGCCAGTAAATCACTGCCCTTATATGAGCATTAATTAGGAGGTGAATTTGTATTACTTATAATTCATTTTGAATAAACACTAAAGGCCTTCCAATTCACAGGTATAATTTCAATTGAGAGATATGTTCTGAGCAATCAATGTTGTATCTAGCTGAGGAAACATTCTCAGCAATTAATAATCTGACATGTGTTTCACCCAACAGCAGATTTGCAGGTATATAAACATTTTTTTGAATTTGTCGTTTTGGAACATAAACATCCAGAAAAGGCCAAAGGTTTCACATTTTGCTAATATATCCCCCCTTAATCAGGGATTTGAAAATATAAACCTCAGGAGTGTTACCCATTTCCATGTGTAAGAAATAGCAATTATGTGAGGACAAAGTGAAAGGTGGGGCCCATTCCTCTGAATGGTAACATATCTAAAGTCCTACAAAGGTCTGCAATTTAATAGAATTTCCTTCCGAGAAATCTAGCTCCAGGAGTTTACAATAACACCGAACCACAAAAACACAGACTGCACCAAAGGCCTCGCATTGTAATTAGATTTTCTCCCTTAATCATGGATAAAGGCGTGTGCTCATTTACACGTGTAAGAACTAGCAAATATTCAAGGACAAAAGGCCAGGTTGGGTTCATCCCTCTTCTCCATCTGATGTCAAAAGAAACCCCTCCCCAAAACTTGTATAAAAAGAGACAAAAATGTCAGTAAGAGCAGTGACACTGGAAAGAGACATATGTGAATATTAAAAACATTGTTAATAAATAAAAAATAAAAAATATTTTGATTCTTAGTTATTGTTCCACATACATCACAAATACATCACATTGTCATCTCATCTCATTCTTCACACCAGTTGTCTCATATTACATCTTTAAATATCTAACAAGATACTGCTTCTAACGAATAGCACCATCAAACAGGTGTGCATAGATGCTGGATACGGAAGGATGTTGGATCGAAGTGGGAGATCTTCACATATTGAACCTGAGCCAGGTCAGAATATACTGATACGATTATAGTGCTTCGGTTTATATTGACCTCTGGATAGAGCGGGATTGACCCACTGATTACGTGCCAGTTTCTAATAGCCACCGAATAAGAGCGGAGTCTACAAGTGGACTATATACGGGTGATCAACACCCGCTGGATAGAGCGGTGTAAGGCCCATTAAGTTCTACATATTTAAGGCCACTATCAGTATATCCATATATATATAGACGGACTACATTTATATTTGGCTGGAGGAGTGTATAGGCTCGAACTTTGACATCATATAAGTGCCTCTATATACATACTCAGCAGAGTGACTTTATTTTGTTACTTTAGCCACCAATACAGTGCTTATTTGCACTTAATTAAATTCATTTTTTTTCTGGTTTATATGTGTACTTAGCAGCATTTCTACATTGTATCAAGTTACATCGATATAGCTAGATACACAGTGTAGCCGTACTGTGATCTCTAGCTATTCATTAGGAACGATAAGGTGCTTATTCTGCTTTGTATATTATTGTATTGTGCTGTTCCAGTTTACCCCATCCAGTGGATATCTGTGATCTACATCACATCTTTACACAGGTAGACTTCTGGATGGTGGTCTTCCGGTACTTCACAAATATTATTATTGTTCATTTAATTACTATGTTTATTATTGTTCTTTCTATTTTGGTGTATTTTTAATAAATCTATTTTTTATACTGATATATAGTTTGGCAGAGCGTTTTTTCCTTATTGTCTTTTATATATATATATATATATATATATACTAGCAGTTTGGGACGGCGTTGCCCGTCATGTTATGCAGGAAATGTTTCTTTTTTTTTAAAATAAATGTTATGATAGTGAATTATAGCGTAGGGTGTACGTGTCAGAAAGGTACACACAGTGATAGACAGAGACACATGCAACACACACATATACACACACATGCACTGACAACACAAACAGTGACACACAGCTGCAAATCAGAACATAAATACATACAGTGTGAGCAGTGTAAGTAACATACCTCCCAACATTTCATATGGCCAAAGAGGGACACTTGTGTTTTCGGTGGTGTTACTGGGGGCGTGGCTGGTGGTGTATTTTAGAGAATTTTTAACCCTTTGAGTGCCAGGGGGTAAGCAATGCATTGCATCCCCTCTGGCATTGAAATGGTTAAGTTACTCTTTCTGTAAGTGAATGATTTAGAAGAAGATGAAAGTATTTTTTTTACACAGACTAATTTAACAGATATATACAGAAGTTTATTCCCACATTACTGTGGGTTTTATTGATGTGGAGCAATCTGATACACTGGTATATACACCACACAATGTGATCTCCTAAATAGAGGAGCAGAGGGATTTGGGTGTCAAACAGGGACTGTCCCTCCTATACTGTATAGTGCCAGTCCTTATACACAGACACATGCAGACTGTATACTATACAGCGGAGGTTCTCAGCCCATGCCCTCAGTGGCCACTAACAGGCCAGGACTTAGGAATTTCACTGCTAGAACACAAGTGTGTTGATCAGAGGCTCAGTCATATTGATTAACTCACCTGTGCTCTTAAAAGGAAATTCTAAAATCCTGGCCTGTTAATAGCCACTGAGGGCACAGATTGAGAACCACTGCTATACAGTGCCAGACCATTGTAGAGAATTTTTAACCCTTTGAGTGCCAGGGGGTAAGCAATGCATTGCATCTCCTCTGGCACTGAAATGGTTAAGTTACTCTTTCTGTAAGTGAATGATTTAGAAGAAGATGAAAGTATTTTTTTTACACAGACTAATTTAACAGATATATACAGAAGTTTATACCCACATTACCGTGGGTTTTACTGATGTGGAGCAATCTGATACACTTGTACATTAGGCTGACCAGACCTCACCTTTAACCAGTGACACATATGAAAAATGCATACTGCAGGGCTGCTTTGATTTTGGTGCACTCCTGAAATATGCTTATTTCCTATGTGTCCCCGGTTAAAGGTGAGGTCTGGTCAGCCTACTGTATATACACCACACCGTGTGATCTCCTAAATAGAGGAGCAGAGGGATTTGGGTGTCAAACAGGGACTGTCCCTCCTATACTGTATAGTGCCAGTCCTTATACACAGACACATGCAGACTGTATACTATACAGCGGAGGTTCTCAGCCCATGCCCTCAGTGGCCACTAACAGGCCAGGACTTAGGAATTTCACTGCTAGAACACAAGTGTGTTGATCAGAGGCTCAGTCATATTGATTAACTCACCTGTGCTCTTAAAAGGAAATTCTAAAATCCTGGCCTGTTAATAGCCACTGAGGGCACAGATTGAGAACCACTGCTATACAGTGCCAGACCATTGTAGAGAATTTTTAACCCTTTGAGTGCCAGGGGGTAAGCAATGCATTGCATCTCCTCTGGCACTGAAATGGTTAAGTTACTCTTTCTGTAAGTGAATGATTTAGAAGAAGATGAAAGTATTTTTTTTACACAGACTAATTTAACAGATATATACAGAAGTTTATACCCACATTACCGTGGGTTTTACTGATGTGGAGCAATCTGATACACTTGTACATTAGGCTGACCAGACCTCACCTTTAACCAGTGACACATATGAAAAATGCATACTGCAGGGCTGCTTTGATTTTGGTGCACTCCTGAAATATGCTTATTTCCTATGTGTCCCCGGTTAAAGGTGAGGTCTGGTCAGCCTACTGTATATACACCACACCGTGTGATCTCCTAAATAGAGGAGCAGAGGGATTTGGGTGTCAAACAGGGACTGTCCCTCCTATACTGTATAGTGCCAGTCCTTATACACAGACTGTATACTATACAATGCCAGACCATATATAAATAGTTTGTCATACATGCTATACAGTGAGCTATGTACAGCATGGAGATGATTGCAGGAACTGGCACCTCTACTTACAGACAGACTGACAAACAACCTGCTCTCTTTCTCTCTCTTTGTGCAATATATAAATACAGTCACATCCATGTCTCTGCCATTTACCAGCTCAGCTGAAGCCTTGCTCTGCACTGCCTGATCACCTCTCTGCCGTTGTTTCCACTTTCTCAGCAAGCCAGTATCCTCCTGCTGATTGTTTAGAAATCAGCTCACTTGTAGTAATTAGCAGAGCTGTGTAGGCTCAAAGACAGGGAATGAAGAAGCTGCATAATACAGATTGGACCATGGCCTTCCAGCTGTAGCTTGAACATTGTTCCCATCATCCTCAGCATGCGTGTGTGTATATGTGTGTATGTGTCTGCTAGTGTGTGTGTGTGTGAGGGAGGGCATGTGCATGTGTCTGTGGTGTAGGAGTGTGTGGCAGCCATTTTTTTTTTCAGCCTTAGATAGTGGTGGGCGGGCTGGATAGTGGGGGCAGGCCAAAAATCACACTCCCACAGAATCACCCAATGGCAGCAGTAATCCTTTTTACTGCCGCCCCTGGGTGTGTTTTGCCAGGCACAAAGTCTTCTTTTATATATATATATATATATATATATATATATATATATATATATATATATATACATATAATCATAAGGCAATGGCACACACTGTTAGGAAAGATCACATTAATCTAATTAATACAAATGGAGGTGCACGTCCCATAGGTATTAGTATATTAACTGTACTCAGCCTGGGAGCCCGGGTTGTGGTAGGAGACAGCACACTTCTCAGTAGCATATGATTATTTTATTGCAGCATCATTTGTAACGAAACGTTTTCGGTCCTATTGTGGACCTTCCTCAGGGCAAATAGGTGTAAAACACTTTACTCCCCATATTTATATAAAAAGAACACACATACAACTTCAGGAAAACGGAGGACAGACTCACCATTCCCCGCCGAATCCACCGCTGGAACTCACGGTAGCAGCGTACCCCGGCGCTCAACGGGGAGTGGTGACGTCGCATATTGACATTCATCCGGTTGCCAAGCAACCGGTACTCGGATCAAAAAACATGCAACAGCTGCCGGCTGAAGGCAGCATCGTACAGTGCGCCCATATCATAATTTCAAAAGGCAACCACAGTATAGAACATGCAGAAGAGAAATAATAAACAAACTTAATGAAAGAAATCAAGAGCACCGATAGGGATCAAGTACAAAAAGCATCATGATACCATAGAAAATAAAGAGAGAATAGCTAAGCTTATATGACTGTGGCAAACTGCAATGGCTTCCATTTAATCATTAACAATGTAAGCCAGTAGTACAGATACATGTCCTATTATGTGAGAGTCACAATAATAAATCACCCTCACTCCTGGGGCAGACTAAATAATCATAGTCATTAAAGTCTTCCTTAATGAATAGCAAGGGTGTAGTCAATCCAATAAATTTACATATTGTTATTCCATGGAGTTTTCATAAATTGTAGGGTAACATAACCCCAAGATCCCTTCATGTATTGCATATAGTTATTTCAAGGAGTTCCATAAATAGTTTGGGTATGGTAACCCCATATTGTTTTGTAGGCAGTACTACATCATTTAGGGCCTGTTCCTGTATATTCAATACAAGGAGTGCCCAAGATAATCAATGTAGACCGGTATCTAGGTTCCTAACACCAAATGGTGCTTGCCAGTATTGATACCGTTATAGAAGGTCATATAGTAAAATCCTTGGTTGCCTACAGGAAGCTGCTTAATGATAATTCATGGTTCAAGCCTTTAGGTGTAATGGAACCAAAGTCAAATATGAATTTAGCCTCCTGTTGGAGTAATAATTTATGGCGATCCCCTCCTCTAGGGAGTTTCGGTACCATATATATAGGCATAAAGCAAAAGTCACTTAAATTATGTTGCTCCATCAGAAAATGTCTAGCCACTGGTTGATAAGAGTACTCCTTGGTATCCATTCTGCCCTCAAGAGCTTTTTTGATAGCAGATTTATGGTTGTTTATCTGCTCTTTTAGCATGGTAGTGGTTTTTCCAACATATATGAGTTTACACGGACATGTAATAAAGTAAACTACATAGCAGCTCTCACAGTTCATAAATTCATTGATATTAATCATTCTCCCGGTACGTGGGTGCTTGTATTGCTTGCCAGTTAAGATGTTGCCACAGTTTGAGCATCCCCTACATTTAAATACCCCCTTGGGACGTGCTAACCAGTGGGTAGGTTTAGAATATTTATCAATAGGGTCATTACGATTAAGCATATCCCCCAGATTGTTTGGTGTTTAGTGTTTGGTATAATAGGTCAACTTTTATCCAAGTCAAAATCCAGTGAATCACTGCCTTTACATGGGCGTTAATTAGGGGGTGGGTTTATATTACTTAAAATTAATTTTGAATAAACACTAAAGGCCCTCCAATTCACAGTTATAGTTTCAACTGAGAGAGATGTACTGAGCAATCAGTGTTGTATCTATCTGAGGAAACATTCTCACCAATCACTAATCTGATGTGTGTTTCACCCAGTAGCACTTAATCAGGATACAGATTTGAAACATAGAAACATAGAAACATAGAAGATTGACGGCAGAAAAAGACCACCTGGTCCATCTAGTCTGCCCTTTAGTATTCCTTTATTGTTATCTTAGGATAGATACATGTTTATCCCAGGCATGTTTAAACTGTGTTACTGTGGATTTATCAACCACCTCTGCTGGAAGTTTGTTCCAAGTTTCTACTACTCTTTCAGTGAAATAATATTTTCTAATGTTTTTCTTGATTTTTCCTCCAACTAGCCTCAGATTGTGCCCCCTTGTTCTTGCAGGTATATAAACACTTTTTGAATTTGTCCTTTTGGAACATAAACATTCAGACAGCACCAAAGGATTTGCATTTTAATTAAATTTACTTCAGTTATCAGGGATGTGAAAACATAAACCTCAGGAGTTTTACTCATTTCCATGTGTAAGAAATAGCAATTATGTGAGGACAAAGGGAAAGGTGGGGCCAATTCCTCTAAATGGTAACACATCTAAAGTCCAATAAAGGTCTCCAATTCAATAGAATTTCCTCATTTACACATGTAAGAAATAGCAAATATGTAAGTACAAAAGGCCAGGTTGGGCTCCTCCCTCTTCTCCATCTGAGATCAAAAGAAACCCCACCCCAAAGCTTGTATAAAAAGAGACATCAATGTCAGTAAGAGCCAAAAATCACAGCTGATGGATAAAATCTATCAGCAAGAAGAAGACGACTGAGAGAGTAAGAGCAGTGACACTGGAAAGAGACATCAAGGAGGATCTTCTAGAAAGAGGACAGACATCTCCTTCCTTACAGAGCATCACCTGGATGTAGGTAAATAGACCTCTGTGTATCCTCATTATGTTCTGTCTCTCTGGGAGTTCTGTGGTGTATTTATATTAGATGTGATTTATTGGTGATAATGACTCTGATGTACTAAGAGGAACTGGAGCAATTCTAGAGGAAATTATCTGCACCATTAGGAACACAGAATTTTCCTAAACTCTTATTGATTTAAATGGGGCATTTTAACCTCTTACATGTTAGAGAGGTATTGATGTTTTGCAAACTAATGTCCCCTATGGTGAAGTTGGTTTGTCCTAGAATTGCTTCAGGTTTCCTTAGTACATCAGCCTCTTATTGTTTTCTTCTTACCATTACTCTCATTTTCTCTCTGTCTATTATATTGATTTGTTAGTAACAATATCCTAATTAGAGATGGTCTATAAATCCTGTTTTATCACAATTTTCTGCTGGAATTCCCTCTGATAGAAAACACTACCATTTCCTCCTTTTGGGTAACACAGTGATTTCCCCTAGTGTCTGTCACTGTCACCAATTCTACCTGTTCTTATTATCACTGATTACAATGCAATGGAAATGGTGGAACAAGTGGAAAAACAATGGCTTTTGGTGGAATTTCACACACATTAGAAAGCAACTTTTTTCACGTTTGTCACTAATACTGACTTTTAAAGTACATTTCTTTGTCTCTTTCCATTTGGTGACACATTTCTCTCCCCATACACTGCTGTTTTATTACTTTAGATATTAACAGGATGTGTATTTGGTGAAATGTCTCCCCTGTACACCAGCAGGGGGCAGTGGATGGTCCTGGGGAATTATACAGCCCTTGTAGGCTTCTCTGGTGCAGTGGAAATAGCAGATAATTCCCTCTATCCATCACAAACATCATATTTCACCTACAGAGCTCTAATCCTCTCTCTTTTGCCTCAAAGTGTACCTTCATGTACACATACACCTTTGTAATTTAACCCTTTGAATGTTAGACAGTTCTGCAGTAGATTTATTGCAATGCATTAGGGACCTCCCTAAGTTTCACAGAGTTAAAATCCACTTTTTAATCATTGATAATTTTCATTTGATCCTAATCCCTATGGTGCTTTAGGTTTGGTGAAGATTTGCTCCAACTGTAATGTGTGTGCCAGCTCGCAGACAGATAGTAGACTTACTAACAGCAGTATTAACATTTTGAGTCCCACAGGGGAACTGAAAGGATTAAAGTTCATTCAGAAATGTTAGATGTCTCACAAACCACATGTAGGATGATAGAAGCTCCCTCATTCCCATTATTTTCTGAACAAATATGTGATGATCTGTCCCATAACTAGAACTCCTGGGGAAATACACTAACACTAAGGGGTGATGTTATGGCAAAGTGTGTCTGGTGATGTCTGGTGATCACGTCACCATGGAGAATACATCACACTACTCCATATGCACTAAGAATTTGCTATGCACTGGAAGGTGGACAGAAGTAAAACATTGGCATGTAGGGGTGTTGTAATACTGGTGATGTGTTAGGGAGGACAAGTGGGGGAGCAGAGAGGATGTGCTCAGACTTCAGCACCAAATCCACCATCATTACATAACCCTTTCAGTGCCATACAGATATGCATTACTCACCCCTGTGGCACTGATAGGGTTCCAATATAAAAAGCAATTTGTAACATTGATTACTTTAGTGACAGAACCAACTGAGGAGCTGTAACATATAACATCTTCTTCTCTGCTGTTTCTATACTTACTGACTCATCTGATCAGTGGGTGATCTGCCAAACAACTTATTCAGGTAAACAGAGAACTAGCAAGGCACACCAGAGTACTAGCCTGCATAAAAAGAGGTGTAGAAGCAAGGGATGCTAATATTATCCTACCTCTGTATAAATCCTTGGTTAGGCCTCATCTAGAATATGGAGTACAATTTTGGGCGCCTGCTCTAAAAAAATACATTACTGAACTGGAAAAGGTGCAGAGACGTGCAACAAAACTGATAAAGGGATTGGAGGATCTGAGTTACAAAGAGAGACTAGCCAAACTGGGTTTGTTTACATTAGAAAAGAGACGTCTAAGGGGTGATATGATTACCATTTACACATACATTCAAGGTCAATACAAAGAACTATCCAATGAATTATTTATGCAAAGAGCTGAGCTAAGAACAAGAGGTCATCCATTAAGACTTGAGGAAAGGCGCTTTTGACAAACTCTTAGCACACCTGGGGAATTGATTTACATTGGAGGGTTTTCTGCATAACCCCTTGTATGACAGAGCAGCCTCCAACATGTTGCTTTGCAATGTGTTTCATATACTCTAGCAACTCTACTTAAATAAAGAAAAGACAAAATAATCTGTTATATGTATCTGCTCCTTTGCTGGTTCTCAAATAATGTGGCAATTGCTTTTACTGGTCTAATCCTTTCAGTGCAAAGTGGTGTGCAGAGTGCTGCCATAATTCCTCCTAGTGCCACTGCCACTTGGCTGACTTAGCTGTGGTCCCTATTAATGGGAGGCTTCTACTAATGTCCCAACATAACAGGAAATATGACCAGCACTCACCTCTCCTCCAGGGATCTGGCAAAGAACTGATGTTGATTATCAGATTAAAGGGATAGTAATACTTAAGTATTACTAATCCCTATAGTAAAGCCCTACTAAAAAAAACCTATTGCCCCCAGTGTCATCTCTCAAACCTTTATGGTTTGCGAGATGAATGCTTCTAAAGTTGCCCTCTCCCTCCCCCTTCCCCATAGTCATCATTCTAGCTGACTGAAGGGAAGAGAGTTGTATGACTTTCAGGCGGCTCTCCAGCACAGCCGGATCGCGTTACTAAAAAAAAACAAACTTTTATATACATCTAGCAATACTGTACAGAATTTTTCATGAAAAATGTCCCGCTCGGTGAGAAGTGACATTTTTCATCAGTTTCACTTTTTAGGAGAAATATTTCACCCATCCTTACAAGTTTTCTAATTCTTGAGACATAAGAGACACATTAAATTAAACATTACACATTCTCACAGTACCAGTTTGATTTAAATGGGGCAAGCAACCCCTTGAACACTAGAGTAATCTCAGTTCATTGCTCTGCATTCATTTGTGGGCCTCTCTAGGATTCATGGAGTTTAACCCCTTCCCGACAATGGATGTACATGTACGTCCCGGAGAAACTGTCACTTAGTGGCAGAAGACGTATATGTACATCCCGGAAGTACGGGTCCCCATGCGGCTGCATGCCGTTCGGGACCAACGGATTACTTAGGCGGGCGTTAAGTGACGGCCGCATGTGCACACGGCCGGTCACTAAGGGGTTAAAAGCCCAGTTTGAATCAAAGGCAGTTTTCATTGATTCCCTATAGTGCTATTGGTTTAATCCAGATTTGCACCTGTTTAGCTACATGAATAAGGTCTTGTGTCACAGAAGTGGACCAAATGTTCATAACCAAAGAGGCAGACAAATTCTTAGGTCCTAATGAGCTACAGTTTGTGCCAGGGTAGTACTGAATGCATAACTTCTTTGACATTCAAGGTGTTAATTATTAAGGTGCTTGAAATTTGACTGATAAACCCAAAAAACAAATACAATATTACAATATTAAATCAACACTCAGATTCTGCAGCCAGAAACAGTACAACCTGGTAGGAATCATCAGAAAGCTAGATAATCCTTTATAAATTGCAGTTTATAAGACTAATTTGGCTACATTTCACTTAATGTATCGTTTGTTCTAAAACTTGCCATCCTTTGTGTCCTATCAAATCTGAATGTATATAACTTTCTTTGGAAGGGTAACAAAATGAAACTGATATATATTCATATCTCTAGGGTCTCAAGAAGACTAAATACAATAGCAATACTATACAACTTGTCTCTAAAGAGGACATCTTGTTTAGATCCAGTTAATAGTCCTAGTTTATGTAACCCCTTGTTTATCACTCTTGACTAATCTTTCTTCAATACCAAGATTGCTGTAGATTTAGTATACTTGGATTTTGCAAAAGCATTTGATACATTGCCTTACAACAGGTTACTACATAAATTAAAAGGCTTCAGTTTGGGCGGTCTTATCTGTACATGGATTGAGAAGTGGTTAAATTATAGATGGCAGGCAGTTGTTATAAATGGAATCTTTTATTTTATTATTATCCTACCTCTGTATAAATCTGTGATTAGGCCTCATCTAGAATATGGAGTACAATTTTGGGCACCAGTTCTTAAAAAAGACATTGTTGAACTCGAAAAGGTGCAGAGACGTGCAACAGATTGGAGGATCTGAGATATAAAGAGAGACCAGCCAAACTGGGTTTGTTTACATTACAGAAGAGACATCTAAGGGGTGATATGATTACAATTTACAAATACATTCAAGGTCAATACAAAGAACTAGCTAATGAATTATTTACACAAAGAACTGAGATAAGGACAAGAGATCATCCATTAAGACTAGAGGAAAGGTGTTTTTGGCTAAAACAAAGTCAGGGATTCTTTACAGTAAGGGTGGTAAAGCTAAGGAATTCTTTGCCTCGGGATGTTGTACTTGCAGATAATGCAACTGCTTTCAAAAAAGCAATGGTGCCTATCTATCACAAAACAATAATGAAAATTATGACAGATGGCTTCAAAGCAGATAGGATGTTGATCCAGGGAACTATCTTACTGCCATTTGGAATCGGGAAGGATTTTTTTGTTACCCACTTGGGGCTAAATTGAAATGGCTTCAGAGGCCTTTTTTGCCTTCTTCTAGATCAACAGAGGTGTTTTTGGCATGGGCTGGATTTGATGGACACGTCTTTTTTCAGATTCATCATTTATGTTTCTATGTATGTTACTATGTTACTATGTCTTTATGTATGGGATAAATTGGTGATCAGTTCCATCTGTTTGTACTTTGCTAATATAATCAATCTACATGTATTTCAAACGCTCAAGTACAAATCTGTTGAAACTGACATCAAATTTTGTAATTTTCTTTTTTATTCTGTTCTGATTGCATTCTAGGCCCTGGTTACATCATGGGTTCTGTGACAATAACTGCATCAGCTTCTTTTACTTGTATTCTCATTGCACCATTGCTCAATATATAACATCTTCCCTTTTGAAACACTTCTTTTTTATTTTTAACTTTAAAATATAATGACCAAATGCTCCCAAAGTATTCCACAAATACATTGCTCTAAGATTATTCCACAAATACATTACCAATTTACCACTATCACACTGAATGTTATCAGCAGTATTTTTTACCATAACTTGACATTCAACCTCAAGAAAATCACAACAGCCATATTAAGACATTTTAGTAAACTTGTCTGTTGTTTTGAACACACATAAAAGAAATAGTTCTATCCATGAAAGTCATCTTTAATCATCTTTATGTTATACTCTTTTGGAAGTACATAAAACGTAAATAAAACAAGGCCAGAACTTGATGAAATGTAAGTAATTTGATAATCTACAAATGATGTCATGGAGAATAATCTAATTAGAGTTTCTTTCTTTCCAACAGATTTTTCTATGAGCATACTCCTATACACTGTCCAGACTGCTTAAGCATAAAGTATTGTTAAAAATAACCATGGAACCAAATAAGAGGAATCAAACAAAATGTGAAAGAAACATGACAGAGGAACCAACTGTATGTACAGGAGAAAATATCTGTGATACTGACATTTATATACACAGAAAACATGCACAGGAAACATCTAGTTATATTGAAGAGCAAAGCAATGGCAAGAATAATAGCAAGAACACTCATTGTGTTAAACATCAGAGAATTCACACTAAAGAAAACACAAATCTTGCTAGACATCAGAGAAATCAAACTGGTGATAAACCATATTCATGTTCTAAATGTGGTAAAGGTTTTAGAGACAAAACAAATCTTGTTGTTCATCAGAGAACTCACACTGGAGAAAAACCATATTCATGTTCTGAATGTGAGAAATGTTTCAGTGTCAGCACTAGTCTTGTTCGACATCAGAGAACTCACACTGGGGAGAAACCATATTCATGTTCTGAATGTGGGAAAAGTTTTAGAGACAAAACAAATCTTGTTATTCATCAGAGAACTCACACAGGAGAGAAACCATATTCATGTTCTGAATGTGGGAAAAGTTTTAGAGACAAAACAAATCTTGTTATTCATCAGAGAGTTCACACAGGGGAGAAGCCATATTCATGTTCTGAATGTGGGAAATGTTTCAACAAAAGTGAACATCTTGTTTCTCATCAGAGAACTCACACTGGAGAGAAACCATATTCATGTTCTGAATGTGGGAAATGTTTTGGCCACAACACAACTCTTGCTACACATCAGAGAATCCACACAGGGGAAAAGCCATATTCATGTTCTGAATGTGAGAAAAGTTTTAGAGTAAAAAAAAATCTTGTTACTCATCAGAGAACTCACACTGGAGAGAAACCATATTCATGTTCTGAATGTGATAAAAGTTTCAGTCTCAGAAAAAGTCTAGCTAGACATCAGAGAGTTCACACAGGGGAGAAGCCATGTTCATGTTCTGAATGTGGGAAGTGTTTCAGCAAAAGCAAATATATTGTTAATCATCAGAACTCACACTGGAGATAAACCATATTCATGTCCTGAATGTGGGAAATGTTTCAGCGAATGCAAAACTCTTGTTACTCATCAGACAACTCACACTGGATATTCATGTTCTGAATGTGGGAAATGCTTTAGCCAACACTCAACTCTTGCTACATATCAGAGAATTCACACAGGTGAGAAGCCATATTCCTTTTCTAAATGTGGAAAATATTTCAGTCACAGCATTACTCTTGTTACTGATCAGATAACTCATTTTGGATGTAAACCACTTGCATGTTCAGAAGGTTGGCAATTTTTCAGGTCCAAGAGAGATCTTTTTACTGATCAGAGAATTTCCACAGATGAGAAGGCATTTTATGGTCAGAGTAGGAAAAGTGTTCCATTCGTAGGACCCATCTCTTAAACATAATAAAACTCACTTGATAGAAGAAAGCCATATCAGGTGTGTCAAACTTGAGGCCCTCTAGCTGTTGTGGACTCCAATACTAATGGTTGTCATGGGATGATGTGAGTTTTAGTCCACAAAAGCTGGTGGGCCCAGGTCGGACACCCCTGATCTATATGCAGTGAATGTGAGATATGTATTTTTCATGAATTTTGTACAAAATACAGGGAAAAGCACAGAAGAAAAGCCATCTGTACGTTGTTTAGGACCTTATACAGGAAGCAAAAGATATGTAGATTTGAATTGTATCAATCACCCTGCAGGGGACAATTAAAATACATTAACTGCCCATAGCTTTAAATGGAGTTGCTTTAATCTGGGCTTTAATCTCCAACTCCATATTAATTAAACAGTGGAGACCTCTAGCATTTCATGGGTTAAAATCTCCATTCAAATCAATGGGTTATTTCTCCTTATGATGCAGATGGTTTGCACCAAACCTGCACCTCTTTAGCCATCACCATAAGGCTCATAGTTGATTAGTTATTGAGAACTCATACTGGAGAGAAATCATTAGCATTTTCTGAATGTGGAAAGTGTTTCAGTCAGAACTCAGTCAGAACTCCAGTACCCCTCTGACATAACAATATCACAATTTTTAATCTTATACTTTGTATTGTAAGATAAATCATTTGCATTACAAAATTTGTCATATCATATTTTAAGAAATGTCATGATATAGTGTTGCTTTAGGAATATCCATTTTGTGTATCTTGCTGGAGTCTTATGAATCTCTGCACATGCAGCCAAACTACATCATGCGATGATTTCCTCAACAAACACCAGTACTGCTGGCACAATTCTAGCTTCTGCGACTAACTTTTTCAAAATATTAGTAGCATATACTGTAAAATCATATCTTATCTCTATAGTTTCTCTACATTAACCAATCATCCAGACTTGGAGGAAATGCACTAAAGTTCGATGTTGTGGAGATGTGTGTGTGGAGATGTTTGGGGAGCACATCACCATGGCGATGTTGACACACATCACCATATGCATTTAGATTTAGAGATGCAAGAGGGAGGGTTGTTGAACTCCTGGCAATGTATAAATCCCTTACACATCGTCAGGAGTTCAACAACCCTCCCCCTTGTATGGCTCCCTTACACATCACCATCAGCATACAAACCCTGATATCTGAGAACATCCTCTCTGATTCTTGTTCAGTGGGGGAGGAGAGGATCCATTCAGCACCATAAACAGCATCACTCCCTTAACCCTTTGAATGCCATAGGGATGTAAGAAAAGTACACCACCCAGTACACAATCATCTTTTCATCTACATGTCATTTTTTTAATAATATTTGTAGTGAACTTACATTATTAAAAAAATTGGAATTTACACCCTTGACTGGTACAGATGTTTCCTACGCATAGAAGCTAAAGGGTTAAAATATGTAAGGAAGTAACACAAACCAGTTCCCCCTCTCCTTCAAGTGTGAAGTAGAGACTATTTTAATTTAATAGAGGGGATGCCACTGACTTATTTCCAAAGGCTCAATGGATCTAACTTAGCCCCATGTATAAGCCATCATCTTCATTGTATGAACTTATATCTGTGCAAACAATATAATTGCGTGAGCAGTGGCATACAGCATGCTTCCATACAGATTCACAGTAGAGTATTATTGGTTTTCTGAGTTTCTTTCTAGTCTGCAAATTAATCAAATTAATGCCCACCACAAATAACTAAAAGACTGAACTCAGAAGGCAAGCCGGCAGCAAGATACCCTCGGGTGAAATGTAGACGGCCCTCTGATTTGCTGCCTACTGTACTGTAAGTTGTAGATAGCTCCCTGATTGGTCGCCTGCCACTCCTTGTTAAAATGTACTTTATTGTGTGTTGGATGTAGACGGCCTTCTGATTGGTTGCCATCTGTCTCCAGCTTGTTGCTCCAGTTGCTATTGGTTGAGGAGCCAGAGCGATATGATTGAGTTATGTGTCAGACCCAGGTAATTCAATCTCCTATGGAGAACAATGGCCCAGGTCCTGACTGGTCGATTGTCTCTTGTCGTTCTGATTCCCATTGGTTGAGAATAGGAGTGGCAAGATTGAATTTTGTAAAGTTCCCCTCACTGTATACTTTTCCTTTGTCCCCTGTTTACCATAGCATTGTGCCCATTGTTCTATGTTTCACTCCCCTGTATTGTCCCATTGTGTCTTCTGTCTATACTACCATTGTGTATTGTCTTTGGTTTTTATATAAAATGTCCCCTATCCCTTCAATAAAGAGTAGTAGTTTTGGACCAGAACTGCGTCCTGCTTATTCATTTCTGAATCGTCTAAAGTGTCAGCTTTGATCCCCATTCAAGGACCCTGCATTCCAGACTTCCATGCAGCAATCCAGGATCACTGGTCTGGCTACCTACTTGCAGGGAGAAAACTGGCACAACAGCCCAAGACAACTCAGCGGTGGGATTGTCTCCTTCACCAAAGACATGGCAGGAACAATAGCGCACCCTGATGCCCTGAGTGCTTCCACATTAAAGCTGCAGTGCTATATGGAATTATTGAGATGGTGCAAGGTGGACATTTTCTGGCAGAGTGGAAAGACCAATTGGACAGCTGCATCGAAACAGAGATGGAAATTCAATATGGGTACTGGGCTCTGTGCAGAAAAGAGGAACAGGGATTTTTCCATTGGTCACCCAGCACAAGCCCCCTGCCCATCCTGGGATATAACGTTCTCGGGCTGGTATGGGATGCATGGTGACAGGATGTTAATTTTGTCTGCCAAGATTACAATTGCTGCTGGGAGATCAGAGACAAGAGAGATTGTATACTTGGTTGCTGCAACCTCCCAGACCGACAGAAGGAGTTGTAGCAGATTGTCCCCAGTGAATGGACTGTCTAGCAAAGGTATGCAGCTCTGCTACAATGAATTAGAGTGTACCGTGCCAAGAGTTCCTCACCAGTGGCTCTGTTGCATCAAAATCAGCACTGCAACTAGGACCAGGAGTATTGCTGCTGCTGGCAAGTGGAAACTATCCTAGTCCTACATCACTTGTTGACCCCATTCCCTCTGTGTACAAAGTGGTCTGTTGCACATTAGCTTGCTTCTCAGCATCCTACTGCCCTTGTAATTAAGCAGCAGGAATTAGAACAGTTGCAAATTCCTATAGATCACTGCTGGAGGTGGTGGTGATGCCCATCCCCATCCCTGTCTCCCACTCATTCTCAGTTTGGGCTAAACAGGCCATCAATGTCTCTTCAACCCCAGGTTCTCCATTATCATCATCACCAGTCCTTCTGTGCTGCTGCTCTTTTACAGACATCTCACTGCTGGTTGGAGGAGGTGACGAGAAATGTGACAGAGGGTCCCTTAAAGTCACACTTGCCATTACTTGCTGACCTGAAGAAGGCAGACTGGCAGCATTAGCAGCAGGCACAGACAACTGTTCTGTGCTCCCGGTGGTGGTGATGGTAAAAATTCTGCCTTCTTCAGGATAATGTTCCACATGGACAATGCCGTGGGGGGAAGGGGACTCACAGGTTCAGGGGAATGTTATGGGCTCCCTTGACCGCTAGTCTGGATGCTCTCAATTGCTTCCCCTAGCACAACCTTAACACTAGTCCAACCGGCTGCTTCACCATCACTGTCACTAGTACTAGCACTAACACCAACCACATCAATTTCAGCCCCTGAGTCTTCCTCCTCACAGTCACTAGTAATATGATGATTACCCCATCCTTCACTCCTAACACTATCAAGCTGCTGGACCTTCTTAATAGTAGTAGTACTAGCACTGGTGGGACTGATTGGGGATGGCAAGTGTGACTTAGGGTCCACTGCTGTTGCACTTGGCATCGTCTTCCCCTTTCCTCCTCCTAAGTATTACAAGACACACTGGCAGCAGGTTCAGCACTGGTGACAGCAGGTTCAGCACGTCTGGCAGCAGACACAGCACTGGTGGCATAAGGGGCAGCACTGGCAGCAGGCACAGCACTGGTGGCAAAAGGGGAAGCAAGTCTGACAGCAGGCACTGGATGTCTGGCAGCAGGCACAGGCAGCTGACCGGTCCTGCTCTAACCACTACCACTCTCTGTAGCTGCTTCTATTGTGATGCACTTCCGTAAATATGTCACATTTTTATAACGAATAGGTGAAAAACACGTAAATAAATGGACAGAAACTTTCTAGCCATTGAAAAAATAGCAAAGAATTTTTGCCAATGGGTGAAAAATACAAAGATTTTAAATGCTTTTTTTAAAGTGGATTTTCCCTTGAAAAAGTAGACAGCAATGCAGTTTTCGCAGATTCTTTCATGTGAACACTGCGTGACCTATCGCCACCCCTACTGATATCTGTGCAAAGAATATAATGGTGCCAGCAATGGCGTACATCATGCTTCCATACAGATTCATGGTAGAGCATTAATGGTTTTCTGAGATTTTTCCTATTCTGCAAATTGCACAATGTGGGAATTCTGAGAAAAGGTACAATAACATTTATTATCTGTACACATACATAATACATATAGTTTTTGGTCCTATGCCTGTGTGACCTTATTTATAGTATCTCACATAAGTGAGTACACCCCTTCACATTTTTATAAATATTTTTATTTTATCTTTCATGTGACAACTCTGAAGAAATGACGCTCTGCTACAATGTAAAGTAGTGAGTGTACAGCCTGTATAACAGTGTAAATTTGCTGTCACCCTCAAAATAACTCAACACAGAGTCATTAATGTCTAAACCTTGGCAACAAAAGTGAGTACACCCCTAAGTGGAAATGTCCAAATTGGGCCCAATTAGCCATTTTCCCTGCCCGGTGTCATGTGACTCGTTAGTGTTACAAGGTCTCAGGTGTGAATGGGGAGCAGGTGTGTTAAATTTGGTGTTATCGCTCTCACACTCTCTCATACTGGTCACTGGAGGTTCAATATGGCACCTCATGGCAAAGAACTCTCTGAGGATCTGAAAAAAAGAATTGTTGCTCTACATAAAGATGGCCTAGGATAAAAGAAGATTGCCAAGACCCTGAAACTGAGCTGCAACACAATGGGCGGTTTCACAGGACAGGTTCCACTCAGAACAGGCCTCGCCATGGTCGACCAAAGAAGTTGCTTGCACATGCTCAGCGTCATATCCAGAGGTTGTCTTTGGGAAATAGCCGTATGAGTGCTGCCAGCATTGCTGCAGAGGTTGAAGGGGTGGGGGGTCAGCCTGTCAGTGCTTAGATCATACGCTGCACACCGCATCAAATTGGTCTGCATGGCTGTCGTCCCAGAAGGAAGCATCTTCTAAAGATGATGCACAAGAAAGCCTGCAAACAGTTTGCTGAAGACAAGCAGACTAAGGACATGGATTACTGGAACCATGTCCTGTGGTCCAATGAGACCAAGATAAACTCATTTGGTTCAGATGGTGTCAAGCATGTCTGTCGGCAACCAGGTGAGGAGTACAAAGACAAGTGTGTCTTGCCTACAGTCAAGCATGGTGGTGGGAGTGTCATGGTCTGGGCCTGCATGACTGCTGCCGGCACTGGGGAGCTACAATTAATTGAGGGAACCATGAATGCCAACATGTACTGTGACATACTGAAGCAGAGCAGGATCCCCTCCTTTCGGGGGAGTATTCCAACATGATAACGACCCCAAACACACCTCCAAGACGACCACTGCCATGCTAAAGAAGCTGAGGGTAAAGCTGATGGACTGGCCAAGCATGTCTCCAGATCTAAACCCTATTGAGCATCTGTGGGGCATCCTCAAACGGAAGGTGGGGGAGTGCAAGGTCTCCAACATCCACCAGCTCCATGATGTCATCATGGAGGAGTGGAAGAGGACTCCAGTGGCAACCTGTGAAGCTCTGGTGAACTCCATGATCAAGAGGGTTAAGGCAGTACTGGAAAATAATGGTGGCCACACAAAATATTGACACTTTGGGCCCAATTTGGACAATTCCACTTAGGGGTGTACTCACGTTTGTTGTCAAGGTTTAGACATTAATGACTGTGTGTTGAGTTATTTTGAGGGGGACAGCACATTTACACTGTTATTCAGGCTGTACACTCACTGCTTTACATTGTAGCAGAGTGTCATTTCTCCAGTGTTGTCACATGAAAGATAAAATAAAAATTTTTACAAAAATGTGAGGGGTGCACTCACTTATGTGAGATACTATATATATATATATATATATATATATATATATATATATATATATATATATATATATATATATATATATATATAGAGGCTTTTGAAAGTCTTAAACAATTTAATTTTACTTTTCACGTTAGAGGGATTTTAAGAATGTTTGCTACAACCTTCAGGACAGGTCTCGCTGTTAGATGCACCGACTCATTATCACCTTCAGTGTTTATGGATGGTTTATTAATATTACTGGTGGTGGTTGTGATGGTGGAACTTTTATGGGACATTGGCAAATAACCTCCTTGGGAGGAAAAGGATCATCATTTATTGCACATTCTTCAGCATCCATAGCTGCAGTCAGTTTTTGGACTGCCACTATACTAACACATTCCTGCACTACTCCTACTCCTTTCTTCATGAGGCTGCACTTAATACTTTTGATGGACTTTATTAAAATGGTGTATATTTTAACAGTGAAATACACAACAGAACTGATTGTGTGTGATGTCTTGCCATTTACAATACACTATGTCTTGTAGTATCTGTCTCAGTGACAACTTTATGTCAGGGTCCCTGTCTCAGTCATCTATCTTTCAAACCATTTTTAGTAATTTTTTTTTTTTTTTTATAAAACATTTTATTAACTGTTTCTACTACAGTTGACAAAATAAAAATCAGTCAGTGGCCACTGGCCAACATGGCCTGCTGGCACTAGGTCAGTAGGGCATTTTTTTTCTAAGGGCTTGTGCTTTGAAAAAAGAAAAAAAAAAAAAACATACTCCTCCAAAAAAAAATTATCAATTTTTTTGGTGTTTGTTTCTAACAAGCCTAAGTCCTACAAATCAATGTTTCCACAGGGCTTGGGCCTCTAACTGGGGATGGATGAAAGTTGTCACTGTGTTCCCACTTTGTCGCGGGAAAATCTGCTTTAAAACTAGCGCTTAAAATTTTCGAATCTTTCGCCGATCTTTCACCATTTTTTCAATGGCTAGAACGTTTCTGCCCATTGATTTGCATTGTTTTCACATTTCCGTTATCAAAAGGTGACATATTTGCAGAAGGCAGACACAATAGAAGCAGCTACAGAGCGAGATAGATGTGCTGTGCTGTTCTGCTGTGATAGTTTGTCAAAATTGAGGCAGGAGAGGCTCATAGTGACTGCTATCACTATGAGCAGGTTTAAAACTAATAAAAGAAGGAACTGGAAGGACCCTATTTATCTACTGAGCCTGAGAAGGAGGAGGAGGAGGAAGTGACTAGCAGTACTGAACCAATGCTATCCAGTCCCCCTAAATCACCGCAAGTGATCTTGGGGAATTTAATGGGAAGGGATGGAGAAAAGGGATTTGGAAGGAAAAAAAACAGTCCTACAAAAAAATAAACACTTTTGTTTATTTCTAACAAGCCTAAATCCTACAAATTAATGTTTCCTTAGGGCTTACGCCAAACAAGCTTAAGTCCTACAAACCAATGTTTCTTCAGAGCTTGGGCCTCTAATAAGTCTAAGTCCTACAAAGGCCTCTAACAACAAATCTAACAAATCATCCTTTACAAAATACTCTATCAAGTCAAGTATCAGTCCACCCCAGTGGCAGCTTATGTCAGGGAATTCCTTTCTCTATCACCTTAAATACAAATTTCTTATTTTATTTTTTTTAACCCCAATAGCAGTCAAGAAACCCCAGAAATGAAATCACAGGAAGCAGTTCTAATCCAAAAAGTCTACTCTTTATTGAAGGGATAGAGAAATTTTATAGTAAAACCATAGTAAAACCAAAGACAATGCACAATGGTAGTATAGACAGGGGACACAATGGGACAATACAGGGGAGTGAAACATAGAACAGTTTGCACAATGGTATGTTAAACAGGGGACAAAAGGACAGTATACAGTAAGGGGAACTTTACATAATTAAATCTTGCGGCTCCAATTCTCAACCAATGGGAATCGGAGCGACAAGAGACAATCAAACAATCAGGACCCAGGCCATTGTTCTCCATAGGAGTTTGAATTACCGAGGTCTGACACATAACTCAATCACTTCACTCCGGCTCCTCAACCAATAGGAAGCAGAGCGACAAGCTGGAGACAGATGGTTACCAATCAGAAGGCTGCCTACATTTAACACACAATACAGTACATTTTAAAAAGGAATGGCAGGCGACCAATCAGGGAGCTGTCTACACCTTACAGTACAGTAGGCAGCAAATCAGAGGGCCGTCTACATTTCACCCGAGGGTCTCTTGCTGCCAGCTGGCCTCCATGAGTTCAGTCTTTTAGTTATTTACGATGAGCATTCACAAATGCCCCTGGCCTTTCAATATAGTGCCCCTAGTAACTGGCCCAATCTCTTTTTCATTTCAACCGAGTGGCTGCAATTCTCTTGTGGCTGGCTGGCCTCCATAACTTCAGTCTTTTAGTTATTTGTGGTGGACATTTACAAATGCCCCTGGCCTTTCAATATAGTGCCCCAAGTAACTGGCCCAATCTATTTTCATCAGCATTTCACTGGAACTTAAAAGTGCCCATAGTAATGGCCCATTGTCCATTATAGATATGTATTATGTATGTATATAGGTAGTGAATATTATTATATTTTTCTCACAATTCTCCAAATTGTGCAATTTGCAGAATAAAAAGACTCTACCATGAATCTGTATGGAAGCATGCTGTATACCATTGCTCACACAATTATATTGTTTGCACAGATATAAGTTCATACTATGAAGATGATGGCTTATACATGGGGCTAAGTTAGATCCATTGAGCCACTGGTTATCAGTCAGTGGCAGCCCCTCCATTAAATGATAAAATAGTCTCTACTTCACACTTGCAGGATAGGGGGAACTGGTTTGTGTTACTTCATTACATGTTTTAGCCCTTTGGCTTCTATAAATAGGAAACATCTGTACCAGTCAAAGGTTGAAATTCCATTTTTTTTTAATAATGTAAGTGCGCTACAAATGTGAGTAAAAATTTAGTTGAGAGGATGATTGTGTACTGGTTAGTGTGCTTTTCTAACGCTTTGAGTGAACATCCCTATGGCATTCAAAGGGTTAAGGGGGTGATGCTGTTTATGGTGTTGAGAGGATCCTTTTGACTCCCCACTGAGCAAGTGGGGAATCAGAGAAGATGTTGTCAGATGTCAGGGTTTGTATGCTGCTAGTGATGTGTAAGGGGGCACACAAGGGGGAGGGTTGTTGAACTCCTGTCGATTTGTAAGGGATTTGCAAATCACCCGGAGTTCAATAACCCCCCCTTGCATCCCTAATTCTTAGTGCATATGGTGATTGTAACTGACCCCTAGGCCATTACATGGAGGTCTTGACAGGCCTCACAAAGAAACCCACTCAATACTAAGTTCACAGGAAAAGTAGAAGGCTACTGATTTGTCATTCAAGATTAAAGGTCCCCATAGAGTTTGAATGAGAGGAAGTAGGCAGCCTTCTGATTGGCTGCCTACAGCACTGAACAGAATAGGCGGCTCCCTGATTGGTTGCCTACTCTCCCATGTTAAAAGTTAATTATGTTAGACCTGGGCAATTACATCTCCTAGGGAGAACAATTGGCCGGGTCCTGATTGGTTGTTTGTCACTTGCCACTGCAATTCCTATTGGCTAGGAATTGGAGCGGCAAGATTGAATTAGGGAAAGTGTCTGTTTCTGTGTACAGTCCCCTGGTTGCCATTGTCCTTATGTTTATGTATGCATTGTCCCCTTTGTGTATTGGGCCCAATCACCATTATTCCCCAGTGTTCCCTCTGTAAACCTGCACCCTAGTTAATACAGTTAAATGTGTATAAAAAAGAGCTGAAATTCACAATAAAATTGAGTAGTTGTTTTGGACTAAGAGCTGTGTCCTGTCTTCATTCCTGAATGGTTTAAAGAGTCCCCTTTGACTCCCATTCAGGATACCAGCTTTCCAGTGTTCCAGCATTCCACCTTCATGCATACTAGCCAGCTGAGGTGATCCAGCCTTTTGGGGTACAGCTACCAGACTGCTTCAGTCAGCTACCCATCTTGTAGCTGACATCAGATCCCAGAATTTACAGTGGAAGTTTCCAGCTTGCTTGCTCTAGTCTATATTCCAGCTACAGTGATTCCAGTTCCTTGTGGTGCAGTTACCGGACCAGCTCCCAACTTGTGGCCAACCTCAGGAGAGAGAAACGCTGCACAACGGCCCTGGCCAGCACAGTGACCAGGGTTTCCGTTACAGTGATGTGTGTCTACATCACCATGGTGATGTGCTCCCCAAACATCTGCAGACACACATCGCCACATAGAACCTTAATGCATTTCCCCCAATAAGTCTGGATGAATTATTACTGGAGAAAAACTATAGAGATAAGATATGCTTTTATATGCTACTAATATATTTTTAAAAAGTTGGTCGCAGAAGCTAGAATTGTGCCAGCAGTACTGGTGTTTGTTGAGGAAAGCATTACATGATGTAGTTTGGCTGCATGTGCAGAGATTCATAAGACTTCAGCAAGATACACAAAATGGAAATTCCTAAAGAGACACTATATCATGACATTGCTTGAAATATGATAAAGTGATAAAGTTTGGAATGTAAATTATTTATCTTAAAACACAAAGTACAAGATTAAAAATTGTGGTTGTTCCTTTAATAAAACTGGAGTTCTGACTGAAACACTTCTCACACTCAGAAAATGCTACTGATTTCTCTCCAATATAAGTCCTCAATACCTAATCAACCATGGGCCTTATGGTGATGGATAAAGAGGTGCAGGTGTGGTGCAAACCATGTGCATCATAGGGAGAAATAAAATAACCCATTGTTTTGAATGAAGATTTTAATCCATGAAATGCTAGAGGTCTCCACTTTTTAATTAATATGGAGTTGGAGATTAAACCCAGATTAAAGCAGCACCATTTAAAGCTATGGACAGTTTATGTATTTTAATTGTCCCTACAGGGTGATGGATAGAATTCAAACCTACTTATATTTTAATTCCTAAACAACATACAGATGTCTTCTCTTCTGTGCTTTTCCATGTATTTTCAACAAAATTCATGAAAAACACATTTCTCACATTCATAGCATATAGATCAGGGGTGTCCAACATGAAGCCCTTCATCTGTTGTGGACTACAACTCACATCATCCCATGAAAACCAGTGGTGTTGGAGTCCACAACAGCAGGAGGGCCTGAGTTTGGACACATGATATAGGTTGCTTGTATCAAGTGAGTCGTATGATGTTAAACAGATTGGTGCTGTGAATGGAACACTGTTTCTACTCGGAGCATAAAAATTTTTTCTCTTCTTTGGAAGTTCTCTGATCAGTAATAAGATCTTTTTTGGACCTAAAAAATTGCCAGCCATCTGAACAAGCAAGTGGTTTGTTTTCAATATGAGTTCTCTGATGTGTAACAAGAGTTATGATGTGGCTGTAACATTTCATACATTCAGAACACAAATATGGCTTCTACCCTGTGTGAATTATATGTGTAGCAAGAGTTGATTGGCTGATAAAACATTTCCCACATTCAGAACATTACTATGGTTTCTCTACAGTGTGTGTTCTCCGATGAGTAAGAAGATTTCTTCTGTCTCTAAAACTTTTCCCACATTCGGAACATTCCAGCAGTCTCTCTCCAGTGTGAGTTCTCTGATGAGTAACAAGAGTTGCCCTTTGGCTGAAACATTTCCCACATTCAGTACATGAATATGGTTTCTCTCCTGTGTGCGTTCTTTGATGAGCAACAAGAGTTGTGCTTTGCCTGAAACATTTCCCACACTCAGAACATGAATATGGTTTCTCTCCAGTGTGAGTTCTCTGATGAACAACAAGAATTGTGCTTTTGCTGAAACATTTCCCACAATCAGGACATGAATATGGCTTCTCCCCTGTGTGAATTATCTGATGTGCAGCAAGAGTTGTGCTGCGGCTAAAACATTTACCACATTCAGAACATGAATATGGTTTCTCTACCATGTGTGTTCTCTGATGAGTAAGAAGATTTGTTCTGTCTCTAAAACTTTTCCCACATTCAGAACATTCCAACAGTCTGTCTTCTGTGTGAGTCCTCTGATGAGTAACAAGAGTTGCCCTTTGGCTGAAACATTTCCCACATTCAGTACATGAAAATGGTTTCTCTCCTGTGTGCGTTCTCTGATGAGTAACAAGAGTTGTGCTTTGCCTGAAACATTTTCCACACTCAGAACACGAGTATGGTTTCTCTCCAGTGTGAGTTCTCTGATGAACCACAAGAATTGTGATTTTGCTGAAACATTTCCCACATTCAGGACATGGATATGGCTTCTCCCCTGTGTGAATTCTCTGATGTGCAGCAAGAGTTGCGTTGCGACTAAAAGATTTCCCACATTCAGAACATGAATATGGTTTCTCTCCAGTGTGTGTTCTCTGATGAGTAACAAGATTTGTTCTGTCTCTAAAACGTTTCCCACATTCAGAACATTCAAACGGTCTGACTCTTGTGGGAGTGCTCTGATGGGTAACAAGATTTGTGCTGCTGCTGAAGTATTTTCCACATTCTGAAAATGAATATTGTTTCTCTCCAGTGTGAGTTCTCTGATGTCTAGTAAGATTTGTGCTGACACTGAAACTTTTCTCACATTTAGAACATGAATATGGTTTCTCTCCTGTGTGAGTTCTCTGATGAGTAACAAGATTTGTTTTGTCTCTGAAACTTTTCCCACATTCAGAACATGAATATGGTTTCTCACAGTGTGTGCTGAAAGATTTCCCACAATCAGAGCGTGGTAATGTGTTTTCTTTAGTGTTAATTATCTCATGTGTAACATGATGAGTGTTCTTGCTATTATTCTTGCCATTGCTTTGCTCTTCAATATAACTGGATGTTGTCTGTGCATGGTTTCTGTGTGTATAAATGTCAGTATCACAGAGATTTCCTCCTATACATACAGTTGGTTCCTCTGTCATGTTTCTTTCACAACTTGTTTGATTCCTTTTATTTGGTTGCATGGTTATTTTTAACAATACTTTATGCTTAAGCAGTCTGAAGAGAGTATAGGAGTATGCTCATAGAAACATCTGTTGGAAAGAAAGAAACTCCAATTAGATGATTCTTCCTGACAACATTTGTAGATTACCAAATTACATACATTTCAACAAGTGCTGGCCTTGTTTTATTTACCTGTTATGTAGTTCTAAAGAGTATAACATAAAAAACACTATGTGGGCATAAGTAGTCCTTGGATCCTGAGGGGGGCTTGTGTTAGGCCCTAAAGATGACTATCATGGATAAAATTATTTCTTTCACGCATGTTCAAAGCAACAGATCTGTTTACTAAAATGTCTGAATATGGCTTTTGTGATTCCCTTGAGGCTGGATATCAAGTTGTGGTAAAAGAAATACTGTCGATAACAATCAGTGTGATACTGGTAAATTGGTAATGTATCTGTGGAATAATCTTAGAGCAATGTATTTATGGAACACTTTGAGAGCATTCAGCCAATATATTTTAAAGTTAAAAATAAAAAAAGAAGCATTTCAGAAGGGAAGATGTTATATATTGAGCAATGGTGCAATGAGAATAAAAGTAAAAGATGCTGATGCAGCTGTTGTCATAGAAATGATTGTGTGAAGTATATATAGATTGATGATGTTAACAACGTACAAACAATTGGAACTGACGCACCAATTTATTCCGCTCATAAAGACATATTGGTATTGAGAAAAGATAAGTCAGAGTGATTAACAAGGGGTTACATAAACTAGGACTAATGACTTGATCTAAACGAGATGTTCCTCTTTAGAGATCAGTTGTATAGTATTTCTATTGTATTTAGACTTACTGAGTCCCCAGAGATACAAATATATCATTCCTTCATTTTGTTACTTTTCCAAAGAAAGTTATATACATTCAGATTTGGTATGATGCAAAAGATGACAAGTTTTAAAATGAACAATATGTTAAGTGAAATGTAGCCAAATTAGTCATATAAACTACTATTTATAAAGGATTATCTAGATTTTGGATAATTCCTACCAGGTTGTACTTTTTCTGGTTGGGGAATCTGAGTGTGTGACTGAATATACTAATCTTGTATTTCTTTTTGGGTTTATCAGTCACATTTCAACCACTTTAATAATTAATACCTTGAACGTGAAAGAAGTTATTAATTCAGTACTACCCTGGCACAGACTGAATTATGTGATCTGAATCTCATTAGGACCTAAGCATTTGTCTGCCTCCTTGGTTATGAACATTTGGTCCACTTCTGTGACACAGGACCTTATTCATGTAGCTAAATAGGTGCAAATCTGGATCTAACCAATAGCACTATAGGGAATCAATAAAAACTGCCTTTGATTCAAACTGGGCTTTTAAACGCCATAAATCCAAGAGAGGTCCACAAATGATTGCAGAGCAATGCACTGAGATTATTCTAGTGTTCAAGGGGTTGCATGCCCCATTTAAATCAAACTTGTAATACTTATCATTGTAATCAGTGATAATAAGAACAGGTAGAGTTGGTGACAGTGACAGACATTAGGGAAAATCACTGTGTTACCCAAAAGGAGGAAATGGTAGTGTTTTCTATCAGAAGGAATTCCAGTAGAAAATAGTGCTAAAACAGGATTTATAGACCATCTCTAATTAGGATATTGTTACTAACAAAGCAACATGATAGACAGAGAGAAAATGAGAGTAATGTTAAGAAGAAAACAATAAGAGGCTGATGTACCAAGGAAACCTGGAGCAATTCTAGGAGAAACCAACTTCACCATAGGGGACATTGGCTTGCAAAGCATCAATACCTCTCTAACATGTAAGATGTTAAAAAGTCCCATTTTCATCAGTAGGAGTTTAGGAAAATTCTATGTTCCTAATGGTGCAGATAGTTTCCTCCAGAATTGCTCCAGTTCCTCTTAGTACATCAGAGTCATTATCACCAATAAATCACATCTAATATAAATACACCACAGAACTCCCAGAGAGACAGAACATGATGAGGATACACAGAGGTCTGTTTACCTACATCCAGGTGACGCTCTGTAAGGATGGAGATGTCTGTCCTCTTTCTAGAAGATCCTCCTTGATGTCTCTTTCCAGTGTCACTGCTCTTACTGACATTTATGTCTCTTTTTATACTAGTTTTGGGGTGGGGTTTCTTTTGACCTCAGATGGAGAAAAGGGAGGAGCCCAACCTGGCCTTTTGTCCTTACATATTTGCTAGTTCTTACATGTGTAAATAAGCACACGCCTTTTATCCCTGAATAAGTGAGAAAATCTAATTACAACGTGAGGCCTTTGGTACCGTCTGTGTTTTTATGTTTCAGTATTATTGTAAACTCCTGGAGCTAGATTTCTGTGAAGAAAATTCTATTAAATTGGAGACCTTTATAGGACTTTAGATGTGTCACCATTCAGAGGAATTGACCCCACCTTTCCTTTTGTCCTCACATAATTGCTATTTCTTACACATGGAATTAAGGAAAACTCCTGAGGTTTATGTTTTCACATGCCTGATAATGGAAGTAAATTTAATTAAAATGCAAATCCTTTGGTGCTGTCTGGATGTTTATGTTCCAAAAGGAAAGATTCAGAAAGTATTAATATACCTGCAAATCTGTACCCTGACTATGTGCTGTTGGGTGAAACACACATCAGATTATTGATTGCTGAGAATGTTTCCTCAACTAGATCCAACATTGATTGATCAGAACATCTCTCTCAGTTGAAACTATAACTGTGAATTGGAAGGCCTGTAGTGTTTATTCAAAATTAATTATAAGAAATATAATCCTACATCCCAATTAAATCTCATGTAAGGGCAATGATTTGCTTGCATTTACCTTGGCTAAAAGTTTACCTATTATACCAAACACCGCATTGATGTTTGACGGCAATGGTGTACGTGACTCCAAGTGCAATATATAAGAATATATTTTGTATATAACAACTAATATATTGGTTTTTGACTTGGAATGAATAGATAAGTTTATATACAAATAGTGCAATATACATGATTGTTTTTATCACACATCATACTGATAATACATGGTAACGGTGTACAGTTGTATAATGCACAACATAAAATAATAAAAGCAAACACATAATAACTAATGGATCGACTTTGACCTGAAGTGTATAAATAAGCCAATAATTATATTTATAAAAAACAAGAGGCAACTTGTTCACTTGATAGCCAATTCTAACAGTGGGCCTATTGGTTGGTCTTGCACAAATATACTTGTGTGATTGCTTAATAAATATTTTAGAATATGGTAAACATGCCTTAATGATATTTAAGCCAAAACACACAAGTGGATAAGTGATAATTCTCACTTCCAACATCCAGAGCTTTAGTTAACCCTTCATGTTCTGAATATATCAAATGAGCCGCACATATCTATAATCATTTTTCCTGTTTAACCCCTTAATGTCTGGCGGTCCTGGGACATTTCCGTCCCATAAGGACCGCATTGAACCACGTGGACGCTCCAGTACACGTGACCTGTTGTGTGCATCGGCGCGTCACTATGAGGTCTGATAGAGATCGCTCCGATTTTGGCGCGGTCAATTTCAGGCCCTATTTTTACTTACAGCGCTCCCGGTAGAGCGATGTAAGTAAAAAGTACGTGACATAATATGACCGTCATCGGTCCTTGAGTATTTCAAGGACCGTGACGGTCATAGTACGGCACATGTCGTTAAGGGGTTAAATACAACTGAGCAGGAGAGTTATAGATTTTGGAAGTGGCCGATAACAAGCTTGTTGTGTTTGTCTCCTTTTTCATACTTAGAAATTCATTGTGTAACGACATATATACATTCTAATTATAAAATATCTACTTATTGAATTCTGATATATATTTATACAGGTGCGCGTGGACACAATGCACAAACACACAAAAATGATGTATGAATATACCGTGCCATGAACACCTATTACTGATTCTCTAGTATAAAGATATGCAATGAAACGCAATAGGCACCTAAAAGTGATCACTAAACATATAATATAAATGTCTAAAGAGATAATAAAGTCTGCTGATAATACAATATATTAAAGTCACAATATAGTTAAAATGATGAATGAACCAGAGAATGGCTGAATCTAACTGTTCCAATGAAACTATATCTGCACTGGCCTCGTCAAAGAAGCAGTAAAAGTCACCTGCAATAATGTAACCAGCTCCTGCAGTAATGTAACAATCTCAAAAACTGAGCAATATTTGCCGCCGGAAATGTTTGTCTGTGTAAACACTGTATAGGCTGTGGACCTTCAACCCTCTGAAGCACTGAGCTTTCTTCCGCTCTAACTAGTGGTCACTGGGAATCGGTCCATGATGTTATAGTCAGCTATAACTGACCTGGTTCCGTTCCTGTAGAGAGCTCCACCTTTATGTCCAATCTCCATTGGCCACTTTCGAGCTGTGATCTTGGTCACATGCTGACGTCTGATTCCATTACCAGAGGACTCTTTGCTTCTGCAGATGGTTTCCGGCAGCTACTTCAGCTTGTATATTGGCTGGTAAGCCGGTCTCTGTCAGCCACTTCAACTAATATGGTAGCGCCTAATAGCATCTGCTCTAATATGGATTCAGTATAAATTTCTTTAAACAGGGGAAACAGCCTAGTCCCCGTATTCACTTGTGAAATAAACAGCAGTATAAAACTTCAAGTAGGTGCAAAACAACTATAAACAGCCTACGCGTTTCGTATCTACGATACTTCTTCAGTATCGTTTAAAGAAATTTTATACCCCTTTATTCTTCTAGCTGAATGAATGTGTGTTGCTTTCAGCCGACATAGCACATTCTTTCATTCATTCATTCTCTCATTTACTTAAGATATCCACTTTTAACAGCAGTTTTCGTTTGATATTTGTATTTCTTTATTCTTATTATTTTTCTTTCAGACGTTAGTTTTATTATATATATATTTTTTAATTTTTTATTTTCTTGCTTTATTTTTATTTTGTACTTATTTCTTTGTTTTTTCATTATGCTTTCTAATGAGGTGACGCTTCAGTGTTGCAGAGTGGCCCGTGCGACGTGATGATGTCACTTCCCGGTTTTTGGTGCGGGCGTTCCACGTGGGAGCCATGACACTGTGGACTACAGAAGTGATCGGTGGTCTGGATCATTAGAACATGTATTTAAATTTTGTATGCACTGTATGTCTGGTTACCCTGATGAGGGTCCATTCGGGGACCGAAAATGTTTGGTGATATGTGAGCACAGAATAAATCACGTTACATTGATCGTTTTGGAGTGCTGTCTTATTTCATAAAGCCCAGGCTGAGTACATTTTGTGTAGGTCCTATATGGGACGTGCACCTTATTTAAGAAGAAATATTGTAAAATACTATAGGTTGAGTGCCACTGCCAACTCTTGTTGTTGGTATGTATATAAATATATAAATATCTATATCTCTCTCTCCATAACAACTTCCACTTGGATGCTTCAAAACACACATTTGTAGTATGATTTATTAGCCAACTTAGGAGGTGGCAAGCCTGTATGTGCTCCAGCAACTCTTAGTCAGGATTAGGGATGGGCGAAAATTTCTGCCTCAAAATGAAATCGTCGAAAAATGACACTTTCCTCTTGGCTAAAAATTTCCAGCGAAAAAGTGCAGATTTTTGGATTTTTCCCTCTTTTTTTCTCCTAGCTCATTCCATTGAAATCAATGGGAACATAGAAGTTACACACAACACATAGCAAATATTATTTTATTTTCCAAAGGCATAGTATAAAAGGTGCATGAGGGTGTCTGTGTTGGTGGGGTGTGGGGAAAGAATCAGTTGAACAGGAAATGTTTTTTGGGGGTTTGTTTACTAGGATTGGGGGGCAGTTAATATAAAATAAATCCTAAACAAAATAAAATAGAAACCATAAGACATGGTATAAAGGGGTGGACTGATACTTGACTTAATAGAGTATTTTGTAGAGGATGATTTGTTAGGTTTGTTGTTAGGGGCCCAAGCCCTGAGGAAACATTGTTTTGTAGGACTTAGGCTTGTTAGGACTATGGTTTTTTTTTGTATATTTTTTAAAGTACAAGCCCTGAGAAAAAAAATGCCCTACTGGCCTAGTGCCAGCAGGTCATGTTGGCCAGTGGCCACTGGCCATTGTCAAATATCCTCCTCCTGAATCTGAGTCCATAATTGCGGAATTTGAAACTGCTGTTTGTACTGCTGCTGCTGAGATGTTTAAGCAGCAGGATGATTAGGCAGCTGAAAGGGAATGGGATCAACAACCATAGCAGTAACATGGGTGACGGATGATGAAGGTTTCATTTGTCACAAACTAACTACAGTGATGCGCCTGAGGCTGAAGCAAAACATCAAGTAGTCCCCAGTCTATGTGGAGAAAATTAACAAGTTGGCCAATAATTCTTCTCTACCTGCCCCTCCTCAAAAATCATGGGTGTGTTGTTATTAGAAAATAAATTTTTCCCTTGAGAGCAGGAACTGTGGCCCTCATCAGCAACTGCAATGTGCATAGTGTAAATAACATCTGGGGGCACAACTGTATCCAAACAACATGACACCGTTTTCACTATACCCCTTGTCTAGACCCCGCTAAGGACACATGACAACTTGTTGACAGTTTAATAATAATGATGAACTCTCCCTGCCAGAATCCTAGCATATTCTGCGGGATGGATTCTCCTCAGATACCGCCTGATGACCTGGTATCGATTCTCCTCCACCACACTGGCATGTGTGGTCAGTGCACCACATAGTGTGCAATGGGTAGAGATGAACTGCCACATCCTAACATCAACAGAGTGGATATCATTTGGCGGGGGAGGTAACAATGAACGAGATGGACTGGCAGGAGATGTAGTTGTTGTCACCCTAGATGAAGAAGGTAATGTTGATTGCGAGCTAGTTGCTTCGCTCATCATGGAACTTCTAGTATGTCTGGGTTTCTTTATTCTTCCTCCTCTTTGATCTTCACCTCGCCTCTTGTTGCCTTTCTGGAGAGTCAGGGGGTACAGTAACAGAGGTGCTAGATTTCTGTGGTGGGTGTTTGGCTTTAACATGTTTAACATAAATGTCATGGTGTCTGTGTTTCATGTGTGTTATCAGGGAGGTTGTGCCAAGGTGTGTTCCCTCCATTCCCCTTTTCCCCAAGGTGTGTCCTCATCGGCCGCTTAACCATTACTGTTACTACTACTAACACCACGCACATCAAGTTCAGCCCCAGAGTCTTCATCCTTACAGTCACTAGTAATATATTGATTACCCCTTCCTTCACTCATAACACTAACAAGCTGCTTGACCTCCTTAGTGCTAGCACTGGCGGGACTGCTCTTACTAGTACTGCCCTTCTCTCCCTCATTAGGTTTACAAAAAAGGTCCTGTGTTATTTTACTTTTCTTTTGTGAATAAATGTTATTGTAGCAGTGAAATTGGATGACATTTTGGATTCCAGGTCTGAGTGACAGCAACTTCAAATCCTGCAAATTTCATACAAATTCGATGTGTAGTTTCCCAGTACAAATCTGATTCAAATATATTTTCCTATTTGGAGCTGTGATACCCTTAGATCTACAGCCTAAAGTAGCTTATGGATTGAAACCAAAATTGGGAGTGAGAAGGACCCTGATCAGTGCTGAATGATTTTTTATTTTAAAGGAATAGTAATACTTCGTTTTAACTTTATTTTATAGGCATTAAAAAAACATGAAGAATGATATAAGTCTTATCTCTCAAACCTTTATGGTTTAAGAGATATTCACAAGCAAAGTTTCCCCCTCCCGCCCCTTTTACCTAGTGTAAGCCATCTCTTCTCAGATGTGAATCTAGTTGTAAGATCAGACAGATAACAGCAGGGGACAATCTTCTTTGTATGAAAAGAATGAAAGCCCTGCCCCCTTGACAAGTTTTTCAGCTTTTTCCTCTTATCTTAATTGAAGATTGTCCCTCTCTGCAGTCTACTTGGGCACCTCCCTTCTGACCTGGCTGAACATGGAGGGGGGATACTTTGTTTGTGAATATCTCTTAAACCATAAATGTTTGAGAGATAAGACTTATATCATTCTTCATGTTTTTTAATGCCTACAAAATAAAATAAAGATAAAACGAAGTATTACTATTCCTTTAAAGCTACTAAATTGGATCAGTAGAGGTGGAGATAATTACACTTACATTTTAAATAAAAACCTTATTGGTGCACATGCTCAGTACAGATAAAGAATCACCATAGTGACATATGCAGTATATACACCACATTCTCTATACACACTGATATATCACTGGATATTGCTCATCAGATCTACTTACATGATTTTTATTCTGTTACTGGCTGAGGATTATGAGAGTTGCAGTTCAACATTAGCCATTCAGTCTGTTCTTACTCTTCATTCCTCCATACATCTTCTTCATCCATAGATCAGATCTACTGTAAAGAATATCTCAAAATAAATAAAGGGTTATGGGACATATTCAATAAGAAAGAGGAGCAATTCTGGAGTGAAGCAGCCTCACCTTAGGGACAAACACATATCCCCAAATTCCATGTGAGATAAATGGGGATTTTAGCACCTTGGATATTACAGAGGTCTGCAATACAATCCAAATTGTAGTTGAACTTTCGAGGATTCAAAGGTTTAAAAGCCTCTGTTAAACATTGGACATTTGTATTTGTCTCCTATTTTGCAGTTGGATTGTTCCAGAATTGTCTCCTCTTTATCTTATTGAATCTGATCCTATGTCACCCACCTCAGTAAAACATGAATCCAGATCACTTCCCTCCAGGGACAGGGGAGAGGATCAGACTTCATATCCAGGTGTAAACAAGTATAAAACTAAATAGAATATTATGATAATCAATAACCCATTCCATTTCCCCATCCAGATACAGTAGAAATATGCCAGTAGCTAGATAATTTCAGAGAAATTGCCATGTGTCCAACTCATTTGTCCATGTACAATCACTCTCATCTATCCAATGTCCCTTTGATATAATGTGATGTCGTCCTTAGACTTGCCATCCTTTGTATCTCACTTAATTGAATGCTTGTGGCTTCCTTTATAACTGCATTAAATTGTTTTCCTTTTGATTTCATTGGCATTATTGTTAGTATTTAATGCTCTCTTTCTGAAATGCTTCTTAATTTTTTGAGATGCTCCGAATTGTTCCACAGTCATTTTACATATGGATTTTTCAGCAGCATTTTACCATAACAATCTTCAGCTTCAAAGGAATAACAAAATCCAAGTGCAGGATTTTCAATGACCCTGTCTGTTTTTATGAGCACACATTAAACAAATGGTTATATCCATGGTGGCCACCATCCTGGCCTAATATAAACCCCTATGAAATCAAATGATACATTTTGACCACATAATCATATTATGATATGCTCTTTCTAAGTATATAACAGGTGAAAAAATATTTTTCACACTTGATCAGATCTATTTACTCTGCAAATCAACATCAGTTCTTTGCCAGATCCTTGGAGGAGAGGTGAGTGCTGGTCATTCCTCCTGTTACATAGTGACAGTAGCAGAAGCCTTCCATTAATAGGGACCACAGCTAAGTCAGCCAAGTTGCAGTGTGCTGTTGTGCTGCACTGATATGAGTGCTGCCACTAGGAGGAATTACAGGCAACACTCTGCACACCACTTTGGCACTGAAAGGATTAGACCAGTAACATCCATTGTCACATTGTGTGAGAACCGGCATAGAAACAGTAACATGTAACAGCTTCTTTGTCATTTATGTATTTAAGTAGATGATCAGTGGGCTGTCTGCCAAACAGCTGAATCATGTAAACAAAGGACTAAGATAACATTCTGTTGGAGGCTGCTCTGGCATACAAGGGGTTATGCAGAAAACCCTCCAATGTAAATAAATTCCCCAGATGTGCTAAGAGTTTGTCTCACATAATAACACACAAACACATACAATACAATAGTCTGGATAGTCTTCTGAAATGGATTCAAGCCAAGTGCATAATGTGAATCTTAAAGGTCCATGTGACTTGGCTGGCTGCCATAATAACAGCAGATACCAATCTGTTACCAGTGCTGTTGCAGAGATAAACATCACTCCATCACATCACAACTGCCAGACCAGCCTCCAACATGTTGCTTTGAAATGCATTGCAGGTACCTAGTATCTAAGGGGTGTAACGTTATCTTGTCTTGCTAGTCCTCTGTTTACCTGAATAAGTTGTTTGGCAGATCACCCACTGATCAGGTGAGTCAGTAAGTACAGAAACAGCAGAGAAGAAGATGGTATATGTTACAGATCCTCAGCTGGTTCTGTCACTAAAGTAATCAATGCTACAAATTGCTTTTAATGGTGGAACTCTATCTTTGCTTCAGGGGTGAGTAATGCATATCTGTATGGCACTGAAAGGGTGATGTAATGATGGTGGATTTGGTGCTGAAGTCTGAGCACATCCTCTCTGCTCCCCCACTTGCCCTCCCTAACACATCACCAGCATTACAACACCCCTACATGCCAATGTTTTACTTCTGTCCACCTCCCAGTGCATAGCAAATTCTTAGTGCATATGGAGTAGTGTGTTGTATCCTCCATGGTGAAGTGATCACCAGACATCACCAGACACACTTTGCCATAACATCACCCCTTAGTGTATTTCCCAGGAGTTCTAGTTATGGGACGGATCATCACATATTTGTTCAGAAAATAATGGGAATGAGGTAGCTTCCATCATCCTACATGTGGATTGTGAAGGCAACTAACATTTCTGAGTAAACTTTTAAACCTTTGAGTACCTCTCTGGTGCTCAAAAGGTTAATACTGCTGTTAATAAGTCTACTATCTGTCTGCGAGCAGGCACATACATCACATTTGGAGCAAATATTCACCAAACCAACAGCACCATAGGGATTAGGGAACAAATTAAACTTCTCATTAATTCATATGTGGCTTTTAACTCTGTGAAACATAGGGAGGTGCCAAATACACTGTAAGTATAGTGCTTTGCAAAAGTATTCACCCCCCTTGCCATTTTTTCTATTTTGTTGCATTACAACCTGGAGTTAAATTGATTTTTTGGGGGTTTGCATCATTTGATTTACACTGCACACCTACCACTTTGAAGATGCAAATTTTTTTTTTATTGTGAAACAAACAAAAACAGAAAACTTGAGTGTGCATAACTATTCACCCCCAAAGTCAATACTTTGTAGAGCCACCTTTTGCAGCAATTACAGCTGCAAATCTCTTGGGGTATGTCCCTCTAAGCTTGGCACATCTAACCGCTTGGGTTTTTGCCTATTTTTGAGGCAAAACTGCTCCAGCTCCTTCAAGTTGGATGGGTTCTGCTGGTGTACACAGGGCCGGATTTGCCATAAGGCAGAGTAGGCACCTGCCTATAAGCGCACCCCACAGAGGGGCGCCTGTCATTGAAATATTTTTTATTTTTTTATATATATGTTTAAAGTGCTTCCGCGCTATGCACAGTAACCCGCCACCCAGCCCTCCCCTCACTTGCAAAGGTCTGGGCTGAAGGCTGTAGCTGCTGTCGCTCCCCTTGTTGGCTCTAATGCAGAGCACTGGGAGATGACATCATCTCCCAGCACTCTGCATTCCTAAAAGAAGACTGCACGGGGTGCAACAGAAGCTGCAGGTCTGTGCAGAAGGCGGCACAGACATCTCCTGCCGCTGGACCACCAGGGAGGTAGTAAAGGGATACGGGGGGGCAATGTGGAGCTGATGGCAATGTGAGGGCAAGTTGGAGCTGATGCTGATGGGGGCAATGTGGAGCTTAGAGCTGCTGGGGCAAGACAGTTGGAGCTGATGGGGGCAAGTTGGAGCTGATGGGGGCAAGTTGGAGCTGATGGGGGCAATGTGAGGGCAATATGGATATGGGGGGTAATGTGGAGATTTGGAGCATTGTGGATATGGCCAATTGGGGGTCTTCCGATTTCTGTGCCTACAGATTCCTGAGATGTAAATCCGGGCTTGGGTATACAGCTATCTTTGAATAATGTAAAGGAAAATCTCACTCACACCAAACTACCTATACCTGTAGGATATATGCATATACTCAGTAGGGATGCCCACGAGGTGCTACAGGGGAATAAACATTAATTTGATAAAAGAAAAGAAAGAAACCCTGCAGTACTAGTACTCTATACAGGCTAATCCTAAAGAGATATGTCAACCTATAGCTCACAGAAAAAAATCCTAAAATCAAATTTTATTAACAACTCCAAATAAAATACCAAAAAATACACGTGTTAATAGGATGTATCAAATGGCAGACAAATAATGCGTTTAATATTAATCTAACTACTGTTGTAGATCAACAAGCAACTAAATTTCTGGAAGAAAATAAATATCTCAGTCTCATTAATTACTAATAGTGTTCTAAAGATATAATTGTGTATCCAGTGGCCCTCATGTCATACAAGAATGAAATCTAATAGAAGAATAGGTTGCAAACGCTAAAGGCAAAATTAACTAAATCTATGCCAATGGCGGAAGCAATCAAACTAATAGTGCAAACTAGATAGAAAACCCTGGGAACACTAAACTACAAACTTGGTTTATTTACTCTAGAGAAAAGACGACTAAGAGGAGACCTTATCACATTGTACAAGTATATGAGAGGTCAATACAAGGAACTCAGCGGTGAGCTATTTATTCCAAGGCCTGATCAGGTGACCAGGGGACACCCCTTGAGATTAGAGGAAAGGAGTTTTAGACTTCAGCAGAGGAAGGGTTTTTTTATGGTAAGGTCTGTCAAATTGTGGAATTCATTGCCCAGGTAGGTAGTTATGGCAGATACAAAGGATACATTTAAGAGAAGATTAGATACATTTCTTTCAAAAGGGAACATACAGAGTTACTGTTTATCAGTAGGATGATCAGGAAGGTCTGATAAAGACTAATTTAATTGGTAGCAGGAAAGCTATAAAATTCTCAGTTACTGAGGTATGAGGCGAAGGTTGAAACTTGATGGACTTGTGTCTTTTTTCAACCAAATTTACAATGTTACTATGTTACATATCATAGGGGTCTGTGATCCAACTAATTAACCCCTCATACACCAAATCTAACACAAATAATGTAGTATATTCCCTAGCTGTCAGGGCATAAACTGATTGCCACATATGTTACGCCAGTGTACTTAATATGTATTCCAATTGTCGGGGCATAATCCAACTTGCTACAATGTACACGAACGGAAGCACACACTTCTCGTCACCTGAGATAACTACCTTTAAATAACTGCTCGAGTAAGACCTGACCTACACAGTCCATCTAATGCCTAGACTATAACTCATAGTAACTCGCTATGCTGATCAACTTACCGGGGCACATACCGGCTTGCCAATTAATTACAAATATAAAAATTCCTCTCATCTTCTGCCTCGCATGATATGCAGGCAGAGGCAGCGGGAGGCACAATAAGGTGAAAACAGATATTTCAAAAGGGCACCCTGGGGTCTGTGATCCAACTATTTAACCCCTCTTACGTCAGATCTAACTTGAACAATGTAGTAAATTCCTTAACTGTCGAGGCATATACTGACTTGCCACATAAATTACATCAAAGTGATTAAAAAGTATACATTAATTGCCGGGGCATAATCCGACTTGCCACAGTGTACATGGACAGACACAGACACTTCTCCTCACCTGAGATAACTACCTATAACTAACTGATTGATTGACGTCCTGGCCTACATAGTCCATAGAATATCTTAGCTATATCTCCCAGAAACTCGCTATGCTGATCTACTTGCTGGGGCAGATACTGGCTTGCCAATTAATTAAAAACAGATATTGAAAAACCTCTTATCTCCTGCCACGCATAATATACAAGCAGAGGCAGCAGGAGGAACAAAAATAAAAACAAATATTTCAGAAAAGCGCAGACGCACGTTTCATCAAACACTTCCTCACAGGCAATGTTTTAAGGCGCCACCGCCGATTCTCAGCCTCTGTTTGAACTGAATGCTGCACTTTGATTGGATAGCATCTTCCTATCACAATTACATTCAGATAATTGACATCAATACAGTGTCTACCTGATACACAGCATTCTATTTACTCTATTAACATACATATATAATCCAAAATAATAAGGATCCGATAGTCCTCAAATCCTCAATCTTATCTTAGAGGCAGAGAAACATCGGAGGAGTCAATCACGTATCAGAAGTGTAAATATAGTTACACAGTAGTTACAAATAAATTACTACAGCTGCTGGAATCTCAATAATATAATTTTATTATTTCATAGGTTATGATGTTTAAAAACCAAAGATGATAAATACATAGAAGAAAGTAAAAACATGAAACACATAAAACAGAAACAGCCATTCTTAAAAGGATCATAAATATCAATACTCCGATATGTGGTAAATGATTATGTGTATACATGTATAGCAAGTAAATTATAGATGGGCACTTAGGTTCCATTCTTCATTTAAACCCTTGGGGGCCATGGTATCAAGTAAGAAGATCCATTTGTTTTCTTGTCTCAAGAGCTCACAATCCACATTGCCCCCCTCTTATGCCCAGACTGACCTTTTGTAAGCCCCAAGCTTTCATTGCCTGGGGATTGCTTTCATGTCTCTCCATGTAGTTTTTTGCCACAGATGTCAATATTTTACCCACACATGTGATATCCCTAGGAGAATTTTTATGCTGTTAGAGTGCTCCCGAATCCATGTCTTCATTTTCTAACTGTTTTGCCCACATAATAAAGATCACATGGACACTGTAGATCACATAAATCACATTGCAGGTTTGGCAATTTATAGTCACCGTCTTTTGTTTTTTTTTGGTACAACATACATAGAGTGACATACAAATACATAGGTATACACACACACACACAGGACATAGACACACACGCATGCACACACACACACACAGAAATACATACAAAGTATATAAATTTTTTATAGTATAGAAGATATAAAATATAAGTAGCTGCAGGTCTGATTTATCTTTCAGAGCTGTGATGAGTGTGTGATTTGATATGTTTGCATACTCAGCTTTAGATGAGGCTGGATTGTCAGATTAACCTTGTGCATAAGTGAAGTGAGAGATCAGTAGACCTCTCAGCATATATTTCATTTAGCCATCCATACATGGATTGCATGTCCTGCTGCTTGTAGACAGTGTCTCCTGTCAGTAAGTCCACTACTGGGGGAGTCAGTGGTAGGAGTAAAAATGAATGTCTGCATTGTGTCAGTGAAGCGGATTCTGTATGCAGTCATATACATAGCAGACAGCTATTGCTGTTTGTCCTGCCGCTTATCAGAACAAACAACAACACATAGTGTGGTTACAGTGAGACACTACAACTCTGCATCCCAGGCGTTATTTGTATGCTGGGAAATAGTGTCCGGAGAGTCATACAGCAACTTTGTCACCTTTGACTGTCACCGTTGCTGTCTGTCCAGATAGCATTTGGCAGTGTTCAAGTGATGGCAGGGACATGGGCGTCCACAGAAATTTTTCCAGGGGGGGGCATAATTTTAATGACATCCATACTCTGTCCTTTTTTCACAATGTCATGAAGAGGAGGGGAATAGTCATCACATAAAGCTCAGGCATTAAAAGGGTTGAGAAACCTAATACAAAAGCTTAATAGAAGAATCAAGTTGCCATTGTCTGATTTAAGTGTTGCAATTTCTAATCTTTTTTTAATGTTAACACTATTCAATGCACCACACTAGTAATACACCCATGATCAAGGCACTATAACTGAATTATAAAAAAATACAGAATCTGTTTTTGGTGTTAACGTGCACAAACGAATGACAATTAAAATATAAGACAAATGTATGTATTTAGAAATGTATTAACTGACATATATTAAAATAAATAACAATATATAAATTTAAAAATAACTATTTATATATATATATATATATATATATATATATATATATATATATATATATATATATAACACAACTGTTCTCATCCAAATTGGAAAGTAAAACATATAAACTTTAACTGAGTAACTGTTGTACGTTAGGAACTGCAAGCATCCACACTCTTGCTCAAACTTATCACATTTTTCAAAGAATAATGTTGTATTGTTTTTGTTCACTGGTTAGTGATCTTGAAAAAGGAACTGTAAACGTCTGTGGTCTTGTGCAAATTTATCAAGTATTTTTTCAATCAACTGTTGTTTGTTTTCATCAATTTTTGCTCGATGTATGCTCATCATGCACAAACCTGATAAGCGATCATCTGCCATTGTCGACCTCAACCAGGTTTTCACCCTTCTCATAGTGCTGAACGACCTTTCCACTGTACATGTGGTCACTGGCAATGTGAGAGCAATGAGAATTGCTTGCCGGACTGATGGAAACAAATCTGTTTTGTTTAGCAAATCTAAAAATCCATTGTCAAACTGTTCTTCCTTTGTTAACCATATCTCATACCACATGATTGCTTCGGCATCCAGATTTTGTTAACCATATCTCATACCACATGATTGCTTCGGCATCCAGATGTTTGCAATGTGCCATTTGTATTGCTCAAGGGTCATTTTTGCCATTTGTTTTGGGTACAGTGAAAACAGACAGAAGTTTTTCTTATTATCATTGCCAAACCGACATTCTAATGATAAGATAATAGAGTCCAGGTATGGCACATAGATGGATTGGTGATTATATTCTTCCACTGAAGAGCTACCAAAATTAGAATGAAAAACTTGCCGGCCATACTGTCTGGGAACAGAAAGTTCGATGTTCAAGTTTTCTGCCTTTGTTTGAACATTTGAAAATATTTCCTTAAATTGCAGTTCCGCTTTGTCTCTATGATTACGAAACACAGTCAGAAGGTCTTGCACGTGATCACAGACCTGGAGAATATCAAGTTGAACAGCATGGAGAGCCTGGCTTACAGATTCCAATCTTGAGGAATAGGTTGAAATGATGTTCAAGCAAAAGAGGAAGCTCACTGTGCTTGAGGAACATTGCAATTGATATGCGTCCTGACGTGTTTTACCAGAGGCTGTAGTGGCCAGCAAGCTTAATTGTTGAAAAATGTCTTCAAAGTTTGAGCTAAAAATTCTAATGCTCTTATATTTCACTGCCCACCGTGTTTCACTCAGCAGTGGCACATTGGGAATAAGAGATCTTCTTTTTGGACTCGCACGGAAAAACTTGATAATGGCTTTCACTGTGCCAACACAATTCCGTATATCAGGAACAGCATTCAGGTCATTTACAACCAAATTCAATTTATGTGCAGCACAACGAGCAAAAGTAGCTTTGGAATACTTTCTCTTTATTATGGCTTGAACGCCACCTTCCTTTCCTGCCATTGTAGAACATCCATCGTATCCTTGGCCATGGAGTTTCTCTAAGTTTAATCCAAATTTGGAACATGTAGCCAGAATCATATTTGCAATTGAGATAGCATCCATGTCTTTTAAGGGTGCAAATCTAAGGAATTCTTCTTTGATGACAGCTATGGTGCTATTTGTGTCTACAAAACGTACTCCAATTGACATCTGTTCTTTTCCAGATATGTCAGCACTTTCATCAGCAATGACTGAAAAGCCATTTGACTTATTCACTAAGGAAACTAGATCTTCTCTTAATGTTTCTTCACACAATGTAATCAATTCATTTTCAACACGAACTGATGTATAACGTGAGTTGACTGGCGCATTTTCCAGATGGTTCTTTAGGACCACATCTCCTGCTTCAATGCGAAATTGGTACAGTCTTTTAACATTTCCGGTTGTACTTTTTTAACCACACAAAGCTATGTCATGAGTGCCATAAAATAAGATACTGGACAGAACTGGATATAACTTTCTTCAATTTTCTTCAACTTGCCGCTTCACATCTCTGTCTATTTGACAAACAATACTTATTTCTGATTTCTTTCGGATACCCAAAAAGTGAGTTGCATCCACTTGTGCATTTTTATGCCAAGATGATGAAATATGGTTGCGTGCACTTTCATGAAAGTCTTTATATTTAGTGAAAGGCATAGTTATGAATGCTCCTTGTATCCCACAACGAACAGGCTGTGGAAAAACTGTGCAATACTTGCAAATTGCAGCTTTCAGTTGTGGAGAGTAGCAAAGCCATGGTGAATATTGACTTATCCACACCCAACGGAAACAGCATGGTCCACTTGAATCCTTCTTGAAGTCATAATTTTGTGGAGGAGTATATGTATTTATTAGCAGATTGTATTTAAGATCATCTGTTAGCTTTTTTAATGAATTAAAATACAATCCGATATCATTTACAGGAGCATCAACATGGCTACTTTCTGTTGGAGCTGAAATTGGACCTGCAGAACTGCTTGTGCTTGGTTCTGTGTCCTGTTCACCATGTCTGGATTCTTCTCTTGCTTCCTTATCAGATTCTAGTTCATCCCATTTTCGTTTTGAAAGAAATCTGCGGATGTCCATTTCTAAAAAGAAGTGTGGATCATTACATATTCTGTATTCAATAAACTGAGTTGTAGATGAGAATCAATTTTCCTTGCATATAGTTAAATTGGTTAGAAGAGATTTGTAAAAAATTGTTTGAATTCTGCTGGGTTTTTTTGGTTTTTTTTTTTTTGGAGGATCCAACTTTCGGACCAGACCTGTTCGACTCGGACGAAATTCGCAGACAGTCTGAATTATTAGTCGAGCTTAAAATGCTTTAAAAAAATGTCTCTCCCTTGCATTGGCAATAAGGTACTAGGCCCTGCCTGCCCACACAACTGTGAGACTGGCTGTGTCACTCTGAAAACTATTAAAACAAATTTCTAATATTTTTTATATTTTGCACAAAAACAAAGAGGACTCTCCCTTGCAGTGGCAATAAGGTACTAATGCTGGCTGCCTGCCTATACCTAATGCTACCTGCCTACCTACACAACAACTGGACACTATCTCCTGATCTCTCTGAGCTCCAACAAAGCACTAACAGGAAATGCAGGCTGTCTGGGTGTCTGTGTCATTAGTCCAACCCTCATCATGAAACGAAGAAGCTAATTGGAATAGAGACAAGGCGGGAAAGTAGTGCATGAAACTGAGAAGCTAATTGGACAAGAGACAGAGAGGTAAATTATGGTAAAGTATCTCGGGTGGATCCACCTTCTGCTTTTCCTCCACTTTTTGTGCTTTTTCACAGGTATAGAACCAGACAGCAGCAACACTCACAGGGTTTGTAAATTGTGAAAAATGTAATAATATCAGAGGTAATATCATTAAGCACACGACTGCAATCCATAACCTTTCCCCTGCTAGTCTCGCTTATTATCAGCAATTGTAATTCTACTATATAAACGCTACTAGTAGCTCCTACAACAGTATGTACTAGCTATTGCCTGGCTGTTTAAGTATGTAGGGGTATTTCTTTCCGATATTCACGGACTCTCAAGTAGCTTGAAGGTGAACTATTTTGGCGGAATCCCTTACTCAACTGTCACTGATGTCACCACATTCTAAGGCTGCATGCTATATTATTGAATCGTCAAGTATAGGTGCACTGTGAGTTATGAATAAACCAAATATTAAAGCGGCCTGGCCCAACGCATTTCGCTGCTTATGCGGCTTCGTCAGGGGCTTATAGTCTATATGGACTATATGGCTGAGTAAGGGATTCCGCCACTATAGTTCACCTTCAATTTACTTGAGAGTCCATGAGTATCAGAAAGAAATACCTCTAAATACTTATACAGCCAGGAACTAGCTAGTACATACTGTTGTAGGAGCTACCAGTAGCGTTTATATAGTAGAATTACAATTCTTGATAATAAGCGAGACCAGCAAGGAAGAGGTAAAGGATTGCAGTTGTGTGCTTAATGATATTACCTCCGATCTTACTAAGAAACCACCAGGATGGAACAATAAGTCTTGGTTACATAATTTCAAGAGACCTTTGATTATAATTGGTTACTTGATATCTATTTTAAGCTATAACAATTAAAAAATCCTGCACAACAGTGAGATCAACAGTGAAGAGGCTGACAAATGCATGCAATGGCGCATTAACTGCAAACACCTCATTTTCTGGTTAGCAAATACCAGGCCAGATTAGCAAGTCTTGGTCAAAGAAGAACAAGTAACCGCTAACAGAAAATGCTAACTTAGTGGGTGCTTATAGCAATAAACACTAAGATAAATCAGCAGTATTTATATAAACACTCTGAATGAAAGGTGTGTAACCTGGCCAATAGTAGATATTATCTTGAGTTAAATGTGGTAAAATAGCTTTTATCAATATTAAACTGAAGACCACATTACAATATAAACACTTTTGTTAAAATATATGAAATGTTGGACTGAACTAATAAAGGTGAAACTAAGATTTGGAACCCTGGTCTGTGTGTTAAATAAATAGATGTGCCAATAAAAGACCTGCAGTTACCAATAAACAAATGAATGAGTATCACCTATAAGAACAAAGGAAGTTTCTTATCTCTGGTCACTATCAGACTTAAGTGTAGGTGTTTATGAAACTAAACAACACATGCAGCACAGTGGCTCAGTGGTTAGCACTGCTGCTTTGCAGCGCTGTGGTCCTGGGTTCAAATCCCACCAAGGACAACATCTGCAATGAGTTTGTGTGTTCTCACTGTGTTTGCGTGGGTTTCCTCCCACACTCCAAAAAACATACTGATAGGTGAATTTAGATTGTGAGCCCCAATGGGGACAGGAATCAATATGAGTGTAAAGCGCTGCGGAATCTGTGTGTGCTATATAAATAAAAGATTATTATTATGCAAAAAAGCCTCATGTCTGGAGGAATCTAGCACTATCTGAATTGTGACTGAAAGATAAAAGAGAATAAGTCACACTAGTCTTTATTATTATTTGACACAGGATTTAAGAACAAGGTTGAAAGCTGTCAGGCAACCTATAGTGTGCCACAATAATATCAACACTATATCGCTATTCCCTTAGGCTTACTTATTTGCATGTCTATAGCCTTCTGATAAAAAAAAGAGGCTGTGATGTTTTTAACACCATGATGGCTAACTTGTTAGCACAAATGGGTTTTTTAATCACAACTCTAATAAAAATGAGGAGCACTGTTTAAGTACTTTTTATATTTTGGTGACTAAAGGTTAAGTTTTAGGCAAACAATAGATCTTATAATAGTGTAGTACCGAACGGATCACTTTAAGGGTTCAAGAGGACTTGCAAATAAATTAATATTTTGACTATTTGATTTTATATTCAAATGTCCTGCATGATTCCCATTGATTTCTTTTTTGAGAAGATATGTATAGTTATGGCTTAGGTCATATTAGATCTGTAGTACATAAAAATTAATGCTCACAAATAATAAATGGACCATAACACTTTCTCTTGCATTTATTGACATGGTATGATGGTAATTAGGGGTTTACTTTTAAAAGGTTGCATGCAAAAGAGCATGCAACCAAATAACACATTAACTTTGGCGCAATGATTTAAATGGCAACTTGAAAATCTCGCGCTGCATGACAGCGTGAGATTATCAGGTCGCCTACTGAAAGGTTTAATCTGGTGGATGGGAATGGAGGATGTTCACGGTACTTTCATACTGCACATTCATACAACCTTTTCATGCCTGGGATGCTAGGTCTACACAGCATGCAAGAGAATAGCATATCAATATCAAATATAGTTGGTACCATCAGGGCTGGATTTACATCTCAGGAGCCTGTAGGCACAGAAATCTGAAGTGCCGTGCCCCCCCCATTAGCCAACTCCACTGGACACCTACACAATGCTCCAAATCTCCGCATTACCCCCCACATAACCATAATGCCCTCACGTTGCCCCGCATCAGGTCCATATTGCCCCATCAGCTCCAACTTGCCCTCACATTGCCCCCATCAGCTCCAACTTGCCCCCATCAGCTCCAACTTGCCCTCACATTGCCCCCATCAGCTCCAACTTGCCCCAATCAGCTTCAACTTGCTCCAACTTGCCCCCATCAGCTCCAACTTGCCTTCCCATTGCCCCCATCAGCTCCAACTTACACCCTTCAGCTTCAACTTGCCCCCATCAGCTCCAACTTGCCCTCACATTGCTCCATCAGCTCCAACTTACCCTCACATTGCCCCCATCAGCTCCAACTTGCCCCATCAGCTTCAACTTGCTCCAACTTGCCCCCATCAGCTCCAACTTGCCCACACATTGCTCCATCAGCTCCAACTTGCCCTCACATTGTCCCCATCAGCTCCAACTTGCCTCCATCAGTTTCAACTTGCTCCAACTTGCCCCATCAGCTCCAACTTGCCCCCATCAGCTCCAACTTGCTCTCACATTGCTCCATCAGCTCCAACTTGCCCTCACATTGTCTCCATCAGCTCCAACTTGCCTCCATCAGCTTCAACTTGCTCCAACTTGCCCCCATCAGCTCCAACTTGCCCCTACAGACCGCACTGCAGCCAATAAGAGAGGAGAGTTGGATACCCCTCTCTCATTGGCTGCCAACTGTGTGTGACGGGCGTTGCATCATGGAGGGGAGAGGAGAGGTGATTGCCGCGGGCAGCAGAAGGAGCAGTGCTGCAGAGTGCGAGCAAGAGCTACAGGCCACGCTCATGTTTTAAATGGCAATAGATGAAAATCCGGGGGGGGGCACTTGCCCCCCCCCTTGCCCCCCCTGCGGACGCCCATGGGAAGGGATGTAAATGCAATACACAAATACCTGTCTGTCAGTCAAGTTGTTTCCCTCTCTGCTGTGTATAAGTGGACATGTTGCAGTTTTGGTGTCTGGTTGCTTAGCAAGCAGCCAACAGATCAACTGAGGCTGCTGGGAGCAGAAACAGGAAGTGCATGGGTGGGGCGAGAGTGGTGTCACTGAAGGGAACATAAATAGTAGTGCACATGCAGATCTCTTGCACCACAGCTGACTACACAAACTCCATCTCCCAGGAGCCTTCCTGTCAGTGCCTCCTGTCACCTCCGAACCATGTTGCTGTAAGTCTGGAGCTGAGAGGAGGCTGTGACAGGAAGGATCCTGGGACATGGGGTTCATGTAAGTGAAAAGGAGTACACTGCATGAACTACTGTGTGTGTGATTAGACGCAGCATGAGGAAACCTACAGACCCGGACTGTGATGTGAAATACCTTCATCACATCAATGGTTTCTCCCGTTGCAATTAGTACTTTTGCTCCACTATATATTAACAAGTCGGCTCATGAGCATGTAGTGGAGCAAAAGTAGTAATCGCAAAGGGACAAAGCACTGTGATGTGATGAAAGTATTTCCAGCGTGATCCAAGGCAGTCAAATGCACATATTTTGTTATAGGTCATCGCTGAAACCGGAGTGTGGTCATGCGCCATTTCAAAGGATACCCTTTGGCCAGACCCCAGTGTAAATACAGCCCTGCAGTACCTGGCCTCCTTGATCCCGGGCTGTTGCTGCTTGCACTGTTCAGTTGAGGCTGGGCCGCCGGTTCCCTCCCGTCCCTGTGTCGCTGGTTTCTCCTCTACTTGAGGAGTCGAGCTGTGGCAACCGGAGGGCTCCAGGGATGCTGGCGAGCAGCACCAGTACAGGGTTGGGGCAGGGTGCTGGAGAGAGCAAGAGGCCATGACAGGGGCTCGGAATACCCCTGCGCTCTCTCTATAGTGAGTGTATAGGGCGGCTGGCAGGTATGAGACAGGAGGGAAAAAAAAAAGCTGAGGGCACACAGAGAAGAAGCAGGCTTCCTCCGCTGCTTGCTTTTGTGTGTGTGTGTGAGAGAGAGAGTGTGTTTGTGTGGGGCTTGTGTGTGTGTGAGTGATGTGTGTGTGTGCTTGGTGCTGTGTGTGTCATTGGGGATTGTGTGTGTGTCTGTGGTTTTGGAGCAGGTGGCAGCCATTTTGTTTGTTTTGTAAGTTGTATAGTGGTGGGCGGGCCAACACCCTGCATGATTTTCATAGGCTTAGCAGTGGCCTTCGGCCACTGCAACGCCTATGAAAATCACGCCCCTATTGAATCACCCAGTGGGAGCAGTAACGCCTCCTTATTGCCGCCCCTGGGTGTGTTTTGCCAGGCACAAAGTCTTCTTTTATATATATAGATATATCACATGCTTTTTGCCAAATCTATCCATTATTTCTTTCTTTAGTACCATATGCTGGCATGCAATGCACATACTACATGGATGAGATCCCTGGACACTAGTTTTCTTGTGGGTTTTAAAATTACTGTGAACCAATTGATCCCTCAAATTACTTGATCTTCTGCAGCCCACTTCCACCTTACTTCCCAAAATCTTCTCCAAATCAGGATCACACTTAAGGATGTTAAAATGTTTATTCAATATTCCCACCACATTATCCCACTGACAATTATAGGTGGAAATAAATCTTACACTACCTTGATCAGATTTCACTTTAGGGTGAAACAAAAAACGCCTAGAGGTGTACAGAGCTCTTTTATAGGCCTTTTTAACATTATTGTTACTGTATCCTATTTCAAGAAATCTGTTCTTCAATTCAATAGATCTATTCTTAAAGGTTTCAGTATCACTACAATTGTGCCTAAGATGCAAAAATTCTCCAACAGGGATATTCCTTTTCATAGAGGTGGGATGATGACTAGTGTAGTGTAAAAGACTGTTAGTGGCTGTGGGTTTTCTAAACAGATCTGTTTGTAAATTGTCACTTAAACCTCTTGATAGCTTAATATCAAGAAAATTAACAGTTTGATGACTGTATTCCAATGTCAGCTTAAGGTTCATCTCATTAGCATTAAGATGTTCAATGTATTCGTTAAGCAGATTTTCAGGTCCTTCCCATAGCATAAAGAGATCATCAATATATCTACTCCACATTAAAATATGGTCAGTATATTTAGTTTCAGATTCTATAAAGACCTTAGTTTCCTTCCACCACCCGAGGTACAAGTTGGCATATGTGAAGGCTCATGCACTCCCCATCGCAGAACCCCGGGTCTGGAGGTAAAATTGGTCCTTAAAAATAAAGACATTTCTCTTTAGGACAAATGACAAGAGGGTACAGAAAAAATCTCTTTGTGCATTGTCCCACTTATCATCTCGTTCCAGAAAGTACCTTGTTGCTTGAAGGCCATAATCATGTCCTGTAGATGTATACAAGGATTCAATGTCACAAGTAACTATCCAAGTATCCTTAGTGATCGGGAATCACTCAAATTTACCTAGAATGTCACCAGTATCTCTAATGTAAGAATCCAATCCATATACATAAGGTCTTAAAATATAATCAAGATATTGACTTGCATTTTATGTTAATCCTTCATTCCCTGATATTATTGGTCTACCTGATGGATTCATTTTATTCTTATGGACCTTAGGGAGTAGATATAACACTGGAATTCTAGGGAATGGTACTTTGAGAAAATCCAAATCCTTTTTAGAGATAATACTTCAATAATAATTCAATCTTGCCACTCCAATTCTCAACCAATGGGAATCAGAGTGACAAGAGACAATCAACCAATAAGGATCTTGGCCATTGTTCTTAATGGGAGATTGTATTACCTGGGTCTGACACCAGGGTCGGATTTACATCTCAGGAGCCTGTAGGCACAGAAATCTGAAGTGCCCCCCCCCCCTTGGCCATCTCCACTGGACACCTCCGCAATGCTCCTAATCGCCACATTGCCCCCATAATCTCCATATTGCCCTCACATTGCCCCCATAAGCTCCACATTGCCCCCATCTTCTCCATATTGCCCTCACATTGCCTCCACCATCTCCAACTTGCCCCCCATCAGCTCCACATTTCCCCCACCATCTCCATATTGTCCTCACATTGCCCCCCCCACCAGCTCCAACTTTCCCCCATCAGCTCCATGTTACCCTCACATTTCCCCCCATCAGCTCCAACTTGCCCCCCATCAGCTCCACAAAGCCTCCACCATCTCCAACTTGTTCCCCATCAGCTCCACATTGCCCCCACCATCTCCATATTGCCCTCACATTGCCTCCCATCAGCTCCAACTTGCCCTCCATCAGCTCCACATTGCCCCCACCATCTCCATATTGCCCTCACATTGCCTCCCATCAGCTCCAACTTGCCCTCCATCAGCTCCACATTGCCCCCATCATCTCCATATTGCCCTCACATTGCCACCCACCCCATCAGCTCCAACTTGCCCCCCATCAGCTCCACATTGCCTCCACCATCTCCATATTGCCCTCACATTGCCCACCACCCCATCAGCTCCACATTGCCCCCCCCATCTCCATATTGCCCTCCATTGGCTCCAACTTGCCCCTATTAGTCCACATTGCCCCCACCATCTACATGTTACCCTCACATTGCCCCCCCCATTGTCCATGTCCTGCCTCCCCCCCCATTGTCCGTTTCCTACCTCTCTGGCAGGAGAGCTGTCCTGTAGCTGCTGGAGCACCCGCGTGGTCTCTTATTCAGGAATGCAGAGCGCTGGGAGGTGATGTCATTTCCCAGCGCTCTGCATTCCTAAAGAGCCAACGAGGCAGCTCAGCACCTACAGGACTGTGCCAAAAGAGGCACAGACCTGTCTTGCCAAGGAGGTGGGAAACAGACATTGGGGGGCAGGGAATGTGAGGGCAACATGGAGCGGGCGCCAGGTGGGGAAATTATTGTTCTGCCACTGAGCAGCCAGCGAGGCTAATTAAAAAAATAAAAATTAAAAATTGAAAAAGCAATCCCAGATGCCTACTCTGCCTTATTGTGAATCCGGCCCTTTCTGACACATAACTCAATCACGTCACTCCGGCTCCTCAACCAATACGAACCGGAGCAACAAGCTGGAGACAGATGGTGATCAATACATCCAACATCCATTGAGCAATTGGTGATCAGTCAGTGGCAGCCCCTCTATTAAATTAAAATAGTCTCTACTTCACACTTGCAGGAGAGGGGGAAGTGGTTTGTGTTACTTCCTTACATGTTTTAACCCTTTGGCTTCTATGTGTAGGAAACATCTGTACCAGTCAAGTGTTTAAATTCCATTTTTTTAATGTAAGTGCACTACAGATATGAGTAAAAAAATGACATGTAGATGAGTGGATGATTCTGTACTGTTTGGTGTACTTTTCTAATGTTTTGAGTGCACATCCCTATGGCATTCAAAGGGTTAAGGGAATGATTCCATTTAAGGTGCCGAGAAGATCCTCTCCTCCCCCACTGAACAAGAAGTCAAAGAAGATGCTGTCCGATGTCAGGGTTTGTATGCTGATGGTGATGTATAATGGAGGCATACAAGGGGGAGGGTTGTTGAACTCCTGTCCATTTGTAAGGAATTTGCAAATCACCCGGAGTTCAACAACCCCCCCCCCACCTTGCATCCCTTATCCTTATTGCATATGGTGATGTGTGTCTACATCGCCATGGTGATGTGCTTCCCAAACATCTACAGACACACATCGCCACATCGAACTTAACTGCATTTCCCCCAACACGTCTGGAGGAATGATTAATGTAGAGAAACTATAGAGATAAGATATGCTTTTACAGTATATGGTACTAAAATATTTTGAAAAAGTTGGTCACAGAAGCTAGAATTGTGCCAGCAGTACTGGTGTTTGTTGAGGAAATCATCACATGATGTAGTTTGGCTGTATGTGCAGAGATTCATAAGACTCCAGCAAGATACACAAAATGGACAATCCTAAAGTGACACTATATCATGACGTTGCTTGAAATTTGAGAATGTAACACAGTTTGGAATGTAAATAATTTATCTTACAACACAAAGCATAAGATTAAAAATGTTGATATTTTTGTTATGTTGTTCCTTGAATAAGACTGAACTTCTGACTGAAACACTTCCCACATTCAGAAAATGCTACTGATTTCTCTCCAGTATGAGATCTCAATTCCTAACCAACTATGGGCCTTATGGTGATGGCTAAAGAGGTGCAGGTTTGGTGCAAACCATCTGTATCATAGGGAGAAATAAAATAACTTATTTATTTGAATGGAGATTTTAACCCATGAAATGCTAGAGGTCTATACTGTTTAATTAAAATTGAGTTGGTGATTAAAGTCCAGATTAAAGCAGGTCCATTCAAAGCTATGGACAGTTTATGTATTTTATTTTATTTTTTTTATTCCGTACAAAAATACAAAATAACATTGTATATGACACTACATTACACACATTTCTATCCAGAGAAAACTCCTTATCATAAACCAAACATATTCCCCTTCAACAAAATGCAGAGAGGGGAAGAAAGATCACAAATAGCTAACAATATCGATTACAGGGTCCCCTACCCCAAAACTTAACACCATTTCCAAAAATCTTTCTTTCATAGAAATTTTGCTAAGAGAGAGGCATATTTAAAGACCAACTTAAAACCTTTTCCATTTTTAATTGCCATAACAACTGGTTCTTTAATTTGGCTTCACTAAATTCTCCAACCTATTTCAATTCTCTTGCTATTAGAATTTTGGTTGCGGACCAACAAATAATACTTCCCAGAATTCATTCTCAGCCAACCCAGATTTAGCAAAGCCATTTCTGGTCTCAGCTGAATATCTATATTATCTACTCGTTTTAAAAATTCCACCACCAAATGCCATAGCTTGTATACAGTTTCACAACTCCACCAAATATGTAGATACTTACCTATCTCTTTTCCACATTTCCAACATACTGCAGTGACCGGGACCATATACCATCTATTACTTATTTTATATTGATTTTGCACCAAAGTGACATATTGTATTATTTGATAAAAATGACTAAAGGCTAAACACCACTCTTTACTAACTATATCATCATTTAAATCTTTTTCCCATTTCTTAATAATAGATCTACACCCTACCATGTTATCTTTCAACATAACCAAACCAACACACTTAAACATCTCCTTCTTTTCTCCTGTATTCCAAAAAATATTTGCTAGCGCCATTCGACTATTTTTGGTCCCCTTCCACAAATACTCCATAATAAAACTTTTCACCCTCAGATAACTAAATACCTCTGCAGTAGGCAGCTGGAATTGTGATACTAGTTGTGAGAAGGATTTAATCTCCTGTGCCACCAAAATACCTCTATTTTTCCAATTCCTCAGACTTAATTTTTCTACAATTTATTCAGTTTCACTCATCTAAATGAAATCTGGTACTTTGCCATTTAACTTCAATCTCTTTTTAATCTTAAACCAGATTGGGAGAACATGATCCAAGATTATACACTTCCCCTTTATATTTCTTAAGACAGCTTGTTCTTTTATATTCCAAAGTAAATTGGACAAATCTCACACACCACCTGCATTTGCCTCTAGCCAATACCAGGGTTCAATCTCTACACCTTCCATTTGCCATTTATATACTTGATAGATCTTAGATGCTTCATAATAATTCTCTATCAAAGGAAAACCCAAACACCCTTGTCTTACATTGTTGGAGAGTCTTTGTGAGCCAATCCTTGGTCTTTTGCCCCGCCAGACAAAATTTCTAAAACTAAGATGAATCAAATCCAGCCTACTTTTTGGTATTTTTAATGGCAACATTCTAAACAGATAGTCCATTTTGGGAGTATATATGCCTTTATAATATTGATCTGACCTCCCCATAATATCCCACATTCTTTTATCAATCTGTTGATTTCCTTTATCAGTTTCATACAATTCACATCCATCATTTAATTTACCTTAGCTGTAAGGACAATCCCTAAATACGGCAGATTTTTCTTTCCACAATCAAAATGGAACATTAGTTGCAGCTGATTTCCCAAACCTACTCCCATGTTATTACACAAACCGATTGATTTATCTTTGTTTAGTTTATAGGTTGATACCTTACTATACCTTTTAACTTCATTCATAAAATGTATCATAGAAGACAATGGTTTTGTAATTGATAACAAAAAGTCATCCGCATATAGACATATTTGGAATTCTCGGTCACCCACTTGAAAACCTTCAATCACTTTATTTTACCTGATATTAATGGCAAATGGCTCAACTGACAGCAAATACAACATGGGAGAAAGAGGGCACTCTTGTCTTGTACCATTGTTTAAACAAAACCACTTTGAACATAAATTATTTCCTTCTACTCTCACTGTTGGTACAATATAAAGGGCTTTAATGTCCCTCAGCATCCAACCCCTACTCCCACATGCATGCAACACTTGAAAAATTTACCCCCCCCCCCCACTCGACCATGTCGAAGGCCGTCTCTGCATCCAACGACAGGGTCAGGAGGGGGATCCCACCCCCATTAGCGATATAAATTATATTTATAACTCTTCTTAAATTGTCACATGCCATTCTCCCTGGTACAAAACCTGTCTGGGTCTGGGTGTACAATCTCTACTACAATCCCCTTCATTCTCTCCACCATTATAGAAGAGAAAATTTTTGTATCCACATTTATTAAAGATATAGGACGTAATTTCTAATCTCTGAAGGTGTTTTCCCTTGTTTCAATATTGGCAAGACATTAGCTTGTAGCATTTCCACCGGGAAACTACCCCAACTAACAATTTCATTAAAGGTTCTTTCCGTATGGTCCACCAATTTTTGTTTATATACCTTTTAAAACATGTTACTATAGCCATCTGGGCAAGGTGTCTTATATTTTTCTAATATATCTATCATCTTTACTACCTTTTTCTTTTGTTATTCCTTTATTAAATACCAGCCTTTGTTCTACCATTATTTTAGGGATAGTTATACCCTCCAGATACTTTTCTATTTCATCTAATGTATTATATATGGGTATATTATAGAGCAGTGTTTCTCAACTCCTTTCCTCAGGACCCACTAACAGGCCAGGATTTGATGATTAGCTTGTTAGAGCGCAGGTGAGTTAATCAATGTGAATGAGCCTCTGATAAACACACCTGTGCTCTAGAAGAGAAATCCCTAAGTCCTGGCCTGTTAGTGGGTCCTGAGGACAGGAGTTGAGAAACACTGTTATAGAGCTCCTTATTGTATTTTGGAAAGAGCTCCCCATTTCCTCAGGGATTGGTATATCCTCTCATTTTCTTTTATCATTGATATTCTTCCTCTAACTTTTTTATTTTTTTAATTTATTTGTATTTTAATTGCCCTATTGCCACTCTGATAATATTGCATATGTAACTTCTCTAACTTTCTATTAACTCTCCCTAACTCCAGATCGTTTATCTGCTCTTTAACAGCTTTTATTTTCTTCATATTTTCCATTCTAAAATTCTGTTTATTATCATATGTAAGCTTATAATAAGTAATATATAGTTGCTCTAACGAGACATCCTTTCTATCCTTCTTATGTTTAAGCTTTATGAAATAACCCCTCATAACTGCTTTATAACGCACACCATATCAATGGCCAAGACATATCTTCTACACAAATCTCTTTAAAATAGAAATTGGTCATTTGGGATATAAACTCTCTATTCTCTTGTTTGTGTAGTAAGAAATCATCTAACCTCCAAGTGGTAGATGCCACCCTTCTAACACCATCGGAGATTTCCATCATCACCATGCTATGATTTGACCACACATTCTCCTCTATATAAATCTTCTTTGTTCTTTTAAACCATATCTAAATCTCCTAAAGTCATGTCTATTCTAGAGAATGAAAGATGAATCCAAGAAAAGGGTGTATAGTCTTTCTCCCCTGGATGGTTAATATGCCATAAATCATATAGGTTTGATCTCATAACTGTGTTTGTGAGTATTCTAGCCAGTTTACTTATTTTTTATCAACTTTATCACAATCTCTATATTTTTTATCTAGACTTGGGTCTAATATACTGTTAAAATCTCCCCCAATTAACAAATTACCTATTTTTACTTTCTCTACTTTATCTAATAAGCACCGATGGGACATTTGGCAGATAAACATTCACTAACGTATATACTTGCTTCATCTTTACCACCATTATCACTTACCTACTCTCCTTATCAACCTTTTGATACATTACTTCTATCTCTAAATTTTTTGAAAAAAATACAAGTACGCCCCTTTTATACGTCAGATACACAGAATAGGCCATATACTGATAACAATTCTGACCCCTTTTCTGGGGTTTTGTGTTACACCAATGGGTCTCCTGGATAAAAGATAAATCTAATTTAATCATCTCATAAGAGTTTATATACCACCTGTCTATTAAATTGGGTGTTTAAGCCCTATACCTACATAGAAACTAGTTTGGTCATACTTTATATAGTTCACATCTTTCTCTATACCACTCCCCTCTGGGCTTTGAAAAACAAACCATACATATGCATGACAAATACATACACATTATTAATACACACCATAAGTCTCTAACCCTCAGGCTCACAACCCGGTCCCCTGCCAGGCAGTCAGCTCTACATGTCACTTGAGTGCAAATAAAGCCCTTCACAGACATGGTCCTGAGTTCCATTCTAGAACTCACAGCGTGGGGTCAACAAAGGCATCAGACGAGCAGAAACTTCCCCAGAACCTCCCTAGCCACTTGGCTCCAAAAGGGACTGACAGCGCAGGAGCACGGACGTCACTGTGATGAGATGTCCGTGCTTCCTGCTCCTGTGAGCCTCGGAAAAACATCAAAAACTTTGCAACCAGGTAATATTTCTAGCGACTAGTGCTACTAAGCAGCTAGTCACCAGATGAAGACTGCATTCATGTACAGTTATTGCGGGGTGGTAGTTCCCCTTTAAGCCCTTTGGTTACTTCCTGAATCAGTCTTCTTTAGAAGGTTACAGCCTTCGCCAACTCTGCGTAAATGGTTTCTTTCAAAAGAAAGACCATCTTACGCATCTTGTTATGCAAAGTCAATCTTAAGGCTTATAGCATAAAGGTCAATTGGAAAGGAAATATGTATAACCTGGCAACAATTGCACTACTATGTACATCATCCGCTTCACAATTGTCTTATATCATCCAGCTAATAGCATTCATTTCTTGCTGGTTACTTGATTCAATATTGCCAAAAAATTAATACCTGTCGACTGCTGGATCATGAGTCAACTGCTGGATCATGAGTCAGTCCATTATTTTTTCGTTGCAGTGCCAGACTGTGGTAGGTAGCGTACTCCAAAACATCCATTTCATTACAAGGTCTCCTACTCCATATTCAGTAGTTCAATAGTTCTATACCACCCACCGCTCACACGACTCCTTTCCCTAATCCTCCTCCACATGTCCGCTCATCCATCCGGCCTTTCAGGCCTCTCGTCCTCTATATTGTGTGGACACTTTATCTTTCCCAGTGACTATCTGGTCTCCTGCCCACTGCTACTGTACACCAACTCAGCGATTACGCGGCCTCCCACCCACTAGTGTTGCACGCCGTCAAAACAGACTCCACTCCTCATTGCACCAATCCATCCAACCTTCAGCCCCACGTCTCCTACAGAGTGAGTACGTGCGTCATGTTATCACCTGTTCCCCAACCAGTTTATGTATTTTAATTGTCCCCTGCAGGGTGATTGATACAATCCAGATCTACATATCTTTTGTTTCCTGTATAAGGTCCTAAACAACATACAGATAACTTATCTTCTATACTTATCCCTGTATTTTCAACAAAACTCATGAAAAAGACATGTCTCACATTCATAGCATATAGATCAGGGGGTGTCCAACCTCAGGCCCTCCAGCTGTTGTGGACTACAACTCCCATCATCCCATGACAACTATTGGTATTGGAGTTCCCAACAGCTGGAGGGCCTGAGGTTTGACACATCTGACATAGATTGCTTCTATCAAATGAATCTTATGATGTTTAAATGATTGGTGCTGTGAAAGGAGCACATTTCCTACTCAGAGCATAGAAATGCTTTTTCTTCTGTGGAAGTTCTCTGATCAGTAAAAAGATCTGTCTTGGACCTGAGAAATTGTCCACCTTCCGAACATGCAGGTGGTTTCTTATCAATATGTGTTCTCTGATGAGTAACAAGAGTTATGCTGTATTCAGAACATGAATATGGCTTCTTCCCTGTGTGAATTTTCTGATGTGTAGCAAGAATCGAGCATTGGCTAAAACATTTCCCACATTCAGAACATGAACACGGTTTCTCTCCAGTGTAACTTCTCTGATGGGCAACAAGATTTGTGCTTATGCTAAAGCATTTCCCACATTCAGAACATTAATATGGTTTCGCTCCAGTGTGAGTTCTTTGATGAGCAACAAGATTTGTGCTTTTGTTGAAACATTTCCCACATTTAGAACATGAATATGGCTTCTCCCCTGTGTGAATTCTCTGATGTGTAGCAAGAGTTGTGCTTTGGCTAAAATATTTCCCACATTCAGAACATGAATATGGTTTCTCTCCAGTGTGAGTTCTCTGATGAAGAACAAGATTTGTGCTTCTGTTGAAACATTTCCCACATTCAGAACATGAATATGGTTTAACTCCAGTGTGAGTTCTCTGATGAGCAACAAGATTTGTGCTTCTGTTGAAACATTTCCCACATTCAGAACATGAATATGGCTTCTCCCCTGTGTGAATTCTCTGATGTGTAGCAAGAGTTGTGCTGTGGCTAAAACATTTCCCACATTCAGAACATGAATATGGTTTCTCTCCAGTATGTGTTCTCTGGTGAGTAACAAGATATTTTCTGTCTATAAAACTTTTCCCACATTCAGAACATTCCAACAGTCTATATCCTGTGTGAGTTCTCTGATGAGCAACAAGATTTGTGCTGCGGCTGAAACATTTCCCACATTCGGAACATGAATATGATTTCCCTCCAGTGTGAGTTCTCTGATGTCTAGCAAGATTTGTGCTAATACTGAAACTTTTCTCACATTCAGAACATGAATATGGTTTATCTCCAGTGTGAGTTCTCTGATGTTTAGCAAGACTTGTGCTGAGACTGAAACTTTTCTCACATTCAGAACATGAATATGGTTTCTCTCCAGTGTGAGTTCTCTGATGTCCAGCAAGATGTGTGCTGCGGCTGAAGCATTTCCCACATTCAGAGCATGAATATGGTTTCTCTCCAGTGTGAGTTCTCTGATGTCTAGCAAGACCTGTGCTGAGACTGAAACTTTTCTCACATTTAGAACATGAATATGGTTTGTCCAAGTGTGTGCTGAAAGATTTCTTACAATCAGAACGTGGAAATGTGTTTTCTTTAGTGTGAATTCTCTGATGTTTAACATGATGAGTGTTCTTGCTATTATTCTTGCCATTGCTTTGCTCTTCAATATAACTAGATGCAGCCTGTGCATGTTTTCTGTGTGTATAATTGTCAGTATCACAGAGATTTCCTCCTATACATACAATTGGTTCCTCTGGCATGTTTCTTTCACATCTTGCTTGATTCCTCTTATTTGGTTGCATGGTTATTTGTAACAATACTTTATTCTTAAGCAGTCTGGAGAGAGTATAGGAGTATGCTCATAGAAACATCTGTCGGAGAGAAAAAAAACTCTAATTAGATTATTCTCCATGTCAACATTTGTAGATTATCAAATTTCATACATTTCATCAAGTGCTGGCCTTGTTTTATTTACCTGTTATGACTTCTAAAGAGTATAACATAAAAACACCATGTGGGCATAAGTAGTCCTTGATTTGTGAGGGGCTTGTGTTAGGCCCAAAAGATGACTATCATGGATAGAACTATTTATTTTATGTGTTCAAAACAACAGACACGCTCACTAAAATGTCTGAATATGGCTTTTGTGATTCCCTTGAGGTTGAATATCAAGTTATGGTAAAAAATACTGCTGACAACACTCAGTGAGAAACTGGTAAATTTGTAATGTATTGGTGGAATAATCTTAGAGCAATGTATTTGTGGAATACATTTGGAGAATTCATTCAATATATTTTAAAGTTAAAAATAAAAAAGAAGCATTTCAGAAGAGAAGATGTTATATATTGAACAATGGTGTAATGACAATAAAAAAGAAGCTGATGCAGTTCTTGGCACAGAACCCATGATGTAAAAAGGGCCTAGAATGGAATGAGAATATAATAAAAAAGAAAAATACAAAATGTGATGTCACATTCAACAGATTTGTACTCGATTGTGTGAAATACATGTAGATTGATGATGTTAGAAATGTACAAATGGGGGGACATGGTCTAGCTGCCAACCAGTATGGCCACATAACCAACGAGCTCCTGACTTCAGGACAACAATTTTGAGCTTTCACACTGACACAGCCTTTACCACACTATATAAAACATAAGATTCTCAGACTTATCTTTTTCGGACGATGGTCCGTTGGAAGCATCTTAAAAAACCCAGCTCTGTGAGTACTTTTTTCTCCCGCAAGACCACTGCTCGTATTGAACCCAGACAAGCCAAAATGGAGGATAGAGCTGACTCGACTCATCCTGTGACAACGACATCACAACTTAACCTGCTACAACTCAGTGATATACAGGAGGATACTGAAACACCATCAACCAAGAAAGATATTTCTAATCTCCTCTCAGATCTAAAGCTGTTCCTTAAATAAGAGATTCTGGCAGTTCGCCGTGACTTACACATTGGCGGGAAAGTTGAGGCCCTAGAAAAAAGTATGGAGTGTCTATCTACTCACTACTCTGATTCATCTAAATCATTTACTACATTACAACATCAGCATAAAGAATGTGGCTCAAGGTAGAAAACATGGATAACCGTAACAAAAGAAATAACCTGCTTTTACGAGGTATTTCTGAGACTGTTGATGCTGCTTCTTTGCCTATCTTTCTACAACGTCTTTTTATACACTTAACGAAAGCTCCGGAAGATAGATTAATTCATCTTGATCGTGCTCACCAGGCACTCTGCCCTAGGGGCCATCCAATAGAATCTCCCAGAGATGTGATTCTCTATTTTTGTTACTTCCTGGACAGAGAAGAGATCTATAAATCGGCTGAAGGTGCTTCATCTGTCTTGTTTGAGGGGCATTCAATCTTGATCTAGCAAGGTCTTTCCCCAACCACAATACAGTGGAGACGGGACTTAAAGTCCACTACTGCAGAACTCAAAAATCACCAGATAAAATACCAACGGGGCTTGCCAATGTCACTTCTTGTCACGCAAGATGGCACTACTCATATGCTTCGCTACAATGGTGGTGTTCGGGCTTTCATGAAAGCGCTTAACCTCCAGGTTCCTGAGGGTGTTCTCACATGTTTATCTGAAGATGCTTCGGCTATGGACCGTGGCACCCCGAACTCCCCATGGAAACCTGCACCGAAAAAATTGAAGGCCGCCAGAGCGATTCCGCTATCCCCTGCTCCAAAGACGGGACCTATTGCTGCGGGATGACTTTACTTCCAGTTGCCTCTTATGATAATATTATTCATGTGGGGCTTGGGACTTCCATTGTACAAGAAACATCCCCACTACTAATCACCTACAGGTTTCAGTTACCAGGGCTGGTGCAAGGATTTTTGCCACCCTAGGAAAAACCTAATTTTGCCGCCCATTTGGCTCCTCCCCTTGTGTCCCACCCCTTTATACCCGCCTACTTATATATTACAATATTCATGATTGTCCTTTCTCTGCCCCCTGGGCCAGTCTGCCCCTGGTCTGGAGATGCCTGTAAGAGATGACCCCTACCAGCTCCACTTTGCCCCCATCAGCTCCACTTTGCCCCCTATCAGCTCCACCTTGCCTCCACCAGCTCCAATTTGCCCCTATCAGTTGCAACTTGCCTCCTATCAGCTCCACCTTGCCTTCACCAGCTCCTCTTTGCCTCCACCAGCTCCACTATGCTCCCTCTCAGCTTCAACTTGCCCCTCATCAGCTCCAACTTGCCCCCCATCCGCTCCAACTTGCGCCCAGCAGCTCCACTATTCCCCCTTAGCTCCAACATGCCCCTATCAGCTCCACTTTGCCCCCATCTGCTCCAACTTGCACCCAGCAGCTCCACTATGCCCCCTATCAGCTTCAACTTGCCCCCCTCCGCTCCAACTTGCCCCCAGCAGTTCCACTTTGTCCCCCATCCGCACCAACTTGCCCCCAGCAGCTCCAACTTGCCCCCATAACATACCTGCAGCTCCCGCGCCGTTTTCTCTTCAGTAATGCAGAGCGCGCCAGGAGATCATGACTCCCAGCGCTCTCTGCATTACTAAAGAGCGACTGCGATGAAGGAGCGCAGTAGCAACACAGACCTGACTGTGTTGCGTTCGGGTGTGGTGGGTGCGGGCGCAGCTCTTCTCCGCTGCATGCCCGTGCCCCCAGTACTTGTGCGCCCTAGGCCGGCGCCTACCTCGCCTATAGGTGGCACCGGCCCTGTCAGTTACCCTTGTCCTGTTTGTTATGGGGGTAATGTTTGTGTATCCTCATGTTTTGAATTTCTGTCCTCACTCATATGGGAGTTTTTTTTTTTTTTTTTTTTTTTTAAGGGTTTAGGATTGATACTTCAAATTGATACTGTGGGGACAAGTTAGTCCATTCTTAGCAGGGCCATTGGAGACATCCCTATTATTATTATTTTTTTTGGATTGCGGAGTATGTGGTATCTGACAGCGGGGGGGGGCCCAATAGCCAACTAGTATGTAAGTCCAAGGGCTCATAATGTTATGTTCTTTGATCTATGCCAGGAGTGCCCCCTGAATAATTTTTTCCTCCTGATAATTGTCCTGGTTCGATCCTCCTTTTGCGACATTTAATGGTGACTCCTTACTTGATTTACAATACATCTCCTTTCAATGTCGCCAACACTGATTGACATACAAATGTAGTTGCTTCTCGTGCGTGGGATACCTCTCCCCCTGACTAACAGTTTTTGTATTAAGCATTTTCCCCACTGACTGTTCTGTCATATTTCTACAGAGGCTTTACATATTCAGGTGGCAAACCCACAATTCAGAAGAAGCTTGGGGTAGCAATTATTTTTCATAAGAGGGTCCCATTTATCCTATCCTCTTCTATACATGATCCTCAGGGCCATTTTATATTTGTCAAAGGCTCTATTGCCTCTCAGATATATACCTTTGCATGTTTATATTCACCCAATTACACTTACATAACTCAAAGGGGGGCTTAGGTCTTCCCAACTTAGTGAAATATTATCACGCCTCAGCGATTATGTCCGCTATTGACTGGGCGCACAATAGAGCTATTAAGGCTTGGGTATCTATTGAAAGGGACATTGCCACTACTGGGGATCCTTTAATCAAATTATTTCTACGCCCTCATATGAGGGACAGATCAATGCTCTCTCATCCCATTATCACTCATATCTTTTCGATCTGGTCCATATGCAAATGGTGGGTCTCCCTCTTTATCCCCTTCCTTAGCCATTCCAGTGTTTTACAAAAAACAGACTTTCTATACTCTTCCTTCTTCCTCATTCCCCAAATGGTTGACACAACCCTTTACACATCATGATTTAGCCTCTGATGGCAGGATTCTCCATTTTGACAGCCTCTGACTTCCTGGCCCACTAAATTTTAATCACTTCTCTTGGCTTCGAAGAAACCATCAGGAGTGCTAGGGAAAATATACTCCATCCTATCCTCTCTACTCAACTTCTCAAAAGCTCAATACACAACGGCATGGGAAAGGGAGCTGAGATCATCATAACCAATGGCAGACTGGGATTCCATTTGGAAAGAGGTGGCTTCAGCCTCCATATCAACATCGGCTCTGGAATCCCACTTTACATTTCTCTCCGGATGGTACTTAACCCCTCCAGACTCCACGCTATATCCTCATCAATTAGCCCACTTTGCTGGAGATGTCATCATGAAAGAGGCACCCCATTGCATATATGGTGGACATGAGCAAAAATACAACCATTCTGGACACAGTGCTTAGGCTCAATCATGAAACACCTTCACATCTCTCTCTCTCTCTGGATATCTGGCAAACATTGTTCTTTTTAAACCTCCCCAAACGTCCCTTTTTAGAGAAAACTCTACTGCTCACTATGCTTCTTGTTGCAAGAAATCTCATTCACCGACATTGGAAGGACGAAACTCCTCCTACCTTGTGTTAGGCACCATATCTCCATGATGAGGATACATATTGCTAACAAAGGTGGAGCCCTGGTCGTCATAGATACTTTTTCTGCTGCTTGTACTTTTTGACTCTGATTCAAAATCCATATCTCTAATACCTTAGGACATGGAATGTTTTACAGCTACTGTATCCCTCCCATCATCCTTCATCCTCCTTAATATATTTGTCCTCCTCCTTCTATCTCTCTCTTTCTCTCCTTATATTCTTCCTCATTTTCTATGACGATGAGTGACACCTATGGTTTGATTAATATGCAATGTATGCTATGCTGTTCACAGACCATGCGACACACGGTTCCCCAATGTGACTCTTCTAGAATGTTGACAACTTTTGTGAATGTTTCTGACACTGACTAAGAATGTTTTATACTCAGGGCTTTTGGTACTTAAACTGCATATCGCGCACCATGGGTGTGCTCATTGTTATTGTTGTTCATGATCTTTTTTTCAATAAAGCTTTTGAAAACAAAAACAAAAAAAACCCAAAACAAAAAAAAAGAAATGTACAAACAGGTGGAACTGATGCACCAATTTATCCTCACATAAAGACATCTTGGTATTGAAGAAAGATAAGTCAGAGTGATTAACAAGGGGTTACATAAACTAATACTAATGTATTTAGGCTTCCTGAGTCCCTAGAGATACGAATAGATCACTGTTTCATTTTGTTACTTTTCCAGATTTGGTAGGAAACAAAGGATGACAAGTTTTAGAACGAACAATAGATTAAGCGAAATGTAGCCAAACCCTATATAATAATTTGATAGGATATTTGTCACAATGCAGTCATGCACAGTAGAGACTGCCTGCGTTCAGGCAGTATCTGCTGCGTATGATTGCATCGTGTGGAGCAGTGAGATAGTGGCCTCTTAACTAGACTTGTGCACGGCAAAAATTCAGTAAATTTTGATTTCAGACAATTTTTTTTTCGAATTCGGAGGATCCGAATTTCGGACCGGACCTGTTCGACTCGGACGAAATTCGGCAACAGATCGAATTATTCAGCCAAATTAAAAAAAAAAAAGTTAAAATATTCAATAACAAAAATAAAATTAAAACAAATAAAAATAAAAAAAACATTAAAACAAAATTAATAATAATATTAAATCTCTAATGAGACAGGAAGGGGTATTTTATAATCCCCTACACACTTATTAACCCTTAACAGGGCAAATATAGTTACCTGCAGTCTGTCCAAAATCCCTAAGCACATTTAAATAATCGGAGGCTTTTAGTTTCACTCCAATGGCCATTTGAATGTAAGCTCACCTGCCGAGCCAAGGCAAGCCTCATAGGTGAGTCCATCAGGACAAATAAATTATTTTGAATTACTTTTCTTAAGCTGCACCCATTATGTAATACATTATTACTGCCAAAACTGTAAAAAAAGTGTTTTTTTTTTCATTTTGTAATTTTTTTTATTTTTTTTTTTTATAATAAATGAGAATTTATATATGTATATGTCACATCAAATTAAAACCATTCCTGCCCTTTAAAAATGGTATATAATATGTGTTTATGCAATGAATGAGAAAGATAGGAATTATGGTTGAACACACACATAGCAAAAATGCCAAAATTGCTTGTGTCCTTAAGTGGTTAATATCCGCACTTTGCATGAACTGCTTTACCAGATCTATTTTTAACAGCAAGTAGCAACATTGTAATAGTTTCAGGCAGGAAAGTGCCATCCGAATTTCGGAAATTAACATTGAAATTTCGGACTAGGTCCGTTTCGAATTCTGATTTTTTTTTTCTGGGCGGACCTTGGCTTTTGGAAGTTCCGAATGATGCCGAATATGCCTTATTCATCCGAATTCAGAAATTGGCCAAACCAAATTGCACAAGTCTACTTTTAACCCTTTAGTGCCAGAGGGGTGCACAATCAATTGCAAAGCAATAAATTGTGTACCCTTCTGGCACCCAAAGGGCTAACATTACCAGGAACTTGGCCCATGGACATTGGCTTTTACACTAGTTAGTCATATAAACTGCTATTTATAAAGGATTATCTAGCTTTAGGATAATTCCTATCGGGTTGTATTGTTTCTGGTTGGGGAATCTGAGTGTGTGATTGAATATTGTAATTTTCTTTTTGAGTTTATCAGTCAAATTTCAACCACTTTAATAATTAACACCTTGAATGTCAAATAAGTTATTCACTCAGCACTACCCTGGCACAGACTGAGCTAATGTGATCTGTATCTCATTAGGACCTAAGAATATGTAGCTAAACATGTGAAAATCTGGAGCAAATCAATAGCACTATAGCAAATAAATAAAAGCTGCCTTTGATTCAAAAGGTGCAAATCAGGAGTAAACCAATAGCACTATAGGGAATCAATGAAAACTGCCTTTGATTCAAACTGGGCTTTTAAACTCCATGAATCCTAGAGATGTCCACAAATGATTGTGGAGCAATGCACTGAGATGACTCTAGTGTTCAAGGGGTTGCTTGCAAGCCCCATTTAAATCAAACTGGTACTGTGGGAATTTGTAATGTTTAATTTAATGTGTCTCTCAAGAATTAGAAAACTTTGGCTTCCTGAATAAGGCCTTGGGGTGGTATGTAAGAACATGGAGCATTAGATATTTTTCAAAACCATAAATGACTATGTTATTAGCAGTCACTCATGTTTTGATGCAGCAAAAATACTAACACCTTCGTGATTCTTATCACGTGCTGATAAATTAACTGCACCCTTAGCCAGATACACGTAAATGAGGGATAATTGTTTTTCTAAATTAGGCTTAGTCACTAATACTCGTACAAAATGGTGGACATATTAGTCATGCCCACTTTTTGACATGTAGTCAATAAAAAAAAAAAGAGCAAATGTTTGCCAATTCACAAAAAAAATGCACACTTCAGTAAAATTTTGGAACCAATAATTTTTCCATCAAAACTACATAGTAAAAAGCCAATGCTCCACTTTAACTCTTAGTGCCAGAGGGGAATCCAGTGCATTGCTTTGCAACGTGTTGGATACTTTACTTGAAGGGATGGGTTAAATATTTCTCCTAAAAAGTGAAACTGATGAAAAATGTCTTCTCACCGAGCGGGACATTTTTCGTGAAAAGTGTTGATTTTCTTCTTTTTTGTGCCTAGCTCATTGCATTGAAATAAATGGTAACACTGAATGTGCCCCTCACATGGAAAGTTTGCTTTCTTTTCCTGCAGGAATAATATAAAACAGGTGTCAGGTTCCTGTAGTGAATCAGTCTGTGTTTGTGGAGGTAGAGAAAGCAGCACAATTTTTGAGTTAATTAGGATAGGCAAATAAAGTGAAGTTGGAGTGTAACTTAGAGAGTTTTGTGGCCCGGCAATTTGTTTTTTTATTTGTTGAGTCTGGGGTTGTGCAAAAGGAGAAAAGAGATTTAACCTGATACCCCAAAATTGCATGTGACTGAGAAGAGACATGCAGCTGGCTGTTTGTGTTAGGGGAGTCTGGAGTGTGTGAATGAAGAAAGGAAATTTACCCCAAAATCTTATGTGAATGAGAAGAGACAGGCAGCTGTGATCCAATTTTCTTTCTGCTGGCTGTTCTCTGTGTTAGGGAGTCTGCAGTGTGTGAAGGGAGTAAAAGATTTACTACAAATACCTCAAAATCTTGTGTGATTGAAAAGACACAGGCAGATGTGATCTAAGTTCATTCCTGAACCGGGGGAGTCTTTGTCACTCACTGACTGTCACTGAATGTTTTTTTTTCTCAACTGTGATAGGGACAGTTAATAAAACATTTTAGAAAAAAAAAATATAAAAAAACACAAATGGTTTGAATGATAGATGATGGAGACAGGGACCATGACAATTGTCACTGAGCCAGACACTACAAGAGACAGAGTGTTTTGTAAATGGCAAGACATCACACACAATCAGAACTGTTGTGTACTTTACAGTTAACATACATATATTTTAATAATGTCAAGCAAAAGTATTAGGTGCAAGTGTAGGAAGAAAGGAGTAGGAGTAGTATAGGAATGTGTTTGTATAGAGGCAGTCCAAAAACTGACTGCCACTATGGCTGCTGCAGCATGTACAATAAATGATGATCTTTCTCCTCCTGAAGAGGAGATTTTCCAATATTCCATAACACTCCACTACCACCAGTAATATTAATAAACCATCCATGAACACTGAAGATGACAAGTTGCATTCTAGTGTTGATGGCATAATGGAGGAACCAACTGCTGCATCTGACAGTACATGTGTCCTGCATTGCCTATGTCCTAAATTAAGTTGTGACTAGATTCCACTCAGAATCTGAAAACATCAAGAGAGATTTTGGAAAGCTTTAATGAAAATCTATTGCCATTTACTACATAAGAATATTGGCACTAGTAATGCGACAGTATAGATTGAGAGGAAATGAGAATATTATTACACAGTAAAGAGCTACATAAATGTATCATCTAAATTACAATAATGTAACTAAAAAACAGCATAGGTAGAGAGAAAATGAGAATAATGCTAATTGAAAGCAATAGGGGCCCAAGTATTAAGGAGACCTGCAGCAATTCTGGGACAAACCAAATTCACCGTAGGAGACATTGGTTTGCAAAACATGGAGGAGACCTTTCTAGCATTCAGAGAGGTCTTAAAGCCCCATTCAAATCAAAGAGAATTTGGGAAAATGATTTCTGTCCTCAGTGCTGCAGTTGGTTTACTTCAGAATTACTCAAGTTCTTACAACTACATCAGTCATCATCATCAATAAAACACATCACAGTTTCTAATCCCCATATAAGTACAAATCAAAGCTACACAACATGATGTGGTTACACAGAGTCTAAGGTCTATTTACAAACAATCGACACAGATGAATGTCTGTAGGAATGGAGTCCTCTCAGCTCTGGCCTCTTTCCAGGAGATCCACCTTGAAGTCTCTTTCCAGTACCACTGCTCTTATTAAGATTTATGTCTCTTTTTAGTCAAGTTTTGGGTGCGATTTCTTTTAGTGACCACTGATCACATGGGGGAGAGGGATGGGTCCTACCCATCACATATTTGCTATTTCATACATATGTAAATGAACTATCACCTCAAGTTTGTTTTGTGGCATCCTTGATCTAATTATTTGAGAAAGATCATTTTTCTTTCAAAGGTAGAAATGGTTTTTGTATCTCTCTCTCTTATATATATATATATATATATATATATATACACACATGAACACTATCCATCATGTTAACTGGGAAACAAATTCAGACTTTTCATTGGGATGGACCCCACCTTTCCTTTTATCCTCACATATTTGCTATTTCTTACGCATGTAAATGAGCACACACCTAAGGTTTATGTTTTCACATCCCTGATTAAGGAAGATGATCTTATTAAAATGCACAGTCTTTGGTGCTCCCTGTATGTTTTTGTTCATGGTGTTATTGTAAGCTTCCGGAGGTAGATTTGATTGCAAATATAATTAAAATGCCTTTCACGTTTATTCTCAAATCCCAGAATAATTAAGATAATGCTGTCAAGCATTATCTCATGTCCATTAGGTATTACATATCTATCCTCCTAATCTCTCTATCTATCTATCTGTATGTACGTATAATACATTTGCATTATTCTATAATTAAGTTAGAATGATGTTTCAGTTATTTGCCTTTTATTTTATCCATACGATTTTATTGTAGCAGTGAAACTGAAATGCTTCTTAATCTTTTCAGATGCTCTGTATTGTTCCACATGCATTACCCCGGTATACCTCACATGTGGATTTTTCAGCAACACTTTTACCAAAACAATCTTCTTCAGCTTCAAATGAATAACATCTAAATTCAGGATTTTCAATGACCCTGTCTGTTTTTATGAGCACACATTAACCAAATGGTTATATCCATGGAGCATCATTCTTGCCTAACATAAACCCCTATGGAATCAAATGCTAAACTTTATTATGATATGCTCTAAGTATGTAACAGGTGAAAAAAAATATTTTTCACACTTGATCAGATCTATTTACTCTGCAAATCAACACCAGTTCTTTTCCAGATCCCTGGAGGAGAGGCGAGTGCTGGTTATTCCTCCTGTTACATAATGACATTGCTAGCAGCCTTCCTTTAACAGGGACCACAGCTAAATCAGCCAAATGGCAGTGCGCTGTTGTACTGCACTGATATGAGTGCTGCCACTAGGAGGAATTATGGCAGCACACCACTTTGGCACTAAAAGTATTAGACCAGTAAAATCCATTTCCACACTGTGTGAGAACTGGCATAGAAACAGTAACATATAACAGCTTCTTTGTCATTTCTATAGATGATCAGTGGGCTGTCTGCCCAAAAGCTGATTCATGAAAAACAAAGGACTAAGATAACAATCTGGAGTTAGACCGATTGGCTGCTAGAGTTTATGCAACACATTGCAAAGCAACATGTCAGAGGCTGCTCTGACATACAAAGGGTTATGCAGAAAACCCCCCAGTGTAAAACAATTCCCCAGATGTGCTAAGAGTTTGTCTCACATAATAACACACAAACACATACAGTATAATAGTCTGAATAGTCTTCTAAAACAGATATAAGCCAAGTGTATAATGTGAATCTTAAACCTCCATGTGACTTGGCTGGCTGCCATAATAACAGCAGATACCAATCTGTTACCAGTGCTGCTGCATAGATAAACATCACTCCATCACATCACAACTGACAGAGCAGCCTCCAGCATCTAAGGGGTGTAACATTGACGTGTCTTGCTAGTCCTCTGTTTACCTGAATAAGTTGTTTGGCAGATCACCCACTGATCAGATGAGTCAGTAAGTACAGAAACAGCAGAGAAGAAGATGTTATATGTTACAGCTCCTCAGTTGGTTCTGTCACTAAAGTAATCAATGCTACTAATTGCTTTTAATGTTGGAACCCTATCAGTGCCACAGGGGTGAGTAATGCATATATGTATGGCACTGAAAGGGTTATGTAATGATGGTGGATTTGGTGCTGAAGTCTGAGCACATCCTCTCTGTTCCCCCACTTGCCCTCCCTAACTCATCACCAGCATTACAACACCCCTACATGCCAATGTTTTACTTCTGTTCACCTCCCAGTGCATAGTAAATTCTTAGTGCATATGGAGTAGTGTGATGTATTCTCCATGGTGACGTGATCACCAGACATCACCAGACACACTTTGCCATAACATCACCCCTTAGTGTATTTCCCCAGGAGTTCTAGTTATGGGATGAATCATCACATATTTGTTCAGAAAATAATGGGAATGAGGGAGCTTCCATCATCCTACATGTGGTTTGTGAGACAACTAACATTTCTAAGTGAACTTGTAAGCCTTTGATTGCCTCTCTGGCACTCAAAAGGTTAATACTTTTATTGGTAAGTCTACCATGTGTCTGTGAGCTGGAACACACATTACAATTGGAGCAAATCTTCAGCAAACCTGCAGTACCATAGGGATTAGGGAACAAATGGAAATTCTCGTTGATTCATATGTGGCTTTTAAATCTGTGCAACGTAGGGAAGTGCCAAATACAATATAAGTAAGTGTAAATGAAGGTGTACTTTGAGGCAAAAGAGAGAGGATTAGAGATCTGTAAGTGAAACATGATGTTTGTGATGGGTAGAGGGACTTATCTCCTATTTCAACTGCACTACAAAAGCCTGCAAGGGTCACCCACTGCCCCCTACTGGTGTACAGGGGGACATATCACCAAATGCACATACTGTTAATATATCAAGTAATAAAACAGAATAGTGTTTAGTAGGAAAGAGACAAAGAAATAGACTTTAAGTCAGTATTAGTGATGGGCAAAACATTTTGCCCCAAAAGACAAACATGCAAAAAAAAGTTGATTTCTGGTGTGAGTAAAATTCCACCAAAACACATAGTTTTTCCACTTTTCCACCATTGTCATTGCATTGTAAACAAACAGGTAGAGTTGGTGATAGTGACAGACATTAGGGGAAATCACTGGTGTTACCCAAAAGGAGGAAATGTTAGTGTTTTCTATCAGAGAGAATTCCAGCAGAAAATTGTGATAAAACAGGATTTATATACCATCTCTAATTAGGATATTGTTACTAACAAAGCAACATGATAGACAGAGAAAATGAGAGTAATGTTGAGAAGAAAACAATAAGAGGCTGATGTACTAAGGAAACCTGGCGCAATTCTAGGACAAACCATCTTCACCATAGGGGACATTGGGTTGGAAAGCATCAATACCTCTCTAACATGTAAGAGGTTAAAAAGCCCCATTTAAATATGTTCCTAATGGTGCAGATAGTTTCCTCCAGAATTGCTCCAGTTCCTCTTAGTACATCAGAGTCATTATCACCAATAAATCACATCTAATATAAATACACCACAGAACTCCCAGAGAGACAAAACATGATGAGGATACACAGAGGTCTATTTACCTACATCCAGGTGACGCTCTGTAAGGATGGAGATGTCTGTCCTCTTTCTAGAAGATCCTTCTTGATGTCGCTTTCCAGTGTCACTGCTCTTACTGACATTTATGTCTCTTTTTATACAAGTTTTGGGGTGGGGGTTCTTTTGGTGACATCAGATGGAGAAGAGGGATGAGCCCAACCTGGCCTTTTGTACTTACATATTTGCTATTTCTTACATGTGTAAATGAGGAAATTCTATTAAATTGGAGACCTTTATAGGACTTTAGATGTGTTACCATTCAGAGGAACTGACCCAACCTTTCCCTTTGTCCTCACATAATTGCTATTTCTTACACATGGAAATGAGTAAAACTCCTGAGGTTTATGTTTTCACATGCCTGATAATAGAAGTAAATTTAATTAAAATGCAAATCCTTTGGTGCTGTCTGGATGTTTATGTTCCAAAAGGACAAATTCAAAAAATATTTATAGACCTGCAAATCTGTATCCTGACTAAGTGCTGTTGGGTGAAACAAATGTCAGAATATTGATTGCTGAGAATGTTTCCTCAGATAGATACAACATTGATTGCTCAGAACATCTCTCTCAGTTGAAACTATAACTGAATTGGAAGGACTTTAGTGTTTATTCAAAATTAATTATAAGTAATATAAACCCACTTCCTAATTAACACTCATGTAAAGGCAGTGATTTACTGGCTTTTAACTTGGATAAAAGTTGACCTATTATACCAAACACCACACTGATGATTGCCATTAATGGTGTACATAACTCCAAGTGCAATATATAAAAATATATTTGGTATATAACAACTAATACTTTGGTTTTTGACTTGGAGTGAATAGATAAGTTGATATTCAAATAGTGCAATATACGTCATTGTTTTTATCACACACCATACTGATAATACATGGTAACAGACAGTCTTATAATGCACAACATAAAATAATAAAAGCTAACACATAATAACTAATGGATAGACTTTGATCTGAAGTGTAGAAATAAGCCAAGAATTGTATTTATAAAAAATAATAGGCAGCTTGTTAACATGATAGCCAACTCTAACAGTGGACCTATTGGTTGGTCTTGCACAAACATACTTGTGTTATTTCTTAATATATAAAATACAGTAAACATGTCTTGATATTTAAACCAAAACACACAAGTGTTTTGATATAAGATCATTGAGAATCTCACTTCCAACATCCAGAGCTTTAATTAACCCTTTATGTTCTGAATATATATGAAACAAGCCCTACATATCTATAATTAATTATTTCTCCTAATTAAATAAGACTGATCAGGAGAGTTACAGATTTTGGAAGTGCCCAATAACAAGCTTGTTGTGTTAGTCTCCTTCATAATACTTAGAAATTCATTGTGTAATGACATACATTCATTCTAATTATAAAATATCTAATATATATATATATATCTAATATATATATATTATATATATATTCAACAATAAGGAAGCACTCACAAATAAAATGCAAACGTCTGGGTGCCAGATAACACTAATTCTATATATTATTGAAAATCAGCACTCTCAGGTAACTTCTCATAAAGTGCAGAAACGGCTTTTATTGAGGATCAACGTTTTGATCCCTACAGGGATCTTTGTCAAGATAACATGTGAATCAACATACCGCCCTTATATACCCCTTCGCCTGTGACCTTTAACCCACACCACCAAATACAGGTATTTAACAATAACACATAGTTATAAACAATGAAAACAAATACTTCAGGATACCGACTTATTGTATATACTGTTGATGTTCTTATAATAATGAATAAATATGCGGATGTGATAATCACTCAAGACAATAAACAATTACAATTGCTTCAATTAAGTAATTTCCACAGATGCTGAGTCTTAATCTATGTTTAGGCTGCGGATCTCCCACACATCACGCAGCAAATTCAAGTACATAAAAAAGAAAAATGCTTAAAACCCTCTATTGAATCAAATCACCTTCAGTTTAAATAAACTCTCCTATTTAATCCTTTTAGAGAACATTTGTTAATGAGAACATTTGTTAATGAACACATGTTGTTAATAAGCCACAGATGTACCTGATCAGTCAACATCGCGGTGCGAGTGTAGAGTAATTCACTATAAGAGACTAATTCAAGCAAAATCTAACATTATAGTACATATAATAAGAGATTGAAATATTAAAAAAGAAATATCCGCTTCATGTATCTCGTATCTGTAAGCGCTACACCACGTAACCCCGCATTGTATAGCGCATTCTGATCCGGACACTCAGGAGATAAAGTAAAATAGCACACCTTCCGTGTCAAATACATACTAAAATGGACATTAAACAAATATTCATAATGGATACTTCAAAAGGAGTATCCAATGATGGATTTTTAATGTTACTGGTACCTTGATAAACTAAGTTGTCTCTAAAGTTCTCAATGGATATTCATAGAAGATATAAAAAATACCAAAAATACAAAATGGTAAATAGTTGGATGGTAGGGACATCAAGGGTAAATCACCACTCCCTGTCCCCAGTGTCAGGGTGCGCTATGCCGCGGGTCTCTCCCGCATCGCACAGCACACTCCGACATGGACACACGAGGGGAAAACCCAACATCACTATCCCACAATTGAAGTGTCACAAGTGATATATAGAGGTACACAAAGGTAAAAAATAATTAAATATAAGGAGTATTAGACAGATGGATACCTGCCCAGTCCGTTCAGTATAAGGGTGCGCTGCGCCGTGGGTCTTCACCACATCGCACAGCACACCCTGACCTGGACAAGCCGGGGAGTCGTCGTACCAACACTAAAGAGTCCCAAATGATATTCAAAAGTACTTAAAGGAAAAAAAATAATAGGAAGAGGAGTACCTGCCTAGCAAGTCCAGTCACCCGCGGGATTCCGCCGTCTTGTGCAGCACACCCCGAACCGGACCCCCCAAGGGGACAGCCTGATAACACACTCCGATCATTGAAAACACACTTTCAGTGGAAGGTAAACATGATAAAGACATAAAGAGATATGCATCAATTCCATTCACATATACAAAGAATCCCCATCTATCAATGATATATTAAGATTATGTAGTAACTCAATAAATCAGATGATGATCTGACACCATAACTAATGATGATGTCCCCATAAAAGATAAGTAAGATCTATTGCTGGTCCATACCATTATTGAGATATATATTATGACTTTGATTCCTTATCTAAATAAAGGGAGATTTGTCCTGTCTCTCAAAAAAGATCCTCAGTATATTTCACCTAGGAGGTAATGCCATCCCGGAACCCAAAACTCAGTTCGGCTCGGGTCCTACAGGTGGTGAACACTCCTAGTCCGTAGTATAACCCGATATAACACTGTGCCGTGTGTATACTTAGAGGATTTGACACATCTTGAGAGAAGATAATCAGAACACATCACTTCAGAGGTCATGCCATCCCGGAACCCAAGACTCAGTCTGGCCCGGGTCCTCCAAGTGGCTAACGCTCCTATTCTTTAATATAAATCATGGGTTTCAGAAATAGGATAAGCATAGTCACTATATTGAAAGTACCAATCTATCAATGTGCTAGGGAGGTCATAACATCCCAGGACCCAAGACTCCGATAGGTCCAGGTCCTCCAGGTGCTGAACACACCCTATCTCTAATATCCATCAGAGATTTAGATAAAGAGCCACCAATCCACTGTCATGTAAGATCACACCTCCTCCACAGTTCCATGGATTAGAGCGGTGAATCATAAAAAACATGAATAAGAGATGTATTCATTAAGGCCATTAGGTGCCAAAGTATTTAATCTTTTAATCCAACGTGTTTCTCTTTGTAGTAATTTCTGCCCTCTGTCGCCCCCTCTTGTGGGGCTGGGTTCCTGATCAATGATCATATATTTCAATGAGGTAACTATGCTTACACTGAGAAAAATGTCTCGCCACTGGTTTGTCAGAATTTCCTGTTTGCAATGCATCCCTTATGGATTTTCTATGGTTTGTCATTCGTTCACGAATTGAGGTAATGGTTTTACCAATATACATTAAAGAGCAGGGACAAATGATAAAGTAAATAACATAGGTGGATGTGCATGTTAATCTTTGTCTGATAGAAATCATTTTACCAGATCGTGGATCATGAAAAGAAGGTCCAGTCAATAAGTTTTTACATGTTATACAGCTAGGACATTTAAAACATCCTGTCTTGCCATTAGATAACCATGTTTGTGTTTCAATTGTGTAACAATGTTTGGGATCCGTTTTAACTAGCATGTTTCTCAAATTAGGTCCCCTTCTGTATGCCATTAGAGGAGGATTTCTGAAAATAGATGGTAGAGCTTTGTCTTTGGCCAAAATATGCCAATGGTCCTGTATACTTTGTTTAATCCTTGAGGAAGTTGGAGTGTATTGCGAACTGAAAATTAATCTTTGGATTGATGTAGCTTTTGTGACTGGTTGTAATAATTGATCTTGTGAAAAAGCACATGCTCGTTGTAGATGTTGTCTTAAGTGCATTTCATATATCCTCTATCTTTGAACCTGGATATTAATTCCTCCGTTTGTATCAAACCCATTTCTCTGTCGCTGTTATTCCTAAGCACCCTGATGATTTGTGAATAGGGTACTGAGGCCAATATATGTTTTGGATGACAACTGCTCTTAAGTAGCAATGTGTTTCTGTCAGTGGATTTTCTGTAATTGGTAGTACTGAGTACCCCATTGTTGTTACTAATTGTAATATCCAGAAAGTTAACTTGATCTGTGCTAGCTGTATATGTGAATTTGATGGGAGTGTCAAGTTGGTTCAAGTAATTCACAAAACTTTTCAATGATTTAGCATCTTTCTTCCAAGTCAGAAACAAGTCATCGATGAATCTATAATAGCATAATAATTCATCTTTATAATGTGATAAAATGTGTCTCTCTTCAAACATGGCCATGTATAGGTTGGCAAATGATGGTGCGATGTTGGAACCCATCGAAGTACCGGAGGTTTGTAAATAATATGATTTTTAAAATTTAAAATAGTTATACCCCAAACAGAACCCTAGTAGAGTCCTAAGAAATTCTGTAGGAGGTCTCTTCACATCATGATCTTTCACTAAGGCTATGCGTACTGACTCCATTCCTTCTAATGTGGGAATCATAGTATATAGAGATTTCACATCAAGTGTCACAAGGATAATATCAGAAGTTATATTACCTAAGGTTCTCAATTTCAAAAGAAGATCCGTGGTGTCTCTGATATATGAAGTGGTCTTTTGCACTAGTGGTTGAATAAAATAGTCCAAAAATTGTGCAGTGGGTTGTAATAATGAGCCAATAGCAGACACTATGGGTCGTCCTGGAGGGTGTATCGGGTCTTTATGTATTTTTGGAATTGTGTACAGTATAGGGCAAATGGGATGATCATTAGTAAGAAAACCCAATGTGTCAGAGGTGATCCAACCTGAATTGTATGCTATCTCCAAAGTTTATCATTTTCTTATACTTCAAGGTAGGATCGCCAGTGAGTGGTTGATAGATGTTAGTATCTTGTAATTGAGTCATAATATCTGCACGGTAATCCTTATAGTCCATCACGACAATAGCCCCACCCTTATCTGCAGGGCGAATAACTATATTGGGATTGGAGGATAAAGATTTAATAGCTTCTCTTTCTTGTTTAGTAAGAGTAGAGTATTGTTTGACCTGTATATCCTTTAGTTCTTCCTCAAGTAGTTGACAAAAGGTACTGATGGACTTATTCGTATTAACTGGATCAAAAGTGCTTCTAGGTTTAAAGGGCACTTGTTCAGATTTTTTATGTTGGAAGAAATCTTTTAATTTCATACTTCTTTGACAATTGACAAATCCAATTCAGTTTGTTGGGTTGTCGGTACAAAAGACAGTCCTCTATTCAATAACTTAATTTCAGGGGGGGTGAGATCATGAGATGAAAGGTTAAAAACTACTTCCTCCCCCTGCTGTTGGTTTTTTGACCACTTGGCCCTGGGATGTCTGTGTCGCCTACCGCCCCTTCTTTTGTGGGGCCTCCCCTCCCTCGTGCAGTCTGATTTCTTGTTGTTACCCCTAAAAAAGGGGTGCTCACATTAGAGTTATTAGATTCAGCCGTTCCAGTAACTCCCTCTGTTGAGGATTCTTGTTCAGAACCTGAGGAATTCCCTGATGAGTTGTCAATTGTACTCAGATTTGGTCTTTGTATTCTATTCCTAGATGTCCTTCTAAATTTAGGTTGTTTCCTATCTTCTGTACCTGAAAGCCACCTATATACTCTCTTTTCTTTGTAATCCAAATTAACCTTGTCCACCTTATTCCTCTTGAATCTATGTAGTTCAGTCTTAAACGTTAATAGTTGGGTTCTTAATTTATCAGACCAATTATCTGTTTTTTCTTCTATAAGAGTAGTTAAATGTATCTGTTCAAAAGCAATCACTTCTGCTTTCACCAAATTTAAGAGTCTAGTGACTTCTTCAATTACAAGTAATATTAAATCAAAACAGCACTTGTTAAGTATTGAACACCATTTGACACAAAAATTCTGGGTTATTACGTCCTATGGTTGGAATGTTAGAAATCCTAAAGCCCCTAGGTATCTTCTTTTGTCTGTAATAATCTGATAAGTATATGCCATGTAGATGCAGATCAATTTATCTTTTCTTTAATCTAAGTAGGTTATGAAAAATATCAATTGGTACCTGTTCAGGGGAATCCTCCAAAGCTGTTTCTGTGAAGAGTATGGCATTAGCCTGAGCGATGTTGACTGATCAGGTACATCTGTGGCTTATTAACAACATGTGTTCATTAACAAATGTTCTCATTAACAAATGTTCTCTAAAAGGATTAAATAGGAGAGTTTATTTAAACTGAAGATGATTTGATTCAATAGAGGGTTTTAAGCATATTTCTTTTTTCTTTCTTTTTTCTTTTTTATGTACTTGAATTTGCTGCGCGATGTGTGGAAGACCCGCAGCTAAAACATAGATTAAGACTCAGCATCTGTGGAAATTACTTAATTGAAGCAATTGTAATTGTTTATTGTCTTGAGTGATTATCACATCAGCATATTTATTATTATAAGAACATCAACAGTATATACAATAAGTCTGTATCCTTAAGTATTTATGTTTTCATTGTTTATAACTATGTGTTATTGTTAAATACCTGTATTTGGTGGTGTGGGTTAAAGGTCACAGGCGAAGGGGTATATAAGGGCGGTATGTTGATTCACATGTTATCTTGACAAAGATCCCTGTAGGGATCGAAACGTTGATCCTCAATAAAAGCCGTTTTTGCACTTTATGAGAAGTTTCCTGAGAGTGCTGATATATATATATATATATATATATATATATATATATATATATATATATATATATATATATATATAAAAACACAATAAAGAAAAAGCGCTCTGCCAAACTATATATCAGTATAAAATATAGATTTATATTTTATATTTTAATAAATGTATTTATTAAAAATCGCCAAAATAGAAAGAACAATAATAAAAATAGTAATTAGATGAATAATAATATTTATGAAGTACCAGCAGACCACCATCTAGAAGTCTACCTGTGCAAAGATGTGATGTAGATCACAGATATCCACTGGATGGGGTAAACTGGAACAGCACAATACAATAAAATACAAAGCAGAATAAGCACCTAATCGTTCCTAATGAGATCACAGTACGGCTACACTGTGTATCTAGCTATATCGATGTAACTTGATACAATGTAGAAATGATGCTAAGCACACATATAAACCAGACAAATTAATTTAATAAAGTGCAAATAAGCACTGTATTTGTGGCTAAAGTAACAAAATAAAGTCTCTCCACTGAGTATGTATATAGAGGCACTTATATGATGTCAAAGTTCGAGCCTATACACTCCTCCAGCCAAATATAAATGTACTCCGTCTATATATATGGATATACTGATATTGCCCTTAAATATGTAGAACTTAATGGGCCTTCCACCACTCTATCCAGCGGGTGTTGACCACCAGTATAGAGTCTACTTGTAGACTCCGCTCTTATTCGGCGGCTATTAGAAACCGGCACGGAATCAGTGGGTCAATCCCGCTCTATCCAGAGGTCAATATAAACCGAAGCACTATAATCGTATCAGTATATTCTGACCTGGCTCAGGTTCAATATGTAAAGATCTCCTACTTCGATCCAACGTCCTTCCGTATCCAGCGTCTATGCACACCTGTTTGATGGTGCTATTCAGTAGACAGAGTATCGTAATCAGCTGGCCATGTAAAATGCTCTGTAATCTAGTGCCTGGTCTTACGCCAATCTTTTCTTGTTAGCGGATGTAACTTTCACCATTAACACTGTCAGCCGTGTGCAGCAAAATACAATATAGCAGTGCAAAGTGTGAGTGAATGCCAATGCGTTTTGTATCAATGTTACTTCATCAGTTCTAATGTTATGCAGTTTCCTAGCATTTATTTAAATAATAGCTCCCAAATGAGCACACCAATCCCTGTCTTGTTAAATTTAAAGGGAAGGTTTCACTTAAAGGTAATGATGCCAGTAAAAATACCTAACTTGCACCATCGGGCATAGTGAGGACAGAGAAAACTAGTCTCCAACCCACAATAGATAGGACAAAAGTTCTAACCACCGGGGGACAAAAAAAAAAATCTAACTGGGTTCCTCCTATATATCCATAAGTACTACAATGTATCTCAAAGCTCAAAAAATCACTACCTCAGTTCCTCTTTCAAAGCCAAGTGCATAACGCTTAACCTTCATAGATCTAAGTCCATGTATTCACCTCTTTGTTCATACATATTTAAACATATCATACTTTATTCTCCGACTAGAGAATAAGTATACAACATACAGATTTCATATTGTCTGTTTTTCTAAAGATTATTATGAAGATATAGCACAAGTTACACATTCAGCCATTAATTCTTCCAAAAGTCTCCATCTTATCCAAAACAAGTTACAAATAGATAACAATAGTAACTTAATAGAGACCCATACTGATCTCCAAAACAGAGCTTAGATACATCAGAAACAACACCATATTCATTCCTCACAGAAAAGAAGCTAATTGGATATTTTCATTCAGTCCATTTGGACTAAGAGTATCAAGTATAAAACTCCAAAAGCTTCTCTTCTGTTTAGAACCACATCATAGCGTCCCTTTCTGAAATCCTCACCTACAGATTCGATAACATATCCCTTAAGTAATCGTTCATTAGAATTATGAAATTCTGCAAAGTGGTGTGATTTTCAAGACTAATGTGGATGTTCCTTTTGTGTTCATAAAATCTTCTTTTAAAACTGTGCTTAGTTTGCCCAATATATCATAACCCACATGGACATTCCAGGACGTACACTTTACCTACATTATCATAATTTAAAAATTGTTTAATTTCATATTTTTGCTCTCTTATCTATTACTAATGTAACATTTTTTGGACAATCCATACATGTGGTACACTTATCACACCTATACCACCCTGTCACCGGTGACAATTGTTTCCATTACACATTGCAATTTTTTTTACTGTTTATGATTTATTATCTTCTATAACATTTTTATCCTTTTTAACAAAAACCTTTCTACTGAACTGTTTGGCCTTCTATTTTGAAGTCTTTTATGGGCTTTTAAAATGGATGTGCTAAAATACTCTTCAAATTTAGATTTTTTTCTACAGATTATTTTAACTTTCTTCTGAATGATTTTCCTCAAAACCTTGTCTTGGAGGAGAATAGGCTGGTATCGATCGGATATGGATCGTATCTTATATAGCTGGTCTGAAAACATAGTACTGACAGACAAACTAAATTCTTCATTCATTACATTACTTTTCTCTTAAATCATCATATTCACACTGTTTATTCTAAATGTCTTTATCCTGTGATAGGATTACATTTTATCATGTGGCTTTTAACACTATGAAACTTATGGAGGTCCCCAATGCATTGCAAGAAATCTGCTGCAGAACTGTCTAGCATCCAAGAGGTTAAAATACAAAAGTGTAGGTGGAAATGAAGGTGCACTTTGAGGCAGAAGAGAAAGGATTAGAGCTCTGCAGGTGAAATATGATGTGTGTGATGGGTAGAGGTGTTTATCTCCAATGTCCACTGTACCAGAGAAGCCTACCAGGGCTGTATAAGGCACCAAGATCACTCGCTGCCCCCTAATGGTGTACAGGGGCACATATCACCAAATGAAGATATTGTAAATATATCAAGTAATAAAGCAGCAATGTATGGGGAAAGAAACTTGTCACCAAAATGAGAATAGTGTTTAATGGGAAAGAGACAATGAAATGTACATTAAAGTCAGTATTAGTGATGGGCATATATTTTGCCCCAAAAGACAAAAATGTGAAAACAGTTGTTTTCTGATACGTGTAAAATTCCACCAATACCCATATAATTTCCCCACTTTTTCCACCAATATCATTGCACTGTAATCAATGATAATAAAAACAGGTAGAGTTGGTGATGGTGACAGACACTAGGGAAAATCACTGGTGTTACCCAAAAGGAGGAAATGGTAGTGTTTTCTATCAGAGGGAATTCCAGCAGAAAAGGCAGAAAATTATGATAAAACAGGATTTATAGACCATCTCTAATTAGGATTTTATGGGAAGACACAGAGGTTCGTATTATGCTTAAATCTCTAACTTTACTTCTCAGCAGCAAAATTTAAACATGTTTAATTACAAAACAGAGAAAAAACTTGATAGCTAGGTAACCCCACCCCTATATTAAGTAACCAATCATATTCCTCTTAAGGTGTATAACTGTTAAACCATGTAGTTCGTCATCCTCTTTCTTTGCTGTTCAGCAGATGAGTACTGTTCCTGTATTTTTCATGTTATCATTATATATTGTATTTACTCATATATTGTATTGTATACTTAATTTATTTGTTTAAGTTATTTTTATAATCATTTCCTTCCCTGTTATCCAAGGTTTCCCATCCTGGATATAAGCCTTTGCTGTATGTTTGTACAGAGTTTATCCAAAGGAATTAATCTGTGTGATACTTGTGATTTACTCTTTGCCAATTTATGCTATCCCTACTTATTTCACCTTTTTTGACATTTATCTTACTTTCTGTTTCCTTTTGTACCTTCCCAGCATTCTTTATATCCTGTCTCAACTAATCGCTCGTCTCTTCTTTTATCTCTGTCTTTATTTCATTACCCTTTGAGCCAAATGACTCTGTTTTCCTTTTCACAAGTGCTCGCATTGGCAATCTTGTGTTGTGGGCATACCTGACATCTGCCCGTTCGCTGCACATGTGCACCTTTTTGTTAGCAATGATACCAGTTTCTGGTATTTCCCAACACGGACAGATGCCCTCTGCTGTGCTCTTTTCATATTGTGTGGTGAAATTCATTAATTTTTCTTTATTCTTACTACAATTGCATATATCCTTAACTCATACATTTATTCAAATTTTGCCACATTTAAATGTAAATTTAACAAAAATTTACCACAGGTTTATTCTGTTTCAGCACATCATTTGCAGTAATTCACATATACCTATTATAATATTATGTCTCATAAAAATATTTTCTCTCCCCGCTCCCCTCTTAAAGGAAACAAAATGCCACCTCATTTTATGAGGGATGATAACATTTCTACTAACAATGACTACCAAGAGGAGATGGCATTGGCTAAAAAAAACTGAGGAAAATATCCAACATATTTTAAACCTTTCAGTTAACAAAACGGTTTCCAATGCCATCTCCTCCTGCATTTCTCAGATGACTGAGTCACTTGCAAAATCATTGGCTGAAATTTTTCACCAAAAATCTCTGACTCAGTCAAAAGACCAGACCCATTCCATGGAAAATACCAGTTTAGAGGAAGCTCATTCTGAAAGTGAATTTCTACTTGCTAAAGGAGTTAAACGTAAAAGAAAATCCAGACACTGCCATACTAAAAGAGAACTCCCATGTTTTCCCCGTGAATTGCTGAGTAAATCTGGTGCGCAGGCATGTGGTTCATACCCACAACCCAGAACCTCTTCTCTGGAGGATAGACATATAAGCAAACTAAACAGGACAAGATCCAAGCCAGATTATTTTTGCCTAGATTCATCCTCTGATGAATCAGACAAAAAATCAACGGATCATTCCTCAGACTCTGATTATAATCCTGTTATGGATGACGAGGTGGATCTGGATCTAGAGGACAGCGAAATGGGTGACAATGTGATTCTAGATGAACAGGGTCTACCCCTCTTCCACCCAGGTGCCATTAAACACCCTAGATCAGCAGAGTGGATCCCTAAGGACCATGTTTCTAAATATACTGATTTTTGGATTCACAAAGCCTTAGACACCAAGGCTAGAAATAAATTGTGATCCAAATGTCCCAGGCCCTCTATCAATAAGACCTGTGACACACCCTCCTTAGGTCCCCAAATGGCACAGTACATGTCTAAGTCGGGCAGAGATCCACGTGAGCATTCGCTCAAACAGTGCCAGGACAAACTCTTGGATATTGTTGGCCTCTTAGCACAGATGTTTAATATGATTGAGGAAGTGATTTATACCACCTCGCAAATCAATCTTAACACTCTGAGAGACTGGATCCAAAGGGCCCTTTGCCTTTTGGGTAACGCCAATACGGCCTTATCCACAGAGAGACGAAGGGTCATACTATTAAGAATCGATACAAAGTTATCGGAAATGGCTGTTTTTGAGGCTGGACCTGAGACCAATGGGCTCCTATTTGGCGATTCTTTTATTAAGAACTTAGGGAAGTACGTTGGGACCTTTACAACCCTCAATAAAGCCCAAACGTTAATGAGAAAAATTTTCAATAGACATGTTTTTGTCAGGGCCGGGAAAGGTAGAAGTCGACTTCCTGGCCGGACCTCAGGTTTTTATAGAGCACAGTACAGGAACCCGCAAGGCCCAAATTACCCATCATTGGGAGCCTACTCCCAGGAGAACATGACCCAGTCTACCTTCTATCCACCAAGGGGTAGAGCACGGAGATCCAAGAACCAAAGGGGATTTCCACATTCCAGACCTTTTACGGGTAGGTATATTTCCTTTACATCAGGAGGAAAAAATGGGTGGCAGACTCACCCATTTTTTCCACACTTGGTGTCAACTCACCTCTGATCAATGGGTACTACAGACAGCCAGGGGTTACCATATAGATCCTTATTCCACTCCTCACCAACAGAAAGTCCCAAATTCTATCCATTTTTCAGAATCTGATTTCTCTCTAGTGGATTTAGAGATTTCAGAACTCCAGAAAAAAGGAGCAATTGTATGATCTTCTCTGACAGAACCAGGCTTTATCAGCAACATCTTTCTGGTTCACAAAAGAGATACAGGGGTTCGTCCAGTTATAAGAAATCTAAAAAAATATAAGAAATCTAATCTTTTTTGTCCTTTACTGCCGTTTCAAAATGGAAGGCATCATTGTCTCAGAGAACTTCTCTTGCCTTTAGATTGGATGGTCAAATTGGATTTAAAAGACATATCTCACAATTCCTATTACACAACACCAACAGAAGCTTCTGCAATTCATCTGGAAAGGGGTGACATGGCAGTTCACCTGCCTCCCTTTCGTGCTATCTTCAGCCCCATGGTGTTTCACGAAAATCATGAAACCCATAATTTCCTTCCTGAGAAGCAGAGGGGTTTGCATGATCATTTATCTTTACATGTTGATCATGTCTCAGGACATGTATACCCTCAAGGAACATCTCCTATTAACGATTCAAACATTAACTCAACTCAGTTTCCTTATAAACTGGAACAAATCTGTAATCTAACCCACTCAAAATCTGGAATTTCTAGGCTTCGTAGTAGATTCCGTCAATTCAACCCTACATCTTCCTTGGAACAAATTGACAAATATTCACAGGGGAATCAAAAACACTTTAAAGAAAAACATTATATTCATGTGGGCAATAGCGAGACTAGTGAGACTTCTGTCCGCATCAATCCAAGACATTTTTCTGGCACCGCTCCATTACCGACCTCTTCAAAGACTAAAGACTTTACACACTTACTCAGAGGTCTCGGTTATTCAGATGTAATACCTCTGTCCTCCAAAGCTCAGGAGGAACTTCTATGGTGGTTGGACCACATGGAAGCGTGGAATGGGAGCGCAATCTTTGGAATGTCTCCAGAACTGATAATTGAGTCTGACGCAAGCACTTTGGGTTGGGGAGCTCGGTATGGAAACCTCACCACCGGAGGGAAGTGGTCTTTCACAGAGAAGGACATGCACATAAACTGCTTGGAATTGTTAGCAGGATTTTTCGCCATCAAAAGTTTCTCAAAAAAACACAGCAAATTGCTGCATCCTACTAAAGATGGACAACGTTTCATTGTTATGTTATATCAGTCATCTAGGTGGCATGAAATCCAGCACCTTAGCAATGCTAGCGAAGGAACTGTGGCAATTTTGCCTGGACAGAAATATTTTGATCCAAGCGGAATACCTACCAGGCCTGTCCAACATTATCGCTGACTGGAACTCCAGGTATTTAACAGACTCCAGCGACTGGACACTCCGCAATGCAACCTTTACAATCTTGGACTAGATTTTGGGTCCCTTACATCCAGATCTTTTCGCTTCCAGACTGAATACTCGTCTACCAAAATTCTTCAGCTGGAGACAGGATCCAGAGGCATTTGCCGTTGATGCGTTTCTTCAGACCTGGCCCACTAGAGGGTGTTACTGTTACGGTTGTCTGACACTCAGACAGAGTTAGAGATAAAACACAGTTTTATTAAAATGAAAATAAGGAACAGCGCCCCTGAGGGCCAGAATCGGTAATACAGGCTTGATATAGCAAGAGCAAGCAAAGTATAATGTAACACTATAAAGGGTTAACACCCAAGCAGGTAGTCAGTCTCTGTGGTGGTGATTAGCCAACGCCCGGTATACACAGTCCCAATAGTAGTGATGTAGCAGCTAGCTCAAGCAGAGCGGCCAAACTGAATCACGCCCAGATCTCGGTCTGGTTTTGCCCAAGGGTATAGAGTAACCAACTGCAGCAAAAGCCATTGCCCCACAGGGGTGAGCAACAAAGATACTGCAAGTGCCAATAAGACCAGAGCCTAGCACCCCTTAGGTGCTGTAACGGAGGAAGCACTGCCCAAGCTGACTATAGGAGCCAACACACAACCAAGTGCGGATGGATGGACACATACACAGTGAGCGATTAGGACTTGAGCCAAGCACCCTTCCAGTGCCGACACGGAGCTTCCACTGCCAGATTATCGTAAGGCCCTTTGCGCCACGCGGTGCAATACACAGGAGAACAGCACCAAGCAAATGTACAACTCTGCAATGTATAGCTAGGCTCAGTATGCGGGAAAATGCTCAACCGGTGTAGAGAAGGCTCAGTAACGGAGGCAACAAGCTTGGCAGGCGTATGCAACGGCTCGGTATCACGGAGGCAACCGGCACAGCAAGTGTTAAGACCAACACAGACACTAAGGTCACAATTAGCAGTAATCTCTCAGGCTCAGTATTCGGAGGAAACCAACAGGCTCAGAATCGGAGGCCACAGACAACTAAAGTGTGATCAGTTGGTGCTAGCTGTGAGCAGGCTCAGAATGTCACCAGGCATCAGCGGAACGCAGAACTGGAAGGATCACGGAGCAGGAACATCAGCCGAGCCGGGTCAATCACGGAGCAGGAACGTCAGCCAGAGCCGGGTCAATCACGGAGCAGGAACGTCAGCCAGAGCCGGGTCAATCACGGAGCAGGAACGTCAGCCAGAGCCGGGTCAATCACGGAGCAGGAACGTCATCCAGAGCCGAAACAAGAGGTCAATCTGGTTCTTGTCACACCATTTTGGCCAGCACAACCTTTGTTTCCCCTTCTTCTAGAAATGTCGATAGACATCCATAGTTTCGTGACACCTTATCCTCAACATCTGCTGGACCCAGTAGGCAATCCACACAACCTTCTACTTTTCTATCAATTACATCTTTTAGTCTGGCTAATTTCGGGAACCGACAAACTAAGGTATGCTATAGATCCTGCTGGAACGTCTGGGTATGTTGGTGCCTGGAACGGAATTTGAATCCCTTTTCTTTGGATTTAGATTCTATACTAAATTTTTTTATCTCTTTGTTTTCAACAGGGTAAAGCGTACAGAGCCATCAACTGTTATAGGTCCTCTATTTCAGTATCGCACAAATTCGTTGATGGTTTTCTCTCGGGGCAACACCCTCTAGTTTGTAAACTACTGGAAGGAATTCGTCTGTCTAGACCTCCATCCTCCAGATATTCAAATCTATGGCATGTGAATTAGGTCTTAACATTTTTAGAATCCTGGCCAACTAATGAGGAACTATCCCTTAAAAAACTCTCAGTCAAACTCACAATGCTCCTTTGCATTATTTCATTTTGGAGGGCCTTCGACGTTCAAGCGTTAGATATAACTGATAGATCATACAAACCCAATGGGGTATGGTACCAGATTTCTAGGAGAACTAAATCCTCTTCTAGAGAAATCCTCTATCCTAATTTTCCTCTAAATCCCAACCATGTGTTGTCTTCTGCTTATGAAAGCTTATGAATCTATTAGCTCCCCAATTAGACCCATGTGTACCTATCAATTATTGATTTATTTTGTTAAACGTTATTTACCTGTTTCATCAGCTACTCTGGCTAGATGGATTCGCTGCATCATGCTTTCGGCAAGTATTGAAACAAATAGGTTTGGAGCCCATTCTTCTCGAGGAGATATGGCTCCCAAATCTCTGTTATTAGGGAGAAGGCTTGAGGGCATTCTCAAAGTTGCAGACTGGTCCAATGAATCCAGCTTCAATATGTTTGATTTTAAACCAGTTGATTTATTTAGAAAATGTTTTACCAGGAAGAATACATTTGAGATTTCTCTCGTTTTCAAGTATGTCCTGGACAGTTTTCAGTTAAGGGTTACACGTTTACAAAATTGTTGAAATTATATACAGTTATACACTGTTTTTAGATATAAAGAAGCCTTTACTTTTAAGGATTTTAGACTGGGAGCAGATTTGATTATTTCAGGGAGATTGTTCCAGGCCTTTGGAGCTCTGAAGGAGAAGGCAGATCTTCCTGCTTCTTTCTTGTATTGTGGTATACGTAGTGAGTTGTTAGCAGGGGTGTGGAGGTTATAGTTAGAATGGAGAGCAGGAGTGAGCATATTGCTCAGATAGTCTGGTAGTTTTCCAGAGAAGTGGTCGTGTACTAAGCAAGAAAGGTGAAGGGCATGTATAGATTTGAGTATTAGCCAATTTAGTTCTTGAAGCATGTCACAGCGATGGGTAGTGTAATTACATTGGAGGATAAAGTGGCATAATGAATTATATAGAGTGTCAAGTTTACTAAGATGGATTTCTGGCGCTGAAGCAGATACTACATCACCATAGTCTATGACTGAAAGAAACATCTGTTGTACAATACGTTTTCTCACCAGGGTACTTAAACATGATTTGTTTCTAAAAGAGTACTTATTTTGGGATACATTTTGGAGGTTAATTTGTCAATATGAAGAACAAAAGTGAGGTTAGGGTCAAGCCACATACCAATATATTTGTAGGAGTCTACTGGGGCCAATTTACAATTAGACTCTGTTACAATGGATAGGTGGATATTGTCGAGGTTACGCAGTTTGTGCTTTGTGCCAAATATCATTGTGACTGTTATATCTGCATTCAAGAAAAGTTTGTTCTTTGTTATCCATCTTTCAACTTTGCAGAAATCATGTTGTAATATGGTTTCAAGTTGTGATATGCTTGAGTTTTTAGCATAGATTATGGTGTCATCTTCATACACGTGTACTGAAGATGATTTGCAAACCTTGGGCAGATCATTTATAACAAGAGAAAATAGAAGAGGGACAAGAATGGAGCCTTGGGGAACTCCACTTGTTACTTTGAGTGGAAGAGAGTCATTGTCAGCAACTGACACATACTGCATTCGGTCTGATAAATAGGATCAGAACCAGTTTAAAGAATTATTACCCAATCCTGAATTTTGGAGTTTGCTGATAAGAATGTTATGATCTACTGTGTCAAAGGCCTTCGCGAAATCTAAGAAAAGTGCTCCAGTGAGTTCACCATTTTCCATACCAGTCTGGATATCATGGGTTACATTTAGAAGAGACGTAACTGTTGAGTGATTTGGTCGAAAGCCTGATTGAAGAGGAATGAAGAAACTGGTCTGTTGATAATATTTATATATCTGCATGTGTACACATTTCTCTCTGATTTTGGATAAAGTGGGGAGGGGAGATATTGGTCTCTAATTTGATACTACATTTTTATCCCCACTTTTGTGAATAGGCACAACTCTAGCTACTTTCCAGGATTTGGCATATACCCTAATGTAAAAGAGGCATTAATTAAAGATGCAATCGGTTGGGCTGTGACCGTGGCACTGAGCTTTAATAAAATTGATCATGCTTCTATTAATGTAATGCAACAACTTTGAACTTGCATAATATGAGCCTCTGTGTCTTGCTATAAAATGTGTAGATTTTCCTAACTTTGTGAAGGAAAGTCAGGATTTTATTAAAGACACTGAGTCTAGTATTATCCCTCCCTTCTACTAACCCTCCCCTTTATTGTTTATATCTCCTATCAGGTTTATAATCTCCCGGACCGATCCGCACTTCCAGACAGTTTGACCAGCTGTTTGCTTCAAGAATAAATTTTCAGACACAGTTACAGTTTTTTTGTTACTAATTCATCAAAGAAAGAGGATGAGGAACTACCTGAATTAACAGTTATACACCTAAAGGGGAATATGATTGGTTACTTAATATAGGGGTGGGGGGTTACCTAGCTATCAAGTTTTTTTTCTGTTTTGTAATTAAACATGTTTAAATTTTGCTGCTGAAAAGTAAAGTTAGAGATTTAAGCATAATACTTGCCTCCGTGTCTTTAATAAAATCCTGAATTTCCTTCACAAAGTTAGGAAAATCTATGAATTTTGTTACTAACAAAGAAACATGATAGAGAGAAAATGTGAAAAAAAACAATAAGAGGCTGATGGATTAATAATAAGACCTGGAGCAATTCTGGGACAAACCAACTTCACCATAGGGGACATTGGGTTGCAAAGCATCAATAACTCTCTAACATGTAATACTCCCAATAGGAGTTTGGGAAAATTCTATTTTCCTAATGGTGCAAATAGTTTCCTCCAGAATTGCTCCAGTTCCTCATAGTACATCAGAGTCATTATCATCAATAAATCACATCTAATATAAATACACCACAGAACTCCCAGAGAGACAGAACATGATGAGGATACACAGAGGTCTATTTACCTACATCCAGGTGACGCTCTGTAAGGATGGAGATGTCTGTCCTCTTTCGAGAAGATCCTCCTTGATGTCTCTTTCCAGTGTCACTGCTCTTACTGCCAGTCGTCTTCTTCTTGCTGATAGATTTTATCCATCAGCTGTGATTTTTGGATACCGAGGCTTGAGCCTCACTACTCCATATTCTCGGGTTGGGTTTTAAGTCGCAGGTTTGGATTATTCTTGATCTGTGTTGACTTGTCACAGTACTGCTCTTACTGACATTTATGTATCTTTTTATACAAGTTTTGGGGTGGGATTTCTTTTGCTGACATCAAGGGGAGAAGAGGGATAAGCCCAACCTGGCCTTTTGTCACTATTTCTTACATGTGTAAATGAGCACACACCTTTTACCCCTGATTAAGGGAGAAAAACGAATTGCAAAGCTAGATCTATGGTGTCGTCTGTGTTTTTATGGTTAGGTGTTATTGTGAACTCCTGGAGCTAGATTCCTCTGAAGGGAATCCTATTAAATTGGAGACCTTTATAGGACTTTAGATGTGTCACCATTCAGAGGAATTGGCCCCACCTTTCCCTTTGTCCTCACATAATTGCTATTTCTTACACATGGAAATGAGTAAAACTCCTGAGGTTTATGTTTTCACATGTCTGATAATGGAAGTAAAATTAATTAAAATGCAAATCCTTTGGTGCTGTCTGGATGTTTATGTTCCAAAAGGACAAATTCAAAAAATATTTATAGACCTGCAAATCTGTACCCTGACTAAGTGCTGTTGGGTGAAACACACATCAGATTATTGATTGGTGAGAATGTTTCCTCAGCTAGATACAACATTGATTGCTCAGAGCATCTCTCTCAGTTGAAACTATAACTGTGAATTGGAAGGCCTTTAGAGTTTATTCAAAATTAATTATAAGTAATATAAACCCACCTCCTAATTAATGCTTATGTAAAGACAATGAATTGCTGGCTTTTAACTTGGCTAAAAGTTGACCTATTATACCAAACACCGCATTGATGATTGCCAGTAATGGTGTACATAACTCCAAGTGCAATATATAAAGATATACTTGGTATATAACAACTAATATATTGGTTTTTGACTTGCAGTGAATAGATAAGTTGATTTTCAAATAGTACAAACTATGTGATTGCTTTTGTCACACACCATACTGATAATACATGGTAACAGTGTATAGTTTTATAATGTGCAACATAAAATAATAAAAGCAAACACATAATAACTAATGGATTGACTTTGATCTGAAGTGAATAAATAAGCCAAGAATTGATAATTATTTTCTGTATAGGTATTTATATATACAGGGTCTATCACCTGACATATTTTCTCACTTCCAACATGCAGAGCTTTAATTAACCCTTTATGTTCCGAATATACAGTAATATCTACTGTATTGAATTCTGATTATATATATATATATATACTAGCAGTGTGGGACGGCATCATATTATTTACACAGAGAGACATTGTGTGAAACAGATATATGCAGTGTTACAGACACGCACTTAAAGAGACAGAGCGTGTCACACACTGTGAAAAACATGTATACAGAGAGACACACACATACATGGACGTATGTCACATATGTAGATAGTGTGTGACAGATGCAGTGGTGATGTAGATATGCTGATAAGAGTTGTAAAAAAGGTTTTAATTGCAGCTCTTCAGCTTGATTAATAAGGCCCTATATCCTTTTGCACTTGGAAAGCTTACAGTTGAAGTGAGTGTGTTGTGTTACCTGGTGAATAAGGCCCTGTATCCTTACAGCTGAAGTGAGTGTGCTGTGTTACTTGGTGAATAAGGCCCTGTATCCTTACAGCTGAAGTGAGTGTGCTGTGTTACTTCTTGAAGGTCACAGTGAGAAGAGGTTTGTGAGTAAAGGAATAATTTAGATTACAGAAGTGGATACTGCAGTACATTTGAAGAAATAGTTTGGCAGACAGAGGGTTAAGTGACAGATGCAGTGATAGATAATGTAATGGTGATGTGGGAGTAAAATGGAGAGATTGGGACTATGGATGAATGGCAAGGGGATAGGTGAGTGGGGATGACAAGGGAGGAGATGAAAGATTGAGGAGAAGAGGGACAGTGAAGTGTTACAGTAATGGGTGAGGGGTAGAAATGACTACACATAGACAGTAAAGTAGACATGAAATACAGGGCTGTAGGTTACTGCATTATACAGACCTAGTGTAGCAGTTGGTTGGAGTGAAGCACTTTAACTCTTTGAGTGTGAGAGAGGTACGCAACACATTGCTGTGTAATGAGTTGTATAGTCCTCTGGCAGTGAAAGGGTTAAGTGACACATGTTGGGAGCTGCTTGCATTAGTGGGTCTTGGTGGTTGGCTGGGACAGAAACAAATTATATGTCCATGGGCCCTAAGCAAGATATCAATATGGGGACCGCTAATAGGCTTCAAAACAGGAAGGTTCATATACTAAGTAAAGTGGTGGACTTTAGTGGAAAAGTAACAGCAGCACAGGGAACAATACCCATTTATTTAAATGGGCGTTTTAACATCTTTAACGCTAGAGAGGTCAGCAAAGCATTTTATTTGTTCTGTATGGTACAGATGAATTGTTCCTCTTTGTGTTAGTGCATCAGCCTCACATATCACAGTGCAAAGTCAGCTGCTACAAGAGCCAAAAGTATAAATGGGTTTAGATTAATGGGGTAAGAGTATAACTGTATGGGCCTTATGTATCAAGATAAAGGGTGCAACTCAAAAAAATAAAACTGACACCATAGGATTGAATTGAAAATTCAGGAAAATCATGTTGACATAAATGGGGCTTTAACCCCTTGAATGCTACAACGGTCCACAATGCGTTGCTTTGGCAATGTGTTTGCATTGTCTGCAGCATTCATGGAATAGTCTTATTGAAATCAATGGACATTTTCAAAGAAATCAGTGTGGGCAGCCTGTGAGGAAGGAGTGGGCTGCACAATACCCAAATGTGGAAGCTCTCCAAACAGATATTAACCCTTTGAGTGACAGAGGTACACAGAGCAATATGCTGCATATCATCTCTGGTACTCCAATGGTTAATTGGCTTAACCCTCTGAGTGCCAGAGAGGTATCCAAGGCATTGCAACAGCACTCAAAGGGTTAAATTGAAACAAAGTGAGTCCATCAGCCCCAGTTCTTACCATGGAAACTGAAGATCTGTGTGTTCTAACCTATTCCCCAGCTGACTCCACTCACCTAATCCCAATCTTCCTCTGAATGTCCCAGTGCATTATGGGACAGGGGGTGGAAACAGAAGTTTTTATGCTCTTTGAAAGAAGTGATCAATGTGTGGCTCCCCAGCAAAATGTGAGCTGCTGGTTGGTGGGTTATATTATTGTGCCATGAGTTCTTTACTGTAGGAGTTGTAAGTCAAGAGAAGCGATGAAACAGTAGGTGAGTTGTGGAGGAGAGGGTTAACCTTTTGAGTGCCAGAGAGGTACGCAACACATTGGTTTGCAATGTATGCGTACCCCTCTGGCACTCAAAGGGTTAAGACTGATGTTGGGGGGCAGGCTAATACTTCCTTACAGCTGCCCCGGGTGTGTGTGGCAGGGGACACAGGTTTTCTTTCTCATATATATACAAACTACCAATGTGGGACGGCGTTGCCCATCATGTTATGACTGTGGGGTGCACGTGTGTGAAATGTAGACACACTGATAAACACGGACATATGCAACACACAGACAGACACATACACACAGTGAGCGTCAGAAACATGCAAAAGACATGCACACACACAGACACACCGGAGATGCACACATGGACACACATATGTAACAGAAATGTACACACGCAACATATATGCACAGAAACACATGCACGCATGAGTTGTGCACCCCTCTGGCACTCAAAGGGTTAAGGTGTAGAGAGGCATGACAGAGTTAAATAGCAGTGGGAAGTGTATTCATACCTCGGAACTGTGATTTGTGGAATCTCTGGAGAGGAGTTATGTGGTGCTGATGTGGAGAGACAAATGGGGCAATCTGGGTTAAAAGTGGGTGGGGCTTAATTGTGAGTAGGGGCGGGGCTTAACATAAATGTGTAAAAAGTGTAAGTAATAGGCTGGGGAAGGAGGAGAAGTGGGAGGGAAATGCAAGTTTACAGTGTGAGGGGTTTGAACACACTCCCTGAGGGGTAAAACTTGATACACAACCCTGTGGCAGTCAGTAGGTTAAGTGTGTACCTGATGGCTGTCTGTCCTGTGTCTTGCATGGCAAATGATGACAGTCAAGAAATAATTCAGCAATGAGGGCCTACCTTAACCCTTTGAGTGCCATGTTGTTCCCCTGGTGCTGCAGCACCCTTCAGTGGCTGTACTACAGGTCCTGCTGAGGCCACTGGGAGTCAGGGTGAGTGACTGTGTGTGTATGTCAGCCATATTTCTTTCTGGCTTTGTGTGTGTGTTTGGTGCTGTGTGTGTGAGTGGGTCGTGTGTGTGTGTTTGGTGCTGTGTGAGTGGGGCATGTGTGTGTGTGTTTAGTGCTGTGTGAGTGGGACGTGTGTGTTTGGTGCTGTGTGAGTGGGGCATGTGTGTTTGTCTGTGGTGTAGGAGCAAGTGGCATCCATTTTGCTTTTTTTCTGACTTTGATAGTGGGGAGCGGGCTTCATAGTGGGGGCGGGCCAAATCCCTGCATGACTGAATCACCCAATGGGAGCAGTAACTCCTCCTTTCTGCCTCCCCTGGGTATGTTTTAGCAGGCACAAAATCTTCCTATATATATATATATATATATATATATATATATATATATATAAGTCTGCAAAGTCAGAAGTAGCACTCTCAGGTCTTGTGATAAATGATAAAAAGAGTTTTTATTTGTTTAGCTTGACGTTTCGGTTAGCACATAGCAACCTTCATCAGAACAACAAGTGAAAAAAAAACCCATAAATACCCTAAGTGAACCGACGGCGCAAAAACTAGCGTCAAAAGTGCAACTGACATCATGACCAGTGTGAAATGCAGTGTGAATGACATCCAAAAGCACCAATACCAAATCTTCAATTATACAATTGTGAACTAGTCATAGTAAGAAAATAAATATCAGCTAAAATTTTCAAATGATACATACATAAGCCATAATCTACTTAAATGTACAATGGTTACAAAATAAAGGACAACATCAACATCCAGTGTAAACGTATTGGTGTGAGATACAAGGTTATCGGGGAAAGCGATTTAAATCTTGCGGGGACTCAAGCGCATTGCAAAGCTTAATATGTCCCTTCAAAAGTGAATGAACATCGCCTTCACCGACATCCCCAACCAATATCCAGATCATATAAATAATAAAAGACTGTCAGAAAGCATCATAGACTATTATAGCACTTATATTTTCACTGACCTCGATCTAAAATTATATCTATAACCGGACTTAGATTATCACCTTATCTAAACATAGGCGATCAATCCCCCATAGAGTTAGGGGACGGACCGCCTGTGTACTAGACAATGAGGAGCACGGACATCCTGAACATATTCATATGCTACATATCCTTGTACAAAGGGATAAAATAAACAATTATCTCTGATGTAACAAGTTCCAGGTAATTACCTGTAAATAATGAGATCAGAACAGAGTCCCATTTCAAAGATATAGCACATAGCCCTATCCAGGCGAAAGAGGACAATCAGAGGGTCATCTAAGGATAAATTAACGCATGACACAGTGCCCCTAGTGGATGGTTCAAAACTATACTTAATATTAACTAATTGATGAAATATCAGTTTCACAAAGAAAAACAAAGAATCATTAAAAGATCATACTTAGATGTTGAAGAAGTCTATGAAGTGTAACAGCGTCTTATTTAAAGCTTGTGTAGATGCTTAAATAATAATGAAGATCTGACTTCTAACTAAATGATGATCCGTCTCAGTACAGTAAAATTAATCCACTGAGTCAATTATCGATATATCATAATCCCAAAAGTGATATGTAGAAATGGCAAAAGTATCCAGAACAGTTATCTAGCACCTAACTTCCAACATACCACAGTTATTGCCAGGAGATACAGATCCTTCCAGATCTTATGTAGTCTCCAAACATATCTGAGTGTAAGTGTTGTGTAGTCTTCAAAGACACGATGTATTAAATATCCAATGCTGGACCTGTTGTCCCTTTTGGCATTCAAGACCTCCTGATGGATATAAACATAGTTTAGTTGTATAGTTGTCCAGTAGCAACACAGTAAATCCCCTTCGGACCCAGACATCCTTTAAGGTAAAACGATCTTTATTAAGCACCATGTGCTGGACCTCCAAGTCCTGTTATGCACGTATTCTCTATTCAGTGTGGTTATAATACTGATGCTGGACAGATCGTCCTATTATGCATCAAGATGTCACATAAACCAGGAATCTGTAGGTCCATCTTCAGCACTGGGTGAATATACACCTCAATAATATGATGCATAACTGAGTTTCTCATTTAATCCTTTCGGGGTGACAGTGTCCAGAGTATGGATCCAAAATGTCTCCCTTTGGAGTAACTTCATACCCCTATCTCCTCCTCGTGGTAGTGGTGGAATATGATCAATCAAGATAGTTTGAATTGATGCCACTGTATGATGAAGTTCACTAAAGTGCCGAGCAACTGGTTTGTCCAAACCACCTGAATGAATTGCAGCCCTAATTGAAGAGCGATAGTTTTCCATCCTCTCCCTGAAGGTAGTTATTGTTTTACCAACATAGTATTTTCACTTGTTGTTCTGATGAAGGCTGCTATGGGCTAACCGAAACGTCAAGCTAAACAAATAAAAACTCTTTTTATCATTTATCACAAGACCTGAGAGTGCTACTTCCGACTTTGCAGACTTTTCCTGGCTGGATTATAGGCACCCAGGCATTTGACTCTTTAAGCCTGAGTGCTTCTTCACGGATGAAATATATGTATATATACAAATTGTATATTTGACAAACAACCTTAACAACTTTCAATTGAATGCCTTAAAACACACATTTGTATTGTGATTTATAAGCTAACTTAGGAGGTGACAAGTCGGTATGTGCCCCAGCAACACTTAGTCAGGGTACAGATTTGCAGGTATATAAACACTTTTTGAATTCGTCCTTTTAACTGGTTTTAATAAAAGTTATGTTTTAAACTCACCATTTTCCCTTAAACCCAATGATGTGTTGAGGTTTAACCAATTACTGTACTTGAGCAGCAGAGATATCTGTTCTTACAATGTATTTGTATTATAGAAGTCCTATAGGGCTTCTATCATTAGGTTTACAAAAAAGGTCCTATGTTATTTTACTTTTTTTGTTAATAAATGTTATTGTAACAATGAAATTGGCTGACATTTTGGATTCCAGTTCTAAGTGACAGAAACTTAAAATCCTGCAGATTTCATACAAATTGGATGTGTAGTTTCTCAGTACAAAACGGATTCAAATATATTTCCTATTTGGAGCTGTGATACACTTAGATCTACAGCACAAAGTAGCTTATGGATTGAAAACAAAATTGGGAGGGAGAAGGGCCCTGATCAATACTGAATGATTTTTTAAAGCTACTAAACTGGATCAGTAGAGATGGAGATACTGACATTTACATTTTAAATAAAAAACCTAATTGGTGCACATGGTCAGTATAGATAAAGAAGCACCATAGTGACATATACAGTATATACACCACATTCTCTATACACACTGATATATCACTGGATATTGCTCATCAAATCTACTTACATGATTTTCTTCAATGACTGGCTGAGGATGATGGGAGTTGAAGTCCAACATTAGATGTTCAGTCTCATCTTACCCTCCATTTCCCTATACCTCTTCTTCATCCTTAGATCAAAACTACTGTAAAGAATATCCCAAAATAAATAAAGGGTTTTGGGACATATTCAATAAGCAACGAGGAACTTGTGCTGGGTGACCAATGGAAAACCCCCTTTTCTGCTTTTCTGCACAGAGCCCAATACCTATCTTGTACCACATCTCTGTTTGGATGCACCTGTCCAATAGGTCCTCCCATTCTGCCAGAAGACATATACATTGCAGGAGCTTCCACACCTCCATAATTCCATATAGCATTGCAGCTCCAATGCGGAGGAGCTCAGAGCATCATGATATGCTATTATTCCTTTCATGTCTTACACAGGCATAATCCGATTTGGTGAGGGAGACAATTCCACCACTAACACCAGTGTAATAGGAACCCAAGACAATGAGTTGACTTGGGCTGTCTTGTCGGGTTTCTCCTTACAGAAGGCAGCTGCAAGTGGATAGCCAGGCCAGTAATCTTGGATTGCTGCACGGAAGACTGGAAGTTCTAGTCCAAAACAACTACTCCTTATTGAAAGGATAGTATACATTTTATAGCAAAATGAAAGACAATACACAGTGATAGTATAGATAGGGAACAAAATGGGACAATACAGGGGAGTGAAACATAGAGCAATGTGCACAATGCTATGGTAAACAGGGGACAAAGGAACAGTATACATTTAAGGGAACTTTACATAATTCAATCTTGCCACTCCGATTCTCCACCAATGGGAATCGGAGTGACAAGAGACAGTCAACCAATAAGGATCTTGGCCATTGTTCTCAATAGGAGTTTGTATTACCTGGGGCTGACACATAACTCAATCACGTCACTCCGGCTCCTCAACCAATACGAACCGGAGCAACAAGCTGGATACAGATGGTGATCAATCAGAATGCCATCTACATCCAACACATAATATAGTACATTATAATAGGGAATTGTAGGGGGCCAATCAGGGAGCCATCTACACCTTACAGTACATTAGGCAGCTAATCAGAGGGTCACCTACATTTCATCCGAGGGGCAGCAATTTTCTTGTGGCCGGCTGGCCTCCGTGTGTTCCGTCTTTTAGTTGTGATGGGCATTCACAAATGCCCCTGGCCTTTCAATATAGTGCCCCAAGAAACTGGCCTAATCTATTTTATCAGCATTTCACTGGCACTTAAAAGTGTCCATAGTAAGGGCCCATAGTCCGTTACAGATACGCATTATGTATGTATGTATGTAGGTAGCAAATGTTATTATACTTTTTATCGCAATTCTACAAATAGTGCAATTTGCAGAATAGAAAGAATCTCAGAAAACCAATAATTCTCTGCCATAAATCTGTATGGAAGGATGCTGTATGCCATTGCTCACACAATTATATTGTTTGCACAGATATAAGTTCATATGAAGATGATGGCTTATACATGGGGCTAAACTAAAGCCATTGAGCCATTGGTGATCAGTCAGTGGCAGCCCCTCCATTTAATTAAAATAGTCTCTACTTCACACTTGCAGGAGAAGGGGAAGTGGTTTATGTTATTTCCTCACATGTTTTAACCATTTGGCTTCTATGCATAGGAAACATCTGTACCAGTCAATGGTTTAAATTCCATTTTTTTAATGTAAGTGCACTACAAATATGAGTAAAAAATGACATGTAGCTCACAGGATGATTGTGTACTGGTTGGTGGACTTTTCTAATGTTTTGTGTGTACATCCCTATGGCATTCAAAGGGTTAAGGGAGTGATGCTGTTTATGGTGCTGAGAGGATCATCTCCACTCCCCCACTGAACAAGTGGGGAATTGGAGAGGATGTTCTCAGATGTCAGGGTTTGTATGCTACTGGTGATGTATAATGGAGGCATACAAGGGGGAGGGTTGTTGAACTCCTGGCGATGTTTAAGGGATTTACACATTGTTAGGAGTTCAACAATCCTCCCCTTTGAATCCCAAATTCGTAGTGCGTATGGTGATGTGTGTCTACATCGCTATGGTGATGTGCTTCCCAAACATCTCCAGACACACGTCGCCACATCGAACTTTAGTGCATTTCCCCCAACAAGTCTGGATGAAAGATTAATGGAGAGAAACTATAGAGATAAGATATGATTTTATATGCTACTAATGTTTTTTGAAAAAGTAGGTCACAGAAGATAGAATTGTGCCAGCAGTACTGGTGTTTGTTGGGGAAAGCATCGCATGATGTAGTTTGGCTGTATGTGCAGAGAATCATAAGACTCCAGCAAGATGCACAAAATTGATATTCCTAAAGTGACACTATATCATGACACTGCTTGAAATATGATAATGTGACAAAGTTTGAAATGTAAATCATTTATCTTACAACACAAAGTATAAGATTAAAAATGGTGATATTTTTATTACGTTGTTCTTTTAATAAGACTGGAGTTCTGACTGAAACACTTCCCACATTCAGAAAATGCTACTGATTTCTCTCCAGTATGAGTTCTCAATTCCTAATCAACTATGAGCCTTATGGTGATGGCTAAAGAGGTGCAGGTTTAGTGCAAACCATCTGCATCAGAGGGAGACATAAAATAATCCTTTTATTTGAATGGAGATTTTAACCCATGAAATGCTAGAGGCCTATACTGTTTAATTAATATGGAGTTGGTGATTAAAGCCCAGATTAAAGCAGCTCCATTTAAAGCTATGGACAGTTTATGTATTTTATTTATTTATTTTATTTCCGTACAAAAATACAAAATAACATCACATATGACACTACATTACACACATTTCTATCCAGAGAAAAATCCTTATCATAAACCAAACATATTCCCCTTCACCATAATGCAGCTAACAATATGTATTACAGGGTCCTCTACCCCACACTTAACACCATTTCCAAAACTATTTCTTTCACAGAAATTTTGCTAAGAGAGGCATATTTAAAGACCAACTTAAAACCTTTTCCATTTTTAATTGCCATAACAACTGGTTCTTTAACTTGGCTTCACTAAATTTTCCATGCTCTTTCCATTCTCTTGCTATTAGAATTTTGGTCGCGGCCATACAATGGACCACCAAATAATACTTCTCAGAATTAATTCTCAGCCAACCCAGATTTAGCAGAGCCGTTTCTGGTCTCAGCCGAATATCTATATTATCTACTTTTTTAAAAATTCCACCATCGAAAGCCACCGAAAGCTGTAGTTTCACAACTCTACCAAATATGTAGATATGTAACCATCTCTTTTCCACATCTGCAACATACCACAGGGACCGGGACCATATACCATCTATTACTTATTTTATATTGATTTTGAACCAAAGCAACATCATGTATTATTTTATTAAAATTACTAAAGGCTAAATACCACTCTTGGCTAACTATATCAACTTTTAAATATTTTTCCCATTTCTTTATAAAAGATCTACACCCTATCATGTTATCTTTCAACCTAACCAAACCAATACACTTAGACATCGCCTTCTTTTCTCCTGTATTCCAAAAAATATTTGCTAGTGCCATTCGACTATTTTTGGTCCCCTTCCACAAATACTCCATAATAAAACTCTTCACCCTCAGATAACTAAATACCTCTGCAGTAGACAGCTGGAATTGTGATACTAGTTGTGAGAAGGATTTAATCTCTTGTGCCACCAAAATATCCTCTGTCTTTTCAATACCTCTATTTTTCCAATTCCTCAGACTTAATTTTTCTACATTGTATTCAATTTCACTCATCCAAACGAAATCTGGTACTTTGCCATTTAACTTCATTCTCTTTTTAATCTTAAACCAGATTGGGAGAACATGATCCAAGATTATACACTTCTCCTTGATATTTCTTAAGACAGCTTGTTCTTTTATATTCCAAAGTAAATTGGACAAATCTCACACAACACCTCCATTTGCCTCTAGCCAATACCAAGGTTCCATCTCTACACCTTCCATTTGCCATTTATATACTTGGTAGATCTTAGATGCTTCATAATATTCTCTATAAAAGGAAAACCCAAACCCCCTTGTCTTATATTGTCGGAGAGTCTTTGTGAGCCAATCCTTGGTCTTTTGCTCCTCCAGACAAAATTTCTAAAACTAAGCTGAATCAAATTCAGCCAACTTTTTGGTATTTTTCATGGCAACATCCTAACCAGATACATCCATGTTGGGAGTATATATGCCTTTATAATATTGATCCTACCTCCACATAATATCTCTTTGCTCCCCCATTCTTTTATCAATTTGTTGGTTTCCTTTATCAATTTTATACAATTCACCTCCATCATTTAATTTACCTTAGCTGTAAGGACATTCCCTAAATACGTCAGATTTTTCTTTCCACAATCAAAATGGAACATTTGTTGCAGCTGGTCTACCAATCCTACTCCCATGTTATTACACAAACCAATTGATTTATCTTTGTTTAGTTTATAGGTTGATACCTTACTATACCTTTTAACTTCATCCATAAAATGTGTCATAGAAGACATTGGATTTGTAATTGATAACAAAATGTCATCCACATATAGACATATTTTGAATTCCCGGTCACCCACTTGAAAACCTCCAATCACTTTATTTTACCTGATATTAATGGCACATGGCTCAACTGACAGCAAATACAACATGGGAGAAAGAGGGCACCCTTGTCTTGTACCATTGTTTAAACAAAACAACTTTGAACATAAATTATTTCCTTCTACTCACACTGTTGGTCCAATATAAAGGGCTTTAATGGCCCTCAGCATCCAACCCCTACTCCCATATGCATGCAACACTTGAAACATGTACCCCCACCCGACCCTGTCGAGGGCCTTCTCTGCATCCAACAACAGGGTCAGGAGGGGGGTCCCACCCCCACTAGCGACATAAATTATATTTATAACTCTTCTTACATTGTCACATGCCATTCCCCCTGGTACAATACCTATTCTGGGTGTCTGGGTGTACAATCTCTACTAGGATCCCCTTCATTCTCTCCACCATTATAGAAGAGAACATTTTCGTATCCACATTTATAAAAGATATAGGATGTAATTTCTAATCTCCAAAGGTTTTTTTGCCTTGTTTCAATATCGGCAAGACATTAGCTTGTAGCATTTGCACCTGGAGACTACCCCAACTAACAATTTCATTAAAGGTTTTTACCATATGGTCCACCAATTTTAATTTATATAACTTATAAAACATGTTACTATAGGCTTCTGGGCAAGGTGTCTTATATTTTTCTAATATATCTATCATCTTTACTACCTCTTCTTTTGTTATTCCTTTATTAAATACCAGCCTTTGTTCTACCATTATTTTAGGGATAGTTATACCCTCCAGATACGTTTCTATTTCATCTAATGTATTATACATGGGTATATTATATAGCAGTGTTTCTCAACTCCTTTCCTCAGGGCCCACTAACAGGCCAGGATTTGATGATTTCCTTGTTAGAGCACAGGTGAGTTAATCAGTGTGAGTGAGCCTCTGATCACCACACCTGTGCTCTAGCAGAGAAATCCCTAAGTCCTGGCCTTTTAGTGGGTCCTGAGGACAGGAGTTGAGAAACATTGTTATAGAGCTCCTCATTGTATTTTGCAATGAGCTCCCCAATTTCCTCAGGGATTGGTATATCCTCTCATTTTCTTTTATCATTAATATTCTTCCTCTAGCTTTTTTATTTTTTTAATTTATTTGTATTATACTTGCCCTATTGCCACTCTGATAATATTGCATACGTAACTTCTCAGACTTTCTATTAACTCTCTCTAACTCCAGATCGTTTATCTGCTCTTTAACATCTTTTATTTTCTTCACATTTCCATTCTAAAATTCTGTTTATTATCATATGTAAGCTTTTAATAAATAATATACAGTTGCTCTAACGAGACATCCTTTCTATCCTTCTTATGTTTAATCTTTATGAAATAACCCCTCATAACTGCTTTATAACGCGTACCATATCAATGGCCAAGACATATCTTCTACACAATTCTCTTTAAAATAGAAATTGGCCATTTGGGCTATAAAGTCTCTATTCTCTTGTTTGTGTAGTAAGAAATTATCTAACCTCCAAGTGGTAGATGCCACCCTTCTAACACCATCGGAGATTTCCATCATCACCATGCTATGATTTGACCACACATTCTCCTTTATATAAATCTTCTCTCTTCTTTAAACCATATCTAAATCTCCCAAAATCATGTCTATTCTAGAGAATAAAAGATGAATCCAAGAAAAGGGTGTAGTCTTTTCCCCCGGATGGCTAATACGCCACAAATCATATAGGTATGATCTCATCAGGGGTGTACCAAGAGCATTTGGCACCCGGGGCCCAGATCCAAGTTGGCACCCCCCCCCCAAGTTTAAAATGTAAAAAACACTCACAAAAATTTTGTGTTTTCAAGAATATTTATTGCACAGATTTGTAAGCTGTATACAATAATTTAACTTGAAAAAAAAGTTTACAGGGATAGTAACACTTATTTTTATGGAAGTTTAAATTGTAATTATAAAAAAATGCAATGGTGTAGGTCCCGCCTCTCAGACATGTATAGTTTAAGTTAAACTATACATGTTTGAGAGACGGTACTTAAATCATATACTATCAATACTTTTTGAATTAATATTATCAAAACTAGTAACTTTGAGAAATGTATTATCTCAGGAATTTTAGGACAGAGCCAGAAAATTTGTGAAACAGAGACACACAGGAGAAGCCCAGATCTGGCAATTGAGATGACCAGGGAACGAGGTGTGTTAGGGCACAGAGTGCACCAGTGGGCTGAAGGGAAGGGGAATTAGCTGGGACTGGGCTGTGGATGCCAGTGGTGCAGCTTGATGAAGCATCTGTTGTCATCCATTCACATCCGTTTGCCTCAACTGAGTGTCTGGCAAGGTGAGCGGATGTCAGTGGTTCTGCTTGGCGGTGTCAGATGGGACTTCACCAAGCAGAACCCCTGGCACTGGTGCTTGTATAGAATTGTGCATTTGTGTGTGTGATGTGGTGACAGCAGCAGAATACCTAATATTTTGCCACCATCTCTCACCCTATATCATTGCTTCAGCCATGACAGGTAATGGAAACCTTGCATGCATTTATCAAACAATTTCCATAATGAAGCTACACATCACCACTAGTTCCTTTCTCCATCATACCCTCTCTTTCAATCTCTCTATTCCTACTAACTGGCAACCACCATTTCAGCATACCTACCCCTCACCATTACCTACAAGCAGCTACTCATCAATGCTCTATTTTTCATTCACTTCACTGCTATAATCTTACTCCCATCCACCCTCACTTTCACTTCAAACACACACACACACATAACTCACAGACCAACACCTTCTTCATCAGTGGATCCCGCTTCCATCATATTATGAATGTGTAACTACGTCACCAAAGTTCAATCAGTGAACTCCTTCTGAGCCTAAAGTTCATGTGAATTCCATATTTCCAAACAATCCCATCTCTCTCTTACTCACTTCACTCGATTGAGACAAATAGCCTTTTACAACAGAGGTTGTGTTCTTTATTCAGGTCTTGCTCTCTGTCCTGCTGCCTGTGTTCTTTGACCACTCTGCACTAATGACGCAAGCACAACATCGCCGTGCCACAGTCCCTGCTGTCACATGCACTAGGCAGCCAATGAGAGAGGAATATCCTGATTCAACACTCCTCTCTCATTGGCTGCCGGTGCAACTTGATAGGATGGCACTGGACTGCAAATATAGCATAGGTAATGCTGCCTGGCGCCTCTACTTTCCGGTTGTGACTTACATATATATTTTATATTTGTGACTGCTCTTTTTTAATTACACTACATTTAATAAAACCATCAAGAGGTTAATTTAATGGTTAATTTAACTGATTATGATGGAACAGTATAACCATGCCCCATTGTTTATAGCACCAGATCCTCCACCCGAATTTGGTGTAGTTCTGCTCTTTCACTCTGGTCCTTGTTGCGTGCACTCACGTGCCTCTGCAGCCGAGACTCAGTACAGTCAGTAGTAGCAGCATTAGTACCTGCCCCCTACACCACTGCTTCCTCCAATCAGCATGCAAGCTGGTGGGTTACTTCACACGGTAATGTAGAGAAGGAGTCTGCTTATTGGCTCTAAATAAAAAGTGTTGGTCCAGCCCAGACCTGTGACCGGCCGGGGGCCAGCCTGCACCTGCGTCAGTAGCGCCAGCTGCTTTGGAAGTTAAAGAGGCAGAGCAGCCAGTCAGAGTGGCAAACCGGCACCCCCCTAATGTGTAGCACCTGGGGTGGACCGCCCCCCGCTTAGTACGCCACTGGATCTCATAACTGTGTTTGGGAGCATCTAGCCAGTTTACTTATTTTTTATCAACTTTACCACAATATCTATATTTTTATCTAGACTTGGGTCTAATATACTATTACAATCTCCCCCACTTAACAGATTACCTATTTTTACTTTCTCTACTTTATCTAATATTTTAGTTAAACTGTGCACTGGTGTGACATGTGGCAGATAAACATTCACTAACGTATATACTTGCTTATTCATCTTTGCCACCATTATCACATACCTACTCTCCTTATCAACCTTTCGATACATTACTTCTAAATCAAAATTTTTGAATAAAATTATAAGTACACCCCTTTTTTTCTTCAGATACACAGAACAGGCCACATGCTGATAACAATTCTGACCCCATTTCTGGGGTTTTGTGTTACACCAATGGGTCTCCTGGATAAAATCTGTATCTATTTTATCATCTCGTAAGAGTTTATATACGATTTGTCTCTTAAATGGGTTAAGCCCTGTACATTCATAGAAACTAGTTTGGTCATACCTTATATAGTTCACATCTTTCTCTATACCACTCCCCTCTGGGCTTTGAAAAGCAAACCATACATATGCATGACAAATACATACACATTATTAATACACACCATAAGTCTCTAACCCTCAGGTTCACAACCCGGCCCCCCACCAGGCAGTCAGCTCTACATGTCACGTGAGTGCAAATAAAGCCCTTCCCAGACATGGTCCTGAGTTCCATTCTAGAACTCACAGCATGGGGTCAACAAAGGCATCAGATGAGCAGAAACTTCCCCAGAACCTCCCTAGCTTTGGTATGTGATCAACTAAATCTATCTACCAAATATTGGTAGTAGACCTAGGGTGACGGAAAAGGAAGCTTAGTAGCCATATCTATATATACAACATGATAGCCTGCGAAGCTCCCTGTGTGTTAAACAGCACATGCACAGTAGAGACTGCTGGAGCTATGCAGTCATGCACAGTAGGGACTGGCCTCACGGGCTGATCCGGAGCGGTGAGCTCTGGACGGCTCTGGGTCAGCAGTGGAGTCACTCAGTGGCCTCCGCTGCTAACCGGGAGCTGGGAGCACAGACAGGCTGTGAGCCGTCCCGAGCTCCCCGCTTCGGATCAGCCTGTGTATACGGGCTTTCTAACTAGTTAAGCAATATTAGACATGAATTAAATCCAAGGCTTCTGTGTTATTGCAATTTTGAATAGACAACACATACAATTAATCCCCTCGCTGCTATATAACACACTCAGAGTCTTTACCTAAAGGATTTCCTTCTTTCTTGTTATTTTCACATTTTAATGTGCCTTTAGGTCCTTTGGTTACTTCCTAAATCAATCTTCTTTAAAGAATTACAACCTTCATCACCTCAACATGATAACTCTTTTAAGAAAGAGACCAATAATTTATTTTACATGAACATCCTGTTATATAAGGACAGTCTTATACTTATAGCATAACAGCCAATTGAAAAGAAGATATAATTGCTGCTATATAACCAACTCAAAATCTTTCCATAGGGTTTTCATTCTTTCTTATTGTTTCTGCATTTAAAATGCCTTCAAGCCCTCTGGTTACTTGTTGAGTCAGTCTTCTTTAAGGTGTTACAGCCTTCACCAACTCAGCGTAAATGTTTTTTTTATGCATCTTTTTATGCAAAGTCAAACTTAAGGCTTGTAGCATAAAGGTCAAGTGGAAAAGAAATATGTATAACCTGGCAACAATTGCACTACTATAGACATCATCCGCTTCACAGTAGCCTTATATCATCCAGCTACTTGCATTCATTACTTGCTGGTTACTTGAGTCTATATTGCCAAAAAAATAAAACCTGTCGACTGCAGGATCATGACTCAGTCCATTATTTTTTCGCTTCAGTGCCAGACTGTGGCAGGTAGCGTGGTCCAAAACATCCAATTCATTACCAGGTCTCGTACTCCATATTCAGTAGTTCGGTAGTCCTATACCACCCACCTCTCACACTACTCCTTTCCCAAATCCTCCTCCACACGCCTGCCCATCCATCCGGCCTTTCAGGCCTCTCATCCTCTCTATCTTGTGGACACTTTATCTTTCCCAGTGATTATCTGATCTTCTGTCCGCTGCTACTGCACGCCAAGTCGGCGATTATGCGGCCTCCAACCTGCTAGTGTTGCACTCCACCAAAACAGACTCCACGCCTCATTGCATCCATCCAACCTTCAGCCCCATGCCTCCTACAGAGTGCATACATGCATAACGTCATCACCTGTTCCCCAACTGGTTTATGTATTTTAACTGTCCCCTGCAGGGTGATTGATACAATTCAATTCTACATATCTTTTGCTTCTTGTATAAGGTCCTAAACAACATACAGATTACTTCTCTTTTGTGCTTTTCCCTGTATTTTCAACAAAATTCATGAAAAAGACATGTGTCACATTCATAGCATATAGATCAGGGGTGTCCAACCTGAGACCCTCCAGCTGTTGTGGACAACAACTCCCATCATCCGGTGACAACAATTGGTATTGGAATCCACAACAGCTGCAGGGCCTGAGGTTTGACACACACGTGCCTCTGTACAGTGAGTCTTATGATGTTTAACAGATTGGTGCTGTGAATGGAACACTTTTCCTGCTCTGAGAATAAAAATGGTTTCTCTTCTGTGAAAGTTCTTGATCAGTAAAAAGATCAGTCTTGGACCTGAAAAATTATCCACCTTCCGAACATGCAAGTGGTTTCTTACCAATATGTGTTCTCTGATGAGTGACAAGAGTTATGCTGTTATTGAGAACATGAATATGGCTTCTCACCTGTGTGAATTATCTGATGTGTAGCAAGAGCTGAGCGTTGGCTAAAACATTTCCCGCATTCAGAACATAAATATGGTTTCTCTCCAGTGTGAGTTCTCTGATGAGCAACAAGATTTGTACTTATGCTGAAGCATTTCCCACATTCAGAACATGAATATAGTTTCTCCCCTGTGTGAATTCTCTGATGTGTAGCAAGAGTTGCGCTTTGGCTAAAACATTTCCCACATTCAGAGCATGAATATGGTTTCTCTCCAGTGTGAGTTCTCTGATGAAGAACAAGATGTGTGCTTTTGTTGAAACATTTCCTACATTCAGAACATGAGTATGGTTTCACTCCAGTGTGAGTTCTCTGATGAGCAACAAGAGTTGTGCTTCTGTTGAAACATTTCCCACATTCAGAACATGAATATGGCTTCTCCCCTGTGTGAATTCTCTGATGTGTAGCAAGAGTTGTGCTGTGGCTAAAACATTGCCCACATTCAGAACATGAATATGGTTTCTCTCCAGTATGTGTTCTCTGATGACTAACAAGATTTTTTCTGTCTATAAAACTTTTCCCACATTCAGAACATTCCAACAGTCTGTCTCCTGTGTGAGTTCTCTGATGAGTAACAAGAGTTTCCCTTTGGCTGAAACATTTCCCACATTCAGAACATGAATACGATTTCTCTCCAGTGTGAGTTCTCTGATGTCTAGCAAGATTTGTGCTGAGACTGAAACTTTTCTCACATTCAGAACATGAATAAGGTTTATTTCCAGTGTGAGTTCTCTGATGAATAGCAAGACTTGTGCTGAGACTGAAACTTTTCTCACATTCAGAACATGAATATGGTTTCTCTCCAGTGTGAGTTCTCTGATGTCTAGCAAGATGTGTGCTGCGGCTGAAGCATTTCCCACATTCAGAACATGAATATGGTTTCTCTCCAGTGTGAGTTCTCTGATGTCTTGCAAGATCTGTTTTGAAACGGAAACGTTTTCCACATTCAGAACATGAATATGGCTTCTCCCCTGTGTGAATTCTCTGATGTGTAGCAAGAGTTGTGCTGCAGCTAAAACATTTCCCACATTCAGAACATGAATATGGTTTCTCTCTAGTGTGAGTTCTCTGATGTGTAGCAAGAGTTGTGCTGCGGCTAAAACATTTCCCACATTCAAAACATGAATATGGTTTCTCTCCAGTGTGAGTTCTCTGATGTCTTGCAAGATCTGTTTTGAAACTGAAACTTTTCCCACATTCAGAACATGAATATGGCTTCTCCCCTGTGTGAATTCTCTGATGTGTAGCAAGAGTTGTGCTGTGGCTAAAACATTTCCCACAATCAGAACATGAATATGGTTTCTCTCCAGTGTGAATTCTCTGATGTGTAGCAAGAGTTGTGTTGCGGCTAAAACATTTCCCACATTCAGAACATGAATATGGTTTCTCTCCAGTGTGAGTTCTCTGATGTCTAGCAAGACCTGTGCTGAGACTGAAACTTTTCTCACATTTAGAACATGAATATGGTTTCTCCCAGTGTGTGCTGAAAGATTTCCCACAATCAGAACGTGGAAATGTGTTTTCTTTAGTGTGAATTCTCTGATGTTTAACACGATGAGTGTTCTTGCTATTATTCTTGCCACTGTTTTGCTCTTCAATATAACTAGATGTTTCATGTGCATGTTTTCTGTGTATATAAATGTCAGTATCACAGAGATTTCCTCCTGTACATACAATTGGTTCCTCTGGCATGTTTCTTTCACATCTTGATTGATTCCTCTTATTTGGTTCCATGGTTTTTTGTAAAAATACTTTATGCTTAAGCAGTCTGGAGAGAGTATAGGAGTATGCTCATAGAAACATCTGTTGGAAAGAAAGAAACTCTAATTAGATTATTATCCATGACAACATTTGTAGATTATCAAATTAACATACATTTCATCAAGTGCTGTCCTTGTTTTATTTACCTGTTATGTACTTCTAAAGAGTATAACATAAAAAACACTATGTGGACATCAGTAGCCATTGATTCATGAGTGGCTTGTGTTAGGCCCAAAAGCTGTCTATCATGGATAGAACTATTTATTTTATGTGTGTTCAAAACAACAGACACATTGACTAAAATGTCTGAATATGGTTTTTGTGATTCCCTTGAGGTTGAATATCAAGTTATGGTAAAAAAAATACTGCTGATAACACTCAGAGAGATACTGGTAAATTGGTAATGTATTGGTGGAATAATCCTAGAACAATGTATTTGTGGAATACTTTTGGAGCATTCATTCATCTATTTTAATGTTAAAAAAAAAAAGAAGCATTTTAGAAGGGCCTAGAATGGAATGAGAACAGAATAGAAAAGAAAATTACTAAATGTAATGTTAGTTTCAACAGATTTGTACTTGATTGTGTGAAATACATGTAGATTGATGATAGAAATATACGAACAGGTGGAACTGATGCACCAATTTATCCCGCACATAAAGACATCTTGGTAATGAAGAAAGATGAGTCAGAGTGATTAACAAGGGGTTATATAAACTAGGACTAATGACTGGGTCTAATCAAGATGATTGTATTTAGACTTCCTGAGTCCCTAGAGATATGAATATGTCACTTTTTAATTTTGTTACTTTTCCATAGAAAGTTATTTACATTCTGATTTGGTAGGATACAAAGGATGACAAGTTTTAGAACGAACGATACATTAAGCGAAATGTAGCCAAATCCTATATAATAATTTGCTAGGATATTTGTCACAATGCAGTCATGCGCAGTAGAGACTTCCTGCGTTCGGGCAGTCTCTACTGCGCATGATTGCATCGCCTGGAGCAGTGAGGTAGTGGCCTCTTAACACTTTTGTGCAAGAGGGGTACACAGTGCATTGCAAAGCAATACATTGCGTACCCCTCTGGCACTCAAAGGGCTAACATTACCAGGACCTTGGCCCATGTACTGGGCTTTTAGTGTAGTTAGTCATATAAACAGCTATTTATAAAGGATTATCTAGCTTTAGGATAATTCCTACCAGATTGTACTGTTTCTGGTTGGGGAATCTGAGTGTGTGATTGAATACTGTAATCTTGTTTTTATTTTTGGTATTATCAGTAAAATTTCAACCACTTTAATAATTAACACCTTGAATGTCAAAGAAGTTATTCACTCAGTACTACCCTGGCACAGACTGAGCTATGTTGAGCTTTTTCTCATTACGATCTAAGAATTTGTCTTCCTCCTTGGTTATGAACATTTTGTCCACTTCTGTGAAACAGGACCTTATTCATGTAGCTAAACAGGTGCAAATCTGGAGCAAACCAATAACACTATAGGGAATAAATACAAACTGACTTTGATTCAAAAGGTGCAAATCGGGAGCAAACCAATAGCACTATAGGGAATCAATGAAAACTGCCTTTGATTCAAAATGGGCTTTTAAACTCCATGAATCCTAGAGAGGCCCACAAATGATTGCAGAGCAATGCACTGAGATGACTCTAGTGTTCAAGGGGTTGCAAGCCCCATTTAAATCAAACTGGTACTGTGGGAATTTGTAATGTTTAATTTAATGTGTTTCTTATTTCTCAAGAATTAGAAAACTTCGGCTTTCTGAATAAAACCTTGGGGCGGTATGTAAGAACATGGAGCATTAGATAATTTTCAAAACCATAAAAGACTATGTTATTATCTTTCACTCATGGTTTTATACAGCAAACATACTAACACATTTGTGATTCTTATCACATGCTGCTAAATTAACAGCACCCTTAGCCAGATACATTAATGAGTGCTAATTGTTTTGCTGAATTAGGCTTAGCAGCTAATACGCGTACAAAATGGTGGACATATTAGCCATGCCCACTTTTTGACATGTAGTCACTAAAAAGAAAGAGCAAATGTTTGCTAATTCACAAAAATCAGGTACAATTCAGTAACATTTTGGCACTAATAATTTTTCCTTCAAAACTACATTGTAAAAAGCCAATATTCCACTTTAACTGTGAGCGCCAAAGGGTTACCCAGTGCATTGCTTTGCAATGTGTTGGATACTTTACTTGTAGGGATAGGTGAAATATTTCTCCTAAAAAGTGAAAGATGAAAAATATCACTTCTCACTAAGTGGAACATTTTTCTTGAAAAGTGTTGATTTACTGCTTTTTTGCACCTAGCTCATTGCATTTAAATCAGTGGTAAGACTGAATGTGCCCCTCACATGGAAAGTCTGCCTTCTTTTCCTGCAGGAATAATATAAAAGAGGTGTCAGGTTCCTGTAGAGAATTATTCTGTGTTTGTGAGAGGTAGAGAAAGCAGCACAATTTTTGAGTTAGGATAGGTAAATAAAGTGAAGTTAGAGTGTAACTTATAGAGTCTTGTGGCCCTGCAATTTGTTTTTTTATTTGTGGGGTTTAGGGTTGTGCAAAAGGAGAATGGAGATTTAACCCGACACCCGAAAATCGCATGTGTCTGAGAAGAGACCGACATCTGTGATCCAAGTTCCTTTCTGCTGGCTGTTTGTGTTAGGGGAGTCTGGAGTGCGTGATTGGAGAAAGGAAATTTACCCAAAAATCTTTTGTGAATTAGAAGAGACAGGCAGCTGTGATCCAATTTTCTTTCTGCTGGCTGTTCTCTGTGGTGTGTGAAGGGAGCAAAAGAGATTTACCACAAATACCTCAAAATCTTGTGACTGTGGCAGCGGTGTATGAGACACAGCTTAGATACTGTATGAGCAGTTGCAATTACAGATTCAAACGAGATACCCTGTTTCTGATTGGTTCATTCATCAGCAACCATACTACGGGTTCTCCAAAAGCTCAAAAACACATGAGTCGTTACACAGTGCAAATATACCACTTACTTGATATAAATAAACAAAGAATCAATACAATTCTTTGTAAAGTAATACCTCATTATGCACTGTCGATGAAAAGCGTATTTAACAGGATACAGTCCCCAAGCTTCATGTTAAATCACCTATTCGCTATGTCTAGTATATGGTCTTAAAGGGATGATCTCGGTTTTAACTACCCAGTTGTTATTTGTCAATCATTACAACGTTTTTCTGAGTTAACCAACAATCCTTCTACCTATATTTTAATTTTATTTTGTATTATATTTTAATAAAGTTTTTAATATAACACAAGATTACCTGTTATTGCAAATTTTTTTTTTACAAATGGTCATTTCTTAAAGGGATGGTATTTATCAATAGCCCCATTCTGGTTTATCTCTATATTTACTCAATTTTTTCAGTTGGAGTTCACTAAATAACTGGTAAGGAACTGTATTATTTGGTTATAATTTTCTGACCTATAAATAATTTAACGTATTACAGCAATTATTCACATAGACCATTTTACATTAAGATTGCCATATGTCCAAAGTTATTTCTCCATATGGTTACTTTAGTACTGAATTCACTTTTTTCCTTTTGTTTTCATTACCCTATGTGTTAATATTTAATGCCCTCTTTCTGAAATGCTTCTTAATATTTTTAGATGTTCCTAATTGTTCCACATGTATTTCTCTGGAAAACCTCCCATATGGATTTTTAAGCAGCATTTTTACCATAACAATTTTCAGCTTAAAATGAATAACAAAATCCAGATTCAGGATTTTCATTGACCCTGTCTGTTTTTATGAGCACACATTAACGAAATGGTTATATTCATGGTGGCCACCATCCTGGCCTAACATAAACCCCTATGAAATCAAATGCTAAATTTTGACCACATAGTCGATTTATGATATGCTCTTTCTAAGTATATAACAGGTGAAAAAAATATTTTTCACACTTGATCAGATCTATTTACTCTGCAAATCAGCATCAGTCCTTTGCCAGATCCCTGGGGGAGAGGCGAGTGCTGGTCATTCCTCCTGTTACATAATGACATTAGTAGAAGCCTTCCATTACTAGGGACCACAGCTAAATCAGCCGAGTAGCAGTGTGCTGTTGTACTGCACTGATATGAGTGCTGCCACTAGGAGGAATTACGGGCAGCACTCTACACACAGAGGATGAAAGCAATAAAAGCCATTGACACATTGTTTGAGAACCAGCAGGGGACCATTTAAATATATTAGCTTCTTTTGTCATTTCTGTAGATGATCAGTGGGCTGACTGCCAAACAGATGATTCATGTAAACAAAGGACTAAGATAACATTCTGGAGTTAGTCCCCTTGGCTTCTACAGTATATGCAACACATTGCAAAGCAACATGTTGGAGGCTGCTCTGACATACGAGGGATTATGCAGAAAACCCTCCAATGTAAATCAATTCCCAGAAGAGCTAAGAGTTTGTCTCACATAATAATAGACAAACACATACAGTATAATAGTCTGGATACTCTACTAAAACAGATTCAAGCCAAGTGTATAATGTGAATCTTAAGGTTCCATGTGACTTGGCTGACTGCCATAATAACAGCAGATACCAATCTGTTACCAGTGCTGCTGCATAGATAAAAATCACTCCATCACATCACAACTGCCAGACCAGCCTCCTACATGTTGCTTTGCAATGCATTGCAGGTACCCTAGCATCTAAGGGGTGTAACTTTGACGTGTCTTGTTAGTCCTCTGTTTACCTGAATAAGATCACTCACTGATCAGATGAGTCAGTGAGTACAGAAACAGCAGAGAAGAAGATGTTATATGTTACAGCTCCTCAGTTGGTTCTGTCACTAAAGTAATCAATGCTACTAATTGCTTTTAATGTTGGAACTGTATCAGTGCCACAGGGGTGAGTAATGCATATCTGTATGGCACTGAAAGGGTTATGTAATGATGGTGGATTTGGTGCTGAAGTCTCAGCACATCCTCTCTGCTCCCCCACTTGCCCTCCCTAACACATCACCAGCATTACAACACCCCTACATGCCAATGTTTTACTTCTGTCCACCTCCCAGTGCATAGCAAATTCTTAGTGTATATGGAGTAGTGTGATGTATTCTCCATGGTGACGTGATCACCAGACACACTTTGCCATAACATCTCCCCTTAGTGTATTTCCCAAGGAGATCTAGTTATGGGACGGATCATCACATATTTGTTCATAATGGGAATGAGGGAGCTTCCATCAACCTACATGTGGTTTGCGATGGCAACTAATATTTCTGAATGAACCTTAGTCAATTCAGTTCCTCTCTGGGACTCAAAAGGTTAATACTGCTGTTGGTAAGTTACTATCTGTCTGCGAACTGGCACATACAGTACAGTTGGAGCGAATCTTCACCAAACCAACTGCACCATAGGGATTAGGGATCAAATTAAAATTATCAATGATTCAAAAGTGGATTTTAACGCTGTGAAACTTAGGGAGGTCCCTAATGCATTGCAATAAATCTACTGCAGAACTGTCTAACATTCAAGGGGTTAAAGTACAAACTTGAAAGTTTAAATGAAGGTACACTTTGAGGCAAAAGAGAGAGGATTCGAGCTCTGTAAGTGAAATATGATTTTTGTGATGGGTAGAGGGATTTATCTGCTATTTCCACTCCACCAAAGAAGATTACAAGGGCTGTATAAGGCCCCAGGACCATCCACTGCCCCCTACTGGTGTACAGGGGAGACACATCACCAAATGCACAGACTGTTAATATCTAAAGTAATAAAACAGCAGTGTATTGGGAGAGGAATGTGTCACCAATTGGAAATAGACAAAGAAATGTACTTTAAAACTCAGAATTAGTGGTGGGCAAAAGACAAAAATGCAAAAAAGTCCCTTTCTGAAATGTGTAAAATTCAACCAAAAACCATATATTTTCCCCACTTTTTCCACCACTGTCATTGCATTGTAATCAATAATAATAAGAACAGGTAGTGTTGGTGACAGTGACAGACACTAGGGAAAATCACTAGGGAATGGTAGTGTTTTCTATCAGAGGGAATTCCAGCAGAAAATTGTGATAAAACAGGATTTATAGACCATCTCTAATTAGGATTTTGTTACTAACAAACCAACATGATAGACAGAGAGAAAATAAGAGTAATGATAACAACAAAACAATAAGAGGCTGATAAACTAAGGAAACATGGAGCAATTCTAAGAGAAACCAGCTTCACCATAGGGGACATTGGTTTGCAAAGCATCAATTCCTCTATAACATGTAATAGATTAAAAGGCCCCTAATGGTGCAGATAGTTTCCTCCAGAATTGCTCCAGTTCCTCTTAGTACATCAGAGTCATTATCACCAATAAATCACATCTAATATAAATACACCACAGAACTCCCAGAGAGACAGAACATGATGAGGATACACAGAGGTCTATTTACCTACATCCAGGTGACGCTCTGTAAGGATGGAGATGTCTGTCCTCTTTCTAGAAGATCCTCCTTGATGTCTCTTTCCAGTTTCACTGCTCTTACTGACATTTATGTCTCTTTTTATACAAGTTTTGGGGTGGTGTTTCTTTTGCTGACATCAGATGGAGAAGAGGGAGGAGCCCAACCTGGTCTTTTGTCCTTACGTATTTGTTATTTCTTACATGTGTAAATGAGGAAATTCTATTACATTTGAGACCTTTATAGGACTTTAGATGTGTTACCATTCAGAGGAATTGGCCCCACCTTTCCCTTTGTCCTCACATAATTGCTATTTCTTACACATGGAAATGAGTAAAAGTCCTGAGGTTTATGTTTTCACATTCCTGATAATATAAGTAAATTTAATTAAAATGCTGATCCTTTTGGTGCTGTCTGGATGTTTATGTTCCAAAAGAGTTTATTCAAAAAGTGTTTATAGACCTGTAAATCTGTATCCTGACTAAGTGCTGTTGGGTGAAATACACATCAGATTATTGATTGGTGAGAATGTTTCCTCAGATAGATACAGCATTGATTGCTCAGAGCATCTCTCTCAGTTGAAACTGTAACTGGGAATTGGAAGGCCTTTAGTTTTTATTCAAAATTAATTATAAGAAATATAATCTTACCTCCTAATTAAATCTCAGGTAAGGACAATGATTTACTTGCATTTAACTTGGCTAAAAGTTGACCTATTATACCAAACACCACACTGATGATTGCCAGTAATGGTGTACATAAGTCCAAGTGCAATATATAAAAATGTATTTGGTATATAACAACTAATATATTGGTTTTTGACTTGGAGTGAATAGATAAGTTTATATACAAATAGTGCAATATACATGATTGTTTTTATCACACACCATACTGATAATACATGATAATGGTGTACAGATTTATAATGCACAACATAAAATAATAAAAGCAAAACATAATAACTAACGGAGAGACTTTTGATCTGAAGTGAATAAATAAGCCAAAGATTATATTTATAAAGAAATGAGAGGCAGCTTGTTAACTTGATAGCCAACTCTAACAGTGGACCTATTGGTTGGTCTTGCACATATATAATTATGTGATTGCTTAATATAAAGGTTAACATACGGTAAATGTGCCTTAATGATATTTAAGTAAAAAAAACACAAGTGTTTTGATATAAAATATTTGATAATTGAGAATTATTTTCCATATAGGGATTTATATAAACAAGGTCTATGGCTTTACATATTTTCTCACTTCCAACATCCAGAGTTTTAATTAACCCGTTATGTTCCGTATATATAAAACAAGCTACACACATATCTATAATTAATTATTTCTCCTGATTAAATACAACTGAGCAGGAGAATTATAGAGTTTGGAAGTGGCCGATAACAAGCTTGTTGTGTTAGTCTCCTTTTTAATTCTTAGAAATTGATTGTATAATGACATATATTCATTCTAATTATAAAATATCTACTGTATTGAATTCTAATATATATATATATATATATATATATAAAAAAAAAAATATATATATATATATATATATATATGTATATATATATATATATATTTGACAAACAATCTTAACTTCCACATGGATTCTTCAAAATACACATATTTGTAGTGTGATTTATAAGATAACTTAGGAGGGGGCAAGCCAGTATGTGCCCCAGCAACAGTCAGGGTACAGATTTTCAGGTATATAAACACTTTTTTAAATTTGTCCTTTTGTCTTTTATTTACTGATTTTAATAAAAGTTACATTTTAAACTCACCATTTTCCCTTAAACCCAATGATGTGTCAAGATTTAACCCATTAAGGAATAAGTGCTTTAGCAGCAGGGGTATCTGTTTTTATTTCCCTATCTACCCCTTTACTTCCTATATAATAATTCACTAAGAATGTTTGTCAGATGCCGTCATGCTCAGTAGAGATGGCTGGTGCGCTGCAGTCGTGCTCAATAGAGACTGCCCGCACTGCAGTCATGCACAGTACTGACTGCCCAAACGCAGTTCCAGGAAAGTGTACAGAGAGGACTCCAGTCTGAATTCGGTGCGTCCGCTCCGTATCAGCCATGGCGCGTTCGGGCAGTTAGTACTGCGCATGACTGCAGCGCGGCCAGTGAAAATAGAGGATATGGCCACCAGGAGAGAAAGAGGCAAGGGTGGTGAAAGAGGCATTGGGGGAGCAAAAGTGTGATGAAAGAGGCATGGGGGTGAAAAAGAGGTATGGGGAGCAAGAGGGTGGTGAAAGCCACAGGGGCAAAAGAGGTATGGGGGGAAAGAGGGTTGTGAAAGAGGCATTGGGGGGCAAAAGTGTGGTGAAAGAGCCATGGGGGCAAAAGTGTGGCAAAAGAGGTATGGGGGGTAAGAGGATTGTGAAAGAGACATGGGGGAGCAAGAGGGTGGTGAAAGAGCCATGGGGGGCAAAAGAGGTATGGGGGGCAAAAGTGTGGTGAAAGAGGCATTGAGGGGGCAAAAGTGTGGTATAAGAGGGCATGGGGGGGCAAAAGTGTGGTGAAAGAGGCATGAGGGGAAAAAGAGGTATGGGGAGCAAGAGAGTTGTGAAAGAGGCATTGGGGGGCAAAAGGGTGGTGAAAGAGGCATGAGGGGAAAAAGAGGGTTGTGAAAGAGGCATTGGGGGGGCAAAAGTGTGGTGAAAGAGGCATGAGGGGAAAAAGAGGTATGGGGAGCAAGAGGGTTGTGAAAGAGGCATTGGGGGGCAAAAGGGTGGCAAAACAGGTATGGGGGCAAGAGGGTTGTGAAAGAGGCATTGGGGGGGCAAAAGTGTGGTGAAAGAGGCATGAGGGGAAAAAGAGGTATGGGGAGCAAGAGGGTTGTGAAAGAGGCATTGGGGGGCAAAAGGGTGGCAAAACAGGTATGGGGGCAAGAGGGTTGTGAAAGAAGCATTGGGGTGGCAAAAGTGTGGTGAATGAGGCATGAGGGGAAAAAGAGGTATGGGGAGCAAGAGGGTTGTGAAAGAGGCATTGGGGGGCAAAAGGGTGGCAAAACAGGTATGGGGGCAAGAGGGTTGTGAAAGAGGCATTGGGGGGGCAAAAGTGTGGTGAATGAGGCATGGGGGCAAAAGTGTGGTGGGGGCAAAAGGGTGAAAAAAGAGGTATAATGATTAAAAGGGCAGTTAAAGCCGTGGGGGGCAAAAGAGGTATGGGGGGCAAGAGGGTGATGGAAGGGGCAAAGGGGTGATGAAAGAGGCATGGGGGGCAAGAATGTTTGCAAAAGAATCATGGGGCAAGAGGGTGGCGAAAAAGGCATGGGGGGCAAGAGTAGGGAGAAAGGCAAGGGAGGTTAGAAAGAGGCAAGAGAAAGTAGAAAGAAGCAAGAGGGCAAAGCAATGCTTTGCGTACCCCTCTGGCACTCAAAGGGTTAACATTACCCGGACCTTGGCCCATGTACACAGGCTTTTACACTAGTACAATAAATTTGTATTATGGAAGTCCTATAGGGCTTCTATCATTAGGTTTACAAAAAAGGTCCTATGTTATTTTACTTTTCTTTTGTCAATAAATGTTATTGTAGCAGTGAAATTGGATGACATTTTGGATTCCAGGTCTGAGTGACAGCAACTTCTAATCCTTCAAATTTCATACAAATTGGATGTGTAGTTTCCCAGTACAAAACTGATTCAAATATATTTTCCTATTTGGAGCTGTGATACACTTAGATCTACAGCACAAAGTAGCTTATGGATTGAAACCAAAATTGGGAGGGAGAAGGGCCCTGATCAGTGATGAATGATTGTTTTAAAGCTACTAAATTGGATAAAGAATCACCATAGGGACATATACAATATATACACCACATTATTTATACACACTGATATATCACTGGCTATTGTTCGTTAAGTCTACTTACATATTCAGTGACTGGCTGAGGATGATGGGAGTTGTAGTCCAACATTAGACACTCAGTCTCTTCTTACCCTCCCTTTCCCTATACCTCTTCTTCATCCATAGATCAAAACTACTGTAAAGAATATCCCACAATAAATAAAGGGTTATGGAACATATTCAATAAGGAAAAGGGGAGCAATTCTGTAATGAAGCAGCTGCACCATAGGGACAAACACAAATATCCAAATATCCTATACAACTGGTTTATATAGAAGAACACATTTTTTATATAAATTAATTATTTCATTATTTACATAACTGCTTCTTAATATTACTTTTCTTTCCAATATCAAGATGCCTTTTTCTTATATGAAGATGCGGAAAGGGACAGATGGTTGGTGACAGAGTGACGCACCGGAGGAGGAGGGATGGGAGATTAGTGAGCAGGAGGAAGAGAGATGGCAAAGTGAAGTCTTAGAGCGGCTCCACTGGTAGAGCGCTCAGGGCTGAGTCACCTTTATATATAATATGGTCACATAGGCATAGATACAAGAACTATGTGTATTATGTATGTCAGGGCTTATAATTTTAAGTCCTTTGCTATTAGCCAGACCTGAAAAGTTACTCGCCACTGCAAGCCATAACATACCCACCAGGGCTGAATGTCTACTTGCCAGGGCTAAATTTTCTCTCGCCATTGGCTAGCGGTGAGTGGAAATTTTGAGCCCTGATGTATGTATTTAGATAGCGAATGTTATTGTACCTTTTCTCACAATTCCCCACATTGTGCAATTTGCAGAATAGAAAACATCTCAGAAAACCAATAATTCTCTACCATGAATCTGTATGGAAGCATGCGGTATGCCATTGCTGGCACCATTATATTCTTTGCACAGATATAAGTTCTTACTGTGAAGATGACGGTTTATTGGGGGGGGATGCTGACTCTATTGAGCCTCCTGTGATCAGTCAGTGGCAGCCCCCTCCTTTATATCTAGATGGTCTTTTCTTCATTTGCGCAGAAGAGGAGGAAGAGGTTTGTGTTACTTCTTTACATTTTTTAACCCTTTAGCTGCTAGAGCTGTCTCCAATGCATTGCTTCGCAACATGTTGGAGACATCTCTACCACCCAAGTAGTTAAATTCCATTTTCTAGAATTTTGTGAGTGAACTACAAAGATGAATAAAAAATGACATAGAGCTTGGATGATGATTGTGTACTGGTTGGTATACTTTTCTAACCCTTTGAGTGCCACAGGGGTGTGCAGTGCAAAGTGTTAAAAGAGTGATCCTATTCCTGGTGATGGTGATGTGTAAGGGAAGGCATCCCTTTTACATCACTAGCAGTATGATAACCCTTCATACTTATGACTGATTGAGGGCTGTTACTCCATACAGGGACATTACATCATCATCAGCCTCAGGTTAGCTATGTTTGGACTGTGAACTCTGACAGCAGAGGCTGGTATTAGAGCTCAGTGCATGTAGTAAACAACCACATTAACGTATAAACACACCCACATGAATATGACAAATGCTCAAAAATCTGCATTTCCATATAGAAATGGCTCATTAACCTGCATTTCCATTTGGAAGTGAGCTATTGTCGATGTGTTCAGTCCAAACTTAAATACATGTTGAAGGTATAGAGAAATGGTGATGGATTAAAGGGGATAGGATGGTGAAGATACATTAGTGCCTACTGGCGATGTGTATTGGACACAGATCCTACACAACATCACCATCCTAACCCTCATTGAACTTTAGTGCAGCTCCCCATAGGTCTCGTCTTCAGCATAAGAAGAGACCTAGGACTCCATTCAGTTACCTCCTTTTTAATTTTACAAACTAACGTCAGTAGTTTTAAATCACAGTTTGGTATTCAATTACCTAAGCTGTGACAAACTACTGAAGGGTACAAATGGACAATGGTGCTAAATTAGCGCCCATTAGAAGCAATGAAGAAGCAGATGATTTTGCTATTCCATTACATATGGTGGCTAGTAACAAGCGTTAAGGACTGTCTGTTTTCTGCGTTAATTAGTGTCTAGCGAACCTAGGTGTTGAGTCCCTAACGCAGGTTAAAAACCACCGACGTATACTTGAACTGTGCAAAAACAAACATATACGCATGTGTAACTAGGGATCCCTACACTAATGACCCATCAATGTATTGATATGGGCCCTAAGCTGAATACGTGTATCATCATCCCTCCAGCTAGCCAATCATTGAATATCTGGAGGAATGACAAAACGGCATTCGTGAACGTGATCCTTTTAGAAAGAAGTTGATTGGAAAGGAGGTATGGTTACTGCAAGGCACATTCTGTGTCCTACATATACCCACATCACAGCCAATACGAGTGTGAGAACATATTTGAACAGAGACTGGCCATGTAAAAGCCTCAGTTTGGCTCTGGCAACACCCTGAAAGGAACTGCAAATGGTTATCTTTTTTTTCTTTTCTTTTGGTGGCAGCTGAACTTTAAACTGGTGTTGGATTTCATTGCCATTTTCTGTTTTATAGAGAAGCAAGAACCATTACAGAAAAATAAAGAAGAAGGGAACAGAAGAAGAAAAAGAAGAAAGATACTTAGAAAAGATGAATTCAAGAGGAAGACCAGGATGCAGAAGACCCCGCTGGACCTCATAATTCCACGTGTTACAACTATGAAGTTTGGGTAATGGGATAGTGTTAGGGCTAGTACGTTAAACTTTATTGATAGGTGTTGTATAGGGCCAGGGGTAAGGTTAGTTTGGGAGGTGGGTGCCTGTTAGCTCATGCTCAATTTTTGACAGTGTGTAAAACACCAAACATTAGCTAGTTTCCTTTGATGTTCCCATTTTTCACATTTTTTGGTGTGTGTTGTAGGAACAAACAGCTACAAGTCAAGTTCTGTTGGCCACGCTCGTTGTAGTTTTTGTTGGCAGGGCAATTCAATTCCAATGGAACAAGTATGCAAGTAGTGGCAGGAACTCACTTTGGCCCTACTGTTGAATCAAGCCTCTAGTGTATTGAAAGTTTACATCCTGAAGGCACTCAGTAAGCCAATAAAGTTGTCATCTTTGCTTTACTGGGGCTAGATTCTATTGTAGATGCTAAATGTTAACACCCGATTTAGCAAACATTTTCCTATTGAAGTTTGTGGGGAAAACTGGAGATGAAAGCAGTGATAAAATTAGCAGCTGCAATTGAATCCAACCCCTAGTCTCTTATTTTTTCTATATCTAACACCAGGGCCAGATTTACATCTCAAGAGCCCCTGGGCACAACACCATCTGATGCCCCTAGCCCTGCCTTTGCCCTACCCTTAACCACACCCCATCACTAAACCACACCCTCAGTTAGCCACACCCACATTTGTGGCCAACCCAATTTTTTAGATTTATTCTTCACAGAACTGTGGCAATTTTTCAGAGGTGTAGGAAAATGTTATGGGTATGGACAAGGTATGTACAGCACATATATAGAAACCATAAGTGACCTTTACTAGATATGTAGCCTGTCCTTTCCCCAAATAATGGGATGGTACAGGTACCAAAGATCAACCTAATAATGAAAAATGAAGCAGTGAGCACTAAATTAAAAGGAGTGCTCAGCCAGTGGATCCCCCCCACTACTGTTTGCAGAATTGTCATTATAAATCACAGTACTCGTGACAAGTGGAATTTGCATGGCCCCCATATTTTCAGTGTGCTTGCATCTTTGACCCCACCTCAACCCCATCTGTTGGTATTGGTTACAGGAGGGCATTTGAAAACACACACGTTTCAACACAGAATATACATGACTTGGTTGTAGCTTTTAACTGTAATCACCTGTTGACCAGTGGTGGGGGACACTTCCCGCAGACATTCACATGACAGAACATCACTGGTGGGCCATAGCACAGTGCAGGGTGACATTAATATAAACTATCGTACAGACTTAGAGTTGCATCTGTGCAGAAAAAGTCATTACCCACACCAAATACTACAAGGAATCATGTAAATAAGCACTAGATTGGGAAGCAGACAGCTTGTTGTGTGTGAGAGAGGTATACAATGCAATGCACTGAAAGGGTTAATGAGAAGCACATAGAACGCAGAGTTAAAATTACATTTTAAAACCAGGGGCAACAGAATCCAGACACAGAAAGTCAAAACAAGGGTCTGTCCCTGGAAGTCTGTGACATCTGATGGAAGGTCTTACTAGCACTAAACATGAATAGGAAAGATTATCCAGATCTGCACAACTCTGTTCTAGGTCTGAATAAATGAAGACCAAATACTACATTAAAGAAAACCTCAATCATGTGATCCAATTTTCCTCTAGTGCATAGGCTTTAAAACCTACAATAATAGACAAACAGCAGTTTATGAACCATGTCCATGCTGGCATTCTAGGAACATGAAATGGGGGGTATAGAATAAAATGCACAGCATCTGGTGAATTACCTCAGGGGCTAACCACAGGAAGTAGCTCCTCATTTCTGCAGTCACCAGAAAATAGACAGGAGGGAGGAGCCTCAAAATAACAGACAAATCTGCCATCTCAGTCTGCCTCTGCTTGACCAATGCACACTTAACCCTTTGAGTGCTAGAGAGATGTGCAAGGAATTACAATGCAATGTGTTGCCTACTCCTCTGGCACTCAAAGAGTTAAGCCACTTCAGCCAAATATGGGAAGAGCTAGCAAACTGCGTTCCTGGCAGTGCTAGTATATGCACATATTAATAATAATAATGACAATGACACAACTGAATAATTAAAAATAAATTAAATATAGTGGAGCTTTCTCCCTCTGGATGTGGGGGCACATGATCCATGATTAACCTTTAACCCTTTGAGTGCCAGTCCCAGAGGGGTATGCAACCCATTGCTTTATTGTAAATAACATGGACTCCCCAAGATGCATCCAGCTACTCACAGAATAAAATTCTGTGAGAAACAGACAGCAAATGTAGATGAAGGACTCGGACTGCCTCCACTCAGTCAATATTGCTTCTAGAGTCACTAGAATTTTATTCTGTGAGTAGCTGGATGCGTTTTTAGGAGTCCAAGTTATTAACAACAATAATACACCTTTGTCTTCTTTCTGTTATGATTTATTGCACATGCTGCAGCAACCATGACTGCAGTTAATTCTTGGACTACCACTTTACTAACAATTCCCTGCACTACCCCTACTTCTTTCACCCTACCCCTGCCCCATGTATGTTTGCTAAACATTATTAAACTTGTGTGCATTTAACCAGTGGAGTGCACAACATAACTGATTGTGTATGATTTCTTACCCTTTACAAAATACTCTATCTCTATCCCCGAAGCAGGATGGGTGGCTGTTCCTGCATGTGAATCTGCTGGCTGTAGAGCTCAAAGTCAGCTGTCATCTAAACATGAGTTGTTCAATTGAGTTCATTTGGTATCATCTCTGTATCCTCTATTAGCATCCCCATCTCCCTGCCTTTTCATAAATCATAATGATCCTTCTTCTCAGAAGAGGCTGTTAGTCAAAGTTCCATAATGTTCCATCACCACCAGTAACATTAATAAACCATACAAGAACATTGAAGATCATGAGTCATATTCTAGTGTTGATGGCATAATGGAGGAATATAGTGAGACAAAAAATTACAATACATGTGTGTAAAATAGTAGTGATTGTTCTAAAAATCCCTTTAAGTGGCAAAACGGAGAATGTGCTGATAATCTTTGAAGTGGAGAAGTAAAAATAAACTGTTTGAGACTTCAAAAAGCCTAGAGGAATCTATGATTCGTGGGGAAGAAGCAGTGGGCGATGCTAAGGATGAACTAATCAGTGAGGATGATGTTTATCTAGCATATAGCCCTCTAACATTGTCTTCTTCTTCAGATACAGATCAAGATGAGAGTGAGAGAGATAACAACATGGTGAGAAAATTAGTTGAATGGCTCAATCTTCCACCACTGAAAAGGAGCATTGTGCTACTAATAAAGTGTTTGGAAAATCAGCTGGAAAGTCTGGACAAGTGAAGATGCAAAAAAATATACGGTAGTAAATAGTATGTAACACCAGATGCCAAGTAAGTGACAGTTACTGTTTCCAACGAGTTATAATGGTCTGCTCAGTGCTGACTCCTAAAACTTAACTGTCTGAGTAAGAAGGGGGAGAGATGTAGGTAAGCAAGCAAAAATTAGCCGTCAAAGCGAGCTCTGTGTGATATCAGTAAATCCAACTGATGCCAAGAGCTGAAGGAGTGTGCATAGCTCCACGTTACCCATTTCACTCTCCCACAACTAGACTCTAGAAGAGGTTCATAGTAAAGCAATAAGAGAGTATATTCGCATTCAGTCACTAACTCAATGGAGCTATGTCACGGCTGCTAATAATGATATAAGAAGCAAGTACAGTAATTGAACACCACCTTTATTAATATGGCACACGTAATACAAAATGAACAATAGCAGATGAAACCCTTTAGTGCGAGAGAAGATCCAGAACCAGAGCAAGTGGTTCCTACCAGAAATAGGAGACTGCTCTGGAAAGGACTCAATGCGGAGGTCACCGTGCTATGGAACCAGAACTGGGGTTAAGACCCAGTCAAATCTCTGGTAAAGGAGCAGGTAGTGACTAAGCAAAGAGACAAAAGGAGTAGTAGTCAGACCAGTCCTTCAGTCACTCTTAGAGAGGGTACTTGGCCGGAGCCACAAGTAATGTCAGACGGAAAGTCGGACAGAGCCAGGGGTCAATACCGAAGCAGTTAGTCAGCCAGAGCCACAGGTCAACACTAAGTGGGTAGTCAGACAAGCCAGGAGGTCAATACCAGAGCGGGTAGTCAGCTAGAGCCACAGGTCAATACAGAGCCTCCAGCATGTTGCTTTGCAATGCATTGCAGGTACCCTAGCATCTAAGGGGTGTAACTTTGGGTGTCTTGCTAGTCCTCTGTTTACCTGAATAAGTTGTTTGGCAGATCACCCACTGATCAGGTGAGTCAGTAAGTACAGAAACAGCAGAGAAGAAGATGTTATATGTTACAGCTCATCAGTTGGTTCTGTCACTAAAGTAATCAATGCTACAAATTGCTTTTAATGGTGGAACTCTATCAGTACCACAGGAGTGAGAAATGCATATCTGTATGGCACTGAAAGGGTGATGTAATGATGGTGAGTTGGTGCTGAAGTCTCAGCACATCCTCTCTGCTCCCCCACTTGCCCTCCCTAACACATCACCAGCATTACAACACCCCTACATGCCAATGTTTTACTTCTGTCCACCTCCCAGTGCATAGCAAATTCTTAGTGTATATGGAGTAGTATGTTGTATTCTCCATGGTGACGTGATCACCAGACATCACCAGACACACTCTGCCATAACATCACCCCTTACTGTATTTCCCCAGGAGTTCTAGTCATCACATATTTGTTCGGAAAATAATGGGAATGAGGGAGCTTCCATCATCCTACATGTGGCTTCTAAGACATCTAATATTTCTGAGTGAACTATTAAACATATGAGCGCCTCCCTGGCAGTGAAAAGGTTAATACTGCTGTTAGTAAGTCTACCATGTGTCTGTGAGCTGGCAAATACATTACAATTGGAGAAAAAGCATTAGGAAAAACACAGCACCATAGGGATTAGGGAACAAATGAAAATTCTCATTGAATGAATTGTGGCTTTTAACTCTATGAAACCTAGAGAGTAGTGATGAGCGAGCGTGCTCGGCCGATGCTCGGATCGGCTCGAGCATCGCTCTGCTCGGCACATGGCGGTACTCGTCGAGTACCGCCATGTGCTCGCCCGACATGTTCGGGTGGCGGGGATCTGTGCCGGAAGAGGCACAGATCCGAAGAAGCTCCGCTGGACCACCAGGGACTGGAGGTACGGGGGCATTGCGGAGATGAAGGGGGCATTGCGGAGATGAAGGGGGACATTGTGGAAGAGGGGCATAGACTCTATGCCCCTCTTCCACAATGTCCCCCTTCATCTCCGCTATGCCCGTCTTCCACAATGTGCCCCTTCATCTCCGCTATGCCCCTCTTCCACAATGTGCCCCTTCATCTCCGCTATGCCCCTCTTCCACAATGTCCCCCTTCATCTCCTCTATGGCATAGAGGAGATGAAGGGGGACATTGTGGAAGAGGGGCATAGCGGAGATGAAGGGGCACATTGTGGAAGAGGGGCATAGCGGAGATGAAGGGGCACATTGTGGAAGAGGGGCATAGCGGAGCTGAAGGGGGACATTGCGGAGCTGAAGGGGGCATTCGGAGATGAAGGGGGCATAGCGGAGATGAAGGGGGCATTGACCAGGCACCCTCCCCTCATCAGAGCTGGGGGTGCCTGGTGTCGCCCCATTCATTCCAATGGGGCTCGGGTGCTCGGCCGAGCACTCGAGCCTCAGGGGGTGCTCGGTCAGAGCACCCGAGCACCCGAGCATCGTGGTGCTCGCTCAACACTACTAGAGAGGTCCCCAATGCATTGCAAGCAATCTGCTGGAAAACTCTCTAGTATCCAAGAGGTTAAATGCAAAAGTGTGGGGCATGGCCTGGCAGCCAAACTGGATGGCTGCGTTATCGAGTAGTTCTGCAAGTTTTGGCCTGATCTGCTTACATCCACCTAGTTTGACCCAAAATTTTGGTCAGTGAAGTTCGGATCTCTGCCTGTATAACTCTGGGCTACCTGCAGCTATCTTTAATTGACTGTCAACGCAGGGATTGCTCAGCTCTGGAGCTCTGGGGCCTAGGCCGCACATCCGCAATCCTATGTTCTGCTTCTGCCGATGGGGATGGATGGCTAAGAGAGGACGCTAATAACCCACGCTGCCTGCTATTTCACATCCTGCGGCCACATCTGTGGTGTCCGGCGCCATTGTGCAGACAGTTGGAGAGGATCGGGCAGTCCTGACAGTGCTTGCTTGAGAGACCGGGTGCTTGAAACTTACTGCTGGCCAGACAGTCACCCTCTGCTCTGTGGTAGTGAGCTGCGTTATGCAACAGGCTGCTCTTACGGAACTCTACCACAAAACACTAGGATACATACCTTAAAATTACTGAAGGAGGCCCACCATCTATTCCCCAGTGTTTGGCCTGCTATCCATCAACTCCCCTTTCTCTTTTGGAGTTCCAGCTCATTTGTTGGCTTTCCTCACCCAGCCAAGCTCCACCCCATGAGCCTGTGTACACTCTGCCTCGTGACCTGTACACCTGGGAACAAGCTTTCATTCCTCCTTCTATCCCTTTACGCTAATAGGGACAACATCCTATTTTTGTTTTCTCCACAGAATCCCCATCCCTTCCATTAGTTCTGGTGACTACTGGCCTTGTGGTCTCAAAGGGCTCCTGGGCCTTTCCTTAATCCTCCACTGTGCCTTTTCTTCCACCATCTATTGCAGTTGGCATACTGTGCCTGGAACTATAAACAATATTGTCCACCCACTGTTTCCTTTATCTAACCATACTCTACCTGATGGGTGCTACTAGCCATGTGTTTTGCTCCCCTATCCTGTTCCTTTTCTGCTACAATGGCTGCAGTTTGAGGGATTATGTTCTCCTCCCGTGGGCCTACTAAGTTGGATGTGTGCCTCCCTTGACCTACCTCTGCTCTATCCTCCTCCATATCGCTGCCTTTTTCAGTTTACGTTTTGGTTCACCTCCCACACGCTCTAGTTGTTGTTCAGCTGTCTTGTCTTCTATAAGTCTACCAATGGAGCGTTTTGTACATTCTGCAGATCAATCAAAGACCCCGCGCCTGCAGCATGGTGGCAAGAAAACAAGACAAGTCCAAACAGAAACAATTATCAGACTCTGAGGAGATTCACTCTTACTCGCTATCTTCCGCCTCATCACAGGTTCCCCCCATGTTGGCTGAAGATACTGCAAAAGCGTTTCTGGCTTTGCTCACACCGACTATTGACTCCAAAATGGATGTATTCCAGTCTTCAATTCACTCACTAGTTGAGGAGGTCAAATCTCATGGTGACCAACTGACAGGCCTTACACAGCGAACAGATGATTGCGAGTCTGCGGTTGCTGATTTGCGACACACGATTCAAAGCCTGGAAGCTATAGCTGATACCCTGACTGATAAAATTGACAACCTTGAAAATCGCAGTCAGAGAAACAATCTGCGTATCCTTGTCATACCAGAACAGGTTAAGGCTAAAGAACTTATACCATTCCTGAGTACAGAGCTGCCTTCGTTGTTGAGCATGGAGGCTGTGGGTAGGCCCCTGGTCATTGAGAGGGCCCATAGATTGGGTCCAGCTCCTTCATCTTAGAATACTCAACCTAGGCTGGTCATATTCAGATTGTTTTATTTTGAAGATCGCCAACGGTTTCTCTTTGCCTGTCACAAGAAGGAGAAAGTGGAATACCACAACCGACAGCAACTTTTATTTCAGGATTTTCTCTGATAAAGTCACAGCACAGGGAGTTCTCTGAGATTTGTGGCAAGCTAAACAAGAGTACTGTCAAGTTTGCATTGTTGTATCCTGCTCGTCTGAAGTTTTTTGATGGTACCTCTACATTGTGGTTTGATGATCCCAAGGCAGAGAGATCCTACTATGAAAGTCTATCGGCATCTAACAGTGAGAGGAGGCCTGGAGGTCATGTTTGAGAGATTTGTGGGCTTCTACAGTTGATCTCACCATTGCTTATGAAATACTGCTTGGCCTGTTCAGACAACTCCACTTTATACATCCCTGAGTTTGCCGATAGACGTTTCTCTGAGGTTCCGGAGGGCTGGCATTTTCTCATTATTACTCCTGTTTCGCCTTGTTACTCATTACTGACTCGTGCTAATTCCCCTTTTTTTCACAGGTGTTATGGGTATTATGGATCCCAGGCTCCTTTTCCTGACTCCATCACTTTTGGGCATTGTTTGCCTCCCAGAAAGCTGGGAATGGAGTCGGTTTGGGGATTGCCTGGCTGGGAGGATACCAGGGCATTGTGTCTTATCCTATAGAGGGAGTTTGAGCCCTTAGACTATGCATATTTCTATTCCCTCCTGGATCCGGAGGATTTATGCTGCCTCACTCTGACATTCTTGCCCCTCCTATACAGATGTTTGCCCTATGGCACTATGTTTCATTTATACGGGTGGTATGAGTTTGCGGGCTCTCTGAATCTCTTCCTTGGCTCCTCTATCCACAGGTGTTGGGTATTTATCAGGAGACTGGGAGCAGAGCTGGACTGGGGGTCTATTGTGGGGTATATTGCCGGGTTAATGTGTTTTATATTGTGGGAGGGTCTGGGATTTTTGTTATGGGACTGTTCTCTGAGGGATTGCTCTTCAGGCTCCATTGGGGTGGTCTGGGGGTTGGGGGGCTGCTGAATCCGCTTAGGACTATGTACTGTGTTTTGTTATTGTTTTTCTTCTATGGTTTGTGTGTGCATGCCTCAGGGGGAGGGGTTGTGGTCCAGCCCTCTGGAGTTTCCCCTCTTTTCCTGAGACAACTGGTCGTGGTTCTTGCTCCTCCTCTACTTCGATTGGCTGAGGTCTCCTCGCTGGGAGAGACGTCAGCCCTCTACACTAAAGCTGGGTTCGTTCTCACTGGCTCCATCCTTAATGGCCACTGCTTCACTGACCCATAATTTTCCTCATTCTCTTTGCTTTGTGTCGTGGAATGTTGGGGGCATGCATAATCCTATTAAACACAAACAGATTTTGGGATATCTTAAACGTCTGCACGCACATGTCCCTCTTACGAGTGACCCATCTTTCAGATGAGGAACACTCTAAGTTAAAACGGGACTGGGTGGGCCGATGTATAACTTCTTCCTATACTACAAAAAAAGGGGTCTGACTATCCTTATCCACAAGTCATTGGCATTCACACACATTCAGACCTTTTCCGGTCCTGAGGGTCGATTTCTGTTGGTTCACTGTGAAATTGATCAAAAACCTTTTTTTCTCTGCAATGTGTATGCTTCCAATGATCCAACATACCCCTTCTTTGCCTCTCTCCTTCCGCATCTCTTGCCTTATGTTCCGGGTAATTTATTGTTAGGAGGCGACTTTAACACAAAACTTAATCAGGGTTTAGATAGGAGTGGGTGCCTCCTCACATCCTCTCAATTATCCCCGAATCCCTTACAGCGTTTCATGGATCAGATCCCTCTTACTGACATCTGGCGTCTCCTTCACCCCACTGACAGGCAATATAGTTTTTTCTCCCACCCTCATGATGCCTTCACAAGGCTTGACTATTTCCTTAACTCCTCTGCCTTCCTCCCATTTGTAACTGACTGTCAAATTCACAACATTCTTATTTCAGATCATGCTTCTATCTCCTTGCACTTGTCTTTCCGTCCTCTGATACAGTCGTCCTTCTACTGGAAGATTCCAGCTTTTCTGCATCAATCTCCTGACTTTGCTTTGAGCCTTAAGAATGCTTCTGAACCTTTGTTATTCTGGCCGACGGCTAAGGCAGTCCTTACGGGACATATTATCTCTTATGTAACGAAGCTGTGCAAGGAAACCGCTAGTGATGAGCGAGCATGCTCGGCCGAAGCTCGGTTCGGCTCGAGCATCGCTCTGCTCGGCACATGGCGGTACTCGTACAAGTACCGCATGTGCTCGCCCGCCATGTTCGGGTCTCCTCCCCGCACGTTTCGCAGCTGCTGCGCAGCCAATAAACGTGCGGGGAGGCTCTGACATCAGTGTAATGCCAGCAGCCATGTTGGCTGCTGGCATTACACTGATTGGCTGGCCAGAACCCGTGATCGGGTGCTGTATAGCACCCGACGCGCGAGTTCGGCTCATTCTTAGCCAGGGAGAGATGCGCTTAGGCAGGGAAAGTCAGTGTAGGGAGAATAAAATTGTTGAAACTCTTTCAAGACCCAAAAGTCCTTTTTAGGACTGTTGTGTGTGGGGGCAGCATTTATATTTTGTTTGGGGGGGCACAATTTCCTTTTTTTTGTGGGGGGGGATATTTGTAAGGTGACATATAATACTAGATGCACAGGAAGTCAGTGTAGGGAGAATAAAATTGTTGAAACTCTTTCAAGACCCAAAAGTCCTTTTTAGGACTGTTGTGTGTGGGGGCAGCATTTAAGTTTTTTTGGGGGTGGCAGAATTTCATTTTTTTGTGGGGGGGGACATGTTCTAAGGTGACATTGTACTAGGTGCACAGGGACAAATATTTCACAGTGCAGTGACAAGCTGACATATTCTGTTAGGTGCACAGGGCCAATGATTTTACAACACAGCGACAAAAAGGGCTATTTTAAACGTGTGCCTAGCCATAGATTATTGTCACATTCTGTTTAGTGTGCAAATTCACAAATTAACGTCACATATTCCGTTCACTGTGCCTAGCCGCAGATTAGCGTCACATTCTGTTTCGTGTGCCTAGCCGCAGATTAGCGTCACATTCTGTTTCGTGTGCCTAGCCGCAGATTACCGGCATATATTCCGTTTAATATGAAGAAGGCGGGTAAAAAGGGACGGGGAAGTGGACGTGATCCTGATAGTTCAGGGCGCGGGTCAGGACGCGTAGAAACTGTGCCTGGTGCCAGAGCACAAGAAAGAAAGACATCCACCATACCTAGCTTCATGTCTCAGTTTACAGGGCGTCGCAGGACATCACTCTCGAGGTCAGACCACTGCGAACAGGTGGTCGGTTGGATTTCAGCTGATACTGCTTCCAGTCGGTTAAGCACCACCCTGTCTTCCACCAAGTCCACTCTCACTAGCCAAGAGTCTGGTCAACATAATCCTCACCCTGATCATCCTTCCTCCCACCATAGAGGGTCTGGCCAAAGAAGTGATCCCACACTGGGATATAGTGAGGAGCTCTTCTCATCACCAATCCTTGATTTGAACCTCTCTCCAAGCACGCTTGCAGAGGAACATGAGATCTTGTGCCCTGATTCACAACCTCTAGAGGGTACCCAATCACAAGAAGATGACAGAGGGGAACGGCATTTAAGGTCAAAGGAAGTGGATGATGATGATGAGACACAGTTGCCATCAAATCAACCACAATTACTGTCTCAAGACCTTGATGAGGAGGATGATACACAGTTGTCAATGACTGAGGATGTGGTGGGATCAAGAAATGAGGAGGATGATCAGAGTGAGGAAGTGGAGGAGGACTTGGTGGACGATGAGGTCACTGACCCCACCTGGGAAGGTGGAAAGCCGAGCGATGACAGCAGTCCTGAGGGTGAGCCATCTGCAGCACCGCAACAGGCTGGAAGAGGCAGTGGTGTGGCTAAAGAAAGAAGGCGGACCGCACCAAACCGGCCCGCAAATGTTCCACGGAGCACCCCCTTGCGTAAATCTCCCTTGCCAAGGGCTAAGTGTTCCGCGGTATGGCGTTTTTTTAAGGAAAGTGCGGACGACAAAAGAATTGTAGTTTGCAACCTGTGCCACACCAGAATGAGCCGAGGCATGAACACTAGCAACCTCACCACCACCAGCATGATCCGACACATGGCATCCAAGCACCGTAATAAGTGGGAGGAACGCCCGGATCGCCAATCTGTGTCTGCAGGCCACACCACTGCCTCCTCTTCCCCTGTTTTCGGTGCCGGCCAATCGCCTGTCGAAGGCGCAGGCCCGCATACCTCCCGCCCTGCACCTGTACCATCTGAAGCACCATCAGCGACCACATCCACTTCCCTGTCCCAGCGCAGCGTCCAAATGTCGTTACCCCAGGCATTTGAGCGCAAGCGAAAATACCCAGCCACCCACCCACAGGCCATAGCACTAACCTCACACCTTTCCAAATTACTGGCCATCGAAATGCTGCCATTTAGGCTTGTGGACACTGAGTCCTTCCGCAGCCTGATGGCAGCAGCTGTCCCTCGGTACGCAGTCCCCAGCCGCCACTACTTTTCCCGGTGTGCCGTCCCCGCCTTACACCACCATGTGTCCCTTAACATCACCCGTGCCCTGACCAACGCAGTTACTGGGAAGGTCTACTTAACGACTGACACATGGACAAGTGCTTGTGGCCAGGGACGCTACATTTCCCTGACGGCACACTGGGTGAATGTCGTGGAGGCTGGGAGCGACTCGGACCCTGGGATGGCACAGGTGCTACCCACGCCGAGGATTGCGGGCCCTACCTCCATCAGGGTTTCCGCCAGCACCTACGTTATTGGCTCCTCCTCCTCCTCCTCCGTTTCCACCTCCGAATTCTCTGCGCGCAGCGCCACTCACCCATCAGCAGGTAGCTGGAAGCAGTGTAGCACTGCAGTGGGGAAGCGTCAACAGGCCGTGCTGAAGCTGATCTGCCTTGGGGACAAACAGCACACGGCCTCAGAGCTGTTGCAGGGGATTAGTCACCAGACCGAGCAGTGGCTCTCGCCACTCAACCTGCAACCAGGCATGGTTGTGTGTGATAATGGGCGTAACTTGGTGGCGGCTTTGGAGCTCGGCAAGCTCACACACGTACCATGCCTAGCGCATGTATTTAATTTAGTGGTTCAGCGATTTCTAAAAACCTACCCCAATTTGCATGATCTCTTGACCAAGGTGCGCCGCGTGTGTGCACATTTCCGTAAGTCATCTACAACTTCAGCCGGCCTGTTGACGCTGCAGCAGCGCTTACAATTGCCAGCTCACCGGCTGCTGTGTGACGTGAGCACGCGCTGGAACTCCTCCTTCCACATGTTGGCCCGGCTTTGTGAGCAGCAGAGGGCAGTAGTGGAGTACCAGCTGTTACACGGTCGTCGCCTCTCCGTTCAACTTCCTCTAATCAGAAGTGAGGAGTGGGAATGGATGTCAGACCTCTGTGAGGTTTTACGCAATTTTGAGGAATCGACACAGATGGTGAGCGGCGATAACGCTATTATCAGTGTAACCATCCCACTTCTGTGTCTACTGAAACGCTCGCTGCTCATAATTAAAACCGACGCTTTGCATGTGGAAGAGGTGGAAATGGGGGAGGAAGAGCTTACACAAGGTGATAGCCAGAGCACCCTCACTTCGTCTTCTCAGCGACAATTGGAGGAGGCGGAGGAGGAGGAAGACACGGTTGCCTCCGCTACAGAGGGTAGCCATGGAACTTTATTTCCATCTCTTCAGCGTGGGTGGGCAGAAGAGGAGGAAGAGGATGAGGAGATTGAGAGTCATCCTCCTGGTGAGGACAGCGAAATCTTGCCTGTTGGTACTCTGGCACACATGGCTGACTTTATGTTAGGCTGCCTTTCCCGTGACCCACGCGTTATACGCATTTTAGACAACACAGATTACTGGGTGTTCACCCTTCTGGACCCCCGCTACAAAGAGAATTTCTCATCTCTCATTCCTCCGGTGGAGAGGACAAGCAAAATGGTTCAATACCAGAAGGTTCTTGTCGAAAAATTGCTCCAAAATTTTCCATCTGACAACGCTGGCGGCAGAGTACGTGCTACCTTGGCCAACCGAGAAGGGGAGAAAAGGGGAGCACACAGCAGTTCTGACAAAGGCAGGGCAACACTCTCCAAGGCGTGGGACACCTTCATGACACCCCGCCAGCACCCTCACCCTGATGCGCGGCCTAGTGTCACAAGGAGGGAAAAGTTTTGGAAGATGGTGAAGGAGTACGTAGCAGACCGTGTCAGTGTCCTCACTGATCCCTCTGTGCCTTACAACTACTGGGTGTCCAAGCTGGACACGTGGTATGAACTGTCACTCTACGCCTTGGAGGTGCTGGCCTGCCCTGCCGCCAGCGTTCTGTCTGAGCGGGTATTTAGTGCTGCTGGTGGCATCATAACAGATAAGCGTATCCGCCTTTCCACCGAAAATGCTGATAGGTTGACACTTATAAAAATGAACAAGGCCTGGATTTCCCCTGACTTCTCCACTCCACTGGAGGAAAGCCCCAGGTGAACATAAAGTCACTTTAGATATGTTATTTACACTGATGGGAATACTCTGTATTCCCATTCACCCCTTCCACCCAAAAAACGGGTATATGGTTGACTCTTAATCTTCTCATCCTCCTCCTCCTCTTCCATATGCCCTGTGATATAATTTTTATATAGGGCCAGCTCACCAGCGGGCCCTGTGATATAATTTTTATATAGGGCCAGCTCACCAGCGGGCCCTGTTTGACAATTTTTGTATAGGTCAGCTCACCAGCGGGCCTTCTCATATAATGTTTTATTGGGTCAGCTCTCTAGCGGGCCCTCTCATATAATGTCTTATAGCGTCAGCTCACTAGCGGGCCTTCGCATATAATGTTTAGGATGGTCAGCTCCGCAGCAGACCCTCACCCATAATGTTTTAGATGGTCGGCTCAGCAGCAGACCCTCATTCCTAATGTTTTAGATGGTCAGCTTAGTGGCATGCCCTCGCCCCTAATGTTTTAGAGGGTCACCAGCAGGCCATTAATCCTAATTTTTCAAGGGTGTGTATGATGCCCTCCTTTATGTGTAATAAAGGGTGTATTGGAGTGACATTTCAGTCTAATTTTTGGCAGCCCTTTCACTTAGTGCATAGGCTTTATGAGTGTTGGACCACTACCTGAACTATTGTACCACAATGTGAATGAGGCCCTCCATTTTCTGATATACAGGTTGTATCGGAGTGCCTCAGGTCCTCCCATTGAATTAAATAGGGCTGGGGTGTTCGACAGAGCAGAAGGTAGTTCTTGGCTTCATCCACTAAGTCACTTCGTCACTTTTACTCAATGGATCCGACCCCACTGTTCCGACTATAAATTTTGGACTTAACAAGGGCAAACGGACATGTTGTAAAACCTGTGGTAGCTGCGGCCTCCGTTCCTGAATGCTGTACCTTACCCGGGCCATAACCACGTTGAACACCTGCTTTACGCTGCGCACGTTTCCCTCTTAATCATGGCCCCAGTTCCGAAAAATCGATTAAATTTTTTGCAGAATTTGCAGATGATATACAAGTAAATATACAGCAAATACTGTTTGGTAACAATTTTTCGCCTAAAATCGTTTTTATCTTCCTTTTTGTGTGTTTTACAGTCAGTCTGTAAAAATGGCGTACTACGGGCGAAACATCGTTCCAAACAGCGATGTTGGAGTCCAAGATGCATCCAGACATCCTCCCTATGCTGTCCCTGAACCATTTCTGTGGTGTTTCCATCATTTTCTGACCTTTTCCTATGAACCAGGCACCCTCCCCTCATCAGAGCAGGGGGTGCCTGGTGTAATGCTCGAGTCCTCCCATTGACTTCAATGGGGCTCGGGTGCTCGGCCGAGCACTCGAGCATCGGGGTGCTCGATCATCACTAGAAACCGCTACTAAGCTTACGTTGCGCCAGAGCACACTTACTACCTGTTATTCTGCCTAGCTTGCTGGAGACTCCGCCTGAAATCATTTGCGGTATCTTGATGCAAAGAAAGCTTATGAATCAGTGTTGTTTACTGCTGCTCAATTTCAGCTCACTAAACACTCGGCACATTATTATCAGAAGGCCAAACTTCAGGGGAGGCTGCTTGCCTATTTGACTCGGCTTACTAGGAGACCTAATCTTATACAATCTATCCAGCCTCGGAATTCGGCGATTACGTTTGACCCGTTAGATATTAATTCTGCATTTGTTACCTACTTTAACAAGTTACATGGTTGGGAGGTGGATGACAAGGCATCCATACTGTCTTTTCTAAATGGGCTGTCTTTGCCCGTCCTTTCCGAGGAGCAGCTTTCGTGTCTTGACGCACCCATTACTCTTCAGGAATTGGAGGGGGTGTTCAAATCGTTACATAATGCTAAGTCTCCCGGCCCAGATGGTCTTCCTGCTGAGTTCTATAAAATTCTGCAACAGGATATCTCTTCTACCCTTTTGTCCTTATATAATACTATTCTTGATTCTCATGCTATGCCCTCGTTCTTCACTCTGGCTAGGATCATTGTATTGCCCAAACCTGGAAAAGACCCCAAACAGGTGGAATCTTATAGGTCGATTTCGTTGATGAACACGGATTACACAATCCTTACAAAAATGTTGGCAAATCGGTTGAATCGGCTACTTCCCAATCTTATTGTTCTGAACAGACGGGATTCATTCCAGGCAGATACTCTGTTACAAGTGTTCACACTGCAATCGCCGCACTTGTTAAATCCTCTGACTTCCCATGTAACTCTAATTTGCTTATAAACCTTGATGCCGAAAAGGCTTTTGATAGGATTATCTGGCCTTATTATCACAGTGCCCGTGCTTTTTCCTATAGATGAGAGTTGGTACCGTGTTAGCCGTAGAAATACAGGATGCTAAATTTTTTGTAAAGTTGATACCTTTATTGGCTAACTAAACAGATTTAAAATGCAAGCTTTCAATACTTCTTAGGTCTCTTCCTCAGGCATGTTATACAGATAAATATGAAAACTTCTCTCTTAAATACAAGTACACATTACATTGTTTATAATGGAAATCAGATAAGAACGTTAGTCCAGATACCAATTCCTTGATCAGTCAATGGTAGAGGATGTGATTTAAATAGCATTCTTCCTCTGGGTCCAGGTATTTATGATTCCAGAGGGACTGTCGTAAAAGTTAATTCACAATTAAGTACTGTGACAGAAATTCCCTGTCCCTGTTCAGGCCATAGGTCAAAGAGTCAAATTGTAACATTAATTTTACCTCCCATAATTTTCTGTCCCTCTGATTGCTAAATTGGCCCATTAGTACAGTCAATTTAATGTCCTTGATACTGTGCCCACATTGGCAAAAATGTTCTCCCACTGGTGTCTCTGTCTTTTTGTTGTTAATGGTAATTAATGGTAATTAATGGTAATTAATGGTAATTTCACCTGCAAATCATCCAATGTAATATACCTTATCATGTGTGCACAATGCCCAACAGCTCTTTATGTGGGGGAAACAGGACAGAAATTACATAAGAGGTTTAACTCCCACATATGTAATTTCTGTCCTGTTTCCCCCACATAAAGAGCTGTTGGGCATTGTGCACACATGATAAGGTATATTACATTGGATGATTTGCAGGTGAAATTACCATTGATGTTATGGTGTAACTGGGTATTCGGTATGGGTATCTTGTCTGTGGTATAAATGTGTGCACAGGTTTTACACCTACTTTGTAGGCAGGGTAATGTGCCATTTTTTGTATTTTTGTTCAGGGCACTCCTTACCATCAGTTGCTTTAAATTGGGAGGCTGTCTGAAGGAGAGTAAGGGAGGCTGTGGAAATATGTTCTTAAGTCTTTCATCTGTGTGTAAGGTTACACTTATCTTTTTCATGTTTTAACAGTGCAGGGCTTTGGCCCGCGTTTTTGCACCCTTATTGAGGAAATCTATACCAATCCAAAGGCCACCGTCTCCACAAACTCAGTTATTCTCTCTTTCAGCTATACAGGGGTTCTAGACATGGCTTCCCTCTTTTGCAGCTTCTTTTTTAATATAGCATTGGATCCTCTTCTTCTTTCTTTGCAGGGTTTTCAGGCTTTTCAGGGTATTGCGGTGGGAACTGTAGAGACAAAGCTGGGGGCATTTGCGGATGACCTGTTGTAGTTTATCTGTAATCCTCATATGGCCCTTCCTTTTATTATGAGGGTGTTTGACGACTTCCAGAGAGCGGCTGGTTTTAAGATCAATTTTCATAAACTGGAGGCAATGTGGCTTTCTCCGCATCTGCCTGTCCCTCTGTCCTTTCACTGCCTGTTGAAATGGAGCATATTACATTCCAAGGCATGTTCCTCGCCAAGACTGTGTCTCTTCTTTCTGATGCTAATTTTCAACCCTTTTGACTAAGCTTACATCGGACTTTCATTCCTGGTGTTCTCTTCCATTATCCTTTATTGGCCGCATTAACTTAATTAAAATGATTGTCTTTCTGCAGTTGTATTTATTTCATATGTTTCCCTTATATCTCTCGGCGTCGGACATCCAGTCACTTAACCGTCTGTTTCAGGGCTTCATTTTGGTGGGGCAGGTGTCCGTGGATGAGCTTAGCTAAATTAACACAATCTAAGTAGTCTGGGGGGTTTAATTTCCCACAAATACGTCTTTATAACATTGTTTGTCTGCTTCGTTACTCTAAATATTGGTTGGATGACTGTTCTGTTTATACTGATTCCCTCAGGGATCAAGGCTTTTGCCCATCGCTTATTCTCCCATATGTTCTACACACCTTATCTGCTTCTCTTCCACCCCACTGCATTTCTAATCCCCTTTTGATCTCGATGGTGAAGGCCTGGATATATATTAGGCATTTACTCTTTCGATCAAGATCAGTGTCTGTATTCTTGCCTTTCACCAATAATTCATCTTTTCAACAATGTGACCCAGATGTTTGCGTCTTTCACTGGGCCTCTCGAGGTATTAAGTTTGTGGGACATTTGTTCGACCCCTTGATGAAGGGAGTCTATTCCTTTGCAGATTTTCATTCTAAATATACGTTAACAGGCAAAACTTTTGGCTACCTCCTTCAAAACCTTGCACATTTATAGGACGCTCTTCTCCATCTCTCATGCCACTCATATCAACATTAAGGGTGGAGTCCTTAGAGTCTAGTTTTTTACAACGTTTGTGATGCTCTACCTCGGCTTATTTTCATGATCTCTCTTATAGGCTACTACATAGAACCTATGTGACCCACAGGTGGCCTATCGTATCAGTCTTACTGCTTCCTCAACATGTCCTAAATGTAATAAAGCCTGTGCAACTTTGCTCCACATAGTATACTCTTGTTCTCGTATCATTTCCTTTTGGTCTGATGTTTTTTCTTACATTAAGACTAAAATTGGAATACCGATAGTCACTACCACCCCTGCATTTCTGTTGGGAATTTATGACTCCTTGGCCCATTTACCAGCCAAACAGGTTCGGCTGCTATTATGGTAGCGCTGAAGTGCATTCTTACAAACTGGCTATCTTCTCAACCTCCTCTTCTCAGACATTGGACACTAAAACTATTTCATTTCACCAGACTACAGTGGACCCTGGCCCTTTCGAATAAAGAGGTGGTGGGCGCCCGTTTTCCAGCTTTGTGAGAACCTTTCATTCTCACTCTACCTTCCACTAGACAGGCTGTGTTCTGTCGCTGCTTTCATTACACTACCTGGCTGGGAGAGATATTACTGACTGATACTACCCAGGAGGCTCTTTTTGGAGACGAGTGACGGTGTGGTTCACCCCTCGCTTCCGTGTCTACTGGAGATGGACATGGGGGGGGGGGTTTGGACTATGGCTAGGACAGTTTGGTGATTTATTCGCCTCTTTCAAACTAGGGGGGAAGTCTTGGGGGGGGGATCTGACTTCCCCTGGGGTGTGCACGTTTGTGTGTTTTTTTGTTCTGTATTGCTTTCATGAGGATGGTGACAATCCCGGATTGAACTTGTACATGAAAAGAGGTGTCAGGCGCAAGTTAATGCGTCAGTCAGACCATAGTGTCATATTACTGTTACTACCTCTTCTAATCCCCCTCCTGGTTCATCATGTTATAATTCGCTAAGGTCCGTGTATGACATTACTGCTGTATTCCGCGGGAGGTGTTGTTATCTAGTTCCTGGAGTGTTAGCACTTAGGACATCATCATTATGTAGATGTTATTTCTCTTTGACTCATCTTATACAATGTTTTGTTGTATATTGTATCATTCACGTATTGTTTTTGTTTTAAAAATGTATGTTCAATACAAAGTATATATTAAAAAACGTGCAAAAATGTAAGTGTAAATAAAGGTGCACTCTGAGGCAAGAGACAAGATTAGACATCTGCAGGTGAAATATGGTGTGTGATAGGTAGAGGGATTTATCTCCTATTTCCACTGTACCAGGGAAGCCTACAAGGGCTCTATAATTCCCCAGGACCACCCGCTGCCCCCTACTGGTGTACAGGGAGACATATCACCAAATGCACATACTGTTAATATCTCAAGTAATAAAACAGCAGTGTATGGGGAGAGGAACGTGTCACCAAAATGAGAATAGGTTCAATGGGAAAGAGACAAAGAAATCTACCTTCAAAGTTAATATTCATGATGGACAAAACATTTTGCCCCAAAAGGCCAACATGTGAAAAATGTCACTTCCTTATGTGAGTAAAAATTCCACCAAAATTAAAAAAAAAATCCCACATAAACACACATAGCCTCATAGCCTGCGTTGCACCCTTTTTTACCATGTGCATTCATTTCAGTTGTTAAACAATGCCAGACACATCATCTTCAAAGGAAAGAAGATAGCGTTCAACGTTATCTGGCAACTCTAAATGTGTTCAAAACAAGTTCAAAATCACAGTCAATCACAACAAATCAAAGTAACAAGTCCATTCAAATAAATGTATATATACCCCAAAATAACTGACACTACCTGTATTTGGAGGTTCTCAGAGCCACAGCACAGGGCCCAGAAGTGGAGGATAGACATAGTGACAGAGATAGATAGGAGCAAACATTGGAGAGATGTAGACTTGTAGTGGGGAGAGGAGAGAATTGCATTTAAAAAATACATATAATACACTTTGGCACATATTGCACACTGTCAGATCCTCCACAACACACAAACACAAACATCTTTTGTTCTTGGACACACAAAATATTTGTAGTTTTATTTCATACCGAGTGATTCAGTGAGTGCAAGGGAGTGTGAGAGAGTGATTGTGGCAGAGTGCCTCTGTGAGTGACAGGGTGTGAGTGGGTGTGTGAGGTAGCTAGAAGAGTGGTAGTGAGATGGCAGGGAGAGGAGTGGAGGTTGGAGGGATGGGGACAGGCACAGGAGAGGAGGAAAGACAACAGGGGATCCCTGGTCAGGGAAGGAGGGTGAAAGGGAGACCAGCTGGTTGGAGGGGTACCCAAAAACAGGCAGGTACAGCAGGCAGGGACCGACATGGCAGTGGGAATGTGATAGAGGTGCATACACATCCAGGGACAGCACAAGCAGGGCCTGACCACAAACTGCCACACACAGTTCAGAAGCATCCCAGTCTACATTGGAGGAGGACTGTGCGACTCCCATGAGGAGAACATGGCCATGGTGCTGAACAACCTTGACAGGAAGCACAAACTGTTCACCAAAGAAAAGACCAGGGGAAGGAAGAAGCTCCCAGGATAAGAAGAACTGACATGGGTGATACTCATGTTGTCATCACGCACCATCTGGGCGTTGATGGATTGGAAATGCTTGTGATTTATGAAGAGATGTCCCTCATGTGGAGGAGCTATTATGCTCACATGTGTGCAGTCGATGACACCCATGATTCTGGGTATGCCTCCCCTTGTGTTGAACTCCTGATTGACATCTGGGTAGAAGGGAAGTGGAAATACCTCCTGAACTTCCTCTTGAGGGCTGTCAACACCTGACCCAACACCCTGGAACAGGTTGCCTGGCACATCCCAGATATAGATTCCTTGGTGGATTGCAAGGATCCAGTTGCCATAAAATGGATGGCACACAACAGCTTCTGCATGCCAGATCGGGCATGGATGGTTCTGGCTATGGGGTCAAAATTATCTTTCGATCACCTCAAATATGTTGATGATGCTGTCTGATGTCAATTTGTACCGGTCTCTCACTTCAGCGTTCTCTGTTCCAAAGAGTGTGTCATTGTCCAGTATATCCTGGGTCTTGGTGGTCATCTGTCCTCCCTGTGCTGCTACACAGGTGTCACTGTAACCCAGGAATAAACCAGGAGACAGTACAGATATTGTAAAACCACCTTTATTGAGCAATAATAAAAACACGTAGCAATAAGGATAGAAAGGTGCAGAGGGTAAATGAAGAAGCCAGCAACTCCTACCAGAAATAGGAGACCGCTCCAGAGTAGACCTCTCTACTAGAGACAAAGCACATGGCCTATGGAGTCTCAGAGTGAACGAGGCAGGCAACCACAGATGCGAGGCACCGAATATCTTCCAGAGGATAACACAACAAGGAAGATCCTCACTGACTCACACCTGTAGTCCGTATAAGCGGTCCTAGAGATCTCCCACTGGAAAGAGCAACAAGGGAGACTCTCATTGACTCACGCCTGCAGTCAGTATCGTATAAACAGTAAGGACCCCCTGGGGGGGACAGAGCGGTTGGTCAGCCAGAGCTGATTGTCAAGACCAAGCGGGAAGTCAGAAAACCCTGGGGTCAATACCAGAGCGGATAGTCAGCCAGAGCAACAGGTCTGCACCAGACTGGGTATCGACTATGCTGGGGGGCAACACAGGAGGATAGTCAGGAAGAGCCATAGGTCAACACCAGGTTGAATGGTGAGACAAGCCTACACAGAGTGGGTAGTCAGCCAGAGCCGCAGGTCTTCACCCGATTTGCTATCTGCTATGGCAGGGAGCACACAGAGAGGATAGTCAGAGAGAGCCACAGGTCAGCACCAGAACACATAGTCAGACAAACCAGGCCTGAAACTTCACTGGACACCAACGTAAGGGCGAATGAACAAGGTATTCACAACCCTTAAGTACCCTGCCAGGAAGTGGTAGGGAGGAGTTATCTGTTGGCTCAAGGTATAAAGCTGAGCTGCGTCACTTCTATTGACGCTCACCTAATAATGTCACATCTATTGGAGGAGTTGCGTCAGATACTGCATCACCTGAACCAACCGCATCGCCAAGGAATAGGACACAGCCGGTCACGAGAGGAACCAGACGCGACCAGGCCACAGGCAGAGAGGTGACTCCGGAGCAGTCCTGAACCCAGTTCCCCAGTAGTGCCTGGCCGAATGACACAGGCTGAGGTAAGGCACTGTGACAACAAGTCCCTATGGCAGCTGTGGCTAGGAGGGATCCGGTTGTGACAGCTGAGGTGCTTCTGCCTGATCTAGTCCTCCGGGAAGAGATGTCCTTCTAGCTGGATCGCCAGACAAAGTATCTGCAGCTGCAACAGCCAGAAAATATGCATGTGTGAAAGGGGAATCATGGGGCTCCCCTTCACTGATGTCTTTGCAGGTGTTGCAATGGAAACATAATTCTAGTAATCTCTATCTGAGTGCACTCACTGTAAACAGTCCATGTTCAAGGTTAAGGGTTGGCCATTTAAGACAGTAGTGGGGTGTTGGACAGGCTCTGTCATTAGGTACAAAGAGCCCTATGGGAATGAGGGTGTTGTCTTGGTGAGTGTATGTCGGAGTAATTGCTGATACATGTCAGATGCATGTGTGACGTTGTCCGGTGCTCCTGTCTGGTGCACCTTGGTTCTCCATTGGCTATTGATCTTGTACAGCCAGGCTTAGGTTGCTTAGCGATTGACAGGTCTGCATATTGTGTTGTGTGGATATACATCTTGGTATGTGTTAACCCCTGTTGTGCCGGGTATCGTGCCATGGATTATTTGACATTGATTTGAAAACCCATTGTTCCTCAGGGGATTGAGGGGTTAATGTTGATTGTCTAGGATTTGTGTGGTACTTCCTTGGCACTTCAGGGGTTATTTTTGCCTTTGTTGTCATTGTGCTATTTACTAAGTGTTGTATGGTCTGTTTGTTCTCCCAGATCCCAAGGGATGATGTAGCAGGACTGGTCATCATTGGGTCTGGGGGAATCAGGGCTCCTAGACCCTTCCATGCTGGTTAAGATCACTTCCTCCACTGACTCACTGGATGCATCACGGTTCATCCAGCTCCTCCTTTTCTTTTTCAGATGAGTGCTCATACTGTTAGCCAACAGTCTGAGCCTCTACTGCATTTATTTTGCTAAATAAATAGTTACAAAATCACCTAGCACCCTCTCCAGCTCTCTAACTGCTTAGTTTTCTGTTTCACTTCCTGGAAATGTCATGTTTTAAGGACCCATGATGTGTCCTGGCATCTCATGTAATTCAGGGGTCCCCTCGCCACTGCACTCTGCTCAAGGATCCCTGAATCCATTTCTCGAAAAAAAAAAATAAAGCTCCGTGGTCCTTAACTGCTAGCCATTCGGACTGTCTTTAAGGGGTTTGTTAAGGGTGGAATTTGAGGCAAAATAGTGGACAAGCATGTGGTTTTTGCAGAATGTCTCACTGCAACACAGTGGGACCTTTCCCCACCCACACTCAGGGCTGAGCCACTGATATATATGAATAAGTTGACATGACAGTAGGTACAAGAAAGATATTGTAAAGGGAACCCAAGATGCTGAGTTGTCTTGGGCTGTTGTGCCATGCTTCTCCCTCCAGAAGACAGCTACAAGTGGGTAGCCAGGCTGGTGATCTTGGATTGCTGCATGAAAGACTGGAATGCAGGGTCAATGGGGGACCCTTTAGACCATTCAGAAATGAAGACACAGGACACAGTTCTAGTCCAAAAATGCTACACTTCATTGAAGGCATAGAGACATTTTATAACAAAACCAAAGATAATGCACAATGGTAGTATAGACAGGGCACACAATAGGACAATACAGGGGAGTGAAATATGGTACAATGGGCACAATGCTATGGTAAACAGTATACAGTGAGTGGAACTTTACATAATTAAATCTTGCCACTATGATTCTCAACCAATGGGAATCGGAGTCACAAGAGACAATCGACCAATCAGGACCCGGGCCATTGTTCTCCATAGGCGATTGAATTACCCGGGTTTTACACATAACTCATTCACTTCACTCCGGCTCCTCAACCAGTAGGAAGCAGAGCCACAAGCTGGAGACAGATGGTGACCAATCAGAAGGTCGCCTACATCCACCACACAATAGCGTACATTTTAATAGGGAATTGTAGGCGGCCAATCAGGGAACCGTCTACACCTTACAGTACAGTAGGCAGCCAATCAGAGGGCCGGCAATCCTCGTGCGGCCGGCTGGCCTCCATGACTTCAGTCTTTTAGTTATTTGTGGTGGACATTCACAAATGCCCCTGGCCTTTCAATATAGTGCCCCAAATAACTGGCCCAATTTCTTTTCATCAGCATTTCACTGGTACTTAAAAGTGCCCATAGAAACAGACCATTGTCCTTTACAGATATGCATTATGTATGTATGTATATGGGTAGCAAATGTTATCATACTTTTCTCGCAATTCTCCAAATAGTGCAATTTGCAGAATAGAAAGAATCTCAGAAAACCAATAATACTCTAACATGAATCTGGAATATGGAAGCATGCTGTATGCCATTGCTCACATAATTATATTGTTTGCACAGATATAAGTTCATATGAAGATGATGGCTTATACATGGGGCTAAGATCCATTGAGTCATTGGAGATCAGTTAGTGGCAGCCCCTCCATTAAATTAAAACAGTCTCTACTTCACACTTGCAGGAGTGGAGTAAGTGGTTTGTGTTACTTCATTACGTGTTTTATCCCTTTGGCTTCTATGCGTTGGAAACATCTGTACCAGTCAAGGGTTTCAATTCAATTTTTTTAATAATGTAAGTGCACTACAAATATGATTAAAAAATTACATGTAGCTGAGAGGATGATTGTGTACTGGTTGGGGTACTTTTCTAAAGCTTTGAGTGCCACAGAGGTGTGCAATGTACATCTCTATGGCATTCAAAGGATTAAGGGAGTGATGCAGTTTATGGTGCAGTGAGGATCCTCTCCACATCACCAGGAGATCAACAACCCTCCCCCTTGCATCTCTCATTGTTAGTGCATATGGTGATGTGTGTCTACATTGCTCCCCAAACATTTCCAGACACACATCGCCACAAACTTTAATGTATTTCCCCCAAGAAGTCTGGATGAATGATTAATGGAGAGAAACTATAGAGATAAGATATGATTTTATATGCTACTAATATATTTTGAAACAGTTGGTCACAGAAGATAGAATTGTGCCAGCAGTATTGTTGTTGTTGAGGAAATCATCGCATGATGTAGTTTGGCTGCATGTGCAGAGAATCATAAGACTCCAGCAAGATACACAAAATGGACTTTCCTAAAGTGACACTATATCATGACATTGCTTGAAATATGATATTGTGACAAATTTTGAAATATAAATCATTTATCTTACAACACAAAGTATAAGATTAAAAATGATGATATTTTTATTATGTTGTTCCTTTAATAAGACTGGAGTTCTGACTGAAACACTTCTCACATTCAGAAAATGCTACTGATTTCTCTCCAGTATGAGTTCTCAATTCCTAACCAACTATGGACCTTATGGTGATGGCTAAAGAGGTGCAGGTTTGGTGCAAACCATCTGCATCATAGGGAGAAATAAAATAACCCATTGATTTGAATGGAGCTTTTAACCCATGAAATGCTAGAGGAATCTACTACTAAATTAATATGGAGTTGGAGTTTAAAGGGATAGTAATACTTCATTTTATCTTTATTTTATTTTGTAGGCATTAAAAAACATGAAAAACGATATAAGTCTTATCTCTCAAACCTTTATGGTTTGAGAGATATTCACAAGCAAAGTACCCCCCCCCCCCTTTTCAGCCAGATCAGAAGGGAGGTGCCCAGGTAGACTGCAGAGAGGGACAATCTTCAGTTAAGATAAGGGAAAAACCTGAAAAGTTTGTCAAAGGGGGGCAGGGCTTTCATTGTTCTCATAGGAAGAAGATTGACCCCTGCTGTTATCTGTCTGGTCTATGGACTGCATTCCACATCTGAGAAGAGATGGCTTACACTAGGTAAAAGGGGCGGGAGGGGAAACTTTGCTTGTGAATATCTCTCTAACCATAAATGTTTGAGAGGTAAGATTTATATCGTTCTTCATGTTTTTTTTTAATGCCTACAAAATAAAATAAAGATAATATGAAGTATTACTATCCCTTTAAAGCCCAGATTAAAGCAGCTATTTTTAAAGCTATGGACAGTTTATATATTTAATTGTCCCCTGCAGGGTGATTGATACAGTACAAATCTACATACCGTAAAATCTCGCATATAATACACACAATTTTGCCCCTCTTCACCTTATGTGAAGTGGGGGGTGCATATTATACACGAGCCAAAAGCTAGTGTATTAAAAAAATGCCCTTTTCCATCGCTTCCCTCCCTTACTCCATATCCTCTTCCTCCTCTTGTAGCGTTTTGGATTGCTGCTGCCTGACAGAGTCCCAGCGGGAGGCATGCTTGCATCTGCCGCCGGCTTCCAGCATGGAAATAAGAGGTCCTGACAGGGCCATGCTGGAAGCAGGCGGCAGATGCAAGCATGCCGCCCGCAGGGACCCTGTCAGGAAGAGGAGATCCGAAGAGCTACAAGAGGAGGAAGAGGATATGGGGTAAACGGGGAGGGAGGGTAGCGATGGAAATGGGCATTTTTTTTGTGACCGTGGAAAACAAGGGTGCGTATTATACACAGGCACTCTTGCTTTTCCCTTTAATCTTAGGTATAATGTACACCTGCGTATTATACACAGGTGCGTATCATACCTGAGATTTTACTGTATATTTTGCTTCCTGTATAAGGTCCTAAACAACGTATACATGGCTTCTCTTCTGTTCTTTTCCCTGTATTTTCAACAAAATCAGTGAAAAAGACATTTCACATTCACAGAATATATAGATCAGGAGGTGTCCAATCTGAGGCCCTCCAACTGTTGTGAACTACAACTCCCATCATCCCTTGACAACCATTCTTATTGGAGTCCACAACATCTGGAGGGCCTGAGGTTTGACACACCTGATGTAGGTTGCTTCTGTGAAGTGAATCTTATGATGTTTAACAGATTGGTGCTGTGAATGGAACACTTTTCCCACTCTGAGACTAAAAATGGTTTCTCTTCTGTGGAAGTTCTTGATCAGTAAAAAGATATGTCTTGGACCTGAGAAATTACCAACCATCGGAACATGCAAGTGGTTTCTATCCAATATGAGTTCTCAGATGAGTAACAAGAGTAATGTGTGGCTGAAACATTTCCCACATTCAGAACATGAATATGGCTTCTCCCCTGTGTGAATTCTTTGATGTGTAGCAACAGTTGAAAGGTGGCTAAAACATTCAGAACATTTAAATGGTTTCTCTACAGTGTGTGTTCTCTGATGAGTAAGAAGATTTATTCTGTCTCTAAAACATTTCCCACATTCAGAACAGTCCAACCATTTGTCTCCTGTGTGAGTTCTCTGATGAGTAACAAGATTTGTTCTGTCTCTAAAATGTTTCCCACATTCACAACATGAATATGGTGTGAGTTCTCTGATGAGCAACAAGTTTTGTGTTTTGCCTGAAACATTTTCCACACTCAGAACATGAATATGGTTTCTCTCCAGTGTGAGTTCTGTGATGAGCATCAAGATTTGTGCTTTGCCTGAAACATTTCCCACACTCAGAACATGAATATGGTTTCTCTCCAGTGTGAGTTCTCTGATGAGAAACAAGATTTGTGCTATTCCTGAAACATTTCCCACACTCAAAACACGAATATGGTTTCTCTCCAGTGTGAGTTCTCTGATGAGCATCAAGATTTGTGCTTTGCCTGAAACATTTCCCACACTCAGAACATGAATATGGTTTCTCTCCTGTGTGAGTTCTCTGATGAGCAATAAGATTTGTGCTTTTGTTGAAACATTTCCCACATTCAGAACATGAATATGGCTTCACCCCTGTGTGAATTCTCTGATGATTAGCAAGAGTTGCGCTTTGGCTAAAACATTTCCCACACTCAGAACATGAATATGGTTTCTCTCCAGTGTGAGTTCTCTGATGAGCAACAAGATTTGTGCTTTGCCTGAAACATTTCCCACACTCAGAACATGAATACGGTTTCTCTCCAGTGTGAGTTCTCTGATGAGCAACAAGATTTGCGCTTTGCCTGAAACATTTCCCACACTCAGAACATGAATATGGTTTCTCTCCAGTGTGAGTTCTCTGATGAGAAACAAGATTTGTGCTATGCCTGAAGCATTTCCCACACTCAGAACATGAATATGATTTCTCTCCAGTGTGAGTTCTATGATGAGCAACAAGATCTGTGCTTTTGCTGAAACATTTCCCACATTCAGAACATGAATATGGCTTCTCCCCTGTGTGAATTCTCTGATGTGTAGCAAGAGTTGTGCTGCGGCTAAAACATTTCCCACATTCAGAACATGAATATGGTTTCTCTCCAGTGTGTGTTCTCTGATGAGTAACAAGATTTGTTTTGTTTATAAAACGTTTCCCACATTCAGAACATGAATTTGGTTTCTCTCCAGTGTGACTTGTCTGATGTCTAGTAAGACTTATGCTAAGACTGAAACTTTTCTCACATTTAGAACATGAATTTGGTTTCTCCCAGTGTGTGCTGAAAGATTTCCCACAATCAGAAAGTGGAAATGTGTTTTCTTCATTGTGAATTCTTTGATGTGTAGCACGATCAGTGTTCTTGCTATTATTCTTGCCATTGCTTTGCTCTTCAATAGATGTTGCCTGTGCATGTTTTCTGTGTGTATAAATTTCAGTCTCACAGAGATTTCCTCCTGTACATACAGTTGGTTCCTTTGGCATGTTTCTTTCACATCTTGCTTGATTCTTCTTATTTGGTTGCATGGCTAGTTTTCACAATAATTTACGCTTAAGCAGTCTGGAGAGAGTATAGGAGTATGCTCATAGAAAAATCTGTTGGAAAGAAAGAAAGTCCAATTAGATTATTCTCCATGACAACAATTGTAGATTATAAAATTACATACATTTCATCAAGTGCTGGTCTTGTTTTATTTACCTGTAATGTACTTCTAAAGAGTATAACATAACAACACTAAGTGGGCATAAGTAGCCCTTGGTTCCTGAAGGGCTTGTGTTAGGCTCAAAAGATGACTATCATGGATAGAACTGTTTCTTTTATGTGTGTTCAAAACAACAGACACTTTCACTAAAATGTCTGAATATGGCTTTTGTGATTCCCTTGAGGTTGGATATCAATTTATGGTAAAAAATACTACTGATAACACTCAGCGTGATACTGGTAAATTGGTAAAGTATTTGTGGAATAATCTTGGAGCAATGTATTTGTGGAATACTTTCAGAGCATGTATTCCATATATTTTAAAGTTGAAAATAAAAAAGAAGCATTTCAGAAGGGAAGATGTTATATTGTGAGCAATGGTGCAATGAGAATAAAAGTAAAAGAAGCTGATGCAGTTCTTGTCACAGAACCCATGATATAACCAGGGCCTAGAATGAAATGAGAACAGAATAAAAAAGAAAATGACATTTGATGTCAGTTTCAACAGATTTGTACTTGATTGTGTGAAGTACATGTAGATTGGTGATGTTAGCAATGTACAAACAGGTTGAACTAATTCACCAATTTATCCCACACAAAAAAACATCTTGGTATTGAAGAAAGATAAGTCACAGTGATTAACAAGGGGTTACATAAATTAGGACTAATGACTGGATCTAAACGAGATGTTCCTCTTTAGAGATCAGTTGTATAGTATTTCTATTTTATTTAGACTTACTGAGTCCCTAGAGATACGAATAGATCACTGTATAATTTTTTTACTTTTCCAAATAAAGTTATATACATTCAGATTTGGTAGGATACAAGTTTTAGAATGAACAATACTTTAAGTGAACTGAAGCCAAATTAGTCATATAAACTGCTGTTTATAAAGGATCTAGCTTTTGGATGATTCCTACCAAGCTGTACTGTTTCTGGTTGGGGAATCTGAGTGTGTGATTGAATATAGTAATCTTGTATTTCTTTTTGGGTTTATCAGTCAAGTTTCAACCACTTTAATAATTAACACCTTGAAAGTGAAAGAAGTTATGCATTCGGTACTACCCTGGCACAGACTGAGCTAATGTGATCTGTATCTCATTAGGACCTAAGAATTTGTCTGCCTCCTTTATTATGAACATTTTGTCCACTATTGTGACACAGGACCTTATTCATGTAGCTAAACAGGTGCAAATCTGGAGCAAACCCAAATTTAAGAAATAATTTAAAATTGCCTTTGATTCAAAAGGTGTAAATCTAAAGCAAATCAATAGCACTATAGGGAGTAAATAAAAACTGCCTTTGATTCAAAAGGTTCAAATCTGGAGCAAATCAATAGACCTATAGGGAATCAATGAAAACTGCCTTTGATTCAAACTGGGCTTTTAAACTCTATGAATCCTAAAGAGGACCACAAATGATTGCAGAGCAATGCACTTATATTACTCCAGTGTTCAAGGGGTTGCTTGCAAGCCCCATTTAAATCAAACTGGCACTGAGGGAATTTGTAATGTTTCTCTAAATGTGTTTCTTATGTCTCAAGAATTAGAAAACTTTGGCTTCCTGAATAAGGCCTTGGAGTGGTATGTAAGAACATGGAGCATTGGATATTTTTCAAATCCCTAAATGACTATGTTATTAGCAGTCAATCGTGTTTTGATGTAACAAACGTGCTAACGCCTTTGTGATGCTTATCACATGCAGCTACATTAACAGCACCCATAGCCAGATACACATAAATGAGGGCTAATTGTTTTGCTAATTAGGCTTAGTCGCTAATACTCGTACAAAATGGAAGTATTAGCCATGCCCACTTTTTGACATGTAGTCACTAACAAAAGAGCCTGTAGAATTTCATACATTTGTCAAGATGTTGGCAGTTGACACAATGCTTAATTCTTTTGTAGAATACCTAGGTTTTAAAGAACTTGCTTCATGTGATGCAAACTGCCGACATATCCCAAGCCGCAGTTATTTTTCAAGGATGGCAGGGCCAAAATTGTACAAAGCAGCAGGTTTGTGTGGTCTGCAGATTTCACAAGAATAGCTTGCAACATCAGATCAGAGTCCTTAATCTTGTCTCTGGTTCTGACAGACGTATTAAAGGACAGCAGTAAAGTTGCCCACACCATCGGCATCCACTTTGTCCATGCAGAGTTTTGAGACAATTCCACTAGTGATGAGCGAGCACCCCAATGCTCGGGTGTTCGGGTGCTCTGACCGAGCACCCCCTGAGGCTCGAGTGCTCGGCCGAGCACCCGAGCCCCATTGAAGTCAATGGGAGGACTCGAGCATTACACCAGGCACCCCCTGCTCTGATGAGGGGAGGGTGCCTGGTCCATAGGAAAAGGGCAGAAAAGGATGGAAACACCACAGAAATGGTTCAGGGACAGCATAGGGAGGATGTCTGGATGCATCTTGGACTCCAACATCGCTGCTGGGAACGATCTTTCGCCCGTAGTACGCCATTTTTACAGACTGACCATAAAACACACAAAAAGGAAAATAAAAACGACTTTAGGCGAAAAATTGTTACCAAACAATATTTGCTGTATATTTACTTGTATATCATCTGCAAATTCTCCCAAAAATTTCCTTGATTTTCAGAACTGAGGCCATGATTAAGAGGGAAACGTGCGCAGAGGCAAATTCTCCCAAAAATTTCCTTGATTTTCAGAATTGAGGCCATGATTAAGAGGGAAACGTGCGCAGAGGCAAATTCTCCCAAAAATTTCCTTGATTTTCAGAACTGAGGCCATGATTAAGAGGGAAACGTGCGCAGAAACAAATTCTCCCAAAAATTTCCTTGATTTTCAGAACTGAGGCCATGATTAAGAGGGAAACGTGCGCAGAGGCAAATTCTCCCAAAAATTTCCATGATTTTATTGAACTGAGGCCATGATTAAGAGGGAAAACTACGCTGAGCTGACCATCTAAAACATTATGGGTGAGGGTCTGCTGCAGAGCTGACCATCCTAAACATTATATGCGAAGGCCCGCTAGTGAGCTGACGCTATCAAACATTATATGAGAGGGCCCGCTAGAGAGCTGACCCAATAAAACATTATATGAGAAGGCCCGCTGGTGAGCTGACCTATATAAAAATTGTCAAACAGGGCCCGCTGGTGAGCTGGCCCTATATAAAAATTATATCACAGGGCCCGCTGGTGAGCTGGCCCTATATAAAAATTATAGCACAGGGCCCGCTGGTGAGCTGGCCCTATATAAAAATTATATCCCAGGGCATATGGAAGAGGAGGAGGAGGATGAGAAGATTAAGAGTCAACCATATACCCGTTTTTTGGGTGGAAGGGGTGAATGGGAATACAGAGTATTCCCATCATTGTAAATAACATATATAAAGTGAGTTTATGTTCCCCCGGGGCTTTCCTCCAGTGGAGTGGAGAAGTCAGGGGAAATCCAGGCCTTGTTCATTTTTATAAGTGTCAACCTATCAGCATTGTCGGTGGAAAGGCGGATACGCTTATCTGTTATGATGCCACGAGCAGCACTAAATACCCGCTCAGACAGAACGCTGGCGGCAGGGCAGGCCAGCACCTCCAAGGCGTAGAGTGCCAGTTCATACCACGTGTCCAGCTTGGACACCCAGTAGTTGTAAGGCACAGAGGGATCACTGAGGACGCTGACACGGTCTGCTACGTACTCCTTCACCATCTTCCAAAACTTTTCCCTCCTTGTGACACTAGGCTGCGCATCAGGGTGAGGGTGCTGGCGGGGTGTCATGAAGGTGTCCCACGCCTTGGAGAGTGTTGCCCTGCCTTTCTCGGAACTGCTGTGTGCTCCCCTTTTCTCCCCTTCTCTGTTGGCCAAGGTAGAACGTACTCTGCCGCCAGCGTTGTCAGATGGAAAATTTTGGAGCAATTTTTCAACAAGAACCTTCTGGTATTGCACCATTTTGCTTGTCCTCTCCACCGGAGGAATGAGAGATGAGAAATTCTCTTTGTAGCGGGGGTCCAGAAGGGTGAACACCCAGTAATCCGTGTTGTCTAAAATGCGTACAACGCGTGGGTCACGGGAAAGGCAGCCTAACATAAAGTCAGCCATGTGTGCCAGAGTACCAACAGTCAAGATTTCACTGTCCTCACCAGAAGGATGACTCTCAATATCCTCATCCTCTTCCTCCTCTTCTGCCCACCCACGCTGAAGAGATGGAACTAAAGTTCCATGGCTACCCTCTGTAGCGGAGGCAACCGTGTCTTCCTCCTCCTCCTCCTCCTCCTCCTCCGCCTCCTCCAATTGTCGCTGAGAAGACGAAGTGAGGGTGCTCTGGCTATCACCTTGTGTAAGCTCTTCCTCCCCCATTTCCACCTCTTCCACATGCAAAGCGTCGGTTTTAATTGTGAGCAGCGAGCGTTTCAGTAGACACAGAAGTGGGATGGTTACACTGATAATAGCGTTATCGCAGCTCACCATCTGTGTCGATTCCTCAAAATTGCGTAAAACCTCACAGACGTCTGACATCCATTCCCACTCCTCACTTCTGATTACAGGAAGTTGAACGGAGAGGCGACGACCGTGTAACAGCTGGTACTCCACTACTGCCCTCTGCTGCTCACAAAGCCGGGCCAACATGTGGAAGGTGGAGTTCCAGCGTGTGCTCACGTCACACAGCAGCCGGTGAGCTGGCAATTGTAAGCGCTGCTGCAGCTTCAACAGGCCGGCCGAAGCTGTAGATGACTTACGGAAATGTGCACACACGCGGCGCACCTTGGTCAAGAGATCATGCACATTGGGGTAGGTTTTTAGAAATCGCTGCACCACTAAATTAAATACATGCGCTAGGCATGGTACGTGTGTGAGCTTGCCGAGCTCCAAAGCCGCCACCAAGTTACGCCCATTATCACACACAACCATGCCTGGTTGCAGGTTGAGTGGCGAGAGCCACTGCTCGGTCTGGTGACTAATCCCCTGCAACAGCTCTGAGGCCGTGTGCTGTTTGTCCCCAAGGCAGATCAGCTTCAGCACGGCCTGTTGACGCTTCCCCACTGCAGTGCTACACTGCTTCCAGCTACTGGCTGATGGGGGAGTGGCGCTGCGTGTAGAGAATTCGGAGGTGGAAACGGAGGAGGAGGAGCCAATAACGTAGGTGCTGGCGGAAACCCTGATGGAGGTAGGGCCCGCAATCCTCGGCGTGGGTAGCACCCGTGCCATCCCAGGGTCCGAGTCGCTCCCAGCCTCCACGACATTCACCCAGTGTGCCGTCAGGGAAATGTAGCGTCCCTGGCCACAAGCACTTGTCCATGTGTCAGTCGTTAAGTGGACCTTCCCAGTAACTGCGTTGGTCAGGGCACGGGTGATGTTACGGGACACATGGTGGTGTAATGCGGGGATGGCACACCGGGAAAAGTAGTGGCGGCTGGGGACCGCGTACCGAGGGACAGCTGCTGCCATCAGGCTGCGGAAGGACTCAGTGTCCACAAGCCTAAATGGCAGCATTTCGATGGCCAGTAATTTTGAAAGGTGTGAGGTTAGTGCTATGGCCTGTGGGTGGGTGGCTGGGTACTTTCTCTTGCGCTCAAATGCCTGGGGTAACGACATTTGGACGCTGCGCTGGGACAGGGAAGTGGATGTGGTCGCTGATGGTGCTTCAGATGGTACAGGTGCAGGGCGGGAGGTATGCGGGCCTGCGCCTTCGACAGGCGATTGGCCGGCACCGAAAACAGGGGAAGAGGAGGCAGTGGTGTGGCTTGCAGACACAGATGGGCGATCCAGGCGTTCCTCCCACTTACTACGGTGCTTGGATGCCATGTGTCGGATCATGCTGGTGGTGGTGAGGTTTCTAGTGTTCATGCCTCGGCTCATTCTGGTGTGGCACAGGTTGCAAACTACAATTCTTTTGTCGTCCGCACTTTCCTTAAAAAAACGCCATACCGCGGAACACCTACCCTTTGGCAAGGTAGATTTACGCAAGGGGGTGCTCCGTGGAACATTTGCGGGCCGGTTTGGTGCGGTCCGCCTTCTTTCTGTAGCCACACCACTGCCTCTTCCAGCCTGTTGCGGTGCTGCAGATGGCTCACCCTCAGGACTGCTGTCATCGCTCGGCTCTACACCTTCCCAGGTGGGGTCAGTCACCTCATCGTCCACCAAGTCCTCCTCCACTTCCTCACTCTGATCATCCTCCTCAAGTCTTGATCCCACCACATACTCAGTCATTGACAACTGTATAACATTCTCCTCAACAAGGTCTTGAGACGGAAATAGTGGTTGATTTAATGGCAACTGTGTCTCATCATCATCATCATCATCCACTACTTCCTTTGACCTTAAATACCGTTCACATCTGTCATCTTCTTGTGATTGGGTAGCCTCTAGAGGTTGTGAATCAGGGCACAAGATGTCATGTTCCTCTGCAAGCGTGCTTGGAGAGAGGGTCAAATGAAGGATTGGTGATGAGACGAGCTCCTCACTATATCCCAGTGTGGGATCACTTCTTTGACCAGACCGTGTATGGTGGGAGGAAGGATGATCAGAGTGAGGATTATTTTGACCAGACTCTTGGCTACTGAGAGTGGACTTGGTGGAAGACAGGGTGGTGCTTAACCGACTGGAAGCAGTATCAGCTGTCATCCAACCGACCACCTGTTCGCAGTGGTCGGACCTCGAGAGTGATGTCCTGCGACGCCCTGTAAAATTACACATGAAGCTAGGTATGGTGGATGTCTTTCTTTCTTGTGCTCTGGCACCAGGCACAGTTTCTCCGCGTCCTGACCCGCGCCCTGAACTTTCAGGATCACGTCCACTTCCCCGTCCCTTTTTACCCGCCTTCTTTATCTTACACAGAATATGTGACTTTAATATTTGAGTTTGAAAACTTAACAGTATTTCTTACTATTCTGCAACTGTGCAGAGTACACAGAATAGGCTGCTAAACGGCGGTGACACACACTGAATGGAATATGTGACTTTAATATTTGAATTTGAAAACTTAACAGTATTTCTTACTATTCTGCAACTCTGCAGAGTACACAGAATAGGCTGCTAAACGGCGGTGACACACACTGAATGGAATATGTGACTTTAATATTTGAGTTTGAAAACTTAACAGTATTTCTTACTATTCTGCAACTGTGCAGAGTACACAGAATAGGCTGCTAAACGGCGGTGACACACACTGAATGGAATATGTGACTTTAATATTTGAGTTTGAAAACTTAACAGTATTTCTTACTATTCTGCAACTGTGCAGAGTACACAGAATAGGCTGCTAAACGGCGGTGAAACACACTGAATGGAATATGTGACTTTAATATTTGAGTTTGAAAACTTAACAGTATTTCTTACTATTCTGCAACTCTGCAGAGTACACAGAATAGGCTGCTAAACTGCGGTGACGCACACTGAATGGAATATGTGACTTTGATATTTTAGTTTGAAGACTTCACAGTATTTCTTACTATTCTGCAACTGTGCAGAGTACACAGAATAGGCTGCTAAATGGCGGTGAAACACACTGAATGGAATATGTGACTTTAATATTTGAGTTTGAAAACGTAACAGTATTTCTTACTATTCTGCAACTGTGCAGAGTACACAGAATAGGCTGCTAAACGGCGGTGATACACACTGAATGGAATATGTGACTTTAATATTTGAGTTTGAAAACTTAACAGTATTTCTTACTATTCTGCAACTGTGCAGAGTACACAGAATAGGCTGCTAAACGGCGGTGATACACACTGAATGGAATATGTGACTTTAATATTTGAGTTTGAAAACTTAACAGTATTTCTTACTATTCTGCAACTGTGCAGAGTACACAGAATAGGCTGCTAAACGGCGGTGACACACACTGAATGGAATATGTGACTTTAATATTTGAGTTTGAAAACTTAACAGTATTTCTTACTATTCTGCAACTCTGCAGAGTACACAGAATAGGCTGCTAAACGGCGGTGATACACACTGAATGGAATATGTGACTTTAATATTTGAGTTTGAAAACTTAACAGTATTTCTTACTATTCTGCAACTGTGCAGAGTACACAGAATAGGCTGCTAAACGGCGGTGACACACACTGAATGGAATATGTGACTTTAATATTTGAGTTTGAAAACTTAACAGTATTTCTTACTATTCTGCAACTCTGCAGAGTACACAGAATAGGCTGCTAAACGGCGGTGATACACACTGAATGGAATATGTGATTTTAATATTTGAGTTTGAAAACTTAACAGTATTTCTTACTATTCTGCAACTGTGCAGAGTACACAGAATAGGCTGCTAAACGGCGGTGACACACACTGAATGGAATATGTGACTTTAATATTTGAGTTTGAAAACTTAACAGTATTTCTTACTATTCTGCAACTGTGCAGAGTACACAGAATAGGCTGCTAAACTGCGGTGAAACACACTGAATGGAATATGTGACTTTAATATTTGAGTTTGAAAACTTAACAGTATTTCTTACTATTCTGCAACTCTGCAGAGTACACAGAATAGGCTGCTAAACTGCGGTGACGCACACTGAATGGAATATGTGACTTTGATATTTTAGTTTGAAGACTTCACAGTATTTCTTACTATTCTGCAACTGTGCAGAGTACACAGAATAGGCTGCTAAACGGCGGTGAAACACACTGAATGGAATATGTGACTTTAATATTTGAGTTTGAAAACTTAACAGTATTTCTTACTATTCTGCAACTGTGCAGAGTACACAGAATAGGCTGCTAAACGGCGGTGATACACACTGAATGGAATATGTGACTTTAATATTTGAGTTTGAAAACTTAACAGTATTTCTTACTATTCTGCAACTGTGCAGAGTACACAGAATAGGCTGCTAAACGGCGGTGATACACACTGAATGGAATATGTGACTTTAATATTTGAGTTTGAAAACTTAACAGTATTTCTTACTATTCTGCAACTGTGCAGAGTACACAGAATAGGCTGCTAAACGGCGGTGACACACACTGAATGGAATATGTGACTTTAATATTTGAGTTTGAAAACTTAACAGTATTTCTTACTATTCTGCAACTCTGCAGAGTACACAGAATAGGCTGCTAAACGGCGGTGATACACACTGAATGGAATATGTGACTTTAATATTTGAGTTTGAAAACTTAACAGTATTTCTTACTATTCTGCAACTGTGCAGAGTACACAGAATAGGCTGCTAAACGGCGGTGACACACACTGAATGGAATATGTGACTTTAATATTTGAGTTTGAAAACTTAACAGTATTTCTTACTATTCTGCAACTCTGCAGAGTACACAGAATAGGCTGCTAAACGGCGGTGATACACACTGAATGGAATATGTGACTTTAATATTTGAGTTTGAAAACTTAACAGTATTTCTTACTATTCTGCAACTGTGCAGAGTACACAGAATAGGCTGCTAAACGGCGGTGAAACACACTGAATGGAATATGTGACTTTAATATTTGAGTTTGAAAACTTAACAGTATTTCTTACTATTCTGCAACTCTGCAGAGTACACAGAATAGGCTGCTAAACTGCGGTGACGCACACTGAATGGAATATGTGACTTTGATATTTTAGTTTGAACACTTCACAGTATTTCTTACTATTCTGCAACTGTGCAGAGTACACAGAATAGGCTGCTAAACGGCGGTGATACACATTGAATGGAATATGTGACTTTAATATTTGAGTTTGAAAACTTAACAGTATTTCTTACTATTCTGCAACTGTGCAGAGTACACAGAATAGGCTGCTAAACGGCGGTGACACACACTGAATGGAATATGTGACTTTAATATTTGAGTTTGAAAACTTAACAGTATTTCTTACTATTCTGCAACTCTGCACACTACACAGAATGTGCTGCTAAACTGCGGCGAAGCACACTGAATGGAATATGTGACTTTGATATTTTAGTTTGAAGACTTAACAGTATTTCTTCCTATTCTGCAACTCTGCACAGTACACAGAATGTGCTGCTAAACTGCGGCGAAGCACACTGAATGGAATATGTGACTTTGATATTTTTGTTTGAAGACTTAACAGTATTTCTTCCTATTCTGCAACTCTGCACAGTACACAGAATGTGCTGCTAAACTGCGGCGAAGCACACTGAATGGAATATGTGACTTTGATATTTTAGTTTGAAGACTTAACAGTATTTCTTCCTATTCTGCAACTCTGCACAGTACACAGAATGTGCTGCTAAACTGCGGCGAAGCACACTGAATGGAATATGTGACTTTGATATTTTAGTTTGAAGACTTAACAGTATTTCTTCCTATTCTGCAACTCTGCACAGTACACAGAATGTGCTGCTAAACTGCGGCGACGCACACTGAATGGAATATGTGACTTTGATATTTTAGTTTGAAGACTTAACAGAATGTGCTCTAATCTGCAACTTTGCACACTAAACAGAATGTGCTCTAATCTGCAACTTTGCACACTAAACAGAATATATTTCCCCCCCCCCCCCCACACACACAAAATAACCTGCTGCCCCCACACACAGTAGTCCTAAAAAGGACTTTTGGTTCTTTTTTTTCACAAGTCTGGTTTTTTACCTCCCTACACTGCCTTTCCCTTCCTATCCTCAGCTCTCCCTGGCTAAGACTGAGCCGAACTCGATGGTCATGTGCTATACAGCACCTGACCACGGGTTCTGGCCAGCCAATCAGTGTAATGCCAGCAGCCAACATGGCTGCTGGCATTACACCGATGTCAGAGCCTCCCTGCACGTTTATTGGCTGCGCAGCAGCCGCAAAACGTGCGGGGAGGAGACCCGAACATGGCGGGCGAGCACATGCGGTACTCGTACGAGTACCGCCATGTGCCGAGCAGAGCGATGCTCGAGCCGATCCGAGCATCGGCCGAGCATGCTCGCTCAACACTAAATTCCACAAAGCCATAGATTTTTAAATAAACTAGAGGGGAATGGCATGAACCTTACTCTTTGAAAGTTGGTTTTTATGTCTGCCGATAATGGCTCTAACATAATAGCTGGCTTGAGAATCAGCAAACTATAATAAGGGGCCCAGTGCCAAAACTTCATTAAGCTACATCCCCAATTAATCCCTCCAATCCAATCAAATTTCCCACCCATAACAATAAATAAATATACCAGTGTAAAAGACAAGACAGGTGCAGGCATTTGAAGCACTTAAGGAAATAAAAAAAACAATAGCATCGCCGATGGCGAGGGGAAATTTAGCCCTGGCAAGTAGAAATTCAGCCTTGGTGGGCATGCTATGACTTGCAGTGGTGAGTAAATTTTCACATCTGGCTAGTAGCAAAGAACTTCAAACTTTAAGCCCTGGCATTGGAACATGAACATGGGGTCATATAGGCTTAATCCCTTTTGTGCCAGAGGGACAAACTGTGCACTGGACTGGAGTGAGTTATTCAGCCCTCTGGACCTCAAAGGCTTTAATATTACTGAGCTCCATGCCAAAATGGATCAATTCTTCTGAGGACTAAAACTCTTACACACATGCACTGAAGGAGCAGCAGCCATACTCCCTTCCCAATCCACCCTTTTCCATTGTTGTAAATGTATGGATATCATAGCAGGCTAAGGAATTAAACCCAGTTCCACAAATACATAGCTTACTTTTCTGTATCAACTCTTGGGTGATAGAAGTCTGAGAGCTTCAAGCAGTTAATAGAGATGTTTTTTTATTTTACACATTAACAACTTCCTGACTGTGGAGTGATAAAGGAATAATGGCATCGGAACAAGAACATGGGTAATATACACTTTTATGTTATTTTACGTACATACAAATAGCTTTTTATGATTGCCACTCCTGGACATGCCAATACTTTGTTTTAAAAATATCTATCTACTAAGGCATAGATAAATACGTTCAGTGAGTGTATATATGTTACTAGATATAGTTAATAAAAAAGCAGTTGCCATAGGTGGGTATTCATAAAAAAAACACATTTGTGTATCAACATATGCACCAAACCTGGCGGGGCCTCCAATAGAATATGGAAGCAAAACTTTCATGGGGCCCCGAGACCAGCAGGGCCTGCCATGCCACAGGGGCAGTGAAGGCCTCCGCTATCCTCTTGGAGAACAGGTGATATGGTGCATGTGTCCTGCATTGCCCATGTCCTAAATTTAGTTGTGACTAGATTCCTCTCAGAATCTGAAACCCTCAGAAAGATTTTGAAAGGCTTTAATGAAAGTGTATTGCCATTTTCTACATTAGGATATTGTTACTAGTAACACAACAGTATAGATTGAGAGGAAATTAGGATATTATTACACAGTAAAGAGATACATAAATGTATCATCTAAATTAGGATATTGTTACTAAAAAGGCAACAGTACAGATAGAGAGAAAATGAGATTAATGCTAACAGAAAGCAAAAGGGGCCAAAGTACTAAGTAGACCTGGAGCAATTCTGGGGCAAACCAAATTCACAGTAGGAGACATTGGTTTGCAAAACATGGTAGAGACCTTAGTAGCATTCAGAGACGGCTTAAAACCCCATTCAAATCAAAGAGAATTTGGGGAAATTATTTCTGTCCTCGGTGCTGCAGTTGGTTTGCTTTAGAATTACTCAAGTCCTTATAACTACAACAGTCATCATCATCATCATCATCATCAGTAAAACACATCACAGTTGCTAATCCCCATATAAGTACAAATGAAAGCTACACAACATGATGTGGTTATACAGAGTCTAATGTCTATTTATCAACAATCGACCAGATGAATTTCTGTATGGATGGAAACCTCTCAGTTCTGGCCTCTTTCCAGGAGATCCACCTTGAAGTCTCTTTCCAGTACTACTGTTCTTATTGAGATTTATGTCTCTTTTTAGTCACGTTTTGGGTGTGATTTCTTTTAGTGACAACTGATCACATGGGGGAGAGGGATGGGTCCTACCCATCACATATTTGCTATTTCATGCTTATGTAAATGAACTATCACCTCAAGTTTGTTTTGTGGCATCCTTGATCTAATTATTTGAGAAAGATAATTTCTTTCAAAAGGGTTTAAATAGTTTACAAAATGTTTACAAGATGTATCTGTTGTTACATGTTTTAAATGTACAAATGGTATCTATATATATATATATATATATAGACAACATCCATCACATTACCTGGGATGAAAATTGAGGTGGGATGGGCCCCACCTTTCCTTTTATCCTCACATATTTGCTGTTTCATACACATGTAAATGAGCACACACCTAAGGTTTATGTTTTCACATCCCTGATTAAGGAAGGTGATCTTATTAAAATGCACAGTCTTTGGTGCTGTCTGTGTGTTTTTGTTCATGGTGTTATTGTAAACTTCCGGAGGTGGATTTATTTTCATATATAAGTAAATTGCCTTTCAAATTTATTCTCAGATTCCAGAATAATTAAGAAAGTACTGTCAAGTGTGTGCCCTTTTAGCCATTTGAATATTTATGGTTCTATCTATCTATCTATCTATCTATCTATCTATCTATCTATCTATCTATCCATCAATCTCTCTCTAATGTCTAGCTATCTCATATCTATATATCTATCTGTCTATCTATCTCATATCTATCTATCTTTCTGTATGTATAATACATTTGTATTATTCTATTATTAAGTTAGAATGAAGCTTCGGTTATTTGCCTTTCATTTTACCCATACGTTTTGATTGTAGCAGTGAAACTGACTGACATTTTGGATTCTATGTCTGAGTGACAGTCCCTTCAACCTTGCAAGTTTTATAAAAAATTGGTTCCTTAGTTTACCAGTTCTAGGCAGTTTAAAACACAATTTTTTCCCATTTGGTAATATGAGAAATTTTACTCAGATCTATAGCCCAGTGTAGCTTACAGATTGCCACCAAAACTGAGAGGGAAAAAGGCCCTGATGAGTACTGCATGCTTTATTACAACTGGTAAATTGGATCAGTAAGTAGAACCAGAGATAATTACATATAAAATTAAAAAGCAACATAATTGGTGCACATGCTCAGAAGAGTAAAAAGAAACATAGTGACATATATATACTCTGCATTCTCTATACATACTGATATATCACCGGCCTCTGCTCATTAAACCCACTTTCACGATTTTTAACGCTATATTGATAAGATGCCTTCAACTTTTTAACTATAGTCTTTTTTAAATAATACATTTTGTAAAAAGCTATTGGAAATTCAATGGCAACAAACTTTCATTAAAGCAACATTTAAGCTCTCATTCAGTCATAGAAAACATTGGTAAATACAAGTTACGTTCTTCCAACTTAGTTACATGACCCCATGTGCATTGCTGATAACATCACACATCACATCACGTAACATAACATCACAACTTACATCATCAATGACACAGTGTTTTGTTCAAGTGTGTAACAGTTTGTGTTAAATTTGGAATTCCATCTTTCATGCTTTCTGTGCTACTAGTTGAGCATTACTTTGAGTGTATGTAGGGGCCCTGTTTTTGTATTGGGTAAAGAGGTGGAGTTTTGAAGAAGCAGTTAATGAGTACTTTGATGTAGTGGCTTCATAGCAATACCACTGCTGAATACAAAGCTGTATTTAGGATTTTGTTACTACTAACAAAGCAACATGATAGACAGAGAGAAAATGAGAGTAATGATAAGAAGAAAACAATAAGAGGCTGATGTACTAAGGAAACCTGGAGCAATTCTAGGACAAACCAACTTCACCTTAGGGGACATTGGGTTGGAAAGCATCAATACCTCTCTAACATGTAAGAGGTTAAAAAGCCCCATTTAAATCAATAGGGGTTTGGGAAAATTCAATGTTCCTAATGGTGTAGATAGTTTCCTCCAGAATTGCTCCAGTTCCTTTTAGTACATCAGAGTCATTATCACCAATAAATCACATATAATATAAATACACCACAGAACTCCCAGAGAGACAGAACATGATGAGGATACACAGAGGTCTATTTACCTACATCCAGGTGACGCTCTGTAAGGATGGAGATGTCTGTCCTCTTTCTAGAAGATCCTCCTTGATGTCTCTTTCCAGTGTCACTGCTCTTACTGACATTTATGTCTCTTTTTATACAAGTTTTGGGGAGGGGTTTCTTTTGACAACAGATGGAGAAGAGGGAGGAGCCCAACCTGGCCTTTTGTCCTTACATATTTGTTATTTCTTACATGTGTAAATGAGCACACACCTTTTATCCCTGATTAAGGGAGTCAATCTCATTAAAATGCAGGGTCTATGGTGCCATCTGTGTTTTTATGGTTCGGTGTTATTCTAAATTCCTGGAGCTAGATTTCTCTAAAGGAAATTCTATTAAATTGGAGACCTTTATAGGACTTTAGATGTGTTACCATTCAGAGGAATTGGCCCAACCTTTCCCTTTGTCCTCACATAATTGCTATTTCTTACAAATGGAAATGAGTAAAACTCCTGAGGTTTATGTTTTCACATGCCTGATAATGGAAGTAAATTTAATTAAAATGCAGATCCTTTGGTGCTGTCTGGATGTTTATGTTCCAAAAGGACAAATTCAAAAAATGATTATATACCTGCAAATCTTTATCCTAAGTGCTGCCAGGCGAAACATGTCAGATTATTTCCTCATCTAGATACAACACTGATTGCTCAGAACATCTCTCTCAGTTGAAACTATAACTGGGAATTGGAAGGCCTGTAGTGCTTATTCAAAATTAATTACAAGTAACATAATCCCACATCCTAATTAAATCTCATGTAAAGGTCGTCATTTACTTGCTTTTAACTTGGCTAAAAGTTGACCTATTATACCAAACACCACATTGATGATTGCCAGTAATGGTGTACATAACTCCAAGTGCAATATATAAAAATTTATTTTGTATATAAAAACTAATATATTGGTTTTTGAGTTGGAGTGTATAGATAAGCTGATATTCAAACTGTGCAATATACGTGATTGCTTTTGTCACACACCATACTGATAATACATGATAACGGTGTACAGATTTATAATGCGCAACATAAAATAATAATAGTAAACACATAATAACTAATGGATCGACTTTGATCTGAAGTGTATAAATAAGCATGAATTATATTTATAAAGAAACAAGAGGCAGATTGTTAACGTGATAGCCAACTCTAACAGTGGGTCTATTGGTTGGTCTTGCACAAACATACTTGTGTGATTGCTTAATAAATATTTTAAAATATGGTAAACCTGCCTTAATGGTATTTAAGCCAAAACACACAAATGTTTTGATATAAGATCATGGATAATTAATAATTATTTTCCGTATAGATTTTATATTTACAGGGTCTATCGCCTGCCATATTTTCTCACTTCCAACATCCAGAGCTTTCATTAACCCTTTATGTTCTGTATATATCAAACGAGCTACACATATCTATAATTAATTATTTCTCCTGTTTATATACGACTGAGCAGGAGAGTTATAGATTTTGGAAGTGGATGATCAATAAGCTTGTTGTGTTAGTCTCCTTTTTAATACTTAGAAATTCATTGTGTAACAACATATATACATTCTAATTATAAAATATCTACTGTATTGTACAAATTGTATATTTCACAAACAACTATAACAACTTCCACTTGGATGCTTCAGAACACACATTTGTGGTGTGAATTATAAGATAACTTAGGAGGTGGTAAGACTTCACAAACTCATACCCTGCATTTCCCCACAATATTATGCTTCCAATACCAAACTAAATCCCTATATTAACCTTTAAATATCTCTAGGTGTCTAGAAATGATCTATCTATGATGCTTGCCTACACTGTATTACTCAGACTCGGCATCCACCATCCTTTGGTGTCTGTCAATCTAAGAATCCTCTGTGTCTGCAACCATCTTATTGTGCATAAACTCCCACTATCCTAGTGAATAAACATAAAATTAATCACTCTAAAAAATAGTGAAAACGACCCCTCAGTTATACTGAAATCCCACCTAATTACAAATGACATAAAATAAAATACTCAAAAAAATACAAAAAACAGAAAAAAACAAATGTCCAAAAATAATCTAGTGCTAATAAATCCGTGATAAATAGTTGTGTAATTATTAATGTCCCACCATCCTCAAAAAATATATATCCAAATAGTGAAATATTGTTGATAAAATGATCCGTTTATGACAATAAATAATGAATGCTGAATGAAATAGTCAATTTGTGACAATGAATAATGGATAATGAATGAAATAGTTAATGAATGTATTTCTGCCAATCCTCAAGCAGTATAACGCAAAGTGATTAAATGATTGATGAATAAAAATGATCGATGAATGATAATTGAAATAATTGATGAATGTATCTCTCACCATTTTTGTACAACTTCAGTTCCAAAAAGAAGGGGATAATGATTGTACCATACAAATCCCGTTCAGCACTTCTATTTTTCAAATATATCCTTACATCACAGTAATCCAGATCAATAAAATATCACATATATCCTTCCAATCTTCATGTTCCTTCTTTCAACACCTTATAATATCACTTAAAATCATTTAAAGGGATAGTAATGTTTCATAATAAAAGCAGCTCTAATTAATCATCATATTATTTGAACTTTGGAGAGTGTTATTTCAATTCTATCAGAGTTGTAGTTCAAGAGTTATTCAATGACAAAGTATCCCCCTCCCCCCCTTTTACTGATGTAACACTGCTCAGTCAGATCAGAAGGGAGGTGCCCAGGTAGACTGCAGAGAGGGACAATCTTCAATTAAGATAAGGGAAAAACCTGAAAAAATTGTCAAGGGGGGCAGGGCTTTCATTGTTTTAATTGTAAGAAGATTGTCCCCTGTTGTTATCTGTCTGGTCTTACAACCAGATTCTCCTTCTGAGAAGAGATGGCTTACACTAGGTAAAAGGGGTGGGAGGGGGAAACTTTGCTTGTGGATATCTCTCAAACCATAAAGGATTGAGAGATAAGACTTATATCGTTCTTCATGTTTTTTTAATGCATACAAAATAAAATAAAGATAAAACTAAGTATTACTATCCCTTTAAATGGCATATTAATATTATTCATATTTAAATCAGCTTTCTTTTCTGACAGGACTTATCGGCAATTAACAGAATTCAAATAGCCGTTATTCACTGCTACTGGAGCCAGAGACTCATTTATTTAAAGGTTGGGAATAGCATCTCCCCTTACCTTCATATCTTCACTCCAGTCACTCCTGTTAACCCAATTTTCTTTCCATGATCGAAGGTATTCTTAAAGAATCGGGAGCTTACTTCACCTCTCTCTTCACACCTCAGTCATTCCAAATACGGCCAGGCTCTTCCGTATGTTAACGCTTCTTCACCTGTCTATATCGCTGTTTCACACATATCTCTTCCTTTCCCAACGCGTTTCAAAAAGCAACAGCTTTTCTTCTTGCGGGGAAAGTTTTAGGTATGTGACTCTCTGCACTTGGGGCTTAGCGTTAATTAAACGCACAACGGAGTAACAACTAAGCAGGGATTGACAATCATCAGTGACAGCGATTCATATACGGTATTAGATAGAGATGTGAACTAATTAAAGGGGTGTGGATAGATAAATCTATATCCATGATTGTTGTAGATTGTATAAATCTGGGTTCAGTATTGATATTGATATACATTATATCTGGATTTTTAAAAAATTTTTAACAAATAAATGCTTATGTAAAAAAAGATGTCAAGTCATTTAGCAGACAGAAGGATAATTTGTTCATCAATTTTAATTGAATATTGGCGCTATACACTACTGTGCTAGTCTTTTTCTTGTTGGTGGTTCCCTGCAAGTGGTGGATTCGTGTATATAAGCGACATTTGATATCAATTATAGTGGGCGCAGTTGGAGTATAGAAATATATTTTTGAGATATGATTTTATATGCTACTAATATATTTTGAAAAAGTTGCTCGTAGAAGCTAGAATTGTGCCAGCAGTACTGGTGTTTGTTGAGGAAATCATCGCATGATGTAGTTTGGCTGCATGTGCAGAGATTCATAAGACTCCAGCAGGATACACAAAATGGACATTCCTAAAGTGACACTATATCATGACATTGCTTGAAATATGATAATGTGACACATTTTAGAATGTAAATTATATATCTTACAAAACAAAGTATAAGATTAACAATTGTGATATTTTTATTATGTTGTTCTTTTAACCCTTTCAGTGCCGGAGGGGTATGTAATGCTTTGCAATATATACCCTGGTGACACTGAAAGGGTTTATAAGACTGGAGGTCTGACTGAAACACTTCCCACATTAAGTAAATGCTACTGATTTATCTCCACTATGAGTTCTCAATTCCTAATCAACTGTGGGCCTTATGGTGATGGCTAAAGAGGTGCAGGTTTAGTGCAAATCATCTGCATCATAAGGAGAAATAAAGTAATCTATTGAAATGCTAGAAGTCTCCACTGTTTAATTAATATGGAGATTAAAGCCCAGATTAAAGCAGCTCCATTTAAAGCTATGGACAGTTTATACATTTATTTGTCCCCTGCAGGGTGATGGATACAAGTCAAATCTACATGTCTTTTGCTTCCTGTATAAGGACCTAAACAACGTACAGATGGCTTCTCATGTATTTTCAACAAAATTCATGAAAAAGACATGTCTCACATTCATAGCATATAGATCAGGGGTGTCCAACCTGAGACTCTCCAGCTGTTGTGGACTACAACTCCCATCATCCCGTGACAACCATTGGTATTGGAGTTCACAACAGTTGGAGGGCCTGAAGTTTGACACACATTTGCTTCTGGCAAGTGAGTCTTATGAGGTTTAACAGATTGGTGCTGTGAATGGAACATATTTCCTACTCCGAGCATAAAAATGCTTTCTCTTCTGTGGAAGATCTCTGATCAGTCTTGGACCTGAAAAAATGTCCAACTTCTGAACATGTAAGTGGTTTCTTTCCAATATGAGTTCTCTGATGAGTAACAAGAGTTATGCTGTGGCTGAAACATTTCCCACATTCAGAACATGAATATGGCTTCTCCCCTGTGTGAATTCTCTGATGTTTAACAAGAGTTGCTCTTTGGCTAAAACATTTCCCACGTTCAGAACATGAATATGGTTTATCTCCAGTGTGAGTTCTCTGATGAGCAACACGAATTGTGCTTGTTCTGAAGCATTTTCCACATTCAGAACATGAATATGGTTTCTCTACTGTGTGAGTTCTCTGATGATTAATAAGAGTTTTGCTTTCACTGAAACATTTCCCACATTCAGAACATGTATATGGCTTTACCCCTGTGTGAATTCTCTGATGTGTAGCAAGAGTTGTGCTGTGGCTAAAACATTTCCCACATTCAGAACATGAATATGGTTTCTCTCCAGTGTGTGTTCTCTGATGAGTAACAAGATTTGTTCTGTTTATAAAACGTTTCCCACATTCAGAACATTCCAACAGTCTGTCTCCTGTGTGCGTTCTCTGATGATTAACAAGATTTGTGCTTCGGGTGAAGCATTTCCCACATTCAGAACATGAATATGGTTTCTCTCCAGTGTGAGTTCTCTGATGTCTAGCAAGACTTGTGCTGAGACTGAAATATTTCCCACATTCAGAACATGAATATGGTTTCTCTCCAGTGTGTGTTCTCTGATGAGTAACAAGATTTGTTCTGTCTATAAACATTTACCACATTCAGAACATGAATATGGTTTCTCTCCAGTGTGAGTTCTCTGATGTATAGCAAGACTTGTGCAGAGACTGAAACTTTTCTCACCTTCAGAATATGAAGAAAGAAACTCTAATTAGATTATTCTCCCTGACAACATTTGTAGATTATCAAATTGCATACATTTAATCAAGTGCTGTCCTTGTTTTATTTACCTGTTATGTACTTCTAAAGAGTATAACATAAAAAACACTATGAGGGCATAAGTAGCCCTTGGTTCGTGTGGGGCTTGTGTTAGGCCCAAAAGATGACTATCATGGATAGAACTATTTTTTTATGTGTCTTCAAAACAGACACGTTCACTACAATGTCTGAATATGGCTTTTGTGATTCCCTTGAGGTTGGATATCAAGTTATGGTAAAGTAAAATACATCTGATAACACTCAGTGTTATACTGGTAAATTGGTAAAGTATTTGTGGAATAATCTTTGAGCAGTGTATTTGTGGAATACTTTCAGAGCATTCATTCCATATATTTTAAAGTTAAAAATAAAAGAGAAGCATTTCAGAAGGGAAGATGTTATATATTGAGCAACGGTGCAATGAGAATAAAAGTAAAAGAAGCTGATACAGTTTTTGGCACAGAACCCATGATGTAACCAGAGCCTAGAATGGAATTAGAACAGAATAAAAAAGAAGATGACAAAAATTGATGTCAGTTTCAACAGATTTGTACTTGATTGTGTGATGCGCGTATAGATTGATGATGTTAGCAATGTACAAACAGGTGGAACTGATGCACCAATTTATTCTGCACATAAAGACATCTTGTTATTGAAGAAAGATAAGTCAGAGTGATTAACAAGGGGTTAAATAATCTAGGACTAATGACTGGATCTAAACAAGATGTTCATCTTTAGAGACAAGTTGCATAGTATTTCTATTGGATTTAGGCTTACAGAGACCCTAGAGATATGAATATTTATCACTGTTTCATTTTGTTACCTTTCCAAAGAAATTTATATACATTCAGATTTGTTAGGATACAGAGGATGACAAGTTTTAGAACAAACAATACATTAGTGAAATGTAGCCAAATTAGTCCAATAAACTACTATTTATAAAGGATTATCTAGCTTTTGGATGATTCCTACCAGGTTGTACTGTTTCTGGTTGGGGAATCTGAGTGTGTGATTGAATATCGTAATATTGTTTTTCTTTTTGGTATTAACAGTCAAATTTCAACCACTTTAGTAATTAACACCTTGAATGTCAAATGAGTTATGCATTCAGTACTACCCTGGCACAGACTGAGCTAATGTGAGTTTTATCTCATTAGGACTTAAGAATTTGTCTGCCTCCTTGGTTATGAACATTTTGTCCACTTCTGTGACACAGGACCTTATTCATGTAGCTAAACAGGTCCAAATCTTGAGCAAACCAATAGCAATATAGGGAATAAATAAAACTGCCTTTGATTCAAAAGGTGTGAATCTGGAACATACCAGTAGTACTAAAGGGAATCATTGAGAACTGCCTTTGATTCAAACTGGGCTATTAAACTCCATGAATCCTAGAGAGGCCCACAAATTATTGCAGGGCAATACACTGAGATGACTCTAGTGTTCAAGGGATTTCAAGTCCCATTTAAATCAAACTGGTACTGTGGGAATTTGTAATGTTTAATTTAATGTGTCTCTTATGTCTCAAGAATTAGAAAACTTTGGCTTCCTGAATAAGACCTTGGGGTGGTATGTAAGAACATTGAGCATTAGATAATTTTCTAAACCATAAATGATTATGTTATTAGCATTAACACGTGGTTTTATACAGCAAACATACAAACACCTTTGTGATTCTTATCACATGCTGATACATTAACAGCACCCTTAACCAGACACAAGTAAATGGGTGCTAATTGTATTTCTAAATTAAGCTTAGTTGCTAATACTTGTACAAAATGGTTGACATATTAGCCATGCCCACTTTTTGACATGTAGTCACTAAAAAAAAGAGCAAATGTTTGCTAATTCACAAAAATCATGTACAATTCAATAACATTTTGGCACTAATAATTTTCCCATCTAAACTTCGTTGTATAAAGCCAATACTCCACTTTAACTGTGAGTGCCAGAGGGGAATCCAGTGCATTGCTTTGCAATGTGTTGGATATTTTACTTGTAGGGATAGGTGAAATATTTCTCCTAAACAGTAAAACTGATGAAAAATGTCACTTCTCACTGAGAGGGATATTTTTCGTGAAAAGTGTTGATTTTCTGCTTTTTTGCGCCTAGCTCATTACATTGAAATCAATGGTAAGACTGAATGTGCCCCTCACGTGGCAAGTTTGCCTTCTTTTCCTGCAGGAATAATATAAAAGAGGCATCAGGTTCCTGTAGTATATCATTCTGTGTTTATGAGAAGTACAGAAATCAGAACAATTTTTGAGTTAGTTAGGGTAAGCAAATAAGGTGAAGTTGGAGTGTAACTTAGAGAGACTTGTGGCCCTGCAATTTGTTTTTTTATTTGTAGAGTTTGAGGTTATGCAAAAGGAGAAAGGAGATTTAAAACAATACCCCAAAATTGCATGTGACTGAGAAGAAACATGAATCTGTGATCCAAGTTCCTTTCTGCTGGCTGTTTGTGTGAGGGGAGTCTGGAGTGTGTGATAGGAGAAAGGAAATTTACCCGAAATACCCCAAAATCTTGTGTGAATAAAAAGACAGGCAGCTGTGATCCAATTTTCTTCCTGCTGGCTGTTCTCTGTGTTAGGGAGTCTGCGGTGTATTAAGGTAGCAAAAGAGATTTACCACAAATACCTCAAAATCTTGTGTGACTGAAAAGACACAGGCAAATGTGATCTTAAGTTCCTTCCTGAACTGGGGGAGTCTTTGCCACTCACTCACTGACTGCCACTGACTGTTTTTATTTTGTCAGCTGTGATAGGGACAGTTATTAAAACATTTTAGAAAACATGTTTTAAAAAACGCAAATGGTTTGAATGATAGATGACAGAGACAGGGACCCTGACATAAAGTTGTCATTGTGACAGATACTACAAGAGACAGAGTGTTTTGCAAATGGCAAGACATCACACACAATCAGTTCTGTTGTGTACTTCACTGTTAAAATACACACAATTTTAATAAAGTCCAGCAAAAGTATCAGGTGCAGCCTCATGAAGAAAGGCGTAGGAGTAGTGCAGGAATGTGTTAGTGTAGTGGCAGTCCAAAAACTCACTGCAGCTATGGATGCTGAAGCATGTGCAATAAATGATGATCCTTCTCATCCCAAAGAGGTTATTTGCCAATGTCCCATAAAAGTTTCACCACCACCAGTAATATTAATAAATCATCCATGAACACTGAAGATGACAACGAGTCACATTCTAATATTGATGGCATAATGGAGGAACCAACTGCTGCAACTGACAGTGAGACAAAAAAGTACAACACCTGTGCTGAAGGTAGTAGCAAACATACTTAAAATTCCTCTGAGGGGAAAAGTAAAACTAAATAGTTTAAGACTTTAAAAAACCTAGAGCAATATAAACATAGTGGGGAAGAAGTGGTGGACAATACGTTGGATGGCCTAATAACGAATGATATTTATCTAGAATATATACTTCCAGCATTGTCTTCTTCTTGAGGTACAGATCAAGCTGAAAGTGAGAGAGCTGATGACATACGCAGAATATTAGATGAATGGTAAAGGCAATTGTCCACCTCTGAAAAGGAGCACTGTGCATATTGATAAAATGGGAAATCAGTTGAAAAGTCTTACTCTGGAAAAGTAAAACACAAACACTTGTGTTGAGTAACCAGCAGCAACAACAACACAGGTCATCAACATCCATAACTCTAGCTATGATAAGTACATCTGCTGCTGTTGGAAGTACAGCACCTTTGGTACCTAGTAGTAAAATTGTAGCAACATCTTGCCCCAGTAGTAATAATTGTAGCCCTCATAAATCCCTTAATTTATGATATCTACAGTCTGGAGCATATAGATGTGTTGCTGATGTGGCAAAGAGTGTGCCAAAATTTCCTTAATTTAAAATAGAACCTATGGCTCCTGCTGCAGGTATATGACTCTATTTGTTGTTGATGAAGACAGGAGTCATAGAGTGCACACACATACCCCCACCCCACCCCTACCACTTCCACAAGTCAGGTTGTGAAAGCAATACAATTATACAGTTCTTCTGCCATGTACAGATAACCCACACTTACAGAGTTCTTGGAAATATGTCACAAAAACAATCCCAAAGTGTGCCTGTAGAATTGCATAAAGTTGTCAAGATGTTGGCAGTTGACATGCTGCCTAATTCTTTTGTAGAATACCTAGGTTGCCATTTGTTTGGCTTGATAAAGCTGTTTGTTAACAGTTTTTTAATTGCTGTTGTAGCTACATTTTTATACATTAAACATTTTTGGCATATCAAGCTTTGGAGTGAAGGTGTGTATGTTGCAGGAAGAGTGGAGTTATTAGCAGATACAGGGACACCGAGTGGAGACGGTGAGAGTTCTCCATAAGCCTTTGAGTCAGCATTTGAGCATCACTCTTGCTGACCACTCGCAAATGTAAGTATAATACCTTTTATTACTAATCACACTTGATGTTAATATACATCACTACTGGGCGCTCTTTCTGTTGTGTTTTTTTGGAGATATAGGTTTTAAAGAACTCATGTCATGTGTTGCAAACTAACAGTATATCCCAAGCTGCAGTTACTTTTCAAGGATGGCAGGGCAAAATTGTACAAGCAGCATGTTAGCGTGGAGGGCAGATAGCACAAGAATAGCTTGCAACATCAGATCAGGGTCCTTAATCTTGCCTCTGGTTCTGACAGACGTATTAAAGGACAGCAGTAGTGTTGCCCGCACCATCGGCAGCCACGTTGTCCATGCCGGGTTATGAGACAATTCCACAAAGTTATAGATTTTTAAATTACTAGAGGAGTTGGTTGGGGAATGGCTTCAACCTCACTCTTTGAAAGTTGGTTTTATGTCTGCTGATAATGGCTCCAGCATAATACCTGGCTTTAGAATTAGCAAATTATAATAAGGGGCCCCCATGCCCAGACTTCTTTAAGCTACAGCCCCAGTTAAGCCCTCTATCATTCAAATTTCCCACCCATAACAATAAATAAATATACCGGACAAGACAGGGGAAGGCATTTGCAGCACTTGAAGAGATAAAAAAAATAACAGCATCGGAACATTAACATGGGGTCATATAAGCTTAGCCCCTTTTGTGCCAGAGTGCCCCTCTGGCACAAAAAGGGGTAAGCTTATATGCCCCCATGTTAATGTTCCAGTGCTGTTGTTTTTTTTACTGTTTGCCCAACTTAAAGCATTTGATGCCAGAGGGGTGAACAACTCACTCCTGTGCACTGGACACGATCCACCTTCCACCATAGTATGTACAATTACCACATGCATTTCAAATACATGAATGAATGCCGCTCACTCACACACTTACTCACACCCCGGGAGCCAGCACGATCCACCTTCCACCATAGTATGTGCAATTACCACATGCATTTCAAATACATGAATGAATGCCTCAGTGGAGGCATAAGTACAAACACAAACTCATTACAATGACACATAAGTCACCCCCTTATGACTCACTTCTGTGTGTGTGTGTGTGTCTCTGTGTGTGCCTGTGTGTTCCTCACGGTGTGTGTTGCATGTCTGTATCACACTCTATGTGTCTGTATGTTGTGCATTTCATGTTTGTGTGTATGACTGTGTCTCTCTTTATGCATCTCAGTGCATGCGTGTGCATTTGCGTGTGTGTTTGTCGTGCATCCATGTGTGTGCATTAATTCCCTCTATATCCTGACGGGCAGCGCCATCCCACATTGCTAGTATATATATATATAAAAGAGAAAGCCTCATTGCATAATTTAAGTTTCCTCGGGACACAGAACATAATTTATGTTTCCTCAGAAGACACACACACACACATAGAACAGAATAGCTCATTACATAATTAATGTCTCCTTAGGAAACACACACATCCAGGGGCGGCAGTAAGGAGGAGTTACTACTTCCATTGGGTGATTCATCATCCAGGGAGCTGGCCTGCCCCCACTGTCCAGCCCGCCCGCAACTATACAACCTACCAAAAAAACAAAATGGCTGGCACTTGATCCTACACCACAGACAAACACACATACACTATCCAACTCAGGAAAGAAAAAGCAAACACACACACCACACCACACATACACCACACACATATATACTTTGACACACACACAGTCACTCACGCTGACTAATTGGCCTCAGCAGGACCTGTAGTACAGCCACTGAAGGGAAGCTGCAGCACCAGTGGAACAAAATGGCACTCAAAGGGTTAAGGTAGGTCCTCATTGCTCAATTATTTCTTCACTGTTATCATTTGCCATACAACACAGAGGACAGGCAGCCATCAGGTACACACTTAACCCACTGACTGCCACAGGGTTGTGTATCACGTTTTACCACTCAAGGAGTGTGTTCAAACCCCTCACACTGTAAACTTGCATTACCCTCCCACTTCTCCTCCTTCCCCAGCCTATTACTAACACTTTTCCACATTTTGTTAAGCCCCGCACCTACTCTCAATTAAGCCCCAACCACTTTTATCCCAAATTGCCACACTGGTCTCTCCACATCAGCACCACCCTCCAGGGACTCCACAAGTCAAAGTTCCCAGGTATAATACACTTCCCACTGCTATTTAACTCTGACATGCCACTCTATACCTTAACCCTTTGAGTGCCAGAGGGGTACACAACGCATTGCAATGAACTCTGGCATTCAACGGGTTAACATGCTGCTATAAAGCTCCTTTTATTTTCTGATTTCCATTTGCACAACCCAAACACACACAGGCACAATACTGCAATTCTGGACCAAAGTAAAGGAGAGATAAAATACAACATTGCATACCTCCCAAGTCTCCCTCTTTAGGATATATTACTGCTTCATACCTCCCAAGTGTCTCTCTTTAGGAGATATTAGTGCCACATGTCTGTGTTTATCAGTGTGTCTACATTTCACAAATGTACGCCCAACGGTCATAAGATGATGGGCAACGCCTACCCACATTGCTAGTATATATATATATATCCTATATAATTTGCTAAAACGTGTGTGATGACAAAGTCATGCGCAGTAGAGACTGCTGCCATGCTGCAGTCATGCGCAGTAGAGACTACACGTGCCGCGGTTGATACAGAGCTGGATGCTCCGGCTCGGGCAGTCTCTACTGCACATGACTGCAACGCAGTGGCACTGTGGCTCTTCAAATAGGAGATATATATATATATATATATATATATATATATATATATATATATATATAACATCATCAATCACTTATCTGGGAATCAAGTTCAGACTTTTTATTGGGATGGGCCCCACCTTTCCTTTTGTCTTCACATATTTGCTATTTCTTATACATGTAAATAAGCACACACCTAAGGTTTATGTTTTCACATCCCTGATTAAGGAAGGTGATCTTATTAAAATGCACGGCCTTTGGTGCTGTCTGTGTGTTTTTGTTCATGGTGTTATTGTAAACTTCTGGAGGTAGATTTCTTTGCATAAATAATTAAAATGCCTTTCAAGTTTATTCTCAGATCCCAGAATATTTAAACTAGCAGTAAACTTTTTATGAAAAAACATATAGGGATTTTCCTATTGAGTAAAATAAGGGTACTCCCACTGCCGAGAGATTTATATTTCCAGAGTTATTACACTTTAAACCCATGTTTTTTTACATTAGCAATGCCCTCTAGTGGTCAAATTCGAATTAGTTTTTTGTTAGATTCTAATGGAGAAGAAAGTTAGAAAAGTCATAGACATACAGTTCTCCATAGAATGTGATAGAAACTACCTGTCACTTCCTGTCAGTTAGAACTATTAGGAAGTAAACACAGTAAATTCATTTCCTGATTATTTGAACTGCTATAAATTTGACAGCAATGGGAGTGACCTTGTTTTATTCAGCGGGAAATGCTCTATAAAATATGTGTTTTCATAAAAAAAAGTTTACTGCTCCTTTAAGAAAATGCTGTAAAGTGTCAGCCCTTTTAGCCATTTGTATGTTTATGGTTGTATATCTATTTATCTCTCTCATGTCTATCTATCTCATGTCTGTCTATATCTCTAAATTTCTATGTGTGTATGTATAATATATTTGTATTATTCGATAATTAAGTTAAAATGATGTTTCAGTTATTTGCCTTTCATTTTAACCTTTATGTTTTGATTGTAGCAGTGAAACTGATTGACATTTTGGATTCTATGTCTGAGTGACAGTCCCATCAACCCTGCAAGTTTTATACAAATCGGTTCCATAGTTTACCAGTTCTAAGCTGTTTAAAACACATTTTTTCCCATTTGGTTCTATGAGAAACTTTAGTCAGATCTATAGCCCAAAGTAGCTTATGGATTGCCACAAAATTTGGCAGGGAAAAGGGCCCTGATGAGTACTGCATGCTTTATTACAACTGATAAATTGGATCAGTAGAACCAGAGATAATGACATATAAAGTTAAAAAGAAACATAATTGGTTCACATGCTCAGAAGAGAGAAAGAAGCATCATAGTGAAATATATATACACTGCATTCTCTATACATACTGATATATCACCGGCCTTTCCTCATTAAACCCACTTTCATGATTTTTAACCCTATAATGATAAAATGCATTCAAATTGCTAACTCTTAGGGCCGTATGTTCAAAGGGATAACGGCAAAAAATTGTCGTATGAAAGACAAAAATAAGTAATTGAATGCATGAATGCCATATTTTCTATAGAGTACACGACAAAAACTAGTAATGTCCGTTGTGTACGACACAACTCCAGAATTGAGGGGTAAAGGGGCGTGGCTAAACTATTCTCCAGTGTCGTATAGAGGAAAAGAAAATTTGTCGTAACTAACGACAAAAAAATGTCTTTCAAAAGCCAAAATTTGTACGTTAAGAAAAAAGTGGAGGGAATGTGTTCTGAATGTGAGAATTTTTGTCTTTAGTTAAGACATTTTTGTCGTTAGTTAAGACATTTTTAAAGACATTTTTGTTGTTAAGACATTTTTTAAGACATTTTTGTCTTTAGTTAAGACATTTTTTTGTTGTTCCATAAGACAGTTTCAGTCAGGAAGAAACGACATATTTCCAATCACAACCGACACTCTCTGAAAATATTAATGATCCCAACTACACTATACTTTGAAAATTAGTTACAAACGATAGAGCTATTTCGCTACTTCTTTGAACATATGGCCCTTAGTCTTTTCTTATGATTTTTTTAAAATAAATCATTGTAACAAAAAAAAAAAACAATAAGAGGCTGATGTACTAAGGAGGCCTGGACCAATTCTAGGACAAACCAACTTCAACATAGGGGACATTATTTTGCAAAGCAGCAATACGTCACTAACATGTAAGAGGTTAAAAAGGTCCATTCAAATCAATAGGAGTTTTGGGAAATTCTATTCCAGAATTCCTCTTAATACAGAGTCATTATCACCAATAAATCACAGCTAATATAAATACAACACACAACTCCCAGAGAGACATAACATGATGAGGATACACAGAGGTCTGTTTACCTACATCCAGGTGATGCTCTGTAAGGATGGAGATGTCTGTCCTCTTTCTAGAACAGTGGTTCTCAACCCATGCCCTCAGTGGCCACTAACAGACCAGGATTTGAGGATTTCCTTGTGAAAGCACAGGTGAGTTAATCAGTGTGAATGAGCCTCTGATCAACACACTTGTGCTCTAGCAGGGGAATTCCTAAGTCCTGGCCTGTTAGTGGCCACTGAGGGCACAGGTTGAGAACCCCTGTTCTAGAAGATCCTCCTTGAAGTTTCTTTCCAGTGTCACTGCTCCTACTGACATTTATGTCTCTTTTTACACAAAAGGGATGACCCCAACCTGGCCTTTTGTCTTTACATATTTGCTATTTCTTACACGTGTAAATGAGCACACACCTTTTAACCCTGATTAAGGGAGAACATCTAATTACAATGCGAGGCCTTTGGTGCTTGCTGTGTTTTTATGGTTAGGTGTTATTGTAAACTCCTGGATCTTGATTTCTCTGAAGGAAATTCTATTAAATTGGAGACCTTTATAGGACTTTAGATGTGTTACCATTCAGAGGAATGGGCCCCGCCTTTCCCTTTGTCCTCACATAATTGCTGTTTCTTACACATGAAAATGGGTAAAACTCCTGAGGTTTGTTTTCATATCCCTGATTAAGGGAGGAGATATTAATAAAATGTGATACCTTTGGTCCTTTCTGGATGTTTATATTCCAAAAAGACAAATTCAAAAAGTGTTTATATACCTGCAAATCTTTACCCTGACTAAGTGTTGCCGGAAAAACACGTCAGATTATTGATTACTGATACTGTTTCCTCATCTAGATACAACATTGATTTCTCAGAACATCTCTCTAAGCTGAAGCTATAACTGTGAATTGGAAGGCCTCTAGTGTTTATTCAGAATGATTTATAAGTAATACAAACCCACCTCCTAAACAACACTCATGTAAAGGCAGTGATTTACTGGCTTTTAACTTGGCTAAAAGTTGACTTATTATACCAAACACCACACTGATGATTGCCAGTAATGGTGTACATAACTCCAAGTGCAATATGTAAGAATATACTTGGTATATAAAAACTAATATATTGTTTTTGGCTTGGAGTGAATAGATAAGCTGATATTCAAATAGTGCAATATACGTGATTGCTTTTGTCACACACCATACTGATAATACATGGTAACGGTGTACAGATTTATTATGGAGGAAAACATTTAGTAAAGGTGATACCTTTTTGGCTAACTAAACAGATTTAAAATGCAAGCATTCAAGACTACCAACTCTCATCAGATTTATAATGCGCAACATAAAATAATATAAGCAAACACATAATAACTACTGGATCGACTTTGATCTGAAGTGTATAAATAAGCCAAGAATTCTTTTCCGTATAGGTATTTATATATACAGGGTCTATCGCCTGACATATTTTCTCACTTCCAAAATCCAGAGCTTTAATTAACCCTTTATGTTCCGAATATATCAAACGAGCCACACATATCAATAATTAATTATTTCTCCTGTTTATATACAACTGAGCAGGAGAATTATAGATTTTGGAAGTGGCCGATAACAAGCTTGTTGTGTTAGTCTCTTGTAAGTGGACTTAGTAAAGTGCCTTATAGGGTGTGTATATAGACCAGAATGGTACTAAGGTAGCAGGGCTTCGACATTTTTTCAATGGCTAGAAAGTTTCTGCCCATTGATTTACATGTTTTTTGCCTTATCCCTATAAAAATGTGACGTATTCAAGGAAGTGAAGCAATAGAAGCAGCTACAGAGTGAGGTAGATGTGCTGTGCTGCTCTGCTGTGTTCTTTTTGAAAAATTGAGGCAGAAGGAACTGGAAGGATCATTATGTGTCCACTGAGTCTGAGTCTGAGAAGGAAGTGAGCACTACAGAAGCAATGTTGGCCATTCCCCCTAAATCAACCATAGGTATCTTGGGGAAATTAATGTCAAGGGAGGAATAAAAGGGTAGTAGTGAGAGCAGAACAGGTCAGCTGCCTGTGCTTGCTGCCAGATAAGCTGCACCTGCTGCCAAACATGCTGTGCCTGCTGTAAGATGTGCTGTGCCTGCTGTCAGACATACTGCCCCTGCTGCCAGTGCCACCAGTGCTGTGCCTGCTGTCAGGCATGCTGCCACCAGTGCTGTGCCTGCTGCCAGTGTGCTTTATAATACTCAAGATAGGGGGAAGGGGAAGTTGATGCTAAGTGAGACAACATGGGATCCTAAGTCATACTTGCCATCCCCAAGTAGTGCCACCAATGCTAGCACTACTACTGAGAAGGTCCAGCAGCTTGTTAGCGTTAGGAGTGAAGGAGGGGGTAATAATCATATTGGTAGTGACTGTGAGGAGGAAGACTCAGGAGATGAACTTGATGTGGTTGATGTTAGTGGTAGTAAAAGTGATGGGGAAGCAGCCGTTGGGACTAGTTTTAGGGGAGTGGTAGGGGAAGCAATTGAGAGAATCCAGACTATTGGTCAAGGGAGCCCACACCATTCAATTCACCCTGGGAGTCCCCTTCACTCTACGGCATTGTCCATGTGGTACATGATCCTGAAGAAAGCAGAATTGTTACCACTGCAATAATATAATATAATAATAATACCACCATGACCAGGAGCACAGATCAGCTGCCTGTTCCTGCTGCTAGTGCTGCCTGTCTGTCTTCTTCAGGTACCAAAAAAAACAAGTGTGACATTAGGGGACCCTCTGTCACATTTCTCATCACCCTCTCCAACCAGCATTAAGATGTCTGTAATAAAGCAGCAGCACATAGGGACTAGTGGTGGTAATGATGATGATGGTGGAGAAGCTGGGGTGGAAGAGACATTGATGGCCTTTTTAGCAGAATCTGAGAAGGAATGGGACAGGGATGAGGATGGGCATCACCACCACCACCAGCAGTGAGCTTTTGGAATATGCAACTGCTCTAATTCCTGCTGATGCTGAGTTACAAGGGCAGCAGGATACTGGGGAGCAGGCTAGTGTGCCACAGACCACCATGGACACAGTGGGAATGGGGTCAACAAGTAATGCGGGAATAGGACAGGTTTCACTTGCCAGCAGCAGCGTAGTCAAATGGCTGGAGTGGCCACAATACACATCCTAGGGACAAGGGCCCAAGGTTGGAGCTTTTGTTTGACTATTTTGAATGTCCTGCTCCAACCTTGACCAATCACTGATCTGCCTACCATTCCCCATGTTAGGCTATGGAAGATATTTGCATGCTTACTCCAGGGTTTCGAGTGTCCCAGCTTTAACCTCTTGCCCCGCCTCCGAACGTTCGATCCGGTGGTGTTGATCGCACACTGCGCCGGTCCCTGCCTACTGGTAATCAGTGAGTGTTTAAACCCTCAACCACAACAAGACAATAAACATAGACCATTTGACAGTACATGAACCACAGTCTATGAACATAAGTCTTTTCTCTAAGGTAATAGCTGGCCAGTTTGTATGACAGGGCACAACACAGAGTTCAGACAGTACAAAATGTCCACAGTCTTTGGCTAAATTGTCCTAGGGTCAGACAAGGGCTCAAGTAATGGGTAGGATCCGTTACACCCCCCAATACCAGTCAAGAAACCTCCCTATCACGGTGCCCGTGCTCCTTTGTTTGTGTTTTGCTGTCAGTTATCCTGTGTAATGCTCTTATTGGTTACCCTGTGTTGAGCCCGCCCAGTATGGCCTTTATATACTGGGCTCCTGCACCCACACGGTGCCCTTTCGTGGTGTTCCTGTACCAGTGCTGACTAACTGCTCAGAGTTCCCAGTGTACCGACTTGGCCTGCCTGACTACTCTTCAGTTCCTGCTCCTGTGTACCGACCCGTATTGCCTGACTACTCTTCAGTTCCTGCTTCTATGTATCGACCCGGACCGGCTGACGTTCCTGCTCCTGTGTACCGACCCGGACCGGCTGACATTCCTGCTCCTGTGTTCTGACCTGGCCTGGCTGACATTCCTGTTCCTGTGCACCGACCCGGCTTGATCAACGTTCCTGCTTCCTTTGTCCTTATCGCCTCGGCGACATTCTTACATCCGGTTACCATTGGCTTGTCCTCCGCCTCTGTTCCGGCAGGTTGCCAAGTGTTGTTTCAGTTACTGCTCCGGCAGAGCACCTCTGGCCTAGTCCTCCGCTACTGTCATACCAGTTGCAAGTGTTGCCTCCGTGATTGCTCTGGTAAAGTGCCATTGGCTTGTCCTCCGCTACTGCTCCGGCAGGTTGCCAGTGTTGTCTCAGTTACTGCTCCGACAGAGCACCTCTGGCTGAGTCCTCCATTACTGTTATATCGATTGCAAGTGTGTGCTTCCATGATTGCTCCGGTAAATTGTCATTGGCTTGTCCTCCATTACTGCTCCGGCAGGTTGCCAAGTGTTATCTCAGTTACTGCTCCTGCAGAGCGCCTCTGGTCTAGTCCTCCATTACTGTCATACCGGTTGCAAGTGTTGCCTTCGTGATTGCTCCGGTAGTGCTCATTCTGCCTCAGTTGGGCTGGCAGTTCACGTATGTTTGCTGACCTTGGCTTGTTAAAGTATCATTCCAGTACCTTCACACATGGGACTGTTACCATCATTGATGAACTTTAGCTCCTGTAGTGCCGGAATCCTGGGAACCTACTTCTCCTGCATGACCTGTGTCAGTATATACTGTCTGTACCTTCATGTTATGCTGGACCTGTGTGGGCATTGAATAATTTACCTGTCGTGTGTCTGTGCTATACTGTTGTATATTACAGGACCTGTGTGGGTTCTTACTCTATTGTCTTATTCAATAAAACTGTGTTTTTATCCTAACCACTGTGTCTGTGAGTCAAACAAACCGTTACACTCCCAAAACAAATTCCCTGTTCAACTGATTCTTTCCCCAGACTCCACCCACCAACACAGGAACCTTGACATCAACAGAGTGGCTATCATTTGGCTGGGGAGGTAATGATGAATGAGGCGGATTGGCAGAAGATATAGTGACCCTAGAAAGTGATGGTCATGGTCGAGCTAATTGTTTCACTCATCATGGAACTTCCAGTCTCTGTCTGGATTTCTCTACACTTCCTCCTCTTTGATCTTTTTCTCGCCTCATGTTGCCTTTCTGGTGAGTGAGGGGGTATAGAAACAGTGGTGCTTGATTTCTGTGGTGGGTGTTTGGCTTTAACATGTTTGACATAAATGTCATGGTGTCTGTGTTTCATGTGTGATATCAGGACGCTTGTGCCAAGGTGTGTTCTCTCCTTTCCTCTTCTCACTGACTTGTCACAAATTGTGCACAATGCCGTTGGTGATGACTGTACTGTGCCTGTCCCAATAGAAAAATAGTCCCACACCCATGACTTCAGGGGGGAGGGAACAGGTGGGGAAAAATGACCTCTTTCTTCTTGTCCTCCACATTCCCCTTCACTGTCTGTGGCAGCGGATAATGTTGCTGCTCTTGCCTCAGATTTAGCACTGCAACTAGGACCAGGAGTATTGCTGGTGCTGGCAAGTGGAAATTGTCCTAGTCCCGCATCACTTGATGACCCCGTTTACACTGTGTCCATGGGGGTCTGTTGCACACTAGCTTGCTCCTCAGCATCCTGCTGCCCTCGCATCTCAGCAGTTGCAGGAATTAGAGAAGTTGTAAATTCCTCAAATTCCAAAATCTCACTGCTAATGGTGGTGGTGGTGATGCCCATCCTCATCCCTGTCTCCCATTCCTTCTCAGTTTGGGCTAAAAAGGCCATCAATGTCTCTTCCACCCCAGCTTCTCCACCATCATCATCACCATCACCACCACTAGCCCCTACGTGCTGCTGCTGCTGCTGTATTAAAGACATCTCACTGCTGCTTGGAGGAGGTGACGAGCAATATAACAGAGGGTCCCATAATGTCATACTTGGCATTTTTGTAACCTGAAGAAAGCAGACTGGCAGCAGGCAAGACAGTTGATCTGTGCTCCTACTGGTGGTATTAATTCTGCACCTGTTCTCCCCCAACACCAACACATCTGACAACAGGCACAGCACTAGTGGCAGCAGGGACAGCATGTCTGGCAGCAGGCACAGCGATGGTGGTAGCAGTAGCATGGGCAGCACGTCTTACAGCAGGCACAGCACTAGTGGCAGCAGGGGCAGAATGTCTGGCAGCAGGTACAGCACTAATGACAGCAGGGCAGCATGTCTGGCAGCAGGGGCAACACATCTGGCAGCAGGTACAGCAATGGTGGCAGCAGGTTCAGAAATAGTGGTAGCAGGAGCAGCACATCTTGCAGCAGGCACTGGCAGCTGACCTGACCTGCTCTCACTATTACTACCCTTCTCTTCCTCCCTTGCCATTAATTTCCCCAAAATTCCTAGGGGTGATTTAGGGGGACTGGACAGTATTGGTTCTGTAGTGCTCACTTCCTCCTCCTCAGACTCAGTGGACACATAAGGGTCCTTCCAGTTCCTCCTTTTACTATTTTTAAAAATGCTCATAGTGATAGCAGTTACTATGAGCCTCTCCTGCCTCAATTTTTTCAAAACAATAACATCAGAACAGCACAGCACGTCTACCTCGCTCTGTAGCTGCTTCTATTGTGTTTCACTTCCGCAAATATGTTACATTATTATGATAGCGAAAACCACGCAAATCAATGGGCGGAAACTTTCTAGCCATTGAAAAACTGGCGTGGGATTTTGACCAATTGGCGAGAAACACAAAGATTTTAATCACAGTTTTAGAAGTGGATTTTTCTGTGAAAATCAGAAAAAAACGTGGTTTTTGTGGGATTTTTCGTGGGAACACGCCGAAAACTTTCATCCATCCCTACAAAACAACAGATAAGTTCATTAGGAATTCTGAATATGAATTTTGTTATTTCCTTGAGGTGGGAGATCAAGTTACGGTAAAAATGCTGCTGATAAATTCCTATCAGAGAGAAGCTGGTGAAGTCCTTGGGGAATCATTTTGGATCATTCAGTCACTAAGTTTTAAAGATTAAAAATAAAAATACAAGGAACATTTCAAAAGGAGGGTGTTAAATATTGAGAAGTGGTACAATGAGGATAAAAGCCAAATAAAGCGATACAGTTCCTGTCACATGACCCATGATAGAATCCAGGCCTATTATAGAGTTAGAACAGGATAAAAAAGGAAATGACACATTTGATGTCAGTCTTATTAGATTTGAACTTGATTATGTGAAGTACATGTGGATTGGTGGCTAACAATATATGAGCATCATCAACTGATGCACCAATTTATCACGAGCATACTAAAGACACCTTGGCAATGAAGAAAGAAAAGTGATTAACCAGGGGTCATGAAAACTAGTAAATAATGAATGTGTATACACAAGATGTTTAGAAAACAGCTGTATAATATTAATATTGTATTTTGTGTCATTTTTTTATCCAGTTCTCACTCCATTGTAGACCCTGGTTCCATCATGGATTCTGTTTCAAGACCTGTGTCATTTTATTTTCAAGTTGTTCTCATTCTCCTAATTCTTAACATTTAATACACCCATTTTGTAATGTTTCTTGATTCTTTTTTTAACTTTATCCCTGGAAACTCCAAATTATTCAACAGGCATTTCACCAGTGTACACATTCAATGTGGATTTTTCAGCAGCATTGTACAATAACAATCTCCTTTTTCTCTTAAGCCCAATATGGAACACAGGTACCACGGGATTGAGTCCCTCCTCCATGAGGGCAGGACACATTACATAAAGACAGGGTCTTTGGGGTAGAGACTCCCCCTGCCTACAAACTCCTCATCCATGTGTCCTGAGTTGCAGTCAGTTTTTCTTATGTTTTTATTGTTTTTTCCTTAGCTATAGGGCTGTAAAGGTGGGTTACCATCCCTAGCCTTCTCTGGAGTTGGGCTGCCCAGTTCATAGGTGTCTTATGGACCTTTCTTGCCCTGTGGAGGGTGGCTTTATGACAAGCAGTCCCTCATGACCGAGTCTATTGAAATTCTGCTCTCTTCTATGATTGTAACACAAAGACAGAAGATTGCTAAGGAACCCTGTGAGTGGCTTAGGGCTCAATCCAAATGTTGGCGTTAAAACCAACGTGAAGAAAAAAACTGCCTTCGCGAGTTAAGCAAGACCAGGTAACGTGAGTTCAAATCTTCCTTACCCAGAAAGGCTAACGAGCGATGACTAACAAAATACACGTTAACCTTAACCCTGCGTCAAATAGAAAATCTTACCTAAAAACACATGATAAAAATGTTACCTAGCACCACAGCCAATCACAGCACTCCATAGTAGAAAGTTCAGTCAGAAAATCCAAAATCGACGTCGACAGTTCTGAACAGCATTCTCTGTGCTTCCCTACCCAGCCCGTAGAGGAACACAGAGATGGCTTTCAGCACCATGGACAGCTTTGAATGCCATAGGGATGTGCACTGCTCACCCCTGTGGCATTCAAAGGTTTAAACAGAAATAGTACACCAAGCACTACACAATGCCCCCCGTCAACACCCCCCCTTAGTATGTCGACATATATTGCATATATTCGACATACTAACTCCATCCGATATTCACCTTATTAACTCACATATAGTAGTGGAACCTGTCTTTTATTTGACAATTAACCCTTTGAGTACCAGTGAGGTAGGAAAGCATTGCTTAGCATGTTTCCTACCCCTCTGGTGCCCAAAGGGTTAATAGGCAAGGTATGGACTACATACCTTGCCTGTATATATGTGTGTGTGTTTTAACTTTTTTATTAAAAGACTATTATTAAACATATCTTTAGTTAGATCTCATTCATTTTTAATGCCCTACCTCCTGTGTCCCATTGCTTTTTGTACTTTTGCTCCACTCTCCTTCAAACGAAGAGTCTAGCAAAAGTACTAATAGCAATGGGACACAGGAGGTAGAACATTATAAATGAATGTGATCTAAGTAAAAATACAATTGAGGAAGCAGCCTGCACTCTGACTGCAGTGCTTCCCTCATCTTAATTCATTAAAGTGCCATTGCTGTGGGTGGCTGGGAAGCCCCCAGCATAAAAAAGGCTGGGGACAAGAGAGGCATTGGAGGAAGCGGATGGAGGGGAGAGAGACATCGGAGGAAGCGGGTGGCAAGCTTGTATTTTCTACCCGCTTCCTCCGATACCTCTCTCCCCTCCTCACTCGTCGACATGGACTTGCACACTGAACGACTTCTTGCATGCAGGGGACAATGTCTACATTCCTTAGTGATAAGCGCTGGTACCAACGGCCTGCCATCAATGGCTTCGATAGCCAAGGGAGATTCCTTCTCAATCAGTGGAATATTGTGTAACTCGGCAAATGAGCTGTCCATAAAGTACCTAGCTGCGCCAGAATCCACTAAAGCCAGAACCTCCACCGAGAGCTTTGCCCAGGAAATCACGGTCTGTGTAGTAGGCTTTTGGTTAGCCGGATCTAGGGACCACTGAACACCACCTAGGGCCTGTCCCCCAAGGTACCCTAGGCGCTTTCGTTTCCCAGCCATGTAGGACAGGAACGCAACAAATGCCCAGCTTGGAAACAATACAGACAGAGGCCCTGTCTGCGGCAATGAGCCCTTTCTTCTTTGGTCAACCTAGTGAACCCTAACTGCATTGGTTCATTGTTCTCACAGTTACGCTCAGGAGGCATGGGAGGTGAGAGAGGCATTGGTGGGAAACTTTGTCTTGCCCGTCCCAATTCTCTAGCCCGAAGACTACGGTCCTTAGCCACCATTCTTTTCCTAATGTGGGAATCGATTAATAGTGAATAATCAATAAATTCATCCAGATCACTCAGCAAATCACTGGCTGCTGTTTCATCTTTAGTGCAGTCACAGAGACCTTGAGCAAATGCCGCCACGAGCGCCTCATTGGTCCAAGCCACCTCCGCTGCCAATGTGCAAAATTCAATAGTGTATCCTGCAACAGTACGGAACCTTTGCTGGATCTCCAATAATCTTTTGGCAGCAGAGGCGGCTCTTCCTGGGATTTCAAATACTCTACAAAATGCTCTTAAGAACTCACTGAAGTCCTTGGTACATAGTTTTGCTGCCTCTCACAAGGGATTTGCCCACGCCAGTGCTCTGCCCGTTAGCAAAGAAATCATGAGACCGACCTTACTTCGATCACTGGTAAAGGCTTGAGGAGTTAACTCTAGGAATATCTCCACTTGGTTTATGAACCCTCTGCATAGGGTAGGTTCACCGTCGTACCTTAGAGGTAATGGAGCAGTAGCAGTTAACCCTGTGTTCAAGTTCGCTTGCATCACGGATTGAGCTCCCGGTGTTGTAACTGAGGGGACCACGAGGCCTGTACAGGTTTATCCAAGTGAGCGGTACGCTCTAATATAGTTTGTACGGCCAGAGCCAGCTGGTCCATACGCTGCTCATGTAAATCCATCCTCCACTGGATACTTTATTCAGTACCATCACCTGTACCATCTGAGGTCATGGCCCTTTCGTACTGTAACGGTTTGCAGTACACTCAGAGGCAGGCTGCTTGGTAAAACACAGTTTTATTGAAACCAGACAGAATAAAGTAACCCTCGCGGGTCCAGTAATAGTAAGCAAGAAATACTGACACAGGACAGGTTACAGAGTAAACATAAACCCACACGGGTCCAGTACATATATCTGAGAACAAAATATATATTACTGACACAGGTCAGGTTATAGTTCGTGTGAATCAGTGAGACAACAATAGGAGGGTGCTACTAGGCCGGAAGGCAGATAGGCCCTAATAGCGGAAGGCCCAAGGAACACTCTCTACGCAGAGAGTGATACAATAGTGATATAGTCACAATGGGTGAGCAAGACCCTGGAGGGATAACGGACTACCGGACAACACGGAATCACTGTAACCGGAGGCACAGTGTATCACCAAACCGAATCAGCAGGAACTGTGACCCACAGATAACCACACCTGGCCGCAAGGGTTAATAAACACTCAGGCTCAAAGGCAACTGCCAGGTGGAAATGACGAGCTGAGGCACCCAGGAGACAAACTTCAGTACAGTGCAGTGACAAGCCAAGCGTACAGTGATAACCACACCAGACTGGAAGGGTTAACAACCCTCAGACTTGATGGCAACTGCCAGGTGGAAAAGATGAACTGAGGCGCCCAGGAGACCAACCTCAGTGGGAGAGCGGTAACAAGCCAAGCGTACAGTGTGCAACCGGGAATCGCTATTACCCGGTAAATGGAGGTCAAAGGCACACAAGCGTAATAGGGTCACAGTAGATGAACGGTAGAGCAGTAGGCGAGTAAGTGGACCAGGCCTGAGGGATACATGGAGCAGGAATCTCAGCCAATCCGGGTCGATACACAGGGCAGGAACGTCAGCCAGGCCGGGTCGGTACACGGAGCAGGAACGTCAGCAAATCCGGGTCGGTACACAGATCAGGAATGTCAGCCAGGCCGGATCGGTACACGGAGCAGGAACGTAATCAGGCCGAGTAGTCAGGCAGTCCGGGTCATACACAGGATTCACACAATATAGACAGCAAGCACTTAGCAATGGGAACACCACGAAAGGGCCCTGCGGAAGTGACAGAGCGCAGTACTTAAAGGCTAACACTGGGTGGAGCAACATCAGATTAGCTAGTCAAACAGGCATCAGGAACCACATAGTCAAAATGTCGCCAGCAATACACGGGCACCGTGATACTGTGTCAAAGGCAGCTGACAGGTCCAAGAGAATGAGTAGGGAGTCGTGGCCTTTTGACTTGGCAGAGAGAAAGTCATTGGCCACTTTAGTGAAGGCAGTCTCGGTGGAGTGATGAGGACAGAATCCAGATTGCAAGGGATCTAGCAGGGAATGGGAGCAGAGGAATTTAGTGACCTGGTTATATACGAGACGTTCAAGGAGTTTGGAGGCGAACGTGAGTAGGGAAATGGACCGGTAGTTTGACAGTGAGTTTGAGTCCAGGGAGGGTTCCTTTAGAATGGGTGTGATTAGTGCATGTTTGAAAGAGGATGGGAAGGTGCCAATTGATAGAGAGAAGTTGAGTAAGGGGTGGCGTTAGTAGAGGTGAAAGTTCTTGAGTGAGTTGAGATGGGATTGGGTCAAGAGGGCATGTGGTTAGGTTTGAGCGACTGAGGAGAAGGGAAATTTCATCCTCGGTGACTGGTGAGAAGGAGCTTAGTGAGTGTGTGGGGAATTTGGTAGGGCTAGGTTGGCTGGGTGGAAGTGATGAGATATCATGTCTGAAGGAGTCGATCTTGTCCATGAAGTGAAGATCTTGGGCGGAGAAATTGGTGGCAGGGGTTTGCATTGGGGGGCGTAGAAGTGACTTGAAGGTTGAGAAAAGGTGTTTTGGGTTTGAAGAAAGATTAGAAATTAGAGAGGAGAAGTATGACTGTTTGGCCAGGGAGAGTGCAGAGCTATAAGAACGTAGAATGAATTTGTAATGTATGAAGTCAGCTGTGGAGTGCGATTTCCTCCAGTGCCTTTCGGCAGTGCGTGAGCACCTTTGGAGGTATCTCGTTTGTCTTGTGTGCCAGGGTTGTAGTGGGGTTGTGCAGGGGTGACGTGGAGTTGCAGGTGCAGCTGTGTCAAGGGCTGTTGTGAGAGTGCTGTTGTAGTGAGCAGTAGTTTGTTCTGGGCAAGCAAGTGTGAGGATGGGGTTGAGAAGAGGTTGCAGGGAAGTTGAAAATTGTTGCAGATCAAGGGTATGCAGATTTCTCTGCATGCTCTTGATCCCGGTGAAGGGGATGAATTACGTGGTATGATGAGGTTTCCAGTGAGGAAGTAGTGGTCAGTGAGGGGATAGGGAGCATTAGAAAAATTAGAGACCAAGCAGAGGTTAAGGAAGACCAAGTCAAGAAAGTGACCGTCACTGTGTGTGGGAGTGCAGGTCCATTGTGATAGGCCAAAGGAGGTTGTTAAATAAAGGAGGTTGTTCAACAGGGATGTTGAAGTCTCCCAGGATGAGATTGGGGACGTCAGAGGACATGAAATGAGGGAGCCAGGAAGCGAAGTGGTCAAGAAATTGTACAGTAGGACCAGGTGGTCTGTATATGAAGGGAGAGAAGAGGCGAATTGTGTGAGTTTCAAAGGTAGGGAAGGAGAGAGAGCGGACAGTGGGGATTATCTGAAAAGTATGGTTAGGGGACAAAAGGATGCCCACTCCAACCCCCTTACTGTTGCCAGGACTAGGTGTGTGGGTGAAGTGCAGGCCGCCATGTGAGAGTGCAGCTGTGGAGGCAGTGTCTGATGATGTGAGCCAGGTTTCAGAGATGGCTAGGTGGTTTAAGGAGTGATAAATAAATAGGTCATGAACAGCTGTTAGTTTGTTACACACAGAGCGGGTGTTCCAGTGACCAAAGCAAAAAGGGGGGAGGAGGTTAGGTGACGTGGTACAGTTATTAGGTTGTGGATGTTGCATGTTTGAGTGGGTGTTGGTTTACAGGAAAGAATGGAACGGGGGCCTGGGTTAGGTGATATGTCACCTGCAGCAAGCAGGAGGAGAAGGGACAGGGAAGTAAGATGGGAGTGAGATTTGAAGCAGTAGGACTTTTTGGCAGCACTTGAAGGAGATGGTAGTGATAGGGGCTGAAGGAATGAGAAAAGTTCATGGGCGCAGAGACTTGGTGAGGGAAGAAGTGATTGTGCAATGTAGATGGAGTGACACTTAATGTGGACACAGGAGGAGGAGAGTCTAAAGCAGGAGAGAATGGCAATGAAAAAGCAAGGAGCCAAATTGGCCATAGTGGGGTTAATGTGTGGGGAGAAAATGGAGTTTAAGCAACAGATTGTAGTCCAGGGGAGTGCGGGTGACTAGGCATTCAAGGGTCAATCCAGGGTGCAGGGGTGTAGGTGACAGGGAGGATGAGGAGGGTCAGTTGCAGAGTTGTGAACTATTTGATGAGGGTAGGAGTTAATGTAGGGTTAAATGAAGTAGTCCATTGATGATCAGTAGAAGTAGATGTAGTGGTTAATGCTGGTTGGAGAAGAATCAGAGTTTTTTCACTTCAGCGGTTAGGTGGTTAACTGTGCTGTTTGCAAAGTCAGTCCTGGTAATTCTGCTTACTTGCATCAGGTGTTCAGCAGTTTTTAATAGAAGGTGTAGTGTTAGTGTTTTTTTAGATAGATGTTTCCAAGCTCTGAATCCAGTGTGAGTTGTTCTTTTGTAGATAGCAGGCTGTTCTCAGTCTATCTTCTGTCCAACTCAGTCTAACTCTCTTATGGAGACTTGAGAACCAGGACTTTGGAACCAGGCACACTACAGCAGGCACACTGCTACGTTAGAGCCCTTATATAGGGAAACCCATGCCATGTCTGTTTATACAGCTGAAGCCAGTTCAAGCAAATTAGAACATCAGACAGAGAGAGAGCAATCCACACTGACTCACGCCTGCAGTCAGTATAAGCGGTCCTAGAGATCTCCCACAGGAAAGAGCAACAAGAGAGACTCTCACTGACTCATGCCTGCAGTCAGTATAAGCAGTCCTAGAGATCTCCTACAGGATAGACAACAAGGGAGATTCTCACTGACTCACGCCTGCAGTAAGTATAAACGGTAACGACCCTCCTGGGGGGGGGGGAGACAGAGCAAATGGTCAGCCAGAGCCGATGGTCAAGACCAAGCGGGTAGTCAGACAAGCCAGGGGTCAATATCAGAGCGGATAGTCAGCCAGAGCCACAGGTCTGCACCAGATTGGGTATCGACTATGCCTGGAGGCAACACAAGAGGATAGTCAGAAAGAGCCACAGGTCAGCACCAGGTTGGATGGTCAGACAAGCCTAGGTCATATACAGAGTGGGTAGTCAGCCAGAGCCGCAGGTCCGCACCAGATTGCTTATCTGCTATGCCAGGGAGCACACAGAGAGGATAGTCAGACAGAGCCACAGATCAGCACCAGAACGGATAGTCAGAGAAACCAAGTCATACATGGAGCAACGCACAAGCTGAGAAACTGCACTGGACAACAATGTAAGGGCGAATCAACAAGGTATTCACAACCCTTAAGTACCCTGCCAGGAAGTGGTAGAGAGGAGTTACCTGTTGACCCAAGGTATAAAGATGAGCTGTGTCATTTCTACTGACGCGCACCTAATAATGTTGCATCGAGCGGAGGAGTTGCGTCAGATACTGCATCACCTGAACCAGCCGCATCGCAAAGGAAGAGGACATGGCCGGCCATGAGGGGAACAAGATGGGACAAGGCCACAGGCAGAGAGGGACATGGCTAGTGACGCCAGAGCACCAGTCCTGAACCCCGCACCCCAGCAGTGTCCAGCCAAATGACGCAGGCCGAGGTAAGGCACTGTGACAACAGGTCCCTGTGGCAGCTGTGGCTAGGAGGGATCCGGTTGCGAAAGCTGAGGTGCTGCTGCCTGATCTGGTCCTCCGGGTAGAGATGGCCTTCTAGCTGGATCGCCAGACAAAGTATCCGCAGGTGCAACAGCCGGAAAATATGCAGGTGTGAAAGGGGAATCATGGGGCTCCCTAGCCTTCGCATACCCCCTCCTCGGATGTTTTTGCAGGTATTGCAATGGAAACATAATGCTAGTAATCTGTATCTAAGTGGACTCACTGTAAACACTCAAGGTTCAAGGTTGGGGGATGGCCATTTGAGACAGTAGTGGGGTGTTGGACAGGCTTTGTCATTGGGTACAAAGGGCCCTATGGGAATGAGGGTGTTGTCCAGGTGAGTGTATGTCAGTGTAATTGCTGATACATGTCAGGTGCATGTTTGCATTGTCCGGAGCTCCTGTCCAGTGCACCTTGGTTCTCCATTGGCTAGTGATCTTGCACAGCCAGGCTTAGGTTGCTTAGCGATTGACAGGTGTACATATTGTGTTGTGTGGACATACATCTTGGTATGTGTTAACCCCTGTTGTGCCGGGTATCATGCCACAGATTGTTTGACATTGATTTGAAAACCCCTTGTTCCTCAGGGGATTGATGGGTTAATGTTGATTGTCTAGGACTTGTGTGGTGCTTCCCTGGCAATTCAGGGGTTATTTTTGCCTTTTTTGTCATTGTTCTATGTCCTAAGTGTTGTATGATCTGTTTGTTCCCCCAGATCCCAACTGATGATGTAGTGGGACTGGACATCATTGAGTCTGGGGGAATCAGGCCTACTAGACTCTTCCATGCTGGTTGCGATCACTTCCTCCACTGACTCACTGGATGTATCACGGTCCATCCAGCTCCTCCTTTTCTTTTTCAGATGAGTGCTCACACTGTATCACGGTGCCCGTGATTGCTGGCTTTTGCTGTCAGTCAGGTGTGTGTACTCTCCATTGGCCGCCTGTCTATTGCCCGCCCAGTATTGCCTATATAGACTGGGCTGAGGCACACTTTGATTGCCCTTTCATGGTGTCTCTATGTCAGTAGTCACCTGCCTTGTACTCTTGGGCCTGTTCTGCTCAGTTACCAGTGTCAGCGATTCATCCAGACACCTTTGTCACTCCTGTGTGTTCCTGCCTCCATTCCTGATACGGATGGGTTGACGCTCCAGCTTCCGTTCCTGTTCCAGTGTTGCTGTTGTTCCTGCTCCGTTCCTGACCTGGGTTGGTCATCCTGCTGTTCCAGTATTGTCCTGGCCTGTCTCTCGTTCCTGCTCCTGATCCTGGCTGTCATCTGTCATCTACATTGGTTGTCTGGGCGACATTCTGATCACTGGTTTACTCCAATACACCGGTTGCTGTTGCCTCCATTACTGAACCGGTAGGGCATTTCCGTTGTCCAGTACGCGGTATTGGTTTACTCCATACACCAGTTGCTGTTGCCTCCATTACTGAACCGGTAGGGCATTTCCGTTGTCCAGTATGCGGTACTGGTTTACTCCATACGTCGGTTGCTGTTGCCTCCATTACTGAACCGGTTGGGTGTTACTGCTGTCCAGTACGCGGTACTGGTTTACTCCAATACACCGGTTGCTGTTGCCTCCATTATTGAACTGGTAGGGCGAAACTGTTGTCCAGTATGCGGTACTGGTTTACTCCAATACATCGGTTGCTGTTGCCTCCATTACTGAACCGGTTGGGCGTTCCTGTTGTCCAGTACGTTATACTGGTTTGCTCCACTGTACCATCTTTGCTGATTCTTCCATCTATCCAGCACTAGTGGAGCTGTCCTTCAGTCATTTGGGCTGCCTTGCCCGGTATATTGGCAAGGCCGGTAGAGCCACATGCTGTTTGTCGTGCCATTCTCCAGGCTGCCTTGCCAAGGCCAGTAGAGCCTTATTCCTTCATTTGTGTCATTTTCCAGGCTGCCTTGCCAGGTATATTGGCAGGGCCGGTAGAGCCTCGGTCATATTGTTGTTCCATACCATATGCTGCCTTGCCCGGTATATTGGCAGGGCCGGTAGAGCCTCAGTCATATTGTTGTTCCATACCATAGGCTGCCTTGCCCGGTATATTGGCAAGGCCGGTAGAGCCTACAATACTGTATCTTGTAAAATCTACTGTTCGAACCTATTTTGTGCAAGTGATATATATGTATGTTCATTACCCGTAAGGGTTCCCATTAAACTTTTCAATAGTTTGATTTTTATCTTACTCTGTGTCTGAGAGTCTAAACAAACCGTGACACACTGTTAGCCAACAGTCTGAGCTTCTATTGCCTTTATTTTGCTAAATAAATAGCTACAAAATCACCTAGCACTTTCTCCAGCTCTCTAACTGTTTCGTTTTCTGTTTCACTTCCTGGAAACATCACGTTGTAAGGACCTATGATGTGTCAGGACCGTCATGGGTAAACTTGCATTAAGGACCCATGACAGTGCTGACACATCATGGCATTCAGGGATCCCCTTGCAACTGCACTCCGCTCAAGGAAAGCTGAATCCATTTCTGAATCCATTCTGAATCCATTTCTCACCAAAAAAAAAAAACTCCATGGTCCTTAACAGCCGGCCGCAGGGACGGTCGTTAAGGGGTTTGTTAAGGGTGGAATTGCAGGCAAAAAATTGGAAAAGCATGTGGTTTTTGTGGAATTTCTCACTGCAACACAATGGGACCTTTCCCTCACCCATACTCAGGGCTGAGCCCCAATTATATATGAATAAGGTGACACAAGCATAGGTACAAGAAAGATATTGTAACGGGAACACAGGATGCCGAGTTGTCTTTGGCTGTCGTGCCATGCTTCTGCCTCCAGAAGGCTGCTACAAGTGGGTAGTCAGGCCAGTGATTTTGGGTTGCTGCATGGAAGACTGGAAACCAGGGTCCTTCAATCGGGTCAAAGGGGACCATTTAGACCATTCAGAAATGAAAACACAAGACACAGTTCTAGTCCAAAAATACTACACTTTATTGAAGGCATAGAGACATTTTATAGCGAAACCAAAGATAATACACAATGGTAGTATAGACAGGGGACAAAATAGGACAATACAGGGGAGTGAAACATAGTGCAATGGGCACAATAGTATGGTAAACCGGGGACAAAGGGACAGTATACAGTGCGTGGAACTTTACATAATTAAATCTTGCCACTACAATTCTCAACCAATGGGAATCGGAGTCACAAGAGACAATCGACCAATCAGGACCTGGGCCATTGTTCTCCATAGGAGATTTAATTACCCAGGTTTTACACATAACTCATTCACTTCACTCAGGCTTCTCAACCAGTAGGAAGCAGAGCCACAAGCTGGAGACAGATGGTGACCAATCAGAAGGTCGCCTACATCCACCACACAATAGCGTACGTTTTAACAGGGAATTGTAGGCGGCCAATAGGGGAACCGTCTACACCTTACAGTACAGTAGGCAGCCATTTCAACTGAGGGTCGACAATCCTCTTGCGGCCGGCCTCCATGACTTCAGTCTTTTAGTTATTTGTGGTGGGCGTTCACAAATGCCCCCTGCCTTTCAATATAGTGCCCCAAGTAACTGTCACAATTTCTTTTCATCGGCATTTCACTGGCACTATAGAAACAGACCACGGTCCTTTACAGATCTGTATTATGTATGTATGTATATAGGTAGCAAATGTTATTATACTTTTCTCGCAATTCTCCAAATAGTGCAATTTTCAGAATAGAAAGAATCTCAGAAAACCAATAATACTCTACCATGAATCTGTATGGAAGCATGCTGTATGCCATTGGTCACACAATTATATTGTTTGCACAGATATAAGTTCATACTATGAAGATGATGGCTTATACATGGAGCTAAGCTAGATCCATTGAGCCACTGGTTATCAGTCAGTGGCAGCCCCTCCATTAAATGATAAAATAGTCTCTACTTCACACTTGCAGGAGAGGAGTAAGTGGTTTATGTTACCTCCTTACATGTTTTATCCCTTTGGCTTCTATGTGTAGGAAACATCTGTATCAGTCAAGGGTTTAAATTCCATTTTTTTAATAATGTAAGTGCACTACAAATATGAGGAAAAAATGACATGTAGCTGAGACGATGATTGTGTACTGGTTGCTGTACTTTTATAATGCTTTGAGTGCCACAGAGGTGTGCAATGTACATCCCTATGGCATTCAGAGAGTTAAGGGAGTGATGCTGTTTATGGTGCGGTGAGGACCCTCTCCACTCCCCCACTGAACAAGTGGGAAATCAGAGAGGATGTTCTCAGATTTCAGGGTTTGTATGCTACTGGCTATGTGTAAGGGAGGCATACAAGGGGGAGGGTTGTTGAACTCAGACAATGAGTAAGGGATTTACACATCACCAGGAGTTCAACAACCCCCCCTTGTATCCCTAATTGTTAGTGAATATGGTGATGTGTGTCTACATCGCCATGGTGATGTGCTCCCCAAACATTTCCAGACACACATTGCCACATCGAACTTTAATATATTTTCCCCAACAAGTCTGGATGAATGATTAAAGGGATAGTAATACTTCATTTTATCTTTATTTGATAAAAAAAAACATGAAGAATGATATGTCTTATCTCTCAAACCTTTATGGTTTGAGAGATATTCACAAGCAAAGTTTCACCTCCCGCCCCTTTTACCTAGTGTAAGCCCTCTCTTCTCAGATGTGGAATGCAGTCCATAGACCAGATAGATAAGAGCAGGGGACAATCTTCTTCCTATGAGAACAATGAAAGCCCTGCCCCCCTTGACAAATTTTTCAGGTTTTTGCCTTATCTTAATTGAAGATTGTCCCTCTCTGCAGTCTACCTGGGCACCTCCCTTCTGCTTTGGATGAGCAGTGTTACATCAGTAAAAGGGGTGGGAGTGGGATACTTTATCATTGCATTACTCTTGAACTACAACTCTGACAGTATTGAAATAACACTCTCCAAAGCCCAAATACTATGATGATTAATTGGAGTTGCTTTTATTATGAATCATTACTACCCCTTTAATGGAGAGAAACTATAAGATATGCTATTATATGATACTGATATATTTTAAAAAAGTTAATCGCAGAAGCTAGAATTGTGCCAGCAGTACTGGTGTTTGTTGAGGAAATCATCGCATGATGTAGTTTGGCTGTATGTACAGAGAATCTTAAGACTCCAGCAAAATACACAAAATGGACATTCCTAAAGCTACAGTATATCATGACATTGCTTGAAATATGATAATGTGAGAAAGTTTAGAATGTAAATTATTTATCTTACAACACAAAGTATAAGATAAAAATGATGATATTTTTATTATGTTGTTCCTTTAATAAGACTGGAGTTCTGACTGAAACACTTCCCACATTCAGAAAATGCTACTGATTTATCTTCAGTATGAGTTCTCAATACCTAATCAACTATGGTCCTTATGGTGATGGCTAAAGAGGTGCAGGTTTGGTGCAAACCATCTGCATCATAAGGAGAAATAAAATAACCCATTGATTTGAATGGAGCTTTTAACCCATGAAATGCTAGAGGTCTCTACTGCTAAATGAATACAGTTGGAGTTTAAAGACCAGATTAAAGCAGCTCCGTTTAAAGCTATGGACAGTTAATGTATTTAATTGTCCCCTGCAGGGTGATTGATAAAGTACAAATCTACATACCGTAAAATCTCGCATATAATACACACAATTTTGCCCCTCTTCACCTTATGTGAAGTCGGGGGTGTATATTATACACGAGACAAAAGCTAGTGTATTAAAAAAATGCCCTTTTCCATCGCTTATGTGACCGGTGAAAACAAGGGTGCGTATTATACATAGGCACTCTTGTTTTCCCCTTTAATCTTGGGTATAATGTACATCTGCATATTATACACAGGTGCGTATTATACTTGAGATTTTACGGTATATTTTGCTTCCTGTATAAGGTGCTAAACAACGTATACATGGCTTCTCTTCTGTGCTTTTCCCTGTATTTTCAACAAAATTCATGAAAAGGACATTCACATTCATAGCATATAGATCAGAGGGTGTCCAACCTGAGGCCCTCCAGCTGTTGTGGACTACAACTCCTATCATCCCGTGACAACCATTCTTATTGGAGTCCACAACAGCTGGTGGACCTGAGGTTTGACACACCTGATATAGGTTGCTTCTGTCAAGTGAGTCTTATGATGTTTAACAGATTGGTGATGTGAATGGAACACTTTTCCTACTCTGAGACTAAAAATGGTTTCTCTTCTGTGGAAGTTCTCTGATCAGTAAAAAGATGTCTTGGACCTGAAAAATTGCCAACCATCTGAATATGCAAGTGGTTTCTTTCCAATATGTGTTTTCAGATGAGTAACAAGAGTAATGTGTGGCTGAAACATTTCTCACATTCAGAACATGAATATCGCTTCTCCCCTGTGTGAATTCTTTGATGTGTAGCAACAGTTGAAAGGTGGCTAAAACATTACCTACATTCAGAAGATTAAAATGGTTTCTCTACAGTGTTTGTTCTCTGATAAGTAAGAAGATTTATTCTGTCTCTAAAACTTTTCCCAAATTCAGAACATTCCAACAGTCTGTTTCCTGTGTGAGTTCTCCGATGAGTAACAAGATTTGTTCTGTCTCTAAAACATTTCTCACATTCAGAACATGAATATGGTGTGAGTTATCTGATGAGCATCAAGATCTGTTCTTTTGTTGAAACATTTCTCACATTCAGAACATGAATATGGTGTGAGTTATCTGATGAGCATCAAGATCTGTTCTTTTGTTGAAACATTTCCCACATTCAGAACATGAATATGATTTCTCACCTGTGTGAATTCTGTGATGTTTAGAAAGAGATGCACTTTGACTAAAACATTTCCCACATTGAGAACATGAATATGGTTTCTCTCCAGTGTGAGTTCTTTGATGAGCAAGAAGATTTGTGCTTTTGCTGAAACATTTTCCACATTCAGAACATGAATATGATTTCTCTCCAGTGTGAGTTCTATGATGAGTAACAAGATTTGTTCTGTCTCTAAAACTTTTCCCACATTCAGCACATGAATATGGTTTCTCTCCAGTGTGAGTTCTCTGATGAGCAACAAGATTTGTTCTTTGCCTGAAACATTTCCCACACTCAGAACATGAATATGGTTTCTCTCCAGTGTGAGTTCTCTTATGAGCAACAAGATTTGTGCTTTGCCTGAAACATTTCCCACACTCAGAACATGAATATGGCTTCTCTCCAGTGTGAGTTCTATTATGAGCAACAAGATCTGTGCTTTTGCTGAAACATTTTCCACATTCAGAACATGAAAATGGTTTTTCCCCTGTGTGACTTCTCTGATGTGTGGCAAGAGTTGTGCTGCGGCTAAAACATTTCCCACATTCAGAACATGAATATGGTTTCTCTCCAGTGTGAGTTCTCTGATGTCTAGCAAGACTTGTGCTGAGACTGAAACATTTCCCACATTCAGAACATGAATATGGTTTCTCTCCAGTGTGTGTTCTCTGATGAGAAACAAGATTTGCTCTGTCTCTAAAACTTTTCCCACATTCCGGACATTGCAACTGTCTGTCTCCTGTATGAGTTCTCTGAAGAGTAACAATGTTTGTGCTGCAGCTGAAGAATTTCCCACATTCAGAAAATGAATTTGGTTTCTCTCCAGTGTGAGTTGTCTGATACCTAGCAAGACTTGGGTTAAGACTGAAACTTTTCTCACATTTAGAACATGAATTTGGTTTCTCCCAGTGTGTGCTGAAAGATTTCCCACAATCAGAAAGTGGAAATGAGTTTTCTTCAGTGTGAATTCTTTGATGTGTAACATGATGAGTGTTCTTGCTATTATTCTTGCCATTGCTTTGCTCTTCAATATAACTAGATGTTGCCTGTGCATGTTTTCTGTGTGTATAAATTTCAGTCTCACAGAGATTTCCTCCTGTACATACAGTTGGTTCCTTTGGCATGTTTCTTTCACATCTTGCTTGATTCCTCTTATTTGGTTGCATGGCTAGTTTTCACAATAATTTACACTTAAGCAGTCTGGAGAGAGTATAGGAGTATGCTCACAGAAAAATCTGTAGGAAAGAAAGTAAGTCAAATTAGATTATTCTCCATGACAACAATTGTAGATTATCAAATTACATACATTTCATCAAGTGCTGGTCTTGTTTTATTTACCTGTAATGTACTTCTAAAGAGTATAACATAACAACACTAAGTGGGCATAAGTAGCCCTTGGTTCCTGAAGGGCTTGTGTTAGGCCCTAAAGATGACTATCATGGATAGAACTATTATGTGTGTTCAAAGCAACAGACACATTGACTAAAATGTCTGAATATGGCTTTTGTGATTCGCTTGTGGTTGGATATCAAGTTATGGTAAAAAATACTACTGATTACACTCAGCGTGATACTTGTAAACTGATAAAGTATTTGTGGAATAATCTTAAAGCAATGTATTTGTGGAATACTTTCAGAGCATTTATTCCATATATTTTAAAGATAAAAATAAAAAAGAAGCATTTCAGAAGGGAAGATGTTATATTGTGAGCAATGGTGCAATTAGAATAAAAGTAAAAGAAGATGATGCAGTTCTTGTCACAGAACCCATGATATAACCAGGGCCTAGAATGGAATGAGAAAAGAATAAAAAAGAAAATTTGATGTCAATTTCAACAGATTTGTACTTGATTGTGTGAAGTACATGTAGATTGGTGATGTTAGCAATGTACAAACAGGTTGAACTAATTCACCAATTTATCCCACACATAAGGACATCTTGATATTGAAGAAAGATAAGTCACAGTGATTAACAAGGGGTTATGTAAACTAGGACTAATGACTGGATGTAAATGAGATGTTCCTCTTTAGAGACACGTTGTATAGTATTTCTATTTTATTTAGACTTCCCGAGTCCCTAGAGATACGAATAGATCACCATTTAATTTTGTTACTTTTTCAAATAAAGTTATATACATTCAGATTTGGTAAGATACAGAGGATGAAGTTTTATAACAAACAATACATTAAGTGAAATGTAGCCAGATTAGTCATATAAACTATTTATAAATGATTATCTAGATTTTGGATGATTCCTATCAGGTTGTACTATTTCTGGTTGGGGAATCTTAGTGTGTGATTGAATAAAGTAATCTTGTATTTCTTTTTGGGTTTATCAGTCACATTTAAGTCATTTTAATAATTAACACCTTGAATGTCAAAGAAGTTATACATTCAGTACTACCCTGGCACAGACTGAGTTATGTGATCTGTATCTCATTAGGACCTAAGAATTTGTCTGCAAATCTGGAGCAAACCCAAATTTAGGGAATAAATTAAAACTACCTTTGATTCAAAAGGTGCAAATCTGGAGCAAACCAATAGCAGTATAGAGAGTAAATAAAAACTGACTTTGATTCAAAAGGTGCAAATCTGGAGCAAATCAATAGACCTATAGGGAATCAATGAAAACTGCCTTTGATTCAAAAGGTGCAAATCTGGAGCAAACCAATAGCACTATACGGAATCATTGAAAACTGCCTTTGATTCAAATTGGGCTTTCAAACCCCATGAATCCTAGAGAGGTCCACAAATGATTGCAAAGCAATGCACTGAGATGACTCTATTGTTCAAGGGGTTGCTTGCAAGAATCCATTTAAATCAAACTGGTACTGTAATGTTACTTTAAATGTGTTTCTTATATCTCAAGAATTAGAAAACTTTGGCTTCCTGAATAAGGCCTTGGGGTGGTATGTAAGAACATGGAGCATTAGATATTTTTCAAAACCATAAATGACTATGTTATTAGCAGTCAATCGTGTTTTGATGCAACAAACATACTAACGCCTTTATGATGCTTATCACATGCAGCTAAATTAACAGCACCCTTAGCCAGATACATATAAATGAGGGCTAAGTGTTTTGCTAATTAGGCTTAGTCGCTAATTCTCGTACAAAATGGACGTATTATCCATGCCCACTTTTTTGATGTGTAGTCAATAACAAAAGAACAAATGTTTGCTAATTCACATAAAACATGCAAAATTCAGTACCATTTTGGCACTAAGAATTTTTCCATCAAAACTACATTGTAAAAAGCCAATGCTCCACTCTGAGTGCCAGAGGGGTATCCAGTGCATTGCTTTGCAATGTGTTGGATACTTTACTTGAAGGGATGGGTGAAATATTTCTCCTAAAAAGTGAAACAGATGAAAAATGTCACTTCTCACTAAGTGGGACACTTCTTGTGAAAAGTGTTGATTTACTGCTTTTTTTGGCGCCTATCTCATTGCATTGAAATCAATGGTAACACTGAATGTGCCCCTCACATGGAAAGTCTGCCTTCTTTTCCTGCAGGAATAATATAAAAGAGGCATCAGGTTCCTGTAGTGAATCATTCTGTGTTTGTGAGAGATAGAGAAATCAGCACAATTTTTTAGTCAAGAGAAAGGAGATTTAACCCAGTACCCCAAACTCTTGTGTGAATGAGAAGAGACAGGCATCTGTGATCCAAGTTCCTTTCTGCTGGCTGTTTGTGTTAGGGGAGTCTGGAGTGTGTGATTGGAGAAAGGAAATTCACCCCAAATACCTCAAAATCTTGTGTGAATGAGAAGAGACAGGCAGCTGTGATCCAATTTTCTTTCTGCTGGCTGTTCTCTGTGATGTGTGAAGGGAGCAAAAGAGATTTACCACAAATACCTCAAAATCTTGTGTGACGGAAAAGATAAAGGTAGATGTGATCTAAGTTTCATCCTGAACTGGGGGAGTCTTTGCCAATCGCTCACTGAGTGCCACTGACTGTTGTTTTTCTTTTTTTGTCAACTGTGATAGGCACAGTTAATAAAACATTTTAGAAAAAAAAATTAAAAAACCACAAATGGTTTGAATGATAGATGATGGAGATAGGGACCCTGACATAAAGTTGTCAGGGCAGATCTGAGGCAGATACTACAAGAGATAGAGTGTTTTGTTATTGGCAAGACATCACACACAATCAGTTCTGTTGTGTACACACTATTTTAATAATGTCCATCAAAAGTATTAGGTGCAGGCTTAGGAAGAATCGAGTAGGAGTACTGCAGGAATGTGTTAGTGTAGTGGCAGTCCAAAATCTGACTGCACCTATGGATGCTGAAGCATGTACAATAAATTATGAACCTTCTCCTCCCGAAGAGGTTATTTGCCAATGTCCCATAAAAGTACACCACCACCGCCACCAGTAATATTAATAAACCATCCATGAGCACTGGAGATGACAACTAGTTACATTCTAATGTTGATGGCATAATGGAGGAACCAACTGCTGTATCTGACAGTGAGACAAAAAAGTACATCACCTGTCCTGAAAGTTGTAGCAAACATTCTTAAAATCCCTCTAAGGGGAAAAGTATAATTACATTGTTTAAGACTTTAAAAAGTCTAGAGGAATATAAAAATAGTGGGGAAGAGGAGGGTGATACATAGGATGGCCTAATAACTAATGATGATGTTTGTCTAGAATATATACTTCCAGCATTCTCTTCTTCTTGAGCAACAGATCAAGTTGAATGTGAGAGAGCTGATGACATAATTAGATGAATGGCAAAAGCTCAATTGTCCACCACTGAAAAGGAGCACTGTGCCTTTTAATAAAGTGTTTGGGAAATCAGTTGAAAAGTCTGACTCTGGAAAAGTAAAAGATGCAAGAAAATACACAATGATCCTTTTAGTCATCATCAGCATCCTTACCACTTCCAAGTACAAACCCCACTCAACCACACACAGTTGTGTTGAGTAACCAGTAGCAACAACAACACAGGTCATCAACATCCAGAACCCTAGCTATGATACATGCCTCTGCTGCTGTTGGAAATGCAGCACCTTTGGTACCTAGTAGTAAAAATGTAGCAACATATTGCCCCAGTAGAAGTAATTGTAGCCCCTCTGAAACCCCATAATCTATGAAATCTACAGTCTGGGTAACATAGTAGATGTGTTGTTGATGTGTTAGAGAGTGTGCCAAGATTTCCTTCATTTAAAATAGGACCTATGGCTCCTGCTGCAGGTATATGACTGTTTGTTGTTGGAGAAAACAAGAGTCATAAAGTGCCCACAAGTACCACCACCCCACCCCTACCAATCCACAAGTAAGGTTGTGAAAGCTAGAAGGTTACACAGTTCTTCTGCCATGTACTGCCAAACCACTTACTTAGTTCTTGGAAATATGTCACAAAAACAATCCCAAAGTGTGCCTGTAGAATTGCATAAATTTGTCAAGATGTTGGCAATTGACACTCTTTGAAAGTTGGTTTTATGTCTGCTGATAATGGCTCTAACATAATAGCTGGCTTGAGAATCAGCAAACTATAATAAGGGCCACAGTGCCAAGACTTCATTAAGCTACACCCTCAGTTAAGCCCTCCAACAATCAAATTTCCCACCCATAACAATAAATAAATATACCAGTATAAAAGACAAGACAGGAGCAGGCATTTGCAGGAAATAAAAAAACAACAGCATCGCAGGGATCAAAATTTCCACTCGCCACTAGTTAATGGTGAGAGAAAATTTAGCCCTGCAAGTAGAAATTCAGCCTTGGTGGGTATGCTATGGTTTGTAGTGGGGCGCCAAATACATTGCAAGTAATTTGCTGCAAAATTATCTAGCATTGAAGGGGTTAAAGTACAAAGTGTAAATGAAGGTGTACTTTGAGGCAAAAGAGAGAGGGGTAGAGCTCTGTAGGTGAAATATGATGTGTGTGATGGGTAGAGGGGTTTATCTCCTATTTCAACTGCACCAGAGAAGTCTACAAGGGCTGCACAGTTCCCCAAGACTAGCCACTGCCCCCTACTGGTATACAGGGGGACATATCACTAAATGCACACTGTTAATACCTCGAGTAATAAAGCAACAATGTATGGGGAGTGGAATGTGTCACAAAATGAGAATAGCGTTCAATGGGAAAGAGACAAAGAAATTTACCTTAAAAATCAGAATTAGTGATGGACAAAACATTTTGCCCCAAAAGACAAACATGCAAAAAAGTCGCTTCCTGATGTGCATAAAATTCCACCAAAAACCATAGTTTTCCCACTTTTTCCACCATTTCCATTGCATTGTAATCAATGATAATAAGAACAGGTAGAGATGGTGACAATAACAGACACTAGGGAAAATCACTGGTGTTACCCAACAGGAGGAAATGGTAGTGTTTTCTATCAGAGGGAATTCCAGCAGAAAATTGTGATAAAACAGGATTTATAGACCATCTCTAGCTAGTATATTGTTACTAACAAAGCAACATGATAGACAGAGAGAAAATGAGAGTAATGTTAAGAAGAAAACAATAAGAGGCTGATGTACTAAGGAGACCTGGAGCAATTCTAGGACAAACCAACTTCACCATAGGGGACATTGGTTTGCAAAACATCAATACCCCTCTAACATGTAAGAGGTTAAAAAGGTCAATTTAAATCAATAGGAGTTTGGGAAAATCTGTGTTCCTAATGGTGCAGATAGTTTCCTCCAGAATTGCTCCAGTTCCTCTTAGTACATCAGAGTCATTATCACCAATAAATCACATCTAATATAAATACACCACAGAACTCCCAGAGAGACAGAACATGATGAGGATACACAGAGGTCTATTTACCTACATCCAGGTGACGCTCTGTAAGGATGGAGATGTCTGTCCTCTTTCTAGAAGATCCTCCTTGATGTCTCTTTCCAGTGTCACTGCTCTTACTGACATTTATGTCTCTTTTTATACAAGTTTTGGGGAGGGGTTTCTTTTGCCCTCAGATGGAGAAGAGGGAGGAGCCCAACCTGGCCTTTTCTCTTTACATATTTGTTATTTATTACATGTGTAAATGAGCACACGCCTTTTATCCCTGAATAAGTGTGAAAATCTAATTACAATGCGAGGCCTTTGGTGTTTTTACTGTTCGGTGTTATTGTAAACTCCTGGACCTAGATTTCTCTGAAGGAAATTCTATTAAATTGGAGACCTTTATAGGACTTTAGATGTGTTACCATTTAGAGGAACTGACCCCACTTTTCCCTTTGTCCTCACATAATTGCTATTTCTTACACATGGATATCGGTAAAACTTCTGAGGTTAATGTTTTCACATTGCTGATAATAGGAGTAAATATAATTAAATGCAAATCCTTTGGTGCTGTCTGGATGTTTATGTTCCAAAAGGACAAATTCAAAAAGTGTTTATATACCTACAAATTTGTAACTGACTAAGTGCTGCTGGGCAAAACACACGTCAGATTATTTCCTCAGCTAGATACAACATTGATTGATCAGAACATCTCTCTCAGTTGAAACTATAACTGTGAATTGGAAGGCCTGTAGTGCTTATTCAAAATTAATTACAAGTAATATAAACCCACCTCCTAATTAACACTCATGTAAAGGCAATGATTTACTGGCTTTTAACTTGGATAAAAGTTGACCTATTATACCAAACACCACATTGATGATTGCCAGTAATGGTGTACACAACTCCAAGTGCAATATATAAACATATTTGGTAAATAACAATATATTGGTTTTTGACTTGGAGTGAATAGATAAGTTGATATTCAAATAGTGCAATATAAGCGATTGCTTTTATCACACACCATACTGATAATACATGGTAACAGTGTACAGATTTATAATGCACAACATAAAATAATAAAAACACATAACAGCCAATGGATTGGCTTTGATCTGAAGTGTATAAATAATCCAAGAATTGTATTGATAAAAAAATAAGAGGCAATTTGTTCACTTGATAGCGAACTCTAACAGTGGGCCTATTGGTTGGTCTTGCACAAACATACTTGTGTGATTGCTTAATAAATATTTTAAAATATGGTAAACATGCCTTAACCTCTTAGTGACAGCCATGTGTGCACGCGGCTGTCACTTAACACCCGGCAAGGAATTTTTTTTTTTATATAGAATCCAGAGTCCCCGAACGGCATGCAGCCGCTCGGGGACCCGGATTTCCGGAACGTACATGTACATCCACTGTCACTAAGTGACATACACGAAGGACGTGTACGTCCTTTGTTGGGAAGGGGTTAATGATATTTAAGCGAAAACAAACAAGTATTTTGCTATAAGATCATTGATAATTATTTTCCGTGTAGGTATTTATATAACCAGGGTCTATCTCCAGGGTCTATTCCAAAATCCAGAGCTTTAATTAACCCTTTATGTTCCGAATATATCAAACGAGCTACACATATCTATAATTAATTATTTCTCCTGATTAAATACAACTGAGCAGGAGAATTATAGATTTTGGAAGTGGCCGATAACAAGCTTGTTGTATCAGTCTCCTTTTTAGTACTTAGAAATTCATGGTGTAGCGACATATATACGTTGTAATTATAAAATATCTTCTGTATTGAATTCTGATATTATATATATATATATATATATATATATATATATATATATATATATATATATATATAAAGTGAAAATTAAAGGAAGCACTTGCGTCTCTAAGGATGAATGCCCGGGTGCACGATAAATCTTTCTCAATAGCTTTCAATAAATCAGAACTCACAGGTCTTTTTATATGTTTAAAACAGCTTGATAAAGATCCCAGACGGGGATTGAAACATCGATCAAAATAAAGCTGTTTTAAACATGTAAAAAGACCTGTGAGTGCCGATTTATATATATATATATATATATATATATATATATATATATATATATATATATATATATATATACATACAAATTGTATAGTTGACAAACAACTATAACAACTTCCACTTGGATTCTCCAGAACACACATTTGTGGTGTGATTTATAAGCTAACTTAGGAGGTGACAAGCCGGTATGTGCCCCAGTAACAGTTAGTCAGGGTACAGATTTGCAGGTATATAAACACTTTTTGAATTCGTCCTTTTGTTTTTAAACTCACCATTTTCCCTTAAACCCAATTATGTGTCTATATTTAACCCATTAAGGTATGAGTGCTTGAGCAGCAGGGGTATCTGTTTTCTTTTCCTTGTCTAACCCTTTACATACAATATATTTGTATTATAGAAGTCCTATAGGGGCTTCTATCATTAGCTTTACAAACAAGGTCCTGTTTTATTTTACTTTTGTTTTGTAGCAGTGAAATTGGATGACATTTTGGATTCCAGGTCCGAGTGACAGCAACTTCTAATCCTGCAAATTTCATACAAATTGGATGTGTAGTTTCCCAGTACAAAACTGACTCAAATATATTTTCCTATTTGGAGCTGTGATACACTTAGATCTACAGCCTAAAGTAGCTTATGGATTGAAAGCAAAATTGGGAGGGAGAAGGGCCCTGATCAATACTGAATGATTTTTTAAAGCTACTAAATTGGATCAGTAGAGACAGAGATAGTTACATTTACATTTTAAATAAAAAACTAATTAGTACACATGCTCAGTAGAGATAAAGAAGCACCATAGTGACATATACAGTATATACACCACATTATCTATACATACTGATATATCACTGGCTATTGCTCATTAAGACTACTTACATGATTTTTATTCAATGACTGGCTGAGGCTGATGGGAGTTTTAGTCCAACATTAGATGTTCAGATTCTTATTACCATAGCTGGGAACATTTACAATAGGGTCACCCAGAGATCTTTTTTTGATTAACCTTTAATGCTCAGAAACAGGTCGAATTTATTAACCATTTGACTTCCAGAAGGGTACACAATGCATTGCTTTGCAATGTGTTACCTACCCATCTGGCACTCAAAGGGTTACATTAAAAAATAATTCACTTACCAGCCAACACAGGCTAGACTAGAGAGGTGCCCATATTCTCTGCTCCACTCCTCTGATCCTCATGTGAAGCTGCCCTGTGCCACTGTATATTTGTTGTTAGCACATTGCTTGGGTTCGCTGAGGCCACCTGCCTGAGTATGTATGCTAGTGCAGGAACCATCAGTATATGAGCTTGACACAAAAGTATGGGAGCCATTGATAATAGGACGTAATAACTTAAAAGTTGCGCAGGAGCAGCTAATGCATTTTTTTACCCAGAGAACGTAATGTTTCACCCAGAGACTGTGCCCTAAATCCGGAGTCTCCAGGTGAAACCAGTCAAGTTCCCAGGTATGAATAAGCCTCCATTTCGTATACCTCTTCTTCACCCACAAACTACTGTAAAGAATATGCCAAAGTAAATAAAGGGTTATGGGACATATTCAAAAAGCAAAGAGGAGCTTGTGCTGGGTAGCCAACAGTAAAAACCCTGTTCCACTTTTCTGCACAGAGCCCTGTAATCATATTGTACCTCCATCTCTGCTTGGATGCAGCTGTCCAATTTGTTCTCCATTCTACCATAATACACACACACCTTGCAGGAGCTTCCACCATCTCAATATTTCCATATAGTGCCACAGCTCCAATGCGGAGGAGTTCAGGGCATCAGGGTACGCTATTGTTCCTACCATGTCTTCCACTGACATAATCCAATTTGGTGAGGGAGACAATCCCACTACTGCCACCAGAGTAATGGGAACCCAAGACACTGAGTTGTCTTGGACCACAGTGCCGGGTTTCTCTCTAAAGAAGGCAGCTACAAGTGGGTAGCCAGGCCAGTGATCTTGGATTGATGCATGGAAGACTGGAAACCAGGGTCCTTGAATGGAGATCAAAGGGGACCCTTTAGACCATTCAGAAATAAAGAAACAGGATGCAGTTTTAGTCCAACTACCCTTTATTGAAGGGATAGGATGCATTTTATAGCAAAACCAAAAAGAATACATCATGTTAGTATAGACAGGGGACACAATGAGACAACACAGGGGAGTAAAACATAGAACAATGGGCACAATGCTATGGTAAACAGGGAAGAAAGTAAAAGTATACAGTGAGGGGAAATTTACATAATTCAATATTGCCACTCCAATTCTCAAACAATGGGAATCAGAGTGACAAAAGACAAGTGACCAATCACTTCACTCCGGCTCCTTAACCAATAGTAACCGGAGTGACAAGCTGGAGACAGATGGTGACCACTCTGAAGGCCGTCTATATCCAACACACAATACAGTACATTTTAACAGGAAATGGTAGGCGACCAATCAGGGAGCCATCTACACCTTACAGTACAGTAGGAGGGCAATCAGACGGCCACCTACATTTCAATTGAGGGGCGGCAATTCTCTTGCTGATGGCTGGCGTACGCAAGTTCAGTCTTTTAGTAATTTTGGCAGGCATTCACAAATGCCCCTGGCCTTTCAATAGTGCCCCAATTAACTGGTCCAATTTCTTTTCATCAGCATTTCACTGGCACTTAAAAGTGCCCATAGTAATGGCCCATGGTCAGTTACAGATACGTATTATGTATATGTGTATGTATATAGGTAGCAAATTTTATTATACTGTTTCTCACAATTCTACAAATTGTCCAATTTGCAGAATAGAAAGAATCTCAGAAAACCAATAATGCTCTACATGAATCTGTATGGAAGCATGCTGTATGGCTTTGCTCATACAATTATATTGTTTGCACAGATATAAGTTTATACTATGAAGATGATGGCTTATACATGGGGCTAAGCTAGATCCATTGGTGATTAGTCAGTGGCAGCCCCTCCATTAAATTAAATTAGTCTCAACTTCACACTTACAGGAGAGGGGGAAGTGATTTATGTTACTTCTTTATGTGTTTTATCCCTTTGGCTTCTATGTGTAGGAAACATCTGTACCAGTCAAGGGTTTAAATTCCATTTTTTAAATAATGTAAGTGCACTATAAATATGATTAAAAAAATGACATGTAGCTGAAAGGATGATTGTATACTGGTTGGGGTAGTTTTCTAAGGCTTTGAGAGCCACATTGTTGTGCAATGCACATCCCTATTTCATTCAAAGGGTTAAGGAAGTGATGCTGTTTATGGTACTGTGAGGATCCTCTCCTCCCCCACTGAACAAGTGGAGAATCAGAGAGGCTGTTCTCAGACGTAAGGGTTTGTATGCTACTGGTGATGTGTACTGGAGACATACAAAGGGGAGGGTTGTTGAAATCCTGACGATGTGTAAGGGATATAAACATGATTGTGAGTTCAACAACCCTTCCACCTTGTATCCCTAATTCTTAGTGCATATGGTGATGTGTGTGTATGGCTTCTACCCAGTGTGAGTTCTCTGATGTGTAGCAAGAGTTGCTCTTTGGCTAAAACATTTCCCACATTTAGAACATGAATATGGTTTCTCTCCAGTGTGAATTCTCTGATGAGCAACAAGATTTGTTCTTTTGTTGAAACATTTCCCACATTCAGAACATGAATATGGTTTCTCTCCAGTGTGAGTTCTCTGATGTGTAGTAAGAGTTGTGCTGTGGGAAAAGCATTTCCCACATTCAGAACATGAATATGGCTTCTCCCCTGTGTGAGTTGTGTGATGTTTAGCAAGAGTTGCGCTTTGGCTAAAACATTTCCCACATTCAGAACATGAATATGGTTTCTCTCCTGTGTGAGTTCTCTGATGAGCAACAAGATTTGTGATTTTGTTGAAACATTTCCCACATTCAGAACATGAATATGGCTTCTCCCCTGTGTGAATTCTCTGATGTTTAGCAAGAGTTGTGCGTTGGATAAAACATTTCCCACATTCAGAACATGAATATGGTTTCTCTCCAGTGTGAGTTCTCTGATGATTAGCAAGACTTGTGCTGAGACTGAAACTTTTCTCACATTCAGAACATGAATATGGTTTCTCTCCAGTGTGAGTTCTCTGATGTCCAGCAAGATGTGTGCTAAGACTGAAACATTTCCCACATTCAGAGCATGAATATGGTTTCTCTCCAGTGTGAGTTCTCTGATGTCTAGCAAGACTTGTGCTGAGACTGAAACTTTTCTCACATTCAGAACATGAATATGGTTTCACTCCAGTGTGAGTTCTCTGATGCATAGCAAGATGTGTGCTAAGACTGAAACGTTTCTCACATTCAGAACATGAATATGGTTTCTCTCCAGTGTGAGTTCTATGATGTCTAGCAAGATCTGTGCTGAGACTGAAACTTTTTCCACATTCAGAACATGAATATGGTTTCTTTCCAGTCTTCTTGCCGTTGCTTTGCTCTTCAATATAACTGGATGTTGCCTGTCCATGTTTTCTGTGTGTATAAATGTCAGTATCACAGAGATTTCCTCGTGTACATACATTTGGTCCCATTGACATGTTTCTTTCACATCTTGTTTGATTCCTCTTATTTGGCTCCATGGTTAGTTTTAACAATACTTTATGCTTAAGCAGTCTGCAGAGAGTATAGGAGTATGCTCATAGAAACATCTGCTGGAAAGAAAGAAAGTCTAATGAGATTATTCTCCATGACAACATTTGTAGATTACCAAATTACATACATTTCATCAAGTGCTGGCCTTGGTTTCGTTAACTGTACTTCTAAAGAGTATAACAAAAAAACACTATTTTTGGCATAAGTAGCTGTAACGGATCCTACCCGTTACTGGGAGCTCTTGTCTGGGCATGGCATTTATTCACCCCTGGGCCCAAGGATTATGGATATTGGACACTCCTTTGTGCCCTGGCATACGATCTCTCAAGCCCTTATCCTGGACTAAGAGACTTTGGCTAGCCTTATGTGGATAGGCAGCTGTACCAGAGGAAAGAACAATTCAAGGCTTGGGTGCTGCAAACTCTTCTGACCTGCAAAGGGTTAATCATTTGAGTTTGAGCATATTTACTTTCAATATGTTTTGTAGTCCCCCAAGCCTTTTGCTTAATTTCTCAAGTCATTGTATTGAGCACTGTCTTGTGGCCCCCTGCTGTGTGATTAATCCAATCATGTCTGCCCTATTATGTTTCCCTGAATCATTTGTTGTTGGTTCTTGGACCCTTTGTGGTGACTGAATTATCCCCATTGTATTCTGCCCTACCATTTGCTGTGTCCTATTGATGAACTGTGATTGAATTAAGTCTCCTGTACTGTGCTCCAAGTTAGTGTGGTTTGAAACTGTATAAATATGTGTGCTTTGGTTCAATAAAGAGAGTTCTGTTTTTGAGTGAACAAGGAGTCCTGGAGTCTTGTATTGCTTATGGTCTAAAGTATCCACTCTGATACCCATCTGCGCCAAGTATCCTGAATCGCCGACCGCCTGCTGCCAGTTTCCTGCGACCTAACTTTGTGGACTGTCAGGTGGCGACGTGGACTCCTCCCTGCTTCCCTGCTTCCAGCGATCCTGGGGCTGTTTACAGTGACTGTCCATACTTCAACTGGTGCATCCGACGGCGCTTATCTGGCGTTGAGAAGGAGAGACCCGGGAACGACGGCGGAAGGCGACGCGGTCCCTTCCCAGCTTCCGTTACATTGGTGGCATAGCGGTGGGATTTCTCCTTCATATCGGGTGCAGCAATTGAGACATGGCAGACGAAGCAGTGCTGGCAGACACTCTTGGAGCATATGAGGATCGCTACAGCGCCATCCGAATACAGTGGTGGACCCGGCTGGGCGATGTTATCTATGACTTCGTTCCAGAGTTGGATGTGTGCATTACAGAGGAGCTCAGAGTACAGGAGGAGTACTGGGACTTTGTTAAATACCTGGACCAGGAATATGGATCCGAGGGCCTTTTTGACTGGTGCCCATCCTGCTTGCGATGGGACATCCAAGGGCTGGTATGGAACGCCTACCACATGGACTCTACTTTTGGGTGCCCTGACTCCAGCAGATACTGGGAGATCCGGGACAAAAGAGAGGACCGTTTTGGTGGATACATTCCTGCGGACTGCCAGGGAAATTTGGATATTCTGGCAGGATGTGAATGGGACCTGGAGCAACTATATGCTGGGTTCATTCAAGAGGTCCGGGAATTCCAAAAAGATGAAGAAGAATGGGGGGGTAATGCATCTGAGGAGGACTTCAGCGACTTTGAGGGCCAGGATTGTGTTACCCCTGTTCACTCCACACTGGTGAGTGGGAATTCGTTCCTCACCAGTGCCCCTGTTGTTGCCCCTGCATCAGGAAGTGGGAAAATTGTCCTTCCTGATACCCCTTTGCCCCTGGACTGTGTGTTGCCTGAGCTGAGGAGTGGGAATTCGTTCCTCCTCAGCCAAGAAGATGCCTCTGCATCAGGGGATGGGACAGATGTCTCCCCTGATAGGCATGTTGCCCCTTCCCCTGTCTTTCCAGCTGCGGTGGATGAGATGCAGGTCCCCACCAGCAGCAATTGTATGTCCCAACTGATGGGTAGGAGAGAGCCCATCAGTCCCTGTGAACCCCCTGCTGTGGTGAGTGTGGAAGAGCTCACCAGCTGCCCCAAAGTGATGCCCCCTGTTATTGTGGAAAATGCCCTGGAAGCGGAGCAGTATGTGCTCTCCAGGGCCACAGAGGATGCCGCCTTGAGGGATGGGACTGCGGTCTCCCTCAAGGCAGAGAAGGCCCTGGAAAGTGATGGCCTACAAGAGGAGGACCTCAGCGGACTGGAAGAGAGCAGTGCTGCTGGCCCTCCTGAGGATATGTTGTGTGAACTGATGGGTGGAGAAGAGTGCCCCATCAGCCCCCCTGTAAACCCTGACCTGGTGAGTGGGAGCGAGCTCACCAGGGTCTGGGAAACCCCTGCTGTGGTGAAGGAGATGCAGGTCCCCACCAGCAGCCCCAGTCCGTCCCCTGTTGCTATTGCCCTGGAGAAGGGGAAGAGTGTCTTCTCCAGGTATGTGACTAAGATTGCGAGGAGGATTGAGACTGCCCTCCTCCAGAAGACAAGAGATGGCCCTGATGTGAGGGGCCAAGAAGAAGAGGGGTACAGCAGGCTGCCACTCTGCAGTGCTGCTACTGCCCCTGGAAACCCTGGATGTTGCCCCAAGTTCCTCATGCTGGAGAGTAGGAGCGAGCTCTCCAGTCCCCCTGTAACCCCTGGCTTGGTGCGTGGGAGCGAGCGCACCAGGTCATGTGAAACCTTGGCTGGGATTAGTGGATCAACAGTCCTCATCCCCAGCCCAACGATTGTGTTCCCTTTCCCTGTGACCCCTGGCTTGGTGGAGGGGAGCAAATTCACCGGGTCCTGTGAACCCCCTGCTGTGGTGTGTAGGAGTGAGCACACCACCCCTTGTTTTGCCCTGACACTGGTGAGTGGGAGCAAGCTCACCAGAAGCCCCAAGAAGGCGCTCCCCAACAATTCCCCTTTGGGCCCTGATCTGGTGAGTGGGACCACCGTCCTCATCAGGGATGTTGCTGGGGCCCCTGAATTTCCTGAGCTCTGCCTGGGGGGTGGGAATGTGTCCCAGAATGTTGCCCCAGCCCAGGAGAGTGGGACAAACATTCTCTCCTGTTCCTCTGGGGCAGTGGCCCAACTAAAAGGGGGAGATATGCCTCTCTCCCCACACTCTGATACACAGAAGCCAGAGACACAATTGCCCCAGGAAGATCCCCCTTATAGACTGGCTCTTGACCCTGAGCCACTGGCCCCAGACCCAGAAGGATTTGACTTCAGCACTGCCTGGAGAAGGGCCCAGGAGAGGCCACCTGTTTTGATGTTTGTCAGGACAAACAGGCATCAGTTCCCCTGGCCCAGGTTTAAGGACACAGGAACTGGCATTTTCTTCACTGGCCCAGGACAAGGGCCCTGTACACCGCTACCGGGCCCAAACAAAGGGCTCATGTTTTCCCCTGGCCCAGGTCAAAAAGACTGCTTCACCCTCTGGCCCAGGATTAAGGACAAAGGGACTTGCAATTGTTTCCCTGGCCCAGGACCAGGGCCTTGTTTCCCCCTACCTGGCCCAGACAGGGGCTCATGTTTTCCCCTGGCCCAGAACAGAAAGACTACTTTAACCACTGGCCCAGGACAAGGGGCACCTCAGTAGAAACTGGCCTAGGACCAAGGCCTTCGGACTAGTGCACTGTCCAGACAAGTGCCTCACCACCTCCATGCCCTCCTACAGCTCCCAGCCAGCGTTTACTACCGCACCCGCTGGCTTGGAACCAAAAGGGGGAGAAATGTAACGGATCCTACCCGTTACTGGGAGCTCTTGTCTGGGCATGGCATTTATTCACCCCTGGGCCCAAGGATTATGGATATTGGACACTCCTTTGTGCCCTGGCATACGATCTCTCAAGCCCTTATCCTGGACTAAGAGACTTTGGCTAGCCTTATGTGGATAGGCAGCTGTACCAGAGGAAAGAACAATTCAAGGCTTGGGTGCTGCAAACTCTTCTGACCTGCAAAGGGTTAATCATTTGAGTTTGAGCATATTTACTTTCAATATGTTTTGTAGTCCCCCAAGCCTTTTGCTTAATTACTCAAGTCATTGTATTGAGCACTGTCTTGTGGCCCCCTGCTGTGTGATTAATCCAATCATGTCTGCCCTATTATGTTTCCCTGAATCATTTGTTGTTGGTTCTTGGACCCTTTGTGGTGACTGAATTATCCCTGTGACTACTCCATTGTATTCTGCCCTACCATTTGCTGTGTCCTATTGATGAACTGTGATTGAATTAAGTCTCCTGTACTGTGCTCTAAGTTAGTGTGGTTTGAAACTGTATAAATATGTGTGCTTTGGTTCAATAAAGAGAGTTCTGTTTTTGAGTGAACAAGGAGTCCTGGAGTCTTGTATTGCTTATGGTCTAAAGTATCCACTCTGATACCCATCTGCGCCAAGTATCCTGAATCGCCGACCGCCTGCTGCCAGTTTCCTGCGACCTAACTTTGTGGACTGTCAGGTGGCGACGTGGACTCCTCCCTGCTTCCCTGCTTCCAGCGATCCTGGGGCTGTTTACAGTGACTGTCCATACTTCAACTGGTGCATCCGACGGCGCTTATCTGGCGTCGAGAAGGAGAGACCCGGGAACGACGGCGGAAGGCGACGCGGTCCCTTCCAGCATCCGTTACAGTAGCCCTTGGTTAGTGGATCTGCTAAGAGTTTGTCTCACATAATAACACACAAACACATACAGTATAATAGTCTGGATAGTCTTCTAAAACAGATTCAAGCCAAGTGTATAATGTGAATCTTAAAGGTCCATGTGATTTTGGCTGGCTGCCATAATAACAGCAGATACCAATCTATTACCAGTGCTGCTGCAGAGATAAACATCACTCCATCACATCACAACTGGCAGACCAGTCTCCAACATGTTGCTTTGCAATGCATTGCGGGTACCCTAACATCTAAGGGGTGTAACTTTGACGTGTCATGCTAGTCCTCTGTTTATCTGAATAAGTTGTTTGGCAGATCACCCACTGATCAGGTGAGTCAGTAAGTACAGAAACAGCAGAGAAGAAGATGGTATATGTTACAGCTCCTCAGTTGGTTCTGTCACTAAAGTAATCAATGCTACTAATTGCTTTTAATGTTGGAACACTCAGTGCCACACGGGTGAGTAATGCATATCTGTATGGCACTGAAAGGGTTATGTAATGATGGTGGATTTGGTGCTGAAGTCTGAGCACATCCTCTCTGCTCACCCACTTGCCCTCCCTAACTCATCACCAGCATTACAACACCCCTACATGTCAATGTTTTACTTCTGTCCACCTCCCAGTGCATAGCAAATTCTTAGTGTATATGGAGTAGTGTGATGTATTCTCCATGGTGACGTGATCACCAGACATCACCAGACACACTTTGTTATAACATCACCCCTTAGTGTATTTCCCCAGGAGTTCTAGTTATGGGAAAGAGCATCACATATTTGTTCAGAAAATAATGGGAATGAGGGAGCTTCCATCATCCTACATGTGGCTTGTGAGACAACTAACATTTCTAAGTGAACTTTTAACCTTTGATTGCCTCTCTGGCACTCAAAAGGTTAATACTTTTATTGGTAAGTCTACCATCTGTCTGCGAGCTGGAACATACATTACAATTGGAGCAAATCTTCAGCAAACCTACAGCACCATAGGGATTAGGGAACAAATGAAAATTCTCAGTAATTCATATGTGGTTTTTAATGTTGTTAAACTTAGGGAGGAGCCAAATACATTGTAAGTAATTTGCTGCAAAATTATCTAGCATTGAACGGGTTAAAGTACAAAGTGTAAATGAAGGTGTACTTTGAGCAAAAGAGAAATGAGTAGAGCTCTGTAGGTGAAATATGATGTGTGTGATGGGTAGAGGGACTTATCTCCTATTTCAACTGCACCAGAGAAGTCTACAAGGGCTGCACAGTTCCCCAAGACTAGCCACTGTCCCCTACTGGTATACAGGGGGACATATCACCAAATGCACATATTGTTAATATCTCGAGTAATAAAGCAACATTGTATGGGGAGTGGAATGTGTCACAAAATGAGAATAGTGTTCAATGGGAAAGAGACAAATAAACTTACCTTAAAATCAATATTAGCGATGGGCAAAACATTTTGCCCCAAAAGACAAACATGCAAAAATGTGCCTTCTGATTTGTTTAACATTACACCGAAAACCATATTTTTCCCACTTTTTCCACCATTGTCATTGCATTGTAATCAGTGATAATAAGAACAGGTAGAGTTGGTGACAGTGACAGACACTAGGGAAATCACTGTGTTACCCAAAAGGAGGAAATGGTAGTGTTTTCTATCAGAGGGAATTCCAGCAGAAAAAGCAGAAAATTATGATAAAACAGGATTTATAGACCATCTCTAATTAGGATATTGTTACTAACAAAGCAATATAATAGACAGAGAGAAAATGAGAGTAATGTTAAGAAGAAAACAATAAGAGGCTGATGTACTAAGGAGTCCTGGAGCAATTCTAGGACAAACCATCTTCACCAAAGGGGACATTAGTTTGCAAAACATCAATACCTCTCTAACATGTAAGAGGTTAAAAAGCCCCATTTAAATCAATAGGATTTGGGGAAATTCAATGCTCCTAATGGTGCAGATAGTTTCCTCCAGATTTGCTCCAGTTCCTCTTAGTACATCAGAGTCATTATCACCAATAAATCACATCTAATATAAATACACCACAGAACTCCCAGAGAGACAGAACATGATGAGGATACACAGAGGTCTATTTACCTACATCCAGGTGACGCTCTGTAAGGATGGAGATGTCTGTCCTCTTTCTAGAAGATCTTCCTTGATGTCTCTTTCCAGTGTCACTGCTCTTACTGACATTTATGTTTCTTTTTATACAAGTTTTGGGGTGAAGTTTCTTTTGACATCAGATGGAGAAGAGGGATGAACACAACCTGGTCTTTTGTCCTTACATATTTGTTATTTATTACATGTGTAAATGAGCACACGCCTTTTATCCCTGAATAAGGGAGAAAATCTAATTACAATGCGAGGTCTTTGGTGCAGTCTGTGTCTTTATGGTTCGGTGTTATTGTAAACTCCTGGAGATAGATGTTTCAGAAGGAAATTCTATTAAATTGGAGACCTTTATAGGACTTTAGATGTGTTACCATTCAGAGAAATTTGCCCCACCTTTCCTTTTGTCCTCACATAATTGCTATTTCTTACACATGGAAATGAGCACACACCTGAGGTTTATGTTTTCACTGATTAAGGGAGGAGATCTCATTAAAATGTGAAGCCTATGATGCTTTATGGATATTTATGTTCATGGGGTTATTGTAAATTCCTGAAGCTAGATTTCTTTTCATATATAAAATTAAAAGGCCTTTTAAGTGGCTTATACACCTGATTATTGAAGGATACTCTGTTTAATGTGATCCTTTTAAAGGCCTTTGTATGTTTATGGTTGTCTATCTATCTATCTATCTATCTATCTATCTATCTATCTATCTATCTATCTATCTATATATCTACCTATCTGTCTGTTTGTCTGTGATTATAACATGGTAAACTATGTAAATCATATGGCCACCCAGTCCCTAAATTCATTTATGTCCCCATAATGTGAGAATGCCAGTTTGGAAAGTGCTAACAGGGTAAATTAATATCAAAGGAAAAGAAACCAGGTGTTCCTGCTGCTCAAGCACTCAAACCTTAATGGGTTATATCTCAACACATCATTGGGTTTAAGGGAAACTTTTAAATGTAAAACTTAACTTTTATTAAAAACTATTAAAAAAGAAGACAAAAGGACAGATTCAGAAAGTGTTTATATACCTGCAAATCTGTACCCTGACTAAGTGGTGCCAGGCAGAACAAACGTCAGATTATTGATTGCTGAGAATGTTTCCTCAGCTAGATACCACATTGATTGCTCAGAACATCTCTCTCAGTTGAAACAATGACTGTGAATTGGAAGGCCTGTAGTGTTTATTCAGAATGAATTATAAGTAATAAAAACCCCACCTCCTAATTAATGCTCGTGGAAAAGCAGTGGTTTACTGGCTTTTAAATTGGCTATCTGTTGACTTATATTATATTACTGATGATTGCCAGTAATAGTGTACATAACTCCAAGTGCAGTATATAAAAATATATTTGGTATATAACAACTAATTTATATATTTTTTAATAGACAAACTAATATTCAAGTCGCACACTATACATGATTGCTTTTGTCACACACCATACTGATAATACATGGTAACGTTGTACAGTTTTATAATGCGAAACATAAAATAATAAAAACAAACACATTATAAATAAAGTATTGACTTTGATCTGAAGTGTATAAATAAGCCAACAGTTGTATTTATAAAAAAACAAGTCAGATTGTTCACTTGATAGCCCGTTTTAACAGTGGACCTATTGGTTGGTCTTGCACAAACATACTTGTGTGATTGCTTAATAAAAATGTTATAATATGGCAAACATGCCTTAGTGATATTTAAGCCAACAAAATCTTTGATAATTCAGAATTATTTTCCATATAGGTATTTTTATATATAGGGTCTATGACTTGACATATTTGCCTATTTGGGAATTGGTGACATGTTTCATGTGTCCTGCATTGCCCATGTCCTAAATTTAGTTGTGACTAGATTCCTCTCAGAATCTGAAACCCTCAGAGAGATTTTGGAAAGCTATAATGACATTGTATTGCCATTTACTACATTAGGATATTGTTACTAGTAACACAACAGTATAGATTGAGAGGAAATGAGAAAATTATTACACAGTAAAGCAATATATAAATGTATCATCTAAATTAGAATAGTTACTAAAAAAGCAACAGTATAGATTGAGAGGAATTAGAATATTATTACACAGTAAAGAGATACATAAATGTATTATCTAAATTAGGACATTGTTACTAAAAAAGCAACAGTATAGATAGAGACAAAATGAGATTAATGCTAACAGAAAGCAATAGGAGCAGAAGTATTAGGAGTCCCTGCAGCAATTCTGGGGCAAACCAAATTCACCGTAGGAGACACTGGTTTGCAAAACATGGTGGAGACCTTACTAGCATTCAGAGAGGACTTACAGCCCCATTCAAATCAAAGAGAATTTGGGGAAATTATTTCTGGCCCCAGTGCTGCAGTTTGTTTTGCTTCATAATTACTCAAGTTTTATTGGATTTATTATAAATTATATATTGTACTAATTGAATTGTGATCTTACATCAACTCTGGGACATTTGACCTGCCTTGTTGGTTTTTAATTGATCTGATTTTTGTACCAACAAAGCATTTATATTTTTGTATATTTAAGAGTCTGTTAGTTGAGTGCCCCTATGAATGGGTTTCTGTAAGTGGCGCTTTGGGGAGGGTTCTGCTTCTTCCCCCCCCCCCCAGAAATCAAGATCACTTCCCTCCAGGGACAGGGGAGAAGATCGGACTTCATATTCAGGTTAAACAAGATTAAAACTAAACAGAATATTATGATAATCAGTCACCCATTTATATATCCAGAAACAGGACAACTTGGTAGGAATCTGCCAGAAGCTAGATCATTTTGGGGAAGTTGTCCTTTCTCCATCCCATTTGGCCACATAGACTCATACTCCTGTATCTAATATCCTTCTGACATAATGTAATGGTCATCCCTAGGCTTCCCATCTTTTGTACATCACTTAATCTGAATGCTTGTGGTTTCATTGATAACAGTTAAAAAAGGAAACAATGTTACCATATATTAATATATCTTGGTTCTAAGCACAAAAATAATCCTATACAACTGGTTTATAAAGAAGAACATATTTTTTTAATAGAAATTAATTATTTCATTATTTACCTAACTGCTTCTCAATATTACTTTTCTTTCCAATATCAAGATATATTTTTCTCATATGAAGGTGGGCAAAGGGACAGATGAGGGGTGGCAGAGTGGTGTACCAGCAAAGGAGGGGTGGGAGATTGGTGAACAGGAGGAAGAGGGATGGCAAAGTGAAGTCTTAGAGCTGCATCACTGGTAGAGCGCTCAGGGCTAAGCCACCTTTATGTATAAATAAGGTCACATAGGAATAGGTACAAAAATTGTATGTAATATGCATATATATAGATAGCAAACGTTATTGTACCTTTTCTCAGAATTCCCCACATTGTGCAATTTGCAGAATAGGAAGAATTTCAGAAAACCAATAATACTCTACTATGAATCTGTATGGAAGCATGATGTATGCCTTTGCTGACACCATTATATTCTTTGCACAGATATAAGTAGGGGTGGCGAAAGGTCACGCAGTGTTCCCATCAAAGAATCAGTGAAAAATGTATTGTTGTTCGATTTTTCATATGAAAAGCCATTTTTCACGCCTTGCAAAAATTCTTTGCCGTTTTTTCAATGGCTAGAAAGTTTCCACCCATTGATTTACGTGTTTTTCTCCTTTTCACTATAAAAAAGTGATATATTTGAGGAAGCTAAACACAGTAAAAGCAGCTACAGAGCGAGGTAGATGTGCTGTGCTTTTCTGCTGTGATCTTTTTGCAAAATTGAGGCAAGAGAGTCTCATAGTGACTGCTATCATTAGGAGAAAGTTTAAAACTAATAAAAGGAGGAACTGGAAGGACTCTTATGTGTCCACTGAGTATGAGGAGGAAGTGAACACTACAGAACTAATGCTGGCCAGTCCCTCTAAATCACCCCTAGGGTTCTTGGGGAAATTATTGTCAAGGGAGGGAGATGAAGGTAGTGGTGAGAGCAGGACAGGTCAGCTGCCTGTGCCTGCTGCCAGAAGTACTGGGCCTGCTGCCAGATGTCCAGCGCCTGCTGTTAGACGTGCTGCCCCTTTTGCCACCAGTGCTGTGCCTGCTGTCAGTGCTGCTCCTTCTGCCACCAGTGCTGTGTCTGCTGCCAGACGTGCTGAACCTGCTGCAACCAGTGCTGAACCTGCTGCCAGTGTGTCTTGTAGTACTCAGGAGGGTGGAAGGAGAAGATGATGCCAAGTAGGACAGTAGTGGACCCTAAATCATACTTGCCACCCCAAAGCAGTCCCACCAGTGCTAGTACTACTACTAAGAAGGTCCAGCAGCTTGTTAGTGTTAGGAGTGAAGGAATGGGTAATCATCATATTACTAGTGACTGTGAGGAGGAAGACTCAGGGACTGTTATTGATGTGGTTGGTGTTAGTGGTAGTACTAGTGACAGTGATGGTGAAGCAGCCGATTGGACTTGTGTTAGGGTTGTGCTATGGGAAGCAATTGAGAGCATCCAGACTAGCGGTCAAGGGATCCCACAATATTCCCCTGAACCTGGGAGTCCCCTTCCCCCCATGGCATTGTCCATGTGGAACATTATCCTGAAGATGGAAGAATTTTTACCACTACCACCACCACCAGAAGCACAGAACAGTTGCCTGTGAATGCTGCTAGTGCTGCCAGTCAGCCTTCTTCAGGCCAATAAGTAATGGCAAGTGTGACTTTAGGGGACCCTCTGTCACATTTCTTGTCACCTCCTCCAACCAGCAGTGAGATGTCTGTAAAAGAGCAGCAGCACGGAGGGAACTGGTGATGATGATAGTGGAGAACCTGTGGTTGAAGAGACATTGATGGTGTTTTTAGCCCAAACTGAGAATGAATGGGAGACAGGAATGGGGATGGGCATCACCACCACCTCCAGCAGTGATCTATAGGAATTTGCGGAATTTGCAAATGTTCTAATTCCTGCTGCTGAATTGCAAGGGCAGTAAGATGCTAAGAAGCAAGCTAGTGTGCAACAGACCACTGTATACACAGAGGGAATGGGGTCAACAAGTGATGCAGGACTAGGATAGTTTCCACTTGCCAGCAGCAGCAATATTCCTGGTCCTAGTTGCAGTGCTGATTCTGAGGCAACAGAGCCACTGATGAGGAACTCTTGGCACGGTACACTCTAATTCATTGTAGCAAAGCTGTGTACCTTTGCTAGACAGTCCATTCACTGGGGAATTTGCACCACAACTCCTTCTATAGATCTGAGAGGTTGCAGCGACCAAATATAAAATGTCTCTTGTCTCTGATCTCCCAGCACTGATTATAATCCTGGCAGCCAAAATGAACATCCTGTCACCATGCATCCCATACAAGCCCACGAATGTTGTATCCCAAGATGGGCGTGGGGCTTGTGCTGGGTGACCAATGGAAAAATCCCTGTTACTCTTTTCTGCACAGAGCCCAGTACCCATATTGTATCGCCATCTCTGTTTCGATGCAGCTGTCCAATTGGTCCTTCCACTCCGCCAGAAGACGTACACCTTGCAGGAGCTTCCACATCTCCATTATTCCATATAGTACCACAGCTTCAATGTGGAGGCATTCAGGGCATCAGGGTGTGCTATTGTTCCTGCCATGTCTTCCACCAGCATAATCTGATTTGGTGAGGGAGACAATCCCACCTCTGCCACCAGTGTAATGGGTATCCAAGACACTGAGTTGTCTTGGGCTGTTGTGCCAGGTTTCTCCCTGTAAGTGGGTAGCCAGACCAGTGATCTTGGATTGCTGCATGGAATTCTGGAATGCAGGGTCCTTGAATGGGGATCAAAGGGGACCCTTTAGGTGATTCAGAAATGAAGAAGCAGGATGCAGTTCTGGTCCAAAACGACTACTCTTAATTGAAGAGATAGGGGACATTTTATATCAAAACCAAAGACAATACACAATGGTAGTATAGACAGGGGACACAATGGGACAATACATGAGTAAGCAGTGGACAAAGGAAAAGTATACAGTGAGGGAACTTTACAAAATTCAGTCTTGCCACTCCGATTATCATCCAATGGGAATTGGAGCGACAAGAGACAATCGACCAGGTTCTGACACATAACTCAATTATGTCACTCCGGCTCCTCAACCAATAGGTAGAAAAAAAATACACTTTTTATTGGAATTCTCCAAATTGTGCAATTTGCAGAATAGAAAGAATCTCAGAAAAACAAAAATGCTCTACCATGAATCTGTATGGATGCATGCTGTATGCCTTTGCTCACACAATTATGTTGTTTGCACAGATATAAGTTCATACAATGAAGATGATGGCTTATACATGGGGCTAAGTTAGATCCATTGAGCCATTGGTTATCAGTCAGTGGCATCCCCTCCATTAAATTAAAATAGTCTCTACTTCACACTTGCAGGAGAGGGGGAACTGGTTTGTGTTACTTCCTTACACATTTTAAAACTTTGGCTTCTATGCGCAGGAAACATCTGTACCAGTCAAGGGTTTAAATTCCATTTCTTTATAATGTAAGTGCACTACAAATATGAGTAAAAAATGACATGTAGATGAAAAGATGATTGTGTACTGGTTGGTGTACATTTCTTACTCTTTAAGAGCCACGGGTGGGGTGCAACGTACATCCCTATGGCATTCAAAGGGTTAAGGGAGTGATGCTGTTTATTGTGCTGTGAGGATCCTCTCCAATCCCCACTGAACAAGTGAGGAGTGAGAGAAGATGTTCTCAGATGACAGGGTGCTGATGCTGATGGCGATGTGTAAGGGTGGGATACAAGGGGGATGGTTGTTGAACTACTGGCGATGTGTAAGGGATTTGTAAATTGATGGGAGTTCAACAACCCTCCCCCTTGCATCCCTAATTCTTAGTGCATATGGTGATGTGTGTCTACATCGCCATGGTGATGTGCTTCCCAAATATCTCCAGACACACATCGCCACAACACCGAACTTTAGTGCATTTACTCCAACAAGACTGGAGGAAAGATTAATGGAGAGACACTATAGAGATAAGATAGGCTTTTATATGCTACTAATATATTTTATAAAAGTTTGTCACAGAAGCTAGAACTGTGCCAGCAGTACTGTTGTTTGTTGAGGAAATCATCGCATGATGTAGATGTGCAGCAAGATACACAAAATGGATATTCCTAAAGCGACACTATATCAAAACATTGCTTAAAATATGATAATGTGACACATTTTGGAATGTAAATGATTTATCTTACAACACAAAATATAAGATTAAAAATTGTGATATTTTTATTATGTTGTTATGCCAGAGGGGTACTGGAGTTCTGACAGAGTTCTGACTGAAACACTTTCCACAGTCAGAAAATGCTACTGATTTCTCTTCAGTATGAGTTCTCAATTCCTAATCAACTATGAGCCTTATGGTGATGGCTAAAGAGGTGCAGGTTTGGTGCAAACCATCTGCATCATAGGGAGAAATAAAATAACCCATTAATTTGAATGGAGATTTTAACCCATGAAATGCTAGAGGTCTCCAATGTTTAATTAATATGGAGTTGGAGATTAAAGCCCAGATTAAAGCAACTGCTTTTAAAGCTATGGACAGTTTCTGCATTGTAAATGTCCCCTGCAGGGTGATTGATGCAATTCAAAACTACTTATATTTTGCCTCCCGTATAAGAGATGAGTTTTCTTCTGTGCTTTTCCCTGTATTTTGAACAAAATTCATGAAAAAGACATGTCTCACATTCATTGCATATAGATCAGGTGTGTCCAACCTGAGGCCCACCAGCTGTTGTGGACTACAACTCCCATCATCCAGTGACAACCATTGGTATTGGAGTCCACGACAGCTAGAGGGACTCAGGTTGGACACACCTGATATGGGTTGCTTCTATCAAGTGAGTCTTATGATGTTTAACCCCTTCGCGACAAAGGACGTACATGTACGTCCTCTGTGGGTGTCACTTAGTGACAGAGGACGTACATGTACGTCCAGGAAATCCGGCTCCCCGCGCGGCTGAACGCCGTTCGGGGACTCCGGATTCTTTTAACAAAAAAAAAAAAATGTTAGACGGGCGTTAAGTGACGGCCAGGTCTGCGCGCGGCCGTCACTAAGGGGTTAACAGATTGGTGCTGTGAATGGAACACTTTTCCTACTCTGACCATAAAATGCTTTCTCTTCTGTGGAAATTCCCTGATCAGTAAAAAGATCTGTCTTGGACCTGAAAAATTGCCAACCTTCTGAACATGCAAGTGGTTTACATCCAATATGAGTTCTCTGATGAGTAACAAGAGTTATGCTGTGGCTGAAACATTTCCCACATTCAGAACATGAATATGGTTTCTCTCCAGTGTGAGTTGTCTGATGAGTAACAAGAGTTTTGTATCACGGTGCCCGTTATTGCTGCAATTCAGTGTCTGTCACCTGTAGGGGGCTCCCATTGGCTGTCTGCCTTCATCCCACCTCACATTGCCTTTTTAAACTCAGTCTGGGCACCCTTTGGTTGCCCTTTTGTGGTGTCTTTGACAGCATCCACTTCCTCCTTACTACAGTAGCTGTTTGGGCCTGTTGCTGAGTTCCTGTATTGACCTGTTCCTGAGTTCCTGCCTGCTTTGTCAGTTCCAGTCCGGTTCCGGTTGTTCTCATCAGTAGCTGATGTTCCTGTTGCCAGTCTGCTTGGCCGCGCTTGATCTGGTTGATCTACTCTGCTGGTTCCTGTTGTTTCCTGCTTTCAGTTCCTGCATCTGTGGCGACATTGTTCTTCATTCGCTTCGGCGACATTTTCTCCTGTTGGTTCCCAGCGTGCAGACGCTGGTTTGCTTCACTAAGCCTTGCGGCTCACATTCAGCCTGTTGGTTCCAGCGTGCGGACGCTGGTTTGCTTCACTAAGCCTTACGGCTCACTTTCAGCCTGTTGGTCCCAGCGTGCGGACGCTGGTTTGCTTCACTAAGCCTTGCGGCTCACATTCAGCCTGTTGGTCCCAGCGTGCGGATGCTGGTTTGCTTCACTAAGCCTTGCGGCTCACATTCTGCCTGTTGGTTACAGCGTGCGGACGCTGGTTTTCTTCACTAAGCCTTGCGGCTCACATTCAGCCTGTTGGTACAGCGTGCGGACGCTGGTTTGCTTCATTAGCCTTGCGGCTCACATTACAGTCTGTTGGTCCCAGCGTGCGGACGCTGGTTCGCTCCATTAGCCTTGTGGCTCACATTACAGTCTGTTGGTCCCAGCGTGCGGACGCTGGTTTGCTCAATTAGCCTTGCAGCTCACATTATACTCTGTTGGTCCCAGCGTGCGGACGCTGGTTCGCTCCATCAGCCTTGCGGCTCACATTATAGTCTGTTGGTCCCAGCGTGCAGACGCTGGTTTGCTCCATTAGCCTTGCGGCTCTGATTATAGTCTGTTGGTCCCAGCGTGCGGACACTGGTTTGCTCCATTAGCCTTGCGGCTCACATTACTGTCTGTTGGTTCCCAGCGTGCGGACGCTGGTTTGCTCCACTAAGCCTTACGGCTCTCATTCTGCCTGTATGTTCCTAACATAGGGCGCTGGTTTACTCCCTGACTTGCAGTCAGGTACTTGATGGTTTTGAGTGCGCTGTCCAGTCCTAACAGCATTGATTCCTACATTATATGGGCACGAGAGTTTCTGATTACAGTGAAACCACTTGACCTTGTAACCTCTATTGTCCATCTTACTGTCAATATCATCTGACAGTCATTAGGTCACTGTGGTTGTCACCTTCCTTTGGGCTGCCTTGCCCGGTATATTGGTAAGGCCGGTAGAACCTTTCACTTTGCCACCTTAAGGTTGCCTTACCCGGTATTGGCAAGGCCGGTAGAGACTACTCATTGGTATCCCGTCAGGCTGCCTTGCCCAGTATATTGGTAAGGCCGGTAGAACCTTTCACTTTGCCACCTTAAGGTTGCCTTACCCGGTATTGGCAAGGCCGGTAGAACCTACTCATTGGTATCCCGTCAGGCTGCCTTGCCCGGTATATTGGTAAGGCCGGTAGAACCTTTTACGTTGCCACCTTACGGTTGCCTTACCCGGTATTGGCAAGGCCGGTAGAGCCTACTCATTGGTATTCCATCAGGCTGCCTTGCCCGGTATATTGGTAAGGCCGGTAGAACCGCATACTATTCCATCTTAAGGTTGCCTTACCCGGTATTGGCAAGGCCGGTAGAGCCTACTACACTGGTATCCCGTTAGACTGCCCAGCCCGGTATATTGGCTGGGCCGGTAGAGCCTCTTGTTCCAGACTCACCTGGGTTGCTTTGCCCGGTATATTGGCAAGGCCGGTAGAACCTATTTGCTATTGTCATTTTCTTCTATCTATTGTTTGTAGGTGTATGAAAACCCTATTGGATTGCCTTTAACTTTTCAATAAAGTTATGTTTTTACCTAAACCTTACGTCTGAGAGTCTTAACAAACTATGACAGTACGAAAGGGCCATGACCTTAGACAATAAGAGTGACGGTAATACACAGAATATCCATTGGAGAATGGATATGCATGAGCAACGTTTGGATCAATTGGCGGTTGCAATCCAAACTATCCTATCCAAACTGTACTTGCTGACAAGTCTGGTTCTAGCCTGGTGGTCTCGCCAAGTCAGACACCGCAGAGTGATACAAGGCCCTCAGGGGCTGCAGTCAAAGGGTTAACGGCTTCTGCACCCTTGCCGCTAAGGTATGATGGTGACCCTCATCTCTGCAGAGGGTTCATCAACCAACTTGAAATATTTATGGAATTGACGGCACACGCGTTTCCCAATGACCGTAGTAAGGTTGGGTTCATGATATCCCTGCTGACTGGTAGAGCATTGGCTTGGGCTAACCCATTGTGGGAAAATGCTAAACCTTGCACTAAGAGTTTCAGTGAATTTGTGCAATCCTTTCGGAGAGTGTTTGAGCCTCCTGGTAGAACCACCTCTGCTGCTAAATGTCTTATGGAGATACAACAGGGCAGGCGCATGGTGGGCGACTATGCCATTGAATTCCTCACCTTGGCAGCAGAGATAGGGTGGAATAACGAGGCATTGTTGGCAGCCTTTGCCCAGGGCCTGAGTGACCAAATTAAAGATGAAATTTCACCAAAAGATTTGCCTACTGACCTAGATGATTATATTGAGTATGTTATTCTAATTGACTCCAGAATACGTGAGAGATTAACCGCCAGAGATCGTAGAATACGGTCTAAAAATAATGGGTCTAGTAGCATATTTTGCCCACCCATCCCTCCCTTGGCATCTAAGCCTAGTGAACCAGTACGGGAACCAGGTGAACCTATGCAAGTAGGTTTCACTAGGCTAAACAAGGAGGAAAGACTATATCGCAGGAAGCAAGGGTTGTGTTTGAACTGCGGTAAAAATGGGCATTTGCTAAGATCCTGTCCGGTATGTCCGGGAAACGAACACACCTAGGGTACCTTGGGGGACAGGCCCTAGGTGGTGTTCAATCGTCCCCAGTGTTGGGCACACTAAAACCCACCATACAGGTGGTACTATCTTGGGCACAACGCTCAGTGGAGGTTTTGGCCCTGGTTGATGTAACGGTTTTTAAAGACACTCAGACCAGGGTGAGATAAAACACAGTTTTATTAAAAGAAAATTAAGGCAAACGTTCGCCCTCTACAGGCAACATAAAATAATAGCAAGACAATGCTAGATATGCCCCCACAGGCCCAGTATACAGAAATGAGAGTATACATATACTGTCTCAGGACAGGCACATGAGAGAAACCCCGAGAGGGGTTAAAAGTACAAATGAACAGTCTCAGTTGTGGAGTTTGGCACGCCCAAGGTGTTAATTGGAAGCAGTAAGTGTAGCTGGAATCACACTTATAGTACTGAGAGATGCTGCTGCTAGGCCTTGCGTGACAAAAGATAATATCAGCAACGCAGTACCCAGAATAGCCTCCATGGGCGTAACCAAGGGTACGACTGACACTGCAAGTGCTGGAGAAGTTAGCCCCCACGGGCGTCACCGCAGTTTGACCTGAGTTGCAAGAGCTGCAAATAGCCCCCACGGGCGTATAACGGAGACCAGCGGAACGGAGGTAATAAGCCAATAGCCCCCACGGGCGTAACCTAGTCAACCTGCAAGAACCTTTTGAGCTAATAGCCCCCACGGGTGTAACAACGGACCATATATGCTGCAACGGAGAGACCAATAGCCCTTCACCCTCAGTATATTAGCTAGTGCCTTCAGCCTCAATGGTGTTAATGACAACTTTAGAGCCTGATAGCGCCCTACCGGAACCGTTACCGACGCACTACTCTGCAATGGTGTATTGAGCCGTCGACCAACCAGAGCATAAGCGACCAGCTCAGCAGAAGTAATGCAAGAGAGAGGCTCTATACCAGTGAAAGAGGCTAGCGAAGGGTAATGCGGCACTGCTAGGGTTAAATGCAGCTTTAACTGATCAGAGGCTCAGAGAAGCGTGTAAGTTCTGCAAGTGATACGGAGGCTCAGGACAGCAACACAACTCTGCAGTCAGGTAGTACTCAGCACTGGAGGCAAGGAAGCCCGGACAGGAGCAGGTCACACGATCAGCCAGGCCAGCGGCAGTAGCAGGAGTCAGAATGTCACCACAGCGACAACTGGAGAGGAGAGCAGGAACTAGCTGGATACAGTCCGTTAACAGGTCACCTAGCAGTAAGTCAGCCAAGCCGGGTCGGATCTCGGAGAGGGTACTCATACAAGCCGGGTCAATCACGAGCAGGAACGTCAGCCAAGCCGGCTTGGATCACGGAGCGGGTAGTCAGACGAGCCGGGTCAATCACGAGCAGGAACACAGGAACGTAGTCAAGACGGGCCAAATCGGTACACGGGAAACCGGAAAACAGGAACTCAGCAATAGCAACACTGGCTCTGAAACACCACGAAAGGGCACCTGACAGGTGTCACGGTCAGGTATAAAAAGGGTCACCAGGGGCGGGCCAAACCAGTATAGCGAATCAGCATACACCACAAGCGAGGGTGACAGAAGTAATCACAGGCACTGTGATAGTTGATTCTGGTGCAGCTGGGTATTTTATGGATAATACCTTTGCTGAATTACATGGGGTACCACGCATTGAAAGAGAAACCCCTCTTGCTATTGAAGCAATTGATGGCAGACCCTTGGAACCCGCTCAAGTTACATTTGAAACTATGTCGTTATCCATGACTATTGGGGCTCTCCATAAAGAAGAGCAGCAGTTTCAACTTATTAACTCTCCTCACCATGCCGTAATATTGGGTTTTCCTTGGTTACAGTTGCATAAACCACAATTTGATTGGCAAAAATGCGAAATCTCTGCTTGGTCTCAGTTCTGTATGGATAGGTGCGTCAACCATCCAGTTAAGGTCTTGTGCACCTCCCCTTCACTACCTGACGTATACCAGCAGTTTAGCGATGTTTTCAGTAAGGGAGAGGCTGGCGCCTTACCTCAGCACAGACCATATGATTGTTGCATCGAGTTAACTCCTGGAGCGGTACCCCCTACGGGATGCACATACCCATTGTCTTGTAGAGGGATCATAAGGAAATCTACCTCTCCGGCTGGGGCCGGGTTCTTTTTTGTTAAGAAGAAAAATGGGGAACTGAGTCCATGCATCGATTATCGTGGGTTAAATAAGCTTATGGCAAAGAACGCTTATCTGATACCACTCATCACTGAGCTTTTTGACAGACTCAAGGGTTCCTCGATTTTCACCAAATTGGACCTACGGGCGGCATACAATTTGATATGTATCAGAGCCGGTGATGAGTGGAAAACTGCCTTTAACACGAGATCTGGGCATTATGAATATCTAGTCATGCCATTTGGCCTGTGTAATGCTCCCGCAGTATTTCAAGAACTGATCAATGATGTTCTCAGAGATATGTTACAGTCATGTGTCGTGGTCTACCTTGATGATATACTTATTCACTCTAAAGACTTGTCGCAACACATCAAGGATGTGTCTGAAGTATTGCTATGATTACGTAAAAGTAAATTATTCTGTAAATTGGAGAAATGTGAGTTTCACAGAACCAGTGTACCATTTCTGGGGTTCATTATTGGCAAAGAAGGCATTGCCATGGACAAGGAAAAGTTAACAGCAGTCTTACAATGGCCTAGGCCTAAGAGTCTGAAGGCTATGCAACGATTTCTTGGCTTCGCCAATTATTATAGGAAGTTTATTAAGAACTTCTCTTCCATTGTTAAACCCCTGTCGGATCTCATGCATAAGAGCGCTAATCCATCTCTCTGGCCAGTGGCTGCGGAGGAGGCCTTTGAAAAACTGAAAGTAGCTTTTGCTAATGCTCCTGTGTTATCCTACCCTAACCCATTACTCCCGTTCACCTTAGAGGTTGACACCTCAGATATTGGGGTTGGGGCAGTGCTTTCTCAACGGCACATCAAAGGTGGAACACTCAGACCCTGTGGGTTCTTTTCTAAAAAGTTGACCGGAGCTCAAAGCCATTATGAGATAGGGGACAGAGAATTATTGGCCATTATCCTCTCTCTTAAGGAATGGCGTCACTTACTTGAAGGCACTAAAAATCCTGTTTTAATCCTGAAGGATCATAAAAATCTGACTTATCTCTCTGAGGCCAAGAGATTGTCCTCTCGCCAGGCCAGATGGGCATTGTTCCTGTCCCGATTCAATTTCATTGTATCATATTTGCCGGGATCTAAGAATGTTAGGGCTGACGCTCTGTCAAGACAATTTGAGGCTGAAATTGACAGAGAAGAAGCACCAGCACCTATCATTCAACCTGATCGAATATTGGCTACCGCACGTACCAGTATCACTTCACCACTAGGGGAAGAAATTCTGGCCTCCCAGGCTTCCGCTCCCCATGAAACCCCGGTGGGCAAATGTTTTCTGGCCTTCTATGAGATCAGATTGTGCCGATTTTACTAATGCCTGTGCCACCTGTGCCTGTGCTAAAACCCCTAGACATCTCCCGGTGGGCTTGCTTCAGCCGATACCTAACGGTGAACGTCCCTGGTCTCATGTTTCCATTGATTTTATGGGAGAATTGGCCATGTCTTGAGGGTATTCCTTCATATTGATGGTGGTGGACAGGTTTTCTAAAATGGCTCACTTCGTGCCCCTCCGTGGCCTTCCCTCGGCTAAAGAATTGGCAATGGTGTTGGCTAAAGAGGTGTTTCGGTTGCATGGAGTACCCAGGGTACTGGTGTCCGACAGGGGGAGCCAGTTTGTGTCTAGGTTCTGGGTTCTGGAGGGCATTTTGTGAACAGATGGGCATACAGCTATCCTTCTCCTCTGCGTATCACCCCCAGACGAATGGGGCCGCTGAACGTGCCAATCAAGGTTTGGAACAGTTTCTACGCTGTTTCGTGACTGACCATCTGTCACGGTTTGTAAAGACTCTCAGACGTTACTAGTGAGGTTAGGTAAAAACACAACTTTATTGAAAGTTAAAGACAATCCCATAGGGTATTTACACATATGCAGACAATATATAGCATAAGCAAATGTCCATACAAATAGTAAAGCAGGTTCTACCGGCCTTGCCAATATACCGGGCAAGGCAACCTGAAATAATATCAATAGGTGGCTCTACCGGCCCTGCAGAATACCGGGCAGGGCAGCCTGACAGGAACAGATAGATAGGCTATACCGACCTTGCCAATATACCGGGCAAAGCAGCCTGCTAGAACAGGTGTACTTGGCTCTACCGGCCTTGCCAATACCGGGTAAGGCAACCAGGTGATGGAATTATAGGTGGTTCTACCGGCCTCACCAATATACCGGGCAAGGCAGCCAGTCGGAGTAATAAGATAGTAGGCTCTACCGGCCTCGCCAATACTGGGTAAGGCAACTGTGAGATGGCAATGTAAACGGTTCTACCGGCCTTACCTAAATACCGGGCAAGGCAGCCCAATAGGAGGGTGACAACCACAATGACCACAGAGACTGTCAGAATAGCAATAGACAGTGGAGACAAATCGATAGGCTACCTGGTCAGTGGTTTCACTGGAATCTGACATTCAGTACCCAATGTACAACAGAATGGATGCTGTCTAGGACTGGACAGCGCACTGAGAGGCCTCAAGTGCAAGAGCTGGAGACAATGAGTAACTATGAGAGAACACACAGGTCAAGGAGCAAACCAACGCCCACGCGTTGGGAACCAGCAATATTAGCAGGGTACTAGTAATGGAGCAAACCAGCGAACGCACGCTGGAAGGAGCAAGGCAACAAGGCACGCCCTTGGGTCAAGGAACAACCAGTGTCCGCACACTGGTGACAACAAGAAAATATATAAGCCGCAAGGCTAATGGAGCGAACCAGCGCCTGCGCGCAGGGACCAACAATAAAGAAAGTAGCCGTAAGGCTATAGGAGCGAACCAGCGTCCGCACGCTGGGAACCAACAATTTGATCTGGGCCGCAAGGTCAATGGAGCGAACCAGCGCCCGCACGCTGGGAACCTACAGTATACTGTCAGGCCGCAAGGCCAATGGAGCGAACCAGCGTCCGCGTGCTGGGAACCTTCAGTATAGTATCAGGCCGCAAGGCCAATGGAGCGAACCAGCGTCCGCAAGCTGGGAACCAACGGTATGGATCTGGGCCGCAAGGCCAATGGAGCGAACCAGTCGTCCGCACGCTGGGAACCAATAGTATAGATCTGGGCCGCAAGGCCAAAGGAGCGAACCAGCATCCGCACGCTGGGAACCTGCAGTATAGTATCAGGCCACAAGGCCAATGGAGCGAACCAGCATCCGCACGCTGGGAACCAACAGTATGGATCTGGGCCGCAAGGCCAATGGAGCGAACCAGCGTCCACATGCTGGGAACCAACAGTCTAGCGAATGTCGCTAAGGCGACTGATGACAATGTCGCCACAGCTAGCAGGAACACAGGAACCAGCAGGACAGGACAACCGGATCAGGAACGGCAGGCGAAGACTGACGGCAGGAACAGCAACCTCAACGATGATAACCGGAACCGGACTGGAACGGACACAGCAAGCAGGAACTCAGGAACAGGACGGCTCAGGCCCAAACATAGATAGCAGGTAGGGGAAAGAGGCTGCTGTCAGAGACAACACGAAAGGGCAACCAGAGGGTGCCCAGACAGGGTTTAAAAAGGCAATGTGAGGCGGGCTAAAGGCAAGCAGCCAATGGGAGCCCCCTACAGGTAATAGACACCTGAATGCAGCAATCACAGGCACCGTGATACCATCATGACAATTGGGCCGACTTGTTGCCTTGGGCTGAGTTCGCCAGGAACTGTGCAGTGAACTCTCCATTTCTGATCAATTATGGGTTCCAACCCTGTCTGCTCCTGAATTCCTTTCAGACACAACAGATTCCAGCTCTGGATGAGCATATCGAGCAACTCCGTTCCACATGGGCACAAGTTCAAAGGGCACTGGGTCAGTCATTTCAGCACCATCAGTACCATGATAATCACAGAAGGCTTCCAGCGGTTTCCTTCCAAGTTGGGTACAGAGTATGGCTTTCTTCCAAGAATCTTAAGCTCCAAGTCCCATCTAATAAGTTGGCACCTCGGTTTATTGGTCCTTACAGAATTATTCGCAAAATTAATCCTGTTTCCTATGCTTTGGACATACCTGCATCCATGCGTATTCATAATGTTTTCCATGTGTCTCTCCTTAAGCCTCTCGTATGCAACCGTTACACTACTACATCTGTGGTGCCAGGTCCTGTCGAGGTCGAGGGTCAGGAGGAATACGAGGTACAGAGTATCATTGACTCCTGAAGGCTTAGAGGAAGGGTACAGTATTTGGTGCATTGGAAAGGTTATGGTCCTGAAGATCGATCTTGGGTGGATAGTAAGGACCTTCATGCACCCAAGTTACTGCGGATTTTTCATGCCAAATACCCTCAGAAACCCAGACCCTATTCTAGGAGAGGGGGTCTTTGAAAGGGGGGTACTATCACGGTGCCCGTGATTGCTGCAATTCAGTGTCTATCACCTGTAGGGGGCTCCCATTGGCTGACTGCCTTCAGCCCGCCTTACATTGCCTTTTTAAACTCAGTCTGGGCACCCTTTGGTTGCCCTTTCGTGGTGTTTTTGACAGCATCCACTTCCTACTTACTACAGTAGCTGTTTGGGCCTGTTGCTGAGTTCCTGAGTTCCTGTATTGACCTGTTCCTGAGTTCCTGCCTGCTTTGTCAGTTCCAGTCCGGTTCCGGTTGTTCTCATCAGTAGCTGATGTTCCTGTTGCCAGTCTGCTTGGCCGCGCTTGATCTGATTGATCTACTCTGCTGGTTCCTGTTGTTTCCTGCTTCCAGTTCCTGCATCTGTGGCGACATTGTTCTTCATTCGCTTTGGTGACATTTCCTCCTGTTGGTTCCCAGCGTGCTGATGCTGGTTTGCTTCACTAAGCCTTGCGGCTCACATTCAGCCTGTTGGTTCCAGCGTGCGGACGCTGGTTTGCTTCACTAAGCCTTGCGGCTCACTTTCAGCCTGTTGGTCCCAGCGTGCGGACGCTGGTTTGCTTCACTAAGCCTTGCGGCTCACATTCTGCCTGTTGGTTCCAGCGTGCGGACGCTGGTTTGCTTCACTAAGCCATGCGGCTCACATTCAGCCTGTTGGTTCCAGCGTGCGGATGCTGGTTTGCTTCATTAGCCTTGCGTCTCACATTACAGTCCGTTGGTCCCAGCGTGCGGACGCTGGTTCGCTCCATTAGCCTTGCGGCTCACATTACAGTCTGTTGGTCCCAGCGTGCGGACGCTGGTTTGCTCAATTAGCCTTGCAGCTCACATTATACTCTGTTGGTCCCAGCGTGCGGACGCTGGTTCGCTCCATCAGCCTTGTGGCTCACATTATAGTCTGTTGGTCCCAGCGTGCGGACGCTGGTTTTCTCCATTAGCCTTGCGGCTCACATTACTGTCTGTTGGTTCCCAGCGTGCGGACGCTGGTTTGCTCTGCTAAGCCTTACGGCTCTCATTCTGCCTGTATGTTCCTAACATAGGGCGCTGGTTTACTCCCTGACTTGCAGTCAGGTATTTGATGGTTTCGAGTGCTCTGTCCAATCCTAACAGCATTGATTCCTACATTATATGGTCACGAGAGTTTCTGATTACAGTGAAACCACTTCACCTGGTAACCTCTATTTTCCATCTTACTGTCAATATCATCTGACAGTCATTAGGTCACTGTGGTTGTCACCTTCCTTTGGGCTGCCTTGCCCGGTATATTGGTAAGGCCGGTAGAACCTTTCACTTTGCCACCTTAAGGTTGCCTTACCCGGTATTGGCAAGGCCGGTAGAGCCTACTCACTGGTATCCCGTCAGGCTGCCTTTCCCAGTATATTGGTAAGGCCGGTAGAACCTTTTACGTTGCCACCTTACGGTTGCCTTACCTGGTATTGGCAAGGCCGGTAGAGCCTACTCATTGGTATTCCATCAGGCTGCCTTTCCCGGTATATTGGTAAGGCCGGTAGAACCGCATACTATTCCATCTTAAGGTTGCCTTACCCGGTATTGGCAAGGCCGGTAGAGCCTACTACACTGGTATCCCGTTAGGCTGCCCAGCCCGGTATATTGGTAAGGCCGGTAGAACCTTTTACGTTGCTACCTTACGGTTGCCTTACCTGGTATTGGCAAGGCCGGTAGAGCCTACTCATTGGTATTCCATCAGGCTGCCTTTCCCGGTATATTGGTAAGGCCGGTAGAACCGCATACTATTCCATCTTAAGGTTGCCTTACCCGGTATTGGCAAGGCCGGTAGAGCCTACTACACTGGTATCCCGTTAGGCTGCCCAGCCCGGTATATTGGCTGGGTCAGTAGAGCCTCTTGTTCCAGACTCACCTGGGTTGCTTTGCCCGGTATATTGGCAAGGCTGGTAGAACCTATTTGCTATTGTCATTTTCTTCTATGTATTGTTTGTATGTGTATGAAAACCCTATGGGATTGCCTTTAACTTTTCAATAAAGTTATGTTTTTACCTAAACCTTACGTCTGAGAGTCTTAACAAACCGTGACATTTTGCATTCGCTGAAACATTTCCCACATTAAGGACATGAATATGGTTTCTCCCCCGTGTGAGTTCTCTGATGTCTAACAAGATTTGTGCTGAGACTAAAACTTTTCTCACATTCAGAACATGAATATGGTTTCTCTCCAGTGTGAGTTCTCTGATGATTAACAAGAGTTTTGCTTTCACTGAAACATTTCCCACATTCAGAACATGAATATGGTTTCTCCCCTGTGTGAGTTCTCTGATGTCTAGCAAGACTTGTGCCGAGACTAAAACTTTTCTCACATTCAGAACATGAATATGGTTTCTCTCCAGTGTGAGTTCTCTGATGAGTAACAAGATTTGATTTGTCTCTAAAACTTTTCCCACATTCAGAACATGAATATGGTTTCTCTCCAGTGTGAGTTCTCTGATGAGTAACAATATTTATTTTGTCTCTAAAACTTTTCCCACATTCAGAACATGAATATGGTTTCTCTCCAGTGTGAGTTCTCTGATGAGCAACAAGATTTGTTTTGTCTCTAAAACTTTTCCCACATTCAGAACATGAATATGGCTTCTCCCCGGTGTGAATTCTCTGATGTGTAGCAAGATGTGTGCTGCGGCTGAAGCATTTCCCACATTCAGAACATGTATATGGCTTCTCTCCAGTGTGAGTTCTCTGATGAGCAACAAGATGTGTGCTTTTGTTGAAACATTTCCCACATTCAGAACATGAATATGGCTTCTCCCCTGTGTGAGCTCTCTGATGTCTAGCAAGACTTGTGCTGAGACTGAACCATTTCCCACATTCAGAACATGAATATGGTTTCTCTCCAGTGTGAGTTCTCTGATGAGCAACAAGATTTGTTTTGTCTCTAAAACTTTTCCCACATTCAGAACATGAATATGGCTTCTCCCCGGTGTGAATTCTCTCATGTGTAGCAAGATGTGTGCTGCGGCTGAAGCATTTCCCACATTCAGAACATGTATATGGCTTCTCCCCTGTGTGAACTCTCTGATGTCTAGCAAGACTTGTGCTGAGACTGAACCTTTTCTCACATTCAGAACATGAATATGGTTTCTCTCCAGTGTGAGTTCTCTGATGTCTGACAAGACTTGTGCTGACACTGAAACTTTTTTCACATTTAGAACAGAAATATGGTTTCTCAAAGTGTGTGCTGAAAGATTTGCCACAATGAGAACGTGGAAATTTGTTTTCTTTTGTGTGAATTCTGTGATGTTTATCATGATGAGTGTTCTTGCTATTATTCTTGCCACTGTTTTGCTCTTCAGTATAACTAGATGTTTCCTGTGCATGTTTTGTGTGTGTATAAATGTCAGTATCACAGAGATTTCCTCCTGTACATACAGTTGGTTCCTCTGGCATTTTTCTTTCACATCTTGTTTGATTCCTCTTATTTGGTTCCATGGTTATTTTTAACAATACTTTATGCTTAAGCAGTCTGGAGAGAGTATAGGAGTATGCTCATAGAAACATCTGTTGGAAAAAAAAGAAAGTCTATTTAGATTATTCTCCCTGACAACATTTTTAGATTATCAAATTACTTACATTTCATCAAGTGTGGGTCTTGTTTTATTTACCTTTTATGTACTTCTAAAGAGTATAACAACACTCTGTGGGCATAAGTAGCCATTGGTTCCTGAGGGGCTTGAGTTAGGCCTTAAAGGTGACTATCATGGATAGAACTAGTTCATTTTTGCATGTTCAAAACAGCAGACAAGTTTACTAAAATGTCTGAATATGGCTTTTGTGATTCCCTTGGGGTTGAATATCAAGTTATGGTAAAAAAATACTGCTGATAACACTCAGTGTTGTACTGGTAAATTGGTAATGTATTTGTGGAATAATCTTAGAGCAATGTATTTTGGAATACTTTTGAAGCTTTCGATCATGATATTTTAAAGTTAAAAATAAAAATGAAGTGTTTCAAATGGGAAGATGTTATATATTGAGCAATGGTGCAATGAGAATACAAGTAAAAGAAGATGATGCAGTTCTTTTCACAGAACCCATGATGTAACCAGGGCCTAGAATGCACTGAGAACAGAATAAAAAAGAAAATTAAAAAATTTGATGTCAGTTTCAACAGATTTGTACTTGATTGTGTGAAGTACATGTAGATTGATTATGTTAGCAAAGTACAAACAGGTGAAACTGATGCCCCAATTTATGCCATACATAAAGACATAGTAATATAGTAACATGCATAGAAACATGCGTCCATCAAGTCCAGCCGAGGCCAAAAACACCCATGTTGATCCAGAAGAAGGAAAAAAAAGCCATCTGAAGCCATTTCCAATTTAGCTCCAAGTGGGTAACAAAAATTCCTTTCTGACTCCAAATGGCAGTCATATAGTTCCCTAGATTAAAGGGATAGTAATACTTCATTTTAACTTTATTTTATTTTGTAGGCATTAAAAAAACATGAAGAATGATATAAGTCTTATCTCTCAAACCTTTATGGTTTAAGAGATATTCACAAACAAAGTATCCCCCCCCGTTCAACCAGGTCAGAAGGGAGATGCCCAGGTAGACTGCAGAGAGGGACAATCTTCAATTAAGATAATGGAAAAAGCTGAAAAACTTGTCAAGGGGGGAAGGGCTTTCATTGTTTTCATACAAAGAAAATTGTCCCCTTCTGTTTTCTGTACTGTCATACAACCAGACTCACATCTGAGAAGAGATGGCTTACACTAGGTAAAAGGGGCGGGAGGGGGAAACTTTGCTTGTGAATATCTCATAAACCATAAAGGTTTGAGAGATAAGACTTATATCATTCTTCATGTTTTTTTAATGCCTACAAAATAAAATAAAGTTAAAACGAAGTATTACTATCCCTTTAACATCCTATCTGCATTGAAGCCATCTGTCATAATTTTCATTATTGTTCTGTGCTAGATAGGCACCATTGCTTTTTTGAAAGCAGTTGCATTATCTGCAGGTACAACATCCTGAGGCAAAGAATTCCATAGCTTTAACACCCTTACTTTAAAGAGTCCCTCCCTCTGTTTTAGTCAAAAACGCCTTTCCTGTAGTCTTAATGGATGACCTCTTATTCTTAGCTTAGCTCTTTGTGTAAATAATTAATTGGCTAGTTCTTTGTATTGACCTTGAACAGGGCTGGATTTACATCTCAGTAGCCTGTAGGCACAGAAATCTGAAGCGTCCTCCCCCATTGGCCATTTCCACTGGACACCTCCACAATGCTCCTAATCTCCACACTGCCCCCAATCATCTCCATATTGCCCTCACATTGCCCCATCATCTCCATATTTCCCCATCTCCATATTACCCTCACATTGCCTCCCATCAGCTCAGTATTGTCCCCATCATCTCCACATTGCCCCATCAGCCCCATATTGCCCTGACATTGGCTCCATCATCTTCACATTGCCCCCATTAGCTCCATATTGCCCTCATATTGCCTCCATCATCTCCGCATTGCCCCCATCATCTCCGCATTGTCCCCATCATCTCCACATTGCTCCCATTAGCTCCATATTGCCCCCATCAGCTCCATATTGCCCTCACATTGCCCCATCATCTCCACTTTGCCCTAACACTGCCCCTCATCAGCTCCAACTTGCCCCCCCATCAGCTCCATATTACCTTCACATTGAGTGCCCCCTCCATGTTCATTTTCTGCCTCCTCCTTGGTGGTCCAGCGGCGTGGCAGGACAGGTCTGTGCCTCCTTCTGCACAGACCTGTAGCTGACGGCGCTCCCGTGCAGTCTTGTCTTCAGTAATGCAGAGAGCTGGGACATGATGTCATCTCCCAGGCTATGCATTACTAAAGAGCTCACAAGGGAGCTCAGCAGCTACAGGTTTGTGCTGAAGGAAGCACAGACCTAACCGGGTGGGAGGTTAGTGCCCGTAGGAAGGCTAATAAAAAAAAAATTAAAAAACAGGTCCCAAAGACAGGCGCCCCTCTGTGGGGTGCACCTGTAGGCAGATGCCTACTGTGCCTTATGAGAAATCCGGCCCTGACCTTGAATGTATTTGTAAAAGGTAATCATATCACCTCTTAGATGTCTCTTCTCTAATGTAAAGCAAACCCAGTTTGGCTAGTCTCTCTTTATAACTCAGATCCTCCAATCATTTTATCAGTTTTGTTGCAAGTTTCTGTACCTTTTCCAGTTCAATAATGTCTTTTTTAAAAACTGGCACCCAAAATTGTACAAGAATGCAAGCAAAGCAATGGCACTGCTCGAGACAATCAGTTTGTTGATCTCGGTGCAGGTACCAGGGGTTCCACGCCCTGCAGAGACATCAAATACAAGAAAAGGACAGCACTCCAACATAGTTTAAAAACCAAATACCGCTTTATTCCAAACTATCAAGATAGGACGCTACACATACTATAATAGTCTCATGCATTTCATACCTGGGTGCTTAATCATAGACTAAAAAAGCTCCCATTGCTCTGATCTCTTAAGGACAGAAACAACCCCTCCCATTCCAAATAGCCAATCCAGCAGAATGAAGAAGATCTATTTCTTATAGCTTGGAATTTAATTCTCACAGAATGCTCAATGGCTCTAATGAAACTTATTATCAAACACAAACAAGAGATTCTGGTGAAGGTTCAAGATAGTATGAAATTGTTACAGCCATCTTTGTTACAAGAATCCAGTAATCTTGCTTATAAGAAACTAGAGAAAGATTTGTTGATCAACCAGGAGAAATTAGAGAACAACATTGTAGAATCCAAGCAGCGCAAGTTTGCCAAAGACAAGGATGACTATGATACAATATATTTTGTGGACTTTCTGCTGAGGGTGATTCACTATTTGCTTACTCATTATTATTTTTTGTTCAATGGCTCTTACTATCTCCAAAGATGTGGGACTTCAATAGGGGCGTAGTTTGCCCCCTGATACGCCAACCTTTTATGGGTTGGTGGGAGGAGTCTCATGTCTTTGGAGGTTGTAATCCATTTAGATCTCATATCTTTTATTTATTATTATTCACCAGTGATCCTTACAAAATTGTATTTTTAGATCTTGAGATCTCATCATCTTCACAGTCAGGTATCATAGTCACGGATATACATAAAAAACCTATGGACGCTAATTCCCTGCTTAGGGCAGAGAGTTGCCATCCACGACACACCATCAGGGGAGTATAGGTGGGGCAGTTTATGATGGCGCTTCGTAACTGCTCCACCGATGCTCTCTTTGATAAAGCCTGTACAGAATTAAAAGATACGTTTCTTGTAAGAGGGTATCCGGGATGGATGATTGATAGGGCCGAGTCTACGGTGAGAGAAAAATCACGGGATGCATTGTTGGGAGGATCATATAATCGGAGAGCAAAGTAGGAAGATCAGGTAGTCTTCGGCACTACTTACAGTGCTGAATTCACACAGATTAAAAGTATAGTTTTCTCCCCATTTTGCTCGCTGATAGGGGTCTCCAAACATTTGTGGATAAGGGATGTAAGTTTGTCTCAAAAAAGTCACTGACATTAGCTAGGAGTATTTCTCCTAGCATGTTTGTGGCGATAGGAAACAGGAATATAAGTACACTTGGTTGAGAACAGTGGGTTTTTTCCCTTGTGGCAGCTGCCGATATGGCTGCTGCCAATGGATGTCCCCACAAAGGAATTTCAGTCCACTGTACATGGAACCCAACATAAAATCAAGCAGTACATTACTAAATTTGTGATCTATGTATGTAACTTGTAAGGCCTGGAATATACAATATGTAGGGAAGACATGTAGGTCTCTCAGAGAACGAGTAAGAGAACACATTAGTAACATAAATTGTGGTGATTGTAAAACTGGAGTGGCTGTGGTAGGCATAGAAAGAGTGGTACCACCTGTCAGGGGTGGAGATAGAGAGAGATTGTTGTCTCAGAGAGAGGTGTTCTGAATTTTCACCCTGTCTACAAGAATGCTGCTTGGACTCAACAATATCTTTGATATAACACTTTTCGTTTAGATTTCAATGAAGGTGTTAATGGGTTAATATGAATACACTGTATAATTGGGCTTTATAGTGGAATTGCCATTTTGAGTTTTGATTGGTTGAAGGATTAAGCAGTGATTAGTGTCCTTTAATTTACCATCTCATGGTTTGGATCATTATTGTATATATGTTAATTACATTTGGGAGGAACAACAATGTATGCATCTATCTTGTAGAATATTTTTTATTTTATATATAATATTGCGTGATGTAATTTTTGTTGTCATTAATATATGTTGTGTTAAAATTAGCATATTTTATGTGAATATTTATGTCTATGGGCTCATCTCGCTCCTCTCTCTTTGCAGGCTATGAGATATATACCCAGTGAAGTCTCTGCAGTGGGTTAATGAATTTGGCTGCCTTCCTCATTAATGAGATGGGGTGGCTGAATCTTTTGCTTGCTGGATTGGCTATTTGAAATGGGAGGGGATGTTTCTGATCTTAAGAGATTGGAGCGATGGGAGCTTTTTTAGTCGATGATTAAGCACCCAGCTGTGAAACATGTGAGACTATTATAGTACATGTAGCGTCCTATCTTGATATTTTTGAATAAAGCAGTATTTGGTTTTTAAACTACGTTGGAGTGCGGTCCTTTTTTTCTATTTGATGCCCAAAATCTAGATGAGGCCTAAACAAGGATTTATACAGAGGTAGGATAATATTAGCATTCCTTTCATCTAAACCTCTTATTATGCAGGCTAGTACCCTATTTGCTTTTGCAACAGCTGAGTAACTCTGCACACTGCTGTGAAGTCTATCACCTATCAGTACTCCTAAATCTTTCTCTAATGAGGATTCCCCAAGTTGTTTCCCATGTAGAGTATATGTAACATGTTTGTTTCTACAGTCCAAATACATAACCTTACATTTATCTACATTAAATGTCATCTGCCACTTTTCTGCCCATTCACTCAGTTTATCTAAATCCTTCTGCAGAGAAAAAAATCCAGCTCTGTATGTATTTCCTTACAAAGCTTAGTATCATCAGCAAAGATTGAGACATTACTTTCAATTCCCATTTCTAGATGGTTAATAAACAAATTAAAAAGCATTGGGCCCAGGACTGAACCCTGTGGCACCCCAGTTATAACTTTGGACCAATTTGAAAAGGTTCCATTTACATCAACTCTCTGCCATCATTTAGCCAGTTCTATCCATGTACAAATAACACCGCACAAAACTAAAGCCTTTTAATTTATGTAGTAACCTGTTGTGACGCACTGTATCAAATGCTTTTGCAAAATCCAAGTATACAATTCTACAGCAATCTTGCTATTGAAGAAAGATTAGTCAGAGTGATAAACAAGGGGTTACATAAACTAGGACTATTAACTGGATCTAAACGAGATGTTCCTCTTTAGAGACAAGTTGTATAGTGTTTATATTGTATTTAGGCTTCCTGAGACCCTAGAGGTACGAATATGTCACTATTTCATTTTGTTACCTTTCCAAAGAAAGTTATATACATTCAGATTTGGTAGGATACAGAGGATGAGTTTTAGAACGAACAATACATTAAGTGAAATGTAGCCAAATTAGTCATATACACTGCTATTTATAAAGGATTATCTAGCTTTTGGATGATTCCTACCAGACTGTACTGTTTCTGGTTGGGGAGTATGAGTGTGCGATTGAATATTGTAATATTGTTTTTCTTTTTGGGTTTATAAGTCAAATTTCAATATTTTAAATAATTAACACCTTGAATGTCAAAGAAGTTATGCATTCAGTATTACCCTGGCACAGACTGAGCTAATGTGATCTGTATCTCATTAGGACCTAAGAATTTGTCTGCCTCCATGGTTATGAACATTTTGTCCACTTCTGTGACACAGGACCTTATTCATATAGCTAAACAGGTGCAGATCTGGAGCAAATCAATAGCACTACAGGGAATCAATGAAAACTGCCTTTGATTCAAACTGGGCTTATAAACTCCATGAATCCTAGAGAGGCCCACAAATGATTGCAGAGCAATGCACTGAGATTACTGTAGTGTTCAAGGGGTTGCAAGCCCCATTTAAATCAAACTGGTACTGTGGGAATTTGTAATGTTTAATTTAATGTGTCTCTTATGTCTCAAGAATTAGAAAACATTTAGGGATGGGTGAAATATTTATCCTAAAAAGTAAAACTGATGAAAATGTCACTGCTCACAGAAAGGAGCATTTTTCAGGAAAAGTTTTGAATTTCTGCTTTTTTGCACCTAGCTCATTGCATTGAAATCAATGGCAAGTTTGCCTTCTTCTCCTGCAAGAATATATAAAAGAGGCATCAGTTTCCTGTAGTGAATCATTCTGCGTTTGTGAGAGGCAGAGAAAGCAGCACAACTTTAGAGTTAATTAGATTAGGCAAATAACGTGAAGTTGGAGTGTAACTTAGTCTTGTGTCCCGGCAATTTTTTTTATTTGTGGAGTCTGGAGAAAGGAGATTTAACTCTATACCCCAAAATCGTATGTCACTGAGAAGAGACAGGTATCTGTGATCCAAGTTCCTTTCTGCTGACTGTTTGTGTTAGGGGAGTTTGCAGTGTATGAAGGGAGAAAGGAAATTTACCTCAAATACCCCAAAATCTTATGTGAATAAGAAGAGACAGGCAGCTGTGATCCAATTTTCTTTCTGATGGTATGGTATCACTTGCGCTGCTCCATTTCAGTTGTAAGCTCTATGGTAACACTTGCGTAGCTCTTTCAGTTGTAAGCTCTGTGGTATCATTATTGTAGCAACATTTCAGTTGTAAGCTTTGTGGTATTACACGTGTAGCACCATTTCAATTTCATTGTAAGCTCTGTGGTATCACTATTGTAGCTCCATTTTATTTCTAAGGTGTGTGGTATTGCTTTATAATGCCAGTTACAAAGTTAGCAAAAGGCGATGGTCTGGGACAGTGGGCTGGAGTGATAACTTAGGGGTGGGACATAACTGTGGGTGAGTAAAGGGGGCCTATGACCTCCATATCCCTGGGGACACTGGGTGCTGTCAGTCTACCCCTGTCAGAGAGTGTGTGCCAATATTTCCTTTATTTAAAATAGGACCTATGGCTCCTGCTGCAGGTGTATGGCTCTTTTTGTTGTTGGAGAAGACAAGAGTCATAGAGTGCACACACATACCACCAACCCCACCCCTACCACTTCCACAAGTCAGGTTGTGAAAGCAATGGAGTTACACAGTTCTTCTGCCATATACTGCCAACCCACACTTACTGAGTTATTGGAAATATGTCAAATAAGTCACAAAAACTATCCCACAGTGTGCCTGTAGAATTGCATAAAATTGTCAAGATGTTGGCAGTTGACATGCTGCCTAATTTTTTTCTTGAATACCTAAGTTTTAAAGAATTCATGACATGTGTTGCAACCTGTCTGAATATCCCAAGAGGCAGTTATTTTTCAAGGATGGCAGGGCCAAAATTGTACAAGCAGCATGTTAGTGAGGTGGACAAATAGCACAAGAATAGCTTGCAACGTCAGATCAGAGTCCTTAATCTTGTCTCTGGTTCTGGCAGAAGTATTAAAGGACAGCAGTAAAGTTGCCCACACCATCAGCAGCCAATTTATCCATGCAGAGTTTTGAGACAATTCCACAAAGCCATAGATTTTTAAATAAACTAGAGGAGCTTGTAGGGGAATGGCTTGAACCTCAGTTTGAAAGTTGGTTTTATGCCTGACGATAATGACTGCAACATAATAGCTGACTTGAGAATCAGCAAACTATAAGAAGGGGGCCCTGTGCCCAGACTTCATTAAGCTACACCCAAAATGAAGTCCTCCACCAATCAAATTTCCTACCCCATAACAATTCAGCTCTCTGGCACTCAAAGGCTTTAATATTACTGAGCTTCATGCCAAAATGGATCAGCTTTCTGAGACCTAAAACTCAGTCTTACACAAATGCACTGAAGGAGCAGCAGCCATACTCCCTTCCCAATCCACCCTTTTCCATTGCTATAAATGTATGGGCATCATAGCAGCCTAAGGGATTATCCAGTTACACAAATACATAGTAACATAGTAACATAGTAAATTAGGTTGAATAAAGATACAAGTCCATCAAGTTCAACCTTCTCCTCATACCCCAGTAACTGAAAATGTTATAGCTTTCCTGCTACCAATTAAGTTAGTCTTTATCAGACCTACCTGATCTGCCTACTGATACACAGTATAACTCTGTATGTTCCCTTTTGAAAGAAAGGTATCTAATCTTCTCTTAAATGTATCCATTGTATCTTCCATAACCACCTCCTTGGGCAATGAATTCCACAATTTAACAGACCTTACCGTAAAAAAAAACTTCCTCTGCTGAAGTTTACACCTCCTTTCAACTAATCTCAAGGGGTGTCCCCTGGTCACCTGATCAGGCCTTGGAATAAATAGCTCACCACAGAGATTCTTGTATTGTCCTCTCATATACTTGTACAATGTTATAAGGTCTCCTCTTAGTCGTCTTTTCTCTAGAGTAAATAAACCAAGTTTGTCTAGTAATTCCTCATAAGTCAAGCCCTCCATTCCCTTAATTAATTGTGTTGCTCTTCGCTGTACCCTCTCTAGTTCTAATATATCCTTTTTCAGAACCGGTGCCCAAAATTGCACTGGATACTCAAGGTGAGGTCTTACCAATGATTTGTATAATGGCAAAATAATGTTATCAACTCTTGCTATGATACCTCTTTTTATGCAAGACAGGATTTTGTTTGCCTTTGCTACTGCTGTTTAACACTGGTCACTGTTTTCAAGTTTGTAGTTGACAAGGATACCCAAGTCTTTCTTTAGCAATGAGTCTCCTAAAATTATTCCATTAAGTTCATAAGTAGCCTTGGGATTGTTTCCTCCCAAATGCATGACTTTACACTTCCCCACATTAAACTTCATATTACATATGTTTGCCCAATCTGACATTGTATGTAAGTCCCCCTGTAGATAGAAAATATCCTGTTCTGAATAAATGACCTTGCATAATTTAGTATCATCTGCAAGTATTGATATTTTGCTTTCTATATCTATTTCTAGGTCATTTATAAACATGTTAAAAAGCAACAGACCTAATTCTGAACCCTGAGGTACTCCACTCTCCACTTTAACTGTATTGGAGAATTTTCCATTTACAACTACACACTGTTCCCTATCCTTCATCCAGTTTTGTATCCAATTGCAAAGGTTATCTCCTAGCCCCAATTTCCTTATTTTATACATCAGCCTTCTGTGTGGCACTGTATCAAATGCCTTTGCAAAGTCTAGATATACTACATCTACTGCCTTGCCATTGTCAAGGTTGCTGCTTACTTCCTCATAGAAGCTGAAAAGATTAGTTTGTCATGATCTATTCTTCATAAAACCATGTTGATTCGTGCTAATGATCTTATTTTTTGTGTTGTAATCCTGAATATAGTCCCTTATTATCCCTTCTAACAGTGTTCCCACTAGAGAGGTCAAACTCACTGGTCTATAATTCCCAGGTTCTGTTTTAATTCCCTTCTTAAATAGAGGCACTATGTTAGTTCTTCGCCAATCCTGTGGCACTGAGCCTGTGGTGATAGAATATTTAAAGAGTAAATATAGGGGTTTTTCTAACACTGCACTGAGTTCCTGAAGAACCCTTGGATGTGTACCATCAGGACCCGATGCTTTGTCGGTTTTAATTTTGTTCAGTCTTCCCACTACATCTTCTTGAGTTATCCCAATATCTATTAATTGTATTGTTTTAATTGTTACTTGCGGAAGCTCTTCTACCATTCCCTGCTCCCTTGTATTTGTAAATACTGTCCCTGTCAGATCTCTCTGCCTCCCTCCACCTTGCATACTGCTGAGGTGGAGAGAGACAGAGAGACATGCTGTTACTGCCTTACTGTAAAAAAAAAAAGTAAAAAAAAAGTTTAAATAAAGAAATGTAACCCTTTGATCACTGTTCTGCAGTGATCAATAAGTGCCCCCCCATCTGATCACTCTTGGAGTGATCAATTTGCTGCAGATCGGTGTTTTCTGATCTGTGGGACATTTTTTTTAAATTTTTTTTAAATTTTTTTTTTTTTTTTTTTATAGTAAATATAGTTTAGGTATTTTGGTAGGTAGTTGGGTAGGTTTAGTGTAGACGTGTGTTAGGGAAAGTTTTAGGGATAGATTTAGGTTTAGGGGAAAAAAAAAAAAACCAAACCCCCCCCCAAAAAAAAAAAATATATATAATAAGCGCCGTTTAGATAGGTAGTTCAATTGGGTTAGGTAGGTTCAGGATATACCTAGGTTAGGGTAAGTTTTAGGGTTAGATTTAGGTTTAGGGATAGCGTAAGAAAAAAAAAAAACCAAAAAACCCCAAACCCCCCCCCCCAAAAAAAAAAAAAATATATATATAATAAGTGCAGTTTAGATAGGTAGTTCACTTGGGTTAGGTAGGTTCATGATATACGTAGGTTAGGGTAAGTTTTAGGGTTAGATTTAGGTTTAGGGATAGCGTAAGAAAAAAAACCAAAAAAAAAAAACCCAACCCCCCCCCCAAAAAAAAAAAAAAAAAAAAAAAAAAAAATATATATATATATATATATATATATATATATAATAAGTGCAGTTTAGATAGGTAGTTCATTTGGGTTAGGTAGGTTCAGGATATACGTAGGCTAGGGTAAGTTTTAGGGTTAGATTTAGGTTTAGGGATAGCGTAAGAAAATAAAAAAAAAAAAGTTTTTTTAGTGGGCAAAATGCAGCGCAGGTACAGCGTTGAAGAGGCATATGCCTTTTTGGCGTCTGACTCTGAGGCAACAGACACTGCGTCAGATTTTGACATATCGCAGTTTTCAGAAAGTGAGAGCAGCTCTAGTGATGACGCTGGGCCTTCTGTCAAGAAAAGACGCACTGCCCCAAGAGCTGCTCTGGCAACTGCCCCAGCACCTGCCAAAAGAACTGCCCAAAGACCTACCAAAATACCTACCCAAAGAAATGCCCCAAGTGCTGCCCCAAGAGCTGCCCTGGCAACTGCCCCAGCACCTGCCATAAGATCTGCCCAAAGACCTACCAAAGAAATGCCCCAAGTGCTGCCCCAAGAGCTGCCCTGGCAACTGCCCCAGCACCTGCCAAAAGATCTGCCCAAAGACCTGCCAAAAGACCTGCCCAAAGAAATGCCCCAACACCTGCCACTCCGGATCCTAATGAATGGGTATCAATTTATGCCCACAAATCTCAGAATTCACAGGCAACCCAGGGATTCAAATTGATGTGGAAGGATTTACCCATGATCATTTTTTTGATTTGTTTTTGGGGGAAGACATTTTAGGTGAAATTGTTTCCCAAACCAATTTGTATGCAGCCCAGTATACTGCCGCCAACCCTAAGTGTGAAAAACGCTGTTTTTTTTTGTTTTTTTTTACTTACGTCATGGTTTACGAGGGATTGGTGGTAAAATGGCTGTTTATAAAATTGGAAAACACACCTAAAACGAGAGCCTGGGGTGTCTACTTTCCAAAAATATACACTTTTGGGGGGAAATCTTAAAAAAAGAGCACTGTTACACAGCCCCAAATGAGACATGGCACCAGTAACACAAGCTGTGAAGATTCAAAGTGTGAACCTGGAAACGCGCATGTTCCAATTTGGCCCCCGTAGCTCCCCCAAACCATGAGAAAGCTATGCATATGGGGTATTGCCGTACTCAGAAGAAGGAGCTGAACACTAATCAATTCAGTTTATAAAATCTTCACCTATTCTGTGCTTGAAATTCACATCAACATTGAAGGCAAAGTGTGAAAAATGCAGAATTTTTTTTACTTATGTCAAATTTTCACAGGATTGGTGGTAAAATGGCTGTGTAAAAAATTTGAAAACACACCTAAAATGAAAGCTGGGGGTGTCTACATTCCAAAAATATACACTTTTGGGGGGAAATTCTAAAGTGCAGCTCTGGAACATAGCCCAAAATGAGTAATGGCATCAGTTAACCAAGATGTGAAAATTCAATTTTTGTTCAAAATTGGGCCCCGTAGCTCCCCCAAACCTTGAGAAACCTATGCATATGGGGTATTGCCGTACTCAGAAGAAGGAGCTGAACACTAAACAATGCATTTTTAAAAATCTTCACCTATCATGTGCTTGAAATTCACATCAACATTGAAGTGCAAGTGTGAAAAACGCTGTTTTTTTAACTTATGTCAAGATTTACGAGCGATTGGTGGTAAAATGGCTGCGTAAAAAAATTGAAAACATACATAACATGAAAGCCTGGGGTGTCTACTTTCCAAAAATATATACTTTTGGGGGGAAATCTTAGAGTGGAGCACTGTTACACAGCCCCAAATGAGACATGGCACCAGTGATGCAAGCTGTGAAAATTCAAAGTGTGAAACTGGAAATGCGCATGTTCCAATTTGGGCCCCGTAGCTCTCCCAAACCTTGAGAAACCTATGCATATGGGGTATTGCCGTACTCAGAAGAAGGAGCTGAACACTAAACAATGCATTTTTAAAAATCTTCACCTATCATGTGCTTGAAATTCACATCAACATTGAAGTGCAAATGTGAAAAACGCTGTTTTTTTAACTTACGTCAAGATTTACGAGCGATTGGTGGTAAAATGGCTGCGTAAAAAAATTGAAAACATACATAAAATGAAAGCCTGGGGTGTCTACTTTCCAAAAATATATACTTTTGGGGGAAAATCTTAGAGTGGAGCACTGTTACACAGCCCCAAATGAGACATGGCACCAGTGATGCAAGCTGTGAAAATTCAAAGTGTGAAACTGGAAACGCGCATGTTCCAATTTGGGCCCCGTAGCTCTCCCAAACCTTGAGAAACCTATGCATATGGGGTATTGCCGTACTCAGAAGAAGGAGCTGAACACTAAACAATGCATTTTTAAAAATCTTCACCTATCATGTGCTTGAAATTCACATCAACATTGAAGTGCAAGTGTGAAAAACGCTGTTTTTTTAACTTACGTCAAGATTTACGAGCGATTGGTGGTAAAATGGCTGCTTAAAAAAATTGAAAACATACATAAAATGAAAGCCTGGGGTGTCTACTTTCCAAAAATATATACTTTTGGGGGAAAATCTTAGAGTGGAGCACTGTTACACAGCCCCAAATGAGACATGGCACCAGTGATGCAAGCTGTGAAAATTCAAAGTGTGAAACTGGAAACGCGCATGTTCCAATTTGGGCCCCGTAGCTCTCCCAAACCTTGAGAAACCTATGCATATGGGGTATTGCCGTACTCAGAAGGAGCTGAACACTAAACAATGCATTTTTAAAAATCTTCACCTATCATGTGCTTGAAATTCACATCAACATTGAAGTGCAAGTGTGAAAAACGCTGTTTTTTTAACTTACGTCAAGATTTACGAGCGATTGGTGGTAAAATGGCTGCGTAAAAAAATTGAAAACATACATAAAATGAAAGCCTGGGGTGTCTACTTTCCAAAAATATATACTTTTGGGGGAAAATCTTAGAGTGGAGCACTGTTACACAGCCCCAAATGAGACATGGCACCAGTGATGCAAGCTGTGAAAATTCAAAGTGTGAAACTGGAAACGCGCATGTTCCAATTTGGGCCCCGTAGCTCTCCCAAACCTTGAGAAACCTATGCATATGGGGTATTGCCGTACTCAGAAGAAGGAGCTGAACACTAAACAATGCATTTTTAAAAATCTTCACCTATCATGTGCTTGATATCAACAGTAGTATTGAAATGTAAGTGTGAAAACTGCAAAAAAACAAAATATTACCACAATTTTGAAATTTTTTTCTGGAAAAATAGCTGCATGAAAAACTCCAAAATTCTCCTGATTATTTACCTTATGTTGTCTAGTTTTCAGAAACATATACCTTTGTGGGACATTTTTGGTTCTGGCACCGTCAGCTAAGCTATGATGCTCACATGCCAATTGTTGAGAAATCACAAGTTGGAAATAACGGCACCCATCTTGTAATATTTACCTTGTAAATGTGAGTAAAGGACTAAAATACTAGGTATATGGGGTATTCTTATATTCAGGAGAAGCAAATGAATATATTTAGGGGTATTTTTTTTTCATTAACTAATAGTATGCAAATCCTGACAGAAAAATGTAAGCAAAATGTTGTTTTTTTTCAATTTTTTTCCTCTTTTTTTCTATTTTAATCAAATTAAACAATGAGGTATTCATATAATTGTGGTATCAAAAGAAAGCCCTACTTGTGCTTAAAAAAACAGTATATAATTTATGTGGGTGCACAAAAGGAATTAAAGAGAAAATATGGTTGAACAAAGACATAGTCAAAAAAGTCTAAATTGCTCCGGTCCTTAAGTCAAATCAAACTCAGATTTTCCCGGTTCTTAAGGGGTTAAGAATTTTGGTTGAACCTATACAGTTTTGCTTTGCCAGACTAATCTCAAATGTAACCATGTTGTGATCACTGTTTTCCAAATGTTCTCTTACCTTAATATTGGATACCATTTCTGTGTTATTAGTTATAACTAGGTCCAATACATTGTTATTTCTTGTCGGCACTTCCACCATTTGTGACATGTAACTTTCACGAAGTGTGTTCACAAACCTGCCTGTCTCATTTTTCCAGTTGATATCTGGATAATTAAGATCTCCCATAATTATTGTATGCTCAAGCTGGGCAGCTTTCCTCATTTGCAATAGCAGTTGGGCCTCATCATTGTCATTTTTTTTTTACCTTTTACACCACATTTAATCTTGATTTCTACCCACATGGACTCCACAATTTGGCCAGTTTCTTCACTAATAACACCCCGCAAAACTGGATTTAGCTCTGTTTTCAAATATAAGCACACATCTCCCCCTTTTCTATTAATTATGTTTCTTCTAAACAGGGAATAGTCCTCTATATTTACAGCCCAGTCATGTGCATCATTCCACCAAGTTTCTGTTATTCCAGTTATGTCCAATTGGTCATTAACCGCCAGCAATGTTAAGAAGAAAACAATAAGAGGCTGATGTACTAAGGAGACCTGGAGCAATTCTATAACAAACCAACTTCACCATAGGGGACATTAGTTTGCAAAACATCAATACCTCTCTAACATGTAAGAGGTTAAAAAGTCCCATTTAAATCAATGAGTTTGGGAAAATCCAATGTTCCTAATGGTGCAGCTAGTTTCCTCCAGAATTGCTCCAGTTCCTCTTAGTACATCAGAGTCATTATCACCAATAAATCACATCTAATATAAATACACCACAGAACTCCCAGAGAGACAGAACATGATGATGATACACAGAGGTCTATTTACCTACATCCAGGTGACGCTCTGTAAGGATGGAGATGTCTGTCCTCTTTCTAGAAGATCCTCCTTGATGTCTCTTTCCAGTGTCACTGCTCTTACTGACATTTATGACTCTTTTTATACAAGTTTTGGGGAGGGGTTTCTTTTTACATCAGATAGAGAAGAGGGAGGAGCACAACCTGGCCTTTTGTCCTTACATATTTGCTATTTATTACATGTGTAAATGAGCACACGCCTTTTATCCCTGATTAAGGGAGAAAATCTAATTACAATGCGAGGCCTTTGGTGTTTTTACTGTTCGATGTTATTGTAAACTCCTGGAGCTAGATTTCTCAGACTCAAACTCTATTAAATTTGAGACCTTTATAGGACTTTAGATGTGTTACTATTCAGAGGAATTGGCCCCACCTTTCCCTTTGTCCTCACATAATTGCTATTTCTTACACATGGAAATGAGTAAAACTCCTGAGGTTTATATTTTCACATGCCTGATAATAATTGAATTAAAATGCAAATCCTTTAGTGCTGTCTGGATGTTTATGTTCCAAAAGGACATATTCAAAAAGTGTTTATAGACCTACAAATCTGTATCCTGACTAAGTGCTGTTGGGTGAAACACACCTCAGATTACTGATTGCTGAGAATGTTTCCTCAGCTAGATACAACACTGATTGATCAGAACATCTCTGTCAGTTGAAACTATAACTGTGAATTGGAAGGCCTTTAGTGTTTATTCAAAATTAATTATAAGTAACATAAACCCACCTCCTAATTAACACTCATGTAAAGGCAATGATTTACTGGCTTTTAACTTGGCTAAAAGTTGACCTATTATACCAAACATAGCATTGATGATTGCCAGTAATGGTTTACATAAGCCTAATTGCAATATATAAGAATATATTTGGTATATAACAACTAATATATTGGTTTTTGACTTGGAATGAATAGATAAGTTGGTATTCAAATAGTACAATATAAGTGATTGCTTTTGTCACACACCATACTGATAATACATGATAATGGTCTACAGATTTATAATGCGCAACATAAAATAATAAAAGCAAACACATAATAACTAATGGATTGACTTTGATCTGAAGTGTATAAATAAGCCAAGAATTACATTTATAAAAAAATGAGAGGCAGCTTGTTAACTTGATAGCCAACTCTAACAGCGGGCCTATTGGTTGGTCTTGCACAAACATACTTATGTGATTGCTTAATATAAAGGTTAACATATGGTAAACGTGCCTTAATGATATTTAAGCAAAAACACACAAGTGTTTTGATATAAAATATTTGAGAATTGAGAATTATTTTACATATAGGGATTTAAATATACAAGGTCTATGGCTTGACATATTTTCTCACTTCCAAAATCCAGAGCTTTAATTAACCCTCTATGTTCCGAATATATTAAAAGAGCCACACGTATCTATATAAAATAATTTCTCCTGATTAAATACAACTGATCAGGAGAGTTATAAATTTTGGAAGTGGCCGATAACAAGCTTGTTGTGTTAGTCTTCTTTTTAATACTTAGAAATTGATTGTGTAAAGACATATATTCATTCTAATTATAAAATATCTACTATATTGAATTCTGATCTATATAATCATATATATATATATATATATATATATATATATATATATATATATATATATATATATAAAGGAATTGTATATTTGACAAACAACCTTAATAACTTGTACTTGAATGCTTCATAATACACATTTATGGTGTGATTTATAAGATAACTTAGGAGGTGACAAGCCTGTATGTTCCCCAGCAACAGTCGGGGTACAGATTTGCAGGGATATAAACACTTTTTGAATTCGTCCTTTTGTCTTTTATTTACTGGTTTTAATAAAAGTTACCTTTTAAACTCACCATTTTCCCTTAAACCCAATGATGTGTCGAGATTTAACCCATTAAGGTATAAGTGCTTGAGCAGCAGGGGTATCTGTTTTTTTTCCCTATCTACCCCTTTACATACAATATATTTAAATGATAGAAGTCCTATCATTAGGTTTACAAAAAAGGTACTGTGTTATTTTACTTATTTTGTCAATAAATGTTATTGTAGCAATGAAATTGGCTGACATTTTGTATTCCAGGTCTGAGTGACAGCAACTTCAAATCCTGCAAATTTCATACAAATTGGATGTGTAGTTTCCCAGTACAAAACTGATTCAATTATATTTTCCTATTTGGAGCTGTGATACACTTAGATCTACAGCCTAAATTAGCTTATGGATTGAAAGCAAAATTGGGAGGGAGAAGGGCCCTTATCAGTGCTGAATGTTTTTTTTTTTTTTATTTTAAACATACTTTATTGGGAAAATGAATTTATGATACAATATATGAGAATCTGAAAGCAATTCAATGACAAACATTATCATATGAAACAGAAAGAGATAAAATTACAATAATAAAGCATTTGAGAACCTTGACATTTTAGGTTATATCTGGAAGAGGTATACAGATAAAATGGTGACTAAGATAATTCTCAAAGGCCCATAGCCGTCAAGGTTGAATTAGGAGCATGGGAGATGGAACGCTGTGGGCGTTCCGTATATGCCAAATATTGAGAATGCTACATTCACTATAAAAGGTTTGAGTTAGCTCAGGAAAGACATGAAGGAGAATGGGTGACCCTATGTGTGATAGACATGTACAGATCTGAAGGGTAAGGAAGAAGAAGGAGAGATGAAAAAAAAATGGGGAGGAAGGGGGAAGGAAGGAATCCGACGACGGTGCATCCAGGACCCAAACCTAGATTTATAATAAAATCATATAAGAACGTAACCCCAGTAATTATTGGGAGGAATCTGAATTATTTTTTTTAAGCTACTAAATTGGACCAGTAGAGCCAGAGATAATCACATTTATATTTTAAATACAAAACCTAATTGGTGCACATGCTCAGTATAGATAAAGAAGCACCATAGTGACACCTACAGTATATACACCACATTCTCTATACACACTGATATATCACTGGATATTGCTTATTAAAATAATTTTTGGGAAATTGCCCTTCCTTAATCCGATTTGGCAACATAGAATCATAGTCCTGTATCTAATATCCCTCTGACATAATGTGATGGTCATCCCTAGACTTCCCATCCTTTGTATTTCACTTAATCTGAAGGCCTTTGGTTTCATTTATAACAGTTAAAAAAGGAAACAATATTACTATATATTAATATATCTGTGTTCTAAGGAAGCATAAGCACAAAAGTAACCATATACAACTTGTTTATAAAGAAGAACATTTATTATTTCATTGTTTACATAATTGCTTCTCAGTATTACTTTTCTTTCCAATATAAAGATGTATTTTTCTTATATGAAGATGTGGAAAGGGACAGATAGTTGGTGACAGAGTGACGCACCGGAGGAGGAGGGATGGAAGATTGGTGAGCAGGAGGAAGAGAGATGGGAGATTAGTGAGCAGGAGGAAGAGGGATGGCAAAGTGAAGACTTAGAGCGGCTCCACTGGTAGAGCGATCAGGGCTGAGTCACCTATATATATAATATGGTCACATAGGCATAGATACAAGAACTAGATGTATTATGTATGTATATAGATAGTGAATGTTATTGTACCTTTTTTCACAGTTCCACACGTTGTGCAATTTGCAGAATAGAAAACATCTCAGAAAACCAATAATACTCTACCATGAATCTGTATGGAAGCATGCGGTATGCCTTTGCTGGCACCATTATATTCTTTGCACAGATATAAACTCATACTGTGAAGATGATGGTTAATGCGTGGGGGGGGATGCTGACTCTATTGAGCCTCCTGTGATCAGTCAGTGGCAGCCCCTCCTTTATATCTAGATGGTCTATTCTTCATATGCACAGGAGAGGAGGAAGAGGTTTGTGTTATGTCCTTACATTTTTTAACTCTTTAGCTGCTAGAGGTATCTCCAGTGCATTGCTTCGCAACATGTTGGAGACATCTCTACCACCCACTACCAAGTGGTTAAATTCCATTTTTTAGAATATTGTGAGTGAACTACAAAGATGAATAAAAAATGACAGAGATGAGACGAGGATTGTTTACTGATTGGTGTACTTTTCTAACCCTTTGAGTGCCACAGGGGTGTGCAGTGCAAAATGTTAAGGGAGTGATCCCATTCGTGGTGCTGAGAGAATCCTTTCCATTCCCCCATTGAACAAGTGCGGGAGCAGAGATGATTTTCTCAGGGTGCCTACTGATGGTGATGTGTAAGGGAGGGCATCCCTTTAACATCGCCAGCAGTATGATAACCCTTCATACTTATGACTGATTGAGGGCTGTTACTCCATACAGGAACATTACATCATCATCAGCCTCAGGTAAGCTATGTTTGGACTGTGAACTCTGACAGCAGAGGCTGGTATTAGAGCTCAGTGCGTGTAGTAAACAGCCACATTAACATATAAACACACCCACATGAATACAACAAATGCTCACAAAACTGCATTTCCTATAGAAATGGCTCATTAACCTGCATTTCCATCTGGAAGTGAGCTATTGTCAATGTGTTCAGTGCAAATTTATATACCTGTTGAAGGTATGGAGGAATGGTGATGGATTAAAGTGGATAGGATGGTGAAGACATGTTAGTGCATACTGGTGATGTGTATTGGACACAGATCCTACACAACATCTCCCCATTCCCATAGGTCTCATCTTCAGCATTAGAAGAAGAGACCTAGAACTCAAGTCAGTTACCTCGTTTAGTTTTACAAACTAACGACAGTAGTTTTAAGTCACAGTTTGGTATTCAGTTAAATGCGCTGTGACAAACTTCCAAATGGCACAAATGGACAATGGTGCTAAATTAGCGCCCATTAGACGCAATGAAGAAGCAGATGAGTTTGCTATTCCATTACATGCGGTGGCTAGTAACACACATTCTGGTCTGTCTGTTTTGTGCGTTAATTAGCTCCTAGCGAACCTGGGTGTTGAGTCCCTAAAGCATGTTACAAACCACCAACGTATACTTCAACTGTGTGAAAACAAATAAACACGCATGCAAAACTAGGGATCCCTACACTAATGACACATCAATGTATTGATATGGGGCCCTATGCTGAATGCATGTTTCATCATCCCTGTAGCTAGCCAATCATTGAGTATCTGGAGGAATGACAAAATGGGCTGATTGGAGGGGAGGGGAGGTGTGGTTACTGCAGGTGTAGTCACTGCATGGCACGTTCTGTGCCCTGCATATACCCACATCACCGCCAATAGGAGTGTGAGAACATATTTGAACAGAGACTGGCCATCCAGTCTCTGTTCAAATTTCCCTCAGTTTGGCTCTGGCAACACCCTAAAAGGCACGGCAACGAGGTATTTTTTTTCCTTTGTTTTGGCGGCAGCTGAACTTTAAGCAGGCATTGCATTTCATTGCCATTTTCTGTTTTATAGAGAAGCAAGAACCATTACAGAAAAAGAAAGAAGAAGAGGACAGAAGAAGAAAAAGTAGAAAGATGCTTAGCAAAGACACATTTCGGAGGAAAACCAGGATGCTGAAGACCCCCCTAGACTTCATAATTCCAAATGTTACAGCTATGAAGTTTGGGTAATGGGATAGTGTTAGGGCTAGTATGTTAAACTTTATTGTTGGGTGCTGTTTAGGTCCAGGGGTACAGTTAGTGTTTGGGAGGTGGGTGACTGTTGTTTGCTCACTCTCAATGATTGACACTGTGTACAACACATAGCGTTAGCTAGTTTCCTTTTATGTTCTAATTTTTCACACTATTAGCGTGTGTTGTGGGAACAAACAGCTACAAGTCACGTTCTGTCGGCCAACGCTTGTTGTAGTTTCTGTTGGTAAGGAAATTAAATTCCAATAAAACAAGTATGCAAGTACCGTTAGGAACTCACATTGCCCCTACCATTGACTCAGTTGCCCTTGCGTTGTTGTACAGTACAGTTCTGTTTTCCTTGGGCTCTGTGTATGACTTGGCTTTTCTGTCCATACATTCTGGTGCTGACCTGTGGCTCTGTCTGACTATTCTCCTACCTTATCCTGTATATAGTGGACATCCAATCTGGTGCAGACCTGTGGCTCTGGTTGACTATCTGAAGTGTGTATGACCCAGCTTGTCTGACCATCCATTCTGGTGCTGACCTGCGGCTCTGTCTGACTATATTCCTGCCTTATCCTGTATATAGTGGACACTAAACCTGGTGCAGACCCGTGGCTCTGGCTGACTACCTGAACGGTGTATGACCCGGCATGTCTGACTATCCTCTCTGGTGCTGACCTATGGCTTTGTCTGACTATTCTTTCGATTGTTCCTTGTATCTAGCAGACACCCAATGTGGTGGACCTGGGGCTCTGGTAGACTTCCTAACACTGACTGCAGGCATGAGTCAAGAATACGCTTCATCTAGACTGACTGCAGGCGTGAGTCAGGTATCCAGCTCATGGTTCCTGATCGGAGACATTGTGTTCCTGCTCTTGTTCAAGCTCCTGGTTCTAGCGGAGACTACCAGTGGCTTCGGCCTAGTCTCCAGCAGTGTGGCCAATCTTGGCAGCTTACTATTTCTGATAGTAGCACATGCTTGCTTGTGACCCTCTTCTTATTTCTGTTTATACTACTGTGTGTTTCCTTATTATATATAATAAATTATATTTTACTATACCATACTGACTCCTGAATATCACTGAGAGACCGTGACACACCAGGGCAGGATTTACATCTCAAGAGCCCCTGGGCACAACACCATCTGATGCCCCTAGCCCTGCCTTTGCCCTACCCTTAACCAACCACACCCCTCAGTTAGCCACACCCACTTTTGTGGCTTAACCAATTTTTAGATTTATTCTTCACAGTAGTGTGGCAATTTTCCAGAGGTGGAGGAAAATGTTATAGATATGGACAAGGTATGTACAGCACATATATAGAAACCATAAGTGACCTTTACTAGCTATGTAGCCTGTCCTTTCCCCAGGTAATGGGAAGGTACAGGTACCAAAGATCAACCCAATAATGAAAAATCAAGCAGAGAGCACTAAATTAGAGGGAGTGCTCAGGCAGTGGATCCCCCCCACTACTGTTTGCAGAATTGTCATTATAAATCACAGTACTCGTGACAAGTGGAATTTGCATGGCCCCCATATTTTCAATGTGCTTGCATCTTTGACCCCACCTCAACCCCATCTGTCGGTATTGGTTACAGGAGGGCATTTGAAAACACACACGTTTCAACATAGAATATATATGACTTGGTTGTAGCTTTTAACTGTAATCACCTGTTGACCAGTGGTGGGGGGTACTTTCCCCAGACATTCACATGACAGAACGTCACTGGTGGGCCATAGCACAGTGCAGGGTGACATTATTATAAACTATAATACAGACTTAGAGTTGCATTTGGCCAGCAAAAGTCATTACCCACAACAAATACTACAAGGAATCATGTAAATAAGCACTATACTATGAAGCAGACAGCTTGTTGTGTGTGAGAGAGGTATACAATGCAGTGCGCTGAAAGGGTTAATGAGAAGCACATAGAACGCAGAGTTAAAATTACATTTTAAAACCAGGGACAACAGAATCCAGACACAGAGAGTCAAAACAAGGTGCCGTCCCTGGAAGTCTGTGACATCGGATGGAATGTCTTAAAAGCACTAAACATGAATAGGAAAGATTATCCAGATCTGCACAACTCTGTTCCAGGTCTGAATAAATGAAGCCCAAACCAAAACCTCAATCATGTGATCCAATTTTCCTCTAGTGCATAGGCTTTAAAACCTACAATAATAGACAAACAGCAGTTTATGAACCATGTCCATCCTGGCATTCTAGGAACATGAAATGGGGGGTATAGAATAAAATGCACAGCATCTGGTGAATTACCTCAGGGGCTAACCACAGGAAGTAGCTCCTCATTTCTGCAGTCACCAGGAAATAGACAGGAGGGAGGAGCCTCAAAATAACATACAGATCTGATATCTCAGTCTGCCTCTGCCAGTGCACACTTAACCCTTGAGTGCTAGAGGGATGTGCAAGGCATTACAATGCAATGCGTTGCCTACTCCTCTGGCACTCAAAGAGTTAAGCCACTTCAGCCAAATATGGGAAGGTCTAGCAAACTGCGACCCTGGCAGTGCTAGTATATGCACATATTAATAATAATAATAATGACACAGCTGAATAATGAAAAATAAATTAAATACAGGGGAGCTTTACTCCCGCTGATGTGGGGACACATGATCAATGATTAACCTTTAACCCTTTGAGTGACAGTCCCAGAGGGGTATGTAACCCATTGCTTTATTGTAAATAACTTGGACTTTGGTACAATCGTATGGGCGGCGAGGGGGAAGCTCACCAGTCCGGCCCTTATCAATTAAATCACAGAACTCTTGGTACTCTTCAGGCAGTGAAGAGACCGGGGATGTGGTTAGTACCTTCACCACTTGTGCTAGGCATGTCTTGGAACAGTTGGGTGACCATGCCATGACTTCGGCCCTTGCCCAATCTAATGTGGGATTGTTTTTGTGCTACCATGGCTAACCCAGGACCACAGGATAGTGAGGAGAGTGGATCAAATGGAATTGTAAGGTTTCGTGATGGAGAGCTCCTACAGCCATAGACAAAGGAACCGATTCATGGTTAACCTGCGGCGGCTGTAGGGGCTGCCATCAATCGCCTCAATGGCAAGTGGAGTGGTATGAAGCTGCAATGGAATGGAGTGCTTCTGGACGAAGGCACTGTCGATAAAGAGGCCCGCTGCATCAGAGTCAATAAGTGCCTCTGTAATAATGGAACACTCACCCCAATATGGACCAACAGAGACTAGAGGTTTATCCTTCTGGATAGCCGGGAACACTGAGATGACACTTAAGGTCAGTCCCTTATAGGACCTTAAGTGCGGGTGTTTTCCCGGACATGTGGGGCAAGTTCTCAGCATATGCCCTGCCTTACCACAGTAAAGGCACAGGCCCTCCCTCCCCTTAATGGCCCTTTCAGCAACTGAAAGGAAAGTGAACCCAAGCTGCATGGGCTCCACATCGCCTGAGGTCTCAAAACTAGGAGGCGTGGGAGGAGAGGGAGGCACTGGTGCGAACGAAAAGCTCGGGGCTAAATGGATGGAATGCCTCTGTAGGAGCTTCCTAATGGAAGGTCTCTCATGGATACGAGAGTCCATCAATATGCAATATGAGACAAATTCCTCTAAATCTCTGGGGAGGTCCTGGGCTGCAATCTTACCTTTAATTGTATACGGAAGCCCATTAGAGAAAGCAGCCACAAGAGCCTCATTATTCCAACCAACTTTTACTGCCAGGGTACAAAACTCTATGGCATAATCTGAAAACATCCTTGTACCCTGCTGGATGGACATTAGTTGCTTGGCAGCCGAGGTGGACCGGCCAGGTACGTCAAATACCCCTTTAAAACAAACTCAGGGTAATTGTACACTATGGGTTTCTGCATCTCCCAAAGGGGGTTAGCCCATGCCAAAGCCCTGTCAGAGAGTAAGGAAATAACAAGGCCCACCTTACTCCTATCAGACAGAAAGGACTGTGGTACCATCTCCAGATAGATACCGACCTGGTTCAGGAAACTCCTGCACTGGTGAGGGTCACCCCCATAATGCTAGGGAAGCGAGGCTGACCCAGTCATGCCTCTAGCAACATTGGAATCTCTAATGGCAGTTGGAGCAGGAGCGGGAGCAACTATAGGGGGAGCCTGTGCCAGGGGTTGCTGAGGTGGTGGAGCCAGATGCGCAGTACGGAGCAACAAAGTTTGGAGGGCTAACACAAACTGGTCCATGCGCTGGTCTACCTGGTCCAGCCTTAAAAAAACATTTGGTGGACTGCCTGTACCTTCTGAATTTATGGCCCTTGTGTACTGGTAGGGACCAGGAACCAGACAGACACAAAATGTAAAGTGCAAAACACCTTTATTAAAATAGCAAAAGCAAACAAAGCAAAATTGTGATCTAAAAGCATAAACTAAAAGACAAGCCGGGGTCAGGAACTAAGAGAGGTACTCAGCCAAATCGGGGTCAGGAATACGGAGATCAGCGATGTCAGGAATAAGCCAGAGAGTCAGGAACCAGAAGGGACGTCAGAGGAAGCCAGGTCATGCACAGGAAATCAGGAACACAGTAGAACACTCTTGCAGCCAGAAGCAAACACAAGGGCATCAGGAAGTGAACAAAGCTGCTTTAAATACCCAGGGAGGGTTGGCTGATAATAGTCAGGTAAGCAATCAGAGAGGTCAGCTGATTCAGCCAGATTCAGAACAGGGAAGGCAGTAGCAATGGTGGGGACACTACTGGATAACAAGGGATTGAATGAGGATTTGGAAATTCATTATATATGACAAATTTTTTCCCCTTATGAGTTCCAAACTCTGGTTTTGAACTAAAGGCCTAATGTTAGTTTTCTTTTATACAGATAGATTATTTTATCACTAGTGATGGGTATGATGAGTTAGCAGATAAGGGAGTATATGTAAAGGGGAAAAAGGGGTTCCTTTTGTTTATTGTATAATTTGAACCTTGGTTTTTGGATGTGATCATTGTTCTATTTGGATTGAAGGACATGTTCTTGGATTTGACTTAAAATGAACATCCCCATTATGTGTAATGAATGTGCCGTTATGCATGTGTAACACGTGGTGAGCTTTTCAGCCTGGGGTAACTGATTGTTTTCCACATTATATTTACTTTGGTATATGTTTACTAGCATGCAGTTTCCAATTCACCAGTGGTTGAATGATGATTTATATACTGTGGGAATGATAGCCATGCCTATGGCATTTTGGCTTACATGTCCCTTGGGTTTTCTTACATCTTTATGTGATGACCTCTGTATTTATTGGCAGGTGTACGCTATATTTACGTACATGGAAGGAATACTTCCGTTGCATGTGATTAGTGTGCCATTATGTATATGTGGATATGCGATGGTTGGAATGATTGTTCGGCAAATGACGTTTGCTTTGGCGGGCGTTTGTTGATGTATGTAACGGATGTTATCCGTTACTTAGGCCCTTGTCTGGACCACGAACAATTTATTTAAAGACTATGGCCCTGTGGCCTTATTTGAACTCTGATAGGGGTTCCCCTAACATTATGTTAAAAGGTTTTTATGTCGAATGTTGTACATTTGTATATTGTAGAATGTCGAAAGTCTAATGTATTGTATGGTATAATGTACGGGGGATACACAAACACCGAAGCCGGTGGTTCCCCGGTTCCTTTGTTCGAGGTATCCACGCCATCTCGAACGCGGGAAACCGGAGGCAGTGAGTCGACGCCGGATTGGCCGACGTACGACTTACTGCGCACACTGATTGGCCAGGGTTGAAGCCGCATATTCAAACTAGTGTGTACGTGCTTCAACCCCTGGCCCAGTTCTCAGATGTGTATTCCCTCTAGTCGGTCCATTGTCCTTGTCCAGACGTTGATTAATCATGTTAATTGTACCATTGTCAATAGTGTGCTCAGTAACCCATCTCCCATTGGTCTGTTTCCCTTAGTTACTATTGGTCCCTTTGTACCCTCTGCCATTGGTCCATTGTTCACTGTCACCATTGGCCTGTTGTATATGCCCATTGTGTTGGATTGGTCCCTGGGCCAAGCCTTCATTAGAATGCCTGGCCCTTCCCCTTCCTATTACCATGTTGTAAACTGTATAAAAGTTGAGTGTTTTGTTCAATAAAGTGTGTTACATTTGGAGTGAACCAGAGTCCTGGAGTCTGTCTGTTCCTGTGGTAAAAGTGGCCACTCTGCCGTCCATTCGAACCAGGTTCCTGTACGTTTGTCCGTCTGCTGCCAGGATCCCGCTACCGACCTTTGTATCCTGTCAGGCGGCAACGTGGACTCTGCCCTTTGGTTTCCTGCCTAAGCTTCAACCTTCGAGTCGAGCACTGGAGTGCTCGAACGGCTGGGGATATAGCCACTTTGGTTCCTGCTACATTTTGCCTGATTCGGTTCTGGGTTTGTTCTACGGTGTTCGAGTGCCGTGACCCCTCCGGTAGCCGCATCCTCCGGAGCAGAATCGGTCTTCCCGAGGTTCGACGCCGCTTTGAGTCGACCTCCGGAACGCTGATTTGCTCGACCGGTGCACTCGACGGCGCCAGTCTGGCGTCGAGAAGGAGAGACCCAGGAACGACGGCGGAAGGCGACACGGTCCCTTCCCATCTTCCGTTACAATGTACCATTCCCAATAGGCTGTTGACTAGTGTGTGATGACTTGGACACCATAGGGAATGATGGTTGTGTCTATTATTTTTTGGCCTGTATGTCCCGTGTAGAATTCTGTCACGTCTTGATATGCCGGCCTCTGGATTTGTGGATATGTGTGCCTCACATTTACGTACACAGAAGGATGTGTCTATGTTGAATCACGTTCGCCCAGAGGAGATATGGGATATAGGAAGTAAAGAGAGCTGGAACGCACACCATGGTTATCCATGTGTTTAACGGTAAGAATATCAGCAGTGAATCGGGGGAGGCTCTGTAAGCCGATTGGTCCATAGCATGTTCAAATATTGGGAATATGGAGAAAATTATTTCATGCAAGCCTCTGATGAAGTAACGTTATTGTTACGAAACGTGTCAGGCATAATTATATTTTTTTTTGACAGTTGTTGTCTGGCATTGTATATCTATTTTGATGTTATATTACTATTTTATTTTTCATTTTTAATAAATATAGTGAAGATTTATTATACTATTCCGATTTAGTCTTTGGTCTACTATTACTCTAGATGATATAGGGTTATTACAGAAAAAATATGTACTGCCAAGGATATACTGGGCGATATTTAGCCCTGTGTTAGAATGGCAGTTCCCGCATATACTGTAAATCCCTGTCGGAGTGGAAAAGAGAAAAGAATACCGAGTAGACCGAGGAATGATTGCACCACACTGGGGTAAAAGCCAGTACATACGTTTATACTAAGAGGCAGGTCATCTCCTCTGGAGATTGTGACTAGTGCTTTAAATGACGTGGTGATGGTGAAGGATCCCTTTCAAGTTTATACTAGACTTAGAGGATCTCCTGCGCCACTTTTGTGTTTTTCTTTTTTGTCCTAGCCTTTACATGGGTACCAACCCATAGGAGGTGTGCAGAAGAGACCCCAGGAACTGTATTAGGACTGATGGTGATCAGTACTGTGGAGAAGAGGATTCGGATCATGTGATACATATATATATATTTCTTATATATATTTTTATATTGTACTACTGTGCACTTAAAGTATTTATTTTTTAATTGGTAGACCCTGTTGTTTCCGCTATTTTCATGGTTTGTTGCATTTTGTGTAGGGCTGTTTGTCTTTTTGCACAACCGGCCACACACTAAATCTCAATGAACACAATAATTATATAATTATATTATTGTTTGTGTGTTCTCTTGCCCCTTTGGTTATAGAGGCGCAGCCGGTTGAAATTAGTGGGTTTCCTGAACTATTTGCTGAGGATACACACTCTTTTCACTTGTTTTTAGTAGCAATAGGTAGTAGAGCACTAGATTAGCTCAGACAGCAGACTCAAGCAGCAGAGAAAGAGCAGCTCAGCTAAACCTTGACAATAATGTGAAGATGATGGCTTATGCATGCGAGCTGGCTCCATTGAGATGCCTGTGATCAGTCAGTGGCAGTCCCATGTTTAAATATAGATGGTCATTTCTTCATACGTGCAGGAGAGGAGGAAGTGGTTTGTGTTACAGCCTTACATTTTCTTTAAACTCTTTGACTACTAGAAGTGTATCAAACACATTGCTTCATAATGCATTGGAGACATCTCTACCAGCCATGGGGTTAAATTCCATTTTTTAGAATAATGCGAGTGCACTACAAAAAAAAAATGACATAGGAGAGAGAAAGACTATGTACTGGTTAGTGTACTTTTGTAACACATTGAGTGCCACAGGTATATGAAATGTAATGTTCGTGGTTCTGAGAAGATCCGTTCCATTCCCCCACTGAACAAGTAGGGAAGCAGAGAGAATTTATTCAGACTTCAGGGTGTCTACTGATTGCGTCTCCAGCCACACCTACCCAGCTGCTTAGTTGAGCTAAAGGAGATATGTGTGAAACAAAAACAGAAAAGAGAAGAAAGCTCACAGCGCTTACTCACCATAAAATATCCATATCATATTATAATTTAATATAAGAATAAAGAGTGAGTAAGCGCTGTGAGCTTTCTTCTCTTTTCTGTTTTTCTTTCACACATATCTCCTTTAGCTCAACTAAGCAGCTTCTCATTTTATCCAATTTATTCACAAAGATTTAAAAACACATGATTCTTTATTTCATTTCACCATTCTTTTTTCTTTCTCACTTGGCCTTTAAGAACAAGGCTCTTTGGCCTGTTCCAGTATGCAGTCCCCCTTGCCTGTTTGGTATCATCCATTCCTCACATGACTTGTGGGGAAGGATATAAATGGAACATAGTTTTCAATGCAGGCCCTTATGGGCCATGTATCAGGTAAGTCCTCCCTCTACACCTAATTTGGTTTGGTTTTTTTGTTTGTTTTGTTGTATGTCTGTTGTTTTTAATTGCACTACACTGGGACCCACAAGAAATAAAAAACATCAAAAAGATATTTAAAGGGTCCCCACTGACGCATTTATTATAACATCTTTCTTCAGAGAATGTCTGTTTTTAACTTTAATTTTAGTTTACATAGGGTCTTTATAGGTGTATTAAAGTAGGACTTACCGCAAAGTAAGATACCTTGCCATTGGTGGTAAGCTTACACACGGATTGGCCAATTTGTGGAAGGAAATTCTCACTTATTTTCACTTAGATTTACTAAGAGTTATTATATATGCTAAATACAGGGCACTTATGTTCACAATATATAGAGGAGCGCAGGACTGCCCGCTTCCTTCAGTGGACTACCAAGACCTTCCTCCTGCGGTATTGTCCTGTGAGGACCTTGAGATCCTCACAGGGCATTACCATTGGCTGGAGGCGGAAGGTCCTGAAAACCCACTGAAGGAAGCGGACGGCAAATGCAAGAATGCCGCCCGCAAGGAAGATGAGAGGGAGCTTTTTAACATGTAGCACTTGAATGTGCTTGAGCTATATCACCAAGTAAGTCTTATTTTAATGTCGGATTGCGCCGGGGGACGGAGGAGGGTAGCTGGCAGCTTTAATATTTTTTTGCAGTAAGGGGGAAAACAAGGATGCGTATTATACATAGGCACTCTTGTTTTCCCCTAAAATCTTGGGTATAATATACACCTGCGTATTATACACAGGTGCGTATTATACCTGAGATTTTACGGTATATATGCTAGATACAGGGCACATATTTATTTTATACATAGAGAAGCGCCGGATTGTTGTCTGTTTGTTTATACTTTGGGTTTTGGCCTGAAGTTTGAGGGTCTGGAGAGCCCTCTTATTCCTGGCTGCTATCTATGTATACACTTTATATTCACATTTAAAAATTAAAATTCATTTATTGTATGTATTGGTTATGGTGAGTTGGCGCTGGGAGTTTTTCTTTTGTCTTGGTTTGTATGTCTCCATTACTCCTTCAAGCAGCCTCCTCACCTATCCAACTTAATTATTTATATATAGCACAATTATTTTTGCACAATTAGTATCACTGTATTTTTATTTTTGTTTTTCACACTTTGCCTTTAAGAGCAGGCCTTAGGCCTTCTCTAGCTTAAAGGGATAGTAATACTTCGTTTTAACTTTATTTTATTTTGTAGGCATTAAAAAAACATGAAGAATGATATAAGTCTTATCTCTCAAACCTTTATGGTTTATGAGATATTCACAAGCAAAGTTTCCCCCTCCCGCCCCTTTTACCTACTGTAAACAATCTCTTCTCAGATGTGGAATGCAGTCCATAGACCAGACAGATAACAGAAGGGGACACTCTTATTCCTATGAGAACAATGAAAGCCCTGCCCCCCTTGACAAGCTTTTCAGGTTTTTCTCTTATCTTAATTGTAGATTGTCCCTCTCTGCAGTCTACCTGGCCACCTCCCTTCTGCTCAGGCTGAAGAGTGTGACATCAGTAAAAGGGGAGGGAGGGGGAAACTTTGTTTGTGAATATCTCATAAACCATAAATGTTTGAGAGATAAGACTTATATCATTCATCATGTTTTTTTAATGCCTACAAAATAAAATAAAGGTAAAACGAAGTATTACTATCCCTTTAAATGCTCCTAGTTTGGTATCAGCTATTCCTCACATGACCTGTGGGGGCTGATATAAAGGTCACATGATTATAGAGTGAGCTGTTGGATCCACAGCTCCCTCATATTCTCACAATGTAAATCCATTGGGGTCTTTTTGTATTAGGTAAGTCCACTATGTACATCTTTTTATTAGAATGTATGTTTCCTGTTTTTAATAGCACCACACTGGAACCCAGAAGCAATAAAAAGAGCACATTTAAAGGGTCCCTTGCTCTCAAACGCGTTTATAATAACATCTCTTCAGGGAATTTCAAGTTTTATTTTAATTTTTAGATAGGGCATTACAGATGTATAGAGTAGGACTTGCCGTACAGTGAGAAACCTTGGCGAGGTGGCAAGCTTACCCGCAATTTGGCCAATTTGTGAAAACTAATATCTCACTTATTTCATTTATTTAGAAATATTATTATATATGCTAGATACAGGGCACATATTTATTTTATACATAGAGAAGCGCCGGATTGTTGTTGTCTGTTTGTTTATACTTTGGGTTTTGGCCTGAAGTTTGAGGGTCTGGAGAGCCCTCTTATTCCTGGCTGCTATCTATGTATACACTTTATATTCACATTTAAAAATTTAAATTCATTTATTGTATGTATTGGTTATGGTGAGTTGGCTCTGGGAGTTTTTCTTCATTCCCCTTCCCTCCCCTTTCTCTGATGTCAGCGTCTAGCTGACAGAAGGGGAATCCAGTCCTGGGACCATCTGAGGCTCTTCAGCGGAGCCGTGATCGGTGTGCTAAAAATGAGTCACTTAACTTGAATGGTCTGCAAAGTGTGCTTGGGCAGTCCTGGGACTGGATTCCCCTTCTGTCAGGGAAATCTTTTGAAGCAATTATCTCTCAAACCATAAAAGTTTGAGAGATAGGAGTGGGGGCAAATACAATTATTTTTTATAGCTACAATAAATACCTCTTTTTTTTTTTTTTTTTTTAAAGCTTTACTGAAATTCCAAAACAGTTACATGTCGAAATATACAGATCAAATGTGTAAATCATATTCTGTATAAAGTAACAAAGATGCAAGTATCAAAAGCAAACAGTGTAACATAGTCGGGCAACTGAGAAGGTACAACCATATCCTGACAGATATACATAAAAATACTAACTATGTAGAGAAAGACATAAGGTGTAGGAGATATTGTTCTTCCCAATAAATCAAATGTCAATCAAGAGTATATCTAATTTTTCAGTGATGAGATAGAGAAATAGTTTAACCGAGGTGTGAGTGAGGTGGGCCCCTGCAGCCGGGCAGACCCCCAACAGTGGCGGGGTGAGAGAAAAAAAAAAAAGGGGGGGGGAAGGAGGGAAAAAGGTGAGAAGGAAGGGACGGGAAGAAGCAGGAAGGGAGATGGGCAGAGAAAGGAGAAAGAGAAGAGAAGGCGGGAGGAACCGAAGAAGGACAACACCCAGACGGTATGTATGACCAGACAGAAAGAGGACAGTTCTCGGGGAGGGAGAAAAAGGGGGTGATCCATCATGAGGGAGCATGGTCCATCCAGGCCACCCATGGATCCCAAGTTGCTTGAAAATATTCTCTCTTATTTTTTAACAATACTATCTCTTTAAATGGAGCAGTGTGCCTGCTTTTAATGAACAAGCTCCTGAACCTACTATCAATGAGCGTTTTATCCTCTTACTCAAATGGTCATTGATAGAAAGCAGGAGGTTTGAGTAGGATAGGAGCTAGAAGGGGAAGGCACTGATCGACTCCTGGTTGCCGCATTGATCACTTATCCTATTGGATAGGTGCTCAATTCCAGGGGGGACTTCAGGAGGGGTCTGTGTCTACCAGTAGGCAAGGGAACAAGGCTGGGGGGTGGGGTCATACAGTGTGCATGGGGTCTGTGTCTACCAGTGGGCAAAGAAACATGGCTGGGGGGCAGCTGGTAGGCAAAAATCCCCATGGATGCTGCCTGACCCACAGCCTTGTTCCCTTGGAAGAGCACAACATGTATGAAATAAATATGATACAGAGCTGAGGGTATAATTGTGTAGTGCTTGACATACTTTGTTAACCCTTTGAGTGCCACAGGGATGAGCAATACACATCCCTATAGCACTCAAAGGGATAAGGGAGTGATGCTGTCAATCATGCTGAAAGTATTCTCTCTATTTGTATAGGTTATTAATACATTTTGAAAAATATGGTAGATGGAGATAGAATTCTACTAAGGAAATCATTGCATGATGGAGTTTGGGTGAATGTGTAGAGAATCATAGGACGCCAGCAAAACACACAAAATGGACATTCCTAAAGCAGCACTTTATCTTGACATTTCTTGAAATATGATGTAACGGACCCCTAGGCCGTTACATGGAGGCCTTGTCAGGCCTCCCAAGAAACTCCCTGAAGAACTGGGTTTCGCGAAGAGAACAGAGACTGAACTTTATGGTTACAGAGTCCATAGACTTTGCCTGTGAAAGTAAGCAGGCTGCTGATTGGCCACCACCTGTGTAATGTATGCAAGGGGTTGTCATAGGTTTTGCAGGGAACAGGTAGGCGGCCTGAGGATTGGTCCTCCCTGTCCAGGCATCTGGTGACTCTCTTGGACAGGATTGGTCTTTGTATTTTGTCACTCTGAATCCTATTGGTCAGGATTCAGAGTGGCAATATTAAATTATGTAGAATACCTGTCTTTGTGTACAGCCCCATTGTGCCTTTTGTTCTACTGTTTGTTTCATTGTTTAGATGTGTATTGCAGCCAGACACTATTGATTCCCCCTCAGTATGTCTTTGTACTACCCCCATTGGGTATTGTATGAACAACTGTATAAAAGAGCTGATTTTTGACTCAATGAAGCAGAAGTCGTTTTGGACTTGAAGCTGTGTCTTGTCCTTATTCTGAATGGTTTAAAGGGACCCCTCTGTCCCTCATTCAGGCCTCTGATGTTCCAGGGTTCCAGCGGGCAGATTTCCTGTGGAAGTATATTTCAAAAGAGTAAAAACATTAGGACAAGAGGCCATAGTCTAAAACTAGAGGGACACAGGTTTAGATGTAATGTAAGAAAGTTTTACTTCACTGAGAGGGTAGTAGACAAGTGGAATAGCCTACCAGCAGAAGTGGTAGATGTCAATACAGTGACAGAATTTAAGCATGCATGGGATAGGCATAAGGCAATCCTTAACATAAGAAAAGACCAAGGACCAAAAAAGGTTTGAGGGTTGTTGTTTTTTTTTTTTTTACAGTAGGAAATGGGGCAGACTAGATGGGCAGAATGGTTCTTATCTGCCGTCAAATTCTATGTTTCTATGATGTGTTCCATCCTTGTTTCCAGTGGCTGCTTCCAGCCTATTATCCAGCTATAGAATTCAAGTCAGCTTTCCAGCCGGCATTCTAACAGGAGGGATTCCAGTTCTTTGTGGTGGATTTACCAGGCTACCCACTTGTAGCTGACCTCAGGAGGGAGAAACCCAGAACTACGGCCCTGGACAGCGCGGCATCCTGGGGTTACCGTTACATATGATATTATGACAAGGTTTTGAATGTAAATTGTTTATTTTACAACAACAAAATACAGGATTACAAATTATGATATTTTTATTACGTTGTTCCTTTAAGAAGACTGGAGTTTTGAAACACTGTCCACATTCAGTAAATGCTAATGATTTCTCTCCAGTATGACTTCTCAATAACTATCAACTATGAGCCTTATGGTGAAGGATAAAAAGGTGCAGGTCTGGTGCAAACCATCTCCATCAGAGGGAGACATAAAATAATCCTTTTATTTGAATGATATTTTAACCCATGAAATGCTAGAGGTCTCCACTGTTTAAGTAATATGGAGTTGGAGATTAAAGCCCAGATTAAAGCTCCATTTAAAGCTATTGGCCATTTATGCATTTTAATTGTCCCCTGCAGGGTGATTGATACAAACCAAAACTACATATATTTTGCTTCCTGTATAAGGTCCTAAACAACATACAGATGGCTTCTCTTCTGTGCATTTTCCTGTATTTTCAACAAAATTTGTGAAAAAAAAATTCTTACATTCATAGCATATAGATCAGTGGTGTCCATCTCGATGCACTCCAGCTGTTGTGGACTAAAACTTCCATCTTTCCCTGCCAATGGTGTTGTAGTCAACAACAACAGCTTGAGGGTATCATGTTGGACACCTCTGATATAGATTGCTTCTGTCAAGTTAAATGTCTGATGATTAACAAGACTTGTGCTTTGACTGAAACATTTGCCACATTCAGAACATGAACATAGTTTCTCACGTGTGAATTCACTGATGTGAAACAAGATTTAATCCGTGGCTGAAACATATCACACATTCAGGTCATTAAAGGGATAGTAATGTTTCATAATAAAAGCAGCTCTAATTAATCATTGTAGTATTTGGACTTTCGAGAGTGTTAATTCAATTCTGTCAGAGTTGTAGTTCAAGAGTAATTCAATGACAAAGTCTCCCCCTCCCTCCCTCCCCTTTTACTGATGTAACACTGCTCAGCCAGATCAGAAGGGAGGTGCCCAGGTAGACTGCAGAGAGGGACAATTTTCAATTAGGATAATGGAGAAACCTGAAAAACTTGTCAAGGGGGCAAGGCCTTCATTGTTCTCATAGGAAGAAGATTGTCCTCTTCTGTTATCTGTTTGGTCTTACAACCAGACTCCACATCTGAGAAGAGACGGCTTACACTAGGTAAAAGGGGCGGGAGAGGAAACTTTGCTTGTGAATATCTCTCAAACCATAATGGTTTGAGAGATAAGACGTATATCGTTCTTCATGTTTTTTTAATGCCTACAAAATAAAATAAAGATAAAACGAAGTATTACTATCCCTTTAATGATTTCTCTGCTATGTGAGTTATCTGATGTGAAGCAAGATTTGGTCAATAGCTAAAACATTCCCATCTTCATAACATGAATAAGCTTTTGTCTTCAGCATGTTTTCTCTGATGTGAAGCAAGATTTGCATTGTCACCAAAACATCTCCCACATTCAAGACATATATATGATTTCTCTCCAGTGTGAGTTCTCTGATGGTTAACAATAGATGCTGTGAGGCTGAAACATTTCCCATATTCAGAATATGTATATGGTTTCTCTCCAGTGTGAGTTGTCTGATGCTTAACAAGAAGTGCCTTTCTGCTGAAAGCTTTCCCACATTCAGAACAGGAATATGGTTTCTCTCCTGTGTGAATTCGCTGATGTGTATAAAGGGATGATCCTTGGTTGAAGCATTTCCCACATTCAGTACACGAATATGGTTTCTCTCCAGTGTGTTTTCTCTGATGGTTAATAAGAGCTGTGCTCTGGCTGAAACATTTACCACATTCAAAACATGTATACGGTTTTTCTCCTGTGTGAATTCTCTGATGTGAAGCAAGATTTGCATGGTTACTAAAATATTTCCCACATTCAGAACATGTATATGGTTTCTCTCCAGTGTGAGTTCTCTGATGACTAACAAAAGTCGCTCTGTGGCTGAAACATTTCCCACATTCAGAACATGTATATGGTTTCTCTCCAGTGTGAGTTCTCTGATGTTTAACAAGAGTCGCTCTGTGGCTGAAACATTTCCCACATTCAGAACATGAATATGGTTTCTCTCCTGTGTGAGTTCTCTGATGAGAGACAAGATGTATGCTTTGAATGAAGCATTTCCCACATTCAGAGCATGAATATGGTTTATTTCTGGTGTGAGTTCTCTGATGGTTAACAAGAGTTGTTTTGCGAGTAAAACATTTCCCACATTCAGAACATGTATATGGTTTCTCTCCAGTGTGAGTTCTCTGATGTCTAACGAAAGTCGTTCTGTGGCTGAAACATTTCCCACATTCAGAACATTCATATTGTTTTTGTCCTGTATGAGTTATTTGATGAGCAATAAGAATTGAAAGGCTAATAAAACATTTCCTACATTCAGAACATGAAAATGGTTTCGCTCCTGTGTGAATTCGCTGATGTGAAGCAAGGGTTGATCGCTGGCTGAAACATTTCCCACAGTCAGAACAGGAATATGGTTTCTCCCCAGTGTGAGTTCTCTGATGTGAAGCAAGATTTGATCTGTCGCTGAAACATTTCCCACATTCAGCACAGGAATATGGTTTCTCTCCCGTGTGAATTCGCTGATGTGTAGTAAGGGTTGATAGTTGCCTGAAACATTTCCCACAGTGAGAACAGGAATATGGTTTCTCTCCAGTGTGAGTTCTCTGATGAATAACAAGGTGTGCATTTCTGCTGAAAGCTTCCCCAAATTCAGAACATGGAAATGTGCTTTCTGTAGTGTGAGTTATTTGATGTTTTTCAGGATGAGTGTTGTTGATGTTACTGTTGCCAATGTTTTGCTCTTCAATATAATTTGATGTTGCCTGTTCATGTTTTCTGTGTGTATATATGTCAGTATCACAGAGATTTCCTTCTTTATATACAATTGGTTCCTCTGGCATGTTTTTTTCACATCTTGTTTGATTCATCTTATATGGTTGCATGGTTATTTTTAACAACAGTTTATGATTAAGCAGTCTGGAGAGAGTATAGGAGTATGCTTACGGAAACATCTGTTGGAAAGAATGAAACTCTAATTAGATGATTCTGTTTGACATTGTTAGTTTATTATCAAATTACATAAAAGTGCTAGCATTGTTTTATTTACTTATACTTTACTTAACATAATAGCACTGTGTGTGCATAAGTAGTCCTTGGTCCCAGAGGGGCGTGTGTTAGGCCCTAAAGATGACTTCCATGGATATAACCATCACCTGTTATGTTTGTTCAAAACAACAGACAAGTTCAATAAACATTCTCAATATAGTATGATATTCCCTGAAGGTGGAAGATAATTATAGTAAAATACTGCTGATGAATGAACATGGGATTTTGGTAAATTGGTGAAGTATTTGTGGAATAATTTGGTAGCATTCAGTCATTGAGTATTAAAGTTAGAATTAAATTAAGATGCATTTAAAAGAAGGTGTCATATACTGATAACTGGTGTAATGTGAATAAAAGGAAAACAAGTTGATACAGTTCTTGTCACAGGACACATGATGGAACCCGCCAGGACAATAAGGAAGTCAGAACAGGATAAAAGGAAAATGTAAAAAAATTATGTCACTTTCATCAGATTTTTACTTGATTTTGTGAAGTAAGTGTAGAGTGCGATGTTAAGGTATAAAACAGCTGCAACAGATGCACCAATATATCATGTATATACTAAAGACATCTTGGTATTAAAGAAAGATAAATCAGACTGATTAACAAGGGATTGACTAGATCTAATCAAAATGTTCCTCTTTAGAGACAAGTTGTATAGTATTACTATTGTATTTAAACTTCCAGAGACCATAGAGATGCTGATATATTAAAACACTCTTTCATTTTGATTTTTTTTTACAAAGGATATACATTCAGAGTTGGTAGGATACAAAGGATGACGTGCTTTACAATGACCATTACAATGTCACATTTAGCCAAATCAGCTGCAATTTCTAAAGAATGATACTGTTTTTGGCTGATTTCTACAAGTTGTACTGTTTCTGGTTGGGAAATTTGAGTCTGTGATTGACTATCATAATATCATATTTCTTTGTGGGTCTATGCACTGAAGATTGTTTTAGTGTTCAAGGGTTTTCAAGCCCCATTCAAATTAAATTGTTATTGTGGGAATTAATAATTGACTATGTCCCCTATGTTTCTATAAGTAGACCTCTTTATCTACCCGAGTTGGAAACCTCCCTGGTAGGATGGGTGAATTTTTTCTCTTTGAAAATGAAATAGGCAAAAAAAAGATATTTCCCACAGAGCTGGATTTTTTTTGAGAAAGGTGAAGATTTTCCACTTTTTTTGCCAAGCTCATTGCAGCGAAATAATTGGTAAGATTGGTCCCCCTTCCTTGAAATACACATGGAAAATTTCCCTTTTTTCCCACAGTGTGTAATTTTGTGTTTGAGGCAGAGAAAGCAGCACCATTTTTGCATTAGATAGGACAGGCAAATACAATTTAGCTGGAGAATAATTTAGTGAGTCTTGAGGGAAGATAATTTGTTCTCAGTATTAGGGTAAGATAGGGGTGGGCAAAAGGAGAATGGAGATTTACCCCAATTCTCCAAAATCTTGTGTTACTGAGAAGAGACAGGCATCTGTAATCCAAGTTCCGTCCTGCTGACTGTTCTCTGTGTTAGGGGACTCTGCTGTTGTTTGAAGGGAGAATTGAAATTTACCCCAAACACCCCAAATTCTTGTGTGACTAAGAAGAGACAGGCAGCTGTGACCCAACTTCCTTTCTGCTGGCTGGTCTGTGTTAGGGAGTCTGGGGTGTGTGTGTGAAGGTAGAAAAGGAGATTTACCTGAAATGGTATGACTGGTAGATGACAGAGAGGGACCCTGACATTGGGCTGTGAATGAGGCAGATACTAGAAGAGATAGACTATATAGTAAAGGGTAAGAAATCCCACCTAATCAGTTCTGTTGTGTTCCTCATTGGTTAAATTGCACACTAGTTTAATAATGCCAAGTAAACATACATGGGGCAGGGGAAGAGATAAAGCAGTAGGAGCAGTGCAGGGATAGTATCCTTTTAAAAGGTAGCACGCAAAAGAGCGTGTGACCATATACCGCATTAAACCTTTCCAGTTTGTATGACTTTGCTTATTACATACCTGTACTCAATGGTTGTTTTAAAATACAATCTGGTGTTCGATAAGGTTGTCTGTTGAGTGCTTTATTGGTGTTTTTGTAGTAAATGCGCAGATTACAGAAAGTTCCCCAGAGCAGTGTCCTGAACAGTCACGTTCTATTACTCAATGCGACAGCTCTCCAGATAACCTTGTGACTCTCCAGTTGGTGTCAGACTACAGTTCATGTCATCCCCAGCAGGGCACTGGCGGTAGAGGATGATGGGAGTTGTAGTCCAACACCAGCTGGAGAGCCATAAATTGACCACTACAGGATGAGATTGCAATAACACCTGGAACGTAGCCTCACACAACATCTAGTAAAGTACATTTTCTGGAACTGTAAGCTAATATTTTAATACATTCTGATGTTCGATTCTGTGGTTGAACGGAATATCACAAATAGACTGCTTTCAGTAATGGGTCTAATGCACCAGATTGTATTTTAAAACAACCATTGAGTACAGGTATATCATAAGCAAAGTCATATAAACTGGAAAGCTATTTCAGAATGTTACGGGAATAGCACAATGTCTCCTACTTTCAAATAGAAAGGAATGTATTTCCTCTCTCACAGCTGCAGAAGCTGTAACCTTTCATAGCGCGATCTGAGAATCTTGCGCTTTCATGCAGTGTGAGATTTTCAGGTCGCCATTTTTATCATGGCAACATGTTTACTGTGATATATGGTCGCACGCTGTCGTGCATGCAACCATTTAAAAGTGAGCCTGCACTGACTTGTTAGTAAAGTGGTAGTCCAACAAAACACTGCAGTCATGGTTGCTGCAACATGTGCAATAAAACATAATAGAAAGAACACAGAGGGGCGCTAATAGTGCATTATTGTGAATAACTTGGACTCCCCAAAATGCATCCAACTACTCACGGAATCAAATTCTGTTAGAAACGGACAGCAATTGTAGATGAAGGACTTGGACTGCCTCCACTCAGTCAATACAGCCTCTAGCATCGCTCCCCAAACAAAGAGGGCTATCCAGACTCCTCAAAGCAATAAGAAACAGCATGGAGATGGGGGCACCGATAGAGGATACAGAGATAATACCAAATGAACTCAACTGAACAACTCATGTTTAGATGAGGGCCGGCTTTGAGCTCCACAGCCAGCAGATTCACATGCAAGAACAGTCACCATACCTGGGAACTTGACAGGCAGGGCTACCTGGAGGACAGCCCTGCCAGCGCTGACCGGGGAGTGAAATGACGCGATTCGGGTCATAAAAGGGACGGGCTTAGTCGCAAGGTGGGCGGGACAAAATTTTTTTTTAAAAAGGGGTAAAATATATGTGGAATGCGGGTAAGAGGGCGGGGAGTGGGAGGAACCTGTGCGGGATGGAGAACAAGTGGGCAGAGTTTTGCCCACCCGGAGATTGAGAGACTGCCGGAGACCCGGTAATTATCTGTGAAATCCGGAGTCTCCGGGGCAAAACCGGAGAGTTCCCAGGTATGACAGTCACCCATCCTGCTTTTGGGTATCTCAGGTCACTGGAACTCCTCCTTGTATTTAGGGTGATGTCAACAGAATATTTCAAAAATAACAAACGGCCAAGTAATTAATTTAAAAATAAAGTAGCTCTATCACTTATTAAAATGCAATGTTCCAGCTCCAATATATGGCTACTATCAGAACAGGTTGGACATGTTTCAGAGCACTATGCTCTTTCCTCATGAACTTTCACAATGTCTTAACTTCCAAACATTTACAATGTTCCATTTTGCCACCCTATATCACCTCTGATGGACTTCCCTCTAATTACGTTGAGCCAACAGGTTAATCCCTTCCTACACCAAGAGGATACTAAAAGATTTTTAAAAAGATTTATGTATCTTTCTATACAAGTTTTGGGGTGGAATTTTTTTTAGTAACACCTGCACAGATGTGGAATAGGGATGGGCCCCATCTGGCCTTTTGTCCTCACATATGTAAATAAGCAAACATCTCAGGTTTATTTTGTGACATCCTTATCTATCTATTTGAGACAGACAATTTTTATTTCAAAGTGTTTGAGACGTTTATAAAATGTTTTTAAGATGTATTTGTTGTTACATGTATTTAATTTTGGGAGGAATGGGCCCCACCTTTCCCTTTGTCCTCAACTATTTGCTATTTCTTACACATGTAAATGGCTATACACCCAAAGTTTATATTTTCACATGACTGATTATGTAAGGAGATCTCATTAAAATGTGAAGCCTTTGGTTCTTTCTGGGTGTTTAATTTCGTGGGGTTATTGTAAACTACTGGATCAAAATGTCTTTGCATATATAATTAAAATGCCATTCAAGTGGCTTAACACATCTCATTTTATTGAAGGAAATGTTGTTAAATGTGATCCTTTTAAATGCCTTTGTATGTTTACAGTTGTCTATCTCTCTATATATCTATTTATCTATCTATCTTGGATTCCAGGCTTGAGTGACATTACCTTCAAATCCTACAAGTTGTATGAAAATTGGTTGTATAGTTTCCCAGTACTAAGCTGTTTAAAATATATATTTTTCCCATTTAGAGCTATGGGAAACCTTAGTTACATCTACGACCCAGCATAGCTTATGGATTGCCACCAACATTGTGAAGGAAATGTGCCTTGATGAGTACTGTATGCTGTTTTAGATCTATTAACTGGGATCAGTAGAACCAGAGATAATTAAGAACAAACAAACAAAATAACTGTTGCACATGCTCAGAGAGAGAGAGAAGCACCATAGTGAATACTCTATACACACTGGTATATATTTACTGCAGTCTCTTTACACACTGATATATCACTGGCCTTTGCTCATTAAAGGGATAGTAATACTTCATTTTAACTTTATTTTATTTTGTAGGCATTAAAAAAACATGAAGAATGATATAAGTCTTATCTCTGAAACCTTTATGGTTTAAGAGATATTCACAAGCAAAGTATCCCCCCCCTGTTCAACCAGATAAGAAGGGAGATGCCCAGGTAGACTGCAGAGAGGGACAATCTTCAATTAAGATAATGGAAAAAGCTGAAAAACTTGTCAAGGGGGGAAGGGCTTTCATTGTTTTCATACAAAGAAAATTGTCCCCTTCTGTTATCTGTACTGTCATACAACCTGATCCACATCTGAGAAGAGATGGCTTACACTAGGTAAAAGGGGCGGGGAGGGGAACTTTGCTTGTGAATATCTCATAAACCATAAAGGTTTGAGAGATAAGACTTATATCATTCTTCATGTTTTTTTAATGCCTACAAAATAAAATAAAGTTAAAACGAAGTGTTACTATCCCTTTAAGTCAACTTACATACATTTTTAAACTGCATTGGTAAGTTGCCTTCACATTGTTAACTAGCTTAATCTGTTGTTAATAGTACATCTTTCTAAAATCTATGGTATAGAAAGGCAACAAACATTCACTAGTCACAGATAAGTTCTCATTGACTCATAGAAAACCTAATAAATATAGGTTCAGTTCTTTCAACTTAACTGCACTAACTCATGAGCCTTGCTGAGAACATCAGACATTGCATCACAAGTGACATGACATCACAAATTACATCATCAATGATACTGTTTTGTTCAAGTGCTTAACAGTGTATATTGTAAATGAGGAAGTCTGCTACAGCTTTTTAGTGTTTTTAGGTGCTAATAGTTGAGCATTACTTGGAGTGTGTGTAGGGGCACTGTTTTTGTGCTGGGTAAGGAGATGTATTATTGTAGTAGCAGTGAATAAGTACTTTGATGTAGTGTTAATGGTTTCAGTGCAATACCACTGCTGAAGGCAAAGCTGAAGTCTTGTTCTTGTTGTGGGGATGTAGTCAATAATGTAATTTGTGATGTCATGACATTTCAGATGACTTCATATGCAGGTGTAAATAAAAATACAGCTTAATCACCATTTGATTTCCCATCCAGAAGCAGTACGGCTTGATAAAAATCTTCCAGAAGCTAGATACATTTGTCAATTGCCAATAGAGTCATACTCCTCTATCCAATGTCCATTTGACATAATGTGATGGTCATCCTTGGGCTTACTATGCTTTGTATCTAACTTAATTTGAATGCTTATGGCTTCTTATAAAAATGTATTCATGTTTTTTCTTTTGGTTTAATTTGTCTATTTCTAAACACTTAATGCTCTATTTTTTAAAAGAAATGGTTATATCCATGGTGGCCACTGCCCTGGCCTAAAATAAACCCTTTTAGAATCAAAGACAAACTTATGTCGACATAGACTCATTATGACATGCTGTTTATAAGTAGATAACAGTTAAAAATTAAGTTTGCACTTGATCAGATCTATTTAATCTGATAATCAACATTAGTTCTTTGCCAGATCCCTGGGGGAGAGGACAGTGCTGGTCATACTTCCTGTTATGTTATTAGTAGAAGCCTCCCATTAGCCAAATGGCAGTGTGCTGTTGAGTGCTGCCACTAGGAGGAATTATGGCAGCACTCTGCACACCATTTTTGTACTGAAAGGATTAGACCAGTAAAAGCCATTGCCACATTTAGTGAGAACCGGCATAGAAATAGTATCATATAACAGCTTCTGTCATTTCTATAGAGCATATGTAACACACTGCAAAGCAACATTTTGGAGGCTGCTCTGGTGTACAAAAGGGTTATGCAGAAAACCCTGCAATGTAAATCAATTCCCCAGGTGCACTAAGAGTTTGTAATCAATGTTACAAATTGTTTTTAATGGTGGAACTCTATCAGTGTCACAGGGGTGAGTAATGCATATCTGTACGGCACTGAACGGGTTATGTAATGATGGTGGATTTGGTGCTTAAGTCTGAGCACATCCTCTCTGCTCCCCCACTTGCCCTCCCTAACTCATCACCAGCATTACAACACCCCTACATGCCAATGTTTTACTTCTGTCCACCTCCCAGTGCATAGCAAATTCTTAGTGCATATGGAGTAGTGTGTTGTATTCTCCATGGTGAAGTGATCACCAGACATCACCAGACACACTTTGCCATAACATCACCCCTTAGTGTATTTCCCAGGAGTTCTAGTTATGGGAAAGAGCATCACATATTTGTTCAGAAAATAATGGGAATGAGGGAGCTTCCATCATCCTGCATGTGGTTTGTGAAGGCAACTAACATTTCTGAGTGAGCTTTTTAACCTTTGAGTGCCTCTCTGGTGCTCAAAAGGTTAATACTCCTTTTAGTAAGTCTACTATCTGTCTGTGAGCTGGTACATACATTACAACTGGAGCAAATCATCAACAAACGTACAGTACCAAAGGGATTAGGGAACATTCTCATTAATTCATATGTGGCTTTTAACTCTTTGAAACATAGGGAGGAGCCAAATACATTGTAAGTAATTTGCTGCAAAACTATCTAGAACCCAAGGGGTTAAGGTACAAAGTGTAAGTATAAATGAAGGTACACTATGAGGCAAAAGTGAGAGGGTCAGAGCTCTGCAGGTGAGATATGATATCTGTGATGGGTAGAGGGATGTATCTCATATTTCCACTGCCCCAGAGAAGCCTACAAGGGCTGCACAATTCCCCAGGACCACCTGCTGCCCACTACTGGTATAAAGGGGGACACGCACATACTGTTAATATCTTAAAGGGATAGTCATACTTTATTATTACTATCCCCCATATTGTAGATATTTGCAAAATAATTTAATAGCCCCCAGGTTCATCTCTCAAAGCTTTATGGTTTGAGAGATAACCGAAGGCAAAGTTCCCCCCTCCCCCTTCCCTGAAGTCAGCGTTGTGCTGACTGCAGGGGAAGTCTGTCGTACGACAGGCTTGCGGCTCTGCAGCTGAGCCGAGATCGCATTAGTGAAAAATAATTATTTCTACATGTGCCTGGTTTGTGCTTGGTTTGCAAGCACACGTAGAAGACCGTTTCAGTGAAATAATTCTTTTTCACTAACGCGATAGCGGCTCTGCTACAGAGCCGCATGATTAAAGACAGACCGGATATCCCTGCAGTCAGCACAACGCTGACTTCAGGGAAGGGGGAGGGAGGGGGGAACTTTGCCTTTGGTTATCTCTCAAATCATAAAGGTTTGAGAAATGAACCTGGGGGCTATTAAATTATTTTGAAAATATCTACAATATGGGGGATAGTAAAAATACAGTATTACTATCCCTTTAAGTAATAAAACAACAATGTATGGGGAGAGGAATGTGTCACCAATATTAGAATAGTGTTCAATGGGAACTAGACAAAGAAATGTACCATAGAATTCAGTATTAGTGATGGGCAAAACATTTTGTCCCAAAAGAGAAACATGCAAAAAATTTCACTCTGACATGTGCGCAAAATGTCACCAAAAACCATAGTTTTCCATCTTTTTCCACCATTGTTATTGCATTTATTCAATGATAATAAGAACAGGTAGAGTTGGTGACAGACACTAGGAAAATCACTGGTGTTACCCAAAAGGAGGAAATGGTAGTGTTTTCTATCAGAGGGAATTCCAACAGAAAAAGCAGAACATTGTGATAAAACAGGATTTATAGACCATCTATAGTTAGGATTTTGTTACTAACAAATCAATATAATAGACAGAGAAAATGAGAGTAATGGTAAGACATTGCTTTGCAAAACATCAATACCTTTCTAACATGTAAGAGGTTAAAAATCCCCATTTAAATCAATGAGTTTGGGAAAATTCTGTGTTCCTAATGGTGCAGATAGTTTCCTCCAGAATTGCTCCAGTTCCTCTTAGTACATCAGAGTCATTATCACCAATAAATCACATCTAATATAAATACACCACAGAACTCCCAGAGAGACAGAACATGATGAGGATACACAGAGGTCTATTTACCTACATCCAGGTGACGCTCTGTAAGGATGGAGATATCTGTCCTCTTTCTAGAAGATCCTCCTTGATGTCTCTTTCCAGTGTCACTGCTCTTACTGACATTTATGTCTCTTTTTATACAAGTTTTGGGGTGGGATTTCTTTTGGTGACCTCAGATGAGAAAAGGGATGAGCCCAATCTGGCCTTTTGTCCTTACATAATTGCTATTTCTTACATGTGTAAATGAGCACACACCTTTTATCACTGAATAAGTGAGAAAATCTAATTACAATGCGAGGCCTTTAGTGTTTTTACTGTTCGGTGTTATTGTAAACTCTTGGAGCTAGATTTCTCTGAAGGAAATTCTATTAAATTGGAGACCTTTATAGGACTTTAGATGTGTTACCATTCAGAGGAATTGGCCCCACCTTTCCCTTTGTCCTCACATAATTGCTATTTCTTACACATGGAAATGAGTAAAACTCCTGAGGTTTATGTTTTCACATGCCTGATAACTGAAGTAAATTTAATGAAAATGCAAATCCTTTGGTGCTGTCTGGATGTCTATGTTCCAAAAGGACGAATTCAAAAAATGTTAATATACCTGCAAATCTGTACCCTGACTAAGTGCTACTGGGTGAAACACACATCAGATTACTGATTGCTGAGAATGTTTCCTCAACTAGATATGACATTGATTGATCAGAACATCTCTCAGTTGGAACAATAATAGTGATTTAGAAGGCCTATAGTGTTTATTTAAAGTGAATTATAATTAATACAAACCCACGTCCTAATTATCGCTGATGTAAAGGAAGTGAGTTACTGGGTTTTAACTTGGCTATAAGTTGATTTATATTATATTACTGATGATTGCCCGTAATGGTGTACATAACTCCAAGTGCATTATATAAAAATATATTTGGTATATAACAATTAATATCTATTCTTTTTTAATATAGAAGCTAATATTCAAGTCGCGCAAAATACGTGATTGCTTTTATCACACACCATACTGATAATACATGGTAACAGTGCACAGGAGATGTCCTCGCAATCTGGCAGATTTGGAGCATTTTGCAAAGAAGAGTGGGCAAATATTGCCACGTCAAGATGTACCATGCTAATAACCTCCTACTCAAATAGACTGATTTCTGTAATAAAATCAAAAGGTGCTTCAACAAAGTATTAGTTTAAGGGTGTGCACACCTATGCAACCAGGTTATTGTGAGTTTTTTATTTTTCCCCCTCAACGATTTCAGTTTGTTTTGCAATTGAATAGTTCACGTTATAGGTCACATTAAAGGTGGAAAAAGTTCTGACATGATTTATCTTTGTCTCATTCTTTAACATCACAAGAACCTGGAATTTTAACAGGGGTGTGTAGACTTTTTATATCCACTGTATACAAGGTCTATGGTCTGACATATTTTTCTCACTTCCAAAATCCTGAGCTCTGATGAACCCTTTACGTTCCAAATATATCAAACGAACCACACATATCTATAATTAATTATTTCTCCTGTTTAAATACAACTGAGCAGGAGACTTATAGTTTTTGGAAGTGGCCGATAACAAGTTTGCTGTGCTAAGCTCCTTAACCCCCTAAGGACCGGAGTGCATGCGCGCAGCTGGCACTTAAGGACCACAAAGCATTTTTAATTGTTTTTAGTATCCGATTCATGGTTCCCCGAAAGGAGTGCAGCAGAGAGGGGAGCCCTGAAATCCATGATGTACATGTACAACATGGGTCCTTTAAGCACCTTTACCCATAATGTATATGTATACGCTTGGACCTTAAGGCGTTACTCATACTTAGAAATTCATTGTGTAATGATGAATATTCATTCTAGTTATAAAATATCTATTATACTGAATTCTGATCTATATGGTGATATATATATATATATATATTAAGGAATGAGATGCTTGTGCAGCAGGGATATCTGTTTTACTTTTTATCTACCCCTTTACATACAATAAATTTGTATTATAGACGTCCAAAGAGGCTTCTATTATTAGGTTTGCAAAAAAGGTCCTATGTTATTTTACTTTTCTTTTGTCAATAAATGTTGATGTAACAATGAAATTGGATGACATTTTGGATTCCAGGTCTGAGTGACAGCAACTTCAAATCCTGCAAATTTCATACAAATTGCTTAAAATATATTTTCCTATTTGGAACTGTGATAAACTTAGGTCTACAGCCCAAAGTAAATAACGGACTGGAAAAAAATTGTGAGGGTGAAGGGCCTAGATCAAAAGCGGTAAATTGGATCAGTAGAGCCAGAGATCATTATATTTGGATTTTAAATAAATTAAAAAAACCCTTATTGGTTCACATGGTCAGTAGAGATAAAGAAGCACCATAGTGACATATACAGTGTATACACCGCATTCTCTATACACACTGATATATCACTGGATATTGTGCATTAAATCTATTTACATACTTCATATCCAGTTGTAAACAAGTATAAAACTAAACAGAATATTATGATAATCAAACCCCCATTTCTATATCCACAAGCCGGACGACTTGGTAGGAATCTGCCAGAACATAGATCATTTTGGATGAAATTACCTTTTCTCCATCCCATTTGACAACATAGAATCATATTCCTGTATTTAATATCCCTCTGACATAATGTGAAGGTCATCCCTAGGCTTCCCATCCTTTGTATTTCAATTAATCTGACGGCCTGTGGTTTCTCTGATAATGGTTATAAAAAGGAAACAATATTACCATATTAATATATCTTGGTTCTAAGGAAGCATAAGCACAAAAGTAATCCTATACAACTGTTTTATAAAGAAGAACATCTTTTTTATACAAATTTATTATTTCACTGTTTACATAGCTACTTCTAAATATTACTTTTCTTTCCAATATCAAGATGTATTTTTCTCATATGAATGTGGGGAAAGGGACAGATAGTTGGTGACAGAGTGACGCACCGGTGGAGGAGGGGTGGGAGATTAGTGAGCAGGAGGAAGAGAGATGGCAAAGTGAAGTCTTAGAGCGGCTCCACTGGTATAGCGCTCAGGACTGAGTCACCTTTATACATAAATAAGGTCACCCAGACATAGGTACAAGAACTACATGTATTATGTATGTATATAGATAGTGAATGTTATTGTACCTTTTCTCAGAATTCCCCACGTTGTGCAATTTGCAGAATAGAAAGCATCTCAGAAAACCAATAATACTCTACCATGAATCTGTATGGAAGCATGATGTATGCCATTGCTGACACCATTATATTCTTTGCACAGATATAAGTAGGGGTGGTGAAAGGTCACGCAGTGTTCCCGTGAAAGAATCTGCGAGAACCGCATTCTTGTCCACTTTTTTGTGGGAAAATCCTCTTTAAAAACAGTAATTAAAATCTTTGCATTTTTCGCCCATTGGCAAAAACTCTTCTCCATTTTTTCAATGGATAAAAAGTTTCTGTTCATTTATGTACGTGTTTTTCACCTTTTCTCTATAAATACGTGATGTATTTGAGGAAGTGAAACACAATAGAAGCAGCTACTGAGTGAGGTAGATGTGCTGTGCTGTTCTACTGTGATCTTTTTGCAAAACTGAGACAGGAGAGGCTCATAGTGACAGCTATTAATATGAGAAAGTTTAAAAATAATAAAAGGAGAAACTGGAAGGACCCTTATGCAAGGCCGGTGCCACCTATAGGCAAGGTAGGCACCTGCCTAGGTCACATATCTACTGGGGGTGCAGTCAGAGCAGAGCAACAGTCACTTGGCATTATAAGCAGATGAATCTTTGACTGTCAGTGTTCAGGCTGTACTATGTAATAACAGCAGCCTCCTGTGCTGGACACTTCCCCTTGCATCTCATACACACACACACACTGACCTAATGCCCAGCCCAGAAGCCTCTGCATAAGCACTCTGCTCTGCTCTCCTGGTGCCAGGCACTGCCCGACCTCCCTGGGTGCCCAGTTTAACAGACTGGAACAACCATGTTTTAGGAACACTACGATGCAATAGGACAGACTCTCCTCTCTGTGGTATCTGTGAGCAGCACTTTCTGCACAGCTCCCCCTGGCTTCCAATAAAATGACAGCAGCATTTAACCAGGCTGCACCCACTTCTCAGATCAAGGAAGAATCCTTTTGCCCTTGGAACAATGGAGAACAAGCACATCGCCTCCATGGGTGAGATATTTAACCCTTTGAGTGCCAGAGGGTGAAAGAGGAACTGTAACCTAAGAATAAGTGGCTCTTATCCCTTAACCAAGTCTCTTCCTCAAAAGCACTTAGGTGTCTTGTTTCAAACTGAAGTCAGTTGTTTCTGTTCGCAATTGATATCTTTTTTAGTCTCCTGTTAGTTCAATCTGTTTCAGCCTGAAAACAACTAGAGTTCCCTATTGTACATACGAGTCTGTAGAAGCCTGTAGTTTACTGTGAGGGTGGTGTAACGTAGAGGCAGACGTTAATAGAGATCATTTGTTGGAAATTCCAGATGTAATGTAAAAAATACATTGCTAGATACCCTTCTACTGTATGAAAGACACCTACCCAGGTAAATCAATGTGTTAAACAAATTTATAGTGGCTTATTTTTAGGGGAACTTCCCTCCTGTTTCTCAAGGGGTTAAAGTCAAATGTGGATCAATTCTGGGGTTATAGGGAACAAATTAAAGTTCCCATTGATTTCAATTCAGGTTGTAATATCTAGCACTCAAAGGGGGAAAAACAAACCACTGAAATGAATGCAATGTGTGTGTTTATGATTATATATGTACAGCACCTGTGTAAGGGTGTGTATAATGTAAGTGTGTGTGTGTATATAATGTGTGTGTGTGTGTAAGGATGTGTATAATATAAGTGTGTGTGTGTATATAATGTGTGTGTAAGGGTGTGTATAATGTAAGTGCGTGTGTGTGTATGTGTGTGTGTATAATGTGTGTGTGTGTGTGTGTGTAAGGGGGTGTATAATGTAAGTGTGTGTGTATAATGTGTGTGTGTAAGGGTGTGTGTATAATGTGTGTGTGTGTGTGTGTGTGTGTGTAAGGGGGTGTATAATGTAAGTATGTGAGTATAATGTAAGTGTGTGTGTGTGTGTGCAAGGGTGTGTATAGAGATAAATACATACAGACACACATAATAACACACTGACACACTTAGAGATAAACACACACTCTGACACACTGATACACATATAGAGAAGCACACACTTACACACTGATACCCCTACAGAGACTCATACGCATTGACACACATACAGGGAACACACACATACGCACATATAGGGAACACACTGACACACATACACATATAGGGAACACACACATACGCACATATAGGGAACACACTGACACACATACACATATAGGGAACACCCACATTAACACACTTATACACATACAGGGAGTACAAACTGACACATACACATATAGGGAACAAACACATATTAATACACTTGTACACGTATAGGGAATACACACACTAACACATTTATGCACATATAGGGAACACACACTGACACTTATATACATATAGGGAACACACATTAACACATACAAATAAAGGGAACACACACACTGACACTTATACACATACAGAGGTGGGGCATAAAGGGGCGTGACACAAGGGACAGAGCCAAGGGGACGGCAAAATGAGATTTTGCCTACGGTGGCAAAAATCCTTGCACCAGCCCTGCCCTTATGTGTCCACTGAGTATGAGGAGGAAGCGACACTACAGAACCAATGCTGGCCAGTCCCCCTAAACCACCACTAGGGTTCTTGAGGAAATTAATATCAAAGGAGGAACAAGAAGGTAGTAGTGAGGGCAGAACAGGTCAGCTGACTCTGCCTGCTGCCAGACATGCTGTGCTTGCTGCCAGATGTGCTGCACCTGCTACCAGACATGCTGTGCTTGCTGCCAGATGTGCTGCACCTGCTACCAGAAGTCCTGCTTCTGCTGCCACCAGCGCTGTGCCTGCTGCCAGTGCTGCCCCTTCTGCCACCAGTGATGTATCTGCTGCCAGATGTGCTGCCCCTGATGCCACTAGTACTGTGTCTGCTGCTTGTGCTGAACCTGCTGCCACCAGTAGGGATGGGCGAAAAGTGTGAAAGATTTCCCGCATGAGTCTTCATGACAACGTGGCGATTTTTCACTTTTCCTGCAAAAAAAATTTGCCTTCACGTCTATGCAAAAATGTCCTCCTTTTCGCCTATTTTAACAAAGTTTCTGCCTATGTTAACACATTTTTCCCCTATTTTAACACATTTTTTGTCTATATTTCCTATAAGTACTACATTTCCTACTGTAATATTACTTCTTCTGAGGGCTGTAGTTTAGAAATAAGTGACTGAAAGTCAAAGTTGTGAGTCCTACAGCAACATATGGCCTGAATAATGTGTTAGTATGCAGAATGCATTGTCCTTTGCCCACAGCACTAAGTTCCTGTTTAAGTGACACTGGCACATATTCATAGTGATGTCAAGTAATGGAAAAAATTAAGTACAAACTACAATGTGGCAGATATGTATTGTAGTGGTGGTGGTAGGGGACTGGCATGGTGTGATTTGTGTATGTATTTTTACCATTGTCATACTCTATCCTCCTTCTCAGATTATTGATACATATTACTTATCGGACATATCAGTGGTCCCAAGTGGGGTAGATGGTGTCAACCCTTCTTCACATCCCTCCTCCACCTTCTCATCTGTGCTGCTGTTAATATTTGATCTAGGGAATTCTTTGAATCCAGTTATTAACCTTTTAACCGCTATTTGTCTGTTGTTAGTGGTGTTTTCTTTGGAATTCTCTGTGTATGTGCTAGCTTATCTTTTGTAAATTGGAAGTTTTCGCTTTCACTAGAACAGTGGTTCTCAACCTTTTTAGCTCGGGGCACCCCTAACACATAATCTTGAATATTCGGGGCACCCCTAACATATTTAATGTGATTTATCAAGGGCATAATGAAGGGTACAATACACAAATATACAGTTATTATTAGGTCTTATAATCATAATAACAAAACTAAACATATTGTACATATTAATTTGTATAAATCTTTATCTAGAGGTCCATTTTTGTTAGTCTTTAGAGAAAATACGGGGCACCCTAAGATGATGTCCGTGGCACACCAAAGTGCCACGGCACCCTGGTTGAGAATCACTGCACTAGACAAAAGAAACAGCCTACTGGGTGGGGTACCTTATTTTAAATCAGTGTATTAACCCTTGAAGTGCCTATAGGTTTTACATATATTACTATAGTCATATTGATGAAATATGTTGCATGAAGTTGGTATACTTTCTAGACATATATTAGTGGGTTGATTCTAAGTATATTCTTGGTATAATCTATGATTGACTTTATTAATTGCAATTTATATGTTTATTCAGAAGGTATGCAATAATTAAATTATAGTGATTTAAATCTGGGATTCTATTCCAGTTATTCTCTAAATGTGATTATTATAATTATATATATGGTGCACGAAGAATTGTCATAAGACTTAGCTTAAAATTTAAGCTAATTCAAATGACAATAAACCTTAAGCCATAACTAGCATAGTCTATACAGTTTCTGGGGCAGGGGTATTCATATACACTGCTGCCAACTGTATTTTATTAATTGTAAGTATCAATTAACCTTTTCTATGCTGCTGAGTGCAATTATTGTTATTTAATACCTCTGAATATACCTATGTGTGGTTAACCCTTTCATTGCTGGTATTCCTCATGGTAATAATTGTGGTTGATTTACTATGTATCTATTGAATTGCTGATCACTCATTTATCTCATTGTTGCTGATACTTTTTGTAACGGATCTTATCCATTACTTGGGCCCTTGTCTGGACCTCGAACATTTTACCTAAAGACTATGGCCCGTTGGACTCCTTTGACCTCAGATGGGGGGTTTACTATCTTTATGTTAAAAGATTTATGTTTTATGTATTGTCAAATATTGTATGTGTTTAATTGTACTTGTCCCTAGGATGTGTATTGTAGCCACTCCAGCCATTTGACTCAAGACCTCCTGCTGGGTGTTAATCAAGTCATTGTATTGAGAACTGTCCTGAGACCCCCTGCTGTGTGTGTTAATCCATTCACGCCCCTCAGTCTGTGAGTCACCTATTGTATAACCTGAAACTCTGTTGCCAGCCCTTTGTATTATATGTTGTGAGTTGATTACCTTTGTGAATGCTCCCATTGTGTCAGCCCTTACCATCTGCTGCTGGCCTTTTGACTGATGTGTTATGATTTAATCATGTTCCCTATTGTATCAGGTTTCCCCATGTGATCCAATGTACTGTACTGTATATAAATATCTGTGGTTTGTGACAATAAAATGAGTTATGTTTTGGAGTGAACAAGGAGTCCTGGAGTCTAGTATTGCTTATGGTCTAAAGTATCCACTCTGATACCCATCTGCGCCAAGTATCCTGAATCGTTGACCGCCTGCTGCCAGTTTCCTGCGACCTAACTTCGTGGACTGTCAGGCGGTGCATCTGGTGCATCGGACGGCGCTTATCTTGCGTCAAGAAGGAGAGACCCGGGAACGACGACGGAAGGCGACGCGGTCCCTTCTCAGCTTCCGTTACACTTTTTATATATATATATAATATATTGTATTTTAATAAATTATATATATTTTTGCACAAATATGCGGGATTGATTATTTCTGTCAATTCTTTACTGTGAAGTAGCGTGTCAATACCTAATAAAGTATAAAGTTCTCAAAATTATTTTCTATTGTCATTTACCTATTTAAGTGAAGATATCCAACCTGATTGGTTCTCTTGTTTTAACCCTTTGGATACCTTCATAATAAATAGTCCGACACCTCACTCCCTCTAGAGGCAGTGTGGCATGCTTGAATTGGCAGCCGCTTCCTTCGCTGCTGTGTCCCTTGCAGGATGTCTTCAAATGAACATACATTCTTGGAGTGTGAGGAGCCTGAGGTCCTCACAGGGCAGTAAGATACTTTAAAGGTCCACACCTATGAGCATTGAAATTACTGTAGTGGCCTGTGAGGAGCTGAAGGTCTCACCCAGCAGGAATGTATGTTGATTGGAAGATGTCCTGTAAGGGAGACACACCGCAGCGGAGGAAGCAGCTGGAAATTCAAGCATGGCGCACTGTGCCTTCAGAGGGGGTGGAGGGTGAGGGCCGTGCTGATTAGAGGTGCAGGTCAGTAAAGTGCTCAACATCTGAAGAGGTGTGATATAACGTTTCTGCATTTTTACTGTCCATTCATTGGTTGGTGGTATACATGTGAGCAGGTGTGATTGTGTGTTCTACATAGTGGGAGCTGTATTATTAGGAAATGTAATCATCTGAGAGTGAGAAAGGCATCCAACAAATTGCAATGCAAGAAGTCTGGTAGGAGGGGAGGTGAGGAGGCAAAGTGCAGGGTTAGGAGATTAGGAGAAGGGGAGACAGAGGCAATCATTCAGGCAAAGAGGTATATAATGCATTGCAATGCTTTAGATATGTCTCTACCAATGGAAGGGTTAAAGAAATAACCTATGAGTTGTGGAGCCCTCTGCCAATTAAAAGGTTTACCCTTTCAGTGGCAAAGAGGTATGTAATGCATTTGATACGTCTGTGTGTCTGAAGGGGTAACCCTTTGACTGGCCTTCAAATGCCTAAGAAGTATCCAATGAATTGGATAGTTGTGGAATAGTGAAGGACTTAACCTTCTGACTGTCCTTTCAGTGGCAGAGATATCCAATGCATCGGATAGCTGTCTGGCACTGAAATGTTTTGAAAACACTAAGAAGTCACACACACCCATAAGAGAGTAGTGGATAGGGAGGTACAGTGGATCATTTGTTGTGTCTTTTGCTGAGAAGGGAGGAAAGAGACAGAGACAGTCATACACACACTCTCTCTCTATTTACCAACCTCTTACTGCAGAATGGAGAGGGTTGAAGGAAAAAGCAGTGTCTGAGGGGATGTGAAGAAGAAGAGTAGATAGAAAGGGACCCTGCCTCTCTGCACAGGTAATGCAGTGATTTTCTTGATAGTTGTTTAGAGTAGAAACTGTTCCAGTTCCACAGGTGTTTGATTGCTAGTAAGTGAGCTACTTGCTCCCCAGCAGTCTGCTAATTGGTTGGTAGCTAAGCTTGCAGAGTGGTGACATGTGGAACTTCATCAGCTTGCAGCTGTAGCTGGACTAAAGTTCCCATCATCCTCATCAATCATGATTATGGTGAAAACGTGGTAGGAGTAATCAGTTGCAAAAGCAATGGAGCAGAAAAGGGGGACACAATAGGAGGGACAATAGTGAAGAAGGAGGAGGTGGGGAGAAAGGTTGAATTTGAGGAAAGGAAAAAGTTTTACATCTGCATTATTATAAAATGATGTGTGAGTGATGGAGCTGCATGAGTTGGCAATGTTTTTTATTTTTTTGAGGGGGGAATGAGGCATAGTAAGGGCGGCTGTGAGATGAAGAGGGAAGCACAGAGCACTGAGAGTGAAAGAACAAGGTGAAACTCCTTTCAGACACTGAAGGGGATGAGGCAAAGCAGAATGTGAGCTGAATAGGAGGGTGGGTGTATGGTGAGGAGGAGCGCACAGTGGTGGAGGGTGATGTCCATGGAGAGATTTTCATTCAGAAATGAAGGACGCAGTTCTAGTCCAAAACAGCTACTCTTTATTGAAGGGATAGGACACATTTTATAGCAAAACCAAAGACAATCCACAATGGTAGTATAGACAGGGGACACAATGGCACAATACATGGCAGTGAAACATAGAACAATCTGCACAATGCTATGGTAAACAGGGGACAGAGGAAGAGTATACAGTGAGGGGAATTTTACATAATTCAATCTTGCCGCTCCAATTCTCAACCTATGGGAATCAGAGCAACAGGAGACAATCAACCAATAAGGACCTTGGCCATTGTTCTCCTTCAGAGATTGTAGTACCTGGGTCTGACACATAACTCAATCACGTCACTCCAGCTCCTCAACAAATAGGAACCACTGCAACAAGCTGGAGACAGATGGTGACCAATCAGAAGGCTGTCTACATCCAAAAAACAATACAGTACATTATAAGAGGGAATGGTAGGCAGCCAATCAGGGAGCCATCTCAACTTACAGTACAGTACGCAGCCAGTCAGAGGACCACCTACATTTCAACCAAGGCACGGCAATTCTCTTGTGGCCGGCTGGCCTCTGTGAGTTCCATATTTTAGTTATTTGTGGTGGGCATTCACAAATGCCCCTGGCCTTTCGATCTAGTGCCCAAAGTAAGTAGCCCAAACTCTTTTCATCAGCATTTCCCTGGCACTTAAAAGTGCCCATAGTAAGGGCCCATTGTCCATTATAGATTTGTATTATGCATGTATGTATATAGGTAGCAAATGTTATTATACTTTTTTTCGCAATTCTACAAATTGTGCAATTTGCAGAATAGAAAGAATCTCAGAAAACCACTAATGCTCTACCATGAATCTGTATGGAAGCATGCTGTATGCCAATGCTCACACAATTATATTGTTTGTACAGATATAAGTTCATACAATGAAGATGATGGCTTATACATGGGGCTAAGCTAGAGCCATTGAGTCATTGGTGATCAGTCAGTGGCAGCCCCTCCATTAAATTAAAATAGTCTCTACTTCACACTTGCAGGAAAGGGGAAAGTGGTTTGTGTTACTTCCTTACATGTTGTAAACATTTAATAATGTAAGTGCACTACAAATATGAGTAGCTGAAAGAATGATTGTGTACTGGTTGGTGTACTTTTCTAATGCTTTGAGTGCACATCCCTATGGCATTCAAAGTGTTAAGGGAGTGATGCTATTTATGGTTCTGAGAGGATCCTCTCCACTCCCACTGAACAAGAAGTCAAAGAAGATGTTCTCAGATGTCAGGGTTTGTATGCTGATGGTGATGTGTAAGGGAGCCATACAAGGGGGAGGGTTGTTGAACTCCCGACGATGTGTAATGGATTTACACATCGCCAAGAGATCAACATCCTCTCTACCCCTTGCATCCCTAATTCTTAGTGCATATGGTGATGTATTTCTACATCGCCATGATGATGTGCTCCACAAACATCTCCGGACACACATCGCCACAACATCGAACTTTAGAGCATTTCCCCCAATAATTCTGGATGAATGATTAATGGAAAGAAACTATAGAGATAAGATATGATTTTATATGCTACTAATATATTTTGAAAAAGTTGGTTGCAGAAGCCAGAATTGTGCCAGCAGTACTGGTGTTTGTTGAGGAAAGCATCGCGTGATGTAGTTTGGCTTCTTCTTAAGACTCCAGCAAGATACACAAAATGGACATTCCTAAAGAGACACTATATCATGACATTGCTTGAAATATGATGTGACAAATGTTGATATGTAAATTATTTATCTTACAACACAAAGTATATTATTAAAACTGCGATATTTTTATTACATGTTCCTTTAATAAAAGTGGAGTGAAGGAAACACTTCCCACATTCAGAAAATGCTACTGATTTCTCTCCAGTATGAGTTCTCAATTCCTAATCAACTATGAGCCTTATGGTGATGGCTAAAGAGGTGCAGGTTTAGTGCAAACCATCTGCATCATAAAGAGAAATAAAATAACCCATTCATTTAAATGGAGCTTTTAACCAATGGAATGCTAGAGGTCTCAACTGTTTAATTAATTTGGACATGTTGATTAAAGCCCAGATTAAAGAAGCCCCATTTAAAGCTATGGACAGTTTCTGCATTTTAATTGTCCCCTGCAGGGTGACTGAAACAATCCAAATCTACATATATTTTGCTTCCTGTATATGGTCCTATACAATGTACACATGGCTTCTTGTCTATGCTTTTCCTTGAATTTTCAGCAAAATTCATGAAAAAGACATGTCTCACATTTATAGCATATAGATCAGGGGTGTCCAACCTGAGGCCCTCCAGCTGTTGTGGACTACAACTCCCATCATCCAGGGACAACAATTGGTATTGGAGTTCACAACAGCTGGAGGGCCTGAGGTGTGACACACCTGGTAGAGATTGCTTCTATCACATTAGTCTTATGATGGTTAACAGGTTGGTGCTGTGATTAAAACATATTTCCTAGTCATAGCATAAAAAGGTTTTCTCTTCCGTTGAAGTTCTCTGATCAGTAAAAAGATCTGCCTTGGACCTGAAAAATTGTCCACTTTCTGAACATGCAAGTGGTTTCTTACCAATATAAGTTCTTTGATGAGTAACAAGAGTTGTGCTGTGGTTGAAACATTTCCCACATTCAGAACAGGAATACGGCTTCTCCCCTGTGCGAATTCTCTGATGTGTAGCAAGAGTTGAGCGTTAGCTAAAACATTTCCCACATTCAGAACAGGAACATGGATTCTCTACAGTGTGAGTTCTCTGATGAATAACAAGATTTGTGCTGATGCTGAGGCATTTCCTACATTAAGAACATTAAAATGGGTTTTCCCCAGTGTGAGTTCTCTGATGAGTAGCAAGATTTGTCCTTTTCTTGAAACATTTCCCACATTCAGAATACGAATTTCTCTCCAGTGTGAGTTCTCTGATGAGTAACAAGATTTATGCTTGTGGTGAAGCATTTCCCACATTCAGAACATGAATATGGTTTCTCTCCTGTGTGAGTTCTCTGATGAATAGCAAGATTTGTCCTTTTGTTGAAACATTTCCCACATTCAGAACATGAATATGGTTTCTCTCCAGTGTGAGTTCTCTGATGTGTAGCAAGAGTTGTGCTGTGGCAAAAACATTTCCCACAATCAGAACATGAATATGGCTTCTCCCCTGTGTGAATTCGTTCATGTATAGCAAGAGTTTTGCTCTGGCGAAAACATTTCCCACATTCAGAACACGAATATGGTTTCTCTCCAGTGTGTGTTCTCTGATGAGTTATAAGATTTTTTCTGTCTGTAAAGTCTTTCCCACATTCAGAACATTCCAATAGTCTGTATCCTGTGTGAGTTCTCTGATGATTAACGAGATTTGTGCTGCGGCTGAAGCATTTCCCACATTCAGAACATGAATATGGTTTCTCTCCAGTGTGAGTTCTCTGATGTCTAGCAAGACTTGTGCTGAGACTGAAACTTTTCTCACATTCAGAACATGAATATGGTTTCAAGCCAGTGTGAGTTCTCTGATGTGTAGCAAGATGTGTGCTGCAGCTGAAGCATTTCCCACATTCAGAACATGAATATGGTTTCTCTCTAGTGTGAGTTCTCTGATGAGTAACAAGAGTTGTGCTGCGGCTAAAACATTTCCCACATTCAAAACATGAATATGGTTTCTCTCCAGTGTGAGTTCTCTGATGTCTTGCAAGATCTGTTTTGAAACTGAAACTTTTCCCACATTCAGAACATGAATATGGCTTCTCCCCTGTGTGAGTTATCTGATGTCTAGCAAGATGTGTGCTGCTGCTAAAGCATTTCCCACATTCAGAACATGAATATGGTTTCTCTCCAGTGTGAGTTCTCTGATGTCTAGCAAGACCTGTGCTGAGACTGAAACTTTTCTCACATTTAGAACATGAATATGGTTTCTCCCAGTGTGTGCTGAAAGATTTCCCACAATCAGAACGTGGAAATGTGTTTTCTTTAGTGTGAATTCTCTGATGTTTAACACGATGAGTGTTCTTGCTATTATTCTTGCCATTGCTTTGCTCTTCAATATAACTAGTTGTTTCCTGTGCATGTTTTCTGTGTGAATAAATGTCAGTATCACAGATATTTCCTCCTACACATACAGCTGGTTCCTCTGGCATTTTTCTTTCACATCTTGATTGATTCCTCTTATTTGGTTCCATGGTTATTTGTAAAAATACTTTAAGCTTAAGCAGTCTGGAGATAGTATAGGCGTATGCTCATAGAAAGATCTGTTGGAAAGAAAGAAACTCTTATTAGATTATTCTCCATGACAACATTTGTAGATTATCAAATTGCATACATTTAATCAAGTGTTGTCCTTGTTTTATTTACCTGTTATGTACTTCTAAAGAGTATAACATAAAAAACACTATGTGGGCATATGTAGCCCTTGGTTCGTGTGGGGCTTGTGTTAGGCCCAAAAGATGACTATCATGGATAGAACTATTTTTTATGTGTGTTCAAAATAACAGACACGCTCACTAAAATGTCTGAATATGGCTTTTGTGATTCCCTTGAGGTTGAATATCACGTTATGGTAAAAAATACAGCTGATAACACTCAGTGTGATACTGGTAAATTGGTAATGTTTTTGTGGAATAATCTTTGAGCAATGTATTTGTGGAATACGTTCAGAGCATTTATTCAATATATTTTAAAGTTAAAAATAAAAAAGAAGCATTTCAGAAGGGAATATGTTATATATTGAGCAATGGTGCAATGAGAACAAAAGTATAAGAAGCTGATACAGTTCTTGGCACAAAACCCATGATGTAACCAGGGCCTAGAATGAATTGAGAATATAATAAAGAAAATTACAAAATTTGATGTCAGTTTCAACAGATTTGTACTTGATTGTGTGAAGTACATGTAGACTGGTGATGTTAGCAATGTACAAACAGGTGGAACTGATGCACCAATTTATCCCGCACATTCAAATTAATTCAAATTAAATTGTTATTGTGGGAATTAATAATTGACTGTGTCCCCTTTGTTTCTATAAGTAGACCTCTTTAGCTACCCGAGTTGGAAACCTCCCTGGTAGGATGGGTGAATTTTTTTCTCTTTGAAAATGAAATAGGCAAAAAAAAAGATATTTCCCACAGAGCTGGATTTTTTTTGTGAAAGGTGAAGATTTTCCACTTTTTTTGCCTAGCTCATTGCAGCGAAATAAGTGGTAAGATTGGTCCCCCTTCCTTGCAATACACATGGAAAATGTCCCTTTTTTCCCACAGTGTGTAATTTTGTGTTTGAGGCAGAGAAAGCAGCACCATTTTTGCGTTAGATAGGACAGGCAAATACAATTTAGCTGGAGAATAATTTAGTGAGTCTTGAGGGAAGATAATTTGTTCTCTGTATTAGGGTAAGATAGGGGTGTGCAAAAGGAGAATGGAGATTTACCCCAATTCTCCAAAATCTTGTGTTACTGAGAAGAGACAGGCATCTGTAATCCAAGTTCCATCCTGCTGATTTTTCTCTGTGTTAGGGGACTCTGCTGTTGTTTGAAGGGAGAATTGAAATTTACCCCAAACACCCCAAATTCTTGTGTGACTAAGAAGAGACAGGCAGCTGTGACCCAACTTCCTTTCTGCTGGCTGGTCTGTGTTAGGGAGTCTGGGGTGTGTGTGTGAAGGTAGAAAAGGAGATTTACCTGAAATGGTATGACTGGTAGATGACAGAGAGGGTCCCTGACATTGGGCTGTGAATGAGGCAGATACTAGAAGAGATAGACTATTTAGTAAAGGTTAAGGAATCCCACACAATCATTTCTGTTGTGTTCCTCATTGGTTAAATTGCACACTAGTTTAATAATGCCAAGTAAACATACATGGGGCAGGGGAAGAGATAAAGCAGTAGGAGCAGTGCAGGGATAGTGTCCTTTCAAAAGGTAGCACGCAAAAGAGCGTGTGACCATATACCGCATTAAAGCTTTCCAGTTTATATGACTTTGCTTATTACATACCTGTACTCAATGGTTGTTTTAAAATACAATCTGGTGTTTGATAAGGTTGTCTGTTGAGTGCTTTATTGGTGTTTTAGTGGTAAATGCGCAGATTACAGAAAGTTCCCCAGAGCAGTGTCCTGAACAGTCACGTTCTATTACTCAATGTGACAGATCTCCAGATAACCTTGTGACTCTCCAGTTGGTGTCAGACTACAGTTCATGTCATCCCCAGCAGGGCACTGGTGGTAGAGGACGATGGGAGTTGTAGTCCAACACCAGCTGGAGAGCCATAAATTGACCACTACAGGATGAGATTGCAATAACACTTGGAACGTAGCCTCACACAACATCTAGTAAAGTACATTTTCTGGCACTGTAAGCTAATATTTTATTGCACTCTGATGTTCAATTCTGTGGTTGAACGAAATATCACAAATATACTTTTTTTGCTTTACTGCTTTCAGTAATGGGTCTAATGCACCAGATTGTATTTTAAAACAACCATTGAGTACAGGTATATCATAAGCAAAGTCATATAAACTGGAAAGCTATTTCAGAATGTTACGGGAATAGCACAATGTCTCATACTTTCAAATAGAAAGGAATGTATTTCCTCTGTCACAGCTGCAGAAGCTGCAACCTTTCATAGCGCGATCTGAGAATCTTGCGCTTTCATGCAGTGTGAGATTTTCAGGTCGCCATTTTTATCATGGCAACATGTTTACTGTGATATATGGTCGCACGCTGTCGTGCATGCAACCATTTAAAAGTGAACCTGCAGGGACTTGTTGGTAAAGTGGTAGTCCAACAAAACACTGCAGTCATGGTTGCTGCAACATGTGCAATAAAACATAATAGAAAGAACACAGAGGGGCGATAATAGTGCATTATTGTGAATAACTTGGACTCCCCAAAATGCATCCAACTACTCACTGAATCAAATTCTGTTAGAAACGGACAGCAATTGTAGATGAAGGATTTGGACTGTCTCCACTCAATACAGTCAATACAGCCTCTAGCATCGCTCCCCAAACAAAGAGGGCTATCCAGACTCCTCAAAGAAATAAGAAACAGCAGGGAGATGGGGGCACCGATAGAGGATACAGAGATAATACCAAAGGAACTCAACTGAACAACTCATGTTTAGATGAGGGCCGGCTTTGAGCTCCACAGCCAGCAGATTCACACGCAAGAACAGTCACCCATCCTGCTTTTGGGTATCTCAGGTCACTGGAACTCCTCCTTCTATTTAGGGTGATGTCAACAGAATATTTCAAAAATAACAAACGGCCAAGTGATTAATTTAAAAATAAAGTAGCTATATCACATATTAAAATACAATGTTCCAGCTCGAATATATGGCTACTATCAGAACAGGTTGGACATGTTTCAGAGCACTATGCTCTTTCCTCATGAACCTTCACAATGTCTGTACTTCCAAACATTTACAATGTTCCAGTTTGCCACCCTATATCACCTCTGATGGACTTCCCTCTAATTACGTTGAGCCAACAGGTTAATCCCTTCCTACACCAAGAGGATACCAAAAGAGTCTGAAAAAGATTTATGTATCTTTCTATAAAAGTTTTGGGGTGGAATTTTTTTTGGTAACACCTGCACAGATGTGGAAGAGGGATGGGCCCCACCTGGCCTTTTGTCCTCACATATGCAAATAAGCAAACATCTCAGGTTTATTTTGTGACATCCTTATCTATTTGAGACAGACAAATTTTATTTCAAAGTGTTTGAGACGTTTATAAAATGTTTGTAAGATGTATTTGTTGTTATATGTATTTAATGTATAAATGTACTACAGTCTGCCCTGAAGCAAAAGATTACTGATGTAGTAACATCATCCATCAACTGAACTGGGAAGCAAGAAATACAATCAGACTTTTGGGAGGAATGGGCCCCACCTTTCCCTTTGTCCTCAACTATTTGCTATTTCTTACACATGTAAATGGCTATACACCCAAAGTTTATATTTTCACATGACTAATTATGTAAGGAGATCTCATTAAAATGTGAAGCCTTTGGTTCTTTCTGGGTGCTTAATTTTGTGGGGTTATTGTAAACTACTGGATCAAAATGTCTTTGCATATATAATTAAAATGCCTTTCAAGTGGCTTAACACATCTCATTTTTTGAAGGAAATGTTGTTAAATGTGATCCTTTTAAATGCCTTTGTATGTTTACCCTTGCCTATCTCTCTATCTATCTATTTATCTATCTATCTTCTTGGATTCCAGGCTTGAGTGACATTACCTTCAAATCCTACAAGTTGTATGAAAATTGGTTGTATAGTTTCCCAGTACTAAGCTTTTTAAATTATATATTTTTCCCATTTAGAGCTATGGGAAACCTTAGTTACATCTACGACCCAGCGTAGCTTATGGATTGCCACAAACATTGTGAAGGAAATGTGCCTTGATGAGTACTGTATGCTGTTTTAGAGCTATTAACTGGGATCAGTAGAACCAGAGATAATTAAGAACAAACAAACAAAATAACTGTTGCACATGCTCAGAGAGAGAGAGAAGCACCATAGTGAATACTCTATACACACTGGTATATATTTACTGCATTCTCTTTACACACTGATATATCACTGGCCTTTGCTCATTAAGCCAACTTACATACATTTTTAAACTGCATTGGTAAGTTGCCTTCACATTGTTAACTAGCTTAATCTTTTGTTAATAGTACATCTTTCTAAAATCTATGGTATAGAAAGGCAACAAACATTCACTAGTCACAGATAAGTTCTCATTGACTCATAGAAAACCTAATAAATATAGGTTCAGTTCTTTCAACTTAACTGCTGAGCCTTGCTGAGAACATCAGACATTGCATCACAAGTGACATGACATCACAAATTACATCATCAATGATACTGTTTTGTTCAAGTGCTTAACAGTGTATATTGTAAATGAGGAAGTCTGCTCCAGCTTTTTAGTGTTTTTAGGTGCTAATAGTTGAGCATTACTTGGAGTGTGTGTAGGGGCACTGTTTTTGTGCTGGGTAAGGAGATGTATTATTGTAGTAGCAGTGAATAAGTACTTTGATATAGTGTTAATGGTTTCAGTGCAATACCACTGCTGAAGGCAAAGCTGAAGTCTTGTTCTTGTTGTGGGGATGTAGTCAATAATGTAATTTGTGATGTCATGACATTTCAGATGACTTCATATGCAGGTGTAAATAAAAATACAGCTTAATCACCATTTGATTTCCCATCCAGAAACAGTACGGCTTGATAAAAATCTTCCAGAAGCTAGATAAATTCATAAAAATTGTCTTTTGCCAATAGAGTCATACTCCTCTATCCAATGTCCATTTGACATAATGTGATGGTCATCCTTGGACTTACTATGCTTTGTATCTAACTTAATTTGAATGCTTATGACTTCTTATAAAAATGTATTCATGTTTTTTCTTTTGGTTTAATTTGTCTATTTCTAAACACTTAATGCTCTCTTTTTAAAAGAAATGGTTATATCCATGGTGGCCACTGCCCTGACCTAAAATAAACCCTTATAAAATCAAAGAAAAACTTCTGCTGACATAGACTCATTATGACATGCTGTTTATAAGTAGATAACAGGTAAAAAATTAAGTTTGCACTTGATCAGATCTATTTAATCTGATAATCAACATTAGTTCTTTGCCAGATCCCTGGGGGAGAGGACAGTGCTGGTCATACTTCCTGTTATGTTATTAGTAGAAGCCTCCCATTAGCCAAATGGCAGTGTGCTGTTGAGTGCTGCCACTAGGAGGAATTTTGGCAGCACTCTGCACACCATTTTTGTACTGAAAGGATTAGACCAGTAAAAGCCACTGCCACATTTAGTGAGAACAGGCATACAAATAGTATCATAAAACAGCTTCTGTCATTTCTATAGAGTACATGTAACATACTACAAAGCAAAAGTATGGAGGCTGCTCTGGTGTACAAAGGGTTATGCAGAAAACCTTGCAATGTAAATCAATTCCCCAGGTGCACTAAGACTTTGTAATCAATGTTACAAATTGCTTTTAATGGTGGAACTCTATCAGTGTCACAGGGGTGAGTAATGCATATCTGTACGGCACTGAACGGGTTATGTAATGATGGTGGATTTGGTGCTGAAGTCTGAGCACATCCTCTCTGCTCCCCCACTTGCCCTCCCTAACACATCACCAGCATTATGACACCCCTACATGCCAATGTTTTTCTTCTGTCCACCTCCCAGTGCATAGCAAATTCTTAGTGCATATGGAGTAGTGTGATGTATTCTCCATGGTGACGTGATCACCAGACATCAGACACACTTTGCCATAACATCTCCCCTTAGTGTATTTCCCCAGGAGTTCTAGTTATGGGACGGATCATCACACATTTGTTCAGAAAATATTGGGAATGAGGGAGCTTCCATCATCCTGCATGTGGATTGTGAAGGCAACTAACATAACTTTTTAACCTTTGAGTGCCTCTCTGGTGCTCAAAAGGTTAATACTGCTTTTAGTAAGTCTACTATCTGTCTGTGAGCTGGTACATACATTACAACTGGAGCAAATCATCAACAAACGTACAGTACCAAAGGGATTAGGGAACATTCTCTAATTCATATGTGGCTTTTAACTCTTTGAAACAATGGGAGGAGCCAAATACATTGTAAGTAATTTGCTGCAAAACTATCTAGAACACAAGGGGTTAAGGTACAAAGTGTAAGTATAAATGAAGGTACACTATGAGGCAAAAGTGAGAGGGTCAGAGCTCTGCGGGTGAGATATGATATCTGTGATGGGTAGAGGGATGTATCTCATATTTCCACTGCACCAGAGAAGCCTACTAGGGCTGCACAATTCCCCAGGACCACCTGCTGCCCACTACTGGTATAAAGGGGGACACGCACATACTGTTAATATCTTAAAGGGATAGTCATACTTTATTATTACTATCCCCCATATTGTAGATATTTGCAAAATAATTTAATAGCCCCCAGGTTCATCTCTCAAACCATTATAGTTTGATAGATAACAGAAGGGAAAGTTCCCTCCTCCCCCTTCCCTGAAGTCAGCATGGTACTGACTGCAGGGGAAGTCTGTCGTACGACAGGCTTGCGGCTCTGCAGATGAGCCGAGATCGCATTAGTGAAAAATAATTATTTCACTGAAACGGTCTTCTACATGTGCCTGGTTTGTGCTTGGTTTGCAAGCACATGTAGAAGACCGTTTCAGTGAAATAATTATTTTTCACTAACGCGATAGCGGCTCTGCTTCAGAGCCGCATCATGAAAGTCAGACTGGATATCCCTGCAGTCAGCACAACGCTGACTTTAGGGAAGGTGGAGGGAGGGGGAACTTTGTCTTTGGTTATCTCTCAAATCATAAAGGTTTGAGAAATGAACCTGGGGGCTATTAAATTATTTTGAAAATATCTACAATATGGGGGATAGTAAAAATACAGTATTACTATCCCTTTAAGTAATAAAACAACAATGTTTGGGGAGAGGAATGTGTCACCAATATTAGAATAGTGTTCAATGGGAACTAGACAAAGAAATGTACCATAGAATTCAGTATTAGTGATGGGCAAAACATTTTGTCCCAAAAGAGAACCATGCAAAAAATTTCACTTTCTGACATGTGCGCAAAATGTCACCAAAAACCATAGTTTTCCATCTTTGTCCACCATTGTTATTGCATTTATTCAATGATAATAAGAGCAGGTAGAGTTGGTGACAGACATTAGGGGAAATCACTGGTGTTACCCAAAAGGAGGAAATGGTAGTGTTTTCTATCAGAGGGAATTCCAGCAGAAAAAGCAGAAAATTGTGATAAAACAGGATTTATAGACCATCTATAGTTAGGATTTTGTTACTAACAAATCAATATAATAGACAGAGAGAAAATGAGAGTAATGGTGAGACATTGCTTTGCGAAACATCAATACCTCTCTAACATGTAAGAGGTTAAAAATCCCCATTTAAATCAATGAGTTTGGGAAAATTCTGTGTTCATAATGGTGCAGATAGTTTCCTCCAGAATTGCTCCAGTTCCTCTTAGTACATCAGAGTCATTATCACTAATAAATCACATCTAATATAAATACCCCACAGAACTCCCAGAGAGACAGAACATGATGAGGATACACAGAGGTCTATTTACCTACATCCATGTGACGCTCTGTAAGGATGGAGATGTCTGTCCTCTTTCTAGAAGATCCTCCTTGAGGTCTCTTTCCAGTGTCACTGCACTTACTGACATTTATGTCTCTTTTTATACTAGTTTTGGGGTGGGATTTCTTTTGCTGACCTCAGATGAGAAAAGGGATGAGCCCAATCTGGCCTTTTGTTCTTACACATTTGCTATTTCTTACATATGTAAATGAGCACACGCCTTTTATCCCTGAATAAGCGAGAAAATCTAATTATAATGCGAGGCCTTTGGTGTTTTTACTGTTCGGTGTTATTGTAAACTCCTGGAGTTAGATTTCTCTGAAGGAAATTCTATTAAATTGGAGACCTTTATAGGACTTTAGATGTGTTACCATTCAGAGGAATTGGCTCCACCTTTCCCTTTGTCCTCACATAATTGCTATTATTTACACATGGAAATGAGTAAAACTCCTGAGGTTTATGTTTTCACATCCCTGATAACTGAAGTAAATTTAATGAAAATGCAAATCCTTTGGTGCTGTCTGGATGTCTATGTTCCAAAAGGACGAATTCAAAAAATGTTAATATACCTGCAGATCTGTAGTACAAAAAGAGAAAAACCCAACGCACACTGACAGGGAAGCACTAAAAAATATAGATTAACTCTAAATTCCAGCTGAGACACAAGGTGCTACACGGGAAAATAACGATATAATAAAAGACAAAAGAAAATACCCTGCTGTGCTAGCACTCAAGATAAGTCATCAAACTGGGACTGATAATCTAGTGATGAACCCTCTCACTAAAACTAAATAAAATATAACTTTTATTCCAAAATATCGGGCTAAATAACCAAATAAAACAAAAAATCACCTCCTAAAGCAATCCTTGATTTATAAATTCCTAATGATTTCTCAGAACATCCAACATAAAAATACACATTAATGTTGTCAAAATATTACTAAATCGACTATCCACCACTCATTGATCTAATATTTGATTTTGGCACACACAGAGTCCACAAACCAAATGACACGGATGGATAAATTCGTGCAATTTGCCGAGATTTATCCGGCCTATTGCACTGATGTGAACCCAAAATGTGCTGAAATACGTATCAACCTATTGTCTAAAGGATGAAATATATCAATGAAAAATTCGGGATTGCATAAGGAAATCTGCCCGCATTAGTGATCTAAGGCTTAGCACTAAATCAAACAACAACCTAGATAGTGTAGAATGAACCACCAGGACTTTTCCGGTTGGCCAAGTACATAGCTAGCTAGCAATAAATTAGATACCGGAGCTTGTCCGGCTTGCCAGATACTGAATAAGATTGAACAAAATTCTTTAACAAATATAGATCCTATCTCTGTATCGGAACTAATCCGATCTAAAAGATGAGATAATAGTCTAGTTATAGAAGCTACATACCGGGGCTTGTCCGGCTTGCCAAAAAAGGAATAATTGCTATTTAATCAGTATGCTGCTTCAATAAATCATATAGCTGGCTATCTAACACTGAACTAAGTACCGGGGCTTATCCGGCTTGCCACATATATGTCACACTACTACCTGGCAAATCTAAATAACTAATCCGGTCTACATACCGGAGCTTGTCCGGCTACCAAATATCTATCACCCTACCTAGGTATACTAAATCTAAATACCGGGGCTGTTCAGGCTTGCCATGGAAAGAAAGAATCACAAATGCGGGCAGATATAGGATGAGACAAAAGAGCTGCCTTAATGCCTAACGTACGTTTCGCTACAAACGCTTTCTCAAAGGCATAACATCTGAGATGTTAGATAGCCAGCTATATGATTTATTGAAGCAGCATACTGATTAAATAGCAATTATTCCTTTTTTGGCAAGCCGGACAAGCCCCGGTATGTAGCTTCTATAACTAGACTATTATCTCATCTTTTAGATCGGATTAGTTCCGATACAGAGATAGGATCTATATTTGTTAAAGAATTTTGTTCAATCTTATTCAGTATCTGGCAAGCCGGACAAGCTCCGGTATCTAATTTATTGCTAGCTAGCTATGTACTTGGCCAACCGGAAAAGTCCTGGTGGTTCATTCTACACTATCTAGGTTGTTGTTTGATTTAGTGCTAAGCCTTAGATCACTAATGCAGGCAGATTTCCTTATGCAATCCCGAATTTTTCATTGATATATTTCTTCCTTTAGACAATAGGTTGATACGTATTTCAGCACATTTTGGGTTCACATCAGTGCAATAGGCCGGATATATCTCGGCAAATTGCACGAATTTATCCATCCGTGTCATTTGGTTTGTGGACTCTGTGTGTGCCAAAATCAAATATTAGATCAATGAGTGGTGGATAGTCGATTTAGTAACATTTTGACAACATTAATGTGTATTTTTATGTTGGATGTTCTGAGAAATCATTAGGAATTTATAAATCAAGGATTGCTTTAGGAGGTGATTTTTTGTTTTATTTGGTTATTTAGCCCGATATTTTAGCTTTGGAATAAAAGTTATATTTTATTTAGTTTTAGTGAGAGGGTTCATCACTAGATTATCAGTCCCAGTTTGATGACTTATCTTGAGTGCTAGCACAGCAGGGTATTTTCTTTTGTCTTTTATTATATCTGCAAATCTGTACCCTGACTAAGTGCTACTGGGTGAAACACACATCAGATTATTGATTGCTGAGAATGTTTCCTCAACTAGATACGACATTGATTGATCAGAACATCTCTCAGTTGAAACAATAAGAGTGATTTAGAAGGCCTATAGTGTTTATTTAAAGTGAATTATAATTAATACAAACCCACGTCCTAATTATCGCTGATGTAAAGGAAGTGAGTTACTGGGTTTTAACTTGGCTATAAGTTGATTTATATTATATTACTGATGATTGCCAGTAATGGTGTACATAACTCCAAGTGCATTATATAAAAATATATTTGGTATATAACAATTAATATCTATTCTTTTTTAATAGAGAAGCTACTATTCAAGTCGCGCAAAATACGTGATTGCTTTTATCACACACCATACTGATAATACATGGTAACAGTGCACAGGAGATGTCCTCGCAATCTGGCAGATTTGGAGCATTTTGCAAAGAAGAGTGGGCAAATATTACCACGTCATGATGTACCATGCTAATAACCTCCTACTCAAATAGACTGATTTCTGTAATAAAATCAAAAGGTGCTTCAACACAGTATTAGTTTAAGGGTGTGCACACATATGCAACAAGGTTATTGTGAGTTTTTTATTTTTTATTTTTCCCCCTCAACGATTTCAGTTTGTTTTGCAATTGAATAGTTCACGTTATAGGTCACATTAAAGGTGGAAAAAGTTCTGACATGATTTATCTTTGTCTCATTTTTTAACATCACAAGAACCTGGAATTTTAACAGGGGTGTGTAGATTTTTATATCCACTGTATACAAGGTCTATGGTCTGACATATTTTTCTCACTTCCAAAATCCTGAGCTCTGATGAACCCTTTACATTCCAAATAAATCAAACGAACCACACATATCTATAATTAATTATTTCTCCTGTTTAAATACAACTGAGTTTTTGGAAGTGGCCGATAACAAGTTTGCTGTGCTGAGCTCCTTAACCCCCTAAGGACTGGAGTACATGCGCGCAGCCAGCACATAAGGACCACGGAGCATTTTTAATTGTTTTTAGTATCCGATTCATGGTTCCCCGAACGGCGTGCAGCAGGGCGGGGAGCCCTGAAATCTATGACGTACATGTACAACATGGGTCCTTTAGGCACTTTTACCCATAACGTACATGTACGCCCTTGGACCTTAAGGCGTTACTCATACTTAGAAATTCATTGTGTAATGATGAATATTCATTCTAGTTATAAAAGATCTACTATACTGAATTCTGATCTATATGGTCATATATATATATACATTAAGGTATGAAATGCTTGTGCAGCAGGGATATCTGTTTTATTTTTTATCTACCCCTTTACATACAATAAATTTGTATTATAGATGTCCAAAGGGGCTTCTATTATTAGGTTTGCAAAAATGGTCCTATGTTATTTTACTTTTCTTTTGTCAATAAATGTTGATGTAACAATGAAATTGGATGACATTTTGGATTCCAGGTCTGAGTGACAACAACTTCAAATCCTGCAAATTTCATACAAATTGCTTAAAATATATTTTCCTATTTGGAACTGTGATAAACTTAGGTCTACAGCCCAAAGTAAATAACGGACTGGAAAAAAATTGTGAGGGTGAAGGGCCTAGATCAAAAGCGGTAAATTGGATCAGTAGAGCCAGAGATCATTATATTTGAATTTTAAATAAATTAAAAAAAAAACCTTATTGGTGCACATGGTCAGTAGAGATAAAGAAGCACCATAGTGACATATACAGTATATACACCACATTCTCTATACACACTGATGTATCACTGGCTATTGTGCATTAAATCTACTTACATACTTCATATCCAGTTGTAAACAAGTATAAAACTAAACAGAATATTATGATAATCAATCCCCCATTTCTATATCCACAAGCCGGACGACTTGGTAGGAATCTGCCAGAACATAGATCATTTTGGATGAAATTACCTTTTCTCCATCCCATTTGACAACATAGAATCATATTCCTGTATCTAATATCCCTCTGACATAATGTGATGGTCATCCCTAGGCTTCCCATCCTTTGTATTTCAATTAATCTGATGGCATGTGGTTTCTCTGATAATGGTTATAAAAAGGAAACAATATTACCATATATTAATATATCTTGGTTCTAAGGAAGCATAAGCACAAACGTAATCCTATACAACTGTTTTATAAAGAAGAACATCTTTTTTATACAAATGTATTATTTCATTGTTTACATAACTACTTCTCAATATTACTTTTCTTTCCAATATCAAGATGTATTTTTCTCATATGAATGTGGGGAAAGGGACAGATAGTTGGTGGCAGAGTGACGCACCGGTGGAGGAGGGGTGGGAGATTGGTGAGCAGGAGGAAGAGAGATGGCAAAGTGAAGTCTTAGAGCGGCTCCACTGGTATAGCGCTCAGGACTGAGTCACCTTTATATATAAATAAGGTCACACAGACATAGGTACAAGAACTACATGTATTATGTATGTATATAGATAGTGAATGTTATTGTACCTTTTCTCAGAATTCCCCACGTTGTGCAATTTGCAGAATAGAAAAAATCTCAGAAAACCAATAATGCTCTACCATGAATCTGTATGGAAGCATGATGTATGCCATTGCTGACACCATTATATTCTTTGCACAGATATAAGTAGGGGTGGAGAAAGGTCCTGTAGTGTTCCTGTGAAAGAATCTGCGAGAACCGCATTCTTATCCACTTTTTTGTGGGAAAATCCTCTTTAAAAACAGTAATTAAAATCTTTGCATTTTTCGCCCATTGGCAAATATTCTTCTCCATTTTTTCAATGGCTAAAAAGTTTCTGTTGATTTATGTACGTGTTTTTCACCTTTTCTCTATAAATACGTGATGTATTTGAGGAAGTGAATCACAATAGAAGCAGCTACAGAGCAAGGTAGATGTGCTGTGCTGTTCTGCTGTGATCTTTTTGCAAAACTGTGACGGCTATCAATATGAAAAAGTTTAAAAATAATAAAAGGAGAAACTGGAAGGACCCTTATGCAAGGCCGGCGCCACCTATAGGCAAGGTAGGCACCTGCCTAGGGCACATATCTACTGGGGGTGCAGGCAGAGCAGAGCAACAGTCACTTTGCATTATAAGCAGATGAATCTTTGGCTGTCAGTGTTCAGGCTGTACTATGTAATAACAGCAGCCTCCTGTGCTGGACGCTTCCCCCTTCATCTCATACACACACACTGACCTAATGCCCAACCCTGAAGCCTCTACATAAGCACTCTGCTCTGCTCTCCTGGTGCCAGACATTGCCTGACGTCCCTGGATGCCCAGTTTAACAGACTGGAACAACCATGCTTTAGGAACACTACGATGCAATAGGACAGACTCTCCTCTCTGTGGTATCTGTGTGCAGCACTTTCTGCACAGCTCCCCCTGGCTGCCAATAAAATGACAGCAGCATTTAACCTTTAGCTAACCAGGATGCACCCACTTCTCAGATCAAGGAAGAATCCACTTGGCCCTTGGAACAATGGAGAACAAGCACATCGCCTCCATGGGTGAGATATTTAACCCTTTGAGTGCCAGAGGGTTAAAGAGGAACTGTTACCTAAGAATAAGTGGCTCTTATCCCTTAACCAGGTCTCTTCCTCAGAAGGACTTAGGTGTATTGTTTCAAACTGAAGTCAGTTGTTTCTGTTTGCAATTGATCTCTTTTTAGTCTCCTGTTAGTTCAATCTGTTTCAGCCTGAAAACAACTAGAGTTCCCTATTGTACATACAAGTCTGTAGAAGCCTGTAGTTTACTGTGAGGGAAGTGTAACGTAGAGGCAGACGTTAATAGAGATCATTTGTTGGAATTCCAGATGTAATGTAAAAAATACATTGCTAGATACCCTTCTACTGTATGAAAGACACTTACCCAGGTAAATCAATGTGTTAAAAAAATTTAGAGTGGCTTATTCTTAGGGGAACTTCCCTCCTGTTTCTCAAGGGGTGAAAGTCAAATGTGGATCAATTCTGAGGTTATAGGGAACAAGGAAAAGTTCCCATTGATTTCAATTCAGGTTGTAATATCTAGCACCCAAAGGGGAAACAACAAACCACTGAAATGAATGCAATGTGTGTGTTTATGATTATATATGTACAGCACCTGTGTAAGGGTGTGTATAATGTAAGTGTGTGTGTGTATATAATGTGTGTGTAAGGGTGTATAATGTAAGTGCGTGTGTGTATATAATGTGTGTGTAAGGGTGTGTATAATGTAAGTGCGTGTGTGTATATAATGTGTGTGTAAGGGTGTGTATAATGCAAGTGTGTGTGTGTGTGTGTGTGTGTGTGTGTATAATGTAAACGTGTATAATGTAAGGGTGTATATAATGTGTGTGTAAGGGTTTATATAATGTAAGTCTGTGTGAAATGTGTGTGTGTGTGTGTGTGTATAATGTGTATGTGTGTGTGTGCAAGGGGGTGTATAATGTAAGTGTGTGTGTATAATGTGTGTTTGTAAGGGTGTGTGTATAATGTGTGTGTGTGTGTGTGTGTGTGTGTATAATGTTTGTGTGTAAGGATGTGTATAATGTAAGTATGTGAGTATAATGTAAGTATGTGTGTGTGTATGCAAGGGTGTGTATAGAGTGCGGTCCCCATCAGACCTTGTGAATCCCCTGCTGTGGTGTGTAGGAGCGAGCACACCACCCCTTGTTGTGCCCTGACGCTGGTGAGTGGGAGCAAGCTCACCAGCAGCCCTAAAGAGATGGTCCCTGGTTTGCTGAAGAATGCCTTGTGAGCAGAGCTGTGTGTGCTCCCCAGGGTCATGGATGCTGCTGCCTTGAGGGATGGGACTGCGGTCTCCCTCAAGGCAGGAAGAGGGACTGTTAAGGATGGCCTACCAGAGGAGGACCCCAGCAGGCTGGGAGAAAGCAGTACTACTGGCCCGCCAGAGGAAATATTGTATGAACTAATGGGTGGGAATGCGGTCCCCATCAACCCTTGTGAATTCCCTGCTGTAGTGTGTAGGCGTGAGCACACCACCCCTTGTTTTGACCTGATGCTGGTGAATGGGAGCAAGTGCACCAGCAGCCCCAAGAAGGCGCTCCCCACCAGTCCCCCTTTGGCCCCTGACTTGGTGAGAGGGACCACAGTCCTCAACAGGGATGTTACTGGGGCCCCTGAATTTCCTGAGTTCTGCATGGGGGGTGGGAATGTGCCCCAGAACGTTGCCCCAGCACAGAGGAGTGGGACAAACATCCTCTCCTGTTCCTCTGGGGCGATGGCCCAACTAAAAGGGGGAGATATGCCCTTCTCCCCACATTCTGATGCACAGGATCCAGAGACCCAGTTGCCCCAGGGAGATTCCCCGTATAGATTGGCTCTGGACCCTGAGCCACTGGCCCCAGACCCAGGAACATTGGACTCCAGCTCTGAGTGGAGCATAGCCCAGGAGAGGCCGCCCAATTTGGTGATTGCCAGGGCCAACAGGCACCAATATCCCTGGCCCAGGATTAAGAACCAAGACTGTACCCCTGGTTCAGGACAAGGGACTTGTTTTCTATTGCCAGGCCCGGACAAGGGGCTCATGTTTTCTACAGGCACAGGACAAGGGGCTTCCCATTTGAGACTGGCCTAGGACCAAGGCCTCCGGACTAATGAACTGTCCAGACAAGGGGCTCACAACAGCAATGCTCTCTTACAGCTCCAAGCCAGCATTTACTATTGCAACCGCTGGCTTGGTACAAAAAGGGGGAGAAATGTAACAGATCTTATCCGTTACTTGGGCCCTTGTCTGGACCTCGAACGTTTTACCTAAAGACTATGGCCCCTTGGCCTCCTTTGACCTCAGATGGGGGGTTTACTATCTTTATGTTAAAACATTTATGTTTTATGTATTGTCAGATATTGTATGTGTTTAATTGTACTTGTCCCTAGGATGTGTATTGTAGCCACTCCAGCCATTTGACTCAAGACCTCCTGCTGGGTGTTAATCAAGTCATTGTATTGAGAACTGTCCTGAGACCCCCTGCTGTGTGTGTTAATCCATTCACGCCCCTCAGTCTGTGAGTCACCTATTGTATAACCTGAAACTCTGTTGCCAGCCCTTTGTATTATATGTTGTGAGTTGATTACCTCTGTGAATGCTCCCATTGTGTCAGCCCTTACCATCTGCTGCTGGCCTTTTGTCTGATGTGTTATGATTTAATCATGTTCCCTATTGTATCAGGTTTCCCTATGTGATCCAGTGTACTGTACTGTATATAAATATCTGTGGTTTGTGACAATAAAATGAGTTATGTTTTGGAGTGAACAAGGAGTCCTGGAGTCTTGTATTGCTTATGGACTAAAGTATCCACTCTGATACCCATCTGCGCCAAGTATCCTGAATCATCGACCGCCTGCTGCCAGTTTCCTGCGACCTAACTTCGTGGGCTGTCAGGCGGCGATGTGGACTCTTCCCTGCTTCCCTGCTTCCAGTGATCCTGTGACTGTTTCCAGTGACCGTCCATACTTCAACTGGTGCATCTGACGGCGCTTATCTTGCGTCAAGAAGGAGAAACCCGGGAATGACGGCGGAAGGTGACGCGGTCCCTTCTCAGCTTCCGTTACACTTTTTATATATATATAATATATTGTATTTTAATAAATTATATATATTTTTGCACAAATATGCGGGATTGATTATTTCTATCAATTCTTTACTGTGAAGTAGCGTGTCAATACCTAATAAAGTATAAAGTTCTCAAAATTATTTTCTATTGTCATTTACCTATTTAAGTGAAGATATCCAACCTGATTGGTTCCCTTGTTTTAACCCTTTGGATACCTTCATAATAAATAGTCCGACACCTCACTCCCTCTGGAGGCAGTGTGTCAGGCTTGAATTGGCAGCCACTTCCTTCGCTGCTGTGTCCCTTGCAGGATGTCTTCAAATGAACATACATTCCTGGAGTGTGAGGAGCCTAAGGTCCTCATAGGGCAGTAAGATACTTTAAAGGTCCACACCTATGAGCATTGAAAGTACTGTAATGGCCTGTGAGGAGCAGAAGGTCTCACCCAGCAGGAATGTATGTTGATTGGAAGATGTCCTGTAACGGAGACACACCACAGCGGAGGAAGCAGCTGGAAATTCAAGCATGGAGCACTGTGCCCTTGTAGGGGGTGTAGGGTGAGGGTCGTGCTGATTAGAGGTGCAGGTCAGTAAAGTGCTCAACATCTGAAGAGGTGTGATGTAACGTTTCTGCATTTTTACTGTCCATTCATTGGTTGGTGGTATACATGTGATCATTTGTGATTGTGTGTTCTACATAGTGGGAGCTGTATTATTAGGAAACGTAATCATCTGAGAGTGAGAAAGGCATCCAACAAATTGCAATGCAAGAAGTCTGATAGGAGGGGAGGTGAGGAGGCAAAGTGCAGGGTTAGGAGATTAGGAGAAGGGGAGACAGAGGCAATCATTCAGGCAAATAGGTATATAATGCATTGCAATGCTTTAGATATGTCTCTACCACTGGAAGGGTTAAATAAATAACCTATGAGTTGTGGAGCCCTCTGCCAATTAAAAGGTTTACCCTTTCAGTGGCAAAGAGGTATGTAATGCATTTGATACGTCTGTGTGTCTGAAGGGGTAACCCTTTGACTGGCCTTCAAATGCCTAAGAAGTATCCAATGAATTGGATAGTTGTGGAATAGTGAAGGGCTTAACCTTCTGACTGTCCTTTCAGTGGCAGATATATCCAATGCATTGGATAGCTGTCTGGCACTGAAATGTTTGAAAACACTAAGAAGACACACACCCATAAGAGAGTAGTGGATAGGGAGGTACAGTGGATCATTCGTTGTGTCTTTTGCTGAGAAGGGAGGAAAGAGACAGAGACACAGTCATACACACACTCTCTCTCTATTTACCAACCTCTTACTGCAGAATGGAGAGGGTTGAAGGAAAAAGGAGTGTCTGAGGGGATGTGAAGAAGAAGAGTAGATAGAAAGGGACCCTGCCTCTCTGCACAGGTAATGCAGTGATTTTCTTGATAGTTGTTTAGAGTAGAAACTGTTCCAGTTCCACAGGTGTTTGATTGCTAGTAAGTGAGCTACTTGCTCCCCAGCAGTCTGCTAATTGGTTGGTAGCTAAGCTTGCAGAGTGGTGACATGTGGAACTTCATCAGCTTGCAGCTGTAGCTGGACTAAAGTTCCCATCATCCTCATCAATCATGATTATGGTGAAAACGTGGTAGGAGTAATCAGTTGCAAAAGCAATGGAGCAGAAAAGGGGGACACAATAGGAGGGACAATAGTGAAGAAGGAGGAGGTGGGGAGAAAGGTTGAATTTGAAAAAAGGGAGAAAAGTTTTACATCTGCATTATTATAAAATGATGTGTGAGTGATGGAGCTGCATGAGTTGGCAATGTTTTTTATTTTTTTGAGGGGGGAATGAGGCATAGTAAGGGCGGCTGTGAGATGAAGAGGAACGCACAGAGCACTGAGGGTGAAAGAAGAAGGTGAAACTCCTTTCAGACACTGAAGGGGATGAGGCAAAGCAGAATGTGAGCTGAATAGGAGGGTGGGTGTATGGTGAGGAGGAGCGCACAGTGGTGGAGGGTGATGTCCATGGAGAGATTTTCATTCAGAAATGAAGGACGCAGTTCTAGTCCAAAACAGCTACTCTTTATTGAAGGGATAGGACACATTTTATAGCAAAACCAAAGACAATCCACAATGGTAGTATAGACAGGGGACACAATGGCACAATACATGGCAGTGAAACATAGAACAATCTGCACAATGCTATGGTAAACAGGGGACAGAGGAAGAGTATACAGTGAGGGGAATTTTACATAATTCAATCTTGCTGCTCCAATTCTCAACCTATGGGAATCAGAGCAACAGGAGACAATCGACCAATAAGGACCTTGGCCATGGTTCTCCTTCGGAGATTGTAGTACCTGGGTCTGACACATAACTCAATCACGTCACTCCAGCTCCTCAACCAATAGGAACCACTGCAACAAGCTGGAGACAGATGGTGACCAATCAGAAGGCCGTCTACATCCAAAAAACAATATAGTACATTGTAAGAGGGAATGGTAGGCAGCCAATCAGGGAGCCATCTACAACTTACAGTACAGTAGGCGGCCAGTCAGAGGGCCACCTACATTTCAACCGAGGCACGGCAATTCTCTTGTGGCCGGCTGGCCTCTGTGAGTTCCATATTTTAGTTATTTGTGGTGGGCATTCACAAATGCCCCTGGCCTTTCGATCTAGTGCCCAAAGTAACTGGCCCAAACTCTTTTCATCAGCATTTCCCTGGCACTTAAAAGTACCCATAGTAAGGTCCCATTGTCCATTATAGATTTGTATTATGTATGTATGTATATAGGTAGCAAATGTTATTATACTTTTTCTCGCAATTCTACAAATTGTTCAATTTACAGAATAGAAAGAATCTCAGAAAACCTTATCTTACAACACAAAGAATATTATTAAAAACTGTGATATTTTTATTACATGTTCCTTTAATAAAAGTTAAGTGAAGGAAACACTTCCCACATTCAGAAAATGCTACTGATTTCTCTCCAGTATGAGTTCTCAATGCCTAATCAACTATGAGCCTTATGGTGATGGCTAAAGAGGTGTAGGTTTGGTGCAAACCATCTGCATCATAAGGAGAAATAAAATAACCCATTGATTTAAATAGAGATTTTAACCAATGGAATGCTAGAGGTCCCAACTGTTTAATTAATTTGGACATGGTGATTAAAGTCCAGATTAAAGAAGCCCCATTTAAAGCTATGGACAGTTTATGCATTTTAATTGTCCCCTGCAGGGTGACTGAAACAATCCAAATCTACATATATTTTGCTTCCTGTATATGGGCCTAAACAATGTACAGATGGCTTCTTGTCTATGCTTTTCCTTGAATTTTCAGCAAAATTCATGAAAAAGACATGTATCATATTTATAGCATATAGATCAGGGGTGTCCAACCTGAGGCCCTCCAGCTGTTGTGGACTACAACTCCCATCATCCAGTGACAACCATTGGTATTGGAGTTCACAACAGCTGGAGGGCCTGAGGTGTGACACACCTGGTATAGATTGCTTCTACCACATTAGTCTTATGATGTTTAACAGGATGGTGCTGTGATTAAAACATACTTCCTAGTCAGAGATTAAAAAAGGCTTTTTCTTCCGTGGAAGTTCTCTAATCAGTAAAAAGATCTGTCTTGGACCTGAAAAATTGTCCACTTTCTGAACATGCAAGTGGTTTCTTACCAATATAAGTTCTTTGATGAGTAACAAGAGTTGTGCTGTGGTTGAAACATTTCCCACATTCAGAACATGAATACAGCTTCTCCCCTGTGCAAATTGTCTCATGTGTAGCAAGAGTTGAGCGTTAGCTAAAAATTTCCCACATTCAGAACAGGAATATGGATTCTCTACAGTGTGAGTTCTCTGATGAATAACAAGATTTGTGCTTATGCTTAGGCATTTCCTACATTAAGAACATTAAAATGGGTTTTCCCCAGTGTGAGATCTCTGATGAGTAGCAAGATTTATCCTTTTCTTGAAACATTTCCCACATTCAGAACACGAATATGGTTTCTCTCCAGTGTGAGTTCTTTGATGAGTAACAAGATTTGTTCTTGTGGTGAAGCATTTCCCACAGTCAGAACATGAATATGGTTTCTCTCCTGTGTGAGTTCTCTGATGAATAGCAAGATTTGTCCTTTTGTTGAAACATTTCCCACATTCAGAACATGAATATGGTTTCTCTCCAGTGTGAGTTTTCTGATGTGTAGCAAGGGTTGTGCTGTGGCAAAAACATTTCCCACATTCAGAACATGAATATGGCTTCTCCCCTGTGTGAATTCTTTGATGTATAGCAAGAGTTTTGCTGTGGCGAAAACATTGCCCACATTCAGAACATGAATATGGTTTCTCTCCAGTGTGTGTTCTCTGATGAGTTATAAGATTTTTTCTGTCTGTAAAGCCTTTCCCACATTCAGAACATTCCAATAGTCTGTATCCTGTGTGAGTTCTCTGATGATTAACGAGATTTGTGCTGCGGCTGAAGCATTTCCCACATTCAGAACATGAATATGGTTTCTCTCCAGTGTGAGTTCTCTGATGTCTAGCAAGACTTGTGCTGAGACTGAAACTTTTCTCACATTCAGAACATGAATATGGTTTCAAACCAGTGTGAGTTCTCTGATGTCTAGCAAGATGTGTGCTGCTGCTGAAGCATTTCCCACATTCAGAACATGAAAATGGTTTCTCTCCAGTGTGAGTTATCTGATGTCTAGCAAGATGTGTGCTGCTGCTGAAGCATTTCCCACATTCAGAACATGAATATGGTTTCTCTCCAGTGTGAGTTCTATGATGTCTTGCAAGACCTGTGCTGAGACTAAAACTTTTCTCACATTTAGAACATGAATATGGTTTCTCCCAGTGTGTGCTGATTTTACATACAGTTGGTTCCTCTGGCTTTTTTCTTTCACATAATGTTTGCTTTCTCTTATTTGGTTGCATGGTTATTTTTAACAATACTTTATGCTTAAGCAGTATGGAGAGTGTATAGGCGTATGCTCATAGAAAGATCTGTTGGAAAGAAAGAAACTCTTATTAGATTATTCTCCATGACAACATTTGTAGATTATCAAATTGCATACATTTCATCAAGTGTTGTCCTTGTTTTATTTACCTGTTATGTACTTCTAAAGAGTATAACATAAAAAACACTATGTGGGCATAAGTAGCCCTTGGTTCGTGTGGGGCTTGTGTTAGGCCCAAAAGATGACTATCATGGATAGAACTATTTTTATATGTGTCTTCAAAACAGACACGTTCACTACAATGTCTGAATATGGCTTTTGTGATTCCCTTGAGGTTGAATATCACGTTCTGAAAAAAAATACAGCTGATAACACTCAGTGTGATACTGGTAAATTTTTAGTGTTTTGTGGAATAATCTTTGAGCAATGTATTTGTGGAATACTTTCAGAGCATTCATTCAATATATTTTAAAGTAAAAAATAAAAAATAAGCATTTCAGAAGGGAATATGTTATATATTGAGCAATGGTGCAATGAGAATAAAAGTAAAAGAAGCTGATACAGTTCTTGGCACAAAACCCATGATGTAACCAGGGCCTAGAATGAAATGAGAATATAATAAAGAAAATTACAAAATTTGATGTCAGTTTCAACAGATTTGTACTTGATTGTGTGAAGTACATGTAGATTGGTGATGTTAGCAATGTACAAACAGGTTGAACTGATGCACTAATTTATCCCGCACATAAAGACATCTTGGTATTGAAGAAAGATAAGTCAGAGTGATTAATAAGGGGTTATATAAACTAGGACTAATGACTGGATCTAAACAAGATGTTCCTATTTAGAGACAAGTTGTATAGTATTTATATTGTATTTTGGATTCCTAAGACCCTAGAGATATGAATATATCACTGTTTCATTTGTTACTTTTCCAAAGAAAATCATATACATTCAGATTTGGTAGGATACGAAGGATGACAAGTTTTAGAATGAACACTACATTAAGTGAAATGTTGCCAAATTAGTCATATAAACTGCTATTTATAAAGGATTATCTAAATTTTGGATGATTCCTACCAGGTTGTACTGTTTCTGGTTGGGTAATCTGAGTGTGTGATTGAATATCATAATACTGTATTTCTTTTTGGGTTTATCAGTCACATTTCAACCACTTTAATAATTAACACCTTGAATGTAAAAGAAGTTATGCATTCAGTACTACCCTGGCACAGACTGAGCTATGTGATCTGTATCTCATTAGGACCTAAGAATGTGTCTGTCTCCTTGGTTATGAATGTTTTGTCCACTTCTGTGACACAGGACCTTATTCATGTAGCTCAACAGGTGCAAATCTGGAGCAAACCATTAACACTGTAGGGGATAAATAAAAACTGCATGAAAGCAATAAAGTTACACAGTTCTTCTGCCATGTACTGCCAACCCACACTTACTGCGTTTTTTGCAATATGTCAAATGTGTCACAAAACAATCCCAGAGTGGGCCTGTAGAATTGCATAAGGTTGTCGAGACGTTGGCAGTAGACATGCTGCCTAATTCTTTTCTAGAATACCTTCGTTTTAAAGAACTAATGTCATGTGTTGCATTCAGCTGGCATATCTCAAGCCGCAGTTATTTTTCAAGGATGCAGGGCCAAAATTGTACAAGCAGCATGTTAGTCTGGCGGACAAATAGCACAAGAATAGCTTGAAACATCAGATCAGAGTCCTTAATCTTGCCTCGGGTTCTGACAGAAGTATTAAAGGACAGCAGTAGTGTTGCCCGCACCATCAGCAGTCACTTTGTCCATGCAGAATTGAGACAATTCCATAAAGCCATAGATGTTTAAATAAAGTGGAGGAGTTGGGAGGGGAATGGCTTGAACCTCACTCTTTGAAATTTGTTTTATGTTTGTCGATAATGGCTCCAGCATAATACCTGGCTTGAGAATCAGCAAACTATAATAAGGGGCCCCCATGCCCAAACGTCATTAAGCTACACCCCCAATTAAGCCCTTCACCAATCAAATGTCCTACCCATAACAATCCTATATAATAATTCGCTAGGATGTTTGTCATGATGCAGTCATGCGCAGTAGAGACTGCCCGAGTTCGGGCAGTCTCTACTGTGCATGATTGCATCGTGTGAGTGAGGCGATGAGAGACTGCATTGCATGGAGCAGTGAGAGCTGCTTAACCCTTTGAGTGCCAGAGGTGTATGCAATTAATTGCAAAGCAATGAGTTGCGTACCCCTCTGGCACTCAAAGGTTTAACATTACCCAGACCTTGGCCCGTATACACGGGCTTTTACACTAGTGAATTAATAGAGCAGTGTGTAAGACAAGACAGGTGCAGTCATTTGCAACACATAAGGGGATAAAAAACAGAAGCATATGAACACGAACATGGTCATATAGGCTTAACCACTTTTGTGCCAGAGGGGCAAACAGTGCACTGGATAGAAGCGAGTTATTCGTCCCTCTGGCACTCAAAAGCTTTAATATTGCTGAGCTCCATGACAAAATGGATCAGCTTTCTGAGGCCTAAAACCCAGTCTTACACACACACATGTGCACTGAAGGAGCAGAAGCCATACTCTCTTCCCAATCCACCCTTTTCCATTGCTATAAATGTATGGGCATCATAGCAGCCTAAGGTATTATCCAGCTACAAAAATACATATTTTACTTTTCTGTATTAACTTTTGGGTGATAGAGAAGTCCGAAAGTTTCAAAGAGTTAATAGAGAATAATTTTATTTTACACATTAACACCTTCTTGACTGTGGAGTGATAAAGGCATAAGAGCATCAGAACATGGGTAATATACACTTTTACGCTATTGTACGTACATACATATACCTTTTTATGACTGCCCACTCCTGGACATGCCAATACTTTTATTTTAAAAATATCTATCTACTAAGACATAGATAAATGCGTTCAGTGAGTGTACACATCTGGTGTATATGTTACTAGATATACTTAATAAAAAAGCAGTTGCCATGGGTGGGTAATCATAAAAAACACATTTGTGTATTATCATATGCACCAAGCCTGGCGGGGCCTCCAATAGAATATGGGAGCAAAACTTCCAGGGGGCCCCAAGAGGGCCTGCCATGCCACAGGGGGCAGTGAAGGCCTCCGCTATGCCTCTGTTGAGAATAGGTGATATGGTGCATGTGTCCTGCATTGCCCATGTCCTAAATTTAGTTGTGACTAGATTTCTCTCAGAATCTGAAGCGCGCAGAGAGATTTTGGAAAACTTTAATGAAATAATATTACTGCTTACTAAATTAGAATATTGTTACTAGTAACACAACAGTATAGATTGAGAAGAATTGAGAATATAATTACACAGTAAAGAGATATTTAAATGTATCATCTAAATTACTATATTGTTACTAAAACCAACAGTGTTTTGTTCAAGTGTGTGCCAATATGTGTTAAATGGGGAACTCCATCCTTTTAGTGTGTTTCCGTGCTACTAGTTGAGCATTACTTTGAGTGTGTGTAGGGACACTGTTTTTGTACTGGGTAAAGAGGTGTAGTTTGAAGTAGCAGTGAATGAGCACTTTGATGTGGTGTTCATTGGTTTCAGAGCAATACCACTGCTGAATACAAAGCTGAAGTCTTGTTCTGATTTTGGGAAGTCATCAGTAATGTAATTTGCAATGTCATGAATGATTTCAATTGCAACGTACATGGGACACAGAATTAAAGGAGCAGTAAACTTTTTTTATGAAAAACTATATATATTGTAAGATGTATCCGGATGAGTGAAATATGGGTACTGCCACTGCTGAGACAGTCAGATTTACAGAGTTATTACAGTTTAAACCTGTGTTTTTTACATTGGCAGTGTCCTCTAGTGCTCAAATTCCAATTAGTTATTCTGTTACATTTTAATGGCAAGTAAAGTCAGTGACTTAATGTAATGTCATTCTTAGACTTGCCTTCCTTTGCATTTCACATAATTGAATGCTTGTGGCTTCCTTTATAACTGCATTCACTTTTTTTCCTTTTGTTTGTGAATATTTAATGCCCTCTTTCTGAAATGCTTCTTAATTTTTTGAGATGCTCCAAATTGTTCCACAGGCATTTCAATGGTATACCTCCCATGTGATTTTTTTTTTATCAATAAATTTTTATTGAGAATTGACCAACAAAATATCAAAAATCCGGGAGTACAATCGAACAGAGAGAAGGCATACAGTGAAGCAGTTTAGCAATTCAAGTACAATGACAACAAATTGTGGTAAGTCATGATGTGAGATAATCATCATAGATTGTCATGGAGATTCAGGTAACTTAGAAGAAAAGAGGCATGAGAAGAAAAAAAATACTCTATTTTGGATGGTCAAGTCTTTTATGACTGAGAAGGAAAGACAGGTAGAAATGAACGATAAAGAAGAGAAGAGTAGGATGAAGGGTAGGATGAAGGAACATTGAATGTGTGAAAAAAGAGCTAGGAAAAAAGGAGTAACTGAAAAGAAAAAGATTGAGAAGAGAGGTATAAAAGGAAGAGGGGGAGAGAAAAAAAGGGGGGGGGGGAGAAGACATATCTGAATTGACATACCCAAGTGAAATTAGAATGTGTGCACAGTATCTGACCGCAAAGAATGCCAACGGGTTATCAAAGAGTTTAGTGTGGAAGTAACCTTGTGTGAGAGTCGCCAGGACATGCCAATAAATAGCAATTGTTCATCAACTTTATTGTACCAGGTCAAGAGGTCCGGTGGGGAGGAACTTCTCCAACAGAGGAATGAGAGCCTTCTCTGCATTTAGTAAAGCGAATAGAAAGTCTTTTAATCAGAATAGTAGGTGGAAGGTCTTTAAACAACAGGATCTGCCAATGATCTCTGGATAAAGAGATGTTCAATAATTTCTCAATGAGTGGGAGACAGGCTGACCAGAAGGATGATATTATGGGGCAATGCCACCAAATATGCGACAAAGAACCAACTTCTGACTTACACCTCCAACACTGATGTGAAAGTGCCCTATTAAAGGAGTGTAGTTTTACTGGCATATAAAACCATCGGAAGAGAAGTTTGCAGTTGGTCTCTGCGAAGCGGTTGGAGATGGAAGATTTATGGGTGTTCTTCCAAATGCTATTCCAATCTGCTGTGGAAAGTGTAGATCCTAATTCTTTTCCCCACGCACGAGCATACGCTGATTTAGTCAGACTTTCGTGATCAGATAAAATTTTATTTACTTTGCCTAAGAATCCCCTACGGGGAGCAAGAGATTGAGCTAGAAGTCTTTCGAAAGGTGTTAGAGGTCAGGAAATACCAGCTTTAAAGTAAGGCTGGGATAGAAAGTGCTTGATGCGGAGGAATCTCCACACTTCGGCAGGGGGCAGTTTATTTTGGGACTGAAGCGAAGGAAAATCCTTCATGCCCGAGCTATCCCAAAAGTCCTTAAATTCTAACTCACGGATGGCAGACCAGATTGGAAATTGTACAGATGGCAAGGAGTGAGGCGATGTCAGTGGTAGGAAAACCTTAGAGAAAAATGAGGGGTATATGATCAACTTCTGAGATTTATGTAGCATATACCAATTTGACATAATGTTTTGTACAATGGGATTGGAGATTGAAGACATACATTTAGAATGGTCCTCAGTAAGGAACAAGTGGAGCTGATCCAATTTGGGAGAGTCACGTTCTAGTCCCACACAAAGTTTTTCATTTCCATGGTGCCTCCAGTCAAGAGTACTATCTACTATTGTCGCCTTATAGTATCTTTCCAAATAGGGAAGACCAAGACTGCCATACATCTTGTGTCTAGACATGGTAGATCGGTTAACTCAAGGGTGCTTGTCACCCCACAGAAAACGGGTCAAAATACGTGACTCTGTAACAAAGAAGGAGTGAGGATGGGAGATTGGTAGGTTTTGAAAAAGATAGAGGAATTTCGGTAAAATCATCATTTTAAAAGTATGGATCCTGCCTATCCATGAAATGTATAGCATATGCCAATGAAAGAGATCATTTTGAATAGTCTTTAGGAGACGAGAGAAATTGGCCGAAAAAATTGAATTCAGAGTAGTCGTGAGACGAATCCCCAAGTAGGAAATCTCCTTGGTGGACCAACTGAGCGGATAAGTGGACATCAGGACATTCAGTGTTTCGGGGGGTAAGTTAAAACACAGAGCTCCAGATTTATGGACATTGATTTTAAAATCTGAGAAAAGAGCAAAGCGGTCAAATTCAGAGAGAAAGGCTGGTATCGAATTGAGTGGATCGCAGGAAGATAATAACACATCGTCCGCGAATAATGACCGTTTGCAAGTGGAGAATTTAAGTGGAATTCCAGGGACAGAAGTATTCAATCAAATCCGTTGTGCAAAAACCTCCACAACGAGGACAAACAAAAGGGGAGAAAGGGGGCAGCCCTGGCGAGTGCCGTTGGATATTACGAAAGGATCTGAAAGTGAACCATTTATTTTAACCTGAGCTTTGGGATTGGTGTAAAGTGCTGAAATATATTTAAGAAAGTGGGGGCCAAAGCCATATGCGCATAAAGCAGAGAACATGAAAGACTTCTCGGCATCAATAGTAAGAAAAATCGCTTGAAGTTTGTTCGAGTTGATATGGTGCATGAGGTTTAGTAATTTTCTGGTGTTGTCCCTCGTTTCCATATGTGGAATAAAGCCCGCTTGGTCTGGGTGTATTAATTTCGGAAGGAGAGGTTGGAGTCTATTAGCTAGAACTTTGGCGTAGATTTTTACATCAAGATTGAGCAACGAGATTGGGCGATAGTTAGCACAGCCAAACCGTGATGTTGGCAGTTGAGATGTGTGGGTGTATGGAAATAGCCTCTGGAAGGATAGAGAAGGATTTAGTTAGTAGAGGGGTCAGTATAGATTGGAAAGTTTTGTAATAAGATTGAGTCAGGCCATCCGGTCCAGGACTTTTACCAGAAGGGAGTGAGTTAATTACCTGATTGACTTTTAGTTTGGAAATTGGTTGTTCTAATTCTTGCAGAAGGTTAGAAGGGATCTGTGGAAGATTGGCAGACGACAAATAGTCTTTTAGATTGGCGCGCTTAAAGAAGAAGAGTGAGGAGTCTGGCGAAGATAATATAAAGAGGAGTAGTAAGATCAGAATGTCTCTGCAATTAGTTGAGTAGAATGCGAGACAGATTTGGAGTGAGTGCGAATAGAGGGAATGAAGGTAGAACGCTGTTTAGCTTTCAGCTGATGGGCCAGGAGTTTGCCAGGTTTATTCCCATGTTCAAAGTGCGTCTGGCGGACACTCAGAAAGGAAAGCTCTACCTTTTCTTGAAGTGGGGTTAGTAGTTTAGATCGAAGAGCTGTTAGGAGCGGGAAAGTAGTAGTGACAGCCGAAGCTTTGTGGAGTGATTCCTGTGAACGAATCTCCAATAAAGTGGCATCTATTTCTTTGGAGAAGTATTTTTTCCTCTGTGCGGCTAATTGGAGGAGGGTGCCGCAGATCACACACTTGTGAGCCTCCCATATAGAGACTGGTGACATGTCTCCAACACAGTTTTCAGAAATAAAATGATCCAGAGTTTGAGAAATTCATTGTCGAGAGTCAGAATACGTAACGAGTAGTGTTGAGCGAGCATGCTCGGCCGATGCTCGGATCGGCTCGAGCATCGCTCTGCTCTGCACATGGCGGTACTCGTACGAGTACCGCCATGTGCTCGCCCGGCATGTTCGGGTGGCGGGGATCTGTGCCGAAGGAGGCACAGATCTGAAGACGCTCCGCTGGACCACCAGGGACTGGAGGTAGGGGGCATTGCGGAGATGAAGGGGGCATAGCGGAGATGAAGGGGGACATTGCAGAGATGAAGGGGGCATAGCGGAGATGAAGGGGGACATTGCAGAGATGAAGGGGGCATAGAGGAGATGAAGGGGGACATTGCAGAGATGAAGGGGGCATAGCGGAGATGAAGGGGGCATAGTGGAGATGAAGGGGGACATTGCAGAGATGAAGGGGGCATTGCAGAGATGAAGGGGGCATAGCGGAGATGAAGGGGGCATAGCGGAGATGAAGGGGGCATAGCGGAGATGAAGGGGGACATTGCAGAGATGAAGGGGGCATTGCAGAGATGAAGGGGGCATCGCGGAGATGAAGGGGGACATTGCAGAGATGAAGGGGGCATAGCGGAGATGAAGGGGGACATTGCAGAGATGAAGGGGGCATTGCAGAGATGAAGGGGGCATAGCGGAGATGAAGGGGGCATAGCGGAGATGAAGGGGGACATTGCAGAGATGAAGGGGGCATTGCAGAGATGAAGGGGGCATAGCGGAGATGAAGGGGGACATTGCAGAGATGAAGTGGGACATTGCAGAGATGAAGGGGGCATTGCAGAGATGAAGGGGGGCATTGCAGAGATGAAGGGGGCATAGCGGAGATGAAGGGGGCATAGCGGAGATGAAGGGGGACATTGCAGAGATGAAGGGGGCATTGCAGAGATGAAGGGGGCATAGCGGAGATGAAGGGGGACATTGCAGAGATGAAGTGGGACATTGCAGAGATGAAGGGGGCATTGCAGAGATGAAGGGGGGCATTGCAGAGATGAAGGGGGCATTGCAGAGATGAAGGGGGCATAGCGGAGATGAAGGGGGACATTGTGGAGATGAAGGGGGACATTGGAGATGAAGGGGGACATTGTGGAGATGAAGGGGGGCATTGACCAGGCACCCTCCCCTCATCAGAGCAGGGGGTGCCTGGTGTAATGCTCGTGTCGCCCCATTCAATTCAATGGGGCTCGGGTGCTCGGCCGAGCACTCGAGCCTCCGGCGGTGCTCGGTCAGAGCACCCGAGCATCGGGGTGCTCGCTCAACACTAGTAACGAGGGATTCATCAAACCTCCACGACGTTACCCTATAAGAAGAAGAGGAATTGCCTAATTGGATAGAGACAGGGCCAGGTAATGTTTCCAATTGAGGCCTCATGTAAGAGATGGAGAGCTGAATGGGATATAAATATATAATCAATCCTGGAATAAATCAGGTGCGGAGTGGAGTAAAATGATTAATCCCTGTCGAGAGGAGGTAAAACCCTCCAAGTATCAATCAATAGCAACTTATGTATTTATTTTGAGAATCTGCTAAGAATTTTTTGAGAATAAGATGATATGCCTGTTGAACAGTCCACTTTGGGAGTCATTGGAAGATTGAAGTCCCCCCCAGGATTAATGTCCCTTCCTGAAAGTCCGGAAGGACATCAAGGTTTTACAAAGGAAGGGGACCTGCTTTGATTTAGGAGAATAAAGAGTCTCAAAAGTGTATATAGAACCATTGACAGATCCTTTTATGAACAAGTACCTTCCCTCTGAATCTGTTTTAGTAGCAGAGTGAACAAACTGGATGTCTTTATGAATTAGGATTGCTACCCCACACTTCTTCACCAGAGCTGAGCTGAGATAGGTCGTAGGGTAAGAGGTAGATTGGAGAGACACAGGAGCCCCACGCTTCAGATGGGTTTCTTGAAGCATTACAATATCCCCTTTCATTCTCTTTAATTCTTTGAATACTAATGACCTTTTCTTTGGAGCGTTCAGACGCTTGACATTTTGCGATATAACTGTGAAAAAATTAGTCTGTGGAACTGCCATAATCAGATACAATATGGTGGGAGATTGTTCTGCTGATTACAGCTGAACAAGTGATGGAGAATAAATCCCATAAGTGTACCAAGGTATGGCAATTCAGAATCACGGGGAGGGGGAAAAGGGGAGAGGGAAAATTTGACACAGGGTAGAGGAGAGGAGGTAAGAAGAAGATGGGGAAAGAGAAGAAGAAGAGAAGAGAAAGAGATATCAGAAATAGTACCAGAAGCCACAGCGGGGCAAGCCCCTCTTCTGGAGAAGAATTGAAGCTGAGAATGCAGGGACAATAAAACCATTGCGTACCAAGCAATGTCAGAGAGAGTGAGTTCAAGTAACCTCGGATAGATCGAGCAGGTGTCAGAGCTTACTAGCGCCAAACAGGAGAAATAAGTATGTTGAAACAGGTGCCATGGTCAAAAATCACATTAACAGTCTTTGTTCTGTAATAACCATAGAAACATAGTGTAGACATGAACCCAATAGGAATGAACTATCACGGTGCCCGTGATTGTTGCAATTCCCTGTCAGTCACCATTAGGGGGCTCCTATTGGTTGTCTGCCTTTATCCCTCCTCTGGCTGCCTATTTAAACCTGGTTTGGGCATACTATTGTTGCCCTTTCGTGGTGTCTCTGACCACGTTAGTCTTGAACATGTTCCAGTATCCAGCAGTACCTGTACCTGTGTTCCTGAGTTCCAGAATGCATCCTGTTCCTGAATCTCCTGTCTGCAGAGTTGTTCTAGTGTGTTCCGGCCTAGTTCTGAGAGGTTGAGGTTTACTGCTGATCGCCTTCACGGAGCTTTCCAGTAGACTTGGTTTCCTGCGAGTTCTTGACGCCTTTGTCCAGCCAGATGTACTCCTGACGTCTGATCGCCTTGGCGACATTCTTAACTCCAGTGCGGTAGCTGGTTTGCTCCAAAGCCTTGCGGCTACATATTACTGTTGGTTCCAGCGTGCGGACGCTGGTTTCCTCCAAAGCCTTGCGGCTACATATTACTGTTGGTCCCAGCGTGCGGACGCTGGTTTGTTCCAAAGCCTTGTGGCTATACATTACTGTTGGTCCCAGCGTGCGGACGCTGGTTTGTTCCAAAGCCTTGCGGCTACACATTACTGTTGGTCCCAGCGTGCGGGTGCTGGTTTGCTCCAAAGCCTTGCGGCTACACATTATTGTTGGTCCCAGCGTGCGGACACTGGTTTGCTCTAAAGCCTTGCGGCTACACAATACTGTTGGTCCCAGCGTGCGGACGCTGGTTTGCTCCCAAGCCTTGCGGCTACACATTACTGTTGGTCCCAGCGTGTGGACGCTGGTTTGCTCCAAAGCCTGGTATATTGGCAAGACCGGTAGAGCTTTGTTAGCTCCTTGGGTTGCCTTACCCGGTATTGGCAAGGCTGGTAGAGCCTATTGAATTGGATTATTGGCTGTCTTGCCCGGTATATTGGCAGGACCGGTACAGCCTGTATCTGTATCTCGCTATATTTGTATGTTGTATGTCATGTTGCAATCCTAAGGGATCACCTTTTAATTATTTCAATAAAGTTGTGTCTTTACCTAACTTTGTGTCTGAGAGTCGTAACAAACCGTGACATGAACATAGTATTGCCATGGAACGTATATTGTCAGAACTGCAAATATATTACAGCAAACTTGGAGTTTAACTCCCTAACAAGTGCAGCATAAAATGCATCAAACATTTAACATGCATGAATTGGAGTATTCCACATAGAGGTGGATAAAGGACCCATATCCAAATCTTGTGCGAAATTAAGTACCCAGACGGAAATACAGGAGCGAGAGTTAGGTTTAGGGTGTACAGGCGGATAAACCATAATGAAAGACAAGCTGTCTCATGAAGGTCAGGATGGTAAGCAACCCGCATGTAACACTCTTCCGAGGGGGAATGGACTTCCCGAGACTGGGCAGTTACAGAAAATAAGGCAGAAAGAGTGTCTCGCAGGCGAACCTCCTCGTTAGATAGGAAGTGCGGCTGCGAGAGGTCGGCATCGTGAATTGAGAATATAAACCAACTGAGACATTCATTTGTAATATGAGTGTCATATACAGTGAGCAGTGAGCTCCTTTGAGACTGAATCTATTTCCTAACAATGCATCAAGGGAGATAAAAGGTTAATATCTGGATAATAAAGCACATTCTTAGAACAATGTACCATCTCATAACATAATGAGAACTGTAGAGGAAAAATGTAAGTATCTCAGGATGATCTCAACCCTATATGAAGAGCATAGCAGTCACAGACGATATATATATGGAGCCTATATGCGCTCTATAATATACTTTGACTCTGAGGAAGTGTAGTCTATGAATCCCAAATACCCTAACTTAGGGACCTAGGAAAGGTTAACATGAAAGCCCCACCACCCTTAACACGGTAATATATTTGAACCATTTGTATAAACATCAGAGTTTATAAGAGAATTACTCATCTGTAGACTGCCGTGAAGGACATCAGGAAGAGCATAAAAAAAGAACCAGGTGGAAAATTGAACAGACAGTAATACAATGTATAGTTCATCCCTTGGATTGTCAGGCCTTGTTTCACCACATTGCTTGGAGAAGAAGGAGATCCGGGAATGTGTCGTTGTTTTTGCACCAAGTGTAATGGAGCTGAGGTATCCATATCATCTTTCCAGATAGCGTCTTCACATGTATCAGAGGAAAGAATAGTTCCATCAGGGATTGTCAGCTGTAGAGTAGAGATAAAGGCATGTGGGTCGTCTCCATATCTCAAAGTATGTGTGTGGCCATCTCGAGTGACAAGGAGCGAAAGGGGAAATCCCCATTTATAGAGGAGGTTGTGGGATCTAAGGGCGGTTGTGAGAGGGTGCAAGTCTTTTCACCAGTGGAGAGTAAAGGTGGAAAAGTCTCCAAAGATAGAAATAGGTTGATTCTCAAAAGAAATGGGGGCCAGTGCCCGCGCCGCCGTCAATATCACCTCTTTATGTGTAGAAATTTAATGATAACATCTCTGGGTGCGTCTTTCAGAGCTACTTTGGCTTTGGAGATCCAATGAGCGCGTTCAACCTCATATACAGTGGAGGGATTGCTCTTCAATAAAAATGCAAATAATCTCTGTAAAACTCCAGGTAGTGACACAGAATCCACTGACTCAGCAATACCCCTGATGCGAAGATTGTTGCTTCTGCTTCTATTTTCTGCACGGTATCTATTTGTGTCTTGTGCAAAGAGGAGATTCTGAGTTTTGTCTGATCTTTAAATGCAGACCAAGATTCTCTGTTGTTTTCTAAAGCATCCTTCTGGTTATGTAAAGAAGAGACCTCTTCTTAACCTCCACTAGTTCTTCCTTGTGGAAAAGTTTTAGGTCTGAGAGCAGATGTTGGATGTCTCCTTTCGTGGAAGGAGATTCCAAGTGTCCCCATGAAGTTTCTTCGTCTGAGTGGCTTTTGGAGTCATCCTCCGAGTGGATCATGGGGTCTGGTGCGGGAAGTGCTTCATCGCGGTCGGCCATCTTGGAAGATGAGCCATTGTGGGAAGAAGTCAAATTTGTCTTGAAAAACTAGTGCATTTCTCTGTTCTTTTGGGATTTTTTGGAGATATGCATGTTCAGGACCTGATATAACAGGTAGTGAGGCTATAGTCAGGTAGGAGGGAGCCAGATAAAGCTTATATATCTCCAATGGTGCCGGAGCTTTGAGTCTACGCGACCATGTCAGTTGGAAGTCAGGCCACGCCCCTCCCATGTGAATTTTTAAGCAGCATTTTTACCATAACCATACCGATATGAGTACTGCCACTAGGAGGAATTATGGCAGCACTCTGCACACCACTTTGATACTGAAAGGATTAGACCTGTAAATGCCATTGCCACATTGTAAGATAACTGGCACAGAAAAAGTAACATATAATAGCTTCTAATTTCTTTTCTTAAGAAGATGATCAGTGGGCTATCTTCCAAACAGATGATTCATGAAAAAAAGGACTAAGATAACATTCTGGAGTTAGACCCCTTGGCTGCTAGAGTATATGAAACACATTGCAAAGCAACATGTTGGAGGCTGCTCTGGCATACAAGGGGTTATGCAGAAAACCCCTCCAAAGTAAATAAATTCCCCAGATGCGCTAAGAATTGGTCACAAATAACACACAAACACATACAGTATAATAGTCTGGATAGTCTTCTAAAATGGATTCAAGCCAAGTGTATAATGTGTATCTTAAAGTTCCATGTGATTTGGCTGACTGCCATAATAACAGCAGATATCAATCTGTTACCAGTGCTGCTGCAGAGATAAAAATCACTCCATCACATCACAACTGCCAGACCAGCCTCCAACATGTTGCTTTGCAATGCATTGCAGGTACCCGAGCATCTAAGTGATGTAACTTTGGTGTGTCTTGCTAGTCCTCTGTTTACCTGAATAAGTTGTTTGGCAGATCGCCCACTGATCAGATGAGTCAGTAAGTACAGAAACAGCAGAGAAGTAGATGTTATATGTTACAGCTCCTCAGTTGGTTTTGTCACTAAATTAATCAATGCTACAAATTGCTTTTAATGTTGGAACCCTATCAATGTCAGAGGGGTGAGAAATGCATCTGTATGGCACTGAAAGGGTTATGTAATGATGGTGGATTTGGTGCTGAAGTCTGAGCACATCCTCTCTGTTCCCCCACTTGCCCTCCCTAACACATCACCAGCATTACAACACCCCTACATGCCAATGTTTTACTTCTGTCCACCTCCCAGTGCATAGCAAATTCTTAGTATATTTTAGGATATTGTTACTAACAAAGCAACGTGATAGACAGAGAGAAAATGAGAGTAATGTTAGGAAGAAAACAATAAGAGGCTGATGTACTAAGCAGACCTGGAGCATTTCTAGGACAAACCAACTTCACCATAGGTGACATTAGTTTGCAAAGCATCAATACCGCTCTAACATGTAAGAGGTTAAAAAGCCCCATTTAAATCAACAGGAGTTTGGGAAAATTCTATGTTCCTAATGGTGCAGATAGTTTCCTCCAGAATTGCTCCAGTTCCTCTTAGTACATCAGAGTCATTATCACCAATAAATCACATCTAATATAAATACACCACAGAACTCCCAGAGAGACAGAACATGATGAGGATACACAGAGGTCTATTTACCTACATCCAGGTGACGCTCTGTAAGGATGGAGATGTCTGTCCTCTTTCTAGAAGATCCTCCTTGATGTCTCTTTCCAGTGTCACTGCTCTTACTGACATTTATGTCTCTTTTTATACAAGTTTTGGGGTGGGGTTTCTTTTGACCTCAGATGAAAAAAGGGAGGAGCCCACCCTGGCCTTTTGTCCTCACATATTTGCTAGTTCTTACATGTGTAAATAAGCACACGCCTTTTATCCCTGAATAAGTGAGAAAATCTAATTACAATGCGAGGCCTTAGGTGCCATCTGTGTTTTTATGGTTCGGTGTTATTGTAAACTCCTGGAGATAGATGTTTCAGAAGGAAATTCTATTAAGTTGGAGACCTTTATTGGACTTTAAATATGTTACCATTCAGAGGAATTGGCCCCACCTTTCCCTTTGTCCTCACATAATTGCTATTTCTTACACATAGAAATGAGTAAAACCCCTGAGGTTTATGTTTTCACATCCCCGATTAAGGGAGGAGATATCATTAAAATGTGAAGCCTGTGATGCTTTCTGGATGTTTATGTTCATGGGGTTATTTTAAACTCCTCGAGTTAGATGTCTTTGCATATATAATTAAAAGGCCTTTCAAGTGGCTTATAGTCCTAATTAATGAAAGATACTCTGTTAAATGTGATCCTTTTTAAGGTCTTTGTATGTTTATGGTTGTCTGTCTATCTATCTATCTATCTATCTATCTATCTATCAATATGTGAGTTTAACAAGGTAAACTATGTAAATCCTATACACACCCAGTCCCTAAATTCATATATGTCCCCCTATTGCGAGAATGCCAGTTTGAAAATGTGCTCACAGGGTAAATTAATATCAAAGGAAAAGAAAACAGATGTTCCTGCTGCTCAAACACTCATATCTTAATGGGTTAAATCTAGACACATCATTGGGTTTAAGGGAAAATCGTACATTTAAAACTTAACTTTTAGTAAAAACCATTAAAAAGAAGAAAAATGGACAGATTCAGTTTATGTACCTGCAAATCTGTACCCTGACTAAGTGGTGCAGGGCGACACACGTTAGATTACTGATTACTGAGAATGTTTCCTCAGCTAGATACAACATTGATTGCTTAGAATATATGTTTGTGTTGAAACAATGACTGTGAATTGGAAGACATTTAGTGTTTATTCAAAATTAATTATAAATAATACAACCCACCTCCTAATTAATGCTCATGGAAAGGCAGTGGTTTACTGGCTTTTAAATTGGCTATAAATGGACATATTATATTACTGATGATTGCCAGTAATGGTGTACATAACTCCAAGTGCAGTATCTAAAAATATATTTTTATATCATAGTTAATATAATGTTTTTTTAATAGACAGGCTAATATTCATGTAGTGCAATATAATTGTTTTTTTCACACAGCACACTGATAATACATGGTAGTGTTGTACAGTTTTATAATATAATAACATAAAATAATAAAAATAAACACATAATAACTAAAGTATTGACTTTGATCTGAAGTGAATAAATAAGCCAAGAGTTGTATTTATAAAAAAACAAGAGTCAGATTGTTCACTTGAGACAGTTCTAACAGTGGACCTAATGGTTGGTCCTTCACAAACCTACTTGTGTGATTGCTTAATAAAAAATTAAAATGTGGAAATCATGCCTTAGTGATATTTAAGCCAAAAGTGTTTTGCTATAAAATCTTTGATAATTGAGAATTATTTTCAGTATAGGTATTTTTATATAAAGGGTCTACAGCTTGACATATTTGCATATTTGCGAATTGGTGACATGGTGCATGTGTCCTGCACTACCCATGTCCTAAATTTAGTTGTGACTAGATTCCTCTCAGAATCTGAACCCTCAGAGAGATTTTGGAAAGCTATAATGAAAGTGTATTGCCATTTACTACATTAGGATATTGTTACTAGTAACACAACAGTATAGATTGAGAGGAAATTAGAATATTATTACACAGTAAATAGATACATAAATATATCAATTAAATTAGAATATTGTTACTAAAAATGCAACAGTACAAATAGAGACAAAATGAGAATAATGCTAATAGAAAGTAATAGTGGCAGAAGTACTAAGAAGATCTGCAGCAATTCTGGGGGAAACCATATTCACTGTCAGAGACACTGGTTTGCAAAACATGGTGAAGTCATTAGTAGCATTCAGAGAGGACTTACAGCCCCATTCAAATCAACGAGAATTTGGGAAAATTATTTCTGTCCTCAGTGCTGCAGTTGGTTTGCTTCAGAATTACTCAAGTTCTTGTAACTACATCAGTCATCATCATCATCAATACAACACATCACAGTTGCTAATCCCCAAGTACAAATCAAAGCTACACAACATGATGTGGTTACACAGAGTCTAAGGTCTATTTACCAACAATCGACCCAGATGAATGTCTGTATGGAGGGAAACCTCTCAACACTGGCCTCTTTCCAGGAGATCCACCTTGAAGTCTCTTTCCAGTACTACTGCTCTGATTGAGCTCTATGTCTCTTTTTAGGCAAGTTTTGGGTGTGATTTCTTTTGGTGACAACTGATCACATGGGGGAAAGGGATGGGTCCTACACATCACATGTTTGCTATTTCATACATATGTAAGTGAACAATCACCTCAAGTTTGTTTTGTGGCATCCTTGATCTAATTATTTGAGAAAGATCATTTTACTTTCAAAAGGGTTTAAAGAGTTTACAAAATGTTTATAAGTTGTATCTGTTGTTACATATGTTAAATGTACAAATGGTATATCTATATATATATATATATAGTAACATCATCCATCACATTAAGTGGGATGCAAGTTCATACTTTTTAGTGGGATGGGCCCCACCTTTCCTTTTGTCTTCAAAGATTTGCTATTTCATACACATGTGAATGAGCACACACCTGAGGTTTATGTTTTCACATCCCTGATTAAGGAAGGTGATCTTATTAAAATGCACAGTCTTTGGTGCTGCCTGTATGTTTTTGTTCACAGTGTCATTGTAAACTTCCGGAGGTAGATTTGATTGCAAATATAATTAAAATGACTTTCTAGTTTATTCTAAGATCCCAGAATAATTAAGAAAATGCTGTCAAGTGTGTGCCCTTTTATCCATTTGTATGTTTATGGTTGTCTGTCTATCTATCTATCTATCTATCTATCTATCTATCTATCTATCTATCTACGTATCTATCTCATATCTACGTATCTATCTCATATCTATCTCATATCTATCTGTCTATCTATCTATCTATCTATCTATCTATCTATCTATCTATATCATATATATCTCATGCCTGTCTATCTCTTATCTACCTATCTATCTATCTATCTATCTATCTATCTATCTATCTATCTACGTATCTATCTCATATCTATCTCATATCTATCTATCTATATATCTATCTATCTATCTATCTATCTATCTACGTATCTATCTCATATCTATCTATCTATCTATCTATCTATCTATCTATCTATCTATCTATCTATCTATATCATATATATCTCATGCCTGTCTATCTCTTATCTACCTATCTATCTATCTATCTATCTATCTATCTATCTATCTATCTACGTATCTATCTCATATCTATCTCATATCTATCTATCTATATATCTATCTATCTATCTATCTATCTATCTATCTATCTATCTACGTATCTATCTCATATCTATCTATCTATCTATCTATCTATCTATCTATCTATCTATATCATATATATCTCATGCCTGTCTATCTCTTATCTACCTATCTATCTATCTATCTACGTATCTATCTCATATCTATCTCATATCTATCTATCTATATATCTATCTATCTATCTATCTATCTATCTATCTATCTATCTACGTATCTATCTCATATCTACGTATCTATCTCATATCTATCTCATATCTATCTGTCTATCTATCTATCTATCTATCTATCTATCTATCTATCTATATCATATATATCTCATGCCTGTCTATCTCTTATCTACCTATCTATCTATCTATCTATCTATCTATCTATCTACGTATCTATCTCATATCTATCTCATATCTATCTATCTATATATCTATCTATCTATCTATCTATCTATCTATCTATCTACGTATCTATCTCATATCTATCTATCTATCTATCTATCTATCTATCTATCTATCTATCTATATCATATATATCTCATGCCTGTCTATCTCTTATCTACCTATCTATCTATCTATCTATCTATCTATCTATCTACGTATCTATCTCATATCTATCTCATATCTATCTATCTATATATCTATCTATCTATCTATCTATCTATCTACGTATCTATCTCATATCTATCTATCTATCTATCTATCTATCTATCTATCTATCTATATCATATATATCTCATGCCTGTCTATCTCTTATCTACCTATCTATCTATCTATCTACGTATCTATCTCATATCTATCTCATATCTATCTATCTATATATCTATCTATCTATCTATCTATCTATCTATCTATCTATCTATCTACGTATCTATCTCATATCTATCTATCTATCTATCTATCTATCTTTTTGTATGTATTATATATTTGTATTATTCTATAATTTAGAATGAAGTTTCAGTTATTTGCCTTTCATTTTACCCATACGTTTTGATTGTAGCAGTTAAACTGATTGACATTTTGGTTCTATGTCTGAGTGACAGTCCCATCAACCCTTCAGACAGAATGAAGCATCAGTGAAATATATATACACTGTATCCTTTATATCACCGGCCTTTGCTCATTAAACCCACTTTCATGATTTTTAACCTTATATTGATACGATGCCTTCAAATTGTTAACTCTTAGCCTTTTCTTATGATTTTTTTAATAATAAACCATTGTATAAAGCTATGGAAATTCATTGGCAACAAACTTTCACTAAAGCCACAGTTAAGTTTTCATTCACTCATAGAAAAAATTGGTAAATACAAGTTAAGTTCTTCCAACTTAGTAACATGCCCCTATGTCCTTTGCTGATCATATCACATATCGCATCACGTGACATCACATCACAAATTACATCATCAGTGACACAGTGTTTTGTTGAAGTGTGTGACAGTGTGTGTTAAATGGGGAACTCCATCTTTTTAGTGCCTTTCGGGACTACTAGTTCAGCAGTACTTTGAGTGTGTAGGGGCACTGTTTTTGTACTGGGCTAAGAGGTGTAGTTTTGAAGTAACAGTGAATTAGTACTTTGATGTAGTGTTTATTGGTTTCAGAGCAATACCACTGCTGAAAACAAAGCTGAAGTCTTCTTCTGATTTTGGGAATGTCATCAATAATGTAATTTGTGATGTCATGAATGATTTCAGCTGCAAACCACATGGGACATAGAATTAAGGGAGCAGTAAACTTTTTTGTATGGAAAAACTATATATTGTAGGATGTTTCCTGTTGAGTAAAATATGGGTACTCCCACTGATGAGAGATGCATATTTCCAAAGTTATTACTGTTTAAACCTGTGTTTAGCAGTGCCCTCTAGTGATCAAATTCCATTTAGTTATTCTTTTACATTTTAGTGGTGAGTAAAGTCAGTGACTTACAGTTCTCCATAGAATGAAAAAAAACTGCCTGTCACGTTCTGTCAATTAGAAATTTCAAGAAGTAAACACACAGTAAATTCACTTCCTGATTATTGAACTGTTATGTCATTTGAATAAAATAACTGGCAGCTGTGGGAGTGACCTTGTTTTACTCAGCAGGAAAACCTTTATAATATATAGGTTTTCATAAATAAGAACTTAAACTGTATTTCATGACTTTTCTGCATTTGACTAAGAATTGAAATGTGATTTTAATTGAATTGAAACCTTGGAATTCAGTCTATGTAGAATTGATTCATAGTGGCCATTAAGATTGCATGGCCAGATGGAAATACATAGGGGTTTACCATTAGGAAATATTAGAGCTTCTTTAATTACCTGGGATATTTCATAACTGGTGGACCAGGTCAGTTTTCACATTTTTGCCTTTGATATAATTCCCATCATCCTCTGCAATCCAATGCCTGGCAAAGGATGATGGGAGTTGTAGTCTAGCAATAACTGTGGACTATCTGCCTATCTTCCAGTTCCCAATACATCTTCTCCAGACATAGAACCAAAATTCTTATAAGGAATAAACCAAAATAAAATGTTATGTTCCATATTCGATAAGTAAAGAGAAGCAATTCTGGAGCATGGAAACTGCACCACAGTAGGGACAAAAAATCCCCAAATTCGCAATGATATAAATGTTTTTTCTAACCCCATGAATGCTAGAGATCTCCAATGAATTGAATAAAAACATAATAGACCTTCCCAGGATTCAAGTGGTTATAAGCCAACAGAAGTCATTGGGCATTTGCATTTTTCTCCAATTTTGCAGATGTGGTCAAAATTTAGTATTTAATTTAATTTATGTTAAGCCAGAATGGTGGCCACCATGGATATAACCATTTGGTTAGTGTGTGCTCATAAATACAGGATACATGCTCATTTGTAGGGCATCAGGACCGTTCTAGTTTTTCTGAAGGAAGTCATCAGGTGCAAGTTATCCTGTTGAGGCAGAAATCAGTTCAGCAGGAACGGGTAATAGTAGTGGTCTAAAACTCAACCCATTTTGCCCCCCTCCCTCCCTTCTCCCCTTTTTTTTCCCTCTCCCTCACTTACCCCCCCCCCCCCCATTCGATTATACATAAATAATTTATGAAGTTTTAATTTGGGTCAACAGTTGGGTGCACAAGAGAAAATCTTGTGTGTATAAGGTAGTCTCCTGCGGAGAGCCGATTGATACAAGGTATGTGTTAAATGGTCCCTGTGGGATTTTTCAAGTGGGTAGATCTGTATTGTTGTATTATTATACAAGTTTTTGTATTAAAAAACAAAAAAAAAATGGCTACAAGGTTGGTTACCTATATAAAAAAAGTAAAACATTTAAGAGTTGGATAAGGTTCATCAAGTAATTGGCAGCATTATCAATCAGCTGGTTAGGTGAGGTGGTCTGGTACGGACGCGGTCCCTTCTTAGCTTTTGTTACACTGGTGGCTAGCGGTGGGATTTCTCCTTCTTTTCATCGGCTGCATCGAATGAGATATGGAGGACAAAGCAGAACTGGCGGACACTCTGGGAGCTTACGACAACCGCTACAGAACCATCCGATTCCAGTGGTGGATCCGGGTGGGCGATGTTATCAACTACTGCTTTGCAGTGCGTTGTGTACCCCTTTGGCACTCAAAGGGTTAAAAGGCTGGGTTAATATTAATAGATATTTTGTAAATTGAAAGCTGTGGCCTGTTTTAAAATACAGAATATGTGTGGTGTTTTTCTTGTAGTTATACCCCATGCATAAGACAAGAACTCCCCGTGAAATGAAAAGGGGAGACATATCTGAGCTGGAGTAAACAAGAAAGGACTTGAGCTTTAAGAACAGGAAGTGAATTAAGACAGAAAGTTATAAATAGAAGGGGAAGGTAATGGTACTTCCTGTTGAAAAATTACCTCACAGCATCCCACCCTCCCTCCCAATGTTAAATTAGACAATGAAGATTGTTTTTTAATTACATTATGTTGTTATTGTATGTAATAATCATTTTGTCACAGCTTGTTGGTGCTTTGGGCCCTTGCCAATAGGAGGTCAATAAATGTGGATAATAAGAAAATTGGTAGACCAGCGACCTAAGGGTAATGGACGCGTGGACAATGTTGCGGGTTTAGACACCGGCCCCAAATGAGCTGCAATGACCAGTTAATGGGGTGTGGTAAAGAAAATGATTGGTATGAGCTGAAGGCTCAAGGAAAGAAGAATAGGCAAGTTGGGGCCTATCAAATAATAAGATTGGCAAGGGCTTAAAAGGTTGGGTTAATAGCAATATATATTTTGTAAATTGAAATAAAGCTGTGGCCTGTTTTAAAATCCAGAATATATGTAACGGAAGCTGAGAAGGGACCGCATCGCCTCCCGCCGTCGTTCCTGGGTCTCTCCCTCTCGACGCCAGATAAGCGCCGTCAGGTGCACCGGTTGGAGTATGGACGGTCACTGGAAACAGTCACAGGATCGCTGGAAGCAGGGAAGAGTCCACATCGCCGCCTGAAGTTGGGACGCAGGAAGCTGGCAGCAGGCGGTCAACGATACAGGATACTTGGCGCAGATGGGTATCAGAGTGGACACTTTAGACCATAAGCAATACAAGACTCCAGGACTCCTTGTTCACTCCAAAACATAACTCATTTTATTATCACAAACCACAGATATTTATATACAGTACAGTACATTGGATCACATGGGGAGACCTTAAAGAATAGGGAACATGATTAAATCATAACACATCAGACAAAAGGCAAGGGCTGACACAATGAGAGCATTCACAGAGGTAATCAACTCACAACATATAATACAAAGGGCTGGCAACAGAGTTTCAGGCTATACAATAGGTGACTCACAGACTGAGGGGTGTGAATGGATTAACACACACAGCAGGGGGTCTCAGGACAGTTCTCACTCCAAGGACTTGAGTGGCTAGAATATACATTCCCTTAACAATGGCCAGGGGTTGAATAATTAAGCAAAAGGTTTGGGAGTCTGCAATACATATTGAAATAATTAACCCCTCACTGCCTATTCCCTTGGAGTAAACCCTCAAACATACCACATACAATAACTAAAACGTTCGCCATACATTAAACATAGTATGTGATCCAAAGTCTATGAATTTAAGTCTTTCTCTTAGGGAATAGCTGGCCAGTTTGTACGCCAAGGCACAGCACAGAGTCCAAACAGTAATAAATGTCCATAGTCTTTGGATAAATAGTTTGAGGTCCGGACAAGGGCTCAGTAACAGGTAGGATCCGTTACAGTTGGGTTAATAGTAATATATATTTTGTAAATTGAAATAAAGCTGTGGCCTGTTTTAAAATCCAGAATATATGTAACGGAAGCTGAGAAGGGACCGCGTCGCCTCCCGCCGTCGTTCATGGGTCTCTCCCTCTCGACGCCAGATAAGCGCCGTCAGGTGCACCGGTTGGAGTATGGACGGTCACTGGAAACAGCCACAGGATCGCTGGAAGCAGAGAAGCAGGGAAGAGTCCACATCGCCGCCTGAAGTTGGGACGCAGGAAGCTGGCAGCAGGCGGTCAACGATACAGGATACTTGGCGCAGATGGGTATCAGAGTGGACATTTTAGACCATAAGCAATACAAGACTCCAGGACTCCTTGTTCACTCCAAAACATAACTCATTTTATTATCACAAACCACAGATATTTATATACAGTACAGTACATTGGATCACATGGGGAGACCTGATAGAATAGGGAACATGATTAAATCATAACACATCAGACAAAAGGCAAGGGCTGACACAATGAGAGCATTCACAGAGGTAATCAACTCACAACATATAATACAAAGGGCTGGCAACAGAGTTTCAGGCTATACAATAGGTGACTCACAGACTGAGGGGTGTGAATGGATTAACACACACAGCAGGGGGTCTCAGGAAAGTTCTCACTCCAAGGACTTGAGTGGCTAGAATATACATTCCCTTAACAATGGCCAGGGGTTGAATAATTAAAGCAAAAGGTTTGGGAGTCTGCAATACATATTGAAATAATTAACCCCTCACTGCCTATTCCCTTGGAGTAAACCCTCAAACATACCACATACAATAACTAAAACGTTCGCCATACATTAAACATAGTATGTGATCCAAAGTCTATGAATTTAAGTCTTTCTCTTAGGGAATAGCTGGCCAGTCTGTACGCCAAGGCACAGCACAGAGTCCAAACAGTAATAAATGTCCATAGTCTTGTAGTTATAATGCAAAAAATAGCGACTTATGCATAAGACATGTCTGTGGAACAATTCGGAGCATTATGCATAAGACATGTCTGTGGAACAATTCGGAGCATCATAAAAATTTAAGAAGCATTTCAGAAAGTGGGCATTAAATATTAAGAAACAAGCCAACAATGAAAACAAAAGTTAAAAAGTGAATGCAGTTATAAAGGAAGCCACAAGCATTCAATTAAGTGAGATACAAAGGATAGGAAGCCTAAGGATGACATCACATTATATCAAAGGGACATTGGATAGAGGAGCATGATTCTACGTGGACAAATGAGTTGGACAAATGGCTATTTCTCTGAAATCATCTAGCTTCTGGCAGATTTCTACTGTTTCTGGCTGGGGAGCTGGAATGGGTGATTGACTATCATAATATTCTGTTGTATATTTGACAAACAACCATAACAGATTCCACTTCGATGTGTCAAAACACACATTTATGGTGTTATTTATAAGCTAACTTAGGAGGTGGCAAGCCAGTATGTGCCCCAGCAACACTTAGTCAGGGTACAGATTTGCAGGTATATAAACACTTTTTGAATTTGTCATTTTGTCTTTTATTTACAGGCTTTAATAACAGTAATGTTTAAAACTCACCATTTTCTCTTAAACCCAATTATGTGTTGAGATTTAACCCATTATATTTGTATTATAAAAGTCATATAGTGCTTCTATCATTAAGTTTACAAAAAAGGTCCTATGTTATTTTACTTTTGTTTTGTCAGTAAATGTTACTGTAACAATGAAATTGGATGACATTTTGGATTCCAGGTCTGAGTGACAGCAACTTCAAATCCTGCAAATTTCATACAAATTGGATGTGTGGCTTCCCAGAATAAAACTGATTCAAATATATTTCCTATTTGGAGCTATGATAAACTTAGATCTACAGCACAAAGTAGCTTATGGATTGAAAGCAAAATTGTGAGGGAGAAGGACCCTGATCAATGCTGAATGATTTTTTAAAGCTACTAAATTGAATCAGTAGAGACGGAGATAGTTACATTTTAAATTAAAAAACAATTGTTGCACATGCTCAGTAGACATAAAGAAGCACCATAGTGACATATACAGTACATACACCACATTCTCTATACACACTGATACATCACTGACCATTGCTCATTAAGACTACTTACATGATTTTTGTACAATGACTGGCTGAGGATGATGGGAGTTGTAGTCCAACATTAGACATTCAGGGGTAGATTTTAAGGCAGGCGTTAGCATAGCTGGTAGGGCCAAAGTGAATACCGTCTGACAAAATAAAATGTTTAACGTGGTACTCAAAGGCCCTACCAGCTGTAATCACAAAGGACATTAAGCCACAAAAACAGTCTTCTGGCTAAACGTCCGTTTTGTGAGTTAACGTCCCAAAACGCCGCTAAGAGCAGCGATATTGGGAACTTAACAGTAAAAAACAATGAACTATCGGTGCCTGACATACTGCCAAGCACTGATTTGTTAACTCATCCACTGTCTGTCTCCTTCTGTTCTCTATCTTCTCTTCTTTCTTCTGTCTTCGTTTCTTTCTTCTCTTCTTCCTTCCTGTAAAAGAAAAGAATGTATAACTACAATGTGGAATACAATATTTAGTTTAACCCCTTGAGTGCCAGAGGGGTACACAATGCATTGTAAATCAATGCGTTGCGGACCTCTCTGGGCTCAGCTTGGCATCTGATTCCCTCACAGCCATTGGCTGAGATGTGCTGACACATACACATTGCAGCCAATCAGTTTCGAGCGACTGTGCTTCAAACTGATTGGCTGGGATGTGTGTGTGTCAGCACATCTCAGCCAATGGCTGTGAGGGAATTGGATCAGAGGCTGCCCATATATAAAGGCAGTCTCTGCTCTGATTCCCTCAATGCAGAACAGGCATCGTCCCGAAAGAACGGGGGACCTGTGGCTCAATGCACTGTCTCTGCTGACGCTGCCTCTGCGGCCATGCACAGCAGCGGAGACAGTTATATTATTAAGCTAAGGAATCATTTATTTATTCTAAGAATATCTACCATATTTGCACACTTGTTCTTTGGGGGCATATTTTATTTAGAGACATATAATGGCACTTTATATGTATATTCTTGGGCACTGACTAACCTGTTGAGTCCAGAGAGGTCCACAACGTATTGCTTTGTTGTGTACCCCTCTGGCACTCAAGGGGTTAAACTAAATCTTGTATTCCACATTGTAGTTATACATACGTTTCTTTTACAGGAAGGAAGAAGAGAAGAAAGAAGAGACGAAAGAAGAGATGATAGAAGAACAGAAGGACAGAAGAGGAGCAGGGAGCTGAGGACTCCGCTGGACATCAGGATTAATGGTAAGTGTAACTTGTAATGTGATGTTGTTTTTTACTTAGTCAGATTAACCCTATGAATGCCGGCGGGATAATTATACCCCTCTGGCACTCACAGGGTTAATTCTACTAACTTTTGACACAATTTAGGCACTTTGGATGTATTGATGTAGGGCTTGGGGCTCCATATCTATACATCCACTGAGGACTTTGGGGTTTTTTTGCCAGTTAACAGCTGCGCTAGATGGCAAAAGATCAGGTGAGGGACTCTATGGCCAAACAAACTGGGTTTTAAACTGTAGGCGGTAATGAGTCCCTCATCTGATCTTTTTCAGCTAAGGCAATCTATTGAATGGCAAAGTGGAGCTTTTTTTTTTCTGTGGACTAAAACACACGTTAGTGTAACAGTCGGCACACTGGATGAACTGCCATTAGCAGTTCATTACATGGCCCTTTGAATGGCCTACTGCATGTTAAAAGACCCGGTGGTGATTTTTTATCTGAACGACTGCCTTTAAATCGAGCCCTTAGTCTCTTCTTACCTTCCATTTCCCTATACCTCTTCTTCATACATAGATCAAAACTACTGTAAAGAATACGCCAAAATAAGTAAAGGGTTATGGGACATATTCAATAAGAAAAGAGTAGCTTGTGCTGGGTGACCAATGGAAAAACCCCTGTTTCTCCTTTCTGCACAGAGTTCAGTAACCATATTGTACCACCATCTCTGTTTGGAGGCAGCTGTCCAATTGGTACTCCGATTCCACCAGAAGACATCCACCTTGCAGGAGCTTCCACCATCTCAATACTTCCTCCAATGCGGAGGAGCTCAGGCCATCAGGGTGCTCTATTATTCCTGTCATGTATTCCACTGGCATAATCCGATTCGGTGAGGGAGACAATCCCACCAATGCCAGCAGTGTAACAGGAACCCAAGACACTGAGTTGTCTTGGGCCATCGTGCTGGGTTTCTCCCTCCAGAAGGCAGATACAAGTAAGTAGCCAGGCCGGTGATCTTGGATTGTTGCATGGAAGACTGGAATGCAGAGTCCTTGATTGGGGATCAAAGGGGACTCTTTAGACCATTCAGAAATTAAGAAACAGGATGCAGTTCTAGTCCAAAACAACTAGTCTTTATTAAAGGGATAGGACACATTTTATAGCAAAACCAAAGACAATACACAATGGTATTATAGACAGGGGAAACAATGGGACTATACAGGGGAGTGAAACATAGAACAATGTGCACAATGTTATGGTAAACAGGGGACAAAGGAACAGTATAGTATATGAGGGGAACTTTACATAATTCAATCTTGCTGCTCCGATTCTCAACCAATGGGAATCGGAGCAACAAGAGACAATTGACCAATCAGGACCTGGGCCATTTTTCTCTATATAAGATTGAATTACATGGGTGTGACACATAGCTCAATCATTTCACTCCGGCTCCTCAACCAATAGGAACCAGAGCGACAAGCTGGAGACAGATGGAGACCAATCAGAAGGACGCCTACATCCAGCACACAATACAGTACATTTTAACAGGGAATGGTAAGCCGCCAATCAGGGAGCCGTCTAAACCTTACAGTACAGTAGTCGGCCAATCAGAGGGTCACCTACATTTGAACCGAGGCATGGCAATTCTCTTGCGGCCGGCTGTCCTCTGTGAGTTCCATCTTTTAGTTATTTGAGGTGGGCATTCACAAATGCCCCTGGCCTTACAATATAGTGCCCCAAGTAACTGGCCCAATCTCTTTTCAACAGCATTTCACTGACACTTTACAGATATTTATTATATATGTGTGTATATAGGTAGCAAATGTTATTATACTTTTTCTCACAATTCTACAAATTGTACAATTTTCAGAACAGAAAGAATTTCAAAAAAACAATAATACTCCATCATGAATCTGTATGGAAGCATGCTGTATGCCTTTGCTCACACGATTATATTGTTTGCACAGATATGAAGATGGTGGCTTATACATGGAGTTAAACTAGAGCCATTGAGCCATTGGAGGTCAGTGTCAGACCATCCAATAAATTAAAATAGTCTCTACTTCACACTTGCAGGAGACGGGGAACTGGTTTGTGTTACTTCATTACGTGTTTTATCGTTTGGCTTCTATGTGAAGGAAACATTTGTACCAGTCAAGGGTTTAAATTCCATTTCTTTTAAATAATGTAAGTGCACTACAAATGTGAGTAAAAAATGACATGTAGCTGAGAGGATGATTGTGTACTGGTTGGTGTACTTTTCTAATGCTTTGAGTGCCACAGGGGTGTGCAATGCACATACCTATGGCATTCAAAGGGTTAAGGGAGTGATGCTGTTTATGGTGCTGAAAGGAACCTCTCCTCCCCCACTGAACAAGTGAGGAATCAGAGAAGATGTTCTCAGATGTCAGGGTTTGTATGCTACTGGTGATGTGTAATGGAGGCATACAAGGGGGAGGGTTGTTGAACTCCGACAATGAGTAAGGGATTTACACATCCCCAGGAGTTCAACAACCCTCCCCCTTGCATCCCTTATTCTTAGAGCATATGGTGATGTGTGTCTACATCGTCATGGTGATGTGCTCCCCAAACATTTCCACACACATACACATTGAACTTTAGTGCATTTCCCCCAACAAGTCTGGATGAAAGATTAATGGAGAGAAACTATAGAGATAAGATATGATTTTATATGATACTAATATATTCTGAAATAGTTGGTTGCAGAAGCTAGAATTGTGCCAGCAGTACTGGTGTTTCTTGAGGAAAGCATCACATGATGTAGTTTGGCTGTATGTGCAGAGAATCATAAGACTCCAGCAAGATACACAAAATGGACATTCCTAAAGAGACACTATATCATGACATTGCTTGAAATATGATAAAGTGACAAAGTTTGGAATGTAAATTTTTTATCTTACAACACAAAGTATCAGATTAAAAATTGTGATATTTTTATTACATTGTTCCTTTAACCTTTTCAGTGCCAGGGAGGTATGCAATGCATTGGAAAGCAATGCGGTGCATACCCCTCTGACACTGTTCTGACTGAAACACTTCCCACATTAAGAAAATGCTATTGATTTCTCTCCAGTATGAGTTCTCAATTCCTAACCAACTATGGGCCTTATGGTGATGGATAAAGAAGCGCAGGTTTGGTGCAAACCATCTGCATCATAGGGAGAAATAAAATAACCCATTGATTTAAATGGAGATTTTAACCCATGAAATGCTAGAGGTCTCCAATGTTTAATATGGAGTTGGAGATTAAAGCAGCTCCAGATTAAAGCAACTCCATTTAAAGCTAAGGCCAGTTTATGAATTTTAATTGTCCCCTGCAGTTGTGGACTACAACTCCCATCGTCCCCTGACAACCATTGGTATTGGAGTCCACAACAGCTGGAGGGCATGAGATTTGACACACCTTACATATGTTGTTTCTATCAAGTAAGTCTTATGATGTTTAACAGATTGGTGCTGTGAATGGAACACTTTTCCTACTCTGAGCATAAAAATGCTTTCTCTCCTGTGGAAGATCTCTGATCAGTAAAAAGATCTGTCTTGGACCTGAAAATTTGCCAGCTTTCTGAACATGCAAGTGGTTTCTTTCCAATATGAGTTCTCTGATGAGTATCAAGAGTTATGCTGTGGCTGAAACATTTTCCACATTCAGAACATGAATACGGCTTCTCCTCTGTGTGAATTCTTTGATGTGTAGCAAGTGTTGAGCGGTTGCTAAAACATTTCCCGCATTCAGAACATTACTATGGTTTCTCTACAGTGTGTGTTCTCTGATGAGTAAGAAGATTTGATCTGTTTCTAAAACTTTTCCCACATTCAGAACATGAATATGGCTTCTCCCCTGTGTGAGTTCTCTGATGTGTAGCAAGAGTTGAGCATTGGCTAAAACATTTCCCACATTCAGAACATGAATATGGTTTCTCTCCAGTGTGAATTCTCTGATGAACAACAAGATTTCTGCGTTTACTGAAGCATTTCTCACATTCAGAACATGAATATGGTTTCTCTCCTGTGTGAGTTCTCTGATGATTAACAAGAGTTTTGCTTTCGCTGAAACATTTCCCACACTCAGAACATGAGTATGGTTTCTCTCCTGTGTGAGTTCTCTGATGAGCAACAAGATTTGTGCTTTTGGTGAAACATTTCCCACATTCAGAACATGAATATGGCTTCTCCCCTGTGTGAATTCTATGATGTGCAGCAAGATTTGTGCTGCGGCGAAAACATTTCCCACATTCAGAACATGAATATGGTTTCTCTCCAGTGGGAGTTCTTTGATGAGTAACAAGATCTGTGCTACGGCTGAAGCATTTCCCATATTCAGAAAATGAATATGGTTTCTCTCCAGTGTGAGTTCTTTGGTGTCTAGCAAGATTTGTGCTGACACTGAAACTTTTCTCACATTTAGAACATGAATATGGTCTCTCTCCTGTGTGAGTTCTCTGATGAGTAACAAGATTTGTTTTGTCTCTGAAACTTTTCCCACATTCAGAACATGAATATGGTTTCTCCCAGTGTGTGCTGAAAGATTTCCCACAATCAGAATGTGGAAATGTGTTTTCTATAGTGAGAATTCTTTGATGTGTAACATGATGAGTGTCCTTGCTATTATTCTTGCCACTGTTTTGCTCTTCAGTATAACTAGATGTTTCCTGTGCATGTTTTCTGTGTGTATAAATGTCAGTATCACAGAGATTTCCTCCAATACATACAGTTGGTTCCTCTGGCATGTTTTTTTCACATCTTGTTTGACTCCTCTTATTTGGTTCCATTGTTATTTTTAACAATACTTTATGCTTAAGCAGTCTGGAGAGAGTATAGGAGTATGCTCATAGAAACATCTGTTGGAAAGAAAGAAACTCTAATTAGATTATTCTGCATGACATCATTTGTAGATTATCACATTACATACATTTCATCAAGTGCTGGCCTTGTTTTATTTACCTGTTATGTACTTCTAAAGAGTATAACGTAAAAAACACTATGTGGGCATAACTAGCCATTGGTTCCTGAGGGGCTTCTGTTAGGCCCTAAAGATGACTATCATGGACAGAACTATTTCTTTTATGTGTGTTCAAAATAACAGACACGCTCACTAAAATGTCTGAATATGGCTTTTGTGATTCCCTTGAGGTTGGATATCAAGTTATGGTAAACAATACTGCTGATAACACTCAGAGGGATAAAGGTAAATTGGTAATGTATTTGTGGAATAAGCTTAGAGCAATGTATTTGTGAAATACCTTTGGAGCATTCATTCAATATATTTTAAAGTTAAAAATAAAAAAGAAGCATTTCAGAAGGGAAGATGTTATATATTGAGCAATGGTGCAATGATAATAAAAGTAAAAGAAACTGATTCAGTTCTTGGCACAGAACCCATGATGTAACCAGGGCCTAGAATGGAAAGAGAACAGAATAAAAAAAGAAGATTACAAAATTTGATGTCAGTTTCAACAGATTTGTAGGTGTTGTGTGAAGTACACATAGATTGATGATGTTAGCAATGTACAAACAGGTGGAACTGATGCACCAATTTATCCTGCACATAAAGACATCTTGTCATTGAAGAAAGATAAGTCAGAGTGATTAGCACTCCCCTCTAAGGGGAAAAGTGAATATAAATTGCGTAAGACTTTAAAAAGCTTAGAGGAATATAAAAGTAGTGGGGCAGAAGCTGTGGACGATATGTAGGATGGCCTAATAACTAATGATGATGTTTATCTGGAATATATACTTCCAGCATTCTCTTCTTCTTGAGCTACAGATCAAGATGAAAGTGAGAGAGCTGATGACAAATGCATAAAATTAGATGAATGGCAAAGGCTCAAATGTCCACCGCTGAAAAGGAGTAGTGTGTCTATTAATAAAGTGTTTGGGAAATCAGTTGAAAAGTCTGACTCTGGAAAATAAAAAGATGTCAGAAAATACACAATGATCCTTTCAGTCATCATCAGCATCCTCACCACTTACAAGTCCAACCCCCACTGAGCCACACACTTGTGTTGAGTAACCAGCACAACAACAACACAGGTCATCAACATCCATAACCCAGCTATGATAAGTGTCTCTACTGCTGTTGGAAGTACAGCACCTTTGATACCCAGTAGTAAAATTGTAGCAACATCTTGCCACAGTAGCAGTAATTGTTGCCCCTCAGAAATCCCTTAATCTATGAAATCTACAGTCTGGAGAACATAGTACATGTGTTGTTGATGTGTCAGAGAGTGTGCCAAGATTTCCTTAATTTAAAATAGGACCTATGGATCCTGCTGCACGTGTATGACTCTGTTTGTTGTTGGAGAAGACAAGAGTCATACATTACCCACACATATCACCACCCCCACCCCTACCACTTCCACAAGTCAGGTTGTGAAAGCAATAAAGTTACACAGTCCTTTGTACCTCTATGAGAATAGGTGATATGGTGCATGTGTCCTGCTTTGCCCATGTCCTACATTTTGTTGTGACTATCAGAATCTGAATCCCTCAGAGAGATTTTGGAAAGCTTTAAAGGGATATTAATACATCATTTAAAAAATATTCATCTTGTAGGTATTAAAAACTTAAACTAAATGTCCAAAGTCCTATCTCTTAAACCTTTATGGTTTGAGAGATATTTACTGTCAAAGTTCCCCTTCCTTCTCCTTTCCCTGATGTCAGCTCTAGGAGAATCTGGTCCTAGGACCAGCCTGCGGCTCTGCAGCAGAGCCAAGATTGCGTTAAATCCTTCACCGGAAGGGTCTTCTAAGTTGCTTTCAAACCAAGCACACCTTGTAGACCGTTCCAGTGAAGGGTTTCTTCCTTTGACTCTGCTGAAGAGCCTCCACCGGTCCCAGAACAGGATTCCCCTGCAGTCAGCTAGAGCGCTGACGTCAGGGAAAGGGGAGGGAGCAGGGAACTTTGACAATGAATATCTCTCAAACCATAAAGGTTTGAGAGATGGGACTTTGGGCATTTAGTTTAAGTTTTTAATAGCTACAAGAGGAAGATATTTTAAATTATGTATTACTATCCCTTTAATGAAAGTGTATTGCCATTTACTACAATAGAATATTGTTACAAGTAATGTAACAGTATAGATTGAGAGGACATGAGATTATTATTACACAGAAAAGAGATACATAAATGTATCATCTAAATTAGGATAATTAATAAAAAAGAAACAGTATAGATAGCATTATTCTCATTTTCTCTCTAACAGAAAACAATAGGGGCAGAAGTACTAAGTAGACCTGGAGCGATTCAGGGGCAAACAAAATTCACCGTAGGAGACATTGGTTTGCAAAACATGGTGGAGACCTTACTAGCATTCAGAGAGGACTTAAAGCCCCATTCAAATCAAAGAAAATTTGTGAAAATCACTTCTGTCCCCAGAGCTGCAGTTGGTTTGCTTCAGAATTACTAAAGTTCTTATAACTACATCAGTTATCATCAACATCAATAAAACACATCACAGTTGCTAATCCCAATATAAGTACAAATCAAAGTTACACAACATGATGTAGTTACACAGACTCTAAAGTCTATTTACCAACAATAGACCCAGATGAATGTCTGTAGGGATGGAAACCTCTCAGCTCTGGCCTCTTTCCAGGAGATCCACCTTGAATCCTATTTCCAGTACTACTGCTCTGATTGAGATTTATGTATCTTGTTAGTCAAGTTTTGGGTGGGATTTATTTTTGTGACAACTGATCACATGGGGGAAAGGGATGGGTCCTATCCATCACATATTTGCTATTTCATACATTTGTAAATTAACAATCACGTCAATTTTGTTTTGTGGCATCTAATTATTTTAGAAAGATCATTTTCTTTCAAAATTGTTTAAAAGTTTACAAAATGTGTCTCTTGTTACATGTGTTAAATGTACAAATGGTATCAATATCTATGTATTTCTAGTAACATCATCCATCTCATTAACGGGGAAGCAAGTTCAGACTTTTTAGTGGGATGGGCCCCACCTTTCCTTTTGTCTTCACATATTTGCTATTTCTTACGCATGTAAATGAGCAGACACCTGAGGTTCATGTTTTCACATCCCTGATTAAGGAAGGTGATCTTATTAAAATACACAGTCTTTGGTGATTTCTGTATGTTTTTGTTCATGGTGTTCATCTGTCTGTTTGTCTGTCTGTCTAGCTATCCTTCTGTATGTACGTATAATACATTTGTATTATTTTATAATTAAGTTAGAATTAAGTTTCAGTTATTTGCCTTTCATTTTACCCATATGTTTTGAGTGTAGCAGTGAAACTGACTGACATTTTGGATTCTATGTCTGAGTGACAGTCCCGTCAACCCTGCAAGTTTTATACAAATTGGTTCCATGGTTTCCCAGTTCTAAGCTGTTTAAAACACATTTTCTTCCCATTTGGTTCTATGAGAAACGTTAGTCCGATCTATAGCCCAAAGGAGCTTTCGGATTGCCACAAAAATTGGGAGGGAAAAGGGCCCTGATGAGTGCTGCATGCTTTATTACTACTGATAAATTAGATCAGTAGAACCAGAGATAATGACATATACAGTTAAAAAGCAACATAATTGGTTCACATTCTCAGAAGAGAGAAAGAAGCATCATAGTGAAATATACACTGCATTTTCTATACATACTGATATATCACCGGCCTTTGCTCATTAAACCCACTTTCATGATTTGTTAACCCTATATTGATAAGATGCCTTCAAATTGTTAACTCTTAGTCTTTTCTTATGATTTTTAACAATCTTTGTATAAAGCTATGGGAATTCAATTGCAACAAACTATCACTAAAGCCACAATTAAGCTCTCATTAAATCATAGAAAACATTGGAAAATACAAGTTAAGTTTTTCCAACTTAGTTACACACCTCCATGTGGTTTGCTGATAACATCACACATCACAAGAGATAACATCACAAATGACAGCATCAATGACACTGTGTGTGACAGTGTGTGTTAGATGGGGAACTCCATCTTTTTAGTGTGTTTCCGTGCTACTAGTTGAGCATTACTTTGAGTGTGTGTAGGGGCACTGTTGTTGTATTGGGTAAAGAGGTGTAATTTTGAAGTAGCAGTGAATGAGTACTTTGATATAATGTTTATTGGTTTCAGAGCAATACCACTGCTGAATACAAAGCTGAAGTCTTGTTCTGATTTTGGGAATGTCATCAATAATGTAATTTGCAATGTCGTTAATGATTTCCGCTGCAAAGCACATGGAACATAATATTAAAAGAGCAGTTAACTTTTTTTATGAAAAACTATATATTGTAGGATGTTTTCTGTTGAGTAAAATACGGGTACTGTCACTGCTGAGAGATGTATATTTCCAGAGTTATTACTGTTTAAACCTAATTTTTTTACATTAGCAGTGGTCAAATTTCAATTCTGTTACATTTTAATGGAGAGTAAAGTCAGTGTCTTACAGTTCTCCATAGAATGTGAAAAACTGCGTCACTTCCAGTCAATAAGAAATTACAGGAAGTAAACACACAGTAAATTCACTTCCTGATTATTTAACTGTTATGTCATTTGAATAAAACAACTGGCAGCTGTGGGAGTGACCTTCTTTTACTCAACAGGAAAAGCTTTATAACATATAGGTTTTCATAAACAAGAACTTAACCTGTATTTCCTGACTTTTCTGCATTTGACTAGAATGTAACTGTGATTTTAACAAAGGGTTTTTTACCAGTGAGTTTACATACATATATGAATATAAAATAAATATTTTAATTACCTTCATATCCTGTGTGTGTCAAAAACATACTACTCCATCTTACACTATCTCTCTCTTTCTTAAATCAATTGTTTTGATAGGTTCCCAAAATTATTATGTAATTAGTACTGAATATCATGTCCATGGAGGCAGACATGATTCTTTGTCTCAGGACTCAAGGATCTCAGACTCTTCTTGTCTGAGGCTTAATAGAAACACTTTGGTGGGAGGAGTTTGGGGTCTTGGATACTTGCAACAAAGAATTTTGCCTGTCTCTGTCGACAAAATATCTTATAATCATTCAATTTAAACTTTGGGAATTCAGTCTATATAGACTTGATTCATAGTGGACATTAAGATTGTATGACAAGATGGAAATACATAGGGGTTACCATTAGGAAATATTAGAGCTTCTTTAATTTCCTGGGATATTTCATAACTGGTGGACCAGGTCAGTTTTCACATTTTTGCCTTTGATATAATTCCCATCATCCTCTGCAAATCACTGCCTGACTGAGGACGATGGGAGTTGTAGTCTAGCAATAACTGTGGACTCACTGCTTACCTTCCAGTTCCCAGTACATCTTCTCCATCCATAGAACAAACATTTTTATAAAGAATAAGCTAAAATAAAATGTTATGTGTCATATTCAATAAGAAAAGAGAAGCAATTATGGAGCAAGGAAACTGCACCATAGTAGGGACAAAAATATCTGCAAATTCCCTATGATATAAATGTTTTCTATAACCCCATGAATGCTAGAGAGGTCTCTGATGAATTGAATAAAAACATTATAGACCTTCCCATGATTCAAGTGGTTAAAAGCCCAATTAAGTCATAGGGTATTTGCATTTGTCTCCTATTTTGAAGTTGGTATGTTCCAGAATTGTCTCCTCTTATTGAATCTGATCCTATGTCACCACCTCAGTAGAACATGAATCCAGATCACTTCCCTCCAGGGACAGGGGAGAGGATCAGTCTTCATATCCAGATGTAAATAAGTATAAAACTAAATAGAATATTTTGATAGTCAATCACCCATTCCAATTCACCATCCAAAAACAGTAGAAATCTGCCAGAATCTAGATGATTTAAAGGGATAGTAATGTTTCATAATAAAAGCAGCTCTAATTAATCATCATAGTATTTGGACTTCGGAGAGTGTTATTTCAATTCTGTCAGAGTTCTAGTTCCAGAGTAATTCTATGACAAAGTGTCCCCCTCCCTACCCTTTTACTGATGTAACACTGTTCAGCTAGATCAGAAGGGAGGTGCCCAGGTAGACTGCAGAGAGGGACAATCTTCAATTAAGATAAGGGAAAAACCTGAAAAGCTTGTCAAGGGGGGCAGGGCTTTCATTGTTCTCATAGGAATAAGAGTGTCCCCTTCTGTTATCTGTCTGGTCTATGGACTGCATTCCACATCTGAGAAGAGATGGCTTACACTAGGTAAAAGGGGCAGGAGGGGGAAACTTTGCTTGTGAATATCTCATAAATCATAAAGGTTTGAGAGATAAGACTTATATCATTCTTCATGTTTTTTTAATGCCTACAAAATAAAATAAAGTTAAAACGAAGTATTACTATCCCTTTAAGAGAAACTGGCATTTGTCAAATTCCTTTGTCCATAGAATCAGCATACAAACATGTCAAGATGCCCGACTCAAACAAATACCATTCCCACAATAAGTTGCTACATTGTAACGGCTTTACAAAGCAATGTGCCAAATAGCCTATATCCATAAGTACGACAATGTATCTCAAAACCCAAAAAATCACTACCTCAGATCCTCTTTCAAAGCAAAGTGCATAACACTTAACCTTCATATACCTTACAGAATTAGACGGTATTCATAAACGAGCATCTCTATAGAAGTTCTGACATAACAGGAGGGATCATATCTCCATTATATAGAGTATACTAAATCTATGTTCCATACATATATTTCCAACACCTTACACATAGTGATTTTATTGACCATAGAGAATCACTGACATATACAGATCTAAGTCCATGTATTCACTTCTTCCTTCATACGTATTTAAACATGATATCATACTTTATTCTCCAACTAGAGAATAACAATACAACATACAGATTTCATATCCCCTGTTTCTCTCTAGATTATTATGAAGGTATAGCACAAGTTACATATTCAGCCATTAATTCTTCAAAAATTCTCCATCTTATCCAAAACAAGTTCCAAATAGATAACAATAATAACTGAATAGAGACCCATACTGATCTCCAAAACAGAGCTTAGATACATCAGAAACAACACCATATTCATTCATCACAGAAAAGAAGCTAATGCAATATTTTGATTCAGTCCATTTGGACTAAAAGTAACAAGTATAAAAATCCAAAAAGCTTCTCTTCTGTTTAGAACCACATCATAGTCTCCCTTTCTGAAATCCTCCACTACAGATTCGATAGCATATCCCTTAAGTAATCGTTCATTAGAATTATGAAATTCTGTAATGTGGTGTGAAACAGAGTTAATTTCAAGTCTAATATGGATGTTCCTTTTGTGGCCAGCTGGCCTCTGTGAGTTCCATATTTTAGTTATTTGTGGTGGGCATTCACAAATGCCCCTGGCCTTTCGATCTAGTGCCCAAAGTAACTGGCCCAAACTTTTTTCATCAGCATTTCCCTGGCATTTAAAAGTGCCCATAGTAAGGGCCCATTGTCCATTATAGATTTGTATTATGTATGTATGTATATAGGTAGCAAATGTTATTATACCTTTTCTCGCAATTCTACAAATTGTGCAATTTGCAGAATAGAAAGAATCTCAGAAAACCAATAATACTCTACCATGAATCTGTATGGAAGCATGCTGTATGCCAATGCTCACACAATTATATTGTTTGCACAGATATAAGTTCATACGATGAAGATGATGGCTTATACATGGGGCTAAGCAAGAGCCATTGAGTCATTGGTGATCAGTCAGTGGCAGCCCCTCCATTAAATTAAATTAGTCTCTACTTCACACTTGCAGGAAAGGGGAAAGTGGTTTGTTTTACTTCCTTACATGTTGTAAACATTTAATAATGTAAGTGCACTACAAATATGAGTAGAAAAATGACATGTAGCTGAAAGAATGATTGTGTACTGGTTGATGTACTTTTCTAATGCTTTGAGTGCACATCCCTATGGCATTCAAAGTGTTAAGGGAGTGATGCTATTTATGGTTCTGAGAGGATCCTCTCCTCTCCCACTGAACAAGAAGTCAAAGAAGATGTTCTCAGATATCATGGTTTGTATGCTGCTGGTGATGTGTAAGGGAGCCATACAAGGGGGAGGTTGTTGAACTCCTGACGATGTGTAAGGGATTTACACATCACCAGGAGATCAACATCCCTCCCCCTTGCATCCCTAATTCTTAGTGCATATGGTGAAGTATATCTACATTGCCATGGTGATGTGCTTCCCAAACATCTCCAGACACACATCGCTACAACATCGAACTTTAGAGCATTTCCCCCAATAAGTCTGGATGAATGATTAATGGAGAGAAACTATAGAGATAAGATATGTTTTTATATGCAACTAATATATTTTAAAAAAGTTGGTCACAGAAGATAGAATTGTGCCAGCAGTACTGGTGTTTGTTGAGGAAATCATTGCATGATGTAGTTTGGCTGTATGTGCAGAGAATCATAAGACTCCAGCAAGATGCACAAAATGGACATTCCTAAAGCGACACTATATCATGACATTGCTTGAAATATGATTTGACAAATGTTGATATGTAAATTATTTATCTTACAACACAAAGTATATGATTAAAAACTGTGATATTTTTATTACATGTTCCTTTAATAAAACTGGAGTGACTGAAACACTTCCCACATTCAGAAAATGCTACCGATTTCTCTCCAGTATGAGTTCTCAGTTCCTAATCAACTATGGGCCTTATGGTGATGGCTAAAGAGGTGCAGGTTTGGTGCAAACCATCTGCATCATAAGGAGAAATAAAATAACCCATTGATTTAAATGGAGATTTTAACCAATGGAATGCTAGAGGTCTCAACTGTTTAATTAATTTGGACATGTTGATTAAAGCCCAGATTAAAGAAGCCCCATTTAAAGCTATGGACAGTTTATGCATTTTAATTGTCCCCTGAAGGGTGACTGAAACAATCCAAACCTACATATATTTTGCTTCCTGTATATGGTCCTATACAATGTACACATGGCTTCTTGTCTATGCTTTTCCTTGCATTTTCAGCAAAATTCATGAAAAAGACATGTCTCACATTTATAGCATATAGATCAGGGGTGTCCAACCTGAGGCTCTCCAGCTGTTGCGGACTACAACTCCCATCATCCAGTGACAACCATTGGTATTGGAGTTCACAACAGCTGGAGGGCCTGAGGTGTGACACACCTGGTATAGATTGCTTCTATCACATTAGTCTTATGATGTTTAACAGGTTGGTGCTATGATTAAAACATATTTCCTAGTCAGAGTATAAAAAGGCTTTTTCTTCCGTGGAAGTTCTCTGATCAGTAAAAAGATCTGTCTTGGACCTGAAAAATTGTCCACTTTCTGAACATGCAAGTGGTTTCTTACCAATATAAGTTCTTTGATGAGTAACAAGAGTTATGCTGTGGTTGAAACATTTCCCACATTCAGAACATGAATACAGCTTCTCCCCTGTGCAAATTCTCCGATGTGTAGCAAGAGTTGAGCATTAGCTAAAACATTTCCCACATTCAGAACATGAATATGGATTGTCTACAGTATGAGTTCTCTGATGAATAACAAGATTTGTGCTTATGCTGAGGCATTTCCTACATTCAGAACATTAAAATGGGTTCTCTCCAGTGTGACTTCTCTGATGAGTAGCAAGATTTGTCCTTTTCTTAAAACATTTCCCACATTCAGAACACGAATATGGTTTCTCTCCAGTGTGTGTTCTCTGATGAGTAACAAGATTTGTGCTTGTGGTGAAGCATTTCCCACATTCAGAACATGAATATGGTTTCTCTCCTGTGTGAGTTCTCTGATGAATAGCAAGATTTGTCCTTTTGTTGAAACATTTCCCACATTCAGAACATGAATATGGTTTCTCTCCAGTGTGAGTTCTCTGATGTGTAGCAAGGGTTGTGCTGTGGCAAAAACATTTCCCACATTCAGAACATGAATATGGCTTCTCCCCTGTGTGAATTCTTTGATGTATAGCAAGAGTTTTGCTGTGGCGAAAACATTTCCCACATTCAGAACACGAATATGGTTTCTCTCCAGTGTGTGTTCTCTGATGAGTAATAAGATTTTTTCTGTCTGTAAAGCCTTTCCCACATTCAGAACATTCCAACAGTCTGTATCCTGTGTGAGTTCTCTGATGATTAACAAGATTTGTGCTGCGGCTGAAGCATTTCTCACATTCAGAACATGAATATGGTTTCTCTCCAGTGTGAGTTCTCTGATGTCTAGCAAGACTTGTGCTGAGACTGAAACTTTTCTCACATTCAGAACATGAATAAGGTTTCAAACCAGTGTGAGTTCTCTGATGTCTAGCAAGATGTGTTCTGCTGCTGAAGCATTTTTCACATTCAGAACATAAATATGGTTTCTCTCCAGTGTGAGTTATCTGATGTCTAGCAAGATGTGTGCTGCAGCTGAAGCATTTCCCACATTCAGAACATGAATATGGTTTCTCTCCAGTGTGAGTTCTCTGATGTCTTGCAAGACCTGTGCTGAGACTAAAACTTTTCTCACATTTAGAACATGAATATGGTTTCTCCCAGTGTGTGCTGATTTTACATACAGATGGTTCCTCTGGTGTGTTTCTTTCACATAGTGTTTGATTTCTCTTATTTGGTTGCATGGTTATTTTTAACAATACTTTATGTTTAAGCAGTCTGGAGAGTGTATAGGCGTATGCTCATAGAAAGATCTATTGGAAAGAAAGAAAGAAACTCTTATTAAATTATTCTCCATGACAACATTTGTAGATTATCAAATTGCATACATTTAATCAAGTGTTGTCCTTGTTTTATTTACCTGTTATGTATAACATAAAAAACACTATGAGGGCATAAGTAGCCCTTGGTTCGTGTGGGGCTTGTGTTAGGCCCAAAAGATGACTATCATGAATAGAACTTCAAAACAGACACGTTCACTACAATGTCTGAATATGGCTTTTGTGATACCCTTGAGGTTGAATATCACGTTATGGTAAAAAATACTGCTGATAACACTCAGTGTGATAATGGTAAATTGGTAATGTTTTTGTGGAATAATCTTTGAGCAATGTATTTGTGGAATACTATCAGAGCATTCATTCAATATATTTTAAAGTTAAAGATAAAAAATAAGCATTTCAGAAGGGAAGATGTTATATATTGAGCAATGGTGCAATGAGAATAAAAGTAAAAGAAGCTGATACAGTTCTTGGCACAAAACCCATGATGTAACCAGGGCCTAGAATGAAATAAGAATATAATAAAGAAAATTACAAAATTTGATGTCAGTTTCAATAGATTTGTACTTGATTGTGTGGAGTACATGTAGATTGGTGATGTTAGCAATGTACAAACAGGTGGAACTGATGCACCAATTTATCCTGCACATAAAGACATCTTGGTATTGAAGAAAGATAAGTCAGAGTGATTAACAAGGGGTTATATAAACTAGGACAAATGACTGGATCTAAACGAGATGTTCCTATTTAGAGACAAGTTGTATAGTATTTATATTGTATTTTGGATTCCTAAGACCCTAGAGATATGAATATATCACTGTTTCATTTGTTACTTTTCCAAAGAAAATCATATACATTCAGGTTTGGTAGGATACAAAGGATGACAAGTTTTAGAACGAACACTACATTAAGTGAAATGTTGCCAAATTAGTCATATAAACTGCTATTTATAAAGGATTATCTAGATTTTGGATGATTCCTACCAGGTTGTACTGTATTTCTTTTTGGGTTTATCAGTCACATTTCAACCACTTTAATAATTAACACCTTGAATGTAAAAGAAGTTATGTATTCAATACTACCCTGGCACTTACTGAGCTATGTGATCTGTATCTCATTAGGACCTAAGAATGTGTCTGTCTCCTTGCTTATGAATGTTTTGTCCACTTCTGTGATACAGGACCTTATTCATGTAGCTAAACAGGTGCAAATCTGGAGCAAACCAATAGCACTGTAGGGGATAAATAAAAACTGCCTGAAAGCAATAAAGTTACACAGTTCTTCTGCCATGTACTGCCAACCCACACTTACTGAGTTTTTTGCAATGTCAAATGTGTCACAAAACAATCCCAAAGTGGGCCTGTAGAATTGCATAATGTTGTCAAGACGTTGGCAGTAGACATGCTGCCTAATTCTTTTCTAGAATACCTTAGTTTTAAAGAACTAATGTCAAGTGTTGCAACCAGCTGGCATATATCAAGCCGCAGTTATTTTTCAAGGATGGCAGGGCCAAAATTGCACAAGCAGCATGTTAGTCTGGTGGACAAATAGCACAAGAATAGCTTGCAACATCAGATCAGAGTCCTTAATCTTGCCTCGGGTTCTGACAGAAGTATTAAAGAACAGCAGTAGTGTTGCCCGCACTTTGTCCATGCAGAATTTTGAGACAATTCCACAAAGCCATAGATTTTTAAATAAAGTGGAGGAGTTGGTAGGGGAATGGCTTGAACATCACTCTTTGAAAGTTGTTTTATGTTTGTCGATAATGGCTCCAGAATAATACCTGGCTTGAGAATCAGCAAACTATAATAAGGGGCCCCCATGCCCAAACGTCATTAAGCTATACCCCCAATTAAGCTCTTCACCAATCTAATTTCCTACCCATAACAATCCTATATAATAATTTGCTAGGATGTTTGTCACGATGCAGTCATGCTCAGTAGAGACTGCCCGAGTTCAGACAGTCTCTACTGTGCATGATTGCATCGTGTGAGTGAGGCCACGAGAGACTGCATTGCATGGAGCAATGAGAGCAGCTTAACCCTTTGAGTGCCAGAGGTGTATGCAATGCATTGCAAAGCAATGAGTTGCGTACTCCTCTGGCACGCAAAGGTTTAACATTACCCAGACCTTGGCCCATATAAACGGGCTTTTACACTAGTGAATTAATAGAGCAGTGTGTAAGACAAGACAGGTGCAGTCATTTGCAACACATAAGGAGATAAAAAACAGAAGCATATGAACACGAACATGGTCATATAGGCTTAACCACTTTTGTGCCAGAGGGGCAAACAGTGCACTGGTATCACGGTCCCCGTGTTTTGCTGTCAATCTTGGCTGTAATACCTATGCATTGGAGGAGGCTGATTGGCCCGCCCAGGATGTTCCTTTATATGCTGGAGTTTGGGCACTTGTCAGTTGCCCTTTCGTGGTGTTTCTGTTCCTGCGCTTCGTTGCTAGTTTCTGTATCTCCTGTGTACCAACCCAGCTTGCCTGACTACTCTGCTGATCCTGCTCCGTGATCTGACCCGGTTCTGGCTGACGACCCTGCTCCGTGATCTGACCCGGTTCTGGCTGATGACCCTGCTCCGTGATCTGACCCGATTCTGGCTGACGACCCTGTTCCATGATCTGACCCGGTTCTGGCTGATGACCCTGCTCCGTGATCTGACCCGATTATGGCTTGCGACCCTGCTCCGTGATTGACCTGCTTCTGCGTTCGTGGAGTCCGTTGCTGTGGTTCCTGTTCCGGTGTTCCAGTACTCTACAGTCGCTCCGGCGACATTCTGAACTATATAAGTGACTCACTGTTCCTCTCACTAGCGTTAAGCTGTAGCCTTAGGTTGCTTTGCCTTATGCTGATTGCTGGTGCTTCCTCTCATACCGAACCACTTAACCCGTGCAGTGCCTGTGGTCTCCGTTGTGTGCCTCCTGTATATATCGCCAAGCATATGGTTACCTGTTGAGCCGTTTATCTGTGTACCTCTCTTATTATCACAAGCTCCCTCTGAGCACTGTCATCCAGTGTTCGGTGTCGGTAGTCTGCTCGCTCCTTCCGTAGCGATGCCGGAGGGGTGTTCTGGCTCCGCCCTACACACGTTAGAGGGTACGCTTTCCTCACACTTCCAGTGCGCCGGCTCGTTACAGCTTGTGCAGTAACCATCAGTATTGGCACCCAAGGGGTGTCAGGGCACTATCCTGTTGGCACTCGCAGGGTTATTACGATTTCCAGTTAAGGGCGTTTCAGGTTCTGGTCACTCCAGCACTGGCAGTAGCATTCCCAACTAGCCCACGGAGGTGGTATTGGCTCAGCTTTTGTCATAAGGGCGCATTACTATTCAAACGTGAGAGTGAATTCAGTGCAGACATTTTTCAACTTCATTTACTAGAGACTGTGTTCCTGAGACTGTTATATATCCTGGGCGTTGGCCAATCCAGATTCAATCTCACATTGTGCACCTATTAAGCCTTAGGGGTTATTCCCCATTTTCTACCTTACTCTCCTTCATACCATTGTGCGCATTCACTTGTCAGTATTGCTATTACTGTTATTCCTGTGCTGGCCCTTAGGGGCACTATTTTACAATCCTGTTCAATAAAACTGTGTTTTTACTGCATAACCTGGTCTGTGTGTCAGAAAACCGTAACAGTACGAAAGGGCCTTGACCTCAGATGGGAAAAGTGACAGTAATACACAGAACCTCCACTGGAGGATGGACGTTCACGAGCAACGCCTAGACCAGTTGGCATTGGCCATGCAAGCTTTGCTTGAACGTACGGTACACCTTGATAAACCGAATCCGGTGGTCCCCCCAGTTATGACACCGGATAATACTACTGGGCAATTATTGGCTCCCTCCAGAAGTTTTACGGCGGCGGTGCCGTTACCGCTAAGATATGACGTCGAATCCACACTGTGTAGAGGTTTCCTTAACCAACTAGAGATATTCCTAGAACTCACACCTCATGATTTTCCAAATGACTGTAGCAAGGTGGGGTTCATGATATCTCTGTTAACTGGCAAAGCCTTGGCATGAGCTAATCCATATGGGAGCAGGCTAAACCCTGTACGCTGAGCTTTAACGAATTTGTCAGACAGTTTCGCAGAGTATTTGAGATACCAGGGCAAGCCATTTCTGCGACAAAAAAATTGACGGTATTACAGATGGGCGATCGCACTGTGGCGGAGTATGCAATAGAATTTCGGATTCTAGCGGCAGAGGTGGCCTGGAATAATGAGGCACTCCTGGCAGCCTTTGCACAGGGCCTATCCGACTCCATTAAAGATGAAGTCGCTGCCAGGGAGGTACCTACTGATTTAGATGAGTACATTGATTATATGATACTCATTGACACCCGCATGCGCGAGAGGCGCTTGGCTAAAAGGGCTAGTTCCAAAACCCATGGGCACGACAGGCCTTTTGACCCACCCTCTCCTCCCATTTCTCCTGGGCAGGCACTTGAAACAGGGGAGCCTATGCAGATCGGCTTCACTACGTTATCTAAGCAGGAGAGGGCCTATCGCAAAAGACAAGGGTTATGCCTTTATTGTGGCCAAAAGGGGCATTTACTACGCACATGCCCGGTACGTCCGGGAAATGCACACACCTAGGGTACCTTGTGGGACAGGCCCTAGGTGGTGTACAATCGTCCCAAGATCCTGGTTCCAAGAAACCCACCATACCGGTGAGTTTTCTCCTAGGTGACCAAGCTGTGAAGGTACTAGCTCTGGTAGATTCTGGCGCAGCAGGCTATTTCATGGACCGGGCGTTTGCTGAAAGATACAATATTCCTCTGTCTAAAAGAGATATACCGCTAGCCATTGAGGCTATTGATGGCAGGCCTCTAGAACCAGCTCTTATCACCATGGAGACTACTCTCCTCACTATGTCTGTTGGGGTCCTCCACAAGGAGGAGGTATGTTTCCAGATTATTCATTCACCCCATCATGCAGTCATTCTGGGGTTCCCTTGGTTAATGATGCATAATCCCCAGTTTGACTGGCAAACGTGTGAAATTAGGTCATGGTCCGACTACTGCTCTGGTCACTGTCTATCTCACCCAATTAAGATTATGTGTACTCTCCTTCTGTGCCAGCTGAATACTGCAAGTTCAGTGACGTATTCAGTAAGGGTGAGGCTGGTACATTGCCGCAGCATCGGCTTTATGATTGCGCTGTTGATTTGCCCCCGGGAGTGGTGCCACCGAGGGGCAGGACTTACCCATTGTCCTGTGAAGAGAATAGGGCCATGGAGGAATACATCGAGGATGCCCTCAGACGAGGGATTATTCGTAAATCATCCTTTCCGGCAGGTGCAGGCTTCTTTTTTGTGAAAAAGAAGAGTGGCGAATTACGACCATGTATTGACTACCGTGGACTCAATAAGTTGATGTCCAAAAACGCCTACCCCATTCAGCTCATCACAGAGTTATTTGACAGGTTGAAAGGCTCCTCTATCTTCACGAAACTCGATCTACGTGCCGCCTACAACCTAATAAGAATCAGGGCCGGTGATGAGTGGAAGACGGCATTCAATACTAGGTCAGGCCACTACGAATATCTGGTTATGCCATTTGGGTTATGCAATGCACCTGCCTTATTTCAGGAGTTCATTAATGACATCCTCCGTGACATGTTACAGTCCTGTGTGGTTGTGTACCTGGACGATATATTGATCCATTCCTAATTTAACCCAGCATATCCAGGATGTTTCAGAGGTACTGCTTCGATTACGCAAGAACAAATTGTTCTGCAAACTAGAGAAATGTGAATTTCATTGTTCCCAAGTACCCTTCTTGGGCTTTGTTATATCTAGTGATGGCATAGCTATGGACCAAGAGAAGTTGACTGCTGTCTTACAATGGCCACGACCCAAGGGGTTAAAAGCCATCCAAAGGTTTCTAGGCTTTGCCAACTATTACAGAAAATTTATTCAAAACTTCTCTACCATTACGAAACCTCTTTCTGACTTGACGCATAAGGGCGCAAATCCCTCTCAATGGTCTGAGGCAGCTGAGATGGCCTTTGAAACCCTCAAAAAGGCATTTGCTTCTGCCCCTATACTTTCCCACCCTAATCCCACCCTGCCTTTCACGTTAGAGGTCGATGCCTCCGAGGTTGGGGTAGGGGCAGTTCTCTCCCAACGCCCCAAGGAAGGGGGTAACCTGAGGCCGTGTCGGTTCTTTTCCAAAAAACTGTCTAGTGCCCAGAGCCATTACGAAATTGGTGATAGGGAGTTGTTGGCTATCATCTTGGCACTAAAAGAATGGCGACATCTCTTGGAAGGCACAAGAACCCCAGTGTTAATCCTCACGGACCACAAGAACTTGACTTTCCTATCCGAGGCTAAAAGGTTGTCATCTCGCCAGGCTCGATGGGCCTTATTTCTGTCCAGATTCAATTTCGTAGTCCCGTACTTGCCAGGGTCCAAGAATATTAAGGCAGACGCTCTGTCTAGACAATTCTGCACAGACATTGAGAGGAATGAAGCCCCGGTCCCCATAATTCAGCCAGATAGGATCCTGGCTACTATTCGTACCAGCATCACTTCGCCACTGGGAGAGCAAATCTTGGCGTCACAAGCTCGGGCACCTCCTGAAACCCCAGTTGGCAAGTGTTTTGTGGACGAGCTGTTCCGTACCCGGTTACTTGAGACCTACCACTCATCTAAGGCAGCTGGGCACATTGGCAGAGATCAGTTGGCATGGTCATTGTCTCGAACATTCTGGTGGCCCTCCCTGAAGGCTGACTGCGCCGCATTTACTGCTGCTTGCGCCACCTGTGCCCGTGCCAAAACTCCCAGACATCTTCCGGTGGGACTGCTCCAACCGGTGCCTAACGGTGATCGTCCCTGTTCCCATATTTCTATTGATTTCTTGGGAGAGCTGCCAAGTTCCAAGGGCTATACGTTTATCCTGATGGTGGTGGATAGGTTCTCTAAAATAGCTCATTTCGTGCCCCTCTCTGGCCTCCCTTCGGCCCAGGAATTGGCATTAATTTTTGCCAGAGAAGTATTCCGCTTGCACAGGGTTCCCAGAGTGATAGTGTCTGACCGGGGGAGTCAATTCGTGTCGAGATTCTGGAGGGCATTCTGTGGCCAGATGGGCATTCAATTATCCTTTTCCTCAGCCTACCATCCCCAGACCAACGGAGCCGCTGAGCGTGCCAGTCAGGGACTGGAGCAGTTCCTACGCTGCTTTGTGACTGATCATCATGATAACTGGGCCGACCTGTTGCAGTGGGCGGAGTTCGCCAGGAACTGTGCGGTTAATTCATGGTCTGGGAGTTCTCCGTTCCTTGTCAATTATGGGTTCAAGCCCTGTCTACTCCAAGACTCATTTCAGTCCCAACAGATTCCGGCTCTGGATGAGCACATGGAACAGCTCAGCTCCACATGGGCACAGGTGCAGAGGTCCCTCAGTCAGTCCTCCCTCAGACATCAGAGACATGCCAATCGCAGATGGCTGCCAGCGGTTTCCTTCCAGGTTGGGGATAGGGTATGGCTTTCCTCCAGAAATCTCAACCTGCAAGTACCCTTGAACAAACTGGCCCCCCGGTTCATTGGGCCATTTAAGATCATTCGCAAGATCAATCCTGTGGCATACGCATTGAAACTTCCTAATACTATGCGCATTCACAACGTGTTCCATGTGTCTTTATTAAAGCCCTTGGTTTGCAACCGCTATACTACCACTCCGTTGGTTCCTGGGCTAGTGGAAGTGCAGGGCCAAGAGGAATACGAAGTAAAGAGCATTATTGACTCCAGGAAATTTAGAGGCAAGTTGCAATATTTGGTCCACTGGAAAGGGTATGGGCCTGAGGAGCGCTCTTGGGTTGACCACAAGGACCTCCATGCTCCACGATTGTTGCGCAACTTTCACTCTAAATATCCTCAGAAACCAAGACCCCCCCCAGCAGGGGAGGGGGTCTTTGAGAGGGGGGTACTATCACGGTCCCCGTGTTTTGCTGTCAATCTTGGCTGTAATACCTATGCATTGGAGGAGGCTGATTGGCCCGCCCAGGATGTTCCTTTATATGCTGGAGTTTGGGCATTTGTCAGTTGCCCTTTCGTGGTGTTCCTGTTCCTGCGCTTCGTTGCTAGTTTCTGTATCTCCTGTGTACCAACCCGGCTTGCCTGACTACTCTGCTGATCCTTCTCCGTGATCTGACCCGGTTCTGGCTGACGACCCTGCTCCGTGATCTGACCCGGTTCTGGCTGACGACCCTGCTCCGTGATCTGACCCGATTCTGGCTGACGACCCTGTTCCGTGATCTGACCCGGTTCTGGCTGACGACCCTGCTCCGTGATCTGACCTGATTCTGGCTGGCGACCCTGCTCTGTGATTGACCTGCTTCTGTGTTCATGGAGTCCGTTGCTGTGGTTCCTGTTCCGGTGTTCCAGTACTCTACAGTCGCTCCGGCGACATTCTGAACTATATAAGTGACTCACTGTTCCTCTCACTAGCGTTAAGCTGTAGCCCGAGGTTGCTTTGCCTTATGCTGATTGCTGGTGCTTCCTCTCTTACCGAACCACTTAACCCGTGCAGTGCCTGTGGTCTCCGTTGTGTGCCTCCTGTATATATCGCCAAGCATATGGTTACCTGTTGAGCCGTTTATCTGTGTACCTCTCTTGTTATCACGAGCTCCCTCTGAGCACTGTCATCCGGTGTTCAGTGTCGGTAGTCTGCTCGCTCCTTCCGTAGCGACACTGGAGGGGTGTTCTGGCTCTGGCCTACACACGTTAGAGGGTACGCTTTCCTCCGCACTTCCAGTGCACCGGCTCGTTACAGCTTGTGCAGTAACCATCAGTATTGGCACCCAAGGGGTGTCAGGGCACTATCCTGTTGGCACTCGCAGGGTTATTACGATTTCCAGTTAAGGGCGTTTCAGGTTCTGGTCACTCCAGCACTGGCAGTAGCATTCCCAACTAGCCCACGGAGGTGGTATTGGCTCAGCTTTTGTCATAAGGGCGCATTACTATTCAAACGTGAGAGTGAATTCAGTGCAGACATTTTTCAACTTCATTTACTAGAGACTGTGTTCCTGAGACTGTTATATATCCTGGGCGTTGGCCAATCCAGATTCAATCTCACATTGTGCACCTATTAACCCTTAGGGGTTATTCCCCATTTTCTACCTTGCTCTCCTTCATACCATTGTGCGCATTCACTTGTCAGTATTGCTATTACTGTTATTCCTGTTCTGGCCCTTAGGGGCACTATTTTACAATCCTGTTCAATAAAACTGTGTTTTTACTGCATAACCTGGTCTGTGTGTCAGAAAACCGTAACAACTGGATAAAAGTGAGTTATTCGTCCCTCTGGCACTCAAAAGCTTTAATATTGCTGAGCTCCATGACAAAATGGATCAGCTTTCTGAGGTCTAAAACCCAGTCTTACACACATGCACTGAAGGAGCAGCAGCCATACTCCCTTCCCTATCTACCCTTTTACATTTCTATAAATGTATGGGCATCATATGTGCCAATATGTGTTAAATGGGGAACTCCATCTTTTAGTGTGTTTCCGTGCTACTAGTTGAGCATTACTTTGAGTGTGTGTAGGGACACTGTTTTTGTACTGGGTAAAGAGGTGTAGTTTGAAGTAGCAGTGAATGAGCACTTTGATGTGGTGTTTATTGGCTTCAGAGCAATACCACTACTGAATACAAAGCTGAAGTCTTGTTCTGATTTTGGGAAGTCATCAATAATGTAATTTGCAATGTCATGAATGATTTCAATTGCAACGTACATGGGACATAGAATTAAAGGAGCAGTAAACTTTTTTATGAAAAAGTATATATATTGTAGGATGTATCTGGTTGAGTAAAATATGGGTAATGCCACTGCTGAGAGATGCAGATTGACAGAGTTATTACAGTTTAAACCTGTGTTTTTTTACATTATCAGTGTCATCTACTGCTCAAATTCCAATTAGATATTCTGTTACATTTTAATGGAGAGTAAAGTCAGTGACTTAATGTGATGTCATTCTTAGACTTGCCTTCCTTTGCATTTCACATAATTGAATGCTTGTGGCTTCCTTTATAACTGCATTCACTTTTTTTTCCTTTTGTTTGTGAATATTTAATGCCCTCTTTCTGAAATGCTTCTTAATTTTTTTGAGATGCTCCAAATTGTTCCACAGGCATTTCAATGGTATACCTCCCATGTAAATTTTTTTTATCAATAAATTTTTAATGAGAATTGACCAACAAAATAACAATAATCCGGGAGTACAATCGAACAGAGAGAGGGCATACAATGAAGCAGTTTACCAATTCAAGTACAATGACAACAAATTGTGGTAAGTCATGATGTGAGATAATCATCATAGATTGTCGTGGAGATTCAGGTAACTTAGAAGAAAAGAGGCATGAGAAGAAAAAAATTCCTCTCTTTTGGATGGTCAAGTCTTTTATGACTGAGAAGGAAAGACAGGTAGAAATGAACGATAAAGGAGAGAAGAGTAGGATGAAGGGTAGGATGAAGGAACATTGAATGTGTGAAAAAAGAGCTAGGATAAAAGGAGTAACTGAAAAGAAAAGATTGAGAAGAAGGGGAGAGAAAAAAAGGGGGGAGGGGGAGAAGACAGATCTGAATTGACATACCCAAGTGGAATTAGAATGTGTGCACAGTATCTGACCACAAAGAATGCCAACGGGTCATCAAAGAGTCTAGTGTGGAAGTAACCTTGTGTGAGAGTCGCCAGGACATGCCAATAAATAGCAATTGTTCATCAACTTTATCGTACCAGGTCAAGAGGTCCGGTGGGGAGTAACTTCTCCAACAGAGGAATGAGTGCCTTCTCTGCATTTAGTAAAGCGAATAGAAAGTCTTTTAATCAGAATAGTAGGTGGAAGGTCTTTAAATAACAGGATCTGCCAATGATCTCTGGATAAAGAGATGTTCAATAATTTCTCAATGAGTGGGAGACAGGCTGACCAGAAGGATGATATTATGGGGCAATGCCACCAAATATGCGACAAAGAACCAACTTCTGACTTACACCTCCAACACTGATGTGAAAGTGCCCTATTAAAGGAGTGTAGTTTTACTGGCGTATAAAACCATCGGAAGAGAAGTTTGCAGTTGGTCTCTGCGAAGCGGTTGGAGATGGAAGATTTATGGGTGTTCTTCCAAATGCTATTCCAATCTGCTGTGGAAAGTGTAGATCCTAATTCTTTTTCCCACGCACGAGCATACGCTGATTTAGTCAGACTTTCGTGATCAGATAAAATTTTATTTACTTTGCCTAAGAATCCCCGGCGGGGAGCAAGAGATTGAGCTCGAAGTCTTTCGAAAGGTGTTAGAGGTCAGGAAATACCTGCTTTAAAGTAAGGCTGGGATAGAAAGTGCTTGATGCGGAGGAATCTCCACAGTTCGGCAGGGGGCAGTTTATGTTGGGACTGAAGCGGAGGAAAATCCTTCATGCCCGAGCTATCCCAAAAGTCCTTAAATTCTAACTCACGGATGGCAGACCAAATTGGAAATTGTCCAGATGGCAAGGAGTGAGGCGATGTCAGTGGTAGGAAAACCTTAGAGAAAAATGAGGGGTATATGATCAACTTCTGAGATTTATGTAGCATATACCAATTTGACAGAATGTTTTGAACAATGGGATTGGAGATTGAAGACATAAATTTAGAACGGCCCTCAGTAAGGAGCAAGTGGAGCTGATCTAATCTGGGAGAGTAACGTTCTAGTCCCAAACAAAGAATAGTTTCATCAGGGATTGTCAGCTGTAGAGTAGAGATAAAGGCATGTGGGTCGTCTCCATATCTCAAAGTATGTGTGTGGCCATCTCGAGTGACAAAGAGCGAAAGGGGAAATCCCCATTTATAGAGGAGGTTGTGGGAGGGTGCAAGTCTTTTCACCAGCGGAGAGTAAAGGTGGAAAAGTCTCCAAAGATAGAAATAGGTTGATTCTCAAAAGAAATGGGGGCCAGTGCCCGCGCCACCGTCAATATCACCTCTTTATCTTTAAAGCGTAGAAATTTAATGATAACATCTCTGGGTGCGTCTTTCGGAGCTGCTTTAGCTTTGGAGATCCAATGAGCGCGTTCAACCTCATATACAGTGGAGGGATCGCTCTTCAATAAAAATGCGAATAATTTCTGTAAAACTCCAGGTAGGGACACAGAATCCACTGACTCAGCAATACCCCTGATGCGAAGATTGTTGCTTCTGCTTCTGCACGGTATCTACTTGTGTCTTGCGCAAAGAGGAGATTCTGAGTTGTGTATGATCTTTAAATGCAGACCAAGATTCTCTGTTGTTTTCTAAAGCATCCACCCGGTTATGTAAAGAAGAGACCTCTTTCTTAACCTCCGCTAGTTCTTCCTTGTGGAAAAGTTTTAGGTCTGCGAGCAGATGTTGGATGTCTCCTTTCGTGGAAGGAGATTCCAAGTGTCCCCATGAAGTTTCTTAGTCTGAGTCGCTTTTGGAGTCATCCTCCAAGTGGATCATGGGGTCTGGTGCGGGAAGTGCTTCATCGCGGTCGGCCATCTTGGACAAAGTCAAATTTGTCTTGAAAAACGAGTGCATTTCTCTGTTCTTTTGGGATTTTTTGGAGATATGCATGTTCAGGACCTGATATAACAGGTAGTGAGGCTATAGTCAGGTAGGAGAGAGCCAGATAAAGCGTATATCTCTCCAATGGTGCCGGAGCTTTGAGTCTACGCGACCATCTCAGTTGGAAGTCAGGCCACGCCCCTCCTATGTGAATTTTTAAGCAGCATTTTTACCATAACAATCTTCAGCTTCAAAGGAATAACAAAATCTAAATTCAGGATTTTCAATTACCCTGTCTGTTTTTATGAGCACAAATTCAACAAATAGTTATTTCCATGGTGGCCACCATTCTGGCCTAACATAAACCCCCTATGACTTCAAATGATGCATTTTGACCACAGTGATATTATGATATGCTCTAAGTATATAACAGGTGAAAAATATTTGCACTTGATCAGATCCATTTACTCTACAAATCAGCATTAGTTCTTTACCAGATCCCTGAGGGAGAGGAGAGTTATTGTCATACTCCCTTTTACGTTGAGACATTAGTTGAAGCCTTCCATTAATAAGGACCACAGGTAAGTCAGCCAAGTGGCAGTGTGCTGTTGTACTGCACCGATATGAGTGCTGCCACTAGGAGGAATTATGGCAGCACTCTGCACACCACTTTGACACTGAAAGGATAAGACCTGTAAAATGCCATTGCCACATTGTACGATAACTGGCACAGAAAAAGTAACATATAATAGCTTCTAATTTCTGTTCTTAAGCAGATGATCAGTGGGCTGTCTGCCAAACAGCTGATTCATAAAAAAAAAGGACTAAGATGCCAATCTGGAGTTAGACCCCTTGGCTGTTAAAGTATATGAAACACATTGCAAAGCAACATGTTGGAGGCTGCTCTGGCATACAAGGGGTTATGCAGAAAACCCTCCAATGTAAATAAATTCCCCAGATGCACTAAGAATTGGTCACACATAATGACACACAAACACATACAATATAATAGTCTGGATAGTCTTCTAAAATGGATTCAAGCCAAGTGTATAATGTGTATCTTAAAGGTCCATGTGATGTGGCTGGCTGCCATAATAACAGCAGATACCAATCTGTTACCAGTGCTGCTGCAGAGATAAAAATCACTCCATCACATCACAACTGCCAGACCAGCCTCCAACATGTTGCTTTGCAATGCATTGCAGGTATCTAGTATCTAAGTGATGTAACTTTGGTGTGTCTTGCTAGTCCTCTGTTTACCTGAATAAGTTGTTTGGCAGATCGCCCACTGATCAGATGAGTCAGTAAGTACAGAAACAGCAGAGAAGTAGATGTTATATGTTACAGCTCCTCAGTTGGTTCTGTCACTAAAGTAATCAATGTTACAAATTGCTTTTAATGTTGGAGCACTCAGTGCCACAGGGGTGAGTAATGCATATCTGTATGGCACTGAAAGGGTTATGTAATGATGGTGAATTTGGTGCTGAAGTCTGAGCACATCCTCTCTGCTCCCCCACTTGCCCTCCCTAACACATCACCAGCATTACAACACCCCTACATGCCAATGTTTTACTTCTGTCCACCTCCCAGTGCATAGCAAATTCTTAGTATATTTTAGGATATTGTTACTAACAGAGCAACGTGATAGACAGAGAGAAAACAATAAGAGGCTGATGTACTAAGGAGACCTGGAACATTTCTAGGACAAACCAACTTCACCATAGGGGACATTAGTTTGCAAAGCGTCAATACCGCTCTATCATGTAAGAGGTTAAAAAGCCCCATTTAAATCAACAGGAGTTTGGGAAAATCCAATGTTCCTAATGGTGCAGATAGTTTCCTCCAGAATTGCTCCAGTTCCTCTTAGTACATCAGAGTCATTATCACCAATAAATCACATCTAATATAAATACACCACAGAACTCCCAGAGAGACAGAACATGATGAGGATACACAGAGGTCTATTTACCTACATCCAGGTGATGCTCTGTAAGGATGGAGATGTCTGTCCTCTTTCTAGAAGATCCTCCTTGATGTCTCTTTCCAGTGTCACTGCTCTTACTAACATTTATGTCTCTTTTTATACAAGTTTTGGGGTGGGGTTTCTTTTTAAATCAGATGGAGAAGAGGGAGGAGCCCAACCTGGTCTGTTGTACTTACATATTTGCTATTTATTACATGTGTAAATGAGCACACGCCTTTTATCCCTGATTAAGGGAGAAAATCTAATTACAATGCGAGGCCTTTGGTGTTTTTACTGTTCGGTGTTATTGTAAACTCCTGGACCTAGATTTCTCAGACGGAAACTCTATTAAATTTGAGACCTTTATAGGACTTTAGATGTGTTACCATTCAGAGGAATTGGCCCCACCTTTCCCTTTGTCCTCACATAATTGCTATTTCTTACACATGGAAATGAGTAAAACTCCTGAGGTTTATGTTTTCACATGCCTGATAATAGAAGTAAATTGAATTAAAATGCAAATCCTTTGGTACTGTCTGGATGTTTATGTTCCAAAAGGACGAATTCAAAAAGTGTTTATATACCTGCAAATCTGTACCCTGACTAAGTGCTTTTAACTTGGCTAAAAGTTGACCTATGATACCAAACATAGCATTGATGATTGCCAGTAATGGTGTACATAACCCCAATTGCAATATATAAAAATATATTTGGTATATAACAACTAATATATTGGTTTTTGACTTGGAATGAATAGATAAGTTGATATTCAAATAGTGCAATATACGTGATTGCTTTTATCACACACCATAGTAATAATACATGATAATGGTGTACAGATTTATAATGCACAACATAAAATAATAAAAGCAAACACATAATAACTAATGGATTGACTTTGATCTGAAGTGTATAAATAAGCCAAGAATTACATTTATAAAAAAATGAGAGGCAGCTTGTTAACTTGATAGCCAACTCTAACAGCGGGCCTATTGGTTGGTCTTGCACAAACATACTTATGTGATTGCTTAATAAAAAAGGTTGACATATGGTAAACGTGCCTTAATGATATTTAAGCCAAAACACACAAGTGTTTTGATATAAAATATTTGAGAATTGAGAATTATTTTACATATAGGGATTTAAATATACAAGGTCTATGGCTTGACATATTTTCTCACTTCCAAAATCCAGAGCTTTAATTAACCCTCTATGTTCCGAATATATTAAAAGAGCCACACGTATCTATATAAAATAATTTCTCCTGATTAAATACAACTGAGCAGGAGAGTTATAAATTTTGGAAGTGGCCGATAACAAGCTTGTTATATTAGTCTTCTTTTTAATACTTAGAAATTGATTGTGTAAAGACATATATTCATTCTAATTATAAAATATCTACTATATTTAATTCTGATCTATATAATCATATATATATATATATATATATATATATATATATATATATATATAAATAAATTGTATATTTGACAAACAACCTTAATAACTTGTACTTGAATGCTTCATAATACACATTTATGGTGTGATTTATAAGATAACTTAGGAGGTGACAAGTCGGTATGTGCCCCAGCAACACTTAGTCAGGATACAGATTTGCCGGTATATAAACACTTTTTGAATTCGTCCTTTTGTCTTTTATTTACTGGTTTTAATAAAAGTTACCTTTTAAACTCACCATTTTCCCTTAAACCCAATGATGTGTCGAGATTTAACCCATTAAGGTATAAGTGCTTGAGCAGCAGGGGTATCTGTTTTTTTTCCCTATCTACCCCTTTACATACAATATATTTAAATGATAGAAGTCCTATCATTAGGTTTACAAAAAAGGTACTGTGTTATTTTACTTATTTTGTCAATAAATGTTATTGTAGCAATGAAATTGGCTGACATTTTGTATTTCAGGTCTGAGTGACAGCAACTTCAAATCCTGCAAATTTCATACAAATTGGATGTGTAGTTTCCCAGTACAAAACTGATTCAATTATATTTTCCTATTTGGAGCTGTGATACACTTAGATCTACAGCCTAAAGTAGCTTATGGATTGAAACCAAAATTGGGAGGGAGAAGGGCCCTAATCAGTGCTGAATGATTTTTTTTTTTATTTTAAACATACTTTATTGGGAAAATGAATTTATGATACAATATATGAGAATCTGAAAGCAATTCAATGACAAACATTGTCATATGAAACAGAAAGAGATAAAATTACAATAATAAAGCATTTGAGAACCTTGACATTTTAGGTTATATCTGGAAGAGGTATACAGATAAAATGGTGACTAAGATAATTCTCAAAGGCCCATAGCCGTCAAGGTTGAATTAGGAGCATGGGAGATGGAACGCTGTGGGCATTCCGTATATGTCAAATATTGAGAATGCTACATTCACTATAAAAGGTTTGAGTTAGCTCAGGAAAGACATGAAGGAGAATGGGTGACCCTATGTGTGATAGAGATGTACAGATCTGAAGGGTAAGGAAGAAGAAGGAGAGATGAAAAAAAAATGGTGAGGAAGGGGGAAGGAAGGAATCCGACGACGGTGCATCCAGGACCCAAACCTAGATTTATAATAAAATCATATAAGAACGTAACCCCAGTAATTATTAGGGGGGAATCTGAATAATTTTTTTTAAGCTACTAAATTGGACCAGTAGAGCCAGAGATAATCACATTTATATTTTAAATAAAAACCTAATTGGTGCACATGCTCAATAGAGATAAAGAAGCACCATAGTGACACCTACAGTATATACACCACATTCTCTATACACACTGATATATCACTGGATATTGCTCATTAAGATCATTTTTGGGAAATTGCCCTTCCTTAAACTGATTTGGCAACATAGAATCATAGTCCTGTATCTAATATCCCTCTGACATAATGTGATGGTCATTTCCTAGACTTCCCATCCTTTGTATTTCACTTAATCTGAAGGCCTTTGGATTCATTTATAACAGTTAAAAGAAGAAACAATATTATCATATATTAATATATCTTTGTTCTAAGGAAGCATAAGCACAAAAGTAACCATATACAACTTGTTTATAAAGAAGAACATATTTTTTAGTTACATTTATTATTTCATTGTTTACATAACTGCTTCTCAGTATTACTTTTCTTTCCAATATCAAGATATATTTTTCTCATATGAAGATGCGGAAAGGGACAGAGGAGGGTGACAGAGTGACGCACCGGAGGAGGAGGGATGGGAGATTGGTGAGCAGGAGGAAGAGAGATGGGAGATTAGTGAGCAGGAGGAAGAGGGATGGCAAAGTGAAGACTTAGAGCGGCTCCACTGGTAGAGCGATCAGGGCTGAGTCACCTATATATATAATATGGTCACATAGGCATAGATACAAGAACTAGATGTATTATGTATGTATATAGATAGTGAATGTTATTGTACCTTTTTTCACAGTTCCCCACGTTGTGCAGTTTGCAGAATAGAAAACATCTCAGAAAACCAATAATATTCTACCATGAATCTGTATGGAAGCATGCGGTATGCCTATGCTGGCACCATTAGATTCTTTGCACAGATATAAACTCATACTGTGAAGATGATGGTTAATGCGTGGGGGGGGGATGCTGACTCTATTGAGCCTCCTGTGATCAGTCAGTGGCAGCCCCTCCTTTATATCTAGACTATTAGAGTTGAACAGCCCGTTACACGGGCCACAGTGCCATTGCCACCTGGTCGCGGGGCAGTCACACGCAGTAGAGACTGCCCGCGCCATGGCTGATACAGAGCTGGATGCTCCTTCAGAGCGCCCAGCTCTCTATCAGCCGCAGCGCGGGCAGCCTCTACTGCGCATGACTGCAGCACGCGCAGCAGTGTGTACTGCGCATGTCGCGGCGTTACACACAATTTAGCGAATTATTATATAGGATGGTCTTTTCTTCATATGCGCAGGAGAGGAGGAAGAGGTTTGTGTTACGTCCTTACATTTTTTAACCCTTTAGCTGCTAGAGGTATCTCCAGTGCATTGCTTCTCAACATGTTAGAGACACCTCTACCACCCAAGTGGTTAAATTCCATTTTCTAGAATATTGTGAGTGAACTACAAAGATGAATAAAAAAATGACAGAGATGAGACTAGGATTGTGTACTGGTTGGTGTACTTTTCTAACCCTTTGAGTGCCACAGGGGTGTGCAGTGCAAAGTGTTAAGGGAGTGATCCCATTCGTGGTTCTGAGAGGATCCTTTCCATTCCCCCATTGAACAAGTGCGGGAGCAGAGATGATTTTCTCAGGGTGTCTACTGATGGTGATGTGTAAGGCAGGGCATCCCTTTAACATCGCCAGCAGTATGATAACCCTTCATACTTATGACTGATTGAGGGCTGTTACTGCACAGGGACATTACATCATCATCAGCCTCAGGTAAGCTATGTTTGGACTGTGAACTCCGACAGCAGAGGCTGGTATTAGAGCTCAGTGCATGTAGTAAACAACCACATTAACATATAAACACACCCACATGAATACAACAAATGCTCACAAAACTGCATTTCCTATAGAAATGGCTCATTAACCTGCATTTCCATCTGGAAGTGAGCCATTGTCAATGTGTTCAGTGCAAATTTATATACCTGTTGAAGGTATGGAGGAATGGTGATGGATAGGATGGTGAAGACATGTTAGTGCCTACTGGTGATGTGTATTGGACACAGATCCTACACAACATCTCCCCATTCCCATAGGTCTCATCTTCAGCATTAGAAGAAGAAGAGACCTAGGACTCAAGTCAGTTACCTCGTTTAGTTTTACAAACTAACAACAGTAGTTTTAAGTCACAGTTTGGTATTCAGTTAACTGCGCTGTGACAAACTACCAAATGGCATAAATGGACAATGGTGCTAAATTTGCACCATTTGAAGCAATGAAGAAGCAGATGAGTTTGCTATTCCATTACATGCGGTGGCTAGTAACACACATTCAGGTCTGTCTGTTTTCTGCGTTAATTAGCTCCTAGCGAACCTGGGTGTTGAGTCCCTAAAGCATGTTACAAACCACCAACGTATACTTCAACTGTGTGAAAACAAATAAACACGCATGCAAAACTAGGGATCCCTACACTAATGACCCATCAATGTATTGATATGGGGCCCTATGCTGAATGCGTGTTTCATCATCCCTGTAGCTAGCCAATCATTGAGTATCTGGAGGAATGACAAAATGGGCTGATTGGAGGGGAGGGAAGGTGTGGTTACTGCAGGTGTAGTCACTGCATGGCACGTTCTGTGCCCTGCATATACCCACATCACCGCCAATAGGAGTGTGAGAACATATTTGAACAGAGACTGGCGATCCAGTCTCTGTTCAAATTTCCCTCAGTTTGGCTCTGGCAACACCCTGAAAGGCACGGCAATGAGGTATTTTTTTTTCCTTTGTTTTGGCGGCAGCTGAACTTTAAACAGGCAATGCATTTCATTGCCATTTTTTGTTTTATAGAGAAGCAAGAGCCATTACAGAAAAAGAAAGAAGAAGAGGACAGAAGAAGACAAAGTAGAAAGATGCGTAGAAAAGACAAATTCTGGAGGAAAACCAGACCCCACTGGACTTCATAATTCCAAATGTTACAGCTATGAAGTTTGGGTAATGGGATAGTGTTAGTGCTAGTATGTTAAACTTTATTGTTGGGTGCTGTTTAGGTCCAGGGGTACAGTTAGTGTTTGGGAGGTGGGTGACTGTTGTTTGCTCACTCTCAATGATTGACACTGTGTACAACACATAGCGTTAGCTAGTTTCCTTTTATGTTCTAATTTTTCACACTATTAGCGTGTCTTGTGGGAACAAACAGCTACAAGTCAAGTTCTGTCGGCCAACGCTTGTTGTAGTTTCTGTTGGTAGGGAAATTAAATTCCAATAAAACAAGTATGCAATTACCGTTAGGAACTCACATTGCCCCTACCATTGACTCAGTTGCCCTTGCGTTGTTGTACAGTACAGTTCTGTTTTCCTTGGGCTCTGTTTATGACTTGGCTTTTCTGTCCATACATTCTGGTGGTGACCTGTGGCTCTGTCTGACTATTCTCCTGCCTTATCCTGTATATAGTGGACATCCAATCTGGTGCAGACCTGTGGCTCTGGTTGACTATCTGAACTGTGTATGACCCAGCTTGTCTGACCATCCATTCTGGTGCTGACCTGCGGCTCTGTCTGACTATATTCCTGCCTTATCCTGTATATAGTGGACACTAAATCTGGTGCAGACCCGTGGCTCTGGCTGACTACCTGAACGGTGTATGACCCGGCATGTCTGACTATCCTCTCTGGTGCTGACCTATGGCTTTGTCTGACTATTCTTTCGATTGTTCCTTGTATCTAGCAGACACCCAATGTGGTGCAGACCTTGGGCTCTGGTAGACTTCCTAACACTGACTGCAGGCATGAGTCAAGAATACGCTTCCTCTAGACTGACTGCAGGCGTGAGTCAGGTATCCAGCTCATGGTTCCTGATCGGAGACATTGTGTTCCTGCTCTTGTTCAAGCTCCTGGTTCTAGCGGAGACTACCAGTGGCTTCGGCCTAGTCTCCAGCAGTGTGGCCAATCTTGGCAGCTTACTATTTCTGATAGTAGCACATGCTTGCTTGTGACCCTCTTCTTATTTCTGTTTATACTACTGTGTGTTTCCTTATTATATATAATAAATTATATTTTACTATACCATACTGACTCCTGAATATCACTGAGAGACCGTGACACACCAGGGCAGGATTTACATCTCAAGAGCCCCTGGGCACAACACCATCTGATGCCCCTAGCCCTGCCTTTGCCCTACCCTTAACCAACCACACCCCTCAGTTAGCCACACCCACTTTTTGTCAGCACCCCTATAGGAAGGAAGGGGTGAAGAGAAGGATAGGAACCCTAAGCAGTCTACGGGGGCCCTAACAGGATAGCGTGCTAGGTGCGTTGCAGAGCACACGGGGTTACCTGGGTGGAGTAACGGGAACGCGTGCTCGGGTGCGTTGCAGATAACACCGGGTTACCTGGGTGGAGTAACGGGAACGCGTGCTCGGGTGCGTTGCAGATAACACCGAGTTACCTGGGTGGAATAACAGGAACGCGTGCTCGGGTGCGTTGCAGATAACACAGGGTTACCTGGGTGGAATGACAGGAAAGCGAGGCAGGAGATGGGGTACAGAGGCACTACAAAGTGCGAAGCTTGAGAGCGCAGCAGGGTAAATAGATTGGGAACAGCGCAACCTGGGGAAAGCTGGAGGACGTGGCTGGTAGTAGAGCTTACCTAAGTGAGGCTAGAGGAAGTAGCAGGCAGAGGGTCTGACTGGACAGAGCTTACATGAAAGAGGCTGGAGAACGTGGCAGGCAGAGGGTCTGACTGGACAGAGCTTACCTGAAAGAGGCTGGAGAACGTAGCAGGCAGAGGGTTTGACTGGACAGAGCTTACATGAAAGAGGCTGGAGAACGTGGCAGGCAGAGGGTCTGACTGGACAGAGCTTACCTGAAAGAGGCTGGAGAACGTGGCAGGCAGAGGGTTTGACTGGACAGAGTTTTACCTGAAAGAGGCTGGAGAACGTGGCAGGCAGAGGGTTTGACTGGACAGAGTTTTACCTGAAAGAGGCTGGAGAACGTGGCAGGCAGAGGGTTTGACTGGACAGAGCTTTACCTGGATGAGGCGGGAGAAGGCACTGGAGCTGAGAGAGGAAGCCAGGGGCAGGCACATAGGCAGACAGGCGATGAATGGACCCAATAGTTCCTGACAGAAATGCTGGCAGTAGCGATTCGCAGGCTGAAGGGAATCCCAAAATACAGGACTGAAGAGGCACAGGAGACGCTGAGACTAGATGTCTCCACTAACTGAGCGCCGAACAGAGTTCCGGCGCTTCTATTTACAGGGCAGCAGCTAGGCGACGTCATGACGCTGATGTAGCCGTGCGCACGCCGGCGTGGCGCCGACGCATGCGCTCTAGTGATGCGGAGGCTTGGACTGGCATCCGGAGCCTCCGTCTTCAGCCCATGGTGTCGGGTAGGTACCGACACTTTTGTGGCTTAACCAATTTTTAGATTTATTCTTCACAGTAGTGTGGCAATTTTCCAGAGGTGGAGGAAAATGTTATAGATATGGACAAGGTATGTACAGCACATATATAGAAACCATAAGTGACCTTTACTAGCTATGTAGCCTGCCCTTTCCCCAGGTAATGGGAAGGTACAGGTACCAAAGATCAACCCAATAATGACAAATCAAGCAGAGAGCACTAAATTAGAGGGAGTGCTCAGGCAGTGGATCCCCCCCACTTCTGTTGGCAGAGTTGTCACCATAAATCACAGTGCTCATGACAAGTGGAATTTGCATGGCCCCCATATTTTCAATGTGCTTGCATCTTTGACCCCACCTCAACCCCATCTGTTGGTATTGGTTACAGGAGGGCATTTGAAAACACACACGTTTCAACATAGAATATACATGACTTGGTTGTAGCTTTTAACTGTAATCACCTGTTGACCAGTGGTGGGGGACACTTACCCCAGACATTCACATGACAGAACATCACTGGTGGGCCATAGCACAGTGCAGGGTGACATTAATATAAACTATAATACAGACTTAGAGTTGCATTTGGCCAGCAAAAGTCATTACCCACACCAAATACTACAAGAAATGATATAAACAAGCACTATACTGTGAAGCAGACAGCTTGTTGTGTGTGAGAGAGGTATACAATGCAGTGCGCTGAAAGGGTTAATGAGAAGCACATAGAACGCAAAGTTAAAATTACATTTTAAAACCAGGGACAACAGAATCCAGACACAGAGAGTCAAAACAAGGTGCCGTCCCTGGAAGTCTGTGACATCTGATGGAAGGTCTTACTAGCACTAAACATGAATAGGAAAGATTATCCAGATCTGCACAACTCTGTTCCAGGTCTGAATAAATGAAGACCAAATGCTACATTAAAGAAAACCTCAGCCATGTGATCCAATTTTCCCTCTAGTGCATAGGCTTTAAAACCTACAATAATAGACAAACAGCAGCTTATGAACCATGTCCATGCTGGCATTCTAGGAACATGAAATGGGGGGTATAGAATAAAATGTGCAGCATTTGGTGAATTACCTCAGGGGCTAACCACAGGAAGTAGCTCCCCATTTCTGCAGTCACCAGGAAATAGACAGGAGGGAGGAGCCTCAAAATAACATACAGATCTGATATCTCAGTCTGCCTCTGCCAGTGCACACTTAACCCTTGAGTGCTAGAGGGATGTGCAAGGCATTACAATGCAATGCGTTGCCTACTCCTCTGGCACTCAAAGAGTTAAGCCACTTCAGCCAAATATGGGAAGGTCTAGCAAACTGCGTCCCTGGCAGTGCTAGTATATGCACATATTAATAATAATGACACAGCTGAATAATGAAAAATAAATTATATACAGGGGAGCTTTACTCCCGCTGATGTGGGGACACATAATCCATGATTAACCTTTAACCCTTTGAGTGCCAGTCCCAGAGGGGTATGTAACCCATTGCTTTATTGTAAATAACTTGGACTTTGGTACAATCGTATGGGCGGTGAGGGGGAAGCTCACCAGTCCGGCCCTTATCAAATAAATCACGGAACTCTTGGTACTCTTCAGGCAGTGAAGAGACCGGGGATGTGGTTAGTACCTTCACCACTTTTGCTAGGCATGTCTTGGAACAGTTGGGTGACCATGCCATGACTTCGGCCCTTGCCCAATCTAATGTGGGATTGTGTTTGCGCAACCATGGCTAACCCAGGACCACAGGATAGCGAGGAGAGTGGATCAACTGGAATTGTAATGTTTCGTGATGGAGAGCTCCTACAGCCATAGACAAAGGAACCGTTTCATGGTTAACCTGCGGCGGCTGTAGGGGCTGCCATCAATCGCCTCAATGGCAAGTGTAGTGGTACGGAGCTGCAATGGAATGGAGTGCTTCTGGACGAAGGCACTGTCCATAAAGAGGCCCGCTGCATCAGAGTCAATAAGTGCATCTGTAATAATGGAACACTCACCCCAATATAGCCCAACAGAGACTAGAGGTTTATCCTTCTGGATAGCCGGGAACACTGAGATGCCACTTAAGGTCAGTCCCCTATAGGACCTTAAGTGCGGGTGTTTTCCCGGACATGTGGGGCTAGTTCTCAGCATATGCCCTGCCTTACCACAGTAAAGGCACAGGCCCTCCCCTTAAAGGCCCTTTCAGCAACTGAAAGGAAAGTGAACCCAAGCTGCATGGGCTCCACATCCCCTGAGGTCTCAAAACTAGGAGGCGCAGGAGGAGAGGGAGGCACGGGTGCGAACGAAAAGCTCGGGGCTAAATGGATGGGATGCCTCTGTAGGAGCTCCCTAATGGAAGGTCTCTCATGGATACGAGAGTCCATCAATATGCAGTATGAGACCAATTCCTCTAAATCTCTGGGGAGGTCCTGGGCTGCAATCTTACCTTTAATTCTATACGGAAGCCCATTAGAAAAAGCAGCCACGAGAGCCTCATTATTCCAAACAACTTTTACTGCCAGGGTACAAAACTCTATGGCATAATCTGAAACCATCCTTGCACCCTGCTGGATGGACATTAGTTGCTTGGCAGCCGAGGTGGAGCAGCCCGGTACATCAAATACCCTTTTAAAAGATGCCACAAACGCAGGGTAATTGTACACTATGGGTTTCTGCATCTCCCAAAGGGGGATAGCCCATGCCAAAGCCCTGTCAGAGAGTAAGGAAATCACAAGGCCCACCTTACTCCTATCAGACAGAAAGTACTGTGGTACCATCTCCAGATAGATACCGACCTGGTTCAGGAAACCCCTACACTGGTTAGGGTTACCCCCATAACGCTAGGGAAGCGAGGCTGACCCAGTCATGCCTCTAGCAACATTGGAATCTCTAATGGCAGTCGGAGCAGGAGCGGGAGCAGCTATAAGGGCAGCCTGTGCCAGGGGTTGCTGAGGTGGTGGAGTCAGATGCGCAGTACGGAGCAACAAAGTCTGGAGGGCTAACACAATCTGGTCCATGCGCTGGTCTAGCTGGTCCAGTCTTAAAAAAAACATTTGGTGGATTGCCTGCACCTTCTGAATTGATGGCCCTTGTGTACTGGTAGGGACCAGGAACCAGACAGACACAAAATGTAAAGTGCAAAACACCTTTATTAAAATAACAAAAGCAAACAAAGCAAAATTGTGATCTAAAACCGTAAACCAAAAGACAAGCCGGGGTCAGGAACCAAGAGAGGTACTCAGCCAAGTCGGGGTCAGGAATACGGAGATCAGTGATGTCAGGAATAAGCCAGGGAGTCAGAAACCAGAAGGGATGTCAGAGGAAGCCAGGTCATGCACAGGAAATCAGGAACGCAGTAGAACACTCTTGCAGCCAGAAGCAAACACAAGGTCATCAGGAAGTGAACGAAGCTGCTTTAAATACCCTGGGAGGGTTGGCTGATAATAGTCAGGTAAGCAATCAGAGAGGTCAGCTGATTCAGCCAGATTCAGAACAGGGAAGGCAATAGCAATAGTGGGGACGCTAGTGGATAACAAGGGATTGAATGAGGATTTGGATCTTCATTATATTTGACAAATTTTTTCCCCTTATGAGTTCCAAACTCTTGTTTTGTACTAAAGGCCTAATGTTAGTTTTCTTTTATATAGATAGATTATTTTATCACTAGTGATGGGTATGATGAGTTAGCAGATAAGGGAGTATATGTAAAGGGGAAAAGTGGGTTCCTTTTGTTTATTGTATAATTTGAACCTTGGTTTTTGGGTGTGATCATTGTTCTATTTGGATTCAAGGGCATGTTCTTGGATTTGACTTAAAATGAACATCCCCATTATGTGTAATTAATGTGCCGTTATGCATGTGTAACACGTGGTGAGCTTTTCAGCCTGGGATAATTGATTGTTTTCCACATTATATTTACTTTGGTATAGGTTTACTAGCATGCAGTTTCTAATTCGCCAGCGGTTGAATGATGATTTATATACTGTAGGAATGACAGACATGCCTATGGCATTTTGGCTTACATGTCCCTTGGGTTTCCTTACATCTTTACGTGGTGACCTCTGGATTTATTGGCAGGTGTGCGCTATATTTATGTACATGGAAGGAATACTTCCGTTGCATGTGATTAGTGTGCCATTATGTATATGTGGATATGCGATGGTTGGAATGATTGTTTGTTCGGCAAATGACGTTTGCTTTGGTGGGCGTTTGTTTACGTACCATTCCCAATAGGCTATTGGCTAGTGTGTGATGACTTGGACACCATAGGGAATGATTGTCGTGTCTATTGTTTTTTGGCCTGTATGTCCCGTGTAGAATTCTGTCACGTCTTGATATGCCGGCCTCTGGATTTGTGGATATGTGTGCCTCACATTTACGTACACAAAAGGATGTGTCTATGTTGAATCACATTCGCCCAGAGGAGATATGGGATATAGGAAGTAAAGAGAGCTGGAACGCACACCATGGTTATCCATGTGTTTAACGGTAAGAAATATCAGCAGCGAATCGGGGGAGGCTCTGTAAGCCGATTGGTCCATAGTATGTTCAAATATTGGGAATATGGAGAAAATTATTTCATGCAAGCCTCTGATGAAGTAACGTTATTGTTATGAAGCGCGTCAGGCATAATTATATATTTTTTGACAGTTGTCTGGCATTATATATCTATTTTGATGTTATATTACTATTTTATTCTATTTTATTTTTCATTTTTAATAAATATAGTGAAGATTTATTATACTATTCCGATTTAGTCTTTGGTCTACTATTACTCCAGATGATATAGGGTTATTACAGAACAAATAGGTACTGCCAAGGATATACTGGGCGATATTTAACCCTGTGTTAGAGTGGCAGTTCCCGCATATACTGTAAATCCCTTTCGGAGTGGAAAAGAGAAAAGAATACCGAGTAGACCGAGGAACAATTGCACCACACTGGGGTAAAAGCCAGTACATGCGTTTATACTAAGAGGCAGGTCATCGCCTCTGGAGATTGTGACCAGTGCTTTAAATGACGTGGTGTTGGTGAAGGATCCCTTTCAAGTTTATACTAGACTTAGAGGATCTCCTGCGCCACTTTTGTGTGTTTCTTTTTTGTCCTAGCCTTTAAGTGGGTACCCAACCCATAGGAGGTGTGCAGAAGAGACCTCAGGAACTGTATTAGGACTGATGGTGATCAGTACTGTGGAGAAGAGGATTCGGATCATGTGATACATATATATATATTTCTTATATATTTTTATATTGTACTACTGTGCACTTAAAGTATTTATTTTTTAATTGGTAGACCCTATTGTTTCCGCTATTTTTATGGTTTGTTGCGTTTTGTGTAGGGCTGTTTGTCTTTTTGCAGAACCGGCCCCACACTAAATCTCAATGAACACAATCCTATATAATAATTCGCTAAATCGTGTGTAACACCGCGACATGCGCAGTAGACACTGCTGCTCGTGCTGCAGTCATGCGCAGTAGAGACTGCCCGTGCCGCGGCTGATACAGAGCTGGGCGCTCCGAAGGAACATTCAGCTCTGTATCAGCCGCAGAGTGGGCAGTCTCTACAGCACATGACTGCCCAGCGAGCAGGTGGCAGTGGCACTGTGGCCCGTGTAACGGGCTGTTCAACTAGTAATTATATAATTATATTATTGTTTGTGTGTTCTCTTGCCCCTTTGGTTATAGATGCGCAGCCAGTTGAAATTAGTGGGTTTCCTCAACTATTTGCTGAGGATACACACTCTTTTCAATTGTTTTTAGTAGCAATAGGTAGTAGAGCACTAGATTAGCTCAGACAGCAGACTCAAGCAGCAGAGAAAGAGCAGCTCAGCTAAACCTTGACAATAATGTGAAGATGATGGCTTATGCATGCGAGCTGGCTCCATTGAGATGCCTGTGATCAGTCAGTGGCAGTCCCATGTTTAAATATAGATGGTCATTTCTTCATACGTGCAGGAGAGGAGGAAGTGGTTTGTGTTACAGCCTTACATTTTCTTTAAACTCTTTGACTACTAGAAGTGTATCAAACACATTGCTTCATAATGCATTGGAGACATCTCTACCAGCCATGGGGTTAAATTCCATTTTTTAGAATAATGCGAGTGCACTACAAAAAAAAAATGACATAGGAGAGAGAAAGACTATGTACTGGTTAGTGTACTTTTGTAACACATTGAGTGCCACAGGTATATGAAATGTAATGTTCGTGGTTCTGAGAAGATCCGTTCCATTCCCCCACTGAACAAGTAGGGAAGCAGAGAGAATTTATTCAGACTTCAGGGTGTCTACTGATTGCGTCTCCAGCCACACCTACCCAGCTGCTTAGTTGAGCTAAAGGAGATATGTGTGAAAGAAAAACAGAAAAGAGAAGAAAGCTCACAGCGCTTACTCACCATAAAATATCCATATCATATTATAATTTAATATAAGAATAAAGAGTGAGTAAGCGCTGTGAGCTTTCTTCTCTTTTCTGTTTTTCTTTCACACATATCTCCTTTAGCTCAACTAAGCAGCTTCTCATTTTATCCAATTTATTCACAAAGATTTAAAAACACATGATTCTTTATTTCATTTCACCATTCTTTTTTCTTTCTCACTTGGCCTTTAAGAACAAGGCTCTTTGGCCTGTTCCAGTATGCAGTCCCCCTTGCCTGTTTGGTATCATCCATTCCTCACATGACTTGTGGGGAAGGATATAAATGGAACATAGTTTTCAATGCAGGCCCTTATGGGCCATGTATCAGGTAAGTCCTCCCTCTACACCTAATTTGGTTTGTTTTTTTTGTTTGTTTTGTTGTTGTATGTCTGTTGTTTTTAATTGCACTACACTGGGACCCACAAGAAATAAAAAACATCAAAAAGATATTTAAAGGGTCCCCACTGACGCATTTATTATAACATCTTTCTTCAGAGAATGTCTGTTTTTAACTTTAATTTTAGTTTACATAGGGTCTTTATAGGTGTATTAAAGTAGGACTTACCGCAAAGTAAGATACCTTGCCATTGGTGGTAAGCTTACACACGGATTGGCCAATTTGTGGAAGGAAATTCTCACTTATTTTCACTTAGATTTACTAAGAGTTATTATATATGCTAAATACAGGGCACTTATGTTCACAATATATAGAGGAGCGCAGGACTGCCCGCTTCCTTCAGTGGACTACCAAGACCTTCCTCCTGCGGTATTGTCCTGTGAGGACCTTGAGATCCTCACAGGGCATTACCATTGGCTGGAGGCGGAAGGTCCTGAAAACCCACTGAAGGAAGCGGGCGGCAAATGCAAGAATGCCGCCCGCAAGGAAGATGAGAGGGAGCTTTTTCACATGTAGCACTTGAATGTGCTTGAGCTATATCACCAAGTAAGTCTTATTTTAATGTCGGATTGCGCCGGGGGACGGAGGAGGGTAGCTGGCAGCTTTAATATTTTTTTGTAGTAAGGGGGAAAACAAGGGTGCGTATTATACATAGGCACTCTTGTTTTCCCCTAAAATCTTGGGTACAATATACACCTGTGTATTATACACAGGTGCGTATTATACCTGAGATTTTACGGTATATATGCTAGATACAGGGCACATATTTATTTTATACATAGAGAAGCGCCGGATTGTTGTCTGTTTGTTTATACTTTGGGTTTTGGCCTGAAGTTTGAGGGTCTGGAGAGTCCTCTTATTCCTGGCTGCTATCTATGTATACACTTTATATTCACATTTAAAAATTAAAATTCATTTATTGTATGTATTGGTTATGGTGAGTTGGCGCTGGGAGTTTTTCTTTTGTCTTGGTTTGTATGTCTCCATTACTCCTTCAAGCAGCCTCCTCACCTATCCAACTTAATTATTTATATATAGCACAATTATTTTTGCACAATTAGTATCACTGTATTTTTATTTTTGTTTTTCACACTTTGCCTTTAAGAGTAGGCCTTAGGCCTTCTCTAGCTTAAATGCTCCTAGTTTGGTATCAGCTATTCCTCACATGACCTGTGGGGGCTGATATAAAGGTCACATGATTATAGAGTGAGCTGTTGGATCCACAGCTCCCTCATATTCTCACAATGTAGATCCATTGGGGTCTTTTTGTATTAGGTAAGTCCACTATGTGCATCTTTTTATTAGAATGTATGTTTCCTGTTTTTAATAGCACCACACTGGGACCCAGAAGCAATAAAAAGAGCACATTTAAAGGGTCCCTTGCTCTCAAACGCGTTTATAATAACATCTCTTCAGGTAATTTCAAGTTTTATTTTAATTTTTAGATAGGGCATTACAGATGTATAGAGTAGGACTTGCCGTACAGTGAGAAACCTTGGCGAGGTGGCAAGCTTACCCGCAATTTGGCCAATTTGTGAAAACTAATATCTCACTTATTTCATTTATTTAGAAATATTATTATATATGCTAGATACAGGGCACATATTTATTTTATACATAGAGAAGCGCCGGATTGTTGTTGTCTGTTTGTTTATACTTTGGGTTTTGGCCTGAAGTTTGAGGGTCTGGAGAGCCCTCTTATTCCTGGCTGCTATCTATGTATACACTTTATATTCACATTTAAAAATTAAAATTCATTTATTGTATGTATTGGTTATGGTGAGTTGGCTCTGGGAGTTTTTCTTCATTCCCCTTCCCTCCCCTTTCCCTGATGTCAGCGTCTAGCTGACAGAAGGGGAATCCAGTCCTGGGACCATCTGAGGCTCTTCAGCGGAGCCGTGATCGGTGTGCTAAAAATGAGTCACTTAACTTGAATGGTCTGCAAAGTGTGCTTGGGCAGTCCTGGGACTGGATTCCCCTTCTGTCAGGGAAATCTTTTGAAGCAATTATCTCTCAAACCATAAAAGTTTGAGAGATAGGAGTGGGGGCAAATACAATTATTTTTTATAGCTACAATAAATACCTTTTTTTTTTTTTTTTTTTTTTTTAAAGCTTTACTGAAATTCCAAAACAGTTACATGTCGAAATATACAGATCAAATGTGTAAATCATATTCTGTATAAAGTAACAAAGATGCAAGTATCAAAAGCAAACAGTGTAACATAGTCGGGCAACTGAGAAGGTACAACCATATCCTGACAGATATACATAAAACTACTGACTATGTAGAGAAAGACATAAGGTGTAGGAGATATTGTTCTTCCCAATAAATCAAATGTCAATCAAGAGTATATCTAATTTTTCAGTGATGAGATAGAGAAATAGTTTAACCGAGGTGTGAGTGAGGTGGGCCCCTGCAGCCGGGCAGACCCCCAACAGTGGCGGGGTGAGAGAAAAAAAAAAGGGGGGGGGAAGGAGGGAAAAAGGTGAGAAGGAAGGGACGGGAAGAAGCAGGAAGGGAGATGGGCAGAGAAAGGAGAAAGAGAAGAGAAGGCAGGAGGAACCGAAGAAGGACAACACCCAGACGGTATGTATGACCAGACAGAAAGAGGACAGTTCTCGGGGAGGGAGAAAAAGGTGGTGATCCATCATGAGGGAGCATGGTCCATCCAGGCCACCCATGGATCCCAAGTTGCTTGAAAATATTCTCTCTTATTTTTTAACAATACTATCTCTTTAAATGGAGCAGTGTGCCTGCTTTTAATGAACAAGCTCATGAACCTACTATCAATGAGCATTTTATCCTCTTACTCAAATGGTCATTGATAGAAAGCAGGAGGTTTGAGTAGGATAGGAGCTAGAAGGGGAAGGCACTGATCGACTCCTGGTTGCCGCATTGATCACTTATCCTATTGGATAGGTGCTCAATTCCAGGGGGGACTTCAGGAGGGGTCTGTGTCTACCAGTAGGCAAGGGAACAAGGCTGGGGGGTGGGGTTATACAGTGTGCATGGGGTCTGTGTCTACCAGTGGGCAAAGAAACATGGCTGGGGGGCAGCTGGTAGGCAAAAATCCCCATGGATGCTGCCTGACCCACAGCCTTGTTCCCTTGTAAGAGCACAACATGTATGAAATAAATATGATACAGAGCTGAGGGTATAATTGTGTAGTGCTTGACATACTTTGTTAACCCTTTGAGTGCCACAGGGATGAGCAATACACATCCCTATAGCACTCAAAGGGATATGGCAGTGATGCTGTCAATCATGCTGAAAGTATTCTCTCTATTTGTATAGGTTATTAATACATTTTGAAAAATATGGTAGATGGAGATAGAATTCTACTAAGGAAATCATTGCATGATGGAGTTTGGGTGAATGTGTAGAGAATCATAGGACGCCAGCAAAACACACAAAATGGACATTCCTAAAGCAGCACTTTATCTTGACATTTCTTGAAATATGATGTAACGGACCCCTAGGCCGTTACATGGAGGCCTTGTCAGGCCTCCCAAGAAACTCCCTGAAGAACTGGGTTTCGCGAAGAGAACAGAGACTGAACTTTATGGTTACAGAGTCCATAGACTTTGCCTGTGAAAGTAAGCAGGCTGCTGATTGGCCACCACCTGTGTAATGTATGCAAGGGGTTGTCATAGGTTTTGCAGGGAACAGGTAGGCGGCCTGAGGATTGGTCCTCCCTGTTCAGGCATCTGGTGACTCTCTTGGACAGGATTGGTCTTTGTATTTTGTCACTCTGAATCCTATTGGTCAGGATTCAGAGTGGCAATATTAAATTATGTAGAATACCTGTCTTTGTGTACAGCCCCATTGTGCCTTTTGTTCTACTGTTTGTTTCATTGTTTAGATGTGTATTGCAGCCAGACACTATTGATTCCCCCCCAGTATGTCTTTGTACTACCCCCATTGGGTATTGTATGAACAACTGTATAAAAGAGCTGATTTTTGACTCAATGAAGCAGAAGTCGTTTTGGACTTGAAGCTGTGTCTTGTCCTTATTCTGAATGGTTTAAAGGGACCCCTCTGTCCCCCATTCAGGCCTCTGATGTTCCAGGGTTCCAGCAGGCAGATTTCCTGTGGAAGTATATTTCAAAAGAGTAAAAACATTAGGACAAGAGGCCATAGTCTAAAACTAGAGGGACACAGGTTTAGATGTAATGTAAGAAAGTTTTACTTCACTGAGAGGGTAGTAGACAAGTGGAATAGCCTACCAGCAGAAGTGGTAGATGTCAATACAGTGACAGAATTTAAGCATGCATGGGATAGGCATAAGGCAGTCCTTAACATAAGAAAAGACCAAGGACCAAAAAAGGTTTGAGGGTTTTTTTTTGTTTTTGTTTTTTTACAGTAGGAAATGGGGCAGACTAGATGGGCCGAATGGTTCTTATCTGTCGTCAAATTCTATGTTTCTATGTTTATATGTTCCAGCCTTGTTTCCAGTGGCTGCTTCCAGCCTATTATCCAGCTACAGAATTCAAGCCAGCTTTCCAGCCGGCATTCTAACAGGAGGGATTCCAGATCTTTGTGGTGGATTTACCAGGCTACCCACTTGTAGCTGAACTCAGGAGGGAGAAACCCAGCACTACGGCCCTGGACAGCGCGGCATCCTGGGGTTACCGTTACATATGATATTATGACAAGGTTTTGAATGTAAATTGTTTATTTTACAACAACAAAATACAGGATTACAAATTATGATATTTTTATTACGTTGTTCCTTTAAGAAGACTGGAGTTTTGAAACACTGTCCACATTCAGTAAATGCTAATGATTTCTCTCCAGTATGACTTCTCAATAACTAATCAACTATGAGCCTTATGGTGAAGGATAAAAAGGTGCAGGTTTTGTGCAAACCATCTGCATCAGAGGGAGACATAAAATAATCCTTTTATTTGAATGATATTTTAACCCATGAAATGCTAGAGGTCTCCACTGTTTAAGTAATATGGAGTTGGAGATTAAAGCCCAGATTAAAGCTCCATTTAAAGCTATTGGCCATTTATGCATTTTAATTGTCCCCTGCAGGGTGATTGATACAAACCAAAACTACATATATTTTGCTTCCTGTATAGGAAGATGGCTTCTCTTCTGTGCATTTTCCTGTATTTTCAACAAAATTTGTGAAAAAAAAATTCTTACATTCATAGCATATAGATCAGTGGTGTCCATCTCGATGCACTCCAGCTGTTGTGGACTAAAACTTCCATCTTTCCCTGCCAATGGTGTTGTAGTCAACAAGAACAGCTTGAGGGTATCATGTTGGACACATCTGATATAGATTGCTTCTGTCAAGTTAAATGTCTGATGATTAACAAGACTTGTGCTTTGACTGAAACATTTGCCACATTCAGAACATGAACATAGTTTCTCACGTGTGAATTCACTGATGTGAAACAAGATTTAATCCATGGCTGAAACATATCACACATTCAGGTCATTAAAGGGATAGTAATGTTTCATAATAAAAGCAGCTCTAATTAATCATCGTAGTATTTGGACTTTCGAGAGTGTTAATTCAATTCTGTCAGAGTTGTAGTTCAAGAGTAATTCAATGACAAAGTCTCCCCCTCCCTCCCTCCCTCCCCTTTTACTGATGTAACACTGCTCAGCCAGATCAGAAGGGAGGTGCCCAGGTAGACTGCAGAGAGGGACAATTTTCAATTAGGATAATGGAGAAACCTGAAAAACTTGTCAAGGGGGCAAGGCCTTCATTGTTCTCATAGGAAGAAGATTGTCCCCTTCTGTTATCTGTTTGGTCTTACAACCAGACTCCACATCTGAGAAGAGACGGCTTACACTAGGTAAAAGGGGCGGGAGAGGAAACTTTGCTTGTGAATATCTCTCAAACCATAATGGTTTGAGAGATAAGACGTATATCGTTCTTCATGTTTTTTTAATGCCTACAAAATAAAATAAAGATAAAACGAAGTATTACTATCCCTTTAATGATTTCTCTGCTATGTGAGTTATCTGATGTGAAGCAAGATTTGGTCAATAGCTAAAACATTCCCATCTTCATAACATGAATAAGCTTTTGTCTTCAGCATGTTTTCTCTGATGTGAAGCAAGATTTGCATTGTCACCAAAACATCTCCCACATTCAAGACATATATATGATTTCTCTCCAGTGTGAGTTCTCTGATGATTAACAATAGATGCTGTGAGGCTGAAACATTTCCCATATTCAGAATATGCATATGGTTTCTCTCCAGTGTGAGTTGTCTGATGCTTAACAAGAAGTGCCTTTCTGCTGAAAGCTTTCCCACATTCAGAACAGGAATATGGTTTCTCTCCTGTGTGAATTCGCTGATGTGTATAAAGGGATGATCCTTGGTTGAAGCATTTCCCACATTCAGTACACGAATATGGTTTCTCTCCAGTGTGTTTTCTCTGATGGTTAATAAGAGCTGTGCTCTGGCTGAAACATTTACCACATTCAAAACATGTATACGGTTTTTCTCCTGTGTGAATTCTCTGATGTGAAGCAAGATTTGCATGGTTACTAAAATATTTCCCACATTCAGAACATGTATATGGTTTCTCTCCAGTGTGAGTTCTCTGATGACTAACAAAAGTCGCTCTGTGGCTGAAACATTTCCCACATTCAGAACATGTATATGGTTTCTCTCCAGTGTGAGTTCTCTGATGTTTAACAAGAGTCGCTCTGTGGCTGAAACATTTCCCACATTCAGAACATGAATATGGTTTCTCTCCTGTGTGAGTTCTCTGATGAGAGACAAGATGTATGCTTTGAATGAAGCATTTCCCACATTCAGAGCATGAATATGGTTTATTTCTGGTGTGAGTTCTCTGATGGTTAACAAGAGTTGTTTTGCGAGTAAAACATTTCCCACATTCAGAACATGTATATGGTTTCTCTCCAGTGTGAGTTCTCTGATGTCTAACAAAAGTCGTTCTGTGGCTGAAACATTTCCCACATTCAGAACATTCATATTGTTTTTGTCCTGTATGAGTTATTTGATGAGCAATAAGAATTGAATGGCTAATAAAACATTTCCTACATTCAGAACATGAAAATGGTTTCGCTCCTGTGTGAATTCGCTGATGTGAAGCAAGGGTTGATCGCTGGCTGAAACATTTCCCACAGTCAGAACAGGAATATGGTTTCTCCCCAGCGTGAGTTCTCTGATGTGAAGCAAGATTTGATCTGTCGCTGAAACATTTCCCACATTCAGCACAGGAATATGGTTTCTCTCCCGTGTGAATTCGCTGATGTGTAGTAAGGGTTGATAGTTGCCTGAAACATTTCCCACAGTGAGAACAGGAATATGGTTTCTCTCCAGTGTGAGTTCTCTGATGAATAACAAGGTGTGCATTTCTGCTGAAAGCTTCCCCAAATTCAGAACATGGAAATGTGCTTTCTGTAGTGTGAGTTATTTGATGTTTTTCAGGATGAGTGTTGTTGATGTTACTGTTGCCACTGTTTTGCTCTTCAATATAATTTGATGATGCCTGTTCATGTTTTCTGAGTGTATATATGTCAGTATCACAGATATTTCCTCCTTTATATACAATTGGTTCCTCTGGCATGTTTCTTTCACATCTTGTTTGATTCATCTTATATGGTTGCATGGTTATTTTTAACAACAGTTTATGATTAAGCAGTCTGGAGAGAGTATAGGAGCATGCTTACGGAAACATCTGTTGGAAAGAAAGAAACTCTAATTAGATGATTCTATTTGACAATGTTAGTTTATTATCAAATTACATAAAAGTGCTAGCATTGGTTTATTTACTTCTACTTTACTTAACATAATAGCACTATGTGTGTGCATAAGTAGTCCTTGGTCCCAGAGGGGCGTGTGCTAGGCCCTAAAGATGACTTCCGTGGATATAACCATCACCTGTTATGTTTGTTCAAAACAACAGACAAGTTCAATAAACATTCTCAATATAGTATGATATTCCCTGAAGGTGGAAGATAGTTATAGTAAAATACTGCTGATGAATGAACATGGGATTTTGGTAAATTGGTGAAGTATTTGTGTAATAATTTGGTAGCATTCAGTCATTGAGTATTAAAGTTAGAATTAAATTAAGATGCATTTAAAAGAAGGTGTCATATACTGATAACTGGTGTAATGTGAATAAAAGGAAAACAATTTGATACAGTTCTTGTCACAGGACACATGATGGAACCCGCCAGGACTATAAGGAAGTCAGAACAGGATAAAAGGAAAATTTTAAAAAATTATGTCACTTTCATCAGATTTTTACTTGATTTTGTGAAGTAAGTGTAGAGTGCGATGTTAAGGTATAAAACAGCTGCAACAGATGCACCAATATATCATGTACATACTAAAGACATCTTGGTATTAAAGAAAGATAAATCAGACTGATTAACAAGGGATTGACTAGATCTAATCAAAATGTTCCTCTTTAGAGACAAGTTGTATAGTATTACTATTGTATTTAAGCTTCCAGAGACCATAGAGATGCTGATGTATTAAAACACTCTTTCATTTTGATTTTTTTTTTACAAAGGATATACATTCAGAGTTGGTAGGATACAAAGGATGAAGTGCTTTAGAATGACCATTACATTGTCACATTTAGCCAAATCAGCTGCAATTTCTAAAGAATGATACAGTTTTTGGCTGATTTCTACAAGTTGTACTGTTTCTGGTTGAGAAATTTGAGTCTGTGATTGACTATCATAATATCATATTTCTTTGTAGGTCTATGCACTGAATATTGTTTTAGTGTTCAAGGGTTTTCAAGCCCCATTCAAATTAAATTGTTATTGTGGGAATTAATAATTGACTGTGTCCCCTTTGTTTCTATAAGTAGACCTCTTTATCTACCCGAGTTGGAAACCTCCCTGGTAGGATGGGTGAATTTTTTCTCTTTGAAAATGAAATAGGCAAAAAAAAGATATTTCCCACAGAGCTGGATTTTTTTTGTGAAAGGTGAAGATTTTCCACTTTTTTTGCCTAGCTCATTGCAGCGAAATAAGTGGTAAGATTGGTCCCCCCTCCTTGAAATACACATAGAAAATTTCCCTTTTTTCCCACAGTGTGTAATTTTGTGTTTGAGGCAGAGAAAGCAGCACCATTTTTGCGTTAGATAGGACAGGCAAATACAATTTAACTGGAGAATAATTTAGTGAGTCTTGAGGGAAGATAATTTGTTCTCTGTATTAGGGTATGATAGGGGTGGGCAAAAGGAGAATGGAGATTTACCCCAATTCTCCAAAATCTTGTGTTACTGAGAAGAGACAGGCATCTGTAATCCAAGTTCCATCCTGCTGATTTATCTCTGTGTTAGGGGACTCTGCTGTTGTTTGAAGGGAGAATAGAAATTTACCCCAAACACCCCAAATTCTTGTGTGACTAAGAAGAGACAGGCAGCTGTGACCCAACTTCCTTTCTGCTGGCTGCTCTGTGTTAGGGAGTCTGGGGTGTGTGTGTGAAGGTAGAAAAGGAGATTTACCTGAAATGGTATGACTGGTAGATGACAGAGAGGGTCCCTAACATTGGGCTGTGAATGAGGCATATACTAGAAGAGATAGACTATATAGTAAAGGGTAAGAAATCCCACACAATTAGTTCTGTTGTGTTCTTCATTGCTTAAATTGCACACTAGTTTAATAATGCCAAGTAATCATACATGGGGCAGGGGAAGAGATAAAGCAGTAGGAGCAGTGCAGGGATAGTATCCTTTTAAAAGTTAGCACGCAAAAGAGCGTGTGACCATATACTGCATTAAAGCTTTCCAGTTTATATGACTTTGCTTATTACATACCTGTACTCAATGGTTGTTTTAAAATACAATCTGGTGTTTGATAAGGTTGTCTGTTGAGTGCTTTATTGGTGTTTTTGTAGTAAATGCGCAGATTACAGAAAGTTCCCCAGAGCAGTGTCCTGAACAGTCACGTTCTATTACTCAATGCGACAGCTCTCCAGATAACCTTGTGACTCTCCAGTTGGTGTCAGACTACAGTTCATGTCATCCCCAACAGGGCACTGGCGGTAGAGGATGATGGGAGTTGTAGTCCAACACCAGCTGGAGAGCCATAAATTGACCACTACAGGATGAGATTGCAATAACACCTGGAACGTAGCCTCACACAACATCTAGTAAAGTACATTTTCTGGAACTGTAAGCTAATATTTTAATACATTCTGATGTTCGATTCTGTGGTTGAACGGAATATCACAAATAGACTGCTTTCAGTAATGGGTCTAATGCACCAGATTGTATTTTAAAACAACCATTGAGTACAGGTATATCATAAGCAAAGTCATATAAACTGGAAAGCTATTTCAGAATGTTACGGGAATAGCACAATGTCTCATACTTTCAAATAGAAAGGAATGTATTTCCTCTCTCACAGCTGCAGAAGCTGTAACCTTTCATAGCGCGATCTGAGAATCTTGCGCTTTCATGCAGTGTGAGATTTTCAGGTCGCCATTTTTATCATGGCAACATGTTTACTGTGATATATGGTCGCATGCTGTCGTGCATGCAACCATTTAAAAGTGAGCCTGCACTGACTTGTTAGTAAAGTGGTAGTCCAACAAAACTGCAGTCATGGTTGCTGCAACATGTGCAATAAAACATAATAGAAAGAACACAGAGGGGCGCTAATAGTGCATTATTGTGAATAACTTGGACTCCCCAAAATGCATCCAACTACTCACGGAATCAAATTCTGTTAGAAACGGACAGCAATTGTAGATGAAGGACTTGGACTGCCTCCACTCAGTCAATACAGCCTCTAGCATCGCTCCCCAAACAAAGAGGGCTATCCAGACTCCTCAAAGCAATAAGAAACAGCAGGGAGATGGGGGCACCAATAGAGGATACAGAGATAATACCAAATGAACTCAACTGAACATCTCATGTTTAGATGAGGGCCGGCTTTGAGCTCCACAGCCAGCAGATTCAAATGCAAGAACAGTCACCATACCTGGGAACTTGACAGGCAGGGCTACCTGGAGGACAGCCCTGCCAGCGCTGACCGGGGAGTGAAATGACGCGATTCGGGTCATAAAAGGGACGGGCTTAGTCGCAAGGTGGGCGGGACAAAATTTGTTTTTAAAAAGGGGTAAAATATATGTGGAATGCGGGTAAGAGGGCGGGAAGTGGGAGGAACCTGTGCGGGATGGAGAACAAGTGGGCAGAGTTTTGCCCACCCGGAGATTGAGAGACTGCCCCGGAGACCCGGTAATTATCTGTGAAATCCGGAGTCTCCGGGGCAAAACCGGAGAGTTCCCAGGTATGACAGTCACCCATCCTGCTTTTGGGTATCTCAGGTCACTGGAACTCCTCCTTGTATTTAGGGTGATGTCAACAGAATATTTCAAAAATAACAAACGGCCAAGTAATTAATTTAAAAATAAAGTAGCTCTATCACTTATTAAAATGCAATGTTCCAGCTCCAATATATGGCTACTATCAGAACAGGTTGGACATGTCTCAGAGCACTATGCTCTTTCCTCATGAACTTTCACAATGTCTTAACTTCCAAACATTTACAATGTTCCATTTTGCCACCCTATATCACCTCTGATGGACTTCCCTCTAATTACGTTGAGCCAACAGGTTAATCCCTTCCTACACCAAGAGGATACTAAAAGATTTTTAAAAAGATTTATGTATCTTTCTATACAAGTTTTGGGGTGGAATTTTTTTTAGTAACACCTGCACAGATGTGGAATAGGGATGGGCCCCATCTGGCCTTTTGTCCTCACATATGTAAATAAGCAAACATCTCAGGTTTATTTTGTGACATCCTTATCTATCTATTTGAGACAGACAATTTTTATTTCAAAGTGTTTGAGACGTTTATAAAATGTTTTTAAGATGTATTTGTTGTTACATGTATTTAATTTTGGGAGGAATGGGCCCCACCTTTCCCTTTGTCCTCAACTATTTGCTATTTCTTACACATGTAAATGGCTATACACCCAAAGTTTATATTTTCACATGACTGATTATGTAAGGAGATCTCATTAAAATGTGAAGCCTTTGGTTCTTTCTGGGTGTTTAATTTTGTGGGGTTATTGTAAACTACTGGATCAAAATGTCTTTGCATATATAATTAAAATGCCATTCAAGTGGCTTAACACATCTCATTTTATTGAAGGAAATGTTGTTAAATGTGATCCTTTTAAATGCCTTTGTATGTTTACAGTTGTCTGTCTCTCTATATATCTATTTATCTATCTATCTATCTTGGATTCCAGGCTTGAGTGACATTACCTTCAAATCCTACAAGTTGTATGAAAATTGGTTGTATAGTTTCCCAGTACTAAGCTGTTTAAAATATGTATTTTTCCCATTTAGAGCTATGGGAAACCTTAGTTACATCTACGACCCAGCATAGCTTATGGATTGCCACCAACATTGTGAAGGAAATGTGCCTTGATGAGTACTGTATGCTGTTTTAGAGCTATTAACTGGGATCAGTAGAACCAGAGATAATTAAGAACAAACAAACAAAATAACTGTTGCACATGCTTAGAGAGAGAGAGAAGCACCATAGTGAATACTCTATACACACTGGTATATATTTACTGCATTCTCTTTACACACTGATATATCACTGGCCTTTGCTCATTAAGTCAACTTACATACATTTTTAAACTGCATTGGTAAGTTGCCTTCACATTGTTAACTAGCTTAATCTTTTGTTAATAGTACATCTTTCTAAAATCTATGGTATAGAAAGGCAACAAACATTCACTAGTCACAGATAAGTTCTCATTGACTCATAGAAAACCTAATAAATATAGGTTCAGTTCTTTCAACTTAACTGCACTAACTCATGAGCCTTGCTGAGAACATCAGACATTGCATCACAAGTGACATGACATCACAAATTACATCATCAATGATACTGTTTTGTTCAAGTGCTTAACAGTGTATATTGTAAATGAGGAAGTCTGCTCCAGCTTTTTACTGTTTTTAGGTGCTAATAGTTGAGCATTACTTGGAGTGTGTGTAGGGGCACTGTTGTTGTGCTGGGTAAGGAGATGTATTATTGTAGTAGCAGTGAATAAGTACTTTGATGTAGTGTTAATGGTTTCAGTGCAATACCACTGCTGAAGGCAAAGCTGAAGTCTTGTTCTTGTTGTGGGGATGTAGTCAATAATGTAATTTGTGATGTCATGACATTTCAGATGACTTCATACGCAGGTGTAAATAAAAATACAGCTTAATCACCATTTGATTTCCCATCCAGAAGCAGTACGGCTTGATAAAAATCTTCCAGAAGCTAGATAAATTTGTCAATTGCCAATAGAGTCATACTCCTCTATCCAATGTCCATTTGACATAATGTGATGGTCATCCTTGGGCTTACTATGCTTTGTATCTAACTTAATTTGAATGCTTATGGCTTCTTATAAAAATGTATTCATGTGTTTTCTTTTGGTTTAATTTGTCTATTTCTAAACACTTAATGCTCTATTTTTAAAAGAAATGGTTATATCCATGGTGGCCACTGCCCTGGCCTAAAATAAACCCTTTTAGAATCAAAGACAAACTTCTGTCGACATAGACTCATTATGACATGCTGTTTATAAGTAGATAACAGGTAAAAATTAAGTTTGCACTTGATCAGATCTATTTAATCTGATAATCAACATTAGTTCTTTGCCAGATCCCTGGGGGAGAGGACAGTGCTGGTCATACTTCCTGTTATGTTATTAGTAGAAGCCTCCCATTAGCCAAATGGCAGTGTGCTGTTGAGTGCTGCCACTAGGAGGAATTATGGCAGCACTCTGCACACCATTTTTGTACTGAAAGGATTAGACCAGTAAAAGCCATTGCCACATTTAGTGAGAACCGGCATAGAAATAGTATCATATAACAGCTTCTGTCATTTCTATAGAGTATATGTAACACACTGCAAAGCAACATTTGAGGCTGCTCTGGTGTACAAAAGGGTTATGCAGAAAACCCTGCAATGTAAATCAATTCCCCAGGTGCACTAAGAGTTTGTAATCAATGTTACAAATTGCTTTTAATGGTGGAACTCTATCAGTGTCACAGGGGTGAGTAATGCATATCTGTACGGCACTGAACGGGTTATGTAATGATGGTGGATTTGGTGCTTAAGTCTGAGCACATCCTCTCTGCTCCCCCACTTGCCCTCCCTAACTCATCACCAGTATTACAACACCCCTACATGCCAATGTTTTACTTCTGTCCACCTCCCAGTGCATAGCAAATTCTTAGTGCATATGGAGTAGTGTGTTGTATTCTCCATGGTGAAGTGATCACCAGACATCACCAGACACACTTTGCCATAACATCACCCCTTAGTGTATTTCCCAGGAGTTCTAGTTATGGGAAAGAGCATCACATATTTGTTCAGAAAATAATGGGAATGAGGGAGCTTCCATCGTCCTGCATGTGGTTTGTGAAGGCAACTAACATTTCTGAGTGAGCTTTTTAACCTTTGAGTGCCTCTCTGGTGCTCAAAAGGTTAATACTCCTTTTAGTAAGTCTACTATCTGTCTGTGAGCTGGTACATACATTACAACTGGAGCAAATCATCAACAAACGTACAGTACCAATGGGATTAGGGAACATTCTCATTAATTCATATGTGGCTTTTAACTCTTTGAAACATAGGGAGGAGCCAAATACATTGTAAGTAATTTGCTGCAAAACTATCTAGAACCCAAGGGGTTAAGGTACAAAGTGTAAGTATAAATGAAGGTATACTATGAGGCAAAAGTGAGAGGGTCAGAGCTCTGCAGGTGAGATATGATATCTGTGATGGGTAGAGGGATGTATCTCATATTTCCACTGCCCCAGAGAAGCCTACAAGGGCTGCACAATTCCCCAGGACCACCTGCTGCCCACTACTGGTATAAAGGGGGACACACACATACTGTTAATATCTTAAAGGGATAGTCATACTTTATTATTACTATCCCCCATATTGTAGATATTTGCAAAATAATTTAATAGCCCCCAGGTTCATCTCTCAAAGCTTTATGGTTTGAGAGATAACCGAAGGCAAAGTTCCCCCCTCCCCCTTCCCTGAAGTCAGCGTTGTGCTGACTGCAGGGGAAGTCTGTCGTACGACAGGCTTGCGGCTCTGCAGCTGAGCCGAGATCGCATTAGTGAAAAATAATTATTTCTACATGTGCCTGGTTTGTGCTTGGTTTGCAAGCACACGTAGAAGACCGTTTCAGTGAAATAATTCTTTTTCACTAACGCGATAGCGGCTCTGCTTCAGAGCCGCATGATTAAAGACAGACCGGATATCCCTGCAGTCAGCACAACGCTGATTATTTTGAAAATATCCACAATATGGGGGATAGTAAAAATACAGTATTACTATCCCTTTAAGTAATAAAACAACAATGTATGGGGAGAGGAATGTGTCACCAATATTAGAATAGTGTTCAATGGGAACTAGACAAAGAAATGTACCATAGAATTCAGTATTAGTGATGGGCAAAACATTTTGTCCCAAAAGAGAAACATGCAAAAAATTTCACTCTGACATGTGTGCAAAATGTCACCAAAAACCATAGTTTTCCATCTTTTTCCACCATTGTTATTGCATTTATTCAATGATAATAAGAACAGGTAGAGTTGGTGACAGACACTAGGAAAATCACTGGTGTTACCCAAAAGGAGGAAATGGTAGTGTTTTCTATCAGAGGGAATTCCAACAGAAAAAGCAGAAAATTGTGATAAAACAGGATTTATAGACCATCTATAGTTAGGATTTTGTTACTAACAAATCAATATAATAGACAGAGAAAATGAGAGTAATGGTAAGACATTGCTTTGCAAAACATCAATACCTTTCTAACATGTAAGAGGTTAAAAATCCCCATTTAAATCAATGAGTTTGGGAAAATTCAGTGTTCCTAATGGTGCAGATAGTTTCCTCCAGAATTGCTCCAGTTCCTCTTAGTACATCAGAGTCATTATCACCAATAAATCACATCTAATATAAATACACCACAGAACTCCCAGAGAGACAGAACATGATGAGGATACACAGAGGTCTATTTACCTACATCCAGGTGACGCTCTGTAAGGATGGAGATGTCTGTCCTCTTTCTAGAAGATCCTCCTTGATGTCTCTTTCCAGTGTCACTGCTCTTACTGACATTTATGTCTCTTTTTATACAAGTTTTGGGGTGGGATTTCTTTTGGTGACCTCAGATGAGAAAAGGGATGAGCCCAATCTGGCCTTTTGTCCTTACATAATTGCTATTTCTTACATGTGTAAATGAGCACACACCTTTTATCACTGAATAAGTGAGAAAATCTAATTACAATGCGAGGCCTTTAGTGTTTTTACTGTTCGGTGTTATTGTAAACTCTTGGAGCTAGATTTCTCTGAAGGAAATTCTATTAAATTGGAGACCTTTATAGGACTTTAGATGTGTTACCATTCAGAGGAATTGGCCCCACCTTTCCCTTTGTCCTCACATAATTGCTATTTCTTACACATGGAAATGAGTAAAACTCCTGAGGTTTATGTTTTCACATGCCTGATAACTGAAGTAAATTTAATGAAAATGCAAATCCTTTGGTGCTGTCTGGATGTCTATGTTCCAAAAGGACGAATTCAAAAAATGTTAATATACCTGCAAATCTGTACCCTGACTAAGTGCTACTGGGTGAAACACACATCAGATTACTGATTGCTGAGAATGTTTCCTCAACTAGATATGACATTGATTGATCAGAACATCTCTCAGTTGGAACAATAATAGTGATTTAGAAGGCCTATAGTGTTTATTTAAAGTGAATTATAATTAATACAAACCCACGTCCTAATTATCGCTGATGTAAAGGAAGTGAGTTACTGGGTTTTAACTTGGCTATAAGTTGATTTATATTATATTACTGATGATTGCCCGTAATGGTGTACATAACTCCAAGTGCATTATATAAAAATATATTTGGTATATAACAATTAATATCTATTCTTTTTTAATATAGAAGCTAATATTCAAGTCGCGCAAAATACGTGATTGCTTTTATCACACACCATACTGATAATACATGGTAACAGTGCACAGGAGATGTCCTCGCAATCTGGCAGATTTGGAGCATTTTGCAAAGAAGAGTGGGCAAATATTGCCACGTCAAGATGTACCATGCTAATAACCTCCTACTCAAATAGACTGATTTCTGTAATAAAATCAAAAGGTGCTTCAACAAAGTATTAGTTCAAGGGTGTGCACACCTATGCAACAAGGTTATTGTGAGTTTTTTATTTTTCCCCCTCAACGATTTCAGTTTGTTTTGCAATTGAATAGTTCACGTTATAGGTCACATTAAAGGTGGAAAAAGTTCTGACATGATTTATCTTTGTCTCATTCTTTAACATCACAAGAACCTGGAATTTTAACAGGGGTGTGTAGACTTTTTATATCCACTGTATACAAGGTCTATGGTCTGACATATTTTTCTCACTTCCAAAATCCTGAGCTCTGATGAACCCTTTACGTTCCAAATATATCAAACGAACCACACATATCTATAATTAATTATTTCTCCTGTTTAAATACAACTGAGCAGGAGACTTATAGTTTTTGGAAGTGGCCGATAACAAGTTTGCTGTGCTAAGCTCCTTAACCCCCTAAGGACCGGAGTGCATGCGCGCAGCTGGCACTTAAGGACCACAAAGCATTTTTAATTGTTTTTAGTATCCGATTCATGGTTCCCCGAACGGAGTGCAGCAGAGCGGGGAGCCCTGAAATCCATGATGTACATTTACAACATGGGTCCTTTAAGCACCTTTACCCATAATGTATATGTATACGCTTGGACCTTAAGGCGTTACTCATACTTAGAAATTCATTGTGTAATGATGAATATTCATTCTAGTTATAAAATATCTATTATACTGAATTCTGATCTATATGGTGATATATATATATATATATATATATATATATATATATTAAGGAATGAGATGCTTGTGCAGCAGGGATATCTGTTTTACTTTTTATCTACCCCTTTACATACAATAAATTTGTATTATAGACGTCCAAAGAGGCTTCTATTATTAGGTTTGCAAAAAAGGTCCTGTGTTATTTTACTTTTCTTTTGTCAATAAATGTTGATGTAACAATGAAATTGGATGACATTTTGGATTCCAGGTCTGAGTGACAGCAACTTCAAATCCTGCAAATTTCATACAAATTGCTTAAAATATATTTTCCTATTTGGAACTGTGATAAACTTAGGTCTACAGCCCAAAGTAAATAACGGACTGGAAAAAAATTGTGAGGGTGAAGGGTCTAGATCAAAAGCGGTAAATTGGATCAGTAGAGCCAGAGATCATTATATTTGGATTTTAAATAAATTAAAAAAACCCTTATTGGTTCACATGGTCAGTAGAGATAAAGAAGCACCATAGTGACATATACAGTGTATACACCGCATTCTCTATACACACTGATATATCACTGGATATTGTGCATTAAATCTATTTACATACTTCATATGCAGTTGTAAACAAGTATAAAACTAAACAGAATATTATGATAATCAAACCCCCATTTCTATATCCACAAGCCGGACGACTTGGTAGGAATCTGCCAGAACATAGATCATTTTGGATGAAATTACCTTTTCTCCATCCCATTTGACAACATAGAATCATATTCCTGTATTTAATATCCCTCTGACATAATGTGAAGGTCATCCCTAGGCTTCCCATCCTTTGTATTTCAATTAATCTGACGGCCTGTGGTTTCTCTGATAATGGTTATAAAAAGGAAACAATATTACCATATTAATATATCTTGGTTCTAAGGAAGCATAAGCACAAAAGTAATCCTATACAACTGTTTTATAAAGAAGAACATCTTTTTTATACAAATTTATTATTTCACTGTTTACATAGCTACTTCTAAATATTACTTTTCTTTCCAATATCAAGATGCCTTTTTCTTATATGAAGATGTGGAAAGGGACAGATAGTTGGTGACAGAGTGACGCACCGGTGGAGGAGGGGTGGGAGATTAGTGAGCAGGAGGAAGAGGGATGGCAAAGTGAAGTCTTAGAGCGGCTCCACTGGTATAGCGCTCAGGACTGAGTCACCTTTATACATAAATAAGGTCACCCAGACATAGGTACAAGAACTACATGTATTATGTATGTATATAGATAGTGAATGTTATTGTACCTTTTCTCAGAATTCCCCACGTTGTGCAATTTGCAGAATAGAAAACATCTCAGAAAACCAATAATACTCTACCATGAATCTGTATGGAAGCATGATGTATGCCATTGCTGACACCATTATATTCTTTGCACAGATATAAGTAGGGGTGGTGAAAGGTCACACAGTGTTCCCGTGAAAGAATCTGCGAGAACCGCATTCTTGTCCACTTTTTTGTGGGAAAATCCTCTTTAAAAACAGTAATTAAAATCTTTGCATTTTTCGCCCATTGGCAAAAACTCTTCTCCATTTTTTCAATGGATAAAAAGTTTCTGTTCATTTATGTACGTGTTTTTCACCTTTTCTCTATAAATACGTGATGTATTTGAGGAAGTGAAACACAATAGAAGCAGCTACTGAGTGAGGTAGATGTGCTGTGCTGTTCTGCTGTGATCTTTTTGCAAAACTGAGACAGGAGAGGCTCATAGTGACAGCTATTAATATGAGAAAGTTTAAAAATAATAAAAGGAGAAACTGGAAGGACCCTTATGCAAGGCCGGTGCCACCTATAGGCAAGGTAGGCACCTGCCTAGGTCACATATCTACTGGGGGTGCAGTCAGAGCAGAGCAACAGTCACTTGGCATTATAAGCAGATGAATCTTTGACTGTCAGTGCTCAGGCTGTACGATGTAATAACAGCAGCCTCCTGTGCTTCCCCCTTCATCTCATACACACACACTGACCTAATGCCCAGCCCAGAGGCCTCTACATAAGCACTCTGCTCTGCTCTCCTGGTGCCAGGCACTGCCCGACCTCCCTGGGTGCCTAGTTTAACAGACTGGAACAACCATGTTTTAGGAACACTACGATGCAATAGGACAGACTCTCCTCTCTGTGGTATCTGTGAGCAGCACTTTCTGCACAGCTCCCCCTGGCTGCCAATAAAATGACAGCAGCATTTAACCTTTAGCTAACCAGGCTGCACCCACTTCTCAGATCAAGGAATAATTCACTTGCCCTTGGAACAATGGAGAACAAGCACATCACCTCCATGGGTGAGATATTTAACCCTTTGAGTGCCAGAGGGTTAAAGAGGAACTGTAACCTAAGAATAAGTGGCTCTTATCCCTTAACCAGGTCTCTTCCTGAGAAGCACTTAGGTGTCTTGTTTCAAACTGAAGTCAGTTGTTTCTGTTCGCAATTGATCTCTTTTTTAGTCTCCTGTTAGTTCAATCTGTTTCAGCCTGAAAACAACTAGAGTTCCCTATTGTATATATAAGTATGTAGAAGCCTGTAGTTTACTGTGAGGGGGGTGTAACGTAGAGGCAGACGTTAATAGAGATCATTGTTGGAAATTCCAGATGTAATGTAAAAAATACATTGCTAGATACCCTTCTACTGTATGAAAGACACTTACCCAGGTAAATCAATGTGTTAAACAAATTTATAGTGGCTTATTCTTAGGGGAACTTCCCTCCTGTTTCTCAAGGGGTTAAAGTCAAATGTGGATCAATTCTGGGGTTATAGGGAACAAATTAAAGTTCCCATTGATTTCAATTCAGGTTGTAATATCTAGCACTCAAAGGGGGAAAAACAAACCACTGAAATGAATGCAATGTGTGTGTGTTTATGATTATATATGTACAGCACCTGTGTAAGGGTGTGTATAATGTAAGTGTGTGTGTGTATATAATGTGTGTGTAAGGGTGTGTATAATGTAAGTGCGTGTGTGTGTATGTGTGTGTGTGTATAATGTGTGTGTGTGTGTGTGTGTAAGGGGGTGTATAATGTAAGTGTGTGTGTCTAATGTGTGTGTGTGTGTGTGTGTATAATGTGTGTGTGTGTAAGGGGGTGTATAATGTAAGTGTGTGTGTATAATGTGTGTGTGTAAGGGTGTGTGTATAATGTGTGTGTGTGTGTGTGTGTATAATGTGTGTGTTTAAGGATGTGTATAATGTAAGTATGTGAGTATAATGTAAGTGTGTGTGTGTGTGTGCAAGGGTGTGTATAGAGATAAACACATACAGACACACATAATAACACACTGACACACTTAGAGATAAACACACACTCTGACACACTGATACACATAGAGAGACGCACACACTTACACACTGATACCCCTACAGAGACTCATACACATTGACACACATACAGGGAACACACACATACGCACATATAGGGAACACACTGACACACATACACATATAGGGAACACACACATACGCACATATAGGGAACACACTGACACACATACACATATAGGGAACACCCACATTAACACACTTATACACATACAGGGAGTACAAACTGACACATACACATATAGGGAACAAACACATATTAATACACTTGTACACGTATAGGGAATACACACACTAACACATTTATGCACATATAGGGAACACACACACTGACACTTATATACATATAGGGAACACACATTAACACATACAAATAAAGGGAACACACACACTGACACTTATACACATACAGAGGTGGGGCATAAAGGGGAGTGACACAAGGGACAGAGCCAAGGGGACGGCAAAATGAGGTTTTGCCTAGGGTGGCAAAAATCCTTGCACCAGCCTGCCCTTATGTGTCCACTGAGTCTGTGGAGGAAGCGACACTACAGAACCAATGCTGGCCAGTCTCCCTATACCACCACTAGAGTTCTTGAGGAAATTAATATCAAAGGAGGAACAAGAAGGTAGTAGTGAGAGCAGAACAGGTCAGCTGACTCTGCCTGCTGCCAGACATGCAGTGCTTGCTGCGAGATGTGCTGCACCTGCTACCAGACATCCTGCTTCTGCTGCCACTAGTGATGTATCTGCTGCCACCAATGATGTATCTGCTGCCAGATGTGCTGCCCCTGATGCCACTAGTACTGTGTCTGCTGCTTGTGCTGAACCTGCTGCCACCAGTAGAGATGGGCGAAAAGTGTGAAAGATTTCCCGCATGAGTCTTCATGACAACGTGGTGATTTTTCACTTTTCCTGCAAAAAAAATTTGCCTTCACGTCTATGCAAAAATGTCTTCCTTTTTGCCTATTTTAACAAAGTTTCTGCCTATGTTAACACATTTTTCACCTATTTTAACACATTTTTTGTCTATATTTCCTATAAGTACTACATTTCCTACTGTAATGTTACTTCTTCTGAGGGCTGTATTTTAGAAATAAGTGACTGAAAGTCAAAGTTGTGAGTCCTACAGCAAAATATGGCTTGAAAAATCTGTTAGCATGCAGAGTGCATTGTCCTTTCCCCACAACACTAAGTTCCTGTTTAAGTGACACTGGCACATATTCATGATGATGTCAAGTAATGAAAAAAATAAAGTACAAACTACAATGTGGCAGATGTGTATTGTAGTGGTAGTGGTGGTGGTAGGGGACTGGCATGGTGTGATTTGTGTATGTATTTTTACCATTGTCATACTCTATCCTCCTTCTCAGATTATTGACACACATTACTTATCGGACATATCAGTGGTCCCAAGTGGGGTAGATGGTGTCAACCCTTCTTCACATCTGTCCTCCACCTCCTCATCTGTGCTGCTGTTAATATTTGATCTAGGGAATTCTTTGAATCCAGTTATTAACCCTTTAACCGCTATTTGTCTGTTGTTAGTGGTGTTTTCTTTGGAATTCTCTGTGTATGTGCTAGGCTTATCTTTTGTAAATTGGAAGCTTTCACTTTCAATAGACAAAAGAAACAGCCTAATGGGTGTGACACCTTATTTTAAATCAGTGGATTAACCATTGAAGTGCCTATAGGTTTTACATATATTACTATAGTCAAATTTATGAAATATGTTGCATGAAGTTGGTATACTTTCTAGACATATATTAGTGGGTTGATTCGAAGTATATTCTTGGTATAATCTATGATTGACTTTATTAATTGCAATTTATATGTTTATTCAGAAGGTATGCAATAATTAAATTATAGTGATTTAAATCTGGGATTCTATTCCAGTTATTCTATAATTGTGATTATTATTATTATATATATGGTGCAAGAAGAATTGTCATAAGACTTAGCTTAAAATTTAAGCTAATTCAAATGACAATAAACCATAAGCCATAACTAGCATAGTCTATACAGTTTCTGGGGCAGGGGTATTCATATACACTGCTGCCAACTGTATTTTATTAATTGTAAGTATCAATTAACCTTTTCTATGCTGCTGAGTGCAATTATTGTTATTTAATACCTCTGAATATACCTATGTGTGGTTAACCCTTTCATTGCTGGTATTCCTCATGGTAATAATTGTGGTTGATTTACTATGTATCTATTGAATTGCTGATCACTCATTTATCTCATTGTTGCTGATACTTTTTGTAACGGATCTTATCCGTTACTTGGGCCCTTGTCTGGACCTCGAACGTTTTACCTAAAGACTATGGCCCCTTGGCCTCCTTTGACCTCAGATGGGGGGTTTACTATCTTTATGTTAAAAGATTTATGTTTTATGTATTGTCAAATATTGTATGTGTTTAATTGTACTTGTCCCTAGGATGTGTATTGTAGCCACTCCAGCCATTTGACTCAAGACCTCCTGCTGGGTGTTAATCAAGTCATTGTATTGAGAACTGTCCTGAGACCCCCTGCTGTGTGTGTTAATCCATTCACGCCCCTCAGTCTGTGAGTCACCTATTGTATAACCTGAAACTCTGTTGCCAGCCCTTTGTATTATATGTTGTGAGTTGATTACCTCTGTGAATGCTCCCATTGTGTCAGCCCTTACCATCTGCTGCTGGCCTCTTGTCTGATGTGTTATGATTTAATCATGTTCCCTATTGTATCAGATTTCCCCATGTGATCCAATGTACTGTACTGTATATAAATATCTGTGGTTTGTGACAATAAAATGAGTTATGTTTTGGAGTGAACAAGGAGTCCTGGAGTCTAGTATTGCTTATGGTCTAAAGTATCCACTCTGATACCCATCTGCGCCAAGTATCCTGAATCGTTGACCGCCTGCTGCCAGTTTCCTGCGACCTAACTTCGTGGACTGTCAGGCGGCGACGTGGACTCTTCCCTGCTTCCAGGGATCCTGTGACTGTTTCCAGTGACCGTCCATACCAACTGGTGCATCGGACGGCGCTTATCTTGCGTCAAGAAGGAGAGACCCGGGAACGACGGCGGAAGGCGACGCGGTCCCTTCTCAGCTTCCGTTACACTTTTTATATATATATATATATAATATATTGTATTTTAATAAATTATATATATTTTTGCACAAATATGCGGGATTGATTATTTCTGTCAATTCTTTACTGTGAAGTAGCGTGTCAATACCTAATAAAGTATAAAGTTCTCAAAATTCTTTTCTATTGTCATTTACCTATTTAAGTGAAGATATTCAACCTGATTGGTTCTCTTGTTTTAACCCTTTGGATACCTTCATAATAAATAGTCCGACACCTCACTCCCTCTGGAGGCAGTGTGGCATGCTTGAATTGGCAGCCGCTTCCTTCGCTGCTGTGTCCCTTGCAGGATGTCTTCAAATGAACATACATTCTTGGAGTGTGAGGAGCCTGAGGTCCTCACAGGGCAGTAAGATACTTTAAAGGTCCACACCTATGAGCATTGAAATTACTGTAGTGGCCTGTGAGGAGCTGAAGGTCTCACCCAGCAGGAATGTATGTTGATTGGAAGATGTCCTGTAAGGGAGACACACCGCAGCGGAGGAAGCAGCTGGAAATTCAAGCATGGCGCACTGTGCCTTCAGAGGGGGTGGAGGGTGAGGGCCGTGCTGATTAGAGGTGCAGGTCAGTAAAGTGCTCAACATCTGAAGAGGTGTGATATAACGTTTCTGCATTTTTACTGTCCATTCATTGGTTGGTGGTATACATGTGAGCAGGTGTGATTGTGTGTTCTACATAGTGGGAGCTGTATTATTAGGAAACGTAATCATCTGACAGTGAGAAAGGCATCCAACAAATTGCAATGCAAGAAGTCTGATAGGAGGGGAGGTGAGGAGGCAAAGTGCAGGGTTAGGAGATTAGGAGAAGGGGAGACAGAGGCAATCATTCAGGCAAAGAGGTATATAATGCATTGCAATGCTTTAGATATGTCTCTACCACTGGAAGGGTTAAATAATAACGTATGAGTTGTGGAGCCCTCTGCCAATTAAAAGGTTTACCCTTTCAGTGGCAAAGAGGTATGTAATGCATTTGATACGTCTGTGTGTCTGAAGGGGTAACCCTTTGACTGGCCTTCAAATGCCTAAGAAGTATCCAATGAATTGGATAGTTGTGGAATAGTGAAGGACTTAACCTTCTGACTGTCCTTTCAGTGGCAGAGATATCCAATGCATTGGATACCTGTCTGGCACTGAAATGTTTGAAAACACTAAGAAGATAGGGAGGATAGTGGATCATTTGTTGTGTCTTTTGCTGAGAATGGAGGAAAGAGACAGAGACAGTCATACACACACTCTCTCTCTCTATTTACCAACCTCTTACTGCAGAATGGAGAGGGTTGAAGGTAAAAGGAGTGTCTGAGGGGGTGTGAAGAAGAAGAGTAGATACAAAGGGACCCTACCTCTCTGCACAGGTAATGCAGTGATTTTCTTGATAGTTGTTTAGAGTAGAAACTGTTCCAGTTCCACAGGTGTTTGATTGCTAGTAAGTGAGCTACTTGCTCCCCAGCAGTCTGCTAATTGGTTGGTAGCTAAGCTTGCAGAGTGGTGACATGTGGAACTTCATCAGCTTGCAGCTGTAGCTGGACTAAAGTTCCCATCGTCCTCATCAATCATGATTATGGTGAAAACGTGGTAGGAGTAATCAGTTGCAAAAGCAATGGAGCAGAAAAGGGGGACACAATAAGAGGGACAATAGTGAAGAAGGAGGAGATGGGGAGAAAGGTTGAATTTGAGGAAAGGGAAAAGTTTTACATCTGCATTATTATAAAATGATGTGTGAGTGATGGAGCTGCATGAGTTGGCAATGTTTTTTTACTTTTTTGAGGGGGGAATGAGACATAGTAAGGGCGGCTGTGAGATGAAGAGGGAAGCACAGAGCACTGAGGGTGAAAGAAGAAGGTGAAACTCCTTTCAGACACTGAAGGGGATAAGGCAAAGCAGAATGTGAGCTGAATAGGAGGGTGGGTGTATGGTGAGGAGGAGCGCACAGTGGTGGAGGGTGATGTCCATGGAGAGATTTTCATTCAGAAATGAAGGACGCAGTTCGAGTCCAAAACAGCTACTCTTTATTGAAGGGATAGGACACATTTTATAGCAAAACCAAAGACAATCCACAATGGTAGTATAGACAGGGCACACAATGGCACAATACATGGCAGTGAAACATAGAACAATCTTCACAATGCTATGGTAAACAGGGGACAGAGGAAGAGTATACAGTGAGGGGAATTTTACATAATTTAATCTTGCTGCTCCAATTCTCAACCTATGGGAATCAGAGCAACAGGAGACAATCGACCAATAAGGACCTTGGCCATTGTTCTCCTTCGGAGATTGTAGTACCTGGGTCTGACACATAACTCAATCACGTCACTCCAGCTCCTCAACCAATAGGAACCACTGCAACAAGCTGGAGACAGATGGTGACCAATCAGAAGGCCGTCTACATCCAAAAAACAATATAGTACATTGTAAGAGGGAATGGTAGGCAGCCAATCAGGGAGCCATCTACAACTTACAGTACAGTAGGCGGCCAGTCAGAGGGCCACCTACATTTCAACCGAGGCACGGCAATTCTCTTGTGGCCGGCTGGCCTCTGTGAGTTCCATATTTTAGTTATTTGTGGTTGGCATTCACAAATGCCCCTGGCCTTTCGATCTAGTGCCCAAAGTAACTGGCCCAAACTCTTTTCATCAGCATTTCCCTGGCACTTAAAAGTGCCCATAGTAAGGTCCCATTGTCCATTATAGATTTGTATTATGTATGTATGTATATAGGTAGCAAATGTTATTATACTTTTTCTCGCAATTCTACAAATTGTTCAATTTACAGAATAGAAAGAATCTCAGAAATCCTTCTTACAACACAAAGTATATTATTAAAAACTGTGATATTTTTATTACATGTTCCTTTAATAAAAGTTAAGTGAAGGAAACACTTCCCACATTCAGAAAATGCTACTGATTTCTCTCCAGTATGAGTTCTCAATGCCTAATCAACTATGAGCCTTATGGTGATGGCTAAAGAGGTGTAGGTTTGGTGCAAACCATCTGCATCATAAGGAGAAATAAAATAACCCATTGATTTAAATAGAGATTTTAACCAATGGAATGCTAGAGGTCCCAACTGTTTAATTAATTTGGACATGGTGATTAAAGCCCAGATTAAAGAAGCCCCATTTAAAGCTATGGACAGTTTATGCATTTTAATTGTCCCCTGCAGGGTGACTGAAACAATCCAAATCTACATATATTTTGCTTCCTGTATATGGGCCTAAACAATGTACAGATGGCTTCTTGTCTATGCTTTTCCTTGAATTTTGAGCAAAATTAATGAAAAAGACATGTCTCATATTTATAGCATATAGATCAGGGGTGTCCAACCTGAGGCCCTCCAGCTGTTGTGGACTACAACTCCCATCATCCAGTGACAAGCATTGGTATTGGAGTTCACAACAGCTGGAGGGCCTGAGGTGTGACACACCTGGTATAGATTGCTTCTACCACATTAGTCTTATGATGTTTAACAGGATGGTGCTGTGATTAAAACATATTTCCTAGTCAGAGTATAAAAAGGCTTTTTCTTCCGTGGAACTTCTCTAATCAGTAAAAAGATCTGTTTTGGACCTGAAAAATTGTCCACTTTCTGAACATGCAAGTGGTTTCTTACCAATATAAGTTATTTGATGAGTAACAAGAGTTGTGCTGTGGTTGAAACATTTCCCACATTCAGAACATGAATACAGCTTCTCCCCTGTGCAAATTCTCTCATGTGTAGCAAGAGTTGAGCGTTAGCTAAAACATTTCCCACATTCAGAACAGGAATATGGATTCTCTACAGTGTGAGTTCTCTGATGAATAACAAGATTTGTGCTTATGCTTAGGCATTTCCTACATTAAGAATATTAAAATGGGTTTTCCCCAGTGTGAGATCTCTGATGAGTAGCAAGATTTATCCTTTTCTTGAAACATTTCCCACATTCAGAACACGAATATGGTTTCTCTCCAGTGTGAGTTCTTTGATGAGTAACAAGATTTGTGCTTGTGGTGAAGCATTTCCCACAGTCAGAACATGAATATGGTTTCTCTCCTGTGTGAGTTCTCTGATGAATAGCAAGATTTGTCCTTTTGTTGAAACATTTCCCACATTCAGAACATGAATATGGTTTCTCTCCAGTGTGAGTTTTCTGATGTGTAGCAAGGGTTGTGCTGTGGCAAAAACATTTCCCACATTCAGAACATGAATATGGCTTCTCCCCTGTGTGAATTCTTTGATGTATAGCAAGAGTTTTGCTGTGGCGAAAACATTGCCCACATTCAGAACATGAATATGGTTTCTCTCCAGTGTGTGTTCTCTGATGAGTTATAAGATTTTTTCTGTCTGTAAAGCCTTTCCCACATTCAGAACATTCCAATAGTCTGTATCCTGTGTGAGTTCTCTGATGATTAACGAGATTTGTGCTGCGGCTGAAGCATTTCCCACATTCAGAACATGAATATGGTTTCTCTCCAGTGTGAGTTCTCTGATGTCTAGCAAGACTTGTGCTGAGACTGAAACTTTTCTCACATTCAGAACATGAATATGGTTTCAAACCAGTGTGAGTTCTCTGATGTCTAGCAAGATGTGTGCTGCTGCTGAAGCATTTCCCACATTCAGAACATGAATATGGTTTCTCTCCAGTGTGAGTTATCTGATGTCTAGCAAGATGTGTGCTGCTGCTGAAGCATTTCCCACATTCAGAACATGAATATGGTTTCTCTCCAGTGTGAGTTCTCTGATGTCTTGCAAGACCTGTGCTGAGACTAAAACTTTTCTCACATTTAGAACATGAATATGGTTTCTCCCAGTGTGTGCTGATTTTACATACAGTTGGTTCCTCTGGCTTGTTTCTTTCACATAATGTTTGCTTTCTCTTATTTGGTTGCATGGTTATTTTTAACAATACTTTATGCTTAAGCAGCATGGAGAGTGTATAGGCGTATGCTCATAGAAAGATCTGTTGGAAAGAAAGAAACTCTTATTAGATTATTCTCCATGACAACATTTGTAGATTATCAAATTGCATACATTTCATCAAGTGTTGTCCTTGTTTTATTTACCTGTTATGTACTTCTAAAGAGTATAACATAAAAAACACTATGTGGGCATAAGTAGCCCTTGGTTCGTGTGGGGCTTGTGTTAGGCCCAAAAGATGACTATCATGGATAGAACTATTTTTTTATGTGTCTTCAAAACAGACACGTTCACTACAATGTCTGAATATGGCTTTTGTGATTCCCTTGAGGTTGAATATCACGTTCTGAAAAAAAATACAGCTGATAACACTCAGTGTGATACTGGTAAATTTTTAGTGTTTTGTGGAATAATCTTTGAGCAATGTATTTGTGGAATACTTTCAGAGCATTCATTCAATATATTTTAAAGTAAAAAATAAAAAATAAGCATTTCAGAAGGGAATATGTTATATATTGAGCAATGGTGCAATGAGAATAAAAGTAAAAGAAGCTGATACAGTTCTTGGCACAAAACCCATGATGTAACCAGGGCCTAGAATGAAATGAGAATATAATAAAGAAAATTACAAAATTTGATGTCAGTTTCAACAGATTTGTACTTGATTGTGTGAAGTACATGTAGATTGGTGATGTTAGCAATGTACAAACAGGTTGAACTGATGCACTAATTTATCCCGCACATAAAGACATCTTGGTATTGAAGAAAGATAAGTCAGAGTGATTAATAAGGGGTTATATAAACTAGGACTAATGACTGGATCTAAACAAGATGTTCCTATTTAGAGACAAGTTGTATAGTATTTATATTGTATTTTGGATTCCAGAGACCCTAGAGATATGAATATATCATTGTTTCATTTGTTACTTTTCCAAAGAAAATCATATACATTCAGGTTTGGTAGGATACAAAGGATGACAAGTTTTAGAACGAACACTACATTAAGTGAAATGTTGCCAAATTAGTCATATAAACTGCTATTTATAAAGGATTATCTAAATTTTGGATGATTCCTACCAGGTTGTACTGTTTCTGGTTGGGTAATCTGAGTGTGTGATTGAATATCTTAATACTGTATTTCTTTTTGGGTTTATCAGTCACATTTCAACCACTTTAATAATTAACACCTTGAATCTAAAAGAAGTTATGCATTCAGTACTACCCTGGCACTGACTGAGCTATGTGATCTGTGTCTCATTAGGACCTAAGAATGTGTCTGTCTCCTTGGCTATGAATGTTTTGTCCACTTCTGTGACACAGGACCTTATTCATGTAGCTAAACAGGTGCAAATCTGGAGCAAACCATTAGCACTGTAGGGGATAAATAAAAACTGCCTGAAAGCAATAAAGTTACACAGTTCTTCTGCCATGTACTGCCAACCCACACTTACTGAGTTTTTTGCATTATGTCAAATGTGTCAAAAAACAATCCCAAAGTGGGCCTGTAGAATTGCATAATGTTGTCAAGACTTTGGCAGTAGACATGCTGCCTAATTATTTTCTAGAATACCTTCATTTTAAAGAACTAATGTCAAGTGTTGCAACCAGCTGGCATATCTCAAGCTGCAGTTATTTTTCAAGGATGGCAGGGCCAAAATTCTACAAGCAGCATGTTAGTTTGGCGGAGAAATAGCACAAGAATAGCTTGCAACATCAGATCAGAGTCCTTAATCTTGCCTCGGGTTCTGACAGAAGTATTAAAGGACAGCAGTAGTATTGCCCGCACTATCAGCAGCCACTTTGTCCATGCAGAATTGAGACAATTCCACAAAGCCATAGATTTTTAAATAAAGTGGAGGAGTTGGTAGGGGAATGGTTTGAACCTCACTCTTTGATGTTGTTTTATGTTTGTCAATAATGGCTCTAGCATAATACCTGGCTTGAGAATCAGCAAACTATAATAAGGAGCCCCCATACCCAAATGTCATTAAGCTACACCCTCAATTAAGCCCTTCACCAATCAAATTTCCTACCCATAACAATCCTATATAATAATTTGCTAGGATGTTTGTCACGATGCAGTCATGCGCAGTAGAGACTGCCCAAGTTCGGGCAGTCTCTACTGTGCATGATTGCATCGTGTGAGTGAGGCGACGAGAGACTGCATTGCATGGAGCAGTGAGAGACGCTTAACCCTTTGAGTGCCAGAGGTGTATGCAATGCATTGCAAAGCAATGAGTTGCATTCCCCTCTGGCACTCAAAGGTGTAACATTACCCAGACCTTGGCCCGTATACACGGGCTTTTACACTAGTGAATTAATAGAGCAGTGTGTAAGACAAGACAGGTGCAGTCATTTGCAACACATAAGGAGATAAAAAACAGAAGCATATAAACACGAACATGGTCATATAGGCTTAACCACTTTTGTGCCAGAGGGGCAAACAGCGCACTGGATAGAAGTGAGCTATTCGTCCCTCTGGCACTCAAAAGCTTTAATATTGCTGAGCTCCATAACAAAATGGATCAGCTTTCTGAGGCCTAAAACCCAGTCTTACACACATGCACTGAAGGAGCAGCAGCCATACTCCCTTCCCTATCTACCCTTTTCCATTTCTATAAATGTATGGGCATCATAGCAGCCTAAGGTATTACCCAGCTACAAAAATACATATTTTACTTTTCTGTATTAACTTTTGGGTGATAGAGAAGTCCGAACGTTTCAAGGAGTTAATAGAGAATTATTTTATTTTACACATTAACACCTTCTTGACTGTGGAGTGATAAAGGAATAAGAGCATCAGAACATGGGTAATATACACTTTTACGCTATTGTACATACATACATATTTCTTTTTATGACTGCCTACTCCTGGACATGCCAATACTTTTAGTTTAAAAATATCTATCTACTAAGACATAGATAAATACATTCAGTGAGTGTACACATCTGGTGTATATGTTACTAGATATACTTAATAAAAAAGCAGTTGCCATGGGTGGGTAATCATAAAAACCACATTTGTGTATTATCATATGCACCAAGCCTGACGGGGCCTCCAATACAATATGGGAGCAAAACTTCCAGGGGGCCCCAAGACCAGCAGGCCCTGCCATGCCACAGGGGGCAGTGAAGGTCTCCTCTATGCCTCTGTTGAGAATAGGTAATATGGTGCATGTGTCCTGCATTGCCCATGTCCTAAATTTAGTTGTGACTAAATTTCTCTCAGAATCTGAAGCGCTCAGATAGATTTTGGAAAACTTTAATGAAATTGTATTACCGCTTACTAAATTAGAATATTGTTACTAGTAACACAACAGTATAGACTGAGAAGAATTGAGAATATAATTATACAGTCAAGAGATATATAAATGTATCATCTAAATTACTATATTGTTACTAAAACCAACAGTGTTTTGTTCAAGTGTGTGCCAATATGTGTTAAATGGGGAACTCCATCTTTTAGTGTGTTTCCGTGCTACTAGTTGAGCAGTACTTTGAGTGTGTGTAGGGACACTGTTTTTGTACTGGGTAAAGAGGTGTAGTTTGAAGTAGCAGTGAATGAGCACTTTGATGTGGTGTTCATTGGTTTCACAGCAATACCACTGCTGAATACAAAGCTGAAGTCTTGATCTGATTTTGGGAAGTCATCAATAATGTAATTTGCAATGTCATGAATGATTTCAATTGCAACGTACATGGGACATAGAATTAAAGGAGCAGTAAACTTTTTTATGAAAAACTATATATATTGTAGGATGTATCTGGTTGAGTAAAATATGGGTACTGCCACTGTTGAGAGATGCAGATGGACAGAGTTATTACAGTTTAAACCTGTGTTTTTTACATTATCAGTGTCGTCTACTGCTCAAATTCCAATTAGATATTCTGTTACATTTTAATGGAGAGTAAAGTCAGTGACTTAATGTGATGTCATTCTTAGACTTGCCTTCCTTTGCATTTCACATAATTGAATGCTTGTGGCTTCCTTTATAACTGCATTCACTTTTTTTCCTTTTGTTTGTGAATATTTAATGCCCTCTTTCTGAAATGCTTCTTAATTTTTTTGAGATGCTCCAAATTGTTCCACAGGCATTTCACCAGTATACCTCCCATGTGATTTTCTTTTTTATCAATAAATTTTTATTGAGAATTGACCAACAAAATAACAAAAATCCGGGAGTACAATCGAACAGAGAGAGGGCATACAATGAAGCAGTTTACCAATTCAAGTACAATGACAACAAATTGTGGTAAGTCATGATGTGAGATAATCATCATAGATTGTCGTGGAGATTCAGGTAACTTAGAAGAAAAGAGGCATGAGAAGAAAAAAATTCCTCTCTTTTGGATGGTCAAGTCTTTTATGACTGAGAAGGAAAGACAGGTAGAAATGAACGATAAAGGAGAGAAGAGTAGGATGAAGGGTAGGATGAAGGAACATTGAATGTGTGAAAAAAGAGCTAGGATAAAAGGAGTAACTGAAAAGAAAAGATTGAGAAGAGGGGGAGAGAAAAAAAGGGGGAAGGGGGAGAAGACAGATCTGAATTGACATACCCAAGTGGAATTAGAATGTGTGCACAGTATCTGACCACAAAGAATGCCAACGGGTCATCAAAGAGTCTAGTGTGGAAGTAACCTTGTGTGAGAGTCGCCAGGACATGCCAATAAATAGCAATTGTTCATCAACTTTATCGTACCAGGTCAAGAGGTCCGGTGGGGAGTAACTTCTCCAACAGAGGAATGAGTGCCTTCTCTGCATTTAGTAAAGCGAATAGAAAGTCTTTTAATCAGAATAGTAGGTGGAAGGTCTTTAAATAACAGGATCTGCCAATGATCTCTGGATAAAGAGATGTTCAATAATTTCTCAATGAGTGGGAGACAGGCTGACCAGAAGGATGATATTATGGGGCAATGCCACCAAATATGCGACAAAGAACCAACTTCTGACTTACACCTCCAACACTGATGTGAAAGTGCCCTATTAAAGGAGTGTAGTTTTACTGGCGTATAGAACCATCGGAAGAGAAGTTTGCAATTGGTCTCTGCGAAGCGGTTGGAGATGGAAGATTTATGGGTGTTCTTCCAAATGCTATTCCAATCTGCTGTGGAAAGTGTAGATCCTAATTCTTTTTCCCACGCACGAGCATACGCTGATTTAGTCAGACTTTCGTGATCAGATAAAATTTTATTTACTTTGCCTAAGAATCCCCGGCGGGGAGCAAGAGATTGAGCTCGAAGTCTTTCGAAAGGTGTTAGAGGTCAGGAAATACCTGCTTTAAAGTAAGGCTGGGATAGAAAGTGCTTGATGCGGAGGAATCTCCACAGTTCGGCAGGGGGCAGTTTATGTTGGGACTGAAGCGAAGGAAAATCCTTCATGCCCGAGCTATCCCAAAAGTCCTTAAATTCTAACTCACGGATGGCAGACCAAATTGGAAATTGTCCAGATGGCAAGGAGTGAGGCGATGTCAGTGGTAGGAAAACCTTAGAGAAAAATGAGGGGTATATGATCAACTTCTGAGATTTATGTAGCATATACCAATTTGACAGAATGTTTTGAACAATGGGATTGGAGATTGAAGACATAAATTTAGAACGGCCCTCAGTAAGGAGCAAGTGGAGCTGATCTAATTTGGGAGAGTAACGTTCTAGTCCCAAACAAAGAATAGTTTCATCAGGGATTGTCAGCTGTAGAGTAGAGATAAAGGCATGTGGGTCGTCTCCATATCTCAAAGTATGTGTGTGGCCATCTCGAGTGACAAGGAGCGAAAGGGGAAATCCCCATTTATAGAGGAGGTTGTGGGAGGGTGCAAGTCTTTTCACCAGCAGAGAGTAAAGGTGGAAAAGTCTCCAAAGATAGAAATAGGTTGATTCTCAAAAGAAATGGGGGCCAGTGCCCGCGCCACCGTCAATATCACCTCTTTATCTTTAAAGCGTAGAAATTTAATGATAACATCTCTGGGTGCGTCTTTCGGAGCTGCTTTAGCTTTGGAGATCCAATGAGCGCGTTCAACCTCATATACAGTGGAGGGATCACTCTTCAATAAAAATGCGAATAATTTCTGTAAAACTCCAGGTAGGGACACAGAATCCACTGACTCAGCAATACCCCTGATGCGAAGATTGTTGCTTCTGCTTCTGCACGGTATCTACTTGTGTCTTGCGCAAAGAGGAGATTCTGAGTTGTGTATGATCTTTAAATGCAGACCAAGATTCTCTGTTGTTTTCTAAAGCATCCATCCGGTTATGTAAAGAAGAGACCTCTTTCTTAACCTCCGCTAGTTCTTCCTTGTGGAAAAGTTTTAGGTCTGCGAGCAGATGTTGGATGTCTCCTTTCGTGGAAGGAGATTCCAAGTGTCCCCATGAAGTTTCTTAGTCTGAGTCGCTTTTGGAGTCATCCTCCAAGTGGATCATGGGGTCTGGTGCGGGAAGTGCTTCATCGCGGTCGGCCATCTTGGACAAAGTCAAATTTGTCTTGAAAAACGAGTGCATTTCTCTGTTCTTTTGGGATTTTTTGGGGATATGCATGTTCAGGACCTGATATAACAGGTAGTGAGGCTATAGTCAGGTAGGAGAGAGCCAGATAAAGCGTATATCTCTCCAATGGTGCCGGAGCTTTGAGTCTACGCGACCATCTCAGTTGGAAGTCAGGCCACGCCCCTCCTATGTGAATTTTTAAGCAGCATTTTTACCATAACAATCTTCAGCTTCAAAGGAATAACAAAATCTAAATTCAGGATTTTCAATTACCCTGTCTGTTTTTATGAGCACAAATTCAACAAATAGTTATTTCCATGGTGGCCACCATTCTGGCCTAACATAAACCCCCTATGACTTCAAATGATGCATTTTGACCACAGTGATATTATGATATGCTCTAAGTATATAACAGGTGAAAAATATTTGCACTTGATCAGATCCATTTACTCTACAAATCAGCATTAGTTCTTTACCAGATCCCTGAGGGAGAGGAGAGTTATTGTCATACTCCCTTTTACGTTGAGACATTAGTTGAAGCCTTCCATTAATAAGGACCACAGGTAAGTCAGCCAAGGGCAGTGTGCTGTTGTACTGCACCGATATGAGTGCTGCCACTAGGAGGAATTATGGCAGCACTCTGCACACCACTTTGACACTGAAAGGATAAGACCTGTAAAATGCCATTGCCACATTGTACGATAACTGGCACAGAAAAAGTAACATATAATAGCTTCTAATTTCTGTTCTTAAGCAGATGATCAGTGGGCTGTCTGCCAAACAGCTGATTCATAAAAAAAAAAAAAGGACTAAGATGCCAATCTGGAGTTAGACCCCTTGGCTGTTAAAGTATATGAAACACATTGCAAAGCAACATGTTGGAGGCTGCTCTGGCATACAAGGGGTTATGCAGAAAACCCTCCAATGTAAATAAATTCCCCAGATGCACTAAGAATTGGTCACACATAATGACACACAAACACATACAATATAATAGTCTGGATAGTCTTCTAAAATGGATTCAAGCCAAGTGTATAATGTGAATCTTAAAGGTCCATGTGACTTGGCTGACTGCCATAATAACAGCAGATTCCAATCTGTTACCAGTGCTGCTGCAGAGATAAACATCACTCCATCACATCACAACTGCCAGACCAGCCTCCAACATGTTGCTTTGAAATGCATTGCAGGTACCCTAGCATCTAAGTGATGTAACTTTGGGTGTCTTGCTAGTCCTCTGTTTACCTGAATAAGTTGTTTGGCAGATCACCCACTGATCAGATGAGTCAGTAAGTACAGAAACAGCAGAGAAGTAGATGTTATATGTTACAGCTCCTCAGTTGGTTCTGTCACTAAAGTAATCAATGTTACAAATTGCTTTTAATGTTGGAGCACTCAGTGCCACAGGGGTGAGTAATGCATATCTGTATGGCACTGAAAGGGTTATGTAATGATGGTGGATTTGGTGCTGAAGTCTGAGCACATCCTCTCTGCTCCCCCACTTGCCCTCCCTAACACATCACCAGCATTACAACACCCCTACATGCCAATGTTTTACTTCTGTCCACCTCCCAGTGCATAGCAAATTCTTAGTATATTTTAGGATATTGTTACTAACAGAGCAACGTGATAGACAGAGAGAAAACAATAAGAGGCTGATGTACTAAGGAGACCTGGAACATTTCTAGGACAAACCAACTTCACCATAGGGGACATTAGTTTGCAAAGCGTCAATACCGCTCTATCATGTAAGAGGTTAAAAAGCCCCATTTAAATCAATAGGAGTTTGGGAAAATTCTGTGTTCCTAATGGTGCAGATAGTTTCCTCCAGAATTGCTCCAGTTCCTCTTAGTACATCAGAGTCATTATCACCAATAAATCACATCTAATATAAATACACCACAGAACTCCCAGAGAGACAGAACATGATGAGGATACACAGAGGTCTATTTACCTACATCCAGGTGATGCTCTGTAAGGATGGAGATGTCTGTCCTCTTTCTAGAAGATCCTCCTTGATGTCTCTTTCCAGTGTCACTGCTCTTACTAACATTTATGTCTCTTTTTATACAAGTTTTGGGGTGGGGTTTCTTTTTAAATCAGATAGAGAAGAGGGAGGAGCCCAACCTGGTCTTTTGTCCTTACATATTTGCTATTTATTACATGTGTAAATGAGCACACGCCTTTTATCCCTGATTAAGGGAGAAAATCTAATTACAATGCGAGGCCTTTGGTGTTTTTACTGTTCGGTGTTATTGTAAACTCCTGGACCTAGATTTCTCAGACGGAAACTCTATTAAATTTGAGACCTTTATAGGACTTTAGATGTGTTACCATTCAGAGGAATTGGCCCCACCTTTCCCTTTGTCCTCACATAATTGCTATTTCTTACACATGGAAATGAGTAAAACTCCTGAGGTTTATGTTTTCACATGCCTGATAATAGAAGTAAATTGAATTAAAATGCAAATCCTTTGGTACTGTCTGGATGTTTATGTTCCAAAAGGACGAATTCAAAAAGTGTTTATATACCTGCAAATCTGTACCCTGACTAAGTGCTTTTAACTTGGCTAAAAGTTGACCTATGATACCAAACATAGCATTGATGATTGCCAGTAATGGTGTACATAACCCCAATTGCAATATATAAAAATATATTTGGTATATAACAACTAATATATTGGTTTTTGACTTGGAATGAATAGATAAGTTGATATTCAAATAGTGCAATATACGTGATTGCTTTTATCACACACCATAGTAATAATACATGATAATGGTGTACAGATTTATAATGCACAACATAAAATAATAAAAGCAAACACATAATAACTAATGGATTGACTTTGATCTGAAGTGTATAAATAAGCCAAGAATTACATTTATAAAAAAATGAGAGGCAGCTTGTTAACTTGATAGCCAACTCTAACAGCGGGCCTATTGGTTGGTCTTGCACAAACATACTTATGTGATTGCTTAATATAAAGGTTAACATATGGTAAACGTGCCTTAATGATATTTAAGCAAAAACACACAAGTGTTTTGATATAAAATATTTGAGAATTGAGAATTATTTTACATATAGGGATTTAAATATACAAGGTCTATGGCTTGACATATTTTCTCACTTCCAAAATCCAGAGCTTTAATTAACCCTCTATGTTCCGAATATATTAAAAGAGCCACACGTATCTATATAAAATAATTTCTCCTGATTAAATACAACTGATCAGGAGAGTTATAAATTTTGGAAGTGGCCGATAACAAGCTTGTTGTGTTAGTCTTCTTTTTAATACTTAGAAATTGATTGTGTAAAGACATATATTCATTCTAATTATAAAATATCTACTATATTGAATTCTGATCTATATAATCATATATATATATATATATATATATATATATATATATATATATATATATAAAGAAATTGTATATTTGACAAACAACCTTAATAACTTGTACTTGAATGCTTCATAATACACATTTATGGTGTGATTTATAACTTAGGAGGTGACAAGCCTGTATGTTCCCCAGCAACAGTCGGGGTACAGATTTGCAGGGATATAAACACTTTTTGAATTCGTCCTTTTGTCTTTTATTTACTGGTTTTAATAAAAGTTACCTTTTAAACTCACCATTTTCCCTTAAACCCAATGATGTGTCAAGATTTAACCCATTAAGGTATAAGTGCTTGAGCAGCAGGGGTATCTGTTTTTTTTCCCTATCTACCCCTTTACATACAATATATTTAAATGATAGAAGTCCTATCATTAGGTTTACAAAAAAGGTACTGTGTTATTTTACTTATTTTGTCAATAAATGTTATTGTAGCAATGAAATTGGCTGACATTTTGTATTCCAGGTCTGAGTGACAGCAACTTCAAATCCTGCAAATTTCATACAAATTGGATGTGTAGTTTCCCAGTACAAAACTGATTCAATTATATTTTCCAATTTGGAGCTGTGATACACTTAGATCTATAGCCTAAATTAGCTTATGGATTGAAAGCAAAATTGGGAGGGAGAAGGACCCTGATCAGTGCTGAATGATTTTTTTTTTTATTTTAAACATACTTTATTGGGAAAATGAATTTATGATACAATATATGAGAATCTGAAAGCAATTCAATGACAAACATTGTCATATGAAACAGAAAGAGATAAAATTACAATAATAAAGTATTTGAGAGCCTTGAAATTTTAGGTTATATCTGGAAGAGGTATACAGATAAACTGGTGAGTAAGATAATTCTCAAAGGCCCATAGCCGTCAAGGTTGAATTAGGAGCATGCGAGATGGAACGCTGTGGGCATTCCGTATATGCCAAATATTGAGAATGCTACATTCACTATAAAAGGTTTGAGTTAGCTCAGGAAAGACATGAAGAAGAATGGGTGACCCTATGTGTGATAGAGATGTACAGATCTGAAGGGTAAGGAAGAAGGAGGAGAGATGAAAAAAAAATGGTGAGGAAGGGGGAAGGAAGGAATCCGACGATGGTGCATCCAGGACCCAAACCTAGATTTATAATAAAATCATATAAGAACGTAACCCCAGTAATTATTGGGGGGAATCTGAATTATTTTTTTTAAGCTACTAAATTGGACCAGTAGAGCCAGAGATAATCACATTTATATTTTAAATACAAAACCTAATTGGTGCACTTGCTCAGTAGAGATAAAGAAGCACCATAGTGACACCTACAGTATATACACCACATTCTCTATACACACTGATATATCACTGGATATTGCTCATTAAGATCATTTTTGGGAAATTACTAGTGATGAGCGAGCACCCCAATGCTCGGGTGTTCGGGTGCTCTGACCGAGCACCCCCGGAGGCTCGAGTGCTCGGCCGAGCACCCGAGCCCCATTGAAGTCAATGGGAGGACTCGAGCATTACACCAGGCACCCCCTGCTCTGATGAGGGGAGGGTGCCTGGTCCATAGGAAAAGGGCAGAAAAGGATGGAAACACCACAGAAATGGTTCAGGGACAGCATAGGGAGGATGTCTGGATGCATCTTGGACTCCAACATCGCTGCTGGGAACGATCTTTCGCCCGTAGTACGCCATTTTTACAGACTGACCGTAAAACACACAAAAAGGCAGATAAAAACGACTTTAGGCGAAAAATTGTTACCAAACAGTATTTGCTGTATATTTACTTGTATATCATCTGCAAATTCTGCAAAAAATTTCATCGATTTTTCGTAACTGGGGCCATGATTAAGAGGGAAACGTGCGCAGAGGCAAATTCTCCCAAAAATTTCCTAGATTTTTCTGAACTGAGGCCATGATTAAGAGGGAAACGTGCGCAAAGGCAAATTCTCCCAAAAATTTTCTCGATTTTTCTGAACTGGGGCCATGATTAAGAGGGAAACGTGCGCTGATCCGACCATCTAAAACATTATGGGTGAGGGTCTGCTGTGGAGCTGACCATCCTAAACATTATATGCGAAGGCCCGCTAGTGAGCTGACGCTATGAAACATTATATGAGAGGGCCCGCTAGAGAGCTGACCCAATAAAACATTATATGAGAAGGCCCGCTGGTGAATATATAAAAATTGTCAAACAGGGCCCGCTGGTGAGCTGGCCCTATATAAAAATTATATCACAGGGCATATGGAAGAGGAGGAGGAGGATGAGAAGATTAAGAGTCAACCATATACCCGTTTTTTGGGTGGAAGGGGTGAATGGGAATACAGAGTATTCCCATCATTGTAAATAACATATATAAAGTGACTTTATGTTCCCCCGGGGCTTTCCTCCAGTGGAGTGGAGAAGTCAGGGGAAATCCAGGCCTTGTTCATTTTTATAAGTGTCAACCTATCAGCATTGTCGGTGGAAAGGCGGATACGCTTATCTGTTATGATGCCACCAGCAGCACTAAATACCCGCTCAGACAGAACGCTGGCGGCAGGGCAGGCCAGCACCTCCAAGGCGTAGAGTGCCAGTTCATACCAGGTGTCCAGCTTGGACACCCAGTAGTTGTAAGGCACAGAGGGATCATTGAGGACGTTGACACGGTCTGCTACGTACTCCTTCACCATCTTCCAAAACTTTTCCCTCCTTGTGACACTAGGCTGCGCATCAGGGTGAGGGTGCTGGCGGGGTGTCATGAAGGTGTCCCACGCCTTGGAGAGTGTTGCCCTGCCTTTGTCGGAACTGCTGTGTGCTCCCCTTTTCTCCCCTTCTCGGTTGGCCAAGGTAGCACGTACTCTGCCGCCAGCGTTGTCAGATGGAAAATTTTGGAGCAATTTTTCAACAAGAACCTTCTGGTATTGCACCATTTTGCTTGTCCTCTCCACCGGAGGAATGAGAGATGAGAAATTCTCTTTGTAGCGGGGGTCCAGAAGGGTGAACACCCAGTAATCCGTGTTGTCTAAAATGCATATAACGCGTCGGTCACGGGAAAGGCAGCCTAACATAAAGTCAGCCATGTGTGCCAGAGTACCAACAGTCAAGATTTCGCTGTCCTCACCAGGAGGATGACTCTCAATCTCCTCATCCTCTTCCTCCTCTTCTGCCCACCCACGCTGAAGAGATGGAACTAAAGTTCCATGGCTACCCTCTGTAGCGGAGGCAACCGTGTCTTCCTCCTCCTCCTCCTCCTCCTCCGCCGCCTCCAATTGTCGCTGAGAAGACGAAGTGAGGGTGCTCTGGCTATCACCTTGTGTAAGCTCTTCCTCCCGCATTTCCACCTCTTCCACATGCAAAGCGTCAGTTTTAATTGTGAGCAGCGAGCGTTTCAGTAGACACAGAAGTGGGATGGTTACACTGATAATAGCGTTATCGCCGCTCACCATCTGTGTCGATTCCTCAAAATTGCGTAAAACCTCACAGAGGTCTGACATCCATTCCCACTCCTCACTTCTGATTACAGGAAGTTGAACGGAGAGGCGACGACCGTGTAACAGCTGGTACTCCACTACTGCCCTCTGCTGCTCACAAAGCCGGGCCAACATGTGGAAGGTGGAGTTCCAGCGCGTGCTCACGTCACACAGCAGCCGGTGAGCTGGCAATTGTAAGCGCTGCTGCAGCTCCAACAGGCCGGCTGAAGCTGTAGATGACTTACGGAAATGTGCACACACGCGGCGCACCTTGGTCAAGAGATCATGCACATTGGGGTAGGTTTTTAGAAATCGCTGAACCACTAAACTAAATACATGCGCTAGGCATGGTACGTGTGTGAGCTTGCCGAGCTCCAAAGCCACCACCAAGTTACGCCCATTATCACACACAACCATGCCTGGTTGCAGGTTGAGTGGCGAGAGCCACTGCTCGGTCTGGTGACTAATCCCCTGCAACAGCTCTGAGGCCGTGTGCTGTTTGTCCCCAAGGCAGATCAGCTTCAGCACGGCCTGTTGACGCTTCCCCACTGCAGTGCTACACTGCTTCCAGCTACCGGCTGATGGGGGAGTGGCGCTGCGTGCAGAGAATTCGGAGGTGGAAACGGAGGAGGAGGAGCCAATAACGTAGGTGCTGGCGGAAACCCTGATGGAGGTAGGGCCCGCAATCCTCGGCGTGGGTAGCACCCATGCCATCCCAGGGTCCGAGTCGCTCCCAGCCTCCACGACATTCACCCAGTGTGCCGTCAGGGAAATGTAGCGTCCCTGGCCACAAGCACTTGTCCATGTGTCAGTCGTTAAGTGGACCTTCCCAGTAACTGCGTTGGTCAGGGCACGGGTAATGTTACGGGACACATGGTGGTGTAATGCGGGGATGGCACACCGGGAAAAGTAGTGGCGGCTGGGGACCGCGTACCGAGGGACAGCTGCTGCCATCAGGCTGCGGAAGGACTCAGTGTCCACAAGCCTAAATGGCAGCATTTCGATGGCCAGTAATTTGGAAAGGTGTGAGGTTAGTGCTATGGCCTGTGGGTGGGTGGCTGGGTATTTTCGCTTGCGCTCAAATGCCTGGGGTAACGACATTTGGACGCTGTGCTGGGACAGGGAAGTGGATGTGGTCACTGATGGTGCTTCAGATGGTACAGGTGCAGGGCGGGAGGTATGCGGGCCTGCGCCTTCGACAGGCGATTGGCCGGCACCGAAAACAGGGGAAGAGGAGGCAGTGGTGTGGCCTGCAGACACAGATGGGCGATCCAGGCGTTCCTCCCACTTATTACGGTGCTTGGATGCCATGTGTCGGATCATGCTGGTGGTGGTGAGGTTTCTAGTGTTCATGCCTCGGCTCATTCTGGTGTGGCACAGGTTGCAAACTACAATTCTTTTGTCGTCCGCACTTTCCTTAAAAAAACGCCATACCGCGGAACACCTACCCCTTGGCAAGGTAGATTTACGCAAGGGGGTGCTCCGTGGAACATTTGCGGGCCGGTTTGGTGCGGTCCGCCTTCTTTCTGTAGCCACACCACTGCCTCTTCCAGCCTGTTGCGGTGCTGCAGATGGCTCACCCTCAGGACTGCTGTCATCGCTCGGCTCTATACCTTCCCAGGTGGGGTCAGTCACCTCATCGTCCACCAAGTCCTCCTCCACTTCCTCACTCTGATCATCCTCCTCATGTCTTGATCCCACCACATACTCAGTCATTGACAACTGTATAACATCCTCCTCAACAAGGTCTTGAGACAGTAATAGTGGTTGATTTAATGGCAACTGTGTCTCATCATCATCATCATCCACTACTTCCTTTGACCTTAAATGCCGTTCACATCTGTCATCTTCTTGTGATTGGGTACCCTCTAGAGGTTGTGAATCAGGGCATAAGATGTCATGTTCCTCTACAAGCGTGCTTGGAGAGAGGGTCAAATGAAGGATTGGTGATGAGACGAGCTCCTCACTATATCCCAGTGTGGGATCACTTCTTTGACCAGACCGTCTATGGTGGGAGGAAGGATGATCAGAGTGAGGATTATGTTGACCAGACTCTTGGCTACTGAGAGTGGACTTGGTGGAAGACAGGGTGGTGCTTAACCGACTGGAAGCAGTATCAGCTGACATCCAACCGACCACCTGTTCGCAGTGGTCGGACCTCGAGAGTGATGTTCTGCGACGCCCTGTAAAATGAGACATGAAGCTAGGTATGGTGGATGTCTTTCTTTCTTGTGCTCTGGCACCAGGCACAGTTTCTCCGCGTCCTGACCCGCGCCCTGAACTATCAGGATCACGTCCACTTCCCCGTCCCTTTTTACCCGCCTTCTTCATCTTACACGGAATATGTGAATTTGATATTTTAGTTTGAAGACTTAACAGTATTTCTTCCTATTCTGCAACTGTGCAGAGTACACAGAATATGCTGCTAAACTGCGGCGAAGCACACTGAATGGAATATGTGACTTTGATATTTTAGTTTGAAGACTTAACAGTATTTCTTCCTATTCTGCAACTGTGCACAGTACACAAAATGTGCTGCTAAACTGCGGTGACGCACACTGAATGGAATATGTGACTTTGATATTTTAGTTTGAAGACTTAACAGTATTTCTTCCTATTCTGCAACTGTGCACAGTACACAGAATATGCTGCTAAACTGCGGCGAAGCACACTGAATGGAATATGTGACTTTGATATTTTAGTTTGAAGACTTAACAGTATTTCTTCCTATTCTGCAACTGTGCACAGTACACAGAATATGCTGCTAAACTGCGGCGAAGCACACTGAATGGAATATGTGACTTTGATATTTTAGTTTGAAGACTTAACAGTATTTCTTCCTATTCTGCAACTGTGCACAGTACACAGAATATGCTGCTAAACTGCGGCGAAGCACACTGAATGGAATATGTGACTTTGATATTTTAGTTTGAAGACTTAACAGTATTTCTTCCTATTCTGCAACTGTGCAGAGTACACAGAATATGCTGCTAAACTGCGGCGAAGCACACTGAATGGAATATGTGACTTTGATATTTTAGTTTGAAGACTTAACAGTATTTCTTCCTATTCTGCAACTGTGCACAGTACACAGAATATGCTGCTAAACTGCGGCGAAGCACACTGAATGGAATATGTGACTTTGATATTTTAGTTTGAAGACTTAACAGTATTTCTTCCTATTCTGCAACTGTGCAGAGTACACAGAATATGCTGCTAAACTGCGGCGAAGCACACTGAATGGAATATGTGACTTTGATATTTTAGTTTGAAGACTTAACAGTATTTCTTCCTATTCTGCAACTGTGCAGAGTACACGGAATATGCTGCTAAACTGCGGCGAAGCACACTGAATGGAATATGTGACTTTGATATTTTAGTTTGAAGACTTAACAGTATTTCTTCCTATTCTGCAACTGTGCAGAGTACACAGAATGTGCTGCTAAACTGCGGTGACGCACACTGAATGGAATATGTGACTTTGATATTTTAGTTTGAAGACTTAACAGTATTTCTTCCTATTCTGCAACTGTGCCGAGTACACAGAATATGCTGCTAAACTGCGGCGAAGCACACTGAATGGAATATGTGACTTTGATATTTTAGTTTGAAGACTTAACAGTATTTCTTCCTATTCTGCAACTGTGCACAGTACACAGAATATGCTGCTAAACTGCGGCGAAGCACACTGAATGGAATATGTGACTTTGATATTTTAGTTTGAAGACTTAACAGTATTTCTTCCTATTCTGCAACTGTGCACAGTACACAGAATATGCTGCTAAACTGCGGCGAAGCACACTGAATGGAATATGTGACTTTGATATTTTAGTTTGAAGACTTAACAGTATTTCTTCCTATTCTGCAACTGTGCACAGTACACAGAATATGCTGCTAAACTGCGGCGAAGCACACTGAATGGAATATGTGACTTTGATATTTTAGTTTGAAGACTTAACAGTATTTCTTCCTATTCTGCAACTGTGCACAGTACACAGAATATGCTGCTAAACTGCGGCGAAGCACACTGAATGGAATATGTGACTTTGATATTTTAGTTTGAAGACTTAACAGTATTTCTTCCTATTCTGCAACTGTGCACAGTACACAGAATATGCTGCTAAACTGCGGCGAAGCACACAGAATGGAATATGTGACTTTGATATTTTAGTTTGAAGACTTAACAGTATTTCTTCCTATTCTGCAACTGTGCAGAGTACACAGAATATGCTGCTAAACTGCGGCGAAGCACACTGAATGGAATATGTGACTTTGATATTTTAGTTTGAAGACTTAACAGTATTTTTTCCTATTCTGCAACTGTGCAGAGTACACAGAATATGCTGCTAAACTGCGGCGAAGCACACTGAATGGAATATGTGACTTTGATATTTTAGTTTGAAGACTTAACAGTATTTCTTCCTATTCTGCAACTGTGCAGAGTACACAGAATGTGCTGCTAAACTGCGGCGACGCACACTGAATGGAATATGTGACTTTGATATTTTAGTTTGAAGACTTAACAGTATTTCTTCCTATTCTGCAACTGTGCAGAGTACACAGAATATGCTGCTAAACTGCGGCGAAGCACACTGAATGGAATATGTGACTTTGATATTTTAGTTTGAAGACTTAACAGTATTTCTTCCTATTCTGCAACTGTGCAGAGTACACAGAATGTGCTGCTAAACTGCGGTGACGCACACTGAATGGAATATTTGACTTTGATATTTTAGTTTGAAGACTTAACAGTATTTCTTCCTATTCTGCAACTGTGCACAGTACACAGAATATGCTGCTAAACTGCGGCGAAGCACACTGAATGGAATATGTGACTTTGATATTTTAGTTTGAAGACTTAACAGTATTTCTTCCTATTCTGCAACTGTGCACAGTACACAGAATATGCTGCTAAACTGCGGCGAAGCACACTGAATGGAATATGTGACTTTGATATTTTAGTTTGAAGACTTAACAGTATTTCTTCCTATTCTGCAACTGTGCACAGTACACAGAATATGCTGCTAAACTGCGGCGAAGCACACTGAATGGAATATGTGACTTTGATATTTTAGTTTGAAGACTTAACAGTATTTCTTCCTATTCTGCAACTGTGCACAGTACACAGAATATGCTGCTAAACTGCGGCGAAGCACACTGAATGGAATATGTGACTTTGATATTTTAGTTTGAAGACTTAACAGTATTTCTTCCTATTCTGCAACTGTGCAGAGTACACAGAATATGCTGCTAAACTGCGGCGAAGCACACTGAATGGAATATGTGACTTTGATATTTTAGTTTGAAGACTTAACAGTATTTCTTCCTATTCTGCAACTGTGCAGAGTACACAGAATATTCTGCTAAACTGCGGTGACGCACACTGAATGGAATATGTGACTTTGATATTTTAGTTTGAAGATTTAACAGAATGTGCTCTAATCTGCAACTTTGCACACTAAACAGAATGTGCTCTAATCTGCAACTTTGCACACTAAACAGAATGTGCTCTATTCTGCAACTTTGCACACTAAACAGAATGTGCTCTAATCTGCAACTTTGCACACTAAACAGAATGTGCTCTAATTAGTGATGAGCGAGCACCCCAATGCTCGGGTGTTCGGGTGCTCTGACCGAGCGCCCCCGGAGGCTCGAGTGCTCGGCCGAGCACCCGAGCCCCATTGAAGTCAATGGGAGGACTCGAGCATTACACCAGGCACCCCCTGCTCTGATGAGGGGAGGGTGCCTGGTCCATAGGAAAAGGGAAGAAAATGATGGAAACACCACAGAAATGGTTCAGGGACAGCATAGGGAGGATGTCTGGATGCATCTTGGACTCCAACATTGCTGCTGGGAACGATCTTTCGCCCGTAGTACGCCATTTTTACAGACTGACCGTAAAACACACAAAAAGGAAAATAAAAACGACTTTAGGCGAAAAATTGTTACCAAACAGTATTTGCTGTATATTTACTTGTATATCATCTGCAAATTCTCCCAAAAATGTCCTCGATTTTTCTGAACTGAGGCCATGATTAAGAGGGAAACGTGCGCAGAGGCAAATTCTCGCAAAAATTTCCTTGATTTTTCTGAACTGAGGCCATGATTAAGAGGGAAACGTGCGCAGAGGCAAATTCTCCCAAAAATTTCCTTGATTTTATTGAACTGAGGCCATGATTAAGAGGGAAACGTGCGCAAAGGCAAATTCTCCCAAAAATGTCCTTGATTTTATTGAACTGGGGCCATGATTAAGAGGGAAACGTGCGCTGAGCCGACCATCTAAAACATTATGGGTGAGGGTCTGCTGCGGAGCTGACCATCCTAAACATTATATGCGAAGGCCCGCTAGTGAGCTGACGCTATAAAACATTATATGAGAGGGCCCGCTAGAGAGCTGACCCAATAAAACATTATATAAGAAGGCCCGCTGGTGAGCTGACCTATACCAAAAGTTGTCAAACAGGGCCCGCTGGTGAGCTGGCCCTATATAAAAATTATATCACAGGGCCCGCTGGTGAGCTGGCCCTATATAAAAATTATAGCACAGGGCATATGGAAGAGGAGGAGGAGGATGAGAAGATTAAGAGTCAACCATATACCCGTTTTTTGGGTGGAAGGGGTGAATGGGAATACAGAGTATTCCCATCATTGTAAATAACATATATAAAGTGAGTTTATGTTCCCCCAGGGCTTTCCTCCAGTGGAGTGGAGAAGTCAGGGGAAATCCAGGCCTTGTTCATTTTTATAAGTGTCAACCTATCAGCATTGTCGGTGGAAAGGCGGATACGCTTATCTGTTATGATGCCACCAGCAGCACTAAATACCCGCTCAGACAGAACGCTGGCGGCAGGGCAGGACAGCACCTCCAAGGCGTAGAGTGCCAGTTCATACCACGTGTCCAGCTTGGACACCCAGTAGTTGTAAGGCACAGAGGGATCATTGAGGACGCTGACACGGTCTGCTACGTACTCCTTCACCATCTTCCAAAACTTTTCCCTCCTTGTGACACTAGGCTGCGCATCAGGGTGAGGGTGCTGGTGGGGTGTCATGAAGGTGTCCCACGCCTTGGAGAGTGTTGCCCTGCCTTTGTCGGAACTGCTGTGTGCTCCCCTTTTCTCCCCTTCTCGGTTGGCCAAGGTAGCACGTACTCTGCCGCCAGCGTTGTCAGATGGAAAATTTTGGAGCAATTTTTCAACAAGAACCTTCTGGTATTGCACCATTTTGCTTGTCCTCTCCACCGGAGGAATGAGAGATGAGAAATTCTCTTTGTAGCGGGGGTCCAGAAGGGTGAACACCCAGTAATCCGTGTTGTCTAAAATGCGTATAACGCGTGGGTCACGGGAAAGGCAGCCTAACATAAAGTCAGCCATGTGTGCCAGAGTACCAACAGTCAAGATTTCGCTGTCCTCACCAGGAGGATGACTCTCAATCTCCTCATCCTCTTCCTCCTCTTCTGCCCACCCACGCTGAAGAGATGGAACTAAAGTTCCATGGCTACCCTCTGTAGCGGAGGCAACCGTGTCTTCCTCCTCCTCCTCCTATTCCTCCGCCGCCTCCAATTGTCGCTGAGAAGACGAAGTGAGGGTGCTCTGGCTATCACCTTGTGTAAGCTCTTCCTCCCGCATTTCCACCTCTTCCACATGCAAAGCGTCAGTTTTAATTGTGAGCAGCGAGCGTTTCAGTAGACACAGAAGTGGGATGGTTACACTGATAATAGCGTTATCGCCGCTCACCATCTATGTCGATTCCTCAAAATTGCGTAAAACCTCACAGAGGTCTGACATCCATTCCCACTCCTCACTTCTGATTACAGGAAGTTGAACGGAGAGGCGACGACCGTGTAACAGCTGGTACTCCACTACTGCCCTCTGCTGCTCACAAAGCCGGGCCAACATGTGGAAGGTGGAGTTCCAGCGCGTGCTCACGTCACACAGCAGCCGGTGAGCTGGCAATTGTAAGCGCTGCTGCAGCTTCAACAGGCCGGCTGAAGCTGTAGATGACTTACGGAAATGTGCACACACGCGGCGCACCTTGGTCAAGAGATCATGCACATTGGGGTAGGTTTTTAGAAATCGCTGAACCACTAAATTAAATACATGCGCTAGGCATGGTACGTGTGTGAGCTTGCCGAGCTCCAAAGCCGCCACCAAGTTACGCCCATTATCACACACAACCATGCCTGGTTGCAGGTTGAGTGGCGAGAGCCACTGCTCGGTCTGGTGACTAATCCCCTGCAACAGCTCTGAGGCCGTGTGCTGTTTGTCCCCAAGGCAGATCAGCTTCAGCACGGCCTGTTGACGCTTCCCCACTGCAGTGCTACACTGCTTCCAGCTACCGGCTGATGGGGGAGTGGCGCTGCGTGCAGAGAATTCGGAGGTGGAAACGGAGGAGGAGGAGCCAATAACGTAGGTGCTGGCGGAAACCCTGATGGAGGTAGGGCCCGCAATCCTCGGCGTGGGTAGCACCCGTGCCATCCCCGTGCCATCCCAGGGTCCGAGTCGCTCCCAGCCTCCACGACATTCACCCAGTGTGCCGTCAGGGAAATGTAGCGTCCCTTTTTACCCGCCTTCTTCATCTTACACGGAATATGTGACTTTGATATTTTAGTTTGAAGACTTAACAGTATTAATTCCTATTCTGCAACTGTGCAGAGTACACAGAATAGGCTGCTAAACTGCAGTGACGCACACTGAATTTAATATGTGACTTTGATATTTGAGTTTGAAGACTTAACAGTATTTCTTCCTATTCTGCAACTGTGCAGAGTACACAGAATAGGCTGCTAAACTGCGGTGACGCACACTAAATGGAATATGTGACTTTGATATTTTACTTTGAAGACTTAACAGTATTTCTTCCTATTCTGCAACTGTGCAGAGTACACAGAATAGGCTGCTAAACTGCGGTGACGCACACTGAATGGAATATGTGACTTTGATATTTGAGTTTGAAGACTTAACAGTATTTCTTCCTATTCTGCAACTGTGCAGAGTACACAGAATAGGCTGCTAAACTGCGGTGACGCACACTGAATGGAATATGTGACTTTGATATTTGAGTTTGAAGACTTAACAGTATTTCTTCCTATTCTGCAACTGTTCAGAGTACACAGAATAGGCTGCTAAACTGCGGTGACGCACACTGAATGGAATATGTGACTTTGATATTTGAGTTTGAAGACTTAACAGTATTTCTTCCTCTTCTGCAACTGTGCAGAGTACACAGAATAGGCTGCTAAACTGCGGTGACGCACACTGAATGGAATATGTGACTTTGATATTTGAGTTTGAAGACTTAACAGTATTTCTTCCTATTCTGCAACTGTGCAGAGTACACAGAATAGGCTGCTAAACTGCGGCGAAGCACACTGAATGGAATATGTGACTTTGATATTTTAGTTTGAAGACTTAACAGTATTTCTTCCTATTCTGCAACTGTGCAGAGTACACAGAATAGGCTGCTAAACTGCGGTGACGCACACTGAATGGAATATGTGACTTTGATATTTGAGTTTGAAGACTTAACAGTATTTCTTCCTATTCTGCAACTGTGCAGAGTACACAGAATAGGCTGCTAAACTGCGGCGAAGCACACTGAATGGAATATGTGACTTTGATATTTTAGTTTGAAGACTTAACAGTATTTCTTCCTATTCTGCAACTCTGCACAGTACACAGAATGTGCTGCTAAACTGCGGCGAAGCACACTGAATGGAATATGTGACTTTGATATTTTAGTTTGAAGACTTAACAGTATTTCTTCCTATTCTGCAACTCTGCACAGTACACAGAATGTGCTGCTAAACTGCGGCGAAGCACACTGAATGGAATATGTGACTTTGATATTTTAGTTTGAAGACTTAACAGTATTTCTTCCTATTCTGCAACTCTGCACAGTACACAGAATGTGCTGCTAAACTGCGGCGAAGCACACTGAATGGAATATGTGACTTTGATATTTTAGTTTGAAGACTTAACAGTATTTCTTCCTATTCTGCAACTCTGCACAGTACACAGAATGTGCTGCTAAACTGCGGCGAAGCACACTGAATGGAATATGTGACTTTGATATTTTAGTTTGAAGACTTAACAGTATTTCTTCCTATTCTGCAACTCTGCACAGTACACAGAATGTGCTGCTAAACTGCGGCGAAGCACACTGAATGGAATATGTGACTTTGATATTTTAGTTTGAAGACTTAACAGTATTTCTTCCTATTCTGCAACTCTGCACAGTACACAGAATGTGCTGCTAAACTGCGGCGAAGCACACTGAATGGAATATGTGACTTTGATATTTTAGTTTGAAGACTTAACAGTATTTCTTCCTATTCTGCAACTCTGCACAGTACACAGAATGTGCTGCTAAACTGCGGCGAAGCACACTGAATGGAATATGTGACTTTGATATTTTAGTTTGAAGACTTAACAGTATTTCTTCCTATTCTGCAACTCTGCACAGTACACAGAATGTGCTGCTAAACTGCGGCGAAGCACACTGAATGGAATATGTGACTTTGATATTTTAGTTTGAAGACTTAACAGTATTTCTTCCTATTCTGCAACTCTGCACAGTACACAGAATGTGCTGCTAAACTGCGGCGAAGCACACTGAATGGAATATGTGACTTTGATATTTTAGTTTGAAGACTTAACAGTATTTCTTCCTATTCTGCAACTCTGCACAGTACACAGAATGTGCTGCTAAACTGCGGCGAAGCACACTGAATGGAATATGTGACTTTGATATTTTAGTTTGAAGACTTAACAGTATTTCTTCCTATTCTGCAACTCTGCACAGTACACAGAATGTGCTGCTAAACTGTGGCGAAGCACACTGAATGGAATATGTGACTTTGATATTTTAGTTTGAAGACTTAACAGAATGTGCTCTAATCTGCAACTTTGCACACTAAACAGAATGTGCTCTAATCTGCAACTTTGCACACTAAACAGAATGTGCTCTAATCTGCAACTTTGCACACTAAACAGAATGTGCTCTAATCTGCAACTTTGCACACTAAACAGAATGTGCTCTAATCTGCAACTTTGCACACTAAACAGAATATATGAAATTTTTTTTTTTTTGTTTTTTTCCCCCCACACAAAATAACCTGCTGCCCCCACACACAGTAGTCCTAAAAAGGACTTTTGGTTCTTTTTTTTTCACAAATTTGCTTTTTTTCTCCCTACACTGACTTTCCCTTCCTATCCTCATCTCTCCCTGGCTAAGACTGAGCCGAACTCGCTGGTCAGGTGCTATACAGCACCCGACCACGGGTTCTGGCCAGCCAATCAGTGTAATGCCAGCAGCCAACATGGCTGCTGGCATTACACTGATGTCAGAGCCTCGCTGCACGTTTATTGGCTGCGCAGCAGCCGCAAAACGTGCGGGGAGGAGACCCGAACATGGCGGGCGAGCACATGTGGTACTCGTACGAGTACCGCCATGTGCCGAGCAGAGCGATGCTCGAGCCGATCCGAGCATCGGCCGAGCATGCTCGCTCAACACTAGCTCTAATCTGCAACTTTGCACACTAAACAGAATATATGAAATTTTTTCTGTTTTTGTTTTTTTCCCCCCACACAAAATAAACTGCTGCCCCCACACACAGTAGTCCTAAAAAGGACTTTTGGTTCTTTTTTTTAACAAATTTGCTTGTCTTCTCCCTACACTGACTTTCCCTTCCTATCCTCATCTCTCCCTGGCTAAGACTGAGCCGAACTCGCTGGTCAGGTGCTATACAGCACCAGACCACGGGTTCTGGCCAGCCAATCAGTGTAATGCCAGCAGCCAACATGGCTGCTGACATTACACTGATGTCAGAGCCTCCCTGCACGTTTATTGGCTGCGCAGCAGCCGCAAAACGTGCGGGGAGGAGACCCGAACATGGCGGGCGAGCACATGCGGTACTCGTACAAGTACCGCCATGTGCCGAGCAGAGCGATGCTCGAGCCGATCCGAGCATCGGCCGAGCATGCTCGCTCAACACTAGAAATTACCCTTCCTTAATCTGATTTGGCAACATAGAATCATAGTCCTGTATCTAATATCCCTCTGACATAATGTGATGGTCATTTCCTAGGCTTCCCATCTTTGTATTTCACTTAATCTGAAGGCCTTTGGTTTCATTTATAACAGTTAAAAGAAGAAACAATATTATCATATATTAATATATCTTTGTTCTAAGGTAGCATAAGCACAAAAGTAACCATATACAACTTGTTTATAAACAAGAACATATTTTTTATATAAATTAATTATTTGACTGATTACATAACTGTTTCTCGATATTACTTTTCTTTCCAATATCAAGATGCCTTTTTCTTATATGAAGATGCAGAAAGGGACAGATGGTTGGTGGCAGAGTGACGCACCGGAGGAGGAGGGGTGGGAGATTGGTGAGCAGGAGGAAAAGAGATGGCAAAGTGAAGACTTAGAGCGGCTCCACTGGTAAAGCGCTCAGGGCTGAGCCACCATTATATATATAATATGGTCACATAGGCATAAATACAAGAACTAGATGTATTATGTATGTATATAGATAGCGAATGTTATTGTACCTTTTTTCACAGTTCCACACGTTGTGCAATTTGCAGAATAGAAAACATCTCAGAAAACCAATAATACTCTACCATGAATCTGTATGGAAGCATGCGGTATGCCTATGCTGGCACCATTATATTCTTTGCACAGATATAAACTCATACTGTGAAGATGATGGTTAATGCGTGTGGGGGGGGTGCTGACTCTATTGAGCCTCCTGTGATCAGTCAGTGGCAGCCCCTCCTTTATATCTAGATGGTCTTTTCTTCATAAGAGCAGGAGAGGAGGAAGAGGTTTTTGTTACGTCCTTACATTTTTTAACCCTTTAGCTGCTAGAGGTGTCTCCAGTGCATTGCTTCTCAACATGTTAGAGACATCTCTACCACCCAAGTGGTTAAATTCCATTTTCTAGAATATTGTGAGTGAACTACAAAGATGAATAAAAAAATGACAGAGATGAGACGAGGATTGTGTACTGGTTGGTGTACTTTTCTAACCCTTTGAGTGCCACAGGGGTGTGCAGTGCAAAGTGTTAAGGGAGTGATCCTATTCGTGGTTCTGAGAGGATCCTTTCCATTCCCCCATTGAACAAGTGCGGGAGCAGAGATGATTTTCTCATGGTGTCTACTGATGGTGATGTGTAAGGCAGGGCATCCCTTTAACATCGCCAGCAGTATGATAACCCTTCATACTTATGACTGATTGAGGGCTGTTACTCCATACAGGGACATTACATCATCATCAGCCTCAGGTAAGCTATGTTTGGACTATGAACTCCGACAGCAGAGGCTGGTATTAGAGCTCAGTGCATGTAGTAAACAACCACATTAACATATAAACACACCCACATGAATACAACAAATGCTCACAAAACTGCATTTCCTATAGAAATGGCTCATTAACCTGCATTTCCATCTGGAAGTGAGCCATTGTCAATGTGTTCAGTGCAAACTTATATACCTGTTGAAGGTATGGAGGAATGGTGATGGATTAAAGTGGATAGGATGGTGAAGACATGTTAGTGCCTACTGGTGATGTGTATTGGACACAGATCCTACACAACATCTCCCCATTCCCTTAGGTCTCATCTTCAGCATTAGAAGAAGAAGAGACCTAGGACTCAAGTCAGTTACCTCGTTTAGTTTTACAAACTAATGACAGTAGTTTTAAGTCACAGTTTGGTATTCAGTTAAATGCGCTGTGACAGACTACCAAATGGCATAAATGGACAATGGTGCTACATTAGCGCCCATTAGAAGCAATGAAGAAGCAGATGAGTTTGCTATTCCATTACATGCGGTGGCTAGTAACACACATTCATGTCTGTCTGTTTTGTGCGTTAATTAGCTCGTAGCGAACCTGGGTTTTGAGTCCCTAAAGCATGTTACAAACCACCAACGTATACTTCAACTGTGTGAAAACAAATAAACACGCATGCAAAACTAGGGATCCCTACACTAATGACCCATCAGTGTATTGATATGGGGCCCTATGCTGAATGCGTGTTTCATCATCCCTGTAGCTAGCCAATCATTGAGTATCTGGAGGAATGACAAAATGGGCTGATTGGAGGGGAGGGGAGGTGTGGTTACTGCAGGTGTAGTCACTGCATGGCACGTTCTGTGCCCTGCATATACCCACATTACAGCCAATAGGAGTGTGAGAACATATTTGAACAGAGACTGGCCATCCAGTCTCTGTTCAAATTCCCCTGAGTTTGGCTCTGGCAACACCCTGAAAGACACGGCAATGAGGTATTTTTTTTCCTATTTTTTGGCGGCAGCTGAACTTTAAGCAGGCATTGCATTTCATTGCCATTTTCTGTTTTATAGAGAAGCAAGAACCATTACAGAAAAAGAAAGAAGAAGAGGACAGAAGAAGAAAAAGTAGAAAGATGCTTAGAAAAGACAAATTCCGGAGGAAAACCAGGATGCTGAAGACCCCACTGGACTTCACAATTCCAAATGTTACAGCTATGAAGTTTGGGGAATGGGATAGTGTTAGGGCTAGTATGTTAAACTTTATTGTTGGGTGCTGTTTAGGTCCAGGGGTACAGTTAGTGTTTGGGAGGTGGGTGACTGTTGTTTGCTCACTCTCAATGATTGACACTGTGTACAACACATAGTGTTAGCTAGTTTCCTTTTATGTTCTAATTTTTCACACTATTAGCGTGTGTTGTGGGAACAAACAGCTACAAGTCAAGTTCTGTCGGCCAACGCTTGTTGTAGTTTCTGTTGGTAGGGAAATTAAATTCCAATAAAACAAGTATGCAAGTACTGTTAGGAACTCATATTGGCCCTACCATTGACTCAGTTACCCATGCGTTGTTGTACAGGACAGTTCTGTTTTCCTTGGGTTCTGTGTATGACTTGGCTTTTCTGTCCATACATTCTGGTGCTGACCTGTGGCTCTGTCTGACTATTCTCCTGCCTTATCCTGTATATAGTGGACACCCAATCTGGTGCAGACCTGTGGCTCTGGTTGACTATCTGAACTGTGTATGACCCAGCTTGTCTGACCATCCATTCTGGTGCTGACCTGCGGCTCTCTCTGACTATACTCCTGCCTTATACTGTATATAGTGGACACCAAATCTGGTGCAGACCCGTGGCTCTGGCTGACTACCTGAACGGTGTATGACCAGGCATGTCTGACTATCCTCTCTGGTGCTGACCTATGGCTTTGTCTGACTATTCTTTCGATTGTTCCTTGTATCTAGCAGACACCCAATCTGATGCAGACCTGGGGCTCTGGTAGACTTCTTAACACTGACTGCAGGCATGAGTCAAGAATACGCTTCCTCTAGACTGACTGCAGGCGTGAGTCAGGTATCCAGCTCATGGTTCCTGATCGGAGACATTGTGTTCCTGTTCCTGCTCTTGTTCAAGCTCCTGGTTCTAGCGGAGACTACCAGTGGCTTTGGCCTAGTCTCCAGCAGTGTGACCAATCTTGGCAGCTTACTATTTCTGATAGTAGCACATGCTTGCTTCTAACCCTCTGCTCATTTCTGTTTATACTACTGTGTGTTTCCTTATTATATATAATAAATTATATTTTACTATACCATACTGACTCCTGAATATCACTGAGAGACTGTGACACACCAGGGCAGGATTTACATCTCAAGAGCCCCTGGGCACAACACCATCTGATGCCCCTAGCCCTGCCTTTGCCCTACCCGTAACCAACTACACCCCTCAGTTAGCCACACACACTTTTGTGGCTTAACCAATTTTTAGATTTATTCTTCACAGTAGTGTGGCAATTTTCCAGAGGTGGAGGAAAATGTTATAGATATGGACAAGGTATGTACAGCACATATACAGAAACCATAAGTGACCTTTACTAGATATGTAGTAATGGGAAGGTACAGGTACCAAAGATCAACCCAATAATGAAAAATCAAGCAGAGAGCACTAAATTAGAGGGAGTGCTCAGCCAGTGGCTCTCCCACTTCTGTTGGCAGAGTTGTCACCATAAATCACAGTGCTCATCACAAGTGGAATTTGCATGGCCCCCATATTTTCAATGTGCTTGCATCTTTGACCCCACCTCAACCCCATCTGTCGGTATTGGTTACAGGAGGGCATTTGAAAACACACACGTTTCAACATAGAATATATATGACTTGGTTGTAGCTTTTAACTGTAATCATCTGTTGACCAGTGGTGGGGGACACTTCTCCCAGACATTCACATGACAGAACATCACTGGTGGGCCATAGCACAGTGCAGGGTGACATTATTATAAAATATCATACAGACTTAGAGTTGCATCTGTGCAGAAAAAGTAATTACCCACACCAAATACTACAAGGAATCATGTAAATAAGCACTAGATTGGGAAGCAGACAGCTTGTTGTGTGTGAGAGAGGTATACAATGCAATGCACTGAAAGGGTTAATGAGAAGCACATAGAACGCAGAGTTAAAATTACATTTTAAAACCAGGGGCAACAGAATCCAGACACAGAGACTCAAAACAAGGGGCCGTCCCTGGAAGTCTGTGACATCTGATGGAATGTCTTACTAGCACTAAACATGAATAGGAAAGATTATCCAGATCTGCACAACTCTGTTCCAGGTCTGAATAAATGAAGACCAAATGCTACATTAAAGAAAACCTCAATCATGTGATCCAATTTTCCCTCTAGTGCATAGGCTTTAAAACCTACAATAATAGACAAACAGCAGTTTATGAACCATGTCCATGCTGGCATTCTAGGAACATGAAATGGGGGGTATAGAATAAAATGTGCAGCATTTGGTGAATTACCTCAGAGGCTAACCACAGGAAGTAGCTCCCCATTTCTGCAGTCACCAGGAAATGGACAGAAGGAAGGAGCTTCAAAATAACATACAGATCTGATATCTCAGTCTGGCTCTGCCAGTGCACACTTAACCCTTGAGTGCTAGAGGGATGTGCAAGGCATTACAATGCAATGCGTTGCCTACTCCTCTGGCACTCAAAGAGTTAAGCCACTTCAGCCAAATATGGGAAGGTCTAACAAACTGCATCCCTGGCAGTGCTAGTATATGCACATGTTAATAATAATAATAATGACACAGCTGAATAATGAAAAATAAATTAAATACAGGGGAGCTTTACTCCCGCTGATGTGGGGACACATAATCCATGATTAACCTTTAACCCTTTGAGTGCCAGTCCCAGAGGGGTATGTAACCCATTGCTTTTTTGTAAATAACTTGGACTTTGGTACAATCGTATGGGCAGCGAGGGGGAAGCTCACCAGTCCAGCCCTTATCAAATAAATCACGGAACTCTTGGTACTCTTCAGGCAGTGAAGAGACCGGGGATGTGGTTAGTACCTTCACCACTTTTGCTAGGCATGTCTTGGAACAGTTGGGTGACCATGCCATGACTTCGGCCATTGCCCAATCTAATGTGGGATTGTGTTTGCGCAACCATGGCTAACCCAGGACCACAGGATAGTGAGGAAAGTGGATCAAATGGAATTGTAAGGTTTCGTGATGGAGAGCTCTTACAGCCATAGACAAAGGAACCGTTTCATGGTTAACTTGTGGCGGCTGTAGGGGCTGCCATCAATCGCCTCAATGGCAAGTGGAGTGGTACGGAGCTGCAATGGAATGGAGTGCTTCTGGACGAAGGCACTGTCGATAAAGAGGCCGGCTGCATCAGAGTCAATAAGTGCCTCTGTAATAATGGAACACTCACCCCAATATAGCCCAACAGAGACTAGAGTTTTATCCTTCTGGATAGCCGGGAACACTGAGATGCCACTTAAGGTCAGCCCCCTATAGGACCTTAAGTGCGGTTGTTTTCCCGGACATGTGGGGCAAGTTCTCAGCATATGCCCTGCCTTACCACAGTAAAGGCACAGGCCTTCCCTCCCCTTAAAGACCCTTTCAGCAACTGAAAGGAAAGTGAACCCAAGCTGCATGGGTTCCACATCGCCTGAGGTCTCAAAACTAGGAGGCACGGGAGGAGAGGGAGGCACGGGTGCGAACGAAAAGCTCGGGGCTAAATGGATGGGATGCCTCTGTAGGAGCTCCCTAATGGAAGGTCTCTCATGGATACGAGAGTCCATCAATATGCAATATGAGACCAATTTCTCTAAATCTCTGGGGAGGTCCTGGGCTGCAATCTTACCTTTAATTGTATACGGAAGCCCATTAGAGAAAGCAGCCACAAGAGCCTCATTATTCCAACCAACTTTTACTGCCAGGGTACAAAACTCTATGGCATAATCTGAAACCATCCTTGTACCCTGCTGGATGGACATTAGTTGCTTGGCAGCCGAGGTGGAGCGGCCCGGTACATCAAATACCCTTTTAAAAGATGCCACAAACTCAGGGTAATTGTACACTATGGGTTTCTGCATCTCATAAAGGGGGTTTGCCCATGCCAAAGCCCTGTCAGAGAGTAAGGAAATCACAAGGCACACCTTACTCCTATCAGACAGAAAGGACTGTGGTACCATCTCCAGACAGATACCGACCTGGTTCAGGAAACCCCTGCACTGGTTAGTGTCACCCCAATAACGCTAGGGAAGCGAGGCTGACCCAGTCATGCCTCTAGCAACATTGGAATCTGTAATGGCAGTCAGAGCAGGAGCGGGAGCAGCTATAGGGGCAGGCTGTGCCAGGGGTTGCTGAGGTGGTGGAGCCAGATGCGCAGTACGGAGCAACAAAGTCTGGAAGGCTAACACAAACTGGTCCATGCGCTGGTCTACCTGGTCCAGCCTTAAAAAAAACATTTGGTGGATTGCCTGCACCTTCTGAATTTATGGCCCTTGTGTACTGGTAGGGACCAGGAACCAGACAGACACAAAATGTAAAGTGCAAAACACCTTTATTAAAATAACAAAAGCAAACAAAGCAAAATTGTGATCTAAAAGCATAAACCAAAAGACAAGCCGGGGTCAGGAACCAAGAGAGGTACTCAGCCAAGTCGGGGTCAGGAATACGGAGATCAGCGATGTCAGGAATAAGCCAGGGAGTCAGAAACCAGAAGGGACGTCAGAGGAAGCCAGGTCATGCACAGGAAATCAGGAACACAGTAGAACACTCTTGCAGCCATAAGCAAACACAAGGTCATCAGGCAGTGAACGAAGCTGCTTTAAATACCCTGGGAGGGTTGGCTGATAATAGTCAGGTAAGCAATCAGAGAGGTCAGCTGATTCAGACCAGGGAAGGCAGTAGCAATAGTGGGGACACTAGTGGATAACAAGGGATTGAATGAGGATTTGGATCTTCATTATATTTGACAAATTTTTTCCCCTTATGAGTTCCAAACTCTCGTTTTGTACTAAAGGCCTAATGTTAGTTTTTTTATATAGATAGATTATTTTATCACTAGTGATGGGTATGATGAGTTAGCAGATAAGGGAGTATATGTAAAGGGGAAAAAGGGATTCCTTTTGTTTATTGTATAATTTGAATCTTGGTTTTTGGATGTGATCATTGTTTTATTTGGATTCAAGGACATGTTCTTGGATTTGACTTAAAATGAACATCCCCATTATGTGTAATGAATGTGCCGTTATGCATGTGTAACACGTGGTGAGTTTTTCAGCCTGGGATAACTGATTGTTTTCCACATTATATTTACTTTGGTATACGTTTACTAGCATGCAGTTTCTAATTCGCCAGCGGTTGAATGATGATTTATATACTGTGGGAATGATAGCCATGCCTATGGCATTTTGGTTTACATGTCCCTTGGGTTTCCTTACATCTTTACGTGATGACCTCTGGATTTATTGGCAGGTGTGCGCTATATTTACGTACATGGAAAGAATACTTCCATTGCATGTGATTAGTGTGCCATTATGTATATGTGGGTATGAGATGGTTGGAATGATTGTTTGTTCGGCAAATGACGTTTGCTTTGGTGGGCGTTTGTTGATGTACCATGCCCAATAGGCTATTGGCTAGTGTGTGATGACTTGGACACCATAGGGAATGATGGTTGTGTCTTTTGTTTTTTGGCCTGTATGTCCCGTGGAGGATTCTGTCACGTCTTGATATGACGGCCTCTGGATTTGTGGATATGTGTGCCTCACATTTATGTACACAGAAGGATGTGTCTATGTTGAATCACATTCGCCCAGAGGAGATATGGGATATAGGAAGTAAAGAGAGCTGGAATGCACACCATGGTTATCCATGTGTTTAACGGTAAGAAATATCAGCAGTGAATCGGGGGAGGCTCTGTAAGCCGATTGGTCCATAGCATGTTCAAATATTGGGAATATGGAGAAAATTATTTCATGCAAGCCTCTGATGAAGTAACGTTATTGTTACGAAGCATGTCAGGCATAATTACATATTTTTTGACAGTTGTTGTCTGGCATTGTATATCTATTTTGATGTTATATTACTATTTTATTCTATTTTATTTTTCATTTTTAATAAATATAGTGAAGATTTATTATACTATTCCGATTTAGTCCTTGGTCTACTATTACTCCAGATGATATAGGGTTATTACAGAACAAATAGGTACTGCCAAGGATATACTGGGCAATACTTAGCCCTGTGTTAGAATGGCAGTTCCCGCATACACTGTAAATCCCTGTCGGAGTGGAAAAGAGAAAAGAATACCGAGTAGACCGAGGAACAATTGCACCACACTGGGGTAAAAGCCAGTACATACGTTTATTCTAAGAGGCAGGTCATCGCCTCTGGAGATTGTGACTAGTGCTTTAAATGACGTGGTGATGGTGAAGGATCCCTTTCAAGTTTATACTAGACTTAGAGGATCTCCTGCGCCACTTTTGTGTTTTTCTTTTTTGTCTTAGCCTTTACATGGGTACCCAACCCATAGGAGGTGTGCAGAAGAGACCCCAGGAACTGTATTAGGACTGATGGTGATCAGTACTGTGGAGAAGAGGATTCGGATCATGTGATACATATATATATATTTCTTATATATTTTTATATTGTACTACTGTGCACTTAAAGTATTTATGTTTTAATTGGTAGACCCTGTTTTTTCCGCTATTTTTATGGTTTGTTGCGTTTTGTGTAGGGCTGTTGTCTTTTTGCACAACCGGCCCCGCACTAAATCTCAATTAACACAATCCTATATAATAATTCGCTAAATCGTGTGTAACAACGTGACATGCGCAGTAGACACTACTGCTCGTGCTGTAGTCATGCGCAGTAGAGACTGCCCGTGCCGCGGCTGATACAGAGCTGGGTGCTCCGAAAGAACATTCAGCTCTGTATCAGCCGCAGAGTGGGCAGTCTCTACAGCACATGACTGCCCAGCGAGCGGGTGGCAGTGGCACTGTGGCCCGTGTAACAGGCTGTTCAACTAGTAATTATATAATTATATTATTGTTTGTGTGTTCTCTTGCCCCTTTGGTTATAGAGGCGCAGCCGGTTGAAATTAGTGGGTTTCCTGAACTATTTGCTGAGGATACACACTCTTTTCACTTGTTTTTAGTAGCAATAGGTAGTAGAGCACTAGATTAGCTCAGACAGCAGACTCAAGCAGCAGAGAAAGAGCAGCTCAGCTAAACCTTGACATTAATGTGAAGATGATGGCTTATGCATGCGAGCTGGCTCCATTGAGATGCCTGTGATCAGTCAGTGGCAGTCCCATGTTTAAATATAGATGGTCATTTCTTCATATGTGCAGGAGAGGAGGAAGTGGTTTGTGTTACAGCCTTACATTTTTTTTTTAAAACTCTTTGGCTACTAGAAGTGTATCAAACGCATTGCTTCACAATGCATTGGAGACATCTCTACCAGCCATGGGGTTACATTCCATTTTTTAGAATAATGCGAGTGCACTACAAAAAAAAAATGACATAGGGGAAAGAAAGACTATGTACTGGTTAGTGTACTTTTGTAACACTTTGAGTGCCACAGGTATATGAAATGCTGTTCGTGGTTCTGAGAAGATCCGTTCCGTTCCCCCACTGAACAAGTAGGGAAGCAGAGAGAATTTATTCAGACTTCAGGGTGTCTACTGATTGCGTCTCCAGCCACACCTACCCAGGGGCGGCAGTAAGGAGGAGATATTCATGTCTCCTCCCTACTGCCACTCCACAACATACACAGGGGTGTGGTTTTTGTACTTGCACTTACCTATGTTGTTAACCTTTTGAGTGCCAGAGGGAGTATGCAGTGCATTGCAGAGCAATGCATTGCGTACCACTCTGCCATTCAAAGGGTTACACGTTTGAGCATTGTGCCTTCACCTATCAGTCGTCATACCACAAATTACCACACATCCACTTGCTAATAAAGCCAATTAAGTCTGCTAAAATCATCCTTTTCATCTTAACCTCTGAAGATGGGTAAGAATTATGGGAGTAGTAGTGCTATTAAACACATACTTCAGCAGCTTTACCCTTTTCTCATCTGCCTATCCTGTAGCTCTGTGTGTATAACATTGTCTGGATTGTGTTATACATACAGCATTTTTGTTGTTCTGTCTCTGTATATATATTGTGTCTCTATCAATATTGTCTGTTCTACATGTGTGTGTTGTGACAAAGTGTATGGGAGGATTGTAGAGAGAAGGTATTTAGGACCCAGAATCCTACATAGTCTCTACCCCTACACCTGTCCCAATTAGCAGGTTTAGCAATCTGTAAAAATCCCAGGCTGCAAAGTTTGTAAAAAGATCCACAAGGATCTTGGCTCTGCTGCAGAGCCGCCAACTGGTCCCAGCCGGATTCCCCTGCATTCAGCTAGAGTGCTGACGTGAGGAAGAGGGAAGGGAGTGGGGAACTTTAACTATGATTAAAGGTTTGAGAGATGGGATTGGGGGCATTTAGTTTAAGTTTTTAATAGCTACAAGATGAAGATTTGTAAAAATTATGTATTAATATCCCTTTAAGCTTTTGAGTGGCAGAAGGGTACGCAATGCATTGTGTACCTATCTACAACTCAAAAGATTAATGTGAAGCTGAGTAGATGACGGGCAACGCCATCCCAAATTGCTACTATATATATAGAAATTGAACAAAATAAGATAAGATTGCCACAATTGCAAGATTACTATCAACCAGTATAACAGATAGTGAAAATCACATTCAAAATCCTCCTCATTACCTTCAAGGCTCTCCATCACTTGTCCCCGCTTTATATCTCATCTTTGGTATCCCGCCATATTCCTGCATGTCCACTATGCAGCACACATGCTGGACGACTCTCTGCCCCTTTAACCACTATCGCTGTTTCACGATTGAAAGCTTTCTCACATGCTGCCCCCTACCTCTGGAACTCCCTACCACGCAGTATTCGCCAGCCTCAACCCTCAACAATTTTAAATCTAAACTAAAAGAGCACCTTTTATCTCTAGCAACAGCATAATATGAAAACATTATCATTATTATCATAAGCCAAACACTGCACTTCCTCCTCTACCAGCTTGTATCTGTATGTCACACATCCTATACTTAGATTGTAAGCTCTACGGGGCAGATACCTCTTATCCTAATGTATACTCACCTGTTGTTCCCCTTATGACTGCCTATATAAGCACTTAATCACCGCACTTATTATACCCCTTCTATATTAAATGTAATCTGTAAAGTGCCAAGTACACTGGTTTTCGCTATATAAATAAAAATATACAATACAATACGATACAAAATAGGCACTCCAGAACTACAAAGAATGAAGAGATAATGCCTCAGTGCTACATTAACCCTTTGAGTGAAGAGGGATTCACAACGCATTCCAAACCATTATGCTATGTTCCCTTCTGGCACTCAAAGGGTTAATGTATGTAAAATGTTAGAGATGATATATTGCAAACATATGAAATGAGCACTCATAAGGACTTAAAAAATAGTTTGATAAAGGTTGTATTTACTGTTGACTTTTCAGGCACCCTCATGGGTCTTCCTCAAGACAACCCAAGTACCAGCATAAGTGACCTTATATACAGTGAAATGGAGGAAAAGGGCCCAATACACCACAAAACAATAAATCAGTGATGTCATAGTGTGTCCTGTTATGCTAAAACATGGGTAATTAACATTTTCAATACCTCAAAAAATTTGATTATAATTAGCAAAAAAAACCTTTCTACATCCAATTTTCTAACTACAGGTGTAGATCCCTTAAAGGGATACTAATGGTTAATTTTAAATTGGTTTAATATTGTAGACACTAAAAAACATTAACATCTATGTAAGTCTTATCTCTCAAATATTTATGGTTTGAGAGACATAACTTGCTAAAGTTAACTCTTCCTGGCTGTTCTACTCAAGTCTGCCATCTAGCTGACAGCTGCAGATTCCAGTCATTTGACCAGACAGAAGCTCTTCAGCAGAGCTGAAATCTCGCTATTTAGAACGAAATACTTCATTGGAACGGTCTACAAAGTGTGCTTTCAAACCAGGCACAATTTGTAGGCCATTCTAAATGAAGTATTTGTGTTTAGATATTGTTATATCAGCGCTGCTGAAGAGCTGCATCTGGTCAAGAGACCAGAATCTGCTTCTGACCGCTTTACAGCAGAAAGGGGAGGGTCCAGAGAACTTTATTTTCCTATATCTGTCAAACCATAAAGGTTTGAGAGATACGAAAAAGTGCAAGTACTCTCTTTTAATTGTATCTACCATATAGTTAATACTTTTTTTCTGACATTACTACCCCTTTAAGCTCGGCTGCACCAGGAAACACTCCACAAAGATAATGAAAACAATGTAAAATGATGTTTCAATCGAAATATAAATCAAACACCCAGCCCCACACACAGTTCCCTAGCAACAAATGCAGCCCACGCACAGAGGGGTATGCAATACAGTGCAGAGCAATGTGATGTGCACCCTTCTGGCCCTGAAAGGGGTAATGTAAAAAAAACATGTTGTCCTTTTGTGTAAGTAAGTATACCTTCATTTATCTGCTCCCACATCATGTGTTAGTGGTCCTGATGTAATGTGGTGAGTAACCTGTGTGATGTCTTTTGGTCATCTGAGAATGGCGGAAGCGATCTTCACGCAGATGGACACTCACACTGTCTGCCCTGTAAAAAGAAGCCGCGACCCTAGATAGTCAAATAAGTACTCAGCCATTAGCTGTACCGTATTTTAACATTGTTGTCTTTAACTACTGATTGTATAGCTTTTGTGTATGTGAAAAAATTGTCATCTTGTGTCCTGGTAAATTGGAAAAGCCATCATCTAACTGTTTTAATATAGTCAAGGTTGTGTGTGTGTGTGTGTGGTGGGGGGCAACATTATCTATTACCATTCTCTTCATTGAAATATCATAATTTGTCCCATCTGAATCAATAGTAGTCACTGGTGAAATGACCTTTCATTGTCAAAGTTATGAAAATTCCCAAGTGGTGCAGGTCCACTACTTACATTTGTATTAATATAATTATCTCTGGTGGCTATGTTTTACATATTGCATTCAGTGAAATCGCTCAAGGGGATCTTTTAGTATTAAGTCCAGAGTGGATGTAATCTCTGCATTGACATTCCAGTTGTGAACACAAGTGAATGACAAGTCTGCATTGAGTGCACACCAGTAGTTGGAAAACTGTGCTGTATTGGGTTCATGTTGCACTGTTTGCTTATACAGCATTGGCTCCCTGATATCTATTTTTAAGTCTGTATCCTAAAGTAGCAAGGTGTTGTACTCTAGTGTAGAATGTAAGATCCGTTGCAAACTTTCTAATTGTGTCCAAAAAACAGCATAAAATGTAACTATAGATAGTCCTGCGCTCCTCTATATATTGTGAACATAAGTGCCCTGTATTTAGCATATATAATAACTCTTAGTAAATCTAAGTGAAAATAAGTGAGAATTTCGTTCCACAAATTGGCCAATCCGTGTGTAAGCTTACCACCAACGCCAAGGTATCTCACTTTGTGGTAAGTCCTACTCTAATACACCTATAAAGACCCTATCTAAATTAAAATTAAAGTTAAAAACAGACATTCTCTGAAGAAAGATGTTATAATAAACGCGTCAGTGGGGACCCTTTAAATATCTTTTTGATGTTTTTTTATTTCTTGTGGGTCCCAGTGTAGTGCAATTAAAAACAACAGACATACAACAAAACAAACAAAAAAAAACCACAAAAAAAACAAATTAGGTGTAGAGGAGGACTTACCTGATACATGGCCCATAAGGGCCTGCATTGAAAACTATGTTCCATTTATATCCTTCCCCACAAGTCATGTGAGGAATGGATGATACCAAACAGGCAAGGGGGACTGCATACTGGAACAGGCCAAAGAGCCTTGTTCTTAAAGGCCAAGTGAGAAAGAAAAAAGAATGGTGAAATGAAATAAAGAATCATGTGTTTTTAAATCTTTGTGAATAAATTGGATAAAATGAAAAGCTGCTTAGTTGAGCTAAAGGAGATATGTGTGAAACAAAAACAGAAAAGAGAAGAAAAGCAAAGATGCAAGTATCAAAAGCAAACAGTGTAACATAGTCGGGCAACTGAGAAGGTACAACCATATCCTGACAGATATACATAAAACTACTGACTATGTAGAGAAAGACATAAGGTGTAGGAGATATTGTTCTTCCCAATAAATCAAATGTCAATCAAGAGTATATCTAATTTTCAGTGATGAGATAGAGAAATAGTTTAACCGAGGTGTGAGTGAGGTGGGCCCCTGCAGCCGGACAGACCCCCAACAGTGGCGGGGTGAGAGAAAAAAAAAAAAAAAGGGGGGGGGGAGGAGGGAAAAAGGTGAGAAGGAAGGGACGGGAAGAAGCAGGAAGGGAGATGGGCAGAGAAAGGAGAAAGAGAAGAGAAGGCAGGAGGAACCGAAGAAGGACAACACCCAAACGGTATGTATGACCAGACAGAAAGAGGACAGTTCTCGGGGAGGGAGAAAAAGGGGGTGATCCATCATGAGGGAGCATGGTCCGTCCAGGCCACCCATGGATCCCAAGTTGCTTGAAAATATTCTCTCATTTTTTGACAAAACTATCTCTTTAAATGGAGCAGTGTGCCTGCTTTTAAAGAATGAGCTCCTGAAACTACTATCAATGAGCATTTTATCCTCTTACTCAAATGGTCATTGATAGAAAGCAGGAGGTTTGAGTAGGATAGGAGCTAGAAGGGGAAGGCACTGATCGACTCCTGATTGCCGCATTGATCACTTATCCTATTGGATAGGTGCTCAGTTCCAGGGGGGGCTTCAGGAGGGGTCTGTGTCTACCAGTAGGCAGGGGAACAAGGCTGGGGGTGGGGTCATACAGTGTGCATGGGGTCTGTGTCTACCAGTGGGCAAGGGAACAAGGCTGGGGGGTGGGGTCATACAGAGTACATGGGGTCTGTGTCTACCAGTGGGCAAGGGAACAAGGCTGGGGGGTGGGGTCATACAGTGTGCATGGGGTCTGTGTCTACCAGTGGGCAAAAAAACATGGGTGGGGGGCAGCTGGTAGGCAAAAATCAACATGGTTGCTGCCTGATCCACAGCCTTGTTCCCTTGTAAGAGCACAACATGTATGAAATAAATATGATACAGAGCTGAGGGTATAATTGTGTAGTGCTTGACATACCTTGTTAACCCTTTGAGTGCCACAGGGATGAGCAATACACATCCCTATAGCACTCAAAGGGATAAGGCAGTGATGCTGTCAATCATGCTGAAAGTATCCTATTTGTATAGGTTATTAATACATTTTGAAAAATATGGTAGATGGAGCTAGAATTCTACTAAGGAAATCATTGCATGATGGAGTTTGGGTGAATGTGTAGAGAATCATAGGACGCCAGCAAAACATACAAAATGGACATTCCTAAAGCAGCACTTTATCTTGACATTTCTTGAAATATGATGTAACGGACCCCTAGGTCGTTACATGGAGGCCTTGTCAGGCCTCCCAAGAAACTCCCTGAAGAACTGACTTTCATGTGAAAAAGACTGGGTTTCGCAAAGAGAACAGAGACTGAACTTTATGGTTACAGAGTCCATAGACTTTGCCTGTGAAAGTAAGCAGGCTGCTGATTGGCCACCACCTGTGTAATGTATGCAAGGGGTTGTCATAGGTTTTGCAGGGAACAGGTAGGCGGCCTGAGTATTGATCCTCCCTGTCCAGGCATCTGGTGACTCTCTTGGACAGGATTGGTCTTTGTATTTTGTCACTCTGAATCCTATTGGTCAGGATTCAGAGTGGCAAGATTAAATTATGTAGAATACCTGTCTTTGTGTACAGCCCCATTGTGCCTTTTGTTCTACTGTTTATGTTTCATTGTTTAGATGTATATTGCAGCCAGACACTATTGATTCCCCCTCAGTATGTCTTTGTACTACCCCCATTGGGTATTGTATGAACAACTGTATAAAAGAGCTGATTTTTGACTCAATGAAGCAGAAGTCGTTTTGGACTTGAAGCTGTGTCTTGTCCTTATTCTGAATGGTTTAAAGGGACCCCTCTGTCCCCCATTCAGGCCTCTGATGTTCCAGGGTTCCAGTGGGCAGATTTCCTGTGGAAGTATATTTCAAAAGAGTAAAAACATTAGGACAAGAGGCAATAGTCTAAAACTAGAGGGACACAGGTTTAGATGTAATGTAAGAAAGTTTTACTTCACTGAGAGGGTAGTAGACAAGTGGAATAGCCTACCAGCAGAAGTGGTAGATGTCAATACAGTGACAGAATTTAAGCATGCATGGGATAGGCATAAGGCAGTCCTTAACATAAGAAAAGACCAAGGACCAAAAAAGGTTTGAGGGTTTTTTTTTTTGTTTTTTTTTTACAGTAGGAAATGGGGCAGACTAGATGGGCAGAATGGTTCTTATCTGCCGTCAAATTCTATGTTTCTATGATGTGTTCCAGCCTTGTTTCCAGTGGCTGCTTCCAGCCTATTATCCAGCTACAGAATTCAAGCCAGCTTTCCAGCCGGCATTCTAACAGGAGGGATTCCAGTTCTTTGTGGTGGATTTACCAGGCTACCCACTTGTAGCTGAACTCAGGAGGGAGAAACCCAGCACTACGGCCCTGGACAGCGCGGCATCCTGGGGTTACCGTTACATATGATATTATGACAAGGTTTTGAATGTAAATTGTTTATTTTACAACAACAAAATACAGGATTACAAATTATGATATTTTTATTACGTTGTTCCTTTAAGAAGACTGGAGTTTTGAAACACTGTCCACATTCAGTAAATGCTAATGATTTCTCTCCAGTATGACTTCTCAATAACTAATCAACTATGAGCCTTATGGTGAAGGATAAAAAGGTGCAGGTCTGGTGCAAACCATCTGCATCAGAGGGAGACATAAAATAATCCTTTTATTTGAATGATATTTTAACCCATGAAATGCTAGAGGTCTCCACTGTTTAAGTAATATGGAGTTGGAGATTAAAGCCCAGATTAAAGCTCCATTTAAAGCTATTGGCCATTTATGCATTTTAATTGTCCCCTGCAGGGTGATTGATACAAACCAAAACTACATATATTTTGCTTCCTGTATAAGGTCCTAAACAACATACAGATGGCTTCTCTTCTGTGCATTTTCCTGTATTTTCAACAAAATTTGTGAAAAAAAAATTCTTACATTCATAGCATATAGATCAGTGGTGTCCATCTCGATGGACTAAAACTTCCATCTTTCCCTGCCAATGGTGTTGTAGTCAACAACAGCAGCTTGAGGGTATCATGTTGGACACCTCTGATATAGATTGCTTCTGTCAAGTTAAATGTCTGATGATTAACAAGACTTGTGCTTTGACTGAAACATTTGCCACATTCAGAACATGAACATGGTTTCTCACGTGTGAATTCACTGATGTGAAACAAGATTTAATCCGTGGCTGAAACATATCACACATTCAGGTCATTAAAGGGATAGTAATGTTTCATAATAAAAGCAGCTCTAATTAATCATCGTAGTATTTGGACTTTCGAGAGTGTTAATTCAATTCTGTCAGAGTTGTAGTTCAAGAGTAATTCAATGACAAAGTCTCCCCCTCCCTCCCTCCCCTTTTACTGATGTAACACTGCTCAGCCAGATCAGAAGGGAGGTGCCCAGGTAGACTGCAGAGAGGGACAATTTTCAATTAGGATAATGGAGAAACCTGAAAAACTTGTCAAGGGGGCAAGGCCATCATTGTTCTCATAGGAAGAAGATTGTCCTCTTCTGTTATCTGTTTGGTCTTACAACCAGACTCCACATCTGAGAAGAGACGGCTTACACTAGGTAAAAGGGGCGGGAGAGGAAACTTTGCTTGTGAATATCTCTCAAACCATAATGGTTTGAGAGATAAGACGTATATCGTTCTTCATGTTTTTTTAATGCCTACAAAATAAAATAAAGATAAAACGAAGTATTACTATCCCTTTAATGATTTCTCTGCTATGTGAGTTATCTGATGTGAAGCAAGATTTGGTCAATAGCTAAAACATTCCCATCTTCATAACATGAATAAGCTTTTGTCTTCAGCATGTTTTCTCTGATGTGAAGCAAGATTTGCATTGTCACCAAAACATCTCCCACATTCAAGACATATATATGATTTCTCTCCAGTGTGAGTTCTCTGATGATTAACAATAGATGCTGTGAGGCTGAAACATTTCCCATATTAAGAATATGTATATGGTTTCTCTCCAGTGTGAGTTGTCTGATGCTTAACAAGAAGTGCCTTTCTGCTGAAAGCTTTCCCACATTCAGAACAGGAATATGGTTTCTCTCCTGTGTGAATTCGCTGATGTGTATAAAGGGATGATCCTTGGTTGAAGCATTTCCCACATTCAGTACACGAATATGGTTTCTCTCCAGTGTGTTTTCTCTGATGGTTAATAAGAGCTGTGCTCTGGCTGAAACATTTACCACATTCAAAACATGTATACGGTTTTTCTCCTGTGTGAATTCTCTGATGTGAAGCAAGATTTGCATGGTTACTAAAATATTTCCCACATTCAGAACATGTATATGGTTTCTCTCCAGTGTGAGTTCTCTGATGACTAACAAAAGTCGCTCTGTGGCTGAAACATTTCCCACATTCAGAACATGTATATGGTTTCTCTCCAGTGTGAGTTCTCTGATGTTTAACAAGAGTCGCTCTGTGGCTGAAACATTTCCCACATTCAGAACATGAATATGGTTTCTCTCCTGTGTGAGTTCTCTGATGAGAGACAAGATGTATGCTTTGAATGAAGCATTTCCCACATTCAGAGCATGAATATGGTTTATTTCTGGTGTGAGTTCTCTGATGGTTAACAAGAGTTGTTTTGCGAGTAAAACATTTCCCACATTCAGAACATGTATATGGTTTCTCTCCAGTGTGAGTTCTCTGATGTCTAACGAAAGTCGTTCTGTGGCTGAAACATTTCCCACATTCAGAACATTCATATTGTTTTTGTCCTGTATGAGTTATTTGATGAGCAATAAGAATTGAAAGGCTAATAAAACATTTCCTACATTCAGAACATGAAAATGGTTTCGCTCCTGTGTGAATTCGCTGATGTGAAGCAAGGGTTGATCGCTGGCTGAAACATTTCCCACAGTCAGAACAGGAATATGGTTTCTCCCCAGTGTGAGTTCTCTGATGTGAAGCAAGATTTGATCTGTCGCTGAAACATTTCCCACATTCAGCACAGGAATATGGTTTCTCTCCCGTGTGAATTCGCTGATGTGTAGTAAGGGTTGATAGTTGCCTGAAACATTTCCCACAGTGAGAACAGGAATATGGTTTCTCTCCAGTGTGAGTTCTCTGATGAATAACAAGGTGTGCATTTCTGCTGAAAGCTTCCCCAAATTCAGAACATGGAAATGTGCTTTCTGTAGTGTGAGTTATTTGATGTTTTTCAGGATGAGTGTTGTTGATGTTACTGTTGCCAATGTTTTGCTCTTCAATATAATTTGATGTTGCCTGTTCATGTTTTCTGTGTGTATATATGTCAGTATCACAGAGATTTCCTCCTTTATATACAATTGGTTCCTCTGGCATGTTTCTTTCACATCTTGTTTGATTCATCTTATATGGTTGCATGGTTATTTTTAACAACAGTTTATGATTAAGCAGTCTGGAGAGAGTATAGGAGTATGCTTACGGAAACATCTGTTGGAAAGAAAGAAACTCTAATTAGATGATTCTGTTTGACAATGTTAGTTTATTATCAAATTACATAAAAGTGCTAGCATTGTTTTATTTACTTATACTTTACTTAACATAATAGCACTATGTGTGTGCATAAGTAGTCCTTGGTCCCAGAGGGGCGTGTGTTAGGCCCTAAAGATGACTTCCATGGATATAACCATCACCTGTTATGTTTGTTCAAAACAACAGACAAGTTCAATAAACATTCTCAATATAGTATGATATTCCCTGAAGGTGGAAGATAGTTATAGTAAAATACTGCTGATGAATGAACATGGGATTTTGGTAAATTGGTGAAGTATTTGTGTAATAATTTGGTAGCATTCAGTCATTGAGTATTAAAGTTAGAATTAAATTAAGATGCATTTAAAAGAAGGTGTCATATACTGATAACTGGTGTAATGTGAATAAAAGGAAAACAATTTGATACAGTTCTTGTCACAGGACACATGATGGAACCCGCCAGGACTATAAGGAAGTCAGAACAGGATAAAAGGAAAATTTTAAAAAATTATGTCACTTTCATCAGATTTTTACTTGATTTTGTGAAGTAAGTGTAGAGTGCGATGTTAAGGTATAAAACAGCTGCAACAGATGCACCAATATATCATGTACATACTAAAGACATCTTGGTATTAAAGAAAGATAAATCAGACTGATTAACAAGGGATTGACTAGATCTAATCAAAATGTTCCTCTTTAGAGACAAGTTGTATAGTATTACTATTGTATTTAAGCTTCCAGAGACCATAGAGATGCTGATGTATTAAAACACTCTTTCATTTTGATTTTTTTTTTACAAAGGATATACATTCAGAGTTGGTAGGATACAAAGGATGAAGTGCTTTAGAATGACCATTACATTGTCACATTTAGCCAAATCAGCTGCAATTTCTAAAGAATTATACAGTTTTTGGCTGATTTCTACAAGTTGTACTGTTTCTGGTTGAGAAATTTGAGTCTGTGATTGACTATCATAATATCATATTTCTTTGTAGGTCTATGCACTGAATATTGTTTTAGTGTTCAAGGGTTTTCAAGCCCCATTCAAATTAAATTGTTATTGTGGGAATTAATAATTGACTGTGTCCCCTTTGTTTCTATAAGTAGACCTCTTTATCTACCCGAGTTGGAAACCTCCCTGGTAGGATGGGTGAATTTTTTCTCTTTGAAAATGAAATAGGCAAAAAAAAGATATTTCCCACAGAGCTGGATTTTTTTTGTGAAAGGTGAAGATTTTCCACTTTTTTTGCCTAGCTCATTGCAGCGAAATAAGTGGTAAGATTGGTCCCCCCTCCTTGAAATACACATGGAAAATTTCCCTTTTTTCCCACAGTGTGTAATTTTGTGTTTGAGGCAGAGAAAGCAGCACCATTTTTGCGTTAGATAGGACAGGCAAATACAATTTAACTGGAGAATAATTTAGTGAGTCTTGAGGGAAGATAATTTGTTCTCTGTATTAGGGTATGATAGGGGTGGGCAAAAGGAGAATGGAGATTTACCCCAATTCTCCAAAATCTTGTGTTACTGAGAAGAGACAGGCATCTGTAATCCAAGTTCCATCCTGCTGATTTTTCTCTGTGTTAGGGGACTCTGCTGTTGTTTGAAGGGAGAATAGAAATTTACCCCAAACACCCCAAATTCTTGTGTGACTAAGAAGAGACAGGCAGCTGTGACCCAACTTCCTTTCTGCTGGCTGCTCTGTGTTAGGGAGTCTGGGGTGTGTGTGTGAAGGTAGAAAAGGACATTTACCTGAAATGGTATGACTGGTAGATGACAGAGAGGGTCCCTAACATTGGGCTGTGAATGAGGCATATACTAGAAGAGATAGACTATATAGTAAAGGGTAAGAAATCCCACACAATCAGTTCTGTTGTGTTCCTCATTGGTTAAATTGCACACTAGTTTAATAATGCCAAGTAAACATACATGGGGCAGGGGAAGAGATAAAGCAGTAGGAGCAGTGCAGGGATAGTATCCTTTTAAAAGTTAGCACGCAAAAGAGCGTGTGACCATATACTGCATTAAAGCTTTCCAGTTTATATGACTTTGCTTATTACATACCTGTACTCAATGGTTGTTTTAAAATACAATCTGGTGTTCGATAAGGTTGTCTGTTGAGTGCTTTATTGGTGTTTTTGTAGTAAATGCGCAGATTACAGAAAGTTCCCCAGAGCAGTGTCCTGAACAGTCACGTTCTATTACTCAATGCGACAGCTCTCCAGATAACCTTGTGACTCTCCAGTTGGTGTCAGACTACAGTTCATGTCATCCCCAGCAGGGCACTGGCGGTAGAGGATGATGGGAGTTGTAGTCCAACACCAGCTGGAGAGCCATAAATTGACCACTACAGGATGAGATTGCAATAACACCTGGAACGTAGCCTCACACAACATCTAGTAAAGTACATTTTCTGGAACTGTAAGCTAATATTTTAATACATTCTGATGTTCAATTCTGTGGTTGAACGGAATATCACAAATATACTTTTTTTGCTTTACTGCTTTCAGTAATGGGTCTAATGCACCAGATTGTATTTTAAAACAACCATTGAGTACAGGTATATCATAAGCAAAGTCATATAAACTGGAAAGCTATTTCAGAATGTTACGGGAATAGCACAATGTCTCCTACTTTCAAATAGAAAGGAATGTATTTCCTCTCTCACAGCTGCAGAAGCTGTAACCTTTCATAGTGCGATCTGAGAATCTTGCGCTTTCATGCAGTGTGAGATTTTCAGGTCGCCATTTTTATCATGGCAACATGTTTACTGTGATATATGGTCGCACGCTGTCGTGCATGCAACCATTTAAAAGTGAGCCTGCACTGACTTGTTAGTAAAGTGGTAGTCCAACAAAACTGCAGTCATGGTTGCTGCAACATGTGCAATAAAACATAATAGAAAGAACACAGAGGGGCGCTAATAGTGCATTATTGTGAATAACTTGGACTCCCCAAAATGCATCCAACTACTCACGGAATCAAATTCTGTTAGAAACGGACAGCAATTGTAGATGAAGGACTTGGACTGCCTCCACTCAGTCAATACAGCCTCTAGCATCGCTCCCCAAACAAAGAGGGCTATCCAGACTCCTCAAAGCAATAAGAAACAGCAGGGAGATGGGGGCACCGATAGAGGATACAGAGATAATACCAAATGAACTCAACTGAACATCTCATGTTTAGATGAGGGCCGGCTTTGAGCTCCACAGCCAGCAGATTCACATGCAAGAACAGTCACCATACCTGGGAACTTGACAGGCAGGGCTACCTGGAGGACAGCCCTGCCAGCGCTGACCGGGGAGTGAAATGACGCGATTCGGGTCATAAAAGGGACGGGCTTAGTCGCAAGGTGGGCGGGACAAAATTTTTTTTTAAAAAGGGGTAAAATATATGTGGAATGCGGGTAAGAGGGCGGGAAGTGGGAGGAACCTGTGCGGGATGGAGAACAAGTGGGCAGAGTTTTGCCCACCCGGAGATTGAGAGACTGCCCCGGAGACCCGGTAATTATCTGTGAAATCCGGAGTCTCCGGGGCAAAACCGGAGAGTTCCCAGGTATGACAGTCACCCATCCTGCTTTTGGGTATCTCAGGTCACTGGAACTCCTCCTTGTATTTAGGGTGATGTCAACAGAATATTTCAAAAATAACAAACGGCCAAGTAATTAATTTAAAAATAAAGTAGCTCTATCACTTATTAAAATGCAATGTTCCAGCTCCAATATATGGCTACTATCAGAACAGGTTGGACATGTCTCAGAGCACTATGCTCTTTCCTCATGAACTTTCACAATGTCTTAACTTCCAAACATTTACAATGTTCCATTTTGCCACCCTATATCACCTCTGATGGACTTCCCTCTAATTACGTTGAGCCAACAGGTTAATCCCTTCCTACACCAAGAGGATACTAAAAGATTTTTAAAAAGATTTATGTATCTTTCTATACAAGTTTTGGGGTGGAATTTTTTTTAGTAACACCTGCACAGATGTGGAATAGGGATGGGCCCCATCTGGCCTTTTGTCCTCACATATGTAAATAAGCAAACATCTCAGGTTTATTTTGTGACATCCTTATCTATCTATTTGAGACAGACAATTTTTATTTCAAAGTGTTTGAGACGTTTATAAAATGTTTTTAAGATGTATTTGTTGTTACATGTATTTAATTTTGGGAGGAATGGGCCCCACCTTTCCCTTTGTCCTCAACTATTTGCTATTTCTTACACATGTAAATGGCTATACACCCAAAGTTTATATTTTCACATGACTGATTATGTAAGGCGATCTCATTAAAATGTGAAGCCTTTGGTTCTTTCTGGGTGTTTAATTTTGTGGGGTTATTGTAAACTACTGGATCAAAATGTCTTTGCATATATAATTAAAATGCCATTCAAGTGGCTTAACACATCTCATTTTATTGAAGGAAATGTTGTTAAATGTGATCCTTTTAAATGCCTTTGTATGTTTACAGTTGTCTGTCTCTCTATATATCTATTTATCTATCTATCTATCTTGGATTCCAGGCTTGAGTGACATTACCTTCAAATCCTACAAGTTGTATGAAAATTGGTTGTATAGTTTCCCAGTACTAAGCTGTTTAAAATATGTATTTTTCCCATTTAGAGCTATGGGAAACCTTAGTTACATCTACGACCCAGCATAGCTTATGGATTGCCACCAACATTGTGAAGGAAATGTGCCTTGATGAGTACTGTATGCTGTTTTAGAGCTATTAACTGGGATCAGTAGAACCAGAGATAATTAAGAACAAACAAACAAAATAACTGTTGCACATGCTTAGAGAGAGAGAGAAGCACCATAGTGAATACTCTATACACACTGGTATATATTTACTGCATTCTCTTTACACACTGATATATCACTGGCCTTTGCTCATTAAAGGGATAGTAATACTTCATTTTAACTTTATTTTATTTTGTAGGCATTAAAAAAACATGAAGAATGATATAAGTCTTATCTCTGAAACCTTTATGGTTTAAGAGATATTCACAAACAAAGTATCCCCCCCCTGTTCAACCAGATAAGAAGGGAGATGCCCAGGTAGACTGCAGAGAGGGACAATCTTCAATTAAGATAATGGAAAAAGCTGAAAAACTTTTCAAGGGGGGAAGGGCTTTCATTGTTTTCATACAAAGAAAACTGTCCCCTTCTGTTATCTGTACTGTCATACAACCAGACTCACATCTGAGAAGAGATGGCTTACACTAGGAAAAAGGGGCGGGGAGGGGAACTTTGCTTGTGAATATCTCATAAACCATAAAGGTTTGAGAGATAAGACTTATATCATTCTTCATGTTTTTTTAATGCCAACAAAATAAAATAAAGTTAAAACGAAGTGTTACTATCCCTTTAAGTCAACTTACATACATTTTTAAACTGCATTGGTAAGTTGCCTTCACATTGTTAACTAGCTTAATCTTTTGTTAATAGTACATCTTTCTAAAATCTATGGTATAGAAAGGCAACAAACATTCACTAGTCACAGATAAGTTCTCATTGACTCATAGAAAACCTAATAAATATAGGTTCAGTTCTTTCAACTTAACTGCACTAACTCATGAGCCTTGCTGAGAACATCAGACATTGCATCACAAGTGACATGACATCACAAATTACATCATCAATGATACTGTTTTGTTCAAGTGCTTAACAGTGTATATTGTAAATGAGGAAGTCTGCTCCAGCTTTTTAGTGTTTTTAGGTGCTAATAGTTGAGCATTACTTGGAGTGTGTGTAGGGGCACTGTTTTTGTGCTGGGTAAGGAGATGTATTATTGTAGTAGCAGTGAATAAGTACTTTGATGTAGTGTTAATGGTTTCAGTGCAATACCACTGCTGAAGGCAAAGCTGAAGTCTTGTTCTTGTTGTGGGGATGTAGTCAATAATGTAATTTGTGATGTCATGACATTTCAGATGACTTCATACGCAGGTGTAAATAAAAATACAGCTTAATCACCATTTGATTTCCCATCCAGAAGCAGTACGGCTTGATAAAAATCTTCCAGAAGCTAGATAAATTTGTCAATTGCCAATAGAGTCATACTCCTCTATCCAATGTCCATTTGACATAATGTGATGGTCATCCTTGGGCTTACTATGCTTTGTATCTAACTTAATTTGAATGCTTATGGCTTCTTATAAAAATGTATTCATGTTTTTTCTTTTGGTTTAATTTGTCTATTTCTAAACACTTAATGCTCTATTTTTTAAAAGAAATGGTTATATCCATGGTGGCCACTGCCCTGACCTAAAATAAACCCTTTTAGAATCAAAGACAAACTTCTGTCGACATAGACTCATTATGACATGCTGTTTATAAGTAGATAACAGGTAAAAATTAAGTTTGCACTTGATCAGATCTATTTAATCTGATAATCAACATTAGTTCTTTGCCAGATCCCTGGGGGAGAGGACAGTGCTGGTCATACTTCCTGTTATGTTATTAGTAGAAGCCTCCCATTAGCCAAATGGCAGTGTGCTGTTGAGTGCTGCCACTAGGAGGAATTATGGCAGCACTCTGCACACCATTTTTGTATTGAAAGGATTAGACCAGTAAAAGCCATTGCCACATTTAGTGAGAACCGGCATAGAAATAGTATCATATAACAGCTTCTGTCATTTCTATAGAGTATATGTAACACACTGCAAAGCAACATTTTGGAGCCTGCTCTGGTGTACAAAAGGGTTATGCAGAAAACCCTGCAATGTAAATCAATTCCCCAGGTGCACTAAGAGTTTGTAATCAATGTTACAAATTGCTTTTAATGGTGGAACTCTATCAGTGTCACAGGGGTGAGTAATGCATATCTGTACGGCACTGAACGGGTTATGTAATGATGGTGGATTTGGTGCTTAAGTCTGAGCACATCCTCTCTGCTCCCCCACTTGCCCTCCCTAACTCATCACCAGTATTACAACACCCCTACATGCCAATGTTTTACTTCTGTCCACCTCCCAGTGCATAGCAAATTCTTAGTGCATATGGAGTAGTGTGTTGTATTCTCCATGGTGAAGTGATCACCAGACATCACCAGACACACTTTGCCATAACATCACCCCTTAGTGTATTTCCCAGGAGTTCTAGTTATGGGAAAGAGCATCACATATTTGTTCAGAAAATAATGGGAATGAGGGAGCTTCCATCGTCCTGCATGTGGTTTGTGAAGGCAACTAACATTTCTGAGTGAGCTTTTTAACCTTTGAGTGCCTCTCTGGTGCTCAAAAGGTTAATACTCCTTTTAGTAAGTCTACTATCTGTCTGTGAGCTGGTACATACATTACAACTGGAGCAAATCATCAACAAACGTACAGTACCAATGGGATTAGGGAACATTCTCATTAATTCATATGTGGCTTTTAACTCTTTGAAACATAGGGAGGAGCCAAATACATTGTAAGTAATTTGCTGCAAAACTATCTAGAACCCAAGGGGTTAAGGTACAAAGTGTAAGTATAAATGAAGGTATACTATGAGGCAAAAGTGAGAGGGTCAGAGCTCTGCAGGTGAGATATGATATCTGTGATGGGTAGAGGGATGTATCTCATATTTCCACTGCCCCAGAGAAGCCTACAAGGGCTGCACAATTCCCCAGGACCACCTGCTGCCCACTACTGGTATAAAGGGGGACACACACATACTGTTAATATCTTAAAGGGATAGTCATACTTTATTATTACTATCCCCCATATTGTAGATATTTGCAAAATAATTTAATAGCCCCCAGGTTCATCTCTCAAAGCTTTATGGTTTGAGAGATAACCGAAGGCAAAGTTCCCCCCTCCCCCTTCCCTGAAGTCAGCGTTGTGCTGACTGCAGGGGAAGTCTGTTGTACGACAGGCTTGCGGCTCTGCAGCTGAGCCGAGATCGCATTAGTGAAAAATAATTATTTCTACATGTGCCTGGTTTGTGCTTGGTTTGCAAGCACACGTAGAAGACCGTTTCAGTGAAATAATTCTTTTTCACTAACGCGATAGCGGCTCTGCTTCAGAGCCGCATGATTAAAGACAGACCGGATATCCCTGCAGTCAGCACAACGCTGATTATTTTGAAAATATCCACAATATGGGGGATAGTAAAAATACAGTATTACTATCCCTTTAAGTAATAAAACAACAATGTATGGGGAGAGGAATGTGTCACCAATATTAGAATAGTGTTCAATGGGAACTAGACAAAGAAATGTACCATAGAATTCAGTATTAGTGATGGGCAAAACATTTTGTCCCAAAAGAGAAACATGCAAAAAATTTCACTCTGACATGTGTGCAAAATGTCACCAAAAACCATAGTTTTCCATCTTTTTCCACCATTGTTATTGCATTTATTCAATGATAATAAGAACAGGTAGAGTTGGTGACAGACACTAGGAAAATCACTGGTGTTACCCAAAAGGAGGAAATGGTAGTGTTTTCTATCAGAGGGAATTCCAACAGAAAAAGCAGAAAATTGTGATAAAACAGGATTTATAGACCATCTATAGTTAGGATTTTGTTACTAACAAATCAATATAATAGACAGAGAAAATGAGAGTAATGGTAAGACATTGCTTTGCAAAACATCAATACCTTTCTAACATGTAAGAGGTTAAAAATCCCCATTTAAATCAATGAGTTTGGGAAAATTCAGTGTTCCTAATGGTGCAGATAGTTTCCTCCAGAATTGCTCCAGTTCCTCTTAGTACATCAGAGTCATTATCACCAATAAATCACATCTAATATAAATACACCACAGAACTCCCAGAGAGACAGAACATGATGAGGATACACAGAGGTCTATTTACCTACATCCAGGTGACGCTCTGTAAGGATGGAGATGTCTGTACTCTTTCTAGAAGATCCTCCTTGATGTCTCTTTCCAGTGTCACTGCTCTTACTGACATTTATGTCTCTTTTTATACAAGTTTTGGGGTGGGATTTCTTTTGGTGACCTCAGATGAGAAAAGGGATGAGCCCAATCTGGCCTTTTGTCCTTACATAATTGCTATTTCTTACATGTGTAAATGAGCACACACCTTTTATCACTGAATAAGTGAGAAAATCTAATTACAATGCGAGGCCTTTAGTGTTTTTACTGTTCGGTGTTATTGTAAACTCTTGGAGCTAGATTTCTCTGAAGGAAATTCTATTAAATTGGAGACCTTTATAGGACTTTAGATGTGTTACCATTCAGAGGAATTGGCCCCACCTTTCCCTTTGTCCTCACATAATTGCTATTTCTTACACATGGAAATGAGTAAAACTCCTGAGGTTTATGTTTTCACATGCCTGATAACTGAAGTAAATTTAATGAAAATGCAAATCCTTTGGTGCTGTCTGGATGTCTATGTTCCAAAAGGACGAATTCAAAAAATGTTAATATACCTGCAAATCTGTACCCTGACTAAGTGCTACTGGGTGAAACACACATCAGATTACTGATTGCTGAGAATGTTTCCTCAACTAGATATGACATTGATTGATCAGAACATCTCTCAGTTGGAACAATAATAGTGATTTAGAAGGCCTATAGTGTTTATTTAAAGTGAATTATAATTAATACAAACCCACGTCCTAATTATCGCTGATGTAAAGGAAGTGAGTTACTGGGTTTTAACTTGGCTATAAGTTGATTTATATTATATTACTGATGATTGCCCGTAATGGTGTACATAACTCCAAGTGCATTATATAAAAATATATTTGGTATATAACAATTAATATCTATTCTTTTTTAATATAGAAGCTAATATTCAAGTCGCGCAAAATACGTGATTGCTTTTATCACACACCATACTGATAATACATGGTAACAGTGCACAGGAGATGTCCTCGCAATCTGGCAGATTTGGAGCATTTTGCAAAGAAGAGTGGGCAAATATTGCCACGTCAAGATGTACCATGCTAATAACCTCCTACTCAAATAGACTGATTTCTGTAATAAAATCAAAAGGTGCTTCAACAAAGTGTTAGTTTAAGATGTGCACACCTATGCAACAAGGTTATTGTGAGTTTTTTATTTTTCCCCCTCAACGATTTCAGTTTGTTTTGCAATTGAATAGTTCACGTTATAGGTCACATTAAAGGTGGAAAAAGTTCTGACATGATTTATCTTTGTCTCATTCTTTAACATCACAAGAACCTGGAATTTTAACAGGGGTGTGTAGACTTTTTATATCCACTGTATACAAGGTCTATGGTCTGACATATTTTTCTCACTTCCAAAATCCTGAGCTCTGATGAACCCTTTACGTTCCAAATATATCAAACGAACCACACATATCTATAATTAATTATTTCTCCTGTTTAAATACAACTGAGCAGGAGACTTATAGTTTTTGGAAGTGGCCGATAACAAGTTTGCTGTGCTAAGCTCCTTAACCCCCTAAGGACCGGAGTGCATGCGCGCAGCTGGCACTTAAGGACCACAAAGCATTTTTAATTGTTTTTAGTATCCGATTCATGGTTCCCCGAAAGGAGTGCAGCGGAGCGGGGAGCCCTGAAATCCATGATGTACATGTACAACATGGGTCCTTTAAGCACCTTTACCCATAATGTATATGTATACGCTTGGACCTTAAGGCGTTACTCATACTTAGAAATTCATTGTGTAATGATGAATATTCATTCTAGTTATAAAATATCTATTATACTGAATTCTGATCTATATGGTGATATATATATATATATATATATATATTAAGGAATGAGATGCTTGTGCAGCAGGGATATCTGTTTTACTTTTTATCTACCCCTTTACATACAATAAATTTGTATTATAGACGTCCAAAGAGGCTTCTCTTATTAGGTTTGCAAAAAAGGTCCTATGTTATTTTACTTTTCTTTTGTCAATAAATGTTGATGTAACAATGAAATTGGATGACATTTTGGATTCCAGGTCTGAGTGACAGCAACTTCAAATCCTGCAAATTTCATACAAATTGCTTAAAATATATTTTCCTATTTGGAACTGTGATAAACTTAGGTCTACAGCCCAAAGTAAATAACGGACTGGAAAAAAATTGTGAGGGTGAAGGGCCTAGATCAAAAGCGGTAAATTGGATCAGTAGAGCCAGAGATCATTATATTTGGATTTTAAATAAATTAAAAAAACCCTTATTGGTTCACATGGTCAGTAGAGATAAAGAAGCACCATAGTGACATATACAGTGTATACACCGCATTCTCTATACACACTGATATATCACTGGATATTGTGCATTAAATCTATTTACATACTTCATATCCAGTTGTAAACAAGTATAAAACTAAACAGAATATTATGATAATCAATCCCCCATTTCTATATCCACAAGCCGGACGACTTGGTAGGAATCTGCCAGAACATAGATCATTTTGGATGAAATTACCTTTTCTCCATCCCATTTGACAACATAGAATCATATTCCTGTATTTAATATCCCTCTGACATAATGTGAAGGTCATCCCTAGGCTTCCCATCCTTTGTATTTCAATTAATCTGACGGCCTGTGGTTTCTCTGATAATGGTTATAAAAAGGAAACAATATTACCATATTAATATATCTTGGTTCTAAGGAAGCATAAGCACAAAAGTAATACAACTGTTTTATAAAGAAGAACATCTTTTTTATACAAATTTATTATTTCACTGTTTACATAGCTACTTCTAAATATTACTTTTCTTTCCAATATCAAGATGTATTTTTCTCATATGAATGTGGGGAAAGGGACAGATAGTTGGTGGCAGAGTGACGCACCGGTGGAGGAGGGGTGGGAGATTAGTGAGCAGGAGGAAGAGGGATGGCAAAGTGAAGTCTTAGAGCGGCTCCACTGGTATAGCGCTCAGGACTGAGTCACCTTTATACATAAATAAGGTCACCCAGACATAGGTACAAGAACTACATGTATTATGTATGTATATAGATAGTGAATGTTATTGTACCTTTTCTCAGAATTCCCCACGTTGTGCAATTTGCAGAATAGAAAAAATCTCAGAAAACCAATAATACTCTACCATGAATCTGTATGGAAGCATGATGTATGCCATTGCTGACACCATTATATTCTTTGCACAGATATAAGTAGGGGTGGTGAAAGGTCACACAGTGTTCCCTTGAAAGAATCTGCGAGAACCGCATTCTTGTCCACGTTTTTGTGGGAAAATCCTCTTTAAAAACAGTAATTAAAATCTTTGCATTTTTCGCCCATTGGCAAAAACTCTTCTCCATTTTTTCAATGGATAAAAAGTTTCTGTTCATTTATGTACGTGTTTCTCACCTTTTCTCTATAAATACGTGATGTATTTGAGGAAGTGAAACACAATAGAAGCAGCTACTGAGTGAGGTAGATGTGCTGTGCTGTTCTGCTGTGATCTTTTTGCAAAACTGAGACAGGAGAGGCTCATAGTGACAGCTATTAATATGAGAAAGTTTAAAAATAATAAAAGGAGGAACTGGAAGGACCCTTATGCAAGGCCGGTGCCACCTATAGGCAAGGTAGGCACCTGCCTAGGTCACATATCTACTGGGGGTGCAGTCAGAGCAGAGCAACAGTCACTTGGCATTATAAGCAGATGAATCTTTGACTGTCAGTGTTCAGGCTGTACTATGTAATAACAGCAGCCTCCTGTGCTGGACACTTCCCCTTGCATCTCATACACACACACACACTGACCTAATGCCCAGCCCAGAAGCCTCTGCATAAGCACTCTGCTCTGCTCTCCTGGTGCCAGGCACTGCCCGACCTCCCTGGGTGCCCAGTTTAACAGACTGGAACAACCATGTTTTAGGAACACTACGATGCAATAGGACAGACTCTCCTCTCTGTGGTATCTGTGAGCAGCACTTTCTGCACAGCTCCCCCTGGCTTCCAATAAAATGACAGCAGCATTTAACCAGGCTGCACCCACTTCTCAGATCAAGGAAGAATCCATTTGCCCTTGGAACAATGGAGAACAAGCACATCGCCTCCATGGGTGAGATATTTAACCCTTTGAGTGCCAGAGGGTGAAAGAGGAACTGTAACCTAAGAATAAGTGGCTCTTATCCCTTAACCAAGTCTCTTCCTCAAAAGCACTTAGGTGTCTTGTTTCAAACTGAAGTCAGTTGTTTCTGTTCGCAATTGATATCTTTTTTAGTCTCCTGTTAGTTCAATCTGTTTCAGCCTGAAAACAACTAGAGTTCCCTATTGTACATACGAGTCTGTAGAAGCCTGTAGTTTACTGTGAGGGTGGTGTAACGTAGAGGCAGATGTTAATAGAGATCATTTGTTGGAAATTCCAGATGTAATGTAAAAAATACATTGCTAGATACCCTTCTACTGTATGAAAGACACCTACCCAGGTAAATCAATGTGTTAAACAAATTTATAGTGGCTTATTTTTAGGGGAACTTCCCTCCTGTTTCTCAAGGGGTTAAAGTCAAATGTGGATCAATTCTGGGGTTATAGGGAACAAATTAAAGTTCCCATTGATTTCAATTCAGGTTGTAATATCTAGCACTCAAAGGGGGAAAAACAAACCACTGAAATGAATGCAATGTGTGTGTTTATGATTATATATGTACAGCACCTGTGTAAGGGTGTGTATAATGTAAGTGTGTGTGTGTATATAATGTGTGTGTGTGTGTAAGGATGTGTATAATGTAAGTGTGTGTGTGTATATAATGTGTGTGTAAGGGTGTGTATAATGTAAGTGCGTGTGTGTGTATGTGTGTGTGTATAATGTGTGTGTGTGTGTGTGTGTAAGGGGGTGTATAATGTAAGTGTGTGTGTATAATGTGTGTGTGTGTAAGGGTGTGTGTATAATGTGTGTGTGTGTGTGTGTGTGTGTGTGTGTGTGTGTGTGTGTGTGTAAGGGGGTGTATAATGTAAGTATGTGAGTATAATGTAAGTGTGTGTGTGTGCAAGGGTGTGTATAGAGATAAATACATACAGACACACATAATAACACACTGACACACTTAGAGATAAACACACACTCTGACACACTGATACACATATAGAGAAGCACACACTTACACACTGATACCCCTACAGAGACTCATACACATTGACACACATACAGGGAACACACACATACGCACATATAGGGAACACACTGACACACATACACATATAGGGAACACACACATACGCACATATAGGGAACACACTGACACACATACACATATAGGGAACACCCACATTAACACACTTATACACATACAGGGAGTACAAACTGACACATACACATATAGGGAACAAACACATATTAATACACTTGTACACGTATAGGGAATACACACACTAACACATTTATGCACATATAGGGAACACACACTGACACTTATATACATATAGGGAACACACATTAACACATACAAATAAAGGGAACACACACACTGACACTTATACACATACAGAGGTGGGGCATAAAGGGGCGTGACACAAGGGACAGAGCCAAGGGGACGGCAAAATGAGATTTTGCCTACGGTGGCAAAAATCCTTGCACCAGCCCTGCCCTTATGTGTCCACTGTATGAGGAGGAAGCGACACTACAGAACCAATGCTGGCCAGTCCCCCTAAACCACCACTAGGGTTCTTGAGGAAATTAATATCAAAGGAGGAACAAGAAGGTAGTAGTGAGGGCAGAACAGGTCAGCTGACTCTGCCTGCTGCCAGACATGCTGTGCTTGCTGCCAGATGTGCTGCACCTGCTACCAGACATGCTGTGCTTGCTGCCAGATGTGCTGCACCTGCTACCAGAAGTCCTGCTTCTGCTGCCACCAGCGCTGTGCCTGCTGCCAGTGCTGCCCCTTCTGCCACCAGTGATGTATCTGCTGCCAGATGTGCTGCCCCTGATGCCACTAGTACTGTGTCTGCTGCTTGTGCTGAACCTGCTGCCACCAGTAGGGATGGGCGAAAAGTGTGAAAGATTTCCCGCATGAGTCTTCATGACAACGTGGCGATTTTTCACTTTTCCTGCAAAAAAAATTTGCCTTCACGTCTATGCAAAAATGTCCTCCTTTTCGCCTATTTTAACAAAGTTTCTGCCTATGTTAACACATTTTTCCCCTATTTTAACACATTTTTTGTCTATATTTCCTATAAGTACTACATTTCCTACTGTAATATTACTTCTTCTGAGGGCTGTAGTTTAGAAATAAGTGACTGAAAGTCAAAGTTGTGAGTCCTACAGCAACATATGGCCTGAATAATGTGTTAGTATGCAGAATGCATTGTCCTTTGCCCACAGCACTAAGTAACTGTTTAAGTGACACTGGCACATATTCATAGTGATGTCAAGTAATGGAAAAAATAAAGTACAAACTACAATGTGGCAGATATGTATTGTAGTGGTGGTGGTAGGGGACTGGCATGGTGTGATTTGTGTATGTATTTTTACCATTGTCATACTCTATCCTCCTTCTCAGATTATTGACACATATTACTTATCGGACATATCAGTGGTCCCAAGTGGGGTAGATGGTGTCAACCCTTCTTCACATCCCTCCTCCACCTTCTCATCTGTGCTGCTGTTAATATTTGATCTAGGGAATTCTTTGAATCCAGTTATTAACCTTTTAACCGCTATTTGTCTGTTGTTAGTGGTGTTTTCTTTGGAATTCTCTGTGTATGTGCTAGCTTATCTTTTGTAAATTGGAAGTTTTCGCTTTCACTAGAACAGTGGTTCTCAACCTTTTTAGCTCGGGGCACCCCTAACACATAATCTTGAATATTCGGGGCACCCCTAACATATTTAATGTGATTTATCAAGGGCATAATGAAGGGTACAATACACAAATATACAGTTATTATTAGGTCTTATAATCATAATAACAAAACTAAACATATTGTACATATTAATTTGTATAAATCTTTATCTAGAGGTCCATTTTTGTTAGTCTTTAGAGAAAATACGGGGCACCCTAAGATGATGTCCGTGGCACACCAAAGTGCCACGGCACCCTGGTTGAGAATCACTGCACTAGACAAAAGAAACAGCCTACTGGGTGGGGTACCTTATTTTAAATCAGTGTATTAACCCTTGAAGTGCCTATAGGTTTTACATATATTACTATAGTCATATTGATGAAATATGTTGCATGAAGTTGGTATACTTTCTAGACATATATTAGTGGGTTGATTCTAAGTATATTCTTGGTATAATCTATGATTGACTTTATTAATTGCAATTTATATGTTTATTCAGAAGGTATGCAATAATTAAATTATAGTGATTTAAATCTGGGATTCTATTCCAGTTATTCTCTAAATGTGATTATTATAATTATATATATGGTGCACGAAGAATTGTCATAAGACTTAGCTTAAAATTTAAGCTAATTCAAATGACAATAAACCTTAAGCCATAACTAGCATAGTCTATACAGTTTCTGGGGCAGGGGTATTCATATACACTGCTGCCAACTGTATTTTATTAATTGTAAGTATCAATTAACCTTTTCTATGCTGCTGAGTGCAATTATTGTTATTTAATACCTCTGAATATACCTATGTGTGGTTAACCCTTTCATTGCTGGTATTCCTCATGGTAATAATTGTGGTTGATTTACTATGTATCTATTGAATTGCTGATCACTCATTTATCTCATTGTTGCTGATACTTTTTGTAACGGATCTTATCCATTACTTGGGCCCTTGTCTGGACCTCGAACATTTTACCTAAAGACTATGGCCCGTTGGCCTCCTTTGACCTCAGATGGGGGGTTTACTATCTTTATGTTAAAAGATTTATGTTTTATGTATTGTCAAATATTGTATGTGTTTAATTGTACTTGTCCCTAGGATGTGTATTGTAGCCACTCCAGCCATTTGACTCAAGACCTCCTGCTGGGTGTTAATCAAGTCATTGTATTGAGAACTGTCCTGAGACCCCCTGCTGTGTGTGTTAATCCATTCACGCCCCTCAGTCTGTGAGTCACCTATTGTATAACCTGAAACTCTGTTGCCAGCCCTTTGTATTATATGTTGTGAGTTGATTACCTCTGTGAATGCTCCCATTGTGTCAGCCCTTACCATCTGCTGCTGGCCTTTTGACTGATGTGTTATGATTTAATCATGTTCCCTATTGTATCAGGTTTCCCCATGTGATCCAATGTACTGTACTGTATATAAATATCTGTGGTTTGTGACAATAAAATGAGTTATGTTTTGGAGTGAACAAGGAGTCCTGGAGTCTAGTATTGCTTATGGTCTAAAGTATCCACTCTGATACCCATCTGCGCCAAGTATCCTGAATCGTTGACCGCCTGCTGCCAGTTTCCTGCGACCTAACTTCGTGGACTGTCAGGCGGTGCATCTGGTGCATCGGACGGCGCTTATCTTGCGTCAAGAAGGAGAGACCCGGGAACGACGGCGGAAGGCGACGCGGTCCCTTCTCAGCTTCCGTTACACTTTTTATATATATATATAATATATTGTATTTTAATAAATTATATATATTTTTGCACAAATATGCGGGATTGATTATTTCTGTCAATTCTTTACTGTGAAGTAGCGTGTCAATACCTAATAAAGTATAAAGTTCTCAAAATTATTTTCTATTGTCATTTACCTATTTAAGTGAAGATATCCAACCTGATTGGTTCTCTTGTTTTAACCCTTTGGATACCTTCATAATAAATAGTCCGACACCTCACTCTCTCTAGAGGCAGTGTGGCATGCTTGAATTGGCAGCCGCTTCCTTCGCTGCTGTGTCCCTTGCAGGATGTCTTCAAATGAACATACATTCTTGGAGTGTGAGGAGCCTGAGGTCCTCACAGGGCAGTAAGATACTTTAAAGGTCCACACCTATGAGCATTGAAATTACTGTAGTGGCCTGTGAGGAGCTGAAGGTCTCACCCAGCAGGAATGTATGTTGATTGGAAGATGTCCTGTAAGGGAGACACACCGCAGCGGAGGAAGCAGCTGGAAATTCAAGCATGGCGCACTGTGCCTTCGTAGGGGGTGGAGGGTGAGGGCCGTGCTGATTAGAGGTGCAGGTCAGTAAAGTGCTCAACATCTGAAGAGGTGTGATATAACGTTTCTGCATTTTTACTGTCCATTCATTGGTTGGTGGTATACATGTGAGCAGGTGTGATTGTGTGTTCTACATAGTGGGAGCTGTATTATTAGGAAATGTAATCATCTGAGAGTGAGAAAGGCATCCAACAAATTGCAATGCAAGAAGTCTGATAGGAGGGGAGGTGAGGAGGCAAAGTGCAGGGTTAGGAGATTAGGAGAAGGGGAGACAGAGGCAATCATTCAGGCAAAGAGGTATATAATGCACTGCAATGCTTTAGATATGTCTCTACCAATGGAAGGGTTAAAGAAATAACCTATGAGTTGTGGAGCCCTCTGCCAATTAAAAGGTTTACCCTTTCAGTGGCAAAGAGGTATGTAATGCATTTGATACGTCTGTGTGTCTGAAGGGGTAACCCTTTGACTGGCCTTCAAATGCCTAAGAAGTATCCAATGAATTGGATAGTTGTGGAATAGTGAAGGACTTAACCTTCTGACTGTCCTTTCAGTGGCAGAGATATCCAATGCATTGGATAGCTGTCTGGCACTGAAATGTTTTGAAAACACTAAGAAGTCACACACACCCATAAGAGAGTAGTGGATAGGGAGGTACAGTGGATCATTTGTTGTGTCTTTTGCTGAGAAGGGAGGAAAGAGACAGAGACAGTCATACACACACTCTCTCTCTATTTACCAACCTCTTACTGCAGAATGGAGAGGGTTGAAGGAAAAAGCAGTGTCTGAGGGGATGTGAAGAAGAAGAGTAGATAGAAAGGGACCCTGCCTCTCTGCACAGGTAATGCAGTGATTTTCTTGATAGTTGTTTAGAGTAGAAACTGTTCCAGTTCCACAGGTGTTTGATTGCTAGTAAGTGAGCTACTTGCTCCCCAGCAGTCTGCTAATTGGTTGGTAGCTAAGCTTGCAGAGTGGTGACATGTGGAACTTCATCAGCTTGCAGCTGTAGCTGGACTAAAGTTCCCATCATCCTCATCAATCATGATTATGGTGAAAACGTGGTAGGAGTAATCAGTTGCAAAAGCAATGGAGCAGAAAAGGGGGACACAATAGGAGGGACAATAGTGAAGAAGGAGGAGGTGGGGAGAAAGGTTGAATTTGAGGAAAGGAAAAAGTTTTACATCTGCATTATTATAAAATGATGTGTGAGTGATGGAGCTGCATGAGTTGGCAATGTTTTTTATTTTTTTGAGGGGGGAATGAGGCATAGTAAGGGCGGCTGTGAGATGAAGAGGGAAGCACAGAGCACTGAGAGTGAAAGAACAAGGTGAAACTCCTTTCAGACACTGAAGGGGATGAGGCAAAGCAGAATGTGAGCTGAATAGGAGGGTGGGTGTATGGTGAGGAGGAGCGCACAGTGGTGGAGGGTGATGTCCATGGAGAGATTTTCATTCAGAAATGAAGGACGCAGTTCTAGTCCAAAACAGCTACTCTTTATTGAAGGGATAGGACACATTTTATAGCAAAACCAAAGACAATCCACAATGGTAGTATAGACAGGGGACACAATGGCACAATACATGGCAGTGAAACATAGAACAATCTGCACAATGCTATGGTAAACAGGGGACAGAGGAAGAGTATACAGTGAGGGGAATTTTACATAATTCAATCTTGCTGCTCCAATTCTCAACCTATGGGAATCAGAGCAACAGGAGACAATCAACCAATAAGGACCTTGGCCATTGTTCTCCTTCAGAGATTGTAGTACCTGGGTCTGACACATAACTCAATCACGTCACTCCAGCTCCTCAACAAATAGGAACCACTGCAACAAGCTGGAGACAGATGGTGACCAATCAGAAGGCTGTCTACATCCAAAAAACAATACAGTACATTATAAGAGGGAATGGTAGGCAGCCAATCAGGGAGCCATCTCAACTTACAGTACAGTACGCAGCCAGTCAGAGGACCACCTACATTTCAACCGAGGCACGGCAATTCTCTTGTGGCCGGCTGGCCTCTGTGAGTTCCATATTTTAGTTATTTGTGGTGGGCATTCACAAATGCCCCTGGCCTTTCGATCTAGTGCCCAAAGTAAGTAGCCCAAACTCTTTTCATCAGCATTTCCCTGGCACTTAAAAGTGCCCATAGTAAGGGCCCATTGTCCATTATAGATTTGTATTATGCATGTATGTATATAGGTAGCAAATGTTATTATACTTTTTTTCGCAATTCTACAAATTGTGCAATTTGCAGAATAGAAAGAATCTCAGAAAACCACTAATGCTCTACCATGAATCTGTATGGAAGCATGCTGTATGCCAATGCTCACACAATTATATTGTTTGTACAGATATAAGTTCATACAATGAAGATGATGGCTTATACATGGGGCTAAGCTAGAGCCATTGAGTCATTGGTGATCAGTCAGTGGCAGCCCCTCCATTAAATTAAAATAGTCTCTACTTCACACTTGCAGGAAAGGGGAAAGTGGTTTGTGTTACTTTCTTACATGTTGTAAACATTTAATAATGTAAGTGCACTACAAATATGAGTAGCTGAAAGAATGATTGTGTACTGGTTGGTGTACTTTTCTAATGCTTTGAGTGCACATCCCTATGGCATTCAAAGTGTTAAGGGAGTGATGCTATTTATGGTTCTGAGAGGATCCTCTCCACTCCCACTGAACAAGAAGTCAAAGAAGATGTTCTCAGATGTCAGGGTTTGTATGCTGATGGTGATGTGTAAGGGAGCCATACAAGGGGGAGGGTTGTTGAACTCCCGACGATGTGTAATGGATTTACACATCGCCAAGAGATCAACATCCTCTCTACCCCTTGCATCCCTAATTCTTAGTGCATATGGTGATGTATTTCTACATCGCCATGATGATGTGCTCCACAAACATCTCCGGACACACATCGCCACAACATCGAACTTTAGAGCATTTCCCCCAATAATTCTGCATGAATGATTAATGGAAAGAAACTATAGAGATAAGATATGATTTTATATGCTACTAATATATTTTGAAAAAGTTGGTTGCAGAAGCCAGAATTGTGCCAGCAGTACTGGTGTTTGTTGAGGAAAGCATCGCGTGATGTAGTTTGGCTTCTTCTTAAGACTCCAGCAAGATACACAAAATGGACATTCCTAAAGAGACACTATATCATGACATTGCTTGAAATATTTTTATTACATGTTCCTTTAATAAAAGTGGAGTGAAGGAAACACTTCCCACATTCAGAAAATGCTACTGATTTCTCTCCAGTATGAGTTCTCAATTCCTAATCAACTATGAGCCTTATGGTGATGGCTAAAGAGGTGCAGGTTTAGTGCAAACCATCTGCATCATAAAGAGAAATAAAATAACCCATTCATTTAAATGGAGCTTTTAACCAATGGAATGCTAGAGGTCTCAACTGTTTAATTAATTTGGACATGTTGATTAAAGCCCAGATTAAAGAAGCCCCATTTAAAGCTATGGACAGTTTCTGCATTTTAATTGTCCCCTGCAGGGTGACTGAAACAATCCAAATCTACATATATTTTGCTTCCTGTATATGGTCCTATACAATGTACACATGGCTTCTTGTCTATGCTTTTCCTTGAATTTTCAGCAAAATTCATGAAAAAGACATGTCTCACATTTATAGCATATAGATCAGGGGTGTCCAACCTGAGGCCCTCCAGCTGTTGTGGACTACAACTCCCATCATCCAGGGACAACAATTGGTATTGGAGTTCACAACAGCTGGAGGGCCTGAGGTGTGACACACCTGGTAGAGATTGCTTCTATCACATTAGTCTTATGATGGTTAACAGGTTGGTGCTGTGATTAAAACATATTTCCTAGTCATAGCATAAAAAGGTTTTCTCTTCCGTTGAAGTTCTCTGATCAGTAAAAAGATCTGCCTTGGACCTGAAAAATTGTCCACTTTCTGAACATGCAAGTGGTTTCTTACCAATATAAGTTCTTTGATGAGTAACAAGAGTTGTGCTGTGGTTGAAACATTTCCCACATTCAGAACAGGAATACGGCTTCTCCCCTGTGCGAATTCTCTGATGTGTAGCAAGAGTTGAGCGTTAGCTAAAACATTTCCCACATTCAGAACAGGAACATGGATTCTCTACAGTGTGAGTTCTCTGATGAATAACAAGATTTGTGCTGATGCTGAGGCATTTCCTACATTAAGAACATTAAAATGGGTTTTCCCCAGTGTGAGTTCTCTGATGAGTAGCAAGATTTGTCCTTTTCTTGAAACATTTCCCACATTCAGAATACGAATTTCTCTCCAGTGTGAGTTCTCTGATGAGTAACAAGATTTATGCTTGTGGTGAAGCATTTCCCACATTCAGAACATGAATATGGTTTCTCTCCTGTGTGAGTTCTCTGATGAATAGCAAGATTTGTCCTTTTGTTGAAACATTTCCCACATTCAGAACATGAATATGGTTTCTCTCCAGTGTGAGTTCTCTGATGTGTAGCAAGAGTTGTGCTGTGGCAAAAACATTTCCCACAATCAGAACATGAATATGGCTTCTCCCCTGTGTGAATTCGTTGATGTATAGCAAGAGTTTTGCTCTGGCGAAAACATTTCCCACATTCAGAACACGAATATGGTTTCTCTCCAGTGTGTGTTCTCTGATGAGTTATAAGATTTTTTCTGTCTGTAAAGTCTTTCCCACATTCAGAACATTCCAATAGTCTGTATCCTGTGTGAGTTCTCTGATGATTAACGAGATTTGTGCTGCGGCTGAAGCATTTCCCACATTCAGAACATGAATATGGTTTCTCTCCAGTGTGAGTTCTCTGATGTCTAGCAAGACTTGTGCTGAGACTGAAACTTTTCTCACATTCAGAACATGAATATGGTTTCAAGCCAGTGTGAGTTCTCTGATGTGTAGCAAGATGTGTGCTGCGGCTAAAACATTTCCCACATTCAAAACATGAATATGGTTTCTCTCCAGTGTGAGTTCTCTGATGTCTTGCAAGATCTGTTTTGAAACTGAAACTTTTCCCACATTCAGAACATGAATATGGCTTCTCCCCTGTGTGAGTTATCTGATGTCTAGCAAGATGTGTGCTGCTGCTAAAGCATTTCCCACATTCAGAACATGAATATGGTTTCTCTCCAGTGTGAGTTCTCTGATGTCTAGCAAGACCTGTGCTGAGACTGAAACTTTTCTCACATTTAGAACATGAATATGGTTTCTCCCAGTGTGTGCTGAAAGATTTCCCACAATCAGAACGTGGAAATGTGTTTTCTTTAGTGTGAATTCTCTGATGTTTAACACGATGAGTGTTCTTGCTATTATTCTTGCCATTGCTTTGCTCTTCAATATAACTAGTTGTTTCCTGTGCATGTTTTCTGTGTGAATAAATGTCAGTATCACAGATATTTCCTCCTACACATACAGCTGGTTCCTCTGGCATTTTTCTTTCACATCTTGATTGATTCCTCTTATTTGGTTCCATGGTTATTTGTAAAAATACTTTAAGCTTAAGCAGTCTGGAGATAGTATAGGCGTATGCTCATAGAAAGATCTGTTGGAAAGAAAGAAACTCTTATTAGATTATTCTCCATGACAACATTTGTAGATTATCAAATTGCATACATTTAATCAAGTGTTGTCCTTGTTTTATTTACCTGTTATGTACTTCTAAAGAGTATAACATAAAAAACACTATGTGGGCATATGTAGCCCTTGGTTCGTGTGGGGCTTGTGTTAGGCCCAAAAGATGACTATCATGGATAGAACTATTTTTTATGTGTGTTCAAAATAACAGACACGTTCACTAAAATGTCTGAATATGGCTTTTGTGATTCCCTTGAGGTTGAATATCACGTTATGGTAAAAAATACAGCTGATAACACTCAGTGTGATACTGGTAAATTGGTAATGTTTTTGTGGAATAATCTTTGAGCAATGTATTTGTGGAATACGTTCAGAGCATTTATTCAATATATTTTAAAGTTAAAAATAAAAAAGAAGCATTTCAGAAGGGAATATGTTATATATTGAGCAATGGTGCAATGAGAACAAAAGTATAAGAAGCTGATACAGTTCTTGGCACAAAACCCATGATGTAACCAGGGCCTAGAATGAATTGAGAATATAATAAAGAAAATTACAAAATTTGATGTCAGTTTCAACAGATTTGTACTTGATTGTGTGAAGTACATGTAGACTGGTGATGTTAGCAATGTACAAACAGGTGGAACTGATGCACCAATTTATCCCGCACATTCAAATTAATTCAAATTAAATTGTTATTGTGGGAATTAATAATTGACTGTGTCCCCTTTGTTTCTATAAGTAGACCTCTTTAGCTACCCGAGTTGGAAACCTCCCTGGTAGGATGGGTGAATTTTTTTCTCTTTGAAAATGAAATAGGCAAAAAAAAAGATATTTCCCACAGAGCTGGATTTTTTTTGTGAAAGGTGAAGATTTTCCACTTTTTTTGCCTAGCTCATTGCAGCGAAATAAGTGGTAAGATTGGTCCCCCTTCCTTGCAATACACATGGAAAATGTCCCTTTTTTCCCACAGTGTGTAATTTTGTGTTTGAGGCAGAGAAAGCAGCACCATTTTTGCGTTAGATAGGACAGGCAAATACAATTTAGCTGGAGAATAATTTAGTGAGTCTTGAGGGAAGATAATTTGTTCTCTGTATTAGGGTAAGATAGGGGTGTGCAAAAGGAGAATGGAGATTTACCCCAATTCTCCAAAATCTTGTGTTACTGAGAAGAGACAGGCATCTGTAATCCAAGTTCCATCCTGCTGATTTTTCTCTGTGTTAGGGGACTCTGCTGTTGTTTGAAGGGAGAATTGAAATTTACCCCAAACACCCCAAATTCTTGTGTGACTAAGAAGAGACAGGCAGCTGTGACCCAACTTCCTTTCTGCTGGCTGGTCTGTGTTAGGGAGTCTGGGGTGTGTGTGTGAAGGTAGAAAAGGAGATTTACCTGAAATGGTATGACTGGTAGATGACAGAGAGGGTCCCTGACATTGGGCTGTGAATGAGGCATATACTAGAAGAGATAGACTATTTAGTAAAGGTTAAGGAATCCCACACAATCATTTCTGTTGTGTTCCTCATTGGTTAAATTGCACACTAGTTTAATAATGCCAAGTAAACATACATGGGGCAGGGGAAGAGATAAAGCAGTAGGAGCAGTGCAGGGATAGTGTCCTTTCAAAAGGTAGCACGCAAAAGAGCGTGTGACCATATACCGCATTAAAGCTTTCCAGTTTATATGACTTTGCTTATTACATACCTGTACTCAATGGTTGTTTTAAAATACAATCTGGTGTTTGATAAGGTTGTCTGTTGAGTGCTTTATTGGTGTTTTAGTGGTAAATGCGCAGATTACAGAAAGTTCCCCAGAGCAGTGTCCTGAACAGTCACGTGCTATTACTCAATGTGACAGCTCTCCAGATAACCTTGTGACTCTCCAGTTGGTGTCAGACTACAGTTCATGTCATCCCCAGCAGGGCACTGGTGGTAGAGGATGATGGGAGTTGTAGTCCAACACCAGCTGGAGAGCCATAAATTGACCACTACAGGATGAGATTGCAATAACACTTGGAACGTAGCCTCACACAACATCTAGTAAAGTACATTTTCTGGCACTGTAAGCTAATATTTTATTGCACTCTGATGTTCAATTCTGTGGTTGAACGGAATATCACAAATATACTTTTTTTGCTTTACTGCTTTCAGTAATGGGTCTAATGCACCAGATTGTATTTTAAAACAACCATTGAGTACAGGTATATCATAAGCAAAGTCATATAAACTGGAAAGCTATTTCAGAATGTTACGGGAATAGCACAATGTCTCCTACTTTCAAATAGAAAGGAATGTATTTCCTCTCTCACAGCTGCAGAAGCTGTAACCTTTCATAGTGCGATCTGAGAATCTTGCGCTTTCATGCAGTGTGAGATTTTCAGGTCGCCATTTTTATCATGGCAACATGTTTACTGTGATATATGGTCGCACGCTGTCGTGCATGCAACCATTTAAAAGTGAGCCTGCACTGACTTGTTAGTAAAGTGGTAGTCCAACAAAACTGCAGTCATGGTTGCTGCAACATGTGCAATAAAACATAATAGAAAGAACACAGAGGGGCGCTAATAGTGCATTATTGTGAATAACTTGGACTCCCCAAAATGCATCCAACTACTCACTGAATCAAATTCTGTTAGAAACGGACAGCAATTGTAGATGAAGGATTTGGACTGTCTCCACTCAATACAGTCAATACAGCCTCTAGCATCGCTCCCCAAACAAAGAGGGCTATCCAGACTCCTCAAAGAAATAAGAAACAGCAGGGAGATGGGGGCACCGATAGAGGATACAGAGATAATACCAAAGGAACTCAACTGAACAACTCATGTTTAGATGAGGGCCGGCTTTGAGCTCCACAGCCAGCAGATTCACACGCAAGAACAGTCACCCATCCTGCTTTTGGGTATCTCAGGTCACTGGAACTCCTCCTTCTATTTAGGGTGATGTCAACAGAATATTTCAAAAATAACAAACGGCCAAGTGATTAATTTAAAAATAAAGTAGCTATATCACATATTAAAATACAATGTTCCAGCTCGAATATATGGCTACTATCAGAACAGGTTGGACATGTTTCAGAGCACTATGCTCTTTCCTCATGAACCTTCACAATGTCTGTACTTCCAAACATTTACAATGTTCCAGTTTGCCACCCTATATCACCTCTGATGGACTTCCCTCTAATTACGTTGAGCCAACAGGTTAATCCCTTCCTACACCAAGAGGATACCAAAAGAGTCTGAAAAAGATTTATGTATCTTTCTATAAAAGTTTTGGGGTGGAATTTTTTTTGGTAACACCTGCACAGATGTGGAAGAGGGATGGGCCCCACCTGGCCTTTTGTCCTCACATATGCAAATAAGCAAACATCTCAGGTTTATTTTGTGACATCCTTATCTATTTGAGACAGACAAATTTTATTTCAAAGTGTTTGAGACGTTTATAAAATGTTTGTAAGATGTATTTGTTGTTATATGTATTTAATGTATAAATGTACTACAGTCTGCCCTGAAGCAAAAGATTACTGATGTAGTAACATCATCCATCAACTGAACTGGGAAGCAAGAAATACAATCAGACTTTTGGGAGGAATGGGCCCCACCTTTCCCTTTGTCCTCAACTATTTGCTATTTCTTACACATGTAAATGGCTATACACCCAAAGTTTATATTTTCACATGACTAATTATGTAAGGAGATCTCATTAAAATGTGAAGCCTTTGGTTCTTTCTGGGTGCTTAATTTTGTGGGGTTATTGTAAACTACTGGATCAAAATGTCTTTGCATATATAATTAAAATGCCTTTCAAGTGGCTTAACACATCTCATTTTTTGAAGGAAATGTTGTTAAATGTGATCCTTTTAAATGCCTTTGTATGTTTACCCTTGCCTATCTCTCTATCTATCTATTTATCTATCTATCTTCTTGGATTCCAGGCTTGAGTGACATTACCTTCAAATCCTACAAGTTGTATGAAAATTGGTTGTATAGTTTCCCAGTACTAAGCTTTTTAAATTATATATTTTTCCCATTTAGAGCTATGGGAAACCTTAGTTACATCTACGACCCAGCGTAGCTTATGGATTGCCACAAACATTGTGAAGGAAATGTGCCTTGATGAGTACTGTATGCTGTTTTAGAGCTATTAACTGGGATCAGTAGAACCAGAGATAATTAAGAACAAACAAACAAAATAACTGTTGCACATGCTCAGAGAGAGAGAGAAGCACCATAGTGAATACTCTATACACACTGGTATATATTTACTGCATTCTCTTTACACACTGATATATCACTGGCCTTTGCTCATTAAGCCAACTTACATACATTTTTAAACTGCATTGGTAAGTTGCCTTCACATTGTTAACTAGCTTAATCTTTTGTTAATAGTACATCTTTCTAAAATCTATGGTATAGAAAGGCAACAAACATTCACTAGTCACAGATAAGTTCTCATTGACTCATAGAAAACCTAATAAATATAGGTTCAGTTCTTTCAACTTAACTGCTGAGCCTTGCTGAGAACATCAGACATTGCATCACAAGTGACATGACATCACAAATTACATCATCAATGATACTGTTTTGTTCAAGTGCTTAACAGTGTATATTGTAAATGAGGAAGTCTGCTCCAGCTTTTTAGTGTTTTTAGGTGCTAATAGTTGAGCATTACTTGGAGTGTGTGTAGGGGCACTGTTTTTGTGCTGGGTAAGGAGATGTATTATTGTAGTAGCAGTGAATAAGTACTTTGATATAGTGTTAATGGTTTCAGTGCAATACCACTGCTGAAGGCAAAGCTGAAGTCTTGTTCTTGTTGTGGGGATGTAGTCAATAATGTAATTTGTGATGTCATGACATTTCAGATGACTTCATATGCAGGTGTAAATAAAAATACAGCTTAATCACCATTTGATTTCCCATCCAGAAACAGTACGGCTTGATAAAAATCTTCCAGAAGCTAGATAAATTCATAAAAATTGTCTTTTGCCAATAGAGTCATACTCCTCTATCCAATGTCCATTTGACATAATGTGATGGTCATCCTTGGACTTACTATGCTTTGTATCTAACTTAATTTGAATGCTTATGACTTCTTATAAAAATGTATTCATGTTTTTTCTTTTGGTTTAATTTGTCTATTTCTAAACACTTAATGCTCTCTTTTTAAAAGAAATGGTTATATCCATGGTGGCCACTGCCCTGACCTAAAATAAACCCTTTTAGAATCAAAGACAAACTTCTGCTGACATAGACTCATTATGACATGCTGTTTATAAGTAGATAACAGGTAAAAAATTAAGTTTGCACTTGATCAGATCTATTTAATCTGATAATCAACATTAGTTCTTTGCCAGATCCCTTGGGGAGAGGAAAGTGCTGGTCATAATTCCTGTTATGTTATTAGTAGAAGCCTCCCATTAGCCAAATGGCAGTGTGCTGTTGAACTGCACTGATATGAGTGCTGCCACTAGGAGGAATTATGGCAGCACTCTGCACACCATTTTTGTACTGAAAGGATTAGACCAGTAAAAGCCATTGCCACATTTAGTGAGAACAGGCATACAAATAGTATCATAAAACAGCTTCTGTCATTTCTATAGAGTACATGTAACACACTACAAAGCAAAAGTATGGAGGCTGCTCTGGTGTACAAAGGGTTATGCAGAAAACCTTGCAATGTAAATCAATTCCCCAGGTGCACTAAGACTTTGTAATCAATGTTACAAATTGCTTTTAATGGTGGAACTCTATCAGTGTCACAGGGGTGAGTAATGCATATCTGTACGGCACTGAAAGGGTTATGTAATGATGGTGGATTTGGTGCTGAAGTCTGAGCACATCCTCTCTGCTCCCCCACTTGCCCTCCCTAACACATCACCAGCATTATGACACCCCTACATGCCAATGTTTTTCTTCTGTCCACCTCCCAGTGCATAGCAAATTCTTAGTGCATATGGAGTAGTGTGATGTATTCTCCATGGTGACGTGATCACCAGACATCAGACACACTTTGCCATAACATCTCCCCTTAGTGTATTTCCCCAGGAGTTCTAGTTATGGGACGGATCATCACACATTTGTTCAGAAAATATTGGGAATGAGGGAGCTTCCATCATCCTGCATGTGGATTGTGAAGGCAACTAACATAACTTTTTAACCTTTGAGTGCCTCTCTGGTGCTCAAAAGGTTAATACTGCTTTTAGTAAGTCTACTATCTGTCTGTGAGCTGGTACATACATTACAACTGGAGCAAATCATCAACAAACGTACAGTACCAAAGGGATTAGGGAACATTCTCTAATTCATATGTGGCTTTTAACTCTTTGAAACAATGGGAGGAGCCAAATACATTGTAAGTAATTTGCTGCAAAACTATCTAGAACACAAGGGGTTAAGGTACAAAGTGTAAGTATAAATGAAGGTACACTATGAGGCAAAAGTGAGAGGGTCAGAGCTCTGCGGGTGAGATATGATATCTGTGATGGGTAGAGGGATGTATCTCATATTTCCACTGCACCAGAGAAGCCTACTAGGGCTGCACAATTCCCCAGGACCACCTGCTGCCCACTACTGGTATAAAGGGGGACACGCACATACTGTTAATATCTTAAAGGGATAGTCATACTTTATTATTACTATCCCCCATATTGTAGATATTTGCAAAATAATTTAATAGCCCCCAGGTTCATCTCTCAAACCATTATAGTTTGATAGATAACAGAAGGGAAAGTTCCCTCCTCCCCCTTCCCTGAAGTCAGCATGGTACTGACTGCAGGGGAAGTCTGTCGTACGACAGGCTTGCGGCTCTGCAGATGAGCCGAGATCGCATTAGTGAAAAATAATTATTTCACTGAAACGGTCTTCTACATGTGCCTGGTTTGTGCTTGGTTTGCAAGCACATGTAGAAGACCGTTTCAGTGAAATAATTATTTTTCACTAACGCGATAGCGGCTCTGCTTCAGAGCCGCATCATGAAAGTCAGACTGGATATCCCTGCAGTCAGCACAACGCTGACTTTAGGGAAGGTGGAGGGAGGGGGAACTTTGTCTTTGGTTATCTCTCAAATCATAAAGGTTTGAGAAATGAACCTGGGGGCTATTAAATTATTTTGAAAATATCTACAATATGGGGGATAGTAAAAATACAGTATTACTATCCCTTTAAGTAATAAAACAACAATGTTTGGGGAGAGGAATGTGTCACCAATATTAGAATAGTGTTCAATGGGAACTAGACAAAGAAATGTACCATAGAATTCAGTATTAGTGATGGGCAAAACATTTTGTCCCAAAAGAGAACCATGCAAAAAATTTCACTTTCTGACATGTGCGCAAAATGTCACCAAAAACCATAGTTTTCCATCTTTGTCCACCATTGTTATTGCATTTATTCAATGATAATAAGAGCAGGTAGAGTTGGTGACAGACATTAGGGGAAATCACTGGTGTTACCCAAAAGGAGGAAATGGTAGTGTTTTCTATCAGAGGGAATTCCAGCAGAAAAAGCAGAAAATTGTGATAAAACAGGATTTATAGACCATCTATAGTTAGGATTTTGTTACTAACAAATCAATATAATAGACAGAGAGAAAATGAGAGTAATGGTAAGACATTGCTTTGCGAAACATCAATACCTCTCTAACATGTAAGAGGTTAAAAATCCCCATTTAAATCAATGAGTTTGGGAAAATTCTGTGTTCATAATGGTGCAGATAGTTTCCTCCAGAATTGCTCCAGTTCCTCTTAGTACATCAGAGTCATTATCACTAATAAATCACATCTAATATAAATACCCCACAGAACTCCCAGAGAGACAGAACATGATGAGGATACACAGAGGTCTATTTACCTACATCCATGTGACGCTCTGTAAGGATGGAGATGTCTGTCCTCTTTCTAGAAGATCCTCCTTGATGTCTCTTTCCAGTGTCACTGCACTTACTGACATTTATGTCTCTTTTTATACTAGTTTTGGGGTGGGATTTCTTTTGGTGACCTCAGATGGAGAAAAGGGATGAGCCCAATCTGGCCTTTTGTTCTTACACATTTGCTATTTCTTACATGTGTAAATGAGCACACGCCTTTTATCCCTGAATAAGCGAGAAAATCTAATTATAATGCGAGGCCTTTGGTGTTTTTACTGTTCGGTGTTATTGTAAACTCCTGGAGTTAGATTTCTCTGAAGGAAATTCTATTAAATTGGAGACCTTTATAGGACTTTAGATGTGTTACCATTCAGAGGAATTGGCTCCACCTTTCCCTTTGTCCTCACATAATTGCTATTATTTACACATGGAAATGAGTAAAACTCCTGAGGTTTATGTTTTCACATCCCTGATAACTGAAGTAAATTTAATGAAAATGCAAATCCTTTGGTGCTGTCTGGATGTCTATGTTCCAAAAGGATGAATTCAAAAAATGTTAATATACCTGCAGATCTGTAGTACAAAAAGAGAAAAACCCAACGCACACTGACAGGGAAGCACTAAAAAATATAGATTAACTCTAAATTCCAGCTGAGACACAAGGTGCTACACGGGAAAATAACGATATAATAAAAGACAAAAGAAAATACCCTGCTGTGCTAGCACTCAAGATAAGTCATCAAACTGGGACTGATAATCTAGTGATGAACCCTCTCACTAAAACTAAATAAAATATAACTTTTATTCCAAAATATCGGGCTAAATAACCAAATAAAACAAAAAATCACCTCCTAAAGCAATCCTTGATTTATAAATTCCTAATGATTTCTCAGAACATCCAACATAAAAATACACATTAATGTTGTCAAAATATTACTAAATCGACTATCCACCACTCATTGATCTAATATTTGATTTTGGCACACACAGAGTCCACAAACCAAATGACACGGATGGATAAATTCGTGCAATTTGCCGAGATTTATCCGGCCTATTGCACTGATGTGAACCCAAAATGTGCTGAAATACGTATCAACCTATTGTCTAAAGGATGAAATATATCAATGAAAAATTCGGGATTGCATAAGGAAATCTGCCCGCATTAGTGATCTAAGGCTTAGCACTAAATCAAACAACAACCTAGATAGTGTAGAATGAACCACCAGGACTTTTCCGGTTGGCCAAGTACATAGCTAGCTAGCAATAAATTAGATACCGGAGCTTGTCCGGCTTGCCAGATACTGAATAAGATTGAACAAAATTCTTTAACAAATATAGATCCTATCTCTGTATCGGAACTAATCCGATCTAAAAGATGAGATAATAGTCTAGTTATAGAAGCTACATACCGGGGCTTGTCCGGCTTGCCAAAAAAGGAATAATTGCTATTTAATCAGTATGCTGCTTCAATAAATCATATAGCTGGCTATCTAACACTGAACTAAGTACCGGGGCTTATCCGGCTTGCCACATATATGTCACACTACTACCTGGCAAATCTAAATAACTAATCCGGTCTACATACCGGAGCTTGTCCGGCTACCAAATATCTATCACCCTACCTAGGTATACTAAATCTAAATACCGGGGCTGTTCAGGCTTGCCATGGAAAGAAAGAATCACAAATGCGGGCAGATATAGGATGAGACAAAAGAGCTGCCTTAATGCCTAACGTACGTTTCGCTACAAACACTTTCTCAAAGGCATAACATCTGAGATGTTAGATAGCCAGCTATATGATTTATTGAAGCAGCATACTGATTAAATAGCAATTATTCCTTTTTTGGCAAGCCGGACAAGCCCCGGTATGTAGCTTCTATAACTAGACTATTATCTCATCTTTTAGATCGGATTAGTTCCGATACAGAGATAGGATCTATATTTGTTAAAGAATTTTGTTCAATCTTATTCAGTATCTGGCAAGCCGGACAAGCTCCGGTATCTAATTTATTGCTAGCTAGCTATGTACTTGGCCAACCGGAAAAGTCCTGGTGGTTCATTCTACACTATCTAGGTTGTTGTTTGATTTAGTGCTAAGCCTTAGATCACTAATGCAGGCAGATTTCCTTATGCAATCCCGAATTTTTCATTGATATATTTCTTCCTTTAGACAATAGGTTGATACGTATTTCAGCACATTTTGGGTTCACATCAGTGCAATAGGCCGGATATATCTCGGCAAATTGCACGAATTTATCCATCCGTGTCATTTGGTTTGTGGACTCTGTGTGTGCCAAAATCAAATATTAGATCAATGAGTGGTGGATAGTCGATTTAGTAACATTTTGACAACATTAATGTGTATTTTTATGTTGGATGTTCTGAGAAATCATTAGGAATTTATAAATCAAGGATTGCTTTAGGAGGTGATTTTTTGTTTTATTTGGTTATTTAGCCCGATATTTTAGCTTTGGAATAAAAGTTATATTTTATTTAGTTTTAGTGAGAGGGTTCATCACTAGATTATCAGTCCCAGTTTGATGACTTATCTTGAGTGCTAGCACAGCAGGGTATTTTCTTTTGTCTTTTATTATATCTGCAAATCTGTACCCTGACTAAGTGCTACTGGGTGAAACACACATCAGATTATTGATTGCTGAGAATGTTTCCTCAACTAGATACAACATTGATTGATCAGAACATCTCTCAGTTGAAACAATAAGAGTGATTTAGAAGGCCTATAGTGTTTATTTAAAGTGAATTATAATTAATACAAACCCACGTCCTAATTATCGCTGATGTAAAGGAAGTGAGTTACTGGGTTTTAACTTGGCTATAAGTTGATTTATATTATATTACTGATGATTGCCAGTAATGGTGTACATAACTCCAAGTGCATTATATAAAAATATATTTGGTATATAACAATTAATATCTATTCTTTTTTAATAGAGAAGCTACTATTCAAGTCGCGCAAAATACGTGATTGCTTTTATCACACACCATACTGATAATACATGGTAACAGTGCACAGGAGATGTCCTCGCAATCTGGCAGATTTGGAGCATTTTGCAAAGAAGAGTGGGCAAATATTACCACGTCATGATGTACCATGCTAATAACCTCCTACTCAAATAGACTGATTTCCGTTAATAAAATCAAAAGGTGCTTCAACACAGTATTAGTTTAAGGGTGTGCACACCTATGCAACAAGGTTATTGTGAGTTTTTTATTTTTCCCCCTCAACGATTTCAGTTTGTTTTGCAATTGAATAGTTCACGTTATAGGTCACATTAAAGGTGGAAAAAGTTCTGACATGATTTATCTTTGTCTCATTCTTTAACATCACAAGAACCTGGAATTTTAACAGGGGTGTGTAGATTTTTATATCCACTGTATACAAGGTCTATGGTCTGACATATTTTTCTCACTTCCAAAATCCTGAGCTCTGATGAACCCTTTACATTCCAAATAAATCAAACGAACCACACATATCTATAATTAATTATTTCTCCTGTTTAAATACAACTGAGTTTTTGGAAGTGGCCGATAACAAGTTTGCTGTGCTGAGCTCCTTAACCCCCTAAGGACTGGAGTACATGCGCGCAGCCAGCACATAAGGACCACGGAGCATTTTTAATTGTTTTTAGTATCCGATTCATGGTTCCCCGAACGGCGTGCAGCAGGGCGGGGAGCCCTGAAATCTATGACGTACATGTACAACATGGGTCCTTTAAGCACCTTTACCCATAATGTACATGTACACGCTTGGACCTTAAGGCGTTACTCATACTTAGAAATTCATTGTGTAATGATGAATATTCATTCTAGTTATAAAAGATCTACTATACTGAATTCTGATCTATATGGTCATATATATATATACATTAAGGTATGAAATGCTTGTGCAGCAGGGATATCTGTTTTATTTTTTATCTACCCCTTTACATACAATAAATTTGTATTATAGATGTCCAAAGGGGCTTCTATTATTAGGTTTGCAAAAATGGTCCTATGTTATTTTACTTTTCTTTTGTCAATAAATGTTGATGTAACAATGAAATTGGATGACATTTTGGATTCCAGGTCTGAGTGACAACAACTTCAAATCCTGCAAATTTCATACAAATTGCTTAAAATATATTTTCCTATTTGGAACTGTGATAAACTTAGGTCTACAGCCCAAAGTAAATAACGGACTGGAAAAAAATTGTGAGGGTGAAGGGCCTAGATCAAAAGCGGTAAATTGGATCAGTAGAGCCAGAGATCATTATATTTGAATTTTAAATAAATTAAAAAAAAACCTTATTGGTGCACATGGTCAGTAGAGATAAAGAAGCACCATAGTGACATATACAGTATATACACCACATTCTCTATACACACTGATGTATCACTGGCTATTGTGCATTAAATCTACTTACATACTTCATATCCAGTTGTAAACAAGTATAAAACTAAACAGAATATTATGATAATCAATCCCCCATTTCTATATCCACAAGCCGGACGACTTGGTAGGAATCTGCCAGAACATAGATCATTTTGGATGAAATTACCTTTTCTCCATCCCATTTGACAACATAGAATCATATTCCTGTATCTAATATCCCTCTGACATAATGTGATGGTCATCCCTAGGCTTCCCATCCTTTGTATTTCAATTAATCTGATGGCATGTGGTTTCTCTGATAATGGTTATAAAAAGGAAACAATATTACCATATATTAATATATCTTGGTTCTAAGGAAGCATAAGCACAAACGTAATCCTATACAACTGTTTTATAAAGAAGAACATCTTTTTTATACAAATGTATTATTTCATTGTTTACATAACTACTTCTCAATATTACTTTTCTTTCCAATATCAAGATGTATTTTTCTCATATGAATGTGGGGAAAGGGACAGATAGTTGGTGGCAGAGTGACGCACCGGTGGAGGAGGGGTGGGAGATTGGTGAGCAGGAGGAAGAGAGATGGCAAAGTGAAGTCTTAGAGCGGCTCCACTGGTATAGCGCTCAGGACTGAGTCACCTTTATATATAAATAAGGTCACACAGACATAGGTACAAGAACTACATGTATTATGTATGTATATAGATAGTGAATGTTATTGTACCTTTTCTCAGAATTCCCCACGTTGTGCAATTTGCAGAATAGAAAAAATCTCAGAAAACCAATAATGCTCTACCATGAATCTGTATGGAAGCATGATGTATGCCATTGCTGGCACCATTATATTCTTTGCACAGATATAAGTAGGGGTGGAGAAAGGTCCTGTAGTGTTCCTGTGAAAGAATCTGCGAGAACCGCATTCTTATCCACTTTTTTGTGGGAAAATCCTCTTTAAAAACAGTAATTAAAATCTTTGCATTTTGCGCCCATTGGCAAATATTCTTCTCCATTTTTTCAATGGCTAAAAAGTTTCTGTTGATTTATGTACGTGTTTTTCACCTTTTCTCTATAAATACGTGATGTATTTGAGGAAGTGAATCACAATAGAAGCAGCTACAGAGCAAGGTAGATGTGCTGTGCTGTTCTGCTGTGATCTTTTTGCAAAACTGTGACGGCTATCAATATGAAAAAGTTTAAAAATAATAAAAGGAGAAACTGGAAGGACCCTTATGCAAGGCCGGCGCCACCTATAGGCAAGGTAGGCACCTGCCTAGGGCACATATCTACTGGGGGTGCAGGCAGAGCAGAGCAACAGTCACTTTGCATTATAAGCAGATGAATCTTTGGCTGTCAGTGTTCAGGCTGTACTATGTAATAACAGCAGCCTCCTGTGCTGGACGCTTCCCCCTTCATCTCATACACACACACTGACCTAATGCCCAACCCTGAAGCCTCTACATAAGCACTCTGCTCTGCTCTCCTGGTGCCAGACATTGCCTGACGTCCCTGGATGCCCAGTTTAACAGACTGGAACAACCATGCTTTAGGAACACTACGATGCAATAGGACAGACTCTCCTCTCTGTGGTATCTGTGTGCAGCACTTTCTGCACAGCTCCCCCTGGCTGCCAATAAAATGACAGCAGCATTTAACCTTTAGCTAACCAGGCTGCACCCACTTCTCAGATCAAGGAAGAATCCACTTGGCCCTTGGAACAATGGAGAACAAGCACATCGCCTCCATGGGTGAGATATTTAACCCTTTGAGTGCCAGAGGGTTAAAGAGGAACTGTTACCTAAGAATAAGTGGCTCTTATCCCTTAACCAGGTCTCTTCCTCAGAAGGACTTAGGTGTATTGTTTCAAACTGAAGTCAGTTGTTTCTGTTTGCAATTGATCTCTTTTTAGTCTCCTGTTAGTTCAATCTGTTTCAGCCTGAAAACAACTAGAGTTCCCTATTGTACATACAAGTCTGTAGAAGCCTGTAGTTTACTGTGAGGGAAGTGTAACGTAGAGGCAGACGTTAATAGAGATCATTTGTTGGAAATTCCAGATGTAATGTAAAAAATACATTGCTAGATACCCTTCTACTGTATGAAAGACACTTACCCAGGTAAATCAATGTGTTAAAAAAATTTAGAGTGGCTTATTCTTAGGGGAACTTCCCTCCTGTTTCTCAAGGGGTGAAAGTCAAATGTGGATCAATTCTGAGGTTATAGGGAACAAGGAAAAGTTCCCATTGATTTCAATTCAGGTTGTAATATCTAGCACCCAAAGGGGAAACAACAAACCACTGAAATGAATGCAATGTGTGTGTTTATGATTATATATGTACAGCACCTGTGTAAGGGTGTGTATAATGTAAGTGTGTGTGTGTATATAATGTGTGTGTAAGGGTGTATAATGTAAGTGCGTGTGTGTATATAATGTGTGTGTAAGGGTGTGTATAATGTAAGTGCGTGTGTGTATATAATGTGTGTGTAAGGGTGTGTATAATGCAAGTGTGTGTGTGTGTGTGTATAATGTAAACGTGTATAATGTAAGGGTGTATATAATGTGTGTGTAAGGGTTTATATAATGTAAGTCTGTGTGAAATGTGTGTGTGTGTGTGTGTGTGTGTATAATGTGTATGTGTGTGTGTGCAAGGGGGTGTATAATGTAAGTGTGTGTGTATAATGTGTGTTTGTAAGGGTGTGTGTATAATGTGTGTGTGTGTGTGTGTGTATAATGTTTGTGTGTAAGGATGTGTATAATGTAAGTATGTGAGTATAATGTAAGTATGTGTGTGTGTATGCAAGGGTGTGTATAGAGTGCGGTCCCCATCAGACCTTGTGAATCCCCTGCTGTGGTGTGTAGGAGCGAGCACACCACCCCTTGTTGTGCCCTGACGCTGGTGAGTGGGAGCAAGCTCACCAGCAGCCCTAAAGAGATGGTCCCTGGTTTGCTGAAGAATGCCTTGTGAGCAGAGCTGTGTGTGCTCCCCAGGGTCATGGATGCTGCTGCCTTGAGGGATGGGACTGCGGTCTCCCTCAAGGCAGGAAGAGGGACTGTTAAGGATGGCCTACCAGAGGAGGACCCCAGCAGGCTGGGAGAAAGCAGTACTACTGGCCCGCCAGAGGAAATATTGTATGAACTAATGGGTGGGAATGCGGTCCCCATCAACCCTTGTGAATTCCCTGCTGTAGTGTGTAGGCGTGAGCACACCACCCCTTGTTTTGACCTGATGCTGGTGAATGGGAGCAAGTGCACCAGCAGCCCCAAGAAGGCGCTCCCCACCAGTCCCCCTTTGGCCCCTGACTTGGTGAGAGGGACCACAGTCCTCAACAGGGATGTTACTGGGGCCCCTGAATTTCCTGAGTTCTGCATGGGGGGTGGGAATGTGCCCCAGAACGTTGCCCCAGCACAGAGGAGTGGGACAAACATCCTCTCCTGTTCCTCTGGGGCGATGGCCCAACTAAAAGGGGGAGATATGCCCTTCTCCCCACATTCTGATGCACAGGATCCAGAGACCCAGTTGCCCCAGGGAGATTCCCCGTATAGATTGGCTCTGGACCCTGAGCCACTGGCCCCAGACCCAGGAACATTGGACTCCAGCTCTGAGTGGAGCATAGCCCAGGAGAGGCCGCCCAATTTGGTGATTGCCAGGGCCAACAGGCACCAATATCCCTGGCCCAGGATTAAGAACCAAGACTGTACCCCTTGTTCAGGACAAGGGACTTGTTTTCTATTGCCAGGCCCGGACAAGGGGCTCATGTTTTCTACAGGCCCAGGACAAGGGGCTTCCCATTTGAGACTGGCCTAGGACCAAGGCCTCCGGACTAATGAACTGTCCAGACAAGGGGCTCACAACAGCAATGCTCTCTTACAGCTCCAAGCCAGCATTTACTATTGCAACCGCTGGCTTGGTACAAAAAGGGGGAGAAATGTAACAGATCTTATCCGTTACTTGGGCCCTTGTCTGGACCTCGAACGTTTTACCTAAAGACTATGGCCCCTTGGCCTCCTTTGACCTCAGATGGGGGGTTTACTATCTTTATGTTAAAACATTTATGTTTTATGTATTGTCAGATATTGTATGTGTTTAATTGTACTTGTCCCTAGGATGTGTATTGTAGCCACTCCAGCCATTTGACTCAAGACCTCCTGCTGGGTGTTAATCAAGTCATTGTATTGAGAACTGTCCTGAGACCCCCTGCTGTGTGTGTTAATCCATTCACGCCCCTCAGTCTGTGAGTCACCTATTGTATAACCTGAAACTCTGTTGCCAGCCCTTTGTATTATATGTTGTGAGTTGATTACCTCTGTGAATGCTCCCATTGTGTCAGCCCTTACCATCTGCTGCTGGCCTTTTGTCTGATGTGTCATGATTTAATCATGTTCCCTATTGTATCAGGTTTCCCTATGTGATCCAGTGTACTGTACTGTATATAAATATCTGTGGTTTGTGACAATAAAATGAGTTATGTTTTGGAGTGAACAAGGAGTCTTGTATTGCTTATGGACTAAAGTATCCACTCTGATACCCATCTGCGCCAAGTATCCTGAATCATCGACCGCCTGCTGCCAGTTTCCTGCGACCTAACTTCGTGGGCTGTCAGGCGGCGATGTGGACTCTTCCCTGCTTCCCTGCTTCCAGTGATCCTGTGACTGTTTCCAGTGACCGTCCATACTTCAACTGGTGCATCTGACGGCGCTTATCTTGCGTCAAGAAGGAGAAACCCGGGAATGACGGCGGAAGGTGACGCGGTCCCTTCTCAGCTTCCGTTACACTTTTTATATATATATAATATATTGTATTTTAATAAATTATATATATTTTTGCACAAATATGCGGGATTGATTATTTCTATCAATTCTTTACTGTGAAGTAGCTTGTCAATACCTAATAAAGTATAAAGTTCTCAAAATTATTTTCTATTGTCATTTACCTATTTAAGTGAAGATATCCAACCTGATTGGTTCCCTTGTTTTAACCCTTTGGATACCTTCATAATAAATAGTCCGACACCTCACTCCCTCTGGAGGCAGTGTGTCAGGCTTGAATTGGCAGCCACTTCCTTCGCTGCTGTGTCCCTTGCAGGATGTCTTCAAATGAACATACATTCCTGGAGTGTGAGGAGCCTAAGGTCCTCATAGGGCAGTAAGATACTTTAAAGGTCCACACCTATGAGCATTGAAAGTACTGTAATGGCCTGTGAGGAGCAGAAGGTCTCACCCAGCAGGAATGTATGTTGATTGGAAGATGTCCTGTAACGGAGACACACCACAGCGGAGGAAGCAGCTGGAAATTCAAGCATGGAGCACTGTGCCCTTGTAGGGGGTGTAGGGTGAGGGTCGTGCTGATTAGAGGTGCAGGTCAGTAAAGTGCTCAACATCTGAAGAGGTGTGATGTAACGTTTCTGCATTTTTACTGTCCATTCATTGGTTGGTGGTATACATGTGATCATTTGTGATTGTGTGTTCTACATAGTGGGAGCTGTATTATTAGGAAACGTAATCATCTGAGAGTGAGAAAGGCATCCAACAAATTGCAATGCAAGAAGTCTGATAGGAGGGGAGGTGAGGAGGCAAAGTGCAGGGTTAGGAGATTAGGAGAAGGGGAGACAGAGGCAATCATTCAGGCAAATAGGTATATAATGCATTGCAATGCTTTAGATATGTCTCTACCACTGGAAGGGTTAAATAAATAACCTATGAGTTGTGGAGCCCTCTGCCAATTAAAAGGTTTACCCTTTCAGTGGCAAAGAGGTATGTAATGCATTTGATACGTCTGTGTGTCTGAAGGGGTAACCCTTTGACTGGCCTTCAAATGCCTAAGAAGTATCCAATGAATTGGATAGTTGTGGAATAGTGAAGGGCTTAACCTTCTGACTGTCCTTTCAGTGGCAGATATATCCAATGCATTGGATAGCTGTCTGGCACTGAAATGTTTGAAAACACTAAGAAGACACACACCCATAAGAGAGTAGTGGATAGGGAGGTACAGTGGATCATTCGTTGTGTCTTTTGCTGAGAAGGGAGGAAAGAGACAGAGACACAGTCATACACACACTCTCTCTCTATTTACCAACCTCTTACTGCAGAATGGAGAGGGTTGAAGGAAAAAGGAGTGTCTGAGGGGATGTGAAGAAGAAGAGTAGATAGAAAGGGACCCTGCCTCTCTGCACAGGTAATGCAGTGATTTTCTTGATAGTTGTTTAGAGTAGAAACTGTTCCAGTTCCACAGGTGTTTGATTGCTAGTAAGTGAGCTACTTGCTCCCCAGCAGTCTGGGCACATTTGATAGCAAAACCAAAGACAATCCACAATGGTAGTATAGACAGGGGACACAATGGCACAATACATGGCAGTGAAACATAGAACAATCTGCACAATGCTATGGTAAACAGGGGACAGAGGAAGAGTATACAGTGAGGGGAATTTTACATAATTCAATCTTGCTGCTCCAATTCTCAACCTATGGGAATCAGAGCAACAGGAGACAATCGACCAATAAGGACCTTGGCCATGGTTCTCCTTCGGAGATTGTAGTACCTGGGTCTGACACATAACTCAATCACGTCACTCCAGCTCCTCAACCAATAGGAACCACTGCAACAAGCTGGAGACAGATGGTGACCAATCAGAAGGCCGTCTACATCCAAAAAACAATATAGTACATTGTAAGAGGGAATGGTAGGCAGCCAATCAGGGAGCCATCTACAACTTACAGTACAGTAGGCGGCCAGTCAGAGGGCCACCTACATTTCAACCGAGGCACGGCAATTCTCTTGTGGCCGGCTGGCCTCTGTGAGTTCCATATTTTAGTTATTTGTGGTGGGCATTCACAAATGCCCCTGGCCTTTCGATCTAGTGCCCAAAGTAACTGGCCCAAACTCTTTTCATCAGCATTTCCCTGGCACTTAAAAGTACCCATAGTAAGGTCCCATTGTCCATTATAGATTTGTATTATGTATGTATGTATATAGGTAGCAAATGTTATTATACTTTTTCTCGCAATTCTACAAATTGTTCAATTTACAGAATAGAAAGAATCTCAGAAAACCTTATCTTACAACACAAAGAATATTATTAAAAACTGTGATATTTTTATTACATGTTCCTTTAATAAAAGTTAAGTGAAGGAAACACTTCCCACATTCAGAAAATGCTACTGATTTCTCTCCAGTATGAGTTCTCAATGCCTAATCAACTATGAGCCTTATGGTGATGGCTAAAGAGGTGTAGGTTTGGTGCAAACCATCTGCATCATAAGGAGAAATAAAATAACCCATTGATTTAAATAGAGATTTTAACCAATGGAATGCTAGAGGTCCCAACTGTTTAATTAATTTGGACATGGTGATTAAAGTCCAGATTAAAGAAGCCCCATTTAAAGCTATGGACAGTTTATGCATTTTAATTGTCCCCTGCAGGGTGACTGAAACAATCCAAATCTACATATATTTTGCTTCCTGTATATGGGCCTAAACAATGTACAGATGGCTTCTTGTCTATGCTTTTCCTTGAATTTTCAGCAAAATTCATGAAAAAGACATGTATCATATTTATAGCATATAGATCAGGGGTGTCCAACCTGAGGCCCTCCAGCTGTTGTGGACTACAACTCCCATCATCCAGTGACAACCATTGGTATTGGAGTTCACAACAGCTGGAGGGCCTGAGGTGTGACACACCTGGTATAGATTGCTTCTACCACATTAGTCTTATGATGTTTAACAGGATGGTGCTGTGATTAAAACATACTTCCTAGTCAGAGTATAAAAAGGCTTTTTCTTCCGTGGAAGTTCTCTAATCAGTAAAAAGATCTGTCTTGGACCTGAAAAATTGTCCACTTTCTGAACATGCAAGTGGTTTCTTACCACTATAAGTTCTTTGATGAGTAACAAGAGTTGTGCTGTGGTTGAAACATTTCCCACATTCAGAACATGAATACAGCTTCTCCCCTGTGCAAATTGTCTCATGTGTAGCAAGAGTTGAGCGTTAGCTAAAAATTTCCCACATTCAGAACAGGAATATGGATTCTCTACAGTGTGAGTTCTCTGATGAATAACAAGATTTGTGCTTATGCTTAGGCATTTCCTACATTAAGAACATTAAAATGGGTTTTCCCCAGTGTGAGATCTCTGATGAGTAGCAAGATTTATCCTTTTCTTGAAACATTTCCCACATTCAGAACACGAATATGGTTTCTCTCCAGTGTGAGTTCTTTGATGAGTAACAAGATTTGTTCTTGTGGTGAAGCATTTCCCACAGTCAGAACATGAATATGGTTTCTCTCCTGTGTGAGTTCTCTGATGAATAGCAAGATTTGTCCTTTTGTTGAAACATTTCCCACATTCAGAACATGAATATGGTTTCTCTCCAGTGTGAGTTTTCTGATGTGTAGCAAGGGTTGTGCTGTGGCAAAAACATTTCCCACATTCAGAACATGAATATGGCTTCTCCCCTGTGTGAATTCTTTGATGTATAGCAAGAGTTTTGCTGTGGCGAAAACATTGCCCACATTCGGAACATGAATATGGTTTCTCTCCAGTGTGTGTTCTCTGATGAGTTATAAGATTTTTTCTGTCTGTAAAGCCTTTCCCACATTCAGAACATTCCAATAGTCTGTATCCTGTGTGAGTTCTCTGATGATTAACGAGATTTGTGCTGCGGCTGAAGCATTTCCCACATTCAGAACATGAATATGGTTTCTCTCCAGTGTGAGTTCTCTGATGTCTAGCAAGACTTGTGCTGAGACTGAAACTTTTCTCACATTCAGAACATGAATATGGTTTCAAACCAGTGTGAGTTCTCTGATGTCTAGCAAGATGTGTGCTGCTGCTGAAGCATTTCCCACATTCAGAACATGAAAATGGTTTCTCTCCAGTGTGAGTTATCTGATGTCTAGCAAGATGTGTGCTGCTGCTGAAGCATTTCCCACATTCAGAACATGAATATGGTTTCTCTCCAGTGTGAGTTCTCTGATGTCTTGCAAGACCTGTGCTGAGACTAAAACTTTTCTCACATTTAGAACATGAATATGGTTTCTCCCAGTGTGTGCTGATTTTACATACAGTTGGTTCCTCTGGCTTTTTTCTTTCACATAATGTTTGCTTTCTCTTATTTGGTTGCATGGTTATTTTTAACAATACTTTATGCTTAAGCAGTATGGAGAGTGTATAGGCGTATGCTCATAGAAAGATCTGTTGGAAAGAAAGAAACTCTTATTAGATTATTCTCCATGACAACATTTGTAGATTATCAAATTGCATACATTTCATCAAGTGTTGTCCTTGTTTTATTTACCTGTTATGTACTTCTAAAGAGTATAACATAAAAAACACTATGTGGGCATAAGTAGCCCTTGGTTCGTGTGGGGCTTGTGTTAGGCCCAAAAGATGACTATCATGGATAGAACTATTTTTTTATGTGTCTTCAAAACAGACACGTTCACTACAATGTCTGAATATGGCTTTTGTGATTCCCTTGAGGTTGAATATCACGTTCTGAAAAAAAATACAGCTGATAACACTCAGTGTGATACTGGTAAATTTTTAGTGTTTTGTGGAATAATCTTTGAGCAATGTATTTGTGGAATACTTTCAGAGCATTCATTCAATATATTTTAAAGTAAAAAATAAAAAATAAGCATTTCAGAAGGGAATATGTTATATATTGAGCAATGGTGCAATGAGAATAAAAGTAAAAGAAGCTGATACAGTTCTTGGCACAAAACCCATGATGTAACCAGGGCCTAGAATGAAATGAGAATATAATAAAGAAAATTATAAAATTTGATGTCAGTTTCAACAGATTTGTACTTGATTGTGTGAAGTACATGTAGATTGGTGATGTTAGCAATGTACAAACAGGTTGAACTGATGCACTAATTTATCCCGCACATAAAGACATCTTGGTATTGAAGAAAGATAAGTCAGAGTGATTAATAAGGGGTTATATAAACTAGGACTAATGACTGGATCTAAACAAGATGTTCCTATTTAGAGACAAGTTGTATAGTATTTATATTGTATTTTGGATTCCTAAGACCCTAGAGATATGAATATATCACTGTTTCATTTGTTACTTTTCCAAAGAAAATCATATACATTCAGATTTGGTAGGATACGAAGGATGACAAGTTTTAGAATGAACACTACATTAAGTGAAATGTTGCCAAATTAGTCATATAAACTGCTATTTATAAAGGATTATCTAAATTTTGGATGATTCCTACCAGGTTGTACTGTTTCTGGTTGGGTAATCTGAGTGTGTGATTGAATATCATAATAATGTATTTCTTTTTGGGTTTATCAGTCACATTTCAACCACTTTAATAATTAACACCTTGAATGTAAAAGAAGTTATGCATTCAGTACTACCCTGGCACAGACTGAGCTATGTGATCTGTATCTCATTAGGACCTAAGAATTTGTCTGTCTCCTTGGTTATGAATGTTTTGTCCACTTCTGTGACACAGGACCTTATTCATGTAGCTCAACAGGTGCAAATCTGGAGCAAACCATTAACACTGTAGGGGATAAATAAAAACTGCATGAAAGCAATAAAGTTACACAGTTCTTCTGCCATGTACTGCCAACCCACACTTACTGCGTTTTTTGCAATATGTCAAATGTGTCACAAAACAATCCCAGAGTGGGCCTGTAGAATTGCATAAGGTTGTCGAGACGTTGGCAGTAGACATGCTGCCTAATTCTTTTCTAGAATACCTTCGTTTTAAAGAACTAATGTCATGTGTTGCATTCAGCTGGCATATCTCAAGCCGCAGTTATTTTTCAAGGATACAGGGCCAAAATTGTACAAGCAGCATGTTAGTCTGGCGGACAAATAGCACAAGAATAGCTTGAAACATCAGATCAGAGTCCTTAATCTTGCCTCGGGTTCTGACAGAAGTATTAAAGGACAGCAGTAGTGTTGCCCGCACCATCAGCAGTCACTTTGTCCATGCAGAATTGAGACAATTCCATAAAGCCATAGATGTTTAAATAAAGTGGAGGAGTTGGGAGGGGAATGGCTTGAACCTCACTCTTTGAAATTTGTTTTATGTTTGTCGATAATGGCTCCAGCATAATACCTGGCTTGAGAATCAGCAAACTATAATAAGGGGCCCCCATGCCCAAACGTCATTAAGCTACACCCCCAATTAAGCCCTTCACCAATCAAATGTCCTACCCATAACAATCCTATATAATAATTCGCTAGGATGTTTGTCATGATGCAGTCATGCGCAGTAGAGACTGCCCGAGTTCGGGCAGTCTCTACTGTGCATGATTGCATCGTGTGAGTGAGGCGATGAGAGACTGCATTGCATGGAGCAGTGAGAGCTGCTTAACCCTTTGAGTGCCAGAGGTGTATGCAATTAATTGCAAAGCAATGAGTTGCGTACCCCTCTGGCACTCAAAGGTTTAACATTACCCAGACCTTGGCCCGTATACACGGGCTTTTACACTAGTGAATTAATAGAGCAGTGTGTAAGACAAGACAGGTGCAGTCATTTGCAACACATAAGGGGATAAAAAACAGAAGCATATGAACACGAACATGGTCATATAGGCTTAACCACTTTTGTGCCAGAGGGGCAAACAGTGCACTGGATAGAAGCGAGTTATTCGTCCCTCTGGCACTCAAAAGCTTTAATATTGCTGAGCTCCATGACAAAATGGATCAGCTTTCTGAGGCCTAAAACCCAGTCTTACACACACACATGTGCACTGAAGGAGCAGAAGCCATACTCTCTTCCCAATCCACCCTTTTCCATTGCTATAAATGTATGGGCATCATAGCAGCCTAAGGTATTATCCAGCTACAAAAATACATATTTTACTTTTCTGTATTAACTTTTGGGTGATAGAGAAGTCCGAAAGTTTCAAAGAGTTAATAGAGAATAATTTTATTTTACACATTAACACCTTCTTGACTGTGGAGTGATAAAGGCATAAGAGCATCAGAACATGGGTAATATACACTTTTACGCTATTGTACGTACATACATATACCTTTTTATGACTGCCCACTCCTGGACATGCCAATACTTTTATTTTAAAAATATCTATCTACTAAGACATAGATAAATGCGTTCAGTGAGTGTACACATCTGGTGTATATGTTACTAGATATACTTAATAAAAAAGCAGTTGCCATGGGTGGGTAATCATAAAAAACACATTTGTGTATTATCATATGCACCAAGCCTGGCGGGGCCTCCAATAGAATATGGGAGCAAAACTTCCAGGGGGCCCCAAGAGGGCCTGCCATGCCACAGGGGGCAGTGAAGGCCTCCGCTATGCCTCTGTTGAGAATAGGTGATATGGTGCATGTGTCCTGCATTGCCCATGTCCTAAATTTAGTTGTGACTAGATTTCTCTCAGAATCTGAAGCGCGCAGAGAGATTTTGGAAAACTTTAATGAAATAATATTACTGCTTACTAAATTAGAATATTGTTACTAGTAACACAACAGTATAGATTGAGAAGAATTGAGAATATAATTACACAGTAAAGAGATATTTAAATGTATCATCTAAATTACTATATTGTTACTAAAACCAACAGTGTTTTGTTCAAGTGTGTGCCAATATGTGTTAAATGGGGAACTCCATCCTTTTAGTGTGTTTCCGTGCTACTAGTTGAGCATTACTTTGAGTGTGTGTAGGGACACTGTTTTTGTACTGGGTAAAGAGGTGTAGTTTGAAGTAGCAGTGAATGAGCACTTTGATGTGGTGTTCATTGGTTTCAGAGCAATACCACTGCTGAATACAAAGCTGAAGTCTTGTTCTGATTTTGGGAAGTCATCAGTAATGTAATTTGCAATGTCATGAATGATTTCAATTGCAACGTACATGGGACACAGAATTAAAGGAGCAGTAAACTTTTTTTATGAAAAACTATATATATTGTAAGATGTATCCGGATGAGTGAAATATGGGTACTGCCACTGCTGAGACAGTCAGATTTACAGAGTTATTACAGTTTAAACCTGTGTTTTTTACATTAGCAGTGTCCTCTAGTGCTCAAATTCCAATTAGTTATTCTGTTACATTTTAATGGCAAGTAAAGTCAGTGACTTAATGTAATGTCATTCTTAGACTTGCCTTCCTTTGCATTTCACATAATTGAATGCTTGTGGCTTCCTTTATAACTGCATTCACTTTTTTTCCTTTTGTTTGTGAATATTTAATGCCCTCTTTCTGAAATGCTTCTTAATTTTTTGAGATGCTCCAAATTGTTCCACAGGCATTTCAATGGTATACCTCCCATGTGATTTTTTTTTTATCAATAAATTTTTATTGAGAATTGACCAACAAAATATCAAAAATCCGGGAGTACAATCGAACAGAGAGAAGGCATACAGTGAAGCAGTTTAGCAATTCAAGTACAATGACAACAAATTGTGGTAAGTCATGATGTGAGATAATCATCATAGATTGTCATGGAGATTCAGGTAACTTAGAAGAAAAGAGGCATGAGAAGAAAAAAAATACTCTATTTTGGATGGTCAAGTCTTTTATGACTGAGAAGGAAAGACAGGTAGAAATGAACGATAAAGAAGAGAAGAGTAGGATGAAGGGTAGGATGAAGGAACATTGAATGTGTGAAAAAAGAGCTAGGAAAAAAGGAGTAACTGAAAAGAAAAAGATTGAGAAGAGAGGTATAAAAGGAAGAGGGGGAGAGAAAAAAAGGGGGGAGGGGGAGAAGACATATCTGAATTGACATACCCAAGTGAAATTAGAATGTGTGCACAGTATCTGACCGCAAAGAATGCCAACGGGTTATCAAAGAGTTTAGTGTGGAAGTAACCTTGTGTGAGAGTCGCCAGGACATGCCAATAAATAGCAATTGTTCATCAACTTTATTGTACCAGGTCAAGAGGTCCGGTGGGGAGGAACTTCTCCAACAGAGAAATGAGAGCCTTCTCTGCATTTAGTAAAGCGAATAGAAAGTCTTTTAATCAGAATAGTAGGTGGAAGGTCTTTAAACAACAGGATCTGCCAATGATCTCTGGATAAAGAGATGTTCAATAATTTCTCAATGAGTGGGAGACAGGCTGACCAGAAGGATGATATTATGGGGCAATGCCACCAAATATGCGACAAAGAACCAACTTCTGACTTACACCTCCAACACTGATGTGAAAGTGCCCTATTAAAGGAGTGTAGTTTTACTGGCATATAAAACCATCGGAAGAGAAGTTTGCAGTTGGTCTCTGCGAAGCGGTTGGAGATGGAAGATTTATGGGTGTTCTTCCAAATGCTATTCCAATCTGCTGTGGAAAGTGTAGATCCTAATTCTTTTCCCCACGCACGAGCATACGCTGATTTAGTCAGACTTTCGTGATCAGATAAAATTTTATTTACTTTGCCTAAGAATCCCCTACGGGGAGCAAGAGATTGAGCTAGAAGTCTTTCGAAAGGTGTTAGAGGTCAGGAAATACCAGCTTTAAAGTAAGGCTGGGATAGAAAGTGCTTGATGCGGAGGAATCTCCACACTTCGGCAGGGGGCAGTTTATTTTGGGACTGAAGCGAAGGAAAATCCTTCATGCCCGAGCTATCCCAAAAGTCCTTAAATTCTAACTCACGGATGGCAGACCAGATTGGAAATTGTCCAGATGGCAAGGAGTGAGGCGATGTCAGTGGTAGGAAAACCTTAGAGAAAAATGAGGGGTATATGATCAACTTCTGAGATTTATGTAGCATATACCAATTTGACATAATGTTTTGTACAATGGGATTGGAGATTGAAGACATACATTTAGAATGGTCCTCAGTAAGGAACAAGTGGAGCTGATCCAATTTGGGAGAGTCACGTTCTAGTCCCACACAAAGTTTTTCATTTCCATGGTGCCTCCAGTCAAGAGTACTATCTACTATTGTCGCCTTATAGTATCTTTCCAAATAGGGAAGACCAAGACTGCCATACATCTTGTGTCTAGACATGGTAGATCGGTTAACTCAAGGGTGCTTGTCACCCCACAGAAAACGGGTCAAAATACGTGACTCTGTAACAAAGAAGGAGTGAGGATGGGAGATTGGTAGGTTTTGAAAAAGATAGAGGAATTTCGGTAAAATCATCATTTTAAAAGTATGGATCCTGCCTATCCATGAAATGTATAGCATATGCCAATGAAAGAGATCATTTTGAATAGTCTTTAGGAGACGAGAGAAATTGGCCGAAAAAATTGAATTCAGAGTAGTCGTGAGACGAATCCCCAAGTAGGAAATCTCCTTGGTGGACCAACTGAGCGGATAAGTGGACATCAGGACATTCAGTGTTTCGGGGGGTAAGTTAAAACACAGAGCTCCAGATTTATGGACATTGATTTTAAAATCTGAGAAAAGAGCAAAGCGGTCAAATTCAGAGAGAAAGGCTGGTATCGAATTGAGTGGATCGCAGGAAGATAATAACACATCGTCCGCGAATAATGACCGTTTGCAAGTGGAGAATTTAAGTGGAATTCCAGGGACAGAAGTATTCAATCAAATCCGTTGTGCAAAAACCTCCACAACGAGGACAAACAAAAGGGGAGAAAGGGGGCAGCCCTGGCGAGTGCCGTTGGATATTACGAAAGGATCTGAAAGTGAACCATTTATTTTAACCTGAGCTTTGGGATTGGTGTAAAGTGCTGAAATATATTTAAGAAAGTGGGGGCCAAAGCCATATGCGCATAAAGCAGAGAACATGAAAGACTTCTCGGCATCAATAGTAAGAAAAATCGCTTGAAGTTTGTTCGAGTTGATATGGTGCATGAGGTTTAGTAATTTTCTGGTGTTGTCCCTCGTTTCCATATGTGGAATAAAGCCCGCTTGGTCTGGGTGTATTAATTTCGGAAGGAGAGGTTGGAGTCTATTAGCTAGAACTTTGGCGTAGATTTTTACATCAAGATTGAGCAACGAGATTGGGCGATAGTTAGCACAGCCAAACCGTGATGTTGGCAGTTGAGATGTGTGGGTGTATGGAAATAGCCTCTGGAAGGATAGAGAAGGATTTAGTTAGTAGAGGGGTCAGTATAGATTGGAAAGTTTTGTAATAAGATTGAGTCAGGCCATCCGGTCCAGGACTTTTACCAGAAGGGAGTGAGTTAATTACCTGATTGACTTTTAGTTTGGAAATTGGTTGTTCTAATTCTTGCAGAAGGTTATAAGGGATCTGTGGAAGATTGGCAGACGACAAATAGTCTTTTAGATTGGCGCGCTTAAAGAAGAAGAGTGAGGAGTCTGGCGAAGATAATATAAAGAGGAGTAGTAAGATCAGAATGTCTCTGCAATTAGTTGAGTAGAATGCGAGACAGATTTGGAGTGAGTGCGAATAGAGGGAATGAAGGTAGAACGCTGTTTAGCTTTCAGCTGATGGGCCAGGAGTTTGCCAGGTTTATTCCCATGTTCAAAGTGCGTCTGGCGGACACTCAGAAAGGAAAGCTCTACCTTTTCTTGAAGTGGGGTTAGTAGTTTAGATCGAAGAGCTGTTAGGAGCGGGAAAGTAGTAGTGACAGCCGAAGCTTTGTGGAGTGATTCCTGTGAACGAATCTCCAATAAAGTGGCATCTATTTCTTTGGAGAAGTATTTTTTCCTCTGTGCGGCTAATTGGAGGAGGGTGCCGCAGATCACACACTTGTGAGCCTCCCATATAGAGACTGGTGACATGTCTCCAACACAGTTTTCAGAAATAAAATGATCCAGAGTTTGAGAAATTCATTGTCGAGAGTCAGAATACGTAACGAGTAGTGTTGAGCGAGCATGCTCGGCCGATGCTCGGATCGGCTCGAGCATCGCTCTGCTCTGCACATGGCGGTACTCGTACGAGTACCGCCATGTGCTCGCCCAGCATGTTCGGGTGGCGGGGATCTGTGCCGAAGGAGGCACAGATCTGAAGACGCTCCGCTGGACCACCAGGGACTGGAGGTAGGGGGCATTGCGGAGATGAAGGGGGCATAGCGGAGATGAAGGGGGACATTGCAGAGATGAAGGGGGCATAGCGGAGATGAAGGGGGACATTGCAGAGATGAAGGGGGCATAGAGGAGATGAAGGGGGACATTGCAGAGATGAAGGGGGCATAGCGGAGATGAAGGGGGCATAGTGGAGATGAAGGGGGACATTGCAGAGATGAAGGGGGCATTGCAGAGATGAAGGGGGCATAGCGGAGATGAAGGGGGCATAGCGGAGATGAAGGGGGACATTGCAGAGATGAAGGGGGCATTGCAGAGATGAAGGGGGCATCGCGGAGATGAAGGGGGACATTGCAGAGATGAAGGGTGCATAGCGGAGATGAAGGGGGACATTGCAGAGATGAAGGGGGCATTGCAGAGATGAAGGGGGCATAGCGGAGATGAAGGGGGCATAGCGGAGATGAAGGGGGACATTGCAGAGATGAAGGGGGCATTGCAGAGATGAAGGGGCATAGCGGAGATGAAGGGGGACATTGCAGAGATGAAGTGGGACATTGCAGAGATGAAGGGGGCATTGCAGAGATGAAGGGGGGCATTGCAGAGATGAAGGGGGCATAGCGGAGATGAAGGGGGCATAGCGGAGATGAAGGGGGACATTGCAGAGATGAAGGGGGCATTGCAGAGATGAAGGGGGCATAGCGGAGATGAAGGGGGACATTGCAGAGATGAAGTGGGACATTGCAGAGATGAAGGGGGCATTGCAGAGATGAAGGGGGCATTGCAGAGATGAAGGGGGGCATTGCAGAGATGAAGGGGGCATTGCAGAGATGAAGGGGGCATAGCGGAGATGAAGGGGGACATTGTGGAGATGAAGGGGGACATTGGAGATGAAGGGGGACATTGTGGAGATGAAGGGGGGCATTGACCAGGCACCCTCCCCTCATCAGAGCAGGGGGTGCCTGGTGTAATGCTCGTGTCGCCCCATTCAATTCAATGGGGCTCGGGTGCTCGGCCGAGCACTCGAGCCTCCGGCGGTGCTCGGTCAGAGCACCCGAGCATCGGGGTGCTCGCTCAACACTAGTAACGAGGGATTCATCAAACCTCCACGACGTTACCCTATAAGAAGAAGAGGAATTGCCTAATTGGATAGAGACAGGGCCAGGTAATGTTTCCAATTGAGGCCTCATGTAAGAGATGGAGAGCTGAATGGGATATAAATATATAATCAATCCTGGAATAAATCAGGTGCGGAGTGGAGTAAAATGATTAATCCCTGTCGAGAGGAGGTAAAACCCTCCAAGTATCAATCAATAGCAACTTATGTATTTATTTTGAGAATCTGCTAAGAATTTTTTGAGAATAAGATGATATGCCTGTTGAACAGTCCACTTTGGGAGTCATTGGAAGATTGAAGTCCCCCCCAGGATTAATGTCCCTTCCTGAAAGTCCGGAAGGACATCAAGGTTTTACAAAGGAAGGGGACCTGCTTTGATTTAGGAGAATAAAGAGTCTCAAAAGTGTATATAGAACCATTGACAGATCCTTTTATGAACAAGTACCTTCCCTCTGAATCTGTTTTAGTAGCAGAGTGAACAAACTGGATGTCTTTATGAATTAGGATTGCTACCCCACACTTCTTCACCAGAGCTGAGCTGAGATAGGTCGTAGGGTAAGAGGTAGATTGGAGAGACACAGGAGCCCCACGCTTCAGATGGGTTTCTTGAAGCATTACAATATCCCCTTTCATTCTCTTTAATTCTTTGAATACTAATGACCTTTTCTTTGGAGCGTTCAGACGCTTGACATTTTGCGATATAACTGTGAAAAAATTAGTCTGTGGAACTGCCATAATCAGATACAATATGGTGGGAGATTGTTCTGCTGATTACAGCTGAACAAGTGATGGAGAATAAATCCCATAAGTGTACCAAGGTATGGCAATTCAGAATCACGGGGAGGGGGAAAAGGGGAGAGGGAAAATTTGACACAGGGTAGAGGAGAGGAGGTAAGAAGAAGATGGGGAAAGAGAAGAAGAAGAGAAGAGAAAGAGATATCAGAAATAGTACCAGAAGCCACAGCGGGGCAAGCCCCTCTTCTGGAGAAGAATTGAAGCTGAGAATGCAGGGACAATAAAACCATTGCGTACCAAGCAATGTCAGAGAGAGTGAGTTCAAGTAACCTCGGATAGATCGAGCAGGTGTCAGAGCTTACTAGCGCCAAACAGGAGAAATAAGTATGTTGAAACAGGTGCCATGGTCAAAAATCACATTAACAGTCTTTGTTCTGTAATAACCATAGAAACATAGTGTAGACATGAACCCAATAGGAATGAACTATCACGGTGCCCGTGATTGTTGCAATTCCCTGTCAGTCACCATTAGGGGGCTCCTATTGGTTGTCTGCCTTTATCCCTCCTCTGGCTGCCTATTTAAACCTGGTTTGGGCATACTATTGTTGCCCTTTCGTGGTGTCTCTGACCACGTTAGTCTTGAACATGTTCCAGTATCCAGCAGTACCTGTACCTGTGTTCCTGAGTTCCAGAATGCATCCTGTTCCTGAATCTCCTGTCTGCAGAGTTGTTCTAGTGTGTTCCGGCCTAGTTCTGAGAGGTTGAGGTTTACTGCTGATCGCCTTCACGGAGCTTTCCAGTAGACTTGGTTTCCTGCGAGTTCTTGTCGCCTTTGTCCAGCCAGATGTACTCCTGACGTCTGATCGCCTTGGCGACATTCTTAACTCCAGTGCGGTAGCTGGTTTGCTCCAAAGCCTTGCGGCTACATATTACTGTTGGTTCCAGCGTGCGGACGCTGGTTTCCTCCAAAGCCTTGCGGCTACATATTACTGTTGGTCCCAGCGTGCGGACGCTGGTTTGTTCCAAAGCCTTGTGGCTATACATTACTGTTGGTCCCAGCGTGCGGACGCTGGTTTGTTCCAAAGCCTTGCGGCTACACATTACTGTTGGTCCCAGCATGCGGGTGCTGGTTTGCTCCAAAGCCTTGCGGCTACACATTATTGTTGGTCCCAGCGTGCGGACACTGGTTTGCTCTAAAGCCTTGCGGCTACACAATACTGTTGGTCCCAGCGTGCGGACGCTGGTTTGCTCCCAAGCCTTGCGGCTACACATTACTGTTGGTCCCAGCGTGTGGACACTGGTTTGCTCCAAAGCCTGGTATATTGGCAAGACCGGTAGAGCTTTGTTAGCTCCTTGGGTTGCCTTACCCGGTATTGGCAAGGCTGGTAGAGCCTATTGAATTGGATTATTGGCTGTCTTGCCCGGTATATTGGCAGGACCGGTACAGCCTGTATCTGTATCTCGCTATATTTGTATGTTGTATGTCATGTTGCAATCCTAAGGGATCACCTTTTAATTATTTCAATAAAGTTGTGTCTTTACCTAACTTTGTGTCTGAGAGTCGTAACAAACCGTGACATGAACATAGTATTGCCATGGAACGTATATTGTCAGAACTGCAAATATATTACAGCAAACTTGGAGTTTAACTCCCTAACAAGTGCAGCATAAAATGCATCAAACATTTAACATGCATGAATTGGAGTATTCCACATAGAGGTGGATAAAGGACCCATATCCAAATCTTGTGCGAAATTAAGTACCCAGACGGAAATACAGGAGCGAGAGTTAGGTTTAGGGTGTACAGGCGGATAAACCATAATGAAAGACAAGCTGTCTCATGAAGGTCAGGATGGTAAGCAACCCGCATGTAACACTCTTCCGAGGGGGAATGGACTTCCCGAGACTGGGCAGTTACAGAAAATAAGGCAGAAAGAGTGTCTCGCAGGCGAACCTCCTCGTTAGATAGGAAGTGCGGCTGCGAGAGGTCGGCATCGTGAATTGAGAATATAAACCAACTGAGACATTCATTTGTAATATGAGTGTCATATACAGTGAGCAGTGAGCTCCTTTGAGACTGAATCTATTTCCTAACAATGCATCAAGGGAGATAAAAGGTTAATATCTGGATAATAAAGCACATTCTTAGAACAATGTACCATCTCATAACATAATGAGAACTGTAGAGGAAAAATGTAAGTATCTCAGGATGATCTCAACCCTATATGAAGAGCATAGCAGTCACAGACGATATATATATGGAGCCTATATGCGCTCTATAATATACTTTGACTCTGAGGAAGTGTAGTCTATGAATCCCAAATACCCTAACTTAGGGACCTAGGAAAGGTTAACATGAAAGCCCCACCACCCTTAACACGGTAATATATTTGAACCATTTGTATAAACATCAGAGTTTATAAGAGAATTACTCATCTGTAGACTGCCGTGAAGGACATCAGGAAGAGCATAAAAAAAGAACCAGGTGGAAAATTGAACAGACAGTAATACAATGTATAGTTCATCCCTTGGATTGTCAGGCCTTGTTTCACCACATTGCTTGGAGAAGAAGGAGATCCGGGAATGTGTCGTTGTTTTTGCACCAAGTGTAATGGAGCTGAGGTATCCATATCATCTTTCCAGATAGCGTCTTCACATGTATCAGAGGAAAGAATAGTTCCATCAGGGATTGTCAGCTGTAGAGTAGAGATAAAGGCATGTGGGTCGTCTCCATATCTCAAAGTATGTGTGTGGCCATCTCGAGTGACAAGGAGCGAAAGGGGAAATCCCCATTTATAGAGGAGGTTGTGGGATCTAAGGGCGGTTGTGAGAGCGTGCAAGTCTTTTCACCAGTGGAGAGTAAAGGTGGAAAAGTCTCCAAAGATAGAAATAGGTTGATTCTCAAAAGAAATGGGGGCCAGTGCCCGCGCCGCCGTCAATATCACCTCTTTATGTGTAGAAATTTAATGATAACATCTCTGGGTGCGTCTTTCAGAGCTACTTTGGCTTTGGAGATCCAATGAGCGCGTTCAACCTCATATACAGTGGAGGGATTGCTCTTCAATAAAAATGCAAATAATCTCTGTAAAACTCCAGGTAGGGACACAGAATCCACTGACTCAGCAATACCCCTGATGCGAAGATTGTTGCTTCTGCTTCTATTTTCTGCACGGTATCTATTTGTGTCTTGTGCAAAGAGGAGATTCTGAGTTTTGTCTGATCTTTAAATGCAGACCAAGATTCTCTGTTGTTTTCTAAAGCATCCTTCTGGTTATGTAAAGAAGAGACCTCTTCTTAACCTCCACTAGTTCTTCCTTGTGGAAAAGTTTTAGGTCTGAGAGCAGATGTTGGATGTCTCCTTTCGTGGAAGGAGATTCCAAGTGTCCCCATGAAGTTCCTTCGTCTGAGTGGCTTTTGGAGTCATCCTCCGAGTGGATCATGGGGTCTGGTGCGGGAAGTGCTTCATCGCGGTCGGCCATCTTGGAAGATGAGCCATTGTGGGAAGAAGTCAAATTTGTCTTGAAAAACTAGTGCATTTCTCTGTTCTTTTGGGATTTTTTGGAGATATGCATGTTCAGGACCTGATATAACAGGTAGTGAGGCTATAGTCAGGTAGGAGGGAGCCAGATAAAGCTTATATATCTCCAATGGTGCCGGAGCTTTGAGTCTACGCGACCATGTCAGTTGGAAGTCAGGCCACGCCCCTCCCATGTGAATTTTTAAGCAGCATTTTTACCATAACCATACCGATATGAGTACTGCCACTAGGAGGAATTATGGCAGCACTCTGCACACCACTTTGATACTGAAAGGATTAGACCTGTAAATGCCATTGCCACATTGTAAGATAACTGGCACAGAAAAAGTAACATATAATAGCTTCTAATTTCTTTTCTTAAGAAGATGATCAGTGGGCTATCTTCCAAACAGATGATTCATGAAAAAAAGGACTAAGATAACATTCTGGAGTTAGACCCCTTGGCTGCTAGAGTATATGAAACACATTGCAAAGCAACATGTTGGAGGCTGCTCTGGCATACAAGGGGTTATGCAGAAAACCCCTCCAAAGTAAATAAATTCCCCAGATGCGCTAAGAATTGGTCACAAATAACACACAGACACATACAGTATAATAGTCTGGATAGTCTTCTAAAATGGATTCAAGCCAAGTGTATAATGTGTATCTTAAAGTTCCATGTGATTTGGCTGACTGCCATAATAACAGCAGATATCAATCTGTTACCAGTGCTGCTGCAGAGATAAAAATCACTCCATCACATCACAACTGCCAGACCAGCCTCCAACATGTTGCTTTGCAATGCATTGCAGGTACCCGAGCATCTAAGTGATGTAACTTTGGTGTGTCTTGCTAGTCCTCTGTTTACCTGAATAAGTTGTTTGGCAGATCGCCCACTGATCAGATGAGTCAGTAAGTACAGAAACAGCAGAGAAGAAGATGTTATATGTTACAGCTCCTCAGTTGGTTTTGTCACTAAATTAATCAATGCTACAAATTGCTTTTAATGTTGGAACCCTATCAATGTCAGAGGGGTGAGAAATGCATCTGTATGGCACTGAAAGGGTTATGTAATGATGGTGGATTTGGTGCTGAAGTCTGAGCACATCCTCTCTGTTCCCCCACTTGCCCTCCCTAACACATCACCAGCATTACAACACCCCTACATGCCAATGTTTTACTTCTGTCCACCTCCCAGTGCATAGCAAATTCTTAGTATATTTTAGGATATTGTTACTAACAAAGCAACGTGATAGACAGAGAGAAAATGAGAGTAATGTTAGGAAGAAAACAATAAGAGGCTGATGTACTAAGCAGACCTGGAGCATTTCTAGGACAAACCAACTTCACCATAGGTGACATTAGTTTGCAAAGCATCAATACCGCTCTAACATGTAAGAGGTTAAAAAGCCCCATTTAAATCAACAGGAGTTTGGGAAAATTCTATGTTCCTAATGGTGCAGATAGTTTCCTCCAGAATTGCTCCAGTTCCTCTTAGTACATCAGAGTCATTATCACCAATAAATCACATCTAATATAAATACACCACAGAACTCCCAGAGAGACAGAACATGATGAGGATACACAGAGGTCTATTTACCTACATCCAGGTGACGCTCTGTAAGGATGGAGATGTCTGTCCTCTTTCTAGAAGATCCTCCTTGATGTCTCTTTCCAGTGTCACTGCTCTTACTGACATTTATGTCTCTTTTTATACAAGTTTTGGGGTGGGGTTTCTTTTGACCTCAGATGAAAAAAGGGAGGAGCCCACCCTGGCCTTTTGTCCTCACATATTTGCTAGTTCTTACATGTGTAAATGAGCACACACCTTTTATCCCTGAATAAGGGAGAAAATCTAATTACAATGCGAGGCCTTAGGTGCCATCTGTGTTTTTATGGTTCGGTGTTATTGTAAACTCCTGGAGATAGATGTTTCAGAAGGAAATTCTATTAAGTTGGAGACCTTTATTGGACTTTAGATATGTTACCATTCAGAGGAATTGGCCCCACCTTTCCCTTTGTCCTCACATAATTGCTATTTTTTACACATAGAAATGAGTAAAACCCCTGAGGTTTATGTTTTCACATCCCCGATTAAGGGAGGAGATATCATTAAAATGTGAAGCCTGTGATGCTTTCTGGATGTTTATGTTCATGGGGTTATTTTAAACTCCTCGAGTTAGATGTCTTTGCATATATAATTAAAAGGCCTTTCAAGTGGCTTATAGTCCTAATTAATGAAAGATACTCTGTTAAATGTGATCCTTTTTAAGGTCTTTGTATGTTTATGGTTGTCTATCTATCTATCTATCTATCTATCTATCAATATGTGAGTTTAACAAGGTAAACTATGTAAATCCTATACACACCCAGTCCCTAAATTCATATATGTCCCCCTATTGCGAGAATGCCAGTTTGAAAATGTGCTCACAGGGTAAATTAATATCAAAGGAAAAGAAAACAGATGTTCCTGCTGCTCAAACACTCATATCTTAATGGGTTAAATCTAGACACATCATTGGGTTTAAGGGAAAATCGTACATTTAAAACTTAACTTTTAGTAAAAACCATTAAAAAGAAGAAAAATGGACAGATTCAGTTTATGTACCTGCAAATCTGTACCCTGACTAAGTGGTGCAGGGCGACACACGTTAGATTACTGATTACTGAGAATGTTTCCTCAGCTAGATACATTGATTGCTTAGAATATATGTTTGTGTTGAAACAATGACTGTGAATTGGAAGACATTTAGTGTTTATTCAAAATTAATTATAAATAATACAACCCACCTCCTAATTAATGCTCATGGAAAGGCAGTGGTTTACTGGCTTTTAAATTGGCTATAAATGGACATATTATATTACTGATGATTGCCAGTAATGGTGTACATAACTCCAAGTGCAGTATCTAAAAATATATTTTTATATCATAGTTAATATAATGTTTTTTTAATAGACAGGCTAATATTCATGTAGTGCAATATAATTGTTTTTTTCACACAGCACACTGATAATACATGGTAGTGTTGTACAGTTTTATAATATAATAACATAAAATAATAAAAATAAACACATAATAACTAAAGTATTGACTTTGATCTGAAGTGAATAAATAAGCCAAGAGTTGTATTTATAAAAAAACAAGAGTCAGATTGTTCACTTGAGACAGTTCTAACAGTGGACCTAATGGTTGGTCCTTCACAAACCTACTTGTGTGATTGCTTAATAAAAAATTAAAATGTGGAAATCATGCCTTAGTGATATTTAAGCCAAAAGTGTTTTGCTATAAAATCTTTGATAATTGAGAATTATTTTCAGTATAGGTATTTTTATATAAAGGGTCTACAGCTTGACATATTTGCATATTTGCGAATTGGTGACATGGTGCATGTGTCCTGCACTACCCATGTCCTAAATTTAGTTGTGACTAGATTCCTCTCAGAATCTGAAACCCTCAGAGAGATTTTGGAAAGCTATAATGAAAGTGTATTGCCATTTACTACATTAGGATATTGTTACTAGTAACACAACAGTATAGATTGAGAGGAAATTAGAATATTATTACACAGTAAATAGATACATAAATATATCAATTAAATTAGAATATTGTTACTAAAAATGCAACAGTACAAATAGAGACAAAATGAGAATAATGCTAATAGAAAGCAATAGTGGCAGAAGTACTAAGAAGATCTGCAGCAATTCTGGGGGAAACCATATTCACTGTCGGAGACACTGGTTTGCAAAACATGGTGAAGTCATTAGTAGCATTCAGAGAGGACTTACAGCCCCATTCAAATCAACGAGAATTTGGGAAAATTATTTCTGTCCTCAGTGCTGCAGTTGGTTTGCTTCAGAATTACTCAAGTTCTTGTAACTACATCAGTCATCATTATCATCAGTACAACACATCACAGTTGCTAATCCCCAATAAAAATCAAAACTACACAACATGATGTGGTTACACAGAGTCTAAGGTCTATTTACCAACAATCGACCCAGATGAATGTCTGTATGGAGGGAAACCTCTCAACACTGGCCTATTTCCAGGAGATCCACCTTGAAGTCTCTTTCCAGTACTACTGCTCTGATTGAGCTCTATGTCTCTTTTTAGGCAAGTTTTGGGTGTGATTTCTTTTGGTGACAACTGATCACATGGGGGAAAGGGATGGGTCCTACACATCACATATTTGCTATTTCATAGATATGTAAGTGAACAATCACCTCAAGTTTGTTTTGTGGCATCCTTGATCTAATTATTTGAGAAAGATCATTTTACTTTCAAAAGGGTTTAAAGAGTTTACAAAATGTTTATAAGTTGTATCTGTTGTTACATATGTTAAATGTACAAATGGTATATATATATATATATATATATATATATATATATATATATATATATATATATATATAGTAACATCATCCATCACATTAAGTGGGATGCAAGTTCAGACTTCTTAGTGAGATGGGCCCCACCTTTCCTTTTGTCTTCAAAGATTTGCTATTTCATACACATGTGAATGAGCACACACCTAAGGTTTATGTTTTCACATCCCTGATTAAGGAAGGTGATCTTATTAAAATGCACAGTCTTTGGTGCTGCCTGTATGTTTTTGTTCACGGTGTCATTGTAAACTTCCGGAGGTAGATTTGATTGCAAATATAATTAAAATGACTTTCTAGTTTATTCTAAGATCCCAGAATAATTAAGAAAATGCTGTCAAGTGTGTGCCCTTTTATCCATTTGTATGTTTATGGTTGTCTGTCTATCTATCTATCTATCTATATCATATATATCTCATATCTATCTATCTATCTATCTATATCATATATATCTCATGCCTGTCTATCTCTTATCTATCTATCTATCTATCTATATCATATATATCTCATGCCTGTCTATCTCTTATCTATCTATCTATCTATCTACCTACCTACCTACCTATCTACCTACCTATCTATATATCTACCTACCTATCTATATCATATATATCTCATGCCTGTCTATCTCTTATCTATCTATCTATCTATATATCTACCTACCTATCTATCTATATCATATATATCTCATGCCTGTCTATCTCTTATCTATCTATCTATCTATCTATCTATCTGTCTATCTATCTACGTATCTATCTCATATCTACGTATCTATCTCATATCTATCTATCTATCTGTCTATCTATCTATGTATCTATCTCATATCTACGTATCTATCTCATATCTATCTATCTATCTATCTATATCATATATATCTCATGCCTGTCTATCTCTTATCTATCTATCTATCTATCTATATCATATATATCTCATGCCTGTCTATCTCTTATCTATCTATCTATCTATCTACCTACCTACCTACCTATCTACCTACCTATCTATATATCTACCTACCTATCTATATCATATATATCTCATGCCTGTCTATCTCTTATCTATCTATCTATCTACCTATCTATATATCTATCTATCTATCTATCTATATCATATATATCTCATGCCTGTCTATCTCTTATCTATCTATCTATCTACCTATCTATATATCTACCTACCTATCTATCTATATCATATATATCTCATGCCTGTCTATCTCTTATCTATCTATCTATCTATCTATCTATCTATCTGTCTATCTATCTACGTATCTATCTCATATCTACGTATCTATCTCATATCTATCTATCTATCTGTCTATCTATCTACGTATCTATCTCATATCTACGTATCTATCTCATATCTATCTATCTATCTATATATCTATCTATCTAGCTATCTTTTTGTATGTATTATATATTTGTATTATTCTATAATTTAGAATGAAGCGTCAGTTATTTGCCTTTCATTTTACCCATACGTTTTGATTGTAGCAGTTAAACTGATTGACATTTTGGTTCTATGTCTGAGTGACAGTCCCATCAACCCTTCAGACAGAATGAAGCATCAGTGAAATATATATACACTGTATCCTTTATATCACCGGCCTTTGCTCATTAAACCCACTTTCATGATTTTTAACCTTATATTGATACGATGCCTTCAAATTGTTAACTCTTAGCCTTTTCTTATGATTTTTTTTAATAATAAACCATTGTATAAAGCTATGGAAATTCATTGGCAACAAACTTTCACTAAAGCCACAATTAAGTTTTCATTCACTCATAGAAAAAATTGGTAAATACAAGTTAAGTTCTTCCAACTTAGTAACATGCCCCTATGTCCTTTGCTGATCATATCACATATCGCATCATGTGACATCACATCACAAATTACATCATCAGTGACACAGTGTTTTGTTCAAGTGTGTGACAGTGTGTGTTAAATGGGGAACTCCATCTTTTTAGTGCCTTTCGGGACTACTAGTTCAGCAGTACTTTGAGTGTGTAGGGGCACTGTTTTTGTACTGGGTTAAGAGGTGTAGTTTTGAAGTAACAGTGAATTAGCACTTTGATGTAGTGTTTATTGGTTTCAGAGCAATACCACTGCTGAAAACAAAGCTGAAGTCTTCTTCTGATTTTGGGAATGTCATCAATAATGTAATTTGTGATGTCATGAATGATTTCAGCTGCAAACCACATGGGACACAGAATTAAGGGAGCAGTAAACTTTTTTGTATGGAAAAACTATATATTGTAGGATGTTTCCGGTTGAGTAAAATATGGGTACTCCCACTGATGAGAGATGCATATTTCCAAAGTTATTACTGTTTAAACCTGTGTTTAGCAGTGCCCTCTAGTGATCAAATTCCATTTAGTTATTCTTTTACATTTTAGTGGTGAGTAAAGTCAGTGACTTACAGTTCTCCATAGAATGAAAAAAAACTGCCTGTCACTTTCTGTCAATTAGAAATTTCAAGAAGTAAACACACAGTAAATTCACTTCCTGATTATTGAACTGTTATGTCATTTGAATAAAATAACTGGCAGCTGTGGGAGTGACCTTGTTTTACTCAGCAGGAAAACCTTTATAATATATAGGTTTTCATAAATAAGAACTTAAACTGTATTTCCTGACTTTTCTGCATTTGACTAAGAATTGAAATGTGATTTTAATTGAATTGAAACTTTGGAATTCAGTCTATGTAGAATTGATTCATAGTGGCCATTAAGATTGTATGGCCAGATGGAAATACATAGGGGTTTACCATTAGGAAATATTAGAGCTTCTTTAATTACCTGGGATATTTCATAACTGGTGGACCAGGTCAGTTTTCACATTTTTGCCTTTGATATAATTCCCATCATCCTCTGCAATCCAATGCCTGGCAAAGGATGATGGGAGTTGTAGTCTAGCAATAACTGTGGACTATCTGCCTATCTTCCAGTTCCCAATACATCTTCTCCAGACATAGAACCAAAATTCTTATAAGGAATAAACCAAAATAAAATGTTATGTTCCATATTCGATATGTAAAGAGAAGCAATTCTGGAGCATGGAAACTGCACCACAGTAGGGACAAAAAATCCCCAAATTCGCAATGATATAAATGTTTTTTCTAACCCCATGAATGCTAGAGATCTCCAATGAATTGAATAAAAACATAATAGACCTTCCCAGGATTCAAGTGGTTATAAGCCAACAGAAGTCATTGGGCATTTGCATTTTCTCCAATTTTGCAGATGTGGTCAAAATTTAGTATTTAATTTAATTTATGTTAAGCCAGAATGGTGGCCACCATGGATATAACCATTTGGTTAGTGTGTGCTCATAAATACAGGATACATGCTCATTTGTAGGGCATCAGGACCGTTCTAGTTTTTCTGAAGGAAGTCATCAGGTGCAAGTTATCCTGTTGAGGCAGAAATCAGTTCAGCAGGAACGGGTAATAGTAGTGGTCTAAAACTCCGATTTTAAGCCCATTTTGCCCCCCTCCCTCCCTTTTCCCCTTTTTTTTCCCTCTCCCTCACTTACCCCCCCCCATTCGATTATACATAAATAATTTATGAAGTTTTAATTTAAGTCATTGACCCAGAGAGAAAATCTTGTGTGTATAAGGTAGTCTCCTGCGGAGAGCCGATTGATACAAGGTATGTGTTAAATGGTCCCTGTGGGATTTTTCAAGTGGGCAGATCTGTATTGTTGTATTATTATACAAGTTTTTGTATTAAAAAACAAAAAAAAAATGGCTACAAGGTTGGTTACCTATATAAAAAAAGTAAAACATTTAAGAGTTGGATAAGGTTCATCAAGTAATTGGCAGCATTATCAATCAGCTGGTTAGGTGAGGTGGTCTGGTACGGACGCGGTCCCTTCTTAGCTTCTGTTACACTGGTGGCTAGCGGTGGGATTTCTCCTTCTTTTCATCGGCTGCATCGAATGATATATGGAGGACAAAGCAGCACTGGCGGACACTCTGGGAGCTTACGACAACCGCTACAGCACCATCCGATTCCAGTGGTGGATCCGGCTGGGCGATGTTATCAACTACTGCTTTGCAGTGCGTTGTGTACCCCTTTGGCACTCAAAGGGTTAAAAGGCTGGGTTAATATTAATAGATATTTTGTAAATTGAAAGCTGTGGCCTGTTTTAAAATACAGAATATGTGTGGTGTTTTTCTTGTAGTTATACCCCATGCATAAGACAAGAACTCCCCGTGAAATGAAAAGGGGAGACATATCTGAGCTGGAGTAAACAAGAAAGGAGTTGAGCTTTAAGAACAGGAAGTGAATTAAGACAGAAAGTTATAAATAGAAGGGGAAGGTAAGGGTACTTCCTGTTGAAAAATTACCTCACAGCATCCCACCCTCCCTCCCAATGTTAAATTAGACAATGAAGATTGTTTTTTTAATTACATTATGTTGTTATTGTATGTAATAATCATTTGTCACAGCTTGTTGGTGCTTTGGGCCCTTGCCAATAGGAGGTCAATAAATGTGGATAATAAGAAAATTGGTAGACCAGCGACCTAAGGGTAATGGACGCGTGGACAATGTTGCGGGTTTAGACACCGGCCCCAAATGAGCTGCAATGACCAGTTAATGGGGTGTGGTAAAGAAAATGATTGGTATGAGCTGAAGGCTCAAGGAAAGAAGAATAGGCAAGTTGGGGCCTATCAAATAATAAGATTGGCAAGGGCTTAAAAGGTTGGGTTAATAGTAATATATATTTTGTAAATTGAAATACAGCTGTGGCCTGTTTTAAAATCCAGAATATATGTAACGGAAGCTGAGAAGGGACCGCGTCGCCTCCCGCCGTCATTCCTGGGTCTCTCCCTCTCGACGCCAGATAAGCGCCGTCAGGTGCACCGGTTGGAGTATGGACGGTCACTGGAAACAGCCACAGAATCGCTGGAAGCAGGGAAGCAGGGAAGAGTCCACGTCGCCGCCTGAAGTTGGGACGCAGGAAGCTGGCAGCAGGCAGTCAACGATACAGGATACTTGGCGCAGATGGGTATCAGAGTGGACACTTTAGACCATAAGCAATACAAGACTCCAGGACTCCTTGTTCACTCCAAAACATAACTCATTTTATTATCACAAACCACAGATATTTATATACAGTACAGTACATTGGATCACATGGGGAGACCTGATAGAATAGGGAACATGATTAAATCATAACACATCAGACAAAAGGCAAGGGCTGACACAATGAGAGCATTCACAGAGGTAATCAACTCACAACATATAATACAAAGGGCTGGCAACAGAGTTTCAGGCTATACAATAGGTGACTCACAGACTGAGGGGTGTGAATGGATTAACACACACAGCAGGGGGTCTCAGGACAGTTCTCACTCCAAGGACTTGAGTGGCTAGAATATACATTCCCTTAACAATGGCCAGGGGTTGAATAATTAAGCAAAAGGTTTGGGAGTCTGCAATACATATTGAAATAATTAACCCCTCACTGCCTATTCCCTTGGAGTAAACCCTCAAACATACCACATACAATAACTAAAACGTTCGCCATACATTAAACATAGTATGTGATCCAAAGTCTATGAATTTAAGTCTCTCTCTTAGGGAATAGCTGGCCAGTTTGTACGCCAAGGCACAGCACAGAGTCCAAACAGTAATAAATGTCCATAGTCTTTGGATAAATAGTTTGAGGTCCGGACAAGGGCTCAGTAACGGGTAGGATCCGTTACAGTTGGGTTAATAGTAATATATATTTTGTAAATTGAAATAAAGCTGAGGCCTGTTTTAAAATCCAGAATATGTTTTGTGCTTTTCTTGTAGTTATAATGCAAAAAATAGCGACTTATGCATAAGACATGGCTGTGGAACAATTCGGAGCATCATAAAAATTTAAGAAGCATTTCAGAAAGTGGGCATTAAATATTAAGAAACAAGCCAACAATGAAAACAAAAGTTAAAAAGTGAATGCAGTTATAAAGGAAGCCACAAGCATTCAATTAAGTGAGATACAAAGGATAGGAAGCCTAAGGATGACATCACATTATATCAAAGGGACATTGGATAGAGGAGTATGATTCTACGTGGACAAATGAGTTGGACAAATGGCTATTTCTCTGAAATCATCTAGCTTCTGGCAGATTTCTACTGTTTCTGGCTGGGGAGCTGGAATGGGTGATTGACTATCATAATATTCTGTTGTATATTTGACAAACAACCATAACAGATTCCAGTTTTGGTGTTATTTATAAGCTAACTTAGGAGGTGGCAAGCCAGTATGTGCCCCAGCAACACTTAGTCAGGGTGCAGATTTGCAGGTATATAAACACTTTTTGAATTTGTCATTTTGTCTTTTATTTACAGGCTTTAATAACAATAATGTTTAAAACTCACCATTTATGTGTTGAGATTTAACCCATTATATTTGTATTATAAAAGTCATATAGGGCTTCTATCATTAAGTTTACAAAAAAGGTCCTATGTTATTTTACATTTGTTTTGTCAGTAAATGTTACTGTAACAATGAAATTGGATGACATTTTGGATTCCAGGTCTGAGTGACAGCAACTTCAAATCCTGCAAATTTCATACAAATTGGATGTGTGGCTTCCCAGAATAAAACTGATTAAAATATATTTTCCTATCTGGAGCTATGATAAACTTAGATCTACAGCACAAAGTATCTTATGGATTGAAAGCAAAATTGTGAGGGAGAAGGGCCCTGATCGGTGCTGAATGATTTTTTAAAGCTACTAAATTGAATCAGTAGAGACGGAGATAGTTACATTTTTAAATTAAAAAACTAATTGTTGCACATGCTCAGTAGACATAAAGAAGCACCATAGTGACATATACAGTACATACACCACATTCTCTATACACACTGATATATCACTGACCATTGCTCATTAAGACTACTTACATGATTTTTGTACAATGACTGGCTGAGGATGATGGGAGTTGTAGTCCAACATTAGACATTCAGGGGTAGATTTTAAGGCAGGCGTTAGCATAGCTGGTAGGGCCAAAGTGAATACCGTCTGACAAAATAAAATGTTTAACGTGGTACTCAAAGGCCCTACCAGCTGTAATCACAAAGGACATTAAGCCACAAAAACAGTCTTCTGGCTAAACGTCCGTTTTGTGAGTTAACGTCCCAAAACGCAGCTAAGAGCAGCGATATTGGGAACTTAACAGTAAAAAACAATGAACTATCGGTGCCTGACATACTGCCAAGCACTGATTTGTTAACTCATCCACTGTCTGTCTCCTTCTGTTCTCTATCTTCTCTTCTTTCTTCGGTCTTCGTTTCTTTCTTCTCTTCTTCCTTCCTGTAAAAGAAAAGAATGTATAACTACAATGTGGAATACAATATTTAGTTTAACCCCTTGAGTGCCAGAGGGGTACACAATGCATTGCAAATCAATGCGTTGCAGACCTCTCTGGGCTCAGCTTGGCATCTGATTCCCTCACAGCCATTGGCTGAGATGTGCTGACACATACACATTGCAGCCAATCAGTTTCGAGCGACTGTGCTTCAAACTGATTGGCTGGGATGTGTGTGTGTCAGCACATCTCAGCCAATGGCTGTGAGGGAATTGGATCAGAGGCTGCCCATATATAAAGGCAGTCTCTGCTCTGATTCCCTCAATGCAGAACAGGCATCGTCCCGAAAGAACGGGGGACCTGTGGCTCAAGGCACTGTCTCTGCTGCTGCTGCCTCTGCGGCCACGCACAGCAGCGGAGACAGTTATATTATTAAGCTAAGGAATCATTTATTTATTCTAAGAATATCTACCATATTTGCACACTTGTTCTTTGGGGGCATATTTTATTTAGAGACATATAATGGCACTTTATATGTATATTCTTGGGCACTGACTAACCTGTTGAGTCCAGAGAGGTCCACAACGTATTGCTTTGTTGTGTACCCCTCTAGCACTCAAGGGGTTAAACTAAATCTTGTATTCCACATTGTAGTTATACATACGTTTCTTTTACAGGAAGGAAGAAGAGAAGAAAGAAGAGACGAAAGAAGAGAAGATAGAGCACAGAAGGACAGAAGAGGAGTAGGGAGCTGAGAACTCCGCTGGACATCAGGATTAATGGTAAGTGTAACTTGTAATGTGATGTTGTTTTTGACTTAGTCAGATTAACCCTATGAATGCCGGCGGGATAATTATACCCCTCTGGCACTCACAGGGTTAATTCTACTAACTTTTGACACAATTTAGGCACTTTGGATGTATTGATGTAGGGCTTGGGGCTCCATATCAATACATCCACTGAGGACTTTGGGGGTTTTTTGCCAGTTAACAGTTGCGCTAGATGGCAAAAGATCAGGTGAGGGACTCTATGGCCAAACAAACTGGGTTTTAAACTGTAGGCGGTAATGAGTCCCTCATCGGATCTTTTTCAGCTAATGCAATCTATTGAATGGCAAAGTGGAGCGGTTTTTTTTTTTCTGTGGACTAAAACACACGTTAGTGTAACAGTCGGCACACTGGATGAACTGCCATTAGCAGTTCATTACATGGCCCTTTGAATGGCCTACTGCATGTTAAAAGACCCGGTGGTGTTTTTTTATCTGAACCGCTGCCTTTAAATCGAGCCCTTAGTCTCTTCTTACCTTCCATTTCCCTATACCTCTTCTTCATCCATAGATCAAAACTACTGTAAAGAATATGCTAAAATAAGTAAAGGGTTATGGGACATATTCAATAAGAAAAGAGGAGCTTGTGCTGGGTGACCAATGGAAAAACCCCTGTTCCTCCTTTCTGCACAGAGTTCAGTAGCCATATTGTACCGCCATCTCTGTTTGGACGCAGCTGTCCAATTGGTACTCCGATTCCACCAGAAGACGTCCAGCTTGCACGAGCTTCCACCATCTCAATACTTCCTCCAATGCGGAGGAGCTCAGGCCATCAGGGTGCTCTATTATTCCTGTCACGTATTCCACTGGCATAATCCGATTTGGTGAGGGAGACAATCCCATCAATGCCAGCAGTGTAATGGGAACCCAAGACACTGAGTTGTCTTGGGCCATCGTGCCAGGTTTCACCCTCCAGAAGGCAGATACAAGGGATCAAAGGAGACTCTTTAGACCGTTCAGAAATTAAGAAACAGGCTGCAGTTCTAGTCCAAAACAACTAGTCTTTATTAAAGGGATAGGACACATTTTATAGCAAAACCAAAGACAATATACAATGGTATTATAGACAGGAGAAACAATGGGACTATACAGGGGAGTGAAACATAGAACAATGTGTACAATGCTATAGTAAACAGGGGACAAAGGAACAGTATAGTATATGAGGGGAACATTACATAATTCAATCTTGCTGCTCCGATTCTCAACCAGCGGAGATTGAATTACATGGGTGTGACACATAACTCAATCATTTCACTCCGGCTCCTCAACCAATAGGAACCAGAGCGACAAGCTGGAGACAGATGGAGACCAATCAGAAGGCCGCCTACATCCAGCACACAATACAGTACATTTTAACAGGGAATGGTAAGCCGCCAATCAGGGAGCCGTCTAAACCTTACAGTACAGTAGTCGGCCAATCAGAGGGCCACCTACATTTGAACCGAGGCACGGCAATTCTCTTGTGGCTGGCTGTCCTCTGTGAGTTCCATCTTCTAGTTACTTGTGGTGAGCATTCACAAATGCCCCTGGCCTTTCAAAATAGTGCCCCAAGTAACTGGCCCAATCTCTTTTCAACAGCATTTCACTGGCACTTAAAAGTTCCCATAGTCACAGTACATGGTCCTTTACAGATATTTATTATGTATGTGTGTATATAGGTAGCAAATGTTATTATACTTTTTCTCGCAATTCTACAAATTGTACAGAATTTCAGAAAACCAATATTACTCCATCATGAATCTGGAAGCATGCTGTATGCCTTTGCTCACACAATTATATTGTTTACACAGATATGAAGATGATGGCTTATGCATGGGGCTAAGCTAGAGCCATTGAGCCATTAGAGATCAGTCAGTGGCAGATCCTCCATTAAATTAAAATATTCTCTACTTCACACTTGCAGGAGACGGGGAACTGGTTTGTGTTACTTCATTACATGTTTTATCCCTTTGGCTTCTATGTGTAGGAAACATTTGTACCAGTCAAGGGTTTAAATATTTCATTTATTTTAAATAATGTAGGTTCACTACAAATGTGAGTAAAAAATAACATGTAGCTGAGAGGATGATTGTTTACTGGTTGGGGTACTTTTCTAATGCTTTGAGTGCCACAGAGGTGTGCAATGCACATACCTATGGCATTCAAAGGGTTAAGGGAGTGATGCTGTTTATGGTGCTGAGAGGATCCTCTCGACTCCCCCACTGAACAAGTGGGAAATCAGAGATGATGTTCTCAGATGTCAGGGTTTGTATGCTGATGCTGATGTGTAAGAAAGGCATACAAGGGGGAGGGTTGTTGAACTCCTGGCAATGTGTAAGGGATTTACACATCACCAGGAGTTTAACAACCCTCCCCTTGCATCCCTTATTCTTAGTGCATATGGTGATGTGTGTCTACATCGTCATGGTGATGTGCTTCCCAAACATTTCCACACACACACACACACACACACACACACAGACACATCGAACTTTAGTGCATTTCCCCCAACAAGGCTGGATAAATGATTAATTGAGAGAAACTATAGAGATAAGATATGCTTTTATATGATACTAATATATTTTGCAATAGTTGGTCGCAGAAGCTAGAATTGTGCCAGCAGTACTGGTGTTTGTTGAGGAAATCATCGCATGATGTAGTTTGGCTGTATGTGCAGAGATTCATAAGACTCCAGCAAGATACACAAAATGGACATTCCTAAAGCGACACTATATCATGACATTGTTTGAAATATGATAATGTGACACATTTGGGAATGTAAATTATTCATCTTACCACACAAAGTATAAAATTAAAAATTGTGATATTTTTATTACATTGTTCCTTTAACCCTTTCAGTGCCAGGGCGGTATGCAATGCATTGAAAAGCAATGCGGTGCATACCCCTCTGACACTGTTCTGACTGAAACACTTCCCACATTAAGAAAATGCTACTGATTTCTCTCCAGTAGGAGTTCTCAATTCCTAATCAACTGTGGGCCTTATGGTGATGGATAAAGAGGTGCAGGTTTGGTGCAAACCATCTGCATCATAGGGAGAAATAAAATAACCCATTGATTTAAATGGAGATTTTAACCCATGAAATGCTAGAGGTCTCCAATGTTTAATATGGAGTTGGAGATTAAAGCAGCTCCAGATTAAAGCAACTCCATTTAAAGCTAAGGCCAGTTTATGAATTTTAATTGTCCCCTGCAGTTGTGGACTACAACTCCCATCGTCCCCTGACAACCATTGGTATTGGAGTCCACAACAGCTGGAGGGCATGAGATTTGACACACCTTACATATGTTGTTTCTATCAAGTGAGTCTTATGATGTATAACAGATTGGTGCTGTGAATGTAACACTTTTCCTACTCTGAGCATAAAAATGCTTTCTCTCCTGTGGAAGTTCTCTGATCAGTAAAAAGATCTGTCTTGGACCTGAAAATTTGCAGCCTTCTGAACATGCAAGTGGTTTCTTTCCAATATGAGTTCTCTGATGAGTATCAAGAGTTATGCTGTGGCTGAAACATTTTCCACATTCAGAACATGAATATGGCTTCTCCTCTGTGTGAATTATTTGATGTGTAGCAAGTGTTGAGCGGTTGCTAAAACATTACCCGCATTCAGAACATTACTATGGTTTCTCTACAGTGTGAGTTCTCTGATGAGTAAGAAGATTTGATCTGTTTCTAAAACTTTTCCCACATTCAGAACATGAATATGGCTTCTCCTCTGTGTGAATTCTCTGATGTGTAGCAAGAGTTGAGCATTGGCTAAAACATTTCCCACATTCAGAACATAAATATGGTTTCTCCCCAGTGTGAATTCTCTGATGAACAACAAGATTTATGCGTTTACTGAAGCATTTCTCACATTCAGAACATGAATATGGTTTCTCTCCTGTGTGAGTTCTCTGATGATTAACAAGAGTTTTGCTTTCGCTGAAACATTTCCCACACTCAGAACATGAGTATGGTTTCTCTCCAGTGTGAGTTCTCTGATGAGCAACAAGATTTGTGCTTTTGGTGAAACATTTCCCACATTCAGAACATGAATATGGCTTCTCCCCTGTGTGAATTCTATGATGTGCAGCAAGATTTGTGCTGCGGCGAAAACATTTCCCACATTCAGAACATGAATATGGTTTCTCTCCAGTGGGAGTTCTTTGATGAGTAACAAGATCTGTGCTACGGCTGAAGCATTTCCCATATTCAGAAAATGAATATGGTTTCTCTCCAATGTGAGTTCTTTGGTGTCTAACAAGATTTGTGCTGACACTGAAACTTTTCTCACATTTAGAACATGAATATGGTCTCTCTCCTGTGTGAGTTCTCTGATGAGTAACAAGATTTGTTTTGTCTCTGAAACTTTTCCCACATTCAGAACATGAATATGGTTTCTCCCAGTGTGTGCTGAAAGATTTCCCACAATCAGAATGTGGAAATGTGTTTTCTATAGTGAGAATTCTTTGATGTGTAACATGATGAGTGTCCTTGCTATTATTCTTGCCATTGTTTTGCTCTTCAGTATAACTAGATGTTTCCTGTGCATGTTTTCTGTGTGCATAAATGTCAGTATCACAGAGATTTCCTCCAATACATACAGTTGGTTCCTCTGGCATGTTTTTTTCACATCTTGTTTGACTCCTCTTATTTGGTTCCATTGTTATTTTTAACAATACTTTATGCTTAAGCAGTCTGGAGATAGTATAGAAGTATGCTCATAAAAACATCTGTTGGAAAGAAAGAAACTCTAATTAGATTATTCTGCATGACATCATTTGTAGATTATCAAATTACATACATTTCATCAAGTGCTGGCCTTGTTTTATTTACCTGTTATGTACTTCTAAAGAGTATAACATAAAAAACACTATGTGGGCATTACTAGCCATTGGTTCCTGAGGGGCTTCTGTTAGGCCCTAAAGATGACTATCATGGATAGAACTATTTTTTTTATGTGTGTTCAAAATAACAGACACGCTCACTAAAATGTCTGAATATGGCTTTTGTGATTCCCTTGAGGTTGGATATCAAGTTATGGTAAACAATACTGCTGATAACACTCAGAGGGATAAAGGTAAATTGGTAATGTATTTGTGGAATAAGCTTAGAGCAATGTATTTGTGAAATACCTTTGGAGCATTCATTCAATATATTTTAAAGTTAAAAATAAAAAAGAAGCATTTCAGAAGGGAAGATGTTATATATTGAGCAATGGTGCAATGATAATAAAAGTAAAAGAAACTGATTCAGTTCTTGGCACAGAACCCAGAATAAAAAAGAAGATTACAAAATTTGATGTCAGTTTCAACAGATCTGTAGGTGTTGTGTGAAGTACACATAGATTGATGATGTTAGCAATGTACAAACAGGTGGAACTGATGCACCAATTTATCCTGCACATAAAGACATCTTGTCATTGAAGAAAGATAAGTCAGAGTGATTAGCACTCCCCTCTAAGGGGAAAAGTAAATATAAATTGAGTAAGACTTTAAAAAGCTTAGAGGAATATAAAAGTAGTGGGGAAGAAGCTGTGGACGATATGTAGGATGGCCTAATAACTAATGATGATGTTTATCTGGAATATATACTTCCAGCATTCTTTTCTTCTTGAGCTACAGATCAAGATGAAAGTGAGAGAGCTGATGACATATGCATAAAATTAGATGAATGGCAAAGGCTCAAATGTCCACCGCTGAAAAGGAGTAGTGTGTCTATTAATAAAGTGTTTTGGAAATCAGTTGAAAAGTCTGACTCTGGAAAATAAAAAGATGTCAGAAAATACACAATGATCCTTTCAGTCATCATCAGCATCCTCACCACTTACAAGTCCAACCCCCACTGAGCCACACACTTGTGTTGAGTAACCAGCACAACAACAACACAGGTCATCAACATCCATAACCCAGCTATGATAACTGTCTCTACTGCTGTTGGAAGTACAGCACCTTTGATACCCCGTAGTAAAATTGTAGCAACATCTTGCCACAGTAGCAGTAATTGTTGCCCCTCAGAAATCCCTTAATCTATGAAATCTACAGTCTGGAGAACATAGTACATGTGTTGTTGATGTGTCAGAGAGTGTGCCAAGATTTCCTTAATTTAAAATAGGACCTATGGATCCTGCTGCACGTGTAAGACTCTGTTTGTTGTTGGAGAAGACAAGAGTCATACATTTCCCACACATATCACCACCCCCACCCCTACCACTTCCACAAGTCAGGTTGTGAAAGCAATAAAGTTACACAGTCCTTTGTACCTCTATGAGAATAGGTGATATGGTGCATGTGTCCTGCTTTGCCCATGTCCTACATTTTGTTGTGACTATCAGAATCTGAATCCCTCAGAGAGATTTTGGAAAGCTTTAAAGGGATATTAATACATCATTTAAAAAAATATTCATCTTGTAGGTATTAAAAACTTAAACTAAATGACCAAAGTCCTATCTCTTAAACCTTTATGGGTTGAGAGATATTTACTGTCAAAGTTCCCCCTCCTTCTCCTTTCCCTGATGTCAGCTCTAGGAGAATCTGGTCCTGGGACAAGACTGCAGCTCTGCAGCAGAGCCAAGATTGCGTTAAATCCTTCACCGGAAGGGTCTTCTAAGTGTGCTTTCAAACCAAGCACACCTTGTAGACCGTTCCAGTGAAGGGTTTCTTCCTTCGGCTCTGCTGAAGAGCCTCCACCGGTCCCAGAACAGGATTCCCCTGCAGTCAGCTAGAGCGCTGACGTCAGGGAAAGGGGAGGGAGCAGGGAACTTTGACAATTAATATCTCTCAAACTATAAAGGTTTGAGAGATGGGACTTTGGGCATTTAGTTTAAGTTTTTAATAGCTACAAGAGGATGATATTTTAAATTATGTATTACTATCCCTTTAATGAAAGTGTATTGCCATTTACTACAATAGAATATTGTTACAAGTAATGTAACAGTATAGATTGAGAGGACATGAGATTATTATTACACAGAAAAGAGATACATAAATGTATCATCTAAATTAGGATCATTAATAAAAAAGAAACAGTATAGATAGCATTATTCTCATTTTCTCTCCAACAGAAAACAATAGGGGCAGAAGTACTAAGTAGACCTGGAGCGATTCAGGGGCAAACAAAATTCACCGTAGGAGACATTGGTTTGCAAAACATGGTGGAGAACTTACTAGCATTCAGAGAGGGCTTAAAGCCCCATTCAAATCAAAGAAAATTTGTGAAAATCACTTCTGTCCCCAGAGCTGCAATTGGTTTGCTTCAGAACTGCTAAAGTTCTTATAACTATAGTCATCATCAACATCAATAAAACAGATCACAGTTGCTAATCCCAATATAAGTACAAATCAAAGCTACACAACATGATGTAGTTACACAGACTCTAAAGTCTATTTACCAACAATAGACCCAGATGAATGTCTGTATGGATGGAAACCTCTCAGCTCTGGCCTCTTTCCAGGAGATCCACCTTGAATCCTATTTCCAGTACTACTGCTCTTATTGAGATTTATGTCTCTTGTTAGTCAAGTTTTGGGTGGGATTTATTTTTGTGACAACTGATCACATGGGGGAAAGGGATGGGTCCTACCCATCACATATTTGCTATTTCATACATTTGTAAATTAACAATCATGTCAATTTTGTTTTGTGGCATCTAATTATTTTAGAAAGATAATTTTTCTTTCAAAATTGTTTAAAAGTTTACAAAATGTATCTATTGTTACATGTGTTAAATGTACAAATGATGTCAATATCTATGTATTTCTAGTAACATCATCCATCTCGTTAACGGGAAAGCAAGGTCAGACTTTTTAGTGGGATGGGCCCCACCTTTCCTTTTGTCTTCACATATTTGCTATTTCTTACACATGTAAATGAGGACACACCTGAGGTTTATACTTTCACATCCCTGATTAATGAAGGTGATCTTATTAAAATGCACGTTCTTTGGTGCTGTCTGTATGTTTTTGTTCATGGTGTTCATCTGTCTGTCTGTCTGTCTATCTGTCTACCTATCTTTCTGTATGTACGTATAATACATTTGTATTATTTTATAATTAAGTTAGAATTAAGTTTCAGTTATTTGCCTTTCATTTTACCCATACGTTTTGAGTGTAGCAGTGAAACTGACTGACATTTTGGATTCTATGTCTGAGTGACAGTCCCGTCAACCCTGCAAGTTTTATACAAATTGGTTCCATGGTTTCCCAGTTCTAAGCTGTTTAAAACACATTTTCTTCCCATTTGGTTCTATGAGAAACGTTAGTCAGATCTATAGCCCAACGGAGCTTTCGGATTGCCACAAAATTTGGCAGGGAAAAGGGCCCTGATGAGTACTGCATGCTTTATTACAACTGATAAATTGGATCAGTAGAACCAGAGATAATGACATATAAAGTTAAAAAGAAACATAATTGGTGCACATGCTCAGAAGAGAGAAAGAAGCATCATAGTGAAATATGCACTGCATTATCTATACATACTGATATATCACCGGCCTTTGCTTATTAAACCCACTTTCATGATTTTTTAACCCTATATTGATAAGATGCCTTCAAATTGTTAACTCTTAGTCTTTTCTTATGATTTTTAACAATCTTTGTATAAAGCTATGGGAATTCAATTGCAACAAACTATCACTAAAGCCACAATTAAGCTCTCATTAAATCATAGAAAACATTGGAAAATACAAGTTAAGTTTTTCCAACTTAGTTACACACCTCCATGTGCTTTGCTGATAACATCACACATCACACGACATAACATCACAAATGGCAGCATCAATGACACAGTGTTTTTTTTCAAGTGTGTGACAGTGTGTGTTAGATGGGGAACTCCATCTTTTTAGTGTTTTTCCATGCTACCAGTTGAGCATTACTTTGAGTGTGTGTAGGGGCACTGTTTTTGTACTGGATAAAGAGGTGGAGTTATGAAGTAGCAGTGAATGAGTACTTTGATATAATGTTTATTGGTTTCAGAGCAATATCACTGCTGAATACAAAGTTAAAGTCTTGTTCTGATTTTGGGAATGTCATCAATAATGTAATTTGCAATGTTGTTAATGATTTCAGCTGCAAAGCAATGGAACATAATATTAAAAGAGCAGTTAACTATTTATAAAAAACTATATATTGTAGGATATTTTCTGTTGAGTAAAATACGGGTACTGTCACTGCTGAGAGATGTATATTTCCAGAGTAATTACTGTTTAAACCTACATTTTTTACATTAGGAGTGCCCGCTAATGGTCAAATTCCAATTAGTTATTCTGTTACATTTTAATAGAGAGTAACTCAGTGTCTTACAGTTCTCCATAGAATGTGATAAAAACTGTGTCACTTCCAGTCAATAAGAAATGTCAGGAAGTAAATTCCTTTCCTGATTATTTAACCGTTATGTCATTTGAATAAAACAACTGTCAGTTGTGGGAGTGACCTTCGTTTACTCAGCAGGAAAATCTTTATTACATATAGGTTTTCATAAATAAGAACTTAACCTGTTTTCCTGACTTTTCTACATTTGACTAGAATTTAACTGTGATTTTAACAAAGGGTTTTTTACTAGTGAGTTTACATACATATATGAATATAAAATAAATATTTCAATTACCTTCATATCCTGTGTGTGTCAAAAACATATTACTCCATCTTACACTATCTCTCTCTTTCTTAAATCAATTGTTTTGATAGGTTCCCAAAATTATTATGTATTTAGTACTGAATATCATGTCCATGGTGGCAGACATGATTCTTTGTCTCAGGACTCAAGGATCTCAGACTCTTTTTGTCCGAGGCTTAATAGAAACACTTTGGTGGGAGGAGTTTGTGGTCTCGGATACTTGCAACAAATAATTTTGCCTGTCTCTGTCGACAAAATATCTTATAATCATTCAATTTAAACTTTGGGAATTCAGTCTATATAGACTTGATTCATAGTGGGCATTAAGACTGTATGACAAGATAGAAAAACATAGGGGGTTACCATTAGGAAATGTTAGAGCTTCTTTCATTTCCTGGGATATTTCATAAATGGTAGCCAAGGTCAGTTTTCACATTTTTGCCTTTGATAGAATTCCCATCATCCTCTGCAAATCAATGCCTGACTGAGGATGATGGGAGTTGTAGTCTAGCAATAACTATGGACTCTCTGCTTACCTTCCAGTTCCCAGTACATCTTCTCCATCCATAGAACCAACATTCTTACAAAGAATAAAATAAAATATTATGTGTCATATTCAATAAGAAAAGAGAAGCAATTATGGAGCAAGAAAACTGCACCATAGTAGGGACAAAAATATCTGCAAATTCCCAATCATATAAATGTTTTCTATAACCCCATGAATGCTAGAGAGGTCTCCGATGAATTGAATAAAAACATTATAGACCTTCCTATGATTCAAGTGGTTAAAAAACTAATGAAGTCATAGGGTATTTGCATTTGTCTCCTATTTTGAAGTTGGTATGTTCCAGAATTGTCTCCTCTTACTGAATCTGATCCTATGTCACCACCTCAGTAGAACATGAATCACTTCCCTCCAGGGACAGGGGAGAGGATCAGTCTTCATATCGAGATGTAAATAAGTATAAAACTAAATAGAATATTTTGATAGTCAATCACCCATTCCAATTCACCATCCAAAAACAGTAGAAATCTGCCAGAAGCTAGATGATTTAAAGGGATAGTAATGTTTCATAATAAAAGCAGCTCTAATTAATCATCATAGTATTTGGACTTTGGAGAGTGTTATTTCAATTCTGTCAGAGTTGTAGTTACAGAGTAATTCAATGACAAAGTGTCCCCCTCCTGCCCCTTTTACTGATGTCACACTGTTCAGCCAGATCAGAAGGGAGGTGCCCAGGTAGACTGCAGAGAGGGACAATCTTCAATTAAGATAAGGGAAAAACCTGAAAAACCTGTCAAGGGGGGCAGAGCTTTCATTGTTCTCATAGGAATAAGAGTGTCCCCTTCTGTTATCTGTCTGGTCTATTGACTGCATTCCACATCTGAGAAGAGATGGCTTACACTAGGTAAAAGGGGCGGGAGGGGGAAACTTTGCTTGTGAATATCTCATAAATCATAAAGGTTTGAGAGATAAGACTTATATCATTCTTCATGTTTTTTTAATGCCTACAAAATAAAATAAAGTTAAAACAAAGTATTACTATCCCTTTAAGAGAAACTGGCATTTGTCAAACTCATTTGTCCATAGAATCAGCATACAAACATGTCAAGATGCCCGACTCAAACAAATACCATTCCCACAGGAAGTTGCTACATTGTAACGGCTTTACAAAGCAATGTGCCAAATAGCCTATATCCATAAGTACGACAATGTATCTCAAAGCCCAAAAAATCATTGCCTCAGATCCTCTTTCAAAGCCAAGTGCATAATGATTAACCTTCATATACCTTACAGAATTAGACGGTATTCAAAAACGAGCATCTCTATAGAAGTTCTGACATAACAGGAGGGATCATATCTCCATTATATAGAGTATACTAAATCTATGTTCCATACATATATTTCCAACACCTTACACATAGTGATTTTATTGACCATAGAGAATCACTGACATATACAGATCTAAGTCCATGTATTCACTTCTTCCTTCATACGTATTTAAACATGATATCATACTTTTCTGTGAGGAATGAATATGGTGTTGTTTCTGATGTATCTAAGCTCTGTTTTGGAGATCAGTATGGGTCTCTATTCAGTTATTATTGTTATCTATTTGGAACTTGTTTTGGATAAGATGGAGAATTTTGGAAGAATTAATGGCTGAATATATAACTTGTATAGCAATACAATAATCTGGAGAGAAACAGGGGACATGAAATCTGTATGTTGTATTGTTATTGTCTAGTCGGAAAAAAGAAAAGAAGCTAATTGGATATTTTGATTCAGTCCATTTGGACTAAAAGTAACAAGTATAAAAATCCAAAAAGCTTCTCTTCTGTTTAGAACCACATCATAGTCTCCCTTTCTGAAATCCTCCTCTACAGATTCGATAACATATCCCTTAAGTAATCGTTCATTAGAATTATGAAATTCTGTAAAGTGGTGTGAAACAGAGTTAATTTCAAGTCTAATATGGATGTTCCTTTTGTGTTCATAAAATCTTCTATTAAAACTGTGCTTAGTTCTCCCAATATATCATAACTCACATGGACATTCCAGGACGTACACTATACCTACATTATCATAATTTAAAAGTTGTTTAATTTTATATTTTTGCTCTCTTTTATCCATTACAAATTTAACATGTTTTGGGCAATCCATACATGTGGTACATCTATCACACCTATACCATCCTGTCACCGTTGACAACTGTTTCCATTCCACATTACAATTTTTTTTATTATTTATGATTTATTATCTTCTATAACATTTGCATCTTTTTTAACAAAATACATATTTCTACTGATTTATGTGGCCTTCTTTTTTGAAGTCTTTTATGGGCTTTTAAAAAAGTTTGTGCTTAAATAATCTTCAAATTTTTATTTTTTTTCCACAGATTATTTTTACTTTCGTTTCTCAAAACCTTGTCAGATATGAATTGTATCTTATATAGCTGGTCTGACAACATAGTACTGACAGACAAACTAAATTCTTCCTTCATTACATTACGTTTCACTCAAATCATCTTATTAACCCTATTTATTCACAAATTCTTTATCCTATACATAGTATTACATCTTACCATGTGGCTTTTAACAACATGAAACTTAGGGAGGTCCCCAATGCATTGTAAGAAATCTGCTGCAGACCTGTCTAGCAACCAAGAGGTTAAAATACAAAAGTGTAAGTGTAAATGAAGGTGCACTTTGAGGCAGAAGATAAAGTATTAGAGCTCTGTAGGTGAAATATGATGTGTGTGATGGGTAGAGGGGTTAATCTCCTATGTCCACTGTACCAGAAAAATCCTACAAGGGCTGTATAAGGCACCGTGACCACCCGCTGCCCACTACTGGTGTACAGGGGAACATGTCACCAGATGTTTATATTGTTAATATCTCAAGTAATAAAATAGCAATGTATGGGGATGTGAATGTGTCACCAAAATGAAAATAGTGTTCAATGGAAAAGAGACAAAGAAATGTACTTTAAAAGTTAGTATTAGTGATGGGCAAAACATTTTGCCCCAAAAGAAAAAAAAAAAAAAGAAAAACAAGTGGTTTTCTGATATGTGTACAATTCCACCAAAACCCATATACTTTCTCCACTTTTTTCCACCATTGTCATTGCATTGTAATCAATGATAATAAGAACAGGTAGAGTTGGTGACAGTGACAGACACTAGGGAAAATCACTGGTGTTACCCAAAAGGAGGAAATGGTAGTGTTTTATATCAGAGGGTATTCCAGCAGAAAATTGTGATAAAACAGGATTTATAGACCATCTCTAATTAGGATATTGTTACTAACAAAGCAACATGATAGACAGAGAGAAAATGAGAGTAATGTTAAGAAGAAAACAATAAGAGGCTGATGTACTAAGGAAACCTGGAGCAATTCTAGGACAAACCAACTTCACCATAGGGGACATTAGTTTGCAAAACATCAATACCCCTCTAACATGTAAGAGGTTAAAAAGCCCCATTTACATCAATAGGAGTTTGGGAAAATTCTGTGTTCCTAATGATGCAGATAGTTTCCTCCAGAATTGCTCCAGTTCCTCTTAGTACATCAGAGTCATTATCACCAATAAATCACATCTAATATAAATACACCACAGAACTCCCAGAGAGACAGAACATGATGAGGATACACAGAGGTCTATTTACCTACATCCAGGTGACGCTCTGTAAGGATGGAGATGTCTGTCCTCTTCATAGAAGATCCTCCTTGATGTCTCTTTCCAGTGTCACTGCTCTTACTGACATTGATGTCTCTTTTTATACATGTTTTGGGGTGGGGTTTCTTTTTACATCAGATGGAGAAGAGGGAGGAGCCCAATCTGGTCTTTTGTCCTCACATATTTGTTATTTATTACATGTGTAAATGAGCACACGCCTTTTATCCCTGAATAAGGGAGAAAATCTAATTACAATGCGAGGCCTTTGGTGTTTTTACTGTTCGGTGTTATTGTAAACTCCTGGACCTAGATTTCTCTGACGGAAACTCTATTAAATTGGAGACCTTCACAGGACTTTAGATGTGTTACCATTCAGAGGAATTGGCCCCACCTTTCCCTTTGTCCTCACATAATTGCTATTTCTTACACATGGAAATGAGCAAAACTCCTGAGGTTTATGTTTTCACATGTCTGATAACGGAAGTAAAATTAATTAAAATGCAAAGCCTTTGGTGCTGTCTGGATGTTTATGTTCCAAAAGGACGAATTAAAAAAATGTTTATATACCTGCAAATCTGTATCCTGACTAAGTGCTGTTGGGCGAAACACATGTCAAATTATTGATTACTGAGAATGTTTCCTCAGATAGATACAACATTGATTGCTCAGAACATCTCTCTCAGTTGAAACTATAACTGTGAATTGGAAGGCCTGTAGTGTTTATGCAAAAGTTAATTTTAAATAATATAAACCCACCTCCTAATTAACGCTTACGTAAAGGCAATGATTTACTGGCTTTTAACTTGGCTAAAAGTTGACCTATTATACCAAACATCACATTGATGATTGCCAGTAATGGTGTACATAACTCCAAGTTCAATATATATAGAAACTAGTTGAACAGCCCGTTACACGGGCCACAGTGCCTCTGGCAGCCGGTCGCGGGGCAGTCACGCGCAGCAGAGACTGCCCGCGCCTCTGCTGATACAGAGCTGGACACTCCTTTGGAGAGCCCAGCTCTGTATCAGCCACGGCGTGGGCAGTCTGTACTGAGCATGACTGCCGCACGCGCAGCAGTGTCTACTGCGCATGTCGGGCGTTACACACAACTTAGCGAATTATTATATAGGATATACTTGGTATATAACAACTAATATATTTTGTTTGACTTGAAGTGAATAGATAAGTTGATATTCAAATAGTGCAATATAAGTGATTGCTTTTGTCACACACCATACTGATAATACATGATAATGGTGTACAGATTTATAATGCACAACATAAAATAGTAAAAGCAAACACATAATAACTAATGGATCGACTTTGAATGAAGTGTTTAAATAAGCCAATAATTATATTTATAAAAAAACAAGAGGCAGATTATTAACTTGATAGCCAACTCTAACAGTTGACCTATTGGTTGGTCTTACACAAACATACTTGTGTGATTGCTTAATAAATATTTTAAAATATGTAAAATACCTTAATGATATTGAAGTAAAACACACAAGTGATATGATATAAGATAATTGATAGTTCTTTTCCGTATAGGTATTTATATATACAGGGTTTATCGCCTGCCATATTTTCTCACTTCCAACATCCAGAGCTTTAATTAACCCTTTATGTTCTGAATATATCAAACAAGCCACACACATATATAATTAATTATTTCTCCTAATTAAATAAGACTGATCAGGAGAGTTGTAGAGTTTGGAAGTGGCCGATATCAAGCTTGTTGTGTTAGTCTCCTTTTTAATACTTAGAAATTCAATGTGTAATGACATATATTCATTCTAATTATAAAATATCTACTGTACTGAATTCTGATCTATATAGATACATACAAATTGAAAATTTGACAAACAACATTAACAACTTCCACTTGAATGCTTCATAATACACATTTGTGGTGTGATTTATAAGAAAACTTAGGAGGTGACAAGCCGGTATGTGCCCCAGGAGCACTTAGTCAGGGTACAGATTTGCAGGTATATAAACACTTTTTGAATTTGTCGTTTTGTCTTTTATTTACTGGTTTTATTAAAAGTTACGTTTTACACTCACCATTCTCCCTTAAACCCAATGTGTCCAGATTTAACCCATTACGGTATGAGTGCTTGAGCAGTAGGGATATCTGTTTCATTTTCCCTATCTATCCCTTTTCATACAATAAATTTGTATTATAGAAGTCCTATAGGGCTTCTATCTTTAGGTTTACAGGGGAGAGGATCAGAATTCATATTCAGGAGTAAACAACTTTGAAACTAAATAGAATATTATGATAATCAATCACCCATTTCTATATCCAAAAACAGTACAACCCGGTGGGAATCTGACAGAAGCTTGATCATTTTGGGGAAATTTCCTTTTCTCCATTCCATTTGGCCACATAAAATCGTACTCCTGTATATAATATTCCTCTGACATAACGTGATGGTTATCCTTAGGCTTGCCATCCTTTGTATTTCACTTAACCTGAATGCTTGTGGTTTCATTTATAACAGTTAAAAAAAAAAAAAAAAAAAAAAAAAAAATATATATATATACACAACCATAGAAGTTAAGCACTCACAGGACTTGAGAAATAGGAGTGAATATATTTTAATCTGTCAACGTTTCGGCCAGGCGCTGCTGGCCTTCCTCAAGACAATTGATACAATGTGCAAATGTGCCTTTTATACCCCCCTGTGCGGCTCTCGGTTAGAGCATCCGGAACGCCGATGACGTCATCGGCATCGCGAGAATTCAGTCCTCAAAAATCCCAATAAGTGCATAGAATCTTGTATATACAAATATCGTGTATAAATTACATGTGTAACAAAGTGTAATACATAGAGTTGCTGATTGAATAATGCATATGTCCTACCTAATGCGCACGTTAGTGCCCTGTATCAGTCTCCATCAGGACCGGCGACTCTTCCCCCTCACGTCAAGACGCACATAGTGCGTCGAGGGACCGGTCGCATCGTCCGTCGGGCGTACTAGAAGCACGCATGCGCAACCCAATCTGACATTGGGAAAGAGTTAAAGGGACAGCCAACAAATTTATATAAACATAATATGCAAAGTCTTGTAATACAAAAGCATGGAAGAAATGTGTGGACAAAGTATTTGATTACATGAACAAGGCTCCTCACTGTTAAATAGAATGGTTAAATCCTTAATCCTTACGTGATCCAGGAAACATCAAGAGTCAAAATTGAGGTCAAAACCTTGGGAATAAAGGCAGAGATTAATGGCAAAAAGAAATAAATGGCAAAAAGAAATAGTCAGTGATCCATAATTCCAATGAAGTGGTCAAAAGAAAGTTCTTTATCCATATGGACTTAAGTTCCAATGCAAGGGCCCTTATTGGCTACATACCTATAATGTACCTATACTAGGGACCAGATCCATGCTAGCAGCCATCAATCGCAGCAACAAGCATTACGGGTCTATTTTAACAAGAATACATATCACAGACATTGGCTGTTATCTTAAATCAAGTTGATAATAGAAAAGGGAGACTGAAAAGAAAGAGGAATCTGTGGATTAAATACCAGTGCGGGGAATTGGGTATCTCTGACGCCCTCAGAGATGTATTTAACATCAGGAGTCATCTTGAACTTAAGGGGGGGGGTGTAGAACATACACTGGCCATTGCGCCTATTATGTGCAGAAGCCACCTTCTGTGTAAACCCCCAGTTCATAGTAAGGGAGGTGTGCAAGTATTTAGATGAATACAGGTATTGGCTTCAATGAAAAGGTGCAAAGCTTAAAACTTCATTCAGCCCTTTAGGTGCAACGGTATTTAACCTGTATATCCATTTGGCCTCCAGTTGTAGGAGCCTCAGAGAGCGATCACCTCCTCTCCTGTGTACAGATACGTGATCTATTAACATAGATCTCAATGAGGGCAATGGATGATTTTTGTCCACAAAATGCCTCGCAACTGGTTTATCCGTTTTACCACTTCTGAGTGCCGCTCTGATGGATGAGCGATGATTAGCCATCCTTTCGCGGAAAGTGGTAATGGTTTTCCCTACATAGTAGAGACCACAGGGACAGATCAGGATGTACACAACATGATCAGAAGTGCAGGTCAGTCTGTGTTGTATCTTGAAAGTTCGACCCGTATGAGGATGCCTAAAAGATGGACCACTTAGCATGGAATTGCATGTGATACAGTTCACACATCTGTAACACCCAAGTTTTGGGGGCTTAGTGCATAGCCAGTGTCCTTCGCCACTGTTGTCTCTAGTTGGGCTACGGTCAGGTTGCATCAGGATGTCCCTTAGAGTTCGACCTCTCCTAAAGGCAACCATAGGAGGAAGAGATTCTGAGAACGGAAGTGTGGAGTCAGCTCTCACAATGTCCCAAGAATTCTTAATGAGTTTCTGAATAGTTATTGCAGATGATGCATAATTGGAGACAAAAGTCATCCGTGTGTCCTTAGTCTTGATAATGGAGGGTTGCAATAGGGATTTTTGTGTATGTAGGTGACATTTTGTCAATTGTTCCTGTAATAGTTCAGGTGCATACCCTCTTTGTAGAAATCTGGTTCTCATTTCTTCCAGTTGTCTCAGAGCAATCTCAGAGGAAGAGTTATTGCGAATAACTCTAATGAATTGAGAATATGGGACACCCTTGATTTGTGATTTTGGGTGACAACTATTTGCATGTAAGATGGTGTTACGGTCTGTCGGTTTTCGATACAAGGAGGACGTAAGACAATTGGATGTGTGCGTGATTTGGAGATCCAAGAAACATATAGTGTTCAGATCATACTCCAGTTTGAATCGAATGGTAGAAGGAAGTGAGTTTAGAGCCTGTGACCATGCAATGAGTTCAGAAGCAGCGCCGTGCCATATCAGGAAAAGGTCATCAATGTACCGTTTGTAGAATTTGATGTTTGGATGTTTGAGATAATTCATTTCATATTGGTACATATATAGGTTTGCATATGATGGCGCCACACTTGAACCCATTGATGTTCCAGCAATCTGGAGATAGTGGGTGTTCTCAAAGCGAAAAAAGTTATTTGTAAGAACTACCTGTAGTAATTCACAAATAAACTCTGTTGGAAAATCCAAATCATCAGTAAAGTCAATGATGGACTTTCTGACTGCCTCCACACCGCCATCATGAGGTATGACGGTGTATAGGCTCTCCACATCCATATATATATGTCATTTAGAGATGCACTCACTGTTTAGAGTCCAATATCGCCTGGGTGCTCGTCCCGAAGCATAACAATATCCAAACGAGAATGGAGACAGCACTCACAGGTAACTTGTAGATGCATAAACCAGTTGGATTTATTAAAAATCGACCATAGGGTTGGCCGAAATGTCGATTTTTAATAAATCCACCTGGTTTATGCATCTACAAGTTACCTGTGAGTGCTGTCTTCATTCTCGTTTGGAGATTATCCTATATAATAATTCGCTAAATGTTGTGTAACGCCGCGACATGTGCAGTACACACTGCTGCGCGTGCTGCAGTCATGCGCAGTAGAGGTTGCCTGCGCCGCGGCTGATACAGAGCTTGGGCGCTCCGAAGGAGCGTCCAGTTCTGTATCAGCCGTGGCGCGGGCAGTCTCTACTGTGTGTGACTGCCCCGCGACCGGGTGGCAGTGGCACTGTGGCCCGTGTAACGGGCTGTTCAACTAGTATATTATATATATATATACACACACACACATACACATAGTAACATAGTAGATTAGGTTGAAAAATAGACATATGTCCATCAAGTTCAATCTTTGCTGCATAACCCAGAGACATGAGGATTATGCAACGTTCCTTCCGTCAAATACGTTAGGACGTATCAGACCTTCCTGTTTTGCCTACTAATACACAGTATAACCCTGTATGTTCCCTTCTGAAATAAACATATATAATCTTCTCTTAAAGGTATCTGCCATAACAACATCATTAGGCAAGCAATTCAATAATTTAACAGACCTCACTGTAAAAAAAAACCCTTTCCTCTATTCTCAAGGTGTGTCCCCTGGTTACTTGATCAGCCCTTGAAATGAATAGGCCACCAGAGAGATCCTTGTACTGACCTCTCATATATTAGTACATTTTTGATAAGATCTCCTCTTAGTAGTCTTTTCTCTAGAGTAAATAAACCAAATTTGTCTAATCGTTCCTCATACGTCAACTCCTCCATTACCTTGATTAATGTTGTTGCTCTTTGCTATACTCTTTCCAGTTCTAGAATATCCTTTTTCAAAATTGCACTGCATATTCGAGGTGTGGCCTTACCAAAAATTTGTACAATGAAAAAACAATATTATCCACTCTTGCTTCAATACCCCTTTTTATGCACTTTGTTTCCTTTTGCTACTGCTATTTGACACTGGTCACGGTTTCCAAATTTGTAGTTAACAAAGATTCCCAGGTCTTTCTCTAGCAAGGAGTCCCCTAAAATTATTCCATTGAGATCCTAAGTATCATTGTGACTTTTTTCTTCCCAAATGCAGGACTTTACACTTTCCCACATTGGATCACTTTAAAAAAGTTGCATATAAAGTAGTGCACGACTAGTAGCCGCATTAACCATGTCGCCCTGTTGAAAAGGGCAACATGAGAATCTCACCCTGCACAAAAGAGCAAGGTTCTCATGTCTCTACTTTAAATGTTGCTACCTTCAATCTTGCAGAGCACTACTCAAAAGTAATGTTAAGCATTGAGAGGGGAAAAACCAAAACCAACTGCAATGTACTTACCTGGAAAACTTTAATTATTTAGACCACCCTGGGGGGACATCAAAGAGCCTTCTGATGCCCCCTCCCTCCCTTGCACAGAGCTGCACTGATTCTCTCTCCTCTCCGCCTGTCATTCTGGGCTGTCTTTCTCTCCCCTGCTTGGTGGTTAGCTCCCAGAACCTAGAGCTCCTGCAGGACCCTAAATTGTTGTCTGTGGATTGCCTGTAGACTGACAGGCAGAGCAGGGAGAGAGAACCAGTGTAGCACTGTGCAAGGGAGGGAGGGGGTGAAAAGGGTCTTGATCTCCCCCCACGAGGACCTGAATAATTAAAGGAATAGTAATGTTTCAAAATAAAAGCAGCTCCAATTAATCTTCATAGTATTTGCTCAATGGAGAGTGTTATTTCAATACTGTCAGAGTTGTAGATCAAGAGTAATTCAATGACAAAGTATCCCCCTCCAGCCTCTTTTACCGATGTAACACTGCTCACCTCGGAACAGAAAGGTGGTGTCCTGTCAGAGACTTTGTCCTGGGGGAGCATATAGGGTTAATTCTAACTCGCTACGTATACCACAATACAAGAAAGAAGCAGGAAGAGCCGCCTTCTCCTACAGAGCGCCAATGGCCTGGAACAATCTGCCTGAAATAACCAGATCTGCTCCCAGTCTAAAATCCTTAAAAGTAAATGCTCCTCTATATCTAAAAACAGAGTGTAACTGTTTATAATTCTAAAATTTCCATATGAATATTTGTATGTATATTTAATAACATGTAATATATAGTGTTTCTCAATTTGTATAAATAAGCAACCCTCTACTGTAAACTGTCCAGGACATACTTGAAAACGAGAGAAATCTCAATGTATTCTTCCTGGTAAAACATTTTCTAAATAAATAAATAAATAAATAAATAACTGAAATTCTGTTGAGGAGATGTTCAAATTACCTCATGTTTGAACAATGGGCTATTGGTCCAAGGTAGGGAGCGAAAATAACTGAATGTCAGCTTAATGGCAGATTGATAGTCAGTTGGAGACAAAGTGGCTGAGAAAGACGGACTCCTTTATGTAAAAGACATAGCAAAATGATATGTTTATGGGATCTCTGATAAACTTTGAACTCTTTCTTAATTCTGATGAAAGCCATCTGATCTGCCACATGTAAAATTATAATATAGAGTAATAGCGCCACCTGCAGCCTTTATATTTTAAAAATACTCATAATGTTTTTGTTTATATGTGATTAGCATAAGATATGAGTATCCAATCAGGTCAGACTGGTGATGTCACGGTATAATGAGATGGATCTTTGTCCAATCATTAGACAAAGGTGGGGATTACTGATAAGGAAAAAAATTGCAAATATAATGCCAAGATACTGTGAGCTCAGGAAACTTAACCTCCTGAAAAAGAAAAGGCTTTACTTCCTGAAAAAGAGGTCCTTGACTTCCTGACAAAAGAAGGCTTTGCTGATTAAATTCCTGATCCTGCCATCTCACAGAGAAATACAAAGAAACTTTGATTGGTAACTATATCATTTATTCATTTAGATTCATTTAATCCAGAATTTTATAATTTTTCTTCTGTTGAAGAAACTTAAATAGTCCTATAATTGTCTTAAGTGGACTGGCCAACCATTTGGGATAATTTATAATCAGCTAGATTTAGCTCTTAAATTCTGGAAGTAATAGAATCTATATATATATTTATTATATTTTGCCAATCAGTGTAATACAGTATATAGCGTGAGTTATCTATATTAGCTAATAGAAGTCTTGGTATTCCTCGAGTAATATTTTGTGGTTCTGGGAAGATTATAATAGTTAATATTTGATACAGGATATTCTTTGAATCCAGTTATTAACCCTTTAACTGCTATTTGTCTGCTGTTAGTGGTGTTTTCTTTGGAATTCTCTGTATATGTGCTAGGCTTATATTTTGTAAATTGGAAGGTTAACTCAATAGACAAAATAACTTCTGGGTGTGGCATCTATTTTAAACGTGTGGATTAACCCTTGGAGTGCCTATAGGTTTTATATATGTTGCTGTAGTCAAAATTATGATAAATGTTGCATGAAGTAATTTTAAGTAGATTATTTGTGTGATTTTGATTGACTATATCAATTTATATATTTTATTCAGAGGTATTCAAGATTGAGTTCAGTATATAATTAAATTATAGTGATTTAAATCTGGGATTTTATTCAGTCATTCCCTAAATTTGATTATTATTTATATATGATACTAGCAGTTTGGGACGGCGTTGCCCGTCATGTTATGCAGGAAATGTTTCTTTTTTTTTAAATAAATGTTATGATAGTGAATTATAGCGTAGGGTGTACGTGTCAGAAAGGTACACACAGTGATAGACAGAGACACATGCAACACACACATATACACACACATGCACTGACAACACAAACAGTGACACACAGCTGCAAATCAGAACATAAATACATACAGTGTGAGCAGTGTAAGTAACATACCTCCCAACATTTCATATGGCCAAAGAGGGACACTTGTGTTTTCGGTGGTGTTACTGGGGGCGTGGCTGGTGGTGTATTTTAGAGAATTTTTAACCCTTTGAGTGCCAGGGGGTAAGCAATGCATTGCATCCCCTCTGGCATTGAAATGGTTAAGTTACTCTTTCTGTAAGTGAATGATTTAGAAGAAGATGAAAGTATTTTTTTTTACACAGACTAATTTAACAGATATATACAGAAGTTTATTCCCACATTACTGTGGGTTTTATTGATGTGGAGCAATCTGATACACTGGTATATACACCACACAATGTGATCTCCTAAATAGAGGAGCAGAGGGATTTGGGTGTCAAACAGGGACTGTCCCTCCTATACTGTATAGTGCCAGTCCTTATACACAGACACATGCAGACTGTATACTATACAGCGGAGGTTCTCAGCCCATGCCCTCAGTGGCCACTAACAGGCCAGGACTTAGGAATTTCACTGCTAGAACACAAGTGTGTTGATCAGAGGCTCAGTCATATTGATTAACTCACCTGTGCTCTTAAAAGGAAATTCTAAAATCCTGGCCTGTTAATAGCCACTGAGGGCACAGATTGAGAACCACTGCTATACAGTGCCAGACCATTGTAGATAATTTTTAACCCTTTGAGTGCCAGGGGGTAAGCAATGCATTGCATCTCCTCTGGCACTGAAATGGTTAAGTTACTCTTTCTGTAAGTGAATGATTTAGAAGAAGATGAAAGTATTTTTTTTACACAGACTAATTTAACAGATATATACAGAAGTTTATACCCACATTACCGTGGGTTTTACTGATGTGGAGCAATCTGATACACTTGTACATTAGGCTGACCAGACCTCACCTTTAACCAGTGACACATATGAAAAATGCATACTGCAGGGCTGCTTTGATTTTGGTGCACTCCTGAAATATGCTTATTTCCTATGTGTCCCCGGTTAAAGGTGAGGTCTGGTCAGCCTACTGTATATACACCACACCGTGTGATCTCCTAAATAGAGGAGCAGAGGGATTTGGGTGTCAAACAGGGACTGTCCCTCCTATACTGTATAGTGCCAGTCCTTATACACAGACTGTATACTATACAATGCCAGACCATATATAAATAGTTTGTCATACATGCTATACAGTGAGCTATGTACAGCATGGAGATGATTGCAGGAACTGGCACCTCTACTTACAGACAGACTGACAAACAACCTGCTCTCTTTCTCTCTCTTTGTGCAATATATAAATACAGTCACATCCATGTCTCTGCCATTTACCAGCTCAGCTGAAGCCTTGCTCTGCACTGCCTGATCACCTCTCTGCCGTTGTTTCCACTTTCTCAGCAAGCCAGTATCCTCCTGCTGATTGTTTAGAAATCAGCTCACTTGTAGTAATTAGCAGAGCTGTGTAGGCTCAAAGACAGGGAATGAAGAAGCTGCATAATACAGATTGGACCATGGCCTTCCAGCTGTAGCTTGAACATTGTTCCCATCATCCTCAGCGTGCGTGTGTGTATATGTGTGTATGTGTCTGCTAGTGTGTGTGTGTGTGAGGGAGGGCATGTGCATGTGTCTGTGGTGTAGGAGTGTGTGGCAGCCATTTTTTTTTTCAGCCTTAGATAGTGGTGGGCGGGCTGGATAGTGGGGGCAGGCCAAAAATCACACTCCCACAGAATCACCCAATGGCAGCAGTAATCCTTTTTACTGCCGCCCCTGGGTGTGTTTTGCCAGGCACAAAGTCTTCTTTTATATATATAGAAAAGGAATTGTTAGAGGAATTATTTAATTCATCTCACAATACCCCTTACATCATAATTGGCATAGTCTATACAGTTTCTGGGGCAGAGGTATTAAGAGACCATGCAGCCAACTGTATTATATTAATTGTAACAATCAATTAACCTATTCTATGCTGCTGAATGCAATTATTGTTATTATACCTCTGAATATACCTATGTGTGGTTAACCCTTGCACCGCTGGTAATCTTTATGATAATAAGTGTGGTTTGATTTTCTATGTACCTTTTATAATTGCTAATCACTTATATATTTCATTTTTGCTGATACTTGTATATATATTGTATTTTAATAAAATATATATATTTTTGCACAAATATGAAGGATTGATTCTTGTGATCAATTCGTTACTGTGAAGTAGCGTGTCAGTACATATTAAAGATAAAGTTCTTGAATTATTTTATTGTCAATTGCCTATTTAAGTGAAGAAATCCAACCTGAATGGTTCTCTGTTTTAACCCTTTGGATACCTTCATATAAATAGCCAGACAGTACAGATGGCTTGCACAGAGGGACAATCTTCATTTAGCATAAAGGGAAAACCTGTCATGGGGGGCAGGGTTTTCATTGCTCTCACTTTAAGAAGATTGTTTCTTGCTGTGACCTGTCCTTTCTTAAAACCAGATTCCACATCTGAGGGGAGGGGGCTTACACTAGATAAAAGGGGCGGGAGGGGGGAACTTTATCATTCGCTTACTCTTGAACTACAACTCTGATAGTACTGAAATAACAGTCTCCATGGCCCATATACTATGAAGATTAATTGGAGCTGCTTTAATTTTGAAACACTACTATCACTTTAAAGTTTTCCAGGTCAGTACATTGTATTTGTTTTGTTTTGTTACCTCTCAATGCTTAACATTAGTTTTGAGCATCACTGTGCAAGACTGAAGGTAGCAATGTTTAAAATGGCAACATGAGAACCTTGCGCTTTTATGCAGGGTGAAATTCTCATGTCGCCATTTTGACGGCGACATGGTTAATCTGGCTGCTAGCCACGCAATATTTTATTTGCAACTCTTTAAAAAGATACCCCCACATTAAACTTCCTATTCCATTTGTTTGCAATCTGCCATCTTATATAAACCCTTATGTAGGGTGTTCTAAATTTATTACCCTGCAAAATTTAAAGTCATCTGCAAATATTGATATTTTGATTTCTATATCTACTTCCTGGTCAATTATAAACATGTTAAAACAAGTTGTAAGCCCTGAAGGTCTCCACTTTAACTGTATTTGAGAATTGTCCATTTATAAGCACACACACTGCTCCCCATCACTCAACTGCAAAGGTTATTCCCTAGTCCCAATGTCCTTATTTTATACCCATGTCTCCAGTGTGGCATTGTATCAAATGCCTTTGCAGAATCTAGATATTTTAAATCAACTGCTTTACCATTTTCTAAGTTACTAGTTCTTCCTAGAAACTGTAAAATGATTAGTTTGGCACAATCTATTCCTCATAAAACCATGTTGTTTACTGATAATAATCATATTTTTTGCATTGTAATCCTGAATATAATCCCTTATTATTATTTATAGCAGGTTTCTAACTACATAGGTCAAACTTACTGGTCTATAATTGCCATGATCTGTTTTAGTTCACCTGCTTAAATTAAGACACTACATTGGCTTTACTCCAATCTTGTGGCACTGAGCCTTTGGTGAGAGTATCTTAAAAGTGTAAAAAGTGGGGTCTTGCTAACATCACCCAGAGTTCCTACAGAACCCTTGAATGCATACCATCAGGACCTGGTGCTTTGTCAGTCTTAATTTTGTTCAGGCTTCCCATGACCTCTTCTTGTGTTAACCCAATATCTGATAATGGTATGGTTTTATTTGCTACTTGTTGAGGCTCTTTTACCATTCCTTGTATATACAGATTCAAAGAAAGTGTTTAGAACATCAGCCTTTTCTTCATGCATCTCATTTATGAAAGGTCCAACACACTCCCTGTTAATTTTTTTGTCATTTATGTATCTGAAAAACTTTTTTGGATTAGTCTTGTTCACCCTTGCAATTCCAGTTTCAGTATCTATTTTTGATAGCGTAATTGCCTTTTTGTAATCTTCTTTGTTGCACTCCCTGTATTTCAAGAAATAATGTTCAGTTCCTCCAGACTTAAATAGTTCAAATGCATTTTTTTCTTGACATTTCCTTCTTTACATTTGCAATTAACCACATTGACTGTGAGCTACTGTTTTTGCATTTGTTCCCCACTGGTATATACTGTTGAATACTTTTCTGCAACTTAAATTTGAATTCTGACAATTTCTCCTCAGTTTTTTGCCTTTAAATAGTTCAACCCGGTCTATGTGTTGAACTAGTGATCTTAACATTCTGAAGTTAGCTTTTTTTTTTTTTTAATTGAGAGTTTTGGTTGAACCTATAAAGTTTTGCTTTGCCAAACTGATCTCAAATGTTGTGATCACTGTTTCTCAAATGTTCACTTACCTTAATATTGGATACCACATCTATGTTATTTGTCACTAGGTCCAATACATTATATTTTGGCAGTATTTCCACCATTTGTGACATGCAGCTATCCCCAAGCATGCTCACAAACCTGCTTCCCCAGCACTCTGACAGGGCTCATGTTTCTAGTTGATATCTGGATAGTTAAAATCTCCCATAATTATAGTTTGCCCAAAATTCACAGCTTTCCTCATTTGCAATAGCAGTTGGGCCTCAATATTCTCATCAATATGCGGGGGTTTGTAGCACATACCCACCAACACCTTTATTTTACCTTATACGCCACAGTTAGCCTTAGTTTGTACCCACAAGCATTCCACATCTTGGCCAGTTTCCTCTCTAATATCACCCCTTAAAACTGGATTTAGCTCTGGTTTCAAATATAAGCACCCACCTACTCTTTTTCTATTAATCCTGTCTCTCTTAAACAGGAAATAGCTCACTATACAGCCCAATCATGTGTATCATCCCACCAATTATGTCCAAATGCTCATTAACTGACAGCAATTCTAGTTCTCCCATTTTATCTACCATACTACTTGCATTTGTCAACATACAATTAATGTTGATGTCTTTACATATTTTACCCACTACTTGCCTTTTTTCCTACATCTTCATTTAATAAAATGTCCTCCCTATTGGCAACATTTATATCCACCCCTTCTACACCCCCCATGATCATTTACTTGGACCCAGCTCGTATCTACTCTAGCTGCCCCATTTTTGCTGTTATAGCCTAACCACCTTTTTATATCTTGGTCCTAAGGAAGCCTAAGCACAAAAATAACCCTATGTAACTGGTCTTTTCAAGAGGTCTTTATTAAGAGCATTCTATGTGCTCCAAAATAAGGTGGTACAGGCTTGTGAACAGTACATCAGTTCTACTTTGTAACTTAATATATCTATTACTGCTCTAAGCGTTAAATAACAGGAATATGGTAGTAGCCACTATGAATGCTAATACACATACTCATTCATAGACTTGATAAGAACTCTGTAATCGTTGATTAGTGGCAATGTTCTATTAGGCAGTACATGGATACAATATATCCAGTACTATGTCAGGTGATCAGGCATTATACAATACCCCAATACTCTCTTTTTCTTTTATGAATGGTGAATGCACGCTAGTATTTTGATGAAGGAACTGTGTGATGCAGTGGCCGGCGTATAAATAAATATTGTGATCACCAATTTTAATAAATACTTAATGTTTATATAGCATTATACTTAAACTTACTGTGTTATTTTATATACGCTTATTAAAGGTTACATTTTAGAGTACTGTAATTTTACTATTTTGGGAAATACAATTCAGCAGCAAACAGGTTTCTAATATTACCAAATATATCTGTTATGACACTAGTAGGGTCCCACTGCTTTGGTAATATATTTTATTCTAGAGCAAGCCAAGTGTTCCAAAAGGCAAATAAAACTACCCCAAATCCCATTGATTTAAATTATTATTTTCAGCAAATGACTATTAGAGGGGTCTCAAACACCTTGTAAAGCTATTTAAAGCAATGAAAACATGTCATCTTGTGTCCTGGTTAATTGGAACAGCCATCATCTAACTGTGTAAATATAGTCATGGTTGAGTGTGTGTGTGTGTGGGGGGGGGGCTTCTTAGCTGCTGCAGAGTCTTGGAAGAGCAAAGTTATATATTTCCATTCACTTAAAGGGGAACTACCACCCCACACAATGTTTATCTTTACTAGGTCCCCATCTGGCATCTAGCTGCTTAGTAGCACTAGTTGCCAGAATAATTACCTTATTTAATAGATTTCTCCTCTCTTCCATGGGTGACAGGCAGGACAGAGCGCAGACATCTTCCCATTGCGACGTCCGCGTGCCTGCGCTGTCAGTCCCAGCCGGGTCTAGGAGGCGTTGCTAGGAACCATTAGACTCCTGCTGGGACTGACAGCGCAGGCGCGCGGACGTCACAATGGGAAGATGTTCGTCCTGCCTGTCACTCATGGAAGAGAGGAGAAATCTATTAAATAAGGTAATTATTCTGGCGACTAGCGCGACTAAGCAGCTAGTCGCCAGATGGGGACTTAGTAAAGGTAAACATTGTGTGGAGTGGTAGTTCCCCTTTAATTGCAATCTCATATCATTTTTGGATGCAACTGGATTGTCCCACCTGAATCAACAGCAGTCACTGGTGAAATGACCTTTCCTTGTAAAAGTCATGAAAAATCCCAAGTAATACATGTCCAGTACTTAAATTTGTATTAATATAATTATCTCAGGTGGTTATGTTTTATATACTGCATTCAGTGAAGTCACTCAAGGGGATCTGTTAGAATTAATTCCAGAGTGGATGTAAGGTCTGCATTGACTTTCCAGTTGTGAACATGTAAATAAGTTTAAACTTAGATCAGTTCTTAGGAGTAACACAAGTGAATGACAAGTCAGCAATGATTGCACAGAGGTAGTTGGAAAACCGTGCTGTATTGGGTTCATGTTGCACTGTTTGCTTATACAACATTGGCTCCCTGTTATATATTTTCTACGTCTGTATCCTAAAGTAGCAAGGTGTTGTACTCTAGTGTAGAATGTAAGATCCATTAAAAACTTTCCAACTGTGCCCAAAAAACAGCACAAATGTTACTATAGATATACAACATTAATATGGTCTTCCCTCAAGAAGGCTCTTTCATTTCCACCCTTTGAATGATAGAGAGGTATCGAGCTCATTGCAATGCGTTGGATACCTCTAACACTTAAGGGGGGCAAAGATAATTAAAAACTGCCTATAACTTGTGGGCAGTGTGCCCGCTTTAAATGAATGAGCTCCTGAAGAATCAATGAGCATTTGATCCTCTTACTCAAGTGCTCATTGATAGAAAGCAGATGGTTTGAGTAGGATAGGAGCTAGTAAGAGAAGGTCTGATCGCCTTCCTGGTCACTGCATTGATCACCTATCATATTGGATAGGTGATAAATGCCAGGGAGGACATCAGGAGGGGTCTGCTGCTACCAGTAGGCAAGGGAACAAGGCGGGGGGTGTCATACACTGTGCATGGGGTTCTGTGGCTACCAGTTGGTAGGCAAAGATCCCTATGGATGTTGCCTGACCCCCAGCCATGTTCCCATAGAAGAGCACATGTATGAAATAAATATGACACAGATGGGAGGGGGATGTGTAGTGCTTGATGTACTTTTTTTTTTTAACCCTTTGAGTGCCAAAGGGGTGAGCAATGCACATCCCTATTGAACTCAAAGGGATAAGGGAGTGATGCAGTCCATCATGCCGAAAGCATTCTCTCCATTCCCCTACTGGCCAAGTGGGATAGCAGAGAGAATGCTCTGCAACTTTAGGATTGTTGTAGACTGGTGATGTGCGAGGGAGAGTATACCTTCCACAACAACAATCCTGTATACTAATGGGGACCTTCTCCACCCCTCCTCTCCCCTTGCATCCATATATTTTGTGTGTGGATCAAACTGTCGAATTGCTTTGAACACATCAACAAAATCATATCGCCGCAGCATTGACTTTTAGTGAATCTCCCCCAAGGTTTTTCTATGAAGTGTTAGTGAAGAGGAAAATATATCTATTTGTATATGCTACTAATATATTTTGAAAAATATGGTAGATGGAGCTAGAATTCTACAAAGGAAATCACTGCATGATGGAGTTTAGTTGCATGTGTAGAGAATCATAGAACACCAGCAACACACACAAAATGGACATTCATAAAGCAACACTTTATCTTGACCTTGCTTGAAATATGATATTGCAACAAGGCTTTGAATGTAAATTGTTTATCTTACAACAACAAAGTATAAGATTACAAATCTTGATATTATCATTACATTGTTCTTTTAAATAGAACTGGAGTTCTGACTGAAACACTTCCCACATTCAGAAAATGCTAATGATTTCTCTCCAGTATGAGTTCTCAATACCTAATGAACTATGGTCCTTATGGTGATGGCAAAAAAGGTGCAGGTTTGGTGCAAACCATCTGCATCATAAGAATAAATAAAATAACCCATTAAATGCTAGAGGTCTCCACTGTGTAATTAAAATGGAGATTAAAGGGATAGTAATACTTAAAATGTAAAAAAAAATATGTTGTAGGGTTTATCCCCCTGAGTAAAACAAGAGTACTCCCACTGCTGAAAGGTGTTTCATTCAAATGTTATTAATTTTTAAAGTTGATTTTTTTATGTGCAATATCACAGTGGCCTGAAATTGTACAGTGGCGCTGTTACTACACCATCCTATGGAGATTTATCGTCCCTGGACCAGAGCCGTCCATAGGATGGTGTAGCAACAGCGCCACTGTACAATTTCAGGCCACTGTGATATTGCACCTAAAAAAATTTAACTTTGAAAATTAATAACTTTTGAATGAAACACCTTTCAGCAGTGGGAGTACTCTTGTTTTACTCAGGGGGATAAACCCTACAACATATTTTTTTTTTTTTACATTTTAAGTATTACTATCCCTTTAAAGATCAATGTAAAGCTATGAGCAGTTTGTGTATTTAATTGTCCCCTGCAGGGTGGTGGATATAATCTCAATCTACATATATTTTGTTTCTTGTATAAGGCCTAAACAACATACAGATGACTTTTCTGAGCAAGTTCCTGTATTTTCAACAAAATTTGTTAAAAAAGACATTTCTCACTTTCATAGCATATAGATCAGGGATGTCCATCTTGAAGCACTCCAGCTGTTGTGGACTACAACTCCCATTTATCCCTGCCAACCAATGGTTTTGTAAACAACAGCTGGAGGGTCGCATGTTTGACACCTCTGATATAGATTGCTTCTGTCAAGTTAAATTACTGATGTTTAACAAGATTTGTGCTTTGGCTGAACCACTTTTCCTACTTTCGTTCAGGTCATTAAATTGGTTTTTGTCCTGTATGAGATTTCTGATGCCTAACTAGATGAGATCTTTGACTGAAACATTTCCCACATTCAGAACACGAATATGGTTTCTCTCCAGTGTGTGTTCTCTGATGATTAACAAGATTTTTGCGGAGACTGAAACATTTACCACATTCAAAACATGAATATGGTTTTTCTCCTGTGTGAATTCTATGATGTGAAGCAAAATTTGAATGGTCACTAAAACATTTCCCACATTCATAACACGTATATGGCTTCTCTCCAGTGTGAGTTCTCTGATGATTAACAAGAGCAGTGCTGTGGCCGAAACATTTTCCGCATTCATGACATGTATATGGTTTCTCTCCAGTGTGAGTTCTCTGATGATAAACAAGACTTGTGCTGTGGCGGAAACATTTCCCACATTCAGAACATTCATATTGTTTTTTTCCTGCATGGGTTCTCTGATGAACAATAAGAGTTGAACGGTTAATAAAACAATCACCACATTCAGAACATATATATGGTTTCTCTCCTGTGTGAATTTTCTGATGTGAAGCAAGGGTTGATCCTCTGCTGAAACATTTTCCACAGTCAGAACAGGAATATGGCTTCTCACCAGTGTGAGTTCTCTGATGAGCAACAAGATGTGCGTTTCTGCTGAAAGCTTTCCCACATTCAAAACATGGAAATCTGCTTTCTTTAGTGTGAGGTCTTTGATGTTTTTCAAGATGAGTGTTGTTGATATTACTGTTGCCATTGTTTTGCTCTTCAATAGAATTAGATGTTGCCTGTGCTTGTTTTGTGTGTGTATAAATGTCAGTATCACAGATATTTCCTCCTGTACATACAGTTGGTTCCTCTGGCATGTTTCTTTCACATCTTGTTTGATTCCTCTTATTTGGCTGCATGGTTATTTTTAACAACTGTTTATGCTTAAGTAGTCTGGAGAGAGTATAGGAGTGTGATCATGGAAACATCTGTTGTAAAGAAACTTTAATTAGATGATTCGGCCTAACAATCTTAGCAGATTATTACATTACATAAAAGTTGTAGCATTGTTTTATTTACTTAACATAATAACACAATGTGTACAAGTAGTCCTTGGTTCCTGAGGGGTTTGTGTTAAAAGGATAGTAATGTATGAGAATAAAAGCAGCTCTAATTAATCATAGTATTTGGACTTTGGAGAGTGTTATTTCAATTCTGTCAGAGTTGTAGTTCAAGAGTAATTCAATGACAAAGTATCCCCCTCCCGACCCTTTTACTGATGTAACACTGCTCAGCCAGATCAGAAGGGAGGTGCCCAGGTAGATAGCAGAAAGGGACAATCTTTAATTAAGATAAGGGAAAAAGCTGAAAAACTTGTCAAGGGGGGCAGGGCTTTCTTCGTTCTCATAGGAAGAAGACTGTCCCCTGCTGTTATCTGTCTGGTCTTACAACCAGATTCCACATCTGAGAAGAGATGGCTTACACTAGGTAAAAGGTGCAGGGGGGAAACTTGGCTTGTGAATCTCTCTTAAACCATAAAGGTTTGAGAGATAAGATATCGTTCTTCATGTTTTTTAAATGCCTACAAAATAAAATAAAGATAAAATGAAGTATTACTATCCATTTAAGCCCTAAAGATGACTGCCATGGATATAACCATCACCTTTAACGTGTGTTCAAAACAGACAAGTTCAATAAAAATTCTCAATATAGTATGATATTCCCTGAAGATGGAAGCTAGTTATGGTAAAATACTGCTGATGAATCCCAATGGGATATTGGTAAACTGGTAAAGTATTTGTGGAATAATTTTGTTGCATTCAGTCATTAAGAATTAAAAGTTAAAATTAAATTAAGAAGCATTTAAAAGAAGGTGTCATATATTGAGAATTGGTGTAATGTGAATAAGAGGAAAAGAAGTTGATACAGTTCTTGTCACAGGACACATGATGGAACCCGCCAGGACTATAAGGAAGCAAGAACAGGATAAAAAGGAAAGTTACACAATTTTATGTCAGTTTCATTAGATTTTTACTTGATTTTGTGACGTATGTGTAGAGTGCGATGTTAATGTATAAACAGCTGCAACAGATGCACCAGTTTATCATGTACATACTAAAGACATCTTGGTACTGAAGAAAGATAAATCAGAGATATTAACAAGGGACTGACTAAACATAATGACTGGATCTAAACAAATGTTCCTCTTTACAGACCAGCTGTATAGTGCTACTATTGTATTTATATGTAAAAAAAAAAAAAAAAAAAAAAAAAAAAAAAAAAAACAGGAACAGGGGCGCATATGGTGAAGTAAGTACTAAAATGTATTCAATAAGAAATGAAAATACACTCACATTTAGATGTTGTCAGAGCTCTGATATCAAAGTCCTCTGACTCATAAGCAGATGGAGATATTCTCCCCTCTGCGTCAGGGTCACTTTCCAGATTGAACACGACAAAACAGCAAAACAAGCGGACCCTCTTTAAAATGTATCAAAATAACTGGCTATAACGCTAACGCGTTTCGGGGTTAGAAAAAATGCTTTTTCAAAGCTCAACAAGCCAACACAGATAAAAAATATATAAATTGCATAGATCTATGAAATTTATATATTATATATTTTTTTACCTGTGTTGGCTCGTTATAGCCAGTTATTTTATAAATAAATTTTAAACGAGAATCCGCCTGTTTTGCTGTGTCCAATCTGGAAAGTTTCATAGAGAAACAGGAAGAGAGAGTGACCCTGACAGAGAGGGGAGAATATCTCCATCTGCTTATGAGTCAGAGGACTTTGATATCAGAGCTCTGACAACATCTAAATGTGAGTGTATTTTCATTTCTTATTGAATACATTTAAGTACTTACTTCACCATATGCGCCCCTGTTCCTGTTTTTCTTTTTTTACATATACTTTGCCACTGAGGGGGAGCGACAGATCAAAGGGAGCTGCAGTGGAATAGAAACCTTAAATACAAAATCATACTGTTTGGAGACTGTTCTCAACGCTCCACCTGCTTGTTCAGTCAGTGCCAATATATGTCGTTATTGACATTAGTTCTGCGAGTGCGCACAATAAGGGTGTGGTGGTGGTGATCCATATATATATTTTTATTTTTTTTAGTTTGACACACAAGGAGCTCCCCTTGTTTTGTTTTCTCCTTCCTTTTTTCTGTTTTCACTATTGTATTTAGACTTCCTGAGACCATAGAGAAACTAATATTAAATCACGGTTTCATTTTGATTTTTTCCTAACAAAGTATATACATTCAGAGTTGGTAGTGTACAAAGGACGACATGCTTTAGAATAACCAGGGCTTAAAATATGAAGTCCTTTGCTACTAGCCAGACCTGAAAAGTTACTTGCCACTGCAATACATAACATACCAACCAGGGCTGAATTTCTTGGAGCGGAAGAAAGACCAAATGGAAATGCTTTGTATTGCCAGTGTTGATCCATGATGGCGAATCTGATAAATTTCCTGTGGGATGCTCTCACTGGAATATGATAATAGGCCTCCTTTAGGTCTATGGTGGTTAAGAAATTCCCTGGACACACGGACCTGAGAACTGAAGTGATTGTTTCCATCTTGAAACTTCGTGGTGTTACGTAGGCATTTACTCTCTTTAGATCCTGAAGGAATCCCCTGGCTTCAGGAATAGAAATATTACAGAGTATATGCACTGTTTCTTCATCCCATCCGGCACTGGTTCTATGACCCTTTGCTTCTCGAGATCTTGAATTGAGGAGGGTTTTTCTTTTGAGTGGACTGGTTGGAATTTTTGGTGGTTTGAAAGAAATTTGTCATTTTTCTGTTTTGCAGGTCTAACAGATACCCAGCTTCTAGATTCTGAAGAACCCACTTGTCTGGTTTCATTAGTGTTTTCCATATGTGGGTAAAAAACTCCAGTCGACCTCCCACTGGAGCCAGAAGCTGGGCCCCCTGACCTTCAGGGGAGGTCTTTCCTGTAGGTCTTGCAGACGTTATCCCTTCTGAACCTGGCCGTGGAAACCTGGGCAGTAGGCGGCTTCTTTTGATCATAGTTTCTTGATGATGAGAAGCGCTTTGAGTCACAAAAGGACTGTCTCCGATTTCAATAGGAGGATCTTTGTGGGGATGATCTTAGTCTTCTGTCCTGGGGCAAAAATGAGCTTTTTCCACCCTTCATTTTGGATAGGACTTCATTAAGGAGTTCTCCAAATAACAGGTTTCCTGAAAATGGTAGGGAAACGGATTTTGATTTAGAAGATGGGTCTGCCCCCCCATCGTTTTAACCACAGTGCTCTTCTTGATGTAACGGCAAGGAGGATGGTCTAGCAGATAATCTGACTGCATCCATGGATGCGCCATACAAGAAGCTAATTGCCCTTTTGATGTTGGAAACCTCCTTCATCAGTTTTGATCTTGAGACCGAAGATTCAATACTTTCTTCTAGGTTAGATAACCAAATCCTGATGGCTCTTGAGACACACGCCATGGCAGTTGAAACCTTCAGATTTTGACCCAAAAAGATGTTTTTTTTTTTTTTTTTTTTTTTTTAAAGAGTCGCCTCCATCTTGCGGTCCATGCTGTCCTTGAGAGAAGACCCACCCTTCATTGGAATTGTTGTTCTCTTCGCAATAGGTGCCACGGCTGCGTCAATTTTCGGAGGGCTAGACCAACTTCCAGTTTCCTTTTTCGCCAAAGGGGTACATTTTTTTAAATCTGCTTGAGAAAGAGACTCTTCTCTGATTTGCTCCATTCAAAGTTAATGATGTCCCACAGCACTTGATGTACTGGAAAAACCACGACTTGTTTCCTTTTACCAAGGAATGCTGTGTCAGTGACGAGGAGTTCCTTCTGTTCATCCTTAAGGCCAAGGGTACTTTTAACTTGCTTTAAAAAGCCTTCCATCTTATCCATGTTAAATTAGCCGTCTTCATCATTAATTTCTCCTTCTTCCTCAGAGGAATAGGCTGATAATTCTGGACCACTATCTTCCTCCAAGTCATCGACTCTTGCAGAGGTACCTTCCCCAGGATCATCCAGTCTCTGTCGCTTTCTGGAGGAGGTTTGCATTGCTGAAAAGGTGTCTTGCATGGATGTCTTCATCCAGGCAAGAAAATCTTGTAATTGACCCTGCACGCTCTGCCCTGTAGCCTTTTTTAAACAGTCCATGCAAAGCTTGCTGGGGTCAGACAGGGGAAGCTGGCTGGAGCAACCTAAACATATTTTACAACTTGCATTTCCCTTATCTTCTTTAGGATCTATGGCCCCTTAGAGGATAAAGGTTTTGGTCTTGCCATAATTAATTAAAGTTTAACTTTTATTGCATACATTTAAAATTCTGAAACAGCAATGTGAGCAAACTGACCAGGGTTTAAATACTATTGAAGAAAAAAAAAAACAAACAAAAACAAATCCAGAGGTGGCGTGCGTTTCAACTTGAACCATAGAGGCCCGCCAAATATGCAATTAGAGGTAATACATTTTGGCACGCTACCCCTTACCTTCTCCTTATAATTACCATGTACTGGCAGGCGCTTTCCCTTCCCCTCAGCCGGCCTTTGTGTCAGGAACATAATGGCCTGGCACTGCTGCCTACTTCCTGCAGTCATTCTGGTCTGTCACCCAGTGTGACCTCACCTTCGGATCTGCAGCTTCCTGTTCTCACACTGGATGCAACATGCAGAAGGAGAGGCTCCCTTACTTCATACAGCGGAGTCAGGGCTTCAGGATGGACCCAAGCTATGTCCCTATGACCGGGCAGCAACGCATGCAGCCAAAATTGATTGAATATGGTCAAGAACCCTCACAAGGTTTAAAAAAAAAAAACGCTTAAAGCTGTAGTAGCTGAAAAAAATGCTCTCCCACATCAGTTGTAAGGCAAAAAGAGTGGAGGTAAGCTAATTTATCGATTTTTAATTGGCCCTATAATCAGCTGGTGGGGGGAGACTACACACACACACACACGTGTATGCTGTGAGGGGGAACACAGAGGAAAGATAATTAATATCGATCCGGACGCAGCGGCAGTGATGGAGGACATGGAAAACAATTAGTTAACACTACGGAGGGACAGAGAGTAAGATTACAATTCTACCCTAATGTTGAAGATATTTCTTGGGGCTCCTATGAAATAACTTCACAACAAGATGAATTAGGATAGAAGAATCCCACATATAATCTATGAATCCTCCAGTGTAACAATAAAAATATAACTATATTTCAAACAATCAAGAGGAGAAAACCGGAAGGGACTTCCTGTATATGTGTATTTTATTGCATTTATTTATCGATTTTTTATTCCAAGAATTTAAACTTCCAAGATCTTTTTAGGGTCAACGGGATTTGTTAATCTGTACACTTAAATCCAATTGGGAGGGAGAAGGGCCCTGATCGGTACTAATTTTTTTTTTTTTTAGACAGTAAATTGGACCAGTACAGATGGTGATATTGACATTTAAAATTGAAATAAAAAAACCTAATTGGTGCACATGTTCAGTAGAGAAAGAAGCACCATAGTGACATACTATCACGGTTCCCATGATTTTCTGTCACTCTCTGCTGTGGTGTGTTCCTATTGGTGGAGCTTGGTTAAACCCTCCCAGTGTGGCCTTCTTATACCGGGCCTCTGGCACCTGTCAGGTGCCCTTTCGTGGTGTTCCAGTACCAGTGCTTCCGTGTACTGATTTGGACTATTCTACTGGTTCCTGCTCTGTGTATGACCCGGCCAGGCTGACGTTCCTGCTCCGTGATTGATCTGGCTTATCTGACGTTCCTGCTCCTTGACTGACCCGGCCTGGCTGACGTTCCTGCTTCGTGATCTATGTCCTGTGATCCTGTTCCAGCGAGATCTCATCTATGTCGCCTGGCGACATTGTGAACTGGAGCAGTATATGCTGACCTCCCACTTCACCCTTGCAGTGCTAGTTGCTTCCGATCCTGAGCCCATCCGTTACACTTGCTGAGCTTGTTGCCTCCGTTACTGAGCCTGTCCGTTAACACTTGCTGAGCTTGTTGCCTCCAATACAAAGCCTCTCCATTAACACTTGCTGTGCTGGTTGCCTTCATTACCGAGCCTGTTCGCTATACTTGCAGAGCAGTTGTGGCTTCTGTTACTGTGATACCGATAGCTCTTGCAATAACACTCGCTCCATTTACGCATCAGAAGGGTGTTACTGGTTCTGGTCCTACTCAGATCTGGCAATGTTTGTGTATCCGTTAACGCACCAAGGGGTGCTACTGGCTCTGGTCCCATTCAGCACTCGCAGGGTTATTAACCCGTTTAGCACTGGAAGGGTGCCGTTGGCTCTGGTCCCATTCAGCTCACGCAGTGTTGTTAATCCCGTTACGCACGGCAGAGTGCTCTTGGCTCTAGTACCATTTAGCTCTAGCACAAGTGGTTGGTCTTACATATCACCAGTCCTTTGAGGACTCCTGCTTGGACTCACTACTAGATGCTCTCCACCTCGCACCTCAGTCTCTGGCTGCTCTTGTCATCTACTGGGCATTGTCTTAACACACCACAACAGAGATTGATTACTTGCATTGGACTTTAACCCTTGTTATACTCTGTTCCCTTTGCGTTATACAGTATTGCTCCTTATCCATACTGTGTCTGCTATACATCCATATTTGCCTTCAGTTACGTGTCATTACCTATTTCTGCCCTTAGGGGGACCGTGTTCTTCATTTGTTCTCAATAAAACTGTGTTTTATTTTTTACCTCTGGTCTGAGTGTCTGATAAAACCGTTACACATATACAGTATATGCACCACATTCTCGATACATCCTTCTATAACACAGGCTATTGCTCATTAGGCCTACTTACATGATTTTTATTCAGTGACTGGCTGAGGATAATGGGAATTGTAGTCCAACATTAGCCACTCAGTCTGTCCTTACCCTCCATTTCCCTATACCACTTCTTCATCCATAGATCAAAACTACTGTAAAGATTAGCTCAAAATAAAGGGTTATGGGACATGTTCAGCAAGTAAAGAGAAGCAATTCTGTAGAGAAGCAGCTGCACCATAAGGACAAACACAAATCCCAAAAGATATAAATGGGGATTTTAACACCTTTAATATTACAGGTCTACAAAGCATTACAAAATAAATAAATAAATAAATAAAAAATTGTAGTGGACCTTTCTAGGATTTTAAAAGCCTCAGTGAAATCACTGGACATTTGCATTTCTGTCCTTTATTGCAGTTGGTTTGTTCAGGAATTGTCTCCTCTTTATCTTATTGAATCTGATCCTATGTCACCCACCTCAGTAGAACGTAAATCACTTCCCTGCAGGAACAGGGGAGAGCATCAGACGTCAGGTGTAAACAAGTATAACACTATAGTAGACTGAGGAAGAGCAAACCACAGAGGGGTTTCCAGTTACCAAGGACCCCCACCTAACACTCTATAACCCCAATCCGCATATAGTGTATAGGGTTTGTTGTATAGCATTTGACGAATTGAGTATGGCATTTAGCATTTGTCGTACACCGTACAGTGTTTGGTGTATAGCTTTTGACGTACTGAGTATTTCTTATAGCATTTGTCATAATGCATATATCAGTCTTCATTGTGTGTGTTTGTTGTAGCCCCTGCATCTCTTTGCAGGTATTTTGCAACAAGTGACCAGGCTAGCATAGTCCTCCCATCCACTCCAGTGAAAATCATGCTCCACGGCTGGACCAATAGGACAGGCAGTATAGAGGAGATGTGAATAACTCCTACTAACTGCCGCCCCTCTGCACCACAGGGAAGAAAAAAACCCAAAAAACTTCCCACTGTTTTAAAGTGGAACTCTCACCTAGCATTAGACTGAGGTTGTAAACTCAGTATAATGCTAATCGCAGCAATCACACCAAAGAGAAGCGTGAACGCGCTCTCTGGGGCAGCTGGGAGAGAGGACAATGAAATAGTCCCCCTGTCCCCATACAAAGCAACATAGTGGCTATCATTTGCCCCAAAACATCACCCCATGACCATACCTGGGAACTCTCCGGATTTGCCCTGGAGACTCCGGTTCTGACAGAACTTTACCGGGTCTCCGGGGCAGAGGCTGATTCCTCCGGTTGTGGAGAGTTTCTATTGAAACTCTGCCACATCCGCTTTTTCTCCTGCTGATACTCAGTCCCTAGCCCTCTGAGTGCCAGAGTAGTAAGGAATGCATTGCTTTGCAATGCATTCCGTACCACTCTGGCACTCAAAGGGTTAAGCCCCCCCCCCACTTGCGGCAAGCCCCGCCCCTTTTTGACGCGATTAACGTAATTTTTGTCACCCCCTGGTGAACAGAGGACTACCCTCCGGGTAGCCCTCAACTGGAAGTTCCCAGGTATGCCCATGACACCTACTAGTCACTGTGTGTCCATACAAAACTACATAGTGGCTATCATTTGCCCCAAAACATCGCCCTATGCAATTTACTAGTCATTGTATGTCCATATAAAGCTACACAGTGGCTATCATATCTCCCAAAACAGCCCACGTTAACTTCATAGCGACTCCCTGTGTATATAAAATTATACACACACGTATGCATCACGGGATACCAACCAACGGGCCAGTTTATTTAACTATATGAACGCCAGAGGAGTACACAATGCATTGCATACCTCTCTAACACTCACAGGGTTAAAATGGCCTGGGCCTTTATCTTCACCACAATCAACCCCGGATGAAAATACACAGAAACATATTAACAGAATACAATGCACTGGGATTACCATTACCTATAACTCACGGGTATACAGACGCTTTTGTGTTAGTCCGTGATGCTGGGATCCTAACAAAGGAGAAGAAGTCAGGTTGTATCTGAATCCGTGATGCTGGAATCCTGGTACAGAGGATAAGAACCCAGGTTGTATCTTATTGTTTTCTCTCAAACAGAACCGTTCCTATGGACCTCTCATTGCACGACGTGAACTATCATCATTCCCCAATTCAAACGAAAGCAGCCAATCATAATCTGCCTTAGATGAGCGTTCCTGATCCGACCAATGGAGAGTCCTGTTCTATCAGACTGAAGACTCCGCCCAGACCGTTCCTTGAACGTCTATCCCTTTCTTGACTTCGAATCATATTCTGATTTAACCCTTTGAGTGCATATCTACGTAGTGAAAGTGAATCTTTCTATTTTCAACAGAATGCGCACCCAAAAAAAGTGTCAGTATTCAGGTATAATAGTATACTAATTATTAGCTAGTTTTCTGTCTCTATTTTAATCCGCTGCAATTTGCTTGTTTAACCCTTTGAGTGCTAGTGAGGATCCACCGCATTGCACAGCAATTCTTTGAAAGGGTTAAAAAGCTGATAACATATTGTATCCCTTATGATCCCTCTAAGTCTGGTGGTGTGTGTTGTTTGATCTGAGGAGAAGAGAGTGACTTAGAAACATAACTCTGCATACACTAAACTGAGGATAGAATGTAAAACTCAGTAGACATCCCTGACTATTGTATGATGAACTCCTACTTTTAACCTTCTGAGTTCCAGAAAGGTATCCATTGCGAGGCAATGCACTGGATACCTCACTTGCACTAAAAGGTTAACAAATTAAGGGCTGTATTCACTAATATAATGAGCTGCATACCTCCCAAGTGTCCCTCTTTGAGACCCAAATTCCTCTTTCCCTCCCTGGTGTCCCTCTTTTTTAGGAGTGTGTATAAGTGTATCACATTGTTCCACAGCAATACAACTCACATTTATGTTTGTTTAAACTTCAGTATATATTTGTTTATACATTGGTCTGTGTAAATAAAATACTTTTGTTTTGCTCTAAATCGTGCATTCATTTACAAAAAGAGGTGTCAGTAGGTCATGAAATAACCTAAAAATAAATCAATAATGCCCCACCAGTCATGCCCTCAGCAATACCCCATAAAACACAAGGGTCCTCTTTGACCATTTGAAATGCTGGGAGGAATGGAACTGCAACTGTTGCGTAAATCAGTTGTACAATAGGATGAGCTAATAAGGCCTCACCTGAAACTGGGGGTCCCATAGGAATTATTATATTTCAGGGCTGTACATAATTTATTGCAGCCCTGTAGTATGTATTTTTCATATATGATTGGTTAAAGGTGAGATTTATCCTATCACAAGGGACAAAATAAAATTCCCTTTTAATTTTTAACTCAGTGATATGTTGGAGACCTTTCTAGTGTTCAAGGGGTTGAAATAGACATTTAAATTGGGAACTTAGGGAATTTAATTTGTCTCCTTTGGTAGTGCAATGCATACATATGTGTATTCCTGTGTGTCACAAGTTAAAGGAGAGTTCTGGGCATCTTTCCCTATGGTTCCTCGCCTTGTGACACTCAAATGCTTAAACCAGAGCCAGATTACCGGCAAGGCACTCTAGGCGAGTGCCTAGGGCCAGTTCAAGTTGAGGGGGCCCGTCCACTGCTGCCATACAGAGACAAACCAGGGTATCAGGGAGACCCCCCAGCTTGTCAGCAAACAAATCCAACCACTTAGAGAGCATGTGTCAGTACTGTTCCTGCTGTCCTGGCACAGGTGCATGTGTGGGAGGGAGGAGCTCATCCCACTCCTCCTTTTGGCCAGTGACTCGTCATCAGCAAGCAGAAGTGGCAGGCACATCTTCAAGGTAAACAATAAGAAAATAAAAAAGCAATGTATTTTGAAGACAACCCAATGTGCCTATCTATCCTATATAATAATTTACTAAAACGTGTGTAACGACGCAGTCATGCGTGATGAGGCTGATACAGAGCGGGGTGTTCCAAAGGAGCATCCCGCTCTGTATCAGCCACAGCGCAGGCAATCTCCACCAAGCATGACTGCACCGCGACCGGCTGGCACTGTATCAGCCGCGGTGTGGGCAGTCTCTACTGTGCGTGACTGCCCAGCGACTGGCTGGCAGTGGCACTGTGGCCCGTGTAACGAGATTTTCAACTAGTATATATAAAAGAAGAAACTGTAACAGGTGAAAGTCAGACAAGCTCCTTATGCCACTATAAACATACATTGTATTGGTGCATGCTTCATGCCAAGCATTCACTGACTATACTTCTAACAGACAGACATAACATGCTTTTCACATAACACTTCTATCACGGACAAATGTCACTGCTTTTAATGCCTTAAGGGCCCATGATGTGCCAGGACCGCCATGGGTAAACTTGCGTTAAGGACCCATGACGGTCATGACACGTCATGGAATTCAGGGGTCCCCACGCAGCTGCACACCGCTTGGGGACCCTTGAGTCCATTTCACACACAAAAAAAAGCTCTGTGGACCCTAACTGCCAGCCACGTTGTTAAGGATTTAAATTCAAACACTTCCACTTCACAAACCACAGTGTTCTTCATATACTCCGGATCAAGTTATAGACATATAAAAGCCAAACTGTATTGCTGTAATGGCTATCACCCCATACTTATCTATTACCGTCCTCAGCAATCAGCTGATGCTCCTCTCACTCCAAAACCTCACTTAACCCTCTCAGTGCTATAGAGGTATCCAATGCCTTGCAATGCAATGGGTTGGATACCTCTCTGGCACTCAAAGGGTAACAAAAACACACAGAGTCACTGATTACACTACCAGCCTGTAGCAGGCAGCGCACTATATGCCAGGTAATGCAGTCAGTTCTGTTACAGACCACATCACCGGACAAACGCCCATATTTACTAACACAAACTGTGGTTATTGTGGACTAAACAAACTGCACCATAGGGGGACCAAAAATGACTAACTTCCCACACACTTAAATATAGTATTTTAACCCCTTCAATGCTCAGTGTCCAATGCATTGCTTTACAGTTTGTTGGAAACCTCTAGCATTCAAAAGCCAAATTTAAATTATCAGCAAATGTATTTTTTATCCCCTATGATGCAGTTGCTTTACTCCAGGCTGCTTTTATAAATTATGGCCCTTTAACCCCACCCCGACAATGGACATACCAGATACGTCCCGCAAAAACTGTCACTTAGTGACAGAGGACATTCCCATTAAGTCCCTGAAGTCCGGGTCTCCGTGCGGCTGCACGCAGTTCGGGGACTCTGGAATCATTTAGAAGAAAAAAAATGTTAGCCGGGCGTTAAGGTGACAGCTGCATACGCACACGGCTGTCACTAAGGGGATAAAGGGGGAACATTCACCTCTTAAAAAATGTTTACCATGGGTTTAGTTAATAAAGTAGTATTAGGAAAGGTGGTTCTAAATCGACATACTTTTTAAGATATTTAATCTTCAAGCTGTGCCGGTCAGGTTAATAATGAAGCACTATGAATCTTCAGCACAGCTATTCTTCATTTTCTAATTCTCCTCCCACCTCCCTCCCAACTGCCCCAGGGGGCGCGTTCCCGCTTCCCTTCAGTGTGGTGTGAGTGGCTTCTATTGTTACATCAAGCTCCGGTTAGCATTATACTGAGGTTGCATCCTCACTATAATGCTAACTGGAGCTTGATGTAACGATAGTAGCCATTCACACTACACAAAAGGGAAGCGTGAACATGCTCCCTGGGGGAAGTGGGAGGAGAAGAGCTGTTCCAAAGATTCAGGGTGCCGCATTATGTGGAAGTGCTTGATTAAATATCTTTAACCCCTTCAGTGCCAGAGGCTCGGGCCATTTCCTTTACCCTGCAGGCCAGACACTTTTTCAACATTTTTGCTATCCTTCCGTTTAGTCTTGATTTCCTCTGGGGATTTTTAGTTAAATATGGAAAACTATATATTGTTATTTTCAGAACAAATTGAGCTTTCTCGTGGTACCTTACATGAAGAGAATTTTACATCGTGCAAAAAGCTATGATGTCATAATGACAAAAAAAGTGAAAATTTACTCATTTTGCTAAAATCACATACTATGTATCAAAAACATTTACCTTGATTGAAAAAGTTTCAATTATTTGAAAAAGCCTCGAGTCCCCCGAGTAAAAAATACCAAATTTGTATAGTTTTACCTACGTCCATGGCTAGCGTAGAGTCCTAATCAACAGCAACGCAAAATGACATTTTCAACTTTATGAGCTAATATGTGCGTTCTAGTGTTTTTGTGGTAAATCTACCCTAAAACTGTGGAATAACTATATAAAACTATATATTTATGGAAAGTAGACAACCTGCCGCATCTAATGATGGGTGACTTGTCTTGTTACCCCAAGCCTGGTGTGCTCAAATGCCTCCAGAAAATGGTGCTAATGAAAAAAAAGGCATTTTCTTACATTTCTGCCCCTTCAAATGTACTAAAATATGTGCAAACCATGGCATTTCCAACTGTATTCATTAGCTAGTGCTCTTAGGAGAAAAATGACACCCCATTGGTATGAGTTCACCTACCTCAGGGGGGCGCTACAAGTACAAAACTACACCTATTGCAACCTCTAATTTTTCTAACATTTTCTCAAACATTACTTGTCTGTACAAAAATGGTTATAACAACTACAGAAGTGAAGAAAGGGTACACAAACCATACCATTTTGAAAAGAAGACACCCTGCTGCATCTAATGATGGGTGACTTGCCTTGTTACCCCAAGCCTGGAGTGCACAAATGCCTCCAGAAGGTGGCGCTAATGAAAAAAAAAAGGCATTTTCTTACATTTCTGCCCCTTCAAATGTACTGAAATTTGTGAAAACCATGGCATTTCCAACTGTATTCATTAGCTAGCGCTCTTAGGAGAAAAATGACACCCCATTGGTATGAGTTTAACTACCTCAGGGGGCGCTAGAAGTGCAAAATGACACCTACTACAACCTAAAATTTTTCTAACATTTTCTCAAACATTACTTGTCTGTACACAAATGGTTATAACAACTACAGAAGTGAAGAAAGGGTACACAAACCATACCATTTTGGAAAGAAGACAACCTGCCACATCAAATGAGGGGTGAATTGCCTTCTTACCCCAAGCCTGTTGTGCCCAAATGCTTCCAGAAGCTGGCACTATAGGAAAAAAATGGCATTTTCTTACATTTCTGCTCCTTCATCTGTATGGAAATCTGTGAAAACCATGGAATTTCCAACTGTATTCATTAGCTAGTGCTCTTAGGAGAAAAATAACACCCTTTTGGAATGAGTCGACCTACCTTAGGGGTGCCAGAAGCACATAACTACACCTACCTGTTTGCTTCTTCGAAAATGGCTGCTTGTACTAAAATGTCCATAACTGTTAGAGACATGAAGGAAAGGTATAAAAGGTATACCATTTTGGAAAGTAGACATTCCCCCGCATCAAGTTAGGGGCCACTTGCCTTTCTACCCCCTGGACTGAAGTGCACAAATATTTCCAAAAGGTGGCGCTATGGGAATAAATACATGTTTTTTTACATTTCCACCACTTCAAAGATACTAAAATCTTTGAAAACCATAAAATTTCCTGCTGTATTCAGTACTTGCTACCAACATGAGAAAAATGGCAGCCCATTTGTGTGAGTTAACATACAGTATGTGGGTGCTAGGAACACGTACGTAAACCTGACACTTTTGTTTTTTAAATTATCTGCTTGCACTAAAATGGTTATAACCATAATAGATATGCAGGAAAGGTAGAGAAACAATGCCATTTTGAAAAGAAAACAACCTGCCGCATCTAATGAGGGGTCACTTGCCTTCTTACCCCAATACTGGTGTGCATAAATGTTTCCAGAAGGAGGCGATATAGGAAAAAAAATGCATTTTTTTTACATTTCTGCCCCTTCAAATGTATGGAGCTCTGTGAAAACCATGGCATTTTCAACTGCATTTGTTTGCTAGTGCTCTTAGGAGTCATACGACACCCCATTGGTATGAGTTGAACTACCTTAGGGGGTGCTAGAAGTAGAAAACTACACCTACTACAAACTCTGATGTTTCTAACATTTTCTCAAACCTGACTTGCCTGTACAAAAATGGCTATAACACCTTCAGAATTGAAGAAAAGGTAGATAAACCATACAATGTTGGAAAGAAGACAACCTGCTGCATCTAATGAGGGGTCACTTGCCTTTTTACCCCTAAGTTAGTTGGCACAACTATTTCCAGAATGTGGTGCTACAGGAAAAAAAAACAAACATTTGTTTTACACATCAGTCACTTCAAAGATACTCGTTGAGGGCATCAGAACCCATACAATGAGGTCTAAATAAAAAATAAAGGGGGAAAAAATCCTTTGTGTGCCACAGGGGTGTCCAATGGATTGCAAAGCAATACATTTGGGCCCCTGTGGCACACAGAGGGTTAATTTTTTTATTGTTACTTTGTATTCAGATGGCCACCAAACAAGCTCTGATCATAAAGTAATGATAAAAAGTCCTGTGTGTGCCACAGTAAGGGGGTCTGCATTGAACCCCCCTCCCAGTGGCACACACAGGGTTAATTTTTGTTTTAGTTTGTCTTTATTATATACCTCATTGAGGGGCATCAGGACCCCCTGATCCCTCCCCAATGAGGTCTTAGTAAAAAAAATATATATATGTCCACAAACGGAGTGACCCTGTGAGTGCCACAGGGGTCTCCAGCGCATTGCAAAGCAATGCACTGGATCCTTGTGGCACAGAGAGGGTTAATTTTTTTTATCATTACTTTGTAATCAGAGCTTGTTGGGGGGCCATCAGGACCAATCCTGATGGCCCCCCAACAATCTCTGGTAACAAAGGAATGATAAAAGCCCTGTGTGTGCCACAGGAGGGGCAGGAGGATCCCCCCAATGAGGTCTTGCAAAAAAAAAAAATCCCCCCAAAATAAGTGACTCTGAGTGCCACAGGGGTCTCCACTCACAGGGTTACTTAGCCATTTTTTTTTAAATTTTTTTTTATTTTATTTTTTTTTTATTTCAGACCTCGTGGGAGACATCAGGACCCCTCCTGGTGTCCCCCCAGTTATTGATCTCGGCTGGGAGATAAATAAGGCGACCGCAGGAGAGCAAAAGCTCTCCTGCCCTTCTCTCCTACCACCGGTAGGAGTGAACGGGACCGGGGAAACTTCCCTAACGTCATCGGTGACCATGTCACCGATGACGTTGGGAGGCTTCTTCCGGTCCCGCCCACTCCTACCCGGAAGTTCGGGTAGGAGAGACGGGAGAGGAGAAGCTGCGCTTCTCCTCTTGCGTTATTGATCTCCCAGCGTGATCGGCTGGGAGATCAATAACAGGGGGGACATGAGGAGTGATCCTTATGCCTCCCCACAAGTGCCAGGCTACTTTTTTTTTTTTTTTTTAAATGCGGCCACTGCATGCCGGTTATACCGGCTTATGCAGTGACCGCATTTTAGTGGGTACATTGTACGAGCTTAGCACAGCGGGTACAGCTGTCCAAACTCGTACAATGTACCCATCTGGCACTCTAGGGGTTAAAAGTACATACATTTGCAAAAGAAAAAAAAAACACACTTATGGTAACAAAAATTCTAAGAGGTAATTTTGCCCCTTTAAAGTTCCTGAGAACGTCCACTCACACAGTGTCCCACAAGTGAGTGAAACACATTGCTCTCCTTACAGGGAAAAGGCCACATAAATATATGCGAGGGGAGCTGTTAGGGGCCCCAATTTGGGATCCTTCCTAAGGTCCAGTGGAGTCTTAATCCGGCTCTCGGTTAAACAAGTTTAAAGGAGAACTAACCCTCCTAAAAATACCCTCCTTACCTTACTATGATCAGACAATCCTTTTGACCCCTGTCAGTTTTGCTTTTGTTCATAAGGTATATACTTTCCAACAAATGGGAAAAGATTAGTGTTGCCAGAAGTTCCGCACTGAGGGTTCAGTTCCTCAGTGTCTTTATAATTCCATGTCCCTTGCAGTGGGGAGAAAATACCTCTGTAGTCAGGATGGAAATTGCCCCTGCAGGGCAGCCCAATAGAATATCCAGATCCTCCCAGCAGCATGTTTGAATTTGACACTTACTTTGTTGCTAGCAGGTCCAGTGGTACAGCAGGACATCTGGTTGTACAACTTAGTCTGGGCATTGGAAGACAGGGCATGGCAGGTCCTGAAGGGACAGAGAGGAAGCAACTAAGCAGATAGCAAATTCAAATGTGTCTCCTTCTGGATGAATGTTCAGTACCTCGGCCCAATCTGTCCACCCTGCATTATTGTATCACAGAAGTAGCCCAATCTCAGCTGTAAGCTCTGTGGTATCACTAGTGTTACCCTAGTTTTACCATATAGCTTTCATTTGAAATGTTGCTACACTAGTGATACCACAAAACTGAACTCTTTGGGTGCCATAGAGGTATCCAATGCATTGCATTCTACTCTACCAGTCTTCTGCCTTATCTGTGGCTAACACAGTACCACACTTTACATATATTTCACATGTAAGATCTTGGGGGTTGTGCACTAAGGTGTGATAAAGATGTGATAAAGTGGAGATAACTTCTCCAGTGATATTACTTCTCCAGTTCTTATGTTATTCTATGGAGTCTCTGCACTAAAGTCTCTCCCACTTGACATATCTTTGTGCACTGGCTCCATAAAATAACATAGGAACTGGAGAAGTAATATCACTGGAGAAGTAATAGCACTGGAGGAGTTATCTCCGCTTTATCACAGCTTAGTGCACAACCCCCAAGATCTTACAATTGAAATATGTGTAAAGCGTGGTACTGTGTTATCCATAGATAAGGCAGGAGACTGATAGTGTAGAAATGATACCTCTGTTGGCTAACTGAGTGGCTCAAGGATGCAAGCTTTTAAGTCAACATATGTCTCTTCTTTAGGCATAATGAGAATGAAAAATGGCTTCATTCTTATTATGCCTGAAGACTAGACCTAAGTTGTTTTGAATGCCTGCATCCTAGAGCCACTCAGTTAGCCAATAATGGTGTCATTTCTAATCTCCCAGTCTCCTACAAGTGAAACTGTGTTATACTAGTGATGCCACAGAGATGTGTAACTGCATTTCATTTGTAAGCTCTGTGATATCACTTGTGTAGCTCCATTCATTAGAAATCCACATCTGTTATTTTAAGCCGATCCGAAAAATTAGAAACCAAATGTTGCATCACAGAGAAGATGTAACGCCGTTGTCCTCCATCCAACACCTCTGCCCACTATACCTCTCTCACTCCGTCCACAGCCTCTTCTTGCTGGCGTGACATCAGGTCGCTCTGCACCTAGCAGGGGATCAAGTGGTGTGCATTGCTAGTGACACTGCTCTTACTTCAGGGTAGTGGCTATTTCAGGCTGCTCTCGGTGCACGTCGGATGCTTTTGGATAGCGATCCTTATCTGTTCTGCTAGTCCTCTTTGTTGTGCTTGTCCTAGCTTGCCTCTAGCCATCCCTCCAGCTTGCTTCTTGGCTCAGCCTGATTCCTGTGTATGACCTGGCTTGCCTCTGGACTGCCCTCCAGCCCGCTCCTTGGTACCTTGCCTGCTATTTTCTGCCTGATTACTGTGTGACTTGGCTTACGTCTGGACCTCTCTCCAGCCTGCTCCCAGTGGGATTTCTTGTGTATGAACTGGCTGAAATCAGACTGATCCTGTACCTACTTCATCAGTGTTCCTGCTTCTACCTCCTACATTGATCTGATTGAGTACATTGTTCCTGTTGGGGTTTGTTTTCTCCTGGGGATAGGGGTAGTATAGTTTGCCTATTGGGGGTCATCAGGGGTCTCCTTTGGCTCAGGTGGAGGGGACCAATCTAGCTTTGTGGCTAGCAACTTTATACGGCTAGGCCTGCAGCAAGATTCCCTGTAGGTAACATCCGTTCCCGAGCCTCGTACCCCAGCGTCGCTCTCTAGCATCTAGCTCCCACATCCCTTGTTGGAGGAGTCTGATCTTCATTCTCCAGACTCACTCCTCCAGCCCTTACATTACAGAAGAACCTCTCCTTGTGGCATAGTGGAACAGTTTTATTAAAATAAATAATCTTCACAGGTCCTGTAGTATATAGCAGAATTGTACAGACACACGACAGGTTATATATACATAAGCCTACACAGGTCCAGCATAAACAATAAGTCCACAATAGTCTATACTGACACAGGTCAGGCAGAGTGATGGCTTCCCAGGAGCAAGGTCTTGCATGGGTTAAAGATCTTCAGAGTGTAAACAGTCCCATGTGCAGAGAGGTCAGTGATGGGACTCCCTGCATATAAACAGCTGAGGAATTGATAATGCCAATAGCCAGATAAGCAGAACTGGCATGAGCTGTTAGGCAATACTGGGAACAGAGACACGTGAGGTACTGCCGGAGCAGTAACGGAGGCAACACTTGCACACTGTTGAAGTCTAACGGAGGCAACCGGTGGATCAAAAGCCTGAGTGGTAACGGAGGCAGACACTTGCTCTGAGCAGAGGCCGAAACGGAGACTAGGCCCAAGGTAAAATGCAGTAGCAGTAACGGAGACAACACTTGCACTCTGCACAAGTTTAACCGGAGGCATCTGGTGGCTCAACAGCCGGAGTGGTAACGGAGGCAGACACTTGCTCTGAGCAGAGGCAATATTGGAGACTAGGCCCAAGGGAGACTGCCGTAGCAGTAACGGAGACAACACTTGTACTCTGCACAGTTTAACCGGATGCAACCGGTGGCTCAACAGCCGGAGTGGTAACGGAGGCAGACACTTGCTCTGAGCAGAGGCAATAACAGAGACTAGGCCCAAGGTAAACTGTCGTAGCAGTAACAGAGACAACACTTGCACTCTGCACAAGTTTAACCAGAGGTAACCGGTGGCTCAACAGCCGAAGTGGTAACAGAGACAGACATTTGCTCTGAGCAGAGGCAATAACGGAGACTAGGCCCAAGGGAAACTGCCATAGCAGTAACGGAGACAACACTTGCATTCTGCACAGTTTAACCGGAGGCAACCGGTGGCTCAACAGCCTGTGTGGTAACAGAGACTGGCCGCTGATACTCTGCACAAGGAAATAACCTAATTGCCAGACAGTCAGAATGTCGCCTAGGCGACACAGCACAGGAACGCCAAACAAGCCGGGTAGATACATGGAGCAGGAACGTCAGCCAAGCCGGGTCGGATCACTGAGCAGGAACGTCAGCCAAGTCGGGTCGAATCATGGAGCAGGAACGTCAGCCAAACCAGGTCAGAGTCACGGAGTAGGAATGTCAGCCAAGCCGGGTCGAATCATGGAGCAGGAACGTCAGAAGGATAGTCAGGCAATCCGGGTCGGTACACAAGGGCAGCAGACAATATGCAGAGTAGTCAGGCAGACAGAGTCGGTATACTGGGAAACACTGAGCAGATATAAGCACTGGCACAGGAACACCACGAAAGGGCACCGGAGGGGTGCCCCTAGCCCAGTATATAAAGGTCATACTGGGCGGGACTAACACACGGTAGCCAATGGGAGCAAGGCACAGACTAGACTGACAGAAAAAAACAAAAAGAGCACGGGCACCTTGATAATGTATGTGTGTGTGTATGTGTGTGTGTTTCTTTGGATATAGATGTAAGAATGCTGCAGTGTCAGACAGAGTTATTTGTGTCTATGTGGCTACCAGTGGAACAAGGCTGGCATATCAAAATGTGTGTGTGGTTCTATAGCTACAAATGGGATGAGTTTGAGGAAGCAGACAGTGTATGTATAATTCTATGGCTTCCAATATGATAGTGAACAAGGACAGGAGTCAGACAGTGTATGTGGGGATCTGTAGCTACCAGTGGCCGGAGAACATGGCTGGGGGAGTGGGATTTGTGGCTACCAGTGGGCAAGGGATCAAGGCTGGGGGTGTGGGGTCAGACAGTGTATGTGGGGATCTGCGGCTACCAGTGAGCAGGGGAACATGTCTGCAGGGATTTATGGCTACCACTGGGCCTGGGAAAAAGGATGGGGGTTGGGGTCAGACAGTGCATATGGAGATCTGTGGACACCAGTGGGCAGGGAAACAAGGATGGGGGGGTCAGACAGTGTATATGGAGATCTGTGGACACCAGTGCACAGGGGAACAAGGCTGGGGGCAGACAGTGTATGTGGGGATCTGCGGCTACCAGTGAGCAGGGGAACGTGTCTGGAGGGATCTGTGCCTACCATTGGGCTGGGGAAAAAGGATGGGGGTTGGGGTCAGACAGTGCATATGGAGATCTGTTGACACCAGTGGGCAGGGAAACAAGGATGGGGGGGTCAGACAGTGCATATTGGAATCTGTGGCTGCCAGTGGTCAGGGGATCAAGGCTGTGGTTGGTGCCAGACATGTATGTGGGGATCTGTGGCTACAGGGGGCAGTGAAAAAGTCTGGGGGTGGGGTCAGACAGTGTACTTGATTTGTCATTTCAGGATTGTCATTTAGATAATCAATATGTTTATATACATCCTCCTCATCCGCAATCCAAATAAACAGCAGGTCATTGAAATATCTACAATACCAAGAAATGTGTTACTTATATGGGTTTCTATCTAAAAACATAGTGCCTTTCCCACCACCCCATGCAGAGGTTGGAAATTGAGGGCCCAGTCCAGGCTCCCATCACTGCACAATGCTTTTGGAGATAGAAAGTACCATCCAAACTAAAAAAAGTATTAGTGAATAGATATAGTATAATGGCAATCAAAAATATTTAACTCTATAGAGTAATCAAAAAAAAATTCTCAATCTCAGCTGTCTCTAAATACATCTTGGACAAGCATCACAGCGATTTATCTCTGGCACACTTTGTAGGTATTGGAAAGGTGATCGTACTATATACCAGAATACCCAAAGGTCTAAATTCAGAATGGGATATAAGTCATATAATTTAATATGTATATTGGTTTTGCATTTTGCTTAATTTTGGTCTTAGTGTGATCCAGTAGTAGCCCAATTAACATGCACATTCTGCATTGCTTTTATCCATTATATTTTTCTAATTCTGGCCTTGATTGAAATGACCCCATTAACAGCCAGTAGGGCAAAAATGTCTAATGACTCATTAACAAAATGTGTTAAAGGAGCCATTCAATTGCCCAACCAATTGAAACCACAACAAATGCTGGGCCACAGAAACTGACAGGACTGGATGAGAACCCGCTTACGTTGCTGACTGGATTGGCTGAGAACCCGCTTACGTTGCTGACCATTGGCTGAGCACCCACTCCTGTTGCCGTAGTTTACTGGCTTCAACCCCCTCCTGGTAGTGTGCACATACGGAGTACCAGTTTCCATGCTGTCAATAGTCGGGCTGAGTTACTCATTCCCTTACTGAAGTGTCCATTGTTACCATTTTTATGTTTGAGAAAGTGGCGGGTGCTTGCCACGAAACGCATTACATAGAATATAGTTAAGATCATTGTTTTTAAACATACGAATGTTTTGCAAAATATTTTTTAAATTTTATATTTTATAAAAAAACTTTGAAGCGAAGTAATAAATATTTTTCGATATTTTGAAACAACACTCTCTCATTGCTATTTTTTGGCTTATTTAAGCCTCTATAATTATACCAAAGGAGTTTACTTCTTGTATGAATGGAGTGAAAAGAAGGAGATTATATATACCTACTTCGGTATTAACGAAGAATCAATACGGAGGATCACTTGAGCAGGGACAAGGAATTGAAATTTCCCTGCATGCTGTTTTAAACACCGGTGATATGGATACACCGGTGCCACATACTGTGTGAGTATAGATGATTATTGTTCCCGCTATATAGCTGATTCAAGCGCTTTTTTCTCATATCCGGTAAGGACTGTACTGGCACTTTGTTTGTTTCTTTATTTTTGGTTCGTTGGATGGAACACATAGTGGAACACTGATCGAATCTGTGAGAGCAGCTGAGCAGCTTGGGATTCAATCCAAGTGGAAGTGGGTTTAATCAATATCTTACACCTGCGAATTACGTCTATCTTACATATATGTGTTTGATAGACCAACAAAATCTGTGAGTACCCATTCTTTGGGGGATTTTGAAGAAGTGGGTTTGAATTTTGAAGTTACAGAGATATACTACTCTATGAGGCGCCCCTTTCTTTCTCTTTTCTCGTTCTTTTATTGTTACCACTGTCACTAGCTGTCCTCACTCCTGGTTGGGAGTTATAGGCAATCCTCTGGGCGTTATACCACCCTTGTTGAACCTCGCTATCACCCTAGAGTTCTACGTCCGGTTCACTATCTCGTCCTGCCTTACCGTACCGCTGTGGCCTTAAGGATCAAGAGCCAGCTGTAGTGTGGTGGTCCTTCTCCTGTACACTTACATACTACCGGACACCCGTTGCCTTCCGTGGTCTGTTGCCTACGTCTCACCCTAGCGTTCTAGGGTCTCTGCTGCCATATCCGTGGGTTAGTTGCCTCCTTACAACCCTAGCATTCTAGGGTGCTTGCTGCCAGTATCAGTGAGTTCTGTGCCTCCGTACAAACCCTAGCGTTATAGGGTCCTTGCTGCCAGTAGCTGTGAGTCTTGGGCCTCCATTCTACCCTAGCGTTCTAGGGCTCCAGTAACGCTACCAGCAGGTCGCTGCCTCCACCTCACCCTAGCGCTCTAGGGTACCTGATATTAGTCTGTCTGTCTGTACGTTGTTTTGACATACTGTTCCTACCTGACCTGTATAAGTTGTGGGAAGTACCTGTACTGTCTCTGTCTTGGCCTGTGTGGGTTGGGAAAGTATCTTCTGATTGTTGCTTTATTTTCAATAAAGTTCTTTTTAACCTTACAAGTATTTGTCTGAGTGTTCTTCAAAACCGTGACAGTTTTCTTCCTGTAGTCTCCTCCTACCTACTTCCTCCCTCTGAGCTGCTCCTCCTATCTACTTCCTGTGGAGGGGTTTAAAAGGCAGACTGAGTCCTGTTGTGCTTAGCGGTTCTCTTACCTTGGGCTCTGTGTATGACCTGCCTAGTCTCCCATCCAACCTGGCGCTGACCTGTGGCTCTGTCTGACTATTCTTTTGCTTATTCCTATTAGTGGACATCCAACCTGGTGCAGACCTGTGGCTCTGGCTGACTACCTGAACTGTGCATGACCTGGCTTGTCTGACTATCCCCACTGTTGCTGACTTGTGGCTCTGTCTGACTACTCTTACATTTGCTCCTTTACCTAGCAGACATCCAACCTAGTGCAGACCTGGGGCTCTGGTAGACCAGCTCTGATACTGACTGCAGGCTTGAGTCAGCTATCTTCTTCCTCTCTGACTGCAGGCTGAGTCAGAGTCCTCTCCTTACTGATGGCAGGCATGAGTCGGTACATCATCTTCACATCAAGATCCTGTGTTCCTGTTCCTGACCCAGTTCCTGCTCCTATTCTGTTCCTGGTTCCGGTAGAGACTACCAGTGGCTGAGGCCTAGTCTCTAGCATTGTGGTCAAGCCTGATAGCCTATTATTTCTGATAACTGTGCTGACTTGTAACCCTCTGCTTGTTACTACTGTATATATGTGCCTACCTACTACTATCAATAAATTGCATTTAACTATAGCGTACTGACTCCTGAAGTTTTCTGAGAACCGTGACAGTTGGCCGTATAAAAGCCAATTTCTGTTCAATTTTATTACAGAGATGCTCGGGAAACGGCCCAGGAGGTAAAAAGGAGGGGGGTTTGGCATCAATTCCGCTGGTGGCGGCAGCATCATTAACACTTCAATTGTCTGAGAAACTTTTAAAATATATATTGTTATGGGGTCTATTTTATATATTTAGGCAACATGGATTGTGACCTTTTTTTAGCACTGGGCAAAATATATTTTTATTATTGGAATGCTGGAACAATTTGAACCATTTGAGTGCCAGAGAGGTACGCAAAGCACTGCTCTGCAATGCGTGCATACCCCTCCGACCCTCAAACGGTTAACGAATACATGACTTGGACAGATATTTTTTAATTAATGATTTTAATGTTGACTATGTTTTTTGCAGTAAAAATATCGTATATATAAAAAAAAAAAACAAAGGATGCAGGGACATCTTTACCAAACAGAAGATAAGAAGACAGATGATGAAGAAGACAGAAGATGAAGAGAAAGAAGAAGAAGGAAGATACAAGATGACAAGCTGACCAGGGTGTTGAAGATACAAGATGACAAGCTGACCAGGGTGGTGAAGACCCTGCTGGACATCAGAATTACAGGAGAGTATTTGTTTTCAGGGGATTTTTTTTAACTTAGTCTAATTGAACCTGTGAGTGCCAGTGGGGTATACATACCCCAGTGGCACTCATTGGGTTAATTCTGCTAACATCTGACCCATGTTTTTCATACTTTGGATGTATTGATATGGGGCTTAGGGCCCTATGTATCAATACATCCACTGGTCACTTAGGGGTTTTTGTCTTTTTTCCCCTTCAATTCCTTCACCGGCAGGTTAAACATGCGTTAGGGGACTCGGTGCCAAAAAAGACTGGGTCTAGATTTTTGGAGATAAACTGGGGTCCCTTAATTAATTAATGTTTCTGCATAATGAATGGAATTGAATGTGAAAATGTAACTCATTTTTATGCATTTTAATGGGTTCAATGGCTCTAACTTTATCGCCCAACATGTGTTTTTGTTTCTGCATGCATTTCTTCATCGAACAGGTAATTGAATTGCTTACTGCAGGCGGGTTTTTTTTGTGGCAATAGGGGGGTTTGAATTGAGGCCTATGTTTGTTATTCACCTTGGAGGGAAATTTTAAATACTTTGAATGATGGTTGTGGATCAGTGTATAATTAAACACCGTATGGTGAGAAACACATAAAATGAAATAAAGTTATTCCACTGATGTGATCTTCAACTTAATGTGTTTCTGTCTGATGAATTTGTACTATATGTCACAATCCTAGATCTCTAAACTTAAACTGTGTCTTGCTACCTCTAGTATTCGATGTGGGATATCATTTCTCCACTGTTGTTCTGTTGGTTTGTACCAGAATTACACAGTAACATAGTTGATGAGGCTGAAAAAAAGACATGCGTCCATCAAGTGCAGCCCATACCGAGTAACCCCTGTTGATCCAGAGGAAGGCAAAAAAAAACCCATTGAAGACATTTCCAATTAAGCCCCAAATGGCAGTCAGATATTTCCCTGTCAGCATCATAACTGCTTTGAAGCCATCTGTCATAATTCTCAATATTGTTCTGTAATAGACAGGCATCCATTACTTTTTGTAAAGCAGTTAAAGTATCTGCAAGCACAGCATCCTGAGGTAAAGAATTCCATAACTTTACTGCCCTTGTTGTAAAAAATCTCTGCCTTTGTTTTAGTTGAAAGAGCCTTTCTGCTAGTCTTAATTGATGACATCTTGTTCTTAGCTCAGCTCTCTGAAATTCCTCACCAAGGAACTATTTACTCAGATTAGTTTAGTACATGACATTCAGTACTAATCAAATCTGTTATAGAGAACCAGACCACATAGAAGAAATTCATAGTGGTCATTAAAATGTTTGGGTCTGATTAAAATAAGGGGGTTTATTGTTACCAAATATTAGTCTTCCTTTAACTCCTAGAGAGCCAAAACCATATATGTTACAGCAGGGCTCAACAAGCCCAAAGCACCGGGTCGTCATGGTGACTAGGATTTGCTTCCTGGTGACTAGGGTTTCACATTCATGCAAACATTATTATTATTTTTAATCTAAAAATTCATCAGACCTCATTGGGGGAGGGCATCAGGACCCCTCCTGGGCACACCCCCGGCTATTTATTTTGCAGCCGATAGTGCCGAGAGGTCATTACAGGTGACACCAAGGAGCAAGACTTTTCCCTGCTTCAACTCTTACAGGAAACTCTGGGTAGGAGTGGGTGGGATCTGGGAAAGCCCACTTATATCACCTGGGTCCTGATGCTCCCCAACGCAGTCTGGTCTTTTGGGGGGACAAAGTATTTATACTAAAAATAAATAAAATAACACACAGCCCCAGCCTGACCCCATGGCAGCCATACCAGCCTAGACCCACTGGTATCGCAAAGCCCAACATACACTGACTGCCCCTTCCAGCCTTGTTCCCTTGTCCACTGGTAGCAACAGATCCCCATGGGCACTGCCTGACTCCCAGCCTTGTTCCCTTACCCATTGGTAGCCACAGACACTCATGGACACTGCCTGACACCCCCCAAGCCTTGTTCCCTTGCCTACTGGTAACCACAAATCTCTATGGGCAGTGTCTGACTCCCAGCCTTGTTCCCTTTCCCACTGGTAGTGACAGATCCCCATGGACACTGCCTGACCCCCCAGCCTTGATTCCTTGCCCAGTGGTAGCCAGTCCCATGTACACTGTCTGACCTCTTCCAGCCTTGTTCCCTTGCCCATAGGTAGCCACAGATTGTCACATACACTGAGTGACTCCCTAGACTGGCTCCACTGCCCTGGTAGCCACCGATCTCCTCTATAACCTGTCTGACCCCCCCACACCTGGTTCCACTGGTAGCCACACAACCACACTTTACTCTGACAGTCCAGCCTTGTTCAATTGTTAACAAAGAACAATACTGTCACTCTCTCACACTATAAGGTTCTTCTAACATCTCTTCATTGTCATCACCTACTGAAAATTGCTTTGATTTAACTCTTTGAGTGCCAGAGGGGTACGCAACGCATTGGGTTAATTATTGAGTTATCCAATATGCCATACAAAATAAGTTGGCATGTTAGCATACACAAGGTGTTTTATCTTCTCATGTATGTATTGAGGGATTGATGTCTTTTAACAATATGTATTGTGTCTGTATATGTTTGACTTTTTTTGGTATCGGGGACTTGCTGTAGTATAGTAAGTAGTGTCATTGTGATGTTATAGGTTCACGTTCTGTGCCAGTGAGGTATTACACCAGGCATTTGAGCAGTCACACCTGTAATTCATTGTTATACATCAAGTTCCTGTGTGCATGGTCGTTTAAATTTGTAAATTAATTTAACTGGTTCACTTTATTGTGATATTTTTCCATTATCACAATATAATGTTCCTGAGCATCTGTTTAATCTGACCTATGATTAAGTATAACTATCACGAAATGCATAAGGAGGATCGTTCCTTCCTTATCATTTTATCCTTGTGTCTATGATTTCCTAGCATGGAATTTTTTTTAATTTTTGTAAAAGAAAAGTTGATCATTTTACAATAAGAATCTATGGTTTTTGGCTGATTGCATCAAGCTGTAGAACACTCTCTTCCTGTGTCTTCTTGTCTATTGAAGTCTTATGATGAGGCCGTCGGGAGTAGCTCTAGATGCGCAACGGCCTTTGGGCCTGGGTGATTTTCCAATCCTGATCATTGGTTGATAGTCATGTTGACAGTCATATATATATATATATATATATATATATATATATATATATATATATATACAAAGTAAACAAAATAAGCTAATAATGCCCCAATTGCAACATGACTATCAACCAATGATCAGGAGATTGTAGCCGTATTAGTCCAGTGATGCAGATATAAAATAACAAACAAATTCTAAGATATTATTTTTCCTTGTTATTTTACATCTATATATATATATATGTATATATTGGGCCAAATGTTAGGAAGCACTCACGCTTATTTAAGTCCAGTGGCCTGGGTGCTAATTTCAAATCCAAATTAATACTTCAAAATACAAAAATAGAAGAAAGCACTCTCAGGACTTTGAAGAAATCAAAAAATTTGAATTTAATGTTTAACGTTTCGGCTATATTACATAACCTTTTTATAAAGGACTTAAAAAAAGTAATAAGAACTTAAAAAACAGTTTGATAAAAGTTGTATTTACTGTTGATGTTTTGGCACCCTCATGGGTCTTCCTCCAGACAACCAAAGTATCAGCATAAATGACCTTATATATACAGTGAAATGGAGGAAACAGGCCCCAATACACCACAAAACAATAAATCAGTGATGTCATAGTGTGTCCTGTTATGCTAGAACATGGGTAATTAACCTTTTCAATACCTCAAAGAATGTGATTATAATTAGCAAAAAAACCTTTCGACCTCCAATTTTCTAACCACTTGTGTAGATCCCTTAAAGGGATAGTAACAGTTAAATTGTAAAAAAATATATGTTGTAGGGTGTAACGGATCCTACCCGTTACTGAGCCCTTGTCTGGACCTCAAACTATTTATTCAAAGACTATGGACATTTATTACTGTTTGGACTCTGTGCTGTGCCTTGGCGTACAAACTGGCCAGCTATTCCCTAAGAGAAAGACTTAAATTCATAGGCTTTGGATCACATAGTATGTTTAATGTATGGCGAACGTTTTAGTTATTGTATGTAGTATGTTGAGGGTTTACTCCAAGGGAATAGGCAGTGAGGGGTTAATTATTTCATTATGTATTGCAGACTCCCAAGCCTTTTGCTTAATTATTCAACCCCTGGCCATTGTTAAGGAAATGAATATTCTGGCCACTCAAGTCCTTGGAGTGAGAACTGTCCTGAGACCCCCCTGCTGTGTGTGTTAATCCATTCACACCCCTCAGTCTGTGAGTCACCTATTGTATAGCCTGAAAATCAACAACATATTGTATTATATGTTGGGAGTTGATTACCTCTGTGAATGCTCTCATTGTGTCAGCCCTTGCCTTTTGTCTGATGTGTTTGATTTAATCAAGTTCCCTATTATACCAGGTTCCCCATGTGATCCAATGTACTGTACTGTATATAAATATCTGTGGTTTGTGACAATAAAATGAGTTCTGTTTTGGAGTGAACAAGGAGTCCTGGAGTCTTGTATTGCTTATGGTCTAAAGTATCCACTCTGATACCCATCTGTGCCAAGTATCCTGAATCGCTGACCGCCTGCTGCCAGTTTCCTGCGTCCTAACTTCGTGGACTGTCAGGCGGCGACGTGGACTCTTCCCTGCTTCCAGTGATCCTGTGGCTGTTTCCAGTGACCGTCCATACTCCAACCGGTGCACCTGACGGCGCTTATCTGCGTCGAGAAGGAGAGACCCAGGAACGACGGCGGAAGGCGACGCGGTCCCTTCCCAGCTTCCGTTACATTGGTGGCAGCGGTGGGATTTCTCCTTCATATTGGGTGCAGCAATTGAGGTATGGCAGATGAAGCAGTGCTGGCAGACACTCTGGGAGCATACGAGGATCGCTACAGCGCCATCCGAATACAGTGGTGGACCCGGCTGGGTGATGTTATCTACGACTTCGTTCCAGAGTTGGATGCGTGCATTACAGAGGAGCTCAGAGTACAGGAGGAGTACTGGGACTTTGTTAAATACCTGGACCAGGAATATGGATCCGAGGGCCTTTTTGACTGGTGCCCAGCCCGCTTGCGATGGGACATCCAAGGGCTGGTATGGAACGCCTACCACATGGACTCTACTTTTGGGTGCCCTGACTCCAGCAGATACTGGGAGATCCGGGACAAAAGAGAGGACCGTTTTGGTGGATACATTCCTGCGGCTGTTTCCAGTGACTGTCCATACTTCAACTGGTGCATCCGATGGCGCTTATCTGCGTCGAGAAGGAGAGACCCGGGAACAACGGCGGAAGGCGACGCGGTCCCTTCCAGCATCCGTTACATAGGGTTTATCCCCCTGAATAAAACAAGAGTACTCCCACTGCTGAGAGTTATTTTATTAAAAAATTATAACCGCTCAAACTTGAATTTTTTTAGGTGCGATATTACAGTGGCCTAAAAATTTACAGTGGAGCTGTTGCTACACCATCCCATGGACTGCTCTGGTCTGTAGACCAAAAATCTCCATAGGATGGTGTAGCAATAGCGCCACTGTATATTTTCAGGCCACTGTGATATTGTACCTAAAAAAATTCAAGTTTGAGCTGTTACAATTTTTTAATAAAATATCTTTCAGCAGTGGGAGTACTCTTGTTTTATTCGGGGACATAAACCCTACAACAAATATTTTTTTACATCTTAAGTATTACTATGCCTTTAAGCTCGGCTGCACCAGGAAACACTCCAAAGATAATGAAAAATTTAAAATTACGTTTCAATCGAAATATAAATCAAACACCCTGCCCCACACACAGTTCCCCAGCAACAAATGCAGCCCACGCACAGAGGGGTATGCAATACAGTGCAGAGTAATGTGATGTGTACCCTTCAGGCCATGAAAGGGTTAATGTAAAAAAACATGTTGTCCTTCCGTGTAAGTAAGTATACCTTCATTTATCTGCTCCCACATCATGTGTTAGTGGTCCTGTTGTAACGTGGTGAGTAACCTGTGTGATGTCTTTTGGTCATCTGAGAATGGCGGAAGCCATCTTCACACAGATGGACACTCACACTGTCTGCCCTGTAACAAGAAGCCGCGACCCTAGATAGTCAAACAAGTACACAGCCATAAGCTGTACCGTATTTTAACATTGTTGTCTTTAACTACTGATTGTATAGCTTTTGTGTATGTGCAAAACATGTCATCTTGTGTCCTGGTAAATTGGAAAAGCCATCATCTAACTGTTTTAACCCCTTATGACCAGCGGTCCTGGGACATTTCTGTCCCTTAAAGCAGGGCTTAAAATGTGAAGTCCTTTGCTACTAGCCATACCTGAAAAGTTACTTGCTACTGCAAGCCATAATATACCAACCAGGACAGAATTTCTAGTGGCTAGTGAAAATTTTGAGCCCTGCCTTAAAGGGATAGTAATACTTTAATATTACTATTCCCCATATTGTAGCTATTTCAAAAATAATTGAATTGCCCCCCAATTGCCTACCAGCTGGGGGGCAGCTGGTAGGCAAAGGTTCTCATTGACCCTGCCTGACCCACAGCCTGAGGGGATAATTATGTAGTGCTTGATGTACTTTGATTGCACTTAAAGGGATAAGGGAGTGATGCAGTCCATGGTGCTGAAAGCATTCTCCCCATTCCCCTACTGACCAAGTGGGAAAGCAGAGAGAATGCTCTGCAGCTTCAGGATTGTTGTAGACTGGTGATGTACAAGGGAGAGTATCCCTTCCACAACAACAGCACTTCAGCAATCATGTATGCTAATCCATAAATTTTAGTGCATATGGTGATTTGTGTGTGCATCAAAATGTCGAAGTGCTTTGAACACATCTACAAAATCATATCGCCACAGCATTGACCTTTAGTGTATCTCTCCCATGATTTCTGTATGAAGTGTTAATGGAGAGAAAATATATCCATTTTTATATATGCTACTAATATATTTTGAAAAAAATGGTAGATGAAGCTAGAATTCTACTAAGGAAATCACTGCATGATGGAGTTTAGTTACATGTGTAGAGAATCATAGGACACCAGCAAAACACACAAAATGAACATTCCTAAAGCAACACTTTATCTTGACATTGCTTGAAAATATGATTTTACGACAAGGTTTTGAATACAAATTGTTTATCTTACAACAACAAAGAATAAGATTACAAATCATGATATTTGTATTGCATTGTTCCTTTAAGAAGACTGGAGTTCTGAAACACTATCCACATTCAGAAAATGCTAATGATTTCTGTCCAGTATGAGTTCTCAATAACTAATCAACTATGAGCCTTATGGTGAAGGATAAAGAGGTGCAGGTCTGGTGCAAACCATCTACATCAGAGGGAGACATAAAATAATCCTTTTATTTGAATGATATTTTAACCCATGAAATGATAGAGGTCTCCATTGTTTAAGTAATATGGAGTTGGAGATTAAATCACAGATTAAAGCTCCATTTAAAGCTATTCGCCATTTATGCATTTTATTTGTCCCCTGCAGGGTGATTGATACAAAACAAAACTACATATATTTTGCTTCCTGTATAAGGTCCTAAACAACATACAGATGGCTTCTCTTCTGTGCATTTTCCTGTATTTTCAACAAAATTTGTGAAAAAAAAAAAATTCTTACATTCATAGCATATAGATCAGTGGTGTCCACCTCGATGTACTCCAGCTATTGTGGACTAAAACTTCCATCTTTCCCTGCCAATGGTGTTGTAGTCAACAACAACAGCTTGAGGGTCGCATGTTGGACACCTCTGATATAGATTGCTTCTGTCAAGTTAAATTACTGATGTTTAACAAGATTTGTGCTTTGGCTGAATCACCTTTCTTACTTTCATTCAGGTCATTAAATTGTTTTTTGTCCTGTGTGAGTTCTCTGATGATTAACAAGACTTATGCTTTGAATGAAACATTTCCCACATTCAGAACACGAATATGGTTTATCTCCGGTGTGAGTTCTCTGATGGTTAACAAGAGTTGTGCTCTGGCTGAAACATTTACCACATTCAAAACATGTATATGTTTTTTTTCCTGTATGAATTCTCTGATGTGAAGCAAGATTTCCATTGTTACCAAAACATTTCCCACATTCAGAACATGTATATGGTTTCTCTCCAGTGTGAATTCTCTGATGATTAACAAGAGACGCTCTGTGGCTGAAACATTTCCCACATTCAGAACATGTATATGGTTTCTCTCCAGTGTGAGTTCTCTGATGTTTAAGAAGAGTCACTCTGTGGCTGAAACATTTCACACATTCAGAACATTCATATTGTTTTTTTCCTGTATGAGTTCTTTGATGAACAATAAGAATTGAATGATTAATAAAACATTTCCCACATTCAGAACATGAAAATGGTTTCTCTCCTGTGTGAATTCTCAGATGTGAAGCTAGGGTTGATCGTTGGCTGAAACATTTCCCACAGTCAGAACAGGAATATGGTTTCTCCCCAGTGTGAGTTCTCTGATGAACAACAAGGAGTGAGTTGCTGTTGAAAGCTTTTCCACATTCAGAACAGGAATATGGTTTCTCTCCTGTGTGATTTCTCTGATGGGAAACAAGACTTGAGTAGTGGTTGAAACATTTCCCACATTCAGAACAGGAATATGGTTTGTCTGCTGTGTGAATTTTCTGATGTGAAGCAAGATTTGATCTTTTTCTGAAACATTTCCCACATTCAGAACATGAATAAGGTTTCTCTCCTGTGTGAATTCTTTGATGTGTAGCAAGATTTAGTCCTCGGCTAAAACATTTCCCACATTCAGAACAGGAATATGGTTTCTCTGCTGTGTGAATTTTCTGATGTGAAGCAAGATTTGATCTGTAGCTGAAACATTTCCCACAGTCAGAACAGGAATATGGTTTCTCCCCAGTGTGAGTTCTCTGATGAATAACAAGGTGTGCGTTTCTGCTGAAAGCTTTCCCACATTCAGAACATGGAAATGTGCTTTCTTTAGAGTGAGTTCTTTGATGTTTTTCAAGATGAGTGTTGTTGATGTTATTGTTGCCATTGTTTTGCTCTTCAATATAATTTGATGTTGCCTGTTCATGTTTTCTGTGTCTATAAATGTCAGTATCACAGAGATTTCCTCCTTTACATACAAATGTTTCCTCTGGCATGTTTCTTTCACATATTGTTTGATTCCTCTTATTTGGTTGCATGGTTATTTTTAACATCCTTTTCTGCCTAAGCAGTCTGGAAAGAGTATAGGAGAGTGCTCATGGAAACATCTGTTGGAATGAAAGAAACTTTAATTAGATGATTCTGCCAAACAATGTTAGTAGATTATCAAATTACATAAAAGTGCTAGCATTATTTTATTTACTTATACTTTACTTAACATAACACTAAGTGTATGCATAAGTAGTCCTTGGTCCCAGAGGGGCGTGTGCTAGGCCCTAAAGATGACTTCCGTGGGTATAACCATCACCTGTTATGTTTGTTCAAACCAACAGACAAGTTCAATAAACATTCTCAATATAGTATGATATTCCCTGAAAGTGGAAGATAGTTATGGTAAAATACTGCTGATGAATCCCAATGGGATACAGGTGAGTTGGTGAAGTATTTGTGGAATAATTTGGTTGCATTCAGTCATTAAGTATTAAAGTTAAAATTAAATTAAGAATCATTTAAAAGAAGGTGTCATATGTTGAGAACTGGTGTAATGTGAATAAAAGGAAAATAAGTTGATACAGTTCTTGTCACAGGACACATGATGGAACCTGTCAGGACTATAAGGAAGTCAGAACAGGATAAAAAGGAAAATGACAAACTTTTATGTCAGATTCATCAGATTTTTACTTGATTTTGTGAAGTGTGTGTAGAGTGCGATGTTAATTTATAAACAGCTGCAACAAATGCACCAGTTTATCATGTACATACTAAAGACATCTTGGTACTGAAGAAAGATAAATCAGAGTGATTAAAGGGATAGTAATGTTTCATAATGAAAGCATCTCTTAATTAATCATCATAGTATTTGGACTTTGGAGAGTGTTATTTCAATTCTGTCAGTGCAGTTGTAGTGCAAGAGTAATTCAATGACAAAGTATCCCCCTCCCGCCCCTTTTACTGATGTAACACTGCTCAGCCAGATCAGAAGGGAGGTGCCCAGGTAGACTGTAGAGAGGGACAATCTTCAATTATGATAAGGGAAAAACCTGAAAAACTTGTCAAGGGGGGCAGGGCTTTCATTGTTCTCATAGGAAGAAGACTGTCCCCTGCTGTCATCTGTCTGGTCTTACAACCAGATTCCACATCTGAGAAGAGATGGCTTACACTAGTTAAAAGGGGCGGGAGGGGAAACTTTGCTTGTGAATATCTCTCAAACCATAAAGGTTTGAGAAATAAGTCTTATATCGTTCTTCATGTTTTTTTAATGCCTACAAAATAAAATAAAGATAAAATGAAGTATTACTATCCCTTTAACAAGCGACTGCATAAATATAATGACTGGCTCTAAACAAAATGTTTCTCTTTAGAGACAAGTTGTATGGTGGTACTATTGTATTTAAGCTTCCAGAGACCATAGAGATGCTGATGTATTAAAACACTCTTTCAATTTGAATTTTTTTTCAAAGGATATACATTCAGAGTTGGTAAGGTACAAAGGATGACATGCTTTAGAATGACCATTACATTAAGTCACATTTAGCTAAATGAGTCAAATCAACTGCAATTTCTAAAGAATGATACCGTTTTTGGCTGATTTCTACAAGTTGTAATGTTTCTGGTTGGGGAATTTGAGTCTGTGATTGACTATCATAATATCATATTTCTTTGTGGGTCTATGTACTGAAGATGGTTTTAGTGTTCAAGGGTTTTCAAGCCCCATTCAAATTAAATTGTTATTGCAGGAATTTGTAGTTGAATGTGTCCCCTATGTCTCAATAATTAGACCTCTTTATCTACCCGAGTTGGATACCTCACTGGTAGGTGAAATTGGGTGAAATTTTTCTCTTTGAAAATGAAATAGGCAAAAAAAGATACTTCCCACAGAGCTGGAATTTTTTTGTGAAAGGTGAAGATTTTCCACTTTTTTACCTAGCTCACTGCATCGAAATCAGTGGTAAGACTGAGCTGTAACGGTTTTTAAGACACTCAGACCAGCTGGTTAGAATAAAACACAGTTTTATTTAAAAAAAATAAAGAGTAAAGATCGCCCTCTACAGGCAACACAAAATAATAGCGATGTAATGACAGTTATGCCTTCACAGGCCCAATATGTATGTATATTTCTGTATGTTTGTATATAATGTCTCACAATTAGTGTAAATATGTAACCTTTTACTGAAAACTATCCAGGACATACTTGAAAACGAGAGAAATCTCAATGTATTCTTCCTGGTAAAACATTTTCTAAATAAAATATACAGAAGCATAAGTATAACATATACTGTCTCAGGACAGGCACACAGTAGCAAGGATACTCAATGGTTAAATACTATAATCAGTCAGTCTCTGTTGTGGTATTTGGCACGCCCAGAGTGGTGCTCAGGCAGCTATTGGTGTAGATGATGCAACACCTAAAGTTCTTAAGGCTAGAAAGCTGCAGGCAGTACTGGTATAGTGGTAGAGTCTGCAGAGAAGTTGCAGTGAATAGCCCCCACGGGCATAGCAACGGAGACAACTTGATCTGCAAGTGCTTGAGTTCGATAGCCCCCACGGGCGTAACAACGGAGATAGCTACAATGCAAGAGCTTGCCAATAGCCCCCATGGGCGTAATAACGGAGACCAACTGCACAGGATTAGCTTGAGCCAACAGCCCCCACGGGCGTATACCAGAGACAACCTGCAAGAGCTTGAGCCAGTAGCCCCACAGGCATAATAACGGAGACCACCCTGCGCTGCAGGTGCTTGAGCCAATAGCCCCCACGGGCATATACTGGAGACCACCCTGTGCTGCAAGTGCTTGAGCCAATAGCCCCCATGGGCGTATACCGGAGAGAACACAGCTAGAGCAAGAGCCAATAGCGCCTCTCGCGGGCACGGTAATGTAAACCGACTACTCTGCTGGTGACAAGATGAGCCGCCGTCTAGACCAGGCTTATAACGCGGCCGGCTCTGCAGATGTAGCGAATCAACAGCTTAGGCTCTGCAAGTGTAAGTGAAGGCTCAGCTAAGGAGTCAGCAGCACTGCAAGGGTTAATATCAGCTCAAGGATCGGAGACTCAGCAATATTGGGTATCACTCTGCAAGTGTCAAGGAAGGCTCAGCAACGGAAGCACAGCTCTGCAAGTGATAACGGAGACTCAGCACTAGAGACACGGCTCGGCAAGTGTTAAGAGGCAACACAATCAGCCCGGTAAACGAGCCCAGCGGAAGTCAGAATGTCGCCACGGCGACACCAGCAGCAGGAAGCAGGAACAAAGCAGGTCTCTGTAACAAGCCAGTTCAGGTCACGGAGCAGGAAGTCAGCCAGGCCGGGTCGGGTCACGGAGGTGGTTCTCAGACAAGCCAAATCAGTCACAAGCAGGAACGTCAGCCAAGCTGGGTCAGATCACGGAGGAGGTTCTCAGACAAGCCAGATCAGTCACAAGCAGGAACGTCAGCCAAGCCGGGTCAGATCACGAAGCAGGAACACAGGAGCGTAGTCAAAAACAGGCCAAATCGGTACACAGGAATCAGGAACACAGCAACAGCAACACTGGCTCTGGAACACCACGAAAGGGCACCTGACAGGTGTCAATGGCCAGGCATAAAAAGGTCACCAGGGGCGGGCCAAACAGACTCAGCCAATCAGAACGCACCACAAGCGAGAGTGACAGAGAGGGATCACGGGCACCGTGATATGAACCCCCCCCCACACACAGCAAATTTCCCTTTTTTTCCCAAAGTGTATCATTATGTGTTTGAGGAACAAAAAGCAGCACAATTTTGAGTTAGCTAGGACAAGCTGGAGAATAATTCAGTGAGTCTTGAGGGAAGGTAATTTGTTCTCTATATTAGGGTAAGATAGGGGTGTGCAAAAGGAGGAGATTTACCCCAATTCTCCAAAATATTGTGTTACTGAGAAAAGACAGGCATCTGCAATCCAAGTTCTGTCCTGCTGACTGTTCTCTGTATTAGGAGACTCTGCTGTTGTTTGAAGGGAGAATCAAAATTTACCCAAACACCCCAAACTCTTGTGTGAATGAGAAGAGACAGGCAGCTGTGACCCAACTTCCTTTCTGCTGGCTGCTCTGTGTTAGGGAGTCTGGGGTGTGTGTGTGAAGGTAGCAAATGAGATTGACCCAAAATGGTATGACTGGTAGATGACAGAGAGGAACCCTGTCATTGGGCTGTGAATGAGGCAGATACTAGAAGAGATAGACTATTTAGTAAAGGGTAAGAAATCCCACACAATCAGTCCTGTTGTGTTCTTCATTGGTTAAATTGCACATTAGTTAAATAATGCCAAGCAAACATACATGGGGCAGGGGAAGAGATAAAGCAGTAGGAGCAGTGCAGGGATGGTATCCTTTTAAAAGGTAGCACACAAAAGAGTGTGCTACCATATACCACATTAAACATGTCGCCATGATAAAAATGGTGACCTGAGAATCTTGCACTGCATGAAAGCGGGAGATTCTCAAGTCGCGCTATGAAAGGTCTCAGCTTCTGCAGCTGTGACAGAGGAAATATATTCCTTTTTATTTTAAAGTATTAGACATTGTGGTATCCCCCGTAACATTCTGAATTAGATTTCCAGTTTATATGACTTTGCTTATGATATATCTGTACTCAATGCTGTTTTGAAATAAAATCTGGTGTTTGATAAGGTTGTCCTTTCAGTGCTTTATTGGTGTTTTAGTGGTAAATGTGCAGATTACAGAAAGTTCCCCAGAGCAGTGTCCTGAACAGTCACATGCTATTACTCAATGCAACAGCTCTCCAGATAATCCTGTGACTCTCCAGTTGGTTTCGGACTACAGCACATGTCATCCCCAGCAGGGCACTGGCCGGTAGAGGATGATGGGAGTTGTAGTCCAACAACAGCTGGAGAGCCATAAATTAACCACTACAGGACGAGATTGCAATAACACCTGGAACGTAGCCTCACACAACATCTAGTAAAGTACATTTTCTGGCACTGTAAGCTGATATTTTAATACACTCTGATGTTCGATTCTGTGGTTGAATGGAATATCACAAATAGACTTTTTTTGCTTTATTGCTCTCAGTAAATGGGTCTAATGCACCAGATTGTATTTTAAAACAACCAATGAGTACAGGTATATCATAAGCAAAGTCATATAAACTGGAAAGCTATTTCAGAATGTTACGGGAATAGCACAATGTCTCCTACTTTCAAATAGAAAGGAATGTATTTCCTCTGTCACAGATCTGAGAATCTCGCGCTTTCATGCAGTGTGAGATTTTCAGGTCCCATTTTTATCATGGCAACATGCTTACTGTTGTGCGTGCGACCATTTAAAAGTGAACCTGCAGGGATTTGTTAGTAAAATGGTAGTCCAACAAAACACTGCAGTCATGGTTGCTGCAGCATGTGCAATAAATCATAATAGAAAGAACACAGAGGGGTGCTAACAGTGCATTATTGTAAATAACTTATACTCCCCAAAACGCATCCAACAAGTCACAGAATAAGATTCCGCTAGAAACGGACAGCAATTGTAGATGAAGGACTTGGACTGTCTCCACTCAGTCAATACCGCTTCTAGCATCACTCCCCAAACAAAGAGGGATATCCAGACTCCTCAAAGAAATAAGAAACAGCAGGGAGATGGGGGCTCTGATAGAGGATACAGAGATAATATATAACGGTGCAGTGTTTCCCCTCATGTCACTCTCGCTTGTGCTGTGCTCCGATTGGTTGAGCCTGTTTGGCCCACCCCTGGTGACCTTTTTATACTGGGCCAGTGGCACCTGTCAGGTGCCCTTTTGTTGTGTTCCCGAGCCAGTTTTTCTGTGCTGTGTTCCTGCGTTCCTGATTTCCGGTGTACCGACTTGGCTTGCTCTGACTACGTTCCTGTGTTCCTGCTCCGTGATTTGACCCGGCCTGGCTGACGTTCCTGCTCATATCCTGATCTGGCTTGTCTGAGAACCTGCTCCGTGATTTGACCCGGCCTGGCTGACGTTCCTGCTTGTATCCTGATCTGGTTTGTCTGAGAACCTGCTCCGTGATTCGACCCGGCTTGTTGACATTCCAGCTCCGTGACCTGCACCAGTTACTTCTGCCCAGACTACGTTCCAGCTTCCTCTGTCGCCGAGGCAACATTTTGACTTCCTCTATCTACTGTCCTGAGCGGCTGCAGTGGTTAACAAGTGCTGAGCTGAGATCCTGCTACTGAGCTGCTCCCTGCAGAGCTGTGTTCCAACTATCGAGCCGTTAACTGTGCAGAGCTGTGTTCCAACTATCGAGCCGTTAACCCGTGCAGAGCTGTGTTTCAACTATCGAGCTGTTAACCCGTGCAGAGCTGTGTTCCAACTATCGAGCCATTAACCTGTGCAGAGCTGTGTCCCGGTTCTGAGCCTCCAGTCTGGTACAGAGTGTTGCCTTGGTGATGAGCCGTTTCTCTCCTTGCAGTATAGTGTAGTTCGTTACCGCGCCCGGTAGGCGCACGGCTCTGGCTGCTACTGTGCAAGTCTCCGTTGTTACGCCCGTGGGGGCTATTGGCTCAAGCTCTTGCAATTCAGTTGCTTCCATTACGCCTGTGGGGGCTATTGGCTCAAGCTCTTGCATTCCAGTTGCCTTCGTTGTCATTCCCGTGGGGGCTATTGGCTCAAGCTCTGGCAGTCTACTTGCTCCGTTAGTACGCCTGTGGGGGCTACTGTTCAAGTGAAGCAGGTTCTGGGTTGCAGGTTCCTCTTTTCTGGAGAGTTATCTCAGTATTATGAACATTTGGTGTTGAGTCCTCTCCACCATTTACTGCCTTTATCACCTTGGGCATGCCAAACATCACAGCTGAGACAGACTGATTACTGTGTTTACCCTTGTATCTCTGTACTCAGTATCTGCCAATTGTCTGTGCTATTTTATGCTATACCTGTATATTGGTCACACTATTGCCTTCCTGCTGCTACGCAGTGCTGCCTATAGGGGGCGATATTTTATTTCACCTACTGGTCTGAGTGTCTTCAAAACCGTGACATAATACCAAAGGAACTCAATTGAACATCTCGTGTTTAGATGACGACCGGCTTTGAGCTCCACAGCCAGCAGATTCACATGCACGAACAGTCACCCATCCTGCTTCTGGGTATCTCAGGTCACTGGAACTCTTCCTTCTATTTAGGGTGATGTAAACTGAATATTTTAAAAATAACAAACAGCCAAGTGATTAATTTAAAAATAAAGTTGGACATGTTTCAGAGCACTTTCCTCATGAACCCTCACAATATCCAAACATTTACAATGTTCCAATTTGCCACCGTATATCACCTCTGACGTAGAGGAAAGCTCTCCAAAGGTGTCATCCTGTTGCATGACAACGCCTCATCACACACTGCAGGTGACATCATCCTGTTGCATGACAACGCCTCATCACACACTGCAGGTGACACAATGGCTAAACTGACCTCCTTAGGCTTTCAAGTGATGCCCCATACACCCTATTCGCCCGACCTGGCTCCTTCTGACTATCATCTATTCCCCAATCTCAATAAACACCTAAAGGGACAACAATTTGGGAGTGTTAACGGAGGCAACTAATGCTGCAAATGAGTGGTTACACCAGCAGTCGGAAGAATTTTATTTGCAAGGACTTAAGAAGCTGCAGGACAGATGTCACAAGTGCATTGACTTCCTGGGGGAATATGTAGAATAGTGTGGCAGTTACAGCTTCCTAGCTCAATTTTTTCTGGGTAAGGCTGAATACTTATCAGCACCCCCTCGTAGTTTTAATAATTATGTGATTTCGAACAGTTTAAGTGATCTATTAGTTTGAATTTTAATATGTCAAATTGTATATGAACCAACTTGGTCGCTGTCTTGTCACCCCGTTTCAAAACCTTTTGGTATCCTCTTGGTGTAGAAGGGTTAACCTGTTGGCCCAACCTAATTAGGGGGAAGTCCATCAGAAGTGATATAGGATTGCAAATTGGAACATTGTAAATGTTTGGAAGTTCAGACATTGTGAGGGTCCCTGAGGAAAGAGTATAGTGCTCTGAAACATGACAAACATGTTCTGATAGAAGCCGTATATTCGAGCTTGAACACTTTATGTTTATAAAAGTGTGAGAGCTGCTTTATTTTTAAATTGATCGCTTGGCTGTTTGTTATTTTTGAAATATTCTGTTCACATCACCCTAAATCGAAGGAAGAATTGCAGTGACCTGAGATACCATGAAGCAGAATGGGTGACTGTTCCTGCATGTGAATCTGCTGGCTGTGGAGCTCAAAGACAGCCGTCATCTAAACGTGGGTTGTTCAATTGAGTACATTTGGTATTATCTCTGTATCCTCTGTCAGCGCCCCCATATCCCTGCTGTTTCATAAACCATAATGATCCTTCTTCTCCAAAAGAGGCTGTTTGTCAAAGTCCCACAGTGTTCCATCACCACCAGTAACATTAATAAACCATCCAAGAACATTGCAGATCACGAGTCACATTCTAGTGTTGATGACATAATGGAGGAAGGTGTAGCAGCTGAACTAATTGCTGAATCTGACAGTGAGACAAACAATTGCAACACCTGTCCTGAAAATAGTAGTGACTGTTCTAAAAATCCCTTTAAGTGTGGAAAGGGTAGAAAGTGCTGATAATCCCTCCAAGTGGAAAAGTAAAAAGAAATTGTTTGAGATTTCAAAAAGTCTAGAGGAATCTATAAGTATTGGGAAGTAGTGGTGGGTGATGCTAAGAATGATCAAGCTGAGAGTGAGAGAGATGATGACATGGTGAGAAGATTAGCTGAATGGCAAAGGCTCAATCTTCCACCACTGAAAAGGAGTATTGTGCCTACTAATAATGTGTTTGAGAAATCAGATGGAAAGTCTGACTCTGGACAAGTAAAGATGCCAAAAAATACACACTGTCAGTCATTATCAACATCACTACTTCCAACTTCAATACCCACACAGCCTCACATACTTGTGTTGGGTAACCAGCAGCAACATGAGTTATCAGCACTCACAACCCTAGCTATGATAAGGGCCTCTGCTGCTGTTGGAAGTGCAGCATCTTTGATACTTCGTAGTGCAAGTACAGCAACCTAATGCCCCAGTAGTAGTCATAGTAGCTCCTCACGAACCCATTAATATATGAAATATATCTGGGGCACATTTGTATTGCACTGGATTATTTCTGTATGTGTGGTCTTAGATCAATTGGGAATTGATAGTTTCTAAGATGTTGGCAGTTGACATGCTGCCTTATTCTTTTGTGGAAAACTCAGGTTTTAAAGAATTGCCTCTGGGATATGCATCTGGTGGCATATTCCAAGCCACAGTTACTTTTCAAGGATGGTTGTGCCAGAATTGTACAAGCATGGCCCTCTTCTATTTTCTCTAAATGATCTACCTGTGGTTTGCAAAGCATCTTCTGTACACATGTATGCAGATGACATTATAATATATGCTAAAAATTCAAACGAATCACAGTTTGAGGTCATATTACAGCATGATTTTCTGAAGTTGAAAGATGGATAGCAAAGAACAAACAGTTGTTCAACACTGACAAAACGGTCACAATGTTATTTGGTACAAAGCATAAACTGCGCAATCTTTGCAATACCAATCTATCCATTGTAACAGAGTCTAATCGTAAGTTGGCCCCAGTGGACTCCTACAAATATTTTGGTAAGTGGCTTGACCCCAACCTGACTTTTGGTCTCCATATTGATAAGTTAACATCCAAACTTTATCCCAAAATAGGTGCTCTGGTAAGAAGAAGTATTTTACAACAGATGTTAATGCCAGTCATAGACTATGGGGACGTTGTATATGCTCCTGCGCCACAAAACAATCTTGCTAAAATTGACACTTTGTATAACTCATTATGCCTCTTTACCCTCCAATGTAATTATACAACTCATCATTGTGATATGTATGAAGAACTAAATTGGCTAACATTCGAATCTAGACGTGCAGTTCACGTCTCTTGCATGGATTATAACCACTTCTCTAAAAAACTACAAGATTTCCTGAGCAGTATGTTCACTCCAGATTTCCATCTAACTATAACCTCCGCTAGACTGCTAACAACTCACTGACTATTCCACACTACCTGAGCAGTATGATCATTCCAGCTCTCCATACTAACTATAACCTCCACTCCACTGCTAACAACTCACTGACTATCCCACACTACCTGAGCAGTATGATCATTCCAGCTCTCCATACTAACTATAACCACTGCTCCACTGCTAACAACTCACTGACTATTCCACACTACCTGAGCAGTATGATCACTCCAGCTCTCCATACTAACTATAACCACTGCTCCACTGCTAACAACTCACTGACTATCCCACACTACCTGAGCAGTATGATCACTCCAGCTCTCCATACTAACTATAACCACTGCTCCACTGCTAACAACTCACTGACTATTCCACACTACCTGAGCAGTATGATCACTCCAGCTCTCCATACTAACTATAACCTCCACTCCACTGCTAACAACTCACTGACTATACCACACTACCTGAGCAGTATGATCACTCCAGCTCTCCATACTAACTATAACCTCTGCTCCGCTGCTAACAACTCACTGACTATTCCACTCTACCTGACCAGTATGATCACTCCAGATCTCCATACTAACTATAACCTCCGCTCCACTGCTAACAACTCACTGACTATCCCACTCTACCTGAGCAGTATGCTCACTCCAGCTCTCCATGCTAACTATAACCTCCGCTCCATCGCTAACAACTCACTGACTATTCCACACTACCTGAGCAGTATGATCACTCCAGATCTCCATACTAACTATAACCTCCATTCCACTGCTAACAACTCACTGACTATTCCACACTACCTGAGCAGTATGATCACTCCAGATCTCCATACTAACTATAAACTCCACTCCACTGCTAACAATTCACTGACTATTCCACACTACCTGAGCAGTATGATCACTCCAGCTCTCCATACTAACTATGACCTCCACTGCTAACAACTCACTGACTATTCCACACTACCTGAGCAGTATGATCACTCCAGATCTCCATACTAACTATAACCTCCGCTCCTCTGCTAACAACTCACTGACTATCCCACACTACCTGAGCAGTATGATCACTCCAGATCTCCATACTAACTATAACCTCCACTCCACTGCTCACAACTCACTGAGTATTCCACACTACCTGAGCAGTATGATCACTCCAGCTCTCCATACTAACTATAACCTCCACTCCACTGTTAACAACTCACTGACTATCCCACACTACCTGAGCAGTATGATCACTCCAGATCTCCATACTAACTATAACCTCCGCTCCACTGCTAACAACTCACTGACTATTCCACACTACCTGAGCAGCAAGATCACTCCAGCTCTCCATACTAACTATAACCTCCGCTCCACTACTAACAACTCACTGACTATTCCACACTACCTGAGCAGTATGATTACTCCAGATCTCCATACTAACTATAACCTCCGCTCCACTGCTAACAACTCACTGACTATTCCATACTACCTGACCAGTATGATCACTCCAGATCTCCATACTAACTATAACCTCCGCTCCACTGCTAACAACTCACTGACTATCCCACTCTACCTGAGCAGTATGATCACTCCTGCTCTCCATACTAACTATAACCTCCACTCCACTGCTAACAACTCACTGACTATACCACACTACCTGAGCAGTATGATTACTCCAGCTCTCCATACTAACTATAACCTCCGCTCCACTGCTAACAACTCACTAACTATTCCACACTACCTGAGCAGTACGATCATTCCAGCTCTCCATACTAACTATAACCACTGCTCCACTGCTAACAACTCACTGACTATTCCACACTACCTGAGCAGTATGATCACTCCAGCTCTCCATACTAACTATAACCACTGCTCCACTGCTAACAACTCACTGAGTATTCCACACTACCTGAGCAGTATGATCACTCCAGCTCTCCATACTAACTATAACCACTGCTCCACTGCTAACAACTCACTGACTATCCCACACTACCTGAGCAGTATGATCACTCCAGCTCTCCATACTAACTATAACCACTGCTCCACTGCTAACAACTCACTGACTATTCCACACTACCTGAGCAGTATGATCACTCCAGCTCTCCATACTAACTATAACATCCACTCCACTGCTAACAACTCACTGACTATACCACACTAACTGAACAGTGTGATCACTCCAGCTCTCCATACTAACTATAACCTCTGCTCCGCTGCTAACAACTCACTGACTATTCCACTCTACCTGACCAGTATGATCACTCCAGATCTCCATGCTAACTATAACCTCCGCTCCACTGCTAACAACTCACTGACTATCCCACTCTACCTGAGCAGTATGCTCACTCCAGCTCTCCATGCTAACTATAACCTCCGCTCCATCGCTAACAACTCACTGACTATTCCACACTACCTGAGCAGTATGATCACTCCAGATCTCCATACTAACTATAACCTCCATTCCACTGCTAACAACTCACTGACTATTCCACACTACCTGAGCAGTATGATCACTCCAGATCTCCATACTAACTATAAACTCCACTCCACTGCTAACAATTCACTGACTATTCCACACTACCTGAGCAGTATGATCACTCCAGCTCTCCATGCTAACTATAACCTCCGCTCCATCGCTAACACCTCACTGACTATTCCACACTACCTGAGCAGTATGATCACTCCAGATCTCCATACTAACTATAACCTCCGCTCCACTGCTAACAACTCACTGACTATCCCACACTACCTGAGCAGTATGATCACTCCAGCTCTCCATACTAACTATAACCTCCACTCCACTGTTAACAACTCACTGACTATCCCACACTACCTGAGCAGTATGATCACTCCAGATCTCCATACTAACTATAACCTCCGCTCCACTGCTAACAACTCACTGACTATTCCACACTACCTGAGCAGCAAGATCACTCCAGCTCTCCATACTAACTATAACCTCCACTCCACTGCTAACAACTCACTGACTATTCCACACTACCTGAGCAGTATGATCACTCCAGCTCTCCATACTATAACCTCCGCTCCACTACAAACAACTCACTGACTATTCCACACTACCTGAGCAGTATGATTACTCCAGATCTCCATACTAACTATAACCTCCGCTCCACTGCTAACAACTCACTGACTATTCCATACTACCTGACCAGTATGATCACTCCAGATCTCCATACTAACTATAACCTCCGCTCCACTGCTAACAACTCACTGACTATCCCACTCTACCTGAGCAGTATGATCACTCCTGCTCTCCATACTAACTATAACCTCCACTCCACTGCTAACAACTCACTGACTATACCACACTACCTGAGCAGTATGATTACTCCAGCTCTCCATACTAACTATAACCTCCGCTCCACTGCTAACAACTCACTGACTATTCCATACTACCTGACCAGTATGATCACTCCAGATCTCCATACTAACTATAACCTCCGCTCCACTGCTAACAACTCACTGACTATCCCACTCTACCTGAGCAGTATGATCACTCCAGCTCTCCATACTAACTATAACCTCCTCTCCATCGCTAACACCTCACTGACTATTCCACACTACCTGAGCAGTATGATCACTCCAGATCTCCATACTAACTATAACCTCCACTCCACTGCTCACAACTCACTGACTATTCCATACTACCTGACCAGTATGATCACTCCAGATCTCCATACTAACTATAACCTCCGCTCCACTGCTAACAACTCACTGACTATCCCACTCTACCTGAGCAGTATGATCACTCCTGCTCTCCATACTAACTATAACCTCCACTCCACTGCTAACAACTCACTGACTATACCACACTACCTGAGCAGTATGATTACTCCAGCTCTCCATACTAACTATAACCTCCGCTCCACTGCTAACAACTCACTGACTATTCCATACTACCTGACCAGTATGATCACTCCAGATCTCCATACTAACTATAACCTCCGCTCCACTGCTAACAACTCACTGACTATCCCACTCTACCTGAGCAGTATGATCACTCCTGCTCTCCATACTAACTATAACCTCCACTCCACTGCTAACAACTCACTGACTATACCACACTACCTGAGCAGTATGATCACTCCAGATCTCCATACTAACTATAACCTCCACTCCACTGCTAACAACTCACTGACTATTCCACACTACCTGACCAGTATGATCACTCCAGATCTCCATACTAACTATAAACTCAACTCCACTGCTAACAATTCACTGACTATTCCACACTACCTGAGCAGTATGATCACTCCAGCTCTCCATACTAACTATAACCTCCGCTCCATCGCTAACACCTCACTGACTATTCCACACTACCTGAGCAGTATGATCACTCCAGATCTCCATACTAACTATAACCTCCACTCCACTGCTCACAACTCACTGAGTATTCCACACTACCTGAGCAGTATGATCACTCCAGCTCTCCATACTAACTATAACCTCCACTCCACTGCTCACAACTCACTGAGTATTCCACAATACAAGAAAGAAGCCGGTCAATCTGCCTTTTCCTTCAGAGTTTCGAAAGCCTGGAATAACCTACCTGAAAAAAATCAGATCTTCTCCCAGTCTAAAACCCTTAAAAATAACTGCTTCTTTATATCTAAAAACAATATCCAACTGTATATAACATTTTTAATATATGTGTCTGTAGATATATATTATGTCTCTGTAGTTGTACAAATATGCAGCTCTTTGCTGAAAACACTCCCACCAGTGGACAATAGCTTGTGGTGTCATGTCGCAGTCAGTTGTCAGAGACTTTGTCCTGGTGGAGAGCAGAGGGTTAATTTTCAAAACCAAAATTAACTGAAATTCTGTTTAAGATGTGTGTAAATGATCTCATGTTAAAACAATGGGCCTCTTTGGGAGTAAATAATTGAGAGACAGTAATGGTGATGGATAGAGGATTCCAGACAACTACGGTGCCTAGCAGTATTAGTATATTATGAGAGAATCTTCAAGTTTTAAACAGAGAAATCCTTCCCTCTGAAAAGATGACTTTTTTATGTGATGTAGGGTCAAAGATTACATGCCTAAATTGTGATAGAAACCAGAGAAGTTAGCATTTTACGTGTGAATTCTAATGTAGCATAATGGCGCCACCTGTAGCATTTATATCGTTAGTACTCATGTTTTGTATTTTTCTTATATTATTAGCATAATATATAAGTATCCAATCAGGTCAGACTGATGATGTCATGGTATAATGAGATGGATCTCTGTCCAATCATTGGGGATAGGTGGAGATTACTGATAAAGTAAAATTTGCCTAATATAATGCTAAGGAGAAGGTAATTTTGGTCTCTTGGTTCCTGGTTCCATCCCTGATAACATCTGGGCGTCCTGATTCAATTCATGCTAAACTGTTTGCTGAGCTGCCAAAGATAATCTAGAACCCACACTGATTGACCTGGTAACTATATTTTTCTTTATTTTAATTCTGCATAAATATATTTCCTTGATATTTGAGGAAAGCTATTTATTATTTGCTAAATAGAAGCCTGGCCAGTTTTATGTAGCAAATATTATGATCAGCTATATTTAGTATAGTAATTCTGAAATGATGCAGAATTAATTAATTGTTATAAATTGCCAGAGAGGTCATAAAATAGTGATAGCAGTGAGATATATTTATCCTTGTATATATATATTGGTTAATATAATTTCTGTTATTTCTAGAATATTGTGTTTCTGGGAAGATTATAATAGCTAATATTTAATCAGGGGAATTCTTGGAATTCATTTATTAACTATTTAACTGCTGTTTGTCTATTTGTGGTATTCATTCTAGAGTTCTTTGTGCATGTGCTACGCCTATCTTATGTAAATTGGAAGTTTTCACTTTCACTAGATAAAAGAAACAGCCTTCTGGGTGTGGTATTTTATGTTAAATCAGTGGATTAACCCTTGAAGTGCCTATAGGTTTTATATATATATTGCTATAGTCATATTTATGATATATGTTGCATGAAGTTGGCATACTATCTAGATGTATATTATTGGATTAATTCTAAGTATATTCTTGGTATAATCTCTTATTGACTATATTAATTGCAATTTATGTTTTATTCAGAAGTTATGCAATAATTGAAATCAGCACATAAATTATAGCGATTTAAATCTGGGATTCTATTCCAGTTAAAATTGGCTCCAATTTTTATAATAATATACCTTAAACAATCCCATAATTAGTATAGTCTATACAGTTTTTGGGGCAGGGGTATTCATATACACTACTGCCAACTGTATTTTATTAATTGTAAGGATCAATTAACATTTTCTATGCTGATGAGTGCAATTATTGTTATTTAATAACTCTGAATATACCTATGTGTGGTTAACCCTTTCATTGCTGGTAATCCTCATGGGGATAATTGTGGTTTGATTTACTATGTATCTATTGTAATTGCTGATCACTCATTTATTTCTTTGTTGCTGACACTTTTTATATATATAGTATATTGTATTTTAATAAATTAAATATATTATTGCACAAATATGCGGGATTGATTATTTCTATCAATTCTTTACAGTGAAGTAGCGTGTCAATACCTAATAAGTGTAAAGTTCTCAAAATTATTTTCTATTGTCATTTATATATTTATGCAAAGATATCCAGCCTGATTGGTTCTCTTGTTTTAACCCTTTGGATACCTTCATCATAAATAGTCCGACATAGTACTCTTGCCTCTGGTTCTGGCAGAATTAATAAAGGACGACAGCTCATGCCACTGGAATGCCACTTTGTCCTTGCAGAGTTTTGAGAGACAAATCCTCAAAGTCATAGATGTGTTAAATAAACTAAAGTAGATCGGGTGATAGAGGAATGGCTTGTACCCTGCTCCTTGAAAGCTGGTTTTGTATCTGCTGATAATGGCTCCAACACAATAGCTGCCTTGAGAATAGGTGATATAGTGCATGTTCCCTGCTTTGCTCATGTCCTAAATTTAGTTGTAACTAGATTCCTCGCAGAATCCAAAAACCTCAGAGAGAAAATGGATGGCTTTTATGAAAGTTTGCTGCCATTTACTAAATTAGACTATTGTTACTAGTAAAACAACAGTATATATATAGAGAGGGAATGAGAAAACTGACAACAGAAAGCAATGCAGGGCCAATGTACTAAGAGGACCTGGAACTATTCTGGGGCAAACCATCTGCACCATAGTAGACATTGGTTTGCAATACATGGTGGAGGCTTTACTAGCATTCAAAGGGTTAAGAAGCCAAAATGTGTAGACTGATGGGGACACCTGCACAACCAGGCACCCACAACACTACCTGGCTATCAAAAAAAAGATATCCAAATCCCCTATGCGAGGCCGGAAAGGCAAGTGTCCACAACAGTAAACACAAAAGTGGAAAGGTAATAATCTCACTCCAAAGGTGTACTCCTAATACACAAGATGGTAATTAAATGACTCCCTTATATTAATAACATACACATTTACACCACGAAAAATAATAGCAATAATAATATGGCAGAAAGAGAAAGATGCAAAACCAAATAAAAAAGACAAGAAAAAACACTTTGCCTTAAGATTGGTGGGAAAATTGTTTTTTTTGTTTTTAGTTTCTGTTTTTTTTATATATATTATCAATATATAAATGCAAATTGCAAATAGTATGGATTTTATCTATTTTATTCTTGTAATGTGATATATTGCATTGTGGATAGCACATTTTTTAAAACAAATACTTGTGTTTTCATAACAGCGCTTATGGTGCTCCAATTTTTGTTGCCATAGTTAATCAATTTGTTTATACAGGTTCCTAGTATCCATAGCCTTGAAGCTTTGACGTGTATTTGGATTGATAGGGGTGTAGGTAACCTACTCTCTGGGGTTGTAATCTCCATAGAGTGTTCCCCATAAAACCCCATATTATCCAGAAATTGTTGGCGCCAGTGGATGCAAGACTAACTGGGAGATAAAAGAAAAATGATACTGGGGTATATGCCGGGGATGCTGATACATCTTAGAGACAGAGTAAAAAACACATGAACATGTGAGTAACATTTTTATTGAGAGTACCGTGGTGAAGGTGGAGGCAAGACAAGATACTTGTGTACTGCACTTAGAGGAATCTCATGAACTAGCTTTTTTCTTTTGTTTATACTATAAAGGGTTAAAAAGCCCCATTTAAACCAAAGGAAATTATGAAATTTCTATTTGTCCCCAATGCTGTAGTTGGCCTGCTCAGTAATTGCTCCATTTCTTATAACTACATCAGAGTCATCATTAGCATAAAACATTACAAAGTTGCTAATCCCAATACAAAGCAAAGCTTCCAGAGAGATACAACAATATGAGGATTCAGAGGCCTGTGGTCTATTTGCCAACACACTTCCCAGGTGAAGCTAGGAAGGGATGGTGGCCTAAGGTCTACTTACCAAAACCCAGATGAAGGTCTGTAGGAATGGAGTCCTCTCAACTCTGGTCTCTTTCTAGGATATCCTGCTTGAAGTCTGTCCCCAGTACTACTGTTATTCCTGACATTTATGTCTCTTTTTATACAAGTCTTGGGGTGTAATTTATTTTGGTAACACCTGCACAAATGTGGAAGAGGGATGGGCCCAGCCTGGCTTTTTGTCCTCAAATATTTGTTGTTTCTTACATATATAAATAAGCACACATCTCAGGTTTATTTTGTGGCATCCTTGATCTATCTATCTGAGACAGACAAGTTTTATTTCAAAAAGTGTTTGAGACATTTACGAAATGTTTGTAAGATGTATTTGTTGTTACATGTATTTAATGTATAAATGTACTACAGTCTGCCCTGAATCAAAAGGCTACTGATTTATGCCTTTGTATGTTTACATCTATCTATCTATCTTGGATTCCAGACTAGAGTGACATTACCTTCAAATCCTGCAAGCTGTATGGAAATTGGTTGTATAGTTTCCCAGAACTAAGCTGTTTAAAATATATATTTTTCCATTTAGAACTGTGGGAAATCTTAGTTACACCTACGACCCAGCGTAGCTTATGGATTGCCATCAACATGATGAAGGAAATGTGTCTTGATGAGTTTTATATGCTGTTTTAGAGCTTCTAACTGGGATCAGTAGAACCAGAGATAATGACAAAGTTAAAACCAAACAAAATAACTGTTGCATATGCTCAGAGAGAAAGAAGCACCATAGTGAATACTCTATACACACTGATATATATACTGCATTCTCTTTACACACTGATATATCACTGGCCTTTGCTCATTAAGCCAACTTACATAATTTTTAAACTGCATTGGTAAGTTGCCTTCACATTGTTAACTATCTTAATCTTTTGTTAATAGTACATCTTTGTAAAAAGTTTTGGAATTGAAAGGCAACAAACTTTCACTAAAGTCACAGATAAGTCCTCAATGACTCATAGAAAACCTAATAAATATAGGCTAAGTTCTTTCAGCCTCAGCCTTGCTGATAACATCAGACATTACATCACAAGTGACATGACATCAAGAATGATAGTGTTTTGTTCAAGTGTGTGACAGTGTATGTTGTAAATGGGGAAGTCAGCTCCAGCCTTTTATTGTTTTTTGGTGCTAATAGTTGAGCATTACTTTGAGTGTGTGTAGGGGCACTGATTTTGTGCAGGGTGAGGAAGTGACTTCAGATGACTTCATATGCAGGTGTAAACAAGTATACAACTTAATCACCATTTGACTTCCCATCCAGATCAGTACAGCTTGGTAGAAAATTGCCCTTTGCCCAACCCATTTTGCTACATAGAATCATACTCCTTTATCCAATGTCCATTTGACATAATGTAATGGTCATCCTTAGGCATACTATGCTTTGTATATAACTTAATTTTCATGCTTGTGGCTTCTTTTAAAATGTATTCATGTTTTTTCTTTTGGTTTCATTTGCCTATTTCTTAACACTTAATGCTCTCTTTTTGAAAAGAAATGGTTATATCCATGGTGGCCACCGCCCTGGCCCAAAATAAACCCCTTTTGAATCAAAGACAAACTTCTGCCAACATAGACTCATTATGACATGATGTGTCTAAGTAGATAACAGGTAAAAAAATGATGTTTGCACTTGATCAGATCTATTTAATCTGATAATCAACATCAGTTCTTTGCCAGATGCCTGGAGGAGAGGTGAGTGCTGGTCATACTTCCTGTTATGTAGTGACATCTGGCTTTGGGTATAAGGAAGACCCTGCCCCCTTGAAGGAGGAGTGCAGGTATTTCCTTATGATAACAGAAGATTGCCCCTTGCTGTGATCCACCCGAACTGGCTTGCTGTGAAGTCTTACATAGGTATAAGGGAGCGGGACACTTTATGATTCAATTATTCTGGAACTACACATCATAGAGAATGATAATAATGCTCTGCATGGAGCAAAAACTATAAGGAATAATCAGAGCTGTATTTATTTTGAAACATTACTATCCCTTTAATGGTGGAACTCTATCAGTGCCACAGGGTTGAGTAATGCATATCTGTATGGCACTGAAAGGGTTATGTAATGATGGTGGATTTGGTGCTGAAGTCTGAGCACATCCTCTCTGCTCCCCCACTTGTCCTCCCTGACACATCACCAGCATTACAACACCCCTACATGCCAATGTTTTACTTCTGGCCACCTCCCAGTGAATAGTAAATTCTTAGTGCATATGGAGTAGTGTGATGTATTCTCCATGGTGAAGTGATCACCAGACATCACCAGACACACTTTGCCATGACATCACCCCTTAGTGTATTTCCCCAGGAGTTCTAGTTATGGGAAAGATGATCACATATTTGTTCAGAAAATAATGGGAATGAGGGAGCTTCCATCATCCTACATGTGGCTTGTGAGACATCTAACATTTCTGAGTGCTCTTCTGTAACTCAAAAAGGTTAATACTACTATTGGTAAGTCTACTATCTGTCTGCGAGCTGGCACTCATATTACAATTGGAGCAAATCAACAGCACCATAGGGATTAGCGAACAAACGAAAATTCTCACATTCAGACATAGCTTTTAACACTATGAAACTTAGAGATGTCCCCAATACATTGCAAGCAATCTTCTTCAGAAGTCTAGCATCCAAGAGGTTAAAGTATAAAAGTGTAAGTGTAAAGGAAGGTGTACTCTGAGGCAAAAGAGAGAGGATTAGACATTTGTGGGTGAAATATTATGTGTGTCATGTGTAGAGGTGTTTATCTGTTTTTCCACTGTGCCAGAGAAGCCTACAAGGGCTGTATAATTCCCCAGGATCACCCGCTGCCCCCTACTGGTATACAGGGGGACATATCACCAAATGCACATACTGTTAATATCTAAAGTAATAAAACAGCAGTATATGGGGACAAGAATGTGTAACCAAAATGAGAATAGTGTTCAATAGGAAAGAGACAAAGAAATGTACCTTAAAATTTACATTAGTGAAAATGAGAGTATTGTTAACAAGAAAACAGTAAGAGGCAGAGGTCCTAAGAAGACCTGGAGTAATTCTAGGACAAACTATCTTCACCATAGGGGACATTAGTTGGCAAAACATCAATACCTCTCTAACATGTAATAGGTTAAAAACCCCTATTTAAATCAATGGGAGTTTAGCAAAATTCTATGCTCCTAATGATGCAGATAGTTTCCTCCAGAATTGCTCCAGTTCCTCTTAGTACATCAGAGTCATTATCACCAATAAATCACATCTAATATAAATACACCACAGAACTCCCAGAGAGACAGAACATGATGAGGATACACAGAGGTCTATTTACCTACATCCACGTGACGCTCTGTAAGGATGGAGATGTCTGTCCTCTTTCTAGATGATCCTCCTTGATGTCTCTTTCCAGTGTCACTGCTCTTACTGACATTGATGTCTCTTTTTATACATGTTTTGAGGTGGGGTTTCTTTTGTTGACATCAGATGGAGAAGAGGGAGGAGCCCAACCTGGCCTTTTGTCCTTACATATTTCTTATTTATTACATGTGTAAATGAACACACGCCTTTTATCCCTGAATAAGGGAGAACATCTAATTACAATGCGAGGCCTTTGGTGCCGTCTGTGTCTTTATGGTTAGGTGTTATTGTAAACTCCTGGAGATAGATTTCTCTGAAGGAAATTCTATTAACTTTGAGACCTTTATAGGACTTTAGATGTGTTACCATTCAGAGGAATTGACCCCACCTTTCCCTTTGTCCTCACATAATTGCTATTTCTTATACATGTAAACAAAAAAAAACCCTGAGGTTTATGTCTTCACATCCCTGATTAAAACATGAAGCCTTTGGTGTTTTCTGGATGTTTATGTTCATGGGGTTATTGTAAACTCCTGGAGCTAGATTTCTTTGCATATATAATTAAAAGGCCATTCAAGTGACTTATATACCTGATTATCGAATGAAATTCTGTTAAATGTGATCCTTGTATGTTTATGGTTTTCTATCTATATCTATATGTCTTTCTATCTGTTTAACAAGGTAAACTATGTCAATCCTATGCACACCCAGTCCCTAAATTCATATATGTCCCCCTAAAGTGAGAATGCACAAAGTAAATTAATATCAAAGGAAAAGAAAACAGATATTCTTGCTTCTCAAGCACTAAAAACGTAATTAGTGTAAAAGCCCGTGTACATGGGCCAAGATCAGGGTGATGTTAACTCTTTCAGTGCCAGAGGGGTACACAATGCATTGCTTTCACCTCTGGCACACAAAGGGTTAAGAGGCCGGTCCTGCTCTGCGTGCCGCCACTGACGCAGTCATGCACTCTAGAGACTGCCCGAAAGCACAGAATGCTCCCAGCACAGAACTCCCAGCATTCTATGAGTTCGGGCAGTCTTTACTGTGCATGACGGCTTCTGACAAACATCCTAGCAAATTAGCATATAGGATGAGCCACACATATCTATAATTGTTTCTCTCTGTTTAAATACAACTGAGAAGGAGAGTTATAGATTGTGGAAGTGGCCGATAACAAGCTTGTTGTAATAGGCTCCTTAAAGGGATAGTAATACTTAAGTATTACAAATCCCTATATTAAAGCCCTAGTAAAAAAAAAACGTATTGCCCCCAGTGTCATTTCTCAGACCTTTATGGTTTGAGAGATGAACGCTTCTAAAGTTTCCCTCCCCCGTAGTCAGCATTCTAGCTGACTCAGGGAAATCCGGTCAGAGATCATCAGGCGGCTCTGCAGCAGAGCCGTGATTGCGTTAAGTAAAAAAAAAAAGAAAAGTTTCACTAAAACAGTCTTCTACGTGTGCTTGCAAACCAAGCACACGTAGAAGACCATTTCAGTGAAAGTTTTTTTTTTTAGTTAACGCGATCAGGCTGTGCTGGAGAGCCACCTGAAAGTCGTACGACTCTCTTCCCTGCAGTCAGCTAGAATGCTGACTACGGGGAAGGGGGAAGGAGAGGGCAACTTTAGAAGCGTTCATCTCTCAAACCATAAAGGTTTGAGAGATGACACTGGGGGCAATACATTTTTTTTACTAGGGCTTTAATATAAGGATTAGTAATACTTAAGTATTATTATCCCTTTAAATAGGGATGGGCAAAAATTTCCACCTCAAACTGAAATCGGTGAAAAATGGCACTTTCCGCTTGGTGAAAAATTTCCTGCGAAAAGTGCCTATTTTTTGCTTTACCCGCTTTTTTTCTCCTAGTTCATTCCATTGGTTGAACCTATAACGTTTTTCTTTGCCAAACTGATCTCAAATGTTCACTTACCTTACCATTGGATACCACGTCTATGTTATTTGTCACAAAGTCCAATACATTATATTTTGGCAGTATTTCCAACATTTGTGACATGTAGCTATCCCTAAGCATGCTCACAAACCTGCTTCCCCAGCTCATGTTTCTAGTTGATATCTGGATAATTAAAATCTCTCATAATTATATTGTGCCCAAAATGCACAGCTTTCCTCATTTGCAATAGCAGTTGAGCCTCAACATTATCATCAATATGTGGGGGTTTGTAGCACATACCTACCAACACCTTTTTTTTTTTTTATACCTTATACACCACAGCCTTAATTTCTACCCACAAGCATTCCACATTTTGGCCAGTTTCCTCTCTAATATCACCCCTTAAAACTGGATTTAGCTCTGGTTTCAAATATAAGCACACACCTACCCTTTTTTTTTATTAATCCGGTCTCTCTTAAACAGGAAATAGCCCACTATACAGCCCAATCATGTGTATCATCCCACCAATTATGTCCAAATGCTCATTTACTGACAGCAATTCTAGTTCTCCCATTTTATCTACCATACTACTTGCATTTGCCAACATACAATTAATTTTGATGTCTTTACCTATTTTACCCACTACTTGCCTTTTTTTCTACAGCTTCATTTAATAAAATGTCCTCTCTATTGGCAACATTTATATCCACCGCTTCTCCACCCCCCATGATCATTTATTTGGACCCAGTTCCTATCTGCTCTAGCTGCCCTATTTTTGCTGTTCTACCCTCACCACCTTTTATATCTTGGTTCTAAGGAAGCCTAAGCACAAAAATAACTCTCTATAACTGGTCTTTTCAAGAGGTCTTTATTAAGAGCATTCTATGTGCTCCAGAATAAGGTGGTGCAGGCTTGTGAACAGTACATCAGTTCTAATTTGTAACTTAAATATATCCATCTCTGCACTAAGGGTTAAAGAAGAGGAATATGGTAGTAGCCACTACGAATGCTAATACACATACTAATTTATAGACTTGATAAGAACTCTGTAATCGTTGATTAGTGGCAATGCACTATTAGGCAGTACATGGATACAATATATCCAGTACTATGTCAGGTGATCAGGCATTACACAATACCCCAATACTCTCTTTTCTTTTATAAATGGTGAATGCACGCTAGTATTTTGATGAAGGAACTGTGTGATGCAGTGGCCGGCGTATAAATACATATCGTGATAACAAATACTTAATGTTTATATAGCATTATACTTAAAGTAACTTACTGTATTATTTTATATAAGCTTATTAAAGATTACATTTTAGAGTGCTGTAATTTTATTATTTTGGGAAACACAATTCAGCAGCAAATGGGTTTCTAACATTATTATTATTCTTTATTTATATAGCGCCGACTAATTCCGCAGCGCTGTACAATTGGGGAATAGACATACAGAGGTATTAAATAGTACAATCAGATGTGTAGAACAGGAGGATCAGAGGGCCCTGCATTACCACTCAATGGGACAAAGATAATTAAAAACTACCTAAAACTTGTAATTGTGTTTGAAAAATCAACCTTAAGCTGAGCAGTGTACCTGCTTTTAATGAATGAGCTCCTGATCAATGAGCACTTGATCCTCTTACTCCGGTGCTCATTGATAGAAAGCAGATGGTTTGCATAGGATAGGAGCTACAAGGGGAAGGTTATAATCACCTATCATATTGGATAGGTGATCAATGCCAGGGGGACATCAGGAGGGGTCTGCAGCTACCAGTAGGCTGGTGGTGGTATGTGTATGTGGGGGGCATACAGTGTATATGGGGTTCTGTGGCTACCAGTTGGCAAGAGAATCAGGCTGGGAAGGGAGGGGGCAGCTGGTAGGCAAAAATCCCCATGGATGCTGCCTGACCCACAGCCTTGTTTCCTTGGAAGAGTACAACATGAATGAAATAAATATGATATGGAGCTGAGGGGATAATTGTGTAGTGCTTTATGCACTTTATTTTATTCTTTTATTTATAATTTTTTTAAACATCAACATACATATCAAAACAATCACATCTATTCATTTCTCTTCATTAAAATGATGAATATAATTTCCAAGTTAACATTTATTAATTTTTAATAGTCATATCTCAATCATCACATTCCTCATTTATATTGTGAGGGTAGGCCAGGATCCCTTGTTCTCTCTCACTTCCAGCATTAATAGAGGGAAAAACATTTCATACACCTACTCTATATTACCTGGTTAGCATTATTTATTTCCCATTCAGCTCCATTGTACCTCCCTCCGTCTTGCCCATCACTCGTATGTCATTGTCCTCAGCACCACGTGACCTGCCGCGCTCCTGGCATCAAGCACGTTCAGGTCATTTCAGCCTAGTGGGAGCAGATGCATGTGAAGCACTCGCTATATATAAACCACTAGTCTGTTTCCACTAGGCTGAAATTACCTTAACTAGCTTGATGCCAGGAGCGCTGCAGGTCACGTGGTGCTGAGGAAAATGACGAACGAGTGATGGACAAGACGGAGGGAGGTACAATGGAGCTGAATGGCTCCATAGCGGTCATGCGTAGAACGGATTCAAGGGGCAAGACGTCATCAGGTAGAAATTTAGTCTAAAGATAGTTTTCTTCAAAAAAGCTTTTTAAGAGCACAAACTATGGATTGCTAATAATGCTATCAAGACAAAGACTTGGAGAGTACATTGTGTTGGGGTGGTAGTTACCCTTTAAATAGACTTTTCTTAGGATATTGTACTTCTCTATAGTAATTCCAAAATTCCCCATGCCCTAGGTTTAAGCGATTTAAAATTATCTCCCATCGTAATATCATCAATGCTTTCCAACCCCACCTTTTCCCATTTAATATTATTAGTTAATATTCTCTATATACTTTGTGATAGCTGTTATAGGTATTATTTATAGTATCTTCTTATCTAAACCTAAACTTTTCTTAAATTTGGACCAAAAACACATAAGGTCCTTTAAAGCGGAACTTTCAGATAATAGCAATTCGCCATGCATTCATTAAATGCATGGTGACTAGCTTGACAATGTAGGTATTACAAAAAAAAAAAAAAATACTTGTGTCTAACCCCTTCGCGACAATTGACGTACATGTACGTCCTCTGTGGGTGTCACTTAGTGACAGAGGACATACATGTACGTCCAGGAAATCCGGATCCCCGCACGGCTGCACGCCGTTCGGGGACTCTGGATTCTAATGAAGAAAAAAAAAAAAAAAAAAAAGTTAGACGGGTGTTAAGTGACGGCCGCATCTGCACGTGGCCGTCACTAAGGGGCTAAAGGAATCAGTCCCGTTTGGAGACCAGAACACATGCTAGAGCTCAGACATCTTGTCTGTGCGCATGCGCCATCAATCCCGGTCGCCACAGAGTAGACTGCTTTGCACCATATGGTCACCGGAAGGGACAGGTGGCGCAGGCGCACAGACAGCACTAACCTGCCCGTCAGTCCCGAAACGGGACGGATTCCTTTAGACACATCTATTTTTTTTTTGGTAAGACATATTTTCAAGCTAGTCGCCATGCATTTAATGAATGTATTGCAACTGGATTTTAACTGAAACTTCTGCTTTAAAGGAGCAGTAAACTTTTTTTATGAAAAAATATATATTGTAGGGATTTTCCTATTGAGTAAAATAGGGGTAATCCCACTGCCGAACGATTTATATTTCCAGAGTTATTACAGTTTAAACCAATGTTTTTTTACATTAACAGTGCCCTCTAGTGGTCAAATTCTAATTAGATTTCCTGTTAGATTCTAATGGAGAGGAAAGTCATAGACATACAGTTCCCCATAGAATGTGATAGAAACTGCCTGTCACTTCCTGTCAGTTAGAACTATCAGGAAGTAAACACAGTAAATTCACTTCCTGATTATTTAAACTGCTATAATTTTTGAATAAAACATCTGACAGCGATGGGAGTGACTTTGTTTTATTCAACAGGAAATGTTCTATAAAATATGTGTATTCATAAATAAAAGTTTACTGCTCCTTTAAGATCATAGATGAGGTTTTTAACCGTCTTTATCTCCCTAGGATCCCAGAAATAGGCAAAATTATTTCCCCCTCCACTCAATCACTTTCAATCCAATACCATTTTTCTTTACTTGTTATTTGACTCAGAGGAAGTTACATGCAGAAGTCTGCTTGCTTCATATCCCTTTTCCATATCTGGATATCCTATGTCTCCTTCACTAATTTTCCTTTACAGATATCTCTTTGCAATCCTGGGGTTCTTCCCATGACATATGAATCTGTCAAAGGATGATTTTATCATTTGATGCCAACTTTTCAGCATTGCTATTGGCATTATTCTTAATAAATACATCTATTTAGGTAAAATATAATATTTAACAGAATTAATATTTTTTTACCCTTTGAGTGCCAAAGGGGTGAGCAATGCACATCATTATTGCACTCTAAGGGATAGATGCAGTCCATAATGCAGAAAGTATTCTCTCCATTCCCTTACTGGCCAAGTGGGAAAGCAGAAAGAATGCTCTGCAACTTCAGAATTGTTCAGACTGGTGATGTGCAAGGGAGAGTATCCCTTCCATAACAACAGCACTTCAACAATCATGTATGCTAATGGGGACCTTCTCTCCTCCTCTCGCCTTGCACCCATACTTGTTAGTGCATATGGCGATTTGTGTGTGTATCAAAATGTGTTGCTTTGAACACATCAACAAAATCAGATCGCCACAGCACTGACTTTTAGTGCCCCCGATGTTTTTGTATTAAGTGTTAGTGGAGAGAATATATATCTATTTGTATATATTCTACTAATACATTTTGGAAAATATGGTAGATGAAGCTAGAATTCTACTAGGGTTGCACCGATACCGGCATTTGCGCAGGTACTTGTACTTGCACAAATGTGGCCGATGCCAGCACCGATACCCTGCGTCAGGGTCGGTGCTGCAGAGAGGGAGCCCGGGGAGCTGCTCACAATGCTCCCCAGTCGCCTCTCTCCCTCCTGCAGCGTTGAAGCGTTGCCGCAGGTTACCATGGCAACGCTCCGACACTGACCTCTGCCGGGGCTCGCGAGAGAACAGTGAGCACCTGGCAGAGAAGGGTTAAGGGAGGCAAGATGGGGCATCAAGAGCGGGTGGTGAAAGAGGCAGAAAGGGGGGTCAAGAGGGAGAAAAAGAGGCAAAAGGAGGAAGGATCAGGAGACATAAGGAGGGGGGGATCAAGAAGGAGGGGGATCAAAAGGGAGAGAAAAAGCCAAGGCAAAAGAAGGGGGCTCAAGAAGGGCAGAATGAAGCAAAAGGTGGGAAGAGGGGGAGAAAGAGTCAAAAGGGGAGAATCAAGAGGTGGCGTATGTATGTATGTATGTATGTGTATATATATTTCAAGTACTCACCGATACCAATTACCGATACTTTTTTCTGCGGTCATTTGCCAGTTTTCCAAGTACCTAAAGCATATAGGTACTTGGAAAACTGGCAAATTACCGCAAAAAAAGTATCGGTAATTGGTATCGGTGAGTACTTGAAAAAAGTATTGGTACTCGTACTCGGTCTTAAAAAAATCGGTGCACCTCTAAATTCTACTAAGCAAATCATTGCATGATGGAGTTTGGTTGAATGTGTAGAGAATCATAGGACTCCAGCAAAACACACAAAATGGACATTCCTAAAGCAACACTTTATCTTGACATTGCATGAAATATGATTATACGAAAAGGTTTTGAATGTAAATTGTTTATTTTACAACAAAGTATAATATTACAAATTATGATCTTTTTATTGCATTGTTCCTTTAATAGGACTGGAGTTCTGATACACTATCCCCATTCAGTAAATGCTACTGATTTCTCTCCAGTATGAATTCTCAATAACTAATCAACTATGAGCCTTATAATGATGTCTAAAGAGGAGCAGGTTTGGTGCAAACAATCTGCATCATAGGGAGAAATAAAATAATTTTATTTGAATTATATTTTAACCCATTAAATGCTATAGGTCTCCACTGTCTAATTAAAATGGAGATGGAGATTAAAGCCCAGATTAAAACTCCATTTAAAGCTATGTGCAGTTAATGTACGTAATTGTCCCCTGCAGGGTGGTGGATATAATCCAAAACTACATATATTTTTCTTCCTGTATAAGGTCCTAAACAACATACAGATGGCTTCTCTTCTGTGCATTTTCCTGCATTTTAAACAAAATGTGTGAAAAAAGACGTTTCTCACTTTCATAGCATATAGATCAGTGGTGTCCATCTTGATGCATTCCAGCTGTTGTGGACTACTTTCTTTCCCTGCCAACCAATAGTGTTGTAGTCAACAACAGCAGCTGTAGAATTGCATGTTGGACACCTGATATAGATTGCTTCTGTTAATTTAAATTACTGATGTTTAACAAGATTTTTGCTTTGGCTGAACCACTTTTCCTAATTTCATTCAGGTCATTAAATTGGTTTTTGTCCTGTATGAGATTTCTGATGCCTAACTAAATGAGATCTTTGACTATAACATTTCCCACATTCAGAACACGAATATGGTCTCTCTCCAGTGTGTGTTCTCTGATGATTAACAAGATTTTTGCGGATGCTGAAACATTTACCACATTCAGAACATGAATATGGTTTTTCTCCTTTGTGAAATCTATGATGTGAAGCAAGACTTGAACTGTCAATAAAACATTTCCCACATTCATAACATGTATATGGTTTCTCTCCAGTGTGAGTTCTTTGATGACTAACAAGAGTTGTGCTGTGCCTGAAACATTTCCCACATTCAGAACATTTATATGGTTTCTCTCCAGTGTGAGTTCTCTGATGATTAGCAAGAGTTGTGTTGTGCCTGAAACATTTCCCACATTCAGAACATTCATATGGTTTTTTTCCTGTATGAGTTCTCTTATGAACAACAAGAATTGAACGGTTAATAAAACATTCCCCACATTCAGAACATATATATGGTCTCTCTCCTGTGTGAATTTTCTGATGTGACGCGAGGGTTGATCGTTGGCTGAAACATTTCCCACAGTCAGAACAGGAGAATGGTTTCTCTCCAGTGTGAGTTCTCTGATGATTAAGAAGATGTGTGCTATGGCGGAAACATTTCCCACAGTCAGAACAGGAATATGGTTTCTCCCCAGTGTGAGTTCTCTGATGAATAACAAGGAGGTGCTTTTTGCTGAAAGTTTTCCCACATTCAGAACATGGAAATGTGCTTTCTTTAGTGAGAGTTCTTTGATGTTTTTCAAGATGAGTGTTGTTGATGTTACTGTTGCCTTTATTTTGCTCTTCAATATAATTTGATGTTGCCTGTTCATGTTTTGTGTGTGTATAAATGTCAGTATCACAGAGATTTCCTCCTTTCCATACAATTGGTTCCTCTGGAAAGTTACTTTCACATCCTGTATGATTCCTCTTATTTGGTTGCATGCTTTTTTAACAGCTGTTTATGCTTAAGCAGTCCGGAGAGAGTATAGGAGTGTGTTCATGGAAACATCTGTTGAAAAGAAATAAACTAATTAGATGATTCTGTTTGACACTGTTCGTAGATTATCAAATTATATAAAAGTGCTAGCATTATTTTACTTATACTTTACTTAACATAACACTATGTGTGCATAAGTAGCCCTTGGGTTCCAGAGGGGCTTGTGTTAGGCCCTAAAGATGACTACCATGGATATAAACATCTATATTATTTGTGTTCAAAACAACAGACAAGTTCAATAAACATTCTCAATATAGTATGATATTCCCTGAAAGTGGAAGATAGTTATGGTAAAATACTGCTGATGAATCCCAGTGGGATACAGGTGAGTTGGTGAAGTATTTATGGAATAATTTGGTTGCATTCAGTCATTAAATATTAAAGTTAAAATTAAATTAAGAAGCATTTAAAAGAAGGTGTCATATATTGAGAACTGGTGTAATGTGAATAAAAGGAAAATAAGTTGATACAGTTCTTGTCACAGGACACATGTTGGAACCCGCCAGGACAATAAGGAAGCAAGAACAGAATAAAAAGGAAAATTACAACATTTTATGTCAGTTTCATTAGATTTTTACACTATTTTGCGCAGAACATGTACATTGCGATGTTAATGTATAAACAGATGCACCAATGTATCAAGCACATACAAAAGACATCTTGGACAAAAAAAGAAGAAAAGAGAGGGGAGCAAACCCATCTAAGAGTATCTGCATAGAGAAGGGAATGTAGTAAACATATATACCCCCCCATATAATAAATGCTCACCAGATTTCACCAACTCAACTGCATATAAATACACCTTCTATGATGTCAATGAAGTTCCGCAACTAACTTCCAGGAAACTCTTACAGGTTCCAGTATGATTCCAACATTTTATTATATTTGAATGAAAAATGCATAAAAATGATGTGGTCTGTACCACACAAACCCTAAGAGAGAGTGTGTAAACATAGGAGAAACATCCAAAAACATTCCTTTTGTCACAATGTCTCTAGGCACTTTAATATATGTCAGAAGGGTTCAATTAATACTTTGAAAATTAAAGGTAATGAATTTATACCAAGAAATATTCCGGATAGGTTTAAAGTGTTATGTAAGAGAAAATCTTTCTGGATCTATAAGTTTGATACCTTAGAACCAAAAGGAGTTTGATGTGGAAGTATGCATCCATGAGATCAACCGTTGTGAGATAAGTTGCTGGGCGGAAAGTCTGGATTACTGATGAGGATGTCTCCATCTTGAAGTGTTTTGGCCTTATGTTTGAATTCAAGGTTTTTAAATCTAGAATAGTTCTGAACCCTCCGTATGCCTTTGGGACTGTAAATATTACTGAGTAGAAGCCCTCTCTGCTTTCAAGAGGTACTGGTTCAATTACTGTTTTGATGGCTAGGTCTTGGACCGAGTCCCTTAACTCTTTTTCTCTTATATGATCTTTTGCCATCTTTGATGTTCTGAATAGATTTCTTCGAGGAATGCGGTCAAAATCCAAGAGACACCCTGCTTCTAATATTTGAATTACCCACTTGTCTGGGGTGGCAAGGATGTTCCAGGTTTGTAGGAAATGTTCTAGTCGACCGCCGACTGGAATTAGAGGCAGGGTCCTCTGTACTTCATGAGGCTTCTTTCTTGAATTGGTTACCTCTGGGTCCAGATCTTTTAAATGAACCTCTTGGGGACTGGCCAAAATTACTTTTCTTCTGTTCATATGATCTTGAAGACTGAAAGCGTCTTGACTCACAAAAGGATCTTCGGTTTCTAAAAGATGACCTTGATGGGAAACTTCTTGGTTTCCTATCCTGTGGAAGGAAAGAACCTCCCCCCCCTCCTGTGGAAGAAAAGAACTCCCCCCCATCCTGTGGAAGAAAAGAACTCCCCCCCCCCCCGCCCAGTGATTTTTTAATAATTTCTTCTGATTGTTCCCCGAAAAGAGTGGATCCAGAGAATGGTAAGAATACCAGTCTATTTTTTGAAGAGGGGTCAGCTCCCCACGGTCTCATCCACAGAGCTCTTCTAGCTGTAATGGAAAGGGAGGAGGATCGGGCTGCTAACCTTATCATATCCCATATGTTCTTTAGTTTCTTCTGTTAACCCCTGGGTGTTACATAGACTTTTAAGGAAAGGTTCTATCTTATCAAGGCTAAAAAGTACCATCATCATCTTCTTGTATCTCCCCCTCTTCTTCTGAAGAGTAATCTGAAAGATCTTCATAGAGGCTAGATTCATCCACTTCAATGTGTCTGGATGACGTACCCTCCCCAGGGTCTTCAATTCTGGGTCTCTTTTTAGAAACTGAAGATGCTTGAAGGGAGGAGAAAGTTTCCTGCATTGAATTCCTCATCCAAGAGAGGAAATCTTGGAAATGGGAAGGTATCTCAGGATTAGCAACTTTCTTTAACCCCTTAACGACCGGCGGTCCTGGGACATTTCTGTCCCATAAGGACCTCATAGGAGCACTTGGACGCGCCGGTACACGTGACCTGTCGCGTGTATCGGTGCGTCACTATGGGGCCTGATAGAGATCGCTCCGATCTTGGAGCGGTCAATTTCAGGCCCTATTTTTACTTACAGTGCTCCCGGTAGAGCGCTGTAAGTAAAAAGTATGTGACGTACTATGACCGTCATCGGTCCTTGAGTATTTCAAGGACCGTGACGGTCATAGTACGTCACATGTCGTTAAGGGGTTAAACACTCTGTACGTAACTTGGAAGGATCCTCTGTCAATAATTTTTTATCACAACCTAGCCATACTTTCTGGGGATTTTTGTCTTCTTTCTCCATATTTCCTTTTTCCTTATCCTTGATATGTTCTCCTCTGCTAAGCGTGTACCTATCTTGAGGTAAAACAAAAAAAAAAAAACACTCTAAAACGTCACTTTTAATAGCTTAAATAAAATAGAAACATAACTTCCTCTATAGCCAGGGGAAAAAAAAAACAAAAAAAAACCCACACACACAGCATGGATGTTTAAATAGTATAAGCCCTGGGCGTGCGTTTCACCTTGGAACGCATAGGCCCAGCCCATTGGAATTAAACAAATTAAGAAATAGGGGTTGGCTCATAGCCCTTACCTTTCCCCTGTAGCAGGCATGCTGGTGGAAGGGAGCCTGGTCAAGCTAGCGCTGTCCCCGGTGCTCCTTACTGGTGGTATCCACTATCCGCTGGTCGGATGCCTGCAAGTGACATCACTAGAGAGCGTCTTCCTAGGCGCCGACTCTCTACCCGCCAAGGGAGAGTCCAGACGCAAAGTGGATCCACATTTGCCTTGCTGGCTGTAGCGAAGCAAGGCCATCGGGGCATCCTTCCCCCGGACTGAGCGGCAAGAGAATGTGGCCCTCAAAACGGAATGAAAAATAAAAGAAGGTAGGAGCTGACTGCCATATGCCTACCCCAGCTGACATAGGACCAAAAATGACTGCCGTAGGAAGCAGGAGGCTTCCTTTTGTATTTTAAGTTTGGTCCTACACCAGCTGGGTGGCGCTGATGTATACCCATTAATCTCTATCGCCATGGATAGGGACACAGAAGAAATAATGGGAATGATGGCGCTTTCATCATCTTGCATGTGGATTGTGAGACATCTAACATTTCTGAGTGAACTATTAATCCTTTGAGCACCCCTCTGGGACTCAAAAGGTTACTGCTGCTGTTGGCAAGTCTACTATCTGTCTTAGAGCTGGCACAAGCATTACAATTGGAGCAAATCTTCAGCAAACCAACAGCACCATCGGGATTAGGGAACAAATGAAAATTATCACATTCAAATGTGGCTTTTAACACTATGAAACTTAGAGATGACCCCAATGCATTGCAAGCAAAAAGAAAAAACATAGTCCTACAAAACAAACATTTTTTTGGGGGGGGGGCTTGCGTCTAACAAGCCTAAGTCCTACAAATCAATGTCTCCTTTGGGCTTGTGCCAAGTAAGTCTAAGTCCTACAAACCAATGTTTCTTCAGGGTTTGGGCCTCTAACAACAAATCATCCTCTACAAAGCATGAAATTTACTTACCAATATTTCCTTTTCTTCTGTGTACTCCCCAGCACTATTTAAACAATGGGATATAACGAAGCTTCAAGGATAGGAGGGCACTTTTATTATAATAGGTTAATAAGCATTCTGCATAGTCTATTTATTAAAGTATGTCATTTAAACATGTACATATGAACAGGTATTTAAAGGTAAATAAAGATACTTCCTACCCGGATAGCATAAGGATCACTGCATGCAGCACTTGATGTCTGACTTTGGCATCTGCTGAGGAGCTTACATCCAACTTATAGTGTCTGATAAAGGTAAATAATGATGTCCAGGTGGCTGCTTTGCACCTCTCTTCTGGAGAGGCACTTTCCTTCAGTGCCCAGGAGGTAGAAACTGCTCTAGTAGAATGAGCTTTCACCTTAAGGGGAGGAACTAAGTTACTCTCTTTGTATGCGGCCATAATACATTGCCTGATCCATCTAGATATAGATGGTTTAGAGGCAGATGTCCCTTTCCTTTTCCCCTGGAAGTGAACAAAAAGGGAATCTGAGGCTCTAAAGTCCTTAGTCCTATCAAGGTAAGTGGATATACATCTCACTAAAGCTAGAGAATGAAGCCTCTTTTCTTTTTCTCCTGAAGGATTATTACAAAAAGAGGGAAGAATAATAGCATGGTGTAGGTGGAAATCTGATACCACCTTACCCCTCAAACTGGGTTTCATCTTGAAAACCACCTTATCTTGATGAAAGGTTAAGTATGGCAGAGGTGATAGCTGTGAGGAAAACAGTCTTCCAGGTTAAATGTTTGATTGAACCGATTCATCAGATATCTAACATATGAGAATCTATGAGCTGGTTTAACACAATATTCAAATCCCATGATGGTATAATTTCTCTAATTCTAGGGCACGCTTTTTCTACTGCTCTAATAAATCTTTCAACAAAGTCCTTTTCTGCCCAGTGCTTGACAAACAGCTGAGAGGGCTGATATTTGTACAGTGACGCTGGACTAAGACCCAAGTCAAATCAGTTTTGTAGGAATTCAATGATTATAGAGGTGGAAACCTTTTGTCTGGTAATTTTTTTCTTATTACACCAATATCTGAAGGTTTTCCAGATTCGATCATAAATTCTATTGGTAGAGGCCTTCCTGCTTGAGAGAATGGTTTTGATTACTTTGTCTGAACAGCCTTTGGATCTTAAATTTTGACGCTCAGCCTCCAAGCTGTTAGGTGGAAAAAAATCTGGATTCTGATGAAAGATCGGGCCCTGATGCAGAAGATCCTTCCTCTTTGGGAGAGTCCATGGCTGTTGGCATGATAGTCTCACCATCTCTGAATACCATGATCTTCTCGGCCAGTCTGGGGCTATCAAGATGACCTCTGCTCTGTCCATTTTGATCTTTCCGATTACTTCCCTGAATAAAGGGATGGGAGGGAACACATAGGCTAAGGAGAATATCCAGGGGTATTTTCGGGCATCCTGAGCTACTGCTTGCTTCGCTTTCAATCTGGAGAGAAACTACTTGCATTTGGAATTGCTCTTTGTGGCCATTAGGTCTATGACTGGATTTCCCCATTTTTGGACTATTTGAAGAGAAACTTCCCGATTTAGTGACCGTTCTCCCGGGTATATCTTTACCCTGCTTAAGAAGTCCGTCTGCGTGTTCTGAATGCCTGCAAAGTGTGAAGCTGATAGGGCTTTTAAATTTGTTTCTGCCCATTGAAATATTGGGTATATTTCCTAGAGACAAACTCCTTGTTCCTCCCTGATTTCTTATGTACTGGACAGTGGTCATGTTGTCTGACCTTATGTGGACTGCTGTGTCTTTTATTAGATCTTGAAAACGGAGCAAGGTGTATATTACTGCTCTTAGTTCCAGAATGTTTATGTGTAGCTATCTTTCCTCTGGTCTCCATGTTCCCTGTATTATTCTGGAGTTCCATGTTCCTCCCCATCCTGACGTACTTACGTATGTGTAAATTATTTCCCAATGGTGGTCCCTTAGTGGTGTTCCTTATGATAGATTTATTCTCTTTGTCCACCAGACAAAGGATGTTCTGATTCTTGGGGGTAACGTAATCACCTGGTGAGGATCCCTTTGATGGGCCCAATGTTTTAGGAAATATACTTGTAGAGCTCGAGTGATCTCTTGACCATGGAACTATTTGGATTACTGAAGTCATTAATCCTAGAACTTCCATGATTTCTTGGGCTGTTTGCCTCTTTTTTCCTCTTGAATCCTCCTGATAACACTGATCACTCTTTCCTCTGATAGAGTTGCTATTGCATTCTTTGTGTCTATTCTTATTCCTAGGAATACCAGGTTCTGTGTTGGGAGGAACTGGCTCTTGTCTACATTTATTAGCCATCCTAGGTATGACAGGTGTTCTACTACTCTCTTTGTGTGTTGATTTGCCACCTCTCTGGATTCTGTCACAATGAAAAGGTTGTCCAGATACAGATTTATCTGAATCCCTTCCCTTCTTATGGGTTCCAGTGCTGTGGCTAGCACTTTTGTGAATGTTCTTGGAGCAATGGATAGCCTGAAAGGAAGGCATCTGAACTGAATCGGAGATATTTTCGATCCCCTTTCTTCACTGGAATGTGGTGACAGGCATCCTGGAGATCTATCTTGGTCAAGCAGTTGTTTGGGCAGATTGCTGTTATGACTAAGTTCACTGACTCCATCTTGAAGTGTTTCTGGATCATATATCTGTTGAGGGCTTTTAAGTCTAGGATTATCCTGCAATGCCCCTGATGACTTTGGAACCGCAAATAAAATGGAATAGATCCCAGTATATTTCTGTCTCACTGGGACCTCTTCTACTACTCTTTTCTTGACAAGCAGTTGAATTTCCATCTTGAAAAGCCTTGCCACCTGAGAATGCTTTGGTGTTCCTGAAGCCTTGGATTCCTGCGGTTTACAAAGTTCTTCAGGCGACCCCCTACCTGCTTCAGAGACAGGACCCACTGATCTTCAGAATTCTCTCTTGAAAGTTGTTCTTTAGGGGAAATCCCTTCTAAAAAGAACCTCTAGTACTCTGGCTGGACTGTTGTCTTTTATTTTCATTTTGCCTGTTCTGGTATCTCCCTTGGCCAGAAAGGAATAGTTCCTGGTTCTGTATCGAGAAGAGCGAACTGAAGAGGATCTGCTTTTTCGTCCTTGAGGTAGAAAGGCACTGCGTCCACCTGTAATTTTTTTTTTGATGATTTCCTCCAGGTGATCACCAAACAACAACTCTCCTTTAAAGGGTACAGAAATTAATTTATTTTTAGAGGGTACATCTGCTCCCCAGGATTTCAGCCAGAAAGCCCTTCTTGAGGATACAGATAAAGCAGAGGCCTTAGCTGCTAATCTGACTGAGTCCAAAGATGCATCACACAGGAAACTATTTGCTTCCTTAATGATAGCGACCTCTTTTAGCAGCTTTGATCTCGAGACCGATGAGTGAATTTTTTCTTCTAGAGCACTTAGCCAAATCCTCATAGTTCTGGAAATGAAGGCAACAGCCGTGGCTACTTTAATGTCGTTGCCGATTAGGGAATATTGCTTTTTCAAAACAGCTTCCACCTTCTTTCCACTGGATCCTTGAGAGCTGATCCACCTTCAAGAGGAATCGCTGTGTATTTAGCCAAACAAGACACTGCCGCATCCACCTTCGGAGGGGTAGACCATAGTTTAACATCCTCATCCTGAAATTGATACATTCTTGAGAATCTTTTAAATTATGATAGATCTTTTATCCGTCTTCTTCCATTCATCCTGAACAATACTAGAGATGGAGTGATGAACAGGAAATGTAGGGGTACTTTTTTTGTATCCATTATATTAAGTTCTTTTTGTTCTTCTTCAATACTTAGTGATTTCCTTATATATCTAAGGAAGCCATCAATCTTATCTAGGGAACAAGAACCTATTCCTTCAACAATTTCACCTTCCCCTTCTTCTGATGTATAGTCAGAAGATTCCTGGCTATGGATTTCCTCCATGTCAATATCTCTAGCTGATGATGTGCCTTCCTCTGGATCCTCAGTTCTGGCTCTCTTCCTGGGGTTTGCAGCTTCCTGCATTGCAGCAAAGGTTTCTTTCACAGAACTTTGCATCCAGGACAAGAAGTTTTGAAACTTATGTGGAACCTCTTGCCTTGCAGCTTTCTTAAGACAATCCAAACATAATTTAGAGCCTTCTACAGCCAAATTTTTCATGTCACAGCCCATAAAAATCTTGGCTTTAGGGGCCTTACCCTCTGTACCACCACTATCTTTAGAGGCACCTGAATCTGCCTAATCCTTGGATGAGCTAGTCTTAGTAGGGGTAGACATGCTGCACTAAATGGAGTAAACAAGTTAAAGGGATAGTAATACCTAAAATGTAAAAAAAATATGTTGTAGGGTTTATCCCCCTGAGTAAAACAAGAGTACTCCCACTGCTGAAAGATGTTTCATTCAAAAGTTATTAATTTTCAAAGTTGAATTTTTTAGGTGCAATATCACAGTGGCCTGAAATTTTACTGTGGCGCTGTTGCTACACCATCCTATGGAGATTTATGGTCCTGAGACCAGAGCTGTCCATAGGATCGTGTAGCAACAGCGCCACTGTAGAATTTCAGGCCACTGTGATATTGCACCTAAAAAATTCAACTTTGAAAATTAATAACTTTTGAATGAAACATCTTTCAGCAGTGGGAGTACTCTTGTTTTACTCAGGGGGATAAACCCTACAACATATTTTTTTTTTACATTTTAGGTATTACTATCCCTTTAAGATTCAAAACTTAATTATCTAATGCTTAAAATTGATAAAATAACATTTCCTACCTTATCCATGCTGAGACTTCCTTTAAGTAGCGTCTGCGTTTCAGCGATGGAACGCATACCATTTAGGCACTGTGTTCAAACAGAGGGGATAAATGTCTGCCGGTAACCAGTTCTCTCCCCTTCCTCTCTGCAGGCATGTTGCCACAGCAGACGTTGCTGCTCCGCTGCCATCATCATCCCGCGCCTGCACATTGAGGGAAGCACTGGGACTGCTCATCATTCTACAGAAGCCAGGTAATGCAACTGAATGATGGAAAGGGCATTTGTGTGAGCTAGATCTGATACTCCTATCCACATATCTGTGGAGGAAGGAGCACCACGCATAATCGTGAACCAATGCGGACGTTTTTTTTTTTTTTTATTAAGGTACAGAGGCAGCTCGCCTTGCATCCTCCAGCTAGTAGGAGTTAAGATAACTGAGGCGGAAGGGGTGGAGTAACCTTATATACAAATTCTTCGGTCCTACCAGCCAGAGGCGGAGGATAAAGCACATTGTTTAATTAGTGCTTTGGAGTACACAGAAGAATATACTCTGTCACTTCAAGTATCAGTCTACCCCAGTGCCAGCTTATGTCAGGGGGTTCCTGTCTCTGTCACTTTACATACAGTGTCCCTGTTCAATTGATTAATTCCCCAGACTCCAGCCACCAACACAGGCACCCTCCTCAGACCCCTTTTATACCATGTCTTATGTTTTTTATTTTAAGATTTTTTATTAACTACCCCCCAATTCCAGTAAACAACCCCCAAAACATTCCCCTGTTCAACTGATTGTTTCCCCCACATCCCACCAACACAGGAACCCTCATGCCCCTTTTATACTATGCCTTAGGGAAATAAAATAATATTTACTATTTGTTGTAACTTCAATGTTCCCATTTATTTCAATGGAATGAGCTAGGAAAAAAAGTGGAAAATCTGCACTATGAGGGAAATCTGGCAAGCGGAAAGTGCCATTTTTCACAGATTTCAATTTGAGGCAAAATTGTACGCTCATCCCTATTCAATAGGAAAGGGGCAAATAAACTGAGCTTAAAAGTCAGTGTTCAATGATTGAGAAAATATTTTGCCCCAAAAGACAAACATATGAAAATGAGAGTAGTGTTAAAGTGGATGTGTCACCCAAGCACAACATCCCCTAAATAGTTAGGGGACACATCCAATAGCATTAAAATGTTTGGTTTTTTTAAGCTTCCGTTTGGTTTAAATGTAACTTACAGAAGTATCTGCTGCAGCCACTTCTAGGGTTCTCCGCTGTTACAGAGCTCTGCCTCTGCTCCCCCTCCCTCCTCCGATGACAGAGGAGTCTGTCAGTAAACTGGAGCGGTCGCATTGGCAGAGATCGATAGCTAACCAATGAGAGAGCTCCAGCTTCCAGACAGAAGCCTCCATCATCGAAGGAAGGAGGATAAACGGAGGCAGAGCGTCGGGCAGCAGTCTATACAGAAGTCGCTGCAGCCCAGACTTTTGTAAGTTACATTTAAACCAAACGGAAGCTTAAAAAATTATAATAACATTTTAATGCTATTGGATGTGTCACTTAACTATTTAGGGGATGTTGTGCATAGGTGACACTTCCACTTTAACAAAAAAACAATAAGAGGCTGATATAGTAAGGAGAACTGGGGCAATTCTATGACAAACACACTTCACCATAGGGGACATTAGTTTGCAAAACATCAATATGGCATATTGCATTTGTCGTACACCGTACAGTGTTTGGTGTACGGCTTATGGTGTATAGCTTTTGGCGTATTGAGTATTTCATAAAACATATTTTGTTCTTTATTGTATGTATAGTGTTTGGCGTATAGCACTGGGTGTAATGCGCATCAAGTAGCATTTTGCATGTAATGTTCTGTGAGTGTGTCTGTTGTAGCCCCTGCATCTCTCTGCAGATATTTTGAAACAAGTGACTAGGTGAGCATATTCCTCCCGGCCACTCCAGTGAAAATCACACTCCAAGGCTGGACCAATAGGACAGGCAGTATAGAGGAGATGTGGATAACTCCTACTAACTGCCGCCCCTCTGCACCACAGGCAAGAAAAAACACTTCCCACTGTTTTAAAGTGGAACTCTCACCTAGCATTATACGGAGGTTGCAAATTCAGTATAATGCTAACCGCAGCTTGCTGTAACGCTAGGAGCCGTTCACACCACACCAAAGGGAAGTGTGAACACACTCTCTAGGGCAGCTGGGAGGGAGGTGGGAGGAGAATGAAATAGTGCTGGGAAGTCCTGAGAGCTGTGCCCGAAGATACACCGTGCCACAGAGTGCGGAACTGCACAGCTTGGACATTAAAGATCTTAAATCGTACATAAGAATAAAAAATAAGAAGCACATTTCCTAATACAGCTTAATTGTTTAAACAACTGGGGGAAAAAAAAAAACAAAAACCAATGTTCTGAGGTGAAAGTTCCCCTTTAAGACTCTTTTATTGGCCAGAGGGATACCCAGTGTGCAAAGAGTTGGATACTCCTCTAGCATTGAAAGGGTTAAAATAAAAAATATTTCAAAGTCAGAAAATGTGTCCTTGAGCCTTGCTCATCAAGTTAAAGAAGATACATTTTGAGAAAACCAATTACTCAAATGAGAAAATTAAAATTCTGCATATTTCTATTGATTTTAATGGGCCTTTTAACCCCTTGTATTCAAATAAGTCAATACCCCATTTAAATCAATGGGAATTTTGAGAATTGTAACCCCCCACCTTGAGGATCAAGCACACATTTTCTCTTATGTTTAGCATGTTTGATTTTAACCCTTTGAGTGCTTTGCACGCTGGGTGTCAATCTGGCAAAGGGTTCTTAATGTTATCCAATCAGGAGATCATGACTCAGACACACACAGGTAGCTCCCTTCTACCCCCAAATTCCTCCATGTATCCATACATAACAACTCAGTAAGCCCCATACCCTCCTAAACAGCACCCCCTGCAAACTAGTAGCCTCACAAATGTGTTCCCACCTCCCCATGTATAAACCACATCACCCTATGCCACCTACTAGTCCCCCTGCGTTCATACAAAGCTACATAGTGGCTATCATATGCCCACAAAACATCACCTTATGTCACCTACTAGTCACCGTATGTCAATACAAAGCTACATAGTGGCTATCATATGCCACCAAAACATCACCCTGTGCCACCTACTAGTCCCCCTGGGTTCATACAAAGTTATATAGTGGCTATCATATGCCCCAAAACATCACCCCATGTCACCTACTAGTCACCGTATGTCCATACAAAGCTACATAGTGGCTATTATATGCCCCCAAGCATCACCCTATGCCACCTACTAGTCACCATGTGTCCATATAAATCTACAGAGTTGCTATTATATCTCCCAAAACAGCCCACATTTACATCACAGCGACTCCCTGTGTATATAAATTATATACACACACGTATGCATCACTGGATACCAACCAATGGGCCAGTTTATCTAACTCTCTGAATGCCAGAGTACGCAATGCGTTGCATACCTCTCTGACAAAGGGTTAAAAATGCCCTGGGCCTTTATCGTCACCACAATCAACCCCGGATGAAAACACACAAAAACATATAAACAGAATACAATGTACTGGGATTACCATTATCTATAACTCACAGGTGGAAAGAAGCTCTGGTGTTAGTCCGTGATGCTGGGATCCCAGTAAAGGGGGGATATCAGATTGTATCTTAATCCGTGATGCTGAGATAGTAGTACAGCGGAAGAAATCAGGAATTAATTTTGTTTTCTCTCGAATGGAATCGTTCGACCGAATCTCTCACTGTACAACGTGCACTGTCAGCCCTTCCCCATTCAAACGAATGGAATTTCTACCAGCCAATCATAAACTGCCTTAGATGAGCGTTCCTAATCCGACCAATGAAGAGCCCTGATCTAACGGACTGAAGACTCCGCCCGGACCCTTCTCGGAAGTGCTGTCTCTTTCTTGACTTTGAGTCATTTTCTGATTTAACCATTTGGGTGCGTTTACACGGAGGGAAAGTGAATCTCTCTATTTTTAACAGAATATTAACCCAAAAAGGTTTCAGTAGTCAGGTATAACATTATACCATTATATTAGCTAGTATTCTGTCTCTATTTTAGTCCGTTGTACTTTGCTTGTTTAACCCTTTGAGTGGTAGTGGGGGTATCTACCGCATTGGACAACAGTGCGTTGATAACCCTCTGGCTTTCAAAGGCTTAAGCTGTTGACCCTTTGAGTGCCAGAGGGGTACCCATTTGTCACTCAAAGGGTTAATGCGTGTTGTTGTTTGATCGGAGGAAAAGTGACATAGGTATGATCTTGGAAACAAATCAATAGACGTACAAAATCAATAGACATCCCTGACTGTTGTATGATGGAATCCCTGACTATTGTATGATGATCTCCTACTGTAAATATACACTTTTAAACTTTTGAGTTCTAGAATTGTATCCTTTGCGAGGCAATGCATCGGATACCTCACTTGCACTCAAAGGGTTAACAAATTAAGGGCTATATTCACTAATATAATGAGCTGTATACCTCCCAAGTGTCCCTCTTTGAGACCCAAATTCCTCTTTCCCTCCTTGGTGTCCCTCTTTTTTAGGAGTGTGTATAAGTGTATCACATTGTTCCACAGCAATTCAACTGACATTAATGTTTGTTTAAACTTCAGTATATGTGTATTTATAAATTAGTCTGTGTAAATAAAATACTTTGGTTTTGCTCTAAATCATGTATTCATTCACAAAAAGAGGTGTCAGTATGTCATGAAATAACCTAAAAAAAATCAATAATGCCCTACCAGTCATGCCCATACCTGGGAACTTTTCATGCAGGGCTACCTGGAGGCTAACCCTGTCAGTGCCGAAAATGACGCGATTCACGTCATAAAAGGGGCGGGACTTAGTTGGGGGGGGGCGAGACAAAAAAACCCCTGCAAAATGAAGGTAAGAGGGCAGGGAGTGGGAGGAACCGGGCAGGATGGAGCACAAGTGGGCAGAGTTTCTACTTAAACTCTGCCCACCCGGTGATTCACACACTGCCCCAGAGGCCTGGTAATTCCGTTTGAAATCCGGAATCTCCTGGGCAAAACCGGAGAGTTCCCAGGTATGGTCATGCCTTCAGCAATACCCCCTAAAACACAAGGGTCCCTGTTTGACCATTTGAAATGCTGTGAGGAATGGAGCTGCAACTGTTGCGTAAATCAACTGTACAATCAGGGCCGGTGCAAGGATTTTTGAATACACAGGGGAAAGTGCATTTTGATGCCCACCCGACCCGGACACAATCCCCTGCCCCCCCGACCTTGCCACAATCCCTTGCCCCCGCCCACATATTCACTTCCACACTCTCCCCACCTCCACATTGCCCACCTCCACACACTGCCCACCTCACCCTAAACACACACTCTCTCTGACGAAGCACCCACTCTCTCTCTCAGACTAAGCACCCACTCTCTCTCTCAGACTAAGCACACACTCTCTTCTCTCAGACTAAGCACACACACACACTCTCTCTCTCAGACTAAGCATATTCTCTCAGACTAAGGGGATTTGACCTACCAGACTTCTAGAAATACTAAGTGGCCTCCAGTCTGACTGCATTGATAGCTCTAGTGTCAACCCATTCACCCCCCAACTGGGCATTGATTGACTCCTCACATAGAATAGCGGAACCAAAACATCTCCTGCCAGGACACTTAACACCTTCGCTGCAGTGTACACTCATCGGACACTTATTGACTCGCCCAGGGCACCTTTATATCCACATACAGCTACCCCATGGATTTAAAGGATACTTTGACAGTATACAGTTCTCCCATGTATTGTACGCCGGCCTACACATCCCATAGTCCTCAGCCAGCCAATCGGAAAGAATTTTGCCTATCTGAAAGTACGTAGGATTACCATACATCACACCAAGAGAACAATATGTTTTCCCCTTTCTCCTGACTGTAGGTGGGGCCTGGTACATAGACATCACTTTACACATCGTCCAAAATGCCCCTAAGGTTAAGATCAAAAGACGTACTGTTTTCACCGCCCCATTCTGCCAGATCTGTCAGAGACCCCAGCTCACTAGCCAGCGCCGGCCCAAGGCATTATGGTGCCCGGGTCCATGGATGAAATGCTGCCCCCACCCCCCCTCAAAAAAAAAAAAACGCCCACTAAAACACGTAAAAAGGGGAAAAAAAACATCTTCGTCAGGGCTGAACAATCATAATCTCATTTCTGCACTAACATAATGTTAGTGCAGAGATGACATTTTTATGATGCCCAAGCCTAAACACATTTTTTTCCCTTTTTAACAATACAAAAATAAGCTTAACAGGATACACACACTGCCCCTCAATCTCCTTATTGCCCCTACCACAATGCCCCCTTCATCTCCACATTGCCCCTTCCACAATGACCACTCATCTCCACATTGCCCCTTCCACAATGCCCCTTCATCTCCACAATGCCCCTTCCACAATGCCCCCTCATCTCCACATTGCCCCTTCCATAATGCTCCCTTCATCTCCACATTGCCCCTTCCACAATGCTCCCTTCATCTCCACAATGCTCCCTTCATCTCCACATTGCCCCTTCCACAATGCTCATTCATCTCCACAATGCCCCTTCCACATTGCCCCCTTCGTCTCCACATTGCCCCTTCCATAATGCCCCTTCATCTACACATTGCCTCTTCCACAATGCCCCCTTCATCTCCACATGCCCCTTGATCCCCTACCTTTAGTCCCTGGTAGTCTAGCGGTGTGCCATAAGAGAGATATGTGCTTCCTTCGGCACAGAGCTGAAGCTCCTGCGCGCTATTCTCAGTAATGCAGAGCGCTGGGAGATGATGTAATTTCCCAGTACTCTGTATTACTACAGAGCCTGGGTCGCTCTGCGTTGTGAGTGTCACAGAGACACCGCGAGGGAGTGCTTGGTAGTGTAAATCAGCGCTCCCTCGGGGCAGAAATATATATATATATATTTAAAAAAAAAAATTTAAATTCCCAGCTTCCCCCTTTTCGGCGCCCCTCCATTGCCCTAAGGCGGCTGCCTATCCTTCCTTATGATAGCGCCGGCCCTGTGTACAATAGGATGAGCTGATAAGGCCTCACCTGAAACTGGGGGTCCCATAGGAATTAAATTCCAGGGCTGTACATAAATCAATGCAGCCCTGTAGTATGTATTTTTCATATATGATTGGTTAAAGTGAGATTTAGCCTATCACAAGGGACAAAATAAAATTACCTTTTAATTAAATAGGGCTTTTTAACCCAGTGAATGATATGTTGGAGACCTTTCTATTGTTCAGGGGGTTGAAATAAACATTTAAATTGGGAACTAAGGGAATTTAATTTGTCTCCTTTGATAGTGCAATGCATACATATGTGTATTCCTGTGTGTCACAAGTTAAAGGAGAGTTCTTGGTCATCTTTCCCTATGGTTCCTCGCCTTGTGACACTCAAATGCTTAAAATAGAGCCAGATTACTGGCAAGGCACTCTAGGCGACTGCCTAGGGCCCGGTCAAGTTGAGGGGGCCCGTCCACAGTTGCCATACAGAGACAAACCAGGTTATCAGGGAGAACCCCCAGCTTGTCTCCAAACAAATCCAACCACTTAGAGTGCATGTGCCAGTACTTTTCCTGCTGTCCTGACACAGGCAAATGTGTGGGAGGGAGGAGCTCTCGCCCAGTCCTCCTTTTGGCCAGTGACTCGTTATTAGCGTTGCCACCCAAGGGGTATTTTACCAGCAGGCCAGTAAAAAATTGGCTTCCGTCCAATGTTAAGTCTATGGAGGGAATGCCATGGCAGGTATTTTATTTAAGAAAAGGTGGCAATCCTACTTGTCGTCAGCAAGCAGAAGTGGCAGGCACATCTTCAAGGTAAACAATAAGAAAATATAAAAGCAATGTATTATGGAAACATCCCAATGTGCCTATCTACAGTCGTGGCCAAAGGTTTTGAGAATGACACAAGTATTGGCCTTCACAAAGTTTGCTGCTTCAGTGTCCTTAGATATTATTGTCAGATGTTACTATGGTATACTGAAGTATAATTACAAGCATTTCATAAGTGTCAAAGGCTTTTATTGCTAATTACATTAAGTTTATGCAAAGAGTCAATATTGAAGTGTTGATCATTGTATTTCAAGACCTCTGCAATCCGTCCTGGCATGTTGTCAATTACCTTCTGGGCACATCCTGACTGATGGCAGCCCATTTTTGCATAATCAATGCTTGGAGTTTGTCAGAATTTGTGGGGTTTTGTTTGTCCACCCGCCTCTTGAGGATTGACCACAAGTTCTCAATGGTATTAAGCTCTGGAGAATTTCCTGGCCATGGACCCAAAATTTCGATGTTTTGTTCCCCAAGCCACTTAGTTATCACTTTTGCCTTATGGCAAGGTGCTCCATCATACTGGAAAAGGCATTGTTCGTCACCAAACTGTTCTTGGATGGTTGTGAGAAGTTGCTCTTGAAGGATGTGTTGGTACCATTTTTTATTCATGGCTGTGTTCCTAGGCAAAATTTTGAGTAAGCCCACTCCCTTGGCTGAGAAGCAACCCCACACATGAATGGCCTCAGGATGCTTTACTGTTGGCATGACACATGGTAGCGATCACCTTGTCTTCTCCGGATAATCCTTTTTCCGGATGCCCCAAACAATCGGAAAGGGGATTCATCAGAGAAAATGACTTTATCCCAGTCCTCAGCAGTCCAATCCGTGTACCTTTTGCATAATATCAGTTTTATTGTTTTTCCTGGAGAGAAGCGGCTTGTTTGCTGCCCTTCTTGACAACAGGCCATCCTCCAAAAGTCTTTGCCTCACTGTGCGTGCAGATGCACTCACACCTGCCTGCTGCCATTCCTGAGAAAGCTCTGCACTGGTGGTGCCCCGATCCCGCAGCTGAATCAACTTTAGGAGAAGGTCCTGGCGCTTGCTGGACTTTCTTGGGTGCCCTGACGCATTCTTCACAACAACTGAACCTATCGCCTTGCAGTTCTTGATGATCTGATAAATGGTTGATTTAGGTGCAATCTTACTAGCAGCAATATCCTTGCTTGTAAAGCCCTTTTTGTGCAAAGCAATGACGACAGCATGTATTTCCTTGCAGGCAACCATGGTTAACAGAGGAAAAACAATGATTTCAAGCACCACCCTCCTTTTAAAGCTTTCGGTCTGTTATTCTAACTCAATCAGCATAACAAAGTGATCTCCAGCCTTGTCCAAGTCACCTGTGTTAACGAGAGAATCACTGACATGATGTCAGCTGGTCCTTTTGGGGCAGTGATGAAATGCAGTGAAAATGTTTTTTTGGGATTAAGTTCATTTTCATGGCAAAGAGGGACTTTGCAATTGATTGCAATTCATCTGATCACTCTTCATAACATTCTGGAGTATATGCAAATTGCCATTATCTAAACTGAGGCAGCAGACTTTGTGAAAATTAATATTTGTGTCATTCTCAAAACTTTTGGCCACGACTGTATATATATATATAAAAGAAGAAACTGTAACAGGTGAAAGTCAGACAAGCCCCTTATGCCACTATAAACATTGGTGCATGCTTCATGCCAAGCATTCACTGACTATACTTCTGACAGACAGACATAACATGCTTTTCACATAACACTTCTATCACGGACCCATTTCACTGCTTTTAATGCCTTAAGGGCCCATGATGATCCTGGCACGTCATGGAATTCAGGGGTCCCTGCACAGCTGCACGCCGCTTGGGTATCCCTGAATCCATTTCACCCACAAAAAAAGCTCTGTGGTCCTTAACTCCTTTGCGTCCACTGACGTGCCAGGACCGTCACGGCTGCCTGGCACTTAAGGACCAGTGACGGTCCTGGCATGTCACATACTTTTTACTAACAGCACACCTGCAGGAGAGCTGTGAGTAATAGCAGGGGCTGAAATTGTTCGCTCCAAGACAGGAGCAATCTCTTTCAGTCCCCCGTTTGACGTGCTGGCACACATGATCAGTCACGTGGGATAGCAAGTCAAACTTTTCTATTTGGTCCTTAAAGGAACACACACCCCGGGGACCACTGGTCCTTAAGGGGTTAACTGCCAGTCTCGTTGTTAGGGGCTTAAATTCAACCACTTCCACTTCTTAAACCACAGTGTTCTGCATATGTTCCGGATCAAGTTATAGACATATAAAAGCCAAACTATCACTTTAATGGCTATCACCCCATACTTATCTATTACCTTCCCTCAGCTGATGCGCCTCTCACTCCAAAACTTGTTTCAGCACACTGCATCATAATAACCTCACTTAACCCTCTCAGTGCCATAGAGGTATCCAGAGCCTTGCAATGCAAAGTGCTGGATACCTCTCTGGCACTCAAAGGGTTAACAAAAACCACACAGAGCCACTAATTACACTACCAGCCTGTAGCAGGCAGCTCACTATATGCCAGGTAATGCAGTCAGTTCTGTTACAGACCACATCACCGGACAAACGCCCATATTTACTAATGCAAACTGTGGTTATTGTGGACTAAACAAACTGCACTATAGGTGACCAAAAATGACTAACTTCCCATGCACTTAAATATAGTATTTTAACCCCTTCAATGCTAGGTATCCAATGCATTGCTTTGCAATTTGTTGGGAACCTCTAGCTTTTAAAAGCCCAATTTAAATTATCACAATATGTATTTTTATCCCCTGTGGTGCAGTTGCTTTACTCCAGGTTGCATTTATAAATTATGGGCCTTTAAAGGCGAACATTCACCTCTTAAAAAAGTTTACTATGGGTTTAGTTAATAAAGTAGTATTAGATGCCTTTAAAAGGGGCCTGGATACTTACACCAAAGGGAAGCGTGAACACGCTCCCTGGGGGAGATGGGAGAAGAGCTGTTCCAAAGATTCAGGGTGCCGCATTATGTGGAAATGCTTGAAGATTAAATATCTTTAAAAGTACGTAAATTTACAAAAAAAAAAACAACACACCTTTCCTAATGATACTTCATTAACTAAACTTATGGTAAAAAAATTCTAAGAGGTGATTTTGCCCCTTTAAAGTTCCTGAGAACGTCCACTCACACAGTGTCCCACAAGTGAGTGAAACACATTGCTCTCTTTACAGGGAAAAGGCCACATAAATATATGCGAGTGGAGCTGTTAGGGGCCCCAATTTGGGATCCTTCCTAGGGTCCTGTGGAGTCTTAATCTGGCTCTCGGTTAATCAAGATTTAAAGGAGAACTAACCCTCCTAAAAATACCCCCCTTACCTTACTATGATCAGACAATCCTTTTGACCCCTATCAATTTTGCTTTTGTTCATAAGGTATATACTTTCCAACAAATGGGAAAAGATTAGTGTTGCCAGAAGTTCCGCACTGAGGGTTCAGTTCCTCAATCTCTTTATAATTCCATGTCCCTTGCAGTGGGGAGAAAATACCTCTGTAGTCAGGATGGAAATTGCCCCTGCAGGGCAGCCCAATATAATATCCAGATCCTCCCAGAAGCATGTTTGAATCTGGCACTTCCTTTGTTGCTTGCCTCGTCCTTGTCCTTTCAGGACCTGCTAGCAGGTCTAGTGGTACAGCAGGACATCTGGTTGTACAACTTAGTCTGGGCATTGGAAGACAGGGCATGGCAGGTCCTGAAGGGACAGAGAGGAAGCAACTAAGCAGATAGCAAATTCAAACATGTCTCCTTCTGGATGAAAGTTCTGTACCTCGGCCGGATCTGTCCACCCTGCATTATTGTATCACAGGAGTAGCCCAATCTCAGTTTTACTAGTGTTACCCTAGTTTTACCATAGAGCTTTCAATTGAAATGGTGCTACCCTAGTAATACCACAAAGCTTAACTCGCTGGGTTCCAGAGAGGTATCCAATGCATTGCATTCTACTCTACCAGTCTCCTGCCTTATCTATGGCTAACACAGTGCTACTCTTCTATTTCAATTGTAAGATTTTGGGGGTTATGCACTAAGGTGTGATAAAGAGGTGATAAAAGGGGAAATTTACTCACCGATATTTCTATTTCTTCTGTGTCCCTCCACGGCAGTAGAGTGGGCTTTAGTCTCCGCCTCCCAGCTGGTAGGACCAATAATTTTCTTTTAAATATCCCAAGTTCACTCCGTTCATTCAGTTATTTTATTATCAAAGCTGTAAAAACAAGATATAGTAGGTTAATGAAGGGTGGGTGTGCCGTGGAGGGACACAGAAGAAATAGAAATATCGGTGAGTAAATTTCCCCTTTTCTTCTGTGTCCACTCCACGGCAGTAGAGTGGGATATACACAAGCAGTGTACCAGAAGGGAGGGGAAAGTTACAAAGTCAAGAAAAGACCATAACCCTCAGTTAGAAACAAACGTGAATACAGGATAGGTCAAAGAGGAAAGGAAAAAAACTCATTAATCCATACTACCGTCACACAGGTACAACTGCTTCTAGGACTTTCCTCCCAAATCTGGCGTCTGCAGATGCCTGAACCTCAAGCTTGTAATGTTTGATAAATGTGGATATGGAGGACCACGTAGCTGCTTTGCAGATTTCCTCTAGGGATGCTTCCGCTCTGCTTGCCCATGAAGTGGAAATGGAACGTGTAGAATGAGCCTTAATTTTAATTGGCGACTGGATTCCAGCATCACTATAGGCAAGTCTAATACAATCCCTGATCCATCTAGAAATTGAAGCTTTGGAGGCTGAGCTGCCTTTAAACTTCCCAAAGAAATGGATAAATAGTGAATCTGATTTACGGAATTCCTTGGTTCTGTCCAGATAATATGACAAACATCTAACCAGATCCAAGTTATGAAACTTCCTCTCTTTCTCTGATGAAGGATTCCGACAGAAGGATGGAAGTACAATCTCCTGATTCATATGGAAATCAGAAATCACTTTAGCTCTAAATGACGGACGTGTTCTTAATACTACCTTGTCTTGGTGAAAGGCGATATATGGTGATTTACAGGAAAGAGCTTGTAGTTCCGCCACCCTTCTGGCTGAGGTTATTGCAGTGAGAAAGGCAGTTTTAAGTGACAAATTCTTAATGGAAATCTTATCCATAGGTTCAAAAGATGAGGAACTTGCTAGCTGGTCAAGCACCAGATTTAGGTCCCATGATGGGATAACATCTCTGATTGTTGGCCTCACTTTAGTTAAGGCCTTAACAAATTTCTTAACCAATGAATTCTCAACAAAGGGCTCTGCCAGGATGGCAGAGAGAGCAGACAATTGAACCTTGATAGATGAGGGCTTGAGCCCCAGTGAAAAACCCCTCTGGAGAAAACTGAGTATAGATGCCGAGGAGATGTTGTCTCTCTTAACATCATTCTTCAAACACCATGACCTGAACACTTTCCATACCCTACAATAGATCTTATTAGTTGAGCTCTTTCTTCCCGCCAGAATGGTATCTATCACTTCGCCTGAAAGCCCCTTAAGAGTCAAAGAACACCGCTCAGCTTCCAGGCCGTCAGTTTAAAAAATGATGGGTTGGGGTGGTAAATAGGACCCTGAGATAACAGATCTCGGGAGACTGGAAGAGTCCAGGCTGGTGCCACTGACATTTGCACTAACTGAGGATACCAAGTCCGTCTTGGCCAATTTGGAGCGACCAGAATTACTGCGACCTGATCCTTTCTTATTTTCCTTAGGACATCTGGTATCAGAGGGATGGGAGGAAAGACATAAGCAATCTTGAACTGCCATTTTTCCTTCAGAGCATCCTGGCTTAGGGCTCCTGGGTCTTTCCACCTGGAAAAGTATCTTCTGCATTTCCGATTTAAGTTTGATGCCATGAGGTCCAGTTCTGGCTGACCCCACAGTTTCACAATCTGATGAAAAACAGAATCCTTCAGAGACCATTCCCCCTGGTCCAGTCTCGTCCTGCTGAGATAATCTGCCTGAAGATTCAATCTGCCGGATATGTGGGACGCAGTGATCTCCAACAGGTTCTCCTCTGCCCATAAAAGCGTTTTGGATGTCTCTTCCATGAGACGCCTGCTCCTTGTGCCGCCTAGGTTTTTTATATACATGACCGTGGCCTGGTTGTCTGATCTTATCCATACTGATTTGTTCTGAACATATTGTTTCAGTCTGACTAATGTTCTTCGAACTGCTCTCATCTCTAGGATATTTATGTGTAGTTGTTTCTCGGTTGCTGACCATGTTCCCTGGAGGGATAAGGACCTCCATACAGCTCCCTATCCAATGAGGCTTGCGTCCGTCGTTATTATTTCCCATTCTGAATCCAGTAAGGAATGGCCCTTTTCCAGATTCTTCCGATCTGACCACCAAAACAACTCCCTTCTTGCTGATGGAAGAAGAGGAATTGTCTGGCTGACATTGAATGGGTTCTTGTCCCAGAAACGGAGATAGTTGCTCTGGATGGCTCTCATGTGGAAACGTGCCCAAGGTACTATCTGGATAGTTGACGTGAGAACTCCTAGAAGTACTGAAAAGTCCTGAGCCGTTGGTTTCCCTAGGTGACTGAAATGACGAACTGATGCAATCACTCTCCTTCTTCTGTCCTTTGATAGAAAAGCCATCATGTTCTGGGTATCCAGCTGTGTCCCCAGAAAGATAATTTTCTGAGATGGAATCATTTGACTTTTGAGATGATTTATAATCCAGCCTGAGTCTGTCAAATGCTTCCTGGTCTGTTCTGTAAACAGGATTGACTGTTGTCTTGATGACGCTAGGATCAAAAGATCGTCCAAATAAGGAATTATCAAAATGCCTCTCTCTCTCAATGGCTGTAGACAGGCTGCTAGGATTTTGGTGAATACTCTCGGTGCTGATGAGAGACCGAAGGGCATGGCTCTGAACTGATAATGGTTGGTTCCTAAAGCAAAACGCAAGAACTTCTGATGACAAGGTCTGATCAACACATGATGATATGCGTCCTGTAGGTCTATTGAGGATAGAAAGCCTCGATGGGGAACCAACTTCATGATGGATGATAGGGTCTCCATGCGGAAGGAAGTCGTTTTCAGAAAGGAGTTGACAAACTTCAGGTCCAAAATAGTTCTGTATCCTCCCAATTGCTTTGGGACCAGAAAAAGAATCGAATAGATGCCCCTTTTTTTCTGACGTGATGGAACCCGCTCTATGACTCTGGAGGTCAACATCTTTTGCACAGACTCCCGCAAGCTTTCCGCTTTCCTCCGAGATTTTGGAATGCTGGATCTCTGGAAATAATCCTTGTTGGGGATAGACAGAAATTCTAGAGGATACCCCCTTCCCACTGTCTGACATACCCATTGGTCTGGACACCATAGGTTCCATACCTCTGAGTACTGGGCCAGTCTGCCTCCTACTGGCCCTGGAAAGGGGGCCCCCTGACCTTCAGGCGAAATTTTTCTTGAATTGATTCTTCCGAAAAAAATCCCTTCTAAAATTCCCTCTCTGGGCAACGGAAGTCTTGGATTGATCAAAGGAGCGCTGGGACTGATACCTTTTATTATCCTGAAATGCACCCCTCTTTGTGCGAAAACTGGGACCTCTAAAGGATTTAGGTGATCTTCTGCCCTGGGGCAGAAAGGAGCTTTTCCCACCGGAGGATTTCTTAATCAGATCTTCAAGCTGAGACCCAAACAAACACTCTCCTGTAAATGGAAGGGACACAAGTTTAGCCTTAGAAGAGGAATCGGCTCCCCAGGAACGAATCCACAAGGATCTTCTAGTCACAATAGACATGGCTGAAGATTTTGCCAATAACTTAAGGATGTCTAATGAAGCGTCACAAGCAAAATTATTTGCTTCTTTAATGGTTGATACCTCCTTCAGCAGTTTGGCTCTAGACATTGAGGACTCAATTTTTTCCTCTAGGTCTGTAAACCACATTCTCATTGCTCTAGATAAACATGCCATGGCTGTAACTGCCTTCATATTCTGGCCTAGTAAGGCGAATATCTTTTTTAGCAAGTTCTCCATCTTCCTGTCCATTGGGTCTCTCAATGATGAACCATCTTCCATAGGAAGGGTAGTTTTCCTGGCTAACTGAGCGATGGCAATATCTATCTTAGGCGGGTCAACCCAGGCTTGCACATCTGACTGCTCAAAGGGGTACATTTTCATAAAGCATTTAGATACTGAAAAGCGTCTGTCCACTTTGGACCATTCATTCTTGACCAATTCTTTAATGGAATCATGAACTGGGAAGGAAGATGAGGATCTCTTTTTATTAATAAAAGCCGCGTCCATAACATTTAACTCCTTATGAACTTCGGTGATTCCCAATGTCCTCCTGATAAACTTTATTAATGACTCCGCTCTGTCACAATTAAAAGAAGTGTTTTCTTCCAGGATTTCCCCCTCTTCCTCGGAAGAATATAAGGAGTCTAGATCCTGTATGCTAGCAATATCATCTGGTATGTTGGTGCGCACTGATGGACCTTCATCAGGGTCATCAGGGCGAGCCCTTTTCTTGGTAGCCACAGGTTGCTGTAGGGAAGAAAGGGTATCCTGCATGGATGATTTCATCCATGCTAACAAATTCTGGAAATGAGATGGCATATCCTGCCCAGCTGCCTTTCTTAGGCATTCTGCACACAACTTAGTGGTGTCAGTAGAAGCTAGTTTAGCATCACATGCTGGACAATTATTGGTGCTGGAAGCCTTCTCATCCTCCTTACTCCCAGGCTTAGATGAGCTGGACATGGCATAAAACTTTAAAAACACAACGCAATAGGTGCTAGAAAATAGAGTACTAACCTGCTTGCCTTCCGTTGTGTGCTGCATATAAGGTCTCTGGTCAATTGCCGTTTGCGTTCCACCCTGGAAGCTCGAATGACGTCACTTGTGCGCGCCCGCCATGCGAGGAGATAAGATTAGGCGGATGTGACGCGCCACGCTGGATACACGAGGCAAATGGTACCAGCGAAAGGGAACATACAGCCACACGGAGGGAATGCATGTACCAAGGACCCAGACGCTTACACATCGCACTTGATGCGGTCCGGAGATAGCACACAACGGGGAAAACATTATGCAGCCGGGGACAGCATTAAAACGCGGCCGGGGCAAGAAAAATAAATAAAAGGTAGGAGGTTTTCAGGTGGGAGGAAGCCCTCTTCCGTCTACCAGCTTGGTAGGACCAAACATAACTGAATGAACGGAGTGAACTTGGGATATTTAAAAGAAAATGATTGGTCCTACCAGCTGGGAGGCGGAGACTAAAGCCCACTCTACTGCCGTGGAGTGGACACAGAAGAAAGTGGAGATAACTTCTCCAGTGCTATTACTTCTCCAGTTCTTATGTTATTCTATGGAGCTTCTGCACTAACATCTTTTCCAATTGACATATCTTAGTGCATTGGCTCCATAAAATAACATAGGAACTGGAGAAGTAATATCACTGGAGAAGTTATCTCCACTTTATCACCTCTTTATCACACCTTAGTGCACAACCCCCAAGATCTTACAGTGTTAGCCATAGATAAGGCAGGAGACTGATAGTGTAGAAATGATACCTCTATTGGCTAACTGAGTGGCTCGAGGATGCAAGCTTTTACGTCAACTTAGGTCTCTTCTTTAGACATAATAAGAATGAATAAGGGCTTCATTCTTATTATGCCTGAAGACTAGTCCTAAGTTGTTTTGAATACTTGCATCCTAGAGCCACTCAGTTAGCCAATAATGGTGTCATTTCTACTCTCCCAGTCTCCTACAAGTGAAATGATGCTATACTAGTGATGCCACAGATCTGTGTAACTGCATTTCATTTGTATGCTCTGTGATATCACTTGAGTAGCTCCATTCATTAGAAATCCACATCTATTATTTAAAGCCAGACCGAAAAATTAGCAACCAGATGTTGTATCACAGAAAAGAACCTGTCCTTGTGGCCTAATGGAACATGGATGGGGAAGCAGACAGTCTGTATGTGTGTGTGTGTATGTTTCTTTGGATACCAATGTAAGTATGCTGCAGTATCAGACAGAGTTATTTGTGTCTCTTTGGCTACCAGTGGAACAAGGCTGACATATCAAAACGTGTGTGTGGTTCTATAGCTACAAATGGAATGAGGTTGAGGAAGCAGACAGTTATGTATAATTATATGGCTACCAATATGATAGTGAACAAGGACGGGGGCCAGACAGTGTATGTGGGGATCGGTAGCTACCAGTGGCCAGAGAACAAGGCTGGGGGAGCAGGATGTTTGGCTACCAGTGGGCAAGGGAAGAAGGCTGGGGGGGTCAGAAAGAGTATTTGGTTTGTCATTGTCAGGATTGTCATTTAGATAATCAATACATTTATATACATCCTCCTCATCCCCAATCCAAATAAACAGCAGGTCACTGAAATATCTACAATACCAATAAATATGTTACCTATATGGGTTTCTATCTAAGAACATAGTGCATTTCCCACCACCCCATGCAGAGGTTGGCAAACAAGGGCGCAGTCCAGGCACCCATCACTGCACCATGCTTTTGGAGATAGAAAGTACCATCCAAACTAAAAAAAAATATTAGTGAATAGATATAGTATAATGGCAATCAAAAATATTTAACTTCATAGAATAATCTGAAAAACAAAATCTCAATAAGTCTTAATTACTGTAAGACCTCAGCCATATCCAAATACATCTTGGACAAGCACCATGGTGATTTAGCTCTGGCACACTTTGTAGGTATTGGAAAGGTGATTGTACTATATACCAGAATACCCAAAGGTCTAAATTCAGAATGGTATATAAGTCATATAATTGAATATGTATAGTGGTTTTGCATTTTGCTTAATTTTGGTCTTAGTGTGATCCAGTAGTAGACCAATTAACATGCACATTCTGCATTGCTTTTATCCATTACATTTATCTAATTCTGGCCTTGATTCAAATGACCCTGCTAAAACAGCCGGAAGGGCAAAAATGGCTAATGACTCGTTAGCAAAATGTGTTAACGGAACTATTCAATTGCCCTACCAATTGAAACCACCACGAATGTTGGGCCACAGAAACTGACCTGTGGCCAAACATCTGTTGTGTGTTTTATGTTCCCTAAACTCACACTAAATAGCGTGAGTAATGGTATCACAGTATCCCTAGGAGGCCTAGCGATCCTGTGCTTCCTTTTTTCTGTGTTGCTGCTAGCCGGCATGGAGGCCAGCCACTTCCGCATTCCTGACGTCTACTGGAGTGTGTGCTGTTCGCGCGCTTGTTTATGGGGCTCCTACTGATTTGCCTAATTGGTTCCTGCCTTTGGCTGTTCCTTTATAACTTGCCCAGGCCTAGGAGTCATTGCCCTTACGTGGTGTTTCTGATGCTCTTGCGTTCCCATTGTGACCCGTACCTGACCTCCGATTCCGCTCTGTGTATGATCCCGGCTTGTCTGACTACCCACATCGGTTCTGACCAGTGGCTCTGGCTGACTATCTCACTCCATGTAGACCCTGGCTTCTCTGACCTGTGGCTCTGGCTGACTACTCTCTCCATGCACTACCCAGCTTGCCTGACCATTAATCTCAGTGTTTCGTGGCTCTGGCTTGCTCTCCTAAACCTATTTCCAGTACCCTCCGGTTCTCTCAGTAGTGCAGTGCTCATTACAGTGTGCAGCTCCGGGTAGAAGCCTGGATCCTACCTTCCTCTGGAGTTTTGTGGGCTACATTTATATTACTGTTTATAATAAATAAAGGTGGTTATATTTTAATACTGTTGTCTGTCCTTCTTTGCCTGAATACCGTGACAAATGGAACATCAAAGGAAAATGGCTAACGCTTAGTGCCTGACACACTCTCAAGCACAGAGCGTGTGCTGAACTCTTAGTCACCCTCTCAAACACTAACCCTACACTACCCCTAACAATAAAGTGCAACAACACTAGCCTAAAAACACACACAGCAATACAACACGTCAGCCACTGTCCAACTTCTTCTTCAATCTTCTATCTTCCTTCTTTTTCTTTCTCTTCATCTTCTGTCTTCTCTTCTGTCTTCTCTTTGGTAAAGATATCATTGTAAAAACATAAAGTCAACATTAAAATCATTATTAAAAAATATCTGTCCAAATGATGTATTCCTTAACCCTTTGAGTGTTGGAGGGGTAATGTGTTGTGTTCCTCTCTGGCACTCAAAGGATTCAAACTGTTCCGGGATTCCAATAATAAAAACATATTTTGCCCAATGCTAAAAAAAATGTCCCAATCCATTTTGTCCAGATATATAAAATAGACCCCATAGACAATATACATGTTAAAAGTTTCTCAGGCAATTATAGTGTTAACAATGCTGCCACCTCCACCGCTGTCTCCGGCGGTGGCAGCAGGATTGCATGCTGCTTGATACTTTTTGGGCTGTTGCCCAAGCGTCTCTTTGAAAAGATTGAACAAAGACTGGATTTTATATGGTGAGTCTCTGTTCAAAATTGTTTCCAGCATACCACTGGCTTGGATGTGTGCTTGCACACTTCCCAGCCAATCAGCTTCTAGCAGGGGGGTATGACGAAACCAGCTAGAAGCTGATTGGCTGGGAGGTGCGTAAGCACACATGCCAGTCAATTGCAGTGTGGAAACTATTTTGAACAGCGACTGGCCGTATAAAAGGCAATTTCTGTTCAATTTTATCAGAGATGCTTGGGCAACGGCCCAGGAGGTATCAAGGAGGGGGGTTTGGCATCAATCCTGCCGGTGGCGGCATCATCATTAACATTTCAATTGCCTGAGGAACTTTTAAAATATAAATAATGTTATGGGGTCTAATTTATATATTTGGGCAACATGGATTGGGACCTTTTTTTAGTATTAGGCAAAATATATTTTTATTATTGGAATGCTAGAACAATTTGAACCCTTTGAGTGCCAGAGAGGTCCGCAAAGCACTGCTCTGCAATGTGTGGGTGCCCCTCCAGTGCTGAAAGGGTTAACGAATACATCACTTGGACAGATATTCTTAATTAATGATTTGCAATGCATTGCGTATCCCTGTGGCACTCAAAAGGTTAAATGGGATTTCCACCCAATAACCATTAGGGAGGTCTCAAATGTCTTGCAAAAAATGTATTTGAGATCTCTGTAGCAATAAAAGGGGCAAAATCCCATTTTAATTGTGTCATTTTTAGCTTTTTTCCATAGTTCATGTGGTTTGCCCCATAATTATTCCACTTTTCTCAGCGTGAATAAGTGTAGAGATTCTGTTTGTGCATATGAGCCTGTGTGATACTGAGCATTAGATAGTATAAGTGAGTGACTGTTAACTGGCAGGAAAGAGTCATTGTATGGGAACATCTGCACATGATTGTGTAAGCAAGAGTGTGTGTGAGAGACTGAGCTTTAGCAGTTTTACTTGTGAGTGAACTTGTCTAAATTTGAAGGTGAGTATGAACATGAGATTATGAGCATGAACAAACAAGTGAGTATGAGGAAACATGAGAAAGTGGGCACGTGTGTGTCTATCATAAATAGGATGGAGATTATAAACATTTAAATATAACCAACAGAGTTTCTGAGAGTATATCTGACTAGGTGATAACATGTGAGTGAGACTGGGTGAGTGGCCTGAGAGATAACATTTACTAGAAATAATCTCTCTCACATACCATGTGTACTAAGGGTTTATTGAATAAGTCATCAGACAGAGAAGAGGATGAGGGGAACAGTGCAGGCATAAGGTTTGTGGATGAGCGAAGTGCTTCTTATTGAATCCATGGTGTCGACCTCTCCGCACCTCAACATAAGTGAAACATGCCCTGCATGGGAGCCACAATAACCGAGAAAGCAGGTGAACCAGGGGGCAGCTGGGTATCTGTTTATTAGCCCTTGGGGGTGCCATCTCCCCACTCCCATTCAGCACCCTGCCTTGTACGCTGCACGTCTCCCAGGCTCATGCCTCTCAATCCCTTTCTCCATCAGACCAGCGCCATTTACATGCCTCTGGTATAACGTCATGAGGCAACACTGCTCTCCTTCAGGTTTCCTTGGGTCTGCCTTGAGGTATGTGCAGTGGGGTTTAAGACTCTTTCTGTCCTCATTGCAACACGTGCATCATACATGTATACCGGTAGTGCTCATGCATTCAAGAGGTTAATACAACTCGCTTTTCCATGTTCTGCGGAGGACAGAGTATTAACCCATTGAGTGCATGAGCACTTACAGTATACTTGTATGGTGCAGCTCTCAAGTGTCTCAATCACTTTCTCCATCACACCAGCACCATTTACATGTCTCTGGTATAAACACAGGAGGCCACAATGGGGCCACAACATAGATTTCCTTGGGTTTACCTAGCAGTATGTGGAATGGCCTTTAACAAACTTTCTGTCCTCTCATTAACATCATGGTCCCTTAACTAATACAACATTTAACACTTTGAGTGCCGAGCTGAAGAGAGGGTGACAGTCCCTGGGTTTGTCTGTCCCTGGATCCTATTGTCCCTGCTGTTGTCTCTACTTACCTGTCTGTCACTCAAAGGGTTAAAAGTTAAGTAACTTTTCACAAACATAACTACAACCAAAATGTCAGGATATTGCCTTTATATATACCCTCCTTCTCAATGAGGGTCACATTAACCCTACAGATCTGGGGGACCAGCAAGAGTACAAACCTCACCAGAATGAGGTGGAGGCTGCTACCACTGTGTTTGCATCTCCGTGTGACTGTGTCTGTATGTGTGTGGTATGTTAATAGCATCAGGCACAGGTAGCTGGCGTGCTCCTGCACATACTGCTAGCCAATTCCATCTTCTTCACTACACTTCCCCAGAGTCACAATGCTGGAAGAATGGGAAATCATTGGGTCATTGGTATGTGGCTCCCTTAAATGGATAGTAATACTTAAGTATTACTAATCACTATATTAAAGTCCTACTAAAAAAACGTATTGCCCCCAGTGTCATCTCTCAAACATTTATGGTTTGAGAGATGATCGCTTCTAAAGTTGCCCTCTCTCTCCCCCTTCCCCGAAGTCAGCGTTCTAGCTGACTGCAGGGAAGCAAGTCGTACGAATTTCAGGCGGCTCTCCAGCATTTTTTTTTTTATTAACGCGATTGCGGCTCTGCTGCAGAGTCACCTGATGATCGCAAGACCGGATTTCCCTTCAGTCAGCTACAACTCTGACTTCAGGGAAGGGGGAGGGAGAGGGCAACTTTAGAAGCGTTCATCTCTCAAACCATAAAGGTTTGAGAGATGACACTGGGGGCAATACTTTTTTTTAGTAGGGCTTTAATGTAGGGATTAGTAATACTTAAGTATAGAAGACAAAAAAGAAGAAAAACACAAGGCGCTTCTTGGTGTAATACCCTTGGCGTTAATGGACACCTCACCACCACCTATTGAAATGGTACTCCCAAAATCACTTGCTGGAAATACACATATATGTAAACCAGCAGTAAAGCTCAGGAATGTTTATGCTGTCCCTTATCCAGCTCTCTCCACTTCAAGATTTTGGCTGCCAACCTTCACCTCCACTCACGAAGGATACAGATATACCCAAAAGACAAAAATCAAGGGGCGCCAATAATGCTTAATCCAACTAACAATGTATCAAAATTTCAAATAGAATAATATACACTCACATTTATATATGGCTGTTTGTACACTTATGCATACATACAGCAAACCAGGCTTGCAAGGATATCTTACCGCCCTTGCTCGGTAACTTCTCAACCTCCAAGAAAGGACTGCCGCTCCAGCCGATAATTGACAAAATCCCAGTTTATTCAGCAATGTTTAAATACAAGTATAAAACATACCACCATATAAAATTCCCACTTAAAAACGCGTTTCGCAGTGTAAAAACACTGCTCCTTCAGTAATGTAGGTCATAAATGAAAATGAAAAAGAAAAAAAAATGAAAAAGAAAAAACCGGACGCCGGTATGAGCGGCTATTTAAATATACCACCGTCCAGTTTATTGGTCAACAGGCTGGCCTGTTGACCAATAAACTGGACGGTGGTATATTTAAATATCCGCTCATACCGGCATCCGTTTTTTTCTTTTTCATTTATGACCTACATTACTGAAGAAGCAGTGTTTTTACACTGCGAGACACGTTTTTAAGTGGGAATTTTATATGGTGGTATGTTTTATACTTGTATTTAAACATCGCTGAATAAACTGGGATTTTGTCAATTATCGTCTGGAGTGGCAGTCCTTTCTTTTCAAGCGGATCCCGTTGTAGTTGGAAGACAGTCTCCTGAGAGGTTGGAGGTTGAGAAGTTACCGAGCAAGGGCGGTAAGATATCCTTGCAAGCCTGGTTTGCTGTATGTATGCATAAGTGTATTAACTGTTTTCATGATACTTCATTTTTACTAACACTTTCTTTATCATGCCTACTAATGTACATAATCACTCAAACTCAATCACAATTAGAATCTCTAATGGTCACTAACTGATGCATTATTACACTCAGGCTCACTCTCCTCATTCGTTCATGCACTCTCAGACTCAGTCACTCTCATGCTCATGATACATTTAGCTGAAATCATTATCACATGCTGTAGTACAAAAACTTTCTCACATTTGTGCACAATTGTGTTCAGACTTGCTCTTGTTGTCTCTCATGTTCACTTATGTAATGGTTTTCCCATGCTTGCTCAAAGTCTCTGTCAGTTCCTCTCACTCCATCTCACTCTTATCATCTTGTTGTATGTGTCAGTCTTTATGTGTCTCTCTTTCACACTCTTGCTCTGTCTCTATTGTATTATCTCTATCTGTCTCTGGTTCTTATACACAGATAATGCCAATTGTTTTGGACTTGTGGTTGCCATCTATTTGCACATTTAGCTATACTAGAGTGAGAAAAACGTTTTTGTTTACTCATGCCTTCTAACACTCAGAATCCCTCACACTTATTCACTATTATTATTGCTAATGATCACATACCAGTGCTTTCTAAGGATCACTCCCACGCACTTATCCCTTGTCTCTCATTCACATTCCTGTACTGACCCTCATACTTAGAAAAATTAACTTCTCACTATAAATGTAGCTAAACATCAAACACTAGAATACCCAGAATATTTCACATTAGTATACACTCATGCTCATCCTCACACTTGTTCAGACTTCGTCATGCTCTCAGTATCTCGTGTACACGCACATAAATATTTGTTCATACTTGCTCAAAGTCAGACTTCAAATGCCCACTTGCTCATGCACACTCAAGCTCAAACTCATTAATGTTTTATCACGCTCACACTCAGTCACTAATGCTAATAATCTCCATTTTACTCACTTTCACAGACAATGATTGATTAAATGGGGATTTTAAACACATGAATGTTAATTAGGTATCCAGTGCATTGCAAAGCAATGTTTTTTCTCATGTGAAAATCGTTGTTAGTAAAAGGACAGAAATTATTTGTAATTTCTGAGAGAGGTGAATTTCTGTGGAATAAACAAGACTTATTGTCCATCTCTACTTACAATATTTTTTAAATAGAAAAGAAACATTATAGTCAGAAAATGAGATGAGTGTCCACAAATAAAAGGCTGATGTATCAATGAGACCTGGAGAAATTCTGGGACAAACCAATTTCATCATAAGGGGACACTGAATTGGAAAGCATGGAGACCTCTCTAACATAAAATGTTAGAAAGCCAATTTAAATCAATGGGAGTTTGGGAAAAGCCCCACTGGGGAAGATGGTTTGTTCCAGAATTAGTGCAGTTATTCTTAGTAGATCATCCTCATCATTATCACCAATAAATCACACAAATATACAGACAAAACAAAACTCCCAGAGAGATATAACATGATGAGGGTATACAGAGGTATAAGGTCTATTTACCAACACCAGGTGGCGCTCTGTAGGGATGGAGTCCTCTCAGCTCTGGTCTCTTTCCAGAACATCCTGCTTGAAGTCTCTCTCCAATACAACTGCTCTTACTGAGATTTATGTATCTTTTTATACAAGTTTTGGGTTGGGATTACTTTTGATGATATCTGATCCCATGGTGAACAGAGATTGTACTCACCCACTCACTTATTTGATACATAAGCAAATGATGAGCACACACCCCAGGTTTATGTTGTGGCATCGCTAATTAAGGGAAGAGACCTTATTAAAATGCAAGTTTTTGGGTGTGTTTTGTTTTGGTGCCAACTGATCAGATTAACAGGAGGGATTGGCCCCACCTGACCCTTTGTGCTCCCATATTTACTATTTCTTACACATGTAAATGAACACACACCTCAAACTTATGTTGTCACATCCCTGTTTAAGGAAGGAGATCTTATTAAAATATCAGGACTTTGGTGATGTCTGTATGTTTATGGTTAGGTCTTATTATATACAGCTGAAACTATCTATCTATCTCTGTAACACCCACACATACAAACTGAATTAATAAAACGTAGGAATCAGGCGGGGCAAAAACAAAACCCTGACGCAATTTCCAATTTAGCCCCAAGTGGGTAAAAAAAATTCCTTCCTGACCCCAAATGGCAGTCAGATACTTCCCTGGATCAACAACTTATCTGCATTGACGCCATCTGACACACACAGCCTGATTGTTTAATGAATACCAGGGTGCCACGGAGTTGTTAAGAGTTCAGTCCTGGCACCCTTAAAGGGATAGTGTTACCTTTTAAGCAAATGGTCTTAGTCTTCTTGCCATAACTTTTATATTGTTCTGAAGTCCCCCCCTGTCCCCTTTTATCCACATCAGCACTCTATCTGACAGACTTAGATTCTTGTCCCAGAGACTGGACGGCTCATCTGTAGAACCAAAATAGTATGGCATACAAAGAGAATCTTCATGAGAACGGTCTACAAAGGATGCCTGATCTGAGGCAGGCACACTTTTCAGACCACACCCACAAAGATTCTCTTTGTATTCCATGCTATTTCGGCTCTTCAGACGATCCGTCCGGTCCCAGGACCAGTATCTGAGTCTGTCTGATAGAGCGCTGACGAGGATAAAAGGGGCGGGGGGGACTTTAGAACAATATTAAATGACAACTATAAAAGGTATGGCAAGAAGACTAAGACTATTTGCTTTATTGATTTAATATGAACAACATTAACCCTTGATTTAATAAGTATTACTATCCCTTTAACCCTTTGAGGGTTAGAGAGGAATCCAACTCATTATGCTTTGGATACCTCTCTGGCACACAAAGGGTTAAAAAGACCCAGTCCTGAACTCTGAAACCTCTTTCAAGATATACCTCAGCATGTGAGCACACAGTCCTCTGCTATCCACAAAAGGAGACTGAAGATGGCAAATCTGTTTGAGTTTGTGAAACAGTCTATTTATTGGCATTTAAAATAACAGATAAATTGTTATTTTTAATCTCTCGGCAAAGTCTTTATGATAGTATTGTAACGGGAACCCAAGACGCCAAGTTGTCTTGTACTGTAGTACCAAGTTTCTCCCTCCTAAACTTGAATATGGTTTATCTCCAGTGTGAATTGTCTGATGTCTGACAAGTTCTCTTATAGATCTGAAACATTCCCCACATTCAGTACATGGAAATGGTTTCTCTCCTGAGTGAGTTTGCTGATGTCTACCAATATTTCTACTGTCACTAAAACATTTCCACATTTATATTGTTGCCCTCCAGTATGAATACTTTGAATAACAAGATTCCTTTTGGAACTGAATCATTTCCCGCATTATTATTATGAAAATAGTTTCTTTCCTGTGTGTGTTCTCTGATGTCTAACAAGATTTGCACTTTGACGGAAGAATTTCCCACATTCAGAGCATGAATATGGTTTCTCTCCAGTGTGAATCCTCTGATGAACAACAAGTTTTGTGCTTTCACTGAAACATTTCCCACATTCAGAGCATGAATATGGTTTCTCTCCAGTGTGAGTCCTCTGATGAACAACAAGTTTTGTGCTTTGACTGAAACATTTCCCACATTCAGAGCATGCATATGGTTTCTCTCCAGTGTGAGTTCTCTGATGAATAACAAGTATTGAGCTTTGACTGAAACATTTCCCACATTCAGAACATGCGTACGGTTTCTCTCCAGTGTGAGTTCTCTTATGAACAACAAGTTTTGAGCTTTGACTGAAACATCTCCCACATTCAGAACATGCGTACGGTTTCTCTCCAGTGTGAGTTCTCTTATGAACAACAAGTTTTGAGCTTTGACTGAAACATTTCCCACATTCAGAACATGAAAATGGTTTCTCTCCTGTCTGAGTTCTCTGATGCATCACAAGCTTTGAAGTTTCACTGAAACATTTCCCACATACAGAACATGAATATGGTTTCTCTCCAGTGTGAGTTCTCTGATGACTAACAAGTTTTGAGGTTTGACTGAAACATTTCCCACATTCAGAACATGAATATGGTTTCTCGCCAGTGTGAGTTCTCTGATGAGCAACAAGAGTTATGTTTTGACTGAAGCATTTCCCACATTCAGAACATGAATGTGGTTTCTCTCCAGTGTGAGTTCTCTGATGACGAACAAGTTTTGAGCTTTGACTGAAACATTTCCCACATTCAGAACATGAATATGGTTTCTCGCCAGTGTGAGTTCTCTGATGAGCAACAAGAGTTATGTTTTGACTGAAGCATTTCCCACATTCGGAACATGAATATGGTTTCTCGCCAGTGTGAATTCTCTGATGAGTAACAAGAGTTATGCTTTGGCTGAAACATTTTCCACATTCAGAACATTTAAATGGTTTCTCTCCTGTGTGAGTTCTCCGATGATTAACAAGATGTATGTTTTGACTGAAGCATTTCCCACATTCAGAGCATGAATACTGTTTCTCTCTGGTATGAGTCCTCTGATGAATAACACATTTTGTGCTTTGGTTGAAACATTTGCCACATTCAGAACATGGAAATGTGCTTTCTTTAGTTTGAATTCTTTGAGATTTAACAAGATGACTGTTCTGTGTATTACTGTTGCCATTGCATTGCTCTTCAGTATAACAAAATGTTGCATGTATATGTCCTTTGTGTGTATAAATGTCAGTATCACAGATATTTCCTCCATTCCATAAAGTTGTTTCCTCTGGAATGTTTCTTTCACATTTTGTTTGATTCATCTTCTTTGTTTGTATTGTTATTCTTAACAACACTTTTTACTTAGGCAAATAGGGGGAGAGTATACTTGTGTGAAATTCTTCAGAGTATTGCTGCTCAAGGAAACATCTTTTGAAAAAAAAAAAGAAACTCTGATTAGATAATTCTACCTGACAATATCATTACATTTTCAAATTAAAAACATTTCAACAAATTCTGGACTATTTTATTTACCTGCTATATCATTATAATAATCATATCAAAATACGAACACGTGGGCAAAAGGTGGCTTTTGTTTCCAAAGGGACTAGTGTTACCCCCTAAAATATGACTAGCATGGATATTATCCTCTCCATTATGTGTGCTCAAAACAGCAGATAAGTACTTTGAAAATTTTGTACATGCCTTTTGTTTATATCTCAAGAATTTACCTTCTTGAATCAGGACCTAGGGGCAGTATGCGAGAAAATGGAGAATTTATATTTTTCAAAGCAATTTTACAAGCGCTTTTAACAATTGTTAATGTTTAAATGCAACAAAAATACAAACATGTTCATGATGAATATCACATAATCTTATATTAACAGTAGGGATGGGCGAAAATTTCTGCCTCAAACTGAAATCGGAAAAAATGGCACTTTCTGCCTGGCAAAAAATTTCCAGCGAAAAGTGCAGATTTTCCACTTTTTCTGCTTATGTTGCCTAGCTCATTCCATTGAAATCAATGGGAACATAGACGTTACACACAAAACATAGCAAATATTATTTTATTTCCCAAAGGCATAGTATAAAAGGGGCATGAAGGTGCCTGTGTTGGTGGGATGTGGGGAAAGAATCAGTTGAACAGGGGATGATTTTTTGGGGGGTTGTTTCCTGGGATTGGGGGGCACTTAATAAAAAAGAAATCCTAAGTATTATAAAATAAAATAGAAAAAATTATATATGGTATAAAGGGGTCTAAGGAGGGTGCCTGTGTTGGTGAATGAATTAATTATTTGAACAGGGAATTTGTTTTGGGGGGTTCTTGACTGCTATTGGGGGACAGTTAATAATAAATCAATCAATAAAATAAGACATTTGTATGTAAAGTAATAGAGACAGGAACCCCTTGACATAAGCTGTCACTGGGCTGGACTGATACTTGACTTGATAGAGTATTTTGTAGAGGATGATTTTTTACATTTGTTGTTAGAGGCCCAAGCCCTGAGGAAACATTGATTTGTAGGACTTAGGCTTGTTAGAAACAAACCCCCCAAAAATTGTTTATTTAATTGTAGGAATATGTTTTTTTTTAATTTTTCATTTTTTTTTTTTTTTTTTTTCAAATCACAAGCACTGAGAAAAAATAATAATGCCCTACTGGCCTAATGCCAGCAGGTCATGTTGGCCAGGGGCCACGGTCAAATGTCCTCCTGAGTCCTGAGTTGCAACCGTTGTTCGTACTGCTGCTGCTGAGTTGTTTAAGCAGCAGGATGATTAGGCAGCTGAAAAGGAATAGAATCATCAATAGCAGTAACATGGAAGATGGTTGATGAAAGTTCCACTTGCCATGACTGGCTCCAGTGATGAGCCTGAGGCAGTAGCAGCAGAATAAGTAGCCCCCAGTCTATGTGAACAAAAGAAGAAGTTGGCCACTAAATCTTCTCCACCTGCCCCTCCTCCAAAATCATTGGTGCGTTGTTATTAGAATATATATTTTTCCCTTGAGAACAGGAACTGTGGCTTCCATCAGCAACTGAAATGTGCACAGTGTGTGGTAAATAACATCTGGGGGCACAACTGTATCCAAACACCATGACACTCGAAACCAAGTACTGCCGCTGTCACTGTACCCCTTTTCCAGACCCGCTAAGGACACATGACAACTTGCTTACAGTTTAATAGTAATGATGAACCCTCCCTGCCAGAATCATAGCATATTCTACAGGATGGAATATTCTCAGATGCCACCTGATGACCTGGTATCGATTCTCCTCCACCACACTGGCATGTGTGGTCAGTGCACCACGCAGTCTGCAATGGGTAGAGACGAACTGCCATATCCTAACATTAACAGAGTGGCTATCATTTGGCGGGGGAGGAAACGATGAATGAGATGGATTGGCAGGAGACGTACTTGTTACTCTAGAGGAAGAAGGTGATGTTGATGGAGAGCTAGTTGTTTCACTCCTCATGGAACTTCCAGTGTCTGTCTGGGTTTCTTTATTCTTTGTCCTCTTTGATCTCCACCTTGCCTCTTGGTGCCTTTCTGGAGAATCAGGGGGTACAGGGACAGTGGTGCTAGATTTCTGTAATGGGTGTTTGGCTTTAACATGTTTGACATAAATGTCATGGTGTCTGTGTTTCATGTGTGTTATCCGGGATGTTGTGCCAAGGTTTGTTCCCTCCTCTCCCCTTTTTACTAACTTGTCACAAATTTTGCACTGTACAGTTGTTCATGATGACTGCACTGTGTCTGCCAGAAGAGAATAATAGTCCCACACCCATGACTTCTGGGGGGGTTGATAGGGAACAGGTGGAGAAGAATGGCCTCTTTCTTCTTGTCCTCCACATTCCCCTTCACTTTCTGTGGCAGCGGATAATGTTGCCTATGTTGTTGCTACTGCCTGCGATTTAGCACTGCAACTAGGATCAGGAGTATTGCTACTGCTGGCATGTGGAACCTGCCCTAGTTCTGCATCACTTGTCGACCCCATTCCCACTGTGTCCACGGTGGTCTGTGTCACACTAGCCTGCTCCTCAGGACCCCGCTGCCCTTTCATCACAGCAGCAGAGATTAGAGCACTTGCAATTCCTGCAAATTCCAAGAGCTGACTGCTTGTGGTGGTGGTGATTCCCATCCTCATCCCTGTCTCCCATTCCTTCTCAGGTTCTGATAAAAAGGCCATCAATGTATGTTCCACCCCAGCTTCTCTAACAACACCACTTGTCCCTACATGCTGCTGCTCTATTCCAGACATCTCATTGCTGCCTGGAGGAGGTGACAAGCAATGTGACAAAGGGTCCCCTGCTGTTACACATGGCATAATTTTCTCCTTCCCCCCACAGTACTACAAGAAACACTAGCAGCAGGAAACGTATTGGTGGCAGCAGGTTTCACACTGGCAGCAGGTTCAGCACTGGCAGCAGGTTTAGCACAATCAGAAGGTTTAGCACTGGCAGCAGGTTCAGCAATGGCAGCAGGTACAGCAGTAGTGGCAGAAGCGGCAGCACATCTGGCAGCAGGTACACCACTAGTGGCTGCAAGTACAGCAATGGTGGCACTGGCAGCAGGGTCAGCACGTCTTGCAGCAGACACAGGCAGCTGACTTGTCCTGCTCTCATTAGTACTACCCTTTTCTCCCTCCCTTCCCATTCCCTTTTCCCCTCCCTACCCATTAAATTCCCCAATATCCCTTGGGGTGGTTTAGGGGGACTGGACAGCATTGGTTCAGTACTGCTAGTCACTTCCTCCTCCTCCTCCTCAGATGACACATAAGGGTCCTTCCAGCTCCTCCATTGATTATTTTTTACTCTACTCATTGTGATAGCAGTCACTATGAGTCTCTGCTGCCTCACTTTTTGCAAAATACCACAAGAGAACAGCACAACATGTCTATCTCGCTCTGTAGCTGCTTCTACTAGGTCTACCTTCAGCGTAAACTTCACGTTTTTATAGCAGAAGTACGAAAACAACGTAAATCAATGGGCAGAAACTTTATAGCCATTGAAAAAATGGCAAAACATTTTGGCCAATGAGTGAAAAATGCAAAAATTGTAACTGCTAGTTTTAAAGCATATTTTCCTGCGAAAAAGTAGATAACAAGGTTTTCGAAAAATTTTTTGCGGAAACACGAGGACAATTTTCGCCCATCCCTAATTAACACCACACGTAACCGTAAATTAGTGCTAAATATTTTGGTGAATTAGACTAGTAGCATTTTCATCAAAAATAAATTGTAATAGCCAATGTCAAAGGACAGTGAGGTCTAAAGTCTTTGTCCACATGTAAATGGGCACACACCTCACATTTATGCTGTCACATCCCTGAGAATATCTTATTAAGATCTATATATCTATCCACCACAGACACACACCTTCATACTTTATTAAAAAGCATAAGAATCAGTCACAGGAGGTATGACAATTATTTAGTAACATATTAAATATATGATTGCCAAGGCCCGAGTCCAACAAAATGTCAGAATGTTGAAAATGGGCCATCAAAACACTTCAACCACCGACATTCTAACTCATGGTCCTCCACAGAATGAAACTTTCGAAATGTCTTGTGGCCCAGCTTCTTCACCCACCCTCCTTAACTCAGCATTGCAGTGCTACCTGTCTGGTTTTCTGGCTTCTGTCTGGGTTTCTCTGGTCCTGAAAACAAGACTGAATAATGTCAGGGACCATGGAATTATCCAGAGGTATATCTTTATGGTAGTGGTTAGGCTAACCCTATGGCTCTTTGCCAAATTTAATGAATGATCAGATACAGCATAAAGAAATAACAGGTTTACAGATAAATGAGGAAATGTTTTAGTTATTAGATATCAGTCTAGAAGTGTTGACATTCTTTTTTGTATCATACATTTCTATGTGTCTTTACTCTGCTTACTGTATTTTTACTGTATATTAACTCTTTTCATGATACTTTATTTTTACTAACACTTACTTTCTCATGCCTACTAATGTACATAATCACTCAAGCTCACACACTTAGAATCTCTAATGATCACTAACTGATGCATTATTACACTCAGGCTCACTCTCCTCACTCATTCATGCACTCTCAGACTCACTTATTCACTCTCATGATCATGATAAATTTAACTGAAATCATTATCACATGCTGTAGTGCACATACTTTCTCAAATTTGTGTACAATTGTGTTCAGACTTGCTCTTGTTGTCTCTCATGTTCACTTATGTAATGGTTTTCCCATGCTTGCTCAAAGTCTCTGTCAGTTCCTCTCACTCCATCTCACTCTTATCATCTTGCTGTATGTATCAGTCTTTATGTGTCTCTCTTTCACACTCTTGCTCTGTCTCTATTGTATTATCTCTATCTGACTCTGGTTCTTATAAACAGACAATGCCATTTTTTTTGGACTTGTGGTTGCCATCTATTTGCACATTTAGCTATACTAGGGTGAGAAAAAACGATTTTGTTTACTCATGCCTTCTAACACTCAGAATCCCTGATGCTTACTCACTATTATTATTGCTAATGATCACATGCTCATGCTTTCTGAGGATCACTCCCATGCACTTATCCCTTCTCACTCACCCACATTCCTATACTGACACTCATACTCAGAAAAACTAACTTCTCGTTATAAATGCAGATAAAATATCAAACACTAGAATACACAGTATATTTCATATTAGTACACACTTATGCTCTCAGTATCTTGTGTACACTCACATAAATATTTGTTCATACTTGTTCAAAGTCAGACTTCAAATGCCCACTTGCTTATGCACACTCAAGCTCAAACTCATTAATGTTTTATCACGCTCACACTCAGAGTCACTAATGCCAATAATCTCCATTTTACTCACTTTCACAGACAATGATTGATTAACCCCTTCAGTGCCAGAGGCTTGGGCCATTTCCTGTACCCTGCAGGCCAGACACTTTTTCAGAGTTTTTGCTATCCTTCTGGGGATTTTTAGTTAAATATGGAAAACTATACATTGTTTTTTTCAGAATGAATTGAGCTTTCTCGTGATACCTTACATGAAGAGAATTTTACATCGTGCAAAAAGCTATGATGTCATAATGAGAAAAAAAAGTGAAAATTTACTTATTTTGCTAAAATCACATACTATGTATCAAAAACATTTACCTCGATTGGAAAAGTTTCAATTATTTGAAAAAGCCCTGAGTCCCCCGAGTAAAAAAATACCAAATTTGTGTAGTTTTACCTACGTCCATGGCTATCGCAGAGCCCTAATCAACAGCAGCGCAAAATGACATTTTCAACTTTATAAACTAATATGCGCATTCTAGGGTTTTTGTGGTAAAACTACCCTAAAACAGTGGAATAACTATATAAAACTATATATTTCTGAAAAGTAGACAACCTGCCACATCTAATGTGGGGTAACTTGCCTTCTTACCCCAAGCCTGTTGTGCCCAAATGCTTCCAGAAGGTGGCACTAAAGGAAAAAAATTGTATTTTCCTACATTTCTGCCCCTTAAAATGTACTGAAATCTGTGAAAACTATGGAATTTCCAACTGTATTCATTAGCTAGTGCTCTTAGGAGAAAAACAACACCTCACTGGTATAAGTTCACATACCATAGGGGGCGCTACAAGTGCAAAACTACACCTACTACAACCTCTAAATTTTCTAACATTTTCTCAAACATTACTTGTCTGTACAAAAATGGTTATAACAACTACAGAAGTGAAGAAAAGCTACACAAACCATACCATTTTGGAAAGAAGACAACATGTTGCATCTAATGAGGGGTGAATTGCCTTCTTACCCCAAGCCTGTTGTGCCCAAATGCTTCCAGAAGGTGGCACTAAAGGAAAAAAATGGCATTTTCTTACATTTCTGCCCCTTTATCTCTACGGAAATCTGTGAAAACCACGGAATTTCCAACGGTATTCATTAGCTAGTGCTCTTAGTAGAAAAACTACACCTCATAGGTATGAGTTCACCTACCTTAGGGGGCGCTACAAGTGCAAAACTACACCTACTACAACCTCTAAATTTTCTAACATTTTCTCAAACATTACTTGTCTGTACAAAAATGGTTATAACAACTACTGAACTGAAGAAAAGCTACACAAACCTTACCATTTTGGAAAGAAGACAACTTGTCGCATCTAATGAGTGGTGAATTGCCTTCTTACCCCAGGCCTGTTGTGCCCAAATGCTTCCAGAAGGTGTCACTATAGTAAAAAAAATGGCATTTTCTTATATTTCTGCCTCTTCATCTGTAATGAAATCTGTGAAAACCATGGCATTTCCAACTGTATTCATTAGCTAGTGCTCTTAGGAGAAAAATGACACCCCATTGGAATGAGTCAACCTACCTTAGGCTTGCCAGAAGCACATAACTACACCTACCTGTTTGCTTCCTCGAAAATGGCTGCTTGTACTAAAATGTTTATAACGGTTAGAGACATGAAGGAAAGGTATAAAAGGTATACCATTTTGGAAAGTAGACATTCTCCCGCATCGAGTGAGGGGTCACTTGCATTTCTACCCCCTGGGTTGAAGTGCGCAAATATTTCCAAAATGTGGCGCTATGGGAATAAATGCATGTTTTTTTACATTTCCACCACTTCAAAGACACTAATATCTTTGAAAACCATAACATTTCCTGCTGTATTCAGTATCTGCTACGAACATGAGAAAAATGGTAGCCCATTTGTGTGGGTTAGCATACAATATGTGGGTGCTAGGAACACTTACGTAAACCTGACACTTTTGTTTTTGAAATTATCTGCTTGCACTAACATGGTTATAACCATAATAGATATGCAGGAAAGGTAGAGAAACAATGCCATTTTGGAAAGACAGCAACCTACCGCATCTAATGAGGGGTCACTTGCCTTCTTACCCAAAGGCTGGTGTGCACAAATGCTTCCAGGAGGTGGCGCTAATGAAAAAAAAGGCATTTTCTTACATTTCTGCCCCTTCAAATGTATGGAACTCTGTGAAAACCATGGAATTTTCAACTGCATTCGTTAGCTAGTGCTCTTAGGAGTCAAACAACACCCAATTGGTATGAGTTGAACTACCTTAGGGGGTGCTAGAAGTAGAAAACTACACCTACTACAACCTCTGATGGTTCTAACATTTTCTCAAACCTGACTTGCCTGTATGAAAATGTCTATAACACCTTCAGAAGTGAAGAAAAGGTAGATAAACCATACCATTTTGGAAAGAAGACAACCTGCCACATCTAATGAGGGGTCACTTGCCTTCTTACCCCAATACTGGTGTGCATAAATGTTTCCAGAAGGAGGCGATATAGGAAAAAAATTTAATTTTTTTACATTTCTGCCCCTTGAAATGAATGGAGCTCTGTGAAAATCATGGAATTTTCAACTGCATTCGTTAGCTAGTGCTCTTAAGAGTCAAAAGACACCCCATTGGTATGAGTTGACCTACCTTAGGGGGTGCTAGAAGTGCAAAATGACACCTACCACAACCTCTGATTTTTCTAATATTTTCTCAAATAATACTTGCCTGTACAAAAATGGTTATATCAACTACAGAAGTGAAGGAAAGGTACAGAAACCATGACATTTTGGAAAGAAGATAACCTGCCGCATCTAATAAGGTGTCACTTGCCTTTCTACCCCTAAGTTAGAGTGCACAACTATTTCTAGAATATGTTGCTACAGAAAAAAAAATGTTTTTCTTACAAATCAGTCACTTCAAAGATACGTAAATGGTTCAACACCATGGGATTTCCTAGGAGGACCTCCTACCAGCCTACAAAAAATAGTACCCCACTGCTGTGGGTTGACATTCATATTGGGTGACAGGAGCGTGGCTACTGGTGGAACAAGGATGGGAAAGCAAACAGTGTATGTGTGATTCTATTGCTACCAGTGGTCAGTCAGTGTGTCTGCCAGTGAAACCAGGTCGGGGAAGGGACGAGGGGTCAGGCTATGTAAGTGGGTATATCTACCAGTGGGCAGTGAGCAAGTGCGGCAGTGGTGATAGTGGGGAGGTAAGTGCATGTGGGGGATTTGTGGTTACCAGTGTGCACTGTAAGTCCCCTCACACACTGTTTGATTCCCAGCCTGAATCCAGTATGTACTGGCACTTGGGTCTACCAGTAGGCAGTGGAATCAGGCTGGGGGGTGACTGGGGGAATGGGACTGCCAGTAGGCTGTGGAACTAGGCTGGTGGGTAGGGTATGTGGTGGTGTGTGTGTGTGTGGGGGGGGGGGTTGGAGGCATTTTGTGTGCATGCCACAGGGGTGTCCAATGCATTGCAATGCACTGGACACCCTGTTGCACAGAAAGAGTTACATTTTTTTTTATCTATAAGTTTTTTTATTCATACCTCATTGGGGGGGCATCAGTACCACTTCTCATGCCCCCCAACTATGTCTGAATAAAAAATAATGGGAAAAAAATGTGTGTGTACCACAGGGGGTCCAGCACATTGCAACCACTTGTGTTGGACCCACCTGTGTTTTTCCCCAAAAAATATATTTTTGTGTAGACCTCATTGGAGGGCATTAGAACTGATGCCCCACAATGAGATCTGAATAAAAAATGAGGGGAAAAAAAGAAAAATCCTTTGTCCGCCACAGGGGTGTTCAATGCAATGCACTGGACCCCATGTGGCACACAAAGGGTTAATTTTTTTTCTTTTATTATTTGTTATTCATACCTTGCTGGGGGATCAGGTCTACTTCTGGTGACCCCCCAACAAGGGCAGAATAAAAAATAAATAAATGTGTGTGCCACAGGGGCACGCATTATTTTCCTATTTTTTTTCACCTTGTTGGGGGGCTTCAGGACCCCTGATGTCCCCCAATGAGGTCTAAATAAAGTAAAAATAAATAAATAAAAAAAACCAACACTTTGTCTTCCACAGGGGTGTCCAATGCATTGCAAAGCAATGCATTGGACCCCCTGTGGCACACAGAGGGTTAATTTTTTTTTTTTAATATTTGTTATTCATACCTTGTTGGGGGATCAAGTTTTCTTCTGATGACCCCCCAACAAGGGCAGAATAAAAAAATAAATGTGTGTGCCACAGGGGGGGTTCAACGCATTGCAAAGCACTAGCATTGCAGAGCAATAGCTCTCCTGCCTTTCACTCCTACCACCGGTAGGAGTGAATGGGATCGGGGAAACTGCCCTAACGTCATCGGTGATCATGTGACTGATGACGTTAGGAGGCTTCCCCCGGTCCCGCCCACTCCTACCCGGAAGTTCGGGTAGAAGAGAGCAGGAAGGGGAAGCTCTGCTTCTCCATTGGCTATATTGATCTCCCAGCGCGATCGGCTGGGAGATCAATACCTGGGGGGGCATGAGAAGTGATCCTCATGCCCCCCCACGAGTGCCAGACACATTTTAGTCTAAAATGCGGCCACTGCAAGCCGGTTATACAGGCTTATGCACTGACCGCATTTTAGATGTACAACATACGAGCGTGGCACAGCAGGTACAGCTGTGTCCACTCGTACGTTGTACCCACCTGGCACTCTAGGAGTTAAATGGGGATTTTAAACACATGAATGTTAAAGAGGTATCCAGTGCATTGCAAAGCAATGTTTTTTCTCATGTGAAAATCATTGTTGTTAGTAAAAGGACAGAAATTATTTGTAATTTCTAAGAGAGAGGAATTTCTGTGGAATAAACAGAATAAACAGGACTTATTGTCCAACTCTAATTACAATATTTTTTAAATAGAAAAGAAACATTATAGTCAGAAAATGAGATGAGTGTCCACAAATAAAAGGCTGATGTATCAAGGAGACCTGGAGCAATTCTGGGACAAACCAAATTCATCATAAAGGGACATTGAATTGGAAAGCATGGAGACCTCTCTAACATAAAATGTTAGAAAGCCCAATTTAAATCAATGGGAGTTTGGGAAAAGCCCCACTGGGGAAGATGGTTTGCTCCAGAATTACTCCAGGTACTCTTAGTAGATCATCCTCATCATTATCACCAATAAATCACACAAATATAAAGACAAAACTCCCAGAGAGATATAACATGATGAGGGTACACAGAGGTGTAAGGTCTATTTACCAACACCAGGTGGTGCTCTGTAGGGATGGAGTCCTCTCTCTCCAGAAGATCCTGCTTGAAGTCTCTCTCCAATACAACTGCTCTTACTGAGATTTATGTATCTTTTTATACAAGTTTTGGGTTGGGATTACTTTTGATGACAACTGATCACATGGTGAACAGAGATTGTACTCACCTACTCACTTATTTGATACATAAGCAAATGATGAGCACACACCCCAAGTTTATGTTGTGGCATCACTAATTAAGGGAAGAGACCTTATTAAAATGCAAGTTTTTGGGTGTGTTTTGTTTTGGTGCCAACTTATCAGATTAACAGGAGGGATTGGCCCCACCTGACCCTTTGTGCTCCCATATTTACTATTTCTTACACATGTAAATGAACACACACCTCAAGCTGATGTTGTCACATCCCTGTTTAAGGAAGGAGATCTTATTAAAATATAAGGACTTTGGTGGTGTCTGTATGTTTATGGTTAGGTCAGTATACAGCTGAAACTATCTATCTTTCTATCTATCTATCTATCTATCTATCTATCTATCTATCTATCTATCTATCTATCTTTCTATCTATCTATCTATCTATCTCTGTAACACCCACACATACAAACTGAATTAATAAAACGTAGGAATCAGGCGGGGCAAAAACAAAACCCTGATGCAATTTCCAATTTAGCCCCAAGTGGGTAAAAAAAATTCCTTCCTGACCCCAAATGGCAGTCAGATACTTCCCTGGATCAACAACCTATCTGCATTGAAGCCATCTGACACACACAGCCTGATTGTTTAATGAATACCAGGGTGCCACGGAGTTGTTAAGAGTTCAGTCCTGGCACCCTTAAAGGGATAGTGTTACCTTATTAAGCAAATGGTCTTCTTGCCATAACTTTTATATTGTTCTGAAGTCCCCCCCGTGCAGATTTTCCACTTTTTCTGCTTATGTTGCCTAGCTCATTCCATTGAAATCAATGGGAACAGACACGTTACACACAACACATAGCAAATATTATTTTATTTCCCAAAGGCATAGTATAAAAGGGGCATGAAGGTGCCTGTGTTGGTGGGATGTGGGGAAAGAATCAGTTGAACAGGGGATGATTTTTTGGGGGGTTGTTTACTGGGATTGGGGGGCACTTAATAAAAAAGAAATCCTAAGTATTATAAAATAAAATAGAAAAAATAATATATGGTATAAAGGAGTCTAAGGAGGGTGCCTGTGTTGGTGAATGAATTAATTATTTGAACAGGGAATTTGTTTTGGGGGGTTCTTGACTGCTATTGGGGGGACAGTTAATAATAAATCAATCAATAAAATAAGACATTTGTATGTAAAGTGATATAGACAGGAACCCCTTGACATAAGCTGTCACTGGGCTGGACTGATACTTGACTTGATAGAGTATTTTGTAGAGGATGATTTGTTAGATTTGTTGTTAGAGGCCCAAGCCCTGAGGAAACATTGATTTGCAGATCTTAAGCTTATTAGAGGAACAAGGCCTGAAGAAGCATTGGTTTGTAGGACTTAAGTTTGTTTGGCACAAGCCCTGAGGAAACATTGATTTGTAGGACTTAGGCTTGTTAGAAACAAACCCCCCAAAAATTGTTTATTTAATTGTAGGACTATGTTTTTTTTTAATTTTTCATTTTTTTTTTATTTTTTTTTCAAATCACAAGCACTGAGAAAAAATAATAATGCCCTACTGGCCTAATGCCAGCAGGTCATGTTGGCCAGGGGCCACGGTCAAATGTCCTCCTGAGTCCTGAGTTGCAACCGTTGTTCGTACTGCTGCTGCTGAGTTGTTTAAGCAGCAGGATGATTAGGCAGCTGAAAAGGAATAGAATCATCAATAGCAGTAACATGGAAGATGGTTGATGAAGGTTCCACTTGCCACGACTGGCTCCAGTGATGAGCCTGAGGCAGTAGCAGCAGAATAAGTAGCCCCCAGTCTATGTGAACAAAAGAAGAAGTTGGCCACTAAATCTTCTCCACCTGCCCCTCCTCCAAAATCATGGGTGCGTTGTTATTAGAATATATATTTTTCCCTTGAGAACAGGAACTGTGGCTTCCATCAGCAACTGAAATGTGCACAGTGTGTGGTAAATAACATCTGGGGGCACAACTGTATCCAAACACCATGACACCCGAAACCAAGTACTGCCGCTGTCACTGTACCCCTTTTCCAGACCCGCTAAGGACACATGACAACTTGCTTACAGTTTAATAGTAATGATGAACCCTCCCTGCCAGAATCATAGCATATTCTACAGGATGGAATCTTCTCAGATGCCGCCTGATGACCTGGTATCGATTCTCCTCCACCACACTGGCATGTGTGGTCAGTGCACCACACAGTGTGCAATGGGTAGAGACGAACTGCCATATCCTAACATTAACAGAGTGGCTATCATTTGGCGGGGGAGGAAACGAGGAATGAGATGGATTGGCAGGAGACGTACTTGTTACTCTAGAGGAAGAAGGTGATGTTGATGGAGAGCTAGTTGTTTCACTCCTCATGGAACTTCCAGTGTCTGTCTGGGTTTCTTTATTCTTCATCCTCTTTGATCTCCACCTTGCCTCTTGGTGCCTTTCTGGAGAATCAGGGGGTACAGTGACAGTGGTGCTAGATTTCTGTAATGGGTGTTTGGCTTTAACATGTTTGACATAAATGTCATGGTGTCTGTGTTTCATGTGTGTTATCCGGGAGGTTGTGCCAAGGTTTGTTCCCTCCTCTCCCCTTTTTACTAACTTGTCACAAATTTTGCACTGTACAGTTGTTCATGATGACTGCACTGTGTCTGCCAGAAGAGAATAATAGTCCCACACCCATGACTTCTGGGGGGGTTGATAGGGAACAGGTGGAGAAGAATGGCCTCTTTCTTCTTGTCCTCCACATTCCCCTTCACTTTCTGTGGCAGCGGATAATGTTGCCTATGTTGCTGCTACTGCCTCAGATTTAGCACTGCAACTAGGATCAGGAGTATTGCTACTGCTGGCATGTGGAACCTGCCCTAGTTCTGCATCACTTGTCGACCCCATTCCCACTGTGTCCACGGTGGTCTGTGGCACACTAGCCTGCTCCTCAGGACCCTGCTGCCCTTTCATCACAGCAGCAGAGATTAGAGCAGTTGCAATTTCTGCAAATTCCAAGAGCTGACTGCTAGTGGTGGTGGTGATTCCCATCCTCATCCCTGTCTCCCATTCCTTCTCAGGTTCTGATAAAAAGGCCATCAATGCCTCTTCCACCCCAGCTTCTCTAACAACACCACTTGTCCCTATGTGCTGCTGCTCTATTCCAGACATCTCATTGCTGCCTGGAGGAGGTGACAAGCAATGTGACAAAGGGTCCCCTGCTGTCACACTTGGCATAATTTTCTCCTTCCCCCCAGAGTACTACAAGAAACACTAGCAGCAGGAAACGTATTGGTGGCAGCAGGTTTCACACTGGCAGCAGGTTCAGCACTGGCAGCAGGTTTAGCACAATCAGAAGGTGTAGCACTGGCAGCAGGTTCAGCAATGGCAGCAGGTACAGCAGTAGTGGCAGAAGGGGCAGCACATCTGGCAGCAGGTACACCACTAGTGGCTGCAAGTACAGCAATGGTGGCACTGGCAGCAGGGTCAGCACGTCTTGCAGCAGACACAGGCAGCTGACTTGTCCTGCTCTCATTAGTACTACCCTTTTCTCCCTCCCTTCCCATTCCCTTTTCCCCTCCCTACCCATTAAATTCCCCAATATCCCTTGGGGTGATTTAGGGGGACTGGACAGCATTGGTTCAGTTCTGCTAGTCACTTCCTCCTCCTCCTCCTCAGATGACACATAAGGGTCCTTCCAGCTCCTCCATTGATTATTTTTTACTCTACTCATAGTGATAGCAGTCACTATGAGTCTCTGCTGCCTCACTTTTTGCAAAATATCACAAGAGAACAGCACAACATGTCTATCTCGCTCTGTAGCTGCTTCTACTAGGTCTACCTTCAGCGTAAACTTCACGTTTTTATAGCAGAAGTACGAAAACAACGTAAATCAATGGGCAGAAACTTTATAGCCATTGAAAAAATGGCAAAAAATTTTGGCCAATGAGTGAAAAATGCAAAAATTTTAACCGCTAGTTTTAAAGCATATTTTCCTGCGAAAAAGTAGATAACAAGGTTTTCGAAAAATTTTTTGCGGGAACACGATGACAATTTTCGCCCATCCCTAATTAACACCACACGTAACCATAAATTAGTGCTAAATATTTTGGTAAATTAGACTAGTAGCATTTTCATCAAAAATAAATTGTAATAGCCAATGTCAAAGGACAGTGAGGTCTAAAGTCTTCGTCCACATGTAAATGGGCACACACCTCACATTTATGCTGTCACATCCCTGAGAATATCTTATTAAGATCTATATATCTATCCACCACAGACACACACCTTCATACGTTATTAAAAAGCATAAGAATCAGTCACAGGAGGTATGACAATTATTTAGTAACATATTAAATATATGATTGCCAAGGCCCGAGTCCAACAAAATGTCAGAATGTTGAAAATGGGCCATCAAAACACTTCAACCACCGACATTCTAACTCATGGGCTTCCACAGAATGAAACTTTCGAAATGTCTTGTGGCCCAGCTTCTTCACCCACCCTCCTTAACTCATTGCAGTGCTACCTGTCTGGTTTTCTGGCTTCTGTCTGGGTTTCTCTGGTCCTGAAAACAAGACTGAATAATGTCAGGGACCATGGAATTATCCAGAGGTATATCTTTATGGTAGTGGTTAGGCTAACCCTATGGCTCTTTGCCAAATTTAATGAATGATCAGATACAGCATAAAGAAATAACAGGTTTACAGATAAATGAGGAAATGTTTTCGTTATTAGATATCAGTCTAGAAGTGCTGACATTCTTATTAGTATCATACATTTCTATGTGTCTTTACTCTGCTTACTGTATTTTTACTGTATATTAACTGTTTTCATGATACTTTATTTTTACTAACACTTTCTTTCTCATGCCTACTAATGTACAAAATCACTCAAGCTCACTCACACTTAGAATCTCTAATGATCACTAACTGATGCATTATTACACTCAGGCTCACTCTCCTCACTCATTCATGCACTCTCAGACTCACTTATTCACTCTCATGATCATGATAAATTTAACTGAAATCATTATCACATGCTGTAGTGCACATACTTTCTCAAATTTGTGTACAATTGTGTTCAGACTTGCTCATGCTGCTTCTCATGTTCACTTATTTAATGGTTTTCCCATGTCTCATTCTGTATCTCACTGTCAGTTCCTCTCACTCCATCTCACTCTTATCATCTTGCTGTATGTATCAGTCTTTATCTGTCTCTCTTTCACACTTTGTATTGTATTATCTCTATCTGTCTCTGGTTCTTATAAACAGACAATGCCATTTTTTTGGACTTGTGGTTGCCATCTATTTGCACATTTAGCTATACTAGGGTGAGAAAAAACGATTTTGTTTACTCATGCCTTCTAACACTCAGAATCCCTGATGCTTACTCACTATTATCATTGCTAATGATCACATGCTCATGATTTCTGAGGATCACTCCCATGCACTTATCCCTTCTCACTCACCCACATTCCTATACTGACACTCATACTCAGAAAAACTAACTTCTCGTTATAAATGCAGATAAAATATCAAACACTAGAATACACAGAATATTTCACATTAGTACACACTCATGCTCATCCTCACACTTGTTCAGACTTCTTCATGCTCTCAGTATCTTGTGTACACTCACATAAATATTTGTCCATACTTGCTCAAAGTCAGACTTCAAATGCCCACTTGCTTATGCACACTCAAGCTCAAACTTATTAATGTTTTATCACGCTCACACTCAGAGTCACTAATGCTAATAATCTCCATTTTACTCACTTTCACAGACAATGATTGATTAAATGGGGATTTTAAACACATGAATGTTAATTAGGTGTCCAGTACATTGCAAAGCAATTTTTTCTCATGTGAAAATCATTGTTGTTAGTAAAAGGACAGAAATTATTTGCAATTTCTATGAGAGGGTATTTCTGTGGAATAAACAGTATAAACAGGACTTATTGTCCATCTCTAATTACAATATTTTTAAATAGAATGGCAACATTACAGTCAGACAGAAAATGAGAATATTGTTCACAAATAAGAGACTGATGTGGCAAGGAAACATGGAGCAATTCTGGGTCAAACCAATTTCATCATAAGGGGACATTGAATTGGAAAGCATGTAGACCTAACATAAAATAAGTTAGAAAGCTCTATTTACTTCAGTGGGAGTTTGGGAAAAGACCCATTGGTGAAGAAAGTTTGCCCTAGAATTACTCCAGTTACTCTTAGTAGATCATGCTCATCATTATCATCAATAAATCACATCAAATATACAAGGCAAAACTCACAGGGAGAAAAAACATGATGAGGATACACAGAGGTCTAAGGTCTATTTACCAACACCAGGTGGCGCTCTGTAGGGATGGAGTCCTCTCAGCTCTGGCCTTTTTCCAGGAGATCCTGTTTGAAATCTCTATTCAATACAACTGCTCTTACTGACATGTATGTCTCTTTTTATACAAGTTTTGGGTTGGGATTACTTTTGCAAACAACTGATCACATGGTGAACAGAGATTGGCCCCACCTACTCACATATTTGATACATAAGCAAATGATGAGCACACACCCCAGGTTTATGTTGTGGCATCACTAATTAAGGGAGGAGACCTTATTAACATGCAAGTTTTGGGGAGTGTTTTGTTTTGGTGCCAACTGATCAGATTAAGAAGAGTGATGGGCCCCACCTGGCCCTTTGTGCTCCCACATTTACTATTTCTTACACATGTAAATGAACACACACCTCAAGCTGATGTTGTCACATCCCTGATTAAGGAAGGAGATCTTATTAAAATGCAAGGACTTTGGTGCTGCATGTATGTTTATGGTTAGGTCTTATTGTATACTGCTGATGCTATATGTCTGTTTATCTATCTATCTATCTATCTATCTATCTATCTATCTATCTATCTATCTATCTCTGTAACACCCACACATACACACTTAATTAAGAAAACAAAGGAATCAGGCACAGGAGGTATGACAATTATTTAGTAATTTATTAAATGTAGCATGTTTGCCAAGATCAGAATGTCAACAATGACACCAACAAGTCATATGTGACACCCTACCTACTAACATATGTCCATCCATAGAATGAAACTCTATAAATGTCCTATGACCCAGCATCTTCACCCACCCTCCTTACCTCAGTATAGGATTACTACCTATTTGGCTTTCACTGGTTTCTGTATGACTTTCACTCGTCCTAAAATCAAAATGGAATAATTTTAAGGCCCCTGGAATGATCCACAGGCAGATATTTATTGTAGCTAGACTAATCCCTGTGTTTTATTACCAAGTTTAATGAATGATCAGATACAGTCTGAAGAGATAACAGGTTTAGAGATAAATTGTGAAAAGTTAGAGACACTGTATATCAGTCTACATGCACCAACAAAGGAAACAATACTAGGACACTTTTATTTTTAATTAAAAATTGCATATCTTACTTAGGTATTAATACCCCAGTCCAATTAAACAGATAGTTGGCTAAGTTATATAGTTAATCATTTGAATTTGTCCTTTATTGGAATAATAAACTATTTTAAGATTAAGAATGTGCTTAAAATATTATATTATTTTGAAAAATACCCATTACTCTTAACAAATCAAACCTATATTTAATACAAAATAAACTTTTCCAATTCATTTTGGCTAATAGGCACACAAGAAGAGGTGTTATTTAGATTAAAAGTGAATGGCAAATTATTGGTACCAAATCTTTATCTTTATTTTGTAGCGCTAAGATTTAGCCAACTTTTCTATGAAAACTAAAATTACTTGGAGGAACGGTTAACGTTGAAATGGATGGACCAGGAGAGGATATTTTTGAAATGTTTTGATCTGATGGAATACGTTTGGGCTAATAACAGACTAAGGAAGGTTAGTGAGATACTAGATTGAACCAATGTTACCATGAGAATATGGGATAAACTAAAGGGACCATGGGGACTAATTGAATTCAGAAATAAGATACTCTCCTTAGACATTCTTACCTATTTGAGTGGAATCATTAGGAACATGAGAAGGTTTGAGATATTACTTATTAAGGTATGACTTTTAGATGATTTTGTAATTTAAAAAAATCCCCAAATTCTCCTTAATTTAAATGAGACTTTTTTTATTGATTCTCTAAAGAAAAATCTAAACTCACAGCAGTAGCAGGAGTGAATGTAAAATCATACACAAAATGAGAATCAATACAGGTATACTGTGGTGAGAGGGGCATGATCCAGCCAGCAGCAAAGGTCATCAGATTGCATTGATGTAGTAGTGGGCTGGTGCGCCCCTCCGGTGAAAGTGGGAGAACCTGGGTCTAGCTGCCATCTTAACACAAGCAATAGCATGTATCGGCTACACTGTTCCAGAAATGAGTGAACAAGTTCCCAAAGAGGGAAGAAATGCAATGACCCAGCACAATCTACCCAGTCAGAGACAGCTGGTGCATAAGGGCACAGAGGAGGAGCCCCCAATGGATGCACCAGTGTGAATGTGGGGCAGGGCATTACCAAGAATGTTTAGGTTAATTCATGCCCTATTGTCACCTCTTTGTGTAACTGATTAAAACTAGATCAACATATTTCATTTACACAGACTCATTTATAAACATATATACTGAGGTATAACAAACATCAATGTACAGAATTTTCAATGAATATATTTTCTGTTTTGAGCACACATAATGGAAATAGTTATATCAGTGGTGGTCATATTTTGAGCCTAACTGAATTCCCTTTGGAAACAAAAGTCACCTTATGCCCACATAGTCTTATTATAATATGCTTGTTTTAAGTATATAGCAGTTGAATAAAATAGGACAGCATTTGTTGAAATGGTTTTGGTCTGGAAATCTAATGCTATTGCCAGGTAGAATCATCTAATTAGAGTTTCTTTCTTTCCAAAAGATGTTCCCTGGAGCAGTAATATCCTGAAGGAATTCACACTACTATACTCTACCCAGGCTGCCTAAGCAATAATTGTTGTTAAAAATCACCATGAAACCAAATAAGAAGAATCAAACAAAATGTGGAAAAAACATTGCAGATGAACCAGCTCTATCAAATGATGGAAATCTCTGTGATACTAACATTTATACACATAGAGAACATGAACAGGCAACATCTAATTATAATGAAGAGCAATACAAAGGTAACAGTAATACAAAAAATGCTCAACTTTCTAAACATCAAACAATTCATATTAAAGAAAGCAAATTTCCATGTTTTGAATGTGGGAAATGTTTCAGTTAAAGCACGACACTTGTTATTCATCAAAGAATTAACACTGGGGATAAACCATATTCATGCTCTGAATGTGGGAAATGTTTCAGTCAAAACACACAATTTGTTCTTGATTAGATAATTCACACTGCAGAGAAACTGTTTTCGTGTTATGAATGTGAGAAATGCTTCAGCTTCAAAAGTAATCTTGTTACTCATCAGAGAAATCACACTGGATAGCAATTGTGTAAATGTTCTGAATGTGAGGAATATTTCAGAGATAGACAATATGTTCTGAATTTGGGAAATGTTTCAACCACAGCATAACTCTTGTTACTCATCAGAGAACTTACACAGGAGAGAAACCGTTTCCATGTTCTGAATGTGGGAAATGTTTAATCCTTTCAGTGCCAGAGGGGTACAAGATGCATTGCTTTGCAATGCACTGTGTACCTCTTTGGCATACAAAGGGTTAATAAATAAAAGAGATCTTGTTATTCATCAGAGAATTCACGCAGGAGAGAGAAGCCATATTCGTGTTCTGAATGTGGGAAATGTTTCAAAGCTAAGAGATCTTGTTGCTCATCAGAGAACCTATACAGGAAAGAAAACATGTAAATGTTCTTTAGGTGCAAAATGCTTCAGCCAAAGCACAACTCTTATTAAACATAAGTGAACTGACATTGGAAAGAAACCATCTGGATATACTGAATGCTGACGTGTTTTTCAGTTCTAAGAGAGATCATTTTACTCATCAGAGAACTCCCACAGGAGAGAAGGCATTTTCATGCTCTGAGTAGGAAATGTTGTTAAGCATCAGAAAATTCACTTGATATAAATGATCTCTATCTTATAAATGTGGGAAATTTTCCTCTCACAATGAAGTATACAGATGAAGTAAGATTTATTTAAAATAACAATATATACACTGATTAATAACAGTGTCATAAATCTGTAATAAAATAAAATAAAAAATGACTTTTTATTTTGTTACAGTTTAATAGCACTGTTATTAATTGGTGTATATGTTTATTTTATAGTACATTTTAATCCATTTGGAGATTTCATTGTGTAAAGTAGCCTTGTTTTCATATGTTCCACATACTAGGGAACCCTTGTGTAGCGACGAGTGATCTTCTTTAAAGGGATAGTAATACTTTGTTTTAACTTTATTTTATTTTGTAGGCATTAAAAAAACATGAAGAATGATATAAGTCTTATCTCTCAAACCTTTATGGTTTAAGAGATATTCACAAGCAAAGTGTCCCCCTCCCACCCCTTTTACTGATGTAACACTTTTCAGCCAGGGCAGAAGGGAGCTGCCAGGTAGACTGCAGAGAGGGACAATCTTCAATTAAGATAACGGAAAAACCTGAAAAGCTTGTCAAGGGGGGCAGGGATTTCATTGTTTTCATAGGAATAAGAGTGTCCCCTTCTGTTATCTGTCCAGTCTATGGACTGCATTCCACATCTGAGAAGAGATTGTTTACACTAGGTAAAAGGGGCGGGAGGGGGAAACTTTGCTTGTGAATATCTCATAAACCATAAAGGTTTGAGAGATAAGACATATCATTCTTCATGTTTTTTTAATGCCTATAAAATAAAATAAAGTTAAAACGAAGTATTACTATCCCTTTAAACTCCAGGCAGTCAGTTGATTGGGATTATTTTCATCCTGAACACAGATGTGAATCACACATATTGTTTATATATTTTTCAAGTATTTGACTTTATTACGCTATTGTATGTCTTCTTCCTTTTCTTGATTTGTACAAGATGAAAAGAAGCAATTCTGGTGCAAACCAACTGTACCACAGGTGAGAAATTACCTCACACATACAATACTAGAGTCAGCAGGTTTAAAAGTCTAGGACTGTGATATGCCTGTATACAAGAAGTAGTATTTGCAATGTATCTTGTGTTTGTTTTGTGTCCTAATAAAGATATGACATTTTGAACATCCCTTTTGTGTTCTTATTCTATGGGTAAAAGATAAAGTAGAGCAATTCTTTGGCAAAACAACTGCACCATAAAGAACAAATCCATTTCCCCAAATAACTACAAGTCCCCAAATTCCTATTGATCTAAATGGGGTATTTAACCCCTTAAATCTGTGAGAGGCCTTCAGCAAGTCAGCAAATTACAAAGAAATGTTCTAGACATATGAAAACTCAGTTTGATTGTAAACAGACATTTAACCCTTTGTATGCTAAATAAAAGTGTTAAATGTCTGTTTAAAATCAAACTGAGTTTTCACCCCCCCCCCCCCATGGTGTAGTTGTGCCCAGAATTGCCCCCTTTGTATCCCACACTCTATTTGGTGCATGATGAATGCAAATCTTTGGAACAGTAGGTGAAGGAGACCAACTGTCTTTTTTGTTCTGCATCTGCCTAAATCCCATTACTGAAATTTTGGGTGTGGGAATATTTTTTCCCTTGGGATAGGTACAGTGCAGGTCCTAGCACTGTTGATGATCCTGTGGCAGCAGTAGTCTCACATGCCCCAACCAATGAAGGTGATTCTGGAGAAGAAGAAGAAGGTCATTCTTCCCCACCTCTGCCATCACTGAAATTATGGGCGTGGGGATATTTTTCCACTGGGGTAGGTACAGTGCAGTCATCAGTAACTGCACTGTGCCATATTTGTGATAAGGTAGTGAAAAAGGTGAAAGGAGGGGACACACCTTGCACATCTACCCTCATAAAGCAACTGCAACATTGACACCACAACATTTATATGAACCATATGAAAGCCAAGCCCCAAAAAAGAAATCAAGAGCCACTGTTACTGTGCTCCTTGTCCCTCACTTGGCTCACCACACTAACCACCTGCTTGTACGAATAGTACAATAGCACAGTGCTCCTTGAAACCTAACTGTGGCTTGGGGTATGCAAGCGAGGTGCAGCACATGACATCAGTTCTTGAAAACCTTGGTTTTCAACAAAAAAAAACTAACATAGTAATATAGTTGATGAGGCTGAAAAAAGACATCCATCCATCTAGTTTAATCCATTCCAAATCACCCCTGTTGATCCGGAGGAAGGCAAAAAAAACATTGAAGCCATTTCCAATTAAGCCCTAAGTGGGTAAAAGAATTCCTCCAAATTGCAGTCAGATATTTCCCTGGATCAACATCCTATCTGCTTTGAAGCCATCTGTCATAATTCTCAATATTGTAAGATAAGATATATTGCTCTACGACAGTAAATCTTACATTAATGTTTGTTTAAACTTCAGAAGATCTATGTATAAATGGTATCCTTTTAAAAGGTTGCACGCAAAAGAGCGTGCAACAGCATAACACATTCATCATGTTGCCATGATAAAAATGGCAACAGGAGAATCTCGCACTGCATGACAGCGTGAGATTCTCATGTCGCCTACTGAACATCTCTTACCTTTAACCCATTCACCGGCTGGCAAGAAGAGGCTGTAGAGAAGAGGCTGTGCTGATCCTGTACCTTTCCTGGAACTTGAAGAGAGAGTAATAGTTCTATTCGGTCTGCCCACCATAGGAGGAGAATAAGAACTGCTCTGAGAAGCCTAGCCTCCACAAAAGCACATACAGCATCAGATGTCAGTGACAGCAAGTATCATATACCAAAAAGATGTCTCCAGGCCATGTACTATCTTGAACTCACACAAAGTAATCCTACTCTTATGCTGCCTACCAAATGTTCGCATACCTTTAACCCATTCAAGATCAGGCTGTGGCTAAGACACTACTGAAGTAAGCTGATCCGGCCTTCTCTGCATGCTCCGCTCCTCCCTGTCATTGTGCATGCAGAGAAGGGGAGTGAAATATTTTCCCTCATGTCCCCAAGTCAAGAAACCTGCCACCCGGCTGAGGTGGTAGTAATGCCACTTACATATGGTACTCATCAATCACTTCCACTAGCTGCCCTACAAATTGATGTCCGTACCCTTCCTGAGGCTGGCATTCCATTTCTGCAGGGTCTTGTTCGTGTCACTCATGGCTAAGGAGTAGCTCACACACAACCAGCAGGGTATGGTGCTATGAAGCTGTAGGTGATGATGAAGGCAGGTCTGGTTATTTAGAAGCACTTCCCTTTAGTGGGTCCAGGACCTCCAAATGAAAATTAAAAAAAGAAATCAGTGTCGGCAGAGAATGATAGCCAAGATTGCTAAACTAGATAGAGACAGAGTAAGATAGACAAATGCACTCTTAAAGGGATAGTAATACTTCATTTTATCTTCATTTTATTTTTGTAGGCATTAAAAAACATGAAGAATGATAGAAGTCTTATCTCTCAAACCTTTATGGTTTAAGAGATATTCACAAGCAAAGTTTCCCCCTCCCGCCCCTTTTACCTAGTGTGAGTCATCTCTTCTCAGATGTGGAATGCAGTCCATAGTCCAGACAGATAACAGAAGGGGACAATCTTCTTCCTGTGAGAACATTGAAAGCACTGCCCCCCTTGACAAGCTTTCAGGTTTTTCCCTTATCTTAATTGAAGATTGTCCCTCTCTGCAGTCTACCTGGGCACCTCCCTTCTGCTCTGGGTGAACAGTGTTATATCAGTAAAAGGGACAGGAGGGGGAGACTTTGTCACTGAATTACTCTTGAATTACAACTCTGACAGAATTGAAATAACACTCTCCATGGCCCAAATACTATGATGATTAATTACAGCTGTTTTTAATATAAAACATTACTATCACTTTAAAGGCAAACACACTGAAATAGAGTACAGGCCAGGTACAAATTGATAGTAAGAGAGAGACATGTTTGGAAGAGACAGACAAATAGTGAGAACATAAATGAGAGGAGACAGAAAGGGGGTTACAAGAGAGAGTAAGCATCCAAGAGAGAGAGAGCAGGAGACAGTGCTTTAATGTGTGTATGAGAGTGCAAGTGAGAGCACAATAAAGCCAAAGCTGAAGAGGTTGAGAGCATGAGTGACAGAGTACAAGTGAGTGAGCACAAGAGCATAAGGGACAAAGAGCATGAGAGGAAGCACATAAAAAGCTTGAACGAGTGCAGCATTGAGTTCAAACAGCAGAATGAGAAAGAGAACAAGAGACCGGGCGCAAGGAAGAATATGAGAGGTGAACAGTGTGAGACAGTGACACTGTGGTGTTGTCTGTGTAGGAGAAACAGAGGCAAATAAAAAAACAATAGAGACAGAGCAAGAGTGTGAAAAAGAGAGACAGCTAACGAGTGATACAAGCACCAAGATGATAAGAGTAAGACCGAGTGAGAAAGCAAGAGACAGTGAGAGAGACAAACTGACAGTAAGATATAAAATGAGACTATGCACAAGAATGGGAAAACCATTACATAACTGAACATGACAGACAGAGCACAAGTCTGAACACAATTGTAAACAAACGTTAGACAGTATGCGCACAACAGTGTGTGATGATGATTTCAGCTAAATTTATTATAAGCATGATGGATTGTATGAGAGTGCATGACTGAGTGAGGAGAGTGAGCCTGAGTGCAATAAATCATCAGTGATGAATGATCATTAGTGACTCTAAGTGAGCGAGCTTGAGTGAGTATTTAGTATTTACACTAGTGGACATGAGCCAGTAAGTGTTAGTAAGAATAAAGAATAAAGTAAAATAAACACTAGAGAGAGAGCTATAAATAAACTGAATTAAATAATAAAAAAATATATATGATGAAATAATATAATCTCTATCAAAATTATGAGTCAGTCCATGCACAGGGGCACAGGCCCCGTACTAAACAAAACAATCCCTATAAATAATCCAGCAGAAACAAGATTAGGGGCAATAAGGCAAACAACCCAAATGAAAACTGATGACAATATAAATGTATTATCTATAATAACACGGTCATAAACTATTCAATGTATGCATTGTCATAAAAACTGATAAATAACATCTGTTGGATTCACATAAAATAATAAAATGTATGATCACATATGACCCAAACGTAGACCTCCCATGAAGAACGTCCAGTAAACTAATGGTACAGATAGACAGAATATTATTCAAATGTGTGTTTCTGTTGTTAATGACTTGGGGAACAATGTAGCTTTCCTGACTATAGAACCACTTCAGTCCACATAGGATAGAGCTGCTCCATATCACAAAAAGTCTTAAACTCACCCCCACCGTAATGTAGTTATACAGCTTGTAGCTGGGAACCTATTGACCTCTTCTGGGGCTTGGTGTTAGATGGATCTGTCCGTATGATAGTAGCACCTACTGGATGTATGAGCTTCAATTTCTATTAGAAGAAAACACAAATAGGAGGGCGCCCAATTGTGCCTATTATCCTTAGATAGCAAATACAAATGTATATATATGTAATTATATTCACAAAGGTAAATGTTATTTAGGGGCTTATACCCTTCAGTAACTGATCATGCTCGCAGAGAAAATTAACCTGTCTCTGCTCAGGTCTCCCCAGGTCTCATAGGAATCCAGAAAAGGCTGTGCTGCAGTCGTTTTTAAAGTTGTATTTCATTAAAAAAATATATTATAAAATAACAATTGCTCATAAGAGCTTACAAAAATAAAACACCACTATTAAAAGAAAAAGGTTCAACCAAGCAAAACGTTTCGTAGCTCACTTGCCACTTCTTCAGATGCAGAAGAACCTCACACTTCAAGATACAAACAAAGAAACACTCTAAATGTATATATAACAAATTTCCAAACCAATATAGTAAAATGAAGGGATCCCTATCTTGCCAAACCTCAGATACACAAAATCTCTGAGGTATAATCTTAAGGTGAAGATTGTACAAAAAAGATTTATAGAGAAAAATTATTTGGAAGAAAATCCAGGGTGGAATATATCCACTTATTGGTTATATACAAGATAGATTACAGAGTGGAACCTTAAGATTATACCTCAGAGATTTTGTGTATCTGAGGTTTGGCAAGATAGGGATCCCTTCATTTTACTGTATTGGATTTATGGTATGATTAGCTGTAATTTTACAATAACATAAATTGGATATTTGAGCAATTTATGTGGTATTTGCCTTTATTATTGAGTGTATCCTAAGGAGAGGTGTGGGTTTTATTTGCCTTGGATGAACTCAGGGGTCGATCCGAATGGTTTTGTTCTGAGTGCTGAACATAATTATACATTTTGTTGACGTTTTTATAATCCACAGGCAAGGATTATTGGTTCTAGCAGCTGGGACAGCATTTTTCTTCCACCTTCCATAATTGCGCTACCTATATACATATATATAAAATATAATAATTTGCTAAGTTGTGTGTAACGCCCGACATGCACAGTAGACACTACTGCTCGTGCGGCAGTCATGCCTAGTACAGACTGCCCGCGCCGCGGCTGATACAGAGCTGGGCGCTCCGAAGGAGCGTCTACCTCTATCAGCAGTGGCGCGGGCAGTCTCTACTGCACGTGACTGCCCCGCGACCGGCTGCCAGAGGCACTGTGGCCCGTGTAACGGGCTGTTCAACTAGTATAAAATAAAACAGTACTAAATTTGAACCATAAATATGAATATAGCTATACCCTTATGTGAAATGAAATAGTACCAACTATGAATCCTAATATTCCCACAACCACACACTAATCAGATATCTAACCCCCTATAATCCTATCTACTTGTGTAAATACTAATGCCCTACCTTAGACCTCACAATAAATCAGCCTACATATATCCAAAATGAATCCAAAGTGAATTAAAATGAAATATCTCATAATAAACTGTGACCACTACTTAAATGTTCCAAGTTTCCCTTTTAAAGGGATGACATTATGTAATTTTTCTTTTTCTCTTGGTTTTAGGTGGAATCTCTTCCAGTTCTAGGATACAAGTAATGTTTTTGTTATCCAACATATGATGTATATGACATGATATGAATGATTGCACATGGTGCTGTATATTTATTTATTTTTGGTTTAAAAAAAATAAATAAATAAAAGAAATTTGGGGACATGGTCCAGCCCATTCCCGGGTAGGCTAGGGTTAATGCCTCAGGTTTGTGGTGTTTCTCACCTGCACAGGAGGGGGCTGGGACAGGTTTCCATACAGCTGGAGGATCTTTATTACGAATAGCCTACTGGCTGAATCAGTTACTAAGATACGTGTTAACTAATGTCATACTCCTTGAGAAAGTTCTGATAGTATGAAACACGTCAAAGTGATCATTAAGATATAGGATATTTGCTGAAGAACACCAAATTATATTTATTGAACATACTGCGTCAGTGTCTGGGAACAGACTAGGCTTTGCCTGCTGACCGCAAACCAACTATTCATTTATAACCCGCCGTTATCATTGCAAACTTTGGTTTAACAACAGTTTACAACAAGACAGAAGGGAAGCGGTTGAGACATCTGAAGGCTTCCACATAGTGGATAAGAACCGGACCCTAACATGGAGGGCTAATAGAAATTGAAGCTCATACATTCAGTAGGTGCTACTATCATACGGACAGATCCATCTAGCACCAAGCCCCAGAAGAGGTCAATAGGTTCCCAGCTACAAGCTGTATAACTACATTACGGTGGGGGTGAGTTTAAGACTTTTTGTGATCTGGAGCAGCTCTATCCTGTGTGGACTGAAGTGGTTCTATTGTCAGGAAAGCTACATTGTTTCCCAAGTCATTAACAACAGAAACACACATTTGAATAATATTCTGTCTATTTGTACCATCAGTTTACCGGACGTTCTTCATGGGAGGTCTACGTTTGGGTCATATGTGATCATAGATTTTATTATTTTATGTGAATCCAACAGATGTTATTTATCAGTTTTTATGACAATGTATACATTGAATATTTTATGAGCGTGTTATTATAGATAATACATTTATATTGTCATCAATTTTCATTTGGGTTGTTTGCCTTATTGCCCTTAATCTTGTTTCTGCTGGATAATTTATAGGGTTTGTTTTGTTTAGTATGGGGACTGTGATCCTGTGCGTGCATTGAGTACTGCATTTATCGGTGTGGATGTTTGTGGGGTTGAAGGAGCACTTTAGTTCCGTATTCATCCTTTTGATAGAAATTATATTATTTCATTTTATATATATTTTTATTATTTATTTTAGTTTATTTATAGTGCCTTCTCTAGTGTTTCTTGTGTTTGTTTCTTGTAGGTTTCTCTCACGCTTTCAGAGATAGCAGCAGTGGTTTTATTGTACGCATTAACCCATTATTGGATGTTTGACAATTTAGTACCATTTATCTATCTTTTGATTTCTGTAAAGAAGTCTCACAAGAACAGTTAAAATACAGTAAAAATACAGTAAGCAGAGTAAAGACAGAGATATGTATAATAGATATTAGAAAGTCATCACATTTAGTCTGAAATCTAAGAGCAGAACTGTTCATAGTTTACCTCTAAATCAGTTATTTCTTCATGCTGTATCTGATCATTCATTAAATTTGCTAAAGAGACATGGGGATTAGCCTAGCCATTACCATAAAGTTCTGCCTATGGATAATTCCATGGGCCCTGAAATGATTCAGTCTTATTTTCAGGACTAGTGAAACCCAGACAGAAGCCAGAAATTCAGACAGGTAGCTAAATGCTGAGGGAAGGAGGTGGGTGAAGAAGCTGGTGCACAAAGCAGTTAGACAGTTTCATTCTTTGTAGGGCCACAAGTTAGCATACAAGAGCCTAGGGGTGGGCGAAAAGTGTGAAACATTTTTCACGTGAATTTTCGCGAAAAACGGCAGATTTTTCACTTTTTTCAGTAAAGTTTTCTCTTTTTCTCCAATGCAAAATTTTCCTCCTTTTTGCCTATTACAGCAAATGTTTTTCCTATTCCAACACTTTATTCCCCTATTCTAACACATTTTTCTCTTAGTCTAACATTTTTTGCCTATTCAACACATATTCTCCTATTCTAACACATTCTATCACAATGTTTTCCTAGTCTAACACATTTTTCTCCTATTGTAACACATTTTTTCCTATTCCAACACATTTTTTCCTATGTTTCCTATGGTGCAACATTTCCCAGCACAATATTACTTCTTCTGAGGGCTGTAGTGGAGAAATAAGTAGCTGGAAGTCAAAGCTGCGAGTCCTACAGCAACATATACCTTGAAAAATGTGTTAGTATGCAGAGTGCATTTGTCCTTTGCCCACAACACTTACTTCCTGCTAAAGTGACACTGGCACATATTCATGATGATGTCAAGTGATTAAAAAAATAAAGTCCAACCTACAATGTGGCAGATGTGTATGGTAGTGGTGGTGGTGGACTGGTGTGGTATGATTGGTGGGACCTTGACAAACTGCATCCACATCGGAAGGAGAGGGATCATCATCATTTATTGCACATGCTGCAGCAATGATTGGTGCAGTCAGTTTTTGCACTAACATTTTACTCCCACACACCTCCACTTCCTCCACCTTTCCCCCACTTGCTTGTGCATTTGCTAGACATTACTCAACTACTGTATGTATTTTTACTAAAAATTGGTGGAGTGTGATGTCTTGCCTTGGCCCTCAACAAATGTCGTCTGCTGTCTATCAAGTCTGCCTCAGTCACAGAGCTCCCAGTCAGCGGTCTTATTTTTCTTATTTATTTTTAAGTTGTCCACCATATCTTATCACAGTTAGTCTCAAAAAATATATAACTAAAAAACAAAATCAACAATGTGTTTCCCCAGATTTCCCCAGCACAGAGATAATAAAAGTAAAATCAGCAAGCAATTTGGACCCCAGCTGTCTGTGTCTTGCCAGTCAGTCACACCAAATTTTGGGGTATTTTGGGTCAACCTCCTTCCTCCCTTCTTATCCCCATTGTTCCCCCTAGACTCCCCTACTACACAGAACAAATGTTCTATTTAAATGATTCCTTAAAACTAGGCTTCAATTCCCCTTTATTTGCCTATCTTCTCTAGCTCAAAAACATGCTGCTCTCTCACACCCAGACACCCTTTTATATGTTTGTACAGAAAGGCATGCTGTGACACCCTGACAGCCTTTTAAATGGCTGTAGAAAACTTTTGTGAGGTGGAGAAAAATGTTTTTTCCCATTGATTTCAATGTAACGAGCTAGGCAAAAAAAGCAGGAAAAAGTGGAAAGAACTGCACTTTTCACAGGACATTTTTCACTAAGCGGAAAGTGCCATTTTTCACTGATTTCAGTTTGAGGCGAAAATTTCCGCCCATCGCTGGCCTCATTTTTGACATTATGATATTTTGTTGGACACAGGCTTTGGCAATCATCATATATTTAATAGGTTACTAGACAATTGTCATACCTCCTGTGCATGAGTCTTCTGTTTTATTAATACAGTGCATTTGTGTATGTCTGTGATGGGGAGATAAATAGATAGATAGATAGATAGATAGATAGATAGATAGATAGATAGATAGATAGATAGCCATTAACATACAAGGTAGTTAAAGTATTCACATTTAATTGGATTTTATTCAGTATTCAAGGATGTGTGAATACAATTGAAAGGCATTTTATTATATATGCAGAGAACTCTAACACCAGCAGTGTACAGTAACACCGTACTATAAACATACAGACAATACCAATCTTAATAAAATCTTCTTTCTTAATCAGTGATGTGACACCATAAATTTGAGGTGTGTGCTCATTTACATGTGAAAGAACTAGAGAATATATGAGCACAAAAGGCCAGGTATGGCTCACCCCTCTCCTCAATCAGGTGACACTTGAACACACCCAAAAACTTGTATAAAAAAGACTTACATTTCTTTAACAGCAGTTGTACTGAGAGAGACTTCAAGGAGGATCTCCTGGAAAGAGGCCAGAGCTGAGAGGTTTCCATCCATACAGAGCTTCATCTGGTTGTTGGTAAATAGACCTTATACCTCAATGTATTCTTATATTTTAAAGTGGGGGCATTGGCTATTTACAATATACTTTTGATGAAAATGCTGTTAGTGCCATAATGTTACTGAATTGTGCATGTTTTTTGTGAATTAGCAAACATTTTCTCTTTTTAGTGAATACATGTCAAAAAGTGTTCATTGTGAAAATATCCACCATTTTGTTGGAAGGTTAATGATTGAGTCTAATTCACCAAAGTAATTAGCACTAATTTACATTGATAAGTGTGCTGTTAATTTAATAGCATGTGATATTCATCATAAAGATGTTAGTATTTTTCTTGCATCAAAACATGATCAATTGTTAAAAGCGCAGATAGTTATGGCTTTGAAAAATAGCAATTCTCCATTTTCTTGTATAGTCTTCCTATGGCTTTATTCAAGAAGCTAAGTAGGTCTAATTCTTGATATATATATATATATATATATATATTTGCAAATTAAATTAAACTAAACCAAAGCCATGTACAGAATTGTCAATGGACTTATCTGATGTTTTGAGCACACATAGTGGAGTTGGTTATATCAATGGTGGTCATATTTTGTGCCTAACACAAGTCCCTTTGGAAACAAAAGCCACCTTATGCACACCTAGTCTTATTATGATATGATCATTATAAGTATATATCAGGTAAATAAAATAGGCCATCTTTTGTTGAAATATTTTAAATCTGAAAATCTAATGATATTGTCAGGTAGAATTATCTAATTAGAGTTTCTTTTTTTTTTCAAAAGATCTTCCTTTTAGCAGTAATACCCTGACGGATTTCACACTGCTAAATTCTTCCCCGACTGCCTAAGCAAAAAGTGTTGATAAAATAACATGCAACTGAAGAAGAATCAAACAAAATGTGAAAGATATATTCCAGAAGAAGCAACTGTATGGAATGGAGGAAATCTCTGTGATAGTGACATTTTTAAACACAGTGAACATTTACAGGCAACAACTAGTTATATTGCAGAGCAATGCAATGGAAACAGTAATACAACAAACACTCGTTGTGTTAAACGTCAAAGACTTCTTACTAAAAAAATCACATTTCCATGTTCAGAATGTGGGAAATGTTTCAGTCAAAGCACAAAACTTGTTATTCATAAGAGAACTCATACTGGAGAGAAACCATATTCATGCACTGAATGTGGGAAATGTTTTAGTCAAAGCACAAATCTTGTTATACATCAGAGAACTCATACAGGAGAAAAACTATTTTCATGTTATGAATGTGGGAAATCTCTCAGTACCAAAAGGAATCTTGTTGTTCATCAGAGAATTCACACTGGAGAGCAACCGTATAAATGTTCTGAATGTGGGAAATGTTTTAGTGATAGTAGAACTCTTGTTAAACATCAGAGAACTCACAAAGGAGAGAAACCATTTCCATGTTGTGAATGTGGAGAATTTTTCAGAACTAGAAGAGATCTTGTTAGACATCAGACAGTTCACACAGGAGAAAAACCATATTTATGTTCAGAATGTGGGAAATGTTTCAGCCAGAGCAGAACTCTTGTTACTCATCAGAGAACTCACACTGGAGAGAAACCATTTTCATGTTATGAATGTGGAAAATGTTTTAGTTGCAAAGGAAATCTTCTTACTCATCAGAGAATTCACACTGGAGAGAAACCGTTTCCATGTTCTGAATGTGGGAAATGTTTTTGTAGCAGTACAAATCTTATTAGCCATCAGAGAACTCACACAGGAGAGAAACCATATTCATGTTCTGAATGTGGGAAATGTTTCAGCCACAGCACAACTCTTGTTACACATCAGAGAACTCACACTGGAGAGAAACCATATTCATGTAATGAATGTGGGAAATGTTTTAGTTGCCAAAGCAATCTTGTTACTCACTGGAGAATTCACACTGGAGATAAACCATTTCTATGTTCTGAATGTGGGAAATGTTTCAGAGCCAAAACAGATCTTGTTACTCATCAGAGAACTCACACAGAAGAGAAACCGTATAAATGTTCTGAATGTGGAAAACGTTTCAGCCAAGGAAAAACTCTTGTTAAACATAAAATAACGCATTCTGGATGCTGACAATTTTTCATTTACAATAAGACATTTTCATGCTCTGAGTGGGAAATCTTGCTAAACATCAGAAAATTTGCTTGATAGAAGCTATCTCTATGCTTTGAATGTGGGAAATGTTTCTGTCACAATGAAGTCTATAAATGGAGTAAAATTTATATATATATATATACATTGAATTATAACAGTGTTATAAATCTGTAATAAAATAAAGTAAAAATGACTTTTTATTTAATTATAGTTTAATAGCAGTTCTTAATTGGTGTATATGTTGATTTTATAGTAAATTTTAGTCATTTGGAGATTTAATTTTAAGTAGCCTTATTTTCATCTGTTCTACATACAGGGAACGAGTGGAGACTGGTTATATTCTCTAAACACCAGGCATTCATTTGATTGGCAGTGTTTCCATCCTGAGTGCATCACACATATTGTTTGTATATGTATCGGGTTTGTGAATTTATTACACTATTATGCTTCTTCTTCCTTTTCTTGATTTATTTAATCAAAACAACTGTACCACTGGTGAGAAATGACATCCCACATCCAATACTGGAGGAAGCAGGGTTAAAAGTCTAGGACTGTGCCTATACACAAGAGGGCGTATGTGCAATGTATATTGTGTTTGTTTTGTGTCCTAATAAAGATATTATATTTTAAACATCCTATTTCTGCTCTTATTCTTTAGGCAGCAAGGGACACAGTAGAGCAATTTTGTGGCAAAATGACTGCACCATGAGGTCAAATCCAATTCCCACAATTATTACAATTCCCCAAATTCCTAATGATCCAAGGGCCAGATTTAAAGGTAGTCATTAAAATAGCTGGTAGGTCCAAAGTTAATACTGGCCGACATTATAAAATGTCTAACTCGGTATTTAAAGGTCCTACAAGCTAAAAGCACAATGGACGTTAGGCCGCAGAAATTAATTGTGGCTAAACATGTATTTTGTGCATTAACCTCCCAAAATGCAGCTCAATAGCAACGATATCGGGAACTTAACAGTGTACCACTCTGGCACTCAATGGGTTAAAGGCTGAATTAGTGTATTTCAGCATGTTATTTATATTTTTTCTTTTTATTTACAGATACAAGGAAGAAGAGAATACAGAAGGTACAAGAAAGAAGAGAGGAAAGAAGAACAGAAGATGACCAACATGCTGAGGACTCTGCTGGACATCAGGATTAATGGTAAATGTTACTTGTAATGTGAAGTTGATTTGTTACTTAGTCGGGTTAACCCAATGAGTGCTGGCAGGGTATTTATACCCCACTGGCACTCACAGGGTTAATTCTGCTAAATTTGGACAGTTTTTACACACTTTGGATGTCTTGATGCAGGACTTAGGGCCTCATATCAATACACCCACTAAAAATCCGATAAGGGACTTTAGTAAAAAAAAAAAAAAGAAATGGGTGTTAAATTTTTGAGATAAAATGAGTCCCTTATTGGATCTTAGCAGCTAACGCAGTCCTTTAAATGGCAACGTGTAGTGTTTTTTTATTTTTAATGGGCCAAAACACATGTTAATTTAGCAATCAGCATTTTTTCAAAGCACTGATCTTTAAATCTCTTGCAGTGCTTGAAAAAGTGCAGACACCTGTTTTTTTTTGTTTTGTTTTTTGAGTTGGCTGCCTTTAAATCTGGCCCTAAATGGAGTATTTAACCCCTTGCATCCTTGAGAGGCTTTCAGTACATTGCAAAACAATATGTTGGAGACTTCTTTAGCATACAAACAATTAAAAGTCTGTTTAATCCCTTAAGGACCAGCGATCCAGGGAAGTTACCTTCCCTAATGGACTGCTTCATCCTTTCCCACATTCTGGTACACATGACCTGTTCCGTGTTCCCTGGACTCCAAATTGGGGGTCTGAGAGAGAGAGAGAGACCTCTCCAGTCTTATAGCTGTCAATTTCAGACCTTTTTACGTGCTATGATCATCACGGTCCTTAAGATAAAAAACGTGAGATGGTCATAGCATGTAACATGATCCTTAAGGGGTAAAAATCAACCTTATTTTTCATTTTCCCCCTATGGTGCAGTTGCTGTGCCGAGAATTATCCCCTTTTCCTTAGTACCCCAACCTCCATCTGGGGCATGAGGAATACAAATCTGTGCTACAGTAGGTGAATGACTGTCTTTTTTGTTCTGTTTCTGCCTAAATCATATTTACTACCTTATTTACTCCCCAAATATTCCCCTTTTTGCTTCTTTGGTCACAAAGCATTGGGAGCTCTAGAATTCAAGGAGTACAATTACATTTTTTTAATGCAATAGAAATGTCTATTTCTCCCTTAATGTTTAGGTGGTTTGGCCCAGAATAGCTCTACATTTGACTTTATGAATGTGATCAGTTGTAGCTGTAATTACTTTTGGGAATTCTGCATCCAACAGGTGTTGCTGCTGCCTGTGCATAGACTAGGGGAAGGGTTACCTACAGACTTCCAATCAGTGCAGTAGAACAGCACACTCCCACTTGACTGACTTAATTGCAGGCTCTATAACTGGGGTCTTTTGCTAACATCATAGTGTAACAGGGAGTATCACTAGCACTTGCCTCTACTATAGGACCTGGCAAAGGACTCATGTAGTCTATATGTTCACCTGCTTTCTCTAACATCACCATTGGAGCAGAGACAGAGGGCCGGTCATATTCCTCCTACCTGAAGACCTCCAGCTTTTGATGGATGCCAATTCCTAACAATTGCAGCCAGTCACTTGTTGGCTTTAGGTGATGAGACCAGCAGATCAACAACAGTTGAGGGGCCACATGTTGTGCATGGACAGGATTAGAGACCTGCACAACAGCAGTTAACATTGTGAACTATTATGAAGGCTAAAGCTTTTCCTGATTTGATTGGTGTATTATATGTAAGGTGTGTGGACGGGTTCTGGGTACCCCAGTCTACTCAGTCTACTATAGTGTTCTACTTGTTTCCACCTGGATATGAAGTCTGATCCTCTCCCCTGTCCCTGGAGGGAAGTGATCTGGATTCTTGTTCTACTGAGGTGGGTGACATAGGGCCAGATTCAATAAGATAAAGAGGAGACAATTCTGGAACAAACCAACCATGAAAAAGGAGAAAATGCAAGTGTCCAATTAATTCATTGAGGCTTTTTTTGTTGTTGTTTAAAAGAGCTTAATTATGCTTTAAAGAGAAAACAGTAAAGAGTGTAAAAATAATAAAAAATGCAGAACACTGTTTAAAGAGACAAGATTAGTCCTTATACAGATTAAGGTTGCGAGTAGGGGTGGATGAAAGTGGGAAACATTTTGCACTTTACTTTTTGCGAAAATTGGCTGATTTTTCTCTTTTTTCACAAAAGTTTTCTCCTTTTCGACAATGCAAAATTGTCCTCCTTTTCCCCTATTTTAACAAATGTTTCGCCTATTTTAACACTTTTTTCATCTATATATCCTCTAGGTACTACATTTCCCACTGTAATATTACTTCTTCTGAGGGCAGTAGTTTAGAAATAAGTGTCTGAAAGTCAAAGTTGCGAGTCCTACAACAACATATGCCTTGAAAATGTGTTAGCATGCAGAGTGCATTTGTCCTTTGCCCATAACACTTACTTCCTGCTTAAGTGACACTGACACATATTCATAATGATGTGAAGTAATAAAAAAATAATAAAGTACAACCTACATTGTGGCTGACGTGTATTGTAGTGGTGGTGGTGGAGGACTGGCATGGTGTGATTTGTGTAGATATACAGCTTTTACCATTGTCATGTTTGTGTCAAATCACTATCCTCCTTCTCAGATTATTGACGCACATTATTTTCAGTCATAGGAGTGGTCCCAAGTGGGGTAGATGGTGGCAACCCTTCTTCACATCCCTTTTCCTCCTCATCTGTGTTGCTGTTAATATATTTGTCCTGGCTTTCTCTGTCATGTGTGGTTTCTGCTACCTGATACTCAATGATATGATATGTTGGTTTATTTTTAAGAATGTTAGTCTTCCAACACTGAAAACCCACTCAGACTCAATGCTTGCTGGATAACAACTAAGGGTTTCCACTGCAGTACGTGTCAATGCTGGCCACATACACTGCTTTGTTTGCCAGTATTCCATGGGGTCATTGTTTCTGCCTAACAGGTATCCTTCAAGTATGCAGAAACAATCTCACATGCAGTGGGACCACTTCTAGGAGCTACACTGTGTTCCTGTGTGTCAGTTACCAATTCATACTCAGGGAGCAAGTCCCAAAGAGATGTGCCTCTGCCACCACCACCATTGTTGGGTTTTTGCTGCCCCTGCTGAGACCCATGAATTGCCCTGTATTCCAAATAGGATATTCTGATTGCTGATGTAGCTGCTTCTGCTGGTTGAAATGTTTTGCTGCCTTCCTTTTCACTATACTGTCTAGATGTTTGTTGTGCCCTCACTTTCTCCCTCTCATCCCCCACAATGCAACCCTCCACTTGATCAATAAACATATCTTGACAGAATCTGATTCCTCAGAGAGTTGCTGCTAATCTCCTTGACTCCTTGTTGTGACAAACTGCCGATGGCCCTTTGGCAGAAATTCAGAAATGTTGTGTTTGAAGCGTTGGTCCAGCAAAGTGACAATAATGTATTCCTCATTGCTTTTAATAGACACTATGCGAGGATCTTGCTAAAAGCACTGTAACATGTCATTTACCAGCTGGTGCATGTCTGTGTTGTCATTATGGTAAGAATCCTCAGCCATTCTCCTCATTTTTTTCTGCAATAACAGAATTATAGAACAATAGATTTTCACTAATTCCTGCCAGGATGCGACTAACCAGCATGGTTGCCTCCTCAAAGGGTTTCATCAGCTTACATACATTGCACATTAGTTGCCATTAGCCAGGTGACAGAGGCTTCCTTCAAAGCCTTTCAGTTTTGCATGGCGTACTCGCTAATGGCCTTATTCCGCTCGTACAAAAGCTCTAGTATGTACATGGTGGAATTCCACCTGGTAGGGACCTCTATTTTCAGCTGGGGATGGGGCAGGTTGTTACACTCTTGTATGTGATATAGAGCTTTGTGTGCACTGTAAAAGCGACTAAAATGGGCACAGATTTTGCAGGCAATATTGAGCATCTCTCTCAGGGTTTCGGATTCTGCCAGGAATGTGGTCACAACAAAAGTTAGTATATGGGCAAAGCAGAGCACATGTACCATATCACCTATTCTCAAAGCAGTGATTATGTTGGAACCATTATCAGCAGACACAAAACCAGCTTTTAAGGATCAGAGTAAAAGCCATTCTTCTATCACCTGCTCTAGCTTACTCAGAACATCTACAGCTTTGCGGGACTGTCTCTCAAACTCTGCATGCACAAGGTGGCGTGACGATGGTATGGGCTATCCTGCTGCTGCCACCTTTTAATCACACTACCAGAACCAGACACAATTACTGGCTGTCACCTGATGCTGTAAGCTATTGTTGTCCACTGTTGGTACTGGGATGGAAACCAAGTGAGCAGTCACAATCATATAGTCTGTGCTCTGCCCACTTGTCCACATATCTGTTGTCAGGTGGATTTTCACTTTCAGCCCTTTGCCCACCACATTAACCACCTGCTTGTACAATTCAGGCACAGCCATCCTGGAAAAATAACTGCTGCTTGGGATATGCCACCGTGGGACTACACATAACAGTGTGTCTCCCAGTCAGACCTGTGGTTGTGCTTCAGGTGGGATCTCAGAAAGGAGGTTCCTAGGTGTGAACCTGCTTTCCCCCTGCTCATGTGACTTTTGCACAGACAACAGATAGCAACACGCATAGCTTTAGGATCCTGAGTTAAGTGTCTCCATACTGTTGTCTTTGTGGACTGAGGGGTTACTGAGGCGCTACTACTACTACTACTGTGGCTAGATGTTGAGGCAATTCTACTACTACTACTACTAGGTGCCAAAAGTGCAACACTTCAAGCAGCAGCAGAGGCAATCGTCATATCTAACATTGTGGATTTTAATACCCCGTGTTGCTGTTGTTGTTTTTTCTGGGTACTCAACACAGGTGTGTGTTGCTAAGTGGGATTTGGACTTTGAAGAGGCTATAATGCTGATGATGACTGATAAGGTGACTGTGTACTTTTTGACATATTTGCTTGTCCAGGGTCAGATTTTCCAGTGGTTTTCTCAAACAGTTTATAGACAAGCACAGTGCTCCTTTTCAGTGGTGGACGATTAAGCCTTTGCCTTTCTGCTAACTTTATGGTTATGTCATCATCCTCACTCTCAACTTCATCGGTATCTGAAAAAGAGAAGGATGCTGGAGGGATATATACTAGATCTACATCATCACTGGTCATCACTAGGTCATCCTCAGCAGCATCAGCATCACCTGCCAGTTCTTGCCCACTACCCTTATATTTCTCTTAAACTTTTTTGAGGTCTCAAACAATGTGTTTTTACTTTTACTGTAACACAGTTTGCTACTACTTTCAGGATAGGTATTTTGGTGCTTGTTAGTCTCAATATCTGATGCAGCAGGCAATTATGCTATTGCCATCTTCAACACTTGAATGCAACTTGTTGTCATCTTCAGTGTTCTTCTTCTATGTCTTCTTCTATGGTTCTTTATTTGTACTGACACTGGTGGTGCTGAAAGTTTTGCTGGGACCTTGACAAACTGCATCCTTCCTTGGAGGAGAGACATCATCATTTATTCCACACACTGCAGCAACCATTCCTGCAGTCAGTTTTTGTACTACTACTTTACTCGCATGTCCCTACACTGCTCCACCCTTCCCCCTCCTCCAGCCCCTTGTGTGTTTGCTGGACATTACTCAACTACTCTGTGTATTTTTACTCTACAGTACACAACACAACTGATGGAGTGTGATGTCTTGCCTTAGCCCAGTCAGCTGTCTGTCACCTAATATATTTAGTTGTTTGTTTATTTCTTTATTCTTTTTTAGTTATTTATTTATTTATTATTACATTTTTTTATTATTATTATTTTATTTTTATTTTTTTAAGTTGTCCACCCTGTCTTATCACAGTCTGTCCAAAAAAACCCCAATTATAACTGAAAAGAAAAATCACCAACTTCTTTCCCCAGACTTCCCCAGCACAGAGACAATAACAGCAAGATTAACAAGCAAATAGGTCCCCAGATGCCTGTGTCTTGCCAGTCAGTCAAGTGGAATTTTGGGGTATTTGGGGTCAATCTCCTTCCTCCCTTATTTTTCACAGAGTTCCCCCAGACTCTCCTAAAACAGAGAACAAATGTCCTACCTAAAAGATTCCCTAAACTAAACTTCAATTCCCCTTTATTTGCCTGTCTTCTCTAGCTCAAAAATGTGCTTTCTCCTCTCACAAACACAGAATGGCATGCTGTGAGAGCCTGACACCCTTGTATATGGCTGTAGAAAAGCAGAGAAAATGTTTTGTGTGGTGGGGAAAATGTTTTCTTCCCATTGATTTCAATGCAATGAGGTAGGTGAAAAAAGCAGAAAAAAGTGGCAAACTGCACTTTTCTCTGGAAATTATTCGCCAAGCGGGAAGTGCCATTATTCGCCAATTTCAGCTTGAGGCAAATATTTTTGCCCATCCGTAGTTGCAAGTCTTAGTTAATATAAATTAGTACAAATAAGAATTAATTCATATTATCAAATTAAATTATCCAAATTAAGACTCCAATCATCTATGAGGATCAAGGGGAGCAGTGCCAAATTCCATTTATGTATGTTGGGAAGAAAATATTGGTGTATATGTGTGAAAGGCCTGATGTGGTAATTGGTGAGTGGTGAGGGGAAGGGGCAGGGTAGAGGAGAGTGTCAAAAAAAACACAACCGAATGGGTGAAAAGGTAGTTGTCACCTTGCTTCTGGCCACGGGTAACCACTCCAGTCTTGGCAGCTGTAAGCAATTTAAAAGGGAGCCCATGAGAATTCAGTGAGGCTAGAAGAGAAATACTTATTTAAATACTAAATTTTAAGCTTCACTCAATGTAACCTGATTTTGTATATATGAAGGTATGTAAGGTCAAAGCGGGGAAAGGAGTAAGATCAGTGCTTGTTTGTTATGGTAAGAGAGCCATTGTGACTAGTTCATGGTGAATTGAGGCATAATGTTCACAGAAATGGAATGTCTGAGTTCCATGTATAGACAGTAGTCCACTTTAGACAGACATTCAGATAAATTAGGGCTGTCTCATTGAAATTTGTAACCCCTTTAATCCTAGGAAGTTCAACAACAAGTTTTTTTTTTTAAAGTATTTGTATTGTATATAGTGTGAAAAAAGCCCACCATATCATATCTTTTATATCCTATATCTCCTATATTTGGCACCAAACGCCCATCTTTTTAATATAGTTGCAGTGGTTATACTGACATTAAATGGGATATCATTAGGTCCTCTGGGGCCATGTGGTCAATAAGCACGAAAGACAGAATGGGATTTGGAAGCGCATGCACGTCATTGGGTATGAGAAGGCCTGTATGGAGTCTGAAGTACGCATGCACGTACAACTCCTGTTTAGGGTTATATCATTAAAACCTTGATGATGTGCATAGTGTATCCATGGATACGCATACCATTCTGGTCAGGAGGTGTGGAACTCATGTGTATTCCGGAAGATCTGTGACACCTAGATGGGAATTGTGAATTCGTCACTTTCTTCGGAATGAAACAGATGATCTGGGTGTTTGGCGCCAAATATAGGAGATATAGGATATAAAAGGTATAATATGGTGGGCTTTTTCATACTATATACAATACAAATACCCCCGAAGAAGCAATGTTTAGTTGCAAAATGAATAGGGTGATCCTATATAGGATAGTTTGTTTTTCGTTTAAGTATTATCATTTTATTGTGTCATCTGAACAGATTTGTATTTATTGTGGTCTATTACATTTTATACGTACATATCGATATAGACTCCTGAGTTAGTTTGCAGCATGCCAAATAGTATCCCCTTGTAGGCTGTGTTTATGGTGGGTCCTAGATAGAGGACTATTATCTCCATATCGTGCCAATTGTGATATTGGAAGAGGCTGGAAGCAGGGACTACTAAGATGAACGGAGAAGCTGGTGTCAAGACAGACAGACAGTGAATGTGATCACACCCTGAGGCTGGACTGCCTTAGCAGAAGGTGAGTGGAACATCCACATATTATATATATGGTGATCTCCATGGTGAAGGAGGTGAATGTCAGTAGGTCCACACATGGTGAAAGTGTTGAAGAGAAAAAAGAGAAAAAAAGAATATTCTACACTTAGATTGTGTGCACTTTTCCTTTTTGTGTTTTTTCTGTACATTTTGAGGACTTTACCGGAAGTCTACAAGAAATAAGCAGCACCGCTTTGTGGAAGACGATTTGGGAACTCCAAATTACCTATCAGGTTATAGTTGGCTGATAACTGGTGTAATATCTCTTACATTTTTTTGTGTGTGTATTTAAAGAAATAGTAACTTTCCTAATCATAACCCCTTAATTATTTTGGCCTGGACAGAAAAACCTATTTGTCACTTTGAATCAATTCTCTGCAGACTGAACCCCCAAAATGTATATTTAATTACAAGGCGACAGACATATTTATTTTTTTGGAAGTCTTCAAGAACTCAAACTCCTTTCTTTGGAGTGTTTCTATGAATCATTCACTGGGAGGAGTCAGAGGTCCTTGACTCTAGTGACACAGAATCTTGTTTGCCTTCATTAACAGGAAATTAATCTGCACTAATTACATATTAATTTTGCGAGACTCGTTTAAATAGAATTGATTTTAGAGAGAGAGAGTGTAAAATGGAGCAAAATGTTTCTTCTAGTATCACATATAGATAGATAGATAGATAGATAGATAGATAGATAGATAGATAGAAATGTATGTATGTAAACTCAAAAGCTAAAATAATATTTGATAATGTGTCAGTTAAGTTCTCACACAAACACAGAAAAGCCAGGAAATACAGATTATGCTCTACCAGCTTTTCTCCACATTTCTATGTACTTGTCTGATGCATTGCACTGATACCAATAATCACTGCACCAAAGTCCTCATCTAGTGCTTCTACAGACCTGCACCTCTTTCCCCACCACCACACTCACAGTGTTCTATGAAATCTTAGAGCATTCTATGGAGCCAATGCACTAAGATTTTTTAAGTGGGAGAGATCTTAGTACATAGGCTCCATATAATAACACAGATACTGCAAAAGTGATATACATAAGAAACTGGACTTGGAAAAATCTTGCAGAGTATGAAATGAAGTCACTCTGATCTGGAATCCAAAATGTCATCCAATTTACTGCTATAATCAAAAAGAGTGGACGAAATAAAAGTCAAATAATAGAAACTTTGTTCAAAATAAAATAATACCTAACCATAAACATGGAAATGGACCAAAGGTCTCATATTATAATAAGATCTCCTCCCTTAATAAGTGATGCCACAACATAAGCCTGGGGTGTGTGCTCATTTACATATGTAGCAAATATGTGAGTAGGTGGGGCTAATCTCTGTTCACCATGTGATCAGTTGTCATCAAAAGACATCCCACCCCAGACCTTGTATAAAAAGATACATAAATCTCAGTAAGAGCAGTTTCCCCAAACCCTCATTGATTTAATATGTATTTTAACAACCTGAATACCAATGAGGTCTCGTTCTCTACACATTGCAAAACAGGGTCAGCTATGGTAAAGTGTGTTTGCCCTAGAATTGCTCCAGGTTTTCTTAGTATATCATCCTTGTATTGCTTTTTGTTAACAATAATCTCATTTTCTCTCTGTCTATATTGTTCCATTCGATTGTAGCAATATTCTAATTAGAGTTGGATGATAAATCTGATGTTTGTCTCAGGAATTCCCACTCAAATAATTTCTGTCTTTTTACTAACAACAATGATTTTCCCACAAGAAAAAAAAAATATTGCTTTGCATTGTACTGAGACCTCTTTAACATTCATGGGGTTAAAATCTGCTTTAAATCAATCATTGACTCTGAAAGTGAGTAAAAGGGAGATTATGAGCATTAGTGACTGAGTGTGAGCATGATAAAGTATTAATGAGTTTGAGCTTGAGTGTGCACGAGCAAGTGAGCATTTCAAGTCTCACATAAAATGAGAAATTATGGACAATATTTATGTGAGTGTACACGAGATACTGGGAGAATAAAGATGTCAGAACAAGTGTGAAGATGAGCATGAGTGTGTACTAATGTGAAATATTCTGTGTATTCTAGTGTTTGATGTTTTAGCTACATTTATCATGAAGAAGTGAGTTTTTCTGAGTATGAGGGTCAGTACAGGAATGTGGTTGAGTGAGAAGGGATAAGTGCATGGGAGTGATCCTCAGAAAGCATGAGCATGTGATCATTAGTAATTATAATAGTGAGTAAGTGTGAGGGATTCTGAGTGTTAGCAGGCATGAGTAAGCAAAATTGTTTTTCTCACCCTAGTGTAGCTAAATTTGCAAATAGATGGCAACCACAAGTCCAAAAAATTGGTATTGTCTGTCTATAAGAACCAGTGACAGATAGAGATAATACAATAGAGACAGAGCAAGAGTGTGAAAGAGAGACATATAAAGACTGATACATACAGCAAGATGATAACAGTGAGATTGAGTAAGAAAGTGAGAGACATTGAAACTGACAGTGAGATACAGAATGAGACATTGAGTAAGCATGGGAAAACCATTACATAAGTTAACATGAGAAATAAAGCACAAGTCTGAACACAATTGTGTGTAAATGTGAGAAAGTATGTGCATTACAGTGTGTGATGATGATTTCAGTTAAATTTATCATAAGAGTGAATACGTGAGTCTGAGAGTGCATGAAAGAGCAAGTAGAGTGAGTCTGAGTGCAATAAAACATCAGTAAGTGATCATTAGAAATTCTATGTGTGAGTGAGCAGGAGTGATTATGTACATTAGTATACATGAGAAAGTAAGTGTTAGTAAGAATAAAGTATCATTAAAACTGTCAAAATACAGTAGCAGTACAGTAAGCAGAGTTAATACGCAGAGAGATACATGACAGCAATAAGAATGGCAGCACTTCTAGACTGATAATTCAAACTTTTCCTCATTTATCTCTAAACTTGTTAATTCTTCAAACTGCAGCATAGCCATTACTATAAAGCTCTGCCTGTGACTAATTACATGGGCCCTGAAATTATTCAGTCTTGTTTTCAGGACTTTGAAACCCAGACAGAAGCCTTAAAAACAGACAAGTAGCAACTCAATACTGAGGGAAGGTGGGTGGGTGAAACAACTGGGACACTAGGCATTTAGTGAGTTTCATTCTGTGGAGACCACAATTTAGCTTGTTGGAGGCCGAAGTCATTTGCTGGCCTCATTTTTAACATTCTGATATTTTGTTGGACATAGGCCTTGACAACTATCAAACATTTAATTGGTTACTAGATACCTGGTATCATACCTCCTGTGCTTGATTTTTCTGTTTTAACAATACAATCTGTATATATGTGTGTGTGCCTGTGATGAAGAGATAAATAGATAGATAGATAGATACATAGATAGATAGATACATAGATAGATAGATAGATAGATAGATAGATAGATAGATAGATAGATAGACAGACAGATACAAAAGTAGTTTAAGTGCTCATATTTTATAAGGTGTTCTTCATTATTCAGGGATGTGAGAATCCAGTTGAAGGGCATTTTAATTAAATTTGTAGAGAAATCCAACTTGAGCGGTGGTAAGTGGATTAGACCTATACAGAGGGGTTGGTGCAATGTTCACCCCTATGTCAGCCTTCACCTTCATACTGCAAACTTTTCCTGTATAAATGCAAGTTATTCTTATCAAGAGATTTTCAGAGACTTTAGATTGTTGGGGTGGATGTTATTAATTAGTGTTTCATTAGGTTTTAAACTCAAAATGCTACACGTTACCACAAGAGCTGCTTCTTCAGGATATTTTATTTCAATTTTATGTCAGTTATTTTATAATGGTTAGGACTCTCTTGATTTTGAGGTACCATGGCATGGTAAGACAGCTTATACATACATTGGCTAAAATATGTCATGAAATCCTCATTTTTTTATGAAATTAAAAACATATAGGTATATTATATACACTACACAGGGTTTATATTTTTCAGGCAATCTGTATGGAATAGCTCAGGAATCTTTTTTTGTTCTTGTTCTGGGTTTTTTCCCTGTTTGGGGATTTGGGGGATCCCTTCTTTCCTTGCTGCTTTTCATATTCCCTCACAAATTAATTATATTTTATTTATGTATATTCATGCTATTTTAGCTCTGTCAGTTTTTCCTTTATCTTTTTGCACAACTCCAGCAGTGTACTGTAACATTGTACTATAAACATACAGACAATACCAACTTAATAAGATCTTCTTCCTTAATCAGGGATCTGACAGCATAAATATGAGGTGTGTGCTCATTTACATGTGGAAGAAATAACAAATATATGAGTACAAAAGGCCAGGTGGGGCCCATCCTCTTCTCAATCTAATCAGTTGACACCAAAACGCACCCAAAAACTTGTATAAAAAGATACATAAAGCTTAGTAAGAGCAGTTGTATTGGAGAGAGACTTCAAGCAGGATCTCCTGGAAAGAGACCAGAGATGAGAGGACTCCATCCCTACAGAGTGCCACCTGGTGTTGGTAAATAGAACTTACACCTCTGTGTATCCTCATCATGTTATGTCTCTCTGGGAGTTTTGCTTTGTCTTTATATTTGTGTGATTTATTGGTGATAATGACTGTTATATACTAAGAAGAACTAGAACAGTTCTGGAGCAAACCATCTGCACTATTGGAGACAAGCATTTTCCCCAAACCCTCTTTGATTTAAGTCTTTTTAACAACCTGAATGCCAATGAGGTCTCTACACATTGCAAACAAGTGTCCCCTATGGTGAAATGTGTTTGTCCCATAATTGGTCTAGGTTTCCTTAGAATATCAGCCTGTTATTGTTTTTTTTTGTTAACAATATTCTAATTTTCTCTTTGTCTATATTGTGACTTTGATAGTATTAATATTCTAATTAGAGTTGGATCATAAATCTGATGTTTGTCTCAGGAATTCCCTCTCAAAAAATTGCTCTCCTTTTACTAACAACAATGAATTTCCCACAAGAAAAAAACACTGATTTGCACTGCACTGGAGATCTGTCTAACATTCATGTGGTTAAAATACCAATTTAAATCAATCATTGTCTCTGAAAGTTGGTATAAGGGAGATTAATAGTGACTCTGAGTGTGAGAATGATAAACATTAATGAGGTTGAGCTTGAGTGTGCACGTGCGAGTCAGCATTTCAAGTCTCACATAAAATGAGAAAATATGGACAATATTATTTGAGTGTATAAGAGATACTGAGATAATGACGATGTCAGAACAAGTGTGAGGATGCACATGGGTTTGCACTAATGTGGAATATTCTGTGTATTCTATTGTTTGATGTTCTAGCTATGAGTATGAAGGGACAGTATAGGAATGTGAGTGAGAGAGCAGGAATAAGTGAATGGGAGTGATCCTCAGAAAGCATGAGCACATGATCATTACAAATTATATTAGTGAGTAAGCGAGAGGGATTCTGAGTGTTAGCGGGCATGAGTAAACATAATTGCTTTTATCACCCTAGTATATGTAAATGTGCAAATACATGGCAAACATAAGTACAAAATGATATTATGTGTAAGAACCAGAGGCAGATAGAGATAATAAATTAGAGGCAGAGCAAGTGTGTGAAAGAGACAGATAAAGACTGATAGATACAGCAGATGGAGTGGAAAAGTGAGAGACAGTGAAACTGACAGTGAGATACAGAATGAGACTTTGAGCAGGAATGTGAAAGCCGTTACATTAGTGAACATGAGAGACAGAGCACAAGTCTGAACACAATTGTGTGTAAATATGAGAAAGTATGTGCACTACAGTGTGTGATGATGGTTTCAGTTAAATGTATCATGATCATGAGAGTGAATAGGTGAGAGTGAGCCTGAATGCAATAAGACATCAGTTAGTGATAATTAGAGATTCCAAGTGTGAGTGAGCTTGAGTGATTATGTACATTAGTGGGCATGAGAAAGTAAGTGTTAGTGAGAATAAAGTATCATGAAAACAGTCAAAATACAGTAAATTTTCAGTAAGCAGATTAAAGACAGAGAGATGCATGATAAAAATTAGAATGTCAGCACATCTAGACTGAAATTTAATAACTTTCTCATTTATCTGTGACCTTGTTTTTATTGATATTGTATCTGATCATTCATTAAATTTTGTAAAAATGATAAGAGTTAGCCTAGCCATTACCACAAAACTCTGTCCGTGAATAATTCCATAAGCCCTGAAATTGGTCAGTCTTGGCTTCAGGACCAGAGAAGCTCAGACAGAAGCCAGAAAAATAGCCAGGGAGCACCCCAATGATGAGGTAAGGAGGGTAGGTGAAGAAGCTGGGTCAGAAAACATTTAGAAAGTTTTATTCTGTGGAGGGCCACAAGATAGCATCCTGGAAGCTGAAGTGGTTTGTTGTCCTCATTTTAAACATTCTGATATTTTGTTGGACACATGCCTTTGCAACCATCATAACTTTAAAGAGATAGTAATACTTCATTTTTTCTTTCATTTATTTTGTAGACATTAAAAAACATGAAGAACGATATAAGTCTTATCTCTCAAACCTTTATGGTTTGAGAGATATTCACAAGCAAAGTTTCCCCTCCCGCCCCTTTTACCTAATGTAAGCCATCTCTTCTCAGATGGGGAATCTAGTTGTAAGACCAGACAGATAACATCAGGGGACAATTTTCTTTCTATTAGAACAATGAAGGCCCTGTCCCCCTTGACAAGTTTTTCAGGTTTTTCCCTTATCTTAATTGAAGATTGTCCCTTTCTGCAGTCTTCTTGGGCACCTCCCTGCTGCTCTGGCTGAGCAGTGTTACATCAGTAAAAGGGGTGGGAGGGGATACTTTGTCATTGAATTACTCTTGAACTACAACTCTGACAGAATTGAAATAACACTCTCCAAAGTCCAAACACTATGATGATTAATTAGAGCTGCTTTTATTATGACACATTACTATCTCTTTAATAGGCTATTAGATACTTGTCATTCCTTATGGGCTTGATTCTTATGATTTATTAATGCATTTTGTATGTGTGTCTGTGAAAGAGAGATAGATAGATAGATAGATAGATAGATAGATAGATAGATAGATAGATAACAATTAACTTAGAAAGGCAGTTAAAGTCCTCATATTTTCTTGAATTTTCTTCATATTCATGGATGCAAGAATTCAATTGAAAGACATTTTAATTACATATGCAGAAAAATCTATCTCCAGCAGCAAACAGTAACACCTGACTATAAACATACAGACAATACGCATCTTAATAAGATCTTCTTCATTAATCAGGGATGTGACAGCATAAATTTGAGGTGTGTGCCCATTTACATGTGGATGATATAACAAATATATGAGCACAAAAGGCCAGGTGTGGCCCATTTCTCTTCTCATTCTAATCAGCTGACACCAAAACACACCCAAAATCTTGTATAAAAAGAGTCTTACACTTCAGTAAGAACAGTTCCAAGGACTGGATCAGAACCCAAACCCTCTGATCAGAAAACTCACTGCCACCACTGCAAACCCCTTTGACCGCTACCCGCGGCCCATCACAGTGAAGACCCTGTGAAACCAACCCAACTGTGACAAGTCATCACAGATCAAGAGTAATCCAAACCTGTGACTTAAAACCCAACCCGAGAATATGGAGTAGTGAGGCTCAAGCCTCGGTATCCAAAAATCACCGCTGATGGATAAAATCTATCAGCAAGAAGAAGACGACTGGCAGTAAGAACAGTTGTACTGAGAGAGACTTCAAAGAGGATATTCTGGAAAGAGTCCAGAGCTCAGAGGTTTTCATCCATACAGAATTTCTCCTGGGTGTTGGTAAATAGACCTTTTACCACTGTGTAATCCTTGTATTTTAAAGTGGGGGCATTGGCTATTTACTTCTGATGGAAATGTTGTTAGAGCCAAAATGTTAGCGAATTGTGCATGCTTTTTATGAATTAGCAAACATGTCAATAAATGTGCATTGCTACAATATATACAGTTTTGTAGGATGATTAGTGATTGAGTCTAATTCACCAAAGTAATTAGCACTAATTTGCATAGCTAAGAGTGCTGTTAATTTAACAGCATGTGATATTCATCATGAATATACTAGTATTTTTGTTTAATCAAAACATGATCAATTGTTAAAAGCACAGACATTTATGCCTTTGAAAAATAGTAATTCTCCACTTTCTCGCATACCACCCTTAGTACCTTATTCAAGACGATAAATAGGTCTAATTATTGAGGCATAGGGGACAAATTAAATTGAACTAAACAAAAGTCATGTAGAGATTTTTCAATTACTTATCTGCTGTTTTGAGCACACATAATGTAGATGGTTAAATCCATGGAGGTCATATTTTGGGCCTAACACAATTCCCATTGGAAACAAAAGCAACCTTATGCCCGCATAGTCTTATTATGATGTGCTTGTTATAAGTCTATATCAGGTAAATAAAATAAGCCAGCATGTGCTGAAATCTGTTTAATGTGAAACTCTAATGATATTGTCAGGTAGATTCTTACTCACCAAAAGATGTTCCTGTCAATACTCCAGGTCTTAGCTCTGTTGATGATGCTGAGGCAGCAGCAGCATCACCTCCCCCAGCCAGTGAAGGTGATTCTGGAGAAGAATAATAATCATACCTGGGAACTTCCAGTTGAGGGCTACCTGGAGGGTAGTCCTCTGTCCAGCAGGGGGTGACAAAAATGACACTAATCGCGTCAAAAAGGGGCGGGACTTGCAGCGAGTGGGGGGGACTTAACCCTTTGAGTGCCAGAGGGTTAAAGGTGTCACACAGAAGGCTGGGGAAGGAGGGTTAAAGGTGTCACACAGAAGGCTGGGGACGGAGGAACAGCGGGAGAAAGAGTGCAAGTGGGTAGAGTTTCAATAGAAACTTCCCACATCCGGAGGAATCAGCCTCTGCCCCGGAGACCCGGTAAAGCTCTGTCAGAACTGGAGTCTCCGGGGCAAATCCGCAGAGTTCCCAGGTATGATAATAATAATAAGAAGGCCAGTCTTCCTCAAGTCCAGCCATTACTGAAATTATGGGTGTGGGAATATTTTTCCCTTGGGGTAGTTACAGTGCAGTCATCAGTGTCTGCACTGTGTACTATTTGTGATAAGTGGAAAGGGAAAATGAGAGGACAAACATTGGCACAACTTCCCTCATAAAGCACATGCCATATAGACACCACAATATCTATGTGAAGAAATTGAGTGCCACTGTCACTGTGCCCCTTGTCCTTCCCTTGGCTCACCACACTAACCACCTGCTTGTACAATTCTGGCACAGCTGTCCTTGAAAACTAACTGCGGTTTGGGATATGACAATGAGGTGCAACACATGACATCAGTTCTTTAAAACCCCAGTTTTCAACAAAAGAACAGGACATAGTAACATAGTTGATGAGGCTGAAAAGAGACATATGTCCATCAAGTTTAACCCATTTCAAATCACCCCTGTTGATCCAGAGGAAGGCAAAAAAGCTTTCTGTCATAATTCTCAGTATTGTTCTGTGCAAGACAGTCATCCATTACTTTTTTAAAAGTAGTTACAGTATATCTTCAATTAAGATGAGGGAGAAAACCTGAAAAGCTTGTCAAGGGGGGCAGTGCTTTCATTGTTCTCATAGGAAGAATATTGTCCTCTTCTGTTATCTGTCTGGTCTATGGACTGGATTCCACATCTGAGAAGAGATGGCTTACACTAGGTAAAAGGGGCGGGAGGGGAAACTTTGCTTGTGAATATCTCTCAAACCATAAAGGTTTGAGAGATAAGACTTATACCATTCTTCATGTTTTTAATGCCTACAAAATAAAATAAAGTTAAAACAAAGTATTACTATCCCTTTAATGAGGATTCCCCAGGTAGTTTCCCATTTAGTGTATATGTAGCATGTTTGTGTCTACAGCCCAAATGCATAACCTTACATTTATCTATATTAAACCTCATGTACCACTTTTCCACCCATTTATTCAATTTGTCTAAATTACTATGCAAAGGAAAATCATCCTGCTCTGGTATGTATTTCCTTACACAAATTAGTTTCATCAGCAAATATTAAGACTCTACTTTCAATTCCCACATCTTGATCTTTATTCAACAAATTACAAAACATTGGGCCCAGGAATGAATACTGTGGCACTCGAGTTACAACTTTAGGCCAATTGAAAAGGTTCCGTTTACAGCAACTCTTCGCCATCTGTCATTTAACCTGTTCTCTATCCATGCACAGATATCACCTCCCAAACTGAAGAATTTTAATTTATACATCGTGAGGAACAGTATCAAAGGCTTTTGCAAAATCCAAGTATATTACACCTACAACTGTTCCCTTGTCCAAATTATACTTGCCTTTCGTAAAATGCAAGTAACTTTGTTTGACATGATCTGTTCTTTGTAAAACCATGCTGACTCCTACTAACAATACTGTTGATTCTCACACACTTCTGAATACTGTTAGTTAGTATCCCTTCTAATATCTTACCCACTACACAAGGCTTGCCCTTATAATGATTTTCTTACTTCAACGATGACATACATAATATAATCTTTACAGAGGGGGATCCAATGCAACTTTGTTCTCTTCCCAAGACATTTTTTTTTGATAATCTGTATATTTGAAATGTGTGATTTCAGTGAGACAGTTTTATTATTGCATTGGTATTATTATGTAAGGCTTTATTTCCTTTTACTACATCATGAGATGATTTTGTGATCTATATATATGCTCATATTAGTGTTGTGAAACACCCAGTATAATAGGATACATTTAATGACATGTTACATGGCAAGGCATGTGCATCGCAATGTGACAGAAACCTCGGTTTTAACAGGATACCTCCCAGGCACACATCACTGTATTTTATTTGTCTCTACTATAAGATAAATTTTACAGTAGATTTCAGATTCCAGGATATCTGTGAATGGGTGAGACTTTTTTGAGTGCTAGTTTAGCAGTGTTATCTTTTGTCTCTTATTATTATATGACATTATTCCCCTGTAGCACCAATATTTAGTCCTCATTTTCTTTTTACCATACATATGATTATTGGATAAAAGTGTGTGAGTTCTTGTGCCTCACCAAACTCTCATTAATTTAAATGTGTCTGTATAACAACTTGAATGATAGTGAAGTCTCTACACATTACAAACCAATGCCCCCTATGGTGAATTATACTTTCATTTTCTCTCTGTCTATATTGTTGCTTTGGTAGTAGCAATATTCTAATTCAAGTTGGTTTATAAATCCCAATTTTTTCTCAGGAATTTTCTCTCAATGAATTTGTCTTTTTACTAATGCAAATTATTTTACCTCGAGAACAAACACATTGCTTTGCACTGGAGACCCCCCTAACATACATGAGGTTAAAATTCCCATTTATATCGATAATTGACTGAAAGTGAGTAAAAGGAAGATCATGAGCATTACTGACTCTGAGTGTAAGAATCATAAAGCATTAAAGAGTTTGAGTTTGAGTGTGCATGAGCAAGTGAGAATTTTAACTCTGACCTTGAGGAAACATGCACAGATTTTTATCTGAGTGTACATGAGATACAGAGAGCATGAATAAGTCTGAACAAGTGTGAGGATGACTGTGCACTAATGTGAAATATTCTGTGTATTCTATTGTTTGATGTTTTAGCTACATTTATCATGAAGAAATTTGATTCTCTAAGTATGAAGGACAGTATAGGAATGTGAGTGAGGGAGCAGGAAGAAGTGCATGTGAGTGATCATCAGAAAGCATGAGCACATGATCATTAGCAGTTATAAGAGTGTGCAAAGGTGAGGGATTCTGAGTGTTAGTGGGCATGAGTGAACAAAATCATTTTTTTCGCAATACTATAGCAAAATGTCTAAATAGATGGCAAACACTATTCTAAAATAATCTGTATATTGCTGTAATACCAGAATATCTGTATGTAAAAAACAACCATCAGTAACTGGTCAATAATGTCTTGGTCACAGTTCAGTGTGAATGACCCATAATATGATGGATGATAATGAACAGGATGGATTATAATGAACAGCTGTTAACGCAACTGTATGGTGCTATGAAGATGAAGGTGATGATGAAGACAGTTCTGGTTATTTAGAAGCAATTCCCTTTAGTGAGTCCAGGACCTCCACCTGAAAATTAAAAAAATAAATCAATGTTGATAGAGAATGTTTGCCCAAAATTCAAAACTAGACAGAGACAGAGTATGAGAGATAGATACACACTGATAGACACACACACTGAAAGAGAGTACAGGTCAGGTACAAACTGAGATAGAGAGAGAGAGACAGGTTTGGAAAAGACTGACAAAGAGAGGGAGTGTAAATGAGAGGGGCTAGAAAGGGAGAGTACAAGAGAGTGTAAGCATGCAAGAGAGAGCACAAGACAGTGCTTTAGTGTGTGCATGAGAGTGCAAGTGAGAGCACAATACAGCTGAAGCTGAAGAAGGAAAGAGCATGAGTGAGAGAGTACAAGTGAGTGAGCACAAGAGCATAAGGGACAAGAGCATGAGAATAAGCACAGAAAAAGCTTGAGAGAGTACAACATTGAGTTCAAGCAAGAGTGAGAGAGAATATGAGAGTGAGAGAGAATATGACAAGTGCAGTGACTGAGACAAAGAGAGACACTGTGGTGTTGTCTGTGTAGAAGAAACAGAGACAGACAGCAAATACAATAGAGACAGAGCAACAGTGTGAAAAAGAGAGCGATAAAGACTGATACATACACCAAGATGATATGAGTGAGATGGAGTGAGAAAGTGGGAGACAGTGAGAAAGAGAAACTGACAATCAGATACATAATGAAACTTTGTGTAAGCATGGGAAAACCATTACATAAGTGAACATGGAGACAGAGTACAAGCAGGTCTGACCACAATGTATGCAAATGTGAGAAAGTATTTGCACTACAGTGTGTTAAGTGCGTGAGGGATTGTATGAGAATGAATAAGTGCATGAATGAGAGGAGAGTGAGCCTGAGTGTAATAAAGCATCAGTAAGTGTGAGTGAGCTTGAGTGAGCATTTACATTAGTGGGCATGAGAAAGTAAGTGTTAGTAAGAATAAAGTATCATGAAAACAATTTAAAAACAGTAAAAATACAGGAAGCACAGTAAAGACAAAGAAATGTATGATAGAAATTAGAATGTCAGCACATCTAGACTGAAATGTAATAACAAGAACTTTTCACAATTTAACTCTAAACATGTTAGTGCTGTATCTGATCATTCATTAAATTAGGTAGCAAGACATAGGGATTAGCCTAGCCATTACAACTTAGCTCTGCCTATGGATAATTCCATGGTCCCTGAAATTAGTCAGTCATGATTTCAGTACCAGTGAAACCCAGACAGAAGCCATAAAACCAGACAAGTAGCAACCCAATGATGAGGGAAGGAGGGTGGGTGAAGAAGCTGGGACACAAAGCATTTAGACAGTTTTATTCTATGGAGGACTACAAGTTATCATGCCGGAGCCTGAAGTGGTCCGCTGACCTCATTATTGACATTCTGATGTTTTGTTGGACACAGGCCTTGGCAACCATCGTATATTTAATAGGTTACTAGATAATTGTCATAAGTCCTGTGCTTGATTCTTATGTATTATTAATACAGTTTATTTATATATGTCTATGTTGGAGTGATAGACAGATAGATAGATAGATAGATAGATAGATAGATAGATAGATAGATAGATAGATAGATAGATAGATAAACCATTAACATACAAAATTAGTTAAAGTGTTCACATTTTATTGGATTTCCTTTATTGTTCAGGGATATGAGAATTTATTTGAAAGGCACTTTAATTACATATGCAGAGAAATCTAAACTCTAGCAGTGTACAGTAACACCTGACTATAACATACAGAAAATACCCAAGGCCTCTCACCTTAATAAGATCTCTTTCCTTACTCAGGGATGGGACAACATAAACATGAGGTGTGTGCTCATTTACATGTGTATGAAATAGTAAATATGTGAGCACAAAAGGCCAGGTGGGGGTTCATCCTTCTTCTCAATCTAATCAGTTGACACTGGAACACACCCAAAAACTTGTAGAAAAAGAGACTTAATTTTCACTAAGAGCAGTTGTACTGAGAGAGACTTCAAAGGGGATCTCCTGGAAAGAGACCGGAGCTGAGAGGTTTACATCCATACAGAACAAGAAAACAGAAAAAACAGCAGAATATCTGGCTCTAAGCGTAGTATTTCGTGATACTATTAGTTAACCCTCTTTATACCCCCTTCTTATATTCACTCACATTAGTTATATATGGTATAATGAGCTGGTGTCTCCCAAACTGTGTTTAGGTGTGTTTCATTTATTTATTTAATTATCAATATATTAGCTTTTAATTAAAAGTTTTTCAAGAAAGATTCTATTTTCTACATTAATTTTTTACCCTATATACCTCATGGAATATGGGAATGAATCCCTCTCTCACATACTAGTGATACATTCACTCCGAGTTGAGGCACCAATATAAGGTTCCTTAGTGGGGAGGCCACATATTTTCTGTATGTATGATGTCCACAACAAGGGAACTACAATAACTCCTTTACAGGGGTGAAGACAAGTCTCTGGTGTCACAAGCCTGGAGTGACGAAAAAAATTGATCCAGCGAAATTGATTACACTAAGAGGCAGGAAAAGCCTCTAACTAATGTGAGTGAATATAAGAAGGGGGTATAAAGAGGGTTAACTAAGAGTATCACGAAATACTACACTTAGAGGCCGATATTGCACTGTTTTTTCTGTTTTTTTGTTTAGTATGCTACATAAGTGACGTGGGTGGTGATCTGTGAGACCTACATACAAACAGTGGCATCTCTTACCTCTGAAATTTAACCCTTTGAGTGCCAGAGGGGTACAGAACACATTGCAAAGCAATGCATTCCGTACCCCTCTGGCACTCAAAGGGTTAAGAAAGAGAGAACACTCCATACAGACTAAGCGTTTTAAGGAAAACAAGGTTACATCCATATAGACCTTTGTTTGGGTGTTGGTAAATAGACCTTAGACCTCTGTGTATCCTTATATTTTAAAGTGGGGCATTGGCTATTTAAAATTTACTTTTAATGAAAATGATGTTAGTGCCAATATTTTACTGAATTGTGCATGCTTTTTCTGAATTAGCAAATATTTTATCTTTTTAGCCAATACACGTCAAATAAAGGTGCATTGCAAAAATAGCCACCATTTTGTGGGAGGATTAGTGATTGAGTCTAATTCACCAAAGTAATTAGCACTAATTTACATTGCTAAGTGTGCTGTTAATTTAAGAGCATGTGATATTCATCATGAAGATGTTAATATGTTTTTTGCATTAAAACATGATCAATTGTTAAAAGTGCAGACCGTTATGATTTTGAAAAATAGCAGTGCTCCACTTTCTTGCATACCACCCCTAGTACCTTATTCATTAAGCTAAATATGGCTAGTTCTTGAGACATAGGGGACAAATTCAATTAAATTAAACAAAAGCCACATACAGATTTTTGAGTGGACTTATGGGTTGTTTTGAGCATACATAATGGAGATGGTTATACCCATTGTGGTTATATTTTAAACCTAACACAAGTCTCTCTGAAAGCAAAGTCCACCTTATGCCTACATAGTCTTATTATGATATGCTCATTATAAGTATATAGCAGGTAAATAAAATAGACCATCTTTTGTTGAAATCTTTTTAATCTGAAAATCTAATAATATTGTCAGGTAGAATTTCTAATTAGAGTTTCTTTTTTTCCAAAAGATGTTCTCTTGAGCTGTAATACCCTGAAGCATTTCACGCTACTATAATATCCTCCTGACTGCCTCAGCAAAAAGTGTTGTTAGAAATCACCATGCAACCAATGAAGATGGATCAAACAAAATGTGAAAGATACATTGTAGAGGAACCAACTGTATGGAATGGAGGAAATCTCTGTGATACTGACATTTATACACACAGAGAACATGTACAGACAACATCTAGTTATATTGCAGAGCAATGTAATGTTAACAGTAATATAAAGAATACTCATCTTGATAATCATCAAATAATTTCCACTAAAGAAAAAACATTTCCATGTCCTGAATGTGGGAAATGTTTCAGTCAAAGCACAAAACTTGTTATTCATCAGAGAACTCACACTGGAGAGAAACCGTATTCATGCTCTGAATGTGGGAAATGTTTTAGTCATCGCACAACTCTTGTCGGTCATCAGAGAACTCACACAGGAGAGAAACCGTATAAATGTTCAGAATGTGGGAAATGTTTTTGTTACAGTACAAATCTTGTTTATCATCAGAGAACTCACACTGGAGAGAAACCATATTCATGTTATGAATGTGGGAAATGTTTCAACCAAAGAACAGATCTTGTAATTCACCAGAGAAGTCACACTGGAGAGAAACCATATGCATGCTCTGAATGTGGGATATGTTTTAGTCAAAGCACAACTCTTGTTAAACATCAGAGAACTCACACAGGTGAGAAACCATTTAAATGTTCTGAATGTGGGAAACATTTTTGTAGCAGTGGCAATCTTATTAGTCATCAGAGAACTCACACTGGAGAAAAACCATATTCATGTTCTGAATGTGGGAAATGTTTTAGCCACAGCACAAGTCTTGCTAGACATCAGATAACTCACACTGGAGATAAACCAAAAACATATTCATGTTACGAATGTGGGAAATGTTTCAGTCACCGCACAAATCTTGATATACATCGGAGAACTCACACTGGAGATAAACCATATTCATGTTCTGAATGTGGGAAATGTTTCAACCAAAGGTCAAGTCTTGTTATTCATCAGAGAATTCACACAGGAGAGAAACCGTATAAATGTTCTGAATGTGGGAAATGTTTCACCCAAAGGACAAATCTTGTTAGTCATCAGAAAACTCACACTGGAAATAAACCTTATTCGTGTTATGAATGTGGGAAATGCTTCAACCAAAAGTCAAATCTTGTTAGTCATCAGAGAATTCACACTGGAGAGAAACCATATTCATGCTCTGAATGTGGGAAATGCTTCAGCCACTGCACAAGTCTTATTAGACATCAGAGAACTCACACTGGAGATAAACCCTATTGATGTTCTGAATTTGGGGAATGCTTTACTATACATAGAACTCTGGTGGATCATCAGAGAACTCACACTGGAGAGAAACCATATAAATACTCTTAAATGGATAGTAATGCTAAATTTTGAGTTTCTTTAATATTGTAGACATTAAAAAAGAATTACAATGATGTAAGTTTTATCTCTCAAACCTTTATGGTTTGAGAGATATTAATGGCTAAAATTACCCCCTCCAGTTTGTTTCCGAGAAGTCAGCTCTCTAGCTGACAGAAGCAGATTCTGGTCATTTGACTGGATGGGGGCTCTTCAGCAGAGATAAAATCGTACTATTTAAAAAAAAAAAAACTTAATTGGAACAGTCTACAAAGTTTGCTTCCAGACCATGCACACTTTGTAGACCATTCCAATTAAGTATTAATTCTAAATAGTGCGATTTTGGCTCTGCTGAAGAGCCGCCGGTTGGTCCCGGGACTGGAATCTCCTGTTGTCAGCTAAAGGGCAGACTTCTCTGAAACAGCCTGGAGGGGGGAACTTTTGCCAGTTATATCTCTCAAACCATAAAGGTTTGAGAGATAAGACTTTCATTGATGTAATTCTTCTTTTAATGCCTACAATATTAAAGCGGAACTACCACCTTTAAATAACCTTATCTTATATAACTCCCCATCTGGCATCTAGCTGCTTAGTAGCACTAATCGCCAGAATTATTACCTTGTTTAGCAGATTTATCAATTCTGCCGGGGCTGACAGCAGGACGGATAGCGGACATCTTGCCATAATGACGTCCACGCCTGCGCAGTCAGTCCCAGCCTGGTCAAAGAGGCGTTGCTAGGACCTGTCTGGCTGACAGCACAGGCGCGCGGATGTCATTATGGCAAGATGTCCGCGATCAGTCCTGCTGTCAGTCCCGGCAGAATTGATAAATCTGCTAAACAAGGTAATAATTCTGGCGACTAGTGCTGCTAAGCAGCTACATGCCAGATGGGGAGTTATTTAAGATAAAGTTATTTAAAGGTGGTAGTTCCGCTTTAAAGAAACTTAAAATTAAACATTACTATCCCTTCGTTGTGAGAAATGCTTCAGCCAAAAGCATAAGAGAACTTATATTGGAAAGACTCAATTTCATATTCTGAATGCTGACAATTTTTCAGTTCCAAGAGAGATCTTTTTACTGATCAGTGAACTCTTACTCTCATTTTCATCCTCTGAGTAGGAAATCTTGTTAAAGGGATAGTAATGTTTCATAATAAAAGCAGCTCTAATTAATCATCATAGTATTTGTACTTTGGAGAGTGTTATTTCAATTCTGTCAGAGTTGTAGTTCAAGAGTAATTCAATGACAAAGTGTCCCCCTCCCGCCCCTTTTACTGATGTCACACTGTTCAGCCAGAGCAGAAGGGAGGTGCCCAGGTAAATTGCAGAGAGGGACAATCTTCAATTAAGATAAGGGAACCTTTCATTGTTCTCATAGGAAGAAGATTGTCCCCTTCTGTTATCTGTCTGGTCTATGGACTGCATTCCACATCTGAGAAGAGATGGCTTACAAAAGGTAAAAGGGGCAAGAGGGGAAACTTTGCTTGTGAATATCTCTCAAACCATAACGGTTTGAGAGATAAGACTTATATCATTCTTCATCTTTTTTTAATGCCTACAAAATAAAATAAAGTTAAAACGAAGTATTACTATCCCTTTAAACATCAGAAAATCCACTTGCTAAAACTGGTCTATATGCTATGTATGTGAAAAATGTTCCTATCACAAAGAAGTCTCCACATGGAGTAAAATGTATTACAAGAACAATATATACACTGAGTAACAACAATGTTATAAATCTGTAATAAATAAAAAAGGACTTTTAATTTTATTACAATTTTAAACACTATTATTAATCAGTGTATTTATTGATTCTATAGTAAATTTTTGTCCATTTGGAAATTTCATCACGGAAAGTAGCCGTGTTTTCATCTGTTCTACATACTGGGCACCTCAAAGTAGAGACGGGTTATCTTCAGTGGCGACTCTAGGATTTCTACTTAGGGGGGCACAGAAGGGGCCAGAAGAAAAAATGGGGGGGCCCATTTAATGAGCAGTAACAAAGTCTTTACACCTAAAATAATGACATTCAGGCCACTGAGTATGTGTGTACGCACACCATAGCAATGGAAAACATTGGTAGACTGGTAATATATTGATTTATTTTCCTAGCAATTGTTAAAGCTCTAGCATGATGCATCTCATCACTGGTCCATTTGTATTCCTGTCTTAATCAGCTTCAGATATGTCACCACCAGAGCAATAGAGAGTTATATGCCACCACCAGTGCAATACAGATTTACATGCCACCACTAGAGCACTGCAGTTAAATGCCACCACTAAAGTATTACAGAGTTATGTCACCACTAGAGTGATACAGTTATATGTCACCAAAGCAATACACTACCACCAGAGCAATAAAGTTATGTCACCAGCACAGCAATAAGGTTATAGGCCACCACCATAAGTTATGTCGCCAGTACAGTAAAATGCCACTACTGGAGCAATAAAGTGTTATATGCCACCATCAGAGCAATACAGAGCTATGTCACCACCATAGCAAAACACCACAACCAGAGCACTACAGTTAGATGCCACCACCAAAGCAATACAGAATTATATGCCACCACCAGAGCAATACACCACCCCCAGAGCACTACAGTTAGATGCCACCACCAGAGCAATACAGAGCTATATTTCAGCTGGGTGAATAGAGAGAGCAAAGGTGGAGAGAGAAAGGGCAAAGAAGGGAAATAAAGGACAAAGGGGAGAAGAAAGGAAAGGGGAAGGGTGAAACAGAGATAGCACCTTTTGACCAGTGCTGCTTACTGGTTTAAATATGTGCAAGAAAATAGCTGGTATAAAATGATCCCCATCCCACTGGGCATTTTATTTGATGAGGCGTTTGAAGTTGTAAGGATTTCTATTGCTACTACTTGGGTGATTTGATGTGGTGGGTGCTCTTTATTTGCAGGAAGATGTGTTATGTTGATGGGGGCTTTTGATGTTGCAGGGGGACAATTGATGATTAGGGAGTTTTGTTATGGCATGTGTTATATTTGATGTTGAGGGGCATATTTTGATGTGGTATTGTCCATATTTGTCACAAAAACTAAAGAAATTGAACGCTTTAAGTGCCAGAGGTGTGTCCTGCATTTGCTTGAATATAAGGCAATCCCCACCCAAACAAACATGAGATTTTCATGAAGGAAAAAAGAAAAGGCCTGAATATAAGGTGACCCTAAAGACTAATTCAGCAAGCTGAAGTGGTGCAATTCTTGAGCAAACCAACTACACAAAAGATGCCAATAAACAGTCCCTTGGATCAAATGGAGATTTTAACCCCTTGAATGCAATTCATTAGAAACAGCTCTAGCATTCAAGAGGTTAAAAAGCTCCATTTAAATCGGTGGAGATTTGGGGGGTTTTCATTTACCCCTATGGTGCAGATGGTTTTCCCCAGAATTGCACCACTTTAACCTGCTTTAAGTCCCTTGCAATCCTCATCCTATCCATGTCCTCAGACCACATCCCATATGGGGCCTTAACACCAAAAATCCCATAGCACAGCCCTCAGCCATCATATAACCATCAGTCACCACATTGTCTCTCTTCCGGTTATAGACCTGTTATGGCAGTCAGCCCCATCCCTTATCAAACCTCCCCACTGAGCATGCAATAACCATAATCATCACCCTCATTTCAGAGGAGCCATCAGCCACTTTCCCTCCACAATATCCCTCAACTACCTCTGAAGTCATATACACTTAACCCCTTGAGTGTCAGAGGGGTATGCAATGCACTGAGAAGCACTGTGTTGTTCAATCCTCTGCCACTCAAACCTGAACCCTTTTGAGTGCCAGAGTACTTGCCCAACACACTGCTGGACACTCCTGTGGAACTCAGTAGGATAAATAGCTCCATGCTAAACTCAGTTTCCTTTCCGAGGCCTAAAATTCAGTCATACACATGGGAGCAGGGCCGGACTTGGAATAACAACCAGCCCTGGATACCAGTCCCACATTTCTTCAAGTGGCCCATTTCTACAATTACTCTGGCCCACTGTCCCAGCCCAACCCATTTTGTTGAAATGAGAAGGGGAGGAAGAGAGGAAGGAAGCGGGAAAAAGAGGCAAAAGGGATAAAGAGGGAGATAAAGAGAAAAAGGAAAGGGGAGAGAAAGAGGCAAAAGAGAAGCAAAATGGGGAGAAAGATAAAGGGGTGAGAGGGAGAAAGAGTTAAATATGGAATAAATAGAAACAGGCAAGGGGGAGAAAGTCTTTCTCCACTGTTGATCCCCACTCTTCCATCTTTCTTCCAGTCTTGCCTCATTCTCCCACTTTTGACTCCATCTCCCCCTTTTGTCTCTTAATCCCTCCTTTTGCTTCTATCTCCCTTCTTGTGCCCCCCTTTTTGTATTGTACGCCGGCCTACACATCCCATAATATTCAGCCAGCCAATCGGAAAGAATTTTCCCTATCTGAAAGTACGGAGGATTACCATCCATCACACCAAGAGAACAACATGTTTTCACATCATCCTAAATGCCTCTAAGGTAAAAATCAAAAGACTTACTGTTTTCACTGCCTTGTTCTGCCAGATCTGTCAGAGACCCAAGCTCTCTAGCCAGGGCCGGCCCAAGGAATTATGCTGCCTGGGTCCATGGATGAAATGCTGCCTCACCCCAAAAAACACCCATTAAAAATGTAAAAAGGGGAAAAAAACATCTTGGTCAGGGCTGAGCAATCATAATGTCATTTCTGCACTAACATAATGTTAGTGCAGAGATGATATTTTTATGATGCCCAAGCCTAACCACAGTTTTTTCCCTTTAACCAATACAAAAATAAGCTTAACAGGATACACACATTGCCCCCCATATCTCCACAATGCCCCCTCCATCTCCACAATGCCCCCTTCATCTCCACATTGCTCCTTCCACAATGCTCCCTTCATCTCCACAATGCTCCCTTCATCTCCAAATTGCCCCTTCCACAATGCTCCCTTCATCTCCACAATGCCACTTCATCTCCACATTGCCTGTTCCACAATGCTCCCTTCATCTCCAAATTGCCCCTTCCACAATGCCCCCTTCATCTCCACACTGCCTGTTCCACAATGCTCCCTTCATCTCCAAATTGCCCCTTCCACAATGCCCCCTTCATCTCCACATTGCCTGTTCCACAATGCCACTTCATCTCCACAATGCCCCTTCCACAATGCCACTTCATCTCCACATTGCCCCTTCCACAATGCTCCCTTCATCTCCACATTGCCCCTTCCATTTTGCCCCCTTCATCTCCACAATGCCACTTCATCTCCACAATGCCCCTTCCACAATGCTCCCTTCATCTCCACATTGCCCCTTCCACAATGCTCCCTTCATCTCCACAATGCCCCTTCCACAATGCTCCTTTCATCTCCACATTGCCCCTTCCATATTGCCCCCCTCATCTCCACAATGCCCCCTCCATCTCCACAATGCCCCTCCATCTCCACAATGCCCCCTTCATCTCCACAATGCCCCTTCCACAATGCTCCCTTCATCTCCACAATGCCCCCTTCATCTCCACAATGCCCCCTCCATCTCCACAATGCCCCTTCCACAATGCTTCCTTCATCTCCACAATGCCCCCTCCATCTCCACATTGTCCCTTTCACAATACCCCCTTCATCTCCACAATGCCCCTTCCACAATGCCCCCTTCATCTCCACATTGCCCCTTCCACATTACCCCCTTCATCTCCACATTGCCCCCTCCATCTCCACAATGCCCCCTTCATCTCCACAATGCCCCCTTCATCTCCACAATTCCCCTTCCACAATGCTCCCTTCATCTCCACAATGCCCCCTTCATCTCCACAATGCCCCTTTCACAATACCCCCTTCATCTCCACAATGCCCCTTCCACAATGCCCCCTTCATCTCCACATTGCCCCTTCCACATTACCCCCTTCATCTCCACATTGCCCCCTCCATCTCCACAATGCCCCCTTCATCTCCACAATGCCCCCTTCATCTCCACAATTCCCCTTCCACAATGCTCCCTTCATCTCCACAATGCCCCCTCCATCTCCACAATGCCCCCTCCATCTCCACATTGCTCCTTCCACAATGCTCCCTTCATCTCCACACTGCTCCTTCCACAATGCTCCCTTCATCTCCACAATCATCTCCACAATGCCCCCTTCATCTCCACAATGCTCCCTTCATCTCCACATTGCCTGTTCCACAATGCCACTTCATCTCCACAATGCCCCTTCCACAATACCCCCTTCATCTCCACAATGCCCCTTCCACAATGCTCTCTTCATCTCCACATTGCTCCCTTCATCTACACATTATTACCTTCCACAATGATGTCATCTCCCAGCGCTCTGTATTACTAGAGCGCTTGCTGCCGGGAGATCAGCTGGATTGCCGCCCTGACTGTCAGAGTCTGTGGACGGTGTGTCACATCATGGACGCCGAGAAGGAGCACTGATTTACTCTACCAAGCGCTCCCTCGTGGCGTCCATGATGTGACACACCGTCCACAGAATCTGACAGTCAGGGCGGCAATCCAGCAGATATTTAAAAAAAACAAAACAAAAACAAAACTAAAGCACTGGGAGATGTAGAAAATTGGGGGGCACAGTAGAATGTAGGGGGGGCACTGGCCCCCTCTGGCCCCCCCTGGCGACGCCACTGGTTATTTTCTCTAAACACCAGTCAGTTGATTGGAAATATTCCCATCCTGACCACAGATATTGTTTGTATATTGTATTAAGTTTGTTACTTTATTACATTATTGTGTGCCTTCTTCCCTTTCTTGGTTTATACTGAGACAGCAGATCTACAAGTCTAGGGCTGTGATACACCTATACATTAGAGAATGTGCAATGTATCATGTGTTTGTTTTGGGTTCTAATAAAGATGTTTCTTTCTGAATATCATCTGTGTGCTCCTATTCTATAGGTAACAAAGGATAAAGTAGAGCAATTATTTATCAAAACAATTGCACCGTAAGAAACAAATACAGTTCCCCAAATTCCTACAATTCCCCATATTCCTAATGCTCTAAATTGGCATTTAACCCCTTGAATCCTTTTGAGGCATTCATCACACTGCAAATCAAAATGTTCAAGACTTATTTAGCATGCAAAGGGTTAAGTGTCTGGTTAAAATCAAATGGAATTTTCATTTTACCCCTACGGTGCAGTTGTTGTGAACAGAATAGCCCCCTTTTCCAGTCACAAGAGCAGAGGACTGGAATGAGAACCTATGAGGTGCAATCTTTTTTAAATTTATCAGGCTGTCTGAGAAAGTTTGAAACCAGCGCTCTGACAGCTGGAAATGAAAAGAAGCATACATCGCGTACAGTTGCAAGCAGTCCTTTCAGTGGCTGAGAAGTATCCAGTCTGTTGCGTTGGATACCTCTCTGGCACTCAAAGTATTAAAAAATTACAGGTCCTGGAGAGGAGGATTGGGACAATGAGATAATAACTTGTATGTGTAAAAACCTTGACCTAAAAATGTCAATGTCCTGTTGGAGCAATGTCGTAGGCACATCGACAGTATTCACCAAAGGGTCTACGACATTACATCCCCAGCTCTCCGGCAAAAAGATGCCCACATCGACATCAATCCGACAATGACCTATTTCTATATGAAAATGCTGAATAATGAGACACATTCGTATGCAAGGGGGTGTGTTGATAATTTAATGTGACACATCGACACATTTACTAAACTCCGATACCAGCCTCTGCTGTCCGAGTTCACTGTCTCAACTTCACCTACCTCAGGGTTGCGAAGTTGGGATCTCCCTGCACTTTCCTATGGAGTAAAAACCCTCAATCAATTTGTAGCATGAATGGTTGTCCAAGTGCTGGCAATGTGGAAGCACTTGGACTTGGACTCACACATCGCGTAATTAGACACCCATAAAAATAAAAAAAAAAACAAAAGAAAATTGAACTAATAAAAACAAAACAAAATGCGTTAAAAAAATTATGTCAAACGAATAATATCATAAAACATTGCAAAATGCAAGGGAAAGTTTAAATATCACCAGAAGAAACCAAACTACATAATGAACACAGGTACCGATTTGTAGCAGCAAAAATAACCCAAAATAAAATGAATAGTAAAGCGCTGCAATGTGCTTGCATCCCAAATAGTAATTCATGCTGCTACAAATTGGTACCTGTTTTCATTATGCGGTTTGGTTTCTTTTGGTGATATTTACACTTTCCCTTAAATCTTGCAAATTTTTATGATATTATTAGTTTCATACTTTTTTTTAATGAATTTTGTTCTCTTAGGTTTTTATTAGTTCAGATTTAAACAAGGACTCAGTTAACCCCTTCCCGACACAGGACGTACATGTACGTCCTGTGTGGCTGTCACTTAGTGACAGAGGACGTACATGTACGTCCCGGAAATCCGGCTCCCCGCGCGGCTGCGCGCCGTTCGGGGACTCCGGATTGTTTTTAAAAAAAAAAAAAAAATGTTAGACGGACGTTAAGTGACGGCCGCGTCTGCACGCGGCCGTCACTAAGGGGTTAATAGGCATTATGGGCTAATAGGCAAGGTATGAGGCTGCATACCTTGCCTGTATATGTGTATGTCAAGTTATTAATCTTTTTAATAAAAAATATATAGTTCAGAGCTCGAGGAGGGCATCAATACTAGGGATGGGAGAAAATTTTCTCCTTAAACTGAAATTGGCGAATAATGGCACTTTTCCGCTTGGCGAATAATTTCCTGCGAAAAGTGCAGTTTTTCCCGTTTTTCTCGCCTTTTTTGCCCATTGAAATCAATGCGAAGAAAGACATTTCTGCACCACACAAGTTTTCTACAACCATATAAAAGGCTGTCACGCTCTCACACTGTGCCATTTTGTGTTTGTGAGAGGAGAGAGTAATACGCTTTTTGAGCTACAGAAGATAAGAGAATTGAAGTTTAGTTTAGATAATCTTATAGGTATCTTATGGGTCGATCCAAGTTAATGACCCATGACATACTATGACCGTCATGGAAGTCTGGGCTCCCCCCACGGCTGCACGCCATTCGGGAGTCCGGATCCGGAATCTGAAAAAAAGAAAAAATGCTCCGTGGTCCTTAACTGACCGCGCCGCACCGATCAATCGGTCATTAAGGGATTAAGCCCTTCTCAGTGGTGTGTTTCACTACTCTATTTAATCCTTTGTGTGGGTAAGTTGCATACCTCACTGGCACTCAAAGGGTTAATGTTTTACCCCATGCAAGTACTGAGTACACAGTAGGCTGTATTTTGAAATAATGGTATACCAGTCTACTCAATACATGTCTGTATTCTGCAGTACTTAACAAAATTAAAAAAAAGAAACTTTACTTTTAATAATACAATCTACATTAGATTACAGTTATCAATAAAACACTAAATTCAAGGCAGAGGTCTGAAAATACACTTTTGTTGTAAAGGGAATCTCTGCATGCAGTTGGGCCGCCCTCAGCTTCCCTCTGCTGAAAACAAATCACTTCATCCTAATCACTGGCACTTGCAAATATTACATGTTATGTAACGATGTGTAGTGGGGGGTCCCATGAAGTGATGATCTTTTATATGGATCTTATATTTAACCTTTGTTCCTTCCACTCTTTTTGTTACTTCTGCCTTCAGTTGCTGTAGTTCGTCCTCGGTTTTCCTATGTATAGGGGACCCACAGCTGAACTCTCCTAGTTCTCTGTAGTCACAGGGGATTTGAACATACATTTAGTATTATGTAGGTGGATTATGCTTTAGAGTTAGTATTATATCCATATGGTATTGTAATGGTGGGCTCTTATTTTTGTATATGATCTTATTATCATGTAATGTTTTCATTACCTCTTGTTATCTACAGAATTGTGACATATTATTGAGCTATACACTATTATGCATTTTTGACATCAGTCATGAGGACCACTTACTACTCTGTTTTCAATTGGTTTAAATATTTAACTGATTATATATGTGCCAATAAAGTTATATTTTGTATGATTACTTATGTTTGGATCTGAGTGCTTGTATTAATGGACTTCTTAACATAGGGCTTGGCTTTTAACAACCTGAATGCTAATGAAGTCTCTACACATTGCAAACCAGTGTCCCCTATGGTTAAGTGTGTTTGTCCCAGAATTGCTCCAGGTTCGCTTACAATATCAGCCTCTTATTGTTTTTTTTTTTTTGTTAACAATACTCTCATTTTCTCTCTGCCTATATTGTTGCAATATTCTAATTAGAGTTGAATCACAAATTCCATTTTATTTCTCAGGAATTACATCTCGAAGAATCTCTGTCTTTTTACTAACAACAATGATTTTCTCATGAGAAAAAAACATTGCTTTGCAATGTACTGGAGATCTATCTAACATTCATGTGGTTAAAATCCCCATTTAAATGAATCATTGATTCTGAAAGTGAGTGAAAGGGAGATTATTAGTGACTCTGAGTGTGAGAATGATAAACATTAATGAGTTTGAGCTTGAGTGTACACGAGCAAGTCAGTATTTCAAGTCTCACATAAAATGAGAAAATATGGACAAATATTATGTGAGTGTACACAAGATACTGACAGAATGTAGATGTCAGAACAAGTGTGAGGATGAGCATGAGTGTATACTAATGTGAAATATTCGGTGTGTTCTAGTGTTTGACATTTTAGTTTCATTTATCACGAAGAAGTGAGTTTTCTGAGTATGAGGGACAGTATAGGAATGTGAGTGAGAGAGCAGGAATAAGTGAATGGGAGTGATCCTCAGAAAGCATGAGCATGTGATCATTAGCAATTATATTAGTGAATAAGCAAGAGGGATTCTGAGTGTTAGCTGGTCTGAGTAACCAAAATCGCTTTTATCACCCTAGTATATCTAAATGTGCAAATACATGGCAAGCACAAGTAAAACATTGGTATTGTCTTTGTATAAGAAACAGAGACAAATAGAGATAATAAATTAAAGACAGAGCAAGAGTGAAAGAGAGACAGATAAAGACTGATATATACAGCAAGATGACAAGAGTCAAATGGAGTGGTAAAGTGAGAGACAGTGAGAGAGAAACTGACACTGAGATACAGAATGATACTTTGAGCAAGAATGGGAAAACCATCTCATAAGTTAACATGAGAGACAGAGCTCAAGTCTGAACACAATTGTGTGCAAATGTGAGAAAGTATATGCACTACAGTGTGTAATGATTATTTAAGCTACATTTATCATGAGCATGAGATTGAATAAATGAGTCTGAGAGTGCATGAATGAGCAAGGGGAGTGAGTCTGAGTGCAATAAGGCATTGGTTAGTGATCATTAGAGATTCAAAGTGTGAGTGAGCTTGCGTGATTATGTACATTAGTAGGCATAAGAAAGTGATTGCTAGTAAGAATAAAGTATCATGAAAACGGTCAAAATACAGTAAAGTTTCAGTAGATTAAAGACAGAGATGCATGATAAAAATGTCAGCACATCTAGACTGAAATCTAATAACTTGAACTTTCCTCATTTATCTCTGAACCTGTTATTTCTTCATGGTGTATCTTATCATTCATTACATTTTGTAAAAGTTATTGGGATTAGCCTAGTCTTTACCACATAACTGCCTGTGAATAATTCAATGGGCCCTGAAATTAGTTGGTCTTGTTTCAGGACCAGAGAAACCCAAACAGAAGTAAAATAAATAGCCAAGTAGCACCCCAATACTGAGATAAGGATGGTGAGTGAAGAAGCTGGGTCACAAGGCATTTAGAAAGGTTCATTCTGTGGAGGACAACAAGTTGGCATCCTGGAGGCCGAAGTGGTTCGCTGGTGTAATTTTTAACATTCAGATAGTTTGTTGGACACAGGCCTTTGCAACCATCATATATTCAGGGCTCAAAATTTCCACTCGCCACTAGCCAATGGTGAGTGAAAATTTAGCCCTGGCGAGTAGAAATTCAGCCCTGGTGGGTATGTTTTGGCTTGCAGTGGCGAGTAACTTTTCAGGTCTGGCTAGTAGCTAAGGACTTCAACTTTTAAGCCCTGATTAGTGATGATCGAGCACCCCGATGCTCGGGTGTTCGGGTGCTCTGGCCGAGCGCCCCCGGAGGCTCGAGTGCTCGGCCGAGCACCCGAGCCCCATTGAAGTCAATGGGAGGACTCGAGCATTACACCAGGCACCCCCTGCTCTGATGAGGGGAGGGTGCCTGGTTCATAGGAAAAGGTCAGAAAATGATGGAAACACCACAGAAATGGTTCAGGGACAGCATAGGGAGGATGTCTGGATGCATCTTGGACTCCAACGTCGCTGCTGGGAACTATGTTTCGCCCGTTGTACACCATTTTTACAGACTGACCGTAAAACACACAAAAAGGAAGCTAAAAACTAATCTGCGGCTAGGCACACTAAACAATATGTGACGCTAATCTGTGGCTAGGCACACTAAACAATATGTGACGTTAATCTGCGGCTAGGCACACTAAACAATATGTGACGCTAATCTGCGGCTAGGCACACTAAACAATATGTGACGTTAATCTGCAGCTAGGCACACTAAATAATATGTGACGTTAATCTGCGGCTAGGCACACTAAACAATATGTGACGCTAATCTGCGGCTAGGCACACTAAACAATATGTGACGTTAATCTGCGGCTAGGCACACTAAACAATATGTGACGCTAATCTGCGGCTAGGCACACTAAACAATATGTGACGTTAATCTGCGGCTAGGCACACTAAACAATATGTGACGCTAATCTGCGGCTAGGCACACTAAACAATATGTGACGCTAATCAGCGGCTAGGCACACGAAACAATATGTGACGCTAATCTGCGGCTAGGCACACTAAACAATATGTGACGTTAATCTGCGGCTAGGCACACTAAACAATATGTGACGTTAATCTGCGGCTAGGCACACTAAACAATATGTGACGCTAATCTGCGGCTAGGCACACGAAACAGAATGTGACGCTAATCTGCGGCTAGGCACACAAAACAGAATGTGACGCTAATCTGCGGCTAGGCACAGTGAACGGAATATGTGACGTTAATTTGTAAATTTGCACACTAAACAGAATGTGACAATAATCTATGGTTAGGCACACGTTTAAAATGGCCCTTTTTGTCGCTGCGTTGTAAAATAATTGGCCCTGTGCACCTAACAGAATATGTCAGCTTGTCACTGTACTGTGAAATATTTGTCCCTGTGCACCTAGTACAATGTCACCTTAGAACATGTCCCCCCCCACAAAAAAATGAAATTCTGCCACCCCCAAACAAAATTAAATGCTGCCCCCACACACAACAGTCCTAAAAAGGACTTTTGGGTCTTGAAAGAGTTTCAACAATTTTATTCTCCCTACACTGACTTCCTGTGCATCTCGTATTATATGTCAACTTACTAATATCCCCCCCACAAAAAAAAAGGAAATTGTGCCCCCCCAAACAAAATATAAATGCTGCCCCCACACACAACAGTCCTAAAAAGGACTTTTGGGTCTTGAAAGAGTTCCAACACTTTTATTCTCCCTACACTGACTTTCCCTGCCTGAGCGCATCTCTCCCTGGCTAAGAATGAGCCGAACTCGCGCGTCGGGTGCTATACAGCACCCGATCACAGGTTCTGGCCAGCCAATCAGTGTAATGCCAGCAGCCAACATGGCTGCTGGCATTACACTGATGTCAGAGCCTCCCCGCACGTTTATTGGCTGCGCAGCAGCCGCAAAACGTGCGGGGAGGAGACCCGAACGTGGCGGGCGAGCACATGCGGTACTCGTACGAGTACCGCCATGTGCCGAGCAGAGCGATGCTCGAGCCGAACCGAGCTTCGGCCGAGCATGCTCGCTCATCACTAGCCCTGATATATTTAATAAGTTACTAGATAATTGTCATACTTCCTGTGCTTAATTCTAATGATTTATTAATACAGTTTGTATATGTGTCTGTGATGGAGAGATAGATAGATAAATAGATAGATAGATAGATAATAGATAGATAGATAGATAGATAGATAGATAGATAGATAGATAATAGATAGATTGATAGATAGATAGATAGATAGATAGATAGATAGATAGATAGATAGGTAGATAGATAGCCATTAACATAGAAATGTAGTTAAAGCGCATTTACTTCATTATTTAGGGATGCAAGAATTCATTTGAAAAACATTTTAATTACATATGCAGAGAAATCTATATCCAGCAATGTACACTAACACCTGACTATAAACATACAGACAACAGACCTTAATAAGATCTTCATTAATCAGGGAAGTGACAGCATAAATATAAGGTGTGTGTCCATTTACATATGGATGAAATAACAAATATATGAGCACAAAAGAGCAGGTGTGGCCCATTTCTCTACTCATTCTAATCAGCTGACACCAAACACACTCAAAAACTTGTGTAAAAAGGCACTTATATTTCAGTAAGAGCAGTTATACTGAGAGAAACTTCATGGAGGATCCCCAGGAAAGAGCTCAGAGCTGAGAGGTTCCCATCCATACAGAGCTTCTCCTGAGTGTTGGTAAATAGACATTAGACCTCTGTGTATCTTTATATTTTAAAGTGGGGACATTGGCTATTTACTATTGATGAAAATGCTGTTAGTGCCAAAATGTTACTGAATTGTTCATGTTTTTTATGAATTAGCAAACATGTCAATAAGTGTGCATTGCTACGATATACACAATTTTGTAGGATGATTAGTGATTGAGTGTAAGAGTGGGCAAAGGGTGAGGGATACTGAGTGTTAGTGGCATGAGTAAACAAAATCATTTTTTGCACTAGTATAGCAAAATCTCTAAATATATGGCAACCACGATTCTAAAATACTCTGTTTATTGCTGTAATACCAGAATATCTGAATGTAATAATATGAACAACCATCAGTAATGGCTCAGTATAGGCTTGGTCACAGCTCAGTCTGAATGAGCCATAGTATGACTGATGATAATGAACAGGGTGGATGATAATGAAGAGATGTTAGCGCAACTGTATGGTGCTATGAAGATGAAGGTGATGATGGAGACAGTTCTGGTTATTTAGAAGCAATTCCCTTTAGTGGGTCCAGGACCTCCACTTGAAAATTAAACAAGAAATCAATGTTGGTAGAGAATGTTTGCCAAAAATGCTAAACCAGATAGAAACAGCGTAAGAGAGATAGCTACACACTGATAGACACACACACACTGAAAGAGAGTATAGGTCAAGTAGAAACTGACAGCAAGTGAGAGACAGGTTTGGAAGAGACAGACAAAGAGAGAGAGTTTAAATGAGAGGAGCCAGAAAGGGAGACTGTTAGAGAGAGTAAGCATGCAAGAGAGAGCACAAAAACAGTGCTTTAATGTGTGTATGAGAGTGTAAGTGAGAGCACAATAAAGCCAAAGCTGAAGAAGGAAAGAGCATGAGTGACAGAGTACAAGTGAGTGAGCATGTTACGGTTTTACTGACACTCAGACCAGGTTGTAACGTAAAACACAGTTTATTGAAATAAAAAATGAACAACACTGCCCCTAGAGGCTAGTGAAGGTAAGAACAGGCAATACGAACAGAGGATGGAGAAAACTACAAACAGTAGTGCATAGAGGGTTAAGTGGAGCAACTGGAAAGGCTCAGACTAGATTGGCCAACGCCCAGGAGATATATAGCAGTCTATGGTAATAGTCTTTAAATGTAGATCAGGAACTCAGGAGAATCGCTGTAACACTCTTGAAGCATAAGCAGGATGAGCCCCTGTTGCTCTAAGCTGAGCCCGTACCACCACAGTGGGCTTATGAGGATTGCTACTGCCAATTTGATGTAACCAGAATAGAATTCGCCCTGAATGAGTATCGAGTAACCCTGCGTCTGCCACGGAAATATGCCAGCCCTTGGGAGGCCACAGTAGAACGGAATTGCCCAAGCTATGAAGAGCCGATGCACAGAGTAGTGCAGTTGGGATAAAGCACTTTGAGCGAATGAGGTACTGCCCAGACACCCACACGGTGTCACCCAGAATCCTTGATGCAAGAGCGAATGGCCTACCAGTATCAACCAGCGTGATCACGATGCTCACCGGGCATCAACAAACGGAGCTCTGCAAGGACTGGTATATCGTAAAGCGGAGGCTCAAAACTGTAAAGGCTCAGAGAATCACCGGAGCTTGGCAATGTATCAAAATGGCACGTAATCGGAGACTACCGGCAGTGCAAGGGTTAATCTGGTACATTTGAAAAGAGCAATGCTCAACGAGAACAAGGCAGGCAACCTCGGCTGCAGCGTAATGAGCGAGGAAACTGAGAACAGTCAGAATGTCGCCAGCGCGACCGGATGACACAGGAGCAGCAACCGGACAGGAGCAGTAGCCGGAACCGGATGATTGAGTCGCAGGAACACCACCGGAGAGTGGAACAATCACGGAGCAGGATCAGGAGCCAGAACCGGGTCGGATCACGGAGCGGAGTCGTCAGCCAGTGCCGGGTCGGATCACGGAGCGGAGTCGTCAGCCAGACCCGGGTCGGATCACGGTGCAGGGTCGTCAGCCAGAGCCGGGTCAGATCACGGTGCAGGGTCGTCAGCCAGAGCCGGGTCAGATCACGGTGCAGGATCGTCATCCAGAGCCGGGTCAGATCACGGTGCAGGGTCGTCAGCCAGAGCCGGGTCAGATCACGAAGCAGGAACAGAAGGAGAGTCAGACTAGCCAGGTCGGTACACAGGAGACACTGGAGATCAATAACTAGGCGCAGCAACACAACACCACGAAAGGGCAATTGACAAGTGCCCAAGGCTCAGCATATAAAGGCACATCCTGGGCGGGCCAATCAGACTCCTCCAATGCAAATGTATACATACAGAGATTGACAGGGAATCACGGGAACCATGATAGACGACAAGAGCATAAGGGACAAAGAGCATGAGAAGAAGCACAGAAAAAGCTTGAGAGAGTACAACATTGAGTTCAAGCAAGAGAACATGACAGTGAGAGAGAACATGACAAGTGCACAGTGACTGAGACAAAGAGAGACACTGTGGTGTTGTCTGTGTAGGAGAAACAGAGACAGACGGCAAATACAATAGAGACAGAGCAACAGTGTGAAAAAGACAGCGATAAAGACTGATACATACACCAAGATGATATGAGTGAGATGGAGTGAGAAAGTGAGAGACAGTGAGAAAGAGAAACTGACAATCAGATACAGAATGAGACTTTGTGTAAGCATGGGAAAAACCATTACATATGTGAACATGGAGACAGAGTACAAGCAGGTCTGACCACAATTTATGCAAATGTGAGAAAGTATTTGCACTACAGTGTGTTAAGTGCGTGAGGGATTGTATGAGAGTGAATAAGTGCATGAATGAGAGGAGAGTGAGCCTGAGTGTAATAAAGCATCAGTAAGTATGAGTGAGCTTGAGTGAGCATTTACATTAGTGGGCATGAGAAAGTAAGTGTGAGTAAGAATAAAGTATCATGAAAACAATTTAAAAACAGTAAAAATACAGGAAGCACAGTAAAGTCAAATAAATATATGATAGAAATTAGAATGTCAGCACATCTAGACTGAAATATAATAACAAGAACTTTTCACAATTTAACTATAAACCTGTTAGTTCTGTATCTGATCATTCATTAAATTTGGTAGCAAGACATAGGGATTAGCCTAGCCATTACAACTTAGCTCTGCCTATGGATAATTCCATGGTCCCTGAAATTAGTCAGTCATGATTTCAGTACCAGTGAAACCCAGACAGAAGCCACAAAACCAGACAAGTAGCAACCCAATGATGAGGGAAGGAGGGTGGGTGAACAAGCTGGGACACAAAGCATTCAGACAGTTTTATTCTATGGAGGACTACAAGTTATCATGCCGGAGCCTGAAGTGGTCCTCTGACCTCATTATTGACATTCTGATGTTTTGTTGGACACAGGCCTTGGCAACCATCGTATATTTAATAGGTTACTAGATAATTGTTACAAGTCCTGTGCTTGATTCTTATGTATTATTAATACAGTTTATTTGTGTATGTCTATGATGGAGAGATAGATAGATAGATAGATAGATAGATAGATAGATAGATAGACAGACAGATAGGTAGATAGATAGACCATTAACATACAAAATTAGTTAAATTGTTCACATTTTATTGTATTTCCTTTATTGTTCAGAGAGGTGAGAATTTATGTGAAAGGCATTTTAATTACATATGTGGAGAAATCTAACTCTAGCAGTGTACAGTAACACCTGACTATAACATACAGACAATACCCAAGGCCTCTCATCTAAATAAGATCTCTTTCCCTACTCAGGGATGGGACAACATAAACCTGAGGTGTGTGCTCATTTACATGTGTATGAAATAGTAAATATGTGAGCACAAAAGGCCAGGTGGGGGTTCATCCTTCTTCTCAATCTAATCAGTTGACACTGGAACACACCCAAAAACTTGTAGAAAAAGAGACTTAATTTTCACTAAGAGCAGTTGTACTGAGAGAGACTTCAAGGGGGATCTCCTGGAAAGAGGCCGGAGCTGAGAGGTTTACATCCATACAGAACAAGAAAACAGAAAAAACAGCAGAATATCTGGCTCTAAGCGTAGTATTTCGTGATACTATTAGTTAACCCTCTTTATATCCCCTTCTTATATTCACTCACATTAGTTATATATGGTATAATGAGCTGGTGTCTCCCAAACTGTGTTTAGGTGTGTTTCATTTATTTATTTCATTATCAATATATTAGCTTTTAATTAAAAGTTTTTCAAGAAAGATTCTATTTTCTACATTAATTTTTTACCCTATATACCTCATGGAATATGGGAATGAATCCCTCTCTCACATACTAGTGATACATTCACTCCGAGTTGAGGCACCAATATAAGGTTCCTTAGTGGGGAGGCCACATATTTTCTGTATTTATGAGGTCCACAACAAGGGATCTACAATAACTCCTTTACAGGGGTGAAGACAAGTCTCTAGTGTCACAAGCCTGGAGTGACGAAAAAAATAGATCCAGCGCAAGTGATTGCACCAAGAGGCAGGAAAAGCCTCTAACTAATGTGAGTGAATATAAGAAGGGGGTATAAAGAGGGTTAACTAATAGTATCATGAAATACTATGCTTAGAGGCAGATATTGCACTGTTTATTCTGTTTTCTTGTTTAGCATGCTACATAAGTGACGTGGGTGGTGATCTGTGACACCTACATACAAACAGTGGCATCTCTTACCTCTGAAATTTAAGAAAGAGAGAACACTCCATACAAGCGTTTTAAGGGAAACAAGGTTACATCCATATAGACCTTCATTTGGGTGTTGGTAAATAGACCTTAGACCTCTGTGTATCCTTATATTTTAAAGTGGGGCATTGGCTATTTAAAATTTACTTTTATTGAAAATGCTGTTAGTGCCAATATTTTACTGAATTATGCATGCTTTTTGTGAATTAGCAAATATTTTATCTTTTTAGTCAATACATGTCAAATAAAGGTGCATTGCAAAAATATCCACCATTTTGTGGGAGGATTAGTGATTGAGTCTAATTCACCAAAGTAATTAGCACTAATTTACATTGCTAAGTGTGCTGTTAATTTAAGAGCATGTGATATTCATCATGAAGATGTTAATATGTTTTTTGCATTAAAACATGATCAATTGTTAAAAGTGCAGACCGTTATGATTTTGAAAAATAGCAGTGCTCCACTTTCTTGCATACCACCCCTAGTACCTTATTCAATAAGCTAAATAGGGCTAGTTCTTGAGACATAGGAGACAAATTCAATTAAATTAAACAAAAGCCACATACAGATTTTTGAGTGGACTTATGGGTTGTTTTGAGCACACATAATGGAGATGGTTATACCCATTGTGGTTATATTTTAAACCTAACACAAGTCTCTCTGAAAGCAAAGTCCACCTTATGCCTACATAGTCTTATTTTGATATTCTCATTATACGTATATAGCAGGTAAATAAAATAGACCATCTTTTGTTGAAATCTTTTTAATCTGAAAATCTAATAATATTGTCAGGTAGAATTTCTAATTAGAGTTTCTTTTTTCCAAAAGATGTTCTCTTGAGCTGTAATACCCTGAAGCATTTCACACTACTATAATATCCTCCTGACTGCCTCAGCAAAAAGTGTTGTTAGAAATCACCATGCAACCAATGAAGATGGATCAAACAAAATGTGAGATAAACATTCCAGAGGAACCAAATGTATGGAATGGAGGAAATCTCTGTGATACTGACATTTATACACACAGAGAACATGTACAGGCAACATCTAGTTATATTACAGAGCAATGTAATGTTAACAGTAATATAAAGAATACTCATCTTGATAAAAATCAAAGAATATCCACTAAAGAAAAAACATTTCCATGTCCTGAATGTGGGAAATGTTTCAGTCAAAGCACAAAACTTGTTATTCATCAGAGAACTCACACTGGAGAGAAACCGTATTCATGCTCTGAATGTGGGAAATGTTTTAGTCATCGCACAACTCTTGTCATTCATCAGAGAACTCACACAGGAGAGAAACCGTATAAATGTTCTGAATGTGGGAATTGTTTTGGTTACAGCACAACTCTTGTTAAACATCAGAGAACTCACACAGGTGAGAAACCATATAAATGTTCTGAATGTGGGAAACATTTTTGTAGCAGTGGCAATCTTATTAGTCATCAGAAAACTCACACTGGAGAAAAACCATATTCATGTTCTGAATGTGGGAAATGTTTTAGCCACAGCACAAGTCTTGCTAGACATCAGATAACTCACACTGGAGATAAATCAAAAACATATTCATGTTACGAATGTGGGAAATGTTTCAGTCACCGCACAAATCTTGATATACATCGGAGAACTCACACTGGAGATAAACCATATTCATGTTCTGAATGTGGGAAATGTTTCATCCAAAGGTCAAGTCTTGTTATTCATCAGAGAATTCACACAGGAGAGAAACCGTATAAATGTTCTGAATGTGGGAAATGTTTCACCCAAAGGACAAATCTTGTTAGTCATCAGAAAACTCACACTGGAAATAAACCTTATTCGTGTTATGAATGTGGGAAATGCTTCTACCAAAAGTCAAATCTTGTTAGTCATCAGAGAATTCACACTGGAGAGAAACCATATTCATGCTGTGAATGTGGGAAATGCTTCAGCCAGCGCACAAGTCTTATTAGACATCAGAGAACTCACACTGGAGATAAACCCTATTGATGTTCTGAATTTGGGGAATGCTTTAATATACATAGAACTCTGGTGGCTCATCAGAGAACTCACACTGGAGAGAAACCATATAAATACTCTTAAATGGATAGTAATGCTAAATTTTGAGTTTCTCTAATATTGTAGACATTAAAAAAGAATTACAATGATGTAAGTTTTATCTCTCAAACCTTTATGGTTTGAGAGATATAACTGGCTAAGGTACCCCCCTCCAGTTTGTTTCAGAGAAGCCAGCTCTCTATCTTTATTTTATTTTGTAGGCATTAAAAAAACATGAAGAACGATATAAGTCTTATCTCTCAAACCTTTATGGTTTAAGAGATATTCACAAGAAAAGTATCCCCCCCCCGTTCAGCCACATCAGAAGGGAGGTGCCCAGGTAGACTGCAGAGAGGGACAATCTTCAATTAAGATAAGGGAAAAAGCTGAAAAACTTGTCAAGGGGGGAAGGGCTTTCATTCTTTTCATACAAAGAAGATTGTCCCCTGCTGTTATCTGTCTGGTCTTAAAACCAGATTCACATCTGAGAAGAGATGGCTTACACTAGGTAAAAGGGGCGGGAGGGGGAACTTTGCTTGTGAATATCTCTTAAACCATAAAGGTTTGAGAGATAAGACTTATATCGTTCTTCATGTTTTTTTAATGCCTACAAAATAAAATAACGTTAAAACGAAGTATTACTATCCCTTTAAAGGTGGTAGTTCTGCTTTAAAGAAACTTAAAATTAAACATTACTATCCCTTCAATGTGGGAAATGCTTCAGCCAAAAGCAATTCTTTTTAAACATAAGAGAACTCATATTGGAATGACTCAATTGCATTTTCTGAATGCTGACAATTTTTCAGTTCCAAGAGAGATCTTTTTACTAATCAGTGAACTCTTACTCTCATTTTCATCCTCTGAGTAGGAAATCTTGTTAAACATCAGAAAATCCACTTGCTAGAACTGGTCTATATGCTATGAATGTGAAGAATGTTCATATCACAAACAAGTCTCCACATGGAGTAAAATATATTACAAGTTCAATATATACACTGAGTAATAACAGTGTTATAAATATGTAATAAAATAAAAAAAGAACTTTTAATTTTATTAAAGTTTTAAAGCACTGTTATTAATCACTGTATTTGTTGATTCTATAGTAAATTTTTGTCCATTTGGAGATTTCATCGTGAAAAGTAGCCTTGTTTTCATCTGTTCTACATACTGGGCACCTCAAAGTGGAGACAGGTTATCTTCTCTAAACACCAGTCAGTTGATTGGAAATATTCCCATCCCGACCACAGATATTGTTTGTATATTGCATTAAGTTTGTTACTTTATTACGCTATTGTGTGCCTTCTTCCCTTTCTTGCTTTATACTGAGACAGCAGATCTACAAGTCCAGGACTGTGATACACCTATACATTAGAGAATGTGCAATGTATCATGTGTTTGTTTTGGGTTCTAATAAAGATGTTACTTTCTGAATATCATCTGTGTGCTCCTATTCTATAGGTAACAAAGGATAAAGTAGAGCAATTATTTATCAAAACAACTTCACCATAAGAACCAAATACAGTTCCCCAAATTCCTACAATTCCCCAAATTCCTAATGCTCTAAATTGGCATTTAACCCCTTGAATCCTTTAGAGGCATTCATCACACTGCAAATCAAAGTGCTCAAGACTTATTTATGCATGCAAAGGGTTAAGTGTCTGGTTAAAATCAAATGGAATTTTCATTTTACCCCTACGGTGCAGTTGTTGTGAACAGAATTGCCCCCTTTTCCTTAATACCCCAACCTCACGATGAATGCAAATCTGAGCTACAGTAGGTGAAGGAGACCGATTGTCCCCGCTTACATTTAACCAGTCACAAGAGCAGAGGACTGGAATGAGAACCTATGAGGTGCAAACCTTTTTTAAATTTATCAGGCTGTCCGAGAGAGTTTGAAACCAGCGCTCTGACAGCTGGAAATAAAAAGAAGCATACATCGCGTACAGTTGCAATCAGACCTTACAGTGGCTGAGAAGTATCCAATCTGTTGCATTGGATACCTCTCTGGTACTCAAAGTGTTAAAAAATTACAGGTCCTTATAGAGGAGGATTGGGACAATGAGATAATAACTTGTATGTGTAAAAACCTTGGCCTAGATGGAGTTAAATGTGATGAGGGCTAAAAATGTCGATGTCCTGTCAGAGCAATGTCATAGGAACATCGACAGTATTCACCAAAGTGTCTACGACATTGCATCACCAGCACTCTGACAAAAAGATGCCCACATCAACATCAATCCAACAATGGCCTATTTCCATATGGAAATGCTGAATAATGCTGAAGGGGGTGTGTTGATATTTTAATGTGACACATCAACACATTTATTAAATTCCGATAGCAGCCTCTGCTGTCCGATTTCACTGTCTCAACTTCACCTACCTCAGGGTTGTGAAGTTGGGATCTCATTGCACTTTCCTATGGAGTAAATCCCTCAAATAAATTTGTAGCATGAAGGGTTCTCCAAGTCCTGGCAATGTGGAAACACTTGGACTTGGACTCACACATCTGGAGAAAGAAGTTGCTGATTTTGTTTTTTAGTTATAATTTTTTTGGACAGACTGTGATAAGACAACAGGGTGAACAACTTAAAAAAAAAAAAAGAATAAAGAACTAAATATATTAGGTGACAGTGACAGATGGCTGACTGGGCTTAGGCAAGGCATCATACGATTCCATCAGTTGTGTTGTGTACATTTAATGATGATGATCCCTCTACTCCAAGGGAGGATGTAGTTTGTCAAGGTCCCAGCAAAACTAGTTGCAGACAGCTCTCACAGCAGTCATTCTTTGTTTGTGAGAGGAGAGAGTAGCATGTTTTTGAGCTAGAGAAGATAGGAAAATAAAGGGAATTGAAGCCTAGTTTTAGGGAGTCATTTAGGTAGGACATTTGTTGTATGTAGTAGGGGAGTCTGGGGCAAAATGGAGAGAAGAAGGGAGGAAGGAGGTTGACCCAAAATACCCCAAAATTTGGTGTGACTGACTGGCAAGATACAGGCTGCTGGTGTCCAAATTGCTTGCTTATTTTACTTTTATTGTCTCTGTCCTGGGGAGAAAATTGTTTTTAGTTATATATATATATTTTGGGACTAACTGTGATAAGATATGATGGACAACTCAAAAAAATAAAATTAAACTGAGAATTTTGTTGAGGGCTAAGGCAAGACATCACACTCCATCAGTAGAGTGTTACTGTAGAGAGTAAAATATACACAGTAGTTGAGTAATGTCTAGCAAATGCACATGCAGAAGTGGAAAGGTGGAGCAGTGCAGAGACGTGGGAGTAATGGTAGTACAAAAACTTACTGCAGCAATCGTTGCTGCAGCATGTGCAATAAATGACGATGATCCCTCTCCTCCCAGGGTGGATGCAGTTTGTCAAGGTCCCACCAATCGCACCACGCCAGTCCCCCACCACCACTACCATTCACATCTGCCACATTGTAGATTGTACTTTATTTTTTTTAATCACTTGACATCATCATGAATACATTCCAGTGTCACTTAAGCAGGAAGTTAGAGTTGTGGGCAAAGGACAAATGCAGTCTGCATGCTAACACATTTTTCCAGGTATATGATGCTGTAGGACTCACAACCTTGACTTCCAGTTACTTATTTCTCCAGTACAGCCCTCAGAAGAAGTAATATTGTGCTGGGAAATATTGCACCATATTGAACATAGGAAAAAAATGTGCTGGAATAGGAAAAAATGTGTTGGAATAGGTCAAAAATTTGCTGAAATAGGCGAAAAGGAGGACAAATTTGCATTGGAGAAAAAGAGAAAACTTGTGAAAAAAGCGAAAAATTTGTAATTTTTCGTGAAAAGTCATGCAGGAAATTTTTCTCAGTTTTCGGTCCTCCCCTATTCAGGATGCCTTCTGACAGCCCCCTAGCATGGATCACCCATCCAGAAGGATAGGTGATCCATGTTAGGGGGTATCAGGAGGGGTCCCGATGCCCCCCTTGAGGTCTGAACTATATATTTTTATTAAAAAATTAATAACATGACATACATATATACAGGCAAGGTGTGCAGCATACCTTACCTATTACCCCTCTGATGGAGTGTGATGTCTTGCCTTAGCCCTCAACAAAATTCTCACATCCCTATGGCATTCAGTGCTGTCCATGGTGCTGAAACTCTTCTCTCCATTCCACTACTAAGCAATGAAGCAGAGAGAGAATGGTGTCCAACTTCAGAATTGTCATAGTGTTGGTGATGTATGAAGGGAGGACATCCCTTTCACACTGACAGCACTTCGACAATCCTGTATACTAACAGGGACCTTCTCCAACCCTCCCTTTTCATCCAACAATTTTAGTGAATATGTCAATGTGTGTGTTGATAGAAATCTCAAAGTGTTATGACCACATCAGCAAGATCATATCAACACAGCATCGACCTTTAGTGCATCTAGACCATTGTATCTGTAAAAAACCTCTGTAGCCCATCCCATCCTCATGGAAGCAATAGTGGCCGGGAGCTTTAAGTGGTTGGAAGGCCCAGCAGATCAGGTTCTCGGCTACTTGAAGGCAAGCAAATACCAGCTACACAAACCTGCAAATGCAAGTGTGTAGCTGAAACCTTTATGTTTTAAACAACCCGCTCTAATGTCGCTACCTATCTGCCGTAAGTTGCAAGTAACACAGCAAGCTAGCACAGCTGCAGGTTTCCAATTTTCCAATTCCAATTGCATTGCTTTCCAATGTGTTTTTTTAATTTATTTATTTGATATTCAGACCTTGTTGAGGGGGCATTAGGAGGTTTCCTGATACCCCCTCCCCAATGAGATCTGGGAAAAAAATGGGAAAAATTAACCTTGTGTGCTCCACAGGGAGGTCAGCATGTCTCATGAACACTAACTGCCTCTAATCTACTCCACATACCCAACATCCTCCCAGTGTACTTCTACAGCCCACAGGCAGTCCCATTCCCCCAGCCTGGTTTCACTGGTAGACACAGGCTGCCAGAATACACTTGAAACAGGCTGGAAATAAAACAGTGTATGTGGGGGACATTGTGAAGAAGATAAAGCTTAGATTTCTACATTGCTACATGAATATCAATCAAATGATCATGATTTCTCTTAAAGCTGTCAGAAGTGCCTGAATTCACTGGGAAGTGCCATGGTGTTGAACCATCTATAGTATATATGACCACACATTCTCCTGATGTGCCACACACATGCCAGGGCAGGGTCAAGCAGGAGATATGCATATTTTCTCTACACTGCCTGAGCCCGACATACACAGGGGCATGATTTTATTTCACTCTAGCATTGCCTAACTCCTGCCTCCACTCCCTCACTCCTGTTCCATTGCTTCTCACTATGTACTCCATCTCCCAATCGCCTCTGTTCCCCTGCATCTTCCTTGCCATGTTTCTCCTTTCTCTCATTATACTCATCCACTCACTGTACACTCCCCACCACTGTACATACCCGCTCTGTGTTCCCTTTCACCTTGTGTCATCTGCCTCATATCACACAACCTTTCTTCCACACACAATTTAACTGCCGGGTGCTTCCTCCTCTGCTCTGCAGTCTCCTTATTGGAACTTTTTCAGTCAATACACATTCATGCCCTGTACACAGGTCACATGACAGTACCATAGTTTCAATGCGCAGAGGTCTTGATAGTCAAACTATCATAGTGTTTTGTCAGCTGTTCATAGGACACAAATGTGTCTTATGTGCAAGAAGTCTTGGTTCTCGGGGACACAAACTACTCACACTTTCTTTATCATTCTTTATCAGCAAAACGCTGAAATGTTATTTTCTCTCTACTGTGTTATACTGTTTTACTTCAATAACTTAAGTCTTAATAATTCTGTGGTTTAACCCCTTCTCAGTGGTGTGTTTCACTACGCACTTTGTGGTTACTATTGGTTGATGTACTCTATTTAACCCTTTGTGTGCTGCAGGGGTAAGTTGCATATCTCTCTGGCACTCAAAGGATTAATGTTTTACCCCATGCAAGTACTGAGTACACAGTAGGCTGTATTTTGAAATAATGGTATACCAGTCTACTCAATACATGTCTGTATTCAGCAACTGCTTAACAAAATAAAAAAAAGAAACGTTACTTTTAATAATACAATCTACATTGGATTACAGTTATCAATAAAACATTAAATTCAAGGCAGAGGTCTGAAAATATACTTTTGTTGTAAAGGGAATCTCTGCATGCAGTTGGGCCGCCCTCAGCTTCCCTCTGCTGAAAACAAATCACTTCATCCTAATCACTGGCACTTGCAAATATTACATTTTATGTAACGCCTTTTGATTAACCCTATAACTGCCAGAGGGCAAACCAATGCGTTGCTTAGCCCTCTGGCACTCAAATGGTTACAAACAAGTAGCACTGTGGATGTTTGAAGTGCAATCTGCCCATGCCATTAACCAAGTTTGCTCACTCTATTACTAATACATGAAACATTGCTACGACTAATATTGCTCTGCTTTGTACTGCATGCTTCACTATTGCATATATTAGCCCTTGCATAAATGCAAAAATTACACGGCGATTCACCATATACCACTAAAAATAAGTACAATTACAAATATTTTCAATTAAATATTGACAATATTTTTAAAAACATATACAGTTTTATCAATGAAAACTCTTTACATATATACAAATCATCCGAGCCAAAGATAATCAAATACAGGGAATCACGTGGCCATAAAATAGACCCTTTAAATCCTTACAATCCACTTTAACAGATACTCCGTAATTTGGTAGTTTTCGTAGTTGTCATCCAAGTACATACAATAGAAGAGAAACGATATATCCAATTAGTGTTTAATACTCAAATTTATACAAAACAGTGGGGGATCATAAGCTGTATTTCAGAGATTGGCCATTTCTGATAGATTCAGCAGTTTTACAGGGTGTGTGGTTACATCCATCCCGTCGAGACGCCCACGTTTGAAGTAATACACACTGGTTTAGCTAAAGGTTGTGTATGTTAGTCTTTTTTACATAATAAAGTACAGTTTATATAAACTTTATTAACAGTCCCGTTTTTGTTTTATTTTTGTCTTATTTTTATAGCACAATACTGTTTTTGTATTTTGTATTGTGTAGTAGTACATATTAATTAACCCTTTACATAAAGTGGAAGATAAAGAATATATCCAAGAAAAAGGAATTAAAGGATAACACTGCAGATGTTGAAAGATACATTTGATTAAAAGGAGACTGCGTGGGATCTAGAACTCCAAATAAGTGAGTGGATATTGTTTCCTTTAATCGTTACTATATATTGATGTTGAGTGGTTGTTTCCTTTTTTACATATTATGTGACAGAGAGACGGCAACTTGGGAGATCAAGGAAAGGGTGGTCCGCTAATTGAAAACGTAAGCGTTATTTGATTCAAGACTCTTACTGCAGAGGATAAACAAAGCTTTTTGATCAGTAAGTGGATATTATTCCGTTTTGTATAAATTGGAGTATTAAACACTAACTGGATATATCGTTTCTCTTCTATTGTATGTACTTGGATGACAACTACGAAAACAACCAAATTACAGAGTATCTGAAAAAGTGGATTGTAAGGATTTAAAGGATCTATTTTATGGACACGTGATTCCCTGTATTTGATTATCTTTGGCTCTGATTATTTGTATATATGTAAAGAGTTTTCATTGATAAAACGGTATGTTTTTTAAAATATTATCAATATTTAATTGAAAATATTTGAATTGTACTTATTTTTAGTGGTATATGGTGAATCGCCATGTAATTTTTGCTTTTTTGTTTTGGGTCTGTAAGAGTTAGATTGTTTACTGGCTGAATCACCTAATCTACCACATTTAAGTGTACCATCTGTGTGTGTATACAAGTGAGGATTGAGCGCCAAGATATTTTAATTGTTTTAGTTATTAACCCTTGCATGGCTGGACTCTTGCTTGCTGAAGATGCTACTAAACATTACATTTTGTGACAATATCTAGGATATTTATGACATCATCTAGGATATATCCAGAGACTTTTTTTATAAATTATACTTTTACTAGCAGAAGGTCTTTGTGCTTCAGAAGCTGGGCCCAGTGAACATACACTTAATAGGCTTGTTCAGTTGATCTCTGGATCATGTGCATTTGGTTTTAGGGGGATCAGAAGGGCAGTAGAGGTATACAAGGGAGATTTTGATTTACATATGTTGGATATATATATTTGATATACAGCTATATTTTTTATACATATAAATCAAATCATTTTTATTGGTTTATGAGTGCCTATGAGAGACCTTCTTTTCGCTATAAGTTGAAAGACAAAAAAAGGGGGAGAAAAAAACTGGGCACCCCCTGTGTATATCAAACAGAATGATTTGTGGCTACCATCAAGCACCCTAAATGTGCACACTCATAAGTGGCCTGTGTAAGTGGCAGCTTATGCCAGAACCAACAGAATGAGCAAATGGAGATCTTTATACTGCCTCCAAACCCAGTGGGTATTCCTGGAACTCTTAGATATTATAGGCTGCTCCCTTATAGTCAAAACACGCTCTCCCACATCCTATATAATAATTCGCTAGGATGTTTGTCAGAAGCCGTCATGCACAGTAGAGTCTGCCCGAACGCACAGAATGCTGGGAGCACGGAATGCTGGGAGGTGTAGGAATGCTGGGAGAATGGAATGCTGGGAGGTGTAGGAATTCTGGGAGCACAGAATGCTGGGAGCACAGAATGCTGGGAGGTGTAGGAATTCTGGGAGCACAGAATGCTGGGAGTTCTGTGCCAGGATCATTCTGTGCTTTCGGACAGTCTCTGCAGTGCATGACTGCATCGGCAGCAGGATGCAGAGCAGGACTGGCCTCGCTTCACCCTTTGAATGCCAGTACCCCTCTGGCACTCAAAGGGTTAACATCACCTGGATGTTGGCCCGTGTACATGGACTTTTACACTAGTCGGCAATATATCAGTAGGCAAACCAAAAGAACCAAATAGAAAGAAAGGGGTGCCAATAGTGTGATACAGTCATTAAAATAGACAAATCCAAATAAACAATAAACTGTGTTCACATTTAGTGATAGTCAGGACTCTGATACCAAAGTCTACTGACAAACGGGAAAACAGAAAATTCAACCTGTCTCTGTCCCCCACATTCTTAGAGGAATTGATAATCTTCAAATAGACTCATCAGGCAGAAGCTGTACTTGTTTAAAATTTATTAAAAAAATAACAGAATAAAAATGGACATGCTTAATCGCGAACAAGTTCCATGGCTAGAGAGCTGCTTTTTCAAAGCAACATAAGCTTATTCATATACATCTATGTATACAAGAAAGACTTAAATAATTTTTGTTTATGAGTGCCTATGGTAGACATTAGTTTCTCAATAAGGTTGGTTAAGTTATTTATTGGTCTCATTGGCTCCTTAAGTAAGTTACACATGCTCAGACTTAATTGTTGAATTTTTTGAGTGCTTACCACAAGTTGTTTAGTTATCTAGGTGTACGACATGGCCACACACATATGAGTACACAGATGTCACCAGCAAGAAGCAGAACCACGCACAGCCTCCGTGTCATCTCCAGCAACTCTGCTACTTGCGTGTCCCTATTATCACCTGGATCATACACTATCCCACAAGCCAAATCCCCTGCAGGACAATGATGGACCCATCTCCACTCCGGGAAAGCCTTCCCATGAGCTCCACCTGTGCTCTGGTCCAATGCGCCATCCACAGGACTGGACTAGAACTGGAAAGTGGAAATTCCAATGTGTTTTTTCCTCTGGAAGTGAGAAGACCTTCATCCCGAGCGCAAACTATTCTGCCTATTTAACCCTTTGACTGCTAGAGGGCTATGCAACGCATTGCTTAGCAATCAGTTGCATACCCCTATGCCACTCAAAGAGTTAACACAGTTCACTAGGAAGCGAGCAGCAGCTTGAATTGACACTCATGTCCTCTATACCCTTCCTATGTAACACACATGTCCTCTTTATCTCCACTCACCTTCCTCCTTCACATCAGTCCAAAGGTGACAGAAGTAGGTAGCTAGGTATATAGGTATGTATGTGTGTCTTTGCGTGTATGTATATGTATGAAGGATGAGACAGCATTGATAGTGAGAGTGTGTAATTTCTCTAAATTGTAAATTTCGCCTATTTTAAGTCTCCAAGATTCCACGGTGGAAGGAGTTTGTGACTTCTACTGCATTGGTATGGTAGATTTGACCAAAGAAAGAAGATGACAAATTAAGGTCCACTTAGCAGATGGAATCTGTAAGAGTAAATGATTTTTGAATGAAAACAGGCATATTAATGGATCAGCTGGTAACCTCACCCCAAGCCAACAATGTATGTCATACAATACTTTGGACCAAAATGGTTTAGTTAAAGAACAATTCCACCAAATGTGTGGCATGGAGCCTATGACCTCTTGACATCTCCAGCATATATCAGAAGTCGAGGGTGAAAAACGGTGAATGCTTTGAGGAGTCACTTTAAAATATAACCATACCCAGAGGTCTAAGCTCTATTTACCAACACCCAGGTGAAGTTCTGTGTGGATTGAAACCTTTCAACTCCGGCCTCTTTCCAGGAAACCTCTTTGAAGTCTCTCTCAGTACAGTGATCCAATAAAATGTGAGCACTTTAACCACCTTTCTATGTTATGGCTATCTATCTATATTTATCTATCTATCTATCTATCTATCTATCTATCTATCTATCTATATATATCTATCTATCTATCTATCTGTCTAACATCCCATCACACACATACATACTGTATTGAAAAACATAAGAGTCAGTCACAAGAAGCTTGACAATTATTTAGTAAACAAATGAATATGTGATGTTTCCCAAGGCCTGTGTCCAACAAAATTTCAGAATGTTTAAAATGATGCTAGCGAACCACTTCAGCCACTGGCATGCTAACTTGTGGCCCTCCAAAGAATGAAACTTGCTAAATGCCTTGTGGCCCAGCTTTTTTCATCCACCCTTCTTGTCTCAGCATTGGGTTGCTACCTGTCTGGTTTTCTGTCTTCTGTTTGGGTTTCACTGGTCCTTAAACAAGAATGACTGATTTCAGAACACCTGTGGAATAATCCTCAGGTACATCTTTATGGTAATGGGTAGGCTAACCCTATAGCTCTTTACCAAATTTAATGAACGGTCAGATACAGCATGAAGAAATAACAGGTTTAGAGTTAAATGAGGAAATGTTTGAATTAGATTTCAGTTTAGATATTCTGATATTCAAATTTTTATTGTGCATTTCTCTGTGTCTTTACTTTGCTTACTGTAATTTTACTGTATTTTTACTGTTTTCATGATACTTTATTCTTACTAACACTTACATTCTCATGCCTACTAATGTACATAATAATTCAAGCTCACTCATAAATGGAATTTCTACTGATCACTAACTTATGAATGATTGCACACAGGCTCACTCTCCATGCTCATTCATGCACTCTCAGAATCACTCACTTATTCACTCTCATGCTCATGGTAAATTAGACATAAATCATCATCACACACTGTCGTGCACATACTTTCTCACATTTGCACACAATTGTGTTCAGACTTGAGCCCTATCTCTCATGTTCACTCATGTAGTGGTTTTCCCATGCTTGCTCAAAGTCTCATTTAGTATCTCACTGTCATTTTCACTGTCTCACACCATCTGACTTATCGTCTTTATGTATGTGTCAGTCTTTATCTGTGTCTTTCACACTCTTGCTCTGTCTCCACTGTATTATATCTATATGTCTCTGGTTCTTATACACAGACAATACCAGTTTTTTAGACTTGTGGTGGCCATCTATTTGCACGTTTAGCTATAATAGGGTGAGAAAAACAAGTGTGTTTACTCATGCCCACTAACACTCATAATCCCTCATGCTTACTCACTATTATAATTGCTAATGATCACATGCTCATGCTTTCTGAGGATCACTCACATGTTCTTATTCCTGCTCTCTCACTCACATTCCTATTCTGTCCCTCATACTCAGAAAAACTCACTTTTTCATGATTAATGTAACTAAAACATCAAACACTAGAGTACACAGAAGATTTCACATTAGTAGACACTCATGCTCATACTCACACTTGTTCAGACTTCTTCATGCTATCTGTATCTCATGTATACTCAGATAATATTTAAAATGCTCACTTGCTCATGCACACTTAATCTCAAACTCATTGATGCTTTATCATGATCACACTCAGAGTTTAAAGTTCTCATATTCTCACTTTTACTCACTTTCAGAGTTAATGACTGATTTAAATGGGGTTTTAACCACTAGAATGTTAAAGTGGTATTCAGTACATTGCAAAGCAATTCTTTTTTTCATGGGAAAATCAATATTGTTAGTAAAAGGACAGAGATTCTTTGAGAGGAAATTCCTGAGAAAAAGATGGGATTTATGATCCAACTCTAATTAGAATATTGCTACTATCAAAGCAACAGTACAGACAGAGAGAAAATTAGAGTATTTTAACAAAAAAAAAACAATAAGAGGCTGATATACTAAGAAACCAGGAGCAATACTGGGACAAACACACTTAACCATATGGGATACTGGTTTGCAGTGTGGAGAGACATCATTAGCATTCAGGTTGTTAAAAAGACTTTTCAACAACACCCAGGTGAATCTTTTTAGGGATGGATGTGAAAAAGCTAAAAAAAAAACCTACATTTTTTCTTGAAATATTTCCCACTTAACTGAAAAGTACAATTTTTCTCTAGGGAAATTTACTGTCTTTAAAATCTGTTGTTAAATCTCTTCCTGGTGATTTGTTTTGTAAACTGGGAACCAGATTAGTTGGCCAGTTTCTATAGTGAGGAAAATCACTGTTTAGTAAATCTCCAAACCGGAGTAGGTTTATTTTGTGTTTGTTTGTTACCTGCCTTAAAGGGACATTACAAGTTACCTGTGAACAGAATAAATCACAGTAACACTTTATTTTGACTGCTGTTTTGTCAGGTTTCACAGTGAGAACTCAGCTATCCTATAACAATATACAAATTTATCCAGAAAACAGCAAAGTTCTTGTAGAAAAATGAGTGCCATTAGCTAAAAAGGTAGAAATTCTTTGTCATTTCTATGAGAGGAAATTTCTGTGGAAATATGTCAAATTGTGAATGTTCCATAGAAATTTCCACAGAATAATCAGGACTTATTGTCCATCTCAAATTAAAATATTTTTGAATAGAAAAGCAACATTATAGTCAGATGGAAAATGAGAATATTGTTCACAAATAAGAGGCTGATGTAGCAAGTAAACCTGGAGCAATTCTGGGACAAACTACTTTCACCATAGTGGGGCATTGGATTGCAAAGCATGGAGACCTCTCTAACATGAAATAGGATAGAAAGCCCCATTTAAATGAATTGGACTTTTATGAAAAGCCCCACTGGGGAAGATGGTTTGCTCCAGAATTACTCCAGTTACTCTTAATAGATCAGCCTCATCATTATCACCAAAATATCATAAAAAATATAAAGACAAAACTCCCAGAGAGATATAACATGATGAGGATATACAGAGGTCTATGGTCTATTTACCAACACCCAGGTGGCGCTCTGTAGGGATGGAGTCCTCTCAGCTCTGTTCTCTTTCCAGGTGATCCTGCTTGAAGTCTCTCTCTAGTGCAACTGCTCTTGCTCGTGCCGCCATCATCTTCTTGCTGATAGATTGTATCCATCAGTGGTGATTTCTGGATACCGAGTCTTGAGCCTCATTACTCCATCTTCTTGGGTTGGGTATGTTGTTGCAGGTTTGGATTCTTCTTGGTCTGTGTTGACTTGTCACAGTTGGTTTGGTTTCACAGGGTCTTTGCTGTGATGGGCCGCGGGTAGCGGTCGAAGGGGTTTACAGTGGTGGCAATGAGTCTTCTGATCAGAGGGTTTGGGTTCTGATCATTCCTTGGCAGAATTTCTTACTCAGCTTCGCTAGGTGTTCGTCCAACATCTCGATGTCCAGCTCCCTGTGAAGGTCAGCTATCCTTCCGAAGCTTGGAGCTCCAGACGATATCCGCAGGGCCTTGTTCTGGACTCTGCTCTTGCTGAGATTTATGTCTCTTTTTATACAAGTTCTGAGGTGGGATTTCTTTTGATGAAAACTGATTACATGGTGAACTGAGATTGGCCCCACCTGCTCACATATTTGACACATAAGCAAATGAGCACACCCCCCAGGTTTATGATGTGGCATCACATACTCAGGGAGGCGAACTTATTAAAATGTACGTTTTCGGTGTGTTTTGTTTTGGTGCCAACTGATCAGATTAAGAAGATTGATATGCCCCACCTGGCCCTTTGTGCTCCCATATTTACTATCTCCTACACCTGTAAATGAACATACACCACAAGCTGATGTTGTCACTTCCTTGATTAAACCCTTAACGACCGGCCGATCATCGCGGCACGGTCAGGTAAGGACCACGGAGCATTATCCATGACGGTCATAGTACGTCATGGGTCGTTAACTCAGATCGACCCATGAAGTACTATGACTGTCAAGGGTCGTTAAGGGGTTAAGGAAGGAGATTGTATTAAAATGCAAGGTTCTGTCTGTATGTTTATGGTTAGGTCTTATTGTATACAGCTCATGCTAGATACCTATCTATCTATCTATCTATCTATCTATCTATCTATCTAACACCCACACATACACAGTTAATTAAGAAAACATAGGAATCAGGTACAAGAGGTATGACACTTATTTAGTAATTTATTAAATGTATGATTCTTGCCAAGATCTGCATCCAGAATGTCAACAATGACACCAGTGAGCCATATGTGGCACCCCACCTACTAGCATGTGTCCATCCATAGAATGAAACTTTCTAAATGTCCTATGATCCAGAAGCTTCACCCACCCTCTTTAACTCTGCATAGGACTGCTACCTGTCTGGCTTTCTCTGGCTTCTGTATTGGTGTCACTAGTCCTCAAACCAAAACAGAATAATTTCAGGGCCCCTGAAATGATCCACAGACAGAGCTTTAATGTAATGGCTAGGCTAATCCTATGTTTTGTTTCCAAGTTTATTGAATGAACAGATACAGTATGAAGAGGAAATGTTTTAGAGATAAATTGTGAAAAGTTAGATACACTGGATATCAGTCTATATGCACTAACAAAGGAAAGAACATGAGGAAACTTTTATTTTTAATTGAAAAGTGCATATCTCACTGAGGTATTAATATCCTGGTCCTATTAAACAGATAGTTGGCTAAGTTAGATAGTTCATTACGCAGACTGAGTCATTTGATTTTTTCATTTATTGGAATAATAAACTCTCTTAAGATTAACAATTTGCTGGAAATATTATATTATTATTTGTTTTGAACCTTAACAAATAAGACCTGACCTTAATACAAAATAAGCTTTTTCAATTCACTTCGGCTAATAAGTACAGAAGAAGAGGTGTTATTTAAATTAAAACTGAATGGAGAATTATTGGTACCAAATCTTTATATTTATTTTGCAGTGGCAAGATTTGGCCAACTTCTGTATGAAATCTAAACTTATTTGGAGAAGTGATTAATGTTGAAATGGATGGACCTAGGGGCTCGATTCTATTACCAGTGCTGAAACCGGTGTTACAAGAAAAACAAGCAACATGAATTTTGCAAACGTGGTATGCCAGTATTCTATTGCAGAACCACAGTAAAACAAAACTGGTGTAGACAGCACATTTCAGAGAACTAACAAAATGGGCACTGTCTGCTTCTATTCAACTACAGCCTAAAAAAAAGTGCAAAATGTTAAAGTCCAAGGAAATAGGCATATGTTTGACAACAGAAAGATCCAGTTTAGTGTTAGATGTGTTCCCCACATTATCAAAATCTGACATATAGTGCCCCCCTTCAACACATTGACCCCCCCTTTTAAAATTCGACTTGCAGTGCTTTCTTTCACCGCTTTAATTCGACAAACATTGTTCACATTCCCCGTTTTAACCCTTCCCCTTCAAAACTTGACTTACAGTGCTTTCTTTCACCACATTAATTAGACAAATATTGTTTATTTCGACATTTCAACCCTTCCCCTTGAAAATTTGACCATTTTAATTCAACAAATATTGTTTGCATTCCACATTTTAACTCTTCCCCTTGAAAATTCGACTTATAGTGTTCCTATGACCTTCTTCCTCCATTTTAATTAGAATAATATTGCTTCCATTCGACACTGTCCATTCCCCAGTTTTACTGCAAAATACAGACTCTTTATGTGTCACAGCCTGTGCAACAATGTATAACTTGCTGTGCTAAGTGTGAAAGACCTCTCACTCCTACTATTTGTTGGCTAAACCCATTTGATGTGTTAATACTACAATAAGAAGTGATATTAACTAGTGTTGAGCGAGCGTGCTCGGCCGATGCTCGGATCGGCTCGAGCATCGCTCTGCTCGGCACATGGCGGTACTCGTACGAGTACCGCCATGTGCTCGCCCGACATGTTCGGGTGAAGAGGATCTGTGCCGGAAGAGGCACAGATCCGAAGACGCTCCGCTGGACCACCAGGGAATGGAGGTACGGGGGCATTGCGGAGATGAAGGGGGCATTGCGGAGATGAAGGGGGACATTGTGGAAGAGGGGCATAGACTCTATGCCCCTCTTCCACAATGTCCCCCTTCATCTCCGCTATGCCCGTCTTCCACAATGTGCCCCTTCATCTCCGCTATGCCCCTCTTCCACAATGTCCCCCTTCATCTCCTATGCCATAGAGGAGATGAAGGGGGACATTGTGGAAGAGGGGCATAGCGGAGATGAAGGGGGACATTGTGGAAGAGGGGCATAGACTCTATGCCCCTCTTCCACAATGTCCCCCTTCATCTCCGCTATGCCCCTCTTCCACAATGTCCCCCTTCATCTCCGCTATGGCATAGGAGATGAAGGGGGACATTGTGGAAGAGGGGCATAGCGGAGATGAAGGGGGACATTGACCAGGCACCCTCCGCTGATCAGAGCAGGGGGTGCCTGGTTTAATGCTCGAGTGCTCCCATTCATTTGAATGGGGCTCGGGTGCTCGGCCGAGCACTCGAGCATCAGGGGGTGCTCGGTCAGAGCACCCGAGCACCCGAGCATCGGGGTGCTCGCTCATCCCTAATATTAACCTCTCCTTTACTGTTGTGAGGGAGGTTACTGATAAGTATGACCCGATTTACATAACAATAAGTGAAACTGTTATAAAATGGACCAAAACCAAAAGAAGAAAAACAGCCCTTCACATCAGACTCTCATCCTGTAGGAGGATCATGGTGTGAATGCTGAAAAGAGACCAGTTCTGCACTTTCCAAAAGGCCCTTTCAAGTACAGAGTCAGAATAAAAATTAACCCTTATTAGTTTATTTAAAATGGTAACCAACCAAAATGAAACTCTTATTTGTTGGAGGTACACAAAATATAAAAATAAAAGTGGAACTAATTCCACTGGATAAATGGAGGAATGATATTACAGAATGGATACCCTATTGATTTGCAGTCAACTAGGCTTTATTTATGTAATGGTGTACCATTGTATGCATCAGTGTAAGCACCTGAATAGGATCATTAATTCAATGAGGATCCACAATAGCACGTAAGAATTATTTGTCTTGTCTTTATTGTTGTTTCTAGTACTTAGGAAATAACCAAGTGTGCATTCAACGTAATATGTATTGAATTTGGCATACAGGGGGTTAATATGTGTGAATCCCTCTGTTAATAGCCAGCTTGAAATAATAAAATAATTCTAAAGACAATATTAACAATAAATGGGAATAAATAATTAGCCCATCTATGAACTAATGTTCTATTGTAGCTCACGTTCTGATGTATGGGTACCTACAGTGATAAATTGAAAGGTTTTGTAGTGAATGAGCAATAGACGGTTCTGTTACACTCTCACATAATAAAGTTGGAGTATTGGAGTATCTGCTGTCTCTTATTTTACTCTATTCACTTGAATCATTGACGAGTAAAGTCACCAGATTTCATCCATATAGGAGTTCTAGTGCGCTGGCACACCTCTCCGGTCGAAGGGGGACCACCTGGGTTTCGTGGCTATCTTCTTCACAAAAGCAGTATCGGTTACACTGTCCTAGAGATGAGCGAACAAATCCCCAAACAGGGAAGAAATGTAATGAACATACGGTCCATCGTATACCCCAGCAAGATCCACCGCCAGAGACAGCCGGCGTATCAGGACACAGAGGAGGACCCTCCACGGCTGCCCCACACCAAATATGGAATGCTAGACAGCTAGACTAAACATCCCAATTGATTTAAAAGGTTTTCAACCATTTAATTGGTAGAGAGGTCTCAACAAATTGGTTAGTAGAAGGAATGGGTGAAAGGTTTTTCCTCAACACTGAAATAATGGAATAATGGTACTTCCCACCTAGCAGGAAATTTCCTGCAAAAAGTGCAGTTTTTCCACTTTTTTCACTTAGCTCATTGCATTGAAATCAATGGGAAGACTTAATTTACACACAACAAATACCAAATTTTAGATTTTTCCCTACAAGCATAGTATAAAAGGGTCTGAGGGTCACTGTGTTGATGGAGTCTAGGGAAAGAATTAGTTTAATATGGATTTCTTTTTGTCTTTGAGGGGGGCTGTTGATTGGGATAGAGGGAACAGTTAATAATAATTCAATCAAGCAATCAATAAAAAAAAAAAAAAAAATAAAATGAAACATTTGTATGCAACTTCACAGAGACAGGGACCCCCCCCCTCTGGCACTCAAGTGGTTAAACTATGTATAAATGTAGTTTATTTTAAGGAAACATTTATTTATGGATTTTTATTTCTGTTTTTACAGCTACAAGACAAGAATACAGAGGAAGAAAGAGGAGAAGAAAGAAGATGGATAGAAGATGGACTCCGCGGGACATCAGGATTAATGGTAAGTGTTACTTTTGCAGGGGATGTTGCTGTAACGGACTCTAGGCCGTTACTTGGCGGTGAGTAACAGACATACCTGGGAACTCTCCAGCTTTGCCCCGGAGACTCCGGTTCTGACAGAGCTTTACCGGGTCTCCGGGGCAGAGGCTGATTCCTCCGGATGTGAAGAGTGTCTATTGAAACTCTGCCCACATCTGCTTTTTCTCCCGCTGTTCCTCCGTCCCCAGCCTTCTGTGTGACACCTTTAACCATCTGAGTGCCAGAGTGGTAAGGAATGCATTGCTTTGCAATGCATTCCGTATCACTCTGGCACTCAAAAGGTTAAGTCCCCCCCCACACACACACACACACTCGCAGCAAGCCCTGCCCCTTTTTGACGCGATTAGCATCATTTTTGTCACCCCCTGCTGAACAGAGGACTACCCTCCGGGTAGCCCTCAACTGGAAGTTCCCAGGTATGGTAACAGAACTATGAAAGCCCGCAGAGTTATACACTAAAATAGACACTGGGTGAATGGGCAGCTTAATACATAGAGCTGTCCTGGGTTACATTCATGTACAAGTGTATTAAGTTTGGTTTTATGTATTGTCAAATATTGTATGTGTTTAATTGTACTTGTCCAATTCAAAGGTTTGTGCAATCACCAACTACCAGGTATGCAAATATCTTCCATAGTCTAACATGGGGAATGGTAGGCAGATCAGTGATTGGTCAAGGGTGGAGCAGGTCATTCAAAATAGTCAAACAAAGGCTCCAATCTTGGGCCCTTGTCCCTAGGATGTGTATTCTAACCACTCCAGCCATTCGACTATGTGTACTGTAGCTAGACCCCCTACTGTGTGTTAATTAAGCCATTGTGAACTGCAGTCAGACCCCCTGGCCATTGTCACAGTGTTTACCCTTACTCAGTCCCTCTGTATAAATAATGTAATCATGTCTGGCCCTTTGTGTTATGTTTACACCATCTGTCACTGTCCTTTGTCTAGAATTGTATCTTGATGTGGTTCAGCATGTATAAAAAAGTGGAAGTTTGTGCAATAAAGTGTGTTACAGTTTGAACTTGAACTGGCTCCTGTCTCTCTGTTGCTGGATGGTATCAAGGGACTTCTGTTGTCCCCCATCCTAGGAAGAAATGCTGCCTGAATAACCGGTGGAGCTGCCTACTTGTAGATGACCTCTGGAGGGAGAATCCTGAAATGATGGCCTGAGTCCAACCCAAGGACTTGGGTATCCGTTACAGTTGCTTTGCTACTTAGTCGGGTTAATCCTATAAGTGCCGGCAGGGTAATTATATCCCACTAGCACTAATAGGGTTAATTCTACTAACATTGAGCACTTTTTAGGTATTTGGATGTACTGATGTGGGGCTTGGTTTTATTTGGTTGCTTAGTGCGCTTATACATTGTGCTGGTCCCAGTCCCGGTCCCCCGCTAGGATATTCCAGCAGTCCGTTCCAGTTACTTGATCCTTGTATCTGCCACAAATAGACATCCAGGGGAATCCCTATTCCATGTATCGACCATAGGTGTTGATCCAGTTATACACTGGACATATTAGGGTATGAGTAAAGTGCACTGTCTAACAAGGTTTCGGATAAAGGACATCAGCGGTAACCATCAAGAAAGGCGGCTACGCGACCAGTAAGGGGGTCTGGGACCCCGAGATGCAATGTATATCTTGTATTATTGTGAGTGCACATTTTGACAATACTTTTTTATTATTTATTCAATAAACATTACACTTAGATCTTCTTTTTTTCTCTTTTCTTTATGATATATGTCGATTATTGGGACTCCTTGAGCGCAGTTTTGGGTTCCAGGAATAGCAATATATCCACTGTTTTTTTTTTTTTTTTTTTACTTTCAATTGCTCTGGGACAGATTCTATTGCAGGGGCTAAATGTTAACATCCGTTTCATCAAACATTTTCCTATAGAAGTCTATGAGGAAACCTGGAGATAAACGCAGTGATAGAATTAGCACCTGTAATAGAATCCAGCCCTTTGTTGGCTGATTAAAGATCCAATAATGGGGCTAGATTCTATTACAGGTGATAATTTTATCTCTGTGTTTATCTCCAGTTTTCCCCATAGACTTCAATAGGAAAATGTTTGAAAAATGGGTGTTAACATTTAGCACCTGCAATAGAATTCAGCCCATGGACTTTAGACAGAAAAAAAATGGGTCTTAAATTTAAAGGGATAGTAATGTTTCATAATAAAAACAGCTCTAATTAATCATCATAGTATTTGGACTTTGGAGAGTGTTATTTCAATTATGTCAGAGTTGTAGTTCCAGAGTAATTCAATGACAAAGTGTCCCCCTCCTGCCCCTTTTACTGATGTCACACTATTTAGCCTGAGCAGAAGGGAGGTGCCCAAGTAGACTGCAGAGAGGGACAATCTTCAATTAAGTTAAGGGAAAAACCTGGAAAGCTTGTCAAGGGGGGCAGGGATTTCATTGTTTTCATAGGAATAAGAGTGTCCCCTTCTGTTATCTGTCCAGTCTATGGACTGCATTCTACATCTGAGAAGAGATTGTTTACAGTAGGTAAAAGGGGTGGGAGGGGGAAACTTTGCTTGTGAATATCTCATAAACCATAAAGTTTGAGAGATAAGACTTGTATCATTCTTCATGTTTTTTTAATGCCTACAAAATAAAATAAAGTTAAAACGTAGTATTACTATCCCTTTAAGCTATAAAGGTCCAGATTCTATGGTCCAGATTCCATTGCAGGTGCTAAATGTTAAAGTCTATGGGGAAACCCGGAGATAAAGGAACTGATAAAATTAGCACCTGCAATAGAATCTAGCCCTAAAACAGTAATAACATTAGCACCTGTAATAGAATGTAGCCCAAAGTGAGTCCTTTATCAGATCCTAGGCTGGATTCTATTGCAGATAATAAATGTTAACATCTATTTTATCAAACATTTTCCTATTGAAGTCTATGGGGAAACCTGGAGATAAAAGCAAACATAGAATTAGCATCTGCAATAGAATCCAGCCCCTTAATAGCTAATGCAGTCAATTGAAATGCAACTTGTGGTGTTTTTTATTTTTCAAAGAGCTAAAATAACTCTCACTTTATCGCCGTCAGGTTGTTTTTGTCAGCATTTTTTCATAGCAATTGGTAATTGGATAGCTTACCATGCTTAAAAAATGCTGCAAGGGTTTTTTGGCCTAACAGGGACAATTGAAATGAGCCCCTAGTGTTGAATTAGTTAAAGGGACAGTAATACTTCGTTTTATCTTTATTTTATTTTGTAGGCATTAAAAAAACATGAAGAACGATATAAGTCTTATCTCTCAAAGATACCCCTCTGGCACTGAATGGGTTAAACTCTTGGAACCCTTTTCCCATAGCTGTCAGAACATTACCTACATTTTGAAAAGACTTTACACAGAACCTTTACTGCACCTTTATGGTACCACAATGTGAGAATATCAATTCTAAGTCTTGAAAGGCTTTTGACATTTCACATCAATATATATAAAAGAGGATGCATCATGTGACAGACCAGCTTGTCCGAGGCCACACACACCCATGGGCGACATTAAGGAGGAGTTATACATTTCTCCTCTAAAATTCCATTCTCATTGGTGTAAGCATGGGGTGTGATTTTCACAGCAGCCCTCCCTGCCCAGTGAAAATCTCTGCAAGGATGTCACCCTCCACCACAGTTCACACGATACCTCACCATTACACTTTCCCTTCCATTCACCTCCCACTCTCCTCTGCCTCCTCCCCTCCTGTGTCTGAAAGAAGTTTAGCCCTTTGAGTGCCAGAAAGGTACTTAACACTTTGTTCTGCAATGCTTTGCATACCCCTCTGGCACTCAGCACTTCAGCACTGTTCACCCTCACTGCTCTGTGCCTCCCTCCTCATCCTGGCCACCACCCTCTATGCAACAACTTTCACTTTCTCCACACTTCACTCTCTCACCACCTTCCTCTTTGTAATGTCCACCAACCCTTACACCGACTTCTCTTCACCCTGCCCACCTCCTCCCATGCACGCACACAGACACACACACACACACACACACACACTGGCCTCATTCGGACCTCTCCTTTACCCACCACTTCCATTTCATGATGCAGGTACTCAGTAATGGACACACCAGCAGCAGTAAGGAGGGTGTTAGTTCCATAAACGTGCATATCCTTCTCAGCTGAGGATCATGGGACTTGAAGGCGGAGGAAACTGAGCCATTGGCTGGATATTCTTGGCTGTCAGAGGGGAACTCAATACATTGCTCAGCAATGCATTGCATATCCCTCTGGCACTCAAGGGTTAAAAAAATGGCCAAAATATTGCAATGGTTTTCTACATGATATGCAAGTGTACTTGAACAAACAATTCTCACTTATGCATGCCGCTGCTAATATCTCCCTCAGACGACCAGCGCTGATAGTAACAAGTCCAACAACAGCTGCCCAATCATGTGGCACTTAACAGGTTAATCGAGATTGCTGGTGGCCACTTCATTTCACAGCCTGTAGTCTCCCAGCCAGCCCACTTGTGTGACTGAAAGCCATTGTCTTTAAATTAGAAGGAGCCTCCTACACTGTTGCCTGGTGTGAAAATGCACAATCTTCAATCTTTGTTTCCTTGCCAGTCCTTTTCTCTACCCCACACACTTACTTAGTTCATCTAATCTTACCTGCACTTGTTAAAGGACAGGGTGGATGGTGCATGTTCTTTCACTGTAACGCAGTTACATAGCATGGAACCTGAGCACACCTTTTTTTTTTTTCATCTTCCTCTTCTTTAGAGCTGCAGTGATGAGGTGCCCTCATGAGTTTGAGCGGCCTCTGTCCACATTCTCATTGGTTCATGGAAATCCTTCCTCACGTTATAGTAATGAGAGGGCCTGTGCACTTACACCTCCACAACAGCAGAATATGTAGTGAGGTAGCAAGCGGCCCACTGGCTCATGCTATGACAGGCCCGGGGGGCATTTGCCCGCCTGTCCCCCGGGCCAGCCCGCCCCTGGCTGTCAGGACTTTACCTATACTTTGAAAAGCCTTTACACCGACCCTTTACTGCACCTTTATGGTATCACAATGTGAGAATAGCAATTATTTGTTTAAGTCTAAACATTTGAAATGCTTTTTACGTTTCACATTATAAATAAATGTTTACCAGCTTCTTTATAATCAGATTCTTATGGCTTTCATTTATAAGACTATTTATCAGGAGAGAATGAGTGAGCAGTACACTGTGCAAACAAGTCTAGAAGGTGCGAGCAGGAGAACGAGAGAGAGAGAGGAAGAGAAGACTCAAGAGAGAAAGAGGGACAGAATAATTGTGATTGAAAGAGGGGAGGAGAGAGAGACAGAGAGAAGAATCAAGAGAGAGAGAGAAGAATCGAGAGAGAAAGAGGGAGAGAAGAATCATAGTAGAAAGAGAGGGAGAGAGAGAGAGAGAAGAATCAAGAGGGAGAGAGAAGAATCATAATAGAAAGAGGGGGAAAGAGAGAAAAAGAGGGGTAGAGAGAAGACTTGAGAGAGAGAGAGAAGAATTGAGCAAGAAACAGGGAGAGGAAGAGAGGAGAGATAGACCGAAAGGAAGAGAGACAGGAATTGAGAAGGAAAGGGAGTGAGAGGCAGATAGTTGTGAGAGAAGAAGTGAAAGGGAGAGTGAGAGTAAAGGAGTGAGAGATAGAGAGATGGGGGAAGAGAGAGGGAGAACTATAAGTAAATATCCTTACTGATAAGTATCACCCTCAGTGCTGTGCTGGGTACTGTGGTATAATATTGTGTTGGTGAATGACCAATATAACAGTAATACACATGATAGTAATATACATGACAAGTGTGTCTTGTCCCCTCTGTGCACTGGAACAAGACCCAGTGATACTGATGTACTAAGAGGAACTGGAACAATTCTGGAGTAAACCAACTGCCCTAGAGACAGAGGGAATAAATTAAAAAAAGCCCTCCAAATTCTGAACTGTAGACTTCTCTAGTATTCAAGGGGTTAAATGCCCAATTTACCCCAATGGTAATGATTATTTGTCCTCTGTAGTGTGGATTGTTTGCACTGGAGGTGCTGCAGTTACTCTCAGTACATTCATCTCACTGGGACTGATGTACTAAACACTGGGACAATTCTGGTGCCAACAAACTACAACATAAAGTGTAAATAAACATCACCAGTCATTTCTATGGAGATTTTACATCTTCACTGATCAAAGGGTCTCCAAAGCAAAACCTCTCAAGTATTGTATGGGTTAAAAGCCCTTTTTTATATCTTTGAATGCGAGAGGGGGGGTCCAACGCAATGTTTTGCAATGTGATGGGCAGGGTACCCCCTGGCACTCAAAGAGTTAAATCAGTGGGAATTCTGGGTGTGGTTACTTGTTCCCTATAGTTCTGTTGGTTTGATCCAGTTTCCCCTACTACATCAGACTAACAACTGTGATACCCTGCCCATCACATTTATACAGTTTTTCTCCGGTGTGAGTTAATTGATGAATAACAAGATTTCTTTTGGAACTGAAACATTTCCCAAATTCTTAACATGAAAATAGTTTCTCTCCTCTGTGAGTTCTCTGATGTATAACAAGAGTTGCACTTTTACTGAAGAATTTTCCACAGTCATAGCACGAATATGGCTTCTCTCTAGTGTGAGTCCTCTGATGAATAAAAAGGTGTGTGCTGTGCCTGAAACATTTGCTACATTCAGAACATGAATATACTTTCTATCCTGAGTGAATTGTCTGATGAGTAAAAAGATCTCTACTAGCTCTGAAACATTCCCCACATTCAGAACATGATAATGTTTTTTTTCCTGTGTGAGTTCTCTGGTTTCCAACAAGATTTGAGTTTTGACTGAATCATTTCTAACATTCAGAGCATGAATGTGGTGTCTCTCCAGCGTGAGTTTTCTGATGAATAACAAGAGATATGCTGTGGCTGAAACATTTCCCACATTCAGAACATTTATACGGTTTCTCTCCCGTGTGAGTTCTCCAATGTGTAATAAGATTCTTTTTGGAACTGAAACATTTCCCACATTCATAACATGGAAATATTTTCTCTCCTGTGTGAGTTCTCTGGTGTCCAATAAGAGTTGCTCTTTGACTAAAGCATTTCCCACATTCAGAGCATGAATATGGTTTCTCTCCAGTGTGGGTTCTCTCATGAATCACTAGTTTTGTGCTTTCACTGAAACATTTCCCACATTCAGAACATGCATATGGTTTCTCTCCAGTGTGAGTTCTCTGATGACTAATAAGTGTTGAGTTTCGACTGAAACATTTCCCACATTCAGAACATGAATATGGTTTCTCTCCAGTGTGAGTTCTCTGATGAATAACAAGATGTATGCTTTGACTGAAACATTTCCCACATTCAGAACATTTATACGGTTTCTCTCCAGTGTGAGTTTTCTGATGAGTAACAAGATTAATTTTGGAACTCAAAAATTTCCCGCATTCATAACATGAAAATAGTTTCTCTCCTGTGTGAGTTCTCTGGTGTCCAACAAGAGTTGCTCTTTGACTGAAAAATTTCCCACATTCAGAGAATGAATATGGTTTCTCTCCAGTGTGAGTTCTCTGATGAATAACAAGTTTTGACCTGGCCTTTTGTGCGCATGTATTTGTTATTTCTTCCACGTGTAAGTGAGCACACACCTCAAATTTATGGTGTCCCATCCCTAATAAGATCTTATTGATATGGGTATTGTCTGTATGTGTATAGGCAGGTGTTACTGTACACTGCTAGAGATATATTTCTCTGCACTTCTAATTAAAATGCCTTTCAATAGAATTCTCACATCCCTGAATAATGATCCAATAAAATGTGAGCATTTTAACTACCTTTCTTCATTAATGGTTATCTATCTATCTATCTATCTATCTATCTATCTATCTATCTATCTATCTAATCTATGTATCTATCTAATCTATGTATCAATGTATCTATGTATCTATGTATCTATCTATGTATCTATCTATCTATCTATCTATCTATCTATCTATCTATCTATCTGTCTGTCTGTCTGTCTGTCTGTCTATCTATCTATCTATCTATCTATCTATCTATCTATCTATCTATCTATCCATCTATCTATCACACAGGGGTCCTGATGTCCCCCAACAAGGTGTTAAAAAAGGAACACCATGCGTGCATCATGGGGGGGGTGCAATGCGTTGGACCCCCCTGTGGCACACATTTATTTATTTTTTATTCTGCCCTTGTTGGGGGGTCATCAGGAGTGGTCCTGATGCCCCCCAACAAGATAATGATAAAAAAAAATAAATTAACCCTCACTGTGCCACAGGGTGTCCAATGCATTGCAAAGCTCCTGTAGCAGACAAAGGATTATTTTTTACCACCATTATTTATTATTCAGACCTCATTGTGGGGCATCAGGAGGAGTTCTGATGTCCCCCAACGAGGTCTACACAAAAATATTGGGGGAAAAACACCAGAATAACTTTATGGGGGCAATGTGGAGTTGATGGGGTTGGGGCAAGGTGAGGGGATATGGAGATGATAGGGCAATTTTGAGATGATGGGGCAAAGTGAGGGGCAATATGGAGCTGATGGGGGGCAATTTGGAGCTGATGGGGGCAATATGGAGATGATGGGGCAATATGAGGGGCAATATGGAGATGATGGGGGGCAAGTTGGAGCTGATGGGGGGCGCTTCACAGTTCTGTGCCTACAGGCTCCTGAGATGTAAATCCAGCCCTGATTATAAGAGACAAATACAAATGTATATTGAATTAAATGTTTCTTTTTACCCTTTGAATTCTAGAGCTCTCATGGCTTTGTGACCCCAGTGGCACAAAGGGGAGAACTTTGGAGTAAATAGGTGAATAAATAGGTAGTAAATAGGATTTAGGTAAATGTAGAACAAAAAGAGAATCGGTCTCCTTCACGTGTTGTGACACAGAATGGTATTCATCATTCCCCGGAGTGAGGTTGGGGAACTAAGGAAAAGGGGGTAATTCTGTACACAACAACTGCACTATAGGGGCAAATGAAAACTCAGTGTGGTTTAAAAGGCACATGTAACCCTTTGTATGCTAAATACTTCTTTGCAATGTGCTGGAGGTGTCTCAAGAATTCATGGGGTTAAATGCCCTGTTTATATCATTGTGATCTTGTTCTTTATGGTGCAGCTGGTTTGCCCCAAAATGGCTGCACTTTAGTCTTTGTTATCTATAGAAAAAGAGCACAGAGAGGGAGTTCAAAATGTCATAGCTAGGGGTGGCTCTTGGTTTTTGGAGGACATTAGCAAACATTCACATGGGGGCCCCCTTTTCTTCCCTGTAGGTGCTTCTAATAAGATATTGCCATCTGATTTTGTTTACATGTGGCGGTGGTACTGTATAAACCCTGCAGGACCCTCTGACCAAGTTGGGGCCCTAACCAGCCTTTTATTCTGTTTATATTGTAGCGCCACCACTGTTTGCATTGAATATGATTAGTGCACACTACTCTATATATTATTTCCCTACCTATGCCTCGTCCACAACAGGCTGTTTTTACACCAAGACAATTTTTTAATATTTGACTTTTCATACAAATGTTATTAAATTACAGCCATAGAAATTAGCATTCGGGTTGTATGATATGAGTTCTTCTTGTTACATAGCCTTGTAGTCCATCAATACGTGAAGAGCCACATATTGCTCACCCCTAATTTATAATGCCACCATATTTGTTCTCTTGTATTGTACAATTTTCAGCAGACTGTGTTGTAACAAAATGGCAATTTTGTTTTTTCTGTTTTGGAAAACTCAATAAAAATGTATTATTTAATAAAGGGACAGCAAAGCGTCAGTATAGAGGCATTTCAAGTTATAGCATGAAACTCTGACACTCTCTCTCAAATTGCCCTACAGATCTCAGTGATAAACAGGGCTCATTACTATCAGATGGTGGCAACTCTCTTAGAAGTGTAGTTACATTGATATCTTCTCCGCTGAACCCCAATGTCAATTAATTCAAATTCAATGGATTTGAATGAAGAGGATAGAAATTATCCATAAAAGAACACAGAGTTCTGGCACACAAATGGAGTAAAATGGATGTGGTTCAAAGGGGTATACAAAAGTTGAAAATCAATGCATAGCTATCAGGACATCACCTATAGATTGTAAAGCTTTTACTGCACCTTTATGGTATCACAGTGTGAGAATAGAAATTATTTGTGTGAGTCTAAAAACCTGAAAGGCTTTTTTTAAATTTCACCTTATAAATATATGTTTAATAGGTTCTTTGTACTTGACTCCTTATGGCTTTCATTTATAAGACTGTTTATCAGAAGAGAATGAGTGGGTAGTACACAATGCAAAGAAGTCTAGGGGGTGCGAGCAGGAGAACGAGAGAGAGAGAAGAAGAGAAGAATCGAGAGACGGAGGGTGAGAGAAGAATCGAGAAGAAAGAGGGAAGAAAGAGGGAGAGAAGAATTGTGATAGAAAGAGGGGAGGAGAGGGAGAAATAGAGACAGAGAGAAGAATCAAGAGAGAGAGAGAGAAGAATCGAGAGAGAAAGAGGGAGAGGAAGAGAGACAAAAAGGAAGAGAGACAGGAATTGAGAAGGAAAGGGAGTGAGAGGCAGATAGGTGTGAGAGAAGAAGTGAAAGGGAGAGTGAGAGTGAAGGAGTGAGAGAGATAGAGAGATGGGGGGAAGAGAGAGGGAGAACTATAAGTAAATATCCTTATTGATAAGTATCACCCTCAGTGCTGTGCTGGGTACTATGGTATAATATTGTGTTGGTGAATGACCGAAATAATAATAATACACATGATAGTAATATACATGACAAGTGTGTCTTGTCCCCTCTGTGCACTGGAACAAGACCCAGTGATACTGATGTACTAAGAGGAACTGGAACAATTCTGGAGAAAACCAACTGCCCTGGAGAAAAATAAAAAATCTCTCTTTCTTTTGAACTGTGGATTTCTCTAGCATTCAAGGGGTTAAAAGCCCAGTTTACCCCAATGGTAATGATTATTTGTCCTCTATAGTGCGGTTGGTTTGCACTGGAGGTGCTGCAGTTACTCTCAGTACATTCATCTCACTGGGACTGATGTACTAAACACTGGGACAATTCTGGTGCCAACAAACTGCAACATAAAGTGTAAATAAACATCACCAGTCATTTCTATGGAGATTTTGCATCTTCACTGATCAAAGGGTCTCCAAAGCAAAACCTCTCAAGTATTGTATGGGTTAAAAGCCCTTTTTTATATCTTTGAATGCGAGAGGGGGGTCCAACGTCCAATGTTTTGCAATGTGATGTGCAGGGTACCCCCTGGCACTTAAAGAGTTAAATCAGTGGGAATCCTGGGTGTGGTTACTTGTTCTCTATGGTTCTGTTGGTTTGATCCAGTTTCCCCTAGTACATCAGACTAACAACTGTGATATTGTTAACCCTCTGAGTACAAGAGAGAAGTGCAGTGCATTTTGGAGCAATGTTTTGCATACTCCAGTGACACTCAACAAGTTAACCCTTTGAATGCCAAAGGGGTATACAACACCCTGATTCTAAAGGTGCTGCATACCACTCTGGCACATAAAGGGTTAAAGTGAAAAAATACTTTATCCAATCCTCCCTTTTGTAACCTTACTTTACTGGGCTATTGATATGACACACACAACCTGACTGTTTACTGACTACCAGGGTGCCAAGTAGTTGTTGGGAGTTCAGTCCTGGCACCCTTAACCCTTTGAGAGTCAGAGAGGAATCCAACACATTGTGATTCAATGCACTGGATACCACTCTGTCACACAAAGGGTTAAGATGACCCAGTCCTGAAATCTGAAACCTCTTTCAAGTTATACCTTAATATGTGATCACACAATCCTTTTGCTATCCATAGAATGAGACTGGAGATGGCAAATCTGTTTGAGTCTGTGAAACAGACCATTTATTGGTATATAACATAACAGAGAAATTGTTGTTTTTTATCTCTGTAAAGTCTTTATGACAGTATTGTAATGGGAACCCAAGACGCTGAGTTGTTGTGGGCCGTCGTGCCAGGTTTCTTCTCCTAAAGGCGGCTACAGATGGGTAGATGAGCCAGGAAGACTAAAACACAGGATTGTGAATGGGATCAGATGGGACCCTTTAGACCATTCCGAAATAAAACAACACAACGCACTTCTAGTCCCAAATTACTAAACCTTTATTTGGGGACGTTAAGTACATTTTATACAGTGAAAACAAAAAGGGAACAACAAAAGGTATACCAAAATACAATTCAATCTTGCCTCTTCGATCTCCAGCCAACGGGGATTGGAGTGACAAAGGACAGGTGACCAATCCGGGCCCTGTCTATTGTATTCGTACTTTGATCAAATTAACCCGGGCCCGACAGACTAATTCCATACTGTCACAGCAGCTCACCAGCCAATGAGAACTGGAGTGACAAGATAGACAGGTAGCAACCAATCCCATATAATATATTGTTCTTTTAATACATTTTACTCCATTTGCAGATTTCATTGTCACACAATTTTTTCTTTCATTAAAGGCATAGATTAAATTCCTGTCCAGTGAATTTTATGATGTTTAACAAGATTTCCTACGCAGAGCACGAAAATGCTTTCTCTCCTGTGGGAGTTCTCTGATGTGTAAAATGGTTTCATTCCAATGTGAGTTCTCTTTTCTTTAACAAGAGTTGTTCTTTGGCTGAAGAATTTCCCATATACAGAACATTTATACGGTTTCTCTCTGATAAGCAACAAGATCTCTTTTAGCTCTGAAACATTTTCCATATTCAGAAAATGGATTCTCTCCAGTGTGAATTCTCTGACGTCTAACAAGATTTCTACTGTCAAAAAAACATTTTCCCATATTCAAAACATGTATACAGTTTTTCTCCGGTGTGAGTTACTTGATGGATAACAAGATTCCTTTTGGAACTGAAACATTTCCCAAATTCTGAACATGAAAATAGTTTCTCTCCTGTGTGAGTTATCTGATGTCTAACAAGATTTGCACTTTGTAAGAAGAATTTCCCATGTTCATAACATGAATATGGTTTCTCTCCATTATGGGTTCTCTTATGAATCACAACTTTTATGCTTTGAGTGATACATTTCCCACATTCAGAAAATGCATGTGGTTTCTCTCCAGTGTGAGTTTCCATATGAATATCAAGTGTTGAGCTTCAAATGAAATACTTTCCAAATTCTTAACATGAAAATGGTTTTTCTCCAGTGGGAATTCTCTGATGTCTAACAAGATTTCAACTGTCACAAAAACATTTTCCCATATTCAAAATATTTATACAGTTTTTCTCCAATGCAAGTTAATTGATGAATAACAAGATTCCTTTTGGAACTGAAATATTGCCCGCATTCTTATTATCAAAATAGTTTCTCTCCTGTGTGAGTTATCCGATGTCCAACAAGACTTGAGTTTTGACTGAAGCATTTCCCACATTCAGAACATGAATATGGTTTCTCTCCAGTGTGAGTCCTCTGATGAGTAACAAGAGAAATGCTGCGGCTGAAACATTTCCCACATTCAGAACATTTATACGGTTTCTCTCCAGTGTGAGTTCTCTGATGAGCAACAAGATTCCTTTTGGAAGTGAGACATTTCCCACATTCATAACATGAAAATAGTTTCTCTCCTGTGTGAGTTCTCTGATGTCCAACAAGATTTGAGTTTTGACTGAAGCATTTCCCACATTCAGAGCATGAATATGGTTTCTCTCCAGTGTGAGTTCTCTGATGAATAACAAGTTTTGAGTTTTCACTGAAACATTTCCCACATTCAGAACATTTATATGGCTTCTCTCCAGTGTGAGTTCTCTGATGTGTAACAAGATTAATTTTGGTAGTGAAACATTTCCCACATTCATAACATGAAAGTAGTTTATCTCCTGTGTGAGTTCTTTGATGTATCATAAGAGCTTTGCTTTGACTGAAGCATTTCCCACATTCAGAGCATGAATATGGTTTCTCTCCAGTGTGAGTCCTCTGATGAGTAACAAGAGATATGCTGCGACTAAAACATTTCCCACATTCAGAACATTTATATGGTTTCTCTCCAGTGTGAGTTCTCTGATGAGTAACAAGATTCCTTTTGGAACTTAAACATTTCCCACATTCATAACATGAAAATAGTTTCTCTCCTGTGTGAGTTCTCTGATGTCCAACAAGAGTTGTTCTTTGACTGAAGCGTTTCCCACATTCAGAGCATGTATATGGTTTCTCTCCAGTGTGAGATCTCTGATGAATAACAAGAAATTTGCTGTGGCTGAAACATTTCCCACATTCAGAACATTTATACGGTTTCTCTCCAGTGTGAGTCCTCTGATGAATAACAAGGTTGGTGCTTTGACTGAAACATTTTCCGCATTCAGAACATGGAAATATGCTTTCTTTGGTAGGAATTCTTTGAGATTTAACAAGATGAGTTTTCTTTGTATTACTGTTGCCATTGCATTGCTCTTCAATATAAATCGATGTTGCCTGTATATGTCCTTTGTGTGTATTAATGTCAGTATTGCAGGGATTTCCTCCGTTCCATAAAGATGGTTCCTCTAGCTTGTTTCTTTCACATTTTGATTGATTCATTTTCTTTGGTTGAGTGGTTATTTTAACAAGAATTTTTGCTTAGGTAGTCAGAGGTGAGTAGAGTACTGTGACAGTCCCCAGGATACTACTGCTCAAGGGAACATCTTTAGGGAAAAAAAAGAAATTATAATTTACAATATCATTTGATTTTCAGATTTTCAGATTTAAAAGATTTAAACAAATGCTGGTATATTTTATTTACCTGTTATATACTTATATTGAGCATAAAAAAATAAGACTATGTGGATAGAAGTTGTCTTTTGTTTCCAAAGGGACATGACCACCATGGATATAACCATCTCCATTATGTGTGATCAAAACATCAGATAAGTTCATTGAAAATTCTATACAGGGCTTTGCTTTAGCTTATTTTAATTTGTCCCTGTGTCTCAACAATTACACCTATTTACCTTCTTGAATAAGGCGTAGGGGCAGTATGCAAGAAAGTGGAGAATTGCTATTTTTCCCAGCCATAACTGTCTGCGCTTTTAACAATTGATCACGTTTAAATTCAAGAAAAATACTAACATTTTCATGATGAATATCACATAGTCTTACATTAACAGCACACTTAGCCATGTAAAAAAGTGCTAATTACTTTGGTGAATTGACTCAATCACAAATCCTCCCACAAAATGGTGGATGTATTAGCAATGGGCACTTTTTACATGTATTCACTAAAATAGAAATGTTTGCTAATTCTCAAAAATCATGCACAATTCAGTATCATTTTTGTACTAAGAACATTTGCATCAAAAGAAAATTGTAAATAGCCAATGTCCTCATTTTAAAATATAAGGATACACAGAGGTCTAAGATCTATTTACCAACACCCAGGTGAAGCTCTGTATGGACTGAAAACTTTCAGCTCTGTATCCTTTCCAGGAAATCATCCTTGAAGTCTCTCTCAGTACAACTGCTCTTACTGAAATTTAAGTAGAGGGATGGGCCCCACCTGGCCTTTTGTGCTCACATATTTGTTATTTCCTCCACATGCAAATGAACATAAAACTCAAATTTACACTGTCACATCCCTGAGAAGATTTTATTGAGATGGGTATTGTCTGTATGTTTATAGTCAGGTGTTACTGTACACTGCTAGAGTTAGATTTCTCTGCATATGTAATTAAAATGCCTTTCAATTGAATTTATTGTTCCAATAAAATGTGAGCACTTTAAATACATTTCTTTGTTAATAGCTATCTATTTATCTATCTATGTAACTCTCCATCACACACACACGCACACACATACATACTGTATTGAAAAACATAAGATTCAGTCACAGGAAGTATGACAATTATTTAGCTACCTAATAAATATATGATGGTTCCAAAGGCCTGTGTTCAACAAAATATCAGTGGCTAGATTCTATTGCAGGTGCTAAATGTTAACACCCATTTAATCAAACATTTTCCTATTGAAGTCTCTGGGGAAAACTGGAAATAAAAGCAGAGATAAAGTTTGTGCCTGCAGTAGAACCTAGACCCAGAATGTTTAAAATGAGGCCATTGAACAACTTCAGCCTCTGACATGCCAACTTATGGCTCTCCACAGAATGAAACTTTCTAAATGCCTTGTGGCCCAGCTTTTTCATCTACTGCCCTTGTCTCAGCATTGGGTTGCTACCTATCTGGTTTTCTGGCTGCTGTCTGGGTTTCACTGGTACTAAAACAAAGAATGACTAATTTCAGAAAACATGTGGAATTATCCACAGGTAGATCTTTATGGTCATGGGTAGGCTAACCCTATAGCTCTTTACCAAATGTAATGAATGGTCAGATACAGAATGAAGAAATAACAGGTTTAGAGATAAATGAGGAAACGAGAAAATAAGAAAAGTTCACTTAGTCATGATTAATGTAACTAAAACATCAAATACTAGAATACACATAATATTTCACATTAGTACACACTCATGCTCATACTCACACTTGTTCAGACTTCTTCATGCTCTCTTTATCTGGTGTACACTTAGATAATATTTGAAATGCTCACTTGTTCATGCACACTGAAGCTCAAACTCATTGATGCTGTATCATGCTCACACTCAGAGTTAAAAATTCTCATAATCTCTCTTTTACTCACTTTCAGAGTCAATGACTGATTTAAATGTGGATTTTAACCCCATGAATGTTAAACAGGTCTCCATTGCATTGCAAAACAATTGTTTTTTTCATGGGAAGATCTTTGTTGTTAGTAAAAAGACAGAGATACTTTAAGAGGAAATTCCTGAGAAAAAAACATGGGATTTACGATCCAACTGTAATTAGAATATTGCTTCTATCAAAGCCACAGTACAGACAGAGAGAAAATGAGAGTATTGTTAACAAAAGAACAATAAGAGGCTGATATACTAAGTAAACCTGGAGAAATTCTGGGACAAACACACTTAACCATAGGGGACAATGGTTTGCAATGTGTACAGACCTCATTAGTATTCAGGTTGTTAAAAAATACTTTACAACCACCCCCAGGTGAATCTTTTTAGGGATGGAGAAGAAAAAAGCTAAAAAATACCTACATTTTTCTTGAAATATTTTCCACTTACTGAAAAGTACCATTTTCTCTAGGGAAATGTATTGTCTTTAAAATCCCTTGTTGAATCTCTGGTGATTTGTTTTGTAAACGGAATCAGAGTAGTTGGCCAGTTTCACTAGTGAGGAAAATCACTGTTTAGTAAATCTCCAGACCAGAGTAGATTTATTTTGTGTTTGTTTGTTACCTGCCTTAAAGGGACATTACAAGTTACCTGTGAACTGAATAAATCAAAGTAACACTTTATTTTGATGGCTATTTTGTCAGGTTTCACGGTGAGAACTCAGCCATCCTGTAACAATATATATATTTATCAAAAAAACAGCAACGTTCTTGTGGGAAACTGATTGATATTAGCTAAAAAGGCAGAAATTCTTTGTCATTTCTGAGAAGGAATTTCTGCGAAAATACATCAAATTGTGAATTTTCCAGGGAAATTACCACAGAATAAACAGGACTTATTGTCCATCTCTAATTAGAATATGTTTAAATAGAAAAGCAACATTATAGTCAGAGAGAAAATGAGAATATTGTTCACAAATAACAGGCTATTGTATCAAGTAGACCTGGAACAATTCTGGGACAAACCACTTTCACCAGAGGGGGACATTGGATTGCAAAGCATGGATACCTCTCTAACATAAAATAGGTTTGATAGCCCCATTTAAATGAATTGGACTTTTGTGAAAAGCCCCACTGGGGAAGATGGTTTTCTCCAGAATTACTCCTCTTCATTATCACTAAAGACAAAACAAAACTCCCAGAGAGACATAACATGATGAGGATACACAGAGGTGTAAGGTCTATTTACCAACACCAGGTGGCACTCTGTAGGGATGGAGTCCTCTCAGCTCTGGTCTCTTTCCAGGAGATCCTGCTTGAAGTCTCTCTCCAATACAACTGCTCTTACTGAGATGTATGTATCTATTTATACAAGTTCTGGGGTGAGATTTCTTTTGATGACAACTGATCACATACTGAAAATATATTGGTCCCACCTACTCACATATTTGACACATATGAAAATGAGCACACACCTCAGGTTTATGTTGTGGCATCATGTACTCAGGGAGGAGACCTTATTAAAATGTGAGTTTTTGGGTGTGTTTTGTTATAGTGACAACTGATCAGATTAAGAAGAGTGATGGGCCCCAACTGGCCCTTTGTGTTCCCATATTTACTATCTCATAGACATGTAAATGAACACACACCTCAAGCTGATGTCACATCCCTGATTAAGGAAGGAGATCTTATTAAAATGTAAGGTGTTGTCTGTATGTTTATGGTTACATCTTATTCTATCTATCTATCTATCTATCTATCTATCTATCTATCTATCTATCTATCTCTGTAACACCCATACATACACATTTAATAAAGAAAACAAAGGAATCAGGCACAGGAGGTATGATATTTATTCAGTAATGTATTAAATGTATGATTTTTGTCAAGATCTGCATCCAAAAAGATATCAGAATATCAACAATGACACCAGTGAGCCATATGTGGCACCGTACCTACTAACATGTGTCCATCTATTGAATGAAACTTTCTTAATGTCCTATGACCCAACATCTTCACCCACCCTCCTTACCTCAGCATTGGATTGCTACCTGGCTTTCTCTGGCTTCTGTATGTATGTCTCTAGTCCTAAAAATAAAACAGAATAATGTCAGGGTGCCTGGAATGATCCACAGACAGAGCTTTATCCTAATGGCTAGGCTAATCCCTTTGTTTTGTTACCAAGTTTATTGAATGATCAGATACAGTATGAAGAGATAACATATTTAAAGATAAGCTGTGAAACATTAGATACACTGGATATCAGTCTACATGCACCAACAGGAAAGAATATGAGGAAACTTTTATTTTTAATTAAAAAGTGCAAATCTCACTTAGTAATTAATATCCCAGTCCAATTCAACAGATAGTTGGCTAAGTTATATCGTTCATTACAAAGACTGAATCATTTGAATTTTTCATTTATTGGAATAATAAACCCTCTTAAAATTAATAAATTGCCGAAAATATATTATTTTGCGTATTACCCATGAATCTTAACAAGTAAAACCTGACCTTAATACTAACTAACTAACTAACTAACTAACTTCGGCTAATAGGTACAGAAGATGAGGTGTTATTTAGATTAAAAGTAAATGGAGAATTATTTGTACCAAATCTTTATATTTATTTTACAGTTGTAAGATTTGGCCAACTTCTGTATGAAAACTAAAATTACTTGGAGGAGTGGTTAACGTTGAAATGGATGGACCAGGAGAGGATATTTGTTTAAAAGGTTTGAACTGATATAATACATTCGGGCTAATAACAGACAAAGGTAGAACATTTGTGAGATGCTATACAGAACCAATGTTACAATGAGAATATGGGATAAAGTAAAGGGACCATGGAGGTTAATTGAATTCAGAAGTAAGATATTCCCCTTAGACATTCTTACCTGAGTGGAATCATTAGAAAAATGAGAAGGGTTGATATATTACTTATAGAGGAATGGAAAGTATAAAAATATGAATTTTTGATGATTTTGTAATTTTAAAAAATCTTCAAATTGTTCTTAATTTAAATTGGACTTTTTTTCCTTTTTTTTTTTTATAAAACTATTTAATTGAGTTTGCAAAGAAAAATCTAAGCTCATAGCAGTAACAGGAGTGAGTGTAAAGGCATTCACAAAATGAGAATCAATACAGGTATACTGTGGTGAGAGGGGCATGATCCAACAAGCAGCAAAAGTCACCAGATTCCATCCGTATAGCAGTTCAGGAGCTCGAGTCTATTACCAGCGCTAAAAAAGTCAGGTTTTAGTATCCAATTACCCGACTTGTGAAAACAAAATAAAAACAAAAGCCCATAGTAAACAATTAAAAACAACATGAAAGTAGTATCCTATTACCCACGCTCAGTATTACCGCCTGTTTTTTAGACAATTTAAGTTGGAAATTGTGCGCCTCCGAGGTTTAGGCGTAGAAGCCACAAAGACAGTTTCCAAACCATGTTGTTCGAACAAAAACAGTGTAGAATACAGTATATAGCATAGAAATCTGACATAGATTACCCCCCTTCGACATATTAACTCCCTCTTTTAAAAGTCGACTACTGTGCTTTTCTTTCACCACATTAATTAGACAAATATTGTTGTCGACATTTTACCCCCCTCCTTTAAAATCCAACTCACAGTGCTCCCATGACTTTTGTATTGCAAGATTAACACTATGAGTACCAGAGAGGTAGTAACACATTTCAATCTGTTTGCTACCCCTCTGGTACTCATAGGGTTAATAGGCAAACCTGTATATGTGTACACATTTTTTGTTTTATCATATATTTAATTTGTGTAAAACATTATTTTTTTGTACTGATGTATTTAATATTTATTCAAAAAATCCTTCAGACCTCAAGGGGGGTTTCATGATCCCTCATGACACCCCATAGCATGCAGGTGACAATTGCAGGTTTATTAATTAAAGCTCATATGACCTATGTTTCACATAGGTCATGTGCGCTTTTTAAAATAAAATTAAACTTTCAGACCTCCAGGGGTCACCAGGATCCCTCCTGATAGCCCCCCTATCATGGATCATCTATCCAAAAAGATAGATGATCCATGGGGTGACCCCCAAAGGTATTTTCTGCCTTCTTGATGCTGTGGACGGCTGTATAAGCCACTGCAGCATCAATCGCTTGAAGAATGAATGAACCATGTCACTGGGTTCATTCTTGGTAAGCGCTATGCTGTAATCATTGAATTAGTCCCAAGGGTCAAACCTGGTGACTGATTCAATGATCAGAGTGCAGGGCTGCTTTCTAAGAATGAACCCGGTGACAGGGTTCATTCATTGACGGGAGCGCTTATAGTAGATGCGGCTTTTACATCTACTATAAGTGCGCAGCATCAAGAAGGCAGAAAATGCCTTAGGGGGTCGCCCCATGGATCATCTATCTTTTTGGATAGATGATCCATGATACGGGGGCTATCAGGAGGGATTCTGGTGCCCCCCTGGAGGTCTGAAAGTTTAATTTCATTATAAAATGTTTTATAACATGTTTTATAACAATGTTTATGTTGTTCCTTACCCTGAGTGCACCTTGACCACTTAGTCTAAATATATTGCAGGGATAGCTTATCTTGCTGGTGCTAGCCCTACTCTTTGTGGTTTATATATTAGTTAGGAGGACATGCACGGTGGATGGATGTGTTATGGAGGCTGAGATGCATGTATGTTCCATACGATAGGAAGAGCTTATAACGTTCATTATCTTTGCTGACTGGAAGTTGAGGAGGAGGTAGTGACATCAGGATCAGGAAGTGGTAGAGAGCTCATGCGTTTCGGATTAATCACTATGGCATCCTGGCATCTGCCTTCCATTGTATGGCGCATAATTAGAAGAATTCATGAGTATATAAGGTAAGAGTTGGGGGTGACCATCAGACAGACCCCATATGAAGTGGTGATAGACCACGTAACAAGTAGGATAAGGGAGCAGAGTAGGTTTTTATATATCATATATATGTTATCTATTATAGTGATTTTTGTTGTTTGATAGTGCTATCAGCATATGTTTTTATATTGTTTTTTAGCTATTGTATTTTGAACATAAAATAAATATATCTCTTTTCATCCAAAGAGATTCTTGTAACATTTATTACATCCCTGATAGGATTAGCGTATTTAACCCTATTAGTGTATCCTTATTCTCTAATTATCCTGTATTGGTTCCCAGTAAGGCTATAGGTGAGCTACACCTGCCAGATATAGAGCTAATATTAGACCCCTTTGAAGTTGAAATTGCAGCAGTTTGATAGTATATTTGAATGCTCTGGGCAAGGTGTGGAGTACCAGTTCCAGCCTGAGGGATATCAGATGGAGAGAAGGAGGGAGTTCACAGATACCTGCACTGGGGGTAATCCAGTGGACGCTGACATACTATGAGGCTGGTTTTTGCCTCATGAACACGTGAGTACAATAACACTTGAGACTGTAATTATTATCGGTGGTGGTTATCATCTGATCATCTGTCAAAGCAGTCTACACTTAGGGCATGCACACCTCTCTTGTTTTTGTCTTTAAAAAGCATGATAAGTCTTACAGTGACCATTACATTATGTTACATGTAGCCAAATAAGTATAAAATGCAATTTCTAAGGGATGATCAAGCTTCTGGCTGGTTTCCACCACTGTCTACTGTTTATGGATGGGGAACATTTTCCTATATTCAAAACATGTATACAGTTTTTCTCCGGTGTGAGTTACTTGATGGATAACAAGATTCCTTTTGGAACTGAAACATTTCCGAAATTCTGAACATGAAAATAGTTTCTCTCCTGTGTGAGTTATCTGATGTCTAACAAGATTTGCACTTTGTAAGAAGAATTTCCCATGTTCATAACATGAATATGGTTTCTCTCCAGTATGGGTTCTCTTATGAATCACAACTTTTATGCTTTGAGTGATACATTTCCCACATTCAGAAAATGCATGTGGTTTCTCTCCAGTGTGAGTTTCCAAATGAATAACAAGTGTTGAGCTTCAAATGAAATACTTCCCAAATTCTTAACATGACAATGGTTTCTCTTAAGTGGGAATTCTCTGATGTCTAACAAGATTTCAACTGTCACAAAAACATTTTCCCATATTCAAAATATTTATACAGTTTTTCTCCAATGCAAGTTATTTGATGAATAACAAGATTCCTTTTGGAACTGAAATATTTCCCGCATTCTTATTATCAAAATAGTTTCTCTCCTGTGTGAGTTATCTGATGTCCAACAAGACTTGAGTTTTGACTGAAGCATTTCCCACATTCAGAACATGAATATGGTTTCTCTCCAGTGTGAGTCCTCTGATGAGTAACAAGAGAAATGCTGCGGCTGAAACATTTCCCACATTCAGAACATTTATACGGTTTCTCTCCAGTGTGAGTTCTCTGATGAGCAACAAGATTCCTTTTAGAAGTGAGACATTTCCCACATTCATAACATGAAAATAGTTTCTCTCCTGTGTGAGTTCTCTGATGTCCAACAAGATTTGAGTTTTGACTGAAGCATTTCCCACATTCAGAGCATGAATATGGTTTCTCTCCAGTGTGAGTTCTCTGATGAATAACAAGTTTTGACCTTTCACTGAAACATTTCCCACATTCAGAACATTTATATGGTTTCTCTCCAGTGTGAGTTCTCTGATGTGTAACAAGATTAATTTTGGTAGTGAAACATTTCCCACATTCATAACATGAAAGTAGTTTATCTCCTGTGTGAGTTCTTTGATGTATCATAAGAGCTTTGCTTTGACTGAAGCATTTCCCACATTCAGAGCATGAATATGGTTTCTCTCCAGTGTGAGTTCTCTGATGAGTGACAAGAGATATGCTGTGGCTGAAACATTTCCCACATTCAGAACATTTATATGGTTTCTCTCCAGTGTGAGTTCTCTGATGAGTAACAAGATTCCTTTTGGAACTTAAACATTTCCCACATTCATAACATGAAAATAGTTTCTCTCCTGTGTGAGTTCTCTGATGTCCAACAAGAGTTGTTCTTTGACTGAAGCATTTCCCACATTCAGAGCATGCATATGGTTTCTCTCCAGTGTGAGATCTCTGATGAATAACAAGAAATTTGGTGTGGCTGAAACATTTCCCACATTCAGAACATTTATATGGTTTCTCTCCAGTGTGAATCCTCTGATGAATAACAAGGTTGGTGCTTTGACTGAAATATTTTCCGCATTCAGAACATGGAAATATGCGTTCTTTGTTAGGAATTCTTTGAGATTTAACAAGATGAGTTTTCTTTGTATTACTGTTGCCATTGCATTGCTCTTCAATATAACTCGATGTTGCCTGTATATGTCCTTTGTGTGTATTAATGTCAGTATTGCAGGGATTTCCTCCGTTCCATAAAGCTGGTTCCTCTAGCTTGTTTCTTTCACATTTTGATTGATTCATCTTCTTTGGTTGAATGGTTATTTTAACAAGACTTTTTGCTTAGGTAGTCAGAGGTGAGTAGAGTACTATGACAGTCCTCTGGGTATTACTGCTCAAGGGAACATATTTAGGAAAAAAAAAGAAATTATAATTTACAATATCATTCAGTTTTCAGATTTTCAGATTTAAAAGATTTAAACAAATGCTGGTCTATTTTATTTACCTGTTATATACTTATATTGAGCATAACAAAATAAGACTATGTGGCTATAAGGTATCTTTTGTTTCCAAAGGGACATGACCACCATGGATATAACCATCTCCATTATGTGTGATCAAAACATCAGATAAGTTCATTGAAAATTCTATACATGGCTTTGCTTTAGCTTATTTTAATTTGTCCCCGTGTCTCAACAATTACACCTATTTACCTTCTTGAATAAGGCGAAGGGGCAGTATGCAAGAAAGTGGAGAATTGCTATTTTTCCCAGCCATAACTGTCTGCGCTTTTAACAATTGATCATGTTTAAATTCAAGAAAAATACTAACATCTTCATGATGAATATCACATAGTCTTACATTAACAGCACACTTAGCCATGTAAAATAGTGCTAATTACTTTGGTTAATTGACTCAATCACAAATCCTCCCACAAAATGGTGGATGTATTAGCAATGGGCACTTTTTACATGTATTCACTAAAATAGAAATGTTTGCTAATTCTCAAAAATCATGTACAATTCAGTATCATTTTTGTACTAAGAACATTTGCATCAAAAGAAAATTGTAAATAGCCAATGTCCTCATTTTAAAATATAAGGATACACAGAGGTCTAAGATCTATTTACCAACACCCAGGTGAAGCTCTGTATGGACTGAGAAAACTTTCAGCTCTGTATTCTTTCCAGGAAATCATCCTTGAAGTCTCTGTCAGTACAACTGCTCTTACTGAAATTTAAGTAGAGGGATGGGCCCCACCTGGCCTTTTGTGCTCACATATTTGTTATTTCCTCCACATGCAAATGAACATAAAACTCAAATTTACGCTGTCACATCCCTGAGAAGATTTTATTGAGATGGGTATTGTCTGTATGTTTATAGTCAGGTGTTACTGTACACTGCTAGAGTTAGATTTCTCTGCATATGTAATTAAAATGCCTTTCAATTGAATTTATTGTTCCAATAAAATGTGAGCACTTTAAATACCTTTCTTTGTTAATGGTTATCTATTTATCTAACTCTCCATCACACACAGACACACACACACATACATACATACTGTATTGAAAAACATAAGATTCAGTCACAGGAAGTATGACAATTATTTAGCTACCTAATAAATATATGATGGTTCCCATGGACTGTGTTCAACAAAATATCAGGGGCTAGATTTTATTGCAGGTGCTAAATGTTAACACACATTTAATCAAATATTTTCCTATTGAAGTCTCTGGGGAAAACTGGAGATAAAAGCAGAGATAAAATTTGCGCCTCCACTAGAATCTATCTCCAGAATGTTTAAAATGAGGCCACTGAACAACTTCAGCCTCTGACATGCTAACTTATGGCTCTCCACAGAATGAAACTTTCTAAATGCCTTGTGGCCCAGCTTTTTCATCTACCGTCCTTGTCTCAGCATTGGGTTGCTACCTATCTGGTTTTCTGGCTGCTGTCTGGGTTTCACTGGTCCTAAAAGAAAGAATGACTAATTTCAGAAAACATGTGGAATTATCCACAGGCAGATCTTTATGGTAATGGGTAGGCTAACCTTATAGCTCTTTACCAAATGGAATGATTGGTCAGATACAGAATGAAGAAATAACAGGTTTAGATATAAACGAGGAAATGAGAAAATAAGAAAAACTCACTTCTTCATGATTAATGTAACGAAAACATCAAATACTAGAATACACATAATATTTAACATTAGTACACACTCATGCTCATACTCACACTTGTTCAGACACGTTCATGCTCTCTTTATCTGGTGTACACTTAGATAATATTTGAAATGCTCACTTGTTCATGCACACTCAAGCTCAAACTCATTGATTCTGTATCATGCTCACACTCAGAGTTAAAAATTCTCATAATCTCTCTTTTACTCACTTTCAGAGTCAATGACTGATTTAAATGTGGATTTTAACCGAATGAATGTTAAACAGGTCTCCATTGCATTGCAAAGCAATTGTTTTTTTCATGGGAAGATCTTTGTTGTTAGTAAAAAGACAGAGATACTTTAAGAGGAAATTCCTGAGAAAAAAACATGGGATTTACGATCCAACTGTAATTAGAATATTGCTTCTATCAAAGCCACAGTACAGACAGAGAGAAAATGAGAGTATTGTTAACAAAAGAACAATAAGAGGCTGATATACTAAGTAAACCTGGAGCAATTCTGGGACAAACACACTTAACCATAGGGGACAATGGTTTGCAATGTGTAGATACCTCATTAGTATTCAGGTTGTTAAAAAATACTTTACAACCACCCCCAGGTGAATCTTTTTAGGGATGGAGAATAAAAAAGCTAAAAAAATACCTACATGTTTCTTGAAATATTTTCCACTTACTGAAAAGTACCATTTTTCTCTAGGGAAATGTATTGTCTTTAAAATCCCTTGTTGAATCTCTGGTGATTTGTTTTGTAAACGGAATCAGAGTAGTTGGCCAGTTTCACTAGTGAGGAAAATCACTGTTTAGTAAATCTCCAGACCAGAGTAGATTTATTTTGTGTTTGTTTGTTACCTGCCTTAAAGGGACATTACAAGTTACCTGTGAACTGAATAAATCAAAGTAACACTTTATTTTGATGGCTATTTTGTCAGGTTTCACGGTGAGAACTCAGCCATCCTGTAACAATATATATATTTATCAAAAAAACAGCAACGTTCTTGTGGGAAACTGATTGATATTAGCTAAAAAGGCAGAAATTCTTTGTCATTTCTGAGAAGGAATTTCTGCGAAAATACATCAAATTGTGAATTTTCCAGGGAAATTACCACAGAATAAACAGGACTTATTGTCCATCTCTAATTAGAATATGTTTAAATAGAAAAGCAACATTATAGTCAGAGAGAAAATGAGAATATTGTTCACAAATAACAGGCTATTGTATCAAGTAGACCTGGAACAATTCTGGGACAAACCACTTTCACCAGAGGGGGACATTGGATTGCAAAGCATGGATACCTCTCTAACATAAAATAGGTTTGATAGCCCCATTTAAATGAATTGGACTTTTGTGAAAAGCCCCACTGGGGAAGATGGTTTTCTCCAGAATTACTCCTCTTCATTATCACTAAAGACAAAACAAAACTCCCAGAGAGACATAACATGATGAGGATACACAGAGGTGTAAGGTCTATTTACCAACACCAGGTGGCACTCTGTAGGGATGGAGTCCTCTCAGCTCTGGTCTCTTTCCAGGAGATCCTGCTTGAAGTCTCTCTCCAATACAACTGCTCTTACTGAGATGTATGTATCTATTTATACAAGTTCTGGGGTGAGATTTCTTTTGATGACAACTGATCACATACTGAAAATATATTAGTCCCACCTACTCACATATTTGACACATATGTAAATGAGCACACACCTCAGGTTTATGTTGTGGCATCATGTACTCAGGGAGGAGACCTTATTAAAATGTGAGTTTTTGGGTGTGTTTTGTATGGTGACAACTGATCAGATTAAGAAGAGTGATGGGCCCCAACTGGCCCTTTGTGTTCCCATATTTACTATCTCATAGACATGTAAATGAACACACACCTCAAGCTGATGTCACATCCCTGATTAAGGAAGGAGATCTTATTAAAATGTAAGGTGTTGTCTGTATGTTTATGGTTACATCTTATTCTATCTATCTATCTATCTATCTATCTATCTATCTATCTCTGTAACACCCATACATACACATTTAATTAAGAAAACAAAGGAATCAGGCACAGGAGGTATGATATTTATTCAGTAATGTATTAAATGTATGATTTTTGTCAAGATCTGCATCCAAAAAGATATCAGAATGTCAACAATGACACCAGTGAGCCATATGTGGCACCCTACCTACTAACATGTGTCCATCTATTGAATGAAACTTTCTTAATGTCCTATGACCCAACATCTTCACCCACCCTCCTTTCCTCAGCATTGGATTGCTACCTGGCTTTCTCTGGCTTCTGTATGGATGTCTCTAGTCCTAAAAATAAAACAGAATAATGTCAGGGTGCCTGGAATGATCCGCAGACAGAGCTTTATCCTAATGGCTAGGCTAATCCCTTTGTTTTGTTACCAAGTTTATTGAATGATCAGATACAATATGAAGAGATAACATATTTAGAGATAAACTGTGAAACATTAGATACACTGGATGTCAGTCTACATGCACCAACAGGAAAGAATATGAGGAAACTTTTATTTTTAATTAAAAAGTGCAAATCTCACTTAGTAATTAATATCCCAGTCCAATTCAACAGATAGTTGGCTAAGTTATATAGTTCATTACACAGACTGAATCATTTGAATTTTTTATTTATTGGAATAATAAACCCTCTTAAGATTGATAATTTGCCGAAAATATATTATTTTGCGTATTACCCATCAATCTTAACAAGTAAAACCTGACCTTAATACAAAATGCACTTTTTCAACTAACTTCGGCTAATAGGTACAGAAGATGAGGTGTTATTTAGATTAAAAGTAAATGGAGAATTATTTGTACCAAATCATTATATTTATTTTACAGTTGTAAGATTTGGCCAACTTCTGTATGAAAACTAAAATTACTTGGAGGAGTGGTTAACGTTGAAATGGATGGACCAGGAGAGGATATTTGTTTAAAAGGTTTGAACTGATATAATACATTCGGGCTAATAACAGACAAAGGTAGAACATTTGTGAGATGCTATACAGAACCAATGTTACAATGAGAATATGGGATAAAGTAAAGGGACCATGGAGGTTAATTGAATTCAGAAGTAAGATATTCCCCTTAGACAGTCTTACCTGAGTGGAATCATTAGGAAAATGAGAAGGGTTGATATGTTACTTATAGAGGAATGGAAAGTATAAAAATATAAATTTTTGATGATTTTGTAATTTTAAAAAATCTTCAAATTCTTCTTAATTTAAATTGGACTTTTTTTCCTTTTTTTTATAAAACTATTTAATTGAGTTTGCAAAGAAAAATCTAAGCTCATAGCAGTAACAGGAGTGAGTGTAAAGGCATTCACAAAATGAGACTCAATACAGGTATACTGTGGTGAGAGGGGCATGATCCAACAAGCAGCAAAAGTCACCAGATTCCATCCGTATAGCAGTTCAGGAGCTCGAGTCTATTACCAGCTCTAAAAAAGTCAGGTTTTAGTATCCAATTACCCGACTTGTGAAAACAAAATAAAAAAAAAAGCCCATAGTAAACAATTAAAAACAACATGAAAGTAGTATCCTATTACCCACGCTCAGTATTACCGCCTGTTTTTTAGACAATTTAAGTTGGAAATTGTGCGCCTCCGAGGTTTAGGCGTAGAAGCCACAAAGACAGTTTCCAAACCATGTTGTTCGAACAAAAACAGTGTAGAATACAGTATACAGCATAGAAATCTGACATAGATTACCCCCCTTCGACATATTAACTCCCTCTTTTAAAAGCCGACTACTGTGCTTTTCTTTCACCACATTAATTAGACAAATATTGTTGTCGACATTTTTGCTCCCATGACTTTCTTTCACCATTAAAAGCCAACATTTTTCTTCACCTAGTTTTTTTCGACATGCCCTCGTATTTTGTATTGCAAGATTAACACTATGAGTACCAGAGAGGTAGTAACACATTGCAATCTGTTTGCTACCCCTCTGGTACTCATAGGGTTAATAGGCAAACCTGTATATGTGTACACATTTTTTGTTTTATCATATATTTAATTTGTGTAAAACATTATTTTTTTGTACTGATGTATTTAATATTTATTCAAAAAATCCTTCAGACCTCAAGGGGGGTTTCATGATCCCTCATGACACCCCATAGCATGCAGGTGACAATTGCAGGTTTATTAATTAAAGGGATAGTAATACTTCATTTTAACTTTATTTTATTTTGTAGGCATTAAAAAAACATGAAGAATGATATAGGTCTTATCTCTGAAACCTTTATGGTTTAAGAGATATTCACAAACAAAGTATCCCCCCCTGTTCAATCAGATCAGAAGGGAGATGCCCAGGTAGACTGCAGAGAGGGACAATCTTCAATTAAGATAATGGAAAAAGCTGAAAAACTTGTCAAGGGGGGAAGGGCTTTCATTGTTTTCATGCAAAGAAAATTGTCCCCTTCTGTTATCTGTACTGTCATACAACCAGACTCACATCTGAGAAGAGATGGCTTACACTAGGTAAAAGGGGCGGGGAGGGGAACTTTGCTTGTGAATATCTCATAAACCATAAAGGTTTGAGAGATAAGACTTATATCATTCTTCATGTTTTTTTAATGCCTACAAAATAAAATAAAGTTAAAACGAAGTGTTACTATCCCTTTAAAGCTCATATGACCTATGTTTCACATAGGTCATGTGCGCTTTTTAAAATGAAATTAAACTTTCAGACCTCCAGGGGTCACCAGGATCCCTCCTGATAGCCCCCCTATCATGGATCATCTATCCAAAAAGATAGATGATCCATGGGGTGACCCCCAAAGGTATTTTCTGCCTTCTTGATGCTGTGGACGGCTGTATAAGCCACTGCAGCATCAATCGCTTGAAGAATGAATGAACCATGTCACTGGGTTCATTCTTGGTAAGCGCTATGCTGTAATCATTGAATTAGTCCCAAGGGTCAAACCTGGTGACTGATTCAATGATCAGAGTGCAGGGCTGCTTTCTAAGAATGAACCCGGTGACAGGGTTCATTCATTGACGGGAGCGCTTATAGTAGATGTGGCTTTTACATCTACTATAAGTGCGCAGCATCAAGAAGGCGGAAAATGCCTTAGGGGGTCGCCCCATGGATCATCTATCTTTTTGGATAGATGATCCATGATACGGGGGCTATCAGGAGGGATTCTGGTGCCCCCCTGGAGGTCTGAAAGTTTAATTTCATTATAAAATGTTTTATAACATGTTTTATAACAATGTTTATGTTGTTCCTTACCCTGAGTGCACCTTGACCACTTAGTCTAAATATATTACAGGGATAGCTTATCTTGCTGGTGCTAGCCCTACTCTTTGTGGTTTATATATTAGTTAGGAGGACATGCACGGTGGATGGATGTGTTATGGAGGCTGAGACGCATGTATGTTCCATACGATAGGAAGAGCTTATAACGTTCATTATCTTTGCTGACTGGAAGTTGAGGAGGAGGTAGTGACATCAGGATCAGGAAGTGGTAGAGAGCTCATGCGTTTCGGATTAATCACTATGGCATCCTGGCATCTGCCTTCCATTGTTTGGCGCATAATTAGAAGAATTCATGAGTATATAAGGTAAGAGTTGGGGGTGACCATCAGACAGACCCCATATGAAGTGGTGATAGACCACGTAACAAGTAGGATAAGGGAGCAGAGTAGGTTTTTATATATCATATATATGTTATCTATTATAGTGATTTTTGTTGTTTGATAGTGCTATCAGCATATGTTTTTATATTGTTTTTTAACTATTGTATTTTGAACATGAAATAAATATATCTCTTTTCATCCAAAGAGATTCTTGTGACATTTATTCCATCCCTGATAGGATTAGCGTATTTAGCCCTATTAGTGTATCCTTATTCTCTAATTATCCTGTATTGGTTCCCAGTAAGGCTATAGGTGAGCTACACCTGCCAGATATAGAGCTAATATTAGACCCCTTTGAAGTTGAAATTGCAGCAGTTTGATAGTATATTTGAATGCTCTGGGCAAGGTGTGGAGTACCAGTTCCAGCCTGAGGGATATCAGATGGAGAGAAGGAGGGAGTTCACAGATACCTGCACTGGGGGTAATCCAGTGGACGCTGAGATACTATGAGGCTGGTTTTTGCCTCATGAACATGTGAGTACAATAACACTTGAGACTGTAATTATTATCGGTGGTGGTTATCATCTGATCATCTGTCAAAGCAGTCTACACTTAGGGCATGCACACCTCTCTTGTTTTTGTCTTTAAAAAGCATGACAAGTCTTACAGTGACCATTACATTATGTTAAATGTAGCCAAATAAGTATAAAATGCAATTTCTAAGGGATGATCAAGCTTCTGGCTGGTTTCCACCACTGTCTACTGTTTATGGATGGGGAACATTTTCCTATATTCAAAACATGTATACAGTTTTTCTCCGGTGTGAGTTACTTGATGGATAACAAGATTCCTTTTGGAACTAAAACATTTCCCAAATTCTGAACATGAAAATAGTTTCTCTCCTGTGTGAGTTATCTGATGTCTAAGAAGATTTGCACTTTGTAAGAAGAATTTCCCATGTTCATAACATGAATATGGTTTCTCTCCAGTATGGGTTCTCTTATGAATCACAACTTTTATGCTTTGAGTGATACATTTCCCACATTCAGAAAATGCATGTGGTTTCTCTCCAGTGTGAGTTTCCATATGAATAACAAGTGTTGAGCTTCAAATGAAATACTTCCCAAATTCTTAACATGAAAATGGTTTCTCCTCAGTGGGAATTCTCTGATGTCTAACAAGATTTCAACTGTCACAAAAACATTTTCCCATATTCAAAATATTTACAGTTTTTCTCCAATGCAAGTTATTTGATGAATAACAAGATTCCTTTTGGAACTTAAATATTTCCCGCATTCTTATTATCAAAATAGTTTCTCTCCTGTGTGAGTTATCTGATGTCCAACAAGACTTGAGTTTTGACTGAAGCATTTCCCACATTCAGAGCATGAATATGGTTTCTCTCCAGTGTGAGTCCTCTGATGAATAACAAGGTCTGAGCTCTTTCTGAAACATTTGCTACATTCAGAACATTAATATAGTTCATCTCCTGTGTGAATTCTCTGATGATTAACAGAGAACTCTTCTAGCTCTGAAATGTTCCCCACATTCAGAACATGAAAATAGTTTCTCTTCGGTGTGAGTTCTCTGATGTCTAACAAGATTTGCACTTTGACTGAAGAATTTCCCACATTCATAACATGAATATGGTTTCTCTCCAGTGTGGGTTCTCTGATGAATCAAGAATCTTGTGCTAGTAATGAAACATTTCCCACATTCAGAACATGAATATGGTTTCTCTCCAGTGTGAGTCCTCTGATGAGTAACAAGAGAAATGCTGCGGCTGAAACATTTCCCACATTCAGAACATTTATACGGTTTCTCTCCAGTGTGAGTTCTCTGATGAGCAACAAGATTCCTTTTGGAAGTGAGGCATTTCCCACATTCATAACATGAAAATAGTTTCTCTCCTGTGTGAGTTCTCTGATGTCCAACAAGATTTGAGTTTTGACTGAAGCATTTCCCACATTCAGAGTATGAATATGGTTTCTCTCCAGTGTGAGTTCTCTGATGAATAACAAGTTTTGAGCTTTGACTGAAACATTTCCCACATTCAGAACATTTATATGGTTTCTCTCCAGTGTGAGTTCTCTGATGTGTAACAAGATTAATTTTGGTAGTGAAACATTTTCCACATTCATAACATGAAAGTAGTTTATCTCCTGTGTGAGTTCTTTGATGTATCCTAAGAGTTTTGCTTTGACTGAAGCATTTCCCACATTCAGAGCATGAATATGGTTTCTCTCCAGTGTGAGTCCTCTGATGAGTAACAAGAGATATGCTGCGACTAAAACATTTCCCACATTCAGAACATTTATATGGTTTCTCTCCAGTGTGAGTTCTCTGATGAGTAACAAGATTCCTTTTGGAACTTAAACATTTCCCACATTCATAACATGAAAATAGTTTCTCTCCTGTGTGAGTTCTCTGATGTCCAACAAGAGTTGTTCTTTGACTGAAGCGTTTCCCACATTCAGAGCATGTATATGGTTTCTCTCCAGTGTGAGATCTCTGATGAATAACAAGAAATTTGCTGTGGCTGAAACATTTCCCACATTCAGAACATTTATACGGTTTCTCTCCAGTGTGAGTCCTCTGATGAATAACAAGGTTGGTGCTTTGACTGAAATATTTTCCGCATTCAGAACATGGAAATATGCTTTCTTTGGTAGGAATTCTTTGAGATTTAACAAGATGAGTTTTCTTTGTATTACTGTTGCCATTGCATTGCTCTTCAATATAACTCGATGTTGCCTGTATATGTCCTTTGTGTGTATTAATGTCAGTATTGCAGGGATTTCCTCCGTTCCATAAAGCTGGTTCCTCTAGCTTGTTTCTTTCACATTTTGATTGATTCATCTTCTTTGGTTGAATGGTTATTTTAACAAGACTTTTTGCTTAGGTAGTCAGAGGTGAGTAGAGTACTATGACAGTCCTCTGGGTATTACTGCTCAAGGGAACATATTTAGGAAAAAAAAAGAAATTATAATTTACAATATCATTCAGTTTTCAGATTTTCAGATTTAAAAGATTTAAACAAATGCTGGTCTATTTTATTTACCTGTTATATACTTATATTGAGCATAACAAAATAAGACTATGTGGCTATAAGGTGTCTTTTGTTTCCAAAGGGACATGACCACCATGGATATAACCATCTCCATTATGTGTGATCAAAACATCAGATAAGTTCATTGAAAATTCTATACATGGCTTTGCTTTAGCTTATTTTAATTTGTCCCCGTGTCTCAACAATTACATCTATTTACCTTCTTGAATAAGGCGAAGGGGCAGTATGCAAGAAAGTGGAGAATTGCTATTTTTCCCAGCCATAACTGTCTGCGCTTTTAACAATTGATCATGTTTAAATTCAGGAAAAATACTAACATCTTCATGATGAATATCACATAGTCTTACATTAACAGCACACTTAGCCATGTAAAATAGTGCTAATTACTTTGGTGAATTGACTCAATCACAAATCCTCCCACAAAATGGTGGATGTATTAGAAATGGGCACTTTTTACATGTGTTCACTAAAATAGAAATGTTTGCTAATTCTCAAAAATCATGCACAATTCAGTATCATTTTGGTACTAAGAACATTTGCATCAAAAGAAAATTGTAAATAGCCAATGTCCTCATTTTAAAATATAAGGATACACAGAGGTCTAAGATCTATTTACCAACACCCAGGTGAAGCTCTGTATGGACTGAAAACTTTCAGCTCTGTATTCTTTCCAGGAAATCCTCCTTGAAGTCTCTCTCAGTACAACTGCTCTTACTGAAATTTAAGTAGAGGGATGGGCCCCACCTGGCCTTTTGTGCTCACATATTTGTTATTTCCTCCACATGCAAATGAACATAAAACTCAAATTTACACTGTCACATCCCTGAGAAGATTTTATTGAGATGGGTATTGTCTGTATGTTTATAGTCAGGTGTTACTGTACACTGCTAGAGTTAGATTTCTCTGCATATGTAATTAAAATGCCTTTCAATTGAATTTATTGTTCCAATAAAATGTGAGCACTTTAAATACATTTCTTTGTTAATAGTTATCTATTTATCTATCTATGTAACTCTCCATCACACACACACGCACACACATACATACTGTATTGAAAAACATAAGATTCAGTCACAGGAAGTATGACAATTATTTAGCTACCTAATAAATATATGATGGTTCCAAAGGCCTGTGTTCAACAAAATATCAGTGGCTAGATTCTATTGCAGGTGCTAAATGTTAACACCCATTTAATCAAACATTTTCCTATTGAAGTCTCTGGGGAAAACTGGAAATAAAAGCAGAGATAAAGTTTGTGCCTGCAGTAGAACCTAGACCCAGAATGTTTAAAATGAGGCCATTGAGCAACTTCAGCCTCTGACATGCCAACTTATGGCTCTCCACAGAATGAAACTTTCTAAATGCCTTGTGGCCCAGCTTTTTCATCTACTGTCCTTGTCTCAGCATTGGGTTGCTACCTATCTGGTTTTCTGGCTGCTGTCTGGGTTTCACTGGTACTAAAACAAAGAATGACTAATTTCAGAAAACATGTGGAATTATCCACAGGTAGATCTTTATGGTCATGGGTAGGCTAACCCTATAGCTCTTTACCAAATGTAATGAATGGTCAGATACAGAATGAAGAAATAACAGGTTTAGAGATAAATGAGGAAACGAGAAAATAAGAAAAGTTCACTTAGTCATGATTAATGTAACTAAAACATCAAATACTAGAATACACATAATATTTCACATTAGTACACACTCATGCTCATACTCACACTTGTTCAGACTTCTTCATGCTCTCTTTATCTGGTGTACACTTAGATAATATTTGAAATGCTCACTTGTTCATGCACACTGAAGCTCAAACTCATTGATGCTGTATCATGCTCACACTCAGAGTTAAAAATTCTCATAATCTCTCTTTTACTCACTTTCAGAGTCAATGACTGATTTAAATGTGGATTTTAACCCCATGAATGTTAAACAGGTCTCCATTGCATTGCAAAACAATTGTTTTTTTCATGGGAAGATCTTTGTTGTTAGTAAAAAGACAGAGATACTTTAAGAGGAAATTCCTGAGAAAAAAACATGGGATTTACGATCCAACTGTAATTAGAATATTGCTTCTATCAAAGCCACAGTACAGACAGAGAGAAAATGAGAGTATTGTTAACAAAAGAACAATAAGAGGCTGATATACTAAGTAAACCTGGAGCAATTCTGGGACAAACACACTTAACCATAGGGGACAATGGTTTGCAATGTGTACAGACCTCATTAGTATTCAGGTTGTTAAAAAATACTTTACAACCACCCCCAGGTGAATCTTTTTAGGGATGGAGAAGAAAAAAGCTAAAAAATACCTACATTTTTCTTGAAATATTTTCCACTTACTGAAAAGTACCATTTTCTCTAGGGAAATGTATTGTCTTTAAAATCCCTTGTTGAATCTCTGGTGATTTGTTTTGTAAACGGAATCAGAGTAGTTGGCCAGTTTCACTAGTGAGGAAAATCACTGTTTAGTAAATCTCCAGACCAGAGTAGATTTATTTTGTGTTTGTTTGTTACCTGCCTGAAAGGGACATTACAAGTTACCTGTGAACTGAATAAATCAAAGTAACACTTTATTTTGATGGCTATTTTGTCAGGTTTCACAGTGAGAACTCAGCCATCCTGTAACAATATATATATTTATCCAAAAAACAGCAACGTTCTTGTAGGAAACTGATTGATATTAGTTAAAAAGGCAGAAATTATTTGTAATTTCTGAGAAGGAATTTCTGCGAAAATACATCAAATTGTGAATTTTCCAGGGAAATTACCACATAATAAACAGGACTTATTGTCCATCTCTAATTAGAATATTTTTAAATAGAAAAGCAACATTATAGTCAGAGAGAAAATGAGAATATTGTTCACAAATAACAGGCTATTGTATCAAGTAGACCTGGAACAATTCTGGGACAAACCACTTTCACCAGAGGGGACATTGGATTGCAAAGCATGGATACCTCTCTAACATAAAATAGGTTAGATAGCCCCATTTAAATGAATTGGACTTTTGTGAAAAGCCCCACTGGGGAAGATTGTTTTCTCCAGAATTACTCCTCTTCATTATCACTAAAGACAAAACAAAACTCCAAGAGAGACATAACATGATGAGGATACACAGAGGTGTAAGGTCTATTTACCAACACCAGGTGGCACTCTGTAGGGATGGAGTCCTGTCAGCTCTGGTCTCTTTCCAGGAGATCCTGCTTGAAGTCTCTCTCCAATACAACTGCTCTTACTGAGATGTATGTATCTATTTATACAAGTTCTGGGGTGAGATTTATTTTGATGACAACTGATCACATACTGAAAATATATTGGTCCCACCTACTCACATATTTGACACATATGTAAATGAGCACACACCTCAGGTTTATGTTGTGGCATCATGTACTCAGGGAGGAGACCTTATTAAAATGTGAGTTTTTGGGTGTGTTTTGTTATGGTGACAACTGTTCAGATTAAGAAGAGTGATGGGCCCCAACTGGCCCTTTGTGTTCCCATATTTACTATCTCATAGACATGTAAATGAACACACACCTCAAGCTGATGTCACATCCCTGATTAAGGAAGGAGATCTTATTAAAATGTAAGGTGTTGTCTGTATGTTTATGGTTACATCTTATTCTATTTTATTGAATGATCAGATACAGTATGAAGAGATAACATATTTAGAGATAAACTGTGAAACATTAGATACACTGGATATCAGTCTACATGCACCAACAGGAAAGAATATGAGGAAACTTTTATTTTTAATTAAAAAGTGCAAATCTCACTTAGTATTTAATATCCCAGTCCAATTCAACAGATAGTTGGCTAAGTTATATAGTTCATTACACAGACTGAATAATTTGAATTTTTCATTTATTGGAATAATAAACCCTCTTAAAATGTATAATTTGCCGAAAATATATTATTTTGCATATTACCCATGAATCTTAACAAGTAAAACCTGACCTTAATACAAAATGCACTTTTTCAACTAACTTCGGCTAATAGGTACAGAAGATGAGGTGTTATTTAGATTAAAAGTAAATGGAGAATTATTTGTACCAAATCTTTATATTTATTTTACAGTTGTAAGATTTGGCCAACTTCTGTATGAAAAGTAAAATTACTTGGAGGAGTGGTTAACGTTGAAATGGATGGACCAGGAGAGGATATTTGTTTAAAAGGTTTGAACTGATATAATACATTCGGGCTAATAACAGACAAAGGTAGAACATTTGTGAGATGCTATACAGAACCAATGTTACAATGAGAATATGGGATAAAGTAAAGGGACCATGGAGGTTAATTGAATTCAGAAGTAAGATATTCCCCTTAGACATTCTTACCTGAGTGGAATCATTAGGAAAATGAGAAGGGTTGATATATTACTTATAGAGGAATGGAAAGTATAAAAATATGAATTTTTGATGATTTTGTCATTTTAAAAAATCTTCAAATTCTTCTTAATTTAAATTGGACTTTTTTCCTTGTTTTTTTTATAAAACTATTTAATTGAGTTTGCAAAGAAAAATCTAAGCTCATAGCAGTAACAGGAGTGAGTGTAAAGGCATTCACAAAATGAGACTCAATACAGGTATACTGTGGTGAGAGGGGCATGATCCAACAAGCAGCAAAAGTCACCAGATTCCATCCGTATAGCAGTTCAGGAGCTCGAGTCTATTACAAGCGCAAAAAAAGTCAGGTTTTAGTATCCAATTACCCGACTTGTGAAAACAAAATAAAAAAAAAAGCCCATAGTAAACAATTAAAAACAACATGAAAGTAGTATCCTATTACCCACGCTCAGTATTACCGCCTGTTTTTTTAGACAATTTAAGTTGGAAATTGTGCGCCTCCGAGGTTTAGGCGTAGAAGCCACAAAGACAGTTTCCAAACCATGTTGTTTGAACAAACACAGTGTAGAATACAGTATTCAGCATAGAAATCTGACATAGATTACCCCCCTTCGACATATTAACTCCCTCTTTTAAAAGTCGACTACTGTGCTTTTCTTTCACCACATTAAAGGGATAGTAATACTTCATTTTAACTTTATTTTATTTTGTAGGCATTAAAAAAACATGAAGAATGATATAAGTCTTATCTCTGAAACCTTTATGGTTTAAGAGATATTCACAAACAAAGTATCCCCCCCCTGTTCAACCAGATAAGAAGGGAGATGCCCAGGTAGACTGCAGAGAGGGACAATCTTCAATTAAGATAATGGAAAAAGCTGAAAAACTTTTCAAGGGGGGAAGGGCTTTCATTGTTTTCATACAAAGAAAATTGTCCCCTTCTGTTATCTGTACTGTCATACAACCTGATCCACATCTGAGAAGAGATGGCTTACACTAGGAAAAAGGGGCGGGGAGGGGAACTTTGCTTGTGAATATCTCATAAACCATAAAGGTTTGAGAGATAAGACTTATATCATTCTTCATGTTTTTTTAATGCCTACAAAATAAAATAAAGTTAAAACGAAGTGTTACTATCCCTTTAATTAGACAAATATTGTTGTCGACATTTTACCCCCCTCCTTTAAAATCCAACTCACAGTGCTCCCATGACTTTCTTTCACCATTAAAAGCCGACATTTTTCTTCACCTAGTTTTTTTCGACATGCCCTCGTATTTTGTATTGCAAGATTAACACTATGAGTACCAGAGAGGTAGTAACACATTGCAATCTGTTTGCTACCCCTCTGGTACTCATATGGTTAATAGGCAAATCTGTATATGTGTACACATTTTTTGTTTTATCATATATTTAATTTGTGTAAAACATTATTTTTTTGTACTGATGTATTTAATATTTATTCAAAAAATCCTTCAGACCTCAAGGGAGGTTTCATGACCCCTCATGACACCCCATAGCATGCAGGTGACAATTGCAGGTTTATTAATTAAAGCTCATATGACCTATGTTTCACATAGGTCATGTGCGCTTTTTAAAATGAAATTAAACTTTCAGACCTCCAGGGGTCACCAGGATCCCTCCTGATAGCCCCCCTATCATGGATCATCTATCCAAAAAGATAGATGATCCATGGGGCGACCCCCAAAGGTATTTTCTGCCTTCTTGATTCTGTGGATGGCTGTATAAGCCACTGCAGCATCAATCGCTTGAAGAATGAATGAACCCTGTCACTGGGTTCATTCTTTGTAAGGGCTATGCTGTAATCATTGAATTAGTTCCAAGGGTCAAACCTGGTGACTGATTCAATGATCCGAGCGCAGGGCTGCTTTCTAAGAATGAACCCGGTGACAGGGTTCATTCATTGACAGTAGCGCTTATAGTAGATGCGGCTTTTACATCTACTATAAGTGCGCAGCATCAAGAAGGCAGAAAATGCCTTAGGGGGTCGCCCCATGGATCATCTATCTTTTTGGATAGATGATCCATGACATGGGGGCTATCAGGAGGGATTCTGGTGCCCCCCTGGAGGTCTGAAAGTTTAATTTCATTATAAAATGTTTTATAACATGTTTTATATCAATGTTTATGTTGTTCCTTACCCTGAGTGCACCTTGGCCACTTAGTCTAAATATATTACAGGGATAGCTTATCTTGCTGGTGCTAGCCCTACTCTTTGTGGTTTATATATTAGTTAGGAGGACATGCACGGTGGATGGATGTGTTATGGAGGCTGAGACGCATGTATGTTCCATACGATAGGAAGAGCTTATAACGTTTATTATCTTTGCTGACTGGAAGTTGAGGAGGAGGTAGTGACATCAGGATCAGGAAGTGGTAGAGAGCTCATGCGTTTCGGATTAATCACTATGGCATCCTGGCATCTGCCTTCCATTGTTTGGCGAATAATTAGAAGAATTCATGAGTATATAAGGTAAGAGTTGGGGGTGACCATCAGACAGACCCCATATGAAGTGGTGATAGACCACGTAACAAGTAGGATAAGGGAGCAGAGTAGGTTTTTATATATCATATATATGTTATCTATTATAGTGATTTTTGTTGTTTGATAGTGCTATCAGCATATGTTTTTATATTGTTTTTTAACTATTGTATTTTGAACATGAAATAAATATATCTCTTTTCATCCAAAGAGATTCTTGTGACATTTATTCCATCCCTGATAGGATTAGCGTATTTAGCCCTATTAGTGTATCCTTATTCTCTAATTATCCTGTATTGGTTCCCAGTAAGGCTATAGGTGAGCTACACCTGCCAGATATAGAGCTAATATTAGACCCCTTTGAAGTTGAAATTGCAGCAGTTTGATAGTATATTTGAATGCTCTGGGCAAGGTGTGGAGTACCAGTTCCAGCCTGAGAGATATCAGATGGAGAGAAGGAGGGAGTTCACAGATACCTGCACTGGGGGTAATCCAGTGGACGCTGACATACTATGAGGCTGGTTTTTGCCTCATGAACATGTGAGTACAATAACACTTGAGACTGTAATTATTATCGGTGGTGGTTATCATCTGATCATCTGTCAAAGCAGTCTACACTTAGGGCATGCACACCTGTCTTGTTTTTGTCTTTAAAAAGCATGACAAGTCTTACAGTGACCATTACATTATGTCAAATGTAGCCAAATAAGTATAAAATGCAATTTCTAAGGGATGATCAAGCTTCTGGCTGGTTTTCACCACTGTCTACTGTTTATGGATGGGGAATCTGTACGTAATTGACTGTCATAATATTTTATTTTGGTTGGATCTATCAGACGGATTTCAGCCACTTTAATAATTAACAATTTGAAAGCCAGATAAATTATCCATTCAGTACTACTTTGGCATTAATTGAGTTAATGTGAGGTATATGACATTGTGTGAAAAAAAGCCATTCATGATAATAATCTGCACTGTGGAATAAGTTGGAGGTATTTAAATAAAGAATAATAATCTGTGGAATAATATATGGGTGCATAGTGAATGGTCTGTATGTAAGATGCATGTGTACACATGTGGAGTACATGGATGTGTATGATATACTTTTCGGAGTAATCTTATATAGTACTTTTAACAACAATGGACACATACAGTTGGCAATAATACAGAACATTGTTTGCAATTAATAGAAAAACACAAGGAATTCTTTAACATATTGGTATTAATAATTTTTCTAAAAAAGTACATTGTAAAAAGTTAATGCCCCGCTTTTTTTTGCATACCACTTTAATTTTTTCTTCTTTGACATTTTAATGTAATCAAATTTCTCTCCAATACTATTGCTCTCACTGAGATTGATGTCTCTATTTATACACATTTTTGGTGTGTTTCATTTTGGTGCCAACTGATCAGATTAAGAAGAGGTATGTGCCCCACCTAGCCTTTTGTGTTCACATATTTACTCTTTCTTACAAATGTAAATGAGCAATACCTCGAGCTGATAATGTCACATCTCTGATTAAGGAAGCAGATCTTATTAAAATGCAAGGCCTTTGGTGCTGTCTGCATGTTTATGGTTAGGTTTCATTGTGTACAGCTGAAGCTATCTATCTATCTATCTATCTATCTATCTATCTATCTATCTATCTATCTATCTATCTATCTATCTATATCACACCTACGCATACAAACTGAATTAAGAAAACACAGGAGGTATAACATTTATTCAGTAATGTATTAAATGTATGATGTTTGCCAAGATTTGCATCAGAATGTCAACAATGACACCAGTGAGCCATATGTGGCACCCTACCTACTAATATGTGGCCATCCATAGAATGAAACATTCAAAATGTCCTATGTCCCAGCATCTTCACCCACTCGCCGTACCTCAGCATAGGGTTGCTATCTATCTCGATTTTTCTGGCTTCTGTATGGGTTTCACTAGTCCTAAAATCAAAACTGAATTGTTTCAGGACCCCGTAATGATCCACAGGCAGAGCTTTATCATAATGGCTATTCTAATCCCTATGTTCCGTTTCCAAGTTTAATGAATGATCAGATATAATATGAAGAGATAACAGGTTTAGAGATAAATTGTGAAAAGTTAGATACACTGGTAATCAGTCTACATGCACCAACAAAGGAAATAATACGAGGAAACGTTTATTTTTAATTGAAAAGTGCATATCTCACTTATGTATTAATATCCCAGTCCAATTAAACAGATAGTTGGCTAAGTTATATAATTCATTACACAGACTGAATCATTTAAATTTCTCCTTTATTGGAATAATAAACTCTCTTAACCCCTTAACGTCCAATGCCATGCCAGGACCGTCATGGCTGTTGTGCACTTAAGGACCAGTGACGGTCCTGGCACGTTACTGAATTCAGGGCTCCCCGCTTGGGGAGCCCTGAATCGGATCTACAAAAAAAAAAAAAAAAGCCCCGTGGTCCTCAATTGTGGCCGTGCATGCACGCACCGGTCATTAAGGGGTTAAGATTAATAATTTGCTGAAAACATTATATTATTTTGAGAATTACCCATGAATCTTAACAAATCAAACCTGGCCTTAATACAAAATAAGCTTTTTCAATTCATTTGACCTAATAGGTACAGAAGATGATCTATTGGTACCAAATCTTTATATTTATTTTGCAGTGGCAAGATTTGGCCAACTTCTGTATGAAAATTAAAATTATTTGGAGGAGTGGTTAACATTGAGATTGACGGACCAGGAGGGGATAGTTTGAAAAAGCACAATCCACCCAGTTAGAGACTGCCGGCGCATCAGGGCACAGGGGAGGATCTCTCTGGCTGCCCCACGCCAAATATGGAATTGGGCTTTTTTACCTCTTAAATGCTAGAAAGCTAAACTAAAGGTCTCAATTGATTTAAAGGGTTTTCAACCACTTCAATGTTAGAGAGGTCTCAACAAATTGGTTAGTAGTAGGGATTTGTGACAATTTTTGCCTCAACACTGAAATAGTTGAAAATGGTCCCTCCCATCGATCAGGAAATTTCCTGAAATAAATGATGCTTTTCCACTTTTTTGTACCTAGCTCATTGCATTGAAATCAAAGGGAAGACTGAATTTACACACAAGACATACCAAATTTTAGAGTTTTTTCCCACACTCATAGTATAAAAGGGGTCTGAGGGTCCCTGTGTTGAGAGAGTCTAGGGAAAATCAGTTTAACAGGGATATTTTTTTTTTTTTTGAGGGATGGTTGTTGACCGGGATAGGGGGAACAGTTAATAAAAAAATAAACAAATAAATCAAGTTAAAAAAATTAAATAAAATGTTTGTATGACAGGAACCCCCCTGAAGTAAGCTGTGACTGGGGCAAACATACTTAAACATACTTCATTATAACTTTATTTTATTTTGTAGGCATTAAAAAAACATGAAGAGTGATATAAGTCTTATCTCTCAAACCTTTATGGTTTAAGAGATATTCACAAGCAAAGTTTCCCCCTCCCGTCCCTTTTTCCTAGTGTAAGCCATCTCTTCTCAGATGTGAATCTGGTTGTAAGACCAGACAGATAACAGCAGGGGACAATCTTCTTCCTATGAGAACAATGAAAGCCCTTACCCCCTTGACAAGTTTTACAGCTTTTTCCCTTATCTTAATTGAAGATTGTCCCTCTCTGCAGTCTACCTGGGCACCTCCCTTCTGATCTGGCTGAACGGGGGGGGGATACTTTGCTTGTGAATATCTCTTAAACCATAGAGGTTTGAGAGATAAGACTTATATCGTTCTTCATGTATTTTTAATGCCTACAAAATAAAATAAAGATAAAACGAAGTATTACTATCCCTTTAACAAGATATTTGTATTTGGAAAAGATGATTTGTAGGACTTATACTTGTTGTTAGAGGCACAAGCCCTAAGGAACAGTTGATTTGTAGGACTTAGACTTGCTAGGCACAATCCCAGAGTAAACATTGATTTGTTATACTTAGACTTCTTAGGCACAAGCCATGAGGAAACATTGATTTGTAGGAATATGGGCTGTTAGAGGCACAAGCCCTGAGGAATCTGTGATTTGTCGGTATCAGGTTTGTTAGAGGTACAATCCTTGAGCAATCAGTGATTGGTCAAACTCAGGTTTGTGAAAGGCTCAAGCCAATTTCCTACACACACAGTGCACATTGCAGTTGATGATGAAAAGCATAGGTCCTTGCTGCTGTCAAGGTAAAAATTAGTATTCCAACACACCCATTTTTGGAGGAATTGCAGGAGGAGAAGCATTTCTGGCCAACTTCTCTTCTCTACACATACTTGAAGTGGTGAGGACTAGTTGTGGTGCTAATACTTCCTCAGGCGAATCACTGGAGGTAGTGGCATGTAGACCCATGGACATCATCATCACCCGTATCACTGCTGTTGATCCTTTTCCCTTAGAGCTGCTTAATCATCCTGCCGCTTAAGAAAATCATCAGCAGCAAGAACAGAAGTTGCAAATGCCGCAATGATACCATAGCATTTGCCAATGGTCAGTGGCCACCATAACATTACCTTCTGGTACTAGGCCAGTAACCCAGATATATATTTTTGCTTCTCAGGGCTTGTTCTTTAAAAAAACAAAAATATATATGGGTTACTGGCGTAGTACCAGACCAGTTCAGATTTCACATTTTGCCTTTAATATAAATCCCATCATCCCCTGATATGCAATGACTGGATGATGGGAGTTGTAGTTCAACAATAGCCATGGACTCTCTGCTTATTCTCCACTTCTCTATTCCTCTTCTTTATCCATAGATCAAAAACTATTATATAGAATTTCCCAATATAAATGGTGTTATGGGGCCACATTCACTAAACAAAGAGTGAAGCAGCTGCACCATAGGGACAAATGAAACTCTCCACATACACAGTGATTTCAATGGACCTTTTAACCCCCTGAATGCTAGAGAGGTCTTTAAATGCATTGTAAAAAAGCTAATTGTTGAGCTTCCTAGGATTAAAAAGGGTTAAAAATCTCAAATCATTGGACCTTTACATTTTTCTCCTTTTTCATGGCTGATTTCTTCCAGAATTGTCTCCTCTTTATCTTATTGAATCTGATCCTATGTCACCCACCTCAGTAGAACATGAATCACTTCCTTCCAGGGACAGGGGAGAGGATCAGACATCAGGTGTAAACAAGTAAAGCACTATAGTAGACTGAGCAAGGGCAAACCAGAGAGGGGGTTCCAGTTACCCAGAACCCCCCACCTTACAATTTATTACCCCAATCAAATCAGGCAAAGCTTTAGCATCCATAATAGTGCAAAATTTTAGCTCCTGTTCTGAAGTTCTCTAATTCCGGCCATGCACAACATGTTGCCCATCAGCTGTTATTCGTCTGCTAATCCTCCTCCCCTAGTCTATGCACAGGCAGAAGCAACACCTGTTGGATGCAGAATGCCCCAAAACTAATTACAGGTACAACTGGCCACATTCACAAAGTCAAATATGGATCAATTCTGGGCCAAACCACCTACCCATTAGAGGCCGAACTCAAATTTCTATTGAATTAAAACAAACTTTATTGTACCCCTTAAATTCCAGAGCTCCCAATGCTTTGTGACCCAAGAAGGAATAAGGGGAGAATTTTTGAAGTAAATAGGTAAGTAAATAGGATTTAGACAGATGCAGAACAAAATAGACAATCGGTTGTCAGCGCTTTGCACCTACCTGCAGCGTGGAAACCGGGCGATTCTGTGCTCCTTCCTGATTGGCCGGTTCCAGTGGCTGACAGCTCTCCTCGCAGCTGTCATGCAGTGACTTCGGTGCTGGCTCGTCCGCGTCCGGCCAGCATCAGAGCGGGAGTGCGTTACAAGGGAATTCCTCCAGTGATGTTGCGCTCTGCTCTTAAAGCTACAGTACCCTATTGTGTGCTCCACTTCCTTGCTGATGGGGGTATATATATTGCTGTCTGGACACCACGTGAGTTGTCCTTACATGGTGTTCCAGTGCAGTTATTTGTTGCTTGCTCCTGTGATTCCGTGTATGACCCTTGGCTTGGCCACCGTTGCTCCCAGTGTACCAGTTGTGTGGCTTGTCTGACTACCCGCTTGGTTCTGAAATGTGGCTCTGGCTGACTACCCGCTCTGGTATTGACCCATGGCTTGTCTGACTACGTGCTTGGCTTTGACCTTTGGCTCTGGCTGACTACCTGCTCTGATATTGACCCTTGGCTTGTCTGTACTTCACACTTGGTTTTGACCTGTGGCTCTGTCTGACTAGCCGCTCCAGTATTGAACTCCAGTTCTATCTGACTACTCACCTGGCATTACCTGTGGCTCCGGCCCCGTACCCTCTCTGATACTGACCGTACGCCTCATCAGTCTGATCTCCATCTGTGGCGTCCTATTCCCATACAGGAACTTGGCTGGGTCCTAACCCCGGTTCTGGTGCTATTCTCCTTCTGTTGCGAACTGTTCCTGTTATGGGACGTAGCTGGGTCCTAACCCTGGTTCTGGTGTTATTGCACGGTTCATCCTTACCGAGACCTCTCCTGAGCAGCCTCTTATTCCTGGAAGGAACAGCTTGTTGCCGGAAAGGATCTCCTTGCTCTCTGAGGGTATTGCCCGGCATTGTTCTCTTATTACATGTATCTCATTCAATAAAGGTGGTGTTTCATTACTGTTCTGGCTCCTTGTTCATTCTTGAGTATCCGTGACATTGATCTCAATCACCTACTGTAGCATGGATTCTCATTCATCATGCCCCAGATAGAGGTTGGGGTACTAAGGAAAAGGGGACAATTCTGGGCACAATAACTGCACCATAGGGGTAAAATGTAAACTAATTTTGATTTTAAACACATTTAACCCATTGTATGCTAAAAAAAAAGTATTGAACATATTGCTTTGCAATGTGCTGAAGGACTTTCCAGGATTCAAGGGGTTAAATATTCCATTCAGAGGATTAGGAATTTGGGGAATTGGATTTGTTCCTTCTTGTGCAGTTATTTGCCAAATAATTACTCTACTGTGACCTTTGTTACTTATAGAATAAGAGCACAAAGAGGATATTCAAAATGTAATATTTTATTAAGACAAAAAAAACAGATGATACATTGCGCATACTCCCTTTTATGTATAGGCATATCACAGTCCTAAACTTTTAACCCTGCTGCCTCCAGTATTGGATGTCATTATTCACATGTGGTAGAGTTGGTTTGCACCAGAATTGCTGGTGGTTCTGTGGTCAGGGTGGAAAAACTCCCAATCAACTGACTGCATGGTGTATAGAGGAGAAAACAAGTCTCCACTTGGAGGTTCCAGCATGCAGCATGGAGGAAAACAAGCCTACTATACACAAAGTAATCTTGTAATGCACTAACATTTGCTATAAAATCAACATATACCCTGACATATGCACTGACAGTGGTACTAAACTGTAATAAAATAAGTTGTTTTTTTTTATTTTAGATGTATAACACTGTTACGAATAAGTGTAGATATTGTTATTTTAATACCTTTTACTCCATTTGGAGACTTCATAGCAACAGAAAAATTTCTCAAATTCATAGCATAAAGATCATTTCTATCAAGTGAATTTTCTGATGTTTAACAAGATTTCCTACTCAGAACATGAAAATGCCTTCTTTGTGGGACTTCTCTGGTGAATAAAAAGATCTCTCTAGGAACTGAACATTTGTCAGCATTCAGAATATACAAATGGCTTCTTTCCAATATGAGTTCTCTTATGTTTAGCAAGTATTGAGCTTTGGCTGAAACATTTCCCACATTCAGAACATGAAAATGGTTTCTCTCCAGTGTGAGTTCTCTGATGAACAACAAGATTTGCTTTGTAGCTGAAACATTTCCCACATTCAGAACATTTATACAGTTTCTCTCCTGTGTGAGTTCGCTGATGTGTAAGAAGATTTCTTTTAGTTATGAAACATTTCCCACATTCAGAACATGGAAATGGTTTCTCTCCATTGTGAATTCTCTGATGAGTAACAAGACTGTCTTTGTAACTGAAACATTTCCCACATTCAGAACATGAATATGGTTTCTCTCCAGTGTGAATTCTCTGATGAGTAACAAGATTTCCTCTGTCAGAAAAACATTTCCCACATTCAGAACATTTATACGGTTTCTCTCCAGTGTGAGTTTTCTGATGAGTTACAAGACGTTTTTTAGAACTTAAACATTTCCCACATTCACAACAGGAAAATAGTTTCTCTCCTGTGTGAGTTCTCTGATGTTCGATAAGATTTCTCCTTTGAACGAAGCATTTCCCACATTCTGAGCATGAATATGGTTTCTCGCCAGTGTGATATCTCTGATGTTTAACAAGATTTGTCCTTTCACTGAAACATTTCCCACATTCATAACATGGATAGGGCTTCTCTCCAGTGTGAGTTCTCTGATGTCTAACAAGATTTGTCCTTTTACTGAAGTATTTCCCACATTCAGAGCATGCATATGGTTTTTCTCCAGTGTGAGTTCTCTGATGAATAATGAGTTTTGTGTTTTGACTGAAACATTTCCCACATTCAGAACATGGAAATGTGCTTTCTTTAGGATGAATTATCTGATGTTTAACAAGATGCATGTTCTTTGTATTAGTATTGTCATTGCATTGTTCTTCAGTATAACTAGATGTTGCCTGTACATGTTCTCTGTGTGCATAGATGACAGAATCACAAAGATTTCCTACGTTCCACACAGTTGGTTCCTCTGGAATGTATCTTTCACATGTTGTTTGAGCCTTCTTTCTTGGTTGCATGATTTTTTAAAAACACTTTTTGCTTAGGCAGTCGGGGGAGAGTATAGTAGTGTAAAATCCTTCAGTGTATTACTGCTCATGGGAAGATCTGTTGGAAAGAAAGAAACTCTAATTAGATAATTCTGCCATACAATATTATTCTATTGTCAGATTAAAAAGATTTCAAGAAATGCTTGCCTATGTTATTTACCTGCTACATACTTATAACAAGCATATCATAATCAGACTATGTGGGCATAAGCTGGCTTTTATTTCCATAGGGACTTGTAAGGCCCAAAATATGACCACCATTGATATAACTATCTTCATTATGTGTGCTCAAAAAGCCGATAAGTACATTGAAAATTCTGTACATGGCTTTCGTTTAGTTTTATTTACTTTGTCCCCTATGTCTCAAAAATTATACCTATTTAATTTCTTGAATAAGGCCCTAGGGGCGGGTTGCAAGAAAGTGGAGCATTGTTATTTTTCAAAGCTGTAACTGTTTGTGCTTTTAACAACTGCTCATGTTTTGATACAGCAAACATACTAACATATTTGTGATGAATAAGACATGCACTTAAATTAACAGCACACTTAACCAGATAAATTAGTGCTAATTATTTTAGTGAAATAGACTCAGTCGCTAATCCTCCCACAAAATGGTGGGTATTTTATATCTATCTATCTATCTATCTATCTATCTATCTATCTATCTATCTATCTCTCTATCTCTCAGACACACACACATATATTTACTGTATTAACAAAACATAAATTACTCATGCACATGAGGTATGACAATTATCTAGTAACCTATTAAATGTTTGATGGTTGTCAAAGCCTTTGTCCAAGAAAATATCATAATGTTAAAAATGAGGCTAATGAACCACTTAGACCTCCAGCATGCTAACTTGTAGCCCTCCACAGAATTAAATGTTCTAAATGCCTTGTGGTCCACCTTCTTCACACACCCTCCTTCCCTCAGTATTGGGTTGCTACCTATCTGGTTTTCTGGCTTCTGTGTGGGAGTCTCTGGTCCTGAAAACAAGACTGAATAATGTCGTGCCTATGGATTTATCCATAGGCAGAGCTTTATGATTATGGCTAAGCTAACCCTTATGATTCTTGAACAACTTTAATGAATGATCATATACATTATGAAGAATTAGCAGGTTTAGAGATAAATATGGAAATGTTTTAGTTATTAGATTTCAGTCTAGATGTGCTGACATTCTTATTTGTATCATACATTTCTGTCTTTACTGACAATGTATTTTTACTGTATATTAATAATTTTCGTGATACTTTTTTCTTACTAACACTTACTTTCTCATGTCCACTAATGAACATAATCACTCAAGCTCACTCACACTTAGAATCTCTAATGATCACTTACTGATGCTTTATTGCACTCAGGCTCACCCCTCTCGCTCATGCACTCTCAGACTCACTTATTCACTCTCATGCTCATGATAAATTTAGCTGAAATCATCATTATCACACACTGTTGTGCACATACTGTATCTCACCATCAGTTACACTGTCCTTCCATCTCACTCTTATCATCTTGCTATATGTACTAGTCTTTATCTCTCTCTCTTTCACACTCTTGTTCTCTTGTCTCTATTGTGTTTTCTTTGTCTGTCTCTGGCTCTTATACACAGACAATTTTAATTATTTTGGACTTGTGGTTGCAATCTATTTGCACATTTAGCTATACTACGGTGAGAAAAACGATTGTTTACTCTTACCCGCTAACACGCTGAATCCCTCGCTTTTACTCACTATTACAGTATATACTGTCCCTGATACTCAGAAAAACTCACTTCTTCCTGATAAATGTAGCTAAAACATTAAACACTAGAATACACTGAATATTTCACATTAGTGAACTCTCATGTTCATCCTCAAACCTGTACAGACTTATTCATAATCTCAGTATCTAGTGTGCACTCATATAAATATTTGCCATAACTGTCAGACTTATAATGCTCACTTGCTCATGCACACTCAAGCTCAAACTCATTAATACACATCCCTGGTTTAGCGCTTGAGAAAATCAGAAAACCAGCACAGATCAGAGTCAAAAGAATAAAAAAACATTTATTATAAAATATACATTCCTATCATTTCTTATCCTAAAAGAATATATATAGATATGCCTATAGGTGCATATTATTATCCGTTAAGCTCACTTCACAGATAAATGCAATTACTTAATCACTTAATACAAATACAATTGCTTAATCATATCCAATTTTAGGGAAAAACAATCCTATATTCACAACACCACAGACTAATAATACAGTCGGACGTTGAGAATAAATCCCCTTTAATACAGCACCAATAGCACTTTCTTAAAATAAAAAATGCAATTAAGAAAAACAATAAATAAATACCCATATACGATATCCTACACTAAAAACACTTGCCCTATCTATATATATATATATACCATTATATGAAAAAAGCTTTTTTTTAATTTGTGTAGAGCTTCAAGTTATATGAACATTATCATTCTTCAATGCTTTTTCACCTTTAAGAAAAAATTCAATGTCTTTTTAGCTGTAAAATAGAATAAACTGAATATTTCACATTAGTGCACACTCACACTCATCCTCACACTTGTTCAGACTTATTCATACTCTCAGTATCTGCTGTGCACTCATATAAATATTTGTCCATACTTCCTCAAGATCAGACTTGAAATACTTACTTTCTCATGCACACTCAAGCTCAAACTCATTAATACTTTATCATGCTCACACTCAGTCACTAATGCTCATAATCTCCCTTTTACTCACTTGCAGAGACAATAATTGATTAAAATGCGGATTGTAACCACATGAATGTTAAAGTGCATTGCCAACAAATGTTTTCTTCTCATAGGAAAATCATTATTGTTAGTAAAAAGACAGAAATTCATTGTCATTGCTATGAGAGGGAATTTCTGCAGAAAATAAATCAAACTGTGAATTTTCCATGGAAAGTTCCACAGAATAAACAGTACTTATCTAATCAGAATAATTTAAACTAGAAAAGCAACATTATAGTCAGACAGAAAATGATAATATTGTTCACAAATAAGAGGCTGATGTAGGAAGAAGACCCGGAGCAATTCTGGGACAAACCAATTTCACCATAGGGGGACATTGGAATGCAAAGCATGGAGACTTCTCTAACATGAAATAGGTTAGAAAGACCCATTTAAATCAATGGGAGTTTGGAAAAAGACCCACTGGGGAAGATGGTTTGCTCCAGAATTACGCCAGTTACTCTTAGTAGATCGTCCTCATCATTATTACCAATAAATCACACAAATATACAGACAAAACTCCCAGAGAGACATAACATGATGAGGATACACAGAGGTGTAAGGTCTATTTACCAACACCAGGTGGTGCTCTGTAGGGATGGAGTTCTCTCAGCTCTGGTCTCTTTCCAGGAGATCCTGCTTGTAGTCTATTTCCAATACAACTGCTCTTACTGAGATGTATGTCTCTATTCATACAAGTTCTGGGGTGGGATTTCTTTTGATGACAACTGATCACATGGTGAACAGAGATTGACACCACCTACTCACATATTTGATACATATGCAAATGAGCACACACCTCAGGTTTATGTTGTGGCATCACTTATTAAGGGAGGAGACCTTATTAAAATGCGAGACCTTTTGGTGCCATGTCCATGTTTATGGTTAGGTGTTATTGTATACTCCTGATGCTAGATTTTTTGGAGGAAATGCTATTAAAATACTTTCCAATCTGATTCTTTGATACCTGGTTAATGAAAAAAAAATCCTATTACAGTTTAATGCTTTAATAGACTTTTGTATGTGTATGGCTTGAGATCGATCTATCTATCTATCTATCTATCTATCTATCTATCTATCTATCTATCTATCTATTTATTTATTAGGTGTGGGCAAAACTTGTCGTCATGTTCCCGCTGGAAATTTCACGAAGACCACATTGTTATCTACTTTTTCAAGGGAAAATCCAATTTAAAACTAGCTGTTAAAATTTCTGCATCTTTCACCCACTAACCAAAATTTTTATCCATTTTTTCAATGGCTATAAAGTTTCCGCCCATTGATTTACTTTGTTTTCGCACTTCCGCTATAAAAAGGTAATGTTTTCACTGAAGGCAGACACAATAGAAGCAGCTACAGAGCGAGATAGACGTGCTGTGCTGTTCCCTTGTGATATTCTGCAAAAATTGAGGCAGGAGAGGCTCATAGTGACTGCTATCACTATGAGCAGGGTAAAAAATAATCAATGGAGCTGGAAGGGTATCCATTTGAAGTGTTGCATGTAAAGCTTCGCATCATAAAATGTCGTATGTGTTTGGCCGCATCATTTGAAGTGTTTCAATTAAAGTTTTGTGTCTTAAAGTGTCACAATTTCTATATTTCGCTTTGCTCCGAATGGCGCATTCGCCATTTTGTGCGTTAACGTGTTGCAATATGGGTGCATTAAGGATTCAATATGGGTGCATTAAGGACGCAATATGGGTGCAATATAGATGCAGTATGGGTGCAATAAGGACACATTAAGTACACAATATGGGTGCAATATGGTTGCAATATTGGTGCATTAAGCACGCAATGGGTGCAATATGGAGGCAAAATGGGTGCAATATGGACACAATATGGGTTAACACACATAACACAAATAACACACAATGGTTCTTTTAGTGTTCACAAAGTTTAACCCTTTGAGTGACAGAGAGGCAGACAATGCATTGCAAAGCAATGTGTTGTGTGCCCCTCTGGCATTCAAGGGTTTAATGATTAAAGTGCCACATGGGTACACAACTCATTGGTTTTAATGTTTTTGTGTACCCGTCTGGCACTCAATGGATTAAACTTTATTAATCTTTTTGTCTTGTATAATGTATTAAATTTAGTATTTTTTATTATTAAAATTCATATATATATATATATATGTAGTTAAATTACATACTGAATTTTTTTTTTCCAAAAGCGTAACCTTTTAAGTGTCACATGGGTACACAACGCATTCCTTTTGCAATGCTTTGCGTACCCCTCTGGTATTCACTGGGTTAACACATAGATTAAAACTAATCTTTGAATGGTGCAGTATATGTAGCCTTCTTAAAAAATAATTCTGTAAATGCTTCTTTGTGCCTGGCCATCCAAGTATTGCGTAACATCTATTTCTAAATCTTAAATTAATGTTTCAAAATACAATGTACAAAGTAATGTAAAAAAAATTAGCAATAAAACCATATAACATATATATATATATTATTTTTTTTCTTATTTTTATTTTATTCTTTTATTTTTTTGGTCTATGTATGTATGTATCTAATTGATATGAATTTTTTCTGTCTGTGTTGTGTGTGTTATGCATGTGTAAGTCTGTCACTCTCTCTCTCATATATTTATATAGATATATATATGTATATATATGTATATATATATATATTTAAATATACATATATAATTTATAATAATTGTTTTGAATAATGATTGTAGTTCTTAAATAATTTACAATATTTTATTTATCAACACACAATCACACCCCCCACACAAACTCACTTTTTCTTTTTTTTTTTTTTTTTTAAATAATTTTTATTGAGTAACATGGTGCATTGTACATAGTCGAGCAACAAAAGAAACAATACATTTATAAAAGAAATATACAAAGATGTAATAACAAGAGGACCTCAACAGTCCAAGAACTATTAAAAGAGATAAAGAAGGGGAAGTAACAGGCATCATGTTTGTAATACAAAGACTTATAAATCGAAGGTAAAAACCAACGAGATTCTATCGTACATTTAGAGGAAGTGAGCATGTAGCCCCTTAAAGTATTAAGGAGTAAACGGAGGAGAAAGAGGAGAAGAAAAGAAGAAGGAAAAAGGGAGGGAAGCATAGAACAGCAAAATAGAAAGGAAGGAATTAGAGTAAAGGAGTGAAAATCAAATGAGGAAGGCAGGAAAGGTTAAGGACAAGAGGAGAAATAGAGTGCAATGAAAAGAAAAGGTTGAAAACAAACACACTTTTAAACATCGTACACACACACACCACACACACACACACACACACACACTAACAATACACAAAACCACATGAACACAAAAACACAAAATCCACACTCTCTCTCTCTCTTTCTTAAAGGGATAGTAATACTTAAAATGTAAAAAAAAATATGTTGTAGGGTTTATCCCCCTGAGTAAAACAAGAGTACTCCCACTGCTGAAAGGTGTTTCATTCAAAAGTTATTAATTTTCAAAGTTGAATTTTTTAGGTGCAATATCACAGTGGCCTGAAATTGTACAGTGGCGCTGTTGCTACACGATCCTATGGACAACTCTGGTCAGTTGACCATAAATCTCCATAGGATGGTGTAGCAACAGCGCCACTGTACAATTTCAGGCCACTGTGATATTGCACCTAAAAAATTCAACTTTGAAAATTAATAACTTTTGAATGAAACACCTTTCAGCATTGGGAGTGCCCTTGTTTTACTCAGGGGGATAAACTCTACAACATATTTGTTTTTACATTTTAAGTATTACTATCCCTTTAATACAATGTCACAACCACCCACAGACAAACACAAAAGCCACTCTCTCTCTCTTATACTGTGTGCCTTAAAGGGATAGTAATACTTCATTTTAACCTTATTTTATTTTGTAGGCATAAAAAAAACATGAAGAACGATATAAGTCTTATCTCTCAAACCTTTATGGTTTGAGAGATATTCACAAGCAAAGTTTCCCCTCCTGCCCCCTTTACCTAGTGTAAGCCATCTCTTCTCAGATGTGGAATCCAGTCCATAGACCAGACAGATAACAGAAGGGGACAATCTTCTTTGTATGAAAACAATGAAAGCCCTTCCCCGCTTGGCAAGTTTTTCAGCTTTTTCCCTTATCTTAATTGAAGATTGTCCCTCTCTGCAGTCTACCTGGGCACCTCCCTTCTGATCTGGCTGAACAGGGGGGGGATACTTTGCTTGTGAATATCTCTTAAACCATAAAGGTTTGAGAGATAAAACATATCATTCTTCATGTTTTTTTAATGCCTACAAAATAAAATAAAGATAAAACGAAGTATTACTATCCCTTTAAAACAATGTCAAATAATGTAATGTAACACCAATTATACGAACAAGTAATGTGTAATATGTTCCTTCACCTTGTATAATAGTTTGTTATTAGTAATTATATTTTAGTAAGTGCAATATTATATGTTATTTAACGTAATTTATGTTGTACTGAATTTTCAGAGCTCTCTATTCTTGCAGTTTCATCACACTGCACTCCTGCACTAAAAATGGAAAGCGGATCTTCTGCTTCATCAACTTCATATCCACCGAATTCTTCAGATAATGGACAACATGGTAAATTTAATTACACTGTTCATTTTATGCTTGTATGTTTAAACCTTTGAGTTCCAGAGGGTTACACAACATATTAGAAAGCAATGTGTAGCGTACCCCTTTCTTCACTCACAGGGTTTTACTTAAAGTTGTATATTAAAATATTTAATTAAATGTGCAATTTTTTTAGACTCGTCTGATTGGAGCTTCGCATAGGCCAAGAGCATCAAAAGATCAAGGAGAATCAGCATATGAAGAAGGTGAATCATCACCATACTTGGGGGGGCGGGACAAAAAAGACCCTGAAAAATGTATCTAAGAGGGGGGGAGTGGGAGGAACCAGGCGGGACGGAGCACAAGTGGGCAGAGTTTCTATTTAAACTCTGCCCACCCGGTGATCCACACATTGCCCCGGAGACCCGGTAATTCAGTCTGAAATTCAGAGTCTCCGGGGCAAAACCGGAGAGTTCCCAGGTATGATCATCACATGAAGAAAGTGATTCATCACTTATAGAAGAGGAATGTTTTCCCTGCGAGTCTCAAGGACAGGATAGTGAGGATACAACTGATGAAGCAGAGAGCAGTGAAAACATAAGAGTGGGTCATACCAATTGGTGTGTGTGTGTGGCAACTACAAAGAAATGCCCACAGAGGAGAAGTGTCTATGTTGTGCAGAGTTACCATCAGTGCACCAACATGTTGAATCTGAGAATGCATTTATAATGATCAATGAGATGTGTAGAGATATATGCTTGAATGAGGAACGTCTTTTTCCTTTCTACGGAATGTTGGGAACCCTAACAAGTAGGCCGCCTGAAGAAATTTATAATAGGAATGTAGAATAAGCAAATAACATCTTTAAATATTAAACTATGTGAAGTTTTTAACAAGAACATTCATTTTTTTAACTCTCTATATTTGAATTCCACTCTATTGTTCCTACTGTCTTTCAATATGTTTTACTCTCTCTTTCTTCCTCTTTTATTTACTTATCTCTCTTTTTTTCTCTGTGTCTCTCTCTATCTATATATATATATATATATATATATATATATATATATATATATATATAAAAGAAGACTTTGTGTCTGCCAAAACACACCCAGGGGAGGCAGAATGGAGGAGTTACTGCTCCCATTGGGTGATTCAATCATGCAGGGAGTTGGCCCGCCCCCACTATGCAGCCTGCCCACCACTATCAAAGTCAGAAAAAAACAAAATGGATGCCACTTGCTCCTACACCACAGACAAACACACATGCCCCACTCACACAGCACCAAACACACACATGCCCCACTCACACACACAGCACCAAACACACAATGCCCCACTCACACACACAGCACCACACACACACATGCTCCACTCTCACACACAGCACTACACATACACACTCACACAGCACCAAATACACAAAGCCAGAAAGAAATATGGCTGACACACACACAGTCACTCACCCTGATTCCCAGTGGCCTCAGCAGGAGCTGTAGTACAGCCACTGAAAGGTGCTCCAGCACCAGGGGAACAAAATGGCACTCAAAGGGTTAAGGTAGGTCCTTATTGCTGAATAATTTTTTCACTGTCATCATTTGCAATGCAAGCAGGACAGACAGCCATCAGGTACACACTTAACCCACTGACTGCCACAAGGTTGTGTATCAGGTTCAAACCCCTCAGGGAATGTGTTCAAGCCCTTCACACTGTAAACTTGCTTTTCCCTCCCACTTCTCCTCCTTCCCCAGCCTATTACATACATTGCAAAGCAATGCTTTGTGTACCTTTCTGCCACTCAAAGGGTTAACCCTCTCCTCCACAACTCACCTACTGCTACATCACTTCTCTTGACTTACAACTCCTACAGTAAACAACTCATGGCGCAATAATATAACTCACCAACCAGCAGCTCCCATTTTGCTGGGGAACCACGCATTGATCACGTCTTTCAAAGAGCATAAAAACTCCTGTTTCCACCCCTGTCCCATAATGCACTGGGACATTCACTTAACCCTTTCACTGCCAGAGGACTATACAACTCATTACACAGCAATGGGCTGCGTACCTCTCTCACACTCAAAGAGTTAACCTTTGAGTGCCAGAAGAGTACTCAACGCATTGCTCTGCAATGCGTTGTGTACCCCTCTGGCACTCAAAGAGTTAAAGTGCTTCACTCCAACCAACTGCTACACTAGGTTTGTATAATGCAGTAACCCTAAAGCCCTGTATTTCATGTCTACTTCACTGTCTATGTATAGTCATTTCTCCCCCTCACCCATTACTTTACTTTAACACTCCACCGTCCCTCTTCTCCTCAATCTCTCACCTCCTCCTCCCTTGTCACCCCCACTCACCTATCCCCTTGCCATTCATCCACAGTCCCAATCTCGCCATTTTACTCCCACATCACCATTACATTATCTATCACTGCACCTGTCACTTAACCCTCTGTCTGCCAACCTATTTCTTCAAATGTACTGCAGTATCCACTGCTCTAATTTAAATTATCCCTTTACTCACAAACATCTTCTCACTGTGACCTTCAACAAGTAACATAGCACACTCATTTCAACTATAAAGATACAGGGTCTTATTCAACAAGTAACACAGCACACTCACTTCAACTGTAAGGATACAGAGCCTTATTCACCAAGTACATAGCACACTCACTTCAACTGTAAGGATACAGGGCCTTATTCACCAAGTGACAGAGCACACTCACTTCAACTGTAAGGATACAAGGCCTTATTCACCAAGTAACACAGCACACTCACTTCAACTGTAAGGATACAGGGCCTTATTCATCAAGTAACACAGCACACTCACTTCAGCTGTAAGGATACAGGGCCTTATTCATCAAGTAACAGAGCACACTCACTTCAACTGTAAGGATACAGGGCCTTATTCATCAAGTAACAGAGCACACTCACTTCAACTGTAAGGATACAGTACCTTATTCATCAAGCTGAAAAGCTGCAATTAAAACCTTTTTTACAACTCTTATCAGCATTTCTTCATCCCCACTGCATCTATCATACACTGTCTACAAATGTGACATCATATGTCCATGTGTATGTGTGTGTCTCTCTGTATGTATGCGTTTCAGAGTGTGTGACACGCTCTTTCTCTTTAAGTGTGTGTCTGTAACACTGCATATTTCTGTTTCACACAAAGTCTCTCTGTGTAAATAATATGACGGGCAACGCCGTCCCATATTGCTAGTATATATATATATATATATATATATATATATATTTGTGTCTTACTCTCTTTCTTTCCCTTTACAAATATTCTCTCTGTTTCCCTATACAACTGTCTTCTGCTTTGAATACAGTAATGAAAAAGTAAGTTAATATATACACATAAAGTTAGCACTCACAGTACTAATGTTATTGAATAAATATCTTGTGGTTTAATCCATCGACATTTGTGTCATAATGTGGTCCTTTATAAAGATGCCTCAAGTAAGGTAGAAAAGTTGAAGTAATAAACATCCTTATTTTATTCTTTTCAACAAATCTTGACAGTGATTTATGTGTTATTGAATACTTTAATACAATAGTAAAACACACATTGGCACCCTGGCACATACAGATTATATTTGAAATAGTGGATAACCAGGGACGTACAAACATATATTTTTATCTGTATGTTGATATTAATACCAACATCTACATATATTCTAGACATGTGCGAATTCATTCGGAGACATTCGGATTTCGTCGAAAATGGGGTCATTCGGAGACATTCGGCCAATCCGAAACTCAAGGGTCATTCGGAAAAAATGATCCGACTCCGAACAGCCCAGGTCCGAAATTCGTCGAAACTTTCGGAAGTTTCGGCAATCGACACATTTCCAAAAGTTTTGACTACTTTTGACCAGGACATTTTGTACTTCCTGTGCGCGCTCAATTACTTTCCCTCCATAATTTTCCCTCCATGTCTCTAGTCCAATTCCATTCTCCGTTTCATGCACTACTTCCCTCTTTTGTCTGTATTCGAATAGCCTTCTTCGTTTCATGATGGGGGTTGGACTAATGACACAGTCACACAGACAGACTGCCTGCATTTCCTCATTGGGTTGTTGGAGCTCAGAGAGAGAAGAGATCAGAGAGTGTACAGTTGTTGTGTAGGCAGGCAGGTAGCATTAGGCTAGGCATAGGTAGGCAGCCAGCATTAGTTCCAGTTATTGCCACTGCAAGAACAAGTAATATTTGTTCCTGTGCAAAATAAAAAAATATTAGGTATTTGTTCGAATACAGGGCCGGCCCTTACATGGGTCCCAGTGGGTCCATGGACCCAGGCGGCACTTTGACAGGGGCGGCAATTTGGCGTCCCATAGCATGTTTATTTTGTGCTCTTCCGCCATTTCTGTGTTGCAGGGTGTCCCATCAGTGTGATTGTCAGCAGCCGGGCAGCCCTATGCTCACTCAGTGGTGATGCCTGCTGGCTGCTTCAGTGACGTGAATTATGTGATAGTGAAACATTATGCCTATTTTGTATTGTTTATCGCCCACCTAAAGTCAAGACTTGAGTAAATAGGTCTACCGTCCCAGATTTGCTAGAGAGGTTTTACAAATACAGGAGGGTGCTCCCTGTACGAAATGAGTCTAAACATTTGGGATCCCTAGTATGAGTGCACGACAGTGCATGATGTGTCCTGAACAGGATTGCTGTGAGGTGTCTCCACCCAGAAGGTGCTGGCCGGGCTGAGCTTCAACATTGCGACAAGTGACCAACTAAGAGCACCGTGCCGTGCAGCCATAGCATCACCCCCTCCTACTCTCCGGGTCCCGCTGACTGGCAATAACAGGTGAGTCACTAAGAGATCTGAAGCCTTTCTGGAAGTCCTTTCACTTGCAAAGGGGCTAGGTATTACTTGGGGGAGTTGCCTCGTGTGTAAATAATTTCTAGGTGGGAGATGAATGTGCATCACTTATGTGTTTCCTAACAGTAGTTAGAATACAACTCCCATCATCCCCTGATTATGACATTGGGAAATGCCCAGCAATTACCGTAGAGCCCTGTATTGCACACTCACGGAAAACGGTGATATTGCTATACTAAGACAATGCTGTGGACCCCTCTTCAGTATAGATGTCAAGCATTTTTTTTATTTCTCTCCTGTGTTGCAGTTTGTTCACAACAGAATGTCTCAATTTTTCTTTTTAACCCTTTGAATGCCAGAGTGGTATGCAACGTATTGCTTTGCAATGCATTGCGTACCACTCTGGCACTCAAAGGGTTAACACATTACATCTATCACATTACAATCATTGATGTTTATTCTTGATGTAGTATGAAACTCTACAATGTATATACACATAGAGTTATCTGATATGAGGGGAAATCAGGATAGGAAAACGAGAGAGAGGAATTTGGGTACTAAAGAGGGACAGTAGGGTAGGAGGCTGGTACCAGAAAATGAAACCTTAATCTTTACCCATGTACTAACATAGAATGTGACATGTAGTTTGTCCATATTCGAGTCGACCACTTATGTTGAGTAGGATGTGACAGGCATGGGTTTTCGATGTCGAGCATATGCTAAATTGAATGACAGGCATGAGGTTTCGATGTTCGAACATATGCTAGATTGAAGGACAGGCATGGGGTTTCGATGTTTGAACATGATAAATTGAATGACAGGCATGGGTTTTCGATGTTCGACGTTTGCATTGTGACTGGCATCCCATGCTATAGTAGAGGCATGCACAGACTTTCAATGTATGACAATGTCCGTTTTTGGGATGGATCTTTTTCTAAATGCACACCCTGTCTGCAAATAATGATAGCAGCGTGCACGGAGGCGCACTGCTATAATTTAACCCATGTTAAATTCGGCCGAATAATTCGGAATGGATCAGAATTTTGTCCGAATCGAATAGGCCTGGTCCGAAATTAGGATCATCCGAATTAGAAAAAAAAAATTTGTCCGAATTCGAATTTTACCGAAAATTTGGCCCGTGCACAAGTCTAATATATTCATATACACAATTACACCATTCCACACAGTAAGTTTGCTGGATAAAGACAATATTTTTTTTGTTTTTTTTAAGCAACTGGGAAAGGTGGCGTATCGGGCTTTTACATGCTGGATGCATGGCTATTTGGGCCCAAGAAACAGAAGGCCAATACCTCCCTGTGTGGTAAATAGCATCCGACAAAAATTCCCTGACCCAGACAATGTTTATTATTATTATTATTCTTTATTTATTTAGCGCCAACTAATTCCATAGCGCTGTACAATTGGGAATAGACATACAGAGGTATTAAATAGTACAATCAGATGTGGAGAACAGAAGGATCAGAGGGCTTACATGGGTTATATTCCATTACATGACTATGCTGCAGTAGATATGGCTAGTTTATTGTAACTAAAGACTACATATCATTGATTATTTCAATGCTGTGTTATTTTGTCCATAATTTTTTTGGAATTGCACTATAGTAAGTGTTTTGTTTTCTTTTGGAGTGTCAATGATCTTATTTTATTTAAAATTGATTAAAAAAAATCAATATAAGTAAAGTGCAGATGTAATTTCAAAAACTATTTGTTTTTCTTTAGGTGTACATTTTTAATTACATATATACATATATATATATATATATATATATATATACAGGGCTTAAAATTTGAAGTCCTTTGCTGCTAGCCAGACCTGAAAAGTTACTCGCCACTTCAAGCCAGAACATACCCACCAGGGCTGAATTTCTACTCACCAGGGCTGAATTTTCACTTGCCATTGGATAGTGGCCAGTGGAAATTTTGAGCCCTGATATATATATATATATATATATATATATATATATAAAAAAAAGAAAAATGTGGGCACTCCAAAAAGAAGAAATACAGATTAAATGCCTGGTGCTACTTGAACAAAATTGTATATAGATACATGGAACGAGATATCCTCCTCCAAATACAAGTGCACTTAAAGGACTCTGAAAAATGTTTTATTCTTAAACACAGATCAACGTTTCGACCCCCTCAGGGGCCTTTATCAAGACCTTGATAAAGGCCCCTGAGAGGGTCAAAACGTTGATCTGTGTTTAAGAATAAAACATTTTTCAGAGTCCTTTAAGTGCACTTGTATTTGGAGGAGGATATCTCGTTCCATGTATCTATATATATATATATATATATATATATATATATATATATATACGCACACAAAGGAACACACAATAAATCCTATATAATAATTCGCTAAATCGTGTGTAACGCCGCGACATGCGCAGTAGACACTGCTGCACGTGCTGCAGTCATGCGCAGTAGAGACTGCCCCCGCCGTGGCTGATACAGAGCTCTGTATCAGCCGTGGCGCAGGCAGTCTCTACTGAGCGTGACTGCCCCGAGACCGGGTGGCAGTGGCACTGTGGCCCGTGTAACGGGCTGTTCAAGTAGTATATATATATACATAGAGAGAGAGAGAGAGATAGATATCTCTTTATATAAATCTCTCTCTCTCTCTCTCTCTCTCTATATATATATATATATATATATATATATATATATATATATATATAATTGGTATGTTTTGTTGTGTTTCTTGTGTAATCTTGCACCTTTTCTGTATTTTTTAATGTACACCTGGAAAAAAAAATTGAAAGTATTATGTAAGACGAGGTTCTCAAAGTTTTATTTACATTGTTTACATATTGTATCACAATATTTATAACATTAAATATTTGATATGTTGTTATTATTGAAGTATTTTAATAAATTCTTAAAATAAATATACAGTGTTAATGTTATTAATTTATTATTTGACTGTAGTATGTATTAACTTATCATTCAGTATACAACAATAAAATCAGTTATAACAGTTTTAGATGAACAATTGAAAAGTTGTATATTACCAAAAATATTAAGAAAACATAGTTAATTATGGTTATCAGTAAAAATAAAAAAAATTTAATTACACATCTTCGCAGTATGTTACTTCTTTGAAAAATGTGACTTATGCTCCTTTACAGCTTTCCTTTTTTCAGGTTTTGGTAGCTTTGCTATGTTCTTTGGCAACTCTGAAGATTTGGAAACCCATTGTACATCAATTTGTCTTTCACATAACTTGAGTAAGTCCGAAAGCATTACTTGTAGATGATCATTTGTCATTGGTTCATACACATCATGCACTATCCATCTGTTGTGTGATCTTGGGAATTCTAATTTAGTTCTTGCAGTTCCCACAGGTGCTGTTCCTTGTCTCTGATGTTTTACAGTGGCATCTTTTCTTTTAACATTGTTGTTATGGAACAAAGCTGTTAATTGAGTTCTTGGCTTCTTTTTGGAAGATATTTCAGTACCAGACTATGGTACGATTCTATACAGCCGGTGTGGCAGTATTGGGCCAGATGTTGAAAGTCCTTCTCAAGTTTTGGATCTGTAACAAATTGGTGAAGCAGTTCATATGGTGGACTATTTTTCTTTAACCAATGTGTTTTTTTTTGGAGGGGAGGACTTAATGACTTATGTTTGCATGCGTGATACACAGTCAGATGCTTCCACTTATGCTGGTTTGTGATATGATATAGAAGTGACCTCCACCTTTCACGCAAGGACTGTCTATCTCCCTTGCATGTCTTTATACTCCACCAGAAATGGTTTATTATCACTGGAATCCATTCTCTCAGGGGAGCATAAACCTTAATCAGAGTAGTTGCAAGTAACCTTTTTTTAAGACTTTTTGCATAATGTCATATGTCAAACTGATGATCAACATGTGGGTATTTTTCTTCTAGCATTTTCTTAACCCCACATGTCTATCTGTAGCAAGGACCTTTACATTCAAGTTTTTGGATTGTAGTATTTCCAGAGACTTTGAAGAAGCTGACTCTTTCATTGACACTGAAGATGAACAACTTGTTACTTGCTCCACCTCAAAGTCAACTATTTTTTTGGTTTCCAAATCAATCATTGTGTAAGCACAATATTTGGCAAAGTGACCAGGACTGTCACACTGGCCATCACCGCCAAGACTAAGTGGTTTATTTTCAATGTCTTCTATTATTTTTTCTTGTTCTTTCTTCCAGTGATAGTCTATTATGGCGTATAGATAATTTTTTGGTATCTGTAAAAAGAGGACTGTGAGATCTGTTGCAGCCCAAATATACTGTTCATCTCTGACATTTTTTTAAAATTGCCCCCACTAAACAAAAAGCTTGCAGCACTCAGAATGTTTCCTGCTGCAATGCGTTGCAATCGTGGTTGGCTTTCCCATAATAGGAAAGAGTGTCCATTCAAACACTTACTGGTAACAGAAAGTAAAGAACCTTCCACATTTTTCTCAAAAGTTGTAACAGGTGCTGTGTAATTGTTACCTTCTTGGCAAGGAATATATTTTAATAATTGTTCAAAACAAGATTCAAAAACAATGAACTTGCTTTCATTGACAATAATGTTTTCTAATGACTCTTCTGTTATAGTTATGTCTGATTCCAAACCTGACATAGAGGTATCCAGTGTAAAATCTGGATCTTGTTTTCTAGACATTGGAGTGTTTGTCACATCTAAGGCTGAGAAAAAGAGAGAGTTGAAAGAGAACAGAAGGAATAAATAGAGATCAGAGAGGAAAAAATTCACATAAAAACAACTTCAATTCAGTAGAAAACCAACTACAAAGGGTTAGATCTTAAAAGCAAGTGGACAATAATCAAAAGGGAACTGAAAAAAGATTAGATAAAGTTTTCACATCTGGATGACAATAAATAATAGATAAAGAAAATAAAGTGGACCATAAATAATAGATAACCCAATTAGCATGGGTGAGTCATACAGGTTTTGAATCTAATTACAGGGAGAACACCACAAATAATGGAGGACATTATCAAAGTGAAGGAAAAAAACAATTGGATACCTAATCTACTTTGTAAGTCTAGACAGTGAAGTGATAACATGCTGTGCTTAGCAGACAACTTGGTCCATAAACTAAAAAGCTTCACTGAATTGAACATTGATAAGTAAAATATAAATCCTAAAACGTCTCCTGGCAAGTCACTTCGTATATACAGAACTAGACTTTTTGTAAAATAAAAAACTTTTTTTGTTAACCTACATCAGGTTTCAATAGTTTAACCCTGTGATTGTCAGACAAATAACCGTTTGAGTGCCAGCGTTGCATAAAACTCATTGCTATACAATGCCTTGCATATAACTCTGGCAATCAAAAGGTTAAGGATCACATTGATTTTGAATACGTTCTGAACCTTTTTGGCAGTCATAGGGTTACATTTATAAATTTAAAATAAACAATAAACAAATTAAAAATTAATAAATGATTTAAACGTTTTAATTTATAGTTTACAGCCTCAAATATTAAATTATTAAAAATAAAACTAATTATATTTTTTTACGTTGCATGTACTAAAAATGTCAAAAAAAAATTAAAAGTTTATTTATTTAGAATACATTTTTATGTTAGAATCGATCAAAAGTAGGACACGTATCTTTTTAAAAAAATAAAAAAAAAAATAAAAAAATATGATATTAACCCTTTCAAAGCCAGACATGTACACACCACATTACACTGCAATGCGTTCCATACCCCCAATGGCACCCTTTCAGTGCCGGAGGGGTACAAACGCATTGCTCTGCATTACGCTGCATTCCACTCTGAAACTGAAAGGGTTATTATTTAAGTTTAAAACATTACAAATTAAATGCAGGTAGAAAATAAATATTTAAATATATCTAATTCATTAAATGGCTAACAGTGTATCTTGTGTCAAAACCTATAAGACACTAATTGCAATATCTTAATATAGAAACTGTAAAAGGAGATATATAGATTTTTTAGATATTCTAAAATCAAGGGTTACCATTAAAAATCTTTTCTATAAAGATGATTTACTTGTGTAAAGAAATATGGTAACTGAATAGGTTGAATTGCTAAAAAAAAATGAATTAATGAATGAAATTATGGTTAAATATATTTATTACCTTTTTTACAAAAAATAACCTGGAAGAAGCAAAGTCCTCTAGTGCGACTGACGACAATTCTGATCAAAAGGAACACTGGCAACTTCGTTAGAAACGAAATAACAATTATTGTGCTACAATTGTATTGTGCTTATATATACAGTGCGAGCGCTGTACATGAACACACTCGCACCACACTGACATGACCTGGACGCACAGGATTCAAGGAGCGAGCCAGATCACATGGTATATCAGGGACTGACGCAGGATTAAGGGGCAGGACGGACACTTCACACACAAGCCCTGTGTCTTCTGCACAATACGGTGCATGGCTGTACAGCTCAACCAAAGGCTTACGTCACCAGGTACAGAACTGAAGACTGTGTTGCTATAGACGCATTTACAAGCAAAAAGAAACATAACAATATGACCACAGGACACAAATGAACAGATGAAGCCACAATGATACGGAGGTGAAAGTTCCGCTTTAAGGACCGGCCGACCACGGACCTTTTTTTTTTTTGTGCATCTGTTTCTGGGTTCCCCGGACAGTGTGCATCCATGTGGGGAGCCCTGAATTCCATGATGGTTCTGGCACATCATGGGTCCTTATGGCTCACCAACCCATGATGTGCCTGGACCATCAAGGGACTTTAACGGGTTAATGGGTTGGGTTTTGGGTTGGTTTTTGTGGGTTTTGTGTTTGTTTTGGTGGGTTTTGGGGTGGTTTTTGTTGGTTTTGGGGTGGTTTTTCTGGGTTTTGGGTTGGTTTTGGTGGGTTTTGAGTTGGTTTTGGGTTAGGATATTACGTCCTTAATGCACCAATATTACGTCATTATTGCACCCATACTGCATCCTTAATGCACCCATATTCCTTCCTTAATGCACCCATATTGCGTCATTATTGACCCCATATTGCGTCCTTAATGCTGCGACATGTTAACAAATGAAATGGGGAATGTGCCATTCGGAGTGACGCAAAATGTAGAATTTGCAACACTTTATGACGCAAAACTTTAATTGTGACACTTCAAATGACGCGGAAAAACACACTCAACATTTTATGACGCAAAACTTTACATGCAACACTTCGATAGTAAACCAGCTGGAAGGACCCTTATGTGTCCAATGAGACTGAGGAGGAGGAAGTGACTAGCTGTACTGAACCAATGCTGTCCAGTCCCCCTAAATCACCCCAAGGGATCTTGGGGAATTTAATTGGAAGGGAAGGAGAAAAGAGAATGGGAAGGAAGGAAGAAAAGGGAATGGCAAGGGAGGGAGAAAAGGGTAGTACTAGTGAGAGTAGGACAGGTCAGCTGCCTGTGCCTGCTGCAAGATGTGCTGCCCCTGCTGCCAGTGCTACCATTGCTGTACCTGCAGCCACTAGTGTTGTACCTGCTGCCAGTGCTGAACCTGCTGCCACCAATACTTTGCCTGCTGCTAGTGTTTCTTGTAGTACTCAGTGGGGGAAGGAGAAAATGATGCCAAGTGTGACAGCAGGGGACCCTCTGTCACATTGCTCGTCACCTCCTCCAAGCAGCAGTGAGATGTCTGTGTCACAGACACCATGACATTTATGTCAAACATGTTAAAGCCAAACATCCATTACAGAAATCTAGCATCGCTGTTACTGTACCCCCTGACTCTCCAGAAATGTGGAGATCAAAGAGGAGGAAGAATAAAGAAACCCAGACAGACACTGGAAGTTCCATGACGAGCAAAACAACTAGCTCGCCATCAACATCACCTTCTTCCTCTAGGGTAACAGGTAAATCTCCTGTCAATCCACCTTGTTCATCTTTACCTTCCCCGCCAAATGATAGCCTCTCTGTTAACGTTAGGCTATGGCAGTTCATCTCTACCCATTGCACACTGTGTGGTGCACAGACCACACATGCCAGTGTGGTGGAGGAGAATTGATACCAGGTCATCAGCATACCTGGGAGCTTTCAGTTGAGGGCTACCCGGAGGGTAGTCCTCTGTTCAGCAGGGGGTAACAAAAATGACGCTAATCGCGTCAAAAAGGGGCGGGGCTTAACTCAAGTGTTGGTTTGGATTTAACCCTTTGAGTGCCAGAGTGGTACGGAATGCATTGCAATGCAATGCATTCCGTACCACTCTGGCACTCAGAGGGTTAAATGTGTCACACAGAAGGCTGGGGATGGAGGCACAACGGGAGAAAAAGCAGATGTGGCAGAGTTTCAATAGAAACTCTCCACATCCGGAGGAATCTGCCTCTGCCCCGGAGACCCGGTAAAGCTCTGTCAGAACCAGAGTCTCCGGGGCAAATCCAGAGAGTTCCCATGGTCATCAGGTGGCATCTGAGGAGATTCCATCCCGCAGAATATGCTAGGATTCTGACAGGGAGGGTCCGTCATTACTATTAAACTTTCAGCAAGTTGTCATGTGTCCTTAGCGGGGTCTGGACAAGGGGTACAGTGAGAGCAGCAGTACTTGGTTTCGGGTGTCATGGTGTTTGGATACAGTTGTGCCCCCTGATGTTATTTACCACACACACACACACACTGTGCACATTGCAGTTGCTGATGGAAGCCACAGTTCCTGTTCTCAAGGGAAAAATATATATTATAATAACAACGCACCCATGATTTTGGAGGAGGGGCAGGTGGAGAAGATTTAATGGCCAACTTCTTCTTTTCTCCACATAGACTGGGGGCTACTTATTGTGCTGCTAATGCCTCAGGCACATCACTGGAGCCAGTCGTGGCAAGTGGCATCCATCTTCCATGTTACTACTACTGTTGATCCCATTCAATTTCAGCTGCCTAATCATCCTGATGCTTAAAACTCAGCAACAGTAGTATGAACAGCAGTTGCAAGTCAGGACTCAGGAGGACATTTGACAATGGCCAGTGGCTACCGGCCAACATGACCAGCTGGCACTAGGCCAATAGGGCATTTTTATTTTTTTCTCAGGTCTTGTGCTTTGAAAAATAAAAAATAAATAAATAAAAAAAAAAACTAGTCCTACAAAAAAAAAAAAACTTAGGGGGGTTGTTTCTAACAAGCCTAAGTCCTACAAATCAATGTTTCCTTAGGGCTTGGTCCTCTAACAGCAAATCTAACAAATCATCCTCTATGAAAAACTCTATCAAGTCAAGTATCAGTCCACCCCAGTGGCAGCTTATGTCAGGGGGTTCCTGTCTCTATAACTTTAAATACAAATTTCTTATTTTACTTATTTATTAACTGCCCCCCCAATAGCAGTCAAGAAACCCCCCAAAACAAATTTCCTGTTCAAGTGATTCATTCATTCACCAACACAGGCACCCTCCTCAGACCCCTTTATACCATGTCTTATGGTTTTTATTTTATTTTATTTAGGGTTTATTTTTTATTAAGTGCCCCCCAATCCCAGTAAACAGCCCCCCCAAAAAGCATCCCCTGTTCAACTGATTGTTTCCCCACACCCCACTAACACAAGCACCGTCATGCCCTTTTTAAACTATGCCTTAGGTAAATAAAATATTATTTGTATTATGTTGTGTGTAACTTCAATGTTCCCATTGATTTCAATGGAATGAGCAAGGCGGAAAAAGTAGAAATAAGCGGAAAATCTGCACTTTTCCCGGGAAATGTTTCGCCATGCGGAAAGTGTCATTTTTCGCCAATTTTAGTTTGAGGCGGAAATTTTCACCCACCCCTACTATTTATAACTAGAATACTTTTGAACAAAGTTGGTGTTATTTTACTCTTATTTTGTCCATACTTATTTATTGTAGCAGTGAATTGGATAACATATTGGATTCCAGATCTGAGTGACTTCCCTTCATACCCTGAAAGTTGTTTTACCAGTCCAGTTTCTTAGGTGGTTATGCATTAAGGTGTGATAAAGAGATGATGAAGCGGAGATGACTTTTCTAGTGATATCACTTCTCCAGTATCTGTGTTATTTTATGGAGCCTATGTACTAAGGTCTCTCCCACTTAAAAATATTGCATTAGCTCCATAGAATAACATAGGAATTGGATCTCTTTATCAACCCTTAGTGCATCTCCCCCTTAGGGCCGTATGTTCAAAGGGATAACGTCAAAAAAATGTCGTATGAAAGACAAAAATAAGTAATTGAATTCATGAACGCCATATTTTCTATAGAGTATACGACAAAAAACTAGTAATGTCCGTTGTGTACGACACAACTCCAGAATTGACGGGTAAAGGGCGTGGATAAACTATTCTCCAGTCTCGTATAGAGGAAAAGTAAATTTGTCATAACTAACGACAAAAAAATGTCTTTCAAAAGACAAAATTTGTACGTTAAGAAAAAAGTGGAGGGAATGTGTTCTGAATGTGAGAATTTTTGTCTTCAGTTAAGACATTTTTGCCATTAGTTAAGAGATTTTTAAAGACATTTTTGTTGTTAAGACATTTTTTAAGACATTTTTGTCTTTAGTTAAGACATTTTTTTGTCGTTCCATATGACAATTTCAGTCAGGAGGAACGACATATTTCCAATCACAACCGACACTCTCTGAAAATATTAATGATCCCAACTACACTATACTTTGAAAATTTGTTATAAACGACAAAAGCTATTTCGCTACTTCTTTGAACATATGGCCCTTCGTGTTTTCTGCATTTCTTGCTGAGCATTACTGTGAGTGGTTAGGTGGTGGGGAAAGAGGTGCAGGTCTGTAGAAGCACTAGGGACTGGAATCAAATGTGGGAGATAAATGTTACCTCCCATTTTATCAAACATTTTCCTATTGAAGTCTATGGGGATACCTGGAGATAAAGGCAGTGATAAAATTAGCACCTGCATTTGGTGCAGTGATTATTGGTATTGGTGCAATGCATCAGACAAGTACATAGGAATCTGGAGTGTAATCTGCATTTCCTGTCTTTTCTATGTTTGTGTGAGAACTTAAATGTGACTTTATCAAATATTATTTTAGCCACTGGGTTTACATCCATGCATATCTATCTATGTATCTATCTATTGCTTCATTTTACACTACCTCTCCATAAAATTAATTATGTTTTAAGTAGTCTCTGAAAATGAATTAATTAATAATGTAAATAGTACTGATTAATTTCTTGTCCATGAAGGCAAACATGATTCTTTGTCACTGTAATCAAGGACCTCAGACTCCTCCCATCGAAGACTTCATAGATACACTTCGAAGAGAGGAGTCTGAGATCTTGAACACGTCCAAGAAATAATTATTTCTGTCTCTTTGTAATGAAATATTCGTTTGTGGGATTCAGTTTGCATAGAATTGATTCAAAGTGATAATTAGTAGGGATGGGCGAAAATTATTGCCTCAAGCTGAAATTGGCGAATAATGGCACTTTCTGCTTGGTGAAAAATTTCCAGTGAAAAGTGCAGTTTTTCCACCTTTTACACCCATTGAAATCAATGGGAAGAAAACTATTTCTACACCACACAAAAGTTTTGTACAGCCATATAAAAGACTGTCAGGCTCTCATAGCAGCCATTTTGTGTTTGTGAGAGGAGAGAGCAGCATGTTTTTGATCTAGAGAAGATAGGCAGATAAAGGGGAATTGAAGCTTAGTTTAGGAAGTCATTTAGGTAGGACATTTGTTCTCTGTATTAGGGGAGTCTGGGGGCACTTTAGGGGATAAGAAGGGAGGAAGGAGGTTGACCCCCAAATACTTCAAAATTCCATGTGACTGACTGGCAAGACACAGGCAGCTAGGGACCTATTTGCTTTCTGATCTTGCTGTTATTGTCCCTGTGTTTGGGAAGTCTGGGAAAAGACAATGTTGATTTTGTTTTTCAGTTATAATTTTTTTTGGACAGACTGTGATAAGACAACAGGGTGGACAACTTAAAAAATAAATAAATAAATAAATAAAAATAAAATAAAAAATAAATAAAAAAAGATAGAAAACTAAATATATTAGGTGACAGCGACAGACAACTGACAGGGTTTAGGCAAGGCATCATACAGCTGCATCAGTTGTGTTGTGTACCGTACAGTAAAAGAACACAGAAAACATACTGATAGGTGAATTTAGATTGTGAGCCCCAATGGGGACAGGGACCAATATGAGTGTAAAGTGCTGCGTAATCTGTGTGCGCTATATAAATAAATAAAGTATGAGTATGAGTGTAGTTGAGTAATGACCAGCAAATGCACAAGGGGAAGGGGGAGGGGTGGATCAGTACAGGGACGTGAGAGTTAAGTAGTAGTTCAGAAACTGACTGCAGCAATGGTTGTTGCAGCATGTGCAATCAATGATGATGATCCCTCTACTCCAAGGGAGGATGCAGTTTGTCAAGGTCCCAGAAAACCTAGTCCCAGCACCACCAGTGCCAGTAGAAATAAAGAACCATATAAGAAGAACACTGAAGACAACAACAAGTCGCATTCAAGTGTTGAGGATGCTGACAACAGCATAGTAGAGGATGGTGTAGCAGCTGAACCACCTGCTGCATCAGATAATGAGACAAACAAGCACCAAAAACAACCATCCTCAAAGTAGTAAAGAACTTTGTTACAGTAAAAGTAAAAAGAAATTGTTTGAGACCTCCAAAAGCTTATTGGAATATAAGGGTAGCGGGCAAAAATTGTCAGGTGATGCTGATGCTGCTGAGGATGATCTAGTAATGACTGATGATGATGCAGGTCTAGAATATATCCCTCTAGCATCATTCTCTTGTTCAGATACAGATGAAGTTGAGAGGGAGGATGGTAACAGGGCTATAAGATTAGCAGAAAGTCAAAGGCTGAATCTTCCACCACTTTTTAGGAGCATTGTGTCTGTCTATAAACTGTTTGAGAAAGCCATAGGAAAGTCTGACCCTCGATAAGCACAGACTCACCCTATCAGTCATCATCAGCATCATCGCCTCTTCAAAGTCCAAGTCCAACTCAGCCACACACACCTGTTTTGAGTACCCAGCAACAGCAACACAGGTTAACATCCACAGTGTTAGATATGACGAGTGCCTCTGGTGCTGCTGCTGTAAGTGCTGCACCTTTGACACCTAGTAGTAGTGGGAGTAGAATTACATCAACATCTAGCTCCAGTAGTAGTAGTAGTAGCAGAAACCACACATGGCAGACAAAGCCAGGACAAATATATTAACAGCAGCACAGATGAGGAGGTGGAGGACAGACGGGACCACAGCTATGACCGATAAGTAATGTGTGTCAATAATTTGAGGAGGAGGATAGAGTATGACAATGGTAAAAATACATACACAAATCACACCATGCCAGTCCCCCCACCACCACCACTACAATACATATCTGCCACATTGTAGGTTGTATTTTATTTTTTTTTATTACCTGATATCATTATGAATATGTGCCAGTGTCACTTAAGCAAGAAAGTGTTGTGGGCAAAGGACAAATGCATTCTGCATGCTAACACATTTTTCAAGCCACATTTTGCTGTAGGACTCACAACTTTGACTTTCAGCCACTTATTTCTAAACTTCAGCTCTAAGAAGTAATATTACAGTGGGAAATGTAGTACCTATAGGAAATATAGACAAAAAAATGTGTTAAAATAGGCGGAAAATGTGTTAACATAGGCAGAAAATTTGTTAAAATAGGCAAAAAGGAAGACATTTTTGCATAGGTGAAAAGATAAAAATTTTCACGGGAAAAGTGAAAAATCAGCACGTTTTTGAGAAATTTTTCGTGGGAAATTTTTCACACTTTTCACCTACCCCTAATAAGTAGTATCTTCCGTCCAGGCCAAAATAATTAAGAGGTTATCATTAGGAATCCTATATAATAATTCGCTAATGAGGTTTGTCAGATACCGTCATGCACAGTAGAGACGGCTGCGCGTGAAATCTCTACTTTGCATGACTGCAGCGCACCCAGTGACAAGAGAGGATCTGGCCTCCAACCGAGGTTGCTGGGTGGCACTGTGCCCCGTGTACATGGGCTTTTCAACTAGTTGTTAATGTTTCTTTAAGGACCTGGGATATTTGAAATTGATGGGCCAGTTCAGATTTCCCATTTTGCTTTTAATATAAATCCCATCATCCTCTGCTATTCACTGACTGAATGATGGGAGATGTAGTCCAACAACAGCCATGGACTCTCTGCTTACCTTCCACTTCAAGATACCTCCTCTTTATCCATAGATCAAAGACTAGTATATAGAATATCCCCAAATAAATAGCGTTATGGGCCATATTCACTAAACAAAGAGTGAAGCAACTGCACCATAGGGACATTTGCATTTCAATCCTTTTTCATGGCTCGTTTGTTCCAGAATTGTCTCCTCTTTATCTTATTGAATCTGATCCTATGTCACCCACCTCAGTAGAACATGAATCACTTCCCTCCAGGGACAGGGGAGAGGATCAGACATCATATCCAGGTGTAAACAGTATAAAACTATAGTAGACCCTGCAAGGGCAAACCAGAGAGGAGTTTCCAGTTACCCAGAACCCCCCACCTTACACTCTATTACCCCAATCAGACCAGGAAAAGCTTTAGCATCCATAATAGTGCAAAATGTTAGCTTCTTTTGTGCAGGTCTCTAATCCCAAACATGCACAACATGTGCCCCCACAGCTGTTGTTGATCTGCTGGTCCCATCACCTACAGCCAGCAAATGGCTGGCTTTGATTAATGGGAATTGGCATCCATCAAAAGCTGGAGGTCTGCAGGTAGGAGGAATATGACCAGTCCTCTGTCTCTGCTCCAATGTTTTTGTGAGAGCGTGCAGGTGAACATATAGACAGACACCATTTCAGACTACATGAGTCCTTTGACAGGTCCTACAGTAGAGGCAAGTGCCAGTGATACTCCCTGTTACACTATGATGGTAGCAGAAGTCCCCACTTATAGCTCCAAGTTAAGTCAGCCCAGTGGGAGTGTGCTGTTCTACTACACTGACTGGAGGTCTGCGGGTAGCCCCTCCCCTAGTCTATGCACAGGCAGCAGCAACACCTGTTGAATGCAGGATACCCCCAAACTAATTACAGCTACAACTGGCCACATTTACAAACTCAAATGTGACGCAATTCTGGGCCAAACCACCATATAAAAACAAAAATCCTTTATTAGTGATATATTAAAACCAAAGAGTTAAAGGAAAAGCAAAAGAAAATAAAAACATGATTAGGGAGAATGGTAGTATGCATTGTGTAACTGAGACCGACTTCAATTGGAGGATATTGTTTAACCCCCTCGATATCCTTTATATGCTGCTACCCATTGAATCTGAAGGACATAATAAAACCCTTTCAGGATCCTCACAGAGAGTGATTGTTCTTAATAAGTACTCAGCCGATTTGAAATCAAGTTCTTAAAAATGAATTACTGATATGGTCAGTTGTTCATATTTGGATAAACTTTGATTAGCGAGATGTAATTATTGGGCTTGCCTATAATAGACCCACTCATTAACCTCATCCTCCCATAATATCTCAAAATAGAGAGTGTACTCCTTTCAAAGGGATAGCTAAAATTAGCTAATTAGAGTGTAAATAAGCAAAGCGTTTCCAGCTAATCATCTGACCACAGAGCTGCATTTGAACGCTGGTGCTTTAATGATTTATAAGCTAGCATCGTGAAAGAGAGAGATGCACTCCAACAGGCTGTTCTCTTATAGAATTGTTATCTGGAGACAGGCTGCTAGGGCAAGATCCCATAAGCCATTGATAGGATCTGCTAGAGTATAAATCATTAAAGGGATAGTAATGTTTCATAATAAAAGCAGCTCTAATTAATCATCATAGTATTTGGACTTTGGAGAGTGCTATTTCAATTCTGTCAGAGTTGTAGTTCAAGAGTAATTCAATGACAAAATATCCCCATCCCTCCCCTTTTTACTGATGTAACACTGCTCAGCCAGAGCAGAAGGGAGGTGCCCAGGTAGACTGCAGAGTGGGACAATCTTCAAATAAGATAAGGGGAAAACCTGAAAAACTTGTCAAGGGGGGCAGGGCTTTCATTGTTCTTACAGGAAGAAGATTGTCCCCTTATGTTATCTGTCTGGTCTATGGACTGCATTCCACATCTGAGAAGAGATGGCTTACACTAGGAAAAAGGGGCTGGAGGGGAAACTTTGCTTGTGAATATCTCATAAACCATAAAGGTTTGAGAGATAAGACTTATATCGTTCTTCATGTTTTTTTAATGCTTTTAAAATAAAATAAAGAAACAATGAAGTGTTATTATCACTTTAAGGCACCAGCGTTCAAAGGCAGCCCTGATTAGCTGGAAACTCTTTGCTTATTCACACTTTAATTAGCTAATTTTAGCTATCCCTTTGAAAGGAGTGCACTCTCTATTTTGAGATATTATGGGAGGATGAGGTTAATGAGTGGGTCTGTTATAGGTAAACCCAATAGCTGTATCTCGCTAATCAAAGTTTATCCACATATGAACAACTGACCATATCAGTAATTCATTTTCAAGAACTTGATTTTAAATCGGCTGAGTACTTATTACGAACAATCACTCTCTGTGAGGATTCTGAAAGATTTTTGTTATTTCCTTCAGATTCAATGGGTAGCAGCATATAAAGGATATCGAGGGGGTTAAACAATATTCTCCAATTGAAGTCGGTCTCAGTTACACAATGCATACTACCATTCTCCCTAATTATGTTTTTATTTTCTTTTGCTTTTCCTTTTCCTCTTTGGTTAATACATCTCTAATAAAGGATTTTTGTTTTTATATGGTGTCCTGAGATCATAGGTAGTAAGAGGATTTAGGACGTTAGTTAGTGTGCCATTCATAGTGGTCCTGTCTCCTTTTTTGTGTAAATCCCATCATCCTCTGATAGCCAATGACTGGATGATGGGAGTTGTAGTTCAACAATAACTGTGGACTCTCTGCTTAACCTCCACTTCTCTATACCTTTTCTTTATCCAGAGATCAAAGACTATTGTATAGAATATCCCAAATAAATAGTGTTATGGGCCATATTCACTAAACAGAGAGTGAAGCAGCTGCACCATAGGGACAAATAAAACTCACCATATACACAGTGATATAAATGGGCATTTTAACCCCTTGAATGCTAGAGAGATCTTCAAATGCATTGCAAAAAAACTCATTGTTGAACTTCCTAGAATTAAAAAGGGTTAAAAATTTCAATGAAATCACTGGACATTTGCATTCCTCTCCTTTGTCATTGCTGGTATGTTCCAGAATTGTCTCCTCTTTATCTTATTGAATCTGATCCTATGTCACCCACCTCAGTAGAACATGAATCACTTCCCTCCAGGGACAGGGGAGAGGATCAGACTTCATATCCAGGTGTAAACAAGTATAACACTATAGTAGACTGAGCAAGGGCAAACCAGAGAGGGATTTCCAGTTACCCAGAACCCCCACCTTATACTCTATTACCCCAAACAAATCAGGCAAAGCTTTAACATCCATAATAGTGCAAAATGTTAGCTGCTGTTCTGAAGTTCTTTAATCCCAGCCATGCACAACATGTGGCCCCTCAGCCATTGTTGGTCTTCTAGTACCCTTCACTTAGTCTATGCACAGACATTAGCAACACCTGTTGGATGCAAAATTCCCCAAAACTAAGTACAGCTACTAATGGCCACATTCACAAAGTCAAATGTGGAGCAATTCTGGGCCAAACCACCTACATGTTAGAGGACAAATACAAATTTCTATTGAATTAACAGAAATGTTATTGTACCCCTTGAATTCCAGAGCTCCCAATGCTTTGTGACCCAAAAAGGAATAAGGGGAGAAATTCTGAAGTAAATAAGTAAGTAAATAGGATTTAGGAAGATGCAGAACAAAACAGACAATCTGTCTCTTTCGCCTACTGTAGCATAGATTTGCATTCATCATGCCCCAGATAGAGGTTGGGTAACTAAGAAAAAGGGGGCAATTCTGGGCACAATAACTGCACCACAGGGTGAAAATGCAAACTCAGTTTGAATTTAAACACATTTAACCCATCGCATGCTAAAAAAAAAGTCTTGAACATATTGCTTTACAATGTGCTGAATGCCTCTCAAGGATTCAAGGGGTTAAATACCCCATTTAGAGCATTAGGAATTTGGGGGATTGGATTTGTTCCTTATGGTGCAGTTATTTGGCAAATAATTACTCTGCTGTGTCCTTTGTTACCTATAGAATAAGAGCACAAAGAGGATGTTCAAAATGTAATATCTTTATTAGGACACAAAACAAACATAAAATACATTGCACATATGCCTATACAAAATAAGGAGTATCACAGTCCTAAACTTTTAACCCTGCTGTCTCCAGTATTGGATGATGGTTGTCATTTTTCACCTTTGGTACAGTTGGTTTGCACCAGAATTGCTGGTTGTTCTGTGGTCAGGGTAGAAATCCTCCCAATCAACTGACTGCATGGTGTTTAGAGAAAAAACCCATCTCCACTCTTAGGTTCCCACCATGTAGAATGGATGAAAACTAGTCTACTTTCCCCAATGAAAACTCCTAATAGACTAACATTTACTATAAAATCAACATATACACCAATTAATAGCAGTGCTATTAAACTGTAATAAAATAAAAGTTATTTTTTATTTTATTTAATACAGATTTATAACACTGTTACGAATCAGTGTAGATATTGCTATTTTAATACATTTTACTCTATTTGGAAACTTCATTGTGTTAGAAACAAATTCTCAAATTCATAGCATAGAGATCATTTCTATCAAGTGAATTTTCTGATGTTTAACAAGATTTCCTACTCAGAACATGAAAATGCCTTCTCTGTGGGAGTTCTCTGGTGAATAAAAAGATCTCTCTAGGAACTGAACATTTGTCAGCATTCAGAATATACAAATTGCTTCTTTCCAATATGAGTTCTCTTATGTTTAACAAGTGTTGAGCTTTGGCTGAAACATTTCCCACATTCAGAACATGAATATGGTTTCTCTCCAGTGTGTGATCTCTTATGTATAATGAGACTTGAGCTCTGACTGAAGCATTTCCCACACTCAGAACATTTATAGGGTTTCTCTCCTGTATGAGTTCTCTGATGTGTAACAAGATCTTTATTATTTGTGAAACATTTCCCACATTCAGAACATGGAAATGGTTTCTCTCCATTGTGAATTCTCCGATGAGTAACAAGATTGTCTTTGTATCTGAAACATTTCCCACATTCAGAACATGAATATGGTTTCTCTCCTGTGTGAGTTCTCTGATGAGTAACAAGATTTGTGCTCTTGCTGAAACATTTCCCACATTCAGAACATTTATACAGTTTCTCTCCTGTGTGAGTTCTCTGATGTGCAACAAGATATCCTTTAGCTTTGAAACATTTCCCACATTCAGAACATGGAAATGGTTTCTCTCCAGTGTGACTTCTCTGATGAGTAGCAAGACTTTCTTTGTAACTGAAACATTTCCCACATACAGAACATAAATATGGTTTCTCTCCTGTGTGAATTCTCTGATGAGTAACAAGATTTCCTCTGTCACAAAAACATTTTCCACATTCAGAACATTTATACAGTTTCTCTCCAGTGTGAGTTTTCTGATGAGTTACAAGACATCTTTTGGAACTTAAACATTTCCCACATTCATAACAGGAAAATAGTTTCTCTCCTGTGTGAGTTCTCTGATGTCCAACAAGGTGTATCTTGTGACTGAAGCTTTTCCCACATTCTGAGCATGAATATGGTTTCTCGCCAGTGTGAGTTCTCTGATGTCCAACAAGATTTGTCCTTTCACTGAAACATTTCCCACATTCAGAACATGAATATGGCTTCTCTCCAGTGTGAGTTCTCTGATGTCTAACAAGATTTGTCCCGTCACTGAAGCATTTTCCACATTCAGAGCACGTATACGGTTTTTCTCCAGTGTGAGTTCTCTGATGAATAATGAGTTTTGTGTTTCGGCTGAAACATTTCCCACATTCAGAACATGGAAATGTGCTTTCTTTAGTTGGAATTCTTTGATGTTTAACATGATGAGTGTCCATTGAATTACTGTTGCCTTTGCATTGCTCTTCAATGTAACTAGATGTTTTCCCTCCATTCCACACAGTTGGTTCCTCTGGAATGTATCTTTTACATGTTTGATTCTTCTTCTTTGGTTGCATGTTTTTTTAACAAAACTTTTTGCTTAGGCAGTCTGGGGAGAGTATATTAGTGTGAAAGCCTTCAGGGTATTACTGCTCATTGGAAGATCTGTTGTAAAGAAAGAAACTTTAATTAGATCATTCTTCCACACCATATCATTCTATTTTCAGATTAAAAACATATCAAGAAATGCTGGCCTATTTTATTTACCTACTACATACTTATAACAAGCATATCATAATCAGACTATGTGGGAATAAGCTGGTTTTTATTTCCTTAGGGACTTGTAAGGCCCAAAATATGAACACAATTGATATAACCATCTTTATTATGTGTGCTCAAAAAAGCAGATAAGTACATTGAAAATTCTGTACATGGCTTTTGTTTAGTTTTATTTAATTTGTCCCCTGTGTCTCAAAAATTATACCTATTTAGTTTCTTGAATAAGGCCCTATTAGTGGTATGCAAGAAAGTGGAGCAATGCTATTTTTTAAAGCCATAACTGTTTGTGCTTTTAACAATTGCTCATGTTTTGATACAGCAAACATACTAATATCATCATGATGAATATCACATGTTCTTAAATTAACAGCACACTTAAGAAGCTGAATTCGTGCTAATTACTTTTGTGAAATAGACTCAATCACTAATCCTCCCACAAAATGGTGGATATTTTAGCAATGCACAGTTTTTTGTTTTTTTTACATGTATTCGCTACAAAGAGAAAATGTTTACTAATTTTTAAAAAGCATGCACAATACAGTAACAGTTTGGCACTAATAGCATTTTCATCAAAAGTAAATAGTACATAGCAAATGTCCCCACTTTAAAATTTAAGGATACACAAAGGTCTACGTCTTATACCAACACCCAGGTGAAACACTATATGGGTGGAAACCTTTCAGCTCTGTCCTCTTTCCAGGAGATCCTCCATGAAGTCTCTCTCAGTACAACTGCTCTTACTGAAATTTAAGTCTAATTTTTATACAAGTTTTTGGTGTTTGGTGTCAATTGAAAAGATTGAGAAGTGGGATGGACCACACCATAGCTTTTGTGCTCACTGCTTCACACGATGCAGTCATGCGCAGACTCACTCTCGCGATGCAGTCATGTGCAGTAGAGACTGCCCGAACGCGGGCAGTCTCTACTGCTCATGATGGCTTCTGACAAACATCCTAGTGTTTTATTATATAGGATGAGGCCAACTAACCACTTAGACCTCCAGCATGCTAACCTGTAGCCCTCCACAGAGTGAAACTTTCTAAATGCCTTGTGGCCCAGCTACTTCACCCACACAGGACATGGTGAGGTTTAAAAGGCCTGGCAAATGGGCGGAGAGATGACATCACAAGAATAGTGACCTATAAGAATAGCGATTTGCATAGAGCGACAGCCAGGAAGTAACAATGTCGCTATACAGCAATTACCCACTGGAGCAATCATGGGCACCATGATTGTATGACAATTATAGAGTAACCTATTAAATGTTTGATGGTTATCAAAGCCTTTGTCAAACAAAATATCATAATGTTAAAAATGAGGCCATTGAACCACTTAGACCTCCAGCATGCTAACTTGTAGCCCTCCACTGAATGAAACTTTCTAAATGCCTTGTGGCCCAGCTTCCTCACTCCTTCCCTCAGCATTGGGTTGCTATCTGTCTGCTCTTATGACTTCTGTCTGTGTTTCTCTGGTCCTGACAACAAGACTGAATAATGTCAGGGCCCATGGAATTATCCACAGGTAGAGTTTTATGGTTATGGCTAAGATAACTCTTAGGATTCTTGAACAACTTTAATGAAGGATCAGACACATTACGAAGAATTACCAGGTTTAGAGATAAATGAGGAAATGTTTGAACTATTAGATTTCAGTCTAGATGTGCTGGCATTCTTGTGTGTATCATAAATTTTCCTGATTTTACTCTGCTTAGTTTTTACAGTATATTAATCATTTTCATTATACTTTTTCTTACTAACACTTACTTTCTCATGCCGACCAATGCACAAAATCACTCAAGCTCACTCACACTTAGAATCTCTAATGATCACTTAATGAAACTTTATTGCACTCAGGCTCACTCTCAGACTCACGTATTCACCATCATGCTCACGATAAATTTAGCTGAAATCATCATCACACATACTGTAGTGCATATACTTTCTCACATTTGAGCACAATTGTGTTCAGGCTTTTGCTTTGTCTCTCATGTTCACTTATGTAATTGTTTTCCTATGCTTGTTCAAAGTTTAAAGGGATAGTAATACTTTGTTTTATCTTTATTTTATTTTGTAGGCATTAAAAAAACATGAAGAACGATATAAGTCTTATCTCTCAAACCTTTATGGTTTATGAGATATTCACAAGCAAAGTATCCCCCCCCATGTTCAGCCAGATCAGAAGGGAGGTGCCCAGGTAGACTGCAGAGAGGGACAATCTTCAATTAAGATAAGGGAAAAACCTGAAACTTGTCAAGGGGGGCAGGGATTTCATTGTTCTCATAGGAAGAAAATTGTCCCCTGCTGTTATCTGTCTGGTCTTACAACCAGATTCACATCTGAGAAGAGATGGCTTACACTAGGTAAAAAGGGGCGGGAGGGGGAAACTTTGCTTGTGAATATCTCTCAAACCATAAAGGTTTGAGACATAAGACTTATATCGTTCTTCATGTTTTTTTAATGCCTACAAAATAAAATAAAGATAAAATAGAAACATAGAAACATAGAAGATTGACGGCAGAAAAAGACCACCTGGTCCATCTAGTCTGCCCTTTAGTATTCCTTTATTGTTATCTTAGGATAGATACATGTTTATCCCAGGCATGTTTAAACTGTGTTACTGTGGATTTATCAACCACCTCTGCTGGAAGTTTGTTCCAAGTTTCTACTACTCTTTCAGTGAAATAATATTTTCTAATGTTTTTCTTGATTTTTCCTCCAACTAGCCTCAGATTGTGCCCCCTTGTTCTTGTATTCAGATTCTTATTAAATCACACTTCCCTCCTGAACCTTGTTCAGTCCTTTAACATATTTAAAGGTTTCAATCATGTCCCCCCTTTCTCTTCTTTCCTCCAGACTATACATATTTAGATCTCTGAGTCGTTCTTGATAAGTTCTATGCTTTAGACCTTCCACCATTTTTGTAGCTCTTCTTTGAACCCGCTCAATTTTAGTTATATCCTTTTGCAGATGAGGCCTCCAGAACTGTACACAGTATTCCAGATGTGGTCTCACTAGAGCTCTATACAGAGGGATCACAATCTCCCTCTTCCTGCTTGTTATACCTCTAGCTATGCAGCCAAGCATACGATTTGCTTGAAGTATTACTATCCCTTTAATTCTATATCTCAGTGTCAAGTTTCACTGTCAGTTTCTCCCTCCATCTCACTGTTATCATATTGCTGTATGTACCAGTCTTGGGGCCAGATTCTATTGCAGGTGCTAAATGTTAACACCTGTTTTATCAAACATTTTCCTATTGAACCCTATGGGGAAAACTGGAGATATAAGCAGAGATAACATTAGCACCTGTAATAGAATCTAACCATTGATCTGTCTCTCTCTCTCTTTCACACTCTTGCTCTATCTCTATTGTATTATCTCTGTCTGACTCTGGTTCTTATACACAGACAATTTTAATTATTTTGGACTTGTAGTTGCCACCTATTTGCACATTTAGCTATACTAGAGTGAGAAAAATTATTTTGTTTACTCATGCCCGCTAACACCCTGAATCCCTACTGTTTACTCACTATTATATACTGTCCCTCATACTCAGAAAAACTCACTTCTTCATGATAAATGTAGCTAAAACATCAAACACTAGAACACACCAAAAATTTCACATTAGTGCACACTCATGCTCATCCTCACACTTCTTCAAACTTCTTCATTCTCTCAGTATCTAGTGTACACTCACATAAATATTTGTCCATAGTTGCTCAAGGTCAGACTTGAAATGCTCACTTGTTCATGCACACATTAATGCTTAATCATGATCGGACTCAGTCACTAATGCTCATAATGTCCCTTTTACTCACTTGCAGAAACAATAATTGATTTAAATGGGGATTGTAACCACATGAATATTAACCCTTTGAGTGCCAGAGGGGTATGCAACGCATTGCAGAGCGTCAACAATAATTGATTTAAATGGGGATTGTAACCACATGAATGTTAACCCTTTGAGTGCCAGAGGGGTTTCAACGCATTGCAGAGCAATGTGTTGCGTACCCCTCTGGCACTCAGAGGGTTAAAGAGGTCTCCAGTGCATCTGTCTCCAGTGCATTGCAAAGACATTTTTCTTCTCATGGGAAAATTATTGTTGTTAGTAAAAGTACAGAAATTCTTTGTAATTTGTATGAGAGGGAGTTTCCTTGGAAATTTCCACGGAATAAACAGGACTTATTATCCATCTCTAATTAGAATATTTTTAAATAGAAAAGCAACATTATAGTTAGATATAAAATGAGAATATTGTTCCCAAATAAGAGGCTAATGTAGGAAGGGAACCTGGAGCAATTCTGGGACAAACCAATTTCACCATAGGGGGGACATGGGAATGCAAAGTATGGAGACCTCTCTAACATACAATTAGTTAGAAAGTCCCATTTAAATCAATGGGAGTTTGGTAAAAGCCCCACTGGGGAAGATTGTTTGTTCCAGAATTACAGCAATTACTCTTAGTAGATCTTCCTCATCATAATCACCAATAAATCACACAAATATAAAAACAAAACTCCCAGAGAGACATAACATGATGAGGATACACAGAGGTGTAAGGTCTATTTACCAACACCAGGTGGCGCTCTGTAGGGATGGAGTCCTCTCACCTCTGGTCCTTTTCCAGGAGATCCTGCTTGAAATCTCTCTCCAATACAACTGCTCTTACTGACATTTATGTCTCTTTTTATACAAGTTCTGGGGTGGGATTTATTTGAAGACAACTGATCACATGGTGTACAGAGATTGGCCCAGCCTACTCACTTATTTGAAACAAACAAATGAGCACACACCCAGGTTTCTGTAGTGGCATCACTTATTAAGGGAGGAGACCTTATAAAAATGCGAGACCTTTGGTGCATGTTTATGGTTAGGTGTTATTGTATACCCCTGATGCTAGATTCTTTTGTGCAAAAGTAATTAAAATACTTTCCAGTCTGATTCTCTGATACCTGATCAATGAAAAAAATCTTATTACATTTGAATCTTTTAATAGACTTTTGTATGTGTATGGATTGAGATCTATCTATAGATCTAACTATAACTAGATTACTTTTGAACAAAGTTGTTATTTTACTCTTATTTTATCCATACTTATTGATAGTAGAAGTGTATTGGATGACATTTTGGATTCCAGATCTGAGTGACTTCCCTTCATACCCTGAAAGTTTTTTACAAGTCCAGTTTCTTAGGAGGTTATGCACTCATGTGTGATAAAGAGATGATAAAGTGGGGATATGTTTTCCAGTGATATCCCTTCTCCAGTATCTGTGTTATTCTATGAAGCATATGTACTAAGAACTCTCTCACTTAAAAAAATCATATTGCATTGGCTCCATAGAATAACATATGAATTGGATCTCTTTATCACCGCTTTATCACCCCTTAGTGCATCTCCCCCTTAGTGTTTTCTGTATTTCTAGCTGAGCATTACTGTGAGTGGTTAGGTGGTGGGGAAAGAGGTGCAGGTCTGTAGATGAACTATGGACTGGAATCAAATGCAGGAGATAAATGTTACCTCCTGTTTTAGCAAACATTTTCCTTTTGAAGTCTATGGGATACCTGGTGATAAAAGCAGAGATAAAATTAGCACTTGCATTTGAATCTAGCCCTTGATGAAGACTTTGGTGCAGTGATTATTGGTATTGGTGCAATGCATCAGACAAGCACATAGGAATGTGGAGAAAAGCTGGTAGAGTGTAATCTGTATTTCCTGGCTTTTCTGTGTTTGTGTGAGAATTGAAATGTGACTTTATCAAATATTATTTTAGCCATTGAGTTTACAGCCATGCATATCTATCTATGTAACTTATCTTTTGCTCCATTTTACACTATCTTTCTATAAAATCAATTCTGTTTTAAGTAGTCTCAGAAAATTAATTAATTATAATGTAAATAGTACTGATTAATTTCTTGTCCATGAAGGCAAACATGATTCTTTGGCACTGTAGTCAACGACCTCAGACTCCTCCCTTTGAAGAGAGGAGTTTGAGATCTTGAAGACTTCCAAGAAATAATTATGCCTGTCCCTTTGTAATTAAATATCCTTTTGGGGGATTCAGTCTGCATAGAATTGATTCAAAGTGATAATTAGGATCTTCTGTCCAGGCCAAAATAATTAAGAGGTTATCGTTTGGAATTGCTAATGTTTCTTTAAGAACTTGGGATATTTGCAATTGGTGGACCAGTTCAAATTTCCCCTTTTGCCTTTAATATAAATCCCATCATCCACTGCCATCCAGTGACTGGATAATGGGAGTTGTAGTCCAACAACAGCCATCTACTCTCTGCTTACCCTCCACTTCTCTATACCTCTTCTTTATCCATTGATCAAAAACTATTGTATAGAATATCCCAAATAAATAGTGTTATGGGCCATATTCACTAAACAAAGAGCAAAGCAGCTTCACCATAGGGACAAATAGAACTCTCCATATATACAAAAATATAAATGGAACTTTTAACACCTTGAATTCTAGAAAGATGTCCAAAAACATTGCAAAAAAACTCATTGTTCAGCGTCCTAGTATTAAAGGGGTTAAAGACCGCAATGAAATCAATGGACATTTGCATTTCTCTTCTTTTTCAGGGCTGGTTTGTTCCAGAATTGAATCTGATCCTATGTCACCCACCTCAGTAGAACATGAATCACTTCCCTCCAGGGACAGGGGAGAGGATCAGACTTCATATCCAGGTGTAAACAAGTATAACACTATAGTAGACTGAGCAAGGGCAAACCAGAGAGGGGTTTCCAGTTACCCAGAACAGATGTTACCTGTATATGTTCTCTGTGTGTATAAAGTCAGTATCAGAGAAATGTCCTCCGTTCCACAGAGCTGATTCCTCTTGAATGTTTCTTTCACATTTTGTTTGATTCTTCTTTGGTTGCTTGGTAATTCTTAAAGGGATAGTAATACTTCATTTTAACTTTATTTTATTTTGTAGGCATTAAAAAAACATGAAGAATGATATAAGTCTTATCTCTGAAACCTTTATGGTTTAAGAGATATTCACAAATAAAGTATCCCCCCCCTGTTCAACCATATCAGAAGGGAGATGCCCAGGTAGACTGCAGAGAGGGACAATCTTCAATTAAGATAATGGAAAAAGCTGATAAACTTGTTAAGGGGGGAAGGGCTTTCATTGTTTTAATACAAAGAAAATTGTCCCCTTCTGTTATCTGTACTGTCATACAACCAGACTCACATCTGAGAAGAGATGGCTTACAGTAGGTAAAAGGGGCGGGGAGGGGAACTTTGCTTGTGAATATCTCATAAACCATAAAGGTTTGAGAGATAAGACTTATATCATTCTTCATGTTTTTTTAATGCCTACAAAATAAAATAAAGTTAAAACGAAGTGTTACTATCCCTTTAACAACACTTTTTGCTTAGGCAGTCCGGGTGGAGTATAGTAGTGTTAAATCCTTCTTTTGGAACCTCTTTGGAAATAAAGAAAATCAAATAAGATGATTCTACCTGACAATATCATTAGATTTTCAGATTAAAAAGAATTCAACAAATGCTGGCCTTTTTTATTTACCTGCTATATACTTACAATAAGCATATCATAATAAGAGTATGTGGGTATAAAATGGCTTTTGTTTCCAGAGAGACTTGTGTTATGACCAAAATATGATAACCATGAATATAGCCATCTAAATATGTGTGCTTAAAACACCTGATAAGCATACCTGGGAACTCTCCAGATTTGCCCCGGAGACTCTGGTTTAGACACTGCTCTACCAGGTCTCCGGGGCAGAGGCTGATTTCTCCAGATGTGGGGAGTTTCTATTGAAACTCTACCCACTCCTGCTGTTTCCACCGTTGTAACTCCTTCACCAGCCTTCTTTTGAGCTCTGTCTCACACTTTAAGCACACCCCCCCCCCTCCCGTTCGCATCAAGCCCCGGACCTTTTTTTACGCAATTTGCATCATTTTTATCACTCCCTGCTGCACCAGAGGACTCCCCCCCGGGTGGACATCAATGGAACGTTACCATATATGCCGATAATTCAACTGAAAATCTGTACATGGCCGTTTAGTTTAATTTAATTTGCCACAAATTTCTCAAGAATGACACCCATTTAGCTTCTTGAATAAGGCCCTTTTAACAATTGCTCATGTTTTGATGCACCAAATATAGTAACATCTTCATAAAGAACATCACATGCTTTTAACAGCACACTTAGCAATATAAATTAGTGCTAATTTAGTGAATTAGACTCAATCACTAATCCTCCCACAAAAGGGTGGATATTTTAACAATGCACACTTTTTTTTACATGTATTTGCTAAAAAGAGAAAATGTTTCCTAATCCACAAAAAGCATGCACAATTCAGTAACATACAATTCAGTAATACTTTGGCACTGACAGCATTTTCATGAAAAGTAAATTATAAATAGCCAATGTCCCAACTTTAAAATATAAGGATACATAGAGGTCTAAGGTCTATTTACCAACAATCAGGTGAAGCTCTGTATGGATGGAAACCTTTCATCTCTGGCCTCTTCCCAGGAGATCCTCCATAATGTCTCTCTCAGTAAAGCTGCTCTTACTGATATTTAAATGGATAGTAATGTTTCATAATAAAAGCAGCTCCAATTAATCATCATATTATTTGGACTTTGGAGAGTGTTATTTCAATACTGTCAGAGCTATAGTTCAAGAGTAATTGAATAACAAAGTATCCCCCTCCCGCCCCTTTTACTGATGTAACACTGCTCAACCAGATCAGAAGGGAGGTGTCCACGTAGACTGCAGAGAGGGACAATCTTCAATTAAGATAAGGGAAAAACCTGAAAAACCTGTCAAGGGGGGCAGGGCTTTCATTGTTCTCATAGGAAGAAGATTGTCCCCTTCTGTTATCTGTCTGGTCTATGGACTGCATTCCACATCTGAGAAGAGATGGCTTACACTAGGTAAAAGGGGCAGGAGGGGGAAACTTTGCTTGTGAATATCTCTCAAACCATAAAGGTTTGAGCGATAAGACTTATATTGTTCTTCATGTTTTTTTAATGCCTACAAAATAAAATAAAGATAAAACGAAGTATTACTATCCCTTTAAGTCTCTATTTATACAAGTTTTTGGGTGTGCTTCCATGTCACCTAATTAGATTGAGAAGAGGATGGGCCACACCTGGCCTTTTCTGCTCACATATTTACTATTTCTTACACATGTAAATGAGCACACACAGACCTTAACTGTATGTTGTCATATCACTGATTAAGGAAGAAGATCTTATTAAGATGGGTATTGTCTGTATGTTTATAGTCATGTGTTACAGTACACTGCTGGAGTTAGATTTTTCTGCATATGTAATTAAAATGCCTGTCAACTGAATTCTCACATCCCTAAATAATGAATAAAATCCAACAAAATTTGAACACTTTAAAGCGGAACTATCATGATAATAACATTGCCCCCCCAATACATTAGCAACATAACGATATGCAAAGCCATACTGTCATTAACCTGAATAAGTCTGTGTTATTGCAGAAAACCAACTTCTCCGGCAGGAACCAGCGGACATCACAGACATCTTAGAGGAAAGGTACCTGAGTCTGCGCTTTCTGTCCCGTTCACTGCCCAGATTGGTGGTGACGTTCGTTGGTTACCTTAAAGATTTAGTAATACTTAAAATGTAAAAAAAATGTTGTAGGGGTTATCCCCCTGAGTAAAACAAGAGTACTCCCACTGCTGAAAGGTGTTTCATTCAAAAGTTATTAATTTTCAAAGTTTAATTTTTTAGGTGCAATATCACAGTGGCCTGAAATTGTACAGTGGCGCTGTTGCTACACGATCCTATGGACAGCTCTGGTCCCGGGACCATAAATCTCCATAGGATGGTGTATCAACAGCGGCACTGTACAATTTCAGGCCACTGTGATATTGCACTTAAAAAATTCAACTTTGAAAATTAATAACTTTTGAATGAAACACCTTTCAGCAGTGGGAGTACTCTTGTTTTACTCGGGGGGATAAATCCTACGACATATTTTTTTTTTACATTATAAGTATTACTATCCCTTTAAGGAAAACAATGTTACTGATGGTGCAGGCGCACAGAGCTTCTCTTGTAAGCTCTGTGCATTGGATGCCTGCCAAAGAAGTTGGTTTTCTGCAATAATTTTACTTATTAGGGTTAATGACAGTATAGCTTTGCATATCGTTATGTTACTAATGTATTGGGGGCAATGTTATTATCATGATAGCTCTGCTTTAACTACCTTTGTATATTAATGGTTATCTATCTATCAATCTCTCTATCACAGAGATACAGAAATACACTTTTAATAAAACAGAAGAATCAAGCACAGGACTTATGACAATTATCTAGTAACTTATTAAATAAATGATGGTTGCCAAGACCGTTGTCTAACAAAATATCAGAATGTAAAAATGAGGACAGCGAATCACTTCAGGCTCCTTCATGCTAACTTGTGGCCCTCCATAGAATGAAACTTTCTAAATGCCTTGTGGCCCAGCTTCTTCACCCACCTCCTTCCCTCAGCATTGAGTTGCTACCTTTCTGGTTTTATGGCTTCTGTCTAGGTTTCACTAGTCCTGAAACTAAAATGGAATAATTTCAGGATCCATGGAATTATCCACAGGCAGAGCTTTATGGTAATGGCTAGGCTAACCCTTATGTCTTTTTACAAAATGTAATGAATGATCAGATACAGTATGCAGAGATAACAGGTTTAGAGATAAATTGAGAAAAGTTCTAGGGCTCGATTCTATTACCAACGCTAAAAAAACCAGGCGCTATGTTTTTTTAAAGTCAGTTTTTGGTATCCTATTACCCGACTTGTGAGAACAAAACCAGCGGTAATTACACATACCGCTAGTCAAAAAAAAGCCCATAGGAAACAATTACAAACAATGTGCAAGTAGTATTCTATTACCCCCTCACAGTATTACCTCCTATTTTGTTTTTCAATTTAAGTTGGAAATTCTGTGCCTCCGAGGTTGAGGCGTAGAAGCCACAATGACAGTTTCAAAACCATGTTGTTCAAACAAAAGCAGTGTAGAATACATTATACAACATATAAATCTATCACCCCTGTAGCAGGACCAGTGGAATCCTCAGATGCTGAAGATGACCATGCTCCTACATCTTCCCATGCCCCTCCAGCACCTGTCTTCCATGTCAAAATGCCCGCTTCTGTTCCTGATGTAAGTGCCCATTCTCCATCAGCTGGAGTGAGCGACTCATCTTCTGGCCTGGTGATATGCACCGGCTCAGCCAGGAGCAGTGGCAGTGACACCTCCTCCCTGCATGCCTCAGAGTTGGGTACTCCAGTGCCAGACATCTCCCCAGCTGAGGAGTCAGACCATGCTGGCGTGTTTTCCAATAAGTTTCTGATGCATGTGTTAATGTAATGTTGTTAACCCTTTGCGTGCCAGAGGGGTACGCAATGCATTGCATGTGTTGTGTAACCCTCTGGAACTCAAAGGGTCAAACATCTACCACTGAGCAGATAGGTGTGAAATGTATGGTAAAGCATTGCAAATCACATGTATCTGCTCTGTGTAACTTAGGGCTCGATCCAAATGTTGAAGTTAAAAATGCCGGTAGGGTAAAATGGATACCGACCGACAAAATAAAATGTCTTGGTTGGTATTCAAATGTCCTACCGGCATTAAGCCCAACTGTCATGGTTTTTTGATGAACACTCAGACCCGACTGGTAAGGTTAAAATAACTTTATTGAGATAAAGTACTTACAGTAGTTAGGCCCATAAGTTCACAATAACAGAACAAATACAGTACTAACACGTCAGTCCCAGGAGAGATTAGGACAGCTGGAGGCAATAGCTGGCTGGAGAGAGTTCAGATCTAGAACCCCAAATGACCGGAGGTTTCAAGGGACTATAGGCAACCCACCCCTAGCGGACTAGGGGATCACTGAGGCTATGCAGCCCAAGTACTGGCGGCAGGACCCTAGATCACTACGAGTCCACAGGATGGTAACTGACATGAGACCCAGACGCCTTGGAGACACTGAACCCAGCAGCAACAAGGCAACACTGACCTAGGGACTAGGGTCACAGTAAGACCTAGGTAACTGCTTCTGGTAGGAAAAACCCTAGAAAGCTAGGGGTGGATTGAGACAGTAGAACACGAAGGCAACTTGTGTCCCAGCACATGTGCAGGGTATAATATCACCCAACAGCTGTCTCTTGAGCCTAGAGGCTACTGCAGGTAGGAATGGAGCACTGACCCTGCCTAGAGGATCTAGGCACTGAAAGGGTACTGAGGTAATGCCCAGAGTGAAGTCTTCAACTCCCACAGGGAGTGAGCCCAGCTGGGAAAGCAGAGGAGGACACAGATGGATCACTGAGTAACACAGTCAGCGCTATACAGCACTGCACCGGTACTTTGCATGTGCACACCACCTGAGGCGGTTAACCAGATAAGCGGCTATAGCACGAATGCTTAGTCTACAGTTGGCAGGATAACGGAAGCATCAAGCGGCGCTACTACAGACAAGCGCAACAGGTCAGACAGCAGAGTGGAATGCTAGCCCGATAGAGGCAACAAAGTGGGTTCTTAGCCAGGCACAGTCAGCAACTGAGCGGGTTCTCAACCAGATACTGTCAGTAGTGTAGCAGGTACTCGGCCAGACCAGTCAGCAACAGGGTGAGTTCTCAGCCAAATCACTCAGCAATGGGGCGAGTTCTCAGCCAGATCAGTCAGCAACGGAGCGGGTTCTCAGCCAGATCAGTCAGCAACGGAGCAGGTTCTCAGCCAGATCAGTCAGCAACGGAGCAGGTTCTCAGCCAGATCAGTCAGCAACAGAGCGGGTTCTCAGCCAGATCAGTCAGAAACGGAGCAGGTTCTCAGCCAGATCAGTCAGCAACGGAATCAGCAACACAGGATGCTCAGGAACATCGTCAGGCAGGCCAGGTCATACACAATCAGAGCAAAACAGGAACTAACATCAGGAACGGATACACCAGGAAAGGGCGCCTAAGTATAGACATGATAGAGTATATAAAGGCTAGCCCTAGGCGGAGTCAGGAATATAAGGCCAATAAGAGAGAGGCAGTGAAATTAGGAATCGTAATGTTGCCGCCTGCAGCCATGAGCACAGGCGCCGTGATACCAACGGACGTTAAGCCACAAAACTGGTGTTATGTCCAAGCTTTTTAACTTAGTCGGGTTAACCCTATGAATGCCGGCGGGGTAATTATATCCCACTGGCACTCATAGGGTTAATGCTACTAACTTTTGACACATCTTTCATACTTTGGATGTATTGATATGGGGCTTAGAGCCCCATATCAATATATCCACTGAGGACTTTTTTTTAATTCAAGTTTCTGCGTTGGCTGTTTAAACAGCCGATAAGGGACTCAAGTTTAAAAAAAGGAAGTGTTAACTTTCCTGAGATAACTTGAGTCCCTTATTGGGTTTTCTTGGATAACGCAGACATTGAATTGCTATTTACGGTGTTTTCATAATTTTTAATGGTTTAAAACACCTCTTAACTTTAACACACAACGGCTCTTTTATTTGCCTGTATTTTTTCAAAGCACAGGCATTTGCATAGTTTACTGTGCTTGAAAAAATGCAGTCAGCAGAAAAAACAGCCGTATCCAACATTTGGATTGAGCTCTTAATCCTTCGTAATGCAATGTCGGTGCGTGTGTGTACTGTAATGTAGTACTTTGTAATGCAATGTCTGTGCGTGTGTGTAAGATTTCGTACAAATTTTTTTTTCCCATTCGGAGGACGTAATTCGGCAATAGTCCGAATTATTCGCCCGAATTTAAAAAAGACTTTCAAATATTCAATAAAAAATTAAAATCAAACAAATAAAAATAAAAAACTTTAAAACTAAATTAATAATAATATTAAATCTCTAATGAGACAGGAAGGGGTATTTTATAAACCCCTACACACTCATTAACCCTTAATAGAGCAAATATGGGCTGAGTGGCAGCAATGTAACAAGGCTGTGTGATAAAAATGAATATACAACAAACACACAAAATAATGCCCTGAACAAAACTCTCACTACTCCTGGGCAGCAGCAATGGCGATAGTATACATCAGCCCAAAATACATAGTACAAAAAGCAAAGTTACCTGCGCTCTGTCCCAAATCTCTATGCAAATTTAAATAATTGGAGGCTTTTAGTTTCACTCAAATGGCCATTTGAATGTAAGCTCACCTGCTGCGCCAAAGCAAGCCTCATAGGTGAGTCCATCAGGACAATTACATTATTTTGAATGACTTTTCTTAAGCTGCACCCATTATGTAACGTTATTACTGCCAAAACTGAAAAAAAAAAAAAGTGTTTTTTTTATTTTGTAATTTTTTTATTTTTTTTTTAATAAATGAGAATTTATTTATGTTTATGTCACATCAAATTAAAGCCCTTTCTGCCCTTAAAAAATGGTATATAATATGTATTTGTGCAATAAATGAGAAAGATAGGAATTATGGTTGAACACACACTTAGCAAAAATGGCAAAATTGCTTGTGTCCTTATGTGGTTACTATCTGCACTTTGCATGAACTGTAAAGCACCTGTTTTACCAGATCTATTTTTAGCAGCATGTAGCAACATTGTAATAGTTTCAGGCGAGAAAGAGCCGACTGAATTTCCAAAATTTACACCGAAATTTTGGACTAGGTCCATTTCGGATTCTGATTTTTATTGTGGGCGGACTTTGGCTTTCGGAAGGTCCCAATGATGCAGAATACACCTTATTCATCTGAATTCTGAAATTGGCGGAACCAAATCGCACAAGTCTAGTTTCCGATTGTTGTAACCATTTCAATGGCAGAGGGGTACGCAATCTGTTCTCCAAATGTGTCTCGCACTGCTCTGGCACTGAAATGGGTTAAGGCTTCATACAATTATCTCACCCTAGTGAAAATGTCCTGTATTTCCTCAGGGTCATCACATGCTGTATCTGGTGAGTAACTTGTCGAATCACCACTGGAGGCGCCTGCGTCTGCTGCCGAGGCTATGGGAGGGGAAGCACATGGTAAGTAAAATCCTATGGGCTTGATCCAAATGTTGGAGACGGCTGTTTTTTCTGCCAATGGCATTTTTTCAAGCACAGTAAGCTATTCAGATGCCTGTCTTGTGAAAAAATACCGGCAAAAAAACAAAGCAGTTGTGTAAAAGTTAAGAGGTGTTTTCACCTATAGAAAATGATGAAAACACTGCAATTTGGAATTCAAATGTCTGCGTTAGCCATGAAGATCCCATAAGGGACTCAAGTTATCGCAGGAAAGTTAAGACCCAGTTTTTATGTGACTTGAGTCCCTTATCAGACCTTCAAACAGCCGACGGAAAATAAATAAATAAAAAAAACACCAAAGTCCTCAGTGGATGTATTAATATGGGGCCCTAAGCCCTATATATCAATACACCTAAAGTATGCAAAAATGTGTAGAAAGGTAGTACAATTAACCCTATGAGTGCCATTGGGGTATAATTACCCCACCGGCATTCAAAGGGTTAAGCCAACTAAGTAAAAAAAAAAAATCCCATTAAAAGTAACATTTACCATTAATCCTGATGTCCAGCGGACTCCTCAGCACCCTTGTCCTCTTCTGTCATTCTCCTCTGTCCTTCTTTTTAGTCTTCTTCCTTCTCTTCTTGTATCTGTAAAAGAAAAAATATTATAAAAACAATGCAGAATACAATACATTGTTTAACCCCTTGAGCACCAGAGGGGTATGCAACGCATTACAAAGAAATGCATTGCGGACCTCTCTGGGGCTCAGAGAGTTAAGGAATGTATTAATGCCCCCATGTATAGTGAAACATGCCACAATTATTATCTTACGCCAGAAGTTACTTTAATAAAGTTGCAGTATCATATGTCAAAAACATGCTGAGAATATACTTAGCTAATAATTCTAATGTGTCTGCCACCGTGTGCGGTCGCAGAGACAGTGACATTGCTGTGTGCTAGTGACCCACCCCTTCTGCTGCCTCACTGGACAATTCCCGTTCCGCAATGAGGGAATTTGAGCAGAGACTGCTTTTATATACGGGCAGCCTCTGATCAAATTCCCTCACAGCCATTGGCTGAGATTTGCTTAAGCACATCCCAGCCAATCAGATTTGAGCGATTGTGCTTTAAATTGATTGGCTGGGATGTGAGTAAGCACATCTCTGCCAATGGCTGTAGCATACAGTGATGTCTCCACCGCAGCCTCCTCTGCGGCCGCAAACAGCAGCGGAGACATTAGAATTATTAGCCAAATATATTCTCAGCATGTTTGACATATAATATTGCAACTTTATTATTGTAACTTCTGGCATAACATAAGAATGGCGGCATGTTTCACTATACACAGGGGCACTAATACATTGCTTAATTCTTTGAGCCCCAGAGAGGTCTGCAGCGCATTGCTTTGTAATGCGTTGCTTACAACTCTGGCACTCAATAGGGTTAAACTATGTATTGTATTCATACTAATTTTTTACTTTACAGATACAAGAAGAAAGAATACTAAACCAAGAGTCAAAAGATAGACCCTTAAAAAAGATGCCCTTATCAAAAATGAGACACTCAATTTAAAGTATAGATAAATATAAATCAATTTTATTAGGTATTTCACATACAAAACTTGCACATAAAGACTCACATTTAAAACACCATTAAAAACAACAGGTAGGAGGGATACAATAATCAAGCATTATAAATGTATATTGTTGCACAAAAATGGTAAGTATATGAGGTCAGTATTAAATATCTTGTGTAAATCTACACCACAGTGATACACTCCAAAAAATATTTATACTTATGAAAGCCCCTCACATAGAGGTAAAAGTAAACTACATCCTCCTCATAATAGTTATACAAGTGCAAAGAAAAAAAGTAAAGGATCCCACAAGAAACCCCCATCAAACCTCATATGAGTGCAACAGAAGTAACAACCCTCCAAACCATGCCTCAGATCCCAACGCGTATCGCCACTAGGCTTCGTCAGGGGATGAAAGAAGAAAGAAGACTGAACAGAAGGACAGAGGAGAAGGACGGTGGATGACAGCTAAGTTTAAAGGGGAACATTCACTTAAGAAAAAATTTTGTGTAGTGGTTTCAACCACTACAACAAGATTAGCGGTGATTTATTTCTTTGTTTTAATGACCTACTTTGGAAGATCTTAAGGATTACAATGTGGCACTTCCGGGTTCCGCGGCACGCTGTAAGTGTAGCACACAGCTGCAGGACTTCCCACCTCTCTCCCAGCTGCCCCAGGGAGCGCGTTCACACTTCCCTTTGTGGAGGCATTTATGTGGGCTATCCTTACAACAAGCTCTGTTTACCATGCTACTGAGGTTGCTGCAGTACCCTTCCCACCAGGAGCATGCAGAGACCATGGACGACCTAGGTGGGATCACGGCTGCCATCTGGGGCTTACAAGAGTAGCTGGGATATGCCTTGCGCCATCAGGAGGCCCTGCTCCGGCAAATAGCGGAGCACACTAGATTGATCCTGGGCCTCCAGATTGCGCAAGGCATGCGTCCAGGTCCAGCCCCCACCTCCAGCAGCTCCTCAACAGACAGCAGCCTGGAATCATCCGATATCCTGCCTGCTGCACGTGGTGGTAGGCGCCACCTAGGCAGATTGGGGCCACGCACCAGGGGATGAAGGCAAAGGGGGGGGGAGATACACTAAAGTGTTATGAGGCGGTGATGAAGTGGAGATGAACCGTCCAGTGTGATGAACGATCCTTGCTTCTTCCATCTAGCCAGTGAGCCAAGATTTAACCAACCTGTAAGTTCTTAGTGCATTGGCTCCATGGAATAATCCAGGAATCAGAGAGTTTAGCACACTGAATAAGTTCTCTACACCTCATCACCATTTGAAAACACCTTAGAGTATAACCCCACTGCTGACCCACTCTCCTGTGTGTCTCCAATCCTTGTCTGTCTCCCTTAGAGATTGGAAAAGGGAAGGAGACAGACACGGATTTGGAGGAAGGGAAGCTGACAGTGCAACAGAGAGGGAAGGAGACGGAGGGATATTGACAGACATGAAAGGAGACAGACAGAGGAAATGAATGTAAAGGAGTGAAAGTGAGGGATGTAGACTGACGGTGCTCGATAATATTATTACCAACGCTAAAACAGGACACATCAATACACTCCAGTAAGGCATGTTACCGGATCTTAACAAGGGCTCTGGAAGCAATCATTTTTCCATGGCCATTGATAACATGTCACCTGTGATGCACACAACATCACATGTGACATACTGAAGGGATCAAGAACACATGCAGTTTTCGGATGTTTGGGATGTAGTGATTGTTACCTTGTGCTAGTGTGTTTGCATGTGTCCCAGATGTCAGTTGGTATGCATATTGCCATCCTGTCATCTGTGAAGTATGTTTTGTTGACCCTACACTGTCCCAGTGTTACAAATCTAAACCTGCATGGACCCATATGTAGGTAACAATCTGTGTATGCATCAGTTGTTGTTGACCCACAACTTACATGAGACCCATCTCTGTCCCCCATATTGATGAGTCCCAGGTAATATGAAGGTCAGCAACAGCTGAGGATTGTTTGTTGCACTGATGCAACACACATTAACCCCAACTGACTGGAGTGACAGAGTGGTGTCCATTGTTGGTTTGCAATGTATTGGATACCCCTCTGGCAATCACAGTGTACAACCACAATGAAAAACACAGACATCATCTTAACAAGGAAGGGATGTGTATTAACTTTTAAAAATTACTTCCTTCCCTTTTTGCCAGGGGGGGCATGAGGGGCTGAGGGGTCAGATTGTTGCAGCCTTGCAGACCTCCTTGGGGGCACACCCTGTGTTGGGGTCTGGGCTGGTGTTGCGGTAGAGGATAAGGGTGTGGAGGACGACTGCTGGCGAGTGAGGAGCTGGGTTTGGATCCAGTTGTGCGCCCTCATCTCCATGACCGCCTGGCCCAAGGGGGCCCTAAATTCCCACAGTTCCTGGGTCAAAGCAGTCATCTGGCCCTCTAGCTGCTGATGATGCCACCTGTTGTCCCTCATCAACTGCCATTGTAGTTGTAAAAATTTCCTATTCAGGGGTAGCACAGGAGGTGGCTCAGGCAGCAGTGGGGCGGCACTGGCAGGCAGTGGTGTGGCAGTGGGAGGCAATGGTGTGGCCCATGAATCTGCCCCAGACAAACGTCCTTCCACAGCAGAGTGCGGCTCTGGCTCTCCTGTGGATGATCCTCCACCCACCACAACTATCATTTCCCCTTATGCGGATCTGTCCTGTGTTTGTGGCACACCCAAATGCCCAGTGTGGGCATGAGCCAATGTCCACTGGCTGGTCTGGGGCCTACTTCATCCTGGTTGGGCAGGGTTGCAGTATAGTGGTGGAGGAGGGAGGAAGGTTGGGTCCATTGGCCCCATGTCAGACTCAGATGTGGGGTAGAGAGGCATCTGCGGTGGCAGCCAAGGGTATTCATAGCTCATACCCCACTGTGATGTTGCAGGAAGCCGCCAGCCAGTTGAGCCACTTGCCTCAGGTACCAGTTCCTGGAGACATGGCCGTGACAGGTCCAGTGGCTGGTCCACCTGCTGGGGCTGGACCTCTGGCTGAGGTGGCCGCTGGTCCACCTGCTGAGGGGGTCAGTGGATCACCTGCTGAGGCTGTTGGACAGGGGCAGGTACCTCTTCAGAGTATTCCTCCCATTCTGGCAGCTCCTGTGCTGCTCCCTGGCTCTCTGATTCAGACACTGCAAATGGAGGATGAAAAATGGAATTATTTGCAGGGGCAATTACAACATGGTCTGCTGTGACATACATCATATACAACTGTACCCTATCCTGGACATATGGAAAGACTGTTTTAGCTTATCTCAAGCTGAACCCTTTGAGTGCCACAGGGGCATGCAAATCATTGCAAAACAATGTGTTGCATACCGCCTATGGCACTCAAAGGGTTAATATCACCTTTGAGGGTTTCATCATGCTGAGTGAAAAGTGTACTCCCACTGCTGCTTATTTGACTTGACACTGACTGATTCTCTAGGAGGTGCGTTGTGTGGGTGCATCACTGCCTTCACTCAGCATTGTGAAACTGACCACAATTTACAAAAAAATTGGTTACTTTTTTTTTTACTTTTGCACAACTGTCTGTGTCACTAGTTCAGTCATTGTAACCTGTCACACATTGCACATGTGTCAATCACTACACGATAGGTCTGACTGTCACAACTGTGAATAGCATGTATGAGCAACATGGAACTGAGGGGATTAACAACATGCTACAGCCTAATGAGTGTCAGAGGTGAAGCCAAAGCATGACAGGGTTGAATATCTCTCTGGCAATCAGAAGGATGAACTGAGCTGGGATGTGTGATCTGTCACTGTTAGGGACCTGTGTCCAAATATCACTAACTATGTACTAAGAGCTCAGTTTTAACAACGCTGAAGCAGGGACCACCACAACAGATTTGTGGAACTAATGGTATGACAACATCTCTAACAGGGTGTTGGTTGGGGGACAGGGGGAAGAGATATGGATGCTTACCAGGATCCTGTAGGGTAGTGTCATCTCCTCTGTCCAATCCTCCAGGTTTGCCCTCTACCGCAGTGGTAGACAGGCTACCACGGAGCAGCTCCTCCCATCCGTTTCAGGTGATGGAGGATAGAGATCAACCACCTGTTCCTCTTCGGTAGGCTGCAAAGTCACCCATCTTGTTCTTCACTTTCCCCTTGCAGTCTGTCCAGTGTTTTTTCAGCCCATCCATGGTCCTCCTGCAGACCCCCACACCACTGACCAGGTCAGTCACCTCCTGCCATGCCTGCCTCTTACGGGCAGAGATGCTCGTGACCCTCGCAGATGAACACAGGATCCTCTCTCTGTCGAGGATCCCACGGACCAGAGCCAGGTTCTCTTCATATGTATACATCCGCTCCCTGAGTCTGTCCCCATCGCCTGCAGCCTCGACATGTGACATGGAAAGCAATTCCTCACCTGACCCTGGATGTGTGTCCCCTCCACCGACACCCACACCTTGTCCCACTGGCAAGTCTCTCCCTGCCCTGTGTGTGCCTGTCTCTTGGCGGGTACCCCTCCTCCACCTGCTTTCTTTCTCCCCCTCCTTCCCTGCCCAGGGCTGCCCTGCACACTTTTCTCAATACTCTCACCTCTTCCCCCAGCCTCCTCTCCCTGCCAACTCTCCTCTCCCTCCAGCCTCCACTCCTCTCCCTGCCATCTCTCCTCTCTCTCACACTGACTCACACTCAATCACTCACACATGCACTCAATCAAGCACTCAATCAGAATCACCCTGTAGCAGTCCCTTGCTCTCACTCAATCACACTGTATAAATAAAAAGAGAAACGTGTCTAGTGTTAATAAATCAAAATGTGTGTTTGTGATTGTGTTTAGATGCAATGTGTGCAAGATGTACTAAGTGTAATATGTGTATAATAATTGTGCACATCACTCCTAAATCCTCCACCTCTCTCACCACTGAACTGCGCTGCTCGCTCTAATATCCTCCACTCCTGGGGCCCTGTGCACTAGATCATGGAACGCAATACACAGGCAGCATTTGGTGTGTGTGTTTTTTTGGGGGGTTTTTTTGTGCTTTTTTATACATTTTAGGAGTAACCTTCATACTTTTGTGGCTTGTGATTGGCTTGGGCTTGGATTTTGCCTTTTTAACTCTTCACAAGCATTGTGATGCAATACTGTTGAGCCTTATCTAGCATTCAGTGGTTTTCTAAATCAAATTGAAAGCAAGGTACAAAAAGGCAAAGCAATGTGTTGTTACCTCTCTGGTACTCAAAGGGTTATGTATGAAATACATATGCAATGAGGGCAGTGTATGTCAAAACTGCTACATTTACTTATTGAAGTTTACACTTTTATATAGTGATCTAGTGCTGTGAGTTTTTTTCCTTTTTGCTTCCTAGCACTTTCTTCCTCATTTTAGCTGCTTTATCACTATATCTCATTTAATTCTATACAGTATATTATATAGCACAGAACACATTTTTGTTTATTAAGAGGTTTTTAAAGGCATGGTTTTTGGGCTACTGGCCTGGTTTCTTGCACTATGTCTTTAAGTAATCAAGGTGATACAACGACCACATGTGGCCTGTGGAGGTGGGTAGGGAGGAGGCTAACGTTGTTTCAGTCTTCTCGCTTTCCAGTAACTCATTGCAGGTTCACATTGGTTTCAAAGTAAGTAGGCCCTTTATTAAGAAATTCTGTGTTTAGATTGTTGTTTTAAATTGTTCACATTGATAATTCACATAGAGGAGCACAGGTCTTTTTTCTGTCTAACAAATTTTGTGTTAACCCCATATATACTTACTGACACCCCCAGCCTTCTTCCCTTGTCCACTGGTTACCACAGATCCCCATGTACACTGTCTGACCCTCTCCAGCCTTTTCCCCTTGCCCTCATCTATCCACAGATCCCCATGTACACTGTCTGACCCTCTCCAGCCTTTTCCCCTTGCCCTCTTCTATCCACAGATCCCCATGTCCACTGTCTGACCCTCTCCAGCCTTTTCCCCTTGCCCTCTTCTATCCACAGATCCCCATGTCCACTGTCTGACCCTCTCCAGCCTTTTCCCCTTGCCCTCTTCTATCCACAGATCCCCATGTACACTGTCTGACCCTCTCCAGCCTTTTCCCCTTGCCCTCTTCTATCCACAGATCCCCATGTCCACTGTCTGACCCTCACCAGCCTTTTCCCCTTGCCCTCTTCTATCCACAGATCCCCATGTACACTGTCTGACCCTCTCCAGCCTTTTCCCCTTGCCCTCTTCTATCCACAGATCCCCATGTCCACTGTCTGACCCTCTCCAGCCTTTTCCCCTTGCCCTCTTCTATCCACAGATCCCCATGTCCACTGTCTGACCCTCTCCAGCCTTTTCCCCTTGCCCTCTTTTAGCCACAGATCTCCATGTCCACTGTCTGACCCTCTCCAGCCTTTTCCCCTTGCCCTCTTCTATCCACAGATCCCCATGTCCACTGTCTGACCCTCTCCAGCCTTTTCCCCTTGCCCTCTTTTAGCCACAGATCCCCATGTCCACTGTCTGACCCTCTCCAGCCTTTTCCCCTTGCCCTCTTCTATCCACAGATCCCCATGTACACTGTCTGACCCTCTCCAGCCTTTTCCCCTTGCCCTCTTCTATCCACAGATCCCCATGTACACTGTCTGACCCTCTCCAGCCTTTTCCCCTTGCCCTCTTCTATCCACAGATCCCCATGTCCACTGTCTGACCCTCTCCAGCCTTTTCCCCTTGCCCTCTTCTATCCACAGATCCCCATGTCCACTGTCTGACCCTCTCCAGCCTTTTCCCCTTGCCCTCTTTTAGCCACAGATCTCCATGTCCACTGTCTGACCCTCTCCAGCCTTTTCCCCTTGCCCTCTTCTATCCACAGATCCCCATGTCCACTGTCTGACCCTCTCCAGCCTTTTCCCCTTGCCCTCTTCTATCCACAGATCCCCATGTCCACTGTCTGACCCTCTCCAGCCTTTTCCCCTTGCCCTCTTCTATCCACAGATCCCCATGTCCACTGTCTGACCCTCTCCAGCCTTTTCCCCTTGCCCTCTTTTAGCCACAGATCTCCATGTCCACTGTCTGACCCTCTCCAGCCTTTTCCCCTTGCCCTCTTCTATCCACAGATCTCCATGTCCACTGTCTGACCCTCTCCAGCCTTTTCCCCTTGCCCTCTTCTATCCACAGATCCCCATGTACACTGTCTGACCCTCTCCAGCCTTTTCCCCTTGCCCTCTTCTATCCACAGATCCCCATGTCCACTGTCTGACCCTCTCCAGCCTTTTCCCCTTGCCCTCTTCTATCCACAGATCTCCATGTCCACTGTCTGACCCTCTCCAGCCTTTTCCCCTTGCCCTCTTCTATCCACAGATCCCCATGTACACTGTCTGACCCTCTCCAGCCTTTTCCCCTTGCCCTCTTCTATCCACAGATCCCCATGTCCACTGTCTGACCCTCTCCAGCCTTTTCCCCTTGCCCTCTTCTATCCACAGATCTCCATGTCCACTGTCTGACCCTCTCCAGCCTTTTCCCCTTGCCCTCTTCTATCCACAGATCCCCATGTCCACTGTCTGACCCTCTCCAGCCTTTTCCCCTTGCCCTCTTCTATCCACAGATCCCCATGTACACTGTCTGACCCTCTCCAGCCTTTTCCCCTTGCCCTCTTCTGTCCACAGATCCCCATGTCCACTGTCTGACCCTCTCCAGCCTTTTCCCCTTGCCCTCTTCTATCCACAGATCCCCATGTACACTGTCTGACCCTCTCCAGCCTTTTCCCCTTGCCCTCTGCTATCCACAGATCCCCATGAGCACTGCCTGGGCAAGGGGAAAAGGCTGGTGGTGTCAGGCAGTGTATATGGGGGATAACACACAATGATGTTGTTCCCCATGCTGCCCAACATGTTAGAAATCCGACATACAGTGCCCCCCTTTGACATATTAACCTCTCCCTTATTCAACATGTATTGCTCCCATTCAACATTAACCATCTCCATTGTGCTCCCATTCAACATACTGTCTCCATTTTTATTCCAAAATATAATTCTCAAATTGGAGAAAGAAGAATGTTGAACGGGAGCACTAAATGTCGGAATAACAATGGAGAAAGTATGATGAATGGGAGCACTATATGTAAAAATAAAAATGGAGATGGTTAATGTTGAATGGGAGCAATATTAGTTGAATTAAAGTGATGAAAGTCATGTGAGCACTGTAAGTTGTATTTTAAGGGGGGGTTTAAAATGTCGACTACAATATTTGTCGAATTAATATGGTGAAAGAAAGCACTGTAAGTCGGATTTGGAAGGGTTAAAATGTCGACTATGAACAATATTCGTTGAATTAAAGTGGTGAAAGAAAGCACTGTAGTCGACTTTTAAAATGGGGGGGGGTTAATATGTCGAAGGGGGCACTGTGTTGGATTTTGTTATGTGGGGAACACATCTAACACTGAACTTTATCTTTCTGTCGTCAAACGTACGCCTATTTCCTTGGACTTTGACATTTTGCACTTTTTTTGTAGGTGGTGGTCAAATAAAAGCAGACAGTCCCATTTTGTTACTACTCTGAAATGTGCTGTCTATGCCAGTTTTGTTTTACTGTGGTTCTGCAATAGAATACCGACGCACATGTTTGCAAAATTCACGCTACTTGTGTTTCTTGTAATGCCGGTTTTAGTGCTGGTAAAAGAATCAAGCCCCTAGTTATTAGATTTCAGTGTGCCCTGTAATGGGCATATATAATAATTCTTAGTAAATAATTGAAATTTTGTGTTACAGATTGGCCAAGTTGTGCGTAAGCTTGCCACCAACGCCAAGGTATTTCACTTTTGGCAAGTTCTACTCTAACAAACCTGAGAACCCCTTGTAAAAAATTGAAAATAAAAATTGAAAATTGAAATAAAAATAAAAAAGCCCTGAGGTAGTATTGAATTGACGCATAGTCAAGCGAGGGACCCTTTAAATATGCTCTTTATTATTTTTGTGGGTCCCAATTTATTGCAATTAAAAACAACAAACACATATAATAAAAAGGTTTGTATGTGGGACTTCACTGGCACATCTGATCCCCTAGGGGCCTGCATTGTGTAGAAGTGAGAGGACTGTGGATCCAACAGAGCTCTCCTTAACCCCTTAACAACTGGCTGATCAGCGCAGCGCGGTCAGTTAAGGACCACAGAGCTTTTTTTTTTTTTTTTTTTTTTTGCTCCTTCCGTTTCCGGACTTCCCTAACGGCGTGCAGCCGCGATGGAAGCCCGGAATTCCATGACGGTCATAGTAGGTGATGGGTCGTTCAGTCAGATTTACCCATGACGTACTATGACCGTCAAGGGCCGTTAAGTGGTTAAATAACTTTTTATGCAACTACCCACAAGTCATGTGAGGAGTAGTTGATATCAAACAGGCATGGAGCATGCTCACCTAGACAGGCTTAAGGCCTGGCCTTAAAGGGCCAGAATAAGAAAACAATGACAAAAGTGAACAATATATGTGATTTTACATGAGTGATTAAATAATTAAGTGGGATAGGTGAAAGGCTGCTATAGTGAAAAAAGGAGAAGTGCACAACCAAATGAATAAAAGGAATTTACAGCACCAACTCACCTTAACATATCCACATAATAAATACAACTTTAAGGAAATTATAAAGATAGATATACAGAAAGCAGCAAGGAATGAGAGGGATAGCATATTTAAAGGGTCCCTCACTCGCATACACGTCAATATGATACTTCCTCAGGGCTTTTTTATTTTAATTTTCAACTTTTATTTTCAATTTTTTTCATGGGGTTCTCAGGTTTGTTAGAGTAGGACCTGCCGAAAGTGAAATACCTTGGCGTTGGTGGCAAGCTTACCCACAACTTGGCCTATCTGTGACACAAAATTTCACTTATTTACTAAGAATTATTATATATGCCCATTACAGGGCACACGTCACTTTTTTATATAGAGTAACGCAGGATTGTCTTCTTGTCTGCGTTTTCACTTTGGGTTTCTGTCCTAATGTTTGGAGAACTGGAGAACCCCCTCATTCCATGGTACTTTCTATGTATCTATCTTTATAATTTCCTTAAAGTTGCATTTATTATGTGGATATGTTAAGGTGAGTTGGCACTGTAAATTCCTTTTATTCCTTTGGTTGTGCACTTCTCCTTTTTTCACTATAGCAGCCTTTCACCTATCCCACTTAATTATTTAATCACTCATGTAAAATCACATATAATATTCACTTGTTTATTATTCTTTTCTTATTCTGGCCCCTTTAAGACCAGGCCTTAAGCCTGTCTAGGTGAGCATGCTCTCTGCCTGTTTGATATCAACTACTCCTTATATGACTTGTGGGTAGTTGCATAAAAGTTTTTTTAAGGAGAGCTCTGTTGTATTCACAGTCATCTCACTTCTACACAATGCAGGACAATAAGGTGTCTGGTGCACCAGGTAAGTCCCACATATAAACCTTTTTATTATATGTATGTTTGTTGTTTTTAATTGCATTACACTGGGACCCACAAAAATAAGAAAGAGCATATTTAAAGGGTACCTCACTTGCCTATGCGTCAATAAGATATTCCTCAGGGCTTTTTTATTTTTATTTTAATTTTCAATTTTTTTAGATGGGGTTCTCAGGTTTGTTAGAGTAGGACTTGCCAAAAGTGAATTACCTTGGTGTTGGTGGCAAGCTTACCCACAACTTGGCCAATCTGTCACTTATTTATTAAGAATTATTATATATGCCCATTACAGGGCACACACCAGCTTTTTTTATATAGAGTAGCACAGGATTGTCTTCGTCTGAATTTTCACTTTAGGTTTCTGGCCTAATGTTTGGGGGACTGGAGAACCCCCTCATTCCTTGTTGCTTTCTATATATCTATCTTAATAATTTCCTTAAAGTTGTATTTATTATGTGGCTATGTTAAGGTGAGTTGGTGCTGTGAGTTTCTTTTCTTCCTTTGGTTGTGCTCTTCTCCTTTTTTCACTATAGCAGCATTTCACCTATCCCACTTAATTATTTAATCACTCATGTAAAATCACATATAATCACTTTTTTCATTCTTTTCTTATTCTAGCCCTTTAAGACCAGGCCTTAAGCCTGTCTAGGTGAGCATGCTCCCTGCCTGTTTGATATCAACTTCTCCTCACATGACTTGTGGGTAGTTGCATAAAAGGTTATTTAACCCCTTAACGACCGGGGAATCCGGAAGCGGAAGTGACTTGACGACCACGGAGCAATTTTTTTTTATTGCTCCGTTGGGTTCCGGACTCCCCGAACGGCGTGCAGCCGCGGGGGGAGCCCGGAACTCGATGACGGTCATAGTACGTCATCGGTCGTTAAGTCAAATCGACCCTTGACGTACTATGACCGTCAAGGGTCGTTAAGGAGAGCTCTGTTGGATCCCCAGTCTTCTCAATTCTACACAATGCAGGCCCCTAAGGGGTCTGGTGCACCAGGTAAGTCCTACATACAAACCTTTTTATTATATGTATGTTTTTAATTGCACTACACTAGGACCTACAAAAATAATAAAGAGCATATTTAAAGGGTCCCTTGCTCGCCTCTGCATCAATATGATGCCTCCTCAGGGCTTTTTTATTTAATTTTTAGTTTTTATTTAAATTTTTTTACATGGGGTTCTCAGGTTTGTTAGAGTAGGACTTGCTGAAAGTGAAATACCTTGGCGTTGGTGGCAAGCGTACCCCCAACTTGGACAATCTGTGACACATTTCACTTATTTACTAAGACTTATTATATATGCCCATTACAGGGCACACCAGTTTTTTTTTAAATAGAGTAGTGCAGGATTACTGTCTTGTTTGTATTTATAAAAAAAAAAATATATATATATAATTTTTTTATTTTTTTTTTTGCAGAAATATGCATATTTGATTATTTTAATCAATTATGTACTGTGAAGTAGCATGTCAATACCTAGTTTATGTAAAGATCTCAAATTTAGTTAACTACCCATTTTTATTTTATTTGAGTCTCCAGTTAACACTTTCCTGGCATATATATATTCTCAACAATTCTATACAATAGTTTTTGATCTATGGATAAAGAAGAGGTATAGAGAAGTGGAGGATAAGCAGAGAGTCCATTGCTATTGTTGGACTACAACTCCCATCATCCAGTCATTGGATGGCAGAGGATGATGGGATTGATAATCTGAACTGCTCCACCATTTGCAAATATCCTAGTTCATTAAAGAAACATTAACATTTCCTAATGATAACCCCTTCATTATTTTGGCAGCAAGTGAGTAGCAACCTCCCCCCGCCTTGTACCTTACAAGCCAATAGCCATACCACAATGAGGCAATTTCAGCAGAGACTGTCTTTATATATGGGGAGTCTCTGTTTAAATTCTCTCAGCCATTGGTTGGGATGTGTGCTTATGCAGCTACCAGGCAATCAGCTTTGAGCATCTCCACTCGAAGCTGATTGGATGTGTGCTTATGCACCTCCCATCCAAGCCAAAGGCTGTGAAGGAATTTGATCAGAGACTGGCCATATATAAATAAAGACAGTCTCTGCTGAAATTCCCTCATTGTGGAATGGAAATTGTCCCTTAAAGGGATAGTAATTCATAATAAAAGCAGCTCTAATTAATCATCATAGTATTTGGACTTTGGATAGTGTTATTTTAATTCTGTCAGAGTTGTAGTTCAAGAGTAATTCAATGACAAAGTGTCCCCCTCCCACCCCTTTTACTGATGTAACACTGCTCAGCCAGATCAGAAGGGAGGTGCCCAGGTAGACTGCACAGAGGGACAATCTTCAATTAAGATAAGGGAAAAACCTGAAAAACTTGTCAAGGGGGGCAGGGCTTTCATTGTTCTCATAGAAAGAAGATTGTCCCCTGCTGTTATCTGTCTGGTCTATGGACTGCATTCCCCATCTGAGAAGAGATGGCTTACACTAGGTAAAAGGGGCGGGGGAGGAAACTTTGCTTGTGAATATCTCTCAAAACATAAAGGTTTGAGAGATGAGACTTATATCGTTCTAAATGGTTTTTTTTAATGCCTACAAAATAAAGATAAAATGAAGTATTACTATCCCTTTAAGGTACAAAGTGGGGGGATTGTTGCTACTCCCTTTATCCGCCGTTACTGTGGCCCCACAGCAGCGCAGAAATGGACAAAGACTGATATTTTTAAACAACATATTTTGACATTTTATGAAGCATGAGGGAGATTTTTTTATGCACTTTTAGAATGTTATAAATTATTGACCCACACACCAATGCATAGTTTAACCCTTTGAGTCCCAGAGAGGTAAGCAACACATTGCTCAGCATTGTGTTGCATACCCCTATGGCACTCAAGGAGTTAAACTATGCATGAACGTGCAGGTTATTTTCATGACAAATTTATGGCTTTATTTTTTTTTTTTTTAACAGCTAAATGAAAAGAGAGCAGGAAGGAAAAAGGAGACACAGTGGATGACAGGTAAGTGTAAAACAGATAAGATAATGACTGGTGATTGACAGTATGTCAGGCACCGATTGTTAGCTTTTTTCACTTTGATGTTCCCATTTTAGGCGCTACTTAGTGGCATTTTGGGAACACAACCCTTTGAGTGCCAGAAAGGAACAGAATGCATTGCAAAGCCACTCGGGCACTCAAGGGGTTAAAGAAGAAAACTGACGTTTGGCCACAAGGCCTTTTCTGTGGCCTACCGTGCATTTTGGTTTCAGCTTTTAGGACAATTAAATACCGACTTAGACATTCTTCAGTTGTCTGGTATCCATTTTTGCCCTACCGGCTGTTTTAGGTCTGACAATTGAATCGAGGTCTTAATCCCCCAAAGGCATATTTAATTCTTTCTTCAAAGTCTTCAACATGTCAAATTCCTCCCTTTGAAGTGTTTCTGTGAAGCCTTCAGTGGGAGGGGTCTGAGGTCCTTAACTTCAGTAACAAAGAATCATGTTCGAATAACATATTCATTTTGGGAGATTAAATAAATAGAACTGATTTCATAGAGAGATAGTATAAAATTGAGCAATATGTCTCTAGATAGGCTATTAAAGGAGCAGTAAACTTTTTTATGAAAAAATATATTGTAGGGATTTTCCTATTGAGTAAAATAAGGGTGCTCCCACTGCTGAGAGATTTACATTTCCAGAGTTATTACGGTTTAAACCCATGTTTTTTTTATATTAGCAGTGCCCTCTAGTGGTAATTCTAATTAGATTTCCTGTTAGATTCTAATGGAGAGGAAAGTCAGAAAAGTCAGAGACCTACAATTCTCCATAGAATGTGATAGAAACTGCCTGTCAGTTAGAACTTCCAGGAAGTAAACACGGTAAATTAGATTCCTGATTATTTGAACTGCTATAAATTTTGAATAAAACATCTGACAGCGATGGGAATGACCTTGTTTTATTCAGCAGGAAATGCTCTATAAAATGTGTTTTCATTAAAAAAAAAAAAGTTTACTGCTCCTTTAAAGGATTCACATGTAATAGGATTTTATTCCTTGATAGGTATCGGAGAATGTAGTTGGAAAGTATGTTACAGTTGCAAAAAAAAAAAAATCTAGCTTCAAGAGTGTACAATGCCACCTAACCATAAACATGGACACATAACCAAAGGTCTCACATTATAATAAGGTCACCTCCCTTAGTAAGTGACACAACATAAACCTGAGGTGTGTGCTTCTTTAAATATGTAGCAAATATGTGAGTAGGTGGGGCTAGCCTCTGTACACCATGTGATCAGTTGTCATCAAAAGAAATCCCACCCCAGAACTTGTATAAAAAGAGACATAAATCTCAGTAAGAGGAGTTGTATTGGAGAAAGACTTCAAGCAGGATCTTCTGGAAAGAGGCCAGAGCTAACACACACATCCAATCCCCCAGGCGAATGCCCACAGAGACTTTAATACAGTGAAATAAAGTACAAGTGTTGAGTTCAATAAAGTGATGATACAATAAAATTCAAATGTACCTGTGTGCTGCCAAAGTGCACTGCGTTGCAGGTATTAAGAATGTTATTGTTTTAAATGTATGAATGCACTCTGTATTGGAAAGCATTACTGTACAAAGAAATGTTGTATTGTATTTTCCATGTCAAAATAAAGATTATTTAAAAAAAAAAAAAAAGAGAGAGAGAGACCAGAGCTAAGAGGACTCCATCCCTACAGAGCGCCACCTGGTGTTGGTAAATAGACCTTACACCTCTGTGTATCCTCCTCATGTTATGTGTTTGGGAGTTTTGTTTTGTCTTTATATTTGTGTGATTTATTGGTGATAATGATGAGGATGATCTACTAAGAGTAACTGGAGTAATTCTGGACCAAACCATCTTCTCCAGTGGGGCTTTTCCCACACTTCTATTGATTTTAAATGGAGCTTTCTAACCTATTTTATGTTTGCAATCCAATGCCCCCCCCCCCCCCACGGTGGCAAAATTGGTTTGCCCCAGAATCGCTCCAGGTCTACTTGCTGCATCAGCCTCTTATTTGTGAACAATATTCTCATTTTCTGTCTGGCTATAGTGTTTCTTTTCTATTCTAATTAAAGATGGGCAATTAGTCCTATTTATTCTGTGGACATTTTCATGGAAAATTCATTTTGACGTATTTTCATCAGAAATTCCCTCTCATAGAAATTACAAAGAATGTCTGCCTTTTAGCTAAAGCCAATCATTTTCCACAAGAACTGGATAAATATATATATATTGTTACAGGATGTCTGAGTTCTCACCATGAAACCTGACAAAATAGCCATCAAAATAAAGTGTTACTGTGGTTTATTCTGTTCACAGGTAACTTGTAATGTTCCTTTAAGGCAGGTAACAAACAAACACAAAATAAACCTACTGGAGATTTACTAAACTGTGATTTTCCTCACTATCGAAACTGGCCAACTAATCTGGCTCCCAGTTCATAAAACAAATGAACACAATTTTTAATGCAGCATAATTCCCTAGAGAAAAATGGCACTTTTCATTAAGTGGAAAATATTTTGTAAAAAGCGTTTGTATTTTTTGCTTTTTTCATCTCCATCCCTACAGAGCGCCACCTGGTGTTGGTAAATAGACCTTACACCTCTGTGTGTTCTCATCACATGGGAGTTTTGTTTTGTCTTTATATTTGTGTGATTTATTGGTGATAATGACTGAGATAGTAAGACGAACTAGAACAATTCTGCAGCAAACAATCTGCACTATTGGAGACAGTTTCTTCAAAGCCTCTTTGATTTAAATAAGACTTTTTAACAAACTGAACACTAATGATGTTTCTACACACTGAAAACCAGTGTCCCCTATGGTTAAGTGTGTTTGTCCCAGAATTACTCAAAGTTTCTTAGTATATCAGCCTCTTATTATTTTTTGTCTTTTTTTTTTTTAACAATACTCTAATTTTCTCTCTGTCTATATTGTTGCTTTGATAGCAACTCAAATAATTTGTCTTTTTCTAACAACAATGATTTTCCCCACAAGAAACAAAAATGCTTTGCAATGCACTGGAGACCTCTTTAACATTCATGGGGTTAAAATCCCAATTTAAATCAATTGCTGTCTCTGAAAGTGAGTAAATGGGAGATTGTGAGCATGACAAAACATTAAAGGGACAGTAATGTCCCATAGAAAATGTTTATAGTTTTATAGATGTTAAAAAAATTAACTATATGCCACAAATCCTATCTCTCAAACCACTATGGTTTGAGAGATATGAGCATTTAAAGTTCGCCCCTCTCTCCTCTTTGCCTGATATCAGCATCTAGCTGACAGCAGAAGATCCGGGGACCAGACGGAGGCTCTGCAGCAGAGCCAAAATCACGTTATTTAAAGGGATAGTAATACTTCATTTGTTTCTTTATTTTATTTTGTAGGCATTAAAAAAACATGAAGAACGATAGAAGACTTATCTCTCAGACCTTTATGATTTGAGAGATATTCACAAGCAAAGTTTCCCCTCCCGCCCCTTTTACCTAGTGTAAGCCATCTCTTCTCAGACGTGGAATGCAGTCCATAGACCAGACAGATAACAGCAGGGGACAATCTTCTTCCTATGAGAGCAATGAAAGCCCTGCCCCCCCCAACAAGCTTTTCAGGTTTTTCCCTTATCTTCATTGAAGATTGTCCCTCTCTGCAGTCTACCTGGGCACCTCCCTTCTGATTTGGCTGCACAGGGGGGGGGGATATTTTGTTTGTGAATATCTCTTAAACCATAAAGGTTTGAGAGATAAGACTTATATCGTTCTTCATGTTTTTTTTTAATGCCTACAAAATAAAATAAAGATAAAACGAAGTATTACTATCCCTTTAAAAAGAATTACTTAATTGGAAAGGTCTACAAAGTGTGCCTGGTTTTCAAGCACACTTTGTATCGCGTACCAATGAAGTAATTATTTTTAAATAATGCTATTTTGGCTCGGCTGCAGGGACTCCTAGTCGGACGACTAAAACGCCTGTCAGCTCTACAGCTGACAGCAAGAAAAGGGAAACTTTGAATGTGAATATCTCTCAAACCATGGCGTTTTGAGAGTATTTGTGGCATATAGTTTAATTTTTTAACATCTATAAAACAAATTATGGAACATTACTGTCCCTTTAATGAGTTTGAGCTTGAGTGTGCATGAGCAAGTGAGCATTTCAAGACTGACCTTGAGCAAGTATGGACAAATATTATCTGTGTACTTGAAATACTGAGAGCATGAAAAAGTCTGAGGAAGTGTGAGGATGAGCATGAGTGTGTACTAATGTTAAATATTCTGTGTATTCTAGTGGTTGATGTTTTAGTTACACGTATCATGAAGTGAGTTTTTCTGAGTTGAGGGACAATATAGGAATGTGAGTGAGAGAGCAGGAATAAGCACATGTGATTGATCATCAGAAAGCATGAGCATGTGATCACTATCAATTATAATAGTGAGAAAGCATGAAGGATTCTGAGTGTTAGTGAGCAAGAGTATACAAAATCGTATTTCTCACCCTAGTATAGCTAAATGTGCAAATAGATGGCAACCACAAGTCCAAAATATTGGTATTGTCTGTGTACAAGAACCAGAGATAGATAGACATAATACAATAGAGACAGAGCAAAAGTGTGAAAGAGAGACAGATAAAGACTGATACATACAGCAGGATGATAAGAGTCAGATGGAGTGAGAAAGTGAGAGAAAGTGAAAAACTTAGTGAGATACAGTGAGACTTTGAGCAAGCATGGGAAAACCATTAAATAAATGAACATGAGAGAGAGAGCACAGGCAAGTCTGAACACAATTGTGCAAAAAAGTGAGAAAGTATGTGCAGTACAGTGTGTGATGATTTCAGAAAAATGTATCACGAGCATGAGGGTGAATAAGTGAGTCTGAGCGTGCATGAATGAGTGAGGAGAGTGAATCTGAATGCAATAAGGCATCAGAGATAATTAGATATTCCAAGTGTGAGTGAGTTTGAGTGATTATGTACATTAGTGGGCATGAGAAGGCAAGTGCTAGTAAGAAAAAAGTATTGTGAAAACAGACAAAATACAGTAACATTACAGTAAGCAGGGTAAAGATGCAGAGAAATACATTATAAAATTTTGAATATCTGCACATCTAGACTGAAATCTGATAACGCTAACTTTTCCTCATTTATCTCTAAAACCTATTAATTCTTCATACTGTTTTTGATCATTCATTAAATGACGTAAAGAGTTATAGGGTTATTGTAGCCGTTACCATAAAGCTCTGCCTGTGAATAATTCTATGGACCCTGAAATTCAGTCTTGGTTTCAGGACCATTGAAACTCAGACAGAAGCCTGAAAATCAGACAGGGCCTTTCTCAAGTCAACATCAAATACACCAAAGTGACCTTATATATAGTGAAAAAACCCACCAAGATCACCCAACTGTATTACCGGTGACGTCATAATTGATTTCCCGGTGCCTCCGGTAACAGCCAAGGATGCTGGGATATGTGTCCTTCAGCTAAAAGCACCTTAAGTGAAAAACGACTAAGTCATTTGTGTGCACCACAAAACTTATGGGGCTTGGATAGGGAAGATACACATATTTACAGAAATATATACAGATCTCAGAGGATCAAAAAAAGGATCTGGACCGATCCCAACTCTATTTTAAAACAAAAAAAACAAAAAAAAACCTTTATTTTGACATGGAAAATACAATACAACATTTCTTTGTACAGTAATGCTTTCCAATACAAAGTGCATTCATACATTTAAAACAATAACATTCTTAATACCTGCAACGCAGTGCACTTTGGCAGCATACAGGTGCATTTGAACTTTATTGTATCATCACTTTATTGAACTCAACACTTGTATTTTATTTCACTGTATTAATGTCTCTATGGGCATTCGCCTGGGGGAATGTGTGTGTGTGTGTGTGGGGGGGGATATGGGGCATAGGTCAGGGGGCCAAGGGGAGGTGACAGTGATATTGAGTAGTGATGAGCGAGCATGCTCGGCCGAAGCTCGGTTCGGCTCGAGCATCGCTCTGCTCGGCACATGGCGGTACTTGTACGAGTACCGCATGTGCTCACCCGCCATGTTCGGGTCTCCTCCCCGCACGTTTCACGGCTGCTGCGCAGCCAATAAACGTGCGGGGAGGCTCTGACATCAGTGTAATGCCAGCAGCCATGTTGGCTGCTGGCATTACACTGATCGGCTGGCCAGAACCCGTGATCGGGTGCTGTATAGCACCCGACGCGCAAGTTCGGCTCATTCTTAGCCAGGGAGAGATGCGATCAGGCAGGGAAAGTCAGTGTAGGGAGAATAAAATTGTTGGAACTCTTTCAAGACCCAAAAGTCCTTTTTAGGACTGTTGTGTGTGGGGGCAGCATTTATATTTTGTTTGGGGGGGCACAATTTCCTTTTTTTTGTGGGGGGGATATTAGTAAGGTGACATATAATACTAGATGCACAGGAAGTCAGTGTAGGGAGAATAAAATTGTTGAAACTCTTTCAAGACCCAAAAGTCCTTTTTAGGACTGTTGTGTGTGGGGGCAGCATTTATATTTTGTTTGGGGGGGCACAATTTCCTTTTTTTTTGTGGGGGGGATATTAGTAAGGTGACATATAATACTAGATGCACAGGAAGTCAGTGTAGGGAGAATAAAATTGTTGAAACTCTTTCAAGACCCAAAAGTCCTTTTTAGGACTGTTGTGTGTGAGGGCAGCATTTAATTTTTTTTGGGGGTGGCAGAATTTCATTTTTTTGTGGGGGGGGACATGTTCTAAGGTGACATTGTACTAGGTGCACAGGGACAAATATTTCACAGTGCAGTGACAAGCTGACATATTCTGTTAGGTGCACAGGGCCAATTATTTTACAATGCAGCAACAAAAAGGGCCATTTTAAACGTGTGCCTAGCCATAGATTATTGTCACATTCTGTTTAGTGTGCAAATTCACAAATTAACGTCACATATTCCGTTCACTGTGCCTAGCCGCAGATTAGCGTCACATTCTGTTTCGTGTGCCTAGCCGCAGATTAGCGTCACATATTGTTTAGTGTGCAAATTCACAAATTAACGTCACATATTGTTTAGTGTGCAAATTCACAAATTAACGTCACATATTGTTTAGTGTGCAAATTCACAAATTAACGTCACATATTCCGTTCACTGTGCCTAGCCGCAGATTAGCGTCACATTCTGTTTCGTGTGCCTAGCTGCAGATTACCGGCATATATTCCGTTTAATATGAAGAAGGCGGGTAAAAAGGGACGGGGAAGTGGACGTGATCCTGATAGTTCAAGTAAATATACAGCAAATACTGTTTGGTAACAATTTTTCGCCTAAAATCGTTTTTATCTTCCTTTTTGTGTGTTTTACGGTCAGTCTGTAAAAATGGCGTACTACGGGCGAAACATCGTTCCCAGCAGCGACGTTGGAGTCCAAGATGCATCCAGACATCCTCCCTATGCTGTCCCTGAACCATTTCTGTGGTGTTTCCATCATTTTCTGACCTTTTCCTATGAACCAGGTACCCTCCCCTCATCAGAGCAGGGGGTGCCTGGTGTAATGCTCGAGTCCTCCCATTGACTTCAATGGGGCTCGGGTGCTCGGCCGAGCACTCGAGCCTCCGGGGGCGCTCGGCCAGAGCACCCGAACACCCGAGCATCGGGGTGCTCGATCATCACTAATATTGAGCCATTGGAGGGGATGCTAATCCTCCTCTTCAGGGCTGTCCAAGATGTTATAGTCTCTTAGCAGACTGTGGATCAGTCTGTGACAGTCCTGTGTTGTCACCTGTTCTCTCCTCAGCACCAGACAATTCCTTGCAAACCACAGAGCGTCTTTGACACAGCACATGATGTGCCAGGCTTCCTGGATAGCGCCATATGAGTGTGTCTCTGGAAATAGTCCATACAGTACCGAGTGGTACGACAAGTGTCTCTTTGGAACAGAGTCTTTGAGCTCATTTTCCAGGTCATCCAACAGAGATTGGGCAAAGGGGCACTGCCAAAAAAACATGCAGGGCAGTTTCTTCTGCCAAGCATCCTCTAGGGCAGTGTCTATACCTGCATAGGTTCCTTGCATGCATGAATGACCTGAGAGACAGACCCCCCTGAATGGCCATCCATGCAGTGTCTGTTGGTGAGTCTCCCTGATGACACATTCTGCTATACCATCTTGGAAGTGGCAGCTAGGAGTCCTGAAATTGTCTCTATAATGTCTTTTGCTCTGATGAGTTTGTATATGATCTTTGGGGTCCACAGTTCTGGTTTAACACCCTCCAGTTGGTTATCCCTCACAAATCTACCAACATCCTGGTAGAACCAGGGGGTAGTCCAGTTGTAAGGGATGGAGCTGTCCCACCTGTCCCAACAGAGTCCCCTCGAGAGAGGAAGCAGGAAGAAACAGGACATGGTATTATCGGCAGATCCCTGGTCGCCTTCTCTTAAAGTCCTCTGCACACAAAGAAGGCCCACAACATGGTGGGGATGTCTGTCACCCCCTTTCCTCCTTTGTGGGGCTCCTTGTACATAGCTGGACCTGAACTAGCCAGTCAAAAGAAACAATGTAGCCTCGCATGCATCTTTAAGTAACCTCCATCTGTAACATTGTCACCTTTACCATACATAGGCCTAGATTTAAAGGCAACCGTTAAACCAGCCGCTAAGTGAAAAAGGCACATCGCTCGCAAATAATACAGGAGTTACGGCAGATTCAATAGCTACTCTACAAGAATAGCTATCGAGCGTAGGCACGCAAAAAACACGTAACACAAAACCCGTTGTCGCTCATGTTAATGCACAACGGGCGGCCAAATCACACGATAACTGAGCTCCAAACAACATGTAATATAACGGCTGCCGTTGTCAAGCAACCATGATTGATGCCAAAACAAATTCAAACACACAGCCAATCCCAAAGCCCCAATGTATCAAATAACTTCAAATACACCTATATATACCCAAAAATAACCGCCACACACTGTCTGTTATCGAGTTCTTCAGAGCCAGATATCAGGACCCAGGAGCGGAGGATAGTGATCAGAGAGAGGGAGACAGGAGCGTTCATTGGAGGTAGAGGAGTTTTGGAGTTTGGAGAGAGGAGAGCATTGCACAGAATACGACACATAGCACACCTTTGCACATATTACATACACACATACAAACACATACACATACATACACATAGTCCTTTTATTTTATAACACCTCACACATTTTACTTTTATTTTTGACAGTGTGAATCTGGGAGTGAAAGTGTGTGACAGAGAGTGACTGGATCGAGTGTGTCTGTGAGGGCCTGTGGGAGTGACTGGGTGTGACTGGGTGAATGATGGCGAGGAGAAGAGGACAGGAGAGAGGGATGGGGAGAGTAGTGGAGGAGGAGGAAGCTCAGGAGGGGATCCCTCAGCAGAGCAGGGGTGGGAGAGGGAGATCCGCAGGGCGGAGGGGGACCCGGCCCACAAGAGCAGGAACACGCAGGACAGGGACAGAACCTGCAGTGGGACGAGGGGTAGTTGCTGGGGAGCACCCCACACAGTCAGGGTCAGACCAGGCAGGGCACTCCGGCTCTGAGTCATCCCATGCCGGAGCTGATGAGGCCAGGATCAGAGACCCAAAGTATACAGAGGAGGAGAACACGGCTCTTGTGGAAGCTGTCCTGGAGAGGCAGAGTGTTCTCCACCCGACAGGGAAGGTCCCTGGCCTGTCAGCGAGGAGGAAGGCAGCCTGGAACCAGATCTGCAGCCGGGTCAACGCGGTGGCTCCATGCAGACGGGACGTGGAGTCCATCAAAAAGCGATGGGGCGACTGCCGGAGGGTGGTCAAGAACAAGCTCTCTGAACTCGCCAAGCACGCCCGAGGCACTGGAGGTGGCCCACCTGTCCCTATCTCCTTCTGCGGCTGGGAGGAGATGGTGCGCCAGAATATGTCCCCAACCCTGATCGAGGGGGTTGTTGGAGGAGCTGACACTGGGGATGAGAGGACCCTCCACACTACCGGTAAGTGCAACGCTACAGAACAACACACTACAGCAACCAACACCAGCTGCACACACAGTCACACCTCAACACATGCCCATCATTCATGCACACTACTGCACCAACCCAGCACCCTGAGGGTTAAAAACAGGACACAACACAAGGACAAATATCAAGGTCCAACTTGGAACAAACCTGTCCAAGTCCTACTTCAACCCTCCTGTCGCTGTGCTCATCACACACAATACACAAACCATGCAGTTCCAAATGTCGACTGTCATCACTGTTCACACACAATGTCACCCATGTCCCCGCTGGGATGTCAGCACTTAACCCCTCGAGTGCTAGAGGGATCATCAATGCATCGATCAACAATGCTTTGGCAACCCCTCTGGGACTCAAAGGGTTAACCAGACAACAATCAAGTCAATAGGCCAACGATCACATGCTACACAGGGGACATTCACTAAGCGGTGACAAACACATGGTGGAGAGAAATTCACCCTCACACATCCTCATTTCACCAATACCAGTGTTAGCCTATGGAGAATATGCAATAACATGAATCAAGTTGCTAAGGTCCCATCGTATACACTCCATAGAAAACACTGGATTTGGGGAAATGAGATCACTGGAGAAGTCAGCATTATGTACACTCCATCATGTCAACAACACTGCTTACTGAATCACAAAAAGGATGGAGCAGGTCACACATCACAGTGGCACTGAGAATAACTGCTTGTATGTGCAACACACAGGCCTCAAACAATACCCCAGAATTAAAGGGGGAAAAAGTAGGCCTTGGTGTTGTGTCTGCAATCATTTACCCTAACTTCAAATGACATATCTCACATCTGATTCCCACATGGATCCTCAGGGGTGCTGATGCCATGGATGGATGGTACACCAGACACTGTTTGCAGGATACACATGGGAACCAAATATCATCCATTGTACCTTGGTCACCAACAGGCCATGAATGATAGATATCTCGGATTGAGTACGGTTGCCTCCCTCAGAAGGATGGATGGGCTCATACTCAAAGAAAAACAGGCCTCAATCAGAGATATCCCTCACTACTGGCGTGATTGTTGCCCTTCAGGATTCAACTGGAACACACGACATGGACAGGATCCTGTCCAGTTCATCAATCTCTGATTGCCAGGGTGGTATCCCATGCCCTACAATGAAATGCATAGGATATGATCCTGACAACCAGAGAGTCACCTGTCAAGTAATGAAAAATTGTGAATTGGACGGGATCAGCTAAGAAGATAGGGTTGAATAACACTTGATTTCTACTGCACATCTGTTCAAACAAAGATATGCACACAAAGGAAAATGGTCAGATATGTACCTTTCAAATGGCTCAAAATATGTCCCAACACGATGTGAACCCAGAGATCATCTCACTGCCTGTGATTGCCCTACTGGCCAGATATGTGCATCCATCAGAAACTAACTTACATTGATACCATCCAAATACACATACCTAGTATATCCCACTCTACGTAGATGGGATATACGAGGTATGTTCATATCCATCATATCAATCCAATGTATATTTTGATGGGTGCACATATATAGCCAGTAAGGCAATCACACCTACTGAAATGATCTCTGGCTTCATATCTGGAAAGGATATATTCATATCCATATGAAAGGTACACATCCACATGCATATATGACCATTTCTCCTTGTATGTAACTGTAATGGCATAGCAATTGTTAATTTCACCAACATGTGGATCCATGTTAGTCCTATCCCGCCAACCCTCATGGTTAGACAGATATTGCTCTATTTGACAGCTGGAGATTTCAGTCATTAGAACACACGGAGGCTCTTCAGCAGAGCCTAAATTGCCCCATTCAGAGATGGAGACATCTTTGAGATGGTCAACAAAGTGTGCCAGGTTTGCAAGCACACTCTGTTCACCATTCCAATGAGGTTTACATCTCTGAATGGGGCAATTTAGGCTCTGCTGAAGAGCCTCCGTGTGGTGAAATGACTGTCAAGCATGTCAAAATGACTGTCAAATAGAGCAATATCTGTCTAACCATGTGGGTTGGAGGGATAGGACTAACATCGATCCACATCTATCTCTTACAATGCCTACAATATTACATCATGGTGAAATTAACCATTGCTATTCCGTTAAAGGGATAGTAATACCTAACATGTGAAAAGAAAAATATATTGCAGGGTTCATCCCCCGAGCAAAACAAGGGTATTCCCACTGCTGAAAGGTGTTTCATTCAAAATGTAGCACAGCTCATAGTTGACTACTCCAGCGGCAATATCACAGTGGCCTGGAACTCTAAAATGGCGATGTTGCTAGACCATCCTATGGACAGCTTACGTCCAGACGCAATAAATTCTCATAGGATAATGTAGCAACAGTGCCAATGTACAACTTCAGGCCACTGGGATATAGCACCAAAGCAATTCTACTCTGAGCTGGGAGACTTTTTGAACAAAAACCTCCTCCAGCAGTGGGAGTACCCTTGTTTCACTCAGGGTGATAAACCACAAAACATATATTTCCCTTTCTGCATTTCATGTATTAGTATCCCATTAATCCCATCATGGCTACGTTTACTAATCACACAATCTCAATTCTCCACACAGCTTATGGGCCTCCATCGCAGCAGGAGCCCGTGGAGGAGCCGACCACACCACCCAGTGAGGAGGATACAGAGGAGGGGACTAGCCACTGGGAAGCGTCTACAACCACCACACCTCCTCCCCAACTGGCTGCATCACCACTGGCTGCCTCTCAACTGGCTGCCTCTCAACTGGCTGCCTCTCAACTGGCTGCCTCTCAACTGGCTGCCTCTCAACTGCCTGCTTCTCAACTGCCTGCCCCACCACAGGATGCTCGACAAATGTACAGCGGCTGGATTCAGGGGGAGAGATGGATGCATCCCACTAGCACCGGGAGCTATTACCCTCCAGCAGCAGCACCACCACCACCAGGGAGGCAATGGCTGCCCGGGAATGTGGCCACCAGCCAATATGGGCCATATTCCACCGAGATGGATCTACCCTCCTGGATTGCTCCCCAGCATGGCCCCAGGTATGATCCCAGGTGGGGGCCAAGCACCTACCACTGGCCAAGGTATGACCCTTGGCCACTTGACTACCAACACCTGGGCCTGATTGGGGAGCCCCAGCGCCCTCAGCCAAGGGACTTGTTCACCCCACCACCTCAACCAGCACAGACATCAGTGGGCAGCAGTGGTCCCTTGATGTGGTGGGCACCCGCACACCGTCTGTGCAAGCCACTCCACCAACACAAACAGCAGTAGCAGCCACAGCACACCCAGTACCAGCAGAGGAGACAGCAGAGGCTGGGGAGATAGAGGCTGAGGAGACAGCTGAAGCTGGGGAAACAGAGGCTGAGGAGACAGCTGAAGCTGGGGAAACAGAGGCTGAGGAGACAGCTGAAGCTGGGGAAACAGAGGCTGAGGAGACAGCTGAAGCTGGGGAAACAGCACATGTGTCACCGGCCACTCCCATCTCCAACAGGTTGGAGACCAGAATCCAAGCTCTGAAGTCAGAGGTTGCCAGGGGGAACACACAACTCCACCAGATACATACGGGGATGATGGACATGTTTGCACAGGTGCTCGTGGAGTTGCGAGAGATTAACCGCAGGGAGAACCTGAGGATGGAGAGGGAGAACCTGCGTTCCACAGAGGGGTCCACTGCACCCACCACCCCTTCCAGTGTTACCCCAGAAGCCACACCTAGGGGACAGAGTGTGACAAGGCAATCAGCCAGGGCATCCACCTCTGGCACCAAGTCTAAGGCCCCCCCCCAAAAAAAAAAGAAATGAAAGGCCCAACCTGTCATCTGCCCCCTCAATAAATGAAAATTGTGCTTTTGAATCCTGTCTGATCTGCTGTGTATTCACTTATAGATTGGGTGGCAGGGTTGTCTCCAATGCATTGCCAAACAATGCAGTGAACTCAACTCCTGCCTGGGGGAAATGTTTGTGTGATGTTACAACATGGGTTCACACACACCCACACTGTTGTCCAAATTCACCTGGCAACCCATCCCTGTAGCCATATAACACAACAGTGTTACATGGCCATGATGTGTGTCAGATTTGATCAGAACATACCCCTTAGCACAACAACTGGTGCAACACTGAACATTCGTCTGCATCAATTGTTGTGTTTGAGGGGAAAACCAAACTAACAGCTATGCGACTTAGCAGGGAAATAACAAGCAGGACAGATTGAACATGCATCAATATGGTCTTTAAATCAAAATTCTATTGTGCAGCTGACATACTGGGGAACACAATGTACACCCTAGGATCTCAATGTGTGTGTTACACATTGTGATCCTAGGGTGAGCATTGTGTTCTCCAGCAAGTCAGTTGCACAACAGGAGTTTGAATCACAGCCTAACTTACTGCATAACCCAAAAATCTTCCTAAGATTTCATTGTGTAGCACGCACATTGGAACCTTAGGCTGAGCATTGGCTTATGTATTAAAGGGATAGTAAACCTTGAAAATAAGTTCATTCTATATTGTAGCCCTTAAAAAACATGTAAAATTATAGAAGTCTTATATCCCAAATCATATATGTTTGGTAGATAAGACTGATATCATTTTTCATGGTTTTTAAAGGGCTACAATGTGAAATAAACTTATTTTCAGGGTTTACTATCCCTTTAAGTTGTGTTGTTGTTTAACTAAGGTTATAACACACTTCACCAGTAATAACACTTGTCCACATGGTTGTTTTTGTTGATGTAGCCCATGTACTGAGATATGACAACCTACAGCAATCTCAGGACATTGATTATATTGAGCAACACACAAACCATGGACATCACATCACAGTGGAAGTGTGTCCCCTGTATCACCAGCTAATCACTCACAACACACATCAGTGTATCACTGCCATCATGTCATTGCATGTATACATCACAAAGTCCACTCATGGTCAGGCAACTAGTGGACTCCTGTGATGTAAATCATGCCTTCCTTTGTATGAGGGATACTCTAGCCTTGGGTACGGTTCCCCATTGACAGGTGTTTGATCCAACATTCATTCATACAGACACGGATTGAGTAGTGATGTTTCTTGTGTATTTAGCCAATATGCATTAAACACTTGTATGAGCACAAAAAGGTACATCTGAACTAAATAGGAATACATTAGAAATGCTAGTGAACTGCTCATGTGTTGTCTACATCGTTTGGCATCTGTGTATGAGCAGTCTTACTGTACAGGTCTGATACCTGGATGTTAGTACACACATAAATTTGTGTCCATATGTGAATGTTCCAGTAGAGGTTGCTGTGAACATCAGGTCAAACATTGCATCACCAACACAATCACTTGGAACGCCAAGGGGTGAGCTTCATGGAAGTGTTGTCCAGACTTCAGTCCAGTCATATGGAAACTCCTCTGTTCAAGGATGGATCGTGCTATGGATGCCTGTGGGACAAGAGGACAGGATTTGGAACATCACCCTCGAAGTGATCGTCATGCAACAGCTACAACATCATGATCCTCTTAATCTTTCCCGTTACATAAGTCTACACAAACCACTGCTTTGTAATGTGTTGTGTACTGGTCTATGAACCATCATGGGGGGAACTAAGGGGATGTTAACCATCCTTAGGGATATTTGCCCCTGACATGGTTACACACATCAACAAATATGTCCTAATAGCTTCCTGACAACAATATATTTGGGCTGCCACTGTCAGAGACAGGCCAAATATGTTTGGTTCATGGAGCTAGTAGGACATATTTGTTAATGTGTGTATTTCTTTCTGGGGCACATATCACTGCACACACACACAAACACAGGGCAGCATGGTGTCCATGGAGATGTGATCCACATTTCATGAGCTCCATGTTGTGTAACACACTATTACTGTCGATCCACCCCTCTGCTGCTTTCTTCAACTGTAGCAAGCTACTGGTCCCATGTCCCCACGAATGCCCCCTGAACCCCTTATATGACAGAGTTCTATCCGATGCATTGGCTTGGATGAGACTCCCTTGCTACAGGGGTACCATGGTTGCTATGGGTCTGATCCTAGCAGAACACTTTAGTTGGTGCCTAGGGAGCTGTGGGATATGCTGAACAAGGTTAAAGTGTTGTACCTTGGTTTCCAGGGGGGGCATGCATGATATCCTTGAGGTAGCAGTATCAACATGGATGACAGGTTGTCAGGTGTATTCGGAATCTCTAGGCCCAATCTGACTGGTCCACGGAATAGTTGATGCTGGTGGTCCATACTGCAGCCAGTGACAGGGCTGTGTCACTGATCCTGTGGGGTGAAACAGAACATGTGTGTTGTGGTGGGTGTGTATGCATGGATTGTGTGCATACATGTATTATACTCACAGCAGAAGTGATCCCTGATCAGTCTGTCCCTTGTCTGCATCCCTGTTGGGGTTTCCTCACACTCAACGATATCCACAGGGTCTTCAGGTCTGGGTGGGGGATGGACATCGTCGATGAGTCTGGTGTCCACCGCGATATTATGTAGGATGGCACATGCCACGATGATGTCGCAGACCTTGCCTGGTGCATACTGCAATGCTCCCCCCGAGTGGTCCAGACATCGGAATCGGGACTTGAGGAGGCCGAAGGTCCGCTCAATGGCATTCCGTGTTCTGGCATGAGCCTGGTTATATCGTTCCTGGGCATCGTTTTGGGGATTGGCGACCGGGGTGAGGAGCCATGGCTTGCATCCATAGCCAGCATCACCTGTGGAAAGTGAGTGACATGGTGTGACAAGGAGCACATATTGTGGTGAACATACTAGCACATGTGTATGTGGTGTCATTTGGTGCTGTTAACTCACCCAGAAGCCATCCACCTGTATAGGTCCCATTTTTGAAATCCCTCTGCACAGATGAATTTCTGAGTATATGTGAATCGTGACAGCTCCCGGGAAATTTCGCACAGCCATTCATTATGGCCAGGTTGCTGTCACACACCATCTACACATTCATGGAGTGGAAGTTTTTGCGGTTCAGGAACATATGTCCCTGACGTGCTGGTGCTTTGATACGGACATGGGTGCAATCTATTGCACCCATGACCCTGGGCATGCCTCCCCTTGCATAGAAGCCCTGCTTCAGATGTGTCCACTCCATATCGGTGATGGGGAAACGTATGTAGGTACTGGCCTTGGCTTTGAGGGCTGGCAAGACCTGGGCCAGCACCCTGGAGAATGTGGCCTGGGACATGCCAGATGCGTAACCCTCTGTCGACTGAAAGGCGCCACTTGCCATGAAGTGTATGGCACACAGGAGTTTTTGAAGGCCAGTTAGAGCATGGTTATGGGTGCATATGGGATCCACCTGCTCCTTGATGACCTCATACAGGGCTATGATGCTGTGTGGCCTCAACCTGTAGCGATCAATAACCTCGTCATCGGTCATTCCAAAGAGAGTGACCCTTGGACGGTATACCCTGGTCCTTGGTGGTCGTCTATGCATCCTGGGCTGCTGCAGGGGTCCCTGTGGCAGCTGGGGAGCATCCGGTTGCTGCAGCTGTGCATCTGCAGGCAGGTGTCCTCCAGGTGGGGATGGGCTCCTGTGTGGCTGCTGAGCCAGAGCCTCCTCACTTGCAACAGGTGGAGGCTGTTGATGAGGCGTGCTTGGAGGTTGCTGATGTTCCCCAGCTCTCTCCCTTGCACGCCTTCTCCGCAGCCTTCGCAACAATATGTAACCCAACATACTGTTTGCTCTCTCTATCTGTCTCTATCTGTCTCTCTCTAGCTCTCTCTCTCTCTCTCTCTCTCTCTCTCTCTCTCTCTATCTCTATCTCTCTCTCTCTCTCCCTCCCTGAGTGGAAAACAAGCCACAAGTGAGTGTGTTGAGTTGTCCCTTTAAGTACTTGCTAGGGCGTTGTGTAGGTGTGTTGATGAGGTGAGTGCTGACCAATGGTGAGTTGTTTTTGTCCAGGTAAGTGTTAGCAGGTGTGTGTGTGTTATAAGATGTGGTGTGTTGTGCTTGTTCTGTGTGTGCCATTTGCGGACGTGCAGTTGTGGGGTGCAGGTGGCGTGTTGATGTTGCCCAGGTGAGCTTGTATTTGCAGGTGTCCGCTTTGTGTGATGACCCCCATTGTTCCGTGCCATGTTGTGTTGTTGTTTTTGTGTGTTGTTGTCCCTGTGGTGTTGGTTGTTGTTGTTTGTGCAGTGATTTGTGTTTTGGCATTGCACGGGTTAATTTTCCCATTTACATGGTTGTGCGGTAAGCATTTGGTGTGTTTTCCTCTGTAACGGGTGTTTTGTTTTGGCCGTTAAGTGTCTAACGTGTGTGAGAAGTGGGTCTTAACTTTTAGCCGTTAGGTGTGTCTTTTTTTCAGCCGTTATCAGTACCGCAAGCCTTTGAATAGCTCTGGGGTATGTTGTTCCATGCGTCTGAATGCACGTAGGTGTATCGGCCGTTAGGATTGTGCAACTGCCGTTAGCTGTTGTTTAGACGGATCTTTGAATTGCAACATGACACTTAACGCACCTGTTAGTGATTTTTTTGGCTAACGGCTGCCTTTAAATCGAGCCCATATGGTGGTATCCGATTATGTACATCAAGTATATTGTACGATAAATCCCCTCTCTATGTAATACAGTTGGGTGATCTTGGTGGTTTTTTCATACTCCACTGTATATAAGGTCACTTTGGTGTATTTGATGTTGTCTTGATAAAGGCCCTTTAGGGGGCCTGAAACATTGACAAATAAACTAACACTTTTTCACAAGACCCGAGTGTGCACTTATTCCATGGTAGTTTTTTTGCCATATCTGTTTATATACATCATTGAAGTAGCACCCAGGCATTAATTACTATTTAGTTAATTTGGTCCGATAGCAGTGCCCATTTGAATTATATATTGCTTATTCTGGGATGTGAGAATCCACTTGAAGGGCATTTTAATTACATTTGCAGAGAAATCCAAGTCGAGCAGGGGTGAGTGGATTAGACCTATATAGAGGAGTTGGTGTAATGTTCACCCCTCTGTCGGCCTTCACCTTCTTACTGCAAACTTTTCCTGTATAAAGGCAAGTTATTCTTATCAAGAGATTTTCAGTCTTTAGAGGGTTGGAATGGGTGCTTTTAATTAGTGTTTCTTTAGGTTTTAAACTCAAAATGCTACACGTTACCACAAGAGCTGCTTCTTCAGGATCAATTTTATTTCAGTTTTATGTCAGTTATTTTATAATGGTTAGGACTCTCTCGAATTTGATGTACCATGGTGTGGTAAGAGCGCTTATACATACTTTTGCTAAATTATGTCACAAAATCCTATTTTTTTTTTATTATACACTACACAGGGTTATATTTCTCAGGCAATCTGTATGGAATAATGCAGGAATCTTTTTGTTCTTGTTCTGGGTTTTTTCCCTGTTTGGGGATTTGGAGGATTCCTTCTTTCCTTGCTGCTTTTCATATTCCCTCACAAATTAATTATATTTTATTTATGTATATTCATGGTATTTTAGCAATGTGAGTTTTTCCTTTTTATTTTTGCACAACTCCAGCAGTGTACTGTAACATTGTACTATAAACAGGCCTTAAAATGTGAAGTCCTTTGTTACTAGCCAGACCTGAAAAGTAACTCGCCACTGCAAGCCATAGCATACCCACCAGGGCTCAATTTCTACTCGCCAGGGCTACATTTTCACTCGCCATTGGCTTGTGGCGAATGGAAATTTTGAGCCCTGCTATAAACATACAGACAATACCCACCTTAATAAGACCTTCTTCCTTAATCAGGGATGTGACAGTGTAAATATGAGGTGTGTGCTCATTACCTGTGGGAGAAATAACAAATACATGAGCACAAAAGGCCAGGTGGGGCCCATCCTCTTCTCAATCTAATCCGTTGTTACCTAAACACACCCAAAAACTTGAATACAAAGAGACTTACATTTCATTAAAAGCAGTTGTACTGAGAGAGACTTCAAGGAGGATCTCCTGGAAAGAGACCAGAGCTGAGAGCTTCATCTGGCTTTGGTAAATAGACTTTAAACCTCTCTGTATCCTTATATTTTAAAGTGGGGAAATTGGATATTTACAAGTTACTTTTGATGAAAATGCTGTTAGTGCCAAAATGTTACTGAATTGTGCGTGTTTTTGTGAACTGGCAAACATTGGGGGAGATCAATATAAAATGTTCTTCAGACCTTTTAAAGAACTGTCCTTAAGGTATAGCAAGTGAAAATGATGCCAGGTCTGATTTATAAATGTTTTAATAAATATGGCATTACTATGAATAATTTAACACCTGGAATTCTTAAGAACAACCTACACATGACTTTAAATTCTAGCTATAATATTGTCGCAAATCTATTGTAAACTGCGATAATTCATTATAACTCAACTTCACTGCATCAATATTTTCCTTCTCCCTAAAGCCAGTTTTCCTAAACCTCTACTAGTTGGCATAACATGCCAGACAACTGATGTTACATAGTTTATAAATAACGAAATACATTATAACTCCACTTTAAAGACAATTTAAATGCTAACTCCATTTTTATAAATCTTCCCCCATTTTCTCTTTGTAACGAATAAATGTAGACCTACAATCAGTACAGTAGAACAGCACACTCACTGACTTTACTGTGGGAGCTATACGTGGGGTCTTCTGCTACTGTCATGGTGTAATAGGGAGTATCACTAGCACTTGTCTTTACTCTAGGACTCATGTAGTCTTAAATGGTGTCTGTCTATATGTTCACCTGCTCGCTCTAACAAAAACATTGGAGCAGACACAGAGGGCTGGTCATATTCCTCCTAACTGCAGACCTCCAGCTTTTGATGGATCTGCTTCCTTGATCTAGGTGATGGGGCCAGCATACCAACAACAGCCGAGGGGCCTCATGTTGTGCATGGCTGGGGTTAGAGACCTTCACAACAGTATCTAACATTTGCACTATTTTTTATGCTAAAGCTTTGCCTGATTTGGTTGGGGTAATGGTCTAAGGTGGTGGGGTTCTGGGTAACTGTAAACCCCCTCTGGTTTTCCCTTGCTCGGTCTACTACAGTTTTATACTTGTTTCCACCTGAACAGCTTGAATCCTAGGAAGGTCGGTTACAATTGTTTTTAAAGCATTGCAGAGCTCTGTAGTATCCAAGGGTTTAAGAGGCCCATTTATACTAGTGTATATGGAGAGTTTTATTTGTCCCTATGGTGCAGCTGCTTTGCTCTTTGTTTAGTGGATATGGCCCATAACACCATTTATTTTGGGATATTATATACAATAGTCTTTGATCTATGAATAAAGAAGAGGGATAGTGAAGTGGAGGATAAGCAGAGAGTCCACTGATTTTGGACTACAACTCTCATCATCCAGTCATTAGATGGCAGAGGATGATGGTGTTTATATTAAAGGCAAAATGGAAAATCTGAACTGATCCACTAATTGCAAATATCCCAAGTTCTTAAAGAAACCGTAACAATTCCTAATGATCACTGTAGAGAGAGGGCACCCAATAGTGCAGTCTGTCACAGATATTAGAGAAGGATCATAAATAATAAAAGGTGGGTACTCACAAGTATATTGGTCAGCTGAACTAGCGCTGACTCTCACACATACGGAGAAATTCTCCCATCTCCGTTCGGGTATAGACAAAAAATCCCCAATATAGCCAACGGAAAAAAGTAAAAAAGCACAATACAAAAAATGGCTTCAAGAATAAAAATTATATTTTTTAATAGATTAAAAAGATAAATTGAACTGTATCTATATCTCTATCTCTAATGCTTTTCACGGCTAAACACTGCTTTATCAAAGAAAAAGTGGACTGATAGAGTATACACAATGTATAAAAGAAGCCGTTAATACAATCAACATTTAAATACTATAATCGCAATCCATTGGTACGGCCCATCCGATCATTGGCCAATAGAACTTACCCCATCAGACGAACGCAACCGACTGAGAAAACGCACATCGTCACTAGACCAGTCTAGGGCGCACAATACTTATGTCATCGCAACGTCCCGGTCAGGGATCGCATACGAGCCATTGACCGGACAGATGGGATTCAGAAGGAAGCGATCGTATCCAACAAACACTATACAAAACATAATAGTTAAACAAATAAAACATCATTCCCACATGGCACAGCAAAGTTGCCAGAGAGACACAAACTAAGTCTCATCATACTAACAAAGATCGGTGATCCAAATGCCATGATGAAAATGCGTCTCATCATGCCAGCATCGGTGGTCCAAGTGGGATATATAACACTGAATTCAAAACATATATAAACAATAATAATAAATAAATCACTAACAGTAAGGAAATTACTAATCACAAATATACCATCAAATAATAAAAAATACTGACAAGACATAAAGGTACACCCAAGATAAAACTCAATAGGACACTAATACAATATTTAATAACCTAATTAAAGTGAGAGTGCATACAAATGAATATATATGAGACCGACACACAAAATATCTATGATCAAACACACACATGTATGTTGATCAACATAAAAAAATAATAAATATACATATATATAAGGAGAAATCTCTCCACACAAATATATAAACAAAAACTAGTCAAACAATGTGTCGTTTCAATGTTATTCATATGTCCATACATACAAAAACAACATATGCCCAAAAACTTATCAAAAAGAATCACTAATGTTCATTATATAAATTCTAGTGTCATAATTACATTAACATATTAACTCCATAATTTAGAATAAATGTGAAATTTATAATATATGTGATATGTGCTAAATATTCATCCCTAAATCATTAAACACATTTTGTGTAAACAAATATAGTGTACTTATTATAGTGTTCAGCTAACACCCAATTTGTCTCAATTAGAAGAACCTATTTATATAAAAAAAAAAGGGGGGGGGGACTTGTATGTACCATGATTACTCATTAACCCTTTGAGTGCCAAAGGGGTTACGCAACGCATTGCTTTGCAGTGTGTTGCGTACCCCTCTGGCACTCATAGGGTTAATAGACTCAACGATCTCATGTAGTCCCAGTGGATATAGATATAGAGTATTCAATTGAAAAATCCAGAAGAACTCTCGATTGTTGAGCCTTAACTGTCTATTATATGAATCTGAAGGTGCAATATATTCTATTGGTGTAATGACTAACTTAGATGGATCTTTATTATGAAAAAGGGAAAAGTGCCTAGAGACACTATGTAATTTATAATCATGTAAAATATTTTGTCTATGTTGTCTCAATCGTGTCCTAAGTTTTTGTGTAGTGCGGCCTACAATATGTAGGCCGCAAGGACATGACAACAAATATATTATGTAAGACGTATCGCAATTCATGAAGCTTTTAATTTTAAAAATATTACCTGTTGTATTAGATTTGAATTGGTGAACTCTGTCTGAAACAGAAATACAGGGGTGATAAAGAGATGACTTCTCCAGTTCCTCTGTTATTCTATGGAGCCAATGCACTAAGATTTCTTAAGTGGGAGAGATCGTAGTACATATGCTCCATAGAATAACACAGATACTAGAAAAGTGATATCACTAGGAAAGTCATCTCCACTTTATCACCTCCTTTATCCTTAATGCGTAATCCCGTAAGGAACTGGACTGCAGGGTATGAAGGGAAGTCACTCAGATCTGGAATCCAAAATGTCATCCAATTCACTGCTTCAATAAGTATGGACAAAATAAGAGTAAAATAACTTTGTTCAAAAGTATTCTAGTTATAGATAAATAGTTAACCATTAACATACAAAGGTACTTAAAGGGCTCACATTTTATTGGAGTTTCTCAATTATTCAGGGGTGTGAGAATTCAACTGAAAGTCATTTAATTCTATATGTAGAGAAATCTAACTCCAGCAGTGTACAGTAACACCTGACTATAATCATAGAACAATACCCTTAATCTCCTTAACCAGGGATGTGACAGCATAAATTTGAAGTCTGTGCCCATTTACATGAAAAAGTAATAAGAAATATGGGAGCACAAAAGGCCATGTGTGCCCATCCCTCTTCTCTATCTAATCAGCATACCTGGGAACTTCCAGTTGAGGGCTACCCGGAGGGTAGTCCTCTGTTCACCAGGGGGGTGACAAAAATGATGCTAATCGCGTCAAAAAGGGGCGGGGCTTGCCGCCAGTGAGGGGGGGATTAACCCTTTGAGTGCCAGAGTGGTACGGAATGCATTGCAAAGCATTCCTTACCACTCTGGCACTCAGAGGGTTAAAGGTGTTACACAGAAGGCTGGGGACTGAGGATCAGCGGGAGAAAAAGCGGATGTGGCAGAGTTTCAATAGAAACTCTCCACATCCGGAGGAATCAGCCTCTGCCCCGGAGACCCGGTAAAGTTCTGTGAGAACCGGAGTCTCCGGGGCAAATCCGGAGAGTTCCCAGGTATGCTAATCAGCTGACACCAAAACACATAAAAAAACTATTGTAAAAAGAGACTTACATTTCAGTAAGAGCAGTTGTACTGAGAGAGACTTAAAGATACTCCTTTTCCTGGAAAGAGGCCAGAGATGAGAGGTTGCCATCCATACAGACCTTCACCTGGGTGTTGGTTAATAGACCTTAGTCCTCTGTGTATTCTTATATTAAGTGGAAACATTGGCTATTTACAATGTACTTTTGATGGGAATGTTGTTAGTCAAAATGTTAATGAAGTGTGCATGTTTTTTATGAATTGGCAAATGTCAAAGTGTGCATTGCTACAATATACAAAATTTTGTGGGATGATTAGTGATTTGAGTCTAATTCACCAAAGTAATTAGCAGTACTTTAATAATTTACAAATGTGCTGTTAGTTTAAGAGTATAGGATATTCATCGTGGATATGTTTTATGTTTGTTTCATCAAAACAATAGCAATTGTTGATAGTGCAGATAGTTATGGCTTTCAAAAATAGCAGCATATTATCGCATATTGCAGCTGGGACTTTATTTAAGCCAATGTCTAATTCTTGAGACAAATTAAATTAAACTAAACTAAAGCCATGTAGAGAATTTTTCAATGACATATCTACTGTTTTGAGCACACATAATGTAGATGGTTAAATCCATGGTGGTCATATTTTGGGCCTAACACAATTCCCTTTGGAAACAAAAGCAACCTTATGCCCACATAGTCTTATTATGATGTGCTCATTGTAAGAATATAGCAGGTAAATTAAATAAGCCAGCGTGTGTTGAAATATCTGTTTAATTTGAAAATCTAATGATATTGTCAGGTTCTCTTATCTAATGTAAACAACCCGAGTCTGGCTTTTCTCTCTTCATAACTCAGACCCTCCAATCCCTATATCAGTTTAGTTGCACCTATATGAATGTTTTCCAGTTCAGTACTGTCTTATTTAAGAACTAGTGCCCAAAACTGTTCTCCATATTGATGATGAGACTTCGCCAAGGATTTATATAGAGGTAAATAATATTTTGTATCCCATGCAGGCTAGTACTCTATTTGCTCTTGCAGCAACGGAGTCTATCATTTATCAGTACTCCTGAATCTTTCTCTAATGAGGATTCCCCAAGTAGTTTCCCATTTAGTGTATATGTGGCCTGCTTGTTTCTAGAGCCCAAATGCATAACCTTACATTTATTTATATTAAACCTCATTTGCCACTTTTCTGCCCATTTACTCAGTTTGTCTAAATTACTATGCAAAGAAAAATCATCCTGGTTTGTATGTATTTCCTTTCACATAAACTGGTTTCATCAGCAAAGATTAAGATGCTACTTTCTGTTCCCAAATCTCGATCATTAATCAACACATTAAAAATCATTGGGCCCAGGACTGAATCCTGTGGCACCCTACTTACAACTCTACACCAATTTGAAAAGGTTCCATTTACAACAACTCTCTATCGATCACTTAACATGTTCTCTATCCATGCACAGATATCACATACCAAATTGAAACATTTTATTTTATACAGTAACCTGTTGTGAGGAACAGTATCAAAGGCTTTTGCAAAATCCAGGTATGTTACACCAACAACAATTCCCTTGTCCAAATTTAAAATTACTACTTCCCCTTTCATAAAATGCAAGTACATTTGCTTGACATGATCTATTCTTTGTAAAACCATGCTGACTCCTACTAATAATATTGTTGGGTTTCACATAGGTATGAATATTGTCGGTTATTAACCCTTCTAATATCTTACTCACTACACACGTCAGATGGTATACATGATCTAATCCTTGCAAGTGTGTCCATTGTAACTTTGTTATCTTCACAAGAGATTTTATATTTGAACTGTGTAATGTCATTGAAACCATTTTATCATTGCATTGGTATAATTATATAAGAATTTATGTTCTTTTATTACATCATAAGATTTTGTGATCTATGTATAAGTTCATATTAGTGTTCTGAAACACCCAGTATAATGGGATACATTTAATGACATGTTACATGGCAAGGCATGTATGTCCTAATGTGATGGAGACCTTTGTTTTTACCCGATATGCCCTGGCACACATCACTATATTCTATTTGTTTCTATTATAAGTTATGTTTTATTCAGTAGATTTTGTCCTTATCAGGATATCTGTGAGTGGGTGAATTTTTTTGAGTCCTAGTTTAGCAGGGTTAATGCAGGTGCTAATTTTATCTCTGCTTTTATCACAAGGTATCCCATAGACTACAAAAGGAAAATGTTTGCTAAAACAGGAGGTAACATTTATCTCCTGCATTTGATTCCAGTCCCTAGTGCTTCTATAGACCTGTACCTCTCCTCTCAATGTGCCGTGATCCTTTCCTATATGGCGACATTGCTACTTCCGGGTTTCACCCTACAGGGTTCTTATTGGTCAATGGGTTCTGACTCCACCTCAGGCTAGCTCTTTTATACCCAGTCCTGTCATTCTTTCAGCGCCCTTTCATGGTGTACCTGTACCTAGCGTTTGTGTTGCTACACGTTCCTAGCTCCGTGTATGACCCGGCCTGTCTGACTACGAATCCTGTTTGCTCTTGAGTTGATCTTGCTTCCATTGCAGACTAGGACTGGCTGACTACCTTCGTGTGTACTGAACTGGCTCTGTCTGAGAACCTGCTTCCGTTGCTGTGTAGGAGTGGCTGACTTCCTCCGCGTGTACCGAACTGGCTCTGGCTGAGAACCCACTTCCATTGCTGACTAGGCCTGGCTACCACCTCCTGGTGTGACTGGCTTTGGTTGCGTACCCACTTGTTGCTGTTGAGGTTTGGCTGACTGTGTACTGGAAGTCTGGCTTCTGATCTTTCTGTTGGCTTTACCCAGGGCTCTGTTAACTCTCGCTCTCATTACCACTCAGCAGACTTCCGTTTCATCTTCAGAGCATCTTGTTGTGCTGTGCTCCTGCTCTTGCCGATTTACAGTCTGCAACTCCCTAGCGTTCTAGGGAGGCTGAGTTGCGAGTAGTTACTGCTGTTGCTATTCCCTAGTGTTCTAGGGACCCAGTCACTTGCCAGTATCCAGTCTGTGAGTAACCTCCGATGCTCCCTAGCATTCTAGGGACCTAGTGGCTTGCCAGTCTCCAGTCTGTCTGTGCCTCCTGCCTCCCTAACATTCTAGAGAGTTGCCCTGTAGTTACCTGGCCGCTAGTCCTCGTGTGCCTTCCTGTGGCCAAGGTACTACTGTGGTTTGCTCTGTTCCAGTATCCTGTTGGCGGATCAAGACTTTGTGTTTAGCCTTAGGAATCTTCTACTGTTGACTAGTTTTACCTTCCATTACGCTAGTCCATTCCTTTGGTATTTCCTGTGTAGCCTTGCCCTGTATTACTGTTTCCAACCTGACCTGTCACAGTTCTGGGGAATACCACGGTACTGTCCCTTTCTGGGCCTGAGTAGGTTGGGGAGGTATATTCTTGCTGATTATTTTCAATAAATCAGATTTTAACCTTACTGTATTTGTCCGAGTGTTCTTACAAAACCGTGATATCCGTACCACCTAACCACTCACAGTAATACTCAGCTAGAAATACAGAAAACACTAAGGGGGAGATGCACTAAGGGCTGATAAAGTGATGGTAAAGAGATCCAATTCCTATGTTGTTCTATGGAGCCAATGCAATATGATTTTTTTTTTTTTTTTTTTTTTAAGTGAGAGAGTTCTTAGTACATAGGCTTCATAGAATAACACAGATACTGGCGAAGGGATATATCAAGGTGCCCGTGATTGCTCACCCTTGCTGTCAGTCAGGTGTGTGTATTCTCCTTTGGCCGCCTGTCTATCGCCCGTCTAACACTGCCTATTTAAACTGGGCTAAGACACCCTTTGGTAGCCCTTTCGTGGTGTCTCTGCATCTGCAGTCACCTGCCTGACCTGTATCCTTGGGCCTGTTGATCTGCTACCAGTGTCAGTGTTTCTCCTCTGTCAGAGCTGCTGCTGCTAGGTTCCTGTCTTCGTTCCAGATCTGGTTGGGCTGTTTCTGCTTCTGATCCGGTGCTGCCGTTTGTTCATCTTACATCCCTGATCCAGTGCTGGCATTGTTCCTGCTTCCGTTCCTGACCTGGTTGGCCGTCCTGCCGTTCCTGTGGTTGTCCGGGCCTGCATACTGTTCCTGATGCTGTATCCTGATTGTCATCGTCTGGTTGCCTAGTCGCCTGGGCGACATTCTTATCACGGGTTTCTCCATTCATACTGGTTGCTGATTCCGTTGTATAGAACTGGTTGGATGTTCCATTGCTTCAGTATGAGGTACTGGTTTACTCCACATACCGGTTGCTGACTCCACTGTATAGAACCGGTTGGGCGTTCCATTGCTCCAGTACGCGGTACTGGTTTACTCCACATACCGGTTGTTGATTCCGCTCCATGAAACCGGTTGGGTGATTCGTTTGTCCAGTACGTTGTACTGGTTTACTCCACATACCGGTTGCTGATGCCGCTGTATAGAACCGGTTGGGCCATACGTTTGTCCTGTATGCAATACTGACTGACTCTCCATTCACCGGTTGCTGATTACGTTGTATAGAACCGGTTGGGCTATATTATTGTTTATGACAGTACTTGTTAACCTTGTTTACCGGTTGCGGCTGCCTCCTTTAATGCACCAGTTTGGGCTCCCTGGCTGTGATCTGGTCTGCTCCACTCTCCATCTTTGGCTGCTGCCCTATCAACTTGGCATTAGTGGAGCTGTCCATCTATTCCTGGCTGCCTTGCCCGGTATATTGGCAAGGCCGGTAGAGCCACATTCAGTGCTTTGTGTAACCCTCCAGGCTGCCTTGTCCGGTATATTGGCAAGGCCAGTAGAGCCACATTCAGTGCTTTGTATACCCTCCAGGTTGCCTTGCCTGGTATATTGGCAAGGCCGGTAGAACCGGTTTACATTCCTTAGTGCCATCTTTCTGGCTGCCTTGCCCGGTATATTGGCAAGGCCGGTAGACCCTAAATTGTCGTATCTTGCTAACTACTGTTTGAACCCATCTTGTATATGTGACGTGTATGTACTGGACCCGTGAGGGTTCCCATTAAACTTTTCAATACAGTTTGATTTTTGTCTTACTCTGTGTCTGAGAGTCATAACAAACCGTGACAGGATATCACTGGAAAACTAATCCCCACTGTATCATCTTTTTCAGACATGAGTGCATAACCCTCTAAGAAATTGTATTAGGAAAAAACTTCCAGGGTATGAAGGGAAGTCGCTAAGATCTGGAATCCAAAATGTCATCCAATTCACTGCTACAAGTATGGACAAAATAAGAGTAAAATAACAACAACTTTGTTCAAATTAATTCTAGTGATAGACAGATCTCAATCCATACACATATAAAAGTTTCAAAGGACTCAAATGTAATAGAATTTTTTTCATTAATTGGGTATCAGAGAATCCGATTGGAAAGCAAATACATTTCCAAAAAAAATCTACCATCAGGAGTATACAATAACACCTAACCATGGACATGGCACCAAAGTTCTCGCATTTTAATAAGGTATCCTCCCTTTTGATGACAACCTATCACATGGTAAACAGAGATTGGCCCCACATGCTAATGTATTTGATACATATGCAAATAAGCACATCTCAGGTTTATATTGTGGCATCACTTATTAAGTGATGCCACAATATAAACCTGAGGTGTGTGCCCATTTGCATATGTATCTAATACATGAGTAGGTGGGGCCACTTTCTGTTTACCATGTAATAAGATGTCATAAAAAGAAATCCCACCTCAGAACTTGTATAAATAGAGACATAAATCTCAGTAAGGGCAGTTGTATTGGAGAGAGACTTCAAGCAGGATCTCCTGGAAAGAGGCCAGAGATGAGGACTCCATCCCTACAGAGCTTCACCTGGATGTTGGTAAATAGACCTCTGTGTATCCTCATCATGTTATGTCTCTCTGGGAGTATTTTTTTTTTATATTTGCGTGATAATTATGAGCATGATCTACTAAGAGTAACTGGAGTAATTCTGGAGCAAACCGTCTTCCCCAGTGGGTCTTTTCCCAAACTTCCATTGATTTAAATGGGTCTTTCTAACCTATTTTTGTTAGAGAGGCAGGGCCGGCGCCACCTATAGGCGAGGTAGGCATCGGCCTAGGGCGCACTTTCTCTGGAGGCGCATCGGGACGCACTCCCCCGCTCACCACTTACTGCCCAAGTAAAAAAAAAAAAAAAGTATGTTTCTGTGCCGTCCCTTGGCTGGCTATTTTTATAATGTAGCACAGCGATACCCGTTTCTCTCCCCCTCCGCTCCTTCAGTCCTGGACCAGTATTGAAGGAGTGGAGGGGGAGAGAGAAACGGGCATCGCTGTGCTGTATTAAAAAAATAGCCAGCCAAGGGAGAGCACCGAAACGTACTCGCTGGGAGTCAAGAGGTGGAGAGCTATATATTCATCGAGCAGCTCTACTTAAGCCTTAATGTGAAGATCGTAGTCCAAATACAAACAATCTTGTAACGAACTCCACTTATCACAAACATGTATATTATTTCCATATTCCACAATGACCTCGTGTGCTGAATCAAATCTCTTCCCAGGATTTAAGCAATATGGAACATATCGGTCACGGCTGTCAGCATTACACAGGATAGCATCACCATCAGACACAAGTATAAGCAAAAACATTCATATTATTTGTTGGAGTCAATTCTTCATAAAAAATACTTGCTGTCATAACAACCCAATACCTTGATCTAGGAAAGACTTACATATAAAACCAGTCAGATTAAACAGACCATAGCTTCAGATCAACGCGTTTCATGCATACAGCGCTTACTCATGATCATGCAAAATGTTAATGTATTGAGCGTACTTTTTTAAAATTAGCAAACATTTTTCTATTTGTAGCGAATGCATGTAAAAAAAGCTGTGCATCACTAAAATATCCACCATTTTGTGGGACAATTAGTGATTGATTCTATTTCACTAAAGTAATTAGCCCTAATTCAGCTTCTTAAGTGTTCTGTTAATTTAAGAACACGTGATATTCATCATGATGATATTACTATGTTTGCGGCATCAAAACATGAGCAATTGTTAAAAGTACTAACAGTTATGGCTTTGAGAGATATGAATGCTGTACTTTCTTGCATACCACCACTAGGGCCTTATTCAAAATACTAAATGGGTATAATTCTTGAGACACAGGGGACAAATTAAATAAAACTACACAAAAGCCATGTACAGAACTTTCAATGTACTTATCTGCTTTTTGAGCACACATAATGAAGATAATTACATCAATGGTGGTCATATTTTGGGCCTACAAGTCCCTATGGAAATAAAAGTCAGCTTATGCCCACATAGTCTGATTATGATATCCTTGTTATAAGTATGTAGCAAGTAAATAAAATAGCCCTGCATTTCTTGATATGTCTTTAATCTGAAAATAGAATTATATTGCATGGCAGAATTATCTAATTAGAGTTTCTTTCTTTCCAACAGATCTTCCCTTGAGCAGTAATATCCTGAAGGATTTCACACTACTATACTCTCCCCAGACTGCCTAAGCAAAAAGTGTTGATAAAAAAAAAAAACATGCAAGCAAAGAAGAAGAATCAAACATACGAAAGATATATTCCAGAGGAACCAACTGTATGGAACCAAGGAAATTTCTGTGATACTGTCATCTATGGACACAGAGAACATGTACAGACATCTAGTTATATTGAAGAGCAATGCAATGGCAATAGTAATACAAAGAACACTCATCTTGTTAGACATCAAAGAATTCCTACTAAAGAAAGCACATTTCCATGTTCTGAATGTGGGAAATGTTTCAGTCGAAACACAAAACTCGTTATTCATCAGAGAATTCACACTGGAGAAAAACCATATGCATGCTCTGAATGTGGGAAATGCTTCATTGACAGGACAAATCTTGTCAGACATCAGAGAACTCACACTGGAGAGAAGCCATATTCATGTTCTGAATGTGGGAAATGTTTCTGTGAAAGGACACATCTTGTTAGACATCAGAGAACTCACACTGACGAGAAACCATATTCATGCTCAGAATGTGGGAAATGCTTCAGACGAAGGACAGATCTTGTTGGACATCAGAGAATTCACACGGGAGAGAAACTATTTTCCTGTTATGAGTGTGGGAAATGTTTAAGTTCCAAAAGATATCTTGTAGCTCATCAGAAAACGCACACTGGAGAGAAACCGTATAAATGTTCTGAATGTGGGAAATGTTTTTGTGACAGAGGAAATCTTGTTACTCATCAGAGAATTCACACAGGAGAGAAACCATATTTGTGTTCTGAATGCGGGGAAGGTTTCCGTTACAAATACAGTCTTGTTACTCATCAGATAATTCACAGTGGAGAGAAACCATTCCCATGTTCTGAATGTGACAAATATTTCATAGCTAAAAGAAATCTTGTTAAACATCAGAGAACTCACACAGGAGAGAAAATGTATAAATGTTCTGAATGTGGGAAATGCTTTGGCTACAGAAAATGTCTTGTTACTCATCAGAGAACTCACACTGGAGAAAAACCATATTCATGTTCTGAATGTGGAAAATGTTTCAGCCAAAGCGCAACTCTTGTTAAACATAAGAGAACTCATATTGGAAAGGAGACCTTTATTTATTCTGAATTGTGACAACAATTGTTCAGTTCCAAGAAATGTTTTTACACCACATCAGAGAACTCCCACAGGAGAGAAGGCATTTTCATGTCAAATCTTGTTAACCCCTTGGCCGGCACTTGAGAACCACGGGGCTTTTCTTTTGTTCTGGTTCAGGGCTACCAGAGTGACGTGGAGCCGCACCAGGAGCCCTAAACTCCATGCCGTGCCAGACCTCCTTGATGATCCTGGCACATCAATGGTCCTTAAGGGGGTTAAACATCAGAAAATTCACTTGATAGAAAATATCTGTATGCTATGAATTTGGGAAATTTTTCTATCACAATGAAGTTTCCAAATGGTGTAAAATTTATAAAAATAATATCTACACTGATTCGTCTGTGTTATAAATCTGTAATAAAACAAAACATAACTTTTTAATTTTATTACAGTTTAATATATCTGTTATTAATTGGTGTGTATGCTGATTTTATAGTAAATTTTAGTCCATTAGGAGATTTCATTGGGGAAAGTAGGCTTGTTTTCATCCATTCTTCATGCTGGGAACCTCGGAGTGGAGAGGGGTTATCTTCTCTAAATACCAGGTAGTCAGGTGATTGGGAGTATTTCCATTGTGACCACAGAACAACCATCAATTCTGGTGCAAAGGACACCCATCATCCAAGACTGGTGGCAGCAGGGTTAAAAGTTTAGGACTGTGATATGCCTATACAAAATAAGGAGTATGTGCAATGTATTTTGTTTGTTTTGTGTCCTAATAAAGATATTACATTTTGAACATCCTCTTTGTGCTCTTATTCTATAGGTAACAAAGTAGACTAATTATTTGCAAAATAACTGCACCACACGGAACAAATCCAATCCCCCAAATTCCTAATCATGTAAATGGGGTATTTAACCCCTTGAATCCTTGAGAGGCATTCAGCGCATTGTAAAGCAATATGTTCAAGACTTTTTTTTAGCATACGATGGGTTAAATGTGTTTAAAATCAAACCGAGTTTACATTTTCCCCCTATGGTGCACTTATTGTGCCCAGAATTGCCCCCTTTTCCTTAGTTACCCCAACCTCTATCTGGTGTATAAGGAAAACAAAACTGTGCTACAGTAGGTGAAGGAAACTGATTGTCTGTTTTATTCTGCATCTGCCTAAATCCTATTTACTTCAAAATGTCTCCCCTTTTTCCTTCTTGGGTCACAAAGCATTGGTAGTTCTGGAATTCAAGGGGTACAATAACATTTGTTTTAATTCAACAGAAATTTGTATTTCTCCCCTAAGGTATAGGTGGTTTGGCCCAGAATTGCTCCACATTTGACTTTGTGAACGTGGCCAGTTGTAGCTGTAATTAGTTTTGGGGAATTCTGCATCCAACAGGTGTTGCTGCTTCCTGTACATAGACTAGGAGAGGGGGACTAGCAGACCAACAACAGCTGAGAAGCCACATGTTGCGCATTGCCGGGATTTAAAGAACTTCAGAACAGGAGCTAACATTTTGCACTATTATGTATGCTAAAGCTTTGCCTGATTTGACTGGGGTAATTGTAAGGTGGGGGTTCTGGGTAACTGGAACCCCCTCTCTGGTTTGCCCTTGCTTAGTCTATTATAGTTTTATACTTGTTTACACCTGGATATGAAGTCTGATCCTCTCCCCTGTCCCTGGAGGGAAGTGATCTGGATTCATGTTCTACTGAGGTGGGTGACATAGGATCAGATTCTATAAGATAAAGAGGAGACAATTCTGGGACAAACCAGCCATGAAAAGGGAGAGAAACGCAAATGTCCAATGATTTAATTGAGATTTTTAACCTTTTTTTTAATCCTAGGAAGTTCAACAATTTTTTTTTTGCAAAGCAGTTGAAGATCTCTCTAGCATTCAAGGAGTTAAAAGACCCATTTATGTAAATGTGTATATGGAGAGTTTTATTTGTCCCTATGATGCAACTGCTTCACTCTTTGTTCAGTGAATGTGGCCCCATAACACTATTTCTTTTGGGATATTATATACAATAGTCTTTGATCTATGGATAAAGAAAAGGTATAGAGAAGTGGAGGTTAAGCAGGGAGTCCACGGCTGTTGTTGGACTACAACTCCCATCATCCAGTCATTGGATATCAGAGGATGATGGGATTTACAGAAAAAAAGGAGACAGGACTACTATAAATAGCACACTTACTAACTTCCTAAATCATCTTACTACCTATGATCTCAGGACAGCATGTAAAAACAAACAATCCTTTATTAGTGATATATTAAAAACAAAGAGGAAAAGTGGTGCCTTAATGATTTATATGCTAGCAGATCCTATTAATGGCTTATGACATCTTGCCCTAGAAGCCTGTCTCCAGATAATTATATAAGAGAACAGCCTGTTGGAGTGCATCTATCTTTCTCACTGCAAGTGTATAAATCATTAAAGGGATAGTAATACTTCGTTTTATCTTTATTTTATTTTGTAGGCATTAAAAAATCATGAAGAATGTTATGTCTTCTCTCTCAAACCTTTATGGTTTAAGAGATATTCACAAGCAAAGTTTCCCCCTCCCGCCCCTTTTTCCTAGTGTAAGCCATCTCTTCTCAGATGTGAATCTGGTTGTAAGACCAGACAGATAACAGCAGGGGACAGTCTTCTTTGTATGAAAAGAATGAAAGCCCTTCCCCCCCCTTGAAAAGTTTTTCAGCTTTTTCCCTTATCTTAATTGAAGATTGTCCCTCTCTGCAGTCTACCTTGACACCTCCCTTCTGATCTGGCTGAACAGGGGGGGGATACTTTGCTTGTGAATATCTCTCAAACCATAAAGATTTGAGAGATAAGACTTATATCATTCTTCATGTTTTTTTAATGCCTACAAAATAAAATAAAGATAAAAGGAAGTATTACTAGCCATTTACAGCAGAAGCTTCAAAGGCAGCCCTGTGGTCCGATGATTAGCTGGAAACTCTTTGCTTATTCACACTCTAATTAGCTAATTTTAGACATGCCTTTGAAAGAAGTACACTCTCTGTTTTGAGATATTATGGGAGGATGAGGTTAATGAGTGGGTCTATTATAGGCAAGCCTAATAATTATATCTTGCTAATCAAAGTTTATCCGTATGCAAGTGATATTAGTAATTCAGTTTTAAAAACTTTATTTCAAACCAGCTAAATACTTATTAAGAACAATCACTCTCTGTGAGGATCCTGAAAGGGTTTTGCGGAGAGCAACAAAATTAATTAAGGGAATGGAGGACTTGACATATGAGGAACGACTAAACAAACTTTGTTTATTTACTCTAGAGAAAAGACTACTAAGAGGAGACCTTATCACATTGTACAAGTATATGAGAGGTCAATACAAGGATCTCTACAGTGAGCTCTTTATTCCAAGGCCTGATCAGGTGACCAGGGGACACCCCTTGAGATTAGAGAAAAGGAGGTTTAAACTTCAACAGAGGAAGGGCTTTTTTAAGGTAAGGTCTGTCAAATTGTGGAATTCATTGCCCAGGGAGGTAGTTATGGCAGATACAATGGATACATTTAAGAGAAGATTAGATGCATTTCTTTCAAAAGGGAACATACAGAGTTATACTGTTTATCAGTAGGCTGATCAGGAAGGTCTGATAAAGACTAATTTAATTGGTAGCAGGAAAGCTATAAAATTCTCAGTTACTGAGGTATGAGGCGATGGTTGAACTTGATGGACTTGTGTCTTTTTTCAACCTAATTTACTATGTTACTATGTTGCTATGTCCTTCAGATTCAATGGGTAGCAGCATATAAAGGATATTGAGGGGGTTAAACAATATCCTCCAATTGAAGTCGGTCTCAGTTACACAATGCATACTACCATTCTCCCTAATCATGTTTTTATTTTCTTTTGCTTTTCCTTATCCTCTTTGGTTTTAATATATCACTAATAAAGGATTGTTTGTTTTTATATGCTGTCCTGAGATCACCGGTAGTAAAATGATTTAGGAAGTTAGTGTGCCATTCATAGTATTCCTGTCTCCTTTTCTTTTTGTATATCTGTATAACTGTCCACTAGGCACCTACATCTACCAAGGTGCTCTAACGCATTATATTTTCCACCTGTTGCTGAAATAAAGTTATAGATTATGGGATTTATATTAAAGGCAAAATGGGAAATCTGAACTGGTCTACCTATATTTAATTACAAAGAGACAGTCTAAAAGACCTCAAACTACTCCCTTTGAAGTGTTTCTATGAAGCCTTCAATGGGAGGAGTCTGAGGTCCTTGACTCCAATGACAAAGAATGATTGTAATGGAACCAAGATACCCATGTAGTCCCTGACTGTCATACTGGGCTTCTGTCTCTGTGATGTGGCTACAAAGCGGTAGCCATGCTGGTCCAAGTCATCAGGATATGAGGAATAGGAGTTAAATAATCTCTTTAGACCAGTGGTTCTCAACTCCGGTCCTCGGGACCCACTAACAGGCCAGGATTTGATTTCCTTGTTAGAGCACAGGTGAGTTAATCAATGTGAATGAGTCTCTGATCACCACACCTGTGGTCTAGCAGGGAAATCCCTAAGTCCTGGCCTGTTAGTAGGTCCTGAGGGCAGGAGTTGAGAACCACTGCTTTAGACCATTCCTAGAAGAAGGCACACCACACAAGTTGTAGTTCAAGAACACTGACTTTAATTGGAAGTGGCCAGGATTTATATAGCCACATTGTGAGGGGGGTGTAACATACACTCAGATTAATACAATCATCACATTGCACGATGGAAGCAGGATTTACATAAAACTAAGACACCAGACTAATCTCATCACACAGACAACAATTGTGGTAAAGGGTTTGGGGAGTAACACTTAATCAAACCTGGACCAGACAGTGATACACATACAATGGAAGGCCACAAAGTGATAACACACACAAATACAACAATTTAACCTATGCAGGCCCATGTAAAATAAAAGTCCAAACAATTTCTTAAAACAAGAGTCCAGCATCTGTTACATGTATTTCCGATGTATTTGTAATGAACCATAGGTCTGTTACAATCATGTTTGCCTTAATGGACATTATTTTAATCCGTACTAATTATATATTAATTTTGGGAGACTAATTCAAACATAATTGATTTTCTAGAGACATAGCCTAAAATGGAGCAATATGTCTCTTGTAATATCAGATAGACAGACATGGATGTAAACTCAACGTCTAAAATAATAATTGAAAAAGTCACAGTTAAGTTCTCACACCAACACAGGAAATACAGATTATTAGTGATGAGCGAGCGTGCTCGGCCGATGCTCGGATCGGCTCGAGCATCGCTCTGCTCGGCACATGGCGGTACTCGTCGAGTACCGCCATGTGCTCGCCCGACATGTTCGGGTGGCGGGGATCTGTGCCGGAAGAGGCACAGATCCGAAGAAGCTCCGCTGGACCACCAGGGACTGGAGGTACGGGGGCACTGCGGAGATGAAGGGGGCATTGCGGAGATGAAGGGGGACATTGTGGAAGAGGGGCATAGACTCTATGCCCCTCTTCCACAATGTCCCCCTTCATCTCCGCTATGCCTGTCTTCCACAATGTGCCCCTTCAGCTCCGCTATGCCCCTCTTCCACAATGTGCCCCTTCATCTCCGCTATGCCCCTCTTCCACAATGTCCCCCTTCATCTCCTCTATGGCATAGAGGAGATGAAGGGGGACATTGTGGAAGAGGGGCATAGCGGAGATGAAGGGGCACATTGTGGAAGAGGGGCATAGCGGAGATGAAGGGGCACATTGTGGAAGAGGGGCATAGCGGAGCTGAAGGGGGACATTGCGGAGCTGAAGGGGGCATTCGGAGATGAAGGGGGCATAGCGGAGATGAAGGGGGCATTGACCAGGCACCCTCCCCTCATCAGAGCAGGGGGTGCCTGGTGTCGCCCCATTCATTCCAATGGGGCTCGGGTGCTCGGCCGAGCACTCGAGCCTCAGGGGGTGCTCGGTCAGAGCACCCGAGCACCCGAGCATCGTGGTGCTCGCTCAACACTACAGATTATGCTCTACCAAATTTTCTCCACATTCCTATATGCTTGTCTGAGGCCATTCTTCTCCACCATTCTCACCTTCCCTGAGTTTATGATCATGGGACTATTTTTCTCTTGGGGCATACACAATACAGTAATCAGCACCAGCAGTGTGCACAATTTGTGATGAGTCAGGGGAAAGGAGGAAAAGCCCCTTGGCACAACCGTCCTGCTAACACACAAGAAATACAGACACCATGACATTTATGTGAAACATGTTAAAACTAAAGCCCCACAAAATAAATCTGGAGCCACTGCTGTTGTACCCCCTGTCTCTCCCCAAGAGCACCAAAAGTTGAGCTGGATATCAAAGAAAAGAGTCACAAGCCTGAGCCTGTAAGTTCGATGGCAAGCAAAACACATGGCTCGCCATATGCTTCTTGTGTAGGGGTATGAGCGCTGGAAGAAATAGCAATGTATTCTGGTGAGCCACCTCTGTCATCGTTTCCTCCCCCCACCAGCTGCTAGTGACTCTGTAGATGTGAGGATGTGGCAGTTCATTCCCCCCCATTGCACATTGTGTGGTGGAGTATAATCACAGGAATGGAATAAAGCAGTATCTGGGAGATTCCATCTCACAGAATACACTAAGTTGGTGGCAGGGAGGATTCAGCATTATTAATTCTGCAAGTTGTCATGTGTCCTTATTGAAGTGGACAAGGGACATAGTGACAGCAGCGGTACTTGGTTTTGGGGGAATTATTGATTTGACACTGCGGACCTAAGCACTAATGTGTTTGCTTTCAATTGTGCCAGTTGTTTGATGTGAGTACAGATGTGTCTATTGTTCCCAGCCCTTCCACTATTTCCTACACATACTGTGCACATTGCAGCTGATGATGAAAGTCATAGTTCCTTCCTGCTGACAAGGAAACATTTGTATTCCAACACACCCGTGATTTTGGAGGAAATGCAGTAGGAGAAGCATTACTGGCCAACTTCTATTCTCTACAGTTACCTGAAGTGGTGAGTGCTAGTTGTGGTGCTGCTACTTCCTCAGGTGCATCTCTGGAGATAGTGGAAAGTAGACCCATGGTCGTCGTCATGTTCTACTGAGGTGGGTGACAGGATCAGATTCAATAAGATAAAGAGGAGACAATTCTGGAACAAACCAAACATGAAAAAGGAGAGAAATGCAAATGTCCACTGATTTTATTGAGGTTTTTAACCCCTATAATACTAGGAAGCTGAACAATGAGTTTTGGGGGTTAAAACACCCATTTATATCAATGTGTATATGGAGAGTTTTATTTGTTCCTATGGTGCAGCTGCTTCGCTCTTTGTTTAGTGAATATGGTCCATAACATTATTTATTTTGGGAGATTCTATATAATAGTCTTTGATCTATGGATAAAGAAGAGGTATAGTAAAATGGAGGAAAAGCAGGGAGTCCACGGCTATTGTTGTACTACAACTCCCATCGTCCAGTCATTGGATGGAAGAGGATGATGGGATTTATATTAAAGGCAAAATGTCAAATCTGAACTGGTCCACCAATTGCAAATATCCCAAGACCTTAAAGAAACCTTAACAATTCCTAATGATAACCTCTTAATTATTTTGGCCTGGACAGAAGTTCCTAATTATCACTTTGAATCAATTCTATGCAGACTGAATCCCCCAAACGGATATTTAATTACAAAGACACAGACATAATTATTTCTTGGAAGTCTTCAAGACCTCAAACTCCTCTCTTCGAAGTGTTTCTATGAAGTCTTCGATGGGAGGAGTCCTTGACTCCAGTGACAAAGAATCATGTTTGCCTTCATGGACAGGAAATTAATCAGTACTAATTAAATTATTAATTAATTTTCAGAGACTACTTAAAACAGATTTAATTTTATGGAGAAATAGGTAGATACATAGATGGATGTATGGATGTAAACTCAATGGCTAAAATAATATTTGATAAAGTCACTGTTAAGTTCTCACACAAACACAGAAAAGCCAGGAAATACAGATTACACGCTACCAGCTTTTCTCCACATTCCTATATGCCTGTCTGAAGCATTGCACCAATACCAATAATCACTGCACCAAAGTCCTTATCAAGGGCTGGATTCAAATGCAGGTGCTAATTTTATCTCTGCTTTTATCACCAGGTATCCCATAGACTTCAAAAGGAAAATGTTTGCTAAAACAGGAGGTAACATTTATCTCCTGCATTTGATTCCAGTCCATAGTGCTTCTACAGACCTGCACCTCTTTCCCTACCACCTAACCACTCACAGTAATGCTCAGCTAGAAATACAGAAAACACTAAGGGGGAGATGCACTAAGGGGTGATAAAGTGGTGATAAACAGATCCAATTCCTATGTTATTCTATGGAGCCAATGCAATATGATTTTTTTAAGTGAGAGAGTTCTTAGTACATATGCTCCCTAGAATAACACAGATACTGGAGAAGGGATATCACTGGAAAACTCATCCCCACTTTATCACCTCTTTTTCACACATGAGTGCATAACCCTCTAAGAAACTGGACTCGGAAAAACTTGCAGGGTATGAAGGGAAGTCACTCAGATCTGGAATCCAAAATGTCATCCAGTTCACTGCTACAATCAATAAGTATGGATAAAATAAGAGTAAAATAACAACTTTGTTCAAATGTATTCTAGTTATAGATAGGTAGACAGACAGACAGATAGATCTCAATCCATACACATACAAAAGTTTCAATGGACTCAAATGTAATAGGATTTTTTTCATTAATCAGGCATCAGAGAATCAGATTGGAAAGTATTTTAATTACATTTGCACAAAAAAAAAACTACCATCAGGAGTATACAATAACACCTAACCATAAACATGGACATGGCACCAAAGGTCTCTGCCCTTAATAAGTGATGCCACAATATAAATCTGAGGTGTGTGCTCATTTGAATATGTAGCAAATATGTGAGTAGGTGGGGCCAATCTCTGCTTACCATGTGATAAGCATACCTGGGACTTTCAAAATGAGCTGACCCTTAGATTGTATAAATATTAACCCTTAAATTTCCCATAATATAGATTATCTGCGATATATCCCTGATCGCTGTAATCGAGAGTCGCTCCAATCAGCATTCAAGGAGCCATTAATACATAACAACTTAAATATATCACCGCATGAACACACACAAATCAAGCAGGACTTCTCCCTCTGCCTGCCTAGTACAAGTGGTACCAATTTAGAGACTAAAGAAACATTTAACTGGAGCAGAATATATGAGAGGTAGCACTGAAATCTCTCACCCTGAGATTTTGACTCTTCACCCTGAGACCCTGAGATTTGGGCCACAACCCTGAGTCTCAGGGTCAAACCCTGAGAGTTCCCAGGTATGGTGATAAGTTGTCATCAAAAGAAATCCCACCCCAGAACTTGTATAAAAAGAGACATAAATCTCAGTAAGAGCAGTTTTATTGGAGAGAGATTTCAAGCAGGATCTCCTGGAAAGAGACCAGAGCTGAGAGAACTCCATCCCTACAGAGCACCACCTGGTGTTGGTAAATAGACATTACACCTCTGTGTATCTTCATCATGTTACGTCTCTCTGGGAGTTTTGTCTCTATATTTGTGTGATTTATTGGTGATAATGATGAACATAATCTATTAAGAGTAACTGGAGTAATTCTGGAGCAAACCATCTTTCCCAGTGGGTATTTTCCCAAACTCCCACTGATTTAAATGGGGCTTTCTAACCTATACTTGTTAGAGAGGTCTCCATGCTTTGCATTCCAATGTCCCCCTATTGTGAAATTGGTTTGTCCCAGAATTGCTCCGGGTCCTCTTCCTACATCAGCCTCTTATTTGTGAACAATATTCTCATTTTCTGTCTGACTATAATGTTGCTTTTCTATTTAAAATTATTCTGATTAGATAAGTACTGTTTATTCTGTGGAACTTTCCATGGAAAATTCCCAGTTTGATTTATTTTCTGCAGAAATTCCTTCTCATAGCAATGACAATGAATTTCTGTCTTTTTACTAACAATAATGATTTTCCCAGGAGAAAAAACATTGGTTTGCAATGCACTGGAGACCTCTTTAACATTCATGTGGTTAAAATCCGCATTTAAATCAATTATTGTCTCTGCAAGTGAGTAAAAGGAAGATTATGAGCATTAGTGACTGAGTGTGAGCATGATAAAGTATTAATGGATTTGAGCTTGAGTGTGCATGAACATGTGGGCATTTCATGTCTGACCTTGAGCAAGTATGGACAAATATTTATATGAGTGCACACTAGATACTGAGATTATGAAGAAGTCTGAAGAAGTGTGAGGATGAGCTTAAATGTGAAATATTCAGTGTATTCTAGAGTTTGATGTTTTAACTACATTTATCATGAAGCGAGTTTTTCTGAGAATGAGGGACAATATATAATAGTGAGTAAGCATGAGGGAATCAGCGTGTTAGCGGGCATTAGTAAACATAATTGTTTTTCTCACCGTAGTATAGCTAAATGTGCAAATAGATGACAGCCGCAAGTCCAAAATAATTAAAATTGTCTGAGTATAAGAACCAGAGACAGACAGATATAATACAATAGAGACAGAGCAAGAGTGTGAAAGAGAGAGAGAGAGACAGATCAAGACTGATACATACAGGAAGATGATATGAGTGAGATGGAGGGAGAAACTGACAGTGAGGCACAGAACGAAACTTTGAGCAAGCATGGGAAAACTATTACATAAGTAAACATGAGAGACAGAGCGCAAGTCTGAACACAATTGTGCTCAAATGTGAGAAAGTATGTGCACTACAGTGTGTGGTGATGATGATTTCAGCTAAATTTATCGTGAGCATGATGGTGAATACATGAGTCTGAGAGAGCATCAGGGAGGAGAGTGAGCCTGAGTGCAACAAAGCATCAGTAATTGATCATTAGAGATTCTAAGTGTGAGTGAGCTTGAGTGATTATCTGAATTGGTGGGCATGAGAAAGTGTTAGTAAGAAAAAGCTATCATGAAAACAATATACTGTAAAAATACATTAAGCAGAATAAAGAGACATATGTATAATACAAACAAGAATGCCAGCACATCTAGACTGAAAGCTAATAAGTCAAACATTTCCTCATTTATCTCTAAACCTGTTAATTCATCATAATGTGTCTGATCCTTCATTAAAGTTGTTAGTCATAAGAGTTAGCTTAGCCTTAACCATAAAGCTCTGCCTATGGATAATTCCATGGGCCCTGACATTATTCAGTCTTGTTTTCAGGACCAGAGGAACCCAGATAGAAGTCATAAAATCAGATAGATAGCAACCCAATACTGAGGGAAGGAGTGAAGAAGCTGGGCCACAAGGCATTTAGAAAGGTTCACTCTGTGGAGGGCTACAAGTTAGCATGCTGGAGGTCTAAGTGGTTCATTGGCCTCATTTTTAACCTTATGATATTTTGTTGGACAAAGGCTTTGATAACCATCAAACATTTAATAGGTTACTCGATAATTGTCATACCTCATGTGCTTGAGTATTATGTTTTGTTAATACAGTATATGTGTGTGTCTGTGATAGATGGATATATAGATAGACAGATAGAAAGACAGATAACCATTAACATACAAAGGTAGTTAAAGTGCTCTGTACAATAACACCCGAGAAGAAACATGCAGACAATACCCATCTTAATAAGATCTTCTTCCTTAATCAGGGATTTGACAGCTTAAATGTAAGGTATGTGCCCATTTACATGTAAAAGAAAGGACATATATGTGAGTCCAAAAGGCCAGGTGTGGTCCACCCCTCTTCTCAGTCTAATCAGTTGATACAAAACACCAAAAACTTGTATAAAAAGAGACTTAAATTTCAGTAAGAGCAGTTGTACTGAGAGAGACTTCATGGAGAATCTCCTGGAATTGGAGGTCCATCTCTCTCCTGAATGTGAACTACAAGATCCTTGCCAAGGTGCTAGCCAACAGTCTAAAGAGGGTCATTGGTCAGACTGTTCACACAGACCAAACCTGCGGCATTCACGGTCTCAGAATAGCAGATAACCTTGCCCTAATCAGAGACATGGTCCACTATATCAGAGACCGCAGTATAAAGGCAGCCCTGGTCAGCCTTGATCAGGAGAAGGCCTTTGACAGTGTCTCGCATGAATTCATGGGCAGGGCACTGCGCAGATTTGGGCTGAGAGAAATGTTCTGTTCATATGTTAACCTAATGTACCTTGACATTTTCAGTACGGTGCTGGTGAACGGCTGGAAGATTGACCCCTTTCCAGTGCTTTCTGGGGTCAGACAAGGTTGCCCTCTCTCACCTCTCCTTTTTGTCTGTTGTATAGAACTCTTCGCTGAATGCATCAGACAGAATCCAGAGATCAGGGGGATCACTGCACCAATACGTGGCAGACAAGAGGCAAAGTGCTCTTTGTACATGAACGATGTAACCATATTCTGCGCTGACCAGTAATCAGTGAAAGAGCTCGTCCAGACATGCGAGGACTTTGGCAAAGCTTCGAGTGCAAAGTTCAACTGTGGGAAGTCAGAGACCATGCTCTTCGGGGAGTGGCACCTGTCTTCTGACCCCTTCCCTTTCCCCATCAGGACAAGCCTCATCAAAATCCTGGGGGTCTGGTTCGGTGGAAAAGGCGTGGCGCTGAAGAGTTGGGATGAAAGACTAGCAAAAGTCAGACAGAAATTTGGACTATGGAGCCTCAGGGACCTCACCATAGAGGGAAAAATACTGGTACTGCAGAATGAGATCCTTCCAGTTCTGCAGTATATGGCCCAAGCTTGGCCACCCTTGGCAACAATTTGCAGAGCCATCACAAGGGCAGTGTTTCACTTCATCTGGGGCTCCAAAATGGACAGAGTGAAGTGTGCAGTTATGTACAAGGAGCCCCACAAAAGAGGAAAGGGGGTGCCAGATATCCCCACCATGTTGCAGGCCTTCTTTGTGTGCAACTGTGTGCGGAGGACTTTAAGAGAGAGCAACCAGGGATCTGCCGGTAATGCCATGTCCCGTTTCTTCCTGCTTCCTCTTTGGAGGGGACTTGGTTGGGAGAGGTGGGACAGCTCCATCCCTTACAACTGGACTACCCCCTGGTTCTACCAGGATGTTGGTAGATGTGAGAGGGAGAACCAAATGGAGGGTGTTAAACCAGATCTGTGGACCCCAAAGGTCATATATAAGCTCATCAGAGCAAAAGACATTATAGAGACAATTTCAGGACTCCCAGCTGCCACTTCCAAGATGGTATGGCAGAATGTGTCATCAGGGAGACTCACCAACAGACACAAGGACACTACATGGATGGCCATTCAGGGGGGTCTGTCTCTCAGGTCATTCATGCATGCAAGGAACCTATGCAGGTATAGACACTGCCCTAGATGATGTGTGGCAGAAGAAACTGCCCTGCATGTTTTTTGGCAGTGCCCCTTTGCCCAAGCTCTGTTGGATGACAAGGAAAATGAACTCAAAGACTCCAAAGAGACACTTGTCGTACCACTCCGTACTGTATGGACTATTCCAGGGACACACTCGTATGGCGCTATCCAGGAAGCCTGGCGCATCATGTGCTGTGTCAAAGACGCTCTGTGGTTTGCAAGGAATCGTCTTGTGCTGAGGAGAGAACAGGTGACAACACAGGACTGTCGCAGACTGATCCACAGTCTGCTAAGAGGCTATAACATCTTGGACAGCCCTGAAGAGGAGGACTAGCATCCCCTCCAATGGCTCAATATCACTGTTACCTCCCCTTGGCCCCCTGATCTACCCTGACCCATGCCCCATAGCCCCATATCCCACCCTCCCACACACACCCCCAATCCCCCAGGCAAATGCCCACAGAGATTTTAATACAGTGAAATAAAGTACAAGTGTTGAGTTCAATAAAGTGATGATACAATAAAGTTCAAATGTACCTGTGTGCTGCCAAAGTGCACTGCGTTGCAGGTATTAAGAATGTTAATGTTTTAAATGTATGAATGCACTCTGTATTGGAAAGCATTACTGTACAAAGAAATGTTGTATTGTATTTTCCATGTCAAAATAAAGATTATTAAAAAAAAAAAAAAAAAAGAGGCCAGAGCTGAGAGGTTTCCACCTATATATAGCGTTTCACATGGGTGTTGTTATTTAGACCATATACCTTTGTGTAGCCTTCATTTTTAGTGTTGAGCAAGCATGCTCGGCCGAAGCTCGGTTCGGCTTGAGCATCGCTCTGCTCGGCACATGGCGGTACTCGTACGAGTACCGCATGTGCTCGCCCGCCATGTTTGGGTCTCCTCCCCGCACGTTTCGCGGCTGCTGCGCAGTCAATAAACGTGCAGGGAGGCTCTGACATCAGTGTAATGCCAGCAGCCATGTTGGCTGCTGGCATTACACTGATTGGCTGGCCAGAACCCGTGATCGGGTGCTGTATAGCACCTGACCAGCGAGTTCGGCTCAGTCTTAGCCAGGGAGACATGAGGATAGGAAGGGAAAGTCAGTGCAGGGAGAAGAAAAGCAATTGTGAAAAAAAAAAAGACCCAAAAGTCCTTTTTAGGACTACTGTGTGTGGGGGCAGCAGTTTATTTTGTGTGGGGGGGCAGAGAAAAAAAAAAAAAAATCTTCATATATTCTGTTCACTGTTCCTAGCCGCAGATTAGCAGCACATTCTGTTTAGTGTGCAAAGTTGCAGATTAGAGCACATTCTGTTCAGTGTGCAAAGTTGCAGATTAGCAGCACATTCTTTTTAGTGTGCAAAGTTGCAGATTAGAGCACATTCTGTTTACTGTGCAAAGTTGCAGATTAGCAGCACATTCTGTTTACTGTGCAAAGTTTCAGAATAGGAAAACATTCTGTTAAGTGTTCAAACTGTAAAATATCAAAGTCACATATTCCATTCACTGTGCGTAGCCGCAGTTAAGAAGCAAATTCTGTTTACTGTGCAAAGTTTCAGAATAGGAGAACATTCTGTTAAGTGTTCAAACTGTAAAATATCAAAGTCACATATTCCATTCACTGTGCGTAGCCGCAGTTAAGAAGCAAATTCTGTTTACTGTGCAAAGTTTCAGAATAGGAAAACATTCTGTTAAGTGTTCAAACTGTAAAATATCAAAGTCACATATTCCATTCACTGTGCGTAGCCGCAGTTAAGAAGCAAATTCTGTTTACTGTGCAAAGTTTCAGAATAGGAGAACATTCTGTTAAGTGTTCAAACTGTAAAATATCAAAGTCACATATTCCATTCACTGTGCGTAGCCGCAGTTAAGAAGCAAATTCTGTTTACTGTGCAAAGTTTCAGAATAGGAAAACATTCTGTTAAGTGTTCAAACTGTAAAATATCAAAGTCACATATTCCATTCACTGTGCGTAGCCGCAGTTAAGAAGCAAATTCTGTTTACTGTGCAAAGTTTCAGAATAGGAAAACATTCTGTTAAGTGTTCAAACTGTAAAATATCAAAGTCACATATTCCATTCACTGTGCGTAGCCGCAGTTAAGAAGCACATTCTGTTTACTGTGCAAAGTTGCAGATTTGCAGCACATATTCCGTGTAATATGAAGAAGGCGGGTAAAAAGGGACGGGGAAGTGGACGTGATCCTGATAGTTCAGGGCGCGGGTCAGGACGCGTAGAAACTGCGCCTGGTGCCAGAGCACAAGACAGAAAGACATCCACCATACCTAGCTTCATGTCTCATTTTACAGGGCGTCGCAGGACATCACTCTCGAGGTCCGACCACTGCGAACAGGTGGTCGGTTGGATGTCAGCTGATACTGCTTCCAGTCGGTTAAGCACCACCCTGTCTTCCACCAAGTCCACTCTCAGTAGCCAAGAGTCTGGTCAACATAATCCTCACTCTGATCATCCTTCCTCCCACCATAGAGGATCTGGTCAAAGAAGTGATCCCACACTGGGATATAGTGAGGAGCTCGTCTCATCACCAATCCTTAATTTGAACCTCTCTCCAAGCACGCTTGCAGAGGAACATGACATCTTGTGCCCTGATTCACAACCTCTAGAGGGTACCCAATCACAAGAAGATGACAGAGGGGAACGGCATTTAAGGTCAAAGGAAGTGGATGATGATGATGATGAGACACAGTTGCCATTAAATCAACCACTATTACTGTCTCAAGACCTTGATGAGGAGGATGATATACAGTTGTCAATTACTGAGTATGTGGTGGGATCAAGACATGAGGAGGATGATCAGAGTGAGGAAGTGGAGGAGGACTTGGTGGTCGATGAGGTGACTGACCCCACCTGGGAAGGTGTAGAGCCGAGCGATGACAGCAGTCCTGAGGGTGAGCCATCTGCAGCACCGCAACAGGCTGGAAGAGGCAGTGGTGTGGCTACAGAAAGAAGGCGGACAGCACCAAACCGGCCCGCAAATGTTCCACGGAGCACCCCCTTGCGTAAATCTCCCTTGCCAAGGGGTAGGTGTTCCGCGGTATGGCGTTTTTTTAAGGAAAGTGCGGACGACAAAAGAATTGTAGTTTGCAACCTGTGCCACACCAGAATGAGCCGAGGCATGAACACTAGAAACCTCACCACCACCAGCATGATCCGACACATGGCATCCAAGCACCGTAATAAGTGGGAGGAACGCCTGGATCGCCCATCTGTGTCTGCAGGCCACACCACTGCCTCCTCTTCCCCTGTTTTCGGTGCCGGCCAATCGCCTGTCGAAGGCGCAGGCCCGCATACCTCCCGCCCTGCACCTGTACCATCTGAAGCACCATCAGCGACCACATCCACTTCCCTGTCCCAGCACAGCGTCCAAATGTCGTTACCCCAGGCATTTGAGCTCAAGCGAAAATACCCAGCCACCCACCCACAGGCCATAGCACTAACCTCACACCTTTCCAAATTACTGGCCATCGAAATGCTGCCATTTAGGCTTGTGGAGACTGAGTCCTTCCGCAGCCTGATGGCAGCAGCTGTCCCTCGGTACGCAGTCCCCAGCCGCCACTACTTTTCCCGGTGTGCCATCCCCGCCTTACACCACCATGTATCCCGTAACATCACCCGTGCCCTGACCAACGCAGTTACTGGGAAGGTCCACTTAACGACTGACACATGGACAAGTGCTTGTGGCCAGGGACGCTACATTTCCCTGACGGCACACTGGGTGAATGTCGTGGAGGCTGGGAGCGACTCGGACCCTGGGATGGCACAGGTGCTACCCACGCCGAGGATTGCGGGCCCTACCTCCATCAGGGTTTCCGCCAGCACCTACGTTATTGGCTCCTCCTCCTCCGTTTCCACCTCCGAATTCTCTACACGCAGCGCCACTCCCCCATCAGCCAGTAGCTGGAAGCAGTGTAGCACTGCAGTGGGGAAGCGTCAACAGGCCGTGCTGAAGCTGATCTGCCTTGGGGACAAACAGCACACGGCCTCAGAGCTGTTGCAGGGGATTAGTCACCAGACCGAGCAGTGGCTCTCGCCACTCAACCTGCAACCAGGCATGGTTGTGTGTGATAATGGGCGTAACTTGGTGGCGGCTTTGGAGCTCGGCAAGCTCACACACGTACCATGCCTAGCGCATGTATTTAATTTAGTGGTTCAGCGATTTCTAAAAACCTACCCCAATTTGCATGATCTCTTAACCAAGGTGCGCCGCGTGTGTGCACATTTCCGTAAGTCATCTACAGCTTCAGCCGGCCTGTTGAAGCTGCAGCAGCGCTTACAATTGCCAGCTCACCGGCTGCTGTGTGACGTGAGCACGCGCTGGAACTCCACCTTCCACATGTTGGCCCGGCTTTGTGAGCAGCAGAGGGCAGTAGTGGAGTACCAGCTGTTACACGGTCATCGCCTCTCCGTTCAACTTCCTCTAATCAGAAGTGAGGAGTGGGAATGGATGTCAGACCTCTGTGAGGTTTTACGCAATTTTGAGGAATCGACACAGATGGTGAGCGGCGATAACGCTATTATCAGTGTAACCATCCCACTTCTGTGTCTACTGAAACGCTCGCTGCTCACAATTAAAACCGACGCTTTGCATGTGGAAGAGGTGGAAATGGGGGAGGAAGAGCTTACACAAGGTGATAGCCAGAGCACCCTCACTTCGTCTTCTCAGCGACAATTGGAGGAGGCGGAGGAGGAGGAGGAGGAGGAAGACACGGTTGCCTCCGCTACAGAGGGTAGCCATGGAACTTTAGTTCCATCTCTTCAGCGTGGGTGGGCAGAAGAGGAGGAAGAGGATGAGGAGATTGAGAGTCATCCTCCTGGTGAGGACAGCGAAATCTTGCCTGTTGGTACTCTGGCACACATGGCTGACTTTATGTTAGGCTGCCTTTCCCGTGACCCACGCGTTATACGCATTTTAGACAACACGGATTACTGGGTGTTCACCCTTCTGGACCCCCGCTACAAAGAGAATTTCTCATCTCTCATTCCTCCGGTGGAGAGGACAAGCAAAATGGTGCAATACCAGAAGGTTCTTGTTGAAAAATTGCTCCAAAATTTTCCATCTGACAACGCTGGCGGCAGAGTACGTGCTACCTTGGCCAACCGAGAAGGGGAGAAAAGGGGAGCACACAGCAGTTCCGACAAAGGCAGGGCAACACTCTCCAAGGCGTGGGACACCTTCATGACACCCCGCCAGCACCCTCACCCTGATGCGCAGCCTAGTGTCACAAGGAGGGAAAAGTTTTGGAAGATGGTGAAGGAGTACGTAGCAGACCGTGTCAGCGTCCTCAATGATCCCTCTGTGCCTTACAACTACTGGGTGTCCAAGCTGGACACGTGGTATGAACTGGCACTCTACGCCTTGGAGGTGCTGGCCTGCCCTGCCGCCAGCGTTCTGTCTGAACGGGTATTTAGTGCTGCTGGTGGCATCATAACAGATAAGCGTATCCGCCTTTCCACCGAAAATGCTGATAGGTTGACACTTATAAAAATGAACAAGGCCTGGATTTCCCCTGACTTCTCCACTCCACTGGAGGAAAGCCCCGGAGGAACATAAAGTGACTTTATATATGTTATTTACAATGATGGGAATACTCTGTATTCCCATTCACCCCTTCCACCCAAAAAACGGGTATATGGTTGACTCTCTTCCATATACCCTGGGATATAATTTTTATATAGGGCCAGCTCACCAGCGGGCCCTGTGATATAATTTTTATATAGGGCCAGCTCACCAGCGGGCCCTGTTTGACAATTTTTGTATAGGTCAGCTCACCAGCGGGCCTTCTCATATAATGTTTTATTGGGTCAGCTCTCTAGCGGCCCCTCTCATATAATGTTTTATAGCGTCAGCTCACTAGCGGGCCTTCGCATATAATGTTTAGGATGGTCAGCTCCGCAGCAGACCCTCACCCATAATGTTTTGGATGGTCGGCTCAGTGCACGTTTCCCTCTTAATCATGGCCTCTGTTCAGAAAAATAAAGGAAATTTTTGGGAGAATTTGCCTCTGCGCACGTTTCCTTCTTAATCATGGCCTCAGTTCAGAAAAATCAAGGAAATTTTTGGGAGAATTTGCCTCTGCGCACGTTTCCCTCTTAATCATGGCCTCAGTTCAGAAAAATCAAGGAAATTTTTGGGAGAATTTGCCTCTGCGCACGTTTCCCTCTTAATCATGGCCTCAGTTCAGAAAAATCGAGGAAATTTTTGGGAGAATTTGCAGATGATATACAAGTAAATATACAGCAAATACTGTTTGGTAACAATTTTTCGCCTAAAGTCGTTTTTATCTGCCTTTTTGTGTGTTTTACGGTCAGTCTGTAAAAATGGCGTACTACGGGCGAAAGATCGTTCCCAGCAGCGATGTTGGAGTCCAAGATGCATCCAGACATCCTCCCTATGCTGTCCCTGAACCATTTCTGTGGTGTTTCCATCATTTTCTGCCCTTTTCCTATGGACCAGGCACCCTCCCCTCATCAGAGCAGGGGGTGCCTGGTGTAGTGCTCGAGTCCTCCCATTGACTTCAATGGGGCTCGGGTGCTCGGCCGAGCACTCGAGCCTCCGGGGGCGCTCGGTCAGAGCACCCGAACACCCGAGCATTGGGGTGCTCGCTCATCACTATTCATTTTTAAAGTGGGGACATTTGCTATGTACTTTTGATGAAAATGCTGTTAGTGCCAAAATGTTACTGTACTGTGCATATTTTTTTTAAATTGGCAAGCATTTCTCTTTTTAGCGAATACATGTAAAAATAGTGTGCATTGCTAAAATATCCACCATTTTGTGCAAGGATTAGTGATTGAGTCTATTTCACAAAAGTAATTAGCACTAATTTATCTGGCTGAGTGTGCTGTTAATTTAAGAACATCTGGTATTTGTCATAAAGATATTAGTATGTTTGGTGCATAAAAATGTGAGCAATTGTTAAAAGTACAAACAGTTATGGCTTTGAAAAATATGAATTCTGTTCTTTCTTGCATACCGCCACTAGGGCCGTATTCAAGAAACTAAATAGGTATAATTCTTGAGACACATGGGACAAATTAAATAAAACTAAACAAAAACCATATACAGAATTTTCAATGTACTTATCTGCTTTTTGAGCACACATAATGAAGATAATTATATCAAAGGTGGTCATATTTTGGGCCTTACAAGTCCCTATGGAAATAAAAGCCAGCTTATGCCCACATAGTCTGATTATGATATGCTCATTATAAGTATGTAGCAGGTAAATAAAATAGCCCTGCATTTCTTGATATATTTTTTGTTTAACTATTATACTATTAAATATAAAATACATATATAGACCAAAAACACATATTTCATGTAGAAACATAGAATAATATATACATAGAAAGAGACATACAAAACAATATAAAACAACAACCTCAGGAACGGGGATTAAACAGGTCCTAAATACATGAGTCAATATAATAAGGTGAGCACGTCTATTGCTTTCTACCAGGTCTCAAACCATCCTTTTTTTTTTACCATACCCCAGGAGCCCATTTTTTGTTCCATTTTAACCCCTTAACGACTGGCGGTCCTGGGACGTTTCCGTCCTATAAGGACTGCATTGAACCACGTGGACGCGCCGGTACACGTGACCTGTCACGTGTATCAGCGCGTCACTATGGGGCCTGATAGAGTTCGCTCCGATCTTGGAGCGGTCAATTTCAGGCCCTATTTTTACTTACAGCGCTCCCGGTAGAGCGATGTAAGTAAATAGTATGTGACGTACTATGACCGGCATCGGTCCTTGAGCATTTCAAGGACCGTGACGGTCATAGTAAGGCACATGTCGTTAAGGGGTTAAATTGATATAGACAATTTCTCTTAATGATAGCCCAATTTTTGAGAATATCCATCTTCCAACATTTGGCTACTTCTATTTTAGTAGCAATTAAAATATGTATGATAACTGACCTTTTTATTTTTCCTATCTCGGGCAGGGATAAGTGAAATAGAACCTGGAGAAAAATCTAAAGAGAAGTTTAAAATCCTGTTTATATATCCTATTATGTCCTTCCATAATAGTTGGATTTGGGGACATGACCACCAGATACGTACATAGTCTGCATGTGGAGCATTACATCTCCAACAATGGTGAGCGATCAAATTAAACATTTTATATAGTCTTGATGGTACAAAATGCCATCTATTTATTAACTTATACTGCATTTCTTGATATGTTTTTAATCTGAAAGTAGAATTCTGTTGTATGGCAGAATTATCTATTTAGAGTTTCTTTCTTTCCAAAAGATCTTCACATGAGCAGTAATACCCTGAAGGATTTCACACTACTGTAATCTCTCATGACTGCCTAAGCAAATAGCGTTGTTAAAAAAGACATGCAACCACAGAAGAAGACTCAAACATACAAAAGATATATTCCTGAGGAACCAACTGTATGAAACCGAGGAAATCTCTGTGATACTGTCATCTATGGACAGAGAGAACATGTACAGGCAACATCTAGTTATATTGAAGAGAAATGTAATGTTAAACAGCAAAGAATTCACATTTCCATGTTCTGAATGTGGGAAATGTTTCAGTCGAAACACAAAACTCGATATTCATCAGAGAATTCACACTGGAGAAAAAAACATATGCATGCTCTGAATGTGGGAAATGCTTCAGTAAAAGGACAAATTTTGTTAGACATCAGAGAACTCACACTGGAGAGAAGCCATATTCATGTTCTGAATGTGGGAAATGTTTCTGTGATAGGACACATCTTTTTAGACATCAGACATAGGCGTGCACGGCCAGTTGCATAAGGGTGTGCACCCAAAAGTACAAACACACACGTGCACGTGTCCTATAACGTGTAGGTGGTTTGGCCCAGAATTGCTCCACATTTGACTTTGTGAACGTGGCCAGTTGTAGCTGTAATTAGTTTTGAGGAATTCTGCATCCAACAGGTGTTGCTGCTGCCTGTGCATAGACTAGGAGAGGGGGACTAGCAGACCAACAACAGCTGAGGAGCCACATGTTGTGCATGGCTGGGATTTAAGAACTTCAGAACAGGAGCTAACATTTTGCACTATTATGTATGCTAAAGGTTTGTCTGATTTGATTGGGGTAATAGAGTGTAAGGTGGGGGGTTGTGGGTAACTGGAAATCCCTCTCTGGTTTTCCCTTGCTCAGTCTACTATAGTGTTATACTTGTTTACACCTGAAGTCTGATCCTGTCCCTGGAGGGAAGGGATTCATGTTCTACTGAGGTGGGTGACATAGGATCAGATTCAATAAGATAAAGAGGAGACAATTCTAGAATAAATCAGCCATGAAAAAGGAGAGAAACACATATGTCCAAAGATTTAATTGAGATTTTTAACCCTTTTTAATCCTAGGAAGTTCAACAATGATATTTTTTGCAATGCAGTTGAAGATCTCTCTAGCATTCAAGGGGTTAAACGGTCCATTTATATCATAGTGTATATGGAGAGTTTTATTTGTCCCTATGGTGCAGCTGCTTCACTCTTTGTTTAGTGAATATGGTCTATAGCATTATTTATTTTGGGAGATTCTATACAATAGCTTTTGATCTCTGGATAAAGAAGAGGTATAGAGAAGTGGAGGTTAAGCAGGGAGTCCATGGCTATTGTTGAACTACAACTCCCATCATCCAGTCATTGGGCAGGACAAAGAGGAAGGTAGTGAGAGGGTAAAGTGTGGAGAAGGTGAAAGTTCGTGCACAGAGGGTGGTGGCCAGGATAAGGAGGGAGGCACAGAGCAGTGAGGGTGAACAGTGCAGAAGGTTAACCCCTTGAGTTGCGTACCTCTCTGGCACTCAATGGGCTAAGCTCCTTTGAGACACAGGAGGGGAGGAGGCAGAGGAGAGTGGGAGGTGAATGGAAGGGAAGGTGTAATGATGAGGTAGTGTGTGTACAGTGGTGGAGGGTGACATCCTTGCAGAGATTTTCAAAGAAGTGGGCAGGGGTGGCTCCTGTGAAAATCACACCCCATGCTTATACCAATGGGAATGGCAGTATAGAGGAGAAATGTATAACTCCTCCTTAATGCCGCCCATGGGGGTGTGTGGCCTCGGACTTGCTTGTCGGTCACATGATGCTTCCTCTTTTATATATTGATGTGAAATGTAAAAAGCCTTTCAAGTTTCTAGCCTTATACAAATAATTGATATTCTCACATTGTGGTACCATAAAGGTGCATTAATGGGTCAGTATAAAGTCTTTTCAAAATGTAGGTAATGTCCTGACAGCTATGGGAAAAGGGTTCCAAGAGCTTAACCCATTCAGTGTCAGAGGGGTATCCAATGCATTGATTTCCATCCATTTTTAGTCCATTTGTGTACCATATCTATGTGTTCTTTTGTGGATAATTTCTATCCTATTCATTCAGATCTTTTGTCTTTGAATTCATTGACGTGGGGCATCAGTGGAGAGGATATGAATGTTCCTACCAGGGGCATTGTTACGGGGGAGCTGAAGTCCCCAGTGTTTCGGTGGGCAGCCCTGAATGAAGACTCTGGGAGAATGTTCCCTTTAAGGTTTGGCATTCCTTATGCTCCATGCATAATATCCACAAGCAAAGAGGAGAGAGTGAGACTTCAGCCTGTAGGGGGAGCCTGGGCAGCAAGACACATCAGGATGGGAGGCAAGATCCAGAGGAAGAGGGGAATTATTAAGCAGCTGATACAGCACTAGTTGACCATAGTCAACTGCTTTATTTGCAGTGTATTGGAGACCACTTCAGTATACAAGTGTTTAAACACCATTTTAATTAGTGGGAATTTGTATGTGTTCCTTGGAGCAGTTTGTTTGCACCAGAGAACAAATACCAATTCCCACTGAGCTATTTGGTGTATTTAACCCATTAAATACTGGAGAGGTCTCCAATGCACTGCTGGCAGTAGGGAAATGGGCTGTAATGTTCTCTGTAGTACATGGAGTAGATTTAACTAATTCAATACGAAGGGTTCATTTCAGTTGTCCCTGTTAGGCCAAAAAACCCTGGCAGCATTTTTTTAACTACAGTAAGCTATCCAATTACCAATTACTATGAAAAAATGCCGGCAAAAAAACTGTGACGGGCTAAATGTTAACACCCATTTTATCAAACATTTTCCTACTGAAGTCTATGGAGAAAATTGGAGATAAAAGCAGAGGTAAAATTAGCACCTGTAATAGAATCCAGCCCAAAGTGAGAGTTATTTTAGCCCATTGAAAAATAAAAAAACACCACAAGTTGCATTTCAGTTGACTTCATTAGCCATTAAGGGGCTGGATTCTATTGCAGGTGCTAATTTTATCACTGCTTTTATCTCCAGTTCTCACCATAGACTATAATAGGCAAATCCTATATAATAATTCGCTAGGATGTTCGTCAGAAGCCGTCATGCTAGGTAGAGACTGCCTGAATGCACAGAATGCTGGGAGTTCTGTGCTGGGAGCACAGAATGCTGGGAGTTCTGTTCTGGGAGCACAGAATGCTGGGAGTTCTGTGCTGGGAGCATTCTTTGCTTTTGGGCAGTTGCAAAGCAATGCGTTACGTACCTCTCTGACACTCAAAGGGTTAACATCACCCGGACCTTGGCCAGTGTACACGGGCTTTTATACTAGTATTTGATAAAACGGGAGGTAACATTTATCTCCTGCAATAGAATCTAGCTCTTAATCAGCCGATGAAGTAAGGGAAAGTAAAAAAAATAAACCTAAGTCCCCAGTGGATATATTGATATGGGGCCCTAAGCCCCGCATTAATACATCCAAATACCTAAAAAGTGCTCAGTGTTAGTAGAATTAACCCTATGAGTGCCAGTGGCATATAATTACCCCACCAGCACTCATAGGGTTAACCTGACTAAGTAGCAAAGCAACATCCCCTGCCAAAGTAACACTTACCATTAATCCTGATCTCCAGCTGAATCCTCAGGACCCTGGTCATCTACTGTCCATCTTCTTTCTTCTCTTCTTTCTTCTTCGTTCCTCCATCTTCTTGTCTTTTAGCTGTAAAAACAAAAATAAAAATCCATAAACAAATATTTCCCTAAAATAAACTACACATTTTTGCATAGTTTAACCCCTTGACGCTACGTACAAATATACATATTTTTTTTGTTTGATTGATTGCTTGTTTGATTGATTGATTGATTTATTGTTAACTGTTCTCTCTATCCCAATCAACAGCCCCCCTAACAGAAATAAATTCCATATTAACCTGATTCTTTCCCTCGACTCCATCAACACAGAGACCCTCAGACCCTTTTATACTATATGTAGACAAGAGAAAAACAAGAAGGGGTGCCTATAGTGTTATACCAGACTAGTATTTGTATAACAATTAGACCTATAGTAATTCAACTCACATTTGTATCTTGCTTACAATCAGACATATACCTGTCATCAACTCAATAAGCATACAGAGTACTTTACCTGTCTCTGCTTAGGTATACGTAGATTACTCTCCATCGTCTTTATCCATGAGATGTGATCTCCATAAATTGAATTGAATATGATCCAGAAAAATGCCATATAATAAAAATTATACTAAAAGAAGCCGTCCTGTACTGTACAAAATATTTATTAAAAAGGTTTTCAAGCTTAATCTACGTATACCTAAGCAGAGAAGGGTAAAGTACTCTGTATGCTTATTGAGTTGATGACAGGTATATTCCTGATTGTCTACAAGATACAAATGTGAGTTGAATTACTATACTTTTTTTTTTTATGTAATATAATTTTTATTAAGTTAGCAGTTTTCATTTTACAGGACATTTGAAGTGCACAAGTAGATGATACCAAAATGAAACAGTAGAGCAAAACACACAAATTCAATCTCTCAACAGGTATCTCTGGATACATGCTCTGTTGTACAATGAAACAAAAAAAAATACACCTCAACATGTCCTGGAAGAAGAGCAGATAGATAGATAAGAAAGAAGATAGGAAAGCTAAGAATAGAGACGGGGCCAAGAAGGCCCCAGAGAGACAGGGGTAAGGACATGGGGTAGGGAAAAAACAAAAGGGGGGAAGGTGAAAAACGGGCAGGGGCAAAAGGTTGGCTATAAGAGTCCAAGCACTCTGTGTGTATTAGGTCAGAGGTCCACTCCTTTCCCACATTACTATACGTTTAATTGTTATACAAACACTAGTCTGGGATAACACTATAGGCACCCCTTCTTGTTTTTTCTTGTCTATATATTCTATACTTCCTTGCTGTGGATGGTTTGAGGAAGCGGAGAGGTCTGGATTCACTGCTAGAGGGGGGTGGTTATACTTATATCCCCCCTGCCAGAATTGCTAAGCAACACATAAGTGTTAGTTTAGCCATCTATCTTGTGAGTGTCGTACCACTGGTGGTGGTTGGGTGAATTATCAAGCTATAACATTAATACACTAGGAGCACCTCTTGTTTTTTCTTTTTCATTTGTTTGCAGCCTTTTTATACTATGCTTGTGGAAAAAAAAAATCTAAAATTTGGTATTTGTTGTGTGTAAATTCAGTCATCCCATTGATTTCAACGTAATGAGCTAGGTGAAAAAAGTGGGAAAAACTGGTGGGAAGTAGCATTGTTCCCTTATTTCAGTGTTGAGCAAAAACCTTTCTCACATTCCTTCTACTAACCAATGTGTTGAGACCTCTCTAACAATGATGTGGTTGAAAACCTTTTAAATCAATTGGGACATTTAGTTTAGCTCTCCAGCATTCCATATTTGGTATGGGCCAGCCGTGGAGGGTCCTCCTCTGTGCCCTGATACGCTGGCTGTCTCTGGCAAGGTAAAAAATGCTGGGGGTATACGATGGACCGTATGGTCATCACATTTCTTCCTTGTTTGGGGACGTGCTCACTCAATTCAAGGACAGTGTAAACAATACCTGCTGCTGATTGTGTGAAGAAGATGGCCACGAAACCCAAGTGGTCCCCGTTCAACTGAAGGGGTGCGCCAGTCAATTGAGAACTGGTATATGGATGGAATCTGGTGACTTTTGCTGTTTGCTGGATCGTGCCCCTCTCACCACAGTATACCTGTATTGATTCTCATTGTGTGCATGCCTTTACACTCACTCCTGATACTGCTATGAGCTTAGATTTTTCTTTGTAAACTCAATAAAATTGTTTTATAGAAAAAGAAAAAAGCCCAATTTAATTAAGCAGAATCTGAGAATTTTTTTTAAATTACAAAATCATCTAAAAATCATATTTTCATACTTTCCTTATCTTTATTAGTAATATCTCAAACTTCTCATTTTCCTAATGATTCCACTCAAATAGGTAAGAATTTCTAAAGGGAATATCTTACATCTAAATTCAATTAGTCTCCATGGTTCCTTCAGTTTATCCTATTTTCTCATGGAAACAATTGGTTATTTCTAGTATCACACAAATCTTCTTCCTTTGTCTGTTATTAGCTCAAATGTATTCAATTAGTTTACCCTTTTCAAAAATATCCTCTCCTGGTCCATCCATTTCAACATTAACCACTTCTCCAAATAATTTTACTTTTCATACAGAGTTGAATTACTATACTTTTTTTTTTTTATGTAATATAATTTTTATTAAGTTAGCAGTTTTCATTTTACAGGACATTTGAAGTGCACAAGTAGATGATACCAAAATGAAACAGTAGAGCAAAACACACAAATTCAATCTCTCAACAGGTATCTCTGGATACATGGTCTGTTGTACAATGAAACAAAAAAAAATACACCTCAACATGTCCTGGAAGAAGAGCAGATAGATAGATAAGAAAGAAGATAGGAAAGCTAAGAATAGAGACGGGGCCAAGAAGGCCCCAGAGAGACAGGGGTAAGGACATGGGGTAGGGAAAAAACAAAAGGGGGGAAGGTGAAAAACGGGCAGGGGCAAAGGGTTGGCTATAAGAGTCCAAGCACTCTGTGTGTATTAGGTCAGAGGTCCACTCCTTTCCCACATTACTATACGTTTAATTGTTATACAAACACTAGTCTGGGATAACACTATAGGCACCCCTTCTTGTTTTTTCTTGTCTACATATTCTATACTTCCTTGCTGTGGATGGTTTGAGGAAGCGGAGAGGTCTGGATTCACTGCTAGAGGGGGGTGGTTATACTTATATCCCCCCTGCCAGAATTGCTAAGCAACACATAAGTGTTAGTTTAGCCATCTATCTTGTGAGTGTTGTACCACTGGTGGTGGTTGGGTGAATTATCAAGCTATAACATTAATACACTAGGAGCACCTCTTGTTTTTTCTTTTTCATTTGTTTGCAGCCTTTTTATACTATGCTTGTGGAAAAAAAAAATCTAAAATTTGGTATTTGTTGTGTGTAAATTCAGTCTTCCCATTGATTTCAACGTAATGAGCTAGGTGAAAAAAGTGGGAAAAACTGGTGGGAAGTAGCATTGTTCCCTTATTTCAGTGTTGAGCAAAAACCTTTCTCACATTCCTTCTACTAACCAATGTGTTGAGACCTCTCTAACAATGATGTGGTTGAAAACCTTTTAAATCAATTGGGACATTTAGTTTAGCTCTCCAGCATTCCATATTTGGTATGGGCCAGCCGTGGAGGGTCCTCCTCTGTGCCCTGATACGCTGGCTGTCTCTGGCAGGGTAAAAAATGCTGGGGGTATACGATGGACCGTATGGTCATCACATTTCTTCCTTGTTTGGGGACGTGCTCACTCAATTCAAGGACAGTGTAAACAATACCTGCTGCTGATTGTGTGAAGAAGATGGCCACGAAACCCAAGTGGTCCCCGTTCAACTGAAGGGGTGCGCCAGTCAATTGAGAACTGGTATATGGATGGAATCTGGTGACTTTTGCTGTTTGCTGGATCGTGCCCCTCTCACCACAGTATACCTGTATTGATTCTCATTGTGTGCATGCCTTTACACTCACTCCTGATACTGCTATGAGCTTAGATTTTTCTTTGTAAACTCAATAAAATTGTTTTATAGAAAAAGAAAAAAGCCCAATTTAATTAAGCAGAATCTGAGAATTTTTTTTAAATTACAAAATCATCTAAAAATCATATTTTCATACTTTCCTTATCTTTATTAGTAATATCTCAAACTTCTCATTTTCCTAATGATTCCACTCAAATAGGTAAGAATTTCTAAAGGGAATATCTTACATCTAAATTCAATTAGTCTCCATGGTTCCTTCAGTTTATCCTATTTTCTCATGGAAACAATTGGTTATTTCTAGTATCACACAAATCTTCTTCCTTTGTCTGTTATTAGCTCAAATGTATTCAATTAGTTCACCCTTTTCAAAAATATCCTCTCCTGGTCCATCCATTTCAACATTAACCACTTCTCCAAATAATTTTACTTTTCATACAGAGTTGAATTACTATACTTTTTTTTTTTTTATGTAATATAATTTTTATTAAGTTAGCAGTTTTCATTTTACAGGACATTTGAAGTGCACAAGTAGATGATACCAAAATGAAACAGTAGAGCAAAACACACAAATTCAATCTCTCAACAGGTATCTCTGGATACATGGTCTGTTGTACAATGAAACAAAAAAAAATACACCTCAACATGTCCTGGAAGAAGAGCAGATAGATAGATAAGAAAGAAGATAGGAAAGCTAAGAATAGAGACGGGGCCAAGAAGGCCCCAGAGAGACAGGGGTAAGGACATGGGGTAGGGAAAAAACAAAAGGGGGGAAGGTGAAAAACGGGCAGGGGCAAAGGGTTGGCTATAAGAGTCCAAGCACTCTGTGTGTATTAGGTCAGAGGTCCACTCCTTTCCCACATTACTATACGTTTAATTGTTATACAAACACTAGTCTGGGATAACACTATAGGCACCCCTTCTTGTTTTTTCTTGTCTACATATTCTATACTTCCTTGCTGTGGATGGTTTGAGGAAGCGGAGAGGTCTGGATTCACTGCTAGAGGGGGGTGGTTATACTTATATCCCCCCTGCCAGAATTGCTAAGCAACACATAAGTGTTAGTTTAGCCATCTATCTTGTGAGTGTTGTACCACTGGTGGTGGTTGGGTGAATTATCAAGCTATAACATTAATACACTAGGAGCACCTCTTGTTTTTTCTTTTTCATTTGTTTGCAGCCTTTTTATACTATGCTTGTGGAAAAAAAAAATCTAAAATTTGGTATTTGTTGTGTGTAAATTCAGTCTTCCCATTGATTTCAACGTAATGAGCTAGGTGAAAAAAGTGGGAAAAACTGGTGGGAAGTAGCATTGTTCCCTTATTTCAGTGTTGAGCAAAAACCTTTCTCACATTCCTTCTACTAACCAATGTGTTGAGACCTCTCTAACAATGATGTGGTTGAAAACCTTTTAAATCAATTGGGACATTTAGTTTAGCTCTCCAGCATTCCATATTTGGTATGGGCCAGCCGTGGAGGGTCCTCCTCTGTGCCCTGATACGCTGGCTGTCTCTGGCAGGGTAAAAAATGCTGGGGGTATACGATGGACCGTATGGTCATCACATTTCTTCCTTGTTTGGGGACGTGCTCACTCAATTCAAGGACAGTGTAAACAATACCTGCTGCTGATTGTGTGAAGAAGATGGCCACGAAACCCAAGTGGTCCCCGTTCAACTGAAGGGGTGCGCCAGTCAATTGAGAACTGGTATATGGATGGAATCTGGTGACTTTTGCTGTTTGCTGGATCGTGCCCCTCTCACCACAGTATACCTGTATTGATTCTCATTGTGTGCATGCCTTTACACTCACTCCTGATACTGCTATGAGCTTAGATTTTTCTTTGTAAACTCAATAAAATTGTTTTATAGAAAAAGAAAAAAGCCCAATTTAATTAAGCAGAATCTGAGAATTTTTTTTAAATTACAAAATCATCTAAAAATCATATTTTCATACTTTCCTTATCTTTATTAGTAATATCTCAAACTTCTCATTTTCCTAATGATTCCACTCAAATAGGTAAGAATTTCTAAAGGGAATATCTTACATCTAAATTCAATTAGTCTCCATGGTTCCTTCAGTTTATCCTATTTTCTCATGGAAACAATTGGTTATTTCTAGTATCACACAAATCTTCTTCCTTTGTCTGTTATTAGCTCAAATGTATTCAATTAGTTCACCCTTTTCAAAAATATCCTCTCCTGGTCCATCCATTTCAACATTAACCACTTCTCCAAATAATTTTACTTTTCATACAGAAGTTGGCTAAATCTTGCCACTGCAAAATAAATACAAAGATTTGGTACCAATAATTCTCCATTCACTAAATAACACTTTGTCTTCTGTACTTATTAGCCAAAGTGAATTGAAAAAGCTTATTTTGTATTAAGGTCAGGTTTGCTTTGTTAAGATTCATGTGTAATTCTCAAAATTATATAATATATTCAGCAAATGATTAATCTTAAGAGAGTTTATAATTCCAATAAAGGACAAATTCAAATGATTCAGTCTGTGTAATAAACCATCTAACTTAGCCAACTATCTGATTAATAAGACCAATATATTAATACCTAAGTGAGATATGCACTTTTCAATTAAAAATAAAAGTGTCCTCATATTCTTTCCTTTGTTGGTGCATGTAGACTGATATCCAATGTCTCTAACTTTTTAAAATTGTCTCTAACTTTTCACAGTTTATCTCTAAACCTGTTATCTCTTCATTCATTAAACTTGGTAACAAAACATAGGGATTAGCCTAGCCATTATGATAAAGCTTTGCCTGTGGATCATTCCAGGCACCCTGAAATTATTCTGTTTTGGTTTTAGGACTAGTGACACCCATACAGCAACCAGAGAAAGCCAGACAGGTAGCAATCCTATGCTGAGGTAAGGAGGGTGGGTGAGGATGCTGGGTCATAGGACATTTAGAAAGTTTAATTCTATGTATGGCTTGCTGGTGTCATTGTTGACATTCTGATATTTTTTTGATTGCAGATCTTGGCAAACATCATACATTTAATAGTTACTAAATAAATGGCATACATCCTGTGCCTGATTACTATTTATTCTTAATTAAGTGTGTATGTGTGAGTGTTACAGAGATAAATGGATAGATAGATTAATAGATAGATAGATAGATAGATAGATAGACAGATAGATAGATAGATCTAGCATGAGCATGAGCTGTATACAATAAGAACTAACCAAAAACATACAGACAGCATCAAAGTCCTTGCATTTTAATACAATCTCCTTCCTTAATCAGGGATGTGGCAACATCAGCTTGAGGTGTGTGTTCATTTACATGTGTAGGAAATAGTAAATATGGGCACCAAAACAAAACACACCCAAAAACTTGCATTTTAATAAGGTCTCCTCCCTGAGTATGTGATGCCACAACATAAACCTGGGTGTGTGCTCATTTGCTTATGTGTCAAATATGTGAGTAGGTGGGGCTAATCTCTGTTCACCATGTGATCAGTTGTCATGAAAAGAAATCCCACCCCAGAACTTGTATAAAAAGAGACATAAATCTCAGTAAGAGCAGTTGTATTGGAGAGAGACTACAAGCAGGATCTCCTGGAAAGAGACCAGAGCTGAGAGGACTCCATCCCTACAGAGCACCACCTGGTGTTGGTAAATAGACCTTACACCTCTCTGTATCCTCATTATGTTATGTCTCTCTGGGAGTTTTGTTTTGGCTTTATATTTGTGTGATTTATTTTTGATAATGATGAGGATGATCTACTAAGAGTAACTGGAGTAATTCTAGAGCAAACCATCTTCCCTAGTGGGGTTTTCACAAAGCTACCATTGATTAAAATGAAGCTTTCTAACCTATTTTATGTTAGAGAAGTCTCCATGCTTTGTATTCCAATGTCCTATTATGGTGAAATTGGTTTGTCCCAGAATTGCTCCAGGTTTACTTGCTACATCAGCCTCTTATTTGTGAACAATATTCTCATTTTCTGTCTGACTATAATGTTGCTTTTCCATTTAAAAATATTATAATTAAGATGGACAATAAGTCCTGTTTATTCTGTGATAATTTCCATGGGAAATTCAAAGATTGAGGTATATTTTCCACAGAAACTCCCTCTCATAGAAATGACAATGAATTTCTGCCTTTTTAGCTAATACCAATCATTTTTCTACTAGAAAAATATTGTTACAGGATGGTTGAGTTCTCACCATGAAACCTGTCAAAATAGCAGTCAAAATATAGTTTTATTGTTCACAGGTAACTTGTACAACTTGTAATGTCCCTTTAAAGCAGGTAACAAATAAACACAAAATAAACCTGGTTTGGAGATTTACTAAACAATGATTTTCCTCACTAGTGAAACTGTCCAGCTAATCTGGTTCCCAGTTTACAATACAAATCACCAGGAAGAGATTCAACACAGGATTTTAAAGACAATACATTTCCCTAGAGAAAAACGGCAATTTCAGTAAGTGAGAAATATTTCCAGAAAAATGTAGGTTTTTTCATCTCCATCCCTAAAAAGAAAAACTAGAACAATTCTGTACTACTGGAGACAAACATTTCCCCCAAATCTCATTGATTTCAGTAACTCTTTTTAACAACCTGAATGCTAATGAGGTATCTACACATTGAAAACCAGTGTCCTGTACGGTTAACCCTTTGGGTGCCAGAGGGGGTATGCATCTCATTGCCTGGCAATGAGTTGCGTACCCCTCTGGCACTAACAGGGTTAAGTGTGTTTATATCTGAATTGCTCCAGTTTACTTAGTATATCAGCCTCTTATCATTTTTATCAATATTCTAATTTTCTTTCTGTCTATATTGTTGCTTTGATAGTATCAATATTCTAATTACAGTTGGATCATAAATGCCATGTTTTTTTCTCAGGAATTCCCTCTCATAGAATCTCTTTCTTTTTCCTAATAACAATGATTTTCCCACAAAAAAATAACATTGAGGGAAATTTTTCTCATTTTTTGTCCCACCCCTACTTGTCTGGGCAAAAATGGTTTTAACACCTACAGAAGTGAACACAGGGTACACGAATCATATCAATTTGGAAAGAAGACAACCTGCCGCATCTAATGAGGGGTGACTTGCCTTCTTACCCCAAGCTTGGTAAGTTGCCCTCTCCCTCCCCCTTCCCCGTAGTCAGCATTCTAGCTGACTCAGGGAAATCCGGTCAGAGATCATCAGGCAGCTCTGCAGCAGAGCCGCGATCACGTTAACTAAAAAAAAAACTTTCACTGAAACGGTCTTCTACGTTTGCTTGCAAGCCAAGCACATGTAGAAGACCATTTCAGTGAAAGATTTTTTTTAGTTAACGCGATCAGGCTGTGCTGGAGAGCCGCCTGAAAGTCGTACGACTCTGTTCCCTGCAGTCAGCTAAAATGCTGACTACGGGGAAGGGGGAGGGAGAGGGCAACTTTAGAAGCGTTCATCTCTCAAACCATAAAGGTATGAGAGATGACACTGGGGGCAATACATTTTTTTTTTTACTAGGGCTTTAATATAAGGATTAGTAATACTTAAGTATTACTATCCCTTTAATTACATATATAGAGAAATCTTACTCTAGCAATGTACAGTAACACCTGACTATAGACATACACACAATACCCATCTCAATAAGATGTCAGGGGTGTGACAGCATAACTTTGAGTGTATTTACATTTACATGTGGAAGAAATAACAAATGTGTGAGCAGAAAAGGCCAGGAGTGGCCCATCTCTCTTCCCAATCTAATCAGTTGACACAAGAACACACCAAAAAACTTATATAAAAAGAAACTTAAAGGGATAGTAATGTTTCTAAATAAAAGCAGCTCCGATTAATCTTCATAGTATTTGGGCCATGGAGAGTGTTATGTCAATGCTGTATGAACTGTAGTTCAAGAGTAATTAAATAGCAAAGTATCCACCTCCCTCCCTTTTTACTGATGTAACACTGTTCACCTCAGAGCAGAAAGTTGGTTTCCAGATGGATCACAGAGAGGGACAATCTTCGGTTAGAATAATGGAAAAACCTGTCAATGGGGGCAGGGCTTTCACTGTTCTCACAGTAAGAAGATTGTCTCTTGCTGTGAGCGGTCTGGTCTGTGAAACAGAATCCACATCTGAGGGGAGGTGGCTTACACTATGTAAAAGGGGCAGAAGGGGGATAATTTATCATTCAATTACTCTTGAACTACAACTCTGACAGTGTTGAAATAACACTATATATGGCCTAAATACTATGATGATTGATTGGAGCTGCTGTTTTTGTCAAACATTACTATACCTTTAAATTTCGGTAAGAGCAGTTATACTGAGAGAGACTTCAGGGAGGATTTCCTGGAAAGAGGCCAGAGCTGAAAGGTTTCCATCCATACAGAGTTTCACCTGGGTGTTGGTAAATAGATCTTAGACCTCTGTGTGTCCTTATATTTTAAAGTGAGGAGATTGGCTATTTACAATTTACTCTTGATGAAAATGCTATAAGTACCAAAATGTTACTGAATTATGCATGTTTTTGTGAATTGGCAAACATTTTCTCTTTTAGCGAATACATGTAAAAAAGTCCCCATTGCTAATATATCCACCATTTTGTGGAAGGATTAGTCAATGCACCAAAGTAATTAGCGCTAATTAACATGGCTAAGTGTGCTATTAATGTAAGACTATGTGATATTCATCATGAAGATGTTAGTATTTTTGTTGCATTTAAATATGATGAATTGTTAAAGCGCAGACAGTTATGGCTGGGAAAAATACAATTTCTCCACTTTCTTGCTTACCGCCCCTAGGGCCTTATTCAAGATGGTAAATAGGTGTGATTCTTGAGACACAGGGAACAAATTAAAATAAACCAAACCAGAGCCATGTAAATAATTTTCAATAGACTTATCTGATGTTTTGCGCACACAAAATGGAGATGGTTATATCCATGCTGCGCATGTCTTTTTGGAAACAAAAACCACCTTATACCCGCATAGTCTTATTTTGATATGCACATTATAAGTATATAGCAGGTAAATAAAATGGGCCAGCATTTGTTTAAATCTTTTTAATCTGAAAATATAATGACATTGTAAGGTACAATCATCTAATTAGAATTTCTTTTTTTTCCTAAAGATGTTCACTTGAGCAGTAATACCCTGAGGACTGTCATACTACAATACTCACCTCTGACTACCTAAGCAAAAAGTCTTGTAAACATAACCATTCAACTAAAGAAGATGAATCAAACAAAATGTGAAAGAAATATTCCAGAAGAACCTGCTTTATGGAACAGAGAAAATCCCTGCGATACTGACATTAATACACACAAAGGACATATACAGGCAACATCTAGTTATACTGAAGAGCAATGCAATGGCAATAGTAAGACAAAGAAAACTCATCTTGTTAAATCTCAAATAATTCCTACTAAAGAAAGTACATTTCCATATCCATGCTCTGAATGTGGGAAATGCTTCAGTCAAAGCACACATCTTGCTATACATCAAAGAACTCACACAGGAGAAAAAATATTTTCATGTTATGAATGTGGGAAATGTTTCACTACCAAAAGGAAACTTGTTGCTCATCAGAGAACTCACACTGGAGAGAAACCGTATAAATGTTCTGAATGTGGGAAATGTTTCAGCCGCAGTATATGTCTTGTTAATCATCAGAGAACTCACACAGGAGAGAAATCATATTCATGTCCTGAATGTGGGAAATGTTTCAGTCTAAGGTCAAAACTTTTTATTCATCAGAGAACTCATACTGGAGAGAAACCATTTGCATGTTCTGAATGTGGGAAATGTTTTAGTCAAAGCACAAACCTTGTTATTCATCAGAGGACTCACACTGGAGAGAAACCATATTCATGTTCTGAATGTGGGAAATGCTTCAGGCAAAGCACACGTCTTGTTATACATCAAAGAACTCACACAGGAGAAAAACTATTTTCATGTTCTGAATGTGGGAAATGTTTCAGTTCCAAAACTGATCTTGTTACTCATCAAACAGCTCACACTGGAGAGAAACCATATAAATGTTCTGAATGTGGGAAATGTTTTCGTGACAGAAGAAATCTTGTTACCCATCAGAGAACTCACACTGGAGAGAAACCATTTTCATGCTCTGAATGTGGGAAATGCTTTAGTCGCATCTCTAATCTTGTTGGACACCAGAGAACTCACACAGGTGAAAAACCATTTTCATGCTCTGAATGTGGGAAATGCTTCAGTCAAAACAAACATCTTGTTACTCATCAGAGAACTCACACTGGAGAGAAACTATTTTCATGCTCTGAATGTGGGAAATGCTTCAGTCACAACATATCTCTTGTAACTCATCAGAGAACTCACACTGGAGAGAAACCGTATAAATGTTCTGAATGTGGGAAATGTTTCAGCTGCAGCAAATCTCTTGTTATTCATCAGAGAACTCACACTGGAGAGAAACCGTATAAATGTTCTGAATGTGGGAAATGTTTCAGCCGCAGCATATCTCTTGTCACTCATCAGAGAACTCACACTGGAGAGAAACCATATAAATGTTCTGAATGTGGGAAATGCTTTAGTCACATCTCTAATCTTGTTGGACACCAGAGAACTCACACAGGTGAAAAACCATTTTCATGCTCTGAATGTGGGAAATGCTTCAGTCAAAACAAACATCTTGTTACTCATCAGAGAACCCACACTGGGGAGAAACCATATTCATGCTTTGAATGTGAAAAAGTTTTCAGTCACAGCGCATCTCTTGTTAGACATCAGAAAACTCACACAAAAGAGAAACTATTTTCATGTTCTGAATGTGGGGAATGTTTCAGAGCCAGAAGAGATCTTGTTAATCATCAGAGAATTCACACAGGAAAGAAACTATATTCATGTTCTGAATGTAGCAAATGTTTCAGACAGAGCGCACACCTTGTTAATCATCAGAGGACTCACACTGGAGAGAAACCATATTCATGCTCTGAATGTGGGAAATCCTTCAGTCAAAGAGCAAATCTTATGATTCATCAGAGAACCCACACTGAAGAGAAACCGTATTCATGCTCTGAATGTGGGAAATGCTTCAGGCAAAGAGCAACTCTTGTTGGACATCAGACAATTCACACAGGAGAGAAACTATTTTCATGTTAAGAATTTGGGAAGTATTTTAGTTGAAGCTCAATACTTGTTATTCATCTGTGAACTCACACTAGAGAGAAACCATATGCATTTTCTGAATGTGGGAAATGTTTCAGTCAAAGCACAAAACTTCTGATTCATCAGAGAACCCATACTGGAGAGAAACTATATTAATGCTATGAATATGGGAAATTCTAAAGTCAAAGTGCAACACTTGTTAGGCATCAGAGAATTCACACAGGAGAGAAACTATTTTCATGTTACGAATTTGAGAAATGTTTCAGTTCCAAAAGGAATCTTATTATTCATCAAATAACATGTTCTGAATGCGGGAAATGTTTCAGAGCTAAAAGAGATCTTTTTGTTCATTAGAGAGAAACCATATAAATGTTTTGACTGTTTCAGTCAAAGAACAAATCTGGTTAAAGAAAATTGAACTCACATTGTAATTAAACCATTTGCATATTCTGAATACTGACAATTTTTCAGTTCCAAGAGAGATCTTTTTACTCATCAGAGAACTCCCACAGGAGAGAAGGCATTTTCGTTCTCTGAGTAGGAAATCTTGTTAAACATCAGAAAATTCACTTAAGAGAAATTTTCTCTATCCCTTTAATGAGAAGGTTGTGTCACAATGAAACCTGCAAATGGAGTAAAATATATTAAAAGAACAATATATTATATGGGATTGGTCGTTACCTGTCTATCTTCTTGTCACTCCAGTTCTCATTGGCTGGTGAGCCACTGCAACAGTATGGGATTAGTCTGTCGGGCCTGGGTAATTTGATCAAAGTATGAATACAATAGACAGGGCCCGGATTGGTCGCCTGTCCCTTGTTGCTCCAATCCCCATTGGCTGAAGATTGGAGAGGCAAGATTGAATTGTATTTTGGTGTCTCTGTTGTCCCCTTTTTGTTTTCTCTGTATAAAATGTCCTTGATGTCCCCAACTAAAGGATTAGTCATTTTGGACTAGAAGTGTGTCCTGTTGTTTTATTTAGGAATGGTCTTGTCATGGGATGACTTTGGAATAACGACACTGACAAGTACAGATACAGTAAAATAAATATCTTTATTGAGAAATAGAACAAATTAAAATAAATAGCACTTCCCCAACCCTCAAAGGACCAGGTATAAGGACAGTGCCTGAGCACTTCTCCAGCCCTCACTAGCCAGGTATGGAGGCAGCACAGGATCCACCGACCGTAAGGAGGCTGATACCACTCTGACTGAATTTATACACTAGTAGCTACTAGTACAGGAGCAGCTGTGAAGCCCCTGTAAACAGAGGGAAAATCCCCTACTATGCTAGGGTGGTTCAGATCAGATACAGATCTACCTAGAATGCTAGGGTAAACCAACAGGCAGTGGTGACTGAGAATCCCTAGAACGCTTGGGTAAACCAACAGGCAGCAGTGACTGAGAACAGAATGACTCACAGCAGGAATGCCAGTGACACAGACTGACGCAGACTGAGCACCGCTCGACCGGAGGAAACAACAGAGCATGGTGAGCACAAGCGGAGACAGTATGCAAAGGGTATAGAATGATTGATAGTCAGCCGGGGTCAGCACAGAGCGGGTAGTCAGCCAAGCCAGGAGTCAAACCGGAGCGGGTAGTCAGCCAAAGCCAGGAGTCAGACCGGAGCGGGTAGTCAGCCAAAGCCAGGAGTCAGACCGGAGCGGGTAGTCAGCCAAAGCCAGGATTCAGACAGGAGCGGGTTGTCAGCCAAAGCCAGGAGTCAGACCGGAGCGGGTAGTCAGACAGAGCCAAAGGTCAGACTGGCTCATCTACCCATCTGTAGCCACCTTTAGGAAACCTGGCACGATGACACCTGACAACTTGGTGTCTTGGTTCCCATTACAATACTATCATAAAGACTTTGCAGAGAGATTAAAAACAACAATTTCTCTGTTATGTTAAATACCAATAAATGGACAATAGATGGACAAACTCAAACAGATTTGCCATCTCCAGTCTCGTTCTATGGATAGCAAAGGATTGTGTGATCACATATTGAAGTATAGCTTGAAAGAGGTTTCAGAGTTCAGGACTGGGTCATCTTAACCCTTTGTGTGACAGAGTGTTACCCAATGCATTGCATCAAAATGCGTTGGATTCCTCTCTGACCCTCAAAGGGTTAAGGGTACAAGGACTGAACTCACAGCTACTACTTGACACCCTGGTATTCAGTAAACAGTCAGGTTGCGTGTGTCATATCAATAGCCTGGTACAGCAAGGTTACAGAAGGGAGGATTGGATAAAGTGTTGTTTCTCTTTAACCCTTTATGTGCCAAAGGGGTATGCAACTACTTCATAAGCAAGGTGTTGCATACCCCCTCTGGCATTCAAAGTGTTAACTTGTTGAGTGTCATTGGAGTGTGCAAAGCATTGCTCCAAAATGCATTGCACTCCTCCCTGGTACTCACAGGATTTAACAATATCACAGTTGTTAGTCTGATGTCCTAGGGGAAACTGGATCAAACCAACAGAACCATAAGGAACAAGTAACCCCACCCAGGATTCCCACTAATTTAACTATTTGAGTGTCAGGGGTGCCCTGCCCATCAAATTGCAAAACATTGTGTTGGGCCCCCCTTTCGCATTCAAAGGTATAAAAAAAGGCTTTTAACTCATACAATACTTGAGAGGTTTTGCTTTGGAGACCCTTTGATCAGTGAAGATGTAAAATCTCCATAGAAATGACTGGTGATGTTTATTTACACTTTATGCTGCAGTTTGTTGGCACCAGAATTGTCCCAGTGTTTAGTACATCAGTCCCAGTGAGATGAATGTACTGAGAGTAACTGCAGCACCTCCAGTGCAAACAATCCACACTACAGAGGACAAATAATCATTACCATTGGGGTAAACTGGGCTTTTAACCCCTTGAATACTAGAGAAGTCCACAGTTCAAAAGAAAGAGAGATTTTTAATTATTCCCTCTGTCTCTAGGGCAGTTGGTTTTCTCCAGAATTGTTCCAGTTCCTCTTAGTACATCAGTATCACTGGGTCTTGTTCCAGTGCACAGAGGGGACAAGACACACTTGTCATGTATATTACTATCATGTGTCTATTACTGTTATATTGGTCATTCACCAACACAATATTATACCAACATACCCAGCACAGCACTGAGGGTGATACTTATCAGTAAGGATATTTACTTACAGTTCTCTCTCTCTCTCTCTCTCTCTCTCTCACTCCTTCACTCTCACTCTCCCTTTCACGTCTTCTCTCACACCTATATCCCTCTCACTTCCTTTCCTTCTCAATCCCTGTCTCTCTTCCTTTCTGTCTATCTCTCCTCTCTTCCTCTCCCTGTTTCTCTCTTGATTCTTCTCTCTCTCTCTCAATTCGTCTCTCTCCCTCTTGCTCTCTCTCCCCCTCCTTCTATTATGATTATTCTGTCCCTCCCTCTCTCTCGATTCTTCTCTATCTCTCTCCCTCTTTCTTTCTCTCGCCCCACCTTTCTATTACGATTCTTTTCTCCCTCTTTCTCTCTTGATTTTTCTCTCCCTCTTTCTCTCTCAGTTCTTCTCTCCCTCTCCCTCTCTCACTCTCTTTATAGTTCACCTGCTCGCACCCCCTAGACTTGTTTGCACAGTGTACTGCTCACTCATTCTCTCCTGATAAATAGTCTTATAAATGAAAGCTGTAAGAATCTGATTATAAAGAAGCTGTTAAACATTTATTTATAATGTGAAACGCAAAAAGCATTTCAAATAATTGCTATTCTCACATTGTGACACCATAAAGATGCAGTAAAGAGTCAGTGTAAAGGCTTTTAAAAGTACAGGTAATGTCCTGACAGCCAGGGGTGGGCTGGCCCAGGGGACAGGCAGGCAAATGTTCCCCGGGCCAGTCATAGCATGGACCAATGGGCCACTTTCTACCTTGGTCCATGTCCTGCTGTTGCGGGAGGTGTAAGTACACAGGCCCTCTCATTAATACAATGTGAGGAAGGATTTCCATGCTATGTAACTGCCTTGCAGTGAAAGAACATGCACCATCCACCCTGTCCTTTAACAAGTGCAGGTAAGATTAGATGAGCTAAGTAAGTGTGTGGGGTAGAGAAAAGGACTGGCAAGGAAATGAAGATTGAAAATTATGCATTTTCATGCCAGGCAACAGTGTAGGAGGTTCCCTTTAATTTAAAGACAATGGACTTCAGTCACACAAGTGGGCTGGCTGGAAGACTACAAGCTGTGAAATGAAGTTGCCACCAGCAATCTCGATTAACCTGTTAAGCCCATTTTTTAACCCTTGAGAGCCAGAGGGATATGCAATGCATTGCTGAGGGTAAAGTGTGGAGAAGGTGAAAGATGTTGCACAGAGGGTGGTGGCCAGGATGAGGAGGGAGGCACAGAGCAGTGAGGATGAACAGGGCAGAAGGTTAACCCCTTGAGTTGCATACCTCTCTGGCACTCAAAGGCCTAAGCTCCTTTCAGACACAGGATGGGAGGAGGCAGAGGAGAGTGGGAGGTGAATGAAAGGGAAGGAGTAATGGTGAAGTAGTGTGTGTACAGTGGTGGAGGGTGACATCCTTGCAGAGATTTTCACAGGAGTGTGGGGGGGCTCCTATGAAAATCACGCCCCATGCTTACACCAATGTGAATGGCAGTATAGAGGAGAAATGTATAACTCTTCCTTAATGCCGCCCATGGGTGTGTGTGGCCTCGGACATGCTTGTCAGTCACATTATGGGTCCTCTTTTATAAATTGATGTGAAATGTGAAAAGCCTTTCAAGTTTCTAGACTTATACAAATAATTGATATTCTCAAATTGTGATATAATAAAGGTGCAGTAAAGGGTCAGTGTAAAGTCTTTTCAAAATGTAGGTAATGTCATGACAGCTATGCAAAAAGGGTTCCTAGAGCTTAACCCATTCAGTGCCAGAGGGGTATCCAATGCATTGATTTTCCATCCATTTTTACTCCATTTGTGTGACAGATCTATGTGTTCTTTTGTGGATAATTTCTATCCTCTTCATTCAAATCTGTTGTCTTTGAATTCACTGACATTGGGCTTCAGTGGAAAGGATATCAATGTTCCATCCAGGAGTGCCGCAACAGGGAAGCTGAAACCCCCAATGTTTTGGTGGACAGCCCCGAATGAAGACTCTGGGAGAATGTTCCCTTTAAGGTTTGGCATTCCTTATGCTGCGTGCATAATATCCACAAACAGAGAGGAGAGAGTGAGACATCAGCCTGTAGGGGGAGCCTGGGAGGCAAGACACATCAGGACGGGATGCAAGATCCAGAGGAAGAGGGGAATTATTAAACAGCTGATACAACACTAGTTGACCATAGTGAAATTTTAAAATTGTGTGTCTGTCCTGCAGAGAAACAGTGCATTGCAGACAGGTGACATATACACTCTTTAACTGCTTTATTTACAGTGTATTGGATACCACTTCAGTATTAAAGTGTTTAAACACCATTTTAATCAGTGGTAATTCGTAGATTTTCCTAACCCTGTGAAGGAAAGTCAGGATTTTATTAAAGACACAGAGGTGAATATTATGCATAAACTCTTCTTTACTCTTCCTCAGCAGCAAAAGAGAGAATCAAGTATGTTTTAATAGTAAAGTTTAAACAGGTACAAACATGCTAGTAACCCTTTTCCCCAAACCACCAAATCAGGACATATAGACCCTTATATATAGTGGTGTAACCTCTGAAGACTTCCTCTTTTCTTTGATGTATTAAAGATGATCATAAATGTAAACAATCCAACATTTCAAGTCGATGAGCATAGAATTCATGTCACATATAATCTTTTAAACGAAGGTTAAATGTAGAGGGAATTTTCTTAGTAGGATAATAATTTCAAGCTGTGGAGACAGAACAGAAAAAACAAAGTCGTATTAGGGTGGTGAAAGGGAGGGATAATATTCGCCTCCCTGTCTTTAATAAAATCCTGACTTTCCTTCACAAGGTTAGGAAAATCTACTAATTTTATTACAAGACCGGAGGATCATATTATGCTAGTTTAAAGCATATTACCAACATTATGATAAACATGTTCAATAGGTTTAAAATAAAAGGTTTTAAAAGTGGATTCTCTAGACCAATCGGCTGCCTTGAGAATATCTTCTAACCTGCCCCCTGCCACCAAGGGTCTGGAAGCCATAGCTCCTCTGGAGGAGTGATCTCCAAATTTAGATACGTCAATATCTGCTGATTGTATGATCCAACAAATTCAATTAGCCAAAGTAGCAGAGGACACAGGTAGATGAGGTTTCCTAAACGAGATTAATAATTGGGATTGGTTAGATAATCTTAATTTAGAAGTTGCTGATTCATAAACTTTAAGGCATTGAACTTCACAATGTTGTGGGTTATGAGGGAAAGATGGGTACAGAATTTGCTTAGAAGCAGATTTTGTTCTTGTAGAGATAAAGAACAAAACTCCCTCTGATACAAAAGAGTGGCTAGAGATGTCCAAAGCATGAACATCTGAAACACTTCTGAAAGAAATCAAGCAGAGGAGCATGGTTAATTTGGCCGAAAGTTATTTCAAGGATATATTGTCATTGGAAGGCCAAGAGTCTAAGAATTGTAGAAACGAATTAACATCCCAGAGTGAAGACTACTTGGGAGTCGGAGGTCTAGATAATCTGATGTCTTTCATTAATCTGCACATTAATGGATGTTGACTGATTGGGTGTCCATCTGAATGTTCATGAGACACTGAAATAGCAGATCTGTAACAATTTATTGTACTATAAGCTTTACCTATTTGGAAATAGAAGATAAAAAAATTATGACCTGAGTCAAATCAGAAGATATGGGATCCAGATTTTGTCCCAAGCACCAGAGATACCATATTGTCCAGCATGATGCATAACAAGATCTAGTGCCTGTGGCCCATGCTTCTTCCAGAAGAGATAAAGCTGTTGTCGAAATATCATTGGTAAATCCGGAGTTCCAGATTTTAGCCTAGCCATGAGATGAAGTTGGCGTGACATCAATAGATTGTGTGGGTTCCCTAATGGATCAGTCAAGAGAAGAGGAAACTGAGAGAGATACCTGGGATAATCTATTGATAGTTCCAGGAGAGACGTGAACCAAGATTGAGTTGGCCAAAAGGGAGTTATCAGAACCACTGTAGCATGTTGGTTTCAAATCTGAAGGATGGTTCTGTGGATCATGGAAAAGGGATGAAAGGCATAATTTCTTCTCATTGTCCATGATTGGAGGAACGCATCCGAAGCTAGGGCTTCTGGATCCAGTTTCCAACTGTAGAACTCTGGTAACTGTGTGTTCAGTCGAGATGCGAAAAGGTCTACTAGAAATTGATTTGTGTAATCCTTGAGGTAACTTGATTGCCAAACTGCTATGGAATTTGCTAGATCCAGAAGATACTCTGCTCGTACCGTGATGCTCCTTTCTAGACAAAATTCCCATAATTCCTTGGCCAGATTGTCTAGGATCATGGTTTTGGTTCCCCCTAGGTGATTGATATATCTCACGGCTGAGATGTTGTCCATTTTGAGAGGAATGCAACAGTTTGTTGCTTTTTGGACAAGACTCTTGATAGCGAAAGAGCCTGCTAATAACTCCAAGCAATTTATGTGCATGAAGTTTTCCATCTGAGACCATTTGCCTCCGGTGATAATGAAACCACAGCGAGCTCCCCAGCCCAAGGTGCTGGCGTCCGACTCTATGACAAATCTGGGTCTGAACCAAAAATGTCTCTGCTGTTCCACGCCTCCATGTGCGAAAGCCACCAATTCATTTCCTCTTTCATATCTAATGAGAGGGGAACTAGGTCTGCATAACCCAGTCCTTTCCGTAGATGCATTGTTTTTAGACTTTGAAGGGCACAATAATGTAACTATCCTGGAAATATTGCTTGGATAGATGCCGAAAGAAGGTGTACCATTCTTGCGATACTTCTGAGAGATATGACTTTCTTGCGAAGAAGTTCTTTTATCTCTTTGTGAGTAAGCTTTAGTTTCTTCCCCGGAAGATGGCGAGAGGTAGTTTGGGAGTTGCTAGTGAAACCCAGGAACTCTATGGATTGGGTTGGGACGAGAATGGATTTTTTCTCGTTGATGATAAAACCCAACTGAGTCCATTGGAGATGCATTTGAACTGTGGAGAGATTTAGGGACATGATTAAAATATCGTCTAGTTAAATTATTAATAGGACTCCTCTGGATCTCAGGAAATAAATTACAAGTTTCATGAGTTTGGTGAAGCACCAAGGTGCTGAAGAAAGTCCGAACGGTAGGCAGGCAAATTGCCATTTCTGATTTTTCCAAAGGAATTGTAGGAAGGGTTGGAAATTTTGGTCTATGGGAACAGTTAGATATGCACCTTTTAGATCTAACTTTACCATCCAGTCTGATGTCATCAAAGAATCTCTCAGGTTTCGTATGACCTCCATTTTGAAGTGTCTGTAAAGGACATGCTAATGGAACTCTCTTAGGTTTATCACAGGTCTGAGACCTGAATATTTTTTCTTTACTAGAAATAGGTTGCTGACATATCCTGGAGTATAAAGGGGAACCTTTATGATAGCTTCTTTCAGAGCTAGTTCTTGAACTTACTTGTCCACTAACATACTTTCCTCCTTTGAGAATTGAAAAGAAGAAGGAGTCATGATTTGTGTAGGAATGGAGTATATTTCTGTTTGGTAGCCCCTGATGGTCTGTAGAATCCATGGGTCTGAGGTTAGATATTCCCAATAATAAAGAAAGTGGGTGAGTCTGAGGCCCACAACTCAGACTACTGACAGCAAGGACCCTAGATCGCAAGGGGTGAATGGAAGCCCAAGACCAACGGATACTTGGAAAAGAGACCCTAGAATGCTAGGGTAGACAAAGGCACACGGACCACAAGTACTGGCAATGAGGACCCTAGAATGCTAGGAGTCCAAAGGCACACAACTGACAAACACAGACCCTAGTATGCTAGGTTCAAACGGGAGGCCCAGACTTGGGATACTGGCAGCTAGGACCCTAGAACACTAGGGTATCGGAAGGACCAAGACAACAGCTACTGGGAGCCTAGACCCTAGAACACTAGGGGTGAATCTGAGGCAACGGACCATGGAAGGCAACAGGTGTCCAGTACATACAGTACCAAGATGGTTACACCACCCTATAGCTCGCTCTTGAGCCCTACGGCTACTGCAGATATTAGGCAGGACAAGACAGTGAACCGGCCTAGAGGATCTAGGTACAGCAAGGTTCACGGATGGTAATGCGCCCCGAGGTATGCCTGTAACTCCCCACATGAAGTGAGCCCATATAGTGGTAGCAGTAACAATGGACACGTAACAGGTAATAGAGTAACACAGTCCGAACTGAGACAGCACGGAATCATACTTCGTATGTGCACACCTCCAGAGGCGATTATACCAGTAAGAGCGGCTGAAGCAGCGAGTACTCAGCTCAAGTTTGACAGTGTAAGCGGTAGCGCCAACCCAGCCAGCAATGTCAGTAGAGTCTCAGCCAGTCTGGTCAGCAACAGATGTGGGTTCTCAACCAGTCCAGTCAGCAATGTAGCGGGTTCGCAACCAGATCAGTCAGCAATGTAGTAGGTTCTCAGCCAGTCCAGTCGGCAACGTAGCGGGTTCTCAGCCATATCAGTCAGCAACATAGCGGGTTCTCAGTCAGGTCAGTCAGCAATGTAGCAGGTTCTCAGCCAGAGCAATCAGCAATGGAGCGGGTTCTCAGCCAGACTAGTCAGCAACGGAGCAGATTCTCAGCCAGAGTAGTCAGCAACGGAAATCAAACAGATCAGGATATGCAGGAATGTCATCAGGCAGGCCAGATCATAAACAAACAGAGCAACATCAGGAACTAGAGCTAGGTTCAGGTACACCATGAAAGGGCACCCGAGTACTGACATGACAAGGTATAAATAGGTTGGCCCTGGGTGGAGTTAAGTTCAAGGACCAATAAGAAGGTGGCAATCAGAACATGAAAGTGAGAATGTCGCCGCCTGCAGCCAGGAGCACAGGCACCGTGATACCAGGGAAGAAGGGATATGAAGGAAAAGACTTACCTGAGAAAGGTTGTGATCTAGATGAACCTCTGGCATTCTGGGATCTCCATGGTCTAGTCCTTTGAGGGTAGAAGGGCATGGGTTTTTTTTTGATTGGTAGGGGTAATAACCTTTTCCATATGAGGGGAAAGGGCCCTGGTCAAATTTAGTTGTTCCTCTAGAGGAACTTTGATAAGATCGGCCGGGGAAAATGGCCCCTACTTTTCACTGCCTTGGCAAAAACTCTGGGTTGGAAAATTTTTCTCCTAGAGGATTGGGCCTTATCCAGTGTTGAAAAAGTATTAAAAAACTTGCCTAAATCTTTAATGAAGGCATCCCCAAACAAGAGGCCATCATACATCTACATCATACATCTAGTAATTTGTCTTGACAGACTTGTAGCAATCTGGCATTCCCTTTTTTAGAGTCTTTGCCGGAGTTGCATAAGTATTAAGCCATGAGGATCTATTTCTGGTATTTGGCAAGGTTTCTTGTCAATAGAGGGTATTACACCCATAATTTGTTCTTGGCCTCTTTGTCTAAGGACCGTCTTATCCAAAACTGATTTAATTTTGCCACATGATCAATGAGTACCCATTCACTTGATCTAGGATGTCTTATGTTATTAGGATCAAAAAGGGGAAAACCTTGATTATCAGTACTAATCCCCTCATTATCAGGAGTAGAGTTCTGTGGGGTAGTACTTTGATTATTAGAATGTTCATTACAATATTTATTATTGTTATTATAATTGTCCTTATAACTGTCAACAGAGGATATAGAGGTGTCATAAAAGTCTTTGAGCTCTTCTTCCTCAGAGGATAATAGGCAAAACGAATCAGGTTTCTGTCTATGGCCCAGTCTTTTCCTCGTTTGATCTTTCTCACGAGTAGAGGGTCTTTTTCGTGTTGGCATTCCACGTTCAGAAATACAATTCTTCCTTTTTAAGGTAATTTTCTTGTGTATGACATCCTTTATTGGAGTAGGTTCAGATTTATGGTCTGAATTTCTTAATTCATTCTGTGGTTCAGAATTGGTCTCATTGACTGTAATAGTCGAAATTACTTCAGATAGGGATTTGACCAAATGATCTGATATTTGAGACATGCATGAGGAAATTGCATTGCAAACAGTCTTATTGACTGAAGTGTCCATAAGGGTTTTAATCTGTTCCTCGGAATTAATATTAATGGGAGTGGAATGAGCTGCCTGATATTCAGGACTTCCTGAATCACTATCCTGAACTAAAAAGTGATGAGGAATTTTATTTAGTTTTAAAGGTGTAGAAAATCTTGAAATTAAATATGTATTAGAAAAGAGTACAAATTAATATGTAGTTTGTATGTACTTACACAGGGTTAAATTTCTTCTAGGGTCAAATACATTAGCACCAAATAGAGACACAGAAATGAAGAAAATGGTAAATAGAAGGAATATGACAAAGTATATATTTCATAAAGAATTTACATGAAATTGCGATATTAAGGCAATTTTGCCCAAAAGAAAAATGACCGCCGCTAAAATAGCTTCAACTGAGGTAAACAATATATATCAGGTAACTCAAAATAGCTCCACTAGGTAAGCGGGTGCTATGAATACAATTATGGGCCAGTGAATTGTTCTTATATTCGGAAATTTATCGTCAGACCTCACTGTGGAATCGTGGTGATGCGAGTGAAGGGCTGACAGGGAGAGAGTACTACCGCGCATGCGTGGAGTGTATCATCGGAGGAGAAAGCCGATATTAGCAGGGGAGGTCAGAAACTGGCAAACACAAACAAATTAGATGAAGTAATGGTACAGAGTAAGGTCAGACGTGATATTTCGGATAATATAGACAGGGCTTAAAATTTGAAGTCCTTTGCTACTAGCCAGACCTGAAAAGTTACTAGCCACTGCAAGCCATAGCATACCGACCAGGGCTGAATTTCTACTCGCCAGGGCTAAATTTTCACTCGCCATTGGCTAGTGGCGAGTGGAAATTTTGAGCCCTGATATAGATATAATATAAGGTGGAAACAATGAAGCAAGCAGCAATAACGGGCAAAAGCGATTATTGTGAAAAAGGGATGAACTAAGTCACTGAAATAAGGAAACACTATAACATTTTCAATTTATAAGTATAATATAGACAGGCCAATACATCAAATATATCACATATACTTATCGTTGAGGAAGCAGCAAAGAAAAGAGGAAGTCTTTAGAGTTTACAGCACTATATATAAGGGTCTATATGTCCTGATTGGTGGTTTGGGGAAAAGGGTTACTGACATGTTTGTACCTGTTTAAACTTTACTGTTAAAACAAACTTGATTTTCTCCTTTGCTGCTGAGGAAGAGTAACGAAGAGTTTAAGCATAATATGAGCCTGCGGTCTTGTAATAAAATTTGTATTTGTTCCTTGGAGCAGTTTGCTTGCACCAGAGAACAAATACCAATTCCCATTAATCTATTTGTTGCTTTTAACCCATTAAATACTTGAGAAGTCTCAAATGCACTGCTGGCACTAGGGAAATGGGCTGTAATGTTCTCTGTAGTACATGGAGTAGCTTTAACTAGTTCAATACCAGGGGTTCATTTAAAGGGATAGTATTACTTCAAAATTACTATCCCTCATATTGTAGCCCTTAATAAACTGAGTTAAATGACACCAGCGGCATCTCTCAAACCTTTATGGTTTAAGAGATAGCCACTTTTAAAGTTTCCTCTCCCCTGCTGTCAGCGTTCTGCTGCCAGCAGGAGAATCCGGTCTCTAAATCAAGAGGAGGCTCTTCAGCAGAGCCAATATCTCGTTATGGAAGGAAAAATGATTAATTGAAACAGTCTTCTAAGTGTGCTTGGTAACCAAGCACACGTATAAGACTGTTTCAATGAATCATTTTTCCTTCCATAACGAGATATTGGCTCTGTTTAAGAGCCTCCGCCTGTCCCGGGACCGGATTCCCCTGCTGGCAGCAGAACGCTGACAGCAGGGGAGAGGAAACTTTGAAAGCGGCTACCTCTTAAACCATAAAGGTTTGAGAGATGCCGCTGGTGTCATTTAACTCAGTTTATTAAGGACTACAATATGAGGGATAGTAATTTTGAAGTAATACTATCCCTTTAAGTTGTCCCCGTTACCCAAAAAAAGCCCTGGCAGCATATTTTTAAGTACAGTAAGCTATCCAATTACCAATTACTATGAAAAAATGCCGGCAAAAAACCCTGTGACGGGCTAAATGTTTACACTCATTTTATCAAACATTTTCCTTTTGAAGTCTATGGAGAAAACTGGAGATAAAAGCAGAGATAAAATTAGCACCTGTAATATAATTCAACCCAAAGTGAGAGTTATTTTAGCCCATTGAAAAATAAAAAAACACCACAAGTTGCATTTCAATTGACTGCATTAGCCATTATGGGGCTGGATTCTATTGCAGGTGCTAATTTTATCACTGCTTTTATCTCCAGTTTTCCCCATAGACTTTAATAGGAAACTATTTGATAAAACGGGAGGTAACATTTATCTCCTGCAATAGAATCTAGCCCTTAATCAGCCGATGAAGCAAGTGAAAGTAAAAAAAATAAACCTAAGTCCCCAGTGGATGTATTGATATGAGGCCCTGAGCCCCACTTTAATACATCCAAATACCTAAAAAGTGCTCAAGGTTAGTAGAATTAACCCTATGAGTGCCTGTGGGATATAATTACCCCACAGGCACTCATAGAGTTAACCTGACTAAGTAGCAAAGCAATATCCCCTGCAAAAGTAATTAATCCTGATCTCCAGTGGAATCCTCAGCACCCTGGTCATCTACTGTCCATCTTCTTTCTTCTCTTCTTTCTTCCTCTATATTCTTGTCTTGTAGCTGTAAAAACAAAAATAAAAATCCATAAATAAATGTTTCCTTAAAATAAACTACACATTTATGCATAGTTTAACCAATTGACATTACGTACAAATATATATATATATTTTTGTTTGATTGATTGCTTGATTGATTTATTATTAACTGTTCCCTCTAACCCAATCAACAGCCCCCTCAAAGATAAATATTCCATATTAAACTGATTATTTCCCTAGACTCCATCAAAACAGTGATCCTCAGACCCTTTTATACTATGCCTGTGGGGAAAAAAATCTAAAATTTGGTATGTGTTGTGTGTGAATTAATTGGACAGAACAAGGCCCTAAGGATTGCATCTGGAGCTCCACTTTTCACAAGAACAGCAGACCTTCACAGGGAACTAGGCAAAGAGCTCCTAGATGAACATATGAAAAATCTCAACAACAGGTTTTGTGAAGAGATGGATGAGAACACAAACCCACTGATCAAGAAACTTGCAACAATCTCTGCAAATCCATTTGATCGCTACCTGCGACCCATCACAGCGATGACACTGTGAAACAAGCTCAACTGTGGAAAAATAAGAACAGCTGTATTGGAGAAAGGCTTCAACCAAGATCTCCTGGAAAGAGGCCAATGTAACGGAAGCTAAGAAGGGACCACGTCTCCTTCCGCTGTCGTTCCCAGGTTTCTCCTTCTTGACATCGGACTGGCGCTATTGGATGCACCAGTCGAGCAGATAAACCGTCCGGTGGTCGACTCAAAGTGGCGTCAAACCCCTGTGTAGTTGACTTTATGTCGAAGGACGTGGATCGAGGAGGGGTTGGCAGGGCTCCCTAACAGTCAAGCATTGCAGAACTGGAACACCAGGCAATAAAGAGTGAGGCTTCTACTCCCGGTCTACGACAAACAGGGAAAGTTTAGCAGGAACGAAGGTAGCGGTCGCCAAGCAGATTCGAGCACTCCATAGCTCGAATTGAGGGATCGCTGGAACTTGAAGAAGCAGGGAAGCGTCCACGTTGCCACCTGATAGCATCCGATGTTGGGTTGCAGGATGCTAGCAGCAGACGGTCGAACAAAGCAGGATACTCATCTCAGATGGGCGTCAGACTGGCCGCTTTAAGAGAATATAAGACTCCAAGACACTTGTTCACTCCAAAAGTAGCTCTCTCTTTATTGCACCAAACCACACATATTTATACACAGCAAGCATATTGAAACTCATAGGGAAACCCAGATACAATGGGGAACATAATTCAATCACAACACATCAGACAAAGGCCAGCAACAGATCATCTTAACAAATACAATGACCCAGATGTGATTACATTAACACACCACAGGGGGCCTCAATACAGTACAACACAGTCAATGGTTGGAGTGACTACAATACACATCCTAGGGACAAGGCCCAAGGTTGGAGCCTTTGTTTGACTATTTTGAATGTCCTGCTCCAACCTTGACCAATCACTGATCTGCCTACCATTCCCCATGTTAGGTTATGGAAGATATTTGCATACCTGGTAGTTAGTGATTGCACAAACCTTCAAATTGGACAAGTACAATTAAACACGTTTACCCTCTTCTACAATACATACAGTATTTGACAACACATAAAACCAAACTTAATACACTCGTACATGAATGTAACCCAGGGCAGCTCTATGTATCAAGCTGCCCATTCACCCAGTGTCTATTTTAGTGTACTACTCTGGTTTGAAGAGTCATATAATCAGTCTCAGAATAGGGTCCCAATAGGGCAAAATGTCCATAGTTTGTAGGATGGTTTGGATACCCAGTCTCTAGCCCAGACAAGGGCTCAAGTAACGGGTAGGAGCCGTTACAGCCAGATCTTAGAGGATTCCATCCCTACAGAGCACCACCTGGGTGTTGGAAAATAGACCTTATTCCTCTGTGTATCCTCATCATGTTATAACTCTCTGGGAGTTTGGTTTTGTCATTTTTTTTTATTTATTGGTGATAATGATGAGCATGATCCAGTGTCCCCCTATGGTGAAAGTGGTTTGTCCCAGAATTGCTCCAGGTCTACTTGTTACATCAGCCTCTTATTTGTGAACAATATTCACATTTTTGTCAAACTATAATGTTGCTTTTCTATTCAAAAATAGTTTAATGAGAGATGGACAATAAGTCCTGATTATTCTGTGGAAATTTCCATGGAACATTCACAATTTGACATATTTCCACAGAAATTTCCTCTCATAGAAATGACACAGAATTTCTGCCTTTTTAGCTAATGCCACTCATTTTTCTACAAGAACTTTGCTGTTTTCTGGATAAATATATATATATATTGTTATAGGATGGCTGAGTTCTCACCGTGAAACCTGACAAAACAGCAGTCAAAATAAAGTGTTACTGTGATTTATTCTGTTCACAGGTAACTTGTAATGTCCCTTTAAGGCAGGTAACAAACAAACACAAAATAAACCTACTCCGGTTTGGAGATTTACTAAACAGTGATTTTCCTCACTAGTGAAACTGTCCAACTAATCTGGTTCACAGTTTACAATACAAATCACCAGGAAGAGATTTAACACAGGAGTTTAAAGACAGTACATTTCCCTAGAGAAAAATGGCACTTTTCAGTAAGTGGGAAATATTTCCAGAAAAATTTAATTTTTTTTTTAGCTTTTTTCATCTCCATCACTAAAAAGATTCACCTGGATGTTGTTGAATAGACCTTAGACCTCTGTGTATCCTCATTATGTTATGTATCTCTCGGATTTTATCTTTATATTTGTGTGATTTATGGGTGATAATGACTCTGATATACTAAGAAAAACTAGAACAATTCTGCAGGAAACCATCTGCACTATTGGAGACAAACATTTCCCCCAAATCTCATTGATTTTAGTAACTCTTTTTAACAACCTGAATGCTAATGAGTAATCTACACATTGCAAACCAGTGTTGCTTTCATAGAAACAATATTCTAATTAGAGTTGGATCATAAATCCCATGTTTTTTCTCAGGAATTCCCTCTCAAAGAATCTTTGTCTTTTTTCTAACAACAACGATTTTCCCATGAGAAAATAGCATTGCTTTGCAATGTACTGGAGAGCCCTTTAAAAATCATGGGGTTAAAATCCACATTTAAATTAAAAATTGACTCTGAAAGTGAGTCAAAGTGAGATTATGAGAATTTGTAACTCTGAGTGTGAGCATGATACAGCATTCATGAGTTTGAGCTTGAGTGTGCATGAGCAAGTGAGAATTTCAAGTCTCACATAATACGAGCAAGTATGGACAAATATTTATGTGAGTGTACACGGGATACAGAGAGCATGAAGAAGTCTGAACAAGTGTGAGTATGAGCATTGTATATTCTAGTGTTTGATGTCTTAGCTATATTTGTCATGAAGAAGTATGGTTTTCTGAGTATGGCGGACAATATAGGCATAAGTGAGAGCAGGAATGAGTGCATGGGAGTGATCCTCGGAAAGCATGAGCACATGATCATTATCAAATAGTGAGAAAGTATGAGGGATTCTGAGTCTTAGCAGGCATAAGTAAACAAGATCGTTTCTCTCACCCTAGTATAGCTAGATGGCAACCACAAGTAAAAAATTGTTTTGTCTATGTATAAGAACCCCAGACATATAGATAATACATTACAGACAGAGCAAACATGTGAAAGAGATAGACAGATAAAGACTGATACATACAGCAAGACGATAAGAGTCAGATGGAGTGAGAAAGTGATAGTTAAACTGACAATGAGATACAGGATGAGACTTTGAACAGGAATGGGTAAACCATTACATAAGTGAGCATCAGAGATAGAGCACAAGTCTGAACACAATTGTGTGAAAATGCGAGAAAGTATGGGCACTACAGTGTGTGATGATGGTTTCAGCTAAATTTATCCTGAACATGAGAGTGAATAAGTGAGTCTGAGAGTGCATGAATGAGCCAGGAGAGTGAGCATGAATGCAATAAGACATCAGTAAGTGATCATTAGAGATTCTAAGTGTGAATGAGCTTGAGTGATTGTGTACATTAGTAGGCATGTGAATGAAAGTGTTAGTAAGAATAAAGTATCATGAAAACAGTAACAATACAGTATTGTTTCAGTAAGCAGAGCAAAGACACAGAGAAATGTATGATAACAATTAGAATGTCAGCACATCTAGACTGAAATGTAATAACTCTAACTTTTACTAATATATCTCTAAACCAGACAAGTAGTGACTCAGTGTTGAGGAAAGAAGGGTGGGTGAAGAAACTGGGCCAGAAAGCATTTAGAAGTTTATTCTGTTGAGGGCCACAGTTTAACATGCTGGAGGCCGAAGTCATTCTTTGGCCTTATTTTTAACATTCTAATATTTTTTGGACATAGGCCTTGACAAACATTTAATAGGTTACTAGATAATTGTCATGCCTCCTGTGCTTGACTATTATGTTTTATTAATATAGTATCTGTGCCATAGAAAGGTAGTTAAAGTGTTCACATTCTGTTGGATTTTCTTCATTATTCAGGGATTGGAGATTTCAATGTACAGTAACATCTGACTATAAACATACAGACAATACCCACCTTCATAAGATCTTCATCCTTAATTAGGGATGTGGCAGCATAAATTTGAGGTTTGTGCTCATTTACATGTTCAAGAAATAACAAACACGTGAGCACAAAAGGCCAGGTGTGGCTCATTCCTCTTCTCAATCTAATCAGTTTACAGAAAAACACACCCAAAAACGTATATAAAAAGAGACTTAAACTTCAGTAAGAGCAGTTGTACTGAAAGAGACTTCAAGGAGAATCTACTGGTATCACGGTTCCCCAGGAATAAACCAGGAGTCAGTACAGATTATGTAAAACCAACTTTATTAACCCCTTAAGGACCCTTGATGGTCCTGATACATCATGGCTGGATTTGAGTTAAGGACCAATGACGTACCAGGACTGTCAAGGATTAAACAATAGCAGCGTGCCTCTGTGCACTCTGCTATCATTAATGCCAGGCTGAGACGGAGCTCTCTGAGACTGAGGCGTTCAGTCTCAGCCCTTCTTGCTTGTGCCAGTTCATGTGATCGCCGTAGCAGCGATCACATGTACCGGCATAGTGACAGACAGAGGCAGCAGAGAAAGCATGCTGTCTGTGCGTGTCTCGTCTGTCTCTGTCTCCCTTGCTATCAAAGTAAGGGAGACAGAAAAAGACAGGAGACACCTAGTGGTGAAAGAAAATACAGCAGCTGGGGGCATTAACCCCTTCACTGCTGGTGCCAGAGGCTTGCTAAATGCAGGTCAATTTCTTACTTGCAATGATACTTTTTTTTTTTTTTTTTTTTTAAAACACAACACACTTTTTTTTTTTTTTTTACAAAAATATTTTATATAAAAAAAATAATAATCTAATTAAACAATTTTGGAAGTGTGATTGTTGTGGAGCTATGTAATACACTTATACACACCGCCAAATGTCAGGGATAAAAAAGTGTCAAAATAGGGTGGGAAAAAGGGACATGGGGATTTTCACCCAAGGGGGGACAGTGGCCACTTTAAACTGCGCATTTTGTAGGTATGACTGACCGGTCATACCTTTCATGCAGTCGCCATAAAAATTTAACCCTTTGTGCCCAATTGATCCCAAGAGAAAAAACAAAAATGGTGTTGTTTTTAAATTTGTTTTTTACCTTTTTTTTTAATTTTAATAAAGTGAATGGTGGGTTATCCATATAAGTAGGGTATCAAATGAAAACCCTATTTGTGCTTAAAAAAACAGTATATAATTTATGGAGGTGGGATAAAAGCTTAAGAGGGAAAACACTGTTGAACAAAGACATAGTCAAAAAGGTCAGAAATGCTCCGGTCCTTAAGTGAAATCCACCTCAGATTTTCCCGGTCCTTAAGGGGTTAAGCAGACGTAATATGAGCACAAGTCCATGCCACTCCAGACAAAGATCAACATCTACAAGGCAATCATCAGACCTACCCTGACGTATGCCTCCCCAGCATGTATCACTTGCCATGAGCGACAACGGAAGTCTTCAGATAGTCCAGAACAATGCCCTGCGGATATCATCTGGAGCTCCAAGCTTCATAAGGATAGCTGACCTTCACAGGGAGCTGGACATCAAGATGTTGGATGAACACCTAGCAAAGCTGAGTAAGAACTTCTGCCAAGGACTGGATCAGAACCCAAACCCTCTGATCAGAAGACTCACTGCTACCACTGCAAACCCCTTCGACCGCTACCCGTGGCCCATCACAGCGAAGACCCTGTGAAACCAACCCAACTGTGACAAGTCAACACAGATAAAGAAGAATCCAAACCTGCAACTACAAACCCAACCCAAGAAGATGGAGTAATAAGGCCCAAGCCACGGTATCCAAAAATCACAGCTGATGGATGAAATCTATCAGCAAGAAGATGACGACGGAGGAGTAAGAGCAGTTGTACTGAAAGAGACTTCAAGGAGGATCTACTGGTATCATGGTTCCCCAGGAATAAACCAGGAGTCAGTACGGATTATGTAAAACCAACTTTATTAAGCAGACATGTAATATGAGCACAAATGACAAAAAGGTGCAGAGGGTAACCGAAGAAGCCAGTGACTCCTACTAGAAATAGGAGACCACTTCGGCGAGACCTCTCTGCTAGGGACCAAGCACAAGGCCTACTGAAGTCCCAGTGAGAATGAGGAATGAACCACAGAAACCAGGCCCCAAGAGATCTCCCAAAGGGAAGTGCAACCAGGAAGACTCTTACTGACTCACGCCTGCAGTCAGTCTAAAGGGTAAGGACCACCTAGGGAATACAGAGCAAAGGGTCAGCCAGAGCCGATGGTCAAGACCAACTGGGTAGTCAGACAAGCCAGGGGTTGATACCAGAGTGGGTAGTCAGCCAAAGCCACAGGTCTGCACTGATAGGGTATCCAACTATGCCAGGGGCAACGCAGAATGGATAGTAGGACAGAGCCCCAGGTCAGCACCAGAATGGATAGTCAGACAAATCCTAGGTCATACACAAAGCGGGTAGTCAGACAGAGCCACAGGTCAGCACCAGATTGGATGGTCAGCCAGGCCTAGGTCATACACAGAGCACACAAGAAGAATATACTGCATCAGACACCAATGTAAGGGCAATGAGCTAAGTGTCCACAGGCCTCTTAAATCCTGACAGGAAGTAGCAAGGAGGAGTCTCCAGTGGCCCAAGGTATAAAACTGAACATTGCGTCAGTTACGGACGCGTGCCCGAACTTGATGCCGGGAACCGAGATGTGTCAAATCCCATGCCCAAACCTGCATCGCCCAAACCAGCTGTGCCACTTAGAAAAAGGACAAGGCTGACCACGGGAGGCACCAGATGTGGTCAGACTGCAGGCAAGGAGAGACACGACCAGTGACCCCAGAGTGTCAGTCCTGGCCCCAGTCAGACAGCAGCGACCAGCCAAGCGACACTGAAACTGAGGTAAGGCACACTGTGACAACTGGAATGAGACCAGAGGTGAGAGGTTTCCATCCATACAGATCTTCACCTGGGTGTTGATAAATAAAATAGACCATAGATCTCTGTGTATCCTTATATTTTAAAGTGGGGACATTATCTATTTAAAATTGACTTTTGATGAAAACTATGTTATTGCCAAAATGTTAATGAATTGTGCATGGCTATTTTTGAATTGGCAAACATTTTCTCTTTTTAATACATATCAAAAAAGTGTGCATTGCTAAAAAATCCATCATTTTGTGGAGAGATTAGTGGTTGAGTCTAAGTCACCAAGTAATTAGCACTAATTTACATTGCTAAGTGTGCTGTTAATTTAAGAGCCTGTTATATTCATCATGAAGATGTTAATATGTTTGGTGCATCAAAACATGAGCAACTGTTAAAAGCACAGACAGTTATAGCTTTGAAAAATAGCATACTGCCCTTAGGGCCTTATTCAATAAGCTAAATAGTAGTGATGAGCGAGCATGCTCGGCCGAAGCTCGGTTCGGCTAGAGCATCGCTCTGCTCGGCACATGGCGGTACTCGTACGAGTACCGCATGTGCTCGCCCGCCATGTTCGGGTCTCCTCCCCGCACGTTTAGCGGCTGCTGCGCAGCCAATAAACGTGCGGGGAGGCTCTGACATCAGTGTAATGCAAGCAGCCATGTTGGCTGCTGGCATTACACTGATTGGCTGGGCAGAACTCGTGATCGGGTGCTGTATAGCACCCGACTCGCGAGTTCTGCTCATTCTCAGCCAGGGAGAGATGCGATCAGGCAGGGAAAGTCAGTGTAGGGAGAATAAAAGTGTTGGTAGTAGTTCAAGACCCAAAAGTCCTTTTTAGGACTGTTGTGTGTGGGGGCAGCATTTATATTTTGTTTGGGGGGGCACAATTTCATTTTTTTTTTTTTAAGGTGGGATATTCTGTTTAGTGTGCCTAGCCGCAGATTAGCATCACATTCTGTTTAGTGTGCCTAGCCGCAGATTAGCGGCACATTCTGTTTAGTGTGCAAATTCATAAATTAACGTCACATATTCCGTTCACTGTGCCTAGCCGCAGATTAGCGTCACATTCTGTTTAGTGTGCCTAGCCACAGATTAGCGTCACATTCTGTTTAGTGTGCAAATTCATAAATTAACGTCACATATTCCGTTCACTGTGCCTAGCCGCAGATTAGCGGCACATTCTGTTTAGTGTGCCTAGCCGCAGATTAGCGGCACATTCTGTTTAGTGTGCAAATTCATAAATTAACGTCACATATTCCGTTCACTGTGCCTAGCCGCAGATTAGCGTCACATTCTGTTTAGTGTGCCTAGCCGCAGATTAGCGGCACATTCTGTTTAGTGTGCAAAATCATAAATTAACGTCACATATTCCGTTCACTATGCCTAGCCGCAGATTAGCGGCACATTCTGTTTAGTGTGCCTAGCCGCAGATTAGCGGCACATTCTGTTTAGTGTGCAAAATCATAAATTAACGTCACATATTCCGTTCACTGTGCCTAGCCGCAGATTAGCGGCACATTCTGTTTAGTGTGCAAAATCATAAATTAACGTCACATATTCCGTTCACTGTGCCTAGCCGCAGATTAGCGGCACATTCTGTTTAGTGTGCAAAATCATAAATTAACGTCACATATTCCGTTCACTGTGCCTAGCCGCAGATTAGCGTCACATTCTGTTTAGTGTGCCTAGCCGCAGATTAGCGGCACATTCTGTTTAGTGTGCAAAATCATAAATTAACGTCACATATTCCGTTCACTGTGCCTAGCCGCAGATTAGCGGCACATTCTGTTTAGTGTGCAAAATCATAAATTAACGTCACATATTCCGTTCACTGTGCCTAGCCGCAGATTAGCGTCACATTCTGTTTAGTGTGCAAAATCATAAATTAACGTCACATATTCCGTTCACTGTGCCTAGCCGCAGATTAGCGGCACATTCTGTTTAGTGTGCAAAATCATAAATTAACGTCACATATTCCGTTCACTGTGCCTAGCCGCAGATTAGCGGCACATTCTGTTTAGTGTGCAAAATCATAAATTAACGTCACATATTCCGTTCACTGTGCCTAGCCGCAGATTAGCGTCACATTCTGTTTAGTGTGCAAAATCATAAATTAACGTCACATATTCCGTTCACTGTGCCTAGCCGCAGATTAGCGTCACATTCTGTTTCATGTGCCTAGCCGCAGATTAGCGTCACATTCTGTTTAGTGTGCAAATTCATAAATTAACGTCACATATTCCGTTCACTGTGCCTAGCCGCAGATTAGCGTCACATTCTGTTTAGTGTGCCTAGCCGCAGATTAGCGGCACATTCTGTTTAGTGTGCCTAGCCGCAGATTAGCGGCACATTCTGTTTAGTGTGCAAAATCATAAATTAACGTCACATATTCCGTTCACTGTGCCTAGCCGCAGATTAGCGTCACATTCTGTTTCGTATGCCTAGCCACAGATTAGCGTCACATTCTGTTTAGTGTGCAAATTCATAAATTAACGTCACATATTCCGTTGACTGTGCCTAGCCACAGATTAGCGGCACATTCTGTTTAGTGTGCCTAGCCGCAGATTAGCGGCACATTCTGTTTAGTGTGCCTAGCCGCAGATTAGCGGCACATATTCCGTGTAATATGAAGAAGGCGGGTAAAAAGGGACGGGGAAGTGGACGTGATCCTGATAGTTCAGGGCGCGGGTCAGGACGCGGAGAAACTGTGCCTGGTGCCAGAGCACAAGAAAGAAAGACATCCACCATACCTAGCTTCATGTCTCAGTTTACAGGGCGTCGCAGGACATCACTCTCGAGGTCAGACCACTGCGAACAGGTGGTCGGTTGGATTTCAGCTGAAACTGCTTCCAGTCGGTTAAGCACCACCCTGTCTTCCACCAAGTCCACTCTCACTAGCCAAGAGTCTGGTCAACATAATCCTCACCCTGATCATCCTTCCTCCCACCATAGAGGGTCTGGCCAAAGAAGTGATCCCACACTGGGATATAGTGAGGAGCTCGTCTCATCACCAATCCTTCATTTGAACCTCTCTCCAAGCACGCTTGCAGAGGAACATGAGATCTTGTGCCCTGATTCACAACCTCTAGAGGGTACCCAATCACAAGAAGATGACAGAGGGGAACGGCATTTAAGGTCAAAGGAAGTGGATGATGATGATGATGAGACACAGTTGCCATCAAATCAACCACAATTACTGTCTCAAGACCTTGTTGAGGAGGATGATACACAGTTGTCAATGACTGAGTATGTGGTGGGATCAATGAGGAGGATGATCAGAGTGAGGAAGTGGAGGAGGACTTGGTGGACGATGAGGTCACTGACCCCACCTGGGAAGGTGGAGAGCCGAGCGATGACAGCAGTCCTGAGGGTGAGCCATCTGCAGCACCGCAACAGGCTGGAAGAGGCAGTGGTGTGGCTAAAGAAAGAAGGCGGACCGCACCAAACCGGCCCGCAAATGTTCCACGGAGCACCCCCTTGCGTAAATCTCCCTTGCCAAGGGCTAGGTGTTACGCGGTATGGCGTTTTTTTAAGGAAAGTGCGGACGACAAAAAAATTGTAGTTTGCAACCTGTGCCACACCAGAATGAGCCGAGGCATGAACACTAGAAACCTCACCACCACCAGCATGATCCGACACATGGCATCCAAGCACCGTAATAAGTGGGAGGAACGCCCGGATCGCCAATCTGTGTCTGCAGGCCACACCACTGCCTCCTCTTCCCCTGTTTTCGGTGCCGGCCAATCGCCTGTCGAAGGCACAGGCCCGCATACCTCCCACCCTGCACCTGTACCATCTGAAGCACCATCAGTGACCACATCCACTTCCCTGTCCCAGCGCAGCATCCAAATGTCGTTACCCCAGGCATTTGAGCGCAAGCGAAAATACCCAGCCACCCACCCACAGGCCATAGCACTAACCTCACACCTTTCCAAATTACTGGCCATCGAAATGCTGCCATTTAGGCTTGTGGAGACTGAGTCCTTCCGCAGCCTGATGGCAGCAGCTGTCCCTCAGTACGCAGTCCCCAGCCGCCACTACTTTTCCCGGTGTGCCGTCCCCGCCTTACACCACCATGTGTCCCTTAACATCACCCGTGCCCTGACCAACGCAGTTACTGGGAAGGTCCACTTAACGACTGACACATGGACAAGTGCTTGTGGCCAGGGACGCTACATTTCCCTGACGGCACACTGGGTGAATGTCGTGGAGGCTGGGAGCGACTCGGACCCTGGGATGGCACAGGTGCTACCCACGCCGAGGATTGCGGGCCCTACCTCCATCAGGGTTTCCGCCAGCACCTACGTTATTGGCTCCTCCTCCTCCCTTTCCACCTCCGAATTCTCTGCGCGCAGCGCCACTCACCCATCAGCCGGTAGCTGGAAGCAGTGTAGCACTGCAGTGGGGAAGCGTCAACAGGCCGTGCTGAAGCTGATCTGCCTTGGGGACAAACAGCACACGGCCTCAGAGCTGTTGCAGGGGATTAGTCACCAGACCGAGCAGTGGCTCTCGCCACTCAACCTGCAACCAGGCATGGTTGTGTGTGATAATGGGCGTAACTTGGTGGCGGCTTTGGAGCTCGGCAAGCTCACACACGTACCATGCCTAGCGCATGTATTTAATTTAGTGGTTCAGCGATTTCTAAAAACCTACCCCAATTTGCATGATCTCTTGACCAAGGTGCGCCGCGTGTGTGCACATTTCCGTAAGTCATCTACAGCTTCAGCCGGCCTGTTGAAGCTGCAGCAGCGCTTACAATTGCCAGCTCACCGGCTGCTGTGTGACGTGAGCACGCGCTGGAACTCCACCTTCCACATGTTGTCCCGGCTTTGTGAGCAGCAGAGGGCAGTAGTGGAGTACCAGCTGTTACACGGTCGTCGCCTCTCCGTTCAACTTCCTCTAATCAGAAGTGAGGAGTGGGAATGGATGTCAGACCTCTGTGAGGTTTTACGCAATTTTGAGGAATCGACACAGATGGTGAGCGGCGATAACGCTATTATCAGTGTAACCATCCCACTTCTGTGTCTACTGAAACGCTCGCTGCTCACAATTAAAACCGACGCTTTGCATGTGGAAGAGGTGGAAATGGGGGAGGAAGAGCTTACACAAGGTGATAGCCAGAGCACCCTCACTTCGTCTTCTCAGCGACAATTGGAGGAGGCGGAGGAGGAGGAGGAGGAGGAAGACACGGTTGCCTCCGCTACAGAGGGTAGCCATGGAACTTTATTTCCATCTCTTCAGCGTGGGTGGGCAGAAGAGGAGGAAGAGGATGAGGAGATTGAGAGTCATCCTCCTGGTGAGGACAGCGAAATCTTGCCTGTTGGTACTCTGGCACACATGGCTGACTTTATGTTAGGCTGCCTTTCCCGTGACCCACGCGTTATACGCATTTTAGACAACACGGATTACTGGGTGTTCACCCTTCTGGACCCCCGCTACAAAGAGAATTTCTCATCTCTCATTCCTCCGGTGGAGAGGACAAGCAAAATGGTGCAATACCAGAAGGTTCTTGTCAAAAAATTGCTCCAAAATTTTCCATCTGACAACGCTGGCGGCAGAGTACATGCTACCTTGGCCAACCGAGAAGGGGAGAAAAGGGGAGCACACAGCAGTTCCGACAAAGGCAGGGCAACACTCTCCAAGGCGTGGGACACCTTCATGACACCCCGCCAGCACCCTCACCCTGATGCGCAGCCTAGTGTCACAAGGAGGGAAAAGTTTTGGAAGATGGTGAAGGAGTACGTAGCAGACCGTGTCAGCGTCCTCAATGATCCCTCTGTGCCTTACAACTACTGGGTGTCCAAGCTGGACACGTGGTATGAACTGGCACTCTACGCCTTGGAGGTGCTGGCCTGCCCTGCCGCCAGCGTTCTGTCTGAGCGGGTATTTAGTGCTGCTGGTGGCATCATAACAGATAAGCGTATCCGCCTTTCCACCGAAAATGCTGATAGGTTGACACTTATAAAAATGAACAAGGCCTGGATTTCCCCTGACTTCTCCACTCCACTGGAGGAAAGCCCCGGGGGAACATAAAGTCACTTTAGATATGTTATTTACAATGATGGGAATACTCTGTATTCCCATTCACCCCTTCCACCCAAAAAACGGGTATATGGTTGACTCTTAATCTTCTCATCCTCCTCCTCCTCTTCCATATGCCCAGTGATATAATTTTTATATAGGGCCAGCTCACCAGCAGGCCCTGTGATATAATTTTTATATAGGGCCAGCTCACCAGCGGGCCCTGTTTGACAATTTTTGTATAGGTCAGCTCACCAGCGGGCCTTCTCATATAATGTTTTATTGGGTCAGCTCTCTAGCGGGCCCTCTCATATAATGTTTTATAGCGTCAGCTCACTAGCGGGCCTTCGCATATAATATTTAGGATGGTCAGCTCCGCAGCAGACCCTCACCCATAATGTTTTAGATGGTCGGCTCAGCAGCAGACCCTCATTCCTAATGTTTTAGATGGTCAGCTTAGCGGCATGCCCTCGCCCCTAATGTTTTAGAGGGTCACCAGCAGGCCATTAATCCTAATTTTTCAAGGGTGTGTATGATGCCCTCCTTTATGTGTAATAAAGGGTGTATTGGAGTGACATTTCAGTCTAATTTTTGGCAGCCCTTTCACTTAGTGCATAGGCTTTATGAGTGTTGGACCACTACCTGAACTATTGTACCACAATGTGAATGAGGCCCTCCATTTTGTGATATACAGGTTGTATCGGAGTGCCTCAGGTCCTCCCATTGAATTAAATAGGGCTGGGGTGTTCGACAGAGCAGAAGGTAGTTCTTGGCTTCATCCACTAAGTTACTTCGTCACTTTTACTCAATGGATCAGACCCCACTGTTCCGACTATAAATTTTAGACTTAACAAGGGCAAACGGACATGTTGTAAAACCTGTGGTAGCTGCGGCCTCCGTTCCTGTATGCTGTACCTTACCCGGGCCATAACCACGTTGAACACCTGCTTTACGCTGCGCACGTTTCCCTCTTAATCATGGCCCCAGTTCCGAAAAATCGATGAAATTTTTTGCAGAATTTGCAAGTGATATACAAGTAAATATACAGCAAATACTGTTTGGTAACAATTTTTCGTCTAAAATCGTTTTTATCTTCCTTTTTGTGTGTTTTACGGTCAGTCTGTAAAAATGGCGTACTACGGGCGAAACATCGTTCCCAGCAGCGACGTTGGAGTCCAAGATGCATCCAGACATCCTCCCTATGCTGTCCCTGAACCATTTCTGTGGTGTTTCCATCATTTTCTGACCTTTTCCTATGAACCAGGCACCCTCCCCTCATCAGAGCAGGGGGTGCCTGGTGTAATGCTCGAGTCCTCCCTTTGACTTCAATGGGGCTCGGGTGCTCGGCCGAGCACTCGAGCCTCCGGGGGCGCTCGGCCAGAGCACCCGAACACCCGAGCATTGGGGTGCTCGATCATCACTACTAAATAGTTCTAATTCTTGAGACATAGGGGGCAAATTAAACTAAACAAAGCCATGTACAGAATTTTCAATAGCCTTATTTGATGTTTTAAGCACACATAATGAAGGTGGTTTTGGGACTAACACAAGTCCCTTTAGAAACAAAAGCCACCTTATGCCCACATTGTCTTATTATAATATGCTAATTATAGGTATAGAGCAGGTAAATAAAATAGGCCAGCGGTGATAGGACCAGCAGACCAACAATAGCTGAGGGGCCACATGTTGTGCATGGGCAGGATTAGATACCTTCACAACACCAGGTAACATTTTGCACTATTATGTATGCTAAAGGTTTGCCTGATTTGATTGGGGTAATAGAGTGTAAGGTGGGGGTTCTGGGTAACTGGAAACCCCTCTCTGGTTTGCCCTTGCTCAGTCTACTATAGTGTTATACTTGTTTACTCCTGGATATGAAATCTGATCCTCTCCCCTGTCCCTGGAGGGAAGTGATTCATGTTCTACTGAGGTGGGTGACATAGGATCAGATTCAATAAGATAAAGAGGAGACAATTCTGGGACAAACCAGCCATGAAAAAGAAGAGGAATTGAAATGTCCCATGATTTAATTGATACGTTAAACACCTTTAATCCTACAAAGTTCAACAAGTTTTTTTTGCAATGCATTTGGAGACCTCTCTAGCATTCAAGGGGTTAAAAGGTCCATTTATATCATTGTGTATATGGAGAGTTTTATTTGTCCCTACGGTGCAGCTGCTTCACTCTTTGTTTAGTGAATATGGCGCATAATGCTATTTATTTTGGGAGATTCTAAACAATAGTTTTTTTTTCTACCTATGGATAAAGAAGAGGAATAGAGAAGAGGGGGATTAGCAGAGAGTCCATGGCTATTGTTGGACTACAACTCCCATCATCCAATCACTGGATGGCAGAGAATAATGGAATTTATATTAACCCCTTAACAACATATGACTTACCAGTTACGTCCCGCAGAAACTGTCACTTAGTGACAGAGGACGTACCTGGTAAGTCACGGAAGTCCGCGTCTCCGTGCGGCTGCACGCCGCTCGGAGACTCCGGACTTCTTTGAAAAAAAAAAAAAATGTTCGGCGGGCGTTAAGGTGACAGCCGCGTACGAACGCGGCTGTCACTAAGGGGTTAAAGGAAAAATGGGGAATCTGAACTTGTCCACCAATTGAAAATATCCAAAGTCCTTAAAGAAACAGTAACATTTCATAATGATAATAATTTCGGCTGTACAGAAAATCCTAATTGCCACTTTCAATTAATTCTATGTAGACTGAATCCCCCAAATGTATATTAAATTACAAAGAGACAGACATAATTCTTTCTTGGAAGTCTTCAAGACCTTAATCTCTTCCCTTCAAAGTATTTCTATGAAGCCTTCAATGGGAGGAGTCTGAGGTCCTTGATTCCAGTGACAAAGAATCATGTTTGCCTTCATGGACAGGAAATTCATCGGTAATAATTACATATTAATTTTGTGAGACTAATGTAAACAGATTTGATTTTATAGAGAGATAGAGTAAAATGGAGCAATATGTCTCTTGTAATATCATAGATAGATGTATAGATTGATAGATAGATAGATAGATAGATAGATAGATAGATAGATAGATAGATAGATACCCATCTATAGACATACAAAAGTCTATTGAAGGACTCACATGTAATAAGATTTATTAATCAGGTGTCAGCAAATAAAGTTGGAAAGTATTTTAATAACAACTGTAGAAAATAATTTAGCATCAGGAGTATACAATCACACCTAACCATAAAAATGGAAATGACACCAATTTTAATAAGTTCTCCTCCCTTAATAAGTGATGCCACAACATAAACCTGAGGTGTGTGCTCATTTACATATGTAGTAAATATGTGAGTAGGTGGGGCGAGTCTCTGTTTACTATGTGATCCCACCCAGAACTTGTATAAAAAGAGACATAAATCTCAGTAAGAGCAGTTGACTTGCTGCGAGATCAGTGTGCTGTGTCTTCCTTCACGACCAAGCCCCATGGCGAACACGTGAAGATATCACTCACCACGGTGGAGGACTACAGGAGCGTGACAGCCACCTTCACGGAACAAGGTCTACAATACTACACCTTCCCACTGGAACGAGCGAGGTCCCAGAGGTTTGTGATCCGAGGCCTCCCGGCAAACACAAACACTACAGACATCGCGGAGGAACTTGCAGAACTCTGCCTCCCGGTGAAGAGTGTCGTACAGCTTACCTCGCCAGCGGACAAGAAAAGGAAATTCCCGCTATTTGTAGCCACCCTGGCACAAACCAGCGATGGCAAACCAGCAGACTTAACAAAGATCACACGGCTATGCAGCTGTGTAGTTACAACAGAGGCACCAAAAAGCAGACGAGGACCGATCATGTGCTACAACTGCCAGCGTATCGGCCACACATCCGCCTTCTGCCACCAGGAGCCACGCTGCGTGCGATGTGGGGAGAATCACGCATCGCAACACTGCACCCGAGAACGAACGCAACCAGCAACATGTGCCAACTGCAAAGGGCCTCACCCTGCCAGCTACCGCGGATGCCCAGCCCTGACCAAGGCAAAACAGGAAGAGCATCAGAGGAGAGTACCACGCCTAGCGCAAGCACCACAGAACCCAGCTACCACTGCAATTGACCCGAAGAGAAACAGCGGACAACGCCACCCACGGCAAAGCACCACACATCGCCAGGAAGCAAAACAACCTACCACGCGGAAGAACAACCCACCTGACCCACCAGCACAGACCCAGAAGACATCCACTACATCCGGGCTGAGCTATGCGGAAGTCCTAAACCCGCCACCCAACCCACCACGAGCTTCCACCCCGGCACAGGAAGAGGAAACTGCAAGCTCCATCAACTGGAAGACCATGATTTTGAAGATAGCAGTGTTTGTCGCAGAGCTGAATATTGACCCCACCATAACGATGGTGGCAAGGCTCGTCCTGAGCCTATTCCCGGGCGAAGAAGCAAACCAACATGGTATCTAAATCCAGCTATGCCATCGTGATGTGGAATGCCAATGGGGTCAAGAAGAAGACAGATGAACTTCTCCACCTCATGGAAACAAGAAAGATGAGTGCTGCCTTACTGTCAGAGACCCACCTGCAAGGAAATCAGAAGCTAAGCCTGGCAAACCACAGAGTGTACCGGACCGACCGACCAGCAGGGACCAAAGGAGGAGGTACAGCAGTGATAGTGAAGACTACGATCGACCACCACGAGATTGCACTCCCACCCCTCAGAAGCATAGAAGCTACTGGAGTGCAAGTCAAGACTGCAACAGGACCACTCCGGATTATTGCAGCCTACTGCCCCCCAAAAGCAAAGCTAGACCTTGGTGACCTGGACATTTTGCTGGATTCTGCTGTTCCAACAATCATTGGAGGAGACCTCAATGCCAAACATCGATGCTGGAACTCCAGGACTCCTAACAAGAGAGGACTGACACTGCTGGCATATTCCAGGAAGAACGATTGTGTGGTAGCAGGCCCGACCGAGCCCACACACCACCCAAGTGTAGCAAGCCACAACCCAGATGTGCTGGACATTGTGCTACTTAAGAATCTGCAACACTCTGTGGAGCTGGAAACACTGGCGGAGTTGACCTCCGACCACAACCCAGTAGCAATCACTGTGGGGGACGAGATGGAACCCTACCAGCAAGTTGAGAAGTACAACTTCAGAAAGGCAGACTGGATCCGTTACAAGGAAGAGCTGAACAGCAAGGTCACACCAAACCCGCTGAACACCAAGGAAGACATTGACACTGCTGTGGAACACTTCACGATGGCAATCCAACAAGCAATCAAGAACAGCGTTCCAAAGCAGAAGACAAGTCGATGCTCCATCTACGACCTACCGAGAGGAATCCAGCAGTCAATTGCTGAAAAGAACCAGGCCCGACGCCAGTGGCAAAAGTTCCGCACACCAGATCTCCTGCAGAAGTACAACATGCTTGCAAAACTCCTGCGGCAACAAATCAGACAGCACCGCGGAGAGAAATGGGAGGCTGCAACAGCCAAACTAAAGGAGGCGGACAATTCTGTATGGGGAATGGCTCGACGCCTAACTGGGAAGAAGGAACCAAGCCCACCAATCCAGGGAAGAACTCACCTTGCATGCAGCAACAAGGACAAGGCAGAGGTCCTCGCCGAGACACTGGAGGCTTCTTTCACCCCAAACAAGGCAAGCAGGCTCACGGACAGAGTGGAGGAAGAAGTTGAGAAGCATCTCGCAGAAGACCAAACCGGGTTGGGAGCAGAAGACATTGAGGAGTGCACAAGCGCTGAGGTAGCAGGACTTGCAGAGAAGCTGTCAAACGGCAAAGCACCAGGGAGTGATGGAATAACGAACCTAGCAATCAAAAACCTCCCGACAGCATCAATAGAACGCCTTACAAACAACTTCAATGCATGCATGAGGCTCCAGCACTTCCCAAAATGCTGGAAAGAAGCAAGGGTCATTGTTTTCCCAAAGGCTGGCAAACCACTGAGGGATCCTGCGAACTACCGCCCCATCAGTTTACTCTCTGGACTATCGAAACTCCTGGAGAAGGTCCTTCTTGCCTGACTCAGTGACTTTGCCTCCGAAAGAAGCCTACTAGCAAATGAACAGTTTGGATTTCGAAAGGAGCATGCAACAACCCATCAGCTGCTGAGAGTGGTAGACACCATCAGCCACGGGTTCAACATCAAGAAATCCACGGGAATTGTCTTCTTGGATGTCGCCAAAGCATTCGACAGAGTCTGGCACAAGGGACTGCTGCACAAGATGATTGGCCTGGGTTTTCCAAACTACCTGGTAAAGACAATTGCAAGCTACCTTGGAGAGCGCACCTTCCATGTCGCCATGCGGTCAGAGATATCCTCATCACATCCCATCCGAGCAGGCGTGCCACAGGGATCGAACCTTGGACCCTTTCTTTTCAACATCTTCACCTGTGACATCCCGACAGATCTGCATAAGACTGACCTGGCACTGTATGCGGATGATGTCGCAATCATCTCCCAGTCATTCAGCGAAAAGGAAGTGGCACAGAATCTGCAAGCATCACTAGATACCATCTCAACCTGGTACAGCGACTGGCGAATAGAACTCAACATCAGTAAGACTACTGCAACACTGTTTACCAGAAAGAAGATCAAGGAGCACCCCCACATCAGCCTCAATGGGGAGACCATCAAGTGGGAGAGCAGCAGCCGCTACCTCGGTGTGACCCTGGACAGCAAGCTCAACTGGGGAAGCCATATTGAGAATACCCAGCAGAAGGCAACAGGAAAGATGGCAGCACTGTACCCACTCCTGAAGACCAAGTCCATGCCACTACGGACAAAGATTAACGTCTACAAGGCAATCATCAGACCTACCCTGACGTATGCCTCCCCAGCATGGATCACTTGCCATGAGCGACACCGGAAGAGTCTTCAGAGAGTCCAGAACAAGGCCCTGCGGATATCGTCCGGAGCTCCAAGCTTCATAAGGACAGCTGACCTTCACAGGGAGCTGGACATCGAGATGTTGGACGAACACCTAGAGAAGCTGAGTAGGAAATTCTGCCAAGGACTGGATCAGAACCCAAACCCTCTGATCAGAAAACTCACTGCCACCACTGCAAACCCCTTCGACCGCTACCCGCGGCCCATCACAGCGAAGACTCTGTGAAACTAACCCAACTGTGACAAGTCAACACAGATCAAGAGTAATCCAAACCTGTGACTTAAAACCCAACCCGAGAATATGGAGTAGTGAGGCTCAAGCCTCGGTATCCAAAATCACCGCTGATGGATAAAAATCTATCAGCAAGAAGAAGACGACTGGCAGTAAGAGCAGTTGTATTGGAAATCTCACTCACACAATAACTATTTCCTACTGTTAACAACCACACTTTCATACTCTCTAATATTTAATATCAGTAATGCTTCATCAGACTCATATACACATTTGCTCCTAATCACAATTAGCAATTGGCTACTCATTTTCGCACTGAGGGAAATATTTTCTGGAGTTATTCTGGAGCAAACCACCTGCACTGTAGGGAAAAGCTAATAATGTAATTGATTTACATGGGGTTTTAACATTGTGAAAGCTAGAGAGGTCTTCATCAACTTGCAAAGCAATGTACTAGAGATATATCTAATGCTCATGTGATGAATATCCACATTTAAATCAATGGTATTTTGATGATATTTTTATTTGACCACTGTGGTTCCCTTGTCTTGCTGTAGTTATTCCACTGCCATCAAAACAGGAGCTCGGGATTCTCTGTGCATGATCAAGCCTTAGCATTAGTAACTGAGTCTGAGTGAGTTTGGGAGTTTAGTCGAGTTAGATTGCTTATGAGCATGGACAAGTGTGAGCTTCTTTCTGAGAATAAGAAAGCATGAACATATGGGCATCGTCTCTCTTCAAAAGTGGGTAAAAGGGAGAGTTTGAGCATTACGAAATATAAATGTTAGCTTTGGAGCTTAAGTGTGCTAGAGCAAGTGAACATTTCCAAGTCTGATCTTTAGTGAACACGGGCAAACCTTTATGTAAGTGAGCATGAGATTCTGAGAGTATGAGCAAGAGTGAATATGTGTGAGTATGAGTGTGTTCAACTTTGATATTTGTGCATTATAGTTTGCAGTGTTTAAGCTATACTTATAATGAACAAGTAAGGTTTCCTGAGTAAGAGGGATAGTAGGGAATTTGAGGAAGTGAGGGTGAGAGAGTAAGAATGAGTTCATGTAAGAAATCCTGAGAAAACATGACCAAGTGAGCATTAGTAATACTATGTGTGACTGGGAAGATTCTGAGTGTTAGTGGACTTGAGTAAACACAATAAGGTTCCCCACCCCTAACATGGAATAATCTCTAAAGATATGTCAACCACAAGTCCAAAGAGTGTGCATATTGCTGTAACACCAGAATATCTGGATGTAGAAATATGGCAAATCACCAGTAAGGGGTTAAAATGATCCTTTATGTCTTTCACAGTTAAATCTGAATGACCCATAGTATGATGGATAATGATGAACTGGGTTATGACAAAGGAAGAGATGTTAGAAGAACTTTATAGTGCTATGAAGAAGAAGGCGATAATGAAAGTCAGTTCTAGTTATTTGGAGCACTTGATGCTTCTTACTTTTAGTGGTCCCCTGTTGTTCCCTAATTACATTTAGAAATGTAAAAAAAAATCAGTGAGGAGGGATTGCCAAACTCATATCTGATGCATGTTTGTCTATGCAGGTACACCTGAAAAAGCCAGTATAACATGCTGCTTGGTAATCCAGGGATTAAAGGAACACGAACATTTGCTAATAATAATTTAATGTTAGCCCCTTAAGGACCCATGATGGTCCAGGCACGTCATGGATTGGTGAGCCATAAAGACCAATGACATGCCAGGATTTCAGGCCTCCCTGAGCGGCTGCATGCCATTCGGGAAGCTCTGAGCCGGATGCACAAAAAAAAATTGTCCGTGGTCCTTAAGTGCCTTCCGTGTGCGCGTGTGGCCGGTGCTTAAGGAGTTAATCTGAGCTGAATCTCCTAATGGCCACTATGAATTAATTATGTGTGGTTTGGTTCTCCATACCTGATATTTATTTAGTAAGGAATATCATTTACTAAACTAAACTGAAGAGGAACAATCCAGAAGAAGACAAAACAGGGGACGTCCGTTGCAGTCTCAAGACTATAAAGCTGTAACCACACCCAGATGCACCATTTAATTGGGTATTCATAAAAACATTGGCTGAGAAATTTACATTTGCAAATCTCAACTAAAAGAACCCATGGGATATAAAAATAGTTAAATGGATAAGGCAATGACTGAGTGACAGGAGACAGAGGGTGGTAGTCAATGGAGACTATTCTGATGAAAGGAGTGTTACTATTGTGGTACTTTAGGGATCTGTACTTTTTAATATTTTTATTAGTGATACTGCAAAAGATCATCAAGGTAAGGTATGCCTTTTTGCAGATCATACAAAGATCTGCAATAGGGTAGACATTCCAGAAGGAATAAGCCAAATTACAAATTATTTAGGTAAATTAGAAGAATGGACAAGAGTGTGGCAGCTGCAGTTTAATGTTGATAAATGTAAAATAATGCACTAGGAACATAAAAATACAAAGGGAAAATATAGTATTAAGGGTACTCTGCTGTCAGAGACAACAGAGGAAAGGAATGTGGGAGTAATTATTTCTAACGACTTCAAGGTAGGCAGGCAATGTAATAAAGTAGTGGGAAATGCAAGTAGGGTGCTGGGTTGTATAGCTAGGGGCATTAGTAGTAGAAAAAATGAGTGGTCATGCCACTCTACACATCTCTAGTTAGATCCCACCTAGGGCTCGATTCTATTATCAGCGCTAAAAATAAAACAGGCGTTTTTTTTTTTAAGTCAGTTTTTGCTATCCTATTACCCGACTTGTAAAAGCAATATCAGCGGTAAACATACTTACCGCCAGTCTGAAAAAAGCCCATAGGAAACAACTAAAAACAAAGTGCAATTAGTATCCTATTACCCACGCTCAGTATTACCGCCTGTTTTGTGGTTAAATTTAAGTCAGAAATTTTGCACCCAGTGGAATAACAATAGGGGTCGCACCTGCGACCAGGCCCGTCAGTCTCAGGGGCCCGGCCGCCCCCTGTGACCCCCTCGCCACGCGCCCGCAGCACAGCTGCGTAGTAATGCAGAGCTCTGGGAGATAACATAATCTCCCAGTGCTCTGCATTATTAAGAACCGCGTGGGAGCTTGAGTTACAGACAGAGGTCTGTGCCGAATGAGGCACAGATCTGTCATCTCACACACCGCTAGACCACCAGGGACTTGAGGTAGGAGGAGGGGGGCGGTAAGTAGGGGCATTGTGGAGAATGAGGTGCACTGTGGAAGGGGCATTGTGGAGAATGAGGGGCATTGTGATGGGGGCATTGTGGAGAATGAGGGGCATTGTGGAAGGGGCATTATGGAGACTGAGGGGCAGTGTGGAGATGGGGGAATTGTGGAAGGGGCAATGTGGAGAAAGAGGGGCATTGTGATGGGGGCATTGTGATGGGGGCATTGTGGAAGGGGCAATGTGGAGATTGAGGGGCAATGTGGAAGGGCATTGTGGAGAATGAGGGGCATTGTGATGGGGGCATTGTGGAGAATGAGGGGCATTGTTGAAGGGACATTATGGAGATTGAGGGGCAATGTGGAGATTAGGGCATTGTCGAAGAGGCAATGTGGAGAAAGAGGGGCATTGTGATGGGGGCATTGTGGAAGGGGAAATGTGGAGATTAAGGGGCAATTTGGAAGGGCATTGTAGAGAATGAGGGGCATTGTGATGGGAGTATTGTGGAGAAAGAGGGGCATTGTTGAAGGGGCATTATGGAGATTGAGGGGCAATGTGGAGATTAGGGCATTGTCGAAGAGGCAATGTGGAGAAAGAGGGGCATTGTGATGGGGGCATTGTGGAAGGGGAAATGTGGAGATTGAGGGGCAATTTGGAAGGGCATTGTAGAGAATGAGGGGCATTGTGATGGGAGTATTGTGAAGAAAGAGGGGCATTGTGATGGAGGCATTGTTGAAGGAGCAATGTGGAAGGGGCAATGTGGAAGGGGCAATATGGAGAATGAGGGGCATTGTGGAAATGAAGGGGCACTGTGGAGAATGAGGGGCATTGTGGAAATGAAGGGGCACTGTGGAGAATGAGGGGCATTGTGGAAGGTGCAATGTGGAGATGGGGGCATTGTGAAAGAGGCAATGTGGAAGGGGCAATATGGAGGTGGCCAATGTGGATGAGGGGGCCAATGTGGTCGGGGGGGCCCATGGCAATTCTTGCACCAGGGCCCGGTGGCTTCCAGTTACGCCTCTGTTTGTGCCTCAGAGGTTGAGGTGTAGAGTATACAGCATAGAAATCTGACATAAAGTGCCCCCCCTCAACATATTAACCCTCCCTTCTAAAAGTCGACTTACAGTGCTTTCTTCCACCACATTAATCTGACAAATATTGTTCATAGTCGACAATTAACCCTTCCCCTTCAAAAGTCGACTTACAATGCTTTCTTTCACCATATTAATTCGACAAATATTGTTCATAGTCGACAATTAACCCTTCCCCTTCCAAAGTCGACTTACAGTGCGGAAATGAAGGGGCACTGTGGAGAATGAGGGGCATTGTGGAAATGAAGGGGCACTGTGGAGAATGAGGGGCATTGTGGAAGGTGCAATGTGGAGATGGGGGCATTGTGAAAGAGGCAATGTGGAAGGGGCAATATGGAGGTGGCCAATGTGGATGAGGGGGCCAATGTGGTCGGGGGGGCCCATGGCAATTCTTGCACCAGGGCCCGGTGGCTTCCAGTTACGCCTCTGTTTGTGCCTCAGAGGTTGAGGTGTAGAGTATACAGCATAGAAATCTGACATAAAGTGCCCCCCCTCAACATATTAACCCTCCCTTCTAAAAGTCGACTTACAGTGCTTTCTTCCACCACATTAATCTGACAAATATTGTTCATAGTCGACAATTAACCCTTCCCCTTCAAAAGTCGACTTACAATGCTTTCTTTCACCATATTAATTCGACAAATATTGTTCATAGTCGACAATTAACCCTTCCCCTTCCAAAGTCGACTTACAGTGCTTTCTTTCACCATTTTAATTAATATGTTGAGGGGGGGCACTCTGTCGGATTTTGTTATGTGGAGAACACATCTAACACTGAACTTGATCTTTCTGTCATAAATGTACGCCTATTTCCTTGGAGTTTGACATTTTGCGTGTTTTTTGTAGGCGGTAGTCGTAAAAAAGCAGACAGCGCCAGTTTTGTTACTACTCTGAAAAGTGCTGTCTACACCAGTTTTGTTTTACTGTGGATCAGCAATAGAATACTGACATTACACATGTTTGCAAAATTTGCGCTATTTGTTTTTCTTGTAACGCCGGTTTTAGCGCGGGTAATAGATTCAATCCCCTAGAGTATTGTGTACAGTATGGGAGACCCCATCTCCAGAAGGATATAGATACTCTAGAGAAAATTCAGATAAGGGCTAGTAAAATGGTGACTGGTTTACAGGAAAATAAATATCAGACTAAAGGATCTGAACATGTATAACGTGTAGGAGAGAAGAGAGAGAGGGAATATGATAGAAACATTCAAACGCATGAAGGGATTCAACAAAGTGCAGGAGGGAAGGCAAGAGACCATAGTCTAAAACTAGAGGGACACAGGTTTAGATGTAATGTAAGAAAGTTTTACTTCACTGAGAGGGTAGTAGATAAGTGGAATAGCCTACCAGCAGAAGTGGTAGAAGTTAACACAGTGACAGAATTTAAGCATTCATGGGATAGACATAGAAAATGGGCAGATTAGATGGGCCAAATGGTTCTTATCTGCCATCAAATTCTATGTTTCACAGTCTACTTGGACCTTCCAAAATTAATATGTAGACAAGGCAATGCATTAGGCACCCCTCTGCCATTCAAAGGTGTAAAAACCCATACAATCCATGAGAGGTCTCCAACACAAAGTTTTGCAATGCTTTGGAGACCCTTTGATCAGTGAAGATGTAAAATCTCCATAGAAATGACTGGGGATGTTTATTTACACTTTATGTTGCAGTTTGTTGGCACCAGAATTGTCCCAGTGTTTAGTACATCAGTCCCAGTGAGATGAATGTACTGAGAGTAACTGCAGCACCTCCAGTGCAAACAATCCACACTACAAATAATCATTCACCAACACAATATTGTTCCAACATACACAGCACAACACTGAGGGTGATACTTATCAATAAGGACATTTACTTACAGTTCTCTATCTCCCTCTATCCTTCTCATTATCTCTCTCTCTCACTCCTTCGCTCTAACTTTCACTGCTTCTCTTACGCCTATCTCCCTCTCTCTCCCATTCCTTCTCTCTCTTCCTTTCTCGCTCTTCTCTCTTCCTCTCCCGCTTTCTCTTGCTCTCCCTCATCCCCCTTTCTCTCTTGATTATTCTCTCTCCCTCTTTCTCTCTCATTCCTTCACTCACACTCTCCCTTTCAATTCTTCTCTTACACCTACTGCCCTCTCGCTCCCATTCCTTCTCTCTCCTTCTCTCTCTCTCCTCTCATCCTCTCCCTTTTTCTCTCGCTCTCATATATATATCCTTCTTTCTCCCTCTCTTTCCCTTTTTCTCACCCACTAGATTGCTTTGCATAGTGTACTGTTCACTCATTCTCTTCTGATAAACAGTGTTCTAAATGAAAACCATAAGATACCGATTAGAAAGAAGCTACGAAACATTTATTTATAACTAGTTTAAAAGCCCATGTACACAGGGTACAGTGCCACCCAGCAGCTTGGCTGATGCCTGGAGCCTCTCTGCTCACTGCCCACGATGCAGTCATGTGCAGTACAGATTGTCCAAAAGTGCTGCGGCTGATATGGAGCGGGGCGCTGTGAATTCAGACCGTAGTCCTCTCTGCACACCTTCCTGGGACTGCTTGGTGCACAGAGAGGACTCCGGTCAGAATTCGACATGTTCGGGCACTCTGTACTGCGCATGACTGCAGCGCACACAGTCTCTTTACTGAGCATGACGGCTTCTGACAAACATCATAGCAAATTATTATGTTGGATGTGAAATGTAAAAAGCCTTTCAAGTTTCTAGACTTATACAAATAATTGCTATTCTCACATTGTGATGCCATAATGGTGCCGTAAAGGGTCAGTGTAAAGGCTTTTCAAACGGTAGGTAAGGTCTTCACAGCTATGGGAAAAGGGTTCCCAGCGCTTAACCCATTCAGTGCCAGAGGTGTATCCAATGCATTGATCTTCCATCCATTTTTAGTCCATTTGTGTACCAGATCTATGTGTTCTTTTGTGGATAATTTCTATCCTCTTCATTCAGATCTTTTGTCTTTGAATTCATTGACATGGGGCTTCAGTGGAGAGGATATCAGTGTTCCCAGTAGGGGCTTCACTGAGGGGTGGGGGTGAAGTCCCCAGTGTTTCATGGGCAGCCCTGAATGAAGACTCTGGGAGAATGTTCCCTTTAAGGTTTGACATTCCACATGCTGCATGCATAAAATCAACATGCAGAGAAGAGAGAGTGAGACTTCAGCCTATAGGGGGAGCCTGTGCAGCAAGACACATCAGGACGGGAGGCAAGATCCAGAGGAAGAGGGGAATTATTAAACAGCTGATAAGGCACTAGTTGACCATAGTGAAAGTTTAAAATCGTGTGTCTGTCCTGCAGAGAAACAGTGCATTGCAGACAGCTGACATATACACTCTTTAACTGCTTTATTTGCAGTGTATTAGAGACCACTTCAGTATTCAAGTGTTTAAACACCATTTTAATCAGCGGGAATTTGTATTTGTTCCTTGGAGCAGTTTGTTTGCACCAGAGAACAAATACCAATACCCATTGATCTATTTGGTGTTTTTAACCCATTGAATACTGGAGAGGTCTCCAATGCACTGCTGGCACTATGAATTTTCAGGAAATGGGCTGTAATGTTCTCTGTAGTACATGGAGTGGATTTAACTAATTCAATACCAGGGGCTCAGTTCAATTGTCCCCTTTAGGCCAAAAAAATCCTGGTAGCATTTTTTTATGCACGGTAAGCTATCCAATTACGAATTACTATGAAAAAATGCTGGGAAAATATCCATGTGACGGGTGATAAAGTGAGAGATGTTTTAGTTCATTAAAAAATAAAAAAATGCCACAATTTGCATTTCAATTGACTGCATTAGCCATTAAGATCTGATAAGGGACTCACTTTATCACTTACATTTGAGACCCAATTTTTTTTCTGACTAAAGTCCATTATCGGATCTTTAATTAGCCGACGAAGCAATTGAAGGTAAAAAAAAAAAACCTAAGTCCCCAGTGGATGTATATCATTAAATTAAAATACCTAAAAAGTGCTCAGTGTTAGTAGAATTAACCATATGAGTGCCAGTGGGATATAATTACCCTGCCAGCACTCATAGGGTTAACCCGACTAAGTAACAAAGCAATATCCCTTGCAAAAGTAACACTTACCATTAATCCTGATGTCCAGCGGAGTCCTCAGCACTCTGGTCATCTACTGTCCATCTTCTTTCTTCTTCCATCTTCTTGTCTTGTATCTGTAAAAACAAAAATAAAAATCCATAAATAAACTACACATTTATGCATAGTTTAACCCCTTGAGTGCCATAGTAAAATGACTTTTTCCCCTAGACTCCATCAACACAGGGAGCCTCAGACCCCTTTTATAATATTCCTGCGGGGAAAAAAATGTGGTATATGTAAATTCAGTCTTCCCTTTGATCTCAATGTAATAAGCTATGTGAAAAAAGTGGAAAACTGCACTTTTCGCAGAAAATTTCCCGCTAGATGGGAAGTAGCATTTTTCCTTATTTCAGTGTTGAGGCAAACATTTTCTAAGAAAAAAACACTGTGCTGTGTTTGACTCCCAATACTCTTAAGGGGAGGGAAAATCAAGAACCACAGCTACAGTCTAGGAAAGACTAAAGAATAGTGATGAGCGAGCACCTCAATGCTCGGATGTTCGGGTGCTCTGACCGAGCACCCCCTGAGGCTCGAGTGCTCGGCCGAGCATCCGAGCCCCATTGAAGTCAATGGGAGGACTCGAGCATTACACCAGGCACCCCCTGCTCTGATGAGGGGAGGGTGCCTGGTCCATAGGAAAAGGGCAGAAAAAGATGGAAACACTACAGAAATGGTTCAGGGACAGCATAGGGAGGATGTCTGGATGCACCTTGGACTCCAACATCGCTGCTGGGAACGATCTTTCGCCCGTAGTACGCCATTTTTACAGACTGACCGTAAAACACACAAAAAGGAAAATAAAAACGACTTTAGGCGAAAAATTGTTACCAAACAATATTTGCTGTATATTTACTTGTATATCATCTGCAAATTCTCCCAAAAATTTCCTTGATTTTCAGAACTGAGGCCATGATTAAGAGGGAAACGTGCGCAGAGGCAAATTCTCCCAAAAATTTCCTTGATTTTCAGAACTGAGGCCATGATTAAGAGGGAAACGTGCGCAGAGGCAAATTCTCCCAAAAATTTCCTTGATTTTCAGAACTGAGGCCATGATTAAGAGGGAAACGTGCGCAGAGGCAAATTCTCCCAAAAATTTCCTTGATTTTCAGAACTGAGGCCATGATTAAGATGGAAACGTGCGCTGAGCTGACCATCTAAAACATTATGGGTGAGGGTCTGCTGCAGAGCTGACCATCCTAAACATTATATGCGAAGGCCCGCTAGTGAGCTGACGCTATAAAACATTATATGAGAAGGCCCGCTGGTGAGCTGACCTATATAAAAATTGGCAAACAGGGCCCGCTGGTGAGCTGGCCCTATATAAAAATTATATCACAGGGCCCGCTGGTGAGCTGGCCCTATATAAAAATTATATCCCAGGGCACGCTGGTGAGCTGGCCCTATATAAAAATTATATCCCAGGGCACGCTGGTGAGCTGGCCCTATATAAAAATTATATCCCAGGGCATATGGAAGAGGAGGAGGAGGATGAGAAGATTAAGAGTCAACCATATACCCGTTTTTGGGGTGGAAGGGGTGAATGGGAATACAGAGTATTCCCATCATTGTAAATAACATATATAAAGTGAGTTTATGTTCCCCCGGGGCTTTCCTCCAGTGGAGTGGAGAAGTCAGGGGAAATCCAGGCCTTGTTCATTTTTATAAGTGTCAACCTATCAGCATTGTCGGTGGAAAGGCGGATACGCTTATCTGTTATGATGCCACCAGCAGCACTAAATACCCGCTCAGACAGAACGCTGGCGGCAGGGCAGGCCAGCACCTCCAAGGCGTAGAGTGCCAGTTCATACCACGTGTCCAGCTTGGACACCCAGTAGTTGTAAGGCACAGAGGGATCATTGAGGACGCTGACACGGTCTGCTACGTACTCCTTCACCATCTTCCAAAACTTTTCCCTCCTTGTGACACTAGGCTGCGTATCAGGGTGAGGGTGCTGGCGGGGTGTCATGAAGGTGTCCCACGCCTTGGAGAGTGTTGCCCTGCCTTTGTCGGAACTGCTGTGTGCTCCCCTTTTCTCCCCTTCTCGGTTGGCCAAGGTAGCACGTACTCTGCCGCCAGCGTTGTCAGATGGAAAATTTTGGAGCAATTTTTCAACAAGAACCTTCTGGTATTGCACCATTTTGCTTGTCCTCTCCACCGGAGGAATGAGAGATGAGAAATTCTCTTTGTAGCGGGGGTCCAGAAGGGTGAACACCCAGTAATCCGTGTTGTCTAAAATGCGTACAACGCGTGGGTCACGGGAAAGGCAGCCTAACATAAAGTCAGCCATGTGTGCCAGAGTACCAACAGGCAAGATTTCGCTGTCCTCACCAGGAGGCTGACTCTCAATATCCTCATCCTCTTCCTCCTCTTCTGCCCACCCACGCTGAAGAGATGGAACTAAAGTTCCATGGCTACCCTCTGTAGCGGAGGCAACCGTGTCTTCCTCCTCCTCCTCCTCCTCCGCCTCCTCCAATTGTCGCTGAGAAGACGAAGTGAGGGTGCTCTGGCTATCACCTTGTGTAAGCTCTTCCTCCCCCATTTCCACCTCTTCCACATGCAAAGCGTCGGTTTTAATTGTGAGCAGCGAGCGTTTCAGTAGACACAGAAGTGGGATGGTTACACTGATAATAGCGTTATCGCCGCTCACCATCTGTGTCGATTCCTCAAAATTGCGTAAAACCTCGCAGAGGTCTGACATCCATTCCCACTCCTCACTTCTGATTACAGGAAGTTGAACGGAGAGGCGACGACCGTGTAACAGCTGGTACTCCACTACTGCCCTCTGCTGCTCACAAAGCCGGGCCAACATGTGGAAGGTGGAGTTCCAGCGCGTGCTCACGTCACACAGCAGCCGGTGAGCTGGCAATTGTAAGCGCTGCTGCAGCTTCAACAGGCCGGCTGAAGCTGTTGATGACTTACGGAAATGTGCACACACGCGGCGCACCTTGGTCAAGAGATCATGCACATTGGGGTAGGTTTTTAGAAATCGCTGCACCACTAAATTAAATACATGCGCTAGGCATGGTACGTGTGTGAGCTTGCCGAGCTCCAAAGCCGCCACCAAGTTACGCCCATTATCACACACAACCATGCCTGCTTGCAGGTTGAGTGGCGAGAGCCACTGCTCGGTCTGGTGACTAATCCCCTGCAACAGCTCTGAGGCCGTGTGCTGTTTGTCCCCAAGGCAGATCAGCTTCAGCACGGCCTGTTGACGCTTCCCCACTGCAGTGCTACACTGCTTCCAGCTACTGGCTGATGGGGGAGTGGCGGTGTGTGTAGAGAATTCGGAGGTGGAAACGGAGGAGGAGGAGCCAATAACATAGGTGCTGGTGGAAACCCTGATGGAGGTAGGGCCCGCAATCCTCGGCGTGGGTAGCACCCGTGCCATCCCAGGGTCCGAGTCGCTCCCAGCCTCCACGACATTCACCCAGTGTGCCGTCAGGGAAATGTAGCGTCCCTGGCCACAAGCACTTGTCCATGTGTCAGTCGTTAAGTGGACCTTCCCAGTAACTGCGTTGGTCAGGGCACGGGTGATGTTACGGGACACATGGTGGTGTAATGCGGGGATGGCACACCGGGAAAAGTAGTGGCGGCTGGGGACCGCGTACCGAGGGACAGCTGCTGCCATCAGGCTGCGGAAGGACTCAGTGTCCACAAGCCTAAATGGCAGCATTTCGATGGCCAGTAATTTGGAAAGGTGTGAGGTTAGTGCTATGGCCTGTGGGTGGGTGGCTGGGTATTTTCTCTTGCGCTCAAATGCCTGGGGTAACGACATTTGGACGCTGTGCTGGGACAGGGAAGTGGATGTGGTCGCTGATGGTGCTTCAGATGCTACAGGTGCAGGGCGGGAGGTATGCGGGCCTGCGCCTTCGACAGGCGATTGGCCGGCACCGAAAACAGGGGAAGAGGAGGCAGTGGTGTGGCCTGCAGACACAGATGGGCGATCCAGGCGTTCCTCCCACTTACTACGGTGCTTGGATGCCATGTGTCGGATCATGCTGGTGGTGGTGAGGTTTCTAGTGTTCATGCCTCGGCTCATTCTGGTGTGGCACAGGTTGCAAACTACAAATCTTTTGTCGTCCGCACTTTCCTTAAAAAAACGCCATACCGCGGAACACCTACCCCTTGGCAAGGTAGATTTACGCAAGGGGGTGCTCCGTGGAACATTTGCGGGCCGGTTTGGTGCGGTCCGCCTTCTTTCTGTAGCCACACCACTGCCTCTTCCAGCCTGTTGCGGTGCTGCAGATGGCTCACCCTCAGGACTGCTGTCATCGCTCGGCTCTACACCTTCCCAGGTGGGGTCAGTCACCTCATCGTCCACCAAGTCCTCCTCCACTTCCTCACTCTGATCATCCTCCTCAAGTCTTGATCCCACCACATACTCAGTCATTGACAACTGTATAACATTCTCCTCAACAAGGTCTTGAGACGGAAATAGTGGTTGATTTAATGGCAACTGTGTCTCATCATCATCATCATCATCCACTACTTCCTTTGACCTTAAATGCCGTTCACATCTGTCATCTTCTTGTGATTGGGTAGCCTCTAGAGGTTGTGAATCAGGGCACAAGATGTCATGTTCCTCTGCAAGAGTGCTTGGAGAGAGGGTCAAATGAAGGATTGGTGATGAGACGAGCTCATCACTATATCCCAGTGTGGGATCACTTCTTTGACCAGACCGTGTATGGTGGGAGGAAGGATGATCAGAGTGAGGATTATGTTGACCAGACTCTTGGCTACTGAGAGTGGACTTGGTGGAAGACAGGGTGGTGCTTAACCGACTGGAAGCAGTATCAGCTGTCATCCAACCGACCACCTGTTCGCACTGGTCGGACCTCGAGAGTGATGTCCTGCGACGCCCTGTGAAATCAGACATGAAGCTAGGTATGGTGGATGTCTTTCTTTCTTGTGCTCTGGCACCAGGCACAGTTTCTCCGCGTCCTGACCCGCGCCCTGAACTTTCAGGATCACGTCCACTTCCCCGTCCCTTTTTACCCGCCTTCTTCATCTTACACGATATATATGACTTTAATATATATGAGTTTGAAAACTTAACAGTATTTCTTCCTATTCTGCAACTGTGCAGAGTACACAGAATAGGCTGCTAAACTGCGGTGACACACACTGAATGGAATAAGTGACTTTAATATTTGAGTTTGAAAACTTAACAGTATTTCTTCCTATTCTGCAACTCTGCAGAGTACACAGAATAGGCTGCTAAACTGCGGTGACACACACTGAATGGAATAAGTGACTTTAATATTTGAGTTTGAAAACTTAACAGTATTTCTTCCTAGTCTGCAACTGTGCAGAGTACACAGAATAGGCTGCTAAACTGCGGTGACACACACTGAATGGAATAAGTGACTTTAATATTTGAGTTTGAAAACTTAACAGTATTTCTTCCTATTCTGCAACTCTGCAGAGTACACAGAATAGGCTGCTAAACTGCGGTGACACACACTGAATGGAATAAGTGACTTTAATATTTGAGTTTGAAAACTTAACAGTATTTCTTCCTAGTCTGCAACTGTGCAGAGTACACAGAATAGGCTGCTAAACGGCGGTGAAACACACTGAATGAAATATGTGACTTTAATATTTGAGTTTGAAAACTTAACAGTATTTCTTACTATTCTGCAACTCTGCAGAGTACACAGAATAGGCTGTTAAACGGCGGTGAAAGACACTGAATGGAATATGTGACTTTAATATTTGAGTTTGAAAACTTAACAGTATTTCTTATAATTCTGGAACTGTACAGAGTACACAGAATAGGCTGTTAAACGGCGGTGAAAGACACTGAATGGAATATGTGACTTTAATATTTGAGTTTGAAAACTTAACAGTATTTCTTACTATTCTGCAACTCTGCAGAGTACACAGAATAGGCTGTTAAACGGCGGTGAAAGACACTGAATGGAATATGTGACTTTAATATTTGAGTTTGAAAACTTAACAGTATTTCTTATAATTCTGGAACTGTACAGAGTACACAGAATAGGCTGTTAAACGGCGTTGAAACACACTGAATGGAATATGTGACTTTAATATTTGAGTTTGAAAACTTAACAGTATTTCTTATAATTCTGGAACTGTACAGAGTACACAGAATAGGCTGTTAAACGGCGGTGAAAGACACTGAATGGAATATGTGACTTTAATATTTGAGTTTGAAAACTTAACAGTATTTCTTACTATTCTGCAACTCTGCAGAGTACACAGAATAGGCTGTTAAACGGCGGTGAAAGACACTGAATGGAATATGTGACTTTAATATTTGAGTTTGAAAACTTAACAGTATTTCTTATTATTCTGCAACTGTACAGAGTACACAGAATAGGCTGTTAAACGGCGTTGAAACACACTGAATGGAATAAGTGACTTTAATATTTGAGTTTGAAAACTTAACAGTATTTCTTATAATTCTGGAACTGTACAGAGTACACAGAATAGGCTGTTAAACAGCGTTGAAACACACTGAATGGAATATGTGACTTTGATATTTTAGTTTGAAGACTTAACAGTATTTCTTCCTATTCTGCAACTGTGCACAGTACACAGAATGTGCTGCTACACTGCGGCGAAGCACACTGAATGGAATATGTGACTTTGATATTTTAGTTTGAAGACTTAACAGTATTTCTTCCTATTCTGCAACTCTGCACAGTACACAGAATGTGCTGCTACACTGCGGCGAAGCACACTGAATGGAATATGTGACTTTGATATTTGAGTTTGAAGACTTAACAGTATTTCTTCCTATTCTGCAACTGTGCACAGTACACAGAATGTGCTGCTACACTGCGGCGAAGCACACTGAATGGAATATGTGACTTTGATATTTTAGTTTGAAGACTTAACAGTATTTCTTCCTATTCTGCAACTCTGCACAGTACACAGAATGTGCTGCTAAACTGCGGCGAAGCACACTGAATGGAATATGTGACTTTGATATTTTAGTTTGAAGACTTAACAGTATTTCTTCCTATTCTGCAACTCTGCACAGTACACAGAATGTGCTGCTAAACTGCGGCGAAGCACACTGAATGGAATATGTGACTTTGATATTTTAGTTTGAAGACTTAACAGTATTTCTTCCTATTCTGCAACTCTGCACAGTACACAGAATGTGCTGCTACACTGCGGCGAAGCACACTGAATGGAATATGTGACTTTGATATTTTAGTTTGAAGACTTAACAGTATTTCTTCCTATTCTGCAACTCTGCACAGTACACAGAATGTGCTGCTAAACTGCGGCGAAGCACACTGAATGGAATATGTGACTTTGATATTTTAGTTTGAAGACTTAACAGTATTTCTTCCTATTCTGCAACTCTGCACAGTACACAGAATGTGCTGCTAAACTGCGGCGAAGCACACTGAATGGAATATGTGACTTTGATATTTTAGTTTGAAGACTTAACAGTATTTCTTCCTATTCTGCAACTCTGCACAGTACTCAGAATGTGCTGCTAAACTGCGGCGACGCACACTGAATGGAATACGTGACTTTGATATTTTAGTTTGAAGACTTAACAGAATGTGCTCTAATCTGCAACTTTGCACACTAAACAGAATGTGCTCTAATCTGCAACTTTGCACACTAAACAGAATGTGCTCTAATCTGCAACTTTGCACACTAAACAGAATGTGCTCTAATCTGCAACTGTGCACACTAAACAGAATGTGCTCTAATCTGCAACTTTGCACACTACACAGAATATATATATTTTTTTTTTTTTTTTTTTGTTTTTTTCCCCCCACACCAAATAACCTGCTGCCCCCACACACAGTAGTCCTAAAAAGGACTTTTGGTTCTTTTTTTTTAACAATTTTTGTTTTTTTCCTCCCTACACTGCCTTTCCCTTCCTATCCTCAGCTCTCCCTGGCTCAGACTGAGCCGAACTCGATGGTCAGGTGCTATACAGCACCTGACCACGGGTTCTGGCCAGCCAATCAGTGTAATGCCAGCAGCCAACATGGCTGCTGGCATTACACCGATGTCAGAGCCTCCCTGCACGTTTATTGGCTGCGCAGCAGGCGCAAAACGTGCGGGGAGGAGACACGAACATGGCGGGCGAGCACATGCGGTACTCGTACGAGTACCGCCATGTGCCGAGCAGAGCGATGCTCGAGCCGATCCGAGCATCGGCCGAGCATGCTCGCTCAACACTACTAAAGAAGCACGCCTCAAAATATAGCCCTGATGTTTATACCAATACAACTACTCTTATAAATCAAGGAACAGAAAAAAAGGATGCATGAAATATACATATATCGGATGGCAACAAATCTTCAATATTTTAAGTCCTTAATAAAATTAATTTCTCAGATATTTGCTTAGGCTATGTAGGCTTGGATACCCCACGAATCATCATCTGCAACCAAAAACAAGAAAAAAGCCGGTGCAGAAGATTTCTCTAAGCTTAGTATTTTCAACTCACTCAGGCCTCCACCTTCACCACAGTGCACTCTTTGTATTGGTACTCACATATTAATGAGGCTTTTACTCTGCCTCTAAGATATGGTAATCTTCCCGGTATATACCCCAGGTATGGTATTCTTTACTCTCCACCACTCTGTATCCACTGCTGTTCAATGTTCAGGATAGTATGGGGTTCTAATGGGACCACTCTGCAGGGACTATCACCCCACTAAGTTAGTCACCTTGACCCCTTTCTCCCAAAAAATAGGGATATTAGTAAAGATGAGCGAGCACCCCGATGCTCGGGTGCTCGGGTGCTCTGACCGAGCACCCCCTGATGCTCGAGTGCTCGGCCGAGCACCCGAGCCCCATTCAAATGAATGGGAGCACTCGAGCATTAAACCAGGCACCCCCTGCTCTGATGAGCGGAGGGTGCCTGGTCAATGTCCCCCTTCATCTCCGCTATGCCCCTCTTCCACAATGTCCCCCTTCATCTCCTATGCCATAGCGGAGATGAAGGGGGACATTGTGGAAGAGGGGCATAGCGGAGATGAAGGGGGACATTGTGGAAGAGGGGCATAGACTCTATGCCCCTCTTCCACAATGTCCCCCTTCATCTCCGCTATGCCCCTCTTCCACAATGTCCCCCTTCATCTCCTCTATGGCATAGGAGATGAAGGGGGACATTGTGGAAGAGGGGCATAGCGGAGATGAAGGGGCACATTGTGGAAGACGGGCATAGCGGAGATGAAGGGGGACATTGTGGAAGAGGGGCATAGAGTCTATGCCCCTCTTCCATAATGTCCCCCTTCATCTCCGCAATGCCCCCTTCATCTCCGCAATGCCCCCGTACCTCCATTCCCTGGTGGTCCAGCGGAGCGTCTTCGGATCTGTGCCTCTTCCGGCACAGATCCTCTTCACCCGAACATGTCGGGCGAGCACATGGCGGTACTCGTACGAGTACCGCCATGTGCAGAGCAGAGCGATGCTCGAGCCGATCCGAGCATCGGCCGAGCACGCTCGCTCAACACTAGATATTAGGATTTATGTGAGTAATTCAAACATTAAATAGAGCACAATACAGGTTACTTTGATGGAAGGCTTAAGGGTTTATTGACCATAAGATTTTGCCAACCAACAATATTTATAGGAAAAATAGAAAACAATAAAATCTGACTATTTGCAAATGGTATTAAAAATATCAGTTTACACATTTACACACACACACTAGCACACCTCCGCACGCCTGCATTTCACTACAGCTATACAATTCACGGTGCTTACAGATATTCGGCCATTATATCCCTGTAATAATCTGGTATATTGTTCTTGCGTCCTTACGCTCTAGTTTAACGCAACCCCTATGACCATTATCGACTGACAGGCCCCTCGGTAAGAGCTCTGTCGATACGCACTGTTCCTGCACCATCATACTGCTAATCCTTCATATTTCACTGTGTCTGTTATTGCTCTTTTTATACCAGGGTTTATATCTGTAATGGAATATTGCATTTTCTTTTGTCTGTTGTCATAGGTTTACATTCGTTTGCCTTTCCATGCTTGAATTGTATTAATTCATCCATGTATCTGTAAACCCAAATTTTCAATAAACATTTTTGAATTAAAAAAAAAATATGCCAGTTTGACCTCTAGGAAATCTCATTCCAGTGGTGTCTTGCCTTTGGATATATAAATCTGGCCCTACATCAGCCAATTTTCTTGCTACTTATGTATGTTGACATCATACCAAATCTGTGTATGCTGTTCCAAGTCACCACTGCTCCATGAATCTCTTTCAAGTTAATAAGAAAGGTCAACAGATATAATTATTGTAGAGATATTGTACTGCAAATCATTCATTTATTGTCATGGCAGCTGTCTTGACCAAATGATCCACACAAGTTTATATTTCTCCTTTTTCTAACTGACAAATAATGATTTCTGGATTAATAAATCTAAACATTCCTCCTGAAAAAAAAAATCAGTTTTAAAAAATGCAATACATACTGTTAACCAGCTCTACGCATTTTGTGGCTAGATACCACTTCCTCAGGAGCAGAAAAAAAAGAAAAGTTTTAGGCAAAAACTTTCTCCAATCCCTTCTACTAACCAATGTGTTGTGCTCTCTCTAACACTGAAGTGGTTGAAAACCTTTGAAATCAAGTGGGACTTTAATTTAGCTCTCTAGCATTCCATATTTGGCATGGGGCAGCTGTGGGGGGTCCTCCTCTGTGCCCTGATGAGCCAGCTGTCTCTGGCCAGGTGGATCATGCTGGGGATATACCATGGACCATATGGGTCATTGCATTTCTTCCCTGTTTGGGAATGCTTGTTTGAAGAAGATAACAGCAAAACCCAAGTGGTCCCCCTTTGACCGGAAGGGTGCACCAGCCCACTAGAACTGGTATATGGATGGAATCTGGTGACTTTTGCTGTGTGCTGGATCGTGCCCCTCTCACCACAGTATACCTGTATTGATTCTCATTTTGTGTATGCCTTTACACTCACTCCTGCTACTGCTATGAGCTTAGATTTTTCTTTGGAAGCTCAATAAAATTGTTTTATAAAAAAAGAAAAAAAAAAGCCCAATTTAAATTAAGGAGAATTTGAGGATTTTTTTTACAATTACAAAATCATCTAATAATCATATTTTCATATTTTCCATAGCTTTATAAGTCATATCTCAGACCATCTAATTTTCCTAATGATTCTACTCAGATAGGTAAAAATGTCTAAAGGGAATATCTTACATCTAAATTCAATTAGTTTCCATGGTCCCTTCAGTTTATCCCATATTCTCGTGGTAATATTGGTTATTTCTAGTATCACACAAATCTTCCTTTGTTTGTTATTAGTCCAAAAGTATTCTATCAGTTCAATCCTTTTTAAAAAATATCCTCATATGGTCCATCCATTTAAGGGTTAACCACTCCGCCAAGTAATTTTAGGTTTCATACGGAAGTTGACCAAATCTTGCCACTGCAAAATAAATATAAAGATTTGGTACCAATAATTTTCCATTCACTTTTGATGTAAATAAAACGTCTTCTGGTGTACATGTTAGCCCAAATGAATTAAAAAAAAGCTTATTTTGTATTAAGGCCAGATTTGTTAAGATTCATGGGTAATTCGCAAAATAATATAATGTTTTAAGCAAATGATTAATCTTAAAAGAGTTTATTATTCCAATAAAGGACAAATTCAAATGATTCAGTCTGTGTAATGAACTAACATAGCCAACTATCTGTTTGATTAGACTAGGATATTAATACATAAGTGAGATATACACTTTTCAATTAAAAATAAAAGTTTCCTTGTATTCTTTCATTTGTTGGTGAATGTAGACTGATATCCAATGTCTCTAACTTTTCACAATTGATCTCTAAACCTGTTGTCTCATCATACTGTATCTGATCATTCAATAAACTTTTTAACAAAGCATAAGGATTAGCCTATCCATTATTATAAAGCACTGCCTGTGGAACATTCCAGGGGCCCTGAAATTAATCTGTTTTGGTTACATAGTTACATAGTAATTTAGGTTGAAAAAAGACTTGTGTCCATCAAGTTCAACCCTTTTCCCATTCCTGTTTACCATCATTGATCCAAAAGAAGGCAAAAAACCTCAATACAGCAATTTCAAATTCTGCTTTGAACTAGTTTTAGGACTAGTGATACCCATACAGAATCCAGAGAAAGCCATACAGGTAGCAATCCTATGCTGAGGTAAGGAGGGTGGGTGAAGATGCTGGGACATAGGACATTTAGAAAGTTTAATTCTATGGATGGACACATGTTAGTAGGTTGGGTGCCACATATGGATCGCTGGTGTCACATATGACATTCTGATATTTTTTGGATGCAGATCTTGGCAAACATCATATATTTAATAAATAGCTAAATAATTGTCATACCTCCTGTGCCTGATCCCTATGTTTTCTTAATTAAGTGTGCATGTGTGGGTGTTACAGGGATAGATAGATAGATAGATAGATAGATAGATAGATAGATAGATAGATAGATAGATAGATAGATAGAAATATAGCATCAGCAGTATACAATAAGACCTAACCATAAACATACAGACAACACCAAAGTCCTTGCATTTTAATAAGATCTCCTTCCTTAATAAGGGATGTGACATCAGCTTGAGGTGTGTGTTCATTTACATGTGTATGAGATAGTAAATATGGGAGCACAAAGGGCCAGGTGGGGCCCATCACTCTTCTTAATCTGATCAGTTGGCACCAAAACAAAACACACCCAAAAACTTGCATTTTAATAAGTTGTCCTCCCTGAGTATGTGATGCCACAACATAAATCTGGGGGGTGTGCTCATTTGCTTATGCGTCAAATAAGTGAGTAGGTGGGGCTAATATATTTTCAATATGTGATCAGTTGTCATCAAAAGAAATCTCACCCCAGAACTTGTATAAAAAGAGACATAAATCTCAGTAAGAGCAGTTGTATTGGAGAGAGACTTCAAGCAGGATCTTCTGGAAAGAGACCAGAGGTGAGAGGACTCCATCCCTACAGAGCGCCACCTGGTGTTGGTAGTTAGACCTTATACCTCTGTGTATCCTCATCATGTTATGTCTCTCTGGGAGTTTTGTTTTGTCTTTATATTTGTGTGATTTATTGGTGATAATGATGAGGATGATCTACTAAGAGTAACTGGAGTGATTCTGGAGCAAACTATCTTCCACAGTGGGTCTTTTCCCAAACTCACATAGATTTTAATGGGAATTTCTAACCTAGTTTATGTTAGAGAGGTCTCCTCTTGCAATCCAGTTGGTTTGTCCCAGAATTGCTCCAGGTTTCGTTGCTACATCAGCCTCTTATTTGTGGACAATATTCTAATTTTCTGTCTGACTATAATGTTGCTTTTCTATTCAAAAATATTCCAATTGGAGATGGACAATAAGTCCTGTTTATTCTGTGGGAATTTCCATGAAAAATTAATTGTTTGACGTATTTCCAGCAGAATTTTCCTCTCATAGAAATTACAAAGAATTTGTGCCTTTTAGCTAATACCAATCATCTTCCCACAAGAGCTTTGCTGTTTTCTGGATAAACATATATATATTGCTATAGGATGGCTGAGTTCTCACCATGAAACCAGACAAAATAGCCATCAAAATAAAGTGTTACTGTGATTTATTCTGTTCACAGGTAACTTGTAATGTCCCTTTAAGGCAGGTAACAAACAAACACAAAATAAACCTACTGCTGTCTGGAGATTTACTACACTGTGATTTTCCTCACTAGTGAAACTAGGCAGCTAATATGGCTCCCAGTTTACAATACAAATCACCAGTAAGAAAATTAACATGGGAATTTAAAGACAGTGCATTTCCCTAGAGAAAAATAGCACTTTTCATTAAGTGGGAAATATTTCAAGAAAAATGTAGGGGTTTTTTTTTTAGCTTTTTTTCGTCTCCATCACTAAAAAGTTTTCACCTGGGTGAGGTTGGAAAGTCATTTTAACAACCTGAATGCTAATGAGGTCTCTACACATTGCAAACCAGTGTCCTCTATGGTTAAGTGTGTTTGTCCCAGAATTTCTCAAGGTTTACTTAGTATATCAGCCTCTTATTGTTTTATTTTTTTGTTAACAATACTCTAATTTTCTCTCTGTCTATATTGCTGCTTTGATAGTAGTAATATTCTAATTAGAGTTGGATCATAAATCTCATGTTTTTTCTCAGGAATTCCCTCTCAAAGTATCTCTGTCTTTTTACTAACAACAACGATTTTCCCACAAGAAAATAACTTTGTTTTGTAATGTACTGGAGATCCCATTAACATTGATTAAAATCCACATTTAAATCAGTCTTTGACTCTGAAAGTGAGTAAGGGAGATTATCAATGAGTTTGAGCTTGAGTGTGCATGAGCAAATGAGCATTTCAAATATTATCTGAGTATACACAAGATACTGAGAGCATGAAGAAGTCTGAACAAGTGTGAGTATGAACATGAGTGTGCACTAATGTGAAATATTCTGTGTATTCTAGTGGTTGATGTTTTAGTTACATTAATGATGAAGAAGTGAGTTTTTCTGAGTATGAGGGACAGTATAGGAATGTGAGTGATAGAGCAGGAATAAGTGCATGGGAGTGATCCTCAGAAAGTATGAGCATGTGATCATTAGTAATAATAATAGTGAGTAAGTGTGAGGGATTCTGTGTGTTAGTGGGCATGAGTAAAAATAATCCTTTTTCTCACCCTAGTATAGATAAATGTGCAAATAGATGGCAACCACAAGTCTATAAAAACTGGTATCCTATATAATAATTTGCTAAATCGTGTGTAACGCCGCAACATGCACAGTAGAGACTGCCCGCGCCGAGCACCCAGCTCTGTGTCAACCGTGGCGTGGCCAGTCTCTACTGCGCGTGTATGCCCTGCGACCAGGTGGCTGTGACACTGTGGCCCATGTAACGGGCTGTTCAACTAGTAGAGATATAATAAATTAGAGACAGAGCAAGTGTGTGACAGAGACAGATAAAGACTGATACATACACCAAGATGATACGTCAGATGGTGTGAGACAGTGAGAGACAGTGAAACTGATAGTGAGCTACTGAATAAGACTTTGAGCAGGAATGGGAAAACCACTACATAAGTGAATATGAGAGACAGATCACAAGTCTGAACACAATTGTGTGTAAATATGAGACAGTATGTGCACAACAGTGTGTGATGATGATTTCAGCTAAATTTATCATGAGCATGAGAGTGATTCAGTGAGTCTGAGTGCATAAATGAGCATGGAGAGTGAGTCTTGAGTGCAAGCATTCATCAGTTAGTGAGCATTAGAGATCTCATTTGCGAGTGAGCTTTAACCTTTTGAGTGCCAGAGGGGTCCGCAATGCATTGCTTTGCAATACATTGCATACCTTCTGGCACTCAAAGGGTTAATGATTATGTACATTAGTAGGCATGAGAATGTAAGAGTTGGTAAGAATAATGTATCATGAAAATGGAAAAAAATACAGTAAAATGTATCATAAAAATTAGAATATCAGCACATCTAAACTGAAATCTAATAATTCAAACATTTCCTCATTTATCTCTAAACCTGTTATTTCTTCATTCTGTATCTGTCCATTCATTAAATATGGTAAAGAGTTATAGAGTTAGCCTACCCATTACCATAAAGATCTGCCTGTTGATAATTACACAGGTTTTCTGAAATTAGTCATTCTTGGTTTAACCCGGGGAAATCTGAGGTCGTGTTCACTTAAGGACCGGAGCAATTTTGACTTTTTTGACTATGTCTTTTTTACGGAGCCATTTTACCATCCCTCGTAAATCTTTACGTAAGTAAAAAAATCAGCATTTTTCATACTTTGACTTCAATGTTGATGTGAATTTCAAGCACATGATAGGTGAAAATTTTAAAAAATGCATTGTTTAGTGTTCAGCTCCTTCTTCTGAGTATGTCAATACTCCATATATTTCTCAAGATTTGGGGGAGTTACGGGGCCCAAATTGGAACATGCAAGTTTCCAGTTTCACACTTTCAATTTTCACAGCTTGCATCACTTGTGCCATGTCTCATTTGGGGATGTGTACCAGCGCTCCACCTTAAAATTTCTCCCCAAAAGTGTATATTTTTGGAAAGTAGACACACCAGGCTTTCATTTTATGTATGTTTTCACATTTTATATGAAGCCATTTTACCACCAATCCCTCGTAAATCTTGACGTAAGTAAAAAAATCAGCATTTTTCACACTTTGACTTCAATGTTGATGTGAATTTCAAGCACATGATAGGTGAAGATTTTTTAAAAATGCATTGTTTAGTGTTCAGCTCCTTCTTCTGAGTACGTCAATACCCCATATGCATAGGTTTCTCAAGGTTTTGTGGAGTTACGGGGTACCCAATTTTAAACAAATATTGAATTTTCACATCTTGGTTAACTGGTGCAATGTCTCAACTGGGGCTATGTAACGTGCACCACCTTAAAATTTCCCCCCAAAAGTGTATATTTTTGGAAAGTAGACACCCCAGTCTTTCATTTTATGTATGTTTTCAGGTTTTTACACAGCCATTTTACCAACAATCCCTCGTAAAACTTGACGTAAGTAAAAACTCAGCGTTTTTCACACTTTGACTTCAATGTTGATGTGAATTTCAAGCACAGGATAGGAGAAGATTTTATAAACTGCATTGATTAGTGTTTGGCTCCTTCTTCTGAGTGTGGCAATGCCCCATATGCATAGGTTTGTCAGGGTTTGGGGGAGCTACGGGGACCAAATTGGAACATGTGAGTTTCCAGTTTCACACTTAGAATTTTCACAGCTTGCGTCACTTGTGCCATGTCTCATTCGGGGCTGTGTACCAGCGCTCCACCTTAAAATTTCCCCCCAAAAGTATATATTTTGGGAAAGTAGACACCCCAGGCTTTCATTTTATGTATGTTTTCACATTTTTTACCATCCCTCGTAAATCTTGACGTAAGTAAAAAAATCAGCATTTTTCAAACTTTGACTTCAATGTTGATGTGAATTTCAAGCACATGATAGGTGAAGATTTTTAAAAATGCATTGTTTAGTGTTCAGCACTTTCTTCTTAGTATGACAGTACCCCATATTCATAGGTTTCACAAGGTTTGGGGGAGCTACGGGGCTCAAATTGGAATATGCGAGTTTCCAGTTTCACACTTTCAATTTTCACAGCTTGCATCACTTGTGCTATGTCTCATTTGGGGCATGTGTACCAGCGCTCCACCTTAAAATATCCCCCCAAAAGTGTACATTTTTGGAAAGTAGATACACCAGGCTTTCATTTTATGTATGTTTTCACATTTTTTACGGCGCCATTTTACCACCAATCCCTTGTAAATCTTGACATAAGTAAACAAAATCAGCATTTTTCACACTTTGACTTCAATATTGATGTGAATTTCAAGTACGTGATAGGTGAACATTTTTAAAAATGCATTGTTTAGTGTTCAGCTCCTTCTTCTGAGAATGTCAATACCCCATATTCATAGGTTTCACAAGGTTTGGGGGAGCTACGGGGCCGAAATTGGAACATGCGAGTTTCCAGTGTCACACTTAGAATTTTCACAGCTTGCGTCACTTGTGCCATGTCTCATTTGGGGCTGTGTACCAGCACTACACCTTAAAATTTCCCCCCAAAAGTATATATTTTGGGAAAGTAGACACCCCAGGCTTTCATTTTATGTATGTTTTCACATTTTTTACCATCCCTCGTAAATCTTGACGTAAATAAAAAAATCTGCATTTTTCACACTTTGACTTCAATGTTGATGTGAATTTTTTTTACACTTAGACTTCAATGTTGATGTGAATTTCAAGCACAGGATAGTTCAAGATTTTATAATCTGCATTGATTAGTGTTTGACTCCTTCATCTGAGTGCGGCAATGCCCCATATGCATAGGTTTTCTAGGGTTTGGGGGAGCTACTGGGCCCAAATTGGAACATGCGCGTTTCCAGGTTCACACTTTGAATTTTCACAGCTTGTGTCACTGGTGCCATTTCTCATTTGGGGCTGTGTAACAGTACTCCGCTGTAAGATTTACCACCAAAAGTTTATATTTTTGGAAAGTAGACACCCCAGGCTTTCAGTTTAGGTGTGTTTTCAAATTTTATACACAGCCATTTTACCACCAATCCCTCATAAACTTGATGTAAGTAAAATAACTGCATTTTTCACACTTAGACTTCAATGTTGATGTGAATTTCAAGCACAGGATACGTGAAGATTTTATAAACTGCATTCATTAGTGTTTGGCTCCTTCTTCTGAGTACGGAAATGCCCCATATGCATAGGTTTGTCAGGGTCTGGGGAAGCTACGCGGCCCAAATTGGAACATGCGCGTTCCTAGGTTCACACTTTGAATTTTCACAACTTGTGTCACTGGTGCCATTTCTCATTTGGGGCAATGTAACAGTGCTCCACTCTAAGGTTTTCCCCCAAAAGGTATATTTTTGGAAAGTAGACACCGCAGGCTTTCAGTTTATGTGTGTTGTCAAATTTTATACACAGCTATTTTACCACCAATCCCTCAAAAAACTTGACTTAAGTAAACAAAACCTGCATTTTTCACACTTAGACTTCAATGTTGATGTGAATTTCAAGCACGATAGGTGAAGATTTTATAAACTGCATTCATTAGTGTTCGGCTCCTTCTTCTGAGTACGGCAATGCCCCATATGCATAGGTTTGTCAGGGTTTGGGGGAGATACAGGGCCAAGTTGGAACATGTGAGTTTCCTTTTACAGACATGCCATTTGTACAGCAGGTTCCTTATTTCATTTCAAACTGTTTGGCAATGCTGCAATTAATTTCACCCCCAAAATTATATGTTGTAGAAGAGTAGACAACCCTGGCTTTCATTCTATTTGCACTTTTTCAATGTTTCACAGCCAGTCTATCAGCAATCCCTCCCAAAAGAATGCAGCAAGGCAGAGAAACACCATTTTTTCACACATATTTTAGTGTTGCTTTGGATTTCAATCAGATGATATTTGAAGATTTTTTAAGTGCTTTACATTAGTGGTGAGTTACATCGTCTGAGTACGGCAATGCACCATATGCATAGGTTTGTCAGGGTTTGGTGGAGCTACTGGGCCCAGTAGGGAACGTGTGTTTCCATTATCAGAGATGGAAAAACTTAGGGTGCTTTGCTTCCCATTATATTTTGATAGTGTTAGATCTAAGGAGGGATGTGTTTTGAAAAATAAAAATACATGATATTTCAGGGGGGAAAAGCGGCCAAATAATAAGAGAAACTTTACAGCACTACTGCATTGTGCCTTCATGGTATTGCTTGAAGCAGTCAGCAGAGGCCAGGTTTGGAAGGGCAATCAGGACAGTAAGTGGGGGTTTCTCTCTGTATTCCCTTGCTGTAGCAAACCCTGCAGCACTTTTATGGGTTTTTCTTTTGGGGACGTGGGGGGATTTTACCCCGGGTTTTGGTGGAATTATTTCTGTTGCCCCTTGAAACAAAAATTGGGAAATAAGATGGAGCTGATACTGCAGAAATCCAAGTTTTAGAGTGGGGTTTGCCAATTTGGAAATCAAAAAAGAATTATACACTGCAGTCTGCATCATGTAAATGTCAAGCTTTTTGTACCATGCCCTACACTTTTTCATGGTGAGGTACGGCTGCATGAGTTGATCACACAAAGCAACTCCCCCCATGTGTTTGTTGTAGTCTTTTATGCAGACTGGCTTTCTTACTACCCCCTCCCTTCTACCAACAGAGACTGACACAGTTTTGTCCTCATCAGGGCCGGCCCTTACATGGGTTCCGGTGGGTCCATGGACCCAGGTGGCACTTTGACAGGAGCGGCAAATTGCCGCCCTAAAGCATGTTTATTTCATGTGCCGACGGCGCCAGGTCTGTCACTGGCCAGGCAGCAGCAGCCCTATGCTCCTTGTACTCCTCCTCCCCACACAGTGAGGACCGGACTAGAGGGGTATGAAACACATTGCTTTTCAATGTGTTGTGTACCCCTCTGGCATGCACAGGGTTAATTATCTGTCACAATGGCATGCATGTATTATTTATATATTAGGCTCTCAGATCTGTTGTCCGCAAGAGAATTATCATTAAGGAGGAGGTGAGGTGGAGGGTGGTGTGAGAGGGTAGGCTGTGGGCAGAGTGCGGTGGGTAGTGGCAAGTAGAAGGGAGAATGCCTTGGAGAAGGTGTGAGGCCAATGGTGGTGATGGACTCACATTATTCACTTGATACAGTATGGCTGTGTGAGTGCCATTTCGACGTGTAGTCAGTGGAAAGCAAATGGAATGTGTTGAGGACCAATGTTACTGGCTGGTGCTGTGCGATGGTCCAGAGACCGGATTGGCGGCACGCAGAACAGCTGGGTGATAGAACCATAAGCGAAGTGAGATGTCATAATAGAAAGAATACCAAGTTTGAAGCATGATATCAAAGGCATTTTTTTGTATGTGTGAGTAAAGCCTGTGGCAGTAGGAGAGGTCTAAGTTAGTGTGTGTGTGTTTGTTTTTTTGTAATGGCTATGCAGTAGTTCTTACAGTGGCGCCCGCTAACACACGGGTGAAGCAGTCAGGTTATTGGAAACAGGTTTGATTCTTTGGCGGTGTGAGTCCTTGAGGCTCTGTAAACTCCTCACATGTCAGCTTTCTGGACTCAGGTACTCAGCTCCTTGTGAATTACAAGGTATAACATGGGCCGAAAGAGACATTAACCATTTAAATGCCAGAGAGGGTATTCAGTGCATTGCCTTGCATTGTGCTGGATACCTGTCTGGCACTCAAAGGATTATGTCTGAATGCCAGAAGGGAGCTCTAACGAGTGAGTAACACCTTGCTCTGCATGCATTCTCACCCCCTCCAGCACTGAAAGGGTTATGCAGCTGCACACTGTTATGTTATGTGAGCCGTTCCTGAGCAGTGGTAATAAATTCTCCAGGACACTGATTTTAGCTTCCTCCCTCTGCTGCATTCACAAGGGTTCCTAAGTCTGTGTGTGACCGATAAATAAGCTGCTTCCGGTCAGACCGACACTGAGAGAAGTGTTGTTAGGCAGGCAGAGAGCAGAAAGAAGCTCTGGAGAATTTATGACCACTGTCCACACATTACTACTAGGACAGCATCTTACACAATTAACCCATTCAGTGCAGAGAAATGTGTTGCTTACTCTTCCTGCACTGAAAGTCAGGGTTAGTATCAACCTTCAGGGTCTTACCCAGAATTGGGAGATAAGTAGGAAAGAGAAGGCTTTTCCCCACTCCATGTGTGTCTCTACCCATCCTTCTCCCTTCTTCTTCCACGCCTCTCTAACCCCCCTATTGGATCTTTCCCTCATCCTCCTCCAGGTTTCCTCATGTCTCTTTCTCCCCTTCCTCTTGCATGCCTATCTCCCCCTTCATAGGTGGAACAAGGCAGAGTTGTCAGATAGTGTATCAGTGGCTCTGTGGCTACCAACTGAGCATGACTGAGATGTCAGATAGTGTAGGCCCTTTACCTATCAGTGAGAACAAGCCTGGGATGTCAGACAGTGTGTATATGTGCTGCTGTGGAAGAAGGCTGGGGTGTCAGACAGTGTATGCGTGGTTCTGTGACTACCACCGGCCAATGCTGGGGTGTCAGATAGTGTATGTGTGGGTCTGTGTGTACCATTGGCCAAGGCTGGGGTGTAAGACAGTGTATGTGTGGTTATGTGACTACAAATAGCAGTGGACCATTGGGAACTCTGAGGTTATGGTACAGAAGGCTGCAGGTTCTACTTCCTGCTGCTTTAGCTAATGGAACCTGATGGCTGTTTGGGCTAATGTTACAGTTTAACCATTTGAGCAAAGTGCTGTGTGTTGCTCTGCACATGTGGAATTTCCTTCTGTGAAAAGACAGGTGTGTAAAGCCATAACTGCTCCCATGGTCTTGTGTATTGGTATATTGCCCTGATCATCTTGTGAAATGTTATATTCTCCTTCCCTCTCTTATGTAACATTCTGCTGGTATGTTATCACATATGGTTGGTAAGGGTGCATATTTATAAAGATGAAAGTGCAAAATATCTGGAGCAAAACAATTGCACCAATGCATCAATGAAAGGCCCCACTGTTTTCATTGTAGATATGTTTCTTCACATTGCTTTCAGTCTTGCCTTGAACATATTCGCCAATAAAGAATCTATTTCAGTGCAAAACTTAACATTTTGCTTTATCTATAAAAATAAAATAAATCCTTTAGAACCATTCCTAAAAGCAGTCTGACCAATCAACAAAGCAAAATTCATTTGAAATGCCCTGTTTTGTTTGGAAGAGGAGTCTTCCCTTTCCTACAAGGTATGTCGTAATTTGTGTTAGTGCTTATCATGATATAACATAATTGTGGTGGGCGTGGTTTTGTTGAGGGGGAGCAGCATTTCATCCTTGGACCCAGGCAGCACAATGTCTTGGGCTGGCCCTGGTCCTCATGCATGGTGGAAAGCATGTAGACATCTTTTCTCTCCCAGAACTTAACTGCCAGCAGCTTTTTTGTTGGCACAGAGCTGAGGACGTCCCGGTTTTTAGTTTTTTTGCTACCAGTTCTTTGGGCATCTCCCTGCAATTGCACCTGACAGTGCCACAGGCCTCAGTGTCAAAATAAAAAAGTGACTTAAATAAAAGGGAGTTGGTGTAGTAGTTGTCAACATATAATTGATATCCTTTATGTAATAAGGCGTAAATTAGATCCCAAACTATTTTCCCATTTGTTCCCAAAGATTCAGGGCAACCCGGCAGGTCAAGTTGGCTGTCCTTGCCTTCATAAATTCGAAAAGCCTGTGTATAGCCTGTAGCACTTTCTCACAATTTATAAAATTTAATGTTGAATTTGTATCGCTTGGAGGGGATGTATTGCTTGAAACCTAACCTGCCTTTATATTTCGTAAGGAATTCATCTATACTTTTGTGTTTTTTGGGGGGTATATACTTGGGCAAACTTTTCCTGTAAATGATTTATTAGGGGGCGAATTTTGAACAGTCTGTCATTCTGGGGGTGTTCTTTTGGGAGGCACAAGGAATTATCACTAAAGTGCATAAAGCACAAAATCATTTTGTATCTAGTCTTGGTCATTGTTTTGGCAAATATAGGGGTATCATATATGGGGTTTTTACTCCAGTAGGATCTAACACTTGGTTTTTTAACTATTCCCATTGTCATTGTTAGGGCCCAGAATTTCTTGAATTCTAATAGGTCTGTGGGTTGCCATATTTCTTCCTTGGAAACAAACGCTGATGGTTTGGTGGTAATATATTGGGCTGCATATAAATTAGTTTGAGACAAAATTTCCCCAAAAAATAAATAAAAAACTCAACATGGGTAAATCCTGCCACATCCCCTTGAATTCCTGGGTTGCCTGTGAACTCAGGAATTTCTGGGCATAAATTGGCTGCTGATACCCATTCATCAGCAGGAGTGGCAGCACTTGTGGCAGGTCTTGGGGCAGTACTTGTGGCAGGTCTTGGGGCAACTCTTAGGGCATTTCTTAGGGCAGCTCTTGGGGCATTTCTTAGGGCAGTTCTTTGGGAAGTTGCTGGGGCAGCTCTTGGGGTATTTGCCAGGGCAGTTGCTGGGGCAGCTCTTGGGGCAGTTGCTGGGGCACCTGTTGGAGCAGTGTGTCTTTTTTTTCACAGAAGGCCCTGCGTCATCACTACTAGAGCTGCTCTCACTCTCCGAAAAATGACTGATGCTGAAATCTGACGTAGTGTCTGTGGTGTCTGAGTCAGACACCAAATAGGAATAAGCCTCTTTTAAAGTGTACCTCTGCTGCATTGTACACACCTACTCTAAACCAAATAAATTACTAACTTCAATACCTAACTATACCTAACTCTCACCCCAAACGGTCAGTATTCCTATGATAATTTCTATTTTGTATTTTTTTCCCCTTAAGCTACTCCTAAACTGAAATCTATCCTTAAGCTTTACCCTAACACATGTAGTTCTTGAACCTACTCAACCCAACTACCTATCTAAAGTAGCTTATAATATAAAATATTTTTTTTAATAAAAGAAACTTTTTTAAATGTTTTAATTTTTTTTCCTACGCTACCCCTAAGCCTAAATCTAACCATAAACCTTACCCTAACCCATGTATACCCTGAACCTACCTAACCCAAGTCAACTACCTATCTAAACTATATTTATTCTAAATATCAATTTTTAAATAAAATAAGCTCTTTTTTTTTTTTTTGCCCTATGCTACTCCTAAACCTAAACCTAACCCTAAACCTTACCCTAACCCACGTATACCCTGAACCTACATAACCCAAGTCAACTACCTATCTAAACTAATTATTATATTTTTGGGGTTTTTTTTTGTGTGAATCACATGTCGTAACATTGTCTCTACTGGTTGAAACTAAGTGCCCCGGTATTGAAGCACTTAGCAACAACCAGCCCGCGCTCTCCCATTGCTCCATGCAGCAGCAATGGGAGAGTTTAACCCTTGATGGTCCAGGACCATCATGGGTCCTTAGCGGGATTCAACCCGTGACGGTACTGGACCGTCATGGGTCCTTAAGAGGTTAAGGACCAGTGAAACTCAGACAGAAACCAGAAAACCAGACAGGTAGCAACCCAATGCTAAGATAAAGAGGATGCATGAGAAAGCTGGGCCACAAGGCATTTAGAAAGTTTTATTCTGTGGAGTGCCACAAGTTAGCATGCCGGATGCCGGTTTGCTGGCCTCATTTTAAACATTCTGATATTTTGTTGGACACAGACCCTGGGAACCATCATATATTTAATAGCTTACTAAATAATTGTCAAACCTCCTGTGACTGAATCTTACGTTTTTCAATACAGTATGTATGTGTATGGAGAGATAGATAGATAGATAGATAGATAGATAGATAGATAGATAGATAGATAGATAACCATTAACATAGAAATGTAGATAAAGTGCTCACATTTTATGACATCATTATTCAGGCATCTGAGAATTCAATTGAAAGGCATTTTAATTACATATGAAGAGAAATCTAACTCTAGCAATGTACAGTAAGACCTGACTATAAACATAAGATAATATCCATGTCAATAAGATCTTCTCAGGGATGTGACAGCGTAAATTTAAGGTGTGTGCCCATTTACACGTGGAAGAAATAACAGATATGTGAGCACAGTTGACACAAAAACACACCAAAAAACTTGTATAAAAAGAGACTTAAATTTCAGTAAGAGCAGTTGTATTGAGAGAGACTTCAAGGAGGATTTCATGGAAATAGGCCAGAGCTGAAAGGTTTCAATCCATACACCTGGGTGCTGGTAAATAGATATTAGACATCTGTGTATCCTTATATTTTAATGTGAGGACATTGGCTATTTACAATTTACTTTGGATGAAAATGCTGCATGGTTTTTGTGAATTAGCAAACATTTTCTCATTTAATGGATACATTGTAAAAAGTGTTAATTGCTAATATATCCACCATTTTGTTGGAGGATTAGTGAGTCAATTCACCAAAGTAATTAGCACTATTTTATATGGCTAAGTGTGCTGTTAATATAAGACCATGTGATATTCATCATGAAGATGTTAGCATTTTTGTTGCATTTAAATATGATCAGTTGTTAAAAGAGCAGACAGTTATGACTGTGAAAAATAGCAATTCTCCACTTTCTTGCATACTGTCCTTAGGGCCTTATTCAAGAAGGTAAATAGGTGTGATTCTTGAGACAGAGGGAACAAATTAAAATAAACTAAACCATGTAAAGAATTTTCAATGGACTTATCTGATTTTTTGAGCACACAAAATAGATATAGTTATATCCATGGTGGTCATGTCTTTTTGGATACAAAAGCCACCATATACCCACATAGTTTTATTTTGTTATACTCGTTATAAGTATATAGCAGGTAAATAAAATAGGTCAGCATTTGTTTAAATATTTGAAATCTGAAAATCTACAGATATTGTAAGGTAGAATCATCTAATTAGAATTTCTTTTTTTCCTAAAGATGTTCCCTTGAGCAGTAATACCCTGAGGACTGTCATACTACAATACTCACCTCTGACTACCTAAGAAAAAGTCTTGTTAAAATAACCATTCAACCAAAGAAGATGAATCAAATTAAGTGTGAAAGAAACATTTCAAAGGAACCAGATTTATGGAAAGGAGGAAATATCTGCAATACTGACATTTATACACACAAAGGACATATACAGGCAACATCTAGTTATATTGAAGAGCAATGCAATGGCAACAGTAATACAAAGAAAACTCATCTTGTTAAATCTCAAAGAATTCCTACTAAAGAAAGCACATTTCCATGTTCTGAATGTGGTAAATGTTTCAGTCAAAGCACAAACCTTGTTATTCATCAGAGAACTCACACTGGAGTGAAACCATATGCATGTTCTGAATGTGGGAAATGTTTCAGTCAAAGCACAAACCTTGTTATTCATCAGAGGACTCACACTGGAGAGAAACCATATTCATGCTCTGAATGTGGGAAATGTTTCAGTCAAAGCACAGCTCTTGTTATACATCAAAGAACTCACACAGGAGAAAAACTATTTTCATGTTGTGAATGTGGGAAATGTTTCAATTACAAAAGTGATCTTGTTACTCATCAGAGAACTCACACTGGAGAGAAACCATATAAATGTTCTGAATGTGAGAAATGTTTTAGTGACAGTAGAAATCTTGTTATTCATCAGAGAACTCATACTGGAGAGAAACCGTTTTCATGCTCTGAATGTGGGAAATGCTTCAGTCAAAACTCAAGTCTTGTTGGACACCAGAGAACTCACACAGGAGAGAAACTATTGTCATGTTCTGAATGTGGGAAATGTTTCAGTTCCAAAATAAATCTTGTTACTCATCAGAGAACTCACACTGGAGAGAAACCATATAAATGTTCTGAATGTGGGAAATGTTTCATGCACAACATATCTCTTGTTACTCATCAGCGAACTCACACTGGAGAGAAACCGTATAAATGTTCTGAATGTGGGAAATGTTTCATCCGCAGCATATCTCTTTTTACTCATGAGAGAACTCACACTAGAGAGAAACCATATGCATGTTCTGAATGTGGGAAATTCTTCAGTCAAAGCATAACTCTTGTTAGACATCAGAGAACTCACACAAAAGAAAAAATATTTTCATGTTCTGAATGTGGGGAATGTTTTAGAGCTAAAAGAGATCTTGTTAATCATCAGAGAATTCACACAGGAAAGAAACTATATTCATGTTCTGAATGTAGCAAATGTTTCAAACAGAGCGCACACCTTGTTATTCATCAGAGGACTCACACTGGAGAGAAACCATATTCATGCTCTGAATGTGGGAAATGCTTCAGTCAAAGCTCAACTCTTGTTGGACATCAGAGAACTCACACAAGAGAGAAACTATTTTCATTTTAAGAATTTGGGAAGTATTTCAGTTGAAGTTCAATACTTGTTATTCCTATGCGAACTCACACTGGAGAGAAACCATATGCATGGTCAGAATGTGGGAAATGTTTCCGTCAAAGCAAAAAACTTGTGATTCATCAGAGAACCCACACTGGAGAAAAAACATATTCATGCTGTGAATGTGGGAAATTCTCCAGTCAAAGTGCAACTCTTGTTAGATATCAGAGAACTCGTACACAAGAGAAACTATTTTCATGTTAAGAATTTTGAAATTTTTCTGTTCCAAAAGGAATCTTGTTATTCATCAAAAAACTCGCACTGGAGAAAAACTATAAATGTTTTGAATGTGGGAAAATGTTTTTGTGACAGTAGATATCGTGTTAGACATCAGATAATTCACACTGGAGAGAAACCATTTTCATGTTCTGAATGTGGGAAATGTTTCAGAGCTAAAAAGATCTTGTTGCTCATCAGAGAACTCACACAGAGAAACCGTATAAAAGTTCTGAATGTGGGAAATGTTTCAGCCAAAGAACAACTCTTGTTATGGAAAAGAGAACTCACAATGGAATGAAACCATCTGCATATTCTGAATACTGACAATTTGTCAGATCTAAGAGAGATCTTTTTACTCATCAGAGAACTCCCACAGGAGAAAAGGCATTTTCATGCTCTGAAAATGCTCTTGTTAAACATCATAAAATTCACTTGAGATAAATTTTCTCTATGCTTTTAATGAAAAGTTTGTGTCACAATGAAATCTGCAAATTGAGTAAAATGTATTAAAAGAACAATATATTATATGGGATTGGTTGCTACCTGTCTATCTTGTCGCTCCAGTTCTCATTTGCTGGGGAGCCGCTGCAACAGTATGGGATTAGTCTGTCAGGCCCGGGTAATTCAGTCAAAGTACAAATACAATAGACAGGGTCTGGATTGGTCACCTGTCCCTTGTTTCTCCAATCCCCATTGGCTGGAGATCAGAGAGGCAAGATTAAATTGTATTTTGTTGTCCCTTTTGTTCCCTTTTTGTTTTCACTATATAAAATGTCCTTGATGTCCCCAAATAAAGGGTTAGTTATTTTGGGCTAGAAGTGCTTCCTGTTGTTTTATTTCAGAATGGTCTAAAGGGTCCCGTCTGACCCCCATTCATGGATCCTGAGTTCCAGTCTTCCCGGGTTCATCTACCCATCTGTAGCCACCTCTAGGAGTGAGAAACCTGGAACAATGGCCCACAACAACTCAGCGTCTTGGGTTCCTATTACAATACTATCATAAAGACTTTGCAGAGAGATCAAAAACAACAATTTCTCCATTATGTTAAATACCAATAAATAGACTGTTTCACAAACTCAAACAGATTTGCCATCTCCAGTCTTGCTCTATGGATAACGGAGGATTGTGTGATCACATATTGAGGTATAGCTTGAAAGAGGTTTCAGAGTTCAAGACTGAGTCGTCTTAACCCTCTGTGTGACAGAGTGGCATCCAACACATTGCATCACAATGCGTTGGATTCCTCTCTGACCCTCAAAGGGTTAAGGTTGCCAGGACTGAACTCCCAAAAACTACTTGGCACCCTGGTATTCAGTAAACAATCAGGTTGTGTGTGTCATATGAATAGCCTGGTAAAGTAAGGTTAAAGAAGGGAGGATTGGATACTTTGTTGTTTTCATTTAACACTTTATATGCCAGAGGGGTAAGCAACTACTTCAAAATCAAGGTGTTGCATACCCCCTCTGGCATGCGAAGGGTTAACTAATTGAGTGTCATTGAAGTGTGCAAAGCATTGCTTCAAAAATGCACTGCACTCCTCCCTGGTACTCACAGGCTTAACAATATCACAGTTGTTAGTCTGATGTACTAGGGGAAACTGGATCAAACCAACAGAACCATAGAGAACAAGTAACCCCACCCAGGATTCCCACTAATTTAACTATTTGAGTGTCAGGGGTGCCCTGCCCATCAAATTGCAAAACATTGCGTTGGACCCCCCTCTCACATTCAAAGGTATAAAAAAGGGCTTTTAACCCATACAACACTTAAGAGGTTTTGCTTTGGAGACCCTTTGATCAGTGAAGATGTAAAATCTCCATAGAAATGACTGGTGATGTTTATTTACACTTTATGTTGCAGTTTGTTGGCACCAGAATTGTCCCAGTGTTTAGTACATCAGTCCCAGTGAGATGAATGTACTGAGAGTAACTGCAGCACCTCCAGTGCAAACAATCCACACTACAGAGGACAAATAATCATTACCATTGGGGTAAACTGGGCTTTTAACCCCTTAAATGCTAGAGAAGGCCACAGTTCAAGAGAAAAAAATATTTTTATTTGTCCCCTCTGTCTGTAGGGCAGTTGATCTTCTCCAGAATTGTTCCAGTTCCTCTTAGTACATCAGTATCACTGGGTCTTGTTCCAGTGCACAAAGGGGATAAGACACACTTGTCATGTATATTACTATCATGTGTATTAGTATTATATCGGTCATTTACCAACACAATATTATACCACAGTACCCAGCACAGCACTGAGGGTGATACTTATCAATAAGCATATTTATTTATAGTTCTCCCTCTCTCCTTTTCACTATCTCTCTCAATCCTTCACTCTCTCTCCCTATCACTTCTATTACTCTTATCTCCCTCTCTCGCTCCCATTCCTTGTCTCTCTCTCTCTATCTTTTTCTCTTACTCTCCCCCCTTTCTCTCTTGATTCTTCTCTCTCCCCCTCTTTCTCTCTCGCTCCTTCACTGTCACTTTCCCTTTCACCTCATCTCTGCCTATCGCCCTCCCATTCCCATTCCTTCTCTCCTTATCTCTCTCCTCTCTTCCTCTCCCTCTTTCGCGATTATTCTCCCTATCTTATATACATCACTCTCTCTTCCTCACTCTCCCTTTCCCTCCTGATAAACAGTCTTATAAATGACAGCAATCAGAAACCTATTATAAAGAAGGTATTAAACATTTATTTATAATGTAAAAAGCCTTTCAAGTTTTTAGAATTATAATACGAATTTATATTCTCACATTGTGATACATAAAGGAGCGGGTCGGTGTAAATTTTCAAACTGTAGGTAGTGTTCTGACAGCTATGAGAAAAGGTTTCCAAGAGCTTAACCCATTAAGTGCCAAAGGGGTATCCAGTGCATTGATTTTCAATATTTTGGTTACCCCTCTGGTGCTCAGGCTTTTCAAACCCATCCATTTTACTCCATTTGTTTGCCAGATCTATGTGTTCTTTTGTGGATAATTTCTATCCTCTTCATTCAAATCCATTGTCTTTGAATTCATTGACACGGGGCTTCAGTGAAGAGGATATCAATGTTCCCACCAGGGGGGGTCACTGGGGGGGCTGAAGCCCCTGGTGTTTTGGTGGGCAGCCCCGAATGAAGACTCTGAGAGAATGTTCCCTTTAAGGTTTTATAGCAATAAAAGAAGGAAGGGGAAAAGACAAACGCCCCTGGGAGGGATCAATGTGCAACAGGAGTTCTCCACCACCAACACCCAAAGGTGCGTACTCACAAAATGTGTAGCCTGGTAATGGTGTATAGCAAACTCTGCAAACAGGCAACTGGGGATATAATACTACCCCCACAATAAGTATCACCAACGGAATGTCTTGTAGTCGATGGCTGCTCTCAAATGACATGCTCCCCCTGAGCGGCTAAAGACTTGTAGATATGGTACATAAAAAAAAACACAAGAGAGCGCCCAATGGTGTAATACGTAACTGATAAATCAATGGATATGAAAAATTCAGAGATTGCACTCACATGTAACTGTGGTCAGAGAGCTGATATCAGTCAATCTGACAAACATGCCTGTGGAGAAATTGCTTCCATCTTCACTCGGAAGGCTGGTGATCAGATGCAAGAACAAACTGCTCCGGACAAATGGCTGAATCCAAGAAGCCACGATTTTATTCAATAAAATACTGAACCTTTTGCCAAATTCGTCACAGATTCAGTTGAATGGAGCACAGGCATTCAAGATGCCTCAACAGTTTCCTCACATGGCTTCCAAATCAAAGTTGATGCTCCATGTTCTAGGCAGATTCCTGTATAAAGATAGACAGCCCTGCCTGTGATCCATGTCAGTGGAGATCAGAAGAAGTGCTGGGTGAAAATCCAAGCAGTGCCACGCCTCCTACTCCCATACATTCCTATGTCCATATATTGGGCGCCTGGGCACAGTGCTGAGTGGCAGAGTACAGCGCTGGGTGCAGTGACGCAGCCCTCCATACAGCCACCGGTTTCCCTAGCACAGATCCGGGTTAGGAGACACGGGTAGAGACACACCTGTGGACGATGCACACATCCACTCCCATGCACAATGCCACACAGGAAATAGAAAAAAAGAGAAAGAGGGAGCGAGAAAGAAGTCCTCCCCTTTCACTGTCTGGAGAGGATCGGGTTACAGGCTGCTTGGGCACTCTATAGGAATGGGAGGAGGGGGATAGACAAGAACAAGCCAGGCCTCCATATCGATTCTGATTGGTGGATTTAAGTTTGAATCCATCCAGTCAGAGTCGAATGTGAGGTTATATGTTTTATGTTTGCTCTGGTCGACTTCAGTCCTTGCTAGCTCTTAGATTTTGTTTTAGCTTTGATAAAGCAGCTCTATTGCTGTGAAACGCGTTACTGTTTTTATTTTAGTATGTTATTGAATAAAATCGTGGCTTCTTGGATTCAGCCGTTTGTCCGGAGCAGTTTGTTCTTGCAGCTGATCACCAGCCTTCCGAGTGGAGACAGAAGCAATTTCTCCACAGGTTTGTATGTCAGATTGACTAATATCAGCTCTTTGACCACAGTTACATGTGAGTGAAATCTCTGAATTTTTCATATCCATTGATTTATCAGTTATGTATTACACCATTGGGTGCTCTTTGTGTTTGTTTTTTTTATGTAACATATCTACAAGCCTTTAAGGTTTTGCATTCCACATGCTGCATGCATAATATCCATATGCAGGGAGGAGAGAGACTTCAGCCTGTAGCGGGAGCCTGGGATGCAAGACACATCAGGACTGGAGGCAAGATCCAGAGGAAGAGGGGAATTATTACACAGCAAATACAACACTAGTTGACCATAGTGAAATTTTAAAATTGTGTGTCTGTCCTGCAGAGAAACAGTGCATTGCAGACAGGTGACATATACACTCTTTAACTGCTTTATTTGCAGTGTATTGGAGACCACTTCAGTATTCAAGTGTTTAAACACCATTTTAATCAGTGGGAATTTGTATTTGTTCCTTGGAGCAGTTTGTTTGCACCAGAGAACAAATACCAATTCCCATTGATCTATTTGGTGTTTTTAACCCATTAAATACTGGAGAGGTCTCCAATGCACTGCTGGCACTATGGATTCTCAGGAAATAGGCTGTAATGTTCTCTGTAGTATATGGAGTAGTTTTAACTAATTGAATACTAGATATCTCCAGTGCATTGTTATCAATACTTTGAAGACCCCTAAGGATTTACATGGTGTAATGTGTGTCCCTGGTATCACATTAGGAGTACAGACAAGACATTTGATTTTATTGCAAGACCGGGGGCTCTAATATGCTATAACTTTCTTTACTTTACTCCAGATAGCAGCAAAAATGTGTTTTAAAACATACAGTAAAAATCGTTGAAAACAGTGTGCATGTTACAGTATGACTGGCTCCACTCCCACATGTTCCCCTCCAATCACATTACATTGCCCAGTATAATACTCCTGCAATCTGGTACAGCTTCCTCTTTCTTTACTGCTCCAGATTGGATAAGTATTATTTACCTTAACTGTGTTAATAAATATTATTTATATTGTATGTTATTTTGTGGTATTGTATGGTGAATTTTCCTAGTTTTAAATTTCAACAGCTTAATTATTTATTTCTTTTGTATATGGTTGTCCTGTCTTTGCCCCTTTTTATTTCTCATTTGGTTCCCTTATAATGGCGCTTGCCTCTTCCCAGCTAATTGGTTTTCCCTTTCTATAGGGAATTCATGCGGTGATATAGGGCTCGATTAAAAGGCAGGAGTTAGGAAAAAACACCACTACCGGGTGCATTAAGGTGTAGTAAGCCATTCAAAGACCCGTCTTATGATCAGTTAATGGCAGTTCACAAATCATTATGGCTGATACACCTCCGTGCATTGAGACCCATGGAACAAGATTCTCCAGAGCTATTAAAAGGAGTGCGGTATTGCTAACGGCAGAAAAAAGATACAGTTAACAGGCAAAGGTTAAGATCCAGGTTTGTTAGCCGTTAGATTCTTAACGGTTAAAAAAAACCCTGCTACATAGTAAATCAGACAAACTGCTTACCGAACAAGCATGAAAATGGGAAAATTAACCCGTGCAATGCCAAAATAACACAAAAAACATAGCCACACACCACAAATCACTGTCACACACAACACAACAATCAAGCAACATCACAGGGACAAGGCCTTCCAATAAAACACCAACACAACATGGCAAGGAACAATGGAGGTTATCACACAACAAGGATACCTGCCAATACAAAACAAGCTCAACTGTGCAACATCACCACGCGATCCAGACACAACCTGCACCCCACAACTTCAAACCCTCAACTGACAGAGACACAGCAATCAGAACACACCACATTTAAAAACAGACACACCTGCAAACACTTACCTGCACAATAAACACCTTCCCATTGGTTATCACTCACCTCATCACCACACCTAGACAATGCCCTACCACGTACTTAAAGGGACAACTCACCACACTCACTTGTGACTTGTTTTCCACTCAGGGAGAGAGAGAGATAGAGATATATAGAGAAATCAATATGTTGGGTTCCATATTGATGCAAAGACTTCCGAGAAGACATTCAAGGGTGAGAGCTAGGGAACAACAGCAGCCCCCAGGCACACCTGATCAACAGCCTTCCCCTGATGCAAGTGAGGAGGCTCTGGCTCCAAGCCACACAGGAACTCATTCCCACCTGGAGGACAACACCTGCCTGCAGATGCACAGCTGCAGCAACAGGATGCTCCCCAGCAACATGATGCTCCCCAGCTGCCACAGGAACCCCTGGAGCAGAGTAGGATGCATAAATGGCCACCAAAGCCCAGGGTATACCGGCCAAGGGTCACTCTCTTTGGAATGACCAATGACGAGGTGATTGATCTCTACAGGTTGTGGCCACACAGCATCATTGCCCTGTATGAGGTCATCAAGGATGAGGTGGATCCCATATGCATCCACAACCATGCCCTATCTGGCCTGCAAAAACTTCTGTGTGCCATACACATCATGGCAAGTGGCGCCTTCCAGTTGACAGAAGGTTACGCATATGGCATGTCACAGGCCACATTCTCAAATGTGCTGGCCCAGGTGTTTGCCAGCCCTCAAAAGCAAGACCAGTAGCTATATTCATTTCCCCACTACTGACATGGAGTGCATACATTTGCAGCAGGGCTTTCATGAAAGGGGAGGCATTCCCAGGGTCATGGGTGCAATAGATTTCACCCACGTCTGTATCAAAGCTCCAGCATGTGATGGACATATCTTCATTAACCGCAAAAACTTCCACTCCATGAACATGCAGATGGTGTGTGACAGCAAATTGATATCACGGTGCCTGTGTTATTTCTGGTGACATTTTGACAGTGCTTCTTCCTGATTCAGTTTTATTGGCTAACGTGGTGTTGCTCCGCCCAGTGATAACTCTTAAATACTGAGCCCTGTCATTGCAGCTTTGCCCTTTCATGGTGTTCCCATTACTAGCGCTGTCTCCAGTATTCGTGTGTTTCCCGTGTATGACCTGGACTGCCTGACTACTCTGCCTGAATTGTTCCTGCCCTGTGTACCGAACTGGATTGGCTGACGTTCCTGCTCTGTGTACCGACCAGGCCTGGCTGACGTTCCTGCTCTGTGTACCGACTTGGATGGCTGACGTTCCTGCTCTGTGTACCGACCCAGACTGACTGACGATCCTTCTCTGTGTACCGACTTGGATTGGCTGACTTTCCTGCACTGTGTACCGACCCGGCCTGGCTGTCGCTCCTGCTCTGTGTGCCAACCAGGGCCTGCTTACTGTTCCATCCTGTATCCGGTTAAGGGCCTGTCTCCGATCTTTCTGTCCACTGACAGATCTGTTGTTGCCTCCGTTGCTGTCTTGTACCGTTACCCAACCAGTATTGTGCCTCATTATTCATCCGGTGCTCGTAGCACCCATTTGGTAGCACCACAGTACGCTTGACCTATACTGCCCTAGCTGAGGTTGGGTTATCTTGGGCGCCTCAGGCGTTATCTATTCTGGCAGTCAACTCTAGCAGGTCTGAGCATTCATTAACCCCTTGTGGGTTTGTGCCTGGCACGTTGGGTACAGTTGTTACAGCTCCTTATTGGCGTTATTCCGTGCCTCTGTGGCAGCCCTCCTTTGGCTGCTCCGGTAGTCTACCGTTTGTCCAGGGCCTCCGTTGTTTTCATGGCTTTAGTCGCCATTGTGTCACTCTCTGCTTAAAGAGTGTACTAAGGGCCATTGCACTATTAGGGCCTATCTGTCCTCCTGGCCTAATAGTAACCATATTTGTCGTTCTAGTTGGGATTCACATGAACTGTGCCTGACCTGTGTCAGTATTATATTGTGTATTGTATATACTGGACCTGTGTGGGTACTTATACTGTAACCTGACCTGTGTCAGTAGTGTTCTGTCTTCATACCTACTGGACCCTTGTGGGTTATTTTGTTACCGTGATTCTTTAATAAAATTGCATTTTAACCTAAACCTAACATGTCTGAGTGTCAATAAAACTGTTATACTTGAGGATCATGAATGTCTGTGCCAAATATCCTGGTAGCTGTCATGATTCATATATACTCAGAAACTCATCTGCACAGTGAGACTTCGAAAATGGAACCTATACAGGGGGATGGCTTCTGGGTGAGTTAACAATACTAGATCACCCCACATCCACACTTGCACACACTTCACTGCTCAGCATGCTCTTCACTCACAGTTAGTTTTATTATTCTTTATTATCATTATTCTTTATTTATCTAGCGCCAACTTATTCCTCAGCACATCCATTTCATAAGACGTCATTCACACATGTGCTACCTGTCTAACCATGTCACTCACTGTCCACAGGTGATGCAGGCTATGGCTGCAGATCATGACTAATGACCCCGGTCGTGAATCCCCGAACCGATTACCAGAAACAATACAATCAGGCTCATAGCAGAACAAGAAATGCCATTGAGTGAACTTTCGGGCTCCTAAAATCCCAGTTCAGGTGTCTGGATCACTCAGGGGGAGCATTGCAGTACGCACCAGGCAAAGTCTGCGACATCATTATGATGTGATAGTGGTAGCATGTGATATTTTATACAACATTGTGGTGGACACCAGACTTGTTGACGATGTCCAGCCCCCACCTGTACCTGATGACCCTCTGGACATTGTCGAGAGTGAAGAAGGCCTAAGAGGGATGTGGATAAGAGACACAATGATCAGGGAACACTTCAGCTGTGAGTATAATAAATGTATGCAAACAATCCATGCATACACACTCACCACAACACACATGTTCTGTTTTACCCCACAGGATCAGTGACTCAGCCCTGACACTAGCTGCAGTATGGACCACCAACATCAACCATTCCATGGACCAGTCATATTGGGGCTAAGGATTCCAATAACATCTGCCACCCTGTCATCCATGTTGATACTGCTGCCTCAAGAATATCATGCATGTCCCCCTGGAAACCAAGGTACAACACTGTAACCATGTTCAATATATCTCAGGGCTCCATAGGTACCAACTAAAGTGTTTTGCTATGATAAGAGCCATAGCAACCATGGTACCCTTGTTGCAAAACAGTCTTATACAATGCAATGCATCAGATAACACTCTGTCACATCAGGGGTTAAGGGGACATTCGAGTGAACATGAGACCTGTAGTTTACTAGAGTTGAAAAGAGCAGCAGAGGGATGGATCTACAGTGCTATTGTGTTACGCAACATAGAGGTCATGAAATGTGGATCAGATCTCCAGGGACACCATGCTGACCTGTGTGTGTGCAGTGATATGTGCCCCTGACATGAATACACACATCAACAAATATGTCCTAATAGCTCCATGAAACAGTGGCAGCCCAAATATATTTGTTTCATGGAGCAATTAGGACATATTTGTTTTTTGTTTTTGTTTTTTTCAATTTCAAAATACTTTATTAGAGAAAATCAAGAGCAGCTAAATAACAGCAAAGAAAAATGTTACAACCAAAATACATATGCAGATATGTAAATAGGAGATTTTACATGAAATAGATAACAACTTAGATGTACCAAGTCATTTAACCAAAACATTTCATATAACGTCAAATATCAAGTTATCTATGTAAGAGCTAGGAGTGTTGAGAACCTACTAATGGATCGAAGCCAGAATGGATGCTAATAGGTCTGCACAGGAACAGTTAGGTAATTATATGTTATGTAGTGCTCAGAGAAAGAGAGAAAAGGGAGAGAGGAAGAAGGAGTGGGAGAAGGAGAGATAGAATAGGAAAAGGGAGTGGAAAAGAGAGAGGAAGGGAGAGAGGGGAGAGGGAAGGTGACACCCCAGAGCTAGCTCTAAATGCATTATATGGAAAAACATGTTTAGAAGTCAATAAAAATGTCAGTTATTGCATCAGTCAATGCCAGAAGGGAGAGTTTCAATCTAACTAGCAATGTGAGATCAAGGATATAAGCGAGAGGAGAGGAGAGGAGAGGACCCAGTGGAGTTCAGGGCCAATCAGACCACATAGATTCAAAGGCAGGTAACGTAGCGGTGGAGATGGCATGACATCTCTCCATCATTTTAATATTAGATATCTTAGTATACCAGAGAGTAAGTGGAGGAGCAACTGCTTGTTTCCAGAATAATGGTATAAGGGATTTTGCCCCATTCAAAAGTATATATACAAGTCTCTTGCGCATATTAGATATTGAAATGGGGAGGTGGTCAAAGTAGAGAAATAAGCATAGTAAAGGGTCCCTAGTGAGAGTTAAACAGAGAGTCGATTTGATGTATCTTATTATTAATTACCAAAATATTTCACTATAGCTGGACACGTCCATCATATCTGAGATGGAGAGCCCTCACTAGTGTTGCGTATCCAACATTTAAAGGGAGAGCGAAAGGAGATATGGGAGGTGAAGTGGAGTTAGATGTCATCTAGTAATTAGTTTGTAATTCAGTTCCATAGTAACAGTGTCTCCCGCGTATTTAAAGTTATTGTCAAACACCCTGAACCACTGCGGTATATTCAAAGTGATAGATAGATAACTCTTTTTCCCAATTATTTAAAAACTATAATTTAGGGGAGTCTGAAACAGAACCTAGAATATTGTAGCAGAATGATAAGGGTCTGAAGGTCATGGGAGCATGTCTTATTTGTTTCTCAAAAACAGTCTCCTATCTTTATATCTCATTCTCCACTCGTGTATCCAATGATGTATTTGAAGTACACACCACCATGGGCCAGAAAAGTTTGCAAAGACAGTGTGCAAACTCGAAAGAGAGGGAGGTGAGTCAGGATCACATAGTGCTTTTAAGGTATCAAGTTCTCGTTGATTCAAGTGGGTGAAAAAAGCGTGTTCAGTGCCAGATGGAAAATCTTGGCTTGGGAAAGAGAAGAGTATTCCTAAATCAGATGTAAGAGAGGTGGAAGGGATTTCTGTGGGTGAGAAAGTAAGAACAGAGTGGCATCCGCATATGCAGATACTTTCAGAGATATGTTACCGTAACTTATTCCCAAGATGTACAGTGAAGTCCTAGCGAGATTCAAAAGAGGTTCCAGAGAAAGGATTAACAGAAGAGGAGAAAGTGGGCATCCCTGACTGGTGCCATTTCTGATGCTAAAGGGGTCAGATAGTGTTCCATTTACCAAGACCCTTGCGTAGGAGTAGTGTATAAGCTTTTGATACCCATCATCTTGTTTGTGCCCAGCCCAATGTGTTGAAGAATCCCAAATAAGTATTTCCAATGCACTCTGTCAAAAGCTTTTTCAGCATCTGTGGAAAGAAAAAGAGATGGAAGTTTATGAGTCAGAGCTGACTGAATGGCTGAAAAAGCTATCGTTGTGCTATGTCTAACCTCCCTCTCAGGGTTGAAACCATTTTGATCAGGGTGAATGAGTTTCGGTAAGTATTAAGTCTAGTGGCAAGGATCTTGGCAAATAGTTTCAAGTCCGTATTCAACAAAGATATGGGCCGTTAATTTGCGCAATCCAAAGGGTTTTTGTCCTGTTTGTGAATGACTACTATGTTAGCCTCCAGAGTTTGGAGTGGGAAGGGGGTACCTGATAGAACCGCATTGTATGCTGTGCACATGTGTGGGAGAAGAATATCCTGAAAGGAAATGTTTTCGAAGTTTTCGAAGCTTGTTTAATTTCATCTTCAGTGATTCAGGTTTCTAGAACTTTTGACTCTTCTGGTGAGAGCGTTTTGAAGCCAGCTCTATCTAAAAAAAGTTTAAGTTTATCAAAAGGGTAACTAGTAGTGATGATCGAGCACCCCAATGCTCGGGTGTTCGGGTGCTCTGACCGAGCGCCCCCGGAGGCTCGAGTGCTCGGCCGAGCACCCGAGCCCCATTGAAGTCAATGGGAGGACTCGAGCATTACACCAGGCACCCCCTGCTCTGATGAGGGGAGGGTGCCTGGTCCATAGGAAAAGGGCAGAAAATGATGGAAACACCACAGAAATGGTTCAGGGACAGCATAGGGAGGATGTCTGGATGCATCTTGGACTCCAGCGTCGCTGCTGGGAACGATGTTTCGCCCGTAGTACGCCATTTTTACAGACTGACCGTAAAACACACAAAAAGGAAGATAAAAACGACTTTAGGCGAAAAATTGTTACCAAACAGTATTTGCTGTATATTTACTTGTATATCATCTGCAAATTCTGCAAAAAATTTCCTCGATTTTTCTGAACTGGGGCCATGATTAAGAGGGAAACGTGCGCTGAGCCGACCATCTAAAACATTATGGGTGAGGGTCTGCTGCGGAGCTGACCATCCTAAACATTATATGCAAAGGCCCGCTAGTGAGCTGACGCTATAAAACATTATATGAGAGGGCCCGCTAGAGAGCTGACCCAATAAAACATTATATGAGAAGGCCCGCTGGTGAGCTGACCTATACAAAAATTGTCAAACAGCGCCCGCTGGTGAGCTGGCCCTATATAAAAATTATATCACAGGGCCCGCTGGTGAGCTGGCCCTATATAAAAATTATATCCCAGGGTATATGGAAGAGAGTCAACCATATACCCATTTTTTGGGTGGAAGGGGTGAATGGGAATACAGAGTATTCCCATCATTGTAAATAACATATATAAAGTCACTTTATGTTCCCCCGGGGCTTTCCTCCAGTGGAGTGGAGAAGTCACGGGAAATCCAGGCCTTGTTCATTTTTATAAGTGTCAACCTATCAGCATTTTCGGTGGAAAGGCGGATACGCTTATCTGTTATGATGCCACCAGCAGCACTAAATACCCGCTCAGACAGAACGCTGGCGGCAGGGCAGGCCAGCACCTCCAAGGCGTAGAGTGCCAGTTCATACCACGTGTCCAGCTTGGACACCCAGTAGTTGTAAGGCACAGAGGGATCAGTGAGGAAGCTGACACGGTCTGCTACGTACTCCTTCACCATCTTCCAAAACTTTTCCCTCCTTGTGACACTAGGCTGCGCATCAGGGTGAGGGTGCTGGCGGGGTGTCATGAAGGTGTCCCATGCCTTGGAGAGTGTTGCCCTGCCTTTGTCGGAACTGCTGTGTGCTCCCCTTTTCTCCCCTTCTCGGTTGGCCAAGGTAGCACGTACTCTGCCGTCAGCGTTGTCAGATGGAAAATTTTGGAGCAATTTTTCGACAAGAACCTTCTGGTATTGCACCATTTTGCTTGTCCTCTCCACCGGAGGAATGAGAGATGAGAAATTCTCTTTGTGGCGGGGTCCAGAAGGGTGAACACCCAGTAATCCGTGTTGTCTAAAATGCGTATAACGCGTGGGTCACGGGAAAGGCAGCCTAACATAAAGTCAGCCATGTGTGCCAGAGTACCAACAGGCAAGATTTCGCTGTCCTCACCAGGAGGATGACTCTCAATCTCCTCATCCTCTTCCTCCTCTTCTGCCCACCCACGCTGAAGAGATGGAACTAAAGTTCCATGGCTACCCTCTGTAGCGGAGGCAACCGTGTCTTCTTCCTCCTCCTCCTCCGCCTCCTCCAATTGTCGCTGAGAAGACGAAGTGAGGGTGCTCTGGCTATCACCTTGTGTAAGCTCTTCCTCCCGCATTTCCACCTCTTCCACATGCAAAGCGTCGGTTTTAATTGTGAGCAGCGAGCGTTTCAGTAGACACAGAAGTGGGATGGTTACACTGATAATAGCGTTATCGCCGCTCACCATCTCTGTCGATTCCTCAAAATTGCGTAAAACCTCACAGAGGTCTGACATCCATTCCCACTCCTCACTTCTGATTACAGGAAGTTGAACGGAGAGGCGACGACCGTGTAACAGCTGGTACTCCACTACTGCCCTCTGCTGCTCACAAAGCCGGGCCAACATGTGGAAGGTGGAGTTCCAGCGCGTGCTCACGTCACACAGCAGCCGGTGAGCTGGCAATTGTAAGCGCTGCTGCAGCTTCAACAGGCCGGCTGAAGCTGTTGATGACTTACGGAAATGTGCACACACGCGGCGCACCTTGGTCAAGAGATCATGCACATTGGGGTAGGTTTTTAGAAATCGCTGAACCACTAAATTAAATACATGCGCTAGGCATGGTACGTGTGTGAGCTTGCCGAGCTCCAAAGCCGCCACCAAGTTACGCCCATTATCACACACAACCATGCCTGGTTGCAGGTTGAGTGGCGAGAGCCATTGCTCGGTCTGGTGACTAATCCCCTGCAACAGCTCTGAGGCCGTGTGCTGTTTGTCCCCAAGGCAGATCAGCTTCAGCACGGCCTGTTGACGCTTCCCCACTGCAGTGCTACACTGCTTCCAGCTACCGGCTGATGGGTGAGTGGCGCTGCGCGCAGAGAATTCGGAGGTGGAAACGGAGGAGGAGGAGCCAATAACGTAGGTGCTGGCGGAAACCCTGATGGAGGTAGGGCCCGCAATCCTCGGCGTGGGTAGCACCTGTGCCATCCCAGGGTCCGAGTCGCTCCCAGCCTCCACGACATTCACCCAGTGTGCCGTCAGGGAAATGTAGTGTCCCTGGCCACAAGCACTTGTCCATGTGTCAGTCGTTAAGTGGACCTTCCCAGTAACTGCGTTGGTCAGGGCACGGGTGATGTTACGGGACACATGGTGGTGTAAGGCGGGGACGGAACACCGGGAAAAGTAGTGGCGGCTGGGGACTGCGTACCGAGGGACAGCTGCTGCCATCAGGCTGCGGAAGGACTCAGTCTCCACAAGCCTAAATGGCAGCATTTCGATGGCCAGTAATTTGGAAAGGTGTGAGGTTAGTGCTATGGCCTGTGGGTGGGTGGCTGGGTATTTTCGCTTGCGCTCAAATGCCTGGGGTAACGACATTTGGACGCTGCGCTGGGACAGGGAAGTGGATGTGGTCGCTGATGGTGCTTCAGATGGTACAGGTGCAGGGCGGGAGGTATGCGGGCCTGCGCCTTCGACAGGCGATTGGCCGGCACCGAAAACAGGGGAAGAGGAGGCAGTGGTGTGGCCTGCAGACACAGATTGGCGATCCGGGCGTTCCTCCCACTTATTACGGTGCTTGGATGCCATGTGTCGGATCATGCTGGTGGTGGTGAGGTTTCTAGTGTTCATGCCTCGGCTCATTCTGGTGTGGCACAGGTTGCAAACTACAATTCTTTTGTCGTCCGCACTTTCCTTAAAAAAACGCCATACCGCGGAACACCTAGCCCTTGGCAAGGGAGATTTACGCAAGGGGGTGCTCCGTGGAACATTTGCGGGCCGGTTTGGTGCGGTCCTCCTTCTTTCTGTAGCCACACCACTGCCTCTTCCAGCCTGTTGCGGTGCTGCAGATGGCTCACCCTCAGGACTGCTGTCATCGCTAGGCTCTCCACCTTCCCAGGTGGGGTCAGTCACCTCATCGTCCACCAAGTCCTCCTCCACTTCCTCACTCTGATCATCCTCCTCATTTCTTGATCCCACCACATACTCAGTCATTGACAACTGTATATCATCCTCCTCATCAAGGTCTTGAGACAGTAAAAGTGGTTGATTTGATGGCAACTGTGTCTCATCATCATCATCATCCACTTCCTTTGACCTTAAATGCCGTTCCCCTCTGTCATCTTCTTGTGATTGGGTACCCTCTAGAGGTTGTGAATCAGGGCACAAGATTTCATGTTCCTCTGCAAGCGTGCTTGGAGAGAGGTTCAAATTAAGGATTGGTGATGAGACGAGCTCCTCACTATATCCCAGTGTGGGATCACTTCTTTGACCAGACCCTCTATGGTGGGAGGAAGGATGATCAGGGTGAGGATTATGTTGACCAGACTCTTGGCTACTGAGAGTGGACTTGGTGGAAGACAGGGTGGTGCTTAACCGACTGGAAGCAGTATCAGCTGAAATCCAACCGACCACCTGTTCGCAGTGGTCTGACCTCGAGAGTGATGTCCTGCGACGCCCTGTAAACTGAGACATGAAGCTAGGTATGGTGGATGTCTTTCTTTCTTGTGCTCTGGCACCAGGCACAGTTTCTACGCGTCCTGACCCGCGCCCTGAACTATCAGGATCACGTCCACTTCCCCGTCCCTTTTTACCCGCCTTCTTCATATTACACGGAATATGTGCTGCAAATCTGCAACTTTGCACACTAAACAGAATGTGCTGCTTATCTGCGGCTAGGCACAGTGAACAGAATATGTGACTTTTATTTTTAACACTTTGCACACTAAACAGAATGTGCTGATAATCTGCAACTTTGCACACTAAACAGAATATGCTGCTTATCTGCGGCTAGGCACAGTGAACAGAATATGTGACTTTTATTTTTAACACTTTGCACACTAAACAGAATGTGTTGATAATCTGCAACTTTGCACACTAAACAGAATACGCTGCTTATCTGCGGCTAGGCACAGTGAATGGAATATGTGACTTTTATTTTTAACACTTTGTACACTGAACAGAATGTGCTGCTAATCTGCAACTTTGCACACTAAAAAGAATATGCTGCTTATCTGCGGCTAGGCACAGTGAATGGAATATGTGACTTTTAGTTTTTACACTTTGCACACTAAACTGAATGTGCTGCTAATCTGCAACTTTGCACACTAAACAGAATATGCTGCTTATCTGCGGCTAGGCACAGTGAATGGAATATGTGACTTTTAGTTTTTACACTTTGCACACTAAACAGAATGTTCTGCTAATCTGCAACTTTGCACACTAAACAGAATGTGCTGCTTATCTGCGGCTAGGATCAGTGAACGGCATAAGTGACTTTTATTTTTAACACTTTGCACACTAAACAGAATGTGCTGCTAATCTGCAACTTTGCACACTAAAAAGAATATGCTGCTTATCTGCGGCTAGGCACAGTGAATGGAATATGTGACTTTTAGTTTTTACACTTTGCACACTAAACAGAATGTTCTGCTAATCTGCAACTTTGCACACTAAACATAATGTGCTGCTTATCTGCGGCTAGGCACAGTGAATGGAATATGTGACTTTTAGTTTTTACACTTTGCACACTAAACAGAATGTTCTGCTAATCTGCAACTTTGCACACTAAACAGAATGTGCTGCTTATCTGCGGCTAGGATCAGTGAACGGAATAAGTGACTTTTATTTTTAACACTTTGCACACTAAACAGAATGTGCTGCTAATCTGCAACTTTGCACACTAAAAAGAATATGCTGCTTATCTGCGGCTAGGCACAGTGAATGGAATATGTGACTTTTAGTTTTTACACTTTGCACACTAAACAGAATGTTCTGCTAATCTGCAACTTTGCACACTAAAAAGAATATGCTGCTTATCTGCGGCTAGGCACAGTGAATGGAATACGTGACTTTTAGTTTTTACACTTTGCACACTAAACAGAATGTTCTGCTAATCTGCAACTTTGCACACTAAATAGAATGTGCTGCTTATCTGCGGCTAGGATCAGTGAACGGAATAAGTGACTTTTATTTTTAACACTTTGCACACTAAACAGAATGTGCTGCTAATCTGCAACTTTGCACACTAAAAAGAATATGCTGCTTATCTGCGGCTAGGATCAGTGAACGGAATAAGTGACTTTTATTTTTAACACTTTGCACACTAAACAGAATGTGCTGCTAATCTGCAACTTTGCACACTAAAAAGAATATGCTGCTTATCTGCGGCTAGGCACAGTGAATGGAATATGTGACTTTTAGTTTTTACACTTTGCACACTAAACAGAATGTTCTGCTAATCTGCAACTTTGCACACTAAACATAATGTGCTGCTTATTTGCGGCTAGGATCAGTGAACGGAATAAGTGACTTTTATTTTTAACACTTTGCACACTAAACAGAATGTGCTGCTAATCTGCAACTTTGCACACTAAAAAGAATATGCTGCTTATCTGCGGCTAGGCACAGTGAATGGAATATGTGACTTTTAGTTTTTACACTTTGCACACTAAACAGAATGTTCTGCTAATCTGCAACTTTGCACACTAAACAGAATGTGCTGCTTATCTGCGGCTAGGATCAGTGAACGGAATAAGTGACTTTTATTTTTAACACTTTGCACACTAAACAGAATGTGCTGCTAATCTGCAACTTTGCACACTAAAAAGAATATGCAGCTTATCTGCGGCTAGGCACAGTGAATGGAATATGTGACTTTTAGTTTTTACACTTTGCACACTAAACTGAATGTGCTGATAATCTGCAACTTTGCACACTAAAAAGAATGTGCTGCTAATCTGCAACTTTGCACACTGAACAGAATGTGCTGCTAATCTGCAACTTTGCACACTAAACAGAATGTGCTGCTAATCTGCAACTTTGCACACTAAACAGAATGTGCTGCTAATCTGAAACTTTGCACACTAAACAGAATGTGCTGCTAATCTGCGGCTAGGCACAGTGAACGGAATATGTGACGTTTTTTTTTTAAACTCTGCCCCCCAAAACAAAATATATCTGCTGCCCCCACACACAGTAGTCCTAAAAAGGACTTTTGGGTCTTTTTTTTGTTCAAAAACACTTTTCTTCTCCCTACACTGACTTTCCCTTCCTATCCTCATCTCTCCCTGGCTAAGACTGAGCCGAACTCGCTGGTCAGGTGCTATACAGCACCCGATCACGGGTTCTGGCCAGCCAATCAGTATAATGCCAGCAGCCAACATGGCTGCTGGCATTACACTGATGTCAGAGCCTCCCCGCACGTTTATTGGCTGCGCAGTAGCTGCGAAACGTGCGGGGAGGAGACCCGAACATGGCGGGCGAGCACATTCCGTACTCGTACGAGTACCGCCATGTGCCGAGCAGAGCGATGCTCGAGCCGAACCGAGCTTCGGCCGAGCATGCTCGCTCATTACTAGTAACTAGAGTTAATCGCAGAGTCATCACCTAGATTGTATAACTTTCTGTAGAAAGTACAGAACACAGCGGCAATGTCAGGGTAAGTCGATGCACGAGTTCCAGAGTGAGATGTAATCCTTGATACTAGCGTTGCCCTCTATTTAATCACAATAATCCTAGATAGAAGTCTTCCGCACCTGTTGCCTGCCAAATAGGAGTTATACTTATGCCACATAAATTACTTTGCTACCTTTTCTCTCAGTATAGAGTTTAGTTCCTCCCTCTTATCAGTTTAGCTTTTCAAAATCTCAGGCTTTCCGTTTTTGATATGCTCCTGTTCCAAAGTTTTAAGTGTATCAATGAGATTGTAGACTTGCTTCATTTTCGCTTTCCTCTGGTGAGCACCTATTTTGATCAGGTGTCCTCTCATTACACACTTGTGTGCTTCCCATTGAATCGTGGCCAAGATGTCCGAGGAGGAGTTAAAGGAGAAATATTCATTTAAGTGTACACATAACTGATCTCTAGTCTGTAGGGATGTTAGAAGGGATTCATTCAATCTCCAGTTATTGGAACGTATCACACTTATGGGGTATGTAAGAGTAATTGATATCGGTGAGTGATCGGTCCAAGATACTGATTCTATCTGTGCAGTCACAAGAAATTCTAGCAGGTACTGGGATATGTAAAGATAGTCAATTTGACTGTATGTGGAGTGAGGATAGGTAAAAGACCTATGGTTCATTACAAGTGTATCTGTAATACATGTAACAGATGCTGGACCCCTGTATTAAGACATTGTTTGGAGTTCAATCGTACATGGGTCTGCAGGGGTTAAATTGTTGTATTTCTGTGTTTTATCACCATATGGTCTTCCGTTGTATGTGTAGCACTGTCTGGTCCAGGTTTGTTACTTCCCAAACCCTTTACCACAATTGTTGTCTGTGTGATGAGATTAGTCTGGTTTCATGACCATCTGTAAAACCTGCTTCCATCGTGCTATGCGTTGATTACATTAATCTGATTGCATGTCACATCCCCCGTTTCCCTGTGACTATATAAACCCTGGCCACTTCCAATAAGAGTCAGAGTCTTCTTGAACTACAGCAATGGTTCCATTACAATCATTCTTTGTCACTGGAGTCAAGGACCTCAGACTCCTCCCATTGAAGACTTCATAGATACACTTCAAAGGGGGTAGTCTGAGGTCTTGAAGACTTCCTAGAAAGAATTATGTCTGTCTGTTTGTAATTAAATATTGGTGGACCAGTACAGATTTCCCATTTTGCTTTTAATATAAATCCCATCATCCTCTGATATCCAATGACTGGATGATGGGAGTTGTAGTCCAAAAATAGCCATGGACGATCTGCTTAACCTTCACTTCTCTATAGCTTTTCTTTATCCATAGATCAAAGAATATTGTATAGAATATCCCAAAATAAATAGTGTTATGGGCCATATTCACTAAACAAAGAGTGAAGCAGCTGCACCATAGGGACAAATAAAACTTTCCATATACACAGTGATATAAATGGACCTTTTAACCTCTTGAATGCTAGATAGGTCTAGAAGCACATTGCAGAAAAACTCTTTGTTGACCTATCAACGATTAAAGGGGTTAAAAGCCTCAATGACATAATTGGACATTTACATTTCTCTCCTTTTTCATGGCTGGTTTGTTCCAGAATTGTCTCCTCTTTATCTTATTGAATCTGATCCTATGTCACCCACCTCAGTAGAACATGAATCACTTCCCTCCAGGGACAGGGGAGAGGATCAGACTTCATATCCAGGTGTAAACAAGTATAACACTATAGTAGACTGAGCAAGGGCAAACCAGAGAGGGGTTTCCAGTTACCCAGAACCCCCCACCTTACACTCTATTACCCCAATCAGATCAAGCAAAGCTTTAGCATACATAATAGTGCAAAATTTTAGATACTGTTGTGCAGGTCTCTAATCCCGGACATGTGGCCCGTCAGCTGTTGTTGGTCTGCTGGTTCCATCACCAAGAGCCAGAAAATGGCTGGCTGGAATTCATGGGAATTGGCATCCATCAAAAGCTGTAGGTCTGCAGTTAGGAGGAATATGACCAGCCCTCTGTCTCTGCTCCAATGTTTTGTGTTAGCGAAAGCAGTTGAACATACAGACAGACAACATTTCAGATTACATGATTTCTTTTGCAGGTCCTATAGTGGAGGCAAGTGCTAGTGATACTCCCTGTTACACTATAACACTAGCAGAAGCCACCACTTATAATGCCAACAGTTAAAGCCAAGAGGAAGTGTGCGGTTGTATTTCACTGATTGGAGGTCTGCAGGTAGCCCCTCCCCTAGTCTATGTACAGGAAGCAGCATCACCTGTTGGATGCAGAATTCCCCAAAACTAATTACAGCTACAACTGGCCACATTCACAAAGTCAAATGTGGAGCAATTCTGGTCCAAGCCACCTACACCTTAGAGGACAATTAAAAATGTTTATTGAATTAAAACAATTGTTATTGTACCCCTTGAATTCTAGAGCTCCCAAAGCTTTGTGACCCAAGAAGGAAAAAGGGAAGAATTTTTGGAGTAAATAGGATAGAAAAATGGGACATTTAACCCTTTGTATGCTGAAGAAATTTTGAACATATATTCGCTTTGAATTGTGCTGAAAGCCTCACGAAGACTCAAGGAGTTAAATACCCCATTCCGATCATTAGGAATTTGGGGAATTTAATTTGTTCCTTCTGGTGCAGTTGTTTTGCCAAACAATTGCTCTACTTTGTCCTTTGTTACCTATAGAATAAGAGCACAAAGAGGATGTTCAAAATGTTACATCTTTATTAGGACAAAAAGAGAAACACAAGATGCTTTGCACATATGCCTTCTTATCTATAGGCATATCATAGTCCTAGACTTTTACCCCTGCTGTATCCAGTATTGGTTGTGGGATGTAATTTCTAACCTGTGGTGCAGTTGGTTTGCACCAGAATTGCTTTTTTTCTGCTTATATAAATCAGGAAAAGGAAGAAGGTGCACAATAGCATAATAAAGTCACAAACTTGATAAATATACAAACAATATGTCTGATGCACTCAGATGGGTCTGTGGTCACAGTGGAAATATTCCCAAATCAACTGACTGCCTGGTGTTACATGGTAAATTAGCTAGAAAAAAACATCAAGTTAAGAGAAGATAACCCGTCTCCACTCGGAGGTTCCCAATATGTAGAACAGATTAAAACAAGGATACTTTCTACAATGAAATCTTCTATTGAACTAAAATTGACTATAAAATTGCCATATACCAATTAATAACAGTTCTATTAAACTGTAAGAGACTAAAACAACCATTTTTGTTTTATTACAGATTTATGACACCGTTATTAATCACTGTATATCTTGTTCTTTTAATAAATTTAATTTCATTTGTGTCAGAAACATTTCCCACATTCATAATATAGAGATAATAAGTATCACATGAATTTTCTGATGTTTAATAAGATTTCCTATTCAGAGAATGAAAATGCCTTCTCTCCTGTGGGAGTTCTCTGATGAGTAAAATGATCTCTCCTGGCACTGAAAAATTGTTGGCATTCAGAATATGCAAACGGTTTCTTTCCAAAATGAGTTCTCTTATGTCTAACAAGAACCGAGCTTTGGCTGAAGCATTTCGCACATTCAAAACATTTATATGGTCTCTCTCCTGTGTGAGTTCTCTGATGATCAACAAGATCTCTTTTAGTTCTGAAACATTTCCCACATTCAGAACATGGAAATGGTTTCTCTCCTGTGTGAGTTCTCTGATGGTCAACAAGTACTCTTTTAGTTCTAAAACATTTGCCACATTCAGAACATGGAAATGGTTTCTCTCCAGTATGAATTCTCTGGTGAGTAACAAGATTGCTTTGGCAACTGAAACATTTCCCACATTCATAACATGAATATGGTTTCTCTCCAGTGTGAGTTCTCTTATGTTTAATAAGAGTTGTGCTTTGGCCGAAACATTTCGCACATTCAGAACATTTATATGGTTTCTCTCCTGTGTGACTTCTCCGATGTCTAACAAGATCTCTTCTAGATATGAAACATTCACCACATTCAGAACATGGAAATGGTTTCTCTCCTGTGTGAGTTCTTTGATGTCTAACAAGATTTCTACTGTCACAAAAACATTTCCCACATTCAGAACATTTATATGGTTGCTCTCCAGTGTGAGTTCTCTGATGAATAACAAGACTGCTTTTGTAACTGAAACATTTCCCACATTCAGAACATGAAAATGTTTTTTCTCTTGTATGAGTTGTCTGATGTCTAACAAGATCTAAGTTTTGACTGAAGCATCTATCACATTCAGAGCATGCATATGTTTTTTCTCCAGTGTGAGTTCTCTGATGTCTAACAAGTTTGTTGCTTTGAGTGAAATATTTTCCACATTCAGAACATAGAAATGTGCTTTCTTTAGTAGGAATTCTTTGATGTTTAACAAGATGAGTGTTGTTTGTTTTACTGTTGCCATTGCATTGTTCTTTAAAATAACTAGATGTTGCCTGTACATGTTCTGTGTGTGTATAAATATCAGTATCACAGAGATTTTTTCCATTCCATACATCTGGTTCCTCTGGGATGTATCTTTCACATTTTGTTTTATACAACTTCTTTGGTTGCATGGTTATTTTTAACAATACTTTTTGCTTAGGCAGTCAGGGGAGAGTATAGTAGTGTGCAATCCTTCAGGGTTTTATTGCTCAAATGAAGATCTGTTGGAAAGAAAAAAACTTTAATTAGATAAATCTACCTTGCAATATTATTATATTTTCAGGTTAAATAGATTTAAAGAATTGATGTACTATTTTATTTTCCTGCTACATACTTACAATGATCATGTCATAATAAAACTATGTGGGTATAAGGTGACTCTTTTTCCAGAGGCACTTGATAGGCCCAAAATATGACCACCATGGATATAACCATCTCTATTATATGTGCTCAAAATAGCAGATTGGTCCATTCAAAATTCTGCACATTGCTTTTGTATATTTTTCTTTCATGTGTCCCCTGTGTCTCAAGAATTAGACATATTTATCTCCTTGAATAAGGTCCATGGTGCAGTATGCAAGAAAATAGAGCACTGCTATTTTTCAAAGCCATAACGGTCTATACTTTTAACAATTGCTCATGTTTTCATTCAACAAAGATACTAACATCTTTATGATGAATATCACATGCTCTTAAAATTTTGGAACTAACAGCTTTTTCTTCAAAAGTAAACTGTAAATAGCCAATATCCCCAATTTAAGATATAAGGAACCACAGAGGCCTATGGTCAACTTATCAACACCCAGGTGAAGCCCTTTATGGATGGAAACCTCTCAGCACTTGCCTCTTTCCAGGAGATTCTCCTTGAAGTCTCTCTCAGTACAACTGCTCTTCCTGAAATGTAAGTCCCTTTTTATACACCTAATAATTGAAGAAAGAAACCCAATGCACTCTACTCCTCACACAATTCCTGAAATATTCACTAACTGTTCGTTGTGGGAAGAGAACCCGGGGCTACAGGGGAATTGGTAACATATAAGACAAGAAAATACACAGATAACCCTGCAGTACTAGCACTCAGGTATAATACTTCTTATACATGAATATTAACAGGTAGGATCGTCAAAATTAAAACATAACTTTTATTAATTTATAAAAAGGATATAACAATCCTACGGCTTAGGGATACAATTAAAAACAAAAACAATATATCTGTTATGTTCTCGGTATAGGTTATAGAGCATGAGATGAAAAGGAGTTAACAGGAGACAACTGTTAACCCTTAAGAAAACTCCCATATAACAGGATGTCTCCATATGGAATGTAAGTGTAGTGGCGTGTGTGACACAGTATACCTGATAGCTGAATCTTTAGATATTACCTTCAGGTGCTAATGTACTGATATCTTCATAATATATACCTAATTCTAGTATAACCATATAGTACTCAGTTCACTAATATGTATTGAACAACGATATAATCTCTGTGTATCAATGGACGCTACTATTAGGTACTATTTGTATATACTCTGCTATCACTAGTAAGGTCTGGATCCTACCTGCATAAGATTGCCGGTGCATTCAACCGGCTTGCTGTTATTTCAAACTGTCTATCTCAATAGCATAAATATAACTATGTATACACACACCCGCTACCTCTAATCATCTTTGAATAGAAATCACTAATAAGGTCTGGATCCTAACTACATATGATTACTGGGGCATTCAACCGGCTTGCCGTTATTTGAAACTATCTATCTCGGTAACCAGGTATATTAAATATATACTCACACCTACTACCCCTAGTTGTCCTGGAATGGAGATCTATAAATAGTTACTGGGGCATTCAACCGGCTTGCTGTTGTTTCTAATCTCACTGTGGGATGAGGATCTATATAAAGATACCAGGGCATTCAACCGGCTTGCCGTTATTTCTGATCTTAACAGCTACTAGTGATACACACACGCGCCTATAAAAACAAAAAAATCCATACTAGACCTTTTGTTAAGAAGATACAAAGTATCTGAATTCAAAACTAAGGTTTAATATTGAGACATTCTCCTGCTCATATGAATCTGAAACACGAACATACAGACTATGCAATAGAAATAGGTCTATTAGTTTGAATCCGCTAGTGATCTCGTTCTCAAGAGCAAAAAGGATAACTAAAATCCATTCCTGATGCCCTAAACGTAAATAGTATCTAACTAGCTGATGTTTAAACTATGTAGTATATCTTAAACAGTTAGTTCATGCCTAACGCGCGTTTCGCTACAGAACGCTTCCACAGAGGCATGATGAGTAACCTATACCGAGAACATAACAGATATATTGTTTTTGTTTTTAATTGTATCCCTAAGCCGTAGGATTGTTATATCCTTTTTATAAATTAATAAAAGCTATGTTTTAATTTTAACGATCCTGCGTGTTAATATTCACGTATAAGAAGTATTATAACTGAGTGCTAGTACTGCAGGGTTATCTGTGTATTTTCTTGTCTTATCTCTTTTTATACACGTTTATGGATGTGTTCAAGTGTCACCTCATTAGATTGAGAAGAGGAGTGAACCACACCTGGACTTTTGTGCTCCCATATTTGTTATTTCTTACACATGTATATGAGCACACACCTCATATTTATGCTGTCACATCCATGATTAAGGACAAAGATCTTATTAAGATGGGTATTGCCTGTATGTTTATAATCAGGTGTTGCTAGACTTACATTTCTCTGCATATGTAATTAAAATTCATTTCAACTGAAATTTCACATCCCTGAATAATGAAGAAAATCCAGTAAAATGTGAGCACTTTAACTACCTTTGTATGTTAATGGCTATCTATCTATCTATCTATCTATCTATCTATCTATCTATCTATCTATCTATATATCTATCTATCTATATATCTATCTGTCTATCTATCTATATATCTATCTGTCTATCTATCTATCTATATCTCCATCAGACACATACACATATATATATATACTGTATTAATAAAACATAAATCTCAAGCAGAGGAGGTATGACAATTATCTAGTTAACTAAAACATAAATCTCAAGCAGAGGAGGTATGACAATTATCTAGTTAACTATTAAATGTATGATGGTTGCCATTGCCTATGTCCAACAAAATATCAGAATGCCAATAATGAGGCCAGTGAACCACTTCGGCCTCCAGCATGCTAACTTGTGGCCCTCTACAGAATGAAACTTTCTAAATGCCTTGTGGCTCAGCTTCTTCACCCGCTGCCCTTCCCTCAGCCTTGGGTTGCTACCTTTCTGGTTTTCTAACTTCTGTCTGGATTTCTCTGGTCCTGAAAACAAGATTGACTAAATTCAAGGCAGATGGAATGATTTATGGTAATGGCTCAGCTACACCTTATAATTCTTTATCAACTTGATTGATCAGATACAGTGTGAAGAATTAACAGGTTTAGAGATAAATGAGGAAATGAGTTATTATATTTTAGTCTAAAAGTGCTGCCATTCTTATTTTTATCATACATTTCTCTGCCTTTACTCTGTTTACTGTATTTTTACTGTATTTTGACAGTATTCCTTGTGCTCTGTCTGTCATATTCACTTATGTAATGGTTTTCCCATGCTTGCTCAAAGTCTCATTCTGTATCTCACTGTCAGTTCCTCTCTCACTCTATCTCACTCTTATCATCTTGCTGTATATCAGTCTTTATCTGTCTCTGTCTTTCACTCTCATGCTCTATTACATTATCTCTATCTGTCTCTGCTTCTTATACAAAGACAATACCTTTTTGGACTCATGGTTGCCATCTATTTGCACATTTCACTATACTAGGGTGAGAAAAATGATTTTGTTTAATCATGCCCACTAACACTCAGGATCCCTCATGCTTACTCACTATTATAATTGCTAATGATCAATTGCTCATGATTTCTGAGGATTACTCCCATGCACTTATTGCTGCTCTCTATATCCAATGAATTATTTATGCAAAGAGCAGAGCTAAGAACAAGAGGTCATCCATTAAGACTTGAGGAAAGGCGCTTTCGACTAAAACACAGGCAGGGATTCTTTACAGTAAGGGCGGTAAGGCTATGGAATTCTTTGCCTCGGGATGTTGTGCTTGTAGATAATGTAACTGCATTCAAAAAAGCAATGGATGCCTATCTACCACGGAACAATATTGACAGTTATGACAGATGGCTTCAAAGCAAATAGGATATTGATCCGGGGAACTATTTGACACACACACACACACACACACCCCTACACACCTACATTGGAAATTGCTCCAGAGGGCTTTTTGTTGCCTTCCTCTGGATCAACAGGGGTGTTATTGGCATGGGCTGGACTTGATGGATGCATGTCTTTTTTCAGCCTTATCTACTATGTTACTATGTTACCTCATACTCAGGAAAAACTCACTTCTTCATGATAAATGTAAAACATCAAAGACTAGAATACTCTGAATATTTCACATTAGTGCACACTCATGCTCATCCAGGCACTTGTTCAGACTCCTTCATGCTCTTCATGCTCTCAAATAAATATGTGACCATACTTGCTCAAGATCAGACTTGAAATGCTCACTTGCTCATGCACACTCAAGCTCAAACTCATTAATACTTTATCATGCTCACACTCAGAGTCACTAATGCTCATGATCTCCATTTTACCCACTTTCAGAGACACTGATTGATTTAAATTGGGATATTAACCACATGAATGTTAAAGGGGTCTCCAGTGCATTACAAATCAATGTTTTTTTTCTCATGGAAAAATCATTGTTGTTAGTAAAAAGACATAAATGAGACAAACATCAACTTTATCATCCAAATCTATTTAGAATATTACTACTTTCAAAGCAACAATATAGACAGATAGAAAATTAGAGTATTGTTAACAAAAAATCCAATAAGAGGCTGATATGCTAAGAAAATCTGGAGCAATTTTGGGATACACACACTTAACCATAGGGGACATTGGTTTGCAATCAGGCCCGGATTTACATCTCAGGAGCCTGTAGGCACAGAACTGTGAAGCGCCCCTCCCCCCCATTTGCCAACTCCACTGGACACCTCCACAATGCTCATCAGCTCCATATTGCCCCCATCAGCTCCATATTGCCCCTCACCTTTCCCCCTATCAGCTCCAACTTGCCCCATCATCTCCATATTGCCCCTCACATTGCCCGCATCATCTCCATATTGCCCCCATCAGCTCCAACTTGCCCCCCATCATCTCCATATTGCCCCTCACATTGCCCCATCATCTCCATATCCCCTCACATTGCCCCCAACCCCATCAGCTCCAACTTGCCCCCCATCATCTCCATATTGCCCCTCACTTTGCCCCATCATCTCAAAATTGCCCCTCACATTGCCCCATCATCTCCATATCCCCTCACATTGCCCCCAACCCCATCAGCTCCAACTTGCCCCCCATCAGCTCCACATTGCCCCCACCATCTCCATACTGATGACCTCCATAGGCTCCAACTTGCCCCCCTTTAGCTCCACATTGCCCCCACCATCTCCATATTGCCCTGACATGGTCCGTTTCCTACCTCCCTGGTAGGAGATCTGTCATCTGTGCCTCCTTTGCACAGTCCTGTAGCTGATGGAGCTCCCGCGCGGTCTCCTATTCAGGAATGCAATGTCATCTGCCAGGGCTCTGCATTCCTAAAGATGCGACGAGGGAGCTCACAACCTACAGGACTGTGCCAAGGAGGCACGGACATGTCCTGCCGCCGGGGAGGTAGGAAATAGGGAACGGGGGGGGGGCAGCGCCAATGGCAGGCACCCCTCGGTGGCGTGCGCCTGTAGGCAGGTGCCTACTTTGCCTAATGGCAAATCCGGCCCTGTTTACAATGTGTAGATACCTCATTAGTATTCATATTTAGTTGTGAACAGACTCCTGGACCAACAGGAAAAGTGAGTAACTTGATTATTCGACTACTTAATCACTTTGTACAATGTACAACAGAGACGTGTGTTGGATACCATCAATCACAGACCCAGTTTGGCTGAGTGAGGGCAGTTTTATTAATTAACCCCACACGCTTTCATTGCTTGTCTACCTTTCTAGCCGGTCAAGCATAATTCTCCACAAGTGAGTATATTTTAAATTAGAAGATTTCAAACCTGAAAATTCAACTTATTCTGCTAGCAAATATTTCCCAATTTCATCTTGAAATAATCAGGACTAATGTAACTTGTATTGTATTATATATCTGTCTGATTGGTTAAAAACAGATCACACATTAATGTCGCAATTTATTTCTATTACATGTTTGATACAAAATGTTGGTTGTTTTTGGATTCATTATACTTGGAATGCGACAACAGATATATTGTGTACATCCCATATATTTGTAAGTGTTCCTCAAGCTACTGTTTGTAAGTATATAATTTTTGATATTATTCAATGAGTACTATATTATATTGTCTTTTGGAGACCTTTTATTGATATAGTATTACTGTTATTCCAATTTATTACAGTATATAGACAACATTTGAGACCTATGAACACTCTGTTGCCTTACATTGAATAGATTGACTATTGCAAATTATTAAAACCATTTATAGTGCTCACCTGGACATCAATAAATACTTATAATCTCTCTTTCATAGATAGAGGTTATAAGATGCTTATATACTATATTTATCATTTTTTTTTATGTTAAGACACAACAAAATATTAGGATTACGTTTTAGTATTATTTATTATAGAGCTCTCCTATTACCACTATATACTTTATATCATTACTATTCAGGTTGTTAAAAATACTTATTTAAATCAATGAGGGTTTGCGAAAACTGTTTGTCTCCAATAGTACAAATGGTTTCCTCCAGAATGTCTCCAGGTCTTCTTAGTATATCAGAGTCATTATCACCAATAAATCACACAAATATACAGATAAAGCAAAACTCCCAGAGAGACATAACATGATGAGAATAGAGAGAGTTGTAAGGTCTGTTTACCAACACCAGGTAACGCTCTGTAGGGAGCGAAATAAGAAAAAAAATACACTTTTTGAAAAAATATTTCCAGCTTAGTGGAAAGTGCCATTTTTCTCTAGGGAAATGTACTGCGTTTAAAATCCTGTGTTAATTCTCTTCCTGGTGATTTGTTTTGCAACTTGGGAACCAGATTAGCTGGACAGTTTCACTAGTGAGGAAAATCACTGTTTAGTAAATCTCCAGACCGCAGTAGGTTTATTTTGTGTTTGTTTGTTACCTGCCTTAAAGGGACATTACAAGTTACCTGTGATCAGAATAAATCACAGTAACACTTTATTTTGATGGCTATTTTGTCAGGTTTCATGGCGAGAATGTTGCCATTCTGTAACAATATATATATTTATCCAGAAAACAGCAAAGTTTTTGTGGAAAAATGATTGGCATTAGATAAAAGGCACAACTTTTTTTGTCATATCTATGAGAGGGAATTTCTGCTGGAATATATCAAATTATGAATTTTCAATGGAAAATTCCACAGAATAAATATGATATATTTTCCACCTTTAATTAGAATATTTTTAAATAGAAAAGCGACATTATAGTCAGACAGAAAATGAGAATATTGTTCACAAATAAGAGGCTGATATAGAAAGTAGACCTGGAGCAATTCTGGGACAAACCACTTTCACCATAGTGGGGGCATTGAATTGCAAAGCATGGAGACCTCTCTAACATAAAATAAATTACAAAGCAACAATTAAATCTATGGAGATTGGGGAAAGCACCAATGGGATCATCCTCACCATTATCACCAATAAATCACAACAAATATAAAGACAAAACAAAACTCCCAGAGAGACATAACATGATGAGGATACACAGAGGTGTAAGGTCTATTTACCAACATCAGGTGGCGCTCTGTAGGGATGGAGTCCTCTCAGCTCTGGTCTCTTTCCAGGAGATCCTGCTTGTAGTTCCTCTCCAATACAACTGCTTTTACTGAGATTTATGTGTCTTTTTATACAAGTTCTGGGGTGGGATTTCTTTTGATGACAACTGATCACATGGTGAACAGAGACTGGCCCCACTTACTCACATATCTGCTACATATGTATATGAGAACACACCTCAGGTTTATGTTGTGACATCACTTATTAAGGGAGGATACCTTATTAAAATGTGAGACTTTTGGTGCCATGTTCACGTTTATGGTTAGGTGTGATTGTATACTCCTGATGGTAGATTCGTTTCTGCAAATCTAATTAAAATACTTTCCAACATGATTTGCTGATACCTGATTAATGAATCATATTACATGTGAGTCATTTAATAGACTTTTGTTTGTGTATGGATGGGTATCTATCTATCTATCTTTACATTTATCTATGATATTACAAGAGACATATTGCTCCATTTTATACTATGTCTCTATAAAATCAATTATGTTTTAATTAGACTCTCAAAATTAATATGTAATTATTAACCATTAATTTCCTGTCCATGAAGGCAAACATGATTCTTTGTCACTGGAGTCAACGACCTCAGATTCCTCCAATTGAATGCTTCATAGAAACACTTAGAAGGGAGAAGTTTGAGGTCTTGAAGACTTCCAAAAAATAATTATATCTGTACATTTTGTGGGGTTCAGTCTGCATAGAATTGATTGAAAGTGGCAATTAGGATTTTCTGTCCAGACAAAATTATTATCATTAGGAAATGTTACTGTTTCTTTAAGGACTTTGGATATTTTCAATTGGTGGACAAGTTCAGATTCCCCATTTTTCCTTTCATATAAAGCAATACACAATTTTTTGACATGTATTCGATAAAAAGAGAAAATGTTTGCTAATTCAAAAAAAGCCATGCATAATTCAGTAACAATTTGTCAGTAACAGCATTTTCATCAAAAATAAATTGTAAATAGCCACTGTCTCCACTTTAAAATATAAGGATTCACAGAGGTCTATGGTCTATTTACCAACACCAGGTGGCATGCTGTATGGATGGAGTCCTCTCAGATCTGGTCTCTTTGCAGGAGATCTTCCTTGATGTCTCTTTCAGTACAATTGCTCTTACTGAAGTTAAAGTCTCTTTTTATTCAAGTTTTTGGGTGTGTTTAGGTGATAACGGATTAGACTGAGAAGAGGTTGGGCCCCACCTGGCCTTTTGTGCTCACATATTTGTTATTTCTTCCACATGTAAATGAGCACACACCTTATATTTACACTGTCAGATCTCTGATTAAGGAAGATCTTATTAAGATGGATATTGTCTGTATGTTTATAGTCATGTTTTACTGTGCAGAGCTAAAACTAGATTATGCTGCATATGTAATTAAAATGCTTTTCAATTTAAATCTTAAGTCCTTGAATAATGAATAAAATAAAAAAATATGAGCATGTACACCTTTGTATGTTATGGGTTAACTAATCTATCTATCTAATCTATCTATCTAATCTATCTATCTATCTATCTATCTATATCTATCTATATCTATCTATCTATCTATCTATCTATCTATCTACCTTGGCTGTTGAAAGTGTTATTTCAATACTGTTAGAATTGTAGTTCAATACTAACTGAATCATTCATTCTGTATTGAATCCACACGTTTGACAAGTCAGAGCCAATAAACTCTTATTTATTGAGCTGAGGACTGAAGTCATTGAGATAGCTCTTTCTACCACACATTTGGGTACACCTGTTCACTAATATTAAATGTAAGACTTTTATGGTTTATCAGTTCTCATTTTACATATACAAGTGTCAGATACCATTCTTTTTTGTTTTTAAATTGTACTCTTTATCTTGTGAGGTGAGTGGTGTAGTGGTCTTACCCATGACCCGTGACCCGTGGTTACTCAAAAATTGCTGCGGCTGCCCCAGTGCCCCATCACTGGCCTGCTCCATCCTCCTCTGGTGGCTGGTGTGCAGATGCAGAATTCTGAACGCTGCGTCTGGCTTCACCAGCTAAAGCCAGAATGAAGGCCACCACTGGCCGGGTGAATCGGGTACTCTCTTCTCCTGCAACACTGGGGATGCATAAAGTGAAGTGCCCCATCTCGGCACTTATTCATTTGGGCTCTGTTCATTCGGGCTGCCCGAGAGGGAGCACTTATTATCAGCCAGGAGGTGAAGAAAATTGGGGGGGCACATGGGGGGGTACCTGGCTCCCTCTGCCCCCCCCCGGTGACACCACTGATTGAATGATAAGGTGTCCCCCACAGATGTGGATTCTGGTCTTGAGACCAGACAACTCATAGCAAAGGACAATCTTCTTACTGTGAACATAATGAAAACCCTGCCCCCCTTGACATGTTTTTCCCTTATTCTAAAAGAAGATTGTCCACGTGGACACCACCTTTCTGCTCTGAGGTGAGCAGTTTAACACTAGGTAAAAGAGGTGGGATGCTTTATCATTTAATTACTTTGAAATAACACTCTCCATGGCCCAAATACTATGAAGATTTTGTTATACTTTTGTTATGAAACATTAATATTTAACCATCTCGCATTTGACAAATTGAGTTTACAAGTTACTATATGGAGTTATTTTTTCCAAGACCACTTGTAGTTCAAGAGTAAAGTTTCCTTCTCCCCCAACTCAGAGCATCCACATTATCCAGATGGAACGCAGACAGGGGCAATCTTTAGTCAGCATAAGGAAAAACCTGTTAAGAATGTATGAATGTTTGAAATGCATTTATAAAAGTTGTATCTTATAAATTTGTATATATATTTTTTTTATAGGAATTTAAGAAAAATGTCATATAGAGTATTCACAACATGGGTGCATGATGTTCTCGGTGCCGGCAGGAGAAGACCTATTCCATCATGTGCGGTCAGGCCTATAAGGGAGGGCATTTATACTGGATTCAAAAAGAGCTTCGACTACAATGCTGCAGAAATGGCAGTACATATACCATATAATATAGAGATCATACTTTATGTTTTATTATATTTATGAAAAAGTAAAAAAGATATGTGAATTTTGTCATTTGGAATTTCAGAAGAATAATACATTGTGTGTGTGTTTTACAACTTGTGGTCTCTGTTCTTTCCTAATACAATGACAGAGGGCAGGATTTTCCTTTTACTTACTGAATATTGTACATTGCTGCGCAGACTGAGAGGCAGCTTGTTGTTAGGAAATGGAGGGCAGTTGTTGAACTACCAAACTTTACTTTTTCTGATATCGCTCTGTCTAAGGGAAAAAAATGCACAAAAACTATTCTTTGACTAATATCCCTTTACATATCGGTGATCAAAGCACAGGCACAATGTAATTGCAAAGATCTAAGTTTAACTAATTTTATTTTTGTCTCTTGTTATGTTTGATTGTGTAATGTTTACATTACAAGGATATTAATGTTTCAACAAAACAGCAACTACAATTCAATAGTATTTGGGCCTTGGAGAGTGACAGAGTTGTAGTTCAAGAGTAATGAGTAATGAATGTTACCTCCCGTCCCTTTTACCTGATGTGAGCCACCTCCACTCACATGTGAAATTAGGTCTTGGGACCAGACAGCCCACAGTGAGGGACAATCATCTTACTGTGAGCACAAGGGAAATCCTGCCCCTTGACAGGATTTTCCTTATGGTCACTGAACCCTCTCTGTCATCCATCTGGACAGTTGAGTAACTGTGAGATGCACAATGTCAACTGAGTATTAGGTGAAAAAAATGTAAATATACAAAAACATGTTATGATTTTTTACACTCAGTAAAAAAGGTTTTTTTTGTCATTTCTATGAGAGGGGATTTCTGCTGGAATATATCAATTTGTGAATTTTCAATGGAAAATTCCACAGAATAAATATGATATATTTTACACGTTTAATTAGACTATTTTTAAAAATAAAAATGACATTATAATCAGACAGAAAATGAGAATATTGTTCACAAATAAGAGGCTGATATAGAAAGTAAACCTGGAGCAATTCTGAGACAAACCACTTTCCCCATAGTGGGGGCATTGAATTGCAAAGCATGGAGACCTCTCTAACATAAAATAAATTACAAAGCAACAATTACATCTATGGAGTTTGGGAAAAGCACCAATGGGATCATCCTCATCATTATCACCAATAAATCACAACAAATATAAAGACAAAACAAAACTCCCAGAGAGACATAACATGATGAGGATACACAGAGGTGTAATGTCTATTTACCAACACCAGGTGGCGCTGTGTAGGGATGGAGTCCTCTCAGATCTGGTCTCTTTCCAGGAGATCCTGCTTGTAGTCTCTCTCCAATACAACTGCTCTTACTGAGATTTATGTCCCTTTTTATACAAGTTCTGGGGTGGGATTTCTTTTGATGACAACTGATCACATGGTGAACAGAGACTGGCCCCACTTACTCACATATTTGCTACATATGTATATGAGCACACACCTCAGGTTTATGTTGTAACATCACTTATTAAAGGGATAGTAATACTTCGTTTTAACTTTATTTTATTTTGTAGGCATTAAAAAAACATGAAGAATGATATAAGTCTTATCTCTCAAACCTTTATGGTTTATGAGATATTCACAAGCAAAGTTCCCCTCCCCGCCCCTTTTTCCTAGTGTAAGCCATCTCTTCTCAAATGTGAGTCTGGTTGTATGACAGTACAGATAACAGAAGGGGACAATTTTCTTTGTATGAAAACAATGAAAGCCCTTCCCCCCTTGACAAGTTTTTCAGCTTTTTCCATTATCATAATTGAAGATTGTCCCTCTCTGCAGTCTACCTGGGCATCTCCCTTCTGATCTGGTTGAACAGGGAAGGGATACTTTGTTTGTGAATATCTCTTAAACCATAAAGGTTTCAGAGATAAGACTTATATCATTCTTCGTGTTTTTTTAATGCCTACAAAATAAAATAAAGTTAAAACGAAGTATTACTATCCCTTTAAGGGAGGATACCTTATTAAAATGTGAGACTTTTGGTGCCATGTTCACGTTTATGGTTAGGTGTGATTGTATACTCCTGATGGTAGATTATTTTCTGCAAATGTAATTAAAATACTTTCCAACATGATTTGCTGATACATGATTAATGAATCCTATTACATGTGAGTCATTTAATAGACTTTTGTTTGTGTATGGATGGGTATCTATCTATCTATCTATCTATCTATCTATCTATCTATCTATCTATCTATCTTTACATTTATCTATGATATTACAAGAGACATATTGCTCCATTTTATGTTATGTCTCTATAAAATCAATTCTGTTTTAATTAGACTCTCAAAATTAATATGTAATTATTAACCATTAATTTCCTGTCCATGAAGGCAAACATGATTCTTTGTCACTGGAGTCAATGACCTCAGATTCCTCCAATTGAATGCTTCATAGAAACACTTAGATGGGAGAAGTTTGAGGTCTTGAAGACTTCCAAAAAATAATTATATCTGTCTGTCCTTGTAATTAAATATACATTTTGTGGGGTTCAGTCTGCATAGAAGTGATTGAAAGTGGCAATTAGGATTTTCTGTCCAGACAAAATTATTATCATTAGGAAATGTTACTATTTCTTTAAGGACTTTGGATATTTTCAATTAGTGGACAAGTTCAGATTCCCCATTTTTCCTTTCATATAAAGCAATGCACAATTTTTTGACATGTATTTGATAAAAAGAGAAAATGTTTGCTAATTCAAAAAAAGCCATGCATAATTCAGTAACATTTTGTCAGTAACAGCGTTTTCATCAAAAGTAAATTGTAAATAGCCATTGTCTCCACTTTAAAATATAAGGATACACAGAGGTCTATGGTCTATTTACCAATACCAGGTGGCACGCTGTATGGATGGAGTCCTCTCATCTCTGGTCTCTTTGCAGGAGATCTTCCTTGATGTCTCGTTCAGTACAATTGCTCTTACTGAAGTTTAAGTCTCTTTTTATTCAAGTTTTTGGGTGTGTTTAGGTGATAACGGATTAGACCGAGAAGAGGTTTCGCCCCACCTGGCCTTTTGTGCTCACATATTTGTTATTTCTTCCACATGTAAATGAGCACACACCTCATATTTACACTGTCAGATCTCTGATTAAGAAAGATCTTATTAAGATGGATATTGTCTGTATGTTTATAGTCATGTTTTACTGTGCAGAGCTAAAACTAGATTATGCTGCATATGTAATTAAAATGCTTTTAAATTGAAATCTTAAGTCCCTGAATAATGAATAAAATAAAAAAATATGAGCATGTACACCTTTGTATGTTATGGGTTAACTAATCTATCTATCTATCTAATCTATCTATCTATCTACCTTGGCTGTTGAAAGTGTTATTTCAATACTGTTAGAATTGTAGTTTAATACTAATTGAATCATTAATTCTGCATTGAATCCACGCGTTTGACAAGTCAGAGCCAATAAACTCTTATTTATTGAGCTGAGGACTGAAGTCATTGAGATAGCTCTTTCTACCACACATTTGGGTACACCTGTTCACTAATATTAAATGTAAGACTTTTATGGTTTATCAGTTCTCATTCTACGTATACAAGTGTCAGATACCATTCTTTTTTGTTTTTAAATTGTAAATTGTGCTCAAAAATTGCTGCGGCTGCCCCAGTGCCCCATCATTGGCCTGCTCCATCCTCCTCTGGTGGCTGGTGTGCAGATGCAGAATTCTGAACGCTGCGTCTGGCTTCACCAGCTAAAGCCAGAATGAAGGCCACCACTGGTCGGGTGAATCGGGTACTCTGTTCTCCTGCAACACTGGGGATGCATAAAGTGAAGTGCTCCATCTCGGCACTTATTCATTCGGGCTCTGTTCATTCGGGCTGCCCGAGAGGGAGCACTTATTATCAGCCAGGAGGTGAAGAAAATTGGGGGTGCACATGGGGGGGTGCCTGGCTCCCTCTGCCCCCCCCCTGGTGACACCACTGATTGAATGATAAGGTGTCCCCCACAGATGTGGATTCTGGTCTTGAGACCAGACAACTCACAGCAAAGAACAATCTTCTTACTGTGCACATAATGAAAACCCTGCCCCCTTGACATGTTTTTTTTCTTATTCTAAAAGAAGATTGTCCACGTGGACACCACCTTTCTGCTCTGAGGTGAGCAGTTTAACACTAGGTAAAAGAGGTGGGATGCTTTATCATTTAATTACTTTGAAATAACACTCTCCATGGCCCAAATACTATGATGATTTTGTTATACTTTTGTTATGAAACATTAATATTTAACTATCTCTCATTTGACAAATTGAGTTTACAAGTTACTGTATGGAGTTATTTTTTCCAAGACCACTTGTAGTTCAAGAGTAAAGTATCCTTCTCCCCCAGCTCAGAGCATCCACATTATCCAGATGGAACGCAGACAGGGGCAATCTTTAGTCAGCATAAGGAAAAACCTGTTAAGAATGTATGAATGTTTGAAATGCATTTATAAAAGTTGTATCTTATAAATTTGTATATATATATATATATTTTTTTTAATAAAAATTTAAGAAAAATTTCATATAGAGTATTCACAACATGGGTGCATGATGTTCTCGGTGCCGGCAGGAGAAGACCTGTTCCATCATGTGCGGTCAGGCCTGTAAGGGAGGGCATTTATACTGGATTCAAAAAGAGCTTCGACTACAATGCTGCAGAAATGGCAGTACATATACCATATAACATATATATCATACTTTATGTTTTATTTTATTTACGAAAAAGTAAAAAAGATATGTGAATTTTGTCATTTGGAATTTCACAAGAATAATACATTGTGTGTGTTTTACAACTTGTGGTGTCTGTTCTTTCCTAATACAATGACAGAGGGAAGGATTTTCCTTTTACTTACTGAATATTGTACATTGCTGTGCAGACTGAGAGGCAGCTTGATGCTAGGAAATGGAGGGGAGTTGTTGAACTACCAAACTTTACTTTTTCTGATATCGCTCTGTCTATGGAAAAAAAATACACAAAAACTATTCTTTGACTAATATCCCTTTACATATCGGTGATCAAAGCACAGTCACAATGTAATTGCAAAGATCTAAGTTTAACTAATTTTATTTTTGTCTCTTGTTATGTTTGATTGTGTAATGTTTACATTACAAGGATATTAATGTTTCAACAAAACAGCAACTACAATTCAATAGTATTTGGGCCTTGGAGAGTGACAGAGTTGTAGTTCAAGAGTAATGAGTAATGAATGTTACCTCCTGCCCCTTTTACCTAATGTAATGTAAAAATCATGTCCACTAACACTCAGGATCCCTCATGCTTACTCACTATTATAATTGCTAATGATCAATTGCTCATGATTTCTGAGGATCACTCCCATGCACTTATTGCTGCTCTCTATATCCAATGAATTATTTATGCAAAGAGCTGAGCTAAGAACAAGAGGTCATCCATTAAGACTTGAGGAAAGGCGCTTTCGACTAAAACACAGGCAGGGATTCTTTACAGTAAGGGCGGTAAGGCTATGGAATTCTTTGCCTCGGGATGTTGTGCTTGCAGATAATGTAACTGCATTCAAAAAAGCAATGGATGCCTATCTAGCATGGAACAATATTGACAGTTATGACAGATGGCTTCAAAGCAAATAGGATATTAATCCGGGGAACTATTTGACACACACCCCCACACACCTACATTGGAAATTGCTCCAGAGGGCTTTTTGTTGCCTTCCTCTGGATCAACAGGGGTGTTATTGGCATGGGCTGGACTTGATGGATGCATGTCTTTTTTCAGCCTTATCTACTATGTTACTATGTTACTATGTTACCTCATACTCAGGAAAAACTCACTTCTTCATGATAAATGTAAAACATCAAAGACTAGAATACTCTGAATATTTCACATTAGTGCACACTCATGCTCATCCAGGCACTTGTTCAGACTCCTTCATGCTCTTCATGCTCTCAAATAAATATGTGACCATACTTGCTAAAGATCAGACTTGAAATGTTCACTTGCTCATGCACACTCAAGCTCAAACTCATTAATACTTTATCATGCTCACACTCAGAGTCACTAATGCTCATGATCTCCATTTTACCCACTTTCAGAGACACTGATTGATTTAAATTGGGATATTAACCACATGAATGTTAAAGGGGTCTCCAGTGCATTACAAATCAATGTTTTTTTTCTCATGGAAAAATCATTGTTGTTAGTAAAAAGACATAAATGAGACAAACATCAACTTTATCATCCAAATCTATTTAGAATATAACTACTTTCAAAGCAACAATATAGACAGATAGAAAATTAGAGTATTGTTAACAAAAAATCCAATAAGAGGCTGATATGCTAAGTAAATCTGGAGCAATTTTGGGATACACACACTTAACCATAGGGGACATTGGTTTGCAATCAGGGCCGGATTTACATCTCAGGAGCCTGTAGGCACAGAACTGTGAAGCCCCCCCCCCCACAATGCTCATCAGCTCCATATTGCCCCCATCAGCTCCATATTGCCCCTCACCTTGCCCCCTATCAGCTCCAACTTGCCCCCATCATCTCCATATTGCCCCTCACATTGCCCCCATCATCTCCATATTGCCCCCATCAGCTTCAACTTGCCCCCCATCATCTCCATATTGCCCCTCACATTGCCCCCAACCCCATCAGCTCCAACTTGCCCCCATCATCTCCATATTGCCCCTCACTTTGCCCCATCATCTCAAAATTGCCCCTCACATTGCCCCATCATCTCCATATCCCCTCACATTGCCCCCAACCCCATCAGCTCCAACTTGCCCCCCATCAGCTCCACATTGCCCCCACCATCTCCATACTGATGAACTCCATAGGCTTCAACTTGCCCCCCTTTAGCTCCACATTGCCCCCACCATCTCCATGTTGCCCTGACATGGTCCGTTTCCTACCTCCCTGGTAGGAGATCTGTCATCTGTGCCTCCTTGGCACAGTCCTGAAGCTGATGGAGCTCCCGCGCGGTCTCCTATTCAGGAATGCAATGTCATCTCCCAGTGCTCTGCATTCCTAAAGATGCGACAAGGGAGCTCACCACCTACAGGACTGTGCCAAGGAGGCACAGACATGTCCTGCCGCTGGGGAGGTAGGAAATAGGGAACGGGGGGGGGTTACTTTTTTTTTTAAATTAATTAAAAAAAAAAAAAAAGATTAAAAAAAAAAAAAAGATTTAAAAAAAAAAATTCCAATGGCAGGCACCCCTCGGTGGCGTGCGCCTGTAGGCAGGTGCCTACTTTGCCTAATGGCAAATCCGGCCCTGTTTGCAATGTGTAGATACCTCATTAGTATTCATATTTAGTTGTGAACAGACTCCTGGACCGACAGGAAAAGTGAGTAACTTGATTATTCGACTACTTAATCACATTGTACAATGTACAACAGAGATTTGTGTTGGATACCATCAATCACAGACCCAGTTTGGCTGAGTGAGGGCAGTTTTATTAATTAACCCCACACACTTTCAATGGTTGTCCACCTTTCTAGCCGGTCAAGCATAATTCTCTACAAGTGAGTATATTTTAAATTAGAAGATTTCAAACCTGAATTTGAGTCTGAAAATTCAACTTATTCTGCTAGCAAATATTTCCCAATTTCATCTTGAAATAATCAGGACTAATGTAACTTGTATTGTATTATATATCTGTCTGATTGGTTAAAAACAGATCACACATTAATGTCGCAATTTATTTATTTTACATGTTTCATACAAAATGTTGGTTGTTTTTGGATTCGTTATACTTGGAATGCGACGACAGATATATTGTGTACATCCCATATATTTGTAAGTGTTCCTCAAGCTACTGTTTGTAAGTATATAATTTTTTATATTATTCAATGATTACTATATTATATTGTCTTTTGGAGACCTTTTATTGATATAGTATTACTGTTATTCCAATTTATTACAGTATATATACAAAATTTGAGACCTATGAATACTCTGTTGCCTTACATTGAATAGAATGAGTATTGCAAATTATTAACACCATTTATAGTGCTCACCTGGACATCAATAAATACTTAATAATCTCTCTTTCATAGATAGAGGTTATAAGATGCTTATATACTATTTTTATCATTTTTTTTATGTTAAGACACAACAAAATATTAGGATTACGTTTTAGTATTATTTATTATAGAGCTCTCCTATTACCACTATATACTTTATATCATTAGTATTCAGGGTGTTAAAAAGACGTATTTAAATCAAAGAGGGTTTGGGGAAACTGTTTGTCTCTAATAGTGCAGATGGTTTGCTCCAGAATGTCTCCAGTTCTTCTTAGTATCTCGGTCATTATCACCAATAAATCACACAAATATAAAGATAAAACTAAACTCCCAGAGACACAGAACATGATGAGAATAGAGAGTTGTAAGGTCTATTTACCAACACCAGGAGACGCTCTGTAGGGAGCGAAATAAGAAAAAAATAAGAAAAAATACACTTTTTGAAAAAATATTTCCAGCTTAGTCGAAAGTGCCATTTTTCTCTAGGGAAATGTACTGCATTTAAAATCGTGTGTTAAATCTCTTCCTGGTGATTTGTTTTGTAACTTGGGAGCCTGATTAATTGTCCAGTGAGGAAAATCACTGTTTAGTAAATCTCCAAACCGCAGTAGGTTTATTTTCTGTTTGTTTGTTACCTGCCTAAAAGGGACATTACCTGTGAACTGAATAAATCACACTAAAATTTTATATTGATGGCCATTTTGTCAGGTTTCATGGCGAGAACTGTGCCATTCTGTAACAATACATATATTTATCCAGAAAACAGCAAAGTTTTTGTGGAAAAATGTTTGGCATTAGATAAAAGGCACAACTTTTTTTTGTCATTTCTATGAGAGGGAATTTCTGCTGGAATATATCAAATTGTGAATTTTCAATGGAAAATTCCACAGAATAAATATATCTTCCACCTTTAATTACAAAATTTTTAAATAGAAAAGTGACATTATAGTCTGACAGAAAATGAGAATATTGTTCACAAATAAGAGGCTGATATAGAAAGTAGACCTGGAGCAATTCTGGGACAAACCACTTTCACCATAGTGGGGGCATTGAATTGCAAAGCATGGAGACCTCTCTAACATAAAATAAATTACAAAGCGACAATTAGATCTATGGAGTTTGGGGAAAGCACCAATGGGATCATCCTCATCATTATCACCAATAAATCAGAACAAATATAAAGACAAAACAAAACTCCCAGAGAGACATAACATGATGAGGATACACAGAGGTGTAAGGTCTATTTACCAACATCAGGTGGCGCTCTGTAGGGATGGAGTCCTCTCAGCTCTGGTCTCTTTCCAGGAGATCCTGCTTGTAGTTCCTCTCCAATACAACTGCTCTTACTGAGATTTATGTCCCTTTTTATACAAGTTCTGGGGTGGGATTTCTTTTGATGACAACTGATCACATGGTGAACAGAGACTGGCCCCACTTACTCACATATTTGCTACATATATTTATGAGCACACACCTCAGGTTTATGTTGTGATGTCACTTATTAAGGGAGGATACCTTATTAAAATGTGAGACTTTTGGTGCCATGTTCACGTTTATGGTTAGGTGTGATTGTATACTCCTGATGGTAGATTAGTTTCTGCAAATCTAATTAAAATACTTTCAAACATGATTTGCTGATACCTGATTAATGAATCATATTACATGTGAGTCATTTAATAGACTTTTGTTTGTGTATGGATGGGTATCTATCTATCTATCTATCTATCTATCTATCTTTACATTTATCTATGATATTACAAGAGACATATTGCTCCATTTTATGCTATGTCTCTATAAAATCAATTCTGTTTTAATTAGACTCTCAAAATTAATATGTAATTATTAACCATTAATTTCCTGTCCATGAAGGCAAACATGATTCTTTGTCACTGGAGTCAACGACCTCAGATTCCTCCAATTGAATGCTTCATAGAAACACTTAGAAGGGAGAAGTTTGAGGTCATGAAGACTTCCACAAAATAATTATATCTGTCTGTCCTTGTAATTAAATATACATTTTGTGGGGTTCAGTCTGCATAGAATTGATTGAAAGTGGCAATTAGTATTTTCTGTCCAGACAAAATTATTATCATTAGGAAATGTTACTGTTTCTTTAAGGACTTTGGATATTTTCAATTGGTGGACAAGCTCAGATTCCCCATTTTTCCTTTCATATAAAGCAATGCACAATTTTTTGACATGTATTCGATAAAAAGAGAAAATGTTTGCTAATTGAAAAAAAGCCATGCATAATTCAGTAACATTTTGTCAGTAACAGCATTTTCATCAAAAGTAAATTGTAAATAGCCAATGTCTCCACTTTAAAATATGAGATACACAGAGGTCTATGGTCTATTTACCAACACCAGGTGGCATGCTGTATGGATGGAGTCCTCTCAGATCTGGTCTCTTTGCAGGAGATCTTCCTTGATGTCTCTTTCAGTACAATTGCTCTTACTGAAGTTAAAGTCTCTTTTTATTCAAGTTTTTGGGTGTGTTTAGGTGATAACGGATTAGTCCGAGAAGAGGTTTCGCCCCACCTGGCCTTTTGTGCTCACATATTTGTTATTTCTTCCACATGTAAATGAGCACACACCTCATATTTACACTGTCAGATCTCTGATTAAGGAAGATCTTATTAAGATGGATATTGTCTGTATGTTTATAGTCATGTTTTACTGTGCAGAGCTAAAACTAGATTATGCTGCATATGTAATTAAAATGCTTTTCAATTGAAATCTTAAGTCCCTGAATAATGAATAAAATAAAAAAAATATGAGCATGTACACCTTTGCATGTTATGGGTTAACTTATCTATCTATCTATCTATCTATCTATCTATCTATCTATCTATCTATCTATCTATCTATCTATCTATCTAATCTATCTATCTATCTATCTATCTATCTATCTATCTATCTATCTATCTATCTATCTATCTATCTATCTGTCTGTCTGTCTGTCTGTCTGTCTGTCTGTCTGTCTGTCTGTCTGTCTGTCTGTCTGTCTGTCTATCTATCTATCTATCTATCTATCTATCTATCTATCTTGGCTGTTGAAAGTGTTATTTCAATAATGTTAGAATTGTAGTTTAATACTAATTGAATCATTCATTCTGTATTGAATCCACACGTTTGACAAGTCAGAGCCAATAAACTCTTATTTATTGAGCTGAGGACTGAAGTCATTGAGATAGCTCTTTCTACCACACATTTGGGTACACCTGTTCACTAATATTAAATGTAAGACTTTTATGGTTTATCAGTTCTCATTCTACATATACAAGTGTCAGATACCATTCTTTTTTGTTTTTAAATTGTACTCTTTATCTTGTGAGGTGAGTGGTGTAGTGGTCTTACCCGTGGCTGCTCAAAAATTGCTGCGGCTGCCCCAGTGCCCCATCACTTGCCTGCTACATCCTCCTCTGGTGGCTGGTGTGCAGATGCAGAATTCTGAACGCTGTGTCTGACTTCACCAGCTAAAGCCAGAATGAAGGCCACCACTGGCCGGGTGAATCGGGTACTCTCTTCTCCTGCAACACTGGGGATGCATAAAGTGAAGTGCTCCATCTCGGCACTTATTCATTCGGGCTCTGTTCATTCGGGCTGCCCGAGAGGGAGCACTTATTATCAGCCAGGAGGTGAAGAAAATTGGGAGTGTACATGGGGGGGTGCCTGGCTCCCTCTGCCCCCCCCTGGTGACACCACTGATTGAATGATAAGGTGTCCCCCACAGATGTGGATTCTGGTCTTGAGACCAGACAACTCACAGCAAAGGACAATCTTCTTACTGTGAACATAATGAAAACCCTGCCCCCTTGACATGTTTTTTTTCTTATTCTAAAAGAAGATTGTCCACGTGGACACCACCTTTCTGCTCTGAGGTGAGCAGTTTAACAATAGGTAAAAGGGGTGGGATGCTTTATCATTTAATTACTTTGAAATAACACTATCCATGGCCCAAATACTATGAAGATTTTGTTATACTTTTGTTATGAAACATTAATATTTAACCATCTCTCATTTGACAAATTGAGTTTACAAGTTACTGTATGGAGTTATTTTTTCCAAGACCACTTGTAGTTCAAGAGTAAAGTATCCTTCTCCCCCAGCTCAGAGCATCCACATTATCCAGATGGAACGCAGACAGGGGCAATCTTTAGTCAGCATAAGGAAAAACCTGTTAAGAATGTATGAATGTTTGAAATGCATTTATAAAAGTTGTATCTTATAAATTTGTATATATATTTTTTTTTTAATAGGAATTTAAGAAAAATGTCATATAGAGTATTCACAACATGGGTGCATGATGTTCTCGGTGCCGGCAGGAGAAGACCTATTCCATCATGTGCGGTCAGGCCTGTAAGGGAGGGCATTTATACTGGATTCAAAAAGAGTTCAACTACAATGCTGCAGAAATGGCAGTACATATACCATATAATATATATATCATACTTTTTGTTTTATTTTATTTATGAAAAAGTAAAAAAGATATGTGAATTTTGTCATTTGGAACTTCAGAAGAATAATACATTGTGTGTGTTTTACAACTTGAGGTCTCTGTTCTTTCCTAATACAATGACAGAGGGCAGGATTTTCCTTTTACTTACTGAATATTGTACATTGCTGCGCAGACTGAGAGGCAGCTTGATGCTAGGAAATGGAGGGGAGTTGTTGAACTACCAAACTTTACTTTTTCTGATATCGCTCTGTCTATGGAAAAAAATACACAAAAACTATTCTTTGACTAATATCCCTTTACATATCGGTGATCAAAGCACAGTCACAATGTAATTGCAAAGATCTAAGTTTAACTAATTTTATTTTTTGTGTCTTGTTATGTTTGATTGTGTAATGTTTACATTACAAGGATATTAATGTTTCAACAAAACAGCAACTACAATTCAATAGTATTTGGGCCTTGGAGAGTGACAGAGTTGTAGTTCAAGAGTAATGAGTAATGACTGTTACCTCCCGTCCCTTTTACCTAATGTAAGCCACCTCCACTCACATGTGAAATTAGGTCTTGGGACCAGACAGCCCACAGTGAGGGACAATCTTCTTACTGTGAGCACAAGGGAAATCCTGCCCCATGACAGGATTTTCCTTATGGTCACTGAACCCTCTCTGTCATCCATCTGGACAGTTGAGTAACTGTGAGATGCACAATGTCAATTGAGTAAAAGGTGAAAAAAATGTAAATATACAAAAACATGTTATGATTTTTTACACTCAGTAAAAAAGGTTTACATAAAAGGCACATTTTTTTTGTCATTTCTATGAGAGGGAATTTCTGCTGGAATATATCAGTTTGTGAAATCTTCTTACTGTGAACATAATGAAAACCCTGCCCCCTTGACATGTTTTTTTTCTTATTCTAAAAGAAGATTGTCCACGTGGACACCACCTTTCTGCTCTGAGGTGAGCAGTTTAACACTAGGTAAAAGAGGTGGGATGCTTTATCATTTAATTACTTTGAAATAACACTCTCCATGGCCCAAATACTATGAAGATTTTGTTATACTTTTGTTATGAAACATTAATATTTAACCATCTCGCATTTGACAAATGGAGTTTACAAGTTACTGTTTGGACTTATTTTTTCCAAGACCACTTGTAGTTCAAGAGTAAAGTATCCTTCTCCCCCAGCTCAGAGCATCCACATTATCCAGATGGAACGCAGACAGGGGCAATCTTTAGTCAGCATAAGGAAAAACCTGTTAAGAATGTATGAATGTTTGAAATGCATTTATAAAAATTGTATCTTATAAATTTGTATATATATATTTTTTTTTATAGGAATTTAAGAAAAATTTCATATAGAGTATTCACAATATGGGTGCATGATGTTCTCGGCGCCAGCAGGAGAAGACCTATTCCATCATGTGCGGTCAGGCCTGTAAGGGAGGGCATTTATACTGGATTCAAAAAGAGCTTCGACTGCAATGCTGCAGAAATGGCAGTACATATACCATTTAATATATATATCATACTTTATGTTTTATTTTATTTATGAAAAAGTAAAAAAGATATGTGAATTTTGTCATTTGGAATTTCAGAAGAATAATACATTGTGTGTGTTTTACAACTTGAGGTCTCTGTTCTTTCCTAATACAATGACAGAGGGAAGTATTTTCCTTTTACTTACTGAATAATGTACATTGCTGCGCAGACTGAGAGGCAGCTTGATGCTAGGAAATGGAGGGGAGTTGTTGAACTACCAAACTTTACTTTTTCTGATATCGCTCTGTCTATGGAAAAAAAATACACAAAAACTATTCTTTGACTAATATCCCTTTACATATCGGTGATCAAAACACAGGCACAATGTAATTGCAAAGATCTAAGTTTAACTAATTTTATTTTTGGCTCTTGTTATGTTTGATTGTGTAATGTTTACATTACAAGGATATTAATGTTTCAACAAAACAGCAACTACAATTCAATAGTATTTGGGCCTTGGAGAGTGACATAGTTGTACTTCAAGAGTAATGAGTAATGAATGTTACCTCCTGCCCCTTTTACCTAATGTAATGTAAAAATCATGCCCACTAACACTCAGGATCCCTCATGCTTACTCACTATTATAATTGCTAATGATCAATTGCTCATGATTTCTGAGGATTACTCCCATGCACTTATTGCTGCTCTCTATATCCAATGAATTGTTTATGCAAAGAGCTGAGCTAAGAACAAGAGGTCATCCATTAAGACTTGAGGAAAGGCGCTTTCGACTAAAACACAGGCAGGGATTCTTTACAGTAAGGGCGGTAAGGCTATGGAATTCTTTGCCTCGGGATGTTGTGCTTGCAGATAATGTAACTGCATTCAAAAAACCAATGGATGCCTATCTAGCACGGAACAATATTGACAGTTATGACAGATGGCTTCAAAGCAAATAGGATATTAATCCGGGGAACTATTTGACACACACACACACCCACACCCCCACACACCTACATTGGAAATTGCTCCAGAGGGCTTTTTGTTGCCTTCCTCTGGATCAACAGGGGTGTTATTGGCATGGGCTGGACTTGATGGATGCATGTCTTTTTTCAGCCTTATCTACTATGTTACTATGTTACCTCATACTCAGGAAAAACTCACTTCTTCATGATCAATGTAAATGTATAAAGAAAAGTCAGAGATACTCAACTAGGCTCCTGAGCTAGCAAATACATGCAAGAAGCTCAGTGGGACTATGTCCTTTCGCCCAGGGTGCAATCTCTTTTAGCTCATCAGTGCCATACACAGAGAGGAAATCTTCTGAAGCATATCATACTGGTCCTGCCAAATGACAGTCCAGCCAAGAAATGCCAGACAAATCCTCTCTGAACAAGGGAAACAGCTAACCCCAGACGTACGTTTCGGCCTTCTTGGGTCTCGTCGGTGAGGTGCAGCTGATCCCTGTAGGCACTGTGAGCAAGGGGTCCACGTCTGGATTCCCCTCATTACTCTTAGGGTGACCAACCCCAAGAGTAATTTGCATATGTATAAAGAAAAGTCAGAGATGCTCAACTAGGCTCCTGAACTAGCAAATACATGCAAGAAGCTCAGTGGGACTATGTCCTCGCGCCCAGGGTGCAATCTCTTTTAGCTCATCAATGCCATACACAGAGAGGAAATCTTCTGAAGCATATCATACTGGTCCTGCCAAATGACAGTCCAGCCACGAAATGCCAGACAAATCCTTTCTGAACAAGGGAAACAGCTAACCCCAGACGTACGTTTCGGCCTTCTTGGGCCTCGTCGGTGAGGTGCAGCTGATCCCTCTAGGCACTGTGAGCAAGGGGTCCACGTCTGGATTCCCCTCATTACTCTTAGGGTGACCAACCCCAAGAGCAATTTGCATATGTATAAAGAAAAGTCAGAGATGCTCAACTAGGCTCCTGAGCTAGCAAATACATGCAAGAAGCTCAGTGGGACTATGTCCTCGCACCCAGGGTGCAATCTCTTTTAGCTCATCAGTGCCATACACAGAGAAGAAATCTTCTGAAGCATATCATACTGGTCCTGCCAAAATGACAGTCCAGCCACGAAATGCCAGACAAATCCTCTCTGAACAAGGGAAACAGCTAACCCCAGACGTACGTTTCGGCCTTCTTGGGCCTCGTCGGTGAGGTGCAGCTGATCTCTCTAGGCACTGTGAGCAAGGGGTCCACGGCTGGATTCCCCTCATTACTCTTAGGGTGACCAACCCCAAGAGCAATTTGCATATGTATAAAGAAAAGTCAGAGATGCTCAACTAGGCTCCTGAGCTAGCAAATACATGCAAGAAGCTCAGTGGGACTATGTACTCGCGCCCAGGGTGCAATCTCTTTTAGCTCATCAGTGCCATACACAGAGAAGAAATCTTCTGAAGCATATCATACTGCTCCTGCCAAATGACAGTCCAGCCACGAAATGCCAGACAAATCCTCTCTGAACAAGGGAAACAGCTAACACCAGACATACGTTTCGGCCTTCTTGGGCCTCGTCGGTGAGGTGCAGCTGATCCCTCTAGGCACTGTGAGCAAGGGGTCCACGTCTGGATTCCCCTCATTACTCTTAGGGTGACCAACCCCAAGAGCAATTTGCATATGTATAAAGAAAAGTCAGAGATGCTCAACTAGGCTCCTGAGCTAGCAAATACATGCAAGAAGCTCAGTGGGACTATGTCCTCACGCCCAGGGTGCAATCTCTTTTAGCTCATCAGTGCCATACACAGAGAGAAAATCTTCTGAAGCATATCATACTGGTCCTGCCAAAATGACAGTCCAGCCACGAAATGCCAGACAAATCCTCTCGGAACAAGGGAAACAGCTAACCCCAGATGTACGTTTCGGCCTTCTTGGGCCTCGTCGGTGAGGTGCAGCTGATTCCTCTAGGCACTGTGAGCAAGGGGTCAAATCTGGATTCCCCTCATTACTCTTAGGGTGACCAACCCCAAGAGCAATTTGCATATGTATAAAGAAAAGTCAGAGATGCTCAACTAGGCTCCTGAGCTAGCAAATACACACAAGAAGCTCAGTGGGACTATGTCCTCACGCCCAGAGCGCAATTTCTTTTAGCTCATTAGCGCCATACACAGAGAAGAAAACTTCTGAAGCATATCATACTGGTCCTGCCAAATGACAGTGCAGCCACGAAACGCCAGACAAATACTCTCTGAACAAAGAAAACAGCTAACCCCAGACATACATTTCAGCCTTCTTGGGCCTCATCAACAAGGTGCAGCTGATCCCTCTAGGCACTGTGAGCAAGGGGTCCACGTCTGGATTCCCCTCATTACTCTTAGGGTGACCAACCCCAAGAGCAATTTGCATATGTATAAAGAAAAGTCAGAGATGCTCAACTAGGCACCTGAACTAGCAAATACATGCAAGAAGCTCAGTGGGACTGTGCCCAGGGTGCAATCTCTTTTAGTCACCCTAAAGGTAATGGGGGAATCCAGACGTGGACCCCTTGCTCACAAGTGCTTAAAGGGATCAACTGCATCTAACCAATGAGGCCCAAGAAAGCCAAAACATAAGTCTGGGGTTAGCTGCTTCCCTTGTTCAGAGAAGATTTGTCTGGCATTTCGTGGCTGCACTGTCATTTTGGCAGGACCAGTATGATATTTTTCAGAATATTTTTTCTCTGTGTATGGCATCAGTGAGCTAAAAAAGGTTGCACACTAGACACGAGGACACAGTCCCAGTGAGCTTTTGCATACCCTTGCAAGCTCATGAGTCTAGTTGAGCATCTCTGACTTCTTCTACTTCTATGCAAATTGCTCTTAAGGTTAGTCACCCTAAGGGTAATAGGGGAATCCAGACGTGGACCTCTTGCTCACAAGTGCTTAGAGGAATCAGCTGCACCTCACCGACGAGGCCCAAGAAGTCCGAAACGTACGTCTGGGGTTAGCTGCTTCCCTTGTTCAGAGAAGAATTGTCTGGCATTTCGTGGCTGGACTGTCATTTTGGCAGGACCAGTATGATATGCTTCAGAATATTTCTTCTCTGTGTATGGCATTTGTGAGCTAAAAGAGATTGCACCCTGGACACGAGGACACAGTCCCAGTGAGCTTTTGCATACCCTTGCAAGCTCATGAGTCTAGCTGAGCATCTCTGACTTCTTCTACTTCTATGCAAATTGCTCTTAGGGTTAGTCACCCTAAGGGTAATGGGGGAATCCAGACGTGGACCCCTTGCTCACAAGTGCTTAGAGGGATCAGCTGCACCTCACCGACGAGGCCCAAGAAGGCCGAAACGTACGTCTGGGGTTAGCTGCTTCCCTTGTTCAGAGAAAAATTGTTAGGCATTTCGTGGCTGGTCTGTCATTTTGGCAGGACCAGTATGATATGCTTCAGAATATTTCTTCTCTGTGTATGGCATTTGTGAGCTAAAAGAGATTGCACCGAGGACACAGTCCCAGTGAGCTTTTGCATACCCTTGCAAGCTCATGAGTCTAGTTGAGCATCTCTGACTTCTTCTACTTCTATGCAAATTGCTCTTAGGGTTAGTCTCCCTAACGGTAATGGGGGAATCCAGACGTGGACCCCTTGCTCACAAGTGCTTAGAGGGATCAGCTGCACCTCACCGACGAGGCCCAAGAAGGCCGAAACGTACGTCTGGGGTTAGCTGCTTCCCTTGTTCAGAGAAGAATTGTCTGGCATTTTGTGGCTCGACTGTCATTTTGGCAGGACCAGTACGATATGCTTCAGAATATTTCTTCTCTGTGTATGGCATTTGTGAGCTAAAAGAGATTGCACCTTGGACACGAGGACACAGTCCCAGTGAGCTTTTGCATACCCTTGCAAGCTCATGAGTCTAGTTGAGCATCTCTGACTTCTTCTACTTCTATGCAAATTGCTCTTAGGGTTAGTCACCCTAAGGTTAATGGGGGAATCCAGACGTGGACCCCTTGCTCACAAGTGCTTAGAGGGATCAGCTGCACCTCACCGACGAGGCCTAAGAAGGCCAAAACGTACGTCTGGGGTTAGCTGCTTCCCTTGTTCAGAGAAGAATTGTCTGGCATTTCGTGGCTGGACTGTCATTTTGGTAGGACCAGTATGATATGCTTCAGAATATTTCTTCTCTGTGTATGGCATTTGTGAGCTAAAAGAGATTGCACCCTGGACACGAGGACACAGTACCAGTGAGCTTTTGCATACCCTTGCAAGCTCATGAGTCTAGTTGAGCATCTCTGACTTTTTCTACTTCTATGCAAATTGCTCTTAGGGTTAGTCACCCTAAGGGTAATGGGGGAATCCAGACGTGGACACCTTGCTCACAAGTGCTTAGAGGGATCAACTGCACCTCACCGACGAGGCCCAAGAAGGCCGAAACGTACGTCTGGGGTTAGTTGCTTCCCTTGTTTAGATAAGAATTGTCTGACATTTCGTGGCTGGTCTGTCATTTTGGCAGGACCAGTATGATATGCTTCAGAATATTTCTTCTCTGTGTATGGCATTTGTGAGCTAAAAGAGATTGCACCCTGGACACAAGAACACAGTCCCAGTGAGCTTTTGCATACCCTTGCAAGCTCATGAGTCTAGTTGAGCATCTCTTACTTCTTCTACTTCTATGCAAATTGCTCTTAGGGTTAGTCACCCTAAGGGAAATGGGGGAATCCAGACGTGGACCCCTTGCTCACAAGTGCTTAGAGGGATCAGCTGCACCTCACCGACGAGACCCAAGAAGGCCGAAACGTACGTCTGGGGTTAGCTACTTCCCTTGTTCAGAGAAGAATTGTCTGGCATTTCGTGGATGGACTGTCATTTTGGCAGGACCAGTATGATATGCTTCAGAATATTTCTTCTCTGTGTATGGCATTTGTAAGCTAAAAGAGATTGCACCCTGGACACGAGGACGCAGTCCCAGTGAGCTTTTGCATACCCTTGCAAGCTCATGAGTCTAGTTGAGCATCTCTGACTTCTTCTACTTCTATGCAAATTGCTCTTAGGGTTAGTCACCCTAAGGGAAATGGGGGAATCCAGACGTGGACCCCTTGCTCACAAGTGCTTAGAGGGATCAGCTGCACCTCACCGACGAGGCCCAAGAAGACCAAAACGTACGTCTGGGGTTAGCTGCTTCCCTTGTTCAGAGAAGAATTGTCTGTCATTTCGTGGCTTGACTGTCATTTTGGCAGGACCAGTATGATATGCTTCAGAATATTTCTTCTCTGTGTATGGCATTTGTGAGCTAAAAGAGATTGCACTCTGGACACGAGGACACAGTCCCAGTGAGCTTTTGCATACCCTTGCAAGCTCATGAGTCTAGTTGAGCATCTCTGACTTCTTCTACTTCTATGCAAATTGCTCTTAGGGTTAGTCACCCTAAGGGTAATGGGGGAATCCAGACGTGGACCCCTTCCTCACAAGTGCTTAGAGGGATCAGCTGCACCTCACAGACGAGGCCCAAGAAGGCCGAAACGTACGTCTGGGGTAGTTGCTTCCCTTGTTCAGAGAAGAACTGTCTGGCATTTCGTGGCTGGACTGTCATTTTGGCAGGACCAGTATGATATGCTTCAGAATATTTCTTCTCTGTGTATAGCATTTGTGAGCTAAAAGAGATTGCACCCTGGACTCGAGGACACAGTCCCAGTGAGCTTTTGCATACCCTTGCAAGCTCATGAGTCTAGTTGAGCATCTCTGACTTCTTCTACTTCTATGCAAATTGCTCTTAGGGTTAGTCACCCTAAAGGTAATGGGGGAATCCAAACGTGGACCCCTTGCTCACAAGTGCTTAGAGGGATCAGCTGCACCTCACCGACGAGGCCCAAGAAGGCCAAAACGTACGTCTGGGGTTAGCTGCTTCCCTTGTTCAGAGAAGAATTGTCTGGCATTTTGTGGCTGGACTGTCATTTTGGCAGGACCAGTATGATATGCTTCAGAATATTTCTTCTCTGTGTATGGGATTTGTGAGCTAATAGAGATTGCACCCTGGACACGAGGGCACAGTCCCAGTGAGCTTTTGCATACCCTTGCAAGCTCATGAGTCTAGTTGAGCATCTCTGACTTCTTCTACTTCTATGTAAATTGCTCTTAGAGTTAGTCACCCTAAGGGTAATGGGGGAATCCAGACGTGGACCCCTTGCTCACAAGTGTTTAGAGGGATCAGCTGCACCTCACCGACGAAACCCAAGAAGGCCGTAACGTACGTTTGGGGTTAGCTGCTTCCATTGTTCAGAGAAGAATTGTCTGGCATTTCGTGGCTGGACTGTCATTTTGGCAGTACCAGTATGATGTGCTTCAGAATATTTCTTCTCTGTGTATGGCATTTGTGAGCCTAAAAGAGATTGCACCCTGTACACGAGGACACAGTCCCAGTGAGCTTTTGCATACCCTTGCAAGCTCATGAGTCTAGTTGAGCATCTCTGACTTCTTCTACTTCTATGCAAATTGCTCTTAGGGTTAGTCACCCTAAAGGTAATGGGGGAATCCAGACGTGGACCCATTGCTCACAAGTGCTTAGAGGGATCAGCTGCACCTCACCGACGAGGCCCAATAAGGCCGAAACGTACGTCTGGGGTTAGCTGCTTCCCTTGTTCAGAGAAGAATTGTCTGTCATTTTGTGGCTGGACTGTCATTTTGGCAGGACCAGTATGATATGCTTCAGAATATTTCTTCTCTGTGTATGGCATTTGTGAGCTAAAAGAGATTGCACCCTGGACACGAGGACACAGTCCCAGTGAGCTTTTGCATACCCTTGCAAGCTCATGAGTCTAGTTGAGCATCTCTGACTTCTTCTACTTCTATGCAAATTGCTCTTAGGGTTAGTCACCCTAAGGGAAATGGGGGAATCCAGACGTGGACCCCTTGCTCACAAATGCTTAGAGGGATTAGTTGCACCTCACCGACGAGGCCCAAGAAGGCCGAAACGTACGTTTGGGGTTAGCTGTTTCCCTTGTTCAGAGAAGAATTGTCTGGCATTTTGTGGCTGGACTTTCATTTTGGCTGGACCAGTATGATATGCTTCAGAATATTTCTTCTCTGTGTATGGCATTTGTGAGCTAAAAGAGATTGCACCCTGGACACGAGGACACAGTCCCAGTGAGCTTTTGCATACCCTTGCAAGCTCATGAGTCTAGTTGAGCATCTCTGACTTCTTCTACTTCTATGCAAATTGCTCTTAGGGTTAGTCACCCTAAGGGTAATGGGGGAATCCAGACGTGGACCCCTTGCTCTCAAGTGTTTAGAGGGATCAGCTGCACCTCACCGACGAGGCCCAAGAAGGCCGAAACGTACGTCTGGGGTTAGATGCTTCTCTTGTTCACAGAAGAATTGTCTGGCATTTTGTGGTTGGACTGTCATTTTGGTAGGACCAGTATGATATGCTTCAGAATATTTCTTCACTGTGTATGGCATTTGTGAGCTAAAAGAGATTGCACTCTGGACACGAGGACACAGTCCCAGTGAGCTTTTGCATACCCTTGCAAGCTCATGAGTCTAGTTGAGCATCTCTGACTTCTTCTACTTCTATGCAAATTGCTCTTAGGGTTAGTCACCCTAAGGGTAATGGGGGAATCCAGACGTGGACCCCTTGCTCACAAGTGCTTAGAGGGATCAGCTGCACCTCACCGATGAGGCCCAAGTAGGCCGAAACGTACGTTTGGGGTTAGCTACTTCCCTTGTTCAGAGAAGAATTGTCTGGCATTTCGTGGCTGGACTGTCATTTTGGCAGGACCAGTATGATATGCTTCAGAATATTTCTTCTCTGTGTATGGCATTTGTGAGCTAAAAGAGATTGCACTCTGGACACGAGGACACAGTCCCAGTGAGCTTTTTGCATACCCTTGCAAGTTCATGAGTCTAGCTGAGCATCTCTGATTTCTTCAACTTCTATGCAAATTGCTCTTAGGGTTAGTCACCCTAAAGGTTATGGGGGAATCCAGACGTGGACCCCTTGCTCACAAGTGCTTAGAGGGATCAGATGCACCTCACCGACGAGGCCCAAGAAGGCCAAAACGTACGTCTGGGGTTAGCTGCTTCCCTTGTTCAGAGAAGAATTGTCTGGCATTTCGTGGCTGGACTGTCATTTTGGTAGGACCAGTATGATATGCTTCAGAATATTTCTTCTCTGTGTATGGCATTCCTGAGCTAAAAGAGATTTCAACCTGGACACGAGGACACAGTCCCAGTGAGCTTTTGCATATCCTTGCAAGCTCATGAGTCTAGTTGAGCATCTCTGACTTCTTCTACTTCTATGCAAATTGCTCTTAGGGTTAGTCACCCTAAGTTTAATGGGGGAATACAGACGTGGACCCCTTGCTCACAAGTGTTTTGAGGGATCAGCTGCACCTCACCGACGAAGCCCAAGAAGGCCGAAACGTACGTCTGGGGTTAGCTGCTTCCATTGTTCAGAGAAGAATTGTCTGGCATTTCGTGCCTGGACTGTCATTTTGGCAGGACCAGTATGATATGCTTCAGAATATTTTTTTTCTGTGTATGGCATTTGTGAGCCTAAAAGAGATTGCACCCTGTACACGAGGACACAGTCCCAGTGAGCTTTTGCATACGCTTGCAAGCTCATGAGTCTAGTTGAGCATCTATGACTTCTTCTACTTCTATGCAAATTGCTCTTAGGGTTACTCACCCTAAAGGTAATGGGGGAATCCAGACGTGGACCCCTTGCTCTCAAGTGTTTAGAGGGATCAGCTGCACCTCACCGACGAGGCCCAAGAAGGCCGAAACGTACGTCTGGGGTTAGCTGCTTCCCTTGTTCAGAGAAGAATTGTCTGTCATTTTGTGGCTGGACTGTCATTTTGGCAGGACCAGTATGATATGCTTCAGAATATTTCTTCTCTGTGTATGGCATTTGTGAGCTAAAAGAGATTGCACCCTGGACACGAGGACACAGTCCCAGTGAGCTTTTGCATACCCTTGCAAGCTCATGAGTCTAGTTGAGCATCTCTGACTTCTTCTACTGCTATGCAAATTGCTCTTAGGGTTAGTCACCCTAAGGGAAATGGGGGAATCCAGACGTGGACCCCTTGCTCACAAGTGCTTAGAGGGATCAGCTGCACCTCACCGACGAGGCCCAAGAAGGCCGAAACGTACGTTTGGGGTTAGCTGCTTCCATTGTTCAGAGAAGAATTGTCTGGCATTTTGTGGCTGGACTGTCATTTTGGCAGGACCAGTATGATATGCTTCAGAATATTTCTTCTCTGTGTATGGCATTTGTGAGCTAAAACAGTTTGCACCCTGGACATGAGGACACAGTCCCAGTGAGCTCATGAGTCTAGTTGACCATCTCTGACTTCTTCTACTTCTATGCAAATTGCTCTTAGGGTTAGTCACCCTAAGGGTAATGGGGGAATCCAGACGTGGACCCCTTGCTCTCAAGTGTTTAGAGGGATCAGCTGCACCTCACCGACGAGGCCCAAGAAGGCCGAAACGTATGTCTGGGGTTAGATGCTTTTCTTGTTCACAGAAGAATTGTCTGGTATTTTGTGGTTGGACTGTCATTTTGGTAGAACCAGTATGATATGCTTCAGAATATTTCTTCACTGTGTATGGCATTTGTGAGCTAAAAGAGATTGCACTCTGGACACGAGGACACAGTCCCAGTGAGCTTTTGCATACCCTTGCAAGCTCATGAGTCTAGTTGAGCATCTCTGACTTCTTCTACTTATATGCAAATTGCTCTTAGGGTTAGTCACCCTAAGGGTAATGGGGGAATCCAGACGTGGACCCCTTGCTCACAAGTGCTTAGAGGGATCAGCTGCACCTCACCGACGAGGCCCAAGTAGGCCGAAACGTACGTCTGGGGTTAGCTACTTCCCTTGTTCAGAGAAGAATTGTCTGGTATTTCGTGGCTGGACTGTCATTTTGGCAGGACCAGTATGATATGCTTCAGAATATTTTTTCTCTGTGTATGGCATTTGTGAGCTAAAAGAGATTGCACCCTGGACACGAGGACACAGTCCCAGTGAGCTTTTGCATATCCTTGCAAGCTCATGAGTCTAGTTGAGCATCTCTGACTTCTTCTACTTCTATGCAAATTGCTCTTAGGGTTAGTCACCCTAAAGGTAATGGGGGAATCCAGACGTGGACCCCTTGCTTACAAGTGCTTAGAGGGATCAGATGCACCGCACCGACGAGGCCCAAGAAGGCCAAAACGTACGTCTGGGGTTAGCTGCTTCCCTTGTTCAGAGAAGAATTGTCTGGCATTTCGTGGCTGGACTGTCATTTTGGTAGGACCAGTATGATATGCTTCAGAATATTTCTTCTCTGTGTATGGCATTTGTGAGCTAAAAGAGATTGCACCCTGGACACGAGGACACAGTCCCAGTGAGCTTTTGCATATCCTTGCAAGCTCATGAGTCTAGTTGAGCATCTCTGACTTCTTCTAATTCTATGCAAATTGCTCTTAGGGTTAGTCACCCTAAGGGTAATGGGAGAATACAGACGTGGACCCCTTGCTCACAAGTGTTTTGAGGGATCAGCTGCACCTCACTGACGAAGCCCAAGAAGGCCGAAACGTACGTCTGGGGTTAGCTGCTTCCATTGTTCAGAGAAGAATTGTCTGTCATTTCGTGCCTGGACTGTCATTTTGGCAGGACCAGTATGATATGCTTCAGAATATTTCTTTTCTGTGTATGGCATTTGTGAGCCTATAAGGGATTGCACCCTGTACACGAGGACACAGTCCCAGTGAGCTTTTGCATACGCTTGCAAGCTCATGAGTCTAGTTGAGCATCTCTGACTTCTTCTACTTCTATGCAAATTGCTCTTAGGGTTAGTCACCCTAAAGGTAATGGGGGAATCCAGACGTGGACCCCTTGCTCTCAAGTGTTTAGAGGGATCAGCTGCACCTCACCGACGAGGCCCAAGAAGGCCGAAACGTACGTCTGGGGTTAGCTGCTTCCCTTGTTCAGAGAAGAATTGTCTGGCATTTTGTGGCTGGACTGTCATTTTGGCAGGACCAGTATGATATGCTTCAGAATATTTCTTCTCTGTGTATGGCATTTGTGAGCTAAAAGAGATTGCACTCTGGACACGAGGACACAGTCCCAGTGAGCTTTTGCATACCCTTGCAAGCTCATGAGTCTAGTTGAGCATCTCTGACTTCTTCTACTGCTATGCAAATTGCTCTTAGGGTTAGTCACCCTAAGGGAAATGGGGGAATCCAGACGTGGACCCCTTGCTCACAAGTGCTTAGAGGTATCAACTGCACCTCACCGACGAGACCCAAGAAGTCCGAAACGTACGTTTGGGGTTAGCTGCTTCCATTGTTCAGAGAAGAATTGTCTGGCATTTTGTGGCTGGACTGTCATTTTAGCAGGACCAGTATGATATGCTTCAGAATATTTCTTCTCTGTGTATGGCATTTGTGAGCTAAAAGAGTTTGCACCCTGGACATGAAGACACAGTCCCAGTGAGCTCATGAGTCTAGTTGACCATCTCTGACTTCTTCTACTTCTATGCAAATTGATCTTAGGGTTAGTCACCCAAAAGGTAATGGGGGAATCCAGACGTGGACCCCTTGATCACAAGTGCTTAGAGGGATCAGCTGCACCTCACCGACGAGGCCCAAGAAGGCCGAAACGTACGTCTGGGGTTAGCTGCTTCCCTTGTTCAGAGAAAAATTGTCTGGCATTTCGTGGTTGGACTGTCATTTTGGTAGGACCAGTATGATATGCTTCAGAATATTTCTTCTCTGTGTATGGCTTTTGTGAGTTAAAAGAGATTGCACCTTGGACACGAGGACACAGTCCCAGTGAGCTTTTGCATACCCTTGCAAGCTCATGAGTCTAGTTGAGCATCTCTGACTTCTTCTACTTCTATGCAAATTGCTCTTAGGGTTAGTCACCCTAAGGGTAATTGGGGAATCCAGACGTGGACCCCTTGCTCACAAGTGCTTAGAGGGATCAGCTGCACCTCACCGATGAGGCCCAAGAAGGCCGAAACGTACGTCTGGGGTTAGCTGCTTCCCTTGTTCAGAGAAGAATTGTCTGGCATGTCGTGGCTGGTCTGTCATTTTGGCAGGACCAGTATGATATGCTTCAGAATATTTCTTCTCTGTGTATGGCATTCTTGAGCTAAAAGAGATTGCACCCTGGGCAGGAGGACACAGTCCCAGTAAGCTTTTGCATATCCTTGCAAGCTCATGAGTCTAGTTGAGCATCTCTGACTTCTTCTACTTCTATGCAAATTGCTCTTAGGGTTAGTCACCCTAAGGGTAATGGGGGAATCCAGACGTGGACCCCTTGCTCACAAGTGCTTAGAGGGATCAGCTGCACCTCACCGACGAGGCCCAAGAAGGCCGAAACGTACGTCTGGGGTTAGCTGCTTCCCTTGTTCAGAGAAAAATTGTCTGGCATTTCGTGGCTGGACTGTCATTTTGGCAGGACCAGTATGATATGCTTCAGAATATTTCTTCTCTGTGTATGGCATTTGTGAGCTAAAAGAGATTGCACCCTGGACACGAGGACACAGTCCCAGTGAGCTTTTGCATACTCTTGCAAGCTCATGAGTCTAGTTGAGCATCTCTGACTTCTCTACTTCTATGCAAATTGCTCTTAGGGTTAGTCACCCTAAGGGTAATGGGGGAATCCAGACGTGGACCCCTTGCTCACAAGTGTTTAGAGGGATCAGCTGCACCTCACCGACGAGGCCCAAGAAGGCTGAAACGTACGTCGGGGGTTAGTTGCTTCCCTTGTTCAGAGAAGAATTGTCTGGCGTTTCGTGGCTGGACTGTCATTTTGGCAGGACCAGTATGATATGCTTCAGAATATTTCTTCTCTGTGTATGGCATTTGTGAGCTAAAAGAGATTGCACCCTGGACACGAGGACACAGTCCCAGTGAGCTTTTGCATACCCTTGCAAGCTCATGAGTCTAGTTGAGCATCTCTGACTTCTTCTACTTCTATGCAAATTGCTCTTAGGGTTAGTCACCCTAAGGGTAATGGGGGAATCCAGACGTGGACCCCTTGCTCACAAGTGCTTAGAGGGATCAGCTGCACCTCACCGACGAGGCCCAAGAAGGCTGAAACGTACGTCTGGGGTTAGTTGCTTCCTTTGTTCAGAGAAAAATTGTTAGGCATATCGTGGCTGGTCTGTCATTTTGGCAGGACCAGTATGATATGCTTCAGAATATTTCTTCTCTGTGTATGGCATTTGTGAGCTAAAAGAGATTGCACCGAGGACACAGTCCCAGTGAGCTTTTGCATACCCTTGCAAGCTCATGAGTCTAGTTGAGCATCTCTGACTTCTTCTACTTCTATGCAAATTGCTCTTAGGGTTAGTCTCCCTAAGGGTAATGGGGGAATCCAGACGTGGACCCCTTGCTCACAAGTGCTTAGAGGGATCAGCTGCACCTCACCGACGAGGCCGAAACGTACGTCTGGGGTTAGCTACTTCCCTTGTTCAGAGAAGAATTGTCTGGCATTTCGTGGCTGGACTGTCATTTTGGCAGGACCAGTATGATGTGCTTCAGAATATTTCTTCTCTGTGTATGGCATTTGTGAGCCTAAAAGAGATTGCACCCTTTACACGAGGACACAGTCCCAGTGAGCTTTTGCATACCCTTGCAAGCTCATGAGTCTAGTTGAGCATCTCTGACTTCTTCTACTTCTATGCAAATTGCTCTTAGGGTTAGTCACCCTAAAGGTAATGGGGGAATCCAGACGTGGACCCATTGTTCACAAGTGCTTAGAGGGATCAGCTGCACCTCACCGACGAGGCCCAAGAAGGCCAAAACGTACGTCTGGGGTTATCTGCTTCCTTTGTTCAGAGAAGAATTGTCTGTCATTTTGTGGCTGGACTGTCATTTTGGCAGGACCAGTATGATATGCTTCAGAATATTTCTTCTCTGTGTATGGCATTTGTGAGCTAAAAGAGATTGCACCCTGGACACGAGGACACAGTCCCAGTGAGCTTTTGCATACCCTTGCAAGCTCATGAGTCTAGTTGAGCATCTCTGACTTCTTCTACTTCTATGCAAATTGCTCTTAGGGTTAGTCACCCTAAGGGAAATGGGGGAATCCAGACGTGGACCCCTTGCTCACAAGTGCTTAGAGGGATCAGTTGCACCTCACCGACGAGGCCCAAGAAGGCCGAAACGTACGTTTGGGGTTAGCTGTTTCCCTTGTTCAGAGAAGAATTGTCTGGCATTTTGTGGCTGGACTTTCATTTTGGCCGGACCAGTATGATATGCTTCAGAATATTTCTTCTCTGTGTATGGCATTTGTGAGCTAAAAGAGATTGCACCCTGGACACGAGGACACAGTCCCAGTGAGCTTTTGCATACCCTTGCAAGCTCATGAGTCTAGTTGAGCATCTCTGACTTCTTCTACTTCTATGCAAATTGCTCTTAGGGTTTGTCACCCTAAAGGTAATGGGGGAATCCAGACGTGGACCCCTTGCTCTCAAGTGTTTAGAGGGATCAGCTGCACCTCACCGACGAGGCCCAAGAAGGCCGAAACGTACGTCTGGGGTTAGATGCTTCTCTTGTTCACAGAAGAATTGTCTGGCATTTTGTGGTTGGACTGTCATTTTGGTAGGACCAGTATGATATGCTTCAGAATATTTCTTCACTGTGTATGGCATTTGTGAGCTAAAAGAGATTGCACTCTGGACACGAGGACACAGTCCCAGTGAGCTTTTGCATACCCTTGCAAGCTCATGAGTCTAGTTGAGCATCTCTGACTTCTTCTACTTCTATGCAAATTGCTCTTAGGGTTAGTCACCCTAAGGGTAATGGGGGAATCCAGACGTGGACCCCTTGCTCACAAGTGCTTAGAGGGATCAGCTGCACCTCACCGACGAGGCCCAAGTAGGCCGAAACGTACGTCTGGCGTTAGCTACTTCCCTTGTTCAGAGAAGAATTGTCTGGCATTTCGTGGCTGGACTGTCATTTTGGTAGGACCAGTATGATATGCTTCAGAATATTTCTTCTCTGTGTATGGCATTTGTGAGCTAAAAGAGATTGCACCCTGGACACGAGGACACAGTCCCAGTGAGCTTTTGCATATCCTTGCAAGCTCATGAGTCTAGTTGAGCATCTCTGACTTCTTCTACTTCTATGCAAATTGCTCTTAGGGTTAGTCACCCTAAGGGTAATGGGGGAATACAGACGTGGACCCCTTGCTCACAAGTGTTTTGAGGGATCAGCTGCACCTCACCGACGAAGCCCAAGAAGGCCGAAACGTCCGTCTGGGGTTAGCTGCTTCCATTGTTCAGAGAAGAATTGTCTGGCATTTCGTGCCTGGACTGTCATTTTGGCAGGAATCAGTATGATATGCTTCAGAATATTTCTTTTCTGTGTATGGCATTTGTGAGCCTAAAAGAGATTGCACCCTGTACACGAGGACACAGTCCCAGTGAGCTTTTGCATACGCTTGCAAGCTCATGAGTCTAGTTGAGCATCTCTGACTTCTTCTACTTCTATGTAAATTGCTCTTAGGGTTAGTCACCCTAAAAGTAATGGGGGAATCCAGACGTGGACCCCTTGCTCTCAAGTGTTTAGAGGGATCAGCTGCACCTCACCGACGAGGCCCAAGAAGGCCGAAACGTACGTCTGGGGTTAGCTGCTTCCCTTGTTCAGAGAAGAATTGTCTGTCATTTTGTGGCTGGACTGTCATTTTGGCAGGACCAGTATGATATGCTTCAGAATATTTCTTCTCTGTGTATGGCATTTGTGAGCTAAAAGAGATTGCACCCTGGACACGAGGACACAGTCCCAGTGAGCTTTTGCATACCCTTGCAAGCTCATGAGTCTAGTTGAGCATCTCTGACTTCTTCTACTGCTATGCAAATTGCTCTTAGGGTTAGTCACCCTAAGGGAAATGGGGGAATCCAGACGTGGACCCCTTGCTCACAAGTGCTTAGAGGGATCAGCTGCACCTCACCGACGAGGCCCATGAAGGCCGAAACGTACGTTTGGGGTTAGCTGCTTCCATTGTTCAGAGAAGAATTGTCTGGCATTTTGTGGCTGGACTGTCATTTTGGCAGGACCAGTATGATATGCTTCAGAATATTTCTTCTCTGTGTATGGCATTTGTGAGCTAAAAGAGTTTGCACCCTGGACATGAGGACACAGTCCCAGTGAGCTCATGAGTCTAGTTGACCATCTCTGACTTCTTCTACTTCTATGCAAATTGCTCTTAGGGTTAGTCACCCAAAAGGTAATGGGGGAATCCAGACGTGGACCCCTTGCTCACAAGTGCTTAGAGGGATCAGCTGCACCTCACCGACGAGGCCCAAGAAGGCCGAAACGTACGTCTGGGGTTAGCTGCTTCCCTTGTTCAGAGAAAAATTGTCTGGCATTTCGTGGTTGGACTGTCATTTTGGTAGGACCAGTATGATATGCTTCAGAATATTTCTTCTCTGTGTATGGCATTTGTGAGTTAAAAGAGATTGCACCTTGGACACGAGGACACAGTCCCAGTGAGCTTTTGCATACCCTTGCAAGCTCATGAGTCTAGTTGAGCATCTCTGACTTCTTCTACTTCTATGCAAATTGCTCTTAGGGTTAGTCACCCTAAGGGTAATTGGGGAATCCAGACGTGGACCCCTTGCTCACAAGTGCTTAGCGGGATCAGCTGCACCTCACCGATGAGGCCCAAGAAGGCCGAAACGTACGTCTGGGGTTAGCTGCTTCCCTTGTTCAGAGAAGAATTGTCTGGCATTTCGTGGCTGGTCTGTTATTTTGGCAGGACCAGTATGATATGCTTCAGAATATTTCTTCTCTGTGTATGGCATTCTTGAGCTAAAAGAGATTGCACCCTGAGCTCGAGGACACAGTCCCAGTAAGCTTTTGCATATCCTTGCAAGCTCATGAGTCTTGTTGAGCATCTCTGACTTCTTCTACTTCTATGCAAATTGCTCTTAGGGTTAGTCACCCTAAGGGTAATGGGGGAATCCAGACGTGGACCCCTTGCTCACAAGTGCTTAGAGGGATCAGCTGCACCTCACCGACGAGGCCCAAGAAGGCTGAAACGTACGTCTGGGGTTAGCTGCTTCCCTTGTTCAGAGAAGAATTGTCTGGCGTTTCGTGGCTGGACTGTCATTTTGGCAGGACCAGTATGATATGCTTCAGAATATTTCTTCTCTGTGTATGGCATTTGTGAGCTAAAAGAGATTGCACCCTGTACACGAGGACACAGTCCCAGTGAGCTTTTGCATACCCTTGCAAGCTCATGAGTCTAGTTGAGCATCTCTGACTTCTTCTACTTCTATGCAAATTGCTCTTAGGGTTAGTCACCCTAAGGGTAATGGGGGAATCCAGACGTGGACCCCTTGCTCACAAGTGCTTAGAGGGATCAGCTGCACCTCACCGACGAGGCCCAAGAAGGCTGAAACGTACGTCTGGGGTTAGTTGCTTCCTTTGTTCAGAGAAAAATTGTTAGGCATTTCGTGGCTGGTCTGTCATTTTGGCAGGACCAGTATGATATGCTTCAGAATATTTCTTCTCTGTGTATGGCATTTGTGAGCTAAAAGAGATTGCACCCTGGACACGAGGACACAGTCCCAGTGAGCTTTTGCATACCCTTGCAAGTTCATGAGTCTAGTTGAGCATCTCTGACTTCTTCTACTTCTATGCAAATTGCTCTTAGGGTTAGTCTCCCTAAAGGTAATGGGGGAATCCAGACGTGGACCCCTTGCTCACAAGTGCTTAGAGGGATCAGCTGCACCTCACCGACGAGGCCCAAGAAGGCCAAAACGTACGTCTGGGGATAGCTGCTTCCCTTGTTCAGAGAAGAATTGTCTATTATTTCGTGGCTGGACTGTCTTTTTGGCAGGACCAGTATGATATGCTTCAGAATATTTCTTCTCTGTGTATGGCATTTGTGAGCTAAAAGAGATTGCACCCTGGACACGAGGACACAGTCCCAGTGAGCTTTTGCATACCCTTGCAAGCTCATGAGTCTAGTTGAGCATCTCTGACTTCTTCTACTTTTATGCAAATTGCTCTTAGGGTTAGTCACTCTAAAGGTAATGGGGGAATCCAGACGTGGACCCCTTGCTCACAAGTACTTAGAGGAATCAGCTGCACCTCACCGATGAGGCCCAAGAAGGCCGAAACGTACGTCTGGGGTTAGCTGCTTCCCTTGTTCAGAGAAGAATTGTCTGGCATTTCGTGGCTGGACTGTCATTTTGGCAGGACCAGTATGATATGCTTCAGAATATTTCTTCTCTGTGTATGGCATTTGTGAGCTAAAAGAGATTGCACCCTGGACATGAGGACACAGTCCCAGTGAGCTTTTGCATACCCTTGCAAGCTCATGAGTCTAGTTGAGCATCTCTGACTTCTTCTACTTCTATCCAAATTGCTCTTAGGGTTAGTCACCCTAAGGGTAATGGGGGAATCCAGACGTGGACCCCTTGCTCTCAAGGGTTTAGAGGGATCAGCTGCACCTCACCGACGAGGCCCAAGAAGGCCGAAACGTACGTCTGGGGTTTGATGCTTCTCTTGTTTAGATAAGAATTGTCTGGCATTTCGTGGTTGGACTGTTATTTTGGTAGGACCAGTATGATATGCTTCAGAATATTTCTTCTCTGTGTATGGCATTTGTGAGCTAAAAGAGATTGCACTCTGGACACGAGGACACAGTCCCAGTGAGCTTTTGCATACCCTTGCAAGCTCATGAGTCTAGTTGAGCATCTCTGACTTCTTCTACTTCTATGCAAATTGCTCTTAGGGTTAGTCACCCTAAGGGTAATGGGGGAATCCAGACGTGGACCCCTTGCTCACAAGTGCTTAGAGGGATCAGCTGCACCTCACCGACGAGGCCCAAGAAGGCCAAAACGTACGTCTGGGGTAGTTGCTTCCCTTGTTCAGAGAAGAATTGTCTGGCTTTTTGTGGCTGGACTGTCATTTTGGCAGGACCAGTATGATATGCTTCAGAATATTTCTTCTCTGTGTATGGCGTTTGTGAGCTAAAAGAGATTGCACCCTGGACACGAGGACACAGTCCCAGTGAGCTTTTGCATACACTTGCAAGCGCATGAGTCTAGTCGAGCATCTCTGACTTCTTCTACTTCTATGCAAATTGCTCTTAGGGTTAGTCACCCTAAAGGAAATGGGGGAATCCAGACATGGACCCCTTGCTCACAAGTGCTTAGAGGGATCAGCTGTACCTCACCGACGAGGCCCAAGAAGGCCAAAACGTACGTCTGGGGTTAGCTGCTTCCCTTGTTCAGAGAAGAATTGTCTGGCATTTCGTGGCTGGACTGTCATTTTGGCAGGACCAGTATGATATGCTTCAGAATATTTCTTTTCTGTGTATGGCATTTGTGAGCTAAAAGAGATTGCACACTGGACACGAGGACACAGTCCCAGTGAGCTTTTGCATACCCTTGCAAGCTCATGAGTCTAGTTGAGCATCTCTGACTTCTTCTACTTCTATGCAAATTGCTCTTAGGGTTAGTCACCCTAAGGGTAATGGGGGAATCCAGACGTGGACCCCTTGCTCACAAGTGTTTAGAGGGATCAGCTGCACCTCACCGACGAAGCCCAAGAAGGCCGAAACGTACGTCTGGGGTTAGCTGCTTCCATTGTTCAGAGAAGAATTGTCTGGCATTTCGTGGCTGGACTGTCATTTTGGCAGGACCAGTATGATATGCTTCAGAATATTTCTTCTCTGTGTATGGCATTTGTGAGCTAAAAGAGATTGCACCCTGGATACGAGGACACAGTCCCAGTGAGCTTTTGCATACCCTTGCAAGCTCATGAGTCTAGTTGAGCATCTCTGACTTCTTCTACTTCTATGCAAATTGCTCTTAGGGTTAGTCACCCTAAAGGTAATGGGGGAATCCAGACGTGGACCCCTTGTTCACAAGTGCTTAGAGGGATCAGCTGCACCTCACCGACGAGCCCCAAGAAAGCCGAAACGTACGGCTGGGGTTAGCTGCTTCCCTTGTTCAGAGAAGAATTGTCTGGCATTTCGTGGCTGGACTGTCGTTTTGGCAGGACCAGTATGATATGCTTCAGAATATTTCTTCTTTGTGTATGGCATTTGTGAGCTAAAAGAGATTGCACCCTGGACACAAGGACACAGTCCCAGTGAGCTTTTGCATACCCTTGCAAGCTCATGAGTCTAGTTGAGCATCTCTGACTTCTTCTACTTCTATGCAAATTGCTCTTAGGTTAGTCACCCTAAGGGAAATGGGGGAATCCAGACGTGGACCCCTTGCTCACAAGTGCTTAGAGGGATCAGCTGCACTTCACCGACGAGGCCCAAGCAGACCATAACGTACGTCTGGGGTTAGCTGTTTCCTATGTTCAGAGAAGAATTGTCTGGCATTTCGTGGCTGGACTGTCATTTTGGCAGGACCAGTATGATATACTTCAGAATATTTCTTTTCTGTGTATGGCATTTGTGAGCTAAAAGAGATTGCACCCTGGACACGAGGACACAGTCCCAGTGAGCTCATGAGTCTAGTTGAGCATCTCTGACTTCTTCTACTTCTATGCAAACTGCTCTTAGGGTTAGTCACCCTAAGGGTAATGGGGGAATCCAGACGTGGACCCCTTGCTCACAAGTGCTTAGAGGGATCAACTGCACCTCACCGACGAGACCCAAGAAGGCCGAAACGTGCGTCTGGGGTTAGCTGCTTCCCTTGCTCAGAGAAGAATTGTCTGTCATTTCGTGGCTGGACAGTCATTTTTTCAGGACCAGTATGATATGCTTCAGAATATTTCTTCTCTGTGTATGGCATTTGTGAGCTAAAAGAGATTGCACCCTGGACACGAGGACACAGTCCCAGTGAGCTTTTGCATACCCTTGCAAGCTCATGAATCTAGTTTAGCATCTCTGACTTCTTCTACTTCTATGCAAATTGCTCTTAGGGTTAGTCACCCTAAAGGTAATGGGGTAATCCAGACGTGGACCCCTTGTTCACAAGTGCTTAGAGGGATCAGCTGCACCTCACCGACTTGGCCCAAGAAGGCCGAAACGTACGTCTGGGGTTAGCTGCTTCCCTTGTTCAGAGAAGAATTGTCTGGCATTTCGTGGCTGGACTGTCATTTTGGCAGGACCAGTATGATATGCTTCAGAATATTTCTTCTCTGTGTATGGCATTTGTGAGCTAAAAGAGATTGCACCCTGTACACGAGGACACAGTCCCAGTGAGCTTTTGCATACCCTTGCAAGCTCATGAGTCTAGTTGAGCATCTCTGACTTCTTCTACTTCTATGCAAATTGCTATTAGGGTTAGTCACCCTAAAGGTAATGGGGGAATCCGGACGTGGACCCCTTGCTCACAAGTTCTTAGAGGGATCAGCTGCACCTCACCGACGAGGCCCAAGAAGACCGAAACGTACGTCTGGGGTTAGCTGCTTACCTTGTTCAGAGAAGAATTGTCTGGCATTTTGTGGCTGGACAGTCATTTTGGCAGGACCAGTATGATATGCTTCAGAATATTTCTTCTCTGTGTATGGCATTTGTGAGCTAAAAGAGATTGCACCCTAGACACGAGGACACAGTCCCAGTGAGCTTTTGCATAACTTTGCAAGCTCATAAGTCTAGTTGAGCATCTCTGACTTCTTCTACTTCTATGCAAATTGCTCTTAGGGTTAGTCACCCTAAGGGAAATGGGGGAATCCAGACGTGGACCCCTTGCTCACAAGTGCTTAGAGGGATCAGCTGCACCTCACCGACGAGGCCCAAGAAGGCCGAAATGTACGTTTGGGGTTAGCTGCTTCCCTTGCTCAGAGAAGAGTTGTCTGGCATTTCGTGGCTAGACTGTCATTTTGGCAGGACCAGTATGATATGCTTCAGAATATTTCTTTTCTGTGTATGGCATTTGTGAGCTAAAAGAGATTGCACCCTGGACACGAGGACACAGTCCCAGTGAGCTCATGAGTCTAGTTGAGCATCTCTGATTTTTTCTACTTATATGCAACTTGCTGTTAGGGTTAGTCACCCAAAAGGTAATGGGGGAATACAGACGTGGACCCCTTGCTCACAAGTGCTTAGAGGGATCAGCTGCACCTCACCGACGAGGCCCAAGAAGGCCGAAACGTACGTCTGTGGTTAGCTGCTTCCCTTGTTCAGAGAAGAATTGTCTGGCATTTTGTGGTTGGACTGTCATTTTGACAGGACCAGTATGATACGCTTCAGAATATTTCTTCTCTGTGTATGGCATTTGTGAGCTAAAAGAGATTGCACCCTGGACACGAGGAGACAGTCCCAGTGAGCTTTTGCATACCCTTGCAAGCTCATGAGTCTAGTTGAGCATCTCTGACTTCTTCTACTTCTATGCAAATTGCTCTTAGGGTTAGTCACCCTAAGGGTAATGGGGGAATCCAGACGTGGACCCCTTGCTCACAAGTGCTTAGAGGGATCAGCTGCACCTCACCGACTTGACCCAAGAAGGCCGAAACGTACGTCTGAGGTTAGCTGCTTCCCTTGTTCAGAGAAGAATTGTCTGGCATTTCGTGGCTGGACTGTCATTTTGTCCGGACCAGTATGATATGCTTCAGAATATTTCTTCTTTGTGTATGGCATTTGTGAGCTAAAAGAGATTGCACCCTGGACACGAGGACACAGTCCCAGTGAGCTTTTGCATACCCTTGCAAGCTCATGAGTCTAGTTAAGCATCTCTGACTTCTTCTACTTCTATGCAAATTGCTCTTAGGGTTAGTCACCCTAAGGGTAATGGGGGAATCCAGACGTGGACCCCTTGCTCACAAGTGTTTAGAGGGATCAGCTGCACCTCAGCGACGAGGCCCAAGAAGGCCGAAACGTACGTCTGGGGTTGGCTACTTCCCTTGTTCAGAGAAGAATTGTCTGGCATTTCATGGCTGGACTGTCATTTTGGCAGGACCAGTATGGTATGCTTCAGAATATTTCTTCTCTGTGTATGGCATTTGTGAGCTAAAAGAGATTGCACCCTGGACACGAGGACACAGTCCCAGTGAGCTCATGAGTCTAGTTGAGCATCTCTGACTTCTTCTACTTCTATGCAAATTGCTCTTAGGGTTAGTCACCCTAAGGGTAATGGGGGAATCCAGACGTGGACCCCTTGCTCACAAGTGCTTAGAGGGATCAACTGCACCTCACCGACGAGACCCAAGAAGGCCGAAACGTGCGTCTGGGGTTAGCTGCTTCCCTTGCTCAGAGAAGAATTGTCTGTCATTTCGTGGCTGGACTGTCATTTTTTCAGGACCAGTATGATATGCTTCAGAATATTTCTTCTCTGTGTATGGCATTTGTGAGCTAAAAGAGATTGCACCCTGGACACGAGGACACAGTCCCAGTGAGCTTTTGCATACCCTTTCAAGCTCATGAATCTAGTTGAGCATCTCTGACTTCTTCTACTTCTATGCAAATTGCTCTTAGGGTTAGTCACCCTAAAGGTAATGGGGTAATTCAGACGTGGACCCCTTGTTCACAAGTGCTTAGAGGGATCAGCTGCACTTCACCGACTTGGCCCAAGAAGGCCGAAACGTATGTCTGGGGTTAGCTGCTTCCCTTGTTCAGAGAAGAATTGTCTGGCATTTCATGGCTGGACTGTCATTTTGGCAGGACCAGTATGATATGCTTCAGAATATTTCTTCTCTGTGTATGGCATTTGTGAGCTAAAAGAGATTGCACCCTGGACACGAGAACACAGTCCCAGTGAGCTTTTGCATACCCTTGCAAGCTCATGAGTCTAGTTGAGCATCTCTGACTTCTTCTACGTCTATGCAAATTGCTCTTAGGGTTAGTCACCCTAAGGGTAATGGGGGAATCCAGACGTGGACCCCTTGCTCACAAGTGTTTCGAGGGATCAGCTGCACCTCAGCGACGAGGCCCAAGAAAGCCGAAACGTTCGTCTGGGGTTAGCTACTTCCCTTGTTCAGAGAAGAATTGTCTGGCATTTCATGGCTGGACTGTAATTTTGGCAGGACCAGTATGATATGCTTCAGAATATTTTTTTCTCTGTGTATGGCATTTGTGAGCTAAAAGAGATTGCACCGAGGACACAGTCCCAGATAGCTTTTGCATACCTTTGCAAGCTCATGAGTCTAGTTGAGCATCTCTGATTTTTTCTACTTCTATGCAAATTGCTCTTAGGGTTAGTCACCCTAAAGGTAATGGGGGAATCCAGACGTGGACCCCTTGCTCACAAGTGCCTAGAGGGATCAGCTGTACCTCACCGACGAGACCCAAGAAGGCCGAAACGTACGTCTGGGGTTAGTTGCTTCCCTTGTTCAGAGAAGAATTGTTTGGCATTTCGTGGCTGGACTGTCATTTTGGCAGGACCAGTATGATATGCTTCAGAATATTTCTTCTCTGTGTATGGCATTTGTGAGCTAAAAGAGATTGCACCCTGGACACGAGGACACAGTCCCAGTGAGCTTTTGCATACCCTTGCAAGCTCATGAGTCTAGTTGAGCATCTCTGACTTCTTCTACTTCTATGCAAATTGCTCTTAGGGTTAGTCACCCTAAGGGTAATGGGGGAATCCAGACGTGGACCCCTTCCTCACAAGTGTTTAGAGGGATCAGCTGCATCTCACCGACGAAGCCCAAGAAGGCCGAAACATACGTCTGGGGTTAGCTGCTTCCCTTGTTCAGAGAAGAATTGTCTGGCATTTCGTGGCTGGACTGTCATTTTGGCAGGACCAGTATGATATGCTTCAGAATATTTCTTTTCTGTGTATGGCATTTGTGAGCTAAAAAAGATTGCACCCTGGACACGAGGACATAGTCCCAGTGAGCTCATGAGTCTAGTTGAGCATCTCTGACTTCTTCTACTTCTATGCAAATTGCTCTTAGGGTTAGTCACCCTAAGGGTAATGGGGGAATCCAGACGTGGACCCCTTGCTCACAAGTGCTTAGAAGGATCAACTGCACCTCACCGACGAGACCCAAGAAGGCCGAAACGTGCGTCTGGGGTTAGCTGCTTCCCTTGCTCAGAGAAGAATTGTCTGTCATTTCGTGGCTGGACTGTCATTTTTTCAGGACCAGTATGATATGCTTCAGAATATTTCTTCTCTGTGTATGGCATTTGTGAGCTGAAAGAGATTGCACCCTGGACACGAGGACACAGTCCCCGTGAGCTTTTGCATACCCTTGCAAGCTCATGAATCTAGTTGAGCATCTCTGACTTCTTCTACTTCTATGCAAATTGCTCTTAGGGTTAGTCACCCTAAAGGTAATGGGGTAATCCAGACGTGGACCCCTTGTTCACAAGTGCTTAGAGGGATCAGCTGCACCTCACCGACTTGACCCAAGAAGGCCGAAACGTACGTCTGGGGTTAGCTGCTTCCCTTGTTCAGAGAAGAATTGTCTGGCATTTCGTGGCTGGACTGTCATTTTGGCAGGACCAGTATGATATGCTTCAGAATATTTTTTCTCTGTGTATGGCATTTGTGAGCTAAAAGAGATTGCACCCTGTACACGAGGACACAGTCCCAGTGAGCTTTTGCATAACTTTGCAAGCTCATAAGTCTAGTTGAGCATCTCTGACTTCTTCTACTTCTATGCAAATTGCTCTTAGGGTTAGTCACCCTAAGGGAAATGGGGGAATCCAGACGTGGACCCCTTGCTCACAAGTGCTTAGAGGGATCAGCTGCACCTCACCGACGAGGCCCAAGAAGGCCGAAATGTACGTTTGGGATTAGCTGCTTCCCTTGCTCAGAGAAGAGTTGTCTGGCATTTCGTGGCTAGACTGTCATTTTGGCAGGACCAGTATGATATGCTTCAGAATATTTCTTTTCTGTGTATGGCATTTGTGAGCTAAAAGAGATTGCACCCTGGACACGAGGACACAGTCCCAGTGAGCTCATGAGTCTAGTTGAGCATCTCTGATTTTTTCTACTTCTATGCAAATTGCTGTTAGGGTTAGTCACCCAAAAGGTAATGGGGGAATCCAGACGTGGACCCCTTGCTCACAAGTGCTTAGAGGGATCAGCTGCACCTCACCGACGAGGCCCAAGAAGGCCGAAACGTACATCTGGGGTTAGCTGCTTCCCTTGTTCAGAGAAGAATTGTCTGGCATTTTGTGGTTGGACTGTCATTTTGACAGGACCAGTATGATACGCTTCAGAATATTTCTTCTCTGTGTATGGCATTTGTGAGCTAAAAGAGATTGCACCCTGGACACGAGGAGACAGTCCCAGTGAGCTTTTGCATACCCTTGCAAGCTCATGAGTCTAGTTGAGCATCTCTGACTTCTTCTACTTCTATGCAAATTGCTCTTAGGGTTAGTCACCCTAAGGGTAATGGGGGAATCCAGACGTGGACCCCTTGCTCACAAGTGCTTAGAGGGATCAGCTGCACCTCACCGACTTGACCCAAGAAGGCTGAAACGTACGTCTGAGGTTAGCTGCTTCCCTTGTTCAGAGAAGAATTGTCTGGCATTTCGTGGCTGGACTGTCATTTTGGCAGGACCAGTATGATATGCTTCAGAATATTTCTTCTCTGTGTATGGCATTTGTGAGCTAAAAGAGATTGCACCCTGGACACGAGGACACAGTCCCAGTGAGCTTTTACATACCCTTGCAAGCTCATGAGTCTAGTTGAGCATCTCTGACTTCTTCTACTTCTATGCAAATTGCTCTTAGGGTTAGTCACCCTAAGTGTAATGGGGGAATCCAGACGTGGACCCCTTGCTCACAAGTGTTTAGAGGGATCAGCTGCACCTCAGCGACGAGGCCCAAGAAGGCCGAAACGTACGTCTGGGGTTAGCTACTTCCCTTGTTCAGAGAAGAATTGTCTGGCATTTCATGGCTGGACTGTCATTTTGGCAGGACCAGTATGATATTCTTCAGAATATTTTTTTCTCTGTGTATGGCATTTGTGAGCTAAAAGAGATTGCACCCTGGACACGAGGACACAGTCCCAGAGAGCTTTTGCATACCCTTGCAAGCTCATGAGTCTAGTTGAGCATCTCTGATTTCTTCTACTTCTATGCAAATTGCTCTTAGGGTTAGTCACCCTAAAGGTAATGGGGGAATCCAGACGTGGACCCCTTGCTCACAAGTGCCTAGAGGGATCAGCTGTACCTCACCGACGAGGCCCAAGAAGGCCGAAACGTACGTCTGGGGTTAGTTGCTTCCCTTGTTCAGAGAAGAATTGTCTGGCATTTCGTGGCTGGACTGTCATTTTGGCAGGACCAGTATGATATGCTTCAGAATATTTCTTTTCTGTGTATGGCATTTGTGAGCTAAAAGAGATTGCACCCTGGACACGAGGACACAGTCCCAGTGAGCTCATGAGTCTAGTTGAGCATCTCTGACTTCTTCTACTTCTATGCAAATTGCTCTTAGGGTTAGTCACCCTAAGGGTAATGGGGGAATCCAGACGTGGACCCCTTGCTCACAAGTGCTTAGAGGGATCAACTGCACCTCACCGACGAAACCCAAGAAGGCCGAAACGTGCGTCTGGGGTTAGCTGCTTCCTTTGCTCAGAGAAGAATTGTCTGTCATTTCGTGGCTGGACTGTCATTTTGGCAGGACCAGTATGATATGCTTCAGAATATTTCTTCTCTGTGTATGGCATTTGTGAGCTAAAAGAGATTGCACCCTGTACACGAGGACACAGTCCCAGTGAGCTTTTGCATACCCTTGCAAGCTCATGAGTCTAGTTGAGCATCTCTGACTTCTTCTACTTCTATGCAAATTGCTATTAGGGTTAGTCACCCTAAAGGTAATGGGGGAATCCGGACGTGGACCCCTTGCTCACAAGTGCTTAGAGGGATCAGCTGCACCTCACCGACGAGGCCCAAGAAGACCGAAACGTACGTCTGGGGTTAGCTGCTTACCTTGTTCAGAGAAAAGTTGTCTGGCATTTCGTGGCTGGACTGTCATTTTGGCAGGACCAGTATGATATGCTTCAGAATATTTCTTCTCTGTGTATGGCATTTGTGAGCTAAAAGAGATTGCACCCTAGACACGAGGACACAGTCCCAGTGAGCTTTTGCATAACTTTGCAAGCTCATAAGTCTAGTTGAGCATCTCTGACTTCTTCTACTTCTATGCAAATTGCTCTTAGGGTTAGTCACCCTAAGGGAAATGGGGGAATCCAGACGTGGACCCCTTGCTCACAAGTGCTTAGAGGGATCAGCTGCACCTCACCGACGAGGCCCAAGAAGGCCGAAATGTACGTTTGGGGTTAGCTGCTTCCCTTGCTCAGAGAAGAGTTGTCTGGCATTTCGTGGCTAGACTGTCATTTTGGTAGGACCAGTATGATATGCTTCAGAATATTTCTTTTCTGTGTATGGCATTTGTGAGCTAAAAGAGATTGCACTCTGGACACGAGGACACAGTCCCAGTGAGCTCATGAGTCTAGTTGAGCATCTCTGATTTTTTCTACTTCTATGCAACTTGCTGTTAGGGTTAGTCACCCAAAAGGTAATGGGGGAATCCAGACGTGGACCCCTTGCTCACAAGTGCTTAGAGGGATCAGCTGCACCTCACCGACGAGGCCCAAGAAGACCAAAACGTACGTCTGGGGTTAGCTGCTTCCCTTGTTCAGAGACGAATTGTCTGGCATTTCGTGGCTGGACTGTGATTTTGGCAGGACCAGTATGATATGCTTCAGAATATTTCTTCTCTGTGTATGGCATTTGTGAGCTAAAAGAGATTGCACCCTGGACACGAGGACACAGTCCCAGTGAGCTTTTGCATACCCTTGCAAGCTCATGAGTCTAGTTGAGCATCTCTGACTTCTTCTACTTCTATGCAAATTGCTCTTAGGGTTAGTCACCCTAAGGGTAATGGGGGAATCCAGACGTGGACCCTTTGCTCACAAGTGCTTAGAGGGATCAGCTGCACCTCACCGACGAGGCCTAAGAAGGCCGAAACGTACGTCTGGGCTTAGCTGCTTCCCTTGTTCAGAAAAGAATTGTCTGGCATTTCGTGGCTGGACTGTCATTTTGGCAGGACCAGTATGATATGCTTCAGAATATTTCTTCTCTGTGTATGGCATTTGTGAGCTAAAAGAGATTGCACCTTGGACACGAGGACACAGTCCCAGTGAGCTTTTGCATACCCTTGCAAGCTCATGAGTCTAGTTGAGCATCTCTGACTTCTTCTACTACTATGCAAATTGCTCTTAGGGTTAGTCACCCTAAAGGTAATGGGGGAATCCAGACGTGGACCCCTTGCTCACAAGTGCTTAGAAGGATCAGCTGCACCTCACCGACGAGGCCCAAGGAGGCCAAAACGTACGTCTGGGGTTAGCTGCTTCCCTTGTTCAGAGAAGAATTGTCTGGCATTTCGTGGCTGGACTGTCATTTTGGCAGGACCAGTATGATATGCTTAAGAATATTTCTTCTCTGTGTATGGCATTTGTGAGCTAAAAGAGATTGGACCCTGGACACGAGGACACAGTCCCAGTGAGCTCATGAGTCTAGTTGAGCATCTCTGATTTTTTCTACTTCTATGCAAATTGCTGTTAGGGTTAGTCACCCAAAAGGTAATGGGGGAATCCAGACGTGGACCCCTTGCTCACAAGTGCTTAGAGGGATCAGCTGCACCTCACCGACGAGGCCCAAGAAGGCCGAAACGTACGTCTGGGGTTAGCTGCTTCCCTTGTTCAGAGAAGAATTGTCTGGCATTTCGTGGCTGGACTGTCATTTTGGCAGGACCAGTATGATATGCTTCAGAATATTTCTTCTCTGTGTATGGCATTTGTGAGCTAAAAGAGATTGCACCCTGGACACGAGGACACAGTCCCAGTGAGCTTTTGTATACCCTTGCAAGCTCATGAGTCTAGTTGAGCATCTCTGACTTCTTCTACTTCTATGCAAATTGCTCTTAGGGTTAGTCACCCTAAGGGTAATGGGGGAATCCAGACGTGGACCCCTTGCTCACAAGTGCTTAGAGGGATCAGCTGCACCTCACCGACGAGGCACAAGAAGGCCGAAACGTACGTCTGGGGTTAGTTGCTTCCCTTGTTCAGAGAAGAATTGTTTGACGTTTCGTGGCTGGACTGTCATTTTGGCAAGACCAGTATGATATGCTTCAGAATATTTCTTCTCTGTGTATGGAATTTGTGAGCTAAAAGAGATTTCACCCTGGACACGAGGACATAGTCCCAGTGAGCTTTTGCATACCCTTGCAAGCTCATGAGTCCAGTTGAGCATCTCTGACTACTTCTACTTCTATACAAATTGCTCTTAGGGTTAGTCATCCTAAAGGTAATGGGGGAATCCAGACGTGGACCCCTTGCTCACAAGTGCTTAGAGGTATCAGCTGCACCTCACCGACGAGGCCCAAGAAGGCCGAAACGTACGTCTGGGGTTAGCTGTTTCACTTGTTCAGAGAAGAATTGTCTGGCATTTCGTGGCTGGACTGTCATTTTGGCAGGACCAGTATGATATGCTTCAGAATACTTCTTCTCTGTGTATGGCATTTGTGAGGTAAGAGAGATTGCACCCTGGACACGAGGACACAGTCCCAGTGAGCTTTTGCATACCCTTGCAAGCTCATGAGTCTAGTTGAGCATCTCTGACTTCTACTTCTATGCAAATTGCTCTTAGGGTTAGTCACCCTAAAGGTAATGGGGGAATCCAGACGTGGACCCCTTGCTCACAAGTGCTTAGCGGGATCAGCTGCACCTCACCGACGAGGCCCAAGAAGGCCGAAACGTACGTCTGGGGTTAGCTGCTTCCCTTGTTCAGAGAAAAATTGTCTGGCATTTCGTGGCTGGACTGTCATTTTGGCAGGACCAGTATGATATGCTTCAGAATATTTCTTCTCTGTGTATGGCATTTGTGAGCTAAAAGAGATTGCACCCTGGACACGAGGACACAGTCCCAGTGAGCTTTTGCATACCCTTGAATGCTCATGAGTCTAGTTGAGCATCTCTGACTTCTTCTACTTCTGTGCAAATTGCTCTTAGGGTTAGTCACCCTAAAGGTAATGGGGGAATCCAGACGTGGACCCCTTGCTCACAAGTGCTTAGAGGGATCAGCTGCACCTCACCGACGAGGCCCCAGAAGGCCAAAACGTACGTCTGGGGTTAGCTGCTTCCCTTGTTCAGAGAAGAATTGTCTGGCATTTCGTGGCTGGACTGTCATTTTGGCAGGACCAGTATGATATGCTTCAGAATATTTCTTTTCTGTGTATGGCATTTGTGAGCTAAAAGAGATTGCACCCTGGACACGAGGACACAGTCCCAGTGAGCTCATGAGTCTAGTTGAGCATCTCTGACTTCTTCTACTTCTATGCAAATTGCTCTTAGGGTTAGTCACCCTAAGGGTAATGGGGGAATCCAGACGTGGACCCCTTGCTCACAAGTGCTTAGAGGGTTCAACTGCACCTCACCGACGAGACCCAAGAAGGCCGAAACGTGCGTCTGGGGTTAGCTGCTTCCCTTGCTCAGAGAAGAATTGTCTGTCATTTCGTGGCTGGACTGTCATTTTGGCAGGACCAGTATGATATGCTTCAGAATATTTCTTCTCTGTGTATGGCATTTGTGAGCTAAAAGAGATTGCACCCTGGACACGAGGAGACAGTCCCAGTGAGCTTTTGCATACCCTTGCAAGCTCATGAATCTAGTTGAGCATCTCTGACTTCTTCTACTTCTATGCAAATTGCTCTAAGGGTTAGTCACCCTAAAGGTAATGGGGTAATCCAGACGTGGACCCCTTGTTCACAAGTGCTTAGAGGGATCAGCTGCACCTCACCGACGAGGCCCAAGAAGACCAAAACGTACGTCTGGGGTTAGCTGCTTCCCTTGTTCAGAGAAGAATTGTCTGGCATTTCGTGGCTGGACTGTCATTTTGGCAGGACCAGTATGATATGCTTCAGAATATTTCTTCTCTGTGTATGGCATTTGTGAGCTAAAAGAGATTGCACCCTGGACACAAGGACACAGTCCCAGTGAGCTTTTGCATACCCTTGCAAGCTCATGAGTCTAGTTGAGCATCTCTGACTTCTTCTACTTCTATGCAAATTGCTATTAGGGTTAGTCACCCTAAAGGTAATGGGGGAATCCGGACGTGGACCCCTTGCTCACAAGTGCTTAGAGGGATCAGCTGCACCTCACCGACGAGGCCCAAGAAGACCGAAACGTACGTCTGGGGTTAGCTGCTTACCTTGTTCAGAGAAGAATTGTCTGGCATTTTGTGGCTGGACAGTCATTTTTGCAGGACCAGTATGATATGCTTCAGAATATTTCTTCTCTGTGTATGGCATTTGTGAGCTACAAGAGATTGCACCCTAGACACGAGGACACAGTCCCAGTGAGCTTTTGCATAACTTTGCAAGCTCATAAGTCTAGTTGAGCATCTCTGACTTCTTCTACTTCTATGCAAATTGCTCTTAGGGTTAGTCACCCTAAGGGAAATGGGGGAATCCAGACGTGGACTCCTTGCTCACAAGTGCTTAGAGGGATCAGCTGCACCTCACCGACGAGGCCCAAGAAGGCCGAAACGTACGTCTGGGGTTAGCTGCTTCCCTTGTTCAGAGAAGAATTGTCTGGCATTTTGGCAGGACCAGTATGATATGCTTCAGAATATTTCTTCTCTGTGTATGGCATTTGTGAGCTAAAAGAGATTGCACCCTGGACACAAGGACACAGTCCCAGTGAGCTTTTGCATACCCTTGCAAGCTCATGAGTCTAGTTGAGCATCTCTGACTTCTTCTACTTCTATGCAAATTGCTCTTAGGGTTAGTCACCCTAATGGTAATGGGGGAATCCAGACGTGGACCCCTTGCTCACAAGTGCTTAGAGGGATCAGCTGCACCTCACCGACGAGGCCCAAGAAGGCCGAAATGTACGTCTGGTGTTAGTTGCTTCCCTTGTTCAGAGACGAATTGTCTGGCATTTCGTGGCTGGACTGTGATTTTGGCAGGACCAGTATGATATGCTTCAGAATATTTCTTCTCTGTGTATGGCATTTGTGAGCTAAAAGAGATTGCACCTTGGACACGAGGACACAGTCCCAGTGAGCTTTTGCATACCCTTGCAAGCTCATGAGTCTAGTTGAGCATCTCTGACTTCTTCTACTACTATGCAAATTGCTCTTAGGGTTAGTCACCCTAAAGGTAATGGGGGAATCCAGACGTGGACCCCTTGCTCACAAGTGCTTAGAAGGATCAGCTGCACCTCACCGACGAGGCCCAAGGAGGCCAAAACGTACGTCTGGGGTTAGCTGCTTCCCTTGTTCAGAGAAGAATTGTCTGGCATTTCGTGGCTGGACTGTCATTTTGGCAGGACCAGTATGATATGCTTAAGAATATTTCTTCTCTGTGTATGGCATTTGTGAGCTAAAAGAGATTGGACCCTGGACACGAGGACACAGTCCCAGTGAGCTCATGAGTCTAGTTGAGCATCTCTGATTTTTTCTACTTCTATGCAAATTGCTGTTAGGGTTAGTCACCCAAAAGGTAATGGGGGAATCCAGACGTGGACCCCTTGCTCACAAGTGCTTAGAAGGATCAGCTGCACCTCACCGACGAGGCCCAAGAAGGCCGAAACGTACGTCTGGGGTTAGCTGCTTCCCTTGTTCAGAGAAGAATTGTCTGGCATTTCGTGGCTGGACTGTCATTTTGGCAGGACCAGTATGATATGCTTCAGAATATTTCTTCTCTGTGTATGGCATTTGTGAGCTAAAAGAGATTGCACCCTGGACACGAGGACACAGTCCCAGTGAGCTTTTGCATACCCTTGCAAGCTCATGAGTCTAGTTGAGCATCTCTGACTTCTTCTACTTCTATGCAAATTGCTCTTAGGGTTAGTCACCCTAAGGGTAATGGGGGAATCCAGACGTGGACCCCTTGCTCACAAGTGCTTAGAGGAATCAGCTGCACCTCACCGACGAGGCCCAAGAAGGCCGAAACGTACGTCTGGGGTTAGTTGCTTCCCTTGTTCAGAGAAGAATTGTTTGGCGTTTCGTGGCTGGACTGTCATTTTGGCAAGACCAGTATGATATGCTTCAGAATATTTCTTCTCTGTGTATGGAATTTGTGAGCTAAAAGAGATTTCACCCTGGACGCGAGGACACAGTCCCAGTGAGCTTTTGCATACCCTTGCAAGCTCATGAGTCCAGTTGAGCATCTCTGACTACTTCTACTTCTATACAAATTGCTCTTAGGGTTAGTCATCCTAAAGGTAATGGGGGAATCCAGACGTGGACCCCTTGCTCACAAGTGCTTAGAGGTATCAGCTGCACCTCACCGACGAGGCCCAAGAAGGCCGAAACGTACGTCTGGGGTTAGCTGTTTCACTTGTTCAGAGAAGAATTGTCTGGCATTTCGTGGCTGGACTGTCATTTTGGCAGGACCAGTATGATATGCTTCAGAATTCTTCTTCTCTGTGTATGGCATTTGTGAGGTAAGAGAGATTGCACCCTGGACACGAGGACACAGTCCCAGTGAGCTTTTGCATACCCTTGCAAGCTCATGAGTCTAGTTGAGCATCTCTGACTTCTACTTCTATGCAAATTGCTCTTAGGGTTAGTCACCCTAAAGGTAATGGGGGAATCCAGACGTGGACCCCTTGCTCACGAGTGCTTAGCGGGATCAGCTGCACCTCACCGACGAGGCCCAAGAAGGCCGAAACGTACGTCTGGGGTTAGCTGCTTCCCTTGTTCAGAGAAGAATTGTCTGGCATTTCGTGGCTGGACTGTCATTTTGGCAGGACCAGTATGATATGCTTCAGAATATTTCTTCTCTGTGTATGGCATTTGTGAGCTAAAAGAGATTGCACCCTGGACACGAGGACACAGTCCCAGTGAGCTTTTGCATACCCTTGAATGCTCATGAGTCTAGTTGAGCATCTCTGACTTCTTCTACTTCTATGCAAATTGCTCTTAGGGTTAGTCACCCTAAAGGTAATGGGGGAATCCAGACGTGGACCCCTTGCTCACAAGTGCTTAGAGGGATCAGCTGCACCTCACCGACAAGGCCCAAGAAGGCCAAAACGTACGTCTGGGGTTAGCTGCTTCCCTTGTTCAGAGAAGAATTGTCTGGGATTTTGTGGCTGGACTGTCATTTTGGCAGGACCAGTATGATATGCTTCAGAATATTTCTTCTCTGTGTATGGCATTTGTGAGCTAAAAGAGATTGCACCCTGGACACGAGGACACAGTCCCAGTGAGCTTTTGCATACCCTTGCAAGCTCATGAGTCTAGTTGAGCATCTCTGACTTCTTCTACTTCTATGCAAATTGATCTTAGGGTTAGTCACCCTAAGGGTAATGGGGGAATCCAGACGTGGACCCCTTGCTCACAAGTGCTTAGAGGGATCAGCTGCACCTCACCGACGAGGTCCAAGAAGGCCAAAACGTATGTCTGGGGTTAGCTGCTTTCCTTGTTCAGAGAAGAATTGTTTGGCATTTCGTGGCTGGACTGTCATTTTGGCAGGACCAGTATGATATGCTTCAGAATATTTCTTCTCTGTGTATGGCATTTGTGAGCTAAAAGAGATTGCACCCTGGACACGAGGACACAGTCCCAGTGAGCTTTTGCATACCCTTGCAAGCTCATGAGTCTAGTTGAGCATCTCTGACTTCTTCTACTTCTATGCAAATTGGTCTTAGGGTTAGTCACCCTAAGGGTAATGGGGGAATCCAGACGTGGACCCCTTGCTCACAAGTGCTTAGAGGGATCAGCTGCACCTCACCGACGAGGCCCAAGAAGGCCGAAACGTACGTCTGGGGTTAGCTGCTTCACTTGTTCAGAGAAGAATTGTCTGGCATTTTGTGGCTGGACTGTCATTTTGGCAGGACCAGTATGATATGCTTCAGAATATTTCTTCTCTGTGTATGGCATTTGTGAGCTAAAAGAGATTGCACCCTGGATACGAGGACACAGTCCCAGTGAGCTTTTGCATACCCTTGCAAGCTCATGAGTCTAGTTGAGCATATCTGACTTCTTCTACTTCTATGCAAATTGCTCTTAGGGTTAGTCACCCTAAGGGTAATGGGGGAATCCAGATGTGGACCCCTTGCTCACAAGTGCTTTGAAGGGTCAGCTGCACCTCACCGACGAGGCCCACGAAGGCCGAAACGTACGTCTGGGGTTAGCTGCTTCCCTTGTTCAGAGAAGAATTGTCTGGCATTTCGTGGCTGGACTGTCATTTTGGCAGGACCAGTATGATATGCTTCAGAATATTTCTTCTCTGTGTATGGCATTTGTGAGCTAAAAGAGATTGCACCTTGGACACGAGGACACAGTCCCAGTGAGCTTTTGCATACCCTTGCAAGCTCATGAGTCTAGTTGAGCATCTCTGACTTCTTCTACTTCTATGATAAATGTAAAACATCAAAGACTAGAATAGTCTGAATATTTCACATTAGTGCACACTCATGCTCATCCAGGCACTTGTTCAGACTCCTTCATGCTCTTCATGCTCTCAAATAAATATGTGACCATACTTGCTCAAGATCAGACTTGAAATGCTCACTTGCTCATGCACACTCAAGCTCAAACTCATTAATACTTTATCATGCTCACACTCAGAGTCACTAATGCTCATGATCTCCATTTTACACACTTTCAGAGACACTGATTGATTTAAATTGGGATATTAACCACATGAATGTTAAAGGGGTCTCCAGTGCATTACAAATCAATGTTTTTTTTCTCATGGAAAAATCATTGTTGTTAGTAAAAAGACATAAATGAGACAAACATCAACTTTATCATCCAAATCTATTTAGAATATAACTACTTTCAAAGCAACAATATAGACAGATAGAAAATTAGAGTATTGTTAACAAAAAATCCAATAAGAGGCTGATATGCTAAGTAAATCTGGAGCAATTTTGGGATACACACACTTAACCATAGGGGACATTGGTTTGCAATCAGGGCCGGATTTACATCTCAGGAGCCTGTAGGCACAGAACTGTGAAGCCCCCCCCCCCAATGCTCATCAGCTCCATATTGCCCCCATCAGCTCCATATTGCCCCTCACCTTGCCCCCTATCAGCTCCAACTTGCCCCCATCATCTCCATATTGCCCCTCACATTGCCCCCATCATCTCCATATTGCCCCCATCAGCTTCAACTTGCCCCCCATCATCTCCATATTGCCCCTCACATTGCCCCCAACCCCATCAGCTCCAACTTGCCCCCATCATCTCCATATTGCCCCTCACTTTGCCCCATCATCTCAAAATTGCCCCTCACATTGCCCCATCATCTCCATATCCCCTCACATTGCCCCCAACCCCATCAGCTCCAACTTACCCCCCATCAGCTCCACATTGCCCCACCATCTCCATACTGATGAACTCCATAGGCTTCAACTTGCCCCCCTTTAGCTCCACATTGCCCCCACCATCTCCATGTTGCCCTGACATGGTCCGTTTCCTACCTCCCTGCTAGGAGATCTGTCATCTGTGCCTCCTTGGCACAGTCCTGTAGCTGATGGAGCTCCCGCGCGGTTTCCTATTCAGGAATGCAATTTCATCTCCCAGCGCTCTGCATTCCTAAAGATGCGATGAGGGAGCTCACCACCTACAGGACTGTGCCAAGGATGCACAGACATGTTCTGCCGCCGGGGAGGTAGGAAATAGGGAACGGGGGGAGGGCAGCGCCAGCGCCAGCGGGGTGGCTACTTTTTTTTTTTTTATTAAAAAAAAAAAGAAGATTTAAAAAAAAAAATTTTTTTAAAAATTCCAATGGCAGGCACCCCTCGGTGGCGTGCGCCTGTAGGCAGGTGCCTTCTTTGCCTAATGGCAAATCCGGCCCTGTTTGCAATGTGTAGATACCTCATTAGTATTCATATTAAGTTGTGTACAGACTCCTGGACCGACAGGAAAAGTGAGTAACTTGATTATTCGACTACTTAATCACATTGTACAATGTACAACAGAGACGTGTGTTGGATACCATCAATCACAGACCCAGTTTGGCTGAGTGAGGGCAGTTTTATTAATTAACCCCACACGCTTTCATTGCTTGTCCACCTTTCTAGCCGGTCAAGCATAATTCTCCACGAGTGAGTATATTTTAAATTAGATTTCAAACCTGAATTTGAGTCTGAAAATTCAACTTATTCTGCTAGCAAATATTTCCCAATTTCATCTTGAAATAATCAGGACTAATGTAACTTGTATTGTATTATATATCTGTCTGATTGGTTAAAAACAGATCACACATTAATGTTGCAATTTATTTCTTTTACATGTTTGATACAAAATGTTGGTTGTTTTTGGATGCATTATACTTGGAATGTGACGACAGATATATTGTGTACATCCCATATATTTGTAAGCTACTGTTTGTAAGTATATAATTTTTATATTATTCAATGAGTACTAGATTATATTGTCTTTTGGAGACCTTTTATCGATATAGTATTACTGTCATTCCTATTTAATACAGTATATATACAAAATTTGAGACCTATGAAAACTCTGTTGCCTTACATTGAATAGATTGAGTATTGCAAATTATAAACACCATTTATAGTGCTCACCTGGACATCACTAAAGATTTATAATCACTCTTTCATAGATAGAGGTTACAAGATGCTTATATACTATATTTATGATTTTTTTTTATGTTAAGATACAACAAAATATTAGGATTAAGTTTTAGTATTATTTATTATAGAGCTCTCCTATAATCACTATATACTTTATATCATTAGTATTCAAGTTGTTAAAAAGACGTATTTAAATCAAAGAGGGTTTGGGGAAACTGTTTGTCTCTAATAGTGCAGATGGTTTGCTCCAGAATGTCTCCAGCTCTTTTTAGTATCTCAGTCATTATCACCAATAAATCACACAAATATAAATATAAAAAAAAACTCCCAGAGAGACATAACATGATGAGAATAGAGAGAGTTGTAAGGTCTATTTACCAACACCAGGTGACGCTCTGTAGGGAGCAAAATAAGAAAAAATATACACTTTTTGAAAAAATATTTCCAGCTTAGTGGAAAGTGCCATTTTTTCTAGGGAAATGTACTGCATTTAAAATCCTGTGTTAATTCTCTTCCTGGTGATTTGTTTTGCAACTTGGGAACCAGATTAGCTGGACAGTTTCACTAGTGAGGAAAATCACTGTTTAGTAAATCTCCAGACAGCAGTAGGTTTATCTTGTGTTTGTTTGTTACCTGCCTTAAAGAGACATTACAAGTTACCTGTGAACTGAATAAATCACGCTAAAATTTTATATTGATGGCTATTTTGTCAGGTTTCATGGCGAGAACGTTGCCATTCTGTAACAATATATATATTAATCGAGAAAACAGCAAAGTTTTTGTGGAAAAATGTTTGGCTTTAGATAAAAGGCACAACTTTTTTTGTCATTTCTATGAGAGGGAATTTCTGCTGGAATATACCAAATTGTGAATTTTCAATGGAAAATTCCACATAATAAATATGATATATTTTCCACCTTTAATTAGAATATTTTTAAATAGAAAAGCGACATTATAGTCAGACAGAAAATGAGAATATTGTTCACAAATAAGAAGCTGATATAGAAAGTAAACCTGGAGCAATTTTGGGACAAACCACTTTCCCCATAGTGGGGGCATTGAATTGCAAAGCATGGAGACCTCTCTAACATAAAATAAATTACAAAGCAACAATTAAATCTATGGAGTTTGGGAAAAGCACCAAATGGGATCATCCTCATCATTATCACCAATAAATCACAACAAATATAAAGACAAAACAAAACTCCCAGAGAGATATAACATGATGAGGATACACAGAGGTGTAATGTCTATTTACCAACACTAGGTGGCGCTCTGTAGGGATGGAGTCCTCTCAGCTCTGGTCTCTTTCCAGGAGATCCTGCTTGAAGTCTCTCTCCAATACAACTGCTCTTACTTGCCAGTCGTCTTCTTCTTGCTGATAGATTTTATCCATCAGCGGTGATTTTGGATACCGAGGCTTGAGCCTCACTACTCCATATTCTCGGTTTGGGTTTTAAGTCACAGGTTTGGATTACTTTTGATCTGTGTTGACTTGTCACAGTTGGGTTAGTTTCACAGGGTCTTCGCTGTGATGGACCGCAGGTAGCGGTCGAAGGGGTTTGCAGTGGTGGCAGTGAGTTTTCTGATCAGAGGGTTTGGGTTCTGATCCAGTCCTTGGCAGAATTTCCTACTCAGCTTCTCTAGGTGTTCGTCCAACATCTCGATGTCCAGCTCCCTGTGAAGGTCAGCTGTCCTTACGAAGCTTGGAGCTCCGGAGCCTGCTCTTACTGAAATTTATGTCTCTTTTTATACAAGTTCTGGGGTGGGATTTCTTTTGATGACAACTGATCACATGGTGAACAGAGACTGGCCCCACTTACTCACATATTTGCTAAATATGTTTATGAGCACACACCTCAGGTTTATGTTGTGACATCACTTATTAAGGGAGGATACCTTATTAAAATGTGAGACTTTTGGTGCCATGTTCACGTTTATGGTTAGGTGTGATTGTATACTCCTGATGGTAGATTAGTTTCTGCAAATCTAATTAAAATACTTTCCAACATGATTTGCTGATACCTGATTAATGAATCATATTACATGTGAGTCATTTAATAGACTTTTGTATGTGTATGGATGGGTATCTATCTATCTATCTATCTATCTATCTTTACATTTATCTATGATATTACAAGAGACATATTGCTCCATATTATGCTATGTCTCTATAAAATCAATTCTGTTTAAATTAGACTCTCAAAATTAATATGTAATTATTAACCATTAATTATCCTGTCCATGAAGGCAAACATGATTCTTTGTCACTGGAGTCAACGACCTCAGATTCCTCCAATTGAAGGCTTCATAGAAACACTTAGAAGGGAGAAGTTTGAGGTCATGAAGACTTCCACAAAATAATTATATCTGTCTGTCCTTGTAATTAAATATACATTTTGTGGGGTTCAGTCTGCATAGAATTGATTGAAAGTGGCAATTAGGATTTTCTGTCCAGACAAAATTATTATCATTAGGAAATGTTACTGTTTCTTTAAGGACTTTGGATATTTTCAATTGGTGGACAAGTTCAGATTCCCCATTTTTCCTTTCATATAAAGCAATGCACAATTTTTTTGACATGTATTCGATAAAAAGAGAAAATGTTTGCTAATTCAAAAAAAAAGCCATGCATAATTCAGTAACATTTTGTCAGTAACAGCATTTTCAACAAAAGTAAATTGTAAATAGCCAATGTCTCCACTTTAAAATATAAGGATACACAGAGGTGTAATGTCTATTTACCAACACCAGGTGGCACTTTGTATGGATGAAGTCCTCTCATCTCTGGTCTCTTTGCAGGAGATCTTCCTTGATGTCTCTTTCAGTACAATTGCTCTTACTGAAGTTAAAGTCTCTTTTTATTCAAGTTTTTGGGTGTGTTTAGGTGATAACGGATTAGACTGAGAAGAGGTTGGGCCCCACCTGGCCTTTTGTGCTCACATATTTGTTATTTCTTCCACATGTATATGAGCACACACCTCATATTTACACTGTCAGATCTCTGATTAAGGAAGATCTTATTAAGATGGATATTGTATGTATGTTTATAGTCATGTTTTACTGTGCAGAGCTAAAACTAGATTATGCTGCATATGTAATTAAAATGCTTTTCAATTGAAATCTTAAGTCCCTGAATAATGAATAAAATAAAAAATATGAGCATGTACACCTTTGTATGTTATGGGTTAACTAATCTATCTATCTAATCTATCTATCTATCTATCTATCTATCTATCTATCTATCTATCTATCTATCTACCTTGGCTGTTGAAAGTGTTATTTCAATAATGTTAGAATTGTAGTTCAATACTAACTGAATCATTCATTCTGTATTGAATCCACACGTTTGACAAGTCAGAGCCAATAAACTCTTATTTATTGAGCTGAGGACTGAAGTCATTGAGATAGCTCTTTCTACCACACATTTGGGTACACCTGTTCACTAATATTAAATGTAAGACTTTTATGGTTTATCAGTTCTCATTCTACATATACAAGTGTCAGATACCATTCTTTTTTGTTTTTAAATTGTACTCTTTATCTTGTGAGGTGAGTGGTGTAGTGGTCTTACCAGTGACCCGTGGCTGCTCAAAAATTGCTGCGGCTGCCCCAGTGCCCCATCACTGGCCTGTTCCATCCTCCTCTGGTGGCTGGTGTGCAGATGCAGAATTCTGAACTCTGCGTCTGGCTTCACCAGCTAAAGCCAGAATGAAGGCCACCACTGGTCGGGTGAATCGGGTACTCTCTTCTCCTGCAACACTGGGGATGCATAAAGTGAAGTGCTCCATCTCGGCACTTATTCATTTGGGCTCTGTTCATTCGGGCTGCCCGAGAGGGAGCACTTATTATCAGCCAGGAGGTGAAGAAAATTGGGGGGGCACATGGGGGAGTACCTGGCTCCCTCTGCCCCCCCTGGTGACACCACTGATTGAATGATAAGGTGTCCCCCACAGATGTGGATTCTGGTCTTGAGACCAGACAACTCACAGCAAAGGACAATCTTCTTACTGTGAACACAATGAAAACCCTGCCCCCTTGACATGTTTTTTTTTCTTATTCTAAAAGAAGATTGTCCACGTGGACACCACCTTTCTGCTCTGAGGTGATCAGTTTAACACTAGGTAAAAGAGGTGGGATGCTTTATCATTTAATTACTTTGAAATAACACTCTCCATGGCCCAAATACTATGAAGATTTTGTTATACTTTTGTTATGAAACATTAATATTTAACCATTTCTCATTTGACAAATTGAGTTTACAAGTTACTGTATGGAGTTATTTTTTCCAAGACCACTTGTAGTTCAAGAGTAAAGTTTCCTTCTCCCCCAACTCAGAGCATCCACATTATCCAGATGGAACGCAGACAGGGGCAATCTTTAGTCAGCATAAGGAAAAACCTGTTAAGAATGTATGAATGTTTGAAATGCATTTATAAAAGTTGTATCTTATAAATTTGTATATATATATTTTTTTATAGGAATTTAAGAAAAATGTCATATAGAGTATTCACAACATGGGTGCATGATGTTCTCGGTGCCGGCAGGAGAAGACCTATTCCATCATGTGCGGTCAGGCCTGTAAGGGAGGGCATTTATACTGGATTCAAAAAGAGCTTCGACTACAAAGCTGCAGAAATGGCAGTACATATACCATATAACATATATATATCATACTTTATGTTTTATTTTATTTATGAAAAAGTAAAAAAGATATGTGAATTTTGTCATTTGGAATTTCAGAAGAATAATACATTGTGTGTGTTTTACAACTTGTGGTCTCTGTTCTTTCCTAATACAATGACAGAGGGAAGGATTTTCCTTTTACTTACTGAATATTGTACATTGCTGCGCAGACTGAGAGACAGCTTGATGCTAGGAAATGGAGGGGAGTTGTTGAACTACCAAACTTTACTTTTTCTGATATCGCTCTGTCTATGGAAAAAAAATACACAAAAACTATTCTTTGACTAATATCCCTTTACATATCGGTGATCAAAGCACAGGCACAATGTAATTGCAAAGATCTAAGTTTAACTAATTTTATTTTTGTCTCTTGTTATGTTTGTGTAATGTTTACATTACAAGGATATTAATGTTTCAACAAAACAGCCACTACAATTCAATAGTATTTGGGCCTTGGAGAGTGACAGAGTTGTAGTTCAAGAGTAATGAGTAATGAATGTTACCTCTCGCCTCTTTTACCTAATGTAAGCCACCTCCACTCACATGTGAAATTAGGTCTTGGGACCAGACAGCCCACAGTGAGGGACAATCTTCTTACTGTGAGCACAAGGGAAATCCTGCCCCTTGACAGGATTTTCCTTATGGTCACTGAACCCTCTCCGTCATCCATCTGGACAGTTGAGTAACTGTGAGATGCACAATGTCAATTGAGTATTAGGTGAAAAAAATGTAAATATACAAAAACATGTTATGATTTTTTACACTCAGTAAAAAAAGGTTACTTCCACTTTGAGTTTTGTGGTAACGTGAAAGGGCATTATGGCACAGTAGAGAGACGCTATCCATTCAGCTATCAATAATTCTACACATTGGCTATCCAAGATTTGTTGATACTGCATTAGATATACACTCTTATATGAGTACTATAAACTCTAGCTAAATACACAAGCTCTGCTGTGGAAGTACCTAGTGGGAGATAAATAGATTGTGTTTTTGTTTTACCTGTAGATTATAAAATAAGTTAGAATGAACTGCTGTATTTCCAATGTTCTAACACTGGAAAAAAGTAAACACAATAATTGTCACTTATTTTTTTTTAGTTTTATTGATGTAATAAATTAAACAATGCAAAAAAAAAAAAAAATTAAATATTATTAGCCTTATTAAACATTTGCCTAAAATGTTTTGCAATACTTTATTCAAAAAATATATTTTTTATTAAACACTGTGTTCTTTTATTTGTATTACACATGAAATGCAGCATTTCAGGAATCATCACAAACTTGTGTGTGTATGTATATGTATATATATGTGTGTGTGTGTGTGTGTATATATTATAATGGCTTTGCACTCACGCCTAACAAAAAAATAGAACATCTCATAAGATTCACTATTCTTTACTGAAGTATCACTGGTTGTGCTGTATCCAAAAGTGTTTGGTCCTGATGAAGGTAGACTATTGGCGCTAAAACATTTGTCTACATCACAAGTAAGACAAAGACAAGCAGGACTTACATTTTGCACAAACACAAAAATATACACATAGCAAAAACATAATGAATATATAAAAGTGTACATATGTAAAAAAAATTAAAGCTTACATACACACACATAGCAAAAAAAAACCTCACGTATGCAATTCACATTAAAAAAAACAAATGTATACATGCATCACACACACACTTTGAATGCACATACACACGCAAATAGAACCACACAAACATCCACAGAATACCCAGACATACTCCAAACAAAATAGTATGAAAACAAAACAGACACAATGTGAGGGATAGAAGTGATATAAATGTTCTTTTACTCACCCAAACATGGAATTATTGACCAACTTCTTTTGCTGACACATGTGACCTATATATAGCTGCTACAATTTTCTATGGCATATATATAAATATATTTACCATGTCAAAATCAGCACTCACAGGACTGCTCAAAACCGTGATATAAGTCACATTTATTTAGATCAACATTTTGATCCCAAGCCTGGGATCTTTCTCAAGACAACAACACAGACAGTTCTCCCCCTCTAAATACCTTGTTACCTGTGGAAATAGTAACAGAACAAATGTAACCTTATGATCAAAACTCTCCCAGGTGTAAATCTAGGTGTGAATCCTATTAGCATAAAAATAGGAGACAATTTGAAGAGCATCTGTAGAAAAAACAATATGTTTAGTATGCGAATACCACTAAAAGACAATAAAAAAATATATAGATATATATGTATGTGTGTATATATATATATATATATATATATATATATATATATATACTAGTTTAAAAGCCTGTATACGCAGGCCAAGGTCTGGGGAGGTAAAGAGGCCGGTCCTGCTCTGCATACAGCCGCCTCCACACTGGCGGCGCACACGATGCATCATGTACAGTAGAGACTGCCCGATTGCACAGAATGCTCCCAGAATTCTGTGTGTTCGGGCAGTCTCTACTGCTCAGGACTGCATTGGACAAACATAGGATATGTGTGTGTGTGTGTGTGTGTGTATATATATATATATATACTCAAAAAGAATTGGCAGTGGCACTCTTATCGATATTTAAATAACAAGTTTGTTGGAGCACGTCCCATAATATATATAAAACAAGTGTACTTAGCTGGAGCTAAAGTAGAAGAGACAGCACTCTGTTGATATCCAAAAAAATATAAGATATTTATTCATCCATTGTATCCAACCAAACGTTTTCGGTCCTATTTCGGACCTTCATCAGGGTTCCTGATGAAGGTCCGAAATAGGACCGAAAACGTTTGGTTGGATACAATGGATGAATAAATATCTTATATTTTTTTGGATATCAACAGAGTGCTGTCTCTTCTACTTTAGCTCCAGCTAAGTACACTTGTTTTATATATATATATATATATATATATATATATATATATATATATATATATATACACCTCAATTTTTGCTACTTTTAGTTATTGCCATATAACTTGACAAAAACATCTCAAAAACATGTCAACATTGGGTATTTCTAAAATCAAGACAAATATTATAATCTATCAGGGTTTTTTTAGCGTTTGTATATGTGTAAAAGATATTTAGTGCAAAAGTTAAAAAAAGGTGAATTTGTTAGATTTGTTTCATCATTTTACATGAAATTTGATGAAAATAATGGTATCTTTAGAAAGCCCATCTTATGGCAAGAAAAACAGTATATAATATATGTGGGTCCATTGAATGAGTAAGAGGAAAATTACAGCTAAAAAAACACAGTATAAGTGTTAAAACAGCCATGGTCCTTACAGAGATCTTCCATGCAGTAACATAGACATGGGAGAAGTTATTTCCCTTGAGAAATCCACTCCAGTTTTTCAACACTTTATAATAACAAATTGCATCTACCACATAGTGCATATTTATCAGGGCTTATTGATTTTGATGGCTAATATTCGATTAGCCAAAACAAAACAAATACACCATTACCTATTCAAATAATTGTATTCCTTAATGCATTATGTAATCAGTAGACATAATCTGACTCATTCTACTGGGAGAGAGAATAGTTTGAATGGTGCGGTAATGCAATAAACCTTCCATTTGACTTGTAAATCACTTTGACAGCTACTGTGTAAAAGCAAACATCATTGGGATAATGTTATACATTGGTTCTATCAGGGAATTTAAAAGCTATAGAAGACAAGAATAGCAAAATATTTTTGGTGTTAGATTGAATTAGTTATAAAGAAGTGATAAAGTTTAGATGCTTTATCCTTTGTATCACTTATCAAAAGACTTTACAATCTATGGATGCAATGCACTAACACTTCTTACTTCACCTTACTGCATATGCTAAATTGAATAACATGGGAAGTGGAGAGGTGATACAATAGAGAAATATGCAACAACACTTCTTGAATATAAAATGGACTATGCTATTGTATCAGTAATAACAGCAGATGGTTTGTTCCATTATTATTACAACTCACATTATTCAGCAGAAAAAGCCATCACTATATACTTTTTTCATAAAAAACCTTTACCAATCTTATAAATCCAGCAAGAGACAAAGTACATAAATACATTAGCATCACAATTTACTTCACAGAATGTATACAGTGGTGAACAATGGGGACCTCCAGCTGTTCTGGACTGATATTCCCATCATCCTCATTCCCCAGACAAACAAATGAAGATTGGAGACTATGGACATTTTAGTCATGAACAGCTAAAGACCTCAAGTTGCCTAATACTGACTCCTGAATGCTGTTTTTTAGGGCAATGAGGAGCTGCACAATCCCAAAGTAACGTTGTGGTGCTCTCTGCATTAGCTACCTCTTGGAGATACCAGACTGTGCCTAAGATTCTGATGTACAAATGTAACATGGAAGACTCATGAAGATCCAACAAATCCCCATTGGTTGTAAGCCTTTGAGTGCCAGAGAGATATCCAATGAACTGACGTGCATTCCAGTGTTGATGATGCTGGCAGTAGCATAATAGAGAAAGGTGTAGCAGCTGAAGCACCCGCTGCATCAGATAGTGAGACAAGCAAGCACCAAAACACCCATCCTCAAAGTAGTAGGGAACTTTGTTATAGTAAAAGTAAAAAGAAATTGTTTGAGAACTCCAAAAGCTTAGAGGAATATGAGGGTAGTAGTGGACAAGAACTGTCAGGGGATGCTGATGAGGATGACCTGATGATGACTGATGATGATGCAGATCCAGGATATATCCCTCCAGCATCCATCTCTTGTTCAGATACAGATGAAGTTGAGCGTAAGGATGGTGATAGGGCTATAAGATTAGCAGAAAGTCAAAGGGCGAATCTTACACCATTTTTAAGGCGCACTGTGCCTGTCTATAAACTGCTTGAGAAAGTCATTGGAAAGTCTGACCCTGGACACGCACAGATGTCAAAAAGCACACAGTCACCCTATCATTGGCATCATCGCCTCTTCAAAGTCCAAGTGCCACTCAGCCACGCACACCTGTTTTGAGTACCCAGGAACAGCAACACAGGTTAACATCCACAGTGTTAGATATGACGAGTACCTCTGGTGCTGCTGCTGTAAGTGCTGCTCCTTTGACACCTAGTAGTAGTGGCAGTAGAATTACATCAACATCCAGCTCCAGTAGTAGTAGCAGAAACCACAGATGACAGACAAAGCCAGGACAAATATATTAACAGCAGCACAGATGAGGAGGTGGAGGACAGATGGGACCACTGCTATGACCGATATGTAATGTGTGTCAGTAATCTGAGAAGGAGCATAGAGTATGACAATGGTAAAAATACATACACAAATCACATCATGCCAGTCCCCCCACTACATGGCAAGATACACGCTATAAAACAAAGATTGAAATTGGAAATATAATGTGAATGGAATTTACATGGCTCATAGTATATTGGAACAGGGAGTAATCGTACTTGGTTCTTGAAAATGTTTGAATGACAACATATAATGGACAAGTAAGGTCACAATCATATGTAAAATGTAAAAAAGTTGTGTACACTGCAAATGCTGAAAATGAATAAAAGGTCTCCATCACACCCCAATGCATTACATGTAATGAAGAATCAAACAATCTTTTTTATACCTTCTTTGTAATTTGTTTTATATATATATATATATATATATATATATATATATATATATGTGTGTAGATTTGTAGATTTTAAATTTTGAATACAAAAACTTACAACACTTAGTTTCAATTTGTTCCACTGAGTCCGCTCACTCACAACTCCCCTGCTCATCTTCTATAATGAACGAGTGAAGCAGTGGCTTCTGGGACATACACACTTGACCTCATGTAGTCCCGTCTGATGGGAGTGGATACCAACGTTGTCTTCCTGAGACAGCCTACAAAGTGGGCATGGTTTCAAGAGGTGAGCCAAAGCTATTTTGGCCATCAAGACGATTTGTCCGGTCTACGGACCAGAATCCAGATCTGTAACCTGGAGCAGTTACGTAAGTAAAAGGGACGGGAGGGGTAAACTTTGCAATGCTATTACTTGTAAACTATACAAGTTAGGGGACAAATACACAGATGGTTTACTCTATCTCATTAACACAGACAATAGTAAATCTTACAAAAATGAAGTATTACTATCACTGTGAGACCTCCAGTTTCTCCCTTAACTCCATCATGTAAGTGACCTCTGGGGTTTCTTCAGAGTCACACTTGCCCTCCCAGTACTCCCAGAGGAGGTTCAGGGGTCCCCACACTCTCTGCCTAAATAACAACTCAAAGGGAGAGAATCCAGTGAATTTCTTCCCTGTGCAACTAGGGTGGGCCAGGGGACCCACTATATCAATAGCGACTCGCTGGAAGGGTTCTCCTATAATGGGAAGGGGTTGTAAAGGAACTGTGGGTTGTCCTCCACTTTTCCCTACCCACTGACAGATGTCACAGGTGCGACAAAAGAGGTGTACGTCTCTGGACAGCCAGGGCCAGAAAAAGGCCCTCGTCAACCGGTACTCCGTGGCCAAGGGTATCTCATGGACTAGTGCCAGAAGAGCAGCCCTATGCTGGGAGGGGACTACCAGTTGGATGCATGTGACCTCTGCATGTCCCTGGCATGAGGTGCAGGTCTGACGGCATAACAAACTTTTGTCCCAGATAAACTGCTCTCCCCGGGGCCCTGCTTCTCCTGTTTTGGCCCTATTCCTATATCCCTGTAAGTTGGAATCAGGAACCACAGCCACACGGAACTCTGCCAGCAGGGACCAGGGGATGGAAGGGTTGGCCTCAGGGTCGGGATGCAGATTGGCAGGGGGGCTTACCGTGTCTCGGCAGGCGGCAGCTCAGGTGAGCACTTGGCATTCATTGATGGGGTCTTGGAGGAAGAATAGGCTCTGTAGGTGGCCCAAGTAATTTCCCAGCAGTACATCAGCGGGCAGTCCTGGCATAACTCTGATGATCCTGGTTCCTTGGCCTGTACCCCAATCCAGGTGGACTTCCACCATGGGGATCTGGTAAACTTTACCCCCAGCCACCTGGACCTCTACAGCTCGATCTGATCGACAGGATGGGGCCCACACAGTGTGGTTGTACCAAAGTGAGGGTAGCTCCAGTATTTCTTAGTGCTTCTGTTGAATACCCATTAACCCTTATGGCTTGAACGTGGTCCTGGCAGTTGTCACCCCTGGTTTGTTGGGCCAGAGTCACCCTGTGAAAGTATACCCACTCCACAGGGTGTTCTTGGGGCAGGAAAATCTCTTGAGGGTCCAACCAAGGGTAATCTGTCATAGAAAGGGGGTCCGGAATGCCCTCAGGGGCATCATTGGACAGGCAGTGGGTCTGAAGGGGCTGTGGTTGCTGGTGCTGGAGGAATCCACCAAAATTGGGAGTTGAGCCACCCCAGGTCTTAGGGCACTGCCACTGCATATGTCCCACTGGTGACAAACGTAACATTCCAGACCCGCAGTGGCGACCTGGCGGGGTGGGGATCGTCCTTGAGCTGGAACTGTCTGGCCCATTTGGGGGCCAAAAGAAGACCTGTTGAAGGGTAGGTCTTCAGTCCTCCGGCTGGGTGAAAGGGGGGTTCCAGGGAGAAGGTGGGATGGGACCCCATCCAAAGGGTGTCCTCGTACTTATGCGCCAATTGAGTGGCATCGTCCAGGGTTTGAGGCTCCTGATCTCGCACCCAGTCTGGGATGTTATCAGGAATATGTAGAAAAAATTAATCCAGTAGCAGCTGCTGAAAGCATCCTTCTAGTGATCGGACCCCACACCCATTCATCCAGTTTTGAAAAGCTAAGTCCAAGGCGTTGGTGCATTCGGCATGAGTATCTTTGGTAAGTCTTCTGGTGTATCTAAAATGCCAGCAGTAGGTGTCCAGAGTAATGGCACATCTGAGCAGCAGCTGTCTTCTTACTTCCTCGTAGTTGTCACTGTCCACATCTGGAATGGCTCTGTAGGTATCAGCCGCCCTACCGGTCAACTTTCCAGCTAGGATGGAGACGCACTCCTGTGAATTGATAAGGAGTAGTCTGCGTTGTCACTCAAATTCTCTGAGGAATCCATCTATGTCCCCTGTAGTATCATTGAGCACCTGGTAAGTTTGATGGTTGAGGTGCAAACTGGTCCCCTCACGCTCGGGCTGAGGTTTATTAGCTAGGTTGGGCACATTAGACTGAGTGTGCCCTATTTCAGCCAAATACTCATCTTGTCCCGCTGCCATGAACCGATCTACTATATCTTGAGTTGGGTTGGATCCATAAAATAAAAGTCAGTTCTGCACTCTTCTAGCCACCAGGTCGTTGAGGTCTGGCCGCCACACCATTTCCTGGTGCTCAGAGCAGCTGAAGCGAGGACTAGGGCTGGAGTCCCTGGGCAGATCAGCCATCCTGGCCAGTTGGGCTATCTCCTCATCAAGCTCGAGAAGAATGGTAATAGCTTTTGCTTCTTGAGTACTGCAACATCTCGTCCTTGTTGGGCCACCATGTCCTGCAGCATGGCCAGAGGAAAATGCTTGTAAGTGTCGGCCATAGTTCCACCGGATGTATCCCAGGTGGTGGTTTGGATCTTTTAAGAGAGAGGATCCCACTGCTGCCACCAATGTAATGGAAGCTAAGGATGCCAGGTTGTCCTTAACCGTCGTTCCAAGGTTCTCTCTCCTGATGTCGGCTATAAGGGGGTAGCCAGGCCAGTCAATCTGGATAGTTGCTGGATCACAGGAATACCAAACTCCTGAACGGAGGTCAGAGGGGACCCTTTAAACCATCCTGGAAAGAAGTACACAGGACAAACTTCTAGTCCAAATGACTAAAACTTTATTTCTTGAACATCAGACTCTTTATAGTGAAACTACACACAATGGAACAATGCTTGGTGTAAAGAGTAGGACAATACCTTGGGAGGGGGACACAACAGTACAATGCTTAGGGGGAACAATGGTGAAAACACATAGGACAATGTGGGGATAAACATAACATAGTGGGATACGGTATAGAACAGTGCACTCTGCATAATTAAATCTTTCCACTCCAATTCCCAACCAATAGGAATTGGAGCGACAAGAAACAGGTGACCAGTCAGGACCCAGGCTGCTATTGGAATTGGAGTGACAAGAAACAGGTGACCAGTCAGGACCCAGGCTGCTATTGGAATTGGAGCGACAAGAAACAGGTGACCAGTCAGGACCCAGGCTGCTATTGGAATTGGAGTGACAAGAAACAGGTGACCATTCAGGACCCGGGTTACTATTCTCCAAAGGAGAGTAAATTACCCAGGTCTGTCGCGTAACTCAATAATGTCACTTCTGCTTCCCAGCCAATGGGAACCGAAGCGACAGCCAGGGGATAGTCGGCGACCAATCGGATACTCGCCTACCTGTCTGGTACATCTTTCAATAAAGCCCTGGCTGCCGATTACATCATTGTTCACAGCGGCCAATTCGGGGGTGCGCCTACTATTCAAAGGTAAGGGGGCAGTGTCCCTTGTATCCCTGCCGCCTGGGTGATGGGTTTATTCAGGATTTTGAGAAATAATGTAAAATCTGCCATGTGGACCCCCAGGTCTGGGTCCAAAATCTAGTGGGGAAATTGACAGGGAAGGCTGCAGAGGCTACCGGGCTGTCCCGGATGAGTACAGCACCAACTACCTGAAGTAAAAAGGAGACTGCTCATATGGTACATGATTACCCCAGAAATGTACCGCAGAACCTTCAAAAAGAATTGCAGAGCAAACCTGATAACACAAACATAGAGTGTGGCTATGACATGGAGCGGGCCTTCTGCAGCTGGCCACAAGGAAGTGGAGCCACCACTTTTGAGGACTGTTGCCAGCAGTTGTTGTTGGAACAATTCTTTACCAACCTCTCTGCACCCATCCGGGATTGGGTACAAGACCAGGACCCTCTCACTCTGACTGAGGCCACCAGACTGGCAGACAAGTTTGAGGATACCTGGGGTATGGGGTACTTGGCTCCAAAGTGCAACCCAACTCCCCAACACCACAGCTCCAGTCCAATGCCAGGCTCCCTCCACACTCGGGCCCCCTGATTACTGTCAAAGCCTACTCTCCGCTGGCTCAACAAGGCACCATGAATCTGCCAGGTCCCTACCGGTTTGATGGCTCCTCCAGGACCCCTAACCCTTTTTACAGATAGGCCCATTGTGTGGCTGGCAAAATCTACCCAGGGGGCCCAGAGGAGACATCATGGGAGGAAGAGGGGTGGCCTGCCCCTGTGGAGGTATGTACACCTCGGGATACTTTCATGCCAGCCACCTACTGCCACGAGATCACTGTGGCCTGGGATTTGGTAACCGACAACCAGCGACACCATATTTAATCGGTGCAGCTAAATGGCCATCCCTCTGAGGGGATGCGGGATACTGGAGGTACCCTCACTCTGATCCAAACACTCTGCTTGGACCCTTGCCATCATATCCAGAAAGCTGCGGAGGTGCGAATGGATGGGGAAAAGATGTACCTATCACAGTATCCCTAGGCAGCCTAGTGCTCCAGTGCTTCCTTCCTCTGCTGTGCTATCAGCCGGCATGGACGCCAGCTATTTCTGCATTCCTTACGTTTGCTAGAGAGGGCTCAGTGACGTACACTTGTTTATGGGCAAGAGCTGATTTGCCTAATTGGTTCCCGCCTTGACGAGCTCCTATATAAACGTCCCTGGGCCTAGGAGTCATTGCCCTTTCGTGGTGGTCCTGTTAGTAGCTCTTGCGTTCTCATTGTGACCCGTGCCTGACCTCCGAATCTGCTCTGTGCATTACCCGGCTTGTCTGACTACCCACATCAGTTCTGACTTGTGGCTCTGGCTGACTAACTCACTCTGTGTTGACCCTGGCTTGTCTGACTACCCACATCGGTTCTGACGTGTGGCTTTGGCTGACTAACTCTCTCCATGTATGACCCTGGCTTGTCTGACTACCCACATTGGTTCTGACTTGTGGCTCTGGCTGACTACTCGCTCCGTGTATTACCTAGCTTGCCTAACCATCCTCATCTGTGTACCCATGGCTCTGGCTTGCTTTCGCTCCCTGTTGCCTCCGGTTATCTCTGGGTTATCTGACCCCTTTCCAGCTTTCCCTCCGACATCCGCCCTACCGAGTACTGGAGTCTGTCAAGGCACACATCAGAATTGAGATCCCGGAAATGCAGGATATGGGGGTGATAGAGTGGTCTAACAGTCCTTGGGCCTCTCCGGTAGTCTTAGTACCCAAAAAGGATGGGACCACCAGGTTCTTGCTTTGAATACCAGAGGCTCAAAGACAAGACTGTCACTAACGCCTATCCCATGCCTTGAATAGATGAGCTTTTGGACCGACTCGCGTGAGTTAAGTTTGTTTCCACCCTGGACGTTAGTTGGGGATATTGACAAATTTATCTGTCTCAGGAAGCCATTGCCAAATCCTCATTCATCACCCCCTTTGGCCTGTACCAGTTCACGGTCATGCCGTTTGGGATGAAGAATACCCCAGCCACCTTCCAGAGGCTAGTGGATCAGCTCCTTGGGTGGGGACGCTGGAGTCTGCCTACGCCTACCTCAACGACATTGCCATTTTCAGTTAGTCATGAGAAGAACATCTATTATATTTCAAAGCCATTATGGTGAGGATTCATGGGGCAGGCCTGACCATTCGACCTGAAACGTGTCATATTGGGATTGGGGAAGTCCAGTACCTAGGTCACTGAGTAGGGAGTGGGGGGCAGCAGCCTGAGCCGGCCAAAATCAAGGCCATTGTAAACTGGCCACAGCCCACAACCAAGAAGCAGGTAATGGTGTTCCTGGGGACGGCTGGATATTGCAGGAAGTTTGTACCCTGATACAGCAACCTTGCCAAACTCCTGACCGACTTGAATGGCAAAGCAATTCCCTGGTTAGTAGCCTGGACCCCAGCATGTGATAGTGCTTTCCAGTCCCTGAAAACCACACTAAGGCACAACCAGAAGACAAAAAGGGTGAACATAGTGGGGGGGCACCCCTTGTGTAGTATCTTCAAAAAATCAACAACCACCACAAAACACCCAATGGTAATATATTCGCAAAGGAATTTGCTGAGGAATTATGTATATAACCCACAGCAAACACAGCTTTTCTCAATAATAACTGTACTCCACATTCCAGGGCTGCTCCTTATAGTATCACGTCTCCCTCCATGGTCCAGAATTTACAGCATTCAAGCAAAGAACACAGAGAAGGGCGCCCAATGGTATAGTACATTCAGCAACACTTTCAAATAGTGTAAGTATTAGATATATACTCATAACTTGAGTTGAGTTTCACCCCAACCTCATGCGCATATGGGGATCATAAACCTGTCCCCACTCAGGTATCAAGGTGCTTTATATAATGAACTTCGCTGCTCCGCATGTATAAAAAATATAAATTTTTATTAATGTATTAAAAATACATCTATGTTACAATTACATATATGTATAATATGGCCCGCTGATGCATTTCGTGACTCCCACAGTCACTTTTTCAAAGCCACTGGCCAATAATATCAAACAGACAAACAAACAGAGCAGTAGTGAATCCACAAACATTTTAAATCTCCCACTTCTCTCCCATTGGGCTAAAGTTCATCACATGATCAAATACAAGCAACATAAACACATCAGAGAAAAAAACATATTAAAAGCATATTCAATACAAGCATATACTAATTATGATAACATCCACAGGAGGGTATATCACCTCAGTTGTTATTATTCCTAAGAAAATGAACTTTCCCTAATGTACATTGTTCCTTATTATGGCCCAATCTGATCAAGATAATTGGTAATTAATATATCAATCTGATTAAATCTGATTATTTATATTAAGAACTAGTTGAAGAGCCCGTTACACAGGCCACAGTGCCACTGCCAGCCGGTCGCTGGGCAGTCATGCAAAGTAGAGACTGCCCATGCCGAGGCTGATACAGAGCATCCAGTTCTGTATCAGCTGTGACGTGGGCAGTCTCTACTGCGCATGACTGCTGCATCTGCTGCGCATTACTTCGTCGTTACACACATTTTAGCGAATTATTATATAGGATGTTATTCAAATAAACTGATTCCTACTTTATATTCCTGGATGCATCTCTAATATTATGATCAAAAGTGAAATTCTCATGACTTGAGTTCCAGCCTGGAATGCTTACAACTTCGTTCTCTACAATGACTAGAATAACCCAACTTTCGCAATATAATCTTGTATTGCGTTCCAGCTTGGAATGCCTAGTACTTCCGCTTCCTTCATTCACTACACTAGTTAGATGTCAGGATCGAGATGCTTGCGCTTCACCTTGGAGCGCACAAAAGTTTCCTCCCTAATCCATTCATTGCCTGCTGTAATCCAACTGGCAAAAAGCAAGATATTACTGTTCCACCTTGGAATGACCTGCAATTCACCTATGGCTCATCTATTTTACCTAATAAATACCTATATAGCCTGTTGGACTCCAGAAAACAAATTAATGGATGGAATTCTCTTTGCTCAAAATAATACATAACGAAATGTACATCATCTTAACTCATTACTTCCTTCAGGGATAATAATACTACATCACCGAGTGGATCTCCCTCAATCAAATATTACACATTATTGCATAAAAACATAAATCTCTTAACCCCCAAAATATAATAAAATAATATTTCTAAACTGTGAATATTCAATAATTGCCACTATTTATAATAATATATATTACATTTTAGCATAATATTCCTGTGATCATATCTACAGTGTACATGCATATATATCAAGCAGCATGTAAGTATATATATATATGCTCACAGATAACCACGTATATAGTAAAAATGTCCTTATCCTATATAATAATTCACTAAGTTGTGTGTAATGCCCGACATGCCCAGTAGACACTGCTGCCCGTGCGGCAGTCATGAGCAGTACAGACTGCCCGCGCCGCGGCTGATACAGAGCTGGGCGCTCCGAAGGAGCGTCCAGCTCTTTATCAGCAGTGGTGCGGGCAGTCTCTGCTGCACGTGACTGCCCCTCGACCGGCTGCCAGAGGCACTGTGGCCCGTGTAACGGGCTGTTCAACTAGTTAAAATATAATATCTATGTGATTCCTTAACTATGTATTTATTGATATGTATGTGATTAAACTACATTATCTATATCATTCTGTAACTGTGTTTATTGATATATATGTGATTAAATGTGTGTGTGCTATAAAATATTCTGCTGAGTGTTGCCACAATTCTAGAATATAAAATATAGAATATGTATCTAAATATAAACATAAATACAAATATAATTCCAAATATAAGTAAACTACAAACTCATGATCTTAAATAAACAAATATGTATTAATGTGTACCCCTTTAAATATTGTGCAGTGGGAAAAAAATGGCTATCTATATTGATGGTGCTTCAAAGTTCTCATTTAGACCAAACAGGGTGAGTGTAACCAAATGGTAGGTCCAAAATGCTTCCCCATTTACGAGGGTCTGCATCCTATTTCCCATTTCTATATGTACTATTTCAATGGGGATCAAACTTAATTTAGATGCATTCCTTTCATGGACCTCCCAGAAGTGGAGCAAGACACTATGGGCTTGATCCCAATGTTGGAGATGGCTGTTTTTTCTGCCAATGGCATTTTTTCAAGCACAGAAAAAAGTGAAGAGGTGTTTTCATCCATTGAAAATGATGAAAACACCATAATTTGGAATTCAAATGTCTGCGATAGCCAGGAAGATTCGTTAAGGGACTCAAGTTATTGCAGGAAAGTTAAAGGGATAGTAACCCCCCCCGAACAACGTGACGCCAAATGCGAGCAATCATGGAAACATACTTAACTCCCTTAGTCCCATCTCTCAAACCTTTATGGTTTGAGAGATATAAGACAAGAAAGACCTCCGCTCCCTCCCCCTTCTTATGCATCCGCTGTATAGCGGACGTCATGAGGTCCTGCTTCAAGGACCAGACGGTGGCTCTGCAGGAGCGCCGTCATCTAGATATCTCCATATTATTACTTCATCGGTATGGTCTAAAACTTGTGCCTGGCTTGCAAGTACATGTTGTAGACCATTGCGATGAAGAAATTATACTTAGATATCTAGATGTCAGAACTCCTGCAGAGCCACCGTAAGTCAGTCGACTAGATTCTGCCTCTGACAGCTTTACAGCTCGTCAGGCAGAAAGGGGAGGGGGCGGAGGTCTTTCTTGTCTTACATCTCTCAAACCATAAAGGTATGAGAGATGGGACTAAGGGAGCTAAGTATGTTTCCATGATTGCTCGCATTTGGCGTCACGTTGTTTGGGGGGGGGGGGGTTACTATCCCTTTAAGACCCAGTTTTTTGTGGCTTGAGTCCCTTATCGGACCTTCAAAGGAAGGAAAAAGGTTAAAAAAAACCCACTGTGAATGTATTGATATGGGACCCTAAGCCACAGTTTAAAGCACAGTCGCTCAAATCTGATTGGCTGGGATGTGTGTAAGCACATCTCGGCCAATGGCTGTGAGGGAAATGGATCAGAGACTGCCCATATAAAGGCAGTCTCTGATCAAATTCCCTCAGTTCTGAACAGGCAAAGGCCTGAGAGGGAGAAGAAGGGGGACCTGTGGCATACTTTACTGTCTCCGCTGCCACAGCCTTCGCAGCCGCATGCAGTGGCAGACACAGTTTCAGCTACGTGCATAAGTATTATATTTTTTGACATATTATGTTGGCTCAAGTTTTAATACCATAATGGCTTATTTCAACAACAAATAAAGGCACATATTTATATGATCCTGGGCAATAATACAATGCTTAACCTTTTGAGCCCAGAGAGGTCTGCAACGTATTGCTTTGTTAATGCATTGCTTACCCCTCTGCCACTTAAGGGGTTAAACTATGTATTATATTATTCTATATTGTATTTATACTTTTTTTTGTTTTACAGATACAAGAAAAAAATTGAAGAGAAGGCAGAAGATACAAGACAGAAGAATGAAGAGAAGGCAGAATGAAGACAGAAGGAGATAGACAGTGGATGACAGGTAAGTGTAAAACATATAAGTTAAAGATCGGTGCTTGGCAGTATGTCAGGCACCGATTGTTAGCTTTTTTACTGTTAAGTTCCCAATACTGCTGTTATTTAGCAGCGTTTTGGGAACTTAATGCACAAAATAGATGTATGGCCACAAGACCTTTTCTGTGGCCTAACGTCCGTTGTGCTTTTAGCCGCTAGGACATTTGAATACCAACTTAGACATTTTCTTTTGTCTGTCAGTATTAATTTTGACCTATCAGCTTTTTTATCACCAACATCTGGATCTAGTCCTATGTGCCTCAAAACCCTTTTCTATATTCCTCCTATGTTGTCCAAATCTTGCATGCAGATGTTGAGTAGTGCGGCCTACATATTGCAGGCCTCACTTGCAGTACAAGAGATAGACAACATAGGAGGAAATGCATTGTATAAAGGACTTAAAGGACTTAAAGATCTTTGCTCTATGTACCAAGTGTGGACAGGTTAAACACCTATCACCTATCTTCAACATCTATATGCACCTCTTAGACTGGGTTCAGATTTTCCCATGCCCAATTCCTTCACAGATCCTTTCCTTTTTGAAGCAGCTAGGAGAAAGAATATTCTTAAGGGTATTTTCCCTACAATATACTACCCTTGGTTTTTCAGAGACTATATCCTTCAACAGTCAGAATGGTCCAATGTTTTTCAAGGGTGTTATATATCTCTCTAGATACCAGATTATATTTTGTGAAGAACACCGGGGATTCTTGGAACACATCTTTCTTCTTCACTTTCTTTCTCTTGCCTTTATTCAGTACTTCATTCCACTCCCTAGCTCATCTATAGGACTTCTGGATATGCTTTGTCCAAAAATCTTTTTTGTAGCACCTTACATTGTTTGTCATAATTACCTATATCAGAACAGTTCCGTCGTATTAGTCGGAACTGTCCGTACGGGATATTCCTTAGCCACTGTTTATAATGACAGCTGTGGAAGTCAAGAAAACTGTTTCTTTCTGCTTCCTTAAAGTATGTACTGCAAGATATTCTCTCACCAGATATCCCTCTTCATTCCAAATCTAGAAATTGCATTACCAACGGATCTATAGTATACGTAAATGTTATCCCCCATGGGTTATCTCTAATATACTGTATAAAATTAACAGGCACCTGTGTTAGCCGCACCAGACTTTAACAAACTCTTTATGCTACACACAGATGCCTCCAATGTGGGACTCAGCGTGGTACTGTGCCAGGTTGACCCCAGGGGCCTATCAAAGCCGAAAGCTCCTGGAACGAGAGGTGGGCTATGCAGCAGTAGAAAAAGAATGCTTCACCTGGTCTGGGCTATCTAGCGGTTCAAGCCTTACCTCTATAGGTGCGAATTTATGGTGCTCACGGACCACAACCCATTGGTATGGCTGAATCAGTTGTCCGGTGATAATGGGCAACTCTTGCGGTGGAGTTTGGCCCTGCAACCATACAAATTCACAGTACAGTATAGATCGGGAAGGAACAATAAGAATGCCGATGGACTATACCGACAAGAAGACACATAGAAAAGTTGAACTCCCTGCCTAGTGGACTGACCAAGCCGACTGCCCCTGAAAGGCAACGGCTTGGGATTGAAAGGGGGGTGATGTTATGGGCTACAAGCTGAAGAAGTGAGACGTCTCTCACGAAATGTGTAGGGACAGTAAAGCTAATACTGATATTCAATAAATAATATTTTTAATTTTCCTATCTGAGTGATATATCCCAGTGTTCTCTAACTATCCAGCCAGGTCGGGCTCCTTGTGCATTCATATTACAAAGACTCCAGTGAGTGACTTTGATTGGGGGGTATTTATCCCTTCAGATATATGGTCTCTCTTAGAGGTGTCCTGTATTTTATGTTCACAGACGGAGCTGTGTTTGACCCATTAGTGATCATCTGTCCACATATCTATAACTGTGGATCCCTTTTGGACGGAGCGATTTAAGAAGAGGCTGAGATTACTATAGAAACAACTCTTGGTTCACTGTTGGGGCATTCCTTACAAGAAATAATCTTGTAAGTAGGTCTCTTTTTGTGTATCCTATTCTGCCTGATCAGATGCTACTCTCAAATAGTTTTTTTTCACTCTTTTCCCTTTCACTTTTTTCTTATTCTGCTGCACTGATTGGAGGGATGCAGATAGCCCCTCCCCTACTCTATGCATAGGCAGCAGCAATATCTGTTGGATGCAGAATTCCCGAAAACTAATTACAGCTACCACTGGCAACATTCACAAACTCAAATGTGGAACAATTCTTGACCAAACCATCTACACGTTAGGGGACAAATACAAATTTGTAATGAAAAAAAAGTATTGTACATCTTGAATTCCAGAGCTCCCTTTGCTTTGTGACCCAAGAAGGAAAAAGGGGCAAATTTTTGGCGTAAATAGTAAATAGGATTTAGGCAGATGCAGAACAAAAGAGAAAATTGGTCTCCTTCACCTACTGTAGAACAGATCTGCATTCATCATGCCCCAGATAGAACTTGGGGTACTAAGGAAAAGGGGGCAATTCTGGACACAACTGCACCATAGGGGGATATCAAAACTCTGTTTGATTTTAAACAGATATGTAACCCATTTTATGCTAAAGAAGATTTTAAGATATTGCTTTGCAATGTGCTGAAGGCCTCTCGAGGAATCAAGGGATTTAATACCCCATTTAGATCAATGGGAATTTGAGGAATTGTAGGAGTTTTGGGAATTGGATTTGATCCTTGTAGTGCAGGTGTTATACCAAAGAATTGCTTTACTTTATCCTATAGAATAAGAGCACAGTGAGGATGTTCAAAATGTAATATCTTTATTAGGACACAAAACAAACATAGGATACATTGCACATACTGCCTCTTGTGTACAGGCATATCACAGTCCTAGACTTTAAACCTTGCTGCCTCCAGTATTGGATGTGGGACGTAATTTCTCCCCTGTGGTACAGTTGGTTTACATCAGAATTGCTCGTTTTCAGCTTATATAATTCAAGAAAAGGAAGAAGGAGCACAATAGTGTAATAAAGTCACAAACTTGATACAATATGCATACAATATGTGAGATGCAGTCAGGTGGTTCTGTGGTCAGGATGGAAACACACCCGATCAACTGGCTGCCTGGTGTTCATAGAAGATAACCCGTATCCACTCTGGGGTTTCCCAGTATGTAGAACAGATGAAAACAATGCTACTTTACACAATTAAATCTTCTAATGGACTAAAATTTACTATAAAATCAACATTAGCACCAATTTATAACAGTGTTAATACATTTTACTCAATTTGAAGACTTTATGGTGAAAGAAACATTTCCCACATTCAGAGAACAGACATCATTTCTATAAAGTTAATTTTTTGATGTTTAACAAGATTTCCTACTAAGAGCATAGAACTGCCTTTTCTCCTGTGGGTGTTCTCTTATGATCAAAAAGATCTCACTTGGATCTAAAAAATTGTCAGCATTCAGAATGAGTTCTCTGATGTTTAACAAGAGATTTGAAGTTACTGTAACATTTGCCACATTTAGAACATTTATATGGTTTCTCTCCTGTGTGAGTTCTCTGATGAACAACAAGATCTCTTTTAGCTCTGAAACACTTCCCACATTCAGAACATGGAAATGGTTTCTCTCCAGTGTGAATTCTCTGGTGAGTAACAAAATTTTTTTGGCAACTGAAACATTTCCCACATTTAGAACATTTATATGGTTTCTCTCCTGTGTGAGTTCTCTGATGAAGAACAAGTTTTCTTTTAGCTCGGAAACATTTCCCACATTCAGAACATGGAAATGGTGTCTCTCCAGTGTGAATTTTCTGGTGAGTAACAAAATAGTTTTGACAACTGAAACATTTCCCACATTCAGAACATGAATATGGCTTCTCTCCAGTGTGAGTTCTCTGATGAGTAACAAGATTTATGGTGTTTCTGAAACATTTCCCACATTCAGAACACGAATATGGTTTTTCTCCTGTGTGAATTTTCTGATGTCTAACAAGATTTCTTCTAGCTGTGAAACATTCCCCACATTCAGAACATGGAAATGGTTTCTCTCCTGTGTGAGTTCTCTGATGTCTAACAAGATTTTTACTGATACTAAAACATTTATCACATTCAGAACATTTATACGGTTTCTCTCCAGTGTGAGTTCTCTGATGAGTAACAAGATTGCTTTTGTAACTGAAACCTTTCCCACATTCATAACATGAAAATAAGTGTTCTCCTGTGTGAGTTGTCTGATGTATAACAAGAGTTGTCCTTTGACTGAAGCATTTCCCACATTCAGAGCATGAATATGGTTTTTCTCCAGTGTGAGTTCTCTGATGTCTAACAAGTGTGTAGCTTTGACTGAAACATTTCCCACATTCAGAACATGGAAATTTACTTTCTTTAGTAGGAATTCTTTGATGTTTAATAAGATAAGCATTCTTTGTATTACTATTTCCATTGCATTGCTCTTCAATATAACTAGATGTTGCCTGTACATGTTCTCTGTGTGTATAAATGTCAGTATCACAGAGATTTCCGCCATTCCATAGAGTGGGTTCTTCTCCAATGTATCTTTCACATTTTGTTTGATTCATCATTGGTTGCATGGTTTTTTAACAACACTTTTTGCTTAGGCAATTGGTGAAGAGTACAGTAGTGTGAAATCCTTCAGTGTATATCTGCTCTAGGGAAGATCTGTTGGAAAGAAAGAAACTCTAATTAGATATTTCTACCTTAGAATATCACTCAATTTTCAGATTGAAAAGATTTCATACTTATAACAAGTATATCATAATAAGATTATGAGGGCATAAGGTTGCTTTTGTTTCAAAAGGGACTTTTTAGACCCAAAATATCACCACCATTGATATAACCATCTCAATTAGTTGTGCTAAAAACAAGTCCATTGAAAATTTTGTATTTTAGTTGAATTTAATTTGTCCCCTGTGTCTCAAGACTGTATGCAAGAATGTGGAGCATTGCTATTTTTCAAAGGCATAACTGTCTGCACTTTTATCAATTGCTCGTGTTTTGATGCATCAAACATGCTAACATCTTTATGATGAAATTCACATGCTCTTAAATTAACAGCACTTAGCCATGTAAACAGAGCTGGCCCTTACATGGGTCCCGGTGGGTCCATGGATCCAGACGGTACTTTGACAGGGGCGGCAATTTGCCACTCCAAGGCATGTTCTAGGTGATCAGGAAAGTAGTTGCTGTGCTGCCTGCATTTGGAGCTCCAGAAGCCAGCCAACATGAAGTGCCACTTCAGCTCCATACGGTACACATGCATCTCTTAATAGTTTGTGTCCTTTCCCTGGTCCTGAACCCATTTATTAAGCACATGGAGGCAGCTGGAGCACCTCCGTGTGCTGCAGATAATACTCCATCCCGCAGAAGGCACAGGCTAGCAGGCAGCATGTGGAGGCGCTCCAGCTGGCTCAGTGTGCTTAACAAATGGGTTCAGAACCAGGGGAAGGACACAAACTATTCAGAGACCATAGCACTAAACAGTAATGTGAAACATAATGACGCTCTCACAAAACTATGTATTGCAAAAGTGCACAGAAACATTGTTACGCATGTAACGTGTAACCCTTTGAGTGCCAGAGAGGTATCCAACGCATTGCAATGCAGTGCATGGTACCCCTCTCTGGCATTCAACAACCATTGATAGACATCGGAAGGAAAGTAGCCTGAGCCATTTGACGGCTTTTTTATGACTGGTTTTCCTGTGGAGTGGAACTTCCAAATTGTTAGGCACCTATTGGCTGTCAGTGCATAGAAACATAGAAACATAGAAGATTGACGGCAGAAAAAGACCACCTGGTCCATCTAGTCTGCAGACAAAGGTACATAGATAGTTATTGTGTATGGACTCAAATCGTTAAAGCAATAATGGATGTGGGCGTGATATTGGTGTGGGCAGCATTTCATTCTTGGACCCAAGCAGCACAATGTCTTGGGCTGGCCCTGCATGTAAATTAGTGCTAATCACTAATCCTCCCACAAAATGGTGGATATTTAAGCAATGGGCACTTTTTGACATGTGTTCTCTAAAAATAGAAAATTTTTGCTAATTTAAAAAACAAAACAAAAAAAAACATGCATAATACAGTAACATTTTGACACTAACAGCATTTTCATCAAATTTAAAAAGCCAATGTTACCACTTTAAAATATAAGAAACCACAAAGCCTAAGGTCTATTTATCACTCAGGTGAAGCTCTGTGTGGATGGAAACCTCTCAGCTTTGGCCTCTTTCCAGGAGATCCTCCTTCAAGTCTCTCTCAGTACAACTGCTTTTACTGAAATCTATGTCTCTTTTTGTACAAGTTTTTGATTAGATTGAGAAGAGCATGGGCCATACCTTTCCTTTTGTGCTCATATATTTGTTATTTCTTCCACGTGCAGGGCTGGGGCAATGATTTTTGCCACCCTAGACAAAACCTCATTTTGCTGCCCCTTTGCTCTGCCCCCTATGTCCCACCTCTTTATGTCCTGTCCTGCTTATAGGCCATGGAATAAATTTACATAATATACCTAATTTCAGTACAAAGATATTTATGTATATATTATTAACATTACATTATTATTTTATAATTTTGGCTGTTTTAAAGCCTAAAATCAATCATTTTCTCTCTCATTAGTAGACAGGGTTGCCCTTCAAAAGTTTGGGGCCAGTACCTAATCTAACCTAACCTAAAACACATGGGTCCAGCATAATATATTACATGAGACCTGCAGGACAGTACATCATTTTATGAAACCAGGCAAGACATTGAGCTGCTGTGGAACCACAATTTCAGTAATTCCCAGCAAGCTGTCAACTCCTTTCCAGATCTCCCAACAGTCGCAGAGATTTATTCTATTTTGCGTGTTTTAGCTGTTTTCTTTTTTTGGTGTCCCATCCCAATTAATCTTGACTAGGGGAGAAAGGGCACAAAAAGTAACAATATACACACACACGGAACATGTAATAAATATCAGCAGCTACATAGATAGAGAAAAGAACCAGACTATTTGTGATAAGAATAATCGGCTAAGTGTGGGCTTACCATTATCCCTTATAAATCAGTGCCATGGAGCCTCCAGAAATTATCTCTTTAATGGCAATTGCAACCATTCTTCTGTTTAACACCTTGAGAACCAGAGGGGTTTGAAACACACTGTGAAGCAATGTTTTGCACATGCCTGTGATTCTCAGGGGGTTAACATACAAAGTAATTATATTACACTTATGTATTGTACATGTACTCCTTTTCAGGAACAAACGGGAGTGTGCTGCAATGCTTGGTGAAGCTGCCAGCCCCTCCCAATTGTCCCCTGTTGCCAGTTGGTTAACTGAAGTAAACTTACCTGTTGGATGCTTCTGCTCTCTCTCCCTCCTCGCTGCACACGCATCAGCAAAACAGATAATCGTCTGGAGGAGAGAGCCAGAGGAGAACTGCACACCAGCATGCTGCTCTGTTAATGTGTAACTGGAAGGAATTCAAAGGTTATAACCCTTTGAGTGCCAGAGGGGTACGGAACATATTGCTTTGCAATGCGTTCTGTACCCCTCTGGCACTCAAAGGGTTAACTGAGTTATTCCCCCTGCTGCCAACTTCCTGCGTAGTCACCGCTCCGATCCTATCTCCAGTCTATGATGCGCAACAGCGCTGCATCACACGCACAGGCAGACAATGAGAGAGAGCACTCCTCTCTCATTGGATGATGCAGTGCAACATCATCCAACAGGCTAGGAAAGTACTGGACAGTGGGGTACATCAATGCTGTCAGTACCTTTCACAGTCAGACACAGCAGCCGCCGAAGTGCGTGAGGCTCTGCTCTACCTGCCTCTGCACCCCCATGGATGTGCGCCCTAGGCCAGCACCTACCTTGCCTATAGGTGGTGCCGGCCCTGTCCATGTGTAAATGGGCACGCAGCTTACATTTATGCTGGCTCATCCCTAATTAAGGCATATACAAATACACTGTTTGAATAAAACAGAAGAATAAAGCACAGGAGGTCTGACAATTATCTAGCAACCTACTAAATATAGATATTTGCCAAGGCCTTTGTCCAACAAAAAATATCAGTGTTAAAAATGAAGCCAGTGAATCACTTTGTCAGAAGGCTTGCTAACTTGTGGCCTCCACAGAATTAAACTTTCTAAATGCCTTGTGGCCCAGCTTCTTCACCAGCCCTCCTTCCCTCAGCATTGGGTTGCTACTTGTCTGGTTTTATTGCTTCTGTCTGGGATTCTCTGGTCCTGAAAACAAGACTGAATAATGTCTGGACTCATGGAATTATCCACATGCAGAGTTTTATGATAATGGCTAGGCTAACACTTATGATTCTTGAACAACTTTAATAAATGATCAAATACAGTATGAAGAATATTCAGGTTTAGAGTTAAATAAGGAAATGTTCTAGTTATTAGATATCAGTTTAGGGGCTCGACTGTGTTACCAGCGCTAAAAAAAAACCAAGCTTTGTGTTTTTTTAAGCCAGGTTTTAGTATCCTGTTACCCAACTTGTGAGAACAAAATCAGCTGTAATTATACACACCGCCAGTCAAAAAAAGCCCATAGGAAACAATTAAAAACAACAAGCAGGAAGCATTCTATTACCCATGCTCAGTATTAGTGCCTGTTTTGTGGTTTCATTTTCTGTCGGTAATCCTGCATTTCCGAGTTGAGTAGTAGTAGCCACAACGATGGTTTCAAAACAATCGTTGTTCGAACAAAAGCAGTGCAGAATATAGTATACAGCATAGAAATCTGACATAGAGTACCCCCCTTCGACATATTAACCCCCCCTTTGAAATTCAAATTACAGTGCTTTCTTTCTCCATCTTAATTCGACAAGTATTGTTCACATTCGAAGGTAAGTCGAATTTTAAAGGGGGTGGGGTTAAAATGTCGAATGTGAACGATATTTGTCAAATTAAAATAGTAAAAGAAAGCAATATAAGTTGAATTTTAAAGTGTCGTTAAAATGTCAAATGTGAACAATATTTGTCGAATTACGATGGAGAAAGAAGGCGCTGTCATTCTAATTTCAAAGGGGGGGTTAATATGTCGAAGGGGGGCACTCTGTGTTGGATTTTGATATTGTGGGGAACACATCTAACACTAAACTTGATCTTTCTGTCTTCAATGTACGCCTGTTCCTTGGACTTTGACATTTTGCATGTTGTTTTAGGTGGTAGTTGAATAGAAGCAGACAGCGCCAATTTTGTTAGTTCGTACAAATGTGCTCTCTATGCCAGTTTTGTTTTACCGTGATTCTGTAATAGGATACCAGCGTAACACATGTTTGCAAAATACACATTGCTTGTTTTTCTTGTAACGCCGGTTTTAGCACGGCTAATAGAATCAATCCCTATATTTGCTGACATTATTTGTATCATACATTTCTATGTGTCTTTGCTCTGCTTACTGTAATTTTACAGTATATTAATAATTTTCACAATACATTTTTCTTACTAACACTTACTTTCTCATGCCTACTAATGTACATAATCACTAGATTGCCTAGATTGTAAGCTCCTTGGGGCAGGGTCCCTTTCCTAGTGTATGATTCCCTTGCTGTACTTTCCCTCACAAATAATGTAATGATTGTACTTAACCTTAATGCTCTTAACCCCAGTTCTGTCGTTTTTGTATTGTATTATTTCAACTTCTGTAAAGCGCTGTGTACATGTATGGCGCTATATAAATAAAGATACATACATACATACATACAATCACTCAAGCTCACTCACACTTCGAATCTCTAATGATCACTAACTGATGCATTGTTGCACCCAGGCTCACTCTCCTCACTCATTCATGTACTCTCAGACTCACTTATTCACTCTCATGCTCATGATAAATTGAGCTGAAATCATTATCACATGCTGTAGTGCGCATACTTACTCACATTTGCGCACAATTGTCTTCAGACTTTTCACTTATGTAATGGTTTTCCCATGCTTGCTCATTCTGTATCTCACTGTCAGTTCCTCTCTCACTCCATCTCACTCTTATCATCTTGCTGTATGTATCAGTCTTTATCTGTCTCTCTGTCTTTCACACTCTTGTTCTGTCTCTTTTATATCATCTCTATCTGGTTCTTATACACAGACCATACCATTTTTTTGGACTTGTGGTTGCAATCTATTTGCACATTTAGCTCTAGTAGGGCTAGATAAACAATGTTGTTTACTCATGCCCAGTAACACTTAGAATCTGTGATGCTTACTCACTATTGCAATTGTTAATTATCATGCGCTCATGCTGAGTATCACTCCCATGCACTTATTCGTTCTCTCTCACTCACAGTCCTATACTGTACCCTCATACTCAGAAAATCTAATTTCTCATTATATATTTAGATAAAACATCAAATGCTAGAATTCACAGAATATTTCACATTAGTGAACACTCATGCTCATCTTCACACTTTGTCAGACTATTTCATTCTCTACCTGGTGTACACTCACATAAATATTTGTCCATACTTGCTCAAGGTTCGACTTGAAATGCTCACTTGCTCATGTACATTCAAGCTCAAACTCATTAATGCTTTATCACGCTCACACTCAGAGTCACTAATCCTTATAATCTCCCTTTTACTCACCTTCATAGACAATTATTGATTAAATAGGGATTTTAAACACATGAATGTTAAAGAGGTCTCCATTGCATAGCAAAGCAATGTTTTTTTCTCGTGTAAAAATCATTCTTGTAAGCAAAAGGAGAGAAATTATTTGTAATTTCTATGAGAGGGAATTTCTGTAGAATAAACAGGACTTATTGTTCATCTCAAATTAGAATATTTTTAAATAGAAAAGCAACATTATATTCAGACAGAAAATGAGAAAATTGTTCACAAATAAGAGGCTGATATACCAAGTAGACCTGGAACAATTCTGGCACAAACCAATTTCACCATAGGGAGATATTAGATTGCAAAGTGTGGAGAACTCTCTAAAATTAAATAGGTTAGAAAGAACAATTTAAATCAATGGGTGTTTGGGAAAAGCCCCACTGGGGAAGATGGTTTGTTCCAGAACTACTCCAGTTAGTCTTAGTAGATCAGTGTCATCATTATCACCAATAAATCACGTCAAAAATAAGACAAAACCAAACTCCCAGAGAGAGACATGACATGATAAGAATACACAGAAGTGTAAGGTCTATTTACCAACACCAGGTGATGCTCTGTAGGGATGGAGTCCTCTCAGTTCTGGTATTTTTCCAGTAGATCCTGCTTGAAGTCTTTCTCCAATACAACTTCTCTTCCTGAGATGTATGTCTCTATTTATACACGTTCTGGGGTGGAATTTGTTTTGATGACAACTGATCACATGATGAACAGAGATTGGTCCCACCTACTCACATATTTGAGACATAAGCAAATGAGCACACACCCTAAGTTTATATTGTGGCATCACATACCCAGGGAGGAGACCTTATTAAAATGCTAGTTTTTGGGTGTGTTTTGTTTTGGTGGCAACCGATCAGATTAAGAAGAGTGATGGGCCCCACCTGGCCCTTTGTGCTCCCATATTTACTATTTCCTACACATGTAAATGAACACACTCCTCAAGCTGATGTTGTGACATCCCTAATTAAGGAAGGAGATCATATTAAAATGCAAGGTGCTGTATGTTTATGGTTAGGTCTTATTGTATACAGCTGATGCTATCTATCTATCTATCTATCTATCTATCTATCTATCTATCTATCTATCTATCTCAGTAACACCCACACATACACACTTATTTAAGAAAAAAAGGAATCAGGCACAGGAGGTATGACAATTATTTAGTAATTTATTAAATGTATGATGATTGTCAAGATCTGCATCCAAAAAACTATCAGAATGTCAGTAATGACACCAGCGATCCATATGTGGCACCCTGCCCACTAACATGCGTCCAACCATTGAATGAAACTTTCTAAATGTCTTATGACCCAGCATCTTCACCCACCCTCCATTCCTCAGTATAGGATTGCTACATGTCTGTTTTTTTCTGGTTTCTGTATGGGTGTCATTAGTCCTTAAATCAAAACTTTTATTTTTAATTCAAAAGTGTATTTGTCACTTAAATATTAATATCCCAGTCAGATAAAATAGGTAGTTGACTAAGTTATGTAGTTCATTACACAGACTGAACCATTTGAATTTTTCCTTGATTGGAATAAAAAACTCTTTTAAGATTAATAATTTTCTGAAAATATTATATTATTTTGAGAATTACCAATGAATCTTAACAAATCAAACCGGGCCTTAATACAAAATAAGTTTTCAATTCATTTGGGCTAATAGGTACACAAGAAGAGATGTTATTTCCATTAAAAGTGAATGGAGATCTATTGGTATCAAATCTTTATCTCGTAGTGGTAAGATTTGGTCAACTGCTGTATGAAACCAAAAATTACTTGGAGGAGCAATTAACATTGAAATGGATGGACCAGGAGAGGATTTAAAAAAAAAAAAAACGATTGAGCGGATACAATACATTTGGGGTAGTAACAGATAAATGAAGAAGATTTGTGAGATACTACTACCAATGTTACCATGAGAATATGGGATAAACTGAAGGGGACATTGAGACTAACTGAATTCAGAAGTAAGATATTCTCCTTTGACATTGTTACCTATTTGAGTTGAATCATTAGGAAAATTAGTAGGTTTGAGATATTACTTATAAAGGTATGGAAAATATAAAAATATTAATATTAGATGACTGTGTAATTTAAAAAAAATCCTATATAATTTGGGCTTTAAAATTTTATAAAACAATGTTATTGAGTTTTCCAAGAAAAACTAAACTCATAGCAGTAGCAGGAGTGAGTGTAAAGGCATACACACAATGAGAATCAATACAGGTATACTGTGGTGAGAGGGGAACGATCCAGCAAGCAGCAGAAGTCTTGAGATTCCATCAATATAGCAGTTCTAGTGGGCTGGCACACCCCTCCAGTCAAGGGGGCCACCTGGGCTTTGTGAACATCTTCTTCACACAAGCAGCAGCAGGTATCGGTTACACTGTCCCAGTAATGAGTGAACACGTTCCCAAAAAGGGAAGAAATGCAATGATAGAAATACAAAAAGCCACACAGTAGATTACCTATAGGCACTCAACTCCTCATTAATAGCCAAAACAGCAATAATAATAACCAATAATATTAGTTTCAAAAATATACATGTTTAGTGTACCAAAAAATGACACATATTCATAGGAGCAAAGAGATACCTCAAGCCTACTCACAGTGATTTCCCTCAATCAACACTTCCCTAAATACCATAAAAGCACAATATTGTATAAAAAACAAAATATATCACCCCTCAACTAGATGCCGGCATTTATACTACAGATAATCAAAATTAAAGATAACTGGAAGCGTAGATAAGGAGATAAAGCAATAATTGGATGCTTCAATCAATCATAAGATAAATTATAATCTCTAAATATAGCTTCTTCAATATCCAGACATGAGTAATATTATTCCATCACATGTGAACATGAGAGCAATCACTCATTAATATTGCCTTCAGAGCTTGGCATAACTCCGGACAAGAAACAGTTAATGCGCTCTGCATACGTTTCAATGTTGTATCACAGTCATCAGTTGGAAATGATATCCATGCCACATTAATGTCACACTGGGATTAAAAAGGTGTAAAGAGATAAACTTTAAAACATGGAACAATCTCACCAATTGCTGATACACCATACTATTCCATCGTCACAATGTGATCGATGCACTCCTTTCATTGCACTTTTCAATCATGGCTCCTGGATACACAGTTGCAAACAACTTCTCAGATACAAAGTTACAAAACAGCTTCTTCTTGGTAGGGATACACATTAGGCTTGTGCAATTCGGTTTGTCAACATTAGGAATTTGACGATTTGATGGGGGTTGGACTAATGACAAAGACCCAGACAGCCTGCATTTCCTGTTAGTGCATTGTTGGAGCTCAGAGAGAGATAAGAAGGAGATATTAGAGAGTATCCAGTTGTGTAGGCAGGCAGGTAGCATTAGGCATAGGCAGGCAGCCAGCATTAGTGTCTTATTGCCACTGCAAGGGAAAGTCTTCTTTGTTCCTGTGCAAAATATTAAAAATATCAGGGATTTGTTTGAATAATTTTCAGAGTGACACATCAGCCAGTCTGACAGTTGTGAAGGCAGGCAGGGTACCTCATTGCCACCACAAGGGAGAGTCATTTGGTCCTGTTCAATATATTAAAAATACTAGGAAATTGAATCATTTTCAGAGTGACACATCAGTCAGTTTCACAGCTGTGTAGGCAGACAGATTGCCATATTGCCACCACAAGAGAGAGTCATTTGTTCCTGTGTAAAATATAAGAAATATTAGAAATTTGTTTGAATAATTTTCAGAGTTGCACAGCTAATCTCAAAGTTGTGTAGGGAGGCCTAGTACCTTATTGCCAGCTCAAGGGAGAGTCATTTGTTCCTGTGTAAAATATGAAAAATATTAGAACACTGGGCAGGGCTGACTGGGCCCTGATGGAACAGGTAGTGACGCCTTTCCGTGCTTCAATGGAAATTGTAAGCAAAGAGAACGCTAGCATGGTAGAAGTCATTCCCCTCTTCATACACCTCTCCTTAAAATTGGACGATTTCCTTGCCCACAGGGAATGCTTGACTGGTGCTGAGGGTAATATACTTCCCAATGTTGCTGCCCTTCTAACGAGGCTGAAGAAGGAACTGACTCGGAGCATGGAAGAATGCATGGACAATTGTCCCGAGTTAATGCTTGCCACAATTTGCAATCCTCAAATCAAAGGCAAGATGGCACTTAGTTCCAATTCACTCACTGCCAGGAGGGAACAATTGATAGCGAGGGTGCGTGAGAAAATTGACACTTCAATGTTTTTTTAAGTTGAAAAAATTGGAGGAAAAATAAGTTTTGGTGAATCAAGATGAGGAGTGTATTGTACATCTTGTAGACTTGCTGAATGTTAATAATGAAAATGATGCTATACCTAGTACAAAAGAACAATATATACATACCCCCTTTAGAAGAAAATCTTCATTTTATCCAGCAATTTTCAAAGGGCCATGCATCGAATCATTCTTCCATGTATTTATGGATGAATATAATGAAAATATAACAGGTAAAAAAATGAGATATGATAAGTTGAGTAAAGAAGAAAGAATGGCCATAAAATCTTTGAACGAGGATAAAAATATAACAATAAGGGAGGCAGATAAAGGGGGGTCGATCGTAATACAGAACACAATGGATTACATCAAGGAAGGTTTTAGATTACTGGAAGGTAAGGAATCCTATAAAATACTTGAAAAAGATCCAAGTAATATCTTCCAGAAAGATTTAAAACCTCTATTGGAGGGAGCATACCAAAGAGCATTATTAGCCAGGGAGAAAAAGATTTTTTGAATATTGAGCATCCCGTGATGGCATTTTTGTATCATCTACCTAAGGTCCATAAAGATAAGGAACAGCCACCAGGTAGGCCTATTATAGCGGGAATACATTCTCTTACCTCAAATCTCTCGTTGTATGTTTATTATTTCCTACAAAAATATGTTATTCTTTGTATAGTTATATCAGGGATAGTCAGCATGTATTAGAGAGATTGAGTTGTATTGTATGGCGAAGAGACTACGTCTGGATTAGTCTTGATGTTGTCTCTTTGTATACTAATATTAGTCATGCCTATAGCTTGGAATCAGTAGCCTTCTTTTTAAATAAGGACCTAGAGAGGCCCCTCCCTCAGAGGGAATTTATTTTGAGAAGTACCCAATTTATTCTGGAACACAATTTTTTTGTTTTTCAGGGTAAATATTATTTACAAACCAGGGGATCAGCCATGGGCACCAGGTTCGCCCCGTCCTACGTTAACCTGTTCATGGGGTATTGGGAACATCTTGCTGTGGAGGGGAAGGCGTAGGGCGTGGTGGGCCTGGTGTATTATGGTCATTTTATTGATGACATCTTGGTTATTTGGGATACAGGTAAGGGAGATTATAATTTATTTTTGAAAAAACTTGATGTTAATCCTAGGGATATTTCATTCACAAAAAACATTCAGTTAAAGTCTATCGAATTTTAGGCTCTCTTATTAACAGGTGTGTCAGACTCCCCAGTTGTTAGCTCTATTTACAAAAAAGAAACAGCATCGAATCAATACTTGAGAGCAGATAGTGGTCACTACAGTAAATGGTTAAAAAATATCCCATATGGACAATATAATAGATTACACCGTAACTGTAATGACCATGGGGATTTTGTAAAAAAGAGTGGGGAGTTAAAACAAGCTTTTTTGGAAAAAGGTTATAATGAAAGATTATTGGATAATGCTTTTGAAAGGGCATGTAGATTAAATACAGATGATCTAATTCAAAGAAAAAAAAAGAAAAAAATAAGTATAAATATACTGAGGAGAGGGGTAGAGGAGAACTAAGTAGGGGATTATCATTTGTGACTGGATATAATTGTTGGGGAAGTAAAATTAAAAAGATTATTTTTGATAATTGAAAGATATTACTCCAAGACTCCATTCTGAAAAATGAACTAAGTGAGAAGCCCCTAGTTATTTGTAGAAAAAGTAAGACAATTAGCCCCTAGCAGACCAAAGAAATTTAAGGAAAGTGGAATAATGATTGGTGGTACAACTCTAACTCTGGTACATTTCATCTGCTTAAAACTGTAGGAAATTACAGGTGTAACCATCCTAGATGTAATACATGTCCTTTTATGGTGCATGGTAGCAAGTTTTTGTAGACATTGAGCAATCTAGAAAAATTGATATTAAGCATTCTATTAGTTGTCGCACTAATTATGTAATATATTTAATTTTATGTGGCTGCGGTGCGGCTTATGTGGGCCGCACGATTAGAGAGTTGAGAACTCGTTTTGGGAAGCACAGAAGGAAAATCCAGAAAGTTGATAGTAGTTGCAAATTATATAAACACTTTTGTTTTTGTAAAAAAGGTGGTTTGAATCATATTAAAATATATTCATTTATATGGTTTATATCCTATGGTCATGTGGAGCCTACCCTACCACACCATCTGGGAAAGATGGATGGTATATGTGTTTTGTTTTATGTGATTTTATATTATATGTGTTTCTAGAATGTTGAGAGTTTTTTTCTCTCTTTTTTTATAGAAATCCCTTGTGTCCAATCTGCTAGCATAATCTTTTATTCATACCATTTGGATTTCTATGTTTATATTTATTCCCTTTGGGGAGATCATTTTGTTTCCTCCCATGTTGTCATGCACTCCACAATGAAGCGCATATCTAGTGCACATATGGATCCAATGCTTATGTTCTCAGGGGAGATCCATTCTGACTCCTTCCTTTGTGTCATGCGCTCCAGGCTGAGGCGCACATTTAGTGCGCATGTGTATTCCTGGAGGCCCTGGCCCGACTTTGATTACCACTCACTCCTGGTGGATGCGTCTCAGGTTTGGAATGCATCGGATGCGATTACAGTGGATGTATGTGCGTCTGCTTTAGGTTGGAGTCTATCGAGTGGCGTTGTCGAAACAGGAGTAATGTGCAAGGTTGGAGGGATTGTGGGTACAATATGGAGAATAAACTGGGGACCGGAAATTCATATTGCGGAGCGCACGCCGCAAGGGATGTGAATATGACAGCAAATAGTGAAATCCAATATGGATGATTGGTGATATATGCAGGTATTTAAAGGTTGATTTTACGATGCACGCCTTTTCTTTGTTCAGCTTCTGAACAAGTCACATTTAGTGACGAAACGCGTTAGCTGTTTTCCCATATTGTGTATATTGATTTTAATTTTTATTTTTTTATATTGTTATTTGTTTAATTATATACACATACTGCTTTTATATTGTATGTGTTCCTTTGACTGTGAAAGTCAAGATTTGATTATATTTACTCATGTATTTATCTTTGAATTGGCTTGCTTTTTTGAATTAGAAGTTCCTAATATTCAGAAATAGGAGCTGATTTTTTTGAAAAGGAAAAAAAGGTTTAGCTAATTGTAGCACTGGATCTTATAGTATCCTCTTCGCAAGTGGCTAATTCCACATATATAATTCATCATTCCTTCTGAAGAGTTCTGGGTGGAACAATCCCTCTGTTTGATCCTGAGTAAAGAAGATCACTATACTGGGGTGTAAGCGAGTGCAAGTACAGATACTAGGAGGCAGGTTGTGTGCCTCTGAAAAATGTGAGTAATATTCTGATGATATCTTCCACAGTGTTTTTGTGAAGGACCAGTCTTTTGTGATTAATATGCTACGCTCAGAGAGACTCTTTTGCGCCGCTCCTCTTTTTTCTTTTTTTCTTTTTTAGTTCACCTGTCTGGGCTATCAAGCGGTTCAAGCCTTACCTTTATGGGTGCAAATTGATGGTGCTCACTGACCACAACCCATTGTTATGGCTGAATTGGGTGTTCGGTGATAGTGGGCGACTCTTGCGGTGGGGTTTGGCTCTGCAACCATATAAATTCACAGTAAAGTATAGATCGGGAAGGAACAATAAGAATGCCGATGGGCTATACCAACAAGAAGACACATAGCAAAACCGAACTCCCTGCCTAGTGAACTGACCAAGCCGACTGCCCCTGAAAGCCAACGGCTTGGGATTGAAAGGGGGGTAATGTAATGAACTACAAGCCATTGTTTGGAGGCCTTTTCCAGCCTAGGAACTGTTGTCATAAAAGATTGGAGATGCAGAACCAACCAGCAGGTGGCTGCCGCCATTCGTCTGAAAAGTAGGTGAGTAGCTGATTGGTTGCTGACCCCTTGTGACGTGATCCGTGGATACTGTGTGTACTCTATGGGGCAGGTGGGATATCCGCTCATTGGTTGCCCCTGCCCAACCAGGATGTCCTATGTGTATCCCCTATAGTGCCCATTGTATTATGTCGCCCCTCCAGCATTGTCCCTTTGTGTACACTCACATTGTTTAATTGTATTGAGTTTAGGTATAAAATGTCCCCTGTCCCCTCAGTAAAGTGGTAGTCATTTTGGACTACAAGTGAGTCCTGTGTTTTCATTCCTGAATGGTATAAAGGGTCCCCTCTGACCCCTATTCGGGAGTTCTATATTCCTGTGTTCCAGACAGCTGTACCCCGACCAGGCTACCCATCTGTAGCCACCTTCAGGAGAGAGAAACCTGGCATGGTGGCACAATACAACCCAGGGTCTTGGGTTTCAATGACACTAAGATCTCTCCCACTTAAGAAATCTTAGTGTATTCACTCTATAGAATAACACAGGAATTGGAGAAGTGATGTCACTGGAGAAATCATCTCTTTATCACCTCTTTATCACTCCTTAGTGCATCTCCCCCTTAGTGTTTTTCTGTAATTCTAGCTGAGCATTGCTGTGAGTGTTTTGGTGGTTGGGAAATAGGTGCAGGTCTGTAGAAGCACTAGATGAGGACTTTGGGGCAGTGATTATTGGTATTGGTGCAATGCATCAGACAAGCACATAGGAATGTGGAGAAAAGCTGGTAGAGCATAATCTGTATTTCCTGGGTTTTCTGTGTCTGTGTGAGAACTTAACTATGACTTTGTCAAGTATTATTTTAGCTATCTATCTATCTATCTATCTATCTATCTATCTATCTATCTAGAATTTACAAGAGACATATTGCTACACTTTACTCTATCTCTCTAAAAAATCAATTCTGTTTCAATTAGTCTCCCAACATTAATATGTAATTAGTGCTGATTAGTTTCCTGTCCATGAAGGCAAACATGACTCTTTGACACTGGAGACAAGGATGTCAGACTCCTCCCACTGAGGACTCCATAGAAACACTTTGAAGGGAGGAGTATGAGATCTTGAAGAGACAGAATTATGTCTGTGTCTTTGTAATAAAATATACATTTGTGGGATTCAGTCTGCATAGAAATGATTCAAATTGATAATTATGATTTCCTGTCCAGGACAAAATAATTAAGGGATTATCATTAGTAAATGTTACTGTTTTTTAAGGACTTCTGATATTTGCATTTGTTGGACCAGTTCAGATTTCCCATTTTACCATTAATATCAATCCCATCATCCCGTGCCATCCAGTGACTGGATGATGGGAGTTGTAGTCGAACAATAGCCGTGGACTCTCTGCTTACCCTCCACTTCTCTATACCTCTTCTTTATCCATAGATCAAAAATTATTGAATAGAATATCCCAAAATAAATAGTGTTATGGGCCATATTCACTAAACAAAGAGCAAAGCAGCTGCACCATAGGGACAAATAAAACATTTTTCTAACCCCTTGAATGCTAAAAATCATTGTTGACCTTCCTAGGATTAAAGGGGTTAAAAGCATTAATGAAATTATGGGTCATTTTCATTTCATTTTCATGGCTTGTTTTGTTCCAGAATTGTCTTTTTATCTTATTGAATCTGGCCCTATTCACCCACCTCAGCAGCACATGAATCCAGATCACTTCCCTCCAGGAACAGGGGAGAGGATCAGACTTCATATCCAGGTGTAAACAAGTATAACACTATAGTAGACTGAGCAAGGGCAAACCAGAGAGGGGTTTCCAGTTACCCAGAAATCCCCATTTACACTCTATTACTCCAATCAGATAAAGCAAACCTTTAGAATCAATAATGTTAACCACTCTTGCATAGGTGTCTATTGACAACCTATGCCCCCACCCCCACACCGTAGGGGGAAATCAAAACTCTGTTTGATTTTAAACAGATATTTAACCCTTTGTATGCTAAAGAAGTTTTTAGGATATTGCTTTGCAATGTGCTGAAGGCCTCTCAAGGAATCAGTGGGGTTTAATACCCCATTTAGATCAATGGGAATTTGAGGAATTGTAGGAGTTTTGGGAATTGGATTTGATCCTTATAGTGCAGGTGTTATACCAAAGAATTGCTTTACTTTATCCTATAGAATAAGAGCGCAAAGAGGATGTTCAAAATGTAATATCTTTTTTAGGACACAAAACAAACACAAGATACATTGCACATACTCCCTCTTGTGTACAGACATATAACAGTCCTAGACTTTAAACCTTGCTGCCTCCAGTATTGGATGTGGGATGTCATTTCTCTCCTGTGGTACAGTTGGTTTACATCAGAATTGCTCGTTTTCAGCTTATATAATTCAAGAAAAGGAAGAAGGAGCACAATAGTGTAATAAAGTCACTATCACGGCGCCCGTGATCTGGGCGACATTCTATCCATCATGGCTATCCTATACTCCTATTGGCTGCCTGTACTGCTCCTCCTTGTGACAGCCTTTATATACCCTGGGCTGTCACTCTGCGAGTGCCCTTTCGAGGTGTACCTGATGCCTGGTGCTAGTATCTTTGTTCTGATCCAGTGTATGACCCCGGGATGTCTGACCACTCTCTAGTCTCATTCCTGCTGCTGCTGTGCACCGATTCGGATTGGCTGACATTCCTGCTTCCTGTTCTGACCCGGCCCAGCTGACGTTCCTGCTCCTTGTACCAACCCGGTGTGACTGACGACCCTGCTCTGTGTACCGAACTGCCGCGTCTGAGGATCCTGCTCCGTGTACTGACTTGGCCTGGCTGACGTTCCTGATCTCGCTACCGCCCATCCGGGCAAGGTTCCTGTGCTGCTGTTCCCATTGGCGATTTGTATTGCTTGCCAGCCTCCCGGGTGGGTACCAATCCTGTGTTTGGTCAAAGTGCTGTGTCCGTTGTCTGCACACTCTCATCCGCTGTCAGAGTCTTGCTGCTTCCACTCTGTGTTGCACTCGCTTGGTCTGTGTTGGTTCATTAGGGCGCTTCCATTACATTCCGTTGTACAGACCACAGTGCATTAACCCCTTTGGGGGAAGGACCTCGTTGTCACTACCATTGGGTTCTGTTGGGCAGTATTGGTTGGGCTTGGTATTCAGCTGACGAGTAGGGAGCTTTCTGTGGCCATCCATTTATACCATAGCCCATTAACCCTGTCTGGTAGTGTGTGTACACGGAGCTGGGTTATTTCAGTAGGGCCTCCATTAAGCACGAGTTCTGACCTCTCTGTTAGTCGTAGGTGGGCGTCCACCATTGGTCCCATTCACAGGTGTCCAGAGCCTGAGTTGGCAGTCCTTTCCTGTGGCCTCAGTTATGTCAGGCAACATTCAGCCTGCAGAGTGTTGCGACCAGCACTTCACTAGTTAAGAGGGCATCATACATTGTATCCATTATATACCTGACCTGTGACAGTATTGTATTCACTATACTGGACCCGTGTGGGTTAACCATTTGTAACCTGTCTTGTGTCAGTGTGCTAAACTGGACCCGTGAGGGTTACCTTGTTCATTGTGTGTTTCAATAAAGCTGTGTTTTTACCTATACCTCCTTGTCTGAGTGTACTGAACCATAACAGTCACAAACTTGATACAATATACAAACAATATATGAGATGCACTCAGATGGTTCTGTGGTCAGGATGTAAACACTCCCAATCAACTGACTGCCTGGTGTTCAGAGAGGATAACCCGTATCCAATCGGGGGTTTCCCAGTATGTAGAATAGATGAAAACAACGCTACATTACACAATTAAATCTCCGAATGGACTAAAATTTACTATAAAATCAACATTAGCACCAATTTATAACAGTTTTAATACATTTACATAATTTGGAGACTTCATTGTGAAAGAAACATTTCCCACATTCAGAGAACAGACATCATTTCTATAAAGTTCATTTTATGATGTTTAACAAGATTTCCTACTAAGAGCATGGAACTGCCTCTTCTCCTGTGGGTGTTCTCTTATGAGCAAAAAGATCTCTCTTGGATCTGAAAAACTGTCAGCAATCAGAATGAGTTCTCTCATGTTTAACAAGAGATTTGGGGTTACTGTAACATTTCCCACATTTAGAACATTTATATGGTTTCTCTCCTGTGTGCGTTCTCTGATGAAGAACAAGATTTGTTTTAGCTCGGAAACATTTCCCACATTCAGAACATGGAAATGGTTTCTCTCCAGTGTGAATTTTCTGGTGAGTAACAAAATTGCTTTGGCAACTGAAACATTTCCCACATTCAGAACATGAATATGGCTTCTCTCCAGTGTGAGTTCTCTGATGAGTAACAAGAGTTATGGTGTTTCTGAAACATTTCCCACATTCAGAACATGAATATGGCTTTTCTCCTGTGTGAATTTTCTGATGTCTAACAAGATTTCTTCTAGCTGTGAAACATTCCCCACATTCAGAACATGGAAATGGTTTCTCTCCTGTGTGAGTTCTCTGATGTCTAACAAGATTTTTACTGATACTAAAACATTTATCACATTCAGAACATTTATATGGTTTCTCTCCAGTGTGAGTTCTCTGGTGAGTAACAAGATTGTTTTTGTAACTGAAACCTTTCCCACATTCATAACATGAAAATAGTTGTTCTCCTGTGTGAGTTGTCTGATGTCTAACAAGACTTGAGCGTTGACTGAAACGTTTCCCACATTCAGAGCATGAATATGGTTTTTCTCCGGTGTGAGTTCTCAGATGTCTAACAAGTTTGTTGCTTTCACTGAAACATTTCCCACATTCAGAACATGGAAATGTACTTTCTTTAGTAGGAATCCTTTGATGTTTAATAAGATAAGTGTTCTTTTTATTACTATTGCCATTGCATTGCTCTTCAGTATAACTAGATGTTGCCTGTACATGTTCTCTGTGTGTATAAATGTCAGTATCACAGAGATTTTCTGTGTTCCATACAGTGGGTTCCTCTCCAATGTATCTTTCACCTTTTGTTTGCTTCTTCATTGGTTTCATGGTTTTTTAACAACACTTTTTGCTTAGGCAGATGGTGAAGAATACAGTAGTGTGAAATCCTTCAGTGTATTACTGCTCAAGGGAAGATCTGTTGGAAAGAAAGAAACTCTAGTTAGATAATTCTACCATAGAATATCATTCGATTTTCAGATTAAAAAGATTTCATACTTTTATGCTTTCATAATAAGCATATCATAATGCAGGCATAAGGTTGCTTTTGTTTCCAAAGGGACTTCTTAGACCCAAAATATGGCCACCATTGATATAATCATCTCAATTAGTTGTGCTCAAAACAGCAGATAAGTCCACTGAAAATTCTGTATTTTAGTTGAATTTAATTTGTTCCCTGCGTCTCAAGACAGTATGCAAGAATGTGGAGCATTGCTATTTTTCAAAGCCATAACTGTCTGCTCTTTTATCAATTGCTCATGCTTTGATGCATCAAACATACTAAGATCTTTATGATGAATATCACATGCTCTTAAATTAACAGCTCTTAGCCATGTAAACAAAGCCGGCCCTTACATGGGTCCCGGTGGGTCCATGGATCCAGACGGTACTTTGACAGGGGTGGCAATTTGCCACCCCAAGGCATGTTCTAGGTGATCAGGAAAGTAGCTGCTGTGCTGCCTGCATATGGAGCTCCAGAAGCCAGCCAACATGAATTGCCACTTCAGGCCCATACAGTACAAATGCATCTCTGAATTGTTTGTGTCCTTTCCCTGGTTCTGAACCCATTTATTAAGCACATGGAGGCAGCTGGAACGTATCTGTGTGCTGCAGATAATACTTCATCCAGCAGAAGGTACAGGCTAGCAGGTGGCAGCAGGAAGAGGACATATTATTATCTGCAGCACACGGATGCGCTCCAGCTGCCTCCGTGTGTTTAACCCCTTAAGGACCCGGAAAATCTGAGTTAGATTTGACTTAAGGACCGGAGCAATTTTGACTTTTTTGACTATGTCTTTGTTCAACCATATTTTCTCTTTAATTCCTTTTGTGCACCCACATAAATTATATACTGTTTTTTTAAGCACAAGTAGGGCTTTCTTTTGATACCACAATTATATGAATACCTCATTGTTTAATTTGATTAAAATAGAAAAAAAGAGGAAAAAAATCGAAAAAAAACAACATTTTGCTTATATTTTCGTGTCAGGATTTGAATACAATTAGTTTATGACAAAAAAATACCCCTAAATATATTCATTTGCTTCTCCTGAATATAAGAATACCCCATATGCCTAGTATTTCAATCACTTCCTCACATTTACAAGGTAAATATTACAAGATGGATGCCATGATTTCCAACTTGTAATTTCTCAACAATTGGCATGTGAGCATCATAGCTTAGCTGACGGTGCCAGAACCAAAAATGTCCCACAAAGGTATATGTTTCTGAAAACTACACAACATAAAGTAAATAATCAGGAGAATTTTGGAGTTTTTCATGCAGCTATTTTTCCAGAAAAAAATTTCAAAATTTTGGTAATATTTTGTTTTTTTGCAGTTTTCACACTTACATTTCAATACTACTGTTGATATCAAGCACATGATAGGTGAAGATTTTTAAAAATGCATTGTTTAGTGTTCAGCTCCTTCTTCTGAGTACGGCAATACCCCATATGCATAGGTTTCTCAAGCTATGGGGCCCAAATTGGAACATGCGCGTTTCCAGTTTCACACTTTGAATTTTCACAGCTTGCATCACTGGTGCCATGTCTCATTTGGGGCTGTGTAACAGTGCTCCACTCTAAGATTTCCCCCCAAAAGTATATATTTTTGGAAAGTAGACACCCCAGGATTTCATTTTATGTATGTTTTCAATTTTTTTACGCAGCCATTTTACCATCAATCGCTCGTAAATCTTGACGTAAGTTAAAAAAACAGTGTTTTTCACACTTGCATTTCAATGTTGATGTGAATTTCAAGCACAGGATAGGTGAAGATTTTTAAAAATGCATTTTTTAGTGTTCAGCTCCTTCTTCTGAGTACGGCAATACCCCATATGCATAGGTTATTCAAGGTTTGCGGGAGCTATGGGGCCCAAATTGGAACATGCGCGTTTCCAGTTTCACACTTTGAATTTTCACAGCTTGCATCACTGGTGCCATGTCTCATTTGGGGCTGTGTAACAGTGCTCCACTCTAAGATTTCCCCCCAAAAGTATATATTTTTGGAAAGTAGACACTCCAGGCTTTCATTTTATGTATGTTTTCAATTTTTTTACGCAGCCATTTTACCACCAATCGCTCGTAAATCTTGACGTAAGTTAAAAAAACAGCGTTTTTCAAACTTGCATTTCAATGTTGATGTGAATTTCAAGCACAGGATAGGAGAAGATTTTAAAAATGCATTGTTTAGTGTTCAGCTCCTTCTTCTGAGTATGGCAATACCCCATATGCATAGGTTTCTCAAGGTTTGGGGGAGCTACGGGGCCCAATTTTGAACAAATATTGAATTTTCACATCTTGGTTAACTGGTGCCATTACTCATTTTGGGCTATGTTCCATTGCCGCACTTTAGAATTTCCCCCCAAAAGTGTATATTTTTGGAATGTAGACACCCCCAGCTTTCATTTTAGGTGTGTTTCAAATTTTTTACACAGCCATTTTACCACCACTTTCTCGTAAACTTGACGTAAGTAAAAAAACAGCGTTTTTCACACTTTGCCTTCAATGTTGATGTGAATTTCAAGCACAGAATAGGTGAAGATTTTATAAACTTAATTGATTAGTGTTCAGCTCCTTCTTCTGTGTACGGCAATACCCCACATGCATAGCTTTCTCATGGTTTGGGGGAGCTACGGGGGCCAAATTGGAACATGCGCGTTTCCAGGTTCACACTTTGAATCTTCACAGCTTGCGTTACTGGTGCCATGTCTCATTTGGGGCTGTGTAACAGTGCTCTTTTTTAAGATTTTCCCCCAAAAGTGTATATTTTTGGAAAGTAGACACCCCAGGCTCTCGTTTTAGGTGTGTTTTCCAATTATATACACAGCCATTTTACCACCAATCCCTCGTAAACCATGACGTAAGTAAAAAAAAAAAAAACAGCGTTTTTCACACTTAGGGTTTGCGGCAGTATACTGGGCTGCATACAAATTGGTTTGGGACATAATTTCACCTAAAATGTCTTCCCCCAAAAACAAATCAAAAAAATGATCATGGGTAAATCCTTACACAACAATTTGAATCCCTGGGTTGCCTGTGAATTCTGAGATTTGTGGCCATAAATTGATACCCATTCATTAGGATCCGGAGTGGCAGGTGTTGGGGCATTTCTTTGGGCAGGTCTTTTGGCAGGTCTTTGGGCAGATCTTTTGGCAGGTGCTGGGGCAGTTGCCAGGGCAGCTCTTGGGGCAGCACTTGGGGCATTTCTTTGGGCAGGTATTTTGGTAGGTCTTTGGGCAGTTCTTTTGGCAGGTGCTGGGGCAGTTGCCAGAGCAGCTCTTGGGGCAGTTCGTCTTTTCTTGACAGAATGCCCAGCGTCATCACTAGAGCTGCTCTCACTTTCTGAAAACTGCGCTATGTCAAAATCTGACGCAGTGTGTGTTGCCTCAGAGTCAGACGCCAAAAAGGCATATGCCTCTTCAACGCTGTACCTGCGCTGCATTTTGCCCACTAAAAAAACTTTTTTTTTTTCTTACGCTATCCCTAAACATAAATCTAACCCTAAAACTTACCCTAGCCTACGTATATCCTGAACCTACCTAACCCAAGTGAACTACCTATCTAAACTGCACTTATTATATATATATATTTTTTGGGGGGGGTTTTGGTGTGTTTTTTTCTTACGCTATCCCTAAACCTAAATCTAACCCTAAAACTTACCCTAACCTACGTATATCCTGAACCTACCTAACCCAAGTGAACTACCTATCTAAACTGCACTTATTATATATATTTTTTTTGGGGGGGGGTTCGGGGTTTTTGGGGGGTTTTTTCTTACGCTATCCCTAAACCTAAATCTAACCCTAAAACTTAACCTAACCTACGTATATCCTGAACCTACCTAACCCAATTGAACTACCTATCTAAACTGCGCTTATTATATATATTTTTTTTTTTTTTGGGGGGGGGTTGGGTTTTTTTTTTTCCCTAAACCTAAATCTATCCCTAAAACTTTCCCTAACACATGTCTACACTAAACCTACCCAACTACCTACCAAAATACCTAAACTATATTTACTATTTAAAAAAAAAAAAAAAAAAAAAAAAATTTAAAAAAAATTAAAAAAAAATGTAAAAAAAATTTAAAAATTTTTAAAAATATCTAAAAAAATTCAAGGGAGATGGGGGGTGTCCCACAGATCAGAAAACACTGATCTGCAGCAAATTGATCACTCCAAGAGTGATCAGATGGGGGGGGGACTTATTGATCACTGCAGAACAGTGATCAAAGGGTTAATTTTCTTTATTTAAACTTTTCTTTGACTTTTTTTTTTTTACAGTAAGGCTGGAACACCATGTCTCTATGTCTCTCTCCACCTCAGCAGTATGCAAGGTGGAGTGAGGCAGAGAGATCTGACAGGGACAGTATTTACAAATACTGTCCCTTTCTTTCAGGTTTTGCAACATGTGATTCGCTTACGAAGCGAATCGCATGTTGCAACAATGTTTCTACCGCTTGTTACTAAGTGTCCCGATACCGGGACACTTAGTAACAAGCGGCTTGAACTCTTCCATCGCTCCGTGCGGCCGCAATGGAAGAGTTTAACCCTTGACGTACCGGGACCGTCAAGGGTCGTTGGAGCACATTTATCCTTGACGGTCCTGGTACTTCAAGGGTCCTTAAGGGGTTAACAAATGGGGTCAGAACCATGGGAAGAACAGAAACAATTCAGAGACCATAGCACTAAACGGTTATGTGAAACTTAATGAAGCTCTCATGTTTCACATTAAGTGAAACATTGCACAGAAACATTGTTAAGCATGTAACTTGTAACCCTTTGAGTGCTGGAGAGGTACCCCTCTCTGGCATTCAAAGGGTTAACAGCAAGCATTGATAGACATCGGAAGGAAAGTAGTCTGAGCCATTTGACGGCTTTTTTATGACTGGTTTTCCTGTGGAGTGGAACTTCCAAATTGTTAGGCACCTACTGGCTGTCAGTGCAGGCAAAGGTACATAGATAGTTATTGTGTATGGACTCAAAGCGTTAAACCAATAATGGATGTGGGCGTGGTTTTGGTGTGGGCAGCATTTCATTCTTGGACTCAGGCAGGACAATGTCTTGGGCTGGCCCTGCATGTAAATTAGTGCTAATCACTAATCCTCCCACAAAATGGTGGATATTTGAGCAATAGGCACTTTTTTGACATGTGTTCCCTAAAAATAGGAAATTTTTGCTAATTTAAAAAAAAATGCATAACACAGTAACATTTTGGCACTAACAGCATTTTCATCAAATTTAAATAGCCAATGTTACCACTTTAAAATATAAGAAACCGCAAAGTCTAAGGTCTATTTATCACTCAGGTGAAGCTCTGTGTGGATGGAAACCTCTCAGCTTTGGCCTCTTTCCAGGAGATCCTCCTTCAAGTCTCTCTCATTACAACTGCTTTTACTGAAATCTATGTCTCTTTTTGTACAAGTTTTTGGTTGTGTTTTGGTGTCAACTGATTAGATTGAGAAGAGCATGGGCCATACCTTTCCTTTTGTGCTCATATATTTGTTATTTCTTCCACATGTAAATGGGCACACAGCTCACATTAATGCTGGTTCAATCCTGATTAAGGCATACACAAATACTCTGTTTTAAAAAATCAGAAGAATAAAGCACAGGAGGTCTGACAATTATCTAGTAACCTACTAAATATAGATGTTTGCCAAGGCCTTGGTCCAACAAAATATCATAATTTTAAAATTGAAGCCAGCGAATCACTTCGTCGGAAAACTTGCAAACTTGTTTTCCTCCACAGAATGAAACTTTCTAAATGCCTTGTGGCCCAGCCTCTTCACCAGCCATCCTTTCCTCAGCATTGGGTTGCTACTTGTCTGGTTTTATGGCTTCTGTCTGGGATTCTCTAGTCCTGAAAACAAGACTGAATAATGTCTGGGCTCATGGCATTATCAAACGAACCCTGTTGTGCTACCGCACACACTTGTGTAATTTGGTGCTTCTAGAATAATATCCCCAATCAGACATTTCTCCAGATTATATATATATATTTACTTATATATTTACTTGGAGTGCTCGACTTCTGGAGAAAAGCCTCATGGTAATATGGTAATGGCTAGGCTAACACTTATGATTCTTTAACAACTAAAATAAATTACTAAATTGTAACGGTTTTATTTGACACTCATACACAGTAGGTTAGGTAAAATACAATTTTATTGAACCACTCAGAATAACAATAACCTTCACAGGTCCAGTAATATATATACACAATATAGTACTGACACAGGACAGGTTTACAGTAATAATTACCCACACGGGTCCAGTATATGTACAATTTAGCAACAACGATATACTGATACAGATCAGGCAAAGTTTATGTGATACTCAAATGAGGCAGCAGTGAATGGGTTACTATTAGGCCAGGAAGGCTGACAGGCTCTAATAGCGCGAGGCCCTTAGGACTCTTACTCTGCAGAGAGTGGACAAATAGCGAGTAATGCCACAGGAGTAAACGGAGGCCCAGGACAAGCTTGTGGACTGCTGTAGCAGTAACGAAGGACTGCGATTGTATGCCTGGTAGGGCACCCAATGGAGACTGCAATGATTGAGATCCTGTGGAAGATTGCATCTTCCCCAAAGGGGTTAACGAACGTTCAGACCAATGTGGACTGATTGCTAAGGAGAACAGCCTGAGGCGCCCAAAGGAAGACCAACCTCAGCTGGTGGCAGGAAAGAGGGACAAGCGTACCGTGGTGCACAGATGGAGGAATCACACCGGAGTGTAGTCCATGTGACACAGACTGCAACCGAGACTAGACTGCGGGAATAACAATGAGGCCACAGTGACAGAGAGGAACCCGTTAGACAGCCCCAAACCGAGTACTGGATGGGGCCGCAGACAAGCCCTGATACACCAACAATGGAGCCCAACCAGGCCGGTACACAGAGCAGGAGTGTCAGCCAATCCGAGTCGGTGCACAGAGAAGGGACGTCAGCCAGGAGGGGTTGGTACACAGAGCAGGAACGTCAGACGGGCAGTGTCGGTACACAGAGCAGGAACAAGAGTAGTCAGGCAGTCCGGGTCGGTACACCAAGCAGGAACAGATACAGCAGAGTAGTCAGGCAGTCCGGGTCATACACAGAGATCACACTAGTAACTGGAACAAGGGCTGGTAACGGAAACACCACGAAAGGGCACCGGAGAAGTGACAAGGCCCAGTATTTAAGGACAAATACTGGGCAGGACAGAGCCACTTCAACCAATAAGAGTCAGCAGGAAGTTAGACTGACAGAATGTCGCCAGCATACCACGGGCACCGTGATACAAATACAGTATGAAAAATTATCAGGTTTAGAGTTAAATAAGGAAATGTTCGAGTTATTAGTTTACAGTTTAGGGGCTCGGCTGTATTACAGGCTTTGTGTTTTTTTAAGTCAGGTTTTAGAATCCTTTTACCCAACTTGTGAGAACAAAATCAGCGGTAATTATACACACCGCCAGTCAAAAAAAGACCATAGGAAACAATTAAAAACAACAAGCAGGAAGCATTCTATTACCCATGCTCAGTATTAGCTCCTGTTTTGTGGTTACATTTTCTGTCGGTAATCCTGCGTCTCCGAGTTCAGTAGTAGAAGCCACAACGATGGTTTCAAAACCATCGTTGTTCGAACAAAAGCAGTGCAGAATATAGTATACAGCATAGAAATCTGACATAGAGTGCCCCCTTCGACATATTAACCCCCCCTTTGAAATTCAAATTACAGTGCTTTCTTCCTCCATCTTAATTTGACAAGTATTGTTCACATTCAAATGTAAGTCGAATTTTAAAGGGGGTGGGGTTGAAATGTCAAATGTGAACAATATTTGTCGAATTAAGATGGAGAAAGAAGGCATTGTAATTCGAATTTCAAAGGGGGGGGTTAATATGTCGAAGGGGGCACTCTTTGTTGGATTTTGATATTGTGGGGAAAACATCTAACACTAAACTTGATCTTTCTGTCTTCAACGTACACCTGTTCCTTGGACTTTGACATGTTGCGCGTTTTTTTGGGGGGTAGTTGAATAGAAGCAGACAGCGCCAATTTTGTTAGTTCGTACAAATGTGCTCTCTATGCCAATTTTGTTTTACCGTGATTCTGTAAACACGTTTGCAAAATACACGTTGCTTGTTTATCTTGTAACGTCAGTTTTAGCACGGGTAACAGAATCAAGCCCTAGAATTGCTGACATTCTTATTTGTATCATATATATCTATGTGTATTTGCTCTGCTTACTGTAATTTTACAGTATATTAACCATTTTCACAATATTTTTTTCTTACAAACACTTACTTTCTCATGCCTACTAATGTACAAAATCACTCAAGCTCACTCACACTTAGAATCTCTAATGATCACTAACTGATGCATTATTGCACTCAGGCTCACTCTCCTCATTCATTCATGCACTCACAGACTTATTCACTCTCATGCTCATTATACATTTAGCTGAAATAATTATCACATGCTGTAGTGCACATACTTTCTCACATTTGACCACAATTGTCTTCAGACTTGCTTGTGCTGTCTCTCATTTTCACTTATGTAATAGTTTTCCCATGCTTGCTCATTCTGTATCCCACTGTCAGTTCCTCTCACTCCATCTCACTCTTATCATCTTGCTGTATGTATCAGTCTTTATCTGTCTCTCTTTCACACTCTTGTTCTGTCTCTTTTGTATCATATCTATCTCGTTTTTATACACAGACTATACCATTTTTTTGGACTTGTGGTTGCAATCTATTTGCACATTTCGCTCTTGTAGGGCTACATAAACAATTTTGTTTACTCATGCCCAGTAACACTTAGAATCTGTGATGCTTACTCACTATTGTAATTGTTAATTATCATGCACTCATGCTGAGTATCACTCCCATGCACTTATTCCTTCTCTCTCACTCACTCACAGTCCTATACTGTCCCTCATACTCAGAAAATCTAATTTCTCATTATATATTTAGATAAACCATCAAACGCTAGAATTCACAGAATATTTCACATTAGTGTACACTCATGCTCATCTTCACACTTGTTCAGACTATTTCATTCTCTACCTGGTGTACAGTCACATAAATATTTGTCCATATATGCTCATGGTCAGACTTCAAATGCTCACTTGCTCATGTACACTCAAGCTCAAACTCATTAATGCTTTATCACTCTCACACTCAGAGTCACTAATCCTTATAATCTCCCTTTTACTCACCTTCATAGACAATTATTGATTAAATAGGGATTTTAAACACATGAATGTTAAAGAGGTCTCCATTGCGTAGCAAAGCAATGTTTTTTTCTCTTGTAAAAATCATTGTTGTAAGCAAAAGGAGAGAAATTATTTGTAATTTCTACGAGAGGGAATTTATGTAGAATAAACAGGACTTATTGTTCATCTCAAATTAGAATATTTTTAAATAGAAAAGCAACATTATATTCAGACAGAAAATGAGAAAATTGTTCACAAATAAGAGGCTGATGTACCAAGTGGACCTGGAACAATTCTGGCACAAACCAATTTCACCATAGGGAGATATTAGATTGCAAAGTGTGGAGAACTCTCTAAAATTAAATAGGTTAGAAAGACCCATTTAAATCAATGGGTGTTTGGGAAAAGCCCCACTGGGGAAGATGGTTTGTTCCAGAATTACTGCAGTTACTCTTAGTAGATCAGCGTCATCATTATCACCAATAAATCACGTCAAAAATAAGACAAAACCAAACTCCCAGAGACATGACATGATAAGAATACATAGAAGTGTAAGGTCTATTTACCAACACCAGGTGATGCTCTGTAGGGATGGAGTCCTCTCAGTTCTGGTATTTTTCCAGTAGATCCTGCTTGAAGTCTTTCTCCAATACAACTGCTCTTACTGAGATGTATGTCTCTATTTATACAAGTTCTGGGGTGGAATTTCTTTTGATGACAACTGATCACATGATGAACAGAGACTGGTCCCACCTACTCACATATTTGACACATAAGCAAATGAGCACTCCCCCCAGGTTTATGTTGTGGCATCACATACTCAGGGAGGAGACCTTATTAAAATGCGAGTTTTTGGGTGTGTTTTGTTTTGGTGCCAACCGATCAGATTAAGAAGAGTGATGGGCCCCACCTGGCCCTTTGTGCTCCCATATTTACTATTTCCTACACATGTAAATGAACACATTCCTCAAGCTGATGTTGTCACATCCCTAATTAAGGAATGAGATCATATTAAAATGCAAGGTGCTGTATGTTTATGGTTATGTCTTATTATATACAGCTGATGCTATCTATCTATCTATCTATCTATCTATCTATCTATCTATCTATCTCTGTAACACCCACACATACACACTTATTTAACAAAAAAAGGAATCAGACACAGGAGGTATGACAATTATTTAGTAATTTATTAAATTCATGATGTTTGTCAAGATCTGCATCCAAAACTATCAGAATGTCAGTAATGACACCAGCGAGCCATATGTGGCACCCTACCTACTAACATGTGTCCAACCATTGACTGAAACTTTCTAAATGTCCTATGACCCAGCATCCTCACCCACCCTCCTTTCCTCAGCATAGGATTGCTACCTGTCTGTTTTTCTCTGGCTTCTGTATGGGTGTCACTAGTCCTTAAATAAAAACTTTTATTTTTAATTGAAAAGTGTATTTGTCACTTACATATTAATATCCCAGTCAGATAATATAGGTAGTTGACTAAGTTATGTAGTTCATTACACAGACTGAATCATTTGAATTTTTCCTTTTTTTAATTTTTAATCTCTTAAGATTAATCATTTTCTGAAAATATTATATTATTTTGAGAATTACCAAAATAATTATGTAGGTGTGTTAAGTAGGGTTCACATATATAATACCAATTTTTTTTTTTTCTGTATAACTCTAGGGATATATATATATATATATATATATATATATATATATATATATACCTTTCACTGTATATATGGGGTGTTTATTTTACTTTACACTCAATATGTTCCTTCGGGGTATGGTGGGTGAACCGTAATATGCTCATATTTTACTCCTCCTTATCGTATTTATGGAGGAGTATAGATTTGTATTCATTTATATGCTTTATATCCTATGGTCATGTGGAGCCTACCCTGCCACACCATCTGGGAAAGATGGATGGTATATGTGTTTTGTTTTATGTTATTTTATATTATATGTGTTTCTAGAATGTTGAGAGTTTTTTCTCTCTTTTTTTATAGAAATCCCTTGTGTCCAGTCTGCTAGCATAATCTTTTATTCATACCATTTGGATTTCTATGTTTATATTTATTCCATTTGGGGAGATCATTTTGTTTCCTCGCACGTTTAGTGTGCATGTGTATTCCTGGAGGCCCTGGCCCGACGTTGATTGCCACTCACTTCCGGTGGATGCGTCTAAGGTTTGGAACGCATCAGATGCGATTGCATCGGATGTATGTGCGTCCCCTTCAGGTTGGCGTCTATCGAGTGGCGTTGTTGAACCAGGAGTAATGTGCAGGGTTGGAGGGATTGTGGGTACAATATGGAGAATAAACTGGGGACCGGAAATTCATATTGTGGAGCACACGCCGCAAGGGATGTGAATATGACAGCAAATAGTGAAATCCAATATGGATGATTGGTGATATATGCAGGTATTTAAAGGTTGATTTTAAGATATATGCCTTTTCTTTGTTCAGCTTCTGAACAAGTCACATTTAGTGATGAAACGTGTTAGTTGTTTTCCCATATTGTGTATATTGATTTTAATTTTTCATTTTTTATATTGTTATTTGTTTAATTATATGCACATACTGCTTTTATATTGTATATTGTTCCTTTGACTGTGAAAGTCATTGATTCACTTTGTATTTTTTGCCTTCTTTTGAAGAAATTAAATCAAGATTTGATTATATTTACTCATGTATTTATCTTTGAATTGGCTTGCTTTTTTGAATTAGAAGTTCCTAATATTCAGAAATAGGAGCTGATTTTTTGAAAAGGAAAGAAGGTTTGGCTTATTGTAGCATTGGATCTTATAGTATCCTCTACACAAGTTTCTAACTCCACATATATAAATCATCACTCCTTCTAAAGAGTTCTGGGTGGAACAATCCCTCCGTTTGATCCTGAGTAAAGAAGATCACTATACTGGGGTGTAAGCCAGTGCAAGTACAGATACTAGGAGGCAAGTTGTGTGCCTCTGAAAAATGTGAATAATATTCTGATGATATCTTCTACAGTGTTTTGGTGAAGGACCAGTCTTTTGTGATTAATATACTACGCTCAGAGAGACTCTTGTGCCGCTCCTCTTTTTTCTTTTTTAGTTCACCTGGTCTGGGCTATCAAGCGGTTCAAGCATTACGTCTATGGGTGCAAATTTATGGTGCTCACGGACCACAACCCATTGGTATGGCTGATTTGGGTATCTGGTGATATTGGGCGACTCTTGCGGTGGAGTTTGGCCCTGCAACCATACAAATTCACAGTACAGTATAGATATAGAAGGAACAATAAGAATTCTGATGCGCTATACCGACAAGAAGACACATAGCAAAGCTGAACTCCCTGCCTAGTGAACTGACCAAGCTGACTGCCCCTGAAAGCCGACGGCTTGGAATTGAAAGGGGGGGTGATGTAATAGGCTACAAGCCGTTGTTTGGATGCCTTTTCCAGCATAGGAACTGTTATCATAAAAGATTGCAGTTACAGAACCAACCAGCTGGTGGCTGCCGCCATTCATCTGAAAAGTAGGTGAGTAGCTGATTGGTCGCCGGCCCCTTGTGACATGTACCGTGGATACTGTGTGTACTGTATGGGGCAGGTGGGATATCCACTCATTGGTTGCTCCTGCCCAACCAGGATGTCCTATGTGTATCCCCTATAGTGCCCATGGTATTATGTCGCCATTCCACCATTGTCCCTTTGTGTACACTCACATTATTTAATTGTATTGAGGTTAGGTATAAAATGTCCCCTGTCCCCTAGTAAAGTGGTAGTAATTTTGGACTACAAGTGAGTCCTGTGTTTTCATTCCTAAATGGTATAAAGGGTCCCCTCTGACCCCTATTCGGAAGTTCTATATTCCAGTGTTCCAGGCAGCTGTACACCGAACAGGCTACCCATCTGTAGCCACCTTCAGGAGAGAGAAACCTGGCATGGTGGCACAATACAACCCAGGGTCTTGGGTTTCAATTACACTAAGATCTCTCCCACTTAAGAAATCTTAGTGCATTGACTCTATAGAATAACACAGGAATTGGAGTAGTGATGTCACTGGAGAAATCATCTCTTTATCACTTCTTTATCACTCCTTAGTGCATCTCCCCCTTAGTGTTTTTCTGTAATTCTAGCTGAGCATCGCTGTGAGTGTTTTGGTGGTTGGGAAATAGGTGCAGGTCTGTAGAAGCACTAGATGAGGACTTTGGTGCAGTGATTATTGGTATTGGTGCAATGCTTCAGACAAGCGCATAGGAATGTGGAGAAAAGCTGGTAGAGTGTAATCTGTATTTCCTGGGTTTTCTGTGTTTGTGTGAGAACTTAACTAAGATTTTGTCAAGTATTATTTTAGCCATTGAGTTTACATAAATACATCTCTATCTATCTATCTATCTATCTATCTATCTATCTATCTATCTATCTATCTATCTGTCTATCTATCTTTCTATCTATCTATCTAGAATTTACAAGAGACATATTTCTACATTTTACTCTATCTCTCTATAAAATCAATTCTGTTTGAATTAGTCTCCCAACATTAATATGTAATTAGTGCTGATTAGTTTCCTGTCCATGAAGGCAAACATGACTCTTTGACACTGGAGACAAGGACGTCAGACTCCTCCCACTGAGGACTCCATAGAAACACTTTGAAGGGAGGAGTATGAGATCTTGAAGAGACAGAATTATGTCTATGTCTTTGTAATAAAATATACATTTGTGGGATTCAGTCTGTATAGAAATTATTCAAATTGATAATTACGATTTCCTGTCCAGGACAAAATAATTAAGGGATTATCATTAGTAAATGTTACTGTTTCTTTAAGGACTTGTGATATTTACATTTGATGGACCAGTTCAGGTTTCCCATTTTGCCTTTAATATCAATCCCATCATCCTCTGCCATCCAGTGACTGGATGATGGGAATGTAGTCCAACAATAGCCGTGAACTCTGTGCTTATCCTCCGCTTCTCTATACCTCTTCTTTATCCATAAATCAAAAATTATTGTGTAGAATATCCCCCCAAAAAATAGTGTTATGGGCCATATGCACTAAACAAAGAGCGAAGCAGCTTCACCATAGTGACAAATAAAACATTTTTTTAACCCCTTGAATGCTAAAAATCATTGTTGACCTTCCTAGGATTAAAGGGGTTAAAAGCCTTAATGAAATTATGGGCCATTTGCATTTCTTCTTCATGGCTTGTTTTGCTCCAGAATTGTCTCCTCTTTATCTTATTGAATTTGGCCCTATTCACCCACCTCAGTAGAACATGAATCACTTCCCTCCAGGGACAGGGGAGAGGATCAGACATCATATCCAGGTGTAAACAAGTATAACACTATAGTAGACTAAGCAAGGGCAAACCAGAGAGGAGTTTCAAGTTACCCAGAAAACCCCACTTACACTCTATTACCCCAATCAGATCAAGCAAACCTTTAGCATCAATAATGTTAACCACTCTTGTATAGGAGTCTAATGTCAGCTATGGACAACCTATGCCTGCCCAGCTGATGTTGGTCTTCTAGTCTAATCACATGTTGGAGGTCTGCAGTTAGGAGGAATATGATCAACCCTCTGCTCCAATGTTTTTGTTAGAACAAGCAGGTAATCATATAGACAGACACAAATTCAGAATGAATTAGTCTCTGTTACAGCACCCACAGTTAAGTCAGCCAAGCAAAAGTTTACTGTTCTGCTGCACTGATTGGAGGTCTGCAGATAGCACCTCCCCTACTTTATGCACAGGAAGCAGCAATATTGTTTGGATGCAGAATTCCCAAAAACTAATTATAGCTACCATTGGCAACATTCACAAACTCAAATGTGGAGCAATTCTTGGCCAAACCACCTACACGTTAGGGGACAAATACAAATTTCTAATCAATAAAAAATGTATTGTACACCTTGAATTCCAGAGCTCCCATTGCTTTGTGGCATTTTTTTGGAGAAGATAGGTTAAATAGGATTTAGGCAGATGCAGAACAAAAGAGAAAATTGGACTCCTACACCTACTGTAGAACAGATCTGCATTAATTATTCCCCAGATAGAGGTTGGGGTATTAAGGAAAAGGGGGCAATTCTGGACACAACTGCACCATAGGGGGGAAATCAAAACTCAGTTTGATGTTAAACAGACATTTAACCCTTTGTATGCTAAAGAGGTTTTGCAGATACTGCTTTGCAATGTGCTGAAGGCCTCTCGAGGAATCAAGGGGTTTAATAATCCATTTAGATCAATAGAAATTTGAGGAATTGTAGGAGTTTTGGGAATTGGATTTGTTACTTATGGTGCAGTTGTTTTGCCAAAGAATTGCTTTACTTTATCCTTTGTTACCTATAGAATAAGAACTCAAAGAGGATGTTCAAAATGTTACATCTTTATTAGGACACAAAACTAACACCAGATACATTGCACATATTCCCTCTTGTGTACAGGTATGTCACAGTCCTAGAATGTAAACCTTGCTGCCTCCAGTATTGGATGTGGGATGTCATTTCTCTCCTGTGGTACATTTGGTTTACATCAGAATTGTTTTTGTTTTCAGCTTATATAATTCAAGAAAAGGAAGAAAGTGCACAAAAGTGTAATAAAGTCTCAAACTTGATACAATATATAAACAAAATGTGAGATGCACTCAGGTGGTTCTGTGGTCAGGATGGAAACACTTCAGATCAACTGACTGCCTGGTGTTTAGAGAAGATAACCCATATCCACTCGGGGGGTTTCCACTATGTAGAACAGATGAAAACAAGGCTACTTGGAACAACTAAATCTCCTAATGGACTAAAATTTACTATAAAATCAACATTAACACCAATTTACAACAGTGCGATTAAATAAAATAAAAAGTCATTTTTATTTTATTGTATTACAGAATTATAACACTGTTATTAATCAATGTATATATTGTTCTTTTAATACATTTTACATTTGGAGTCTTCATTGTGACAGAAACATTTCCCACATTCATAGCACAGACATCATTTCTATAAAGTTCATTTTTTTGATGTTTAACAAGATTTCCTACTAAGAGCCTGGAGCTGCCTTTTCTCCTGTGGGTGTTCTCTTATGAGCAAAAAGATCTCTCTTGGATCTGAAAAATTGTCAGCATTCAGAATGAGTTCTCTCATGTTTAACACGAGATTTGGGGTTACTGTAACATTTCCCACATTTAGAACATTTATATGGTTTCTCTCCTGTGTGAGTTCTCTGATGAACAACAAGATCTCTTTTAGCTCTGAAACATTTCCCACATTCAGAACATGGAAATGGTTTCTCTCCAGTGTGAATTCTCTGGTGAGTAACAAAATTGTTTTGGCAACTGAAACATTTCCCACATTCAGAACATGAATATGGTTTCTCTCCAGTGTGAGTTCTCTGATGAGTGACAAGATTTATGGTGTCTCTGAAACATTTCCCACATTCAGAACATGAATATGGTTTTTCTCCTGTGTGAATTTTCTGATGTCTAAAAAGATTTCTTCTAGCTGTAAAACATTCCCCACATTCAGGACATGGAAATGGTTTTTCTCCTGTGTGAGTTCTCTGATGTCTAACAAGATTTCTACTGTCACTAAAACATTTCCCACATTCAGAACATTTATATGGTTTCTCTCCAGTGTGAATTCTCTGGTGAGTAAAAAGATCGTTTTTGTAACTGAAACCTTTCCCACATTCATAACATAAAAATGGTTGTTCTCCTGTGTGAGTTATCTGATGTCTAACAAGATTTGAGCTAAGACTGAAACATTTCCCACATTCAGAGCATGAATATGGTTTTTCTCCAGTGTGAGTTCTTTGATGTATAACAAGATTTATGTTTTGACATTCTGAACATGGAAATGTACTTTCTTTAGTAGGAATTCTTTGATTTTTAACAAGATAAGCGTCCTTTGTAATACTGTTGCCATTGTATTGCTCTTCAATATAACTAGATGTTGCATGTACATGTTCTCTGTGTTTATAAATTTCAGTATCACAGAGATTTTCTCCATTCCATACAGTTGGTTCCTCTGCAATGTATCTTTCATGTTTTCTTTGATTCTTCTTCATTGGTTGCATGGTTTTTTAACAACACTTTTTGCTTAGGCAGTTGGTGACGAGTACATTAGTGTGAAACCCTTCAGTGTATATCTGATCAAGGGAAGATCTGTTGTAAAGAAAGAAACTCTAGTTAGATAATTCTACCTTAGAATATCATTCGATTTTCAGATTAAAAAGATTTCATACTTTCATGCTTTCATAACAAGCATATCATAATAAGACTATGCAGGCATAAGGTTGCTTTTGTTTCCAAAGGGACTTCTTAGGCCCAAAATTTGACCAGCATTGATATAATCATCTCAATTAGTTGTGCTCAAAACAGCAGATAAGTCCATTAAAAATTCTGTATTTTAGTTGAATTTAATTTGTTCCCTGCGTCTCAAGACTGTATGCAAGAATGTGGAGCATTGCTAGTTTTAAAAGCCATAACTGTCTGCTCTTTTATCAATTTCTCATTTTTTGATGCATCAAACATACTAACATCTTTATGATGAATAACATGCTCTTAAATTAACAGCACTTAGCCATGTAAATTAGTGCTAATCACTAATCCTCCCACAAAATGGTGGATATTTTAGCAATGTGTTCCCTAAAAATATAAAATTTGCTAATTTTAAAAAAAAGCTCACACAATACAGTAACATTTTGGCACTAACAGCATTTTCATCAAATGTAAATAGCCAATGTTACCACTTTAAAACATAAGGAACCGCAAAGTCTAAGGTCTATTTACCACTCAGGTGAAGCTCTGTATGGATGAATATCTCTCAGCTCTGGCCTTTTTGCAGGAGATCCTCCTTCAAGTCTCTCTCAGTACAACTGCTCTTGTTGTTTTTGGTTGTGTTTTGGTGTCAACTGGTTAGATTGAAAAGAGCATGGGCCACACCTGGCCTTTTGTGCTCATATATTTGTTATGTCTTCCACATGAAAATGAGCACACAGCTCACATTTATGCTGGCTCATCCCTGATTAAGGCGCACACAAATACACTGTTTTAATTAATCAGAAGAATAAAGCACAGGAGGTATGACAATGATCTAGTAACCTACTAAATATAGATGTTTGCCAAGGCCTTTGTCCAACAAAATATCATAATGTTAAAAATGAAGCCAGCTAATCACTTCGTCAGACGGCTTGCTAACTTGTGGCCTCCACAGAATGAAACTTTCTAAATGCCTTGTGGCCCAGCTTCTTCACCCACCCTCCTTCCCTTAGCATTGGGTTGCTACTTGTCTGGTTTTATGGCTTCTGTTTGGGTTTCTCTGTTCCTGAAAACAAGACTGAATAATGTCTGAGCCCGTGGAATTATCCACATGCAGAGTTTTATGATAATGGCTAGGCTAACACTTATGATTCTTTAACAGCTTTAATAAATGATCAGATACAATATGAAGAATTATCAGGTTTAGAGTTAAATCAGGAAATGTTCGAGTTATTAGAATCAGTCTAGGGGCTCGATTGTATTAGCAGCGCTAAAAAAAAAAACAGGCTTTGATTTTTTTTAAGTCGGTTTTAAAAAAAAAAAGCCCATAGGAAACAACTAAAAACAACGTGCAAGTAGCATTCTATTACCCACGCTCAGTATTATTGCCTGATTTTCTGTTGGTAATCCTGCGCTTCAGAGTTGAGGAGTAGAAGCCATAATGACAGTTTCAAAACCATCGTTGTTCGAACAAAAGCAGTGCAGAATACTGTATACAGCATAGAAATCTGACAGAACCACGGTAAAACAAAACTGGCTTAGAGAGCACATATCTAGGAACTAACAAAATTGGCACTGTCTGCTTCGATTTAACTACCACCTAAAAACACATGCAAAATGTCAAAGTCCAAGGAATAGGCGTACGTTTGACGACAGAAAGATCAAGTTTAGTGTTAGATGTGTTCCCCACATTATCAAAATCCAACATAGAGTGCCCCCCTTCGACATATTAAACCCCCGTTTGAAATTCAAATTACATTGCTTTCTTTCTCCATCTTGATTTGACTGATATTGTTCACATTCGACTGTAAATCTAATTTTAAAGGGGGGGGTTGAAATGTCGAATGTGAACAATATTTGTCAAATTAAAATGGTGAAAGAAAGCAATATAAGTCGAATTTTAAAGTGGGGTTAAAATGTTGAATGTGAACAATATTTGTCGAATTAAGTTGGAGAAAGAAAGCAATGTAATTTGAATTTCAAAGGGGGGTTAATATGTCAAAGGGGGGCACTCTATGTTGGATTTTGATATTGTGGGGAACACATCTAGCACTAAACTTGATATTTCTGTCGTCAAACGTACGCCTATTCCTTGGACTTTGACTTTTGCATGTTGTTTAGGTGGTAGTTGAATTGAAGCAGACAGCGCCAATTTTGTTAGTTCGTAGAAATGTGCTCTCTACACCAGTTTTGTTTTACCGTGATTCTGTAATAAGATACCAGCGTAACACATGTTTGCAAAATACACGTTGCTTGTTTTTCTTGTAACGCCGGTTTTAGCACGGCTAATAGAATCAAGCCCTAGAATTGCTGACATTCTTACTTGTATCATACATTTGTATTTGTCTTTACTCTGCTTAGTGTAATTTTACAGTATATTAACCATTTTCACAATACTTTTTTCTTACTAACACTTACGTTCTCATACCTACTAATATACATAATCACTCAAGATTACTCACGCTTAAAATCTTTAATGATCACTTACTGATGCATTATTACACTCAGGCTCACTCTCCTCACTCATTCATGCACTCTCAGACTCACTTATTCACTCTCATGCTCATTATAAATTTAGCTGAAATCGTTATCACATGCTGTAGTGCACATGCTTTCTCACATTTATGCACAATTGTCATCAGACTTGCTTGTGCTGTCTCTCATTTTAACTTATGTAATGGATTTCCCATGCTTGCTCATTCTGTATCTCACTGTCAGTTCCTCTCTCACTCCATCTCACTCTTATCATCTTGCTGTATGTATCAGTCTTTATCTGTCTCTCTGTCTTTCACACTCTTGTTCTGTCTCTTTTGTATCATATCTATCTGGTTCTTATACACAGACTATACCATTTTTTTGGACTTGTGATTGCAATCGATTTGCACATTTAGCTCTAGTAGGGCTAAAAAATAATTTTGTTTACTCATGCCCAGTAACACTTAGAATCTCTGTTGGCTGCTTACTCACTATTATAATTACTAATTACCATGCGCTCATGCTTTCTGAGTATCACTCCCATGCACTTATTCCTTCTCTCTCACTCACAGTCCTATACTGTCCCTCATACTCAGAAAATCGAATTTCTCATTATATATTTAGATAAAACATCAAACACTAGAATATACAGAATATTTCACATTAGTGAACACTCATGCTCATCCTCACGCTTGTTCAGACTTCTTCATTCTCTACCTCATGTACACTCACATTAATATTTGTCCATACTTGCTCAAGGTCAGACTTGAAATGCTCACTTGCTCATGCACACTCAAGCTCAAACTCATTAATACTTTATCATGCTCACACTCAGAGTCACCAGTGCTTATAATCTCCCTTTTACTCACTTTCAAAGACAATGATTGATTTAAATGGGGATTTTAAACACGTGAATGTTAAAGAGATCTCCATTGCATAGCAAAGCAATATTTTTTTCTCGTGTGAAAATCATTGTTGTAAGCAAAAGGACAGAAAGTATTTGTAATTTCTGTGAGAGGGAATTTCTGCAGAATAACCAGGACTTATTGTTCATATCTAATTCGAATATTTTTAAATAGAAAAGCAACATTATAGTCAGACAGAAAATGAGAAAATTGGTCACAAATAAGAGGCTGATATAGGAAGGATACCTGGAACAATTCTGGGACAAACCAATTTCACCATAGGGGGGACACTGGATTACAAAGCATGGAGACCTCTCTAACATAAAATAGGTTAGAAATCCCCATTTAAATCAATGGGGAAGATGGGTTTTAACCAGAATTACTCTGTTTAATCTTAGTAGATCAGCGTCATCATTATCAGTAATAAAACACATCAAATATAAAGACAAAACAAAACTCCCAGAGACATAACATGATGAGGATACACAGAGGCGTAAAGTCTATTTACCAACACCAGGTGGAGCTCTGTAAGGATGGAGTCCTCAGCTCTGGTCTCTTTCCAGGAGATCCTGCTTGAAGTCTCTATCCAATACAACTTCTCTTACTGAGATTTATGTCTCCAAGTTCTAGGGTGGGATTTCATTTGATGACAACTGATCACATGGTGACCAGAGACTGGCCCCACCTATTCACATATTTGTTACATATGTAAATGAGCACACACCTCAGGTTTATGTTGTGGCATCAAGTACTCAGGGAGGAGACCTTATTAAAATGAGAGTTTTTGGGTGTGTTTTGTTTTGGTTCCAACTGACCAGATTAAGTAGAGTGATGGGTCCCACCTGGCCCTTTGTGCTCCCATATTTACTATCTCCTACACATGTAAATGAACACATACCTCAAGCTGATATGCTACTTCCCTGATTAAGGAAGGAGATTGTATTAAAATGCAAGGCCTTTGATGCTGTCTGTATGTTTTTTGGTTAGTTCTTATTGTATACAGCTCATGCTTATGCTAGTTCGATCGATCTATCTATATATCTATTAATCTATCTATTCATTTATCTCTGTAACACTCACACATACACACTTAATTAAGAATAAATAATTATCAGGCACAGGACATATGACATTTATTTAGTAGCTATTAAATATATGATGTTTGCCAAGATCTGCAGTCAAAAAAATATCAGAATATCAACAATGACACCAGCAAGCCATATGTGGCACCCTACCTACTAACATATGTCCATCCATTGAATGAAACTTTCTTAATGTCCTATAACCCAGCATCCTTGCCCACCCTCTTTTCCTCAGTATAGGATTGCTACCTGGCTGGCTTTCTCTGGCTTCTGTATGGGTGACACTAGTCCTACAATTAAAATGGAATAATTTCAGGGCCCTTGGAATGATCCACAGCCAGAAGTTTTTCATAATGGCTAGGTTAATCCCTATGGTTCATTAGCAAGCTTATTGAATGATCAGATACCGTATGAAGAGATAACAGGTTTAGAGATAAATTGTGAAAAGTTAGAGACACTGGATATTGGTCTACATGATCCAACAAAGGAAAGAATACAAGGAAACCTTTATTTTTAATTGAAAGTGTATTTGTCACTTAAGTATTACTATTCCTGTCAGAGAAAATAGATAGTTATATAGTTCATTACACAGACTGAATCATTTGAATTTGTCCTTTATTGGAATAATAAACTCTCTTAACATTAATAATTTGCCGAAAATATTATATTATTTTGAGAATTAACCATGAATCTTAACAAATCAAACCTGGCCTTAATACAAAATAAGTTGTTTTCAATTTATTTGGGTTAATAGGTACATAAGAAGAGGTGTTGTTTACATTAAAAGTGAATGGAGATCTATTGGTACCAAATCTTTAGCTTGTAACGATAAGATTTGGCCAATTGCTGTATGAAACCTAAAATTACTTGGAGGAGCAGTTAACGTTGAAATGGATGGACCAGGAGAGGATATTTTTAAAAAGAACGATTAAAAGGATAGAATACGTTTGGTCTAGTAACAGATAAATGAAGAAGATTTGAGAGATACTAAACAGAACCAATGTTACCATGAGACTATGGGATAAACTGAAGGGGACATGGAGACTAATTGTATTCAGAAGTAAGATATTCCCCTTTGACATTTTTACCTATTTGAGTTGAATCATTAGGAAAATTAGTAGGTTTGAGATATTACTTATAAAGGTATGGAAAATATAAAAATATTAATTTTAGATTATTTTTTAATTTAAAAAAAATCCTCAAATTCTCTTTAATTTAAAGTGGGATTTTATTTTTTATATAAAACAATGTTATTGAGTTTCCAAAGAAATATCTAAGCTTATAGCAGTAGCAGGAGTGAGTGTAAAGGCATACACAAAATGAGAATCAATACAGGTATACTGTGGTGAGAGGGGAACGATCCAGCAAGCAGCAAAAGTCATCAGATTCCATCCATATAGCAGTTCTGGTGGGCTGGTACGCCCCTCCGGTTGAAGGGGGCCACCTGGGCTTTGTGAACATCTTCTTCACACAAGCAGCAGCAGGTATCGGTTACACTGTCCCAGAAATGAGTGAACACGTTCCCAAACAGGAAAGAAATGCAATGATAGAAATACAAAAAAGCCACACAGTAGATTACCTATAGGCACTCAACTCCTTATTAATAGAAAAAACAGCAATAATAATAATAACCAATAATATCAGTATCAAAAATATACATGTTTAGTGTACCAAAAAATGACACATATTCATAGGAGCAATGAGATCCCTCAAGCCTACTCACAGTGATTTCCCTCAATCAACACTTCCCTAAATACCATAAAAGCACAATATTGTATTAAAAACAACATATATCACCCCCCAACTAGATGCCAGCATTTATACTACAGATAATCCAAATTAAAGATAACCGGAAGCGTAGATAAGGAGATAAAGCAATAATTGGATGCTTCAATCAATCATAAGATAAATTATAATCTCTAAATATAGCTTCTTCAATATCCAGACATGAGTAATATTATTCCATCACATGCAAACATGAGAGCAATCACTCATTAATATTGCCTTCAGAGCTTGGCATAACTCCGGACAAGAAACAGTTAATGCGCTCTGCATACGTTTCAATGTTGTATCACAGTCATCAGTTGGAAATTATATCCATGCCACATTAATGTCACACAGGGATCAAAAAGGTGTAAAGAGATAAACTTTCAAAAATGGAACAATCTAACTGCTTGCTGATACACCATACTATTCCATTGTCACGATGATCCTCCATTTACACGTGTGTTCGATGCACTCCATTCACTCCACTTTTCAATCATGGCTCCTGGATACTCAGTTGCAAACAACTTCTCAGTTTTGACTTCTAAATACAAAGTTACAAAACAGCTTCTTCTTGGCAGGGATACACATTAGGCTTGTGCAATTTGGTTCGTCAACATTCGGAATTCGACAAATATGGGGTCATTCTGCGTCATTCGGGCCATCCGACAGGCAAGGGTCATTCTTAAAATAAGATCCAAATCTGAAAAGCCCTGGTTCAGAATGTCATCGAAAATTTCAGAAATTCAGTGACTACCCATGTGCAATACTTTCCCTCCATACTTTTCCTCTCTCTAGTCCAATTAGCTTATTCGTTCCATGAGCTACTTTCCCGCCCTGTATCTATTCCAATTAGCTTCTTCATTTCATAATTGAGGTTGGACTAATGACACAGACCCAGGCAGCCTGCATTTCCTGTTAGTGAGTTGTTGGAGCTCAGAGAGAGAGAAAAAGGATATTAGAGAGTCTCCAGTTGTTGTCTAGACAGGCAGGTAGCATTAGGCATAGGCAGGCAATCAGCATTAGTGCCTTATTGCCACTGCAAGGGAGAGTCATCTTTGTTCCTGTGCAAAATTTTAAAAATATTAGGGATTTGTTTGAATAATTTTCAGAGTGGCACATCAGCCAGTCTCACAGTTGTGTAGGCAGGCAGGGTGCCTTATTGCCACCACAAGGGAGAGTCATTTGTTCCTGTGTAACATATTAAAAATATTAGATATTTGTTTGAATAATTTTCAGAGTGACACATCAGCCAATCTCACAGTTGTGTAGAGAGGCCTAGTACCTTATTGCCATCGCAAGGGAGAGTCATTTGTTCCTGTGTAAAATATGAAAAATATTAGAAATTTGTCTGAATAATTTTCAGAGTGACACAGCCAATCTCACACTTGTGTAGGGAGGCCTAGTACCTTATTGTCACCACAAGGGAGAGTCACTTTTGTTTCTGTGTTAAACAATAAAATTAATATTAGGAATTTGTTTTGAATAATTTTCAGAGTGACACAGCCAATCTCACAGTTGTGTAGACATGCAGGCAGGCCTAGTACCTTATTGACACCACAAGGGAGAGTCACCTTTATTTCTGTGTTAAATAATACAATTAATATTAGGAATTTGAATAATTTTCAGAGTGACACGGCCATCTCACAGTTGTGTAGGGAGGCAGGCAGTCCTCGTACATTATTACCAGCGCAAGGGAGAGTCATCATTGTTCCCGTGTTAAATATTAAATTTAATATTAGGAATTTGTTTGAATAATTTTCAGAGTGATAAAGCCAGTCTCACAGTTGTGTAGGCAGGCAGGGTGCCTTATTGCCAATACAAGGGAGAGTCATTTGTTCCTTGTAAAATATTAAAAACATTAGAAATTTGTTTGAATAATTTTCAGAGTGACACAGCCAATCTCACAGTTGTGTAGGGAGGCCTTGTACATTATTGTCATTGCAAGGGAGAATCACCTTTGTTTCTGTGTTAAATATTAAAAATAATATTAGGAATTTGTATGAATGATTTTCAGAGTGACACAGCCAATCTCACAGTTGTGCAGGCAGGCAGGCCTAGTACCTTATTGCCACCGCAAGGGAGAGTCATCATTGTTCCTGTGTTAAATATTAAAATTATTAGGAATTTGTTTGAATAATTTTCAGCGTGACACAGCCAGTCTGACAGTTGTCATGTGGCCAGGTTGTAAAATGTTAAAATTATTATAGTACACTCACTACCTATCTGTAATGGATTGGAGTCCTAGTGAACAACCTGATGTTCCTCATCCTGGTACCAGCTGCAGTGACCCAGAAACCACCAACAGCACCACAGTGATGTTGCTTTCAAGTAGAGCTAGCAAAAGCAGGTGGGCAAAGAAGAGTACATTCAGTAGTACTAGTCAGACTCAGCAGCAGCAATCCAAACAAAAAAATAAAAATAAGACGGAAACTGCAGGTCATTCTACCTCTACTAGCAGGGTAGAGAGGACCAGGTCCTCCTCTGAGACCACGAAGCAGCCATCACCTGTGTCTCGTCAGCTGTGTCGTGATGATCTCCCCAGAATCACCTGCACAATGACTAGTGCCAATGCCAGTTTAGTCACCACCTCAGCTACAGCCAGTTGTATAAATCTGGGGACACCTAGAGTGTGTAACACTACTGGTCTGACACTGCGGCCAGTATCAACGCGGGAGTTTTTATAGCAAACGTCCATGTAAGCAGCCCAAATGGAAATTATTGCAGTATTTGGATAACATTTTTCCTGCCACCACTGTCACTGCCACTGAGAGCAGATCTTCTCCAGAAAAGGTTATTGAGGGAGATAGTGTACCATTTCCCAGTAGCCACCAGGCAGAAGAGGGAATTGAGCAGGTCTCCCTAAAATCTGCTGCTGATGATGATTTTTTCCTGTCCAAACCTACAAGAGGTAGAAGATGAATATGAGGGAGAGGGATCAAGGCCTCCTAAGCTTGATTTGTACCATGACTTTGATTTTTCCACTGACCTTGATTATTCCCCTGAGGTTAATTTTTCCCCTGCTTCCCATAGTACTCCTCCTGTTTCTCCAGTTACATTTGTGGCTTCAATTGACAACTCAACACCTGCCTCTCCAGTTCCAATTGAGTCTCCCAGCCAGGTAGTAGCTACTAGTGTCTCCGTCAACAGTACCACTGTTACTCCACAATCCTCCTCCAATCCCACTCCCAACATCCCTGCTGCCATCTTTAGGTCTACTGGTACCCCTGTAATGGTATGTAGAAAGATAAAGCAAAGTGAGGTTGCTCCAGCATGTGAAGATGAAGAAAGCATAACCTCAGTCTCTTCTCCACCACCTTCCAGAGTCATCCGTCGCTCCAAAGTGTGGGACCATTTTGTGGCACTTGGCAATGGCCGGATAGCAAAATATAAATTGTGTTGCAGGGAAGTCAGCCGTGGGTGGGTGTTGGGTCATCTAACCACCTCCGGGATGAACCAACACCTGAACAACTACCACAAGTCAGTGTTGATAAGTGCAGAAAGTGGCACTACTGTATATACTAATGTCACACTCACCACCAGCAGGCAGGAGAAAGGGCAGGGGGATCATGCCACATCTGGTCCTAGTAAGAGCATCAGACAGTCACAGCCCATCCCAAAATCAATACAGGCCACACTGGAAGATTTTGGTGGGTTTCATTCCAAGTGGATGTGCAGACAGCAGTTCAGGAAAATGTCACGCCTCATTGCACAGCTCATAGCCGTTGGGGGTGCTACTTTTAATTCTGTGGACTGGGAGCCCATCGCACCCCGATAGAAAATTCCATCCCATACCACATTTAGTAGAACTATAGTGCACTCACTGTACAGGTCATGCATTGGGCTTTTGAAGGACCAGCTAGGAAAGGCTGGTGGTCAGTACACTTTACCATTACCTTATGGAGTGCTCCGAGTGGCCAGCATGGCTTCCTTTCATTGATGGCACATTGGTGGCAGCCCAGTGTGTTGGAAGACACACCAATGCCAACAACAAATTCAGGAGCAGTAGCCAAGCAGGCAGGGCACCGCTCTTTCCTCCTCCATGTTGAGGTAATGGATCAGCAGCACACCTCAGATAACATTCACAAAGCACTGCAGAACATGGTGGCGCAGTGGCTAGGGGAACAGGCAGGCACACAGGCACAAATGGGGTTTGCGGTTACTGATGGTGCAGCTAACATGATAAAGTCTCTCTGGGATGGCAGATTTGTGGGTGTGTGCTACTCAGAGCATGTCCTGCACCTAGTAGTGAAGGCTACTCTCGAGGATGGCAGTAACACTGGAAGTTGAACAGCGGTCACAAATTCTGCATCTACATCAGGGCATTTGACAGTGGGCAGAGGCCAATGGCCAACACAACATGACCTGCTGGCATTAGGCCAGTAGGGCATATATTCTTTTTCTCATGGCTTGTGCTTTAAAAATATGTTTTATAAAGCCCACAGTCCTACAAAAAAAATAAAAAAAATGTTGGGGGGTTGTTTCTAACAAGCCTAAGTCCTACAAATCAATCTTTTCTTAGGGATTGTGCCAAACAAGTCTAAGTCCTACAAACCAATGTTTCCTCAGGGCCTGGGCCTCTAATAGTCTAAGTCCTACAAATCAATGTTTCCTCAGGGCTTGGGCCGCTAACAACAAAACGTACAAATTATCCTCTACAAAATGCTCTGTCATATCAAGTATCAGTGCACCCCAGTGGCAGCTTGCATCAGGGATCCCTGCCTCTACATGTTACATACAAATGTCTTATTTTATTCATTTTTTTATTAACTGTTCCCCCAGTACCAGTCAAGAAACACCCCCAAAAACAAATTCTCTGTTCAATTGATTCATTCCCCAGACTCCATCCACCAACACATGCACCCTCCTCAGACCCCTTTTATACCGTGTCTTAGGGTTTTTTAATTTTAACCCCCCCAAAAAAACATTCCCTGTTCAAACGATTATTTCTCCACACTCCACCAACACATGCACCCTCTTGCCCCTTTTATGCTATGCCTTTGGGAAATAACATTATATTTGCCAAGCGTTATGTGCAAATTCAATGTTCCATTGATTTCAATGGAATGAGCTAGGCTAAAAAGCAGAAAAATTGCACTTTTCGCAGGAAATTATTTGCCAAGCAGAAAGTGCCGTTATTCACCGATTTCAGTCTGAGGCGAAATTTTTCACCCATCCCTACAGGGGAGATGAGAAAGGTGGAGAAAATGACCCCAGACAGCACATAGGAATGTGGAGAAAAGACAGTAGAACATAATAATAATTACACGGGCCGCAGTGCCACTGCCACCCGGTCGCGGGGCAGTGATGCGCAGTAGAGACTGCCCGTGCCACGGCTGATACAGAGCTGTAGGTCTGTATCAGTTGCGGCGCGGGCAGTCTCTACTGCGCATCACTGCCAGCAGTGTCTACTGCGCATGTTGTGGCATTACACACGATTTAGCGTATTATTATATAGGATATTTCCTGACTTTTCTGTATTTGTGTGAGAACTTAACTATGACTTTATCAAATATTATGGTAACCATTGAGTGCACATATATGCATTACATATCTATCTATCTATCTATCTATCTATCTATCTATCTATCTATCTATCTATCTGTCTGTCTGTCTGTCTGTCTGTCTGTCTGTCTGTCTGTCTGTCTGTCTATCTATCTATCTATCTAGCTAGCTATCTAGCTAGCTATCTAGCTATCTATTGCTCCATTTTACACTATGTCTCTATAAAATCAATTATGTATGAATTAGTCTCCCAAAATTAATATGTAATTATTATTGATTAATATCATGTCCATGAAGGCAAACGTGATTGTAAAAGGCCTATGGTTCATTACAAGTGCATCTGTAATACATGCAACAGATGCTGGACCCCTGTATTAAGACATTGTTCAATCGTACATGGGTCTGCAGGGGTTAAATTGTTGTATTTCTGTGTTTTATCACCATATGGTCTTCCGTTGTAGGTGTATCACTGTCTGGACAGGTTTGTTACTTCCCAAGCCCTTTACCACAATTGTTGTCTGTGTGATGAGATTAGTCTGCTGTCATGATCGTCTGTAAAACCTGCTTCCATTGTGCTATGTGTTGATTACATTAATCTGATTGCATGTCACATCCCCCGTTTCCCTGTGACTATATAAACCCTGGCCACTTCCAATAAGAGTCAGAGTCTTCTTGAACTACAGCAATGGTTCCATTACAATCCTTCTTTGTTACTGGAGTCAAGGACCTCACACTCCTCCCATTGAAGGCTTCATAGATACACTTCAAAGGGAGTAGTCTGAGGTCTTGAAGACTTCCTAGAAAGAATTATGTCTGTCTGTTTGTAATTAAATATTGGTGGACCAGTACAGATTTCCCATTTTGCTTTTAATATAAATCCCATCATCCTCTGGTATCCAATGACTGGATGATGGGAGCTGTAGTCCAAAAATAGCCGTGGACGATCTGCTTAACCTTCACTTCTCAATAACTTTTCTTTATCCATAGATCAAAGAATATTGTATAGAATATCCCAAAATAAATTGTGTTATGGGCCATAGTCACTAAACAAAGAGTGAAGCAGCACCATAGCGACAAATAAAACTTTCCATATACACAGTGATATAAATTGACCTTTTAACCTCTTGAATGCTAGAGAGGTCTAGAAGCACACTGCAGAAAAAACTCTTTGTTGACCTATCAACGATTAAAGGGGTTAAAAACCTCAATGGCATCATTGGAAATTTACATTTCTCTCCTTTTTCATGGCTGGTTTGTTCCAGAATTGTCTCCTCCATCTTATTGAATCTGATCCTATGTTACCCACCTCAGTAGAACATGAATCACTTACCTCCAGGGACAGGGGAGAGGACCAGACTTCATATCCAGGTGTAAACAAGTATAACACTATAGTAGACTGAACAAGGGCAAACCAGAGAGGGTTTTCCAGTTACCCAGAACCCCCACCTTATACTCTATTACCCCAATCAAATCAGGCAAAGCTTTAGCATACATAATAGTGCAAAATTTAGCTGCTGTTCTGAAGTTCTTTAATCCCGGCCATGAACAACCTGTGGCCCCTCAGCTGTTGTTGGTCTGCTGGTTCCATCTCTAAGAACCAGAAAGTGGCTGGCTGGAATTGATGGGAATTGGCATCCATCAAAAGCTGTAGGACTTCAGGTAGGAGGAATATGACCAACCCTCTGTCTCTGCTCCAATGTTTTGCAGGTGAACAAACAGACAGACAATATTTCAGATTACATGAGTCCTTTTGTAGGTCCTATAGTAGAGGCAAGTGCTAGTGATACTCCCTGTTATACTATGACGGTAGCAGAAGCCACCAATTATAATGCCCACAGTTAAGTTAGCCAAGTGGGAGTGTGTTGTTCTACTGCACTGATTGGATCTCTGCAGGTAGCCCCTCCCCTAGTCTATGCACAGACAACAGCAACACTTTTTGGATGCAGAATTCCCCAAAACTAATTACAGCTACAACTGGCCACATTCACAAAGTCAAATGTGGAGCAATTCTGGTCCAAACCACCTACAAGTTAGAGGACACTTAAAATGTATATTGAATCTAAACAAATGTTATTGTATTTCTTGAATTCTAGAGCGCCCAAATCTATATGATCCAAGAAGGAAAAAGGGGAGATTTTTTTGGAGCAAATACCAAATAATTGCTCTATTTTGTACTTTGTTTCCTATAGAATAAGAGCACAAAGAGGATGTTCAAAATGTAATATCTTTATTAGGACACAAACAGAAAGACAAGATACATTGCACAAATGCCTTCTTATCTATAGGCATATCATAGTCCTAGACTTTTAACCCTGCTGTCTCCAGTATTGGATGTGGGATGTAATTTGTAACATGCGGTACAGTTGGTTTGCACCAGAAAAAGGTGCACAATAGCATAATAAAGTCACAAACTTAATAAATATACAAACAATATGTGTGATGCACTAAGGTGGGTCTGTGGTCATGGTGGAAATATTCCCAATCAACTGACTGCCTGGTGTTACATAGTAAATTGGGTCGAAAAAAGACACATGTCCATCAGGTTTAGAGAAGATAACCCGTCTCCACTCGGAGGTTCCCAGTATGTAGAACAGATTAAAACAAGGCTACTTTCCACAATGAAATCTTCTAATGAACTAAAATTTACTATAAAATCGTCATATACACCAGTTAATAACAGTTCTATTAAACTGTAAGAAAATAAAGAGTCAATTTTTATTTTATTACAGATTTATAACACTGTTATTAATCAGTGTATATATTGTTCTTTGAATACATTTTATTTCATTTGGAGACTTAATTGTGAAAGAAAATGTTCCCACATTCATAACATAGAGATAACAATTATCACATGAATTTTATGATGTTTGAAAAGATTTCCTATTTAGAGCATGAAAATGTCTTCTCGGCTGTGGGAGTTCTCTGATCAGTAAAACGATCTCTCCTGGAACTGAAAGTGTCAGCATTCAGAATATGCAAATGGTTTCTTTCCAACATGAGTTCCCTTATGCTTAACAAGAGCCGGGCTTTGGCTGAAGCATTTCGCACATTCAGAACATTTATATGATCTCTCTCCTGTGTGAGTTCTCTGATGATCAACAAGACCTCTTTTAACTCTGAAACATTTCCCACATTCAGAACATGGAAATGGTTTCTCTCCTGTGTGAGTTCTCTGATGATCAACAAGATCTCTTATAGCTCCAAACATTTCCCACATTGAGAACATGGAAATGGTTTCTCTCCAGTGTGAATTCTCTGGTGAGTAACCTGATTGCTTTGCAGTCCTCTCAGCTCTGGTCTCTTTCCAAGAGATCCTGCTTGAAGTCTCTCTCCAATACAACTGCTCTTATTGCCAGTCGTCTTCTTCTTGCTGATACATTTTATCCATCAGCGGTGATTTTTGGATACCGAGGCTTGAGCCTCACTACTCCATATTCTCGGGTTGGGTTTTAAGTCACAGGTTTGGATTACTCTTGATCTGTGTTGACTTGTCACAGTTGGGTTAGTTTCACAGGGTCTTCGCTGTGATGGGCCGCGGGTAGCGGTCGAAGGGGTTTGCAGTGGTGGCAGTGAGTTTTCTGATCAGAGGGTTTGGGTTCTGATCCAGTCCTTGGCAGAATTTCCTACTCAGCTTCTCTAGGTGTTCGTCCAACATCTCGATGTTCAGCTCCCTGTGAAGGTCAGCTGTCCTTACGAAGCTTGAAGCTCCGGACGATATCCGCAGGGTCTTGTTCTGGACTCTCTGAAGACTCTTCCGGTGTCGCTCATGGCAAGTGATCCATGCTGGGGAGGCATACGTCAGGGTAGGTCTGATGATTGCCTTGTAGACGTTAATCTTTGTCAGTAGTGGCATGGACTTGGTCTTCAGGAGTGGGTACAGTGCTGCCATCTTTCCTGTTGCCTTCTGCTGAGTATTCTCAATATGGCTTCCCCAGTTGAGCTTGCTTTCCAGGGTCACACCGAGGTAGCGGCTGCTGCTCTCCCACTTGATGGTCTCCCCATTGAGGCTGATGTGCGGGTGCTCCTTGATCTTCTTTCTGGTAAACAGTGTTGCAGTTGTCTTACTGATGTTGAGTTCTATTCGCCAGTCGCTGTACCAGGTTGAGATGGTATCTAGTGATGCTTGCAGATTCTTTGCCACTTCCTTTTCGCTGAATGACTGGGAGATGATTGCGACATCATCCGCATACAGTGCCAGGTCAGTCTTATGCAGATCTGTCGGGATGTCACTGGTGAAGATGTTGAAAAGAAAGGGTCCAAGGTTCGATCCCTGTGGCACGCCTGCTCGGATGGGATGTGATGAGGACATCTCCGACCGCATGGCGACATGGAAGGTGTGCTTTCCCAGGTAGCTTGCAATTGTCTTTACCAGGTAGTTTGGAAATCCCAGGCCAATCATCTTGTGCAGCAGTCCCTTGTGCCAGACTCTGTCGAATGCTTTGGCGACATCCAAGAAGACAATTCCCGTGGATTTCTTGATGTTGAACCCGTGGCTGATGGTGTCTACCACTCTCAGCAGCTGATGGGTTATTGCATGCTCCTTTCGAAATCCAAACTGTTCATTTGCTAGTAGGTTTCTTTCGGAGGCAAAGTCACTGAGTCGGGCAAGGAGGACCTTCTCCAGGAGCTTTCGATAGTCCAGAGAGTAAACTGATGGGGCGGTAGTTCGCAGGATCCCTCAGTGGTTTGCCAGCCTTTGGGAAAACAATGACCCTTGCTTCTTTCCAGCATTTTGGGAAGTGCTGGAGCCTCATGCATGCATTGAAGATGTTTGTAAGGCGTTCTATTGATGCTGTCGGGAGGTTTTTGATTGCTAGGTTCATTACTCCATCACTCCCTGGTGCTTTGCCGTTTGACAGCTTCTCTGCAAGTCCTGCTACCTCAGCGCTTGTGCACTCCTCAATGTCTTCTGCTCCCAACCCGGTTTGGTCTTCTGCGAGATGCTTCTCAACTTCTTCCTCCACTCTGTCCGTGAGCCTGCTTGCCTTGTTTGGGGTGAAAGAAGCCTCCAGTGTCTCGGCGAGGACCTCTGCCTTGTCCTTGTTGCTGCATGCAAGGTGAGTTCTTCCCTGGATTGGTGGGCTTGGTTCCTTCTTCCCAGTTAGGCGTCGAGCCATTCCCCATACAGAATTGTCCACCTCCTTTAGTTTGGCTGTTGCAGCCTCCCATTTCTCTCCGCGGTGCTGTCTGATTTGTTCCCGCAGGAGTTTTGCAAGCATGTTGTACTTCTGCAGGAGATCTGCTGTGCGGAACTTTTGCCACTGGCGTCTGGCCCGGTTCTTTTCAGCAATTGACTGCTGGATTCCTCTCGGTAGGTCGTAGATGGAGCATCGATTTGTCTTCTGCTTTGGAACGCTGTTCTTGATTGCTTGTTGGATTGCCATTGTGAAGTGTTCCACAGCATTGTCAATGTCTTCCTTGGTGTTCAGCGGGTTTGGTGTGACCTTGCTGTTCAGCTCTTCCTTGTAACGGATCCAGTCTGCCTTTCTGAAGTTGTACTTCTCAACATGCTGGTAGGGTTCCATCTCATCCCCCACAGTGATTGCTACTGGGTTGTGGTCTGAGGTCAACTCCGCCAGTGTTTCCAGCTCCACAGAGTGTTGCAGATTCTTAAGTAGTACAATGTCCAGCACATCTGGGTTGTGGCTTGCTACACTTGGGTGGTGTGTGGGCTCGGTCGGGCCTGCTACCACACAATCGTTTTTCCTGGAATATGCCAGCAGTGTCAGTCCTCTCTTGTTAGGAGTCCTGGAGTTCCAGCATCGATGTTTGGCATTGAGGTCTCCTCCGATGATTGTTGGAACAGCGGAATCAAGCAAAATGTCCAGGTCACCAAGGTCTAGCTTTGCTTTCGGGGGTCAGTAGGCTGCAATAAGCCGGAGTGGTCCTGTTGCAGTCTTGACTTGCACTCTAGTAGCTTCTATGCTTCTGAGGGGTGGGAGTGCAATCTCGTGGTGGTCGATCGTAGTCTTCACTATCACTGCTGTACCTCCTCCTTTGGTCCCTGCTGGTCGGTCGGTCCGGTACACTCTGTGGTTTGCCAGGCTTAGCTTCTGATTTCCTTGCAGGTGGGTCTCTGACAGTAAGGCAGCACTCATCTTTCTTGTTTCCATGAGGTGGAGAAGTTCATCTGTCTTCTTCTTGACCCCATTGGCATTCCACATCACGATGGCATAGCTGGATTTAGATACCATGTTGGTTTGCTTCTACGCCCGGGAATAGGCTCAGGACGAGCCTTGCCACCATCGTTATGGTGGGGTCAATATTCAGCTCTGCGACAAACGCTGCTATCTTCAAAATCATGGTCTTCCAGTTGATGGAGCTTGCAGTTTCCTCTTCCTGTGCCGGGGTGGAAGCTCGTGGTGGGTTGGGTGGCGGGTTTAAGACTTTCGCGTAGCTCAGCCCGGATGTAGTGGGTGTCTTCTGGGTCTGTGCTGGCGGGTCAGGTGGGTTGTTCTTCCGCGTGGTAGGTTGTTTTGCTTCCTGGCGATGTGTGGTGCTTTGCCGTGGGTGGTGTTGTCCGCTGTTTCTCTTCGTGTCAATTGCAGTGGTAGCTGGGTTCTGTGGTGCTTGCGCTAGGAGTGGTAGTCTCCTCTGATGCTCTTCCTGTTTTGCCTTGGTCAGGGCTGGGCATCCGCGGTAGCTGTCAGGGTGAGGCCCTTTGCAGTTGGCACATGTTGCTGGTTGCGTTAGTTCTCGGGTGCAGTGTTGCGATGCGTGATTCTCCCCACATCGCACGCAGCGTGGCTCCTGGTGGCAGAAGGCGGATGTAGGGCAGATACGCTGGCAGTTGTAGCACATGATCGGTCCTTTTTGGTGCCTCTGTTGTAACTACACAGCTGCATAGCCGTGTGATCTTTGTCAAGTCTGCTGGTTTGCCATCGCTGGTTTGTGCCAGGGTGGCTACAAATAGCGGGAATTTCCTTTTCTTGTCCGCTGGCGAGGTAAGCTGTACGACACTCTTCACCGGGAAGCAGAGTTCTGCAAGTTCCTCTGCGATGTCTGTAGTGTTTGTGTTTGCCGGGAGGCCTCGGATCACAAACCTCTGGGACCTCGCTCGTTCCAGTGGGAAGGTGTAGTATTGGAGACCTTGTTCCGTGAAGGTGGCTGTCACGCTCCTGTAGTCCTCCACCGTGGTGAGTGATATCTTCACGTGTTCGCCATGGGGCTTGGTCGTGAAGGAAGACACAGCACACTGGTCTCACAGCAAGTCAACCAGGTCCTTGTGAGTCTTCAGGCTCTTAACAAACACCGGTGGAATCCGGACCTTCTTGGGTGTTGCACAACTAGTTCCAGGGCAGGTGTCTAGATCCTGAAGTGGTGCAAAGCTGTTTCTAGTTTCTATTCCTTTCTCTTCCACATGTTTGGCCACTTTTACCTTTGATGGGGAGGCTGGCGGAGAGGAGCCGTTGGAATTCTTTCTCCCACGTTTCCGTTGCACTAGGGAGAACTCCATCTTCTCAGTGGTGTCTTCAAGCAGTGGTTTCTGCATTTCTGCCATCCTAAAGTAGAAGAATATGAAAAGTGAAAAATGAAAATGAAAATTGCCCTAAAAAGGACACTTGTGAATACAGGCTCTTTTGCAACTAAAGAGTTAGTGGGAAAAAGGGCTCAATGAGCACAGATTCCAGCTACCCTTCAGTCTAGCTGTTCAGTGTGGTCAAGACGCTCAGTTTCAGCACCCTAAATTGTTTGCTTGCAATTGCTCTTAAAAGAGCATTTGTGAATTAGCTCTTTGCAGGGTGATCAACGTCTGCTGCCTCTATCTCTCTCAGCCTGTCTGAGTGAGAATATGTTCCAATCAGTGATGGATCTCGGTAGAATCAATCCCAATGTGTATCTGCTGTTCTGCAGTAATCTCTGACTCAATCTCCAAACGAATCAATCCTCCGAATCAATCTCTGCCGAATGGTGGTCAGTCTCAGAGTGAAAGAATCATCTGTTCCAATCAAAGCCATCGATCACGTGTCTAATGTTCTGTTTGTCCCGTGCTCTTATTGAGATTTATGTCTCTTTTTATACAATTTCTGGGGTGGAATTTCTTTTCATGACAACTAATCACATGGTGAACAGAGACTGGCCCCACCTACTCACATATTTGCTACATATGTAAATGAACACACACCTCAGGTTTATGTTGTGGTATCACCTATTAAGTGAGGAGACCTTATTAACATGTGAGGCATTCTGTGCCATGTCCATGTTTATGGTTAGGTGTGATTGTATACTTCTGAAGCTAGATTATTTTCTGCAAATGTAATTAAAATACTTTCCAACTGGATTCTCTGATACCTGAATATTGAATAAAATCATATTACGTGTGAATTATTTAATAGACTTTTGTATATGTCTATCTATCTATCTATCTATCTATCTATCTATCTATCTATCTATCTACCTACCTATCTATTTGTCTGTATGATATGGTTGTTGATATTGTACTATAATAATTATGACAAAAGCTTCTGTTATTTGACTTTTATTTTGTCCATACTTATTTATTGTAGCAGTGTATTGGATGACATTTTGGATTCCAGATCTGAGTGACTTCCCTTCATACCCTGCAAGTTTTTCCAGAGACCAGTTTATTAGGAGGTTATGTACTAAGGTGTGATAAAGAGGTGATGAAGTAGAGATGACTTTTCCAGTGATATCACTTCTCCAATATCTGTGTTATTCTAGGGAGCATATGTATTAAGGTCTCTCCCAGGCCTGGTGCAAGGATTTTTGCCACCCTAGGCAAAACCTAATTTTGCAGCCCATTTGGCTCCACCCCTTGTGTCCCACCCCTTTATACCCCGCCTACTTATACCCCACCTCTTTTCATAATTGTCCTTTCTCTGCCCCCTGGGCCAGTCTGCCCCTGGTCAGGAGATGCCTGTAAGAGATGCCCTCCACCAGCTCCAACTTGCCCCCACGGGCTCCACTTTGCCCCCTATCAGCTCCACCTTGCCCCCACCAGCTCCAACTTACCCCACCAGCTCCAACTTGCCCCCATCAGCTCCACTTTGCCCCCCATCTGCTCCAAATTGCCCCCACCAGCTCCACTATGCCCCCATCAGCTCCAACTTGTCCCCCATCGCATACCTGGAGCTCCAGCGCAGTCTTCTTTTCAGTAATGCAGAGTGCGCCGGGAGATCATGACTCCCAGCGTGCTCTGCATTACTAAAGAGTTGAAGGCGATGAGGGAGCGAAGTAGCGACACAGATCTGACTGTGTTACGTTCCCGGTGTGGTGCATGTGGGCAGCGGGCGCAGCTTTTCTCTGCTGCATGTCAGCTCCCCTAGTACATGTGCTCCCTAGGCCGGCGCCTACCTCGACTATAGATGGCGCTGGCCCTGGTCTCTCCCTTGAAATCTTAGTGCATTGACTCCAGAGTAACATAGGAATTGGAGAAGTGATTTCACTGGAGAAGTCATCTCTTTATCACCCCTTAGTGCATCTCCCCTTAGTGTTTTCTGTACTTCTAACTGAGCATTACTGTGAGTGTTTTGATGGTGGGGAAAGAGGTGCAGGTCTGTAGAAGCGCTAGATGAGGACTTTGGTGCAGTGATTATTGGTATTGGTGCAATGCATCAGACAAGCACATAGGAATGTGGAGAAAAGCTGATAGAGTGTAATCTGTATTTCCTGGCTTTTCTGTGTACTGTGTGAACTTAACTGTGACATTATTAAATATTATTTTAGCCATTGGGTTTACATACATATCTTTCTATCTATCTATCTATCTATCTATCTATCTATCTATCTATCTATATATCTACAAAGCACATATTGCTCCATTTAATCCTCTCTATAAAATCAATTCTGTTTAAATTATTCTCCCAAAATTGATATGTAATTAGTACTTATTAATTTCCTGTCCATGAAGGCAAACATAATTCTTTGTCACTGGAGTCAATGATCTCAACCCCTCCCATTGAATGCTTCATAGAGTATTAAAAGGGTTAAAAGCAATTAAATCATTGGACATTTCATTTCTCTCCTTTCAGACATCTAGCGTTTGATGAACACAAATTCCCATCAATTCCAACTTGTTGGGTATAAGTGATAGGACCAGCAGGCCAACAACAGCTGAGGGGCCACATGTTGTACATGGCCAGGATTAGAGACCTGCACAAGAGAAACTAACATTTTGCACTATTATGGATGCTAAAGCTTTTCCTGGTTTGATAGGGGGTAATAGAGAGAAATGCAAGGAGAGAAATCTCTGTATGGATGGAAACCTCTCAGCTCTGGTCTCTTTCCAGGAGATCCTCATTGAAGTCTCTCTCAGTACAACTGCTTTTACTGAAGTTTAAGTCTGTTTTTATTCAAGTTTTTGGGTGTGTTTAGGTGACAACTGATTAGATTGAGAAGAGGATGAACCCCACCTGGCCTTTTGTGCTCATATATTTGTTATTTCTTCCACATGTAAATGAGCACACACCTCAAATTTATGCTGTCACATCCCTGATTAAGGAAGAAGGTCTTATTAAGGTGGATATTGTCTGTATGTTTATAGTACAGTGTTACAGTACACTGCTGGGGTTGTGCAAAAAGAAAAAGGAAAAACTCACAGCGCTAAAATACCATGAATATACATAAATAAAATATAATTAATTTGTGAGGGAATATGAAAAGCAGCAAGGAAAGAAGGAATCCTCCAAATCCCCAAACAGGGAAAAATCCCAGAACAAGAACAAAAATATTATTTCGCTATTCCATACAGATTCCCTGAGAAATATAAACCCTGTGTAGTGTGTATACCTATGTGTTTTTAACCCTTTGGTGCCAGATAGGTAATCAACACATTGCTCTGCAATGAATTACATACCACTCTGCCACTTAAAGGGTTAATTTCATAGGATTTCAGAGGATTTTGTGACATAATTTAGCCAAAGTATGTATAAGCTTTCTTACCACACCATGGTACCTCACATTCAAGAGAGTCCTCACCATTATAAAATAACTGACATAAAATTGAACTAAAATTGATCCTGATGAAGCAGCTCTTGTGGTAACGTGTAGCATTTTGAGATTAAAAACGCCCATTCCAACCCTCTAAAGACTCTGAAAATGTCTTGATAAGAATAACTTGCTTTTATACAGGAAAAGTTTGCAGTACGAAGGTGAAGGCCGACATAGGGGTGAACATTACACCAACCCCTCTATATAGGTCTAATCCACTCACCACTGCCCTATCTATCTATCTATCTATCTATCTATCTATCTATCTATCTATCCATCACAGACAGAGTCGGATAAATTTAAAAAAAGTTTGCACCTCATGGGTCCCCTGCTCCTGTGACTGGTTTAATGTGAGCAGGGGACAACTGGTTTCCTTCAACCATTGTAGCACAGATTTGCATTCGTCATACACCAGATAGAGATTGGGATACTAAGGAAAAGGGGGCATTAATGTTCACAACCACTTCACCATAGAGGTAAAATGAAAATTCCATTTGTGTTTAACTAGACACTTAACTCTTTGTATGCTAAATGAGTCTTGAACATTTTGATTTGCAGAGTGCTGAATGCCTTTACAAGATTGAAGGGTTTAAATGTTCCTATTTAGAGCATTAGGAACTTGGGGAATTGTAGGAATTTTGGGAACTGGATTTGTTTCTTATGGTGCAGTTGTTTGGACAAATAATTGGGGAATTGAAGGAATTTTGGGAACTGGATTTGTTTCTTATGGTGCAGTTGTTTGGACAAATAATTGGGGAATTGTAGGAATTTTGGAAACTGGATTTGTTTCTTGTGGTGCAGTTGTTTTGACAAATATTTGCTTTACTTTATCCATTGTTACCTATACAACAGGAGCACAAACAGGATGTTCAAAAAGTAACATCTTTATTAGGACACAAAACAAACACATGATACATTGCAGATAATTTCTCTTTTGTATAGGTATTTCACAGTGCTAGACATGTAAATCTGCTGCCTCAGTATTAAACAAGAAAGGGAAGAAGGCACACAATAACGAAATACAGTAAAAAACTTAATACAATATACAAACAATATCTGTGGTCAGGATGGGAATATTCCCAATCAGCTGACTGGTGTTTAGAGAAGATAACCCGTCTCCACTTTGAGCTGCCCAGTATGTAGAACAGATGAAAACAAGGCTACTTTCCACAACAAAATTTCCAAATCGACAAAAACTTACTGTAGAATCAATAAATACACTGATTAATAATAGTGCTTTAAAATTGTAATAACATAAAAAGACCTTTAATATTTTATTAAATATTTATAACACTGTTATTACTCAGTATATATATTGAACTTGTAATACATTTTAGTCCATGTGGAGACTTCTTTGTGATAGGAACATTCTTCACATTCATAGGACAGAGACCAGTTCTAGCAAGTGGATTTTCTGTTGTTTAACAAGATTTCTTACTCAGAGGAGGAAAACAAGAGTAAGAGTTCACTGATTAGTAAAAAGATCTCTCTTGGAACTGAAAAATTATCAGGATTCAGAATATCCAAATATTGTCTTTCCAACATGAGTTCTTTTATGTTTAAAAATAATTGTTTTTGGCTGAAGCATTCCCCACACTAAGAGCATTTATATGGTTTCTCTCCAGTGTGAGTTCTCTGATGAGCAACCAGACTTCTATGTACACTAAAACATTTCCCACATTCAGTGCATGAATATGGTTTCTCTCCAGTGTGAGTTCTCTGATGACTGACAAGTGTTGCGTTTTGACTGAAACATTTCCCACATTCAGAGCATGAATATGGTTTCTCTCCAGTGTGAGTTCTCCGATGAATAACAAGAGTGCTACTGTTACTAAAGCATTTACCACACTCAGAACATTTATACGATTTATCTCCTGTGTGAGTTCTCTGATGTTTAACAAGAGTTGTGCTTAGACTAAAACATTTCCCACATTCAGAACATGAATATGGTTTCTCTCCAGTGTGAGTTCTCTGATGACTAACAAGATTGCTGCTGTTACAAAAATGTTTCCCACATTCAGAGCATGAATATGGTTTCTCTCCAGAGTGAATTCTCTGATGAGCAACCAGACTTCTATGTATACTAAAACATTTCCCACACTCAGAACATGAATATGGTTTCTCTCCAGTATGAGTTCTCTGATGACTAACAAGAGTGCTACTGTTACAAAAATGTTTCCCACATTCAGAGCATGAATATGGTTTCTCTCCAGTGTGAGTTCTCCGATGAGTAACAAGATTGCTACTGTTACTAAAGCATTTACCACATTCAGAACATTTATACGATTTATCTCCTGTGTGAGTTCTCTGATGTTTAACAAGAGTTGTGCTTAGACTAAAACATTTCCCACATTCAGAGCATGAATATGGTTTCTCTCCAGTGTGAGTTCTCCGATGAGTAACAAGAGTGCTACTGTTACTAAAGCATTTACCACATTCAGAACATTTATACGATTTATCTCCTGTGTGAGTTCTCTCATGACTGACAAGTGTTGTGCTTTGACTGAAACATTTCCCACATTCAGAGCATGAATATGGTTTCTCTCCAGTGTGAGTTCTCTGATGTCTAATAAGATTTGTCTTTTTACTGAAGCATTTCTCACATTCAGAGCATGCATATGGTTTTTCCCCAGTGTGAGTTCTCTGATGAATAACAAGATTTCTGCGTTGACTGAAACACTTCCCACATTCAGGACATGGAAATGCATTTTCTTTAGTGGGAATTATTTGATATTTAACAAGATGAGTGTTCTTTATATTACTGTTGCCATTGCATTGCTCTGCAATATAACTAGATGTGGCTTGTACATGTACTATATGTGTGTACATGTCAGTATCACAGAGATTTCCTCCGTTCCATACATTTGGTTCCTCTTGAATGCTTCTCTCACATTTTGTTTGATTCTTCTTCTTTGGTTGCATGGTGATTTCTAACAACACCTTTTGCTGTGGAAGTCAGAAGTAGAGTATAGTAGTGTGAAATCCTTCAGGGTATTACAGTTCAAGGGAACTTTATCTGGAAAGAAAGAAACTCTAATTAGAAATTCTACCTGGCAACATCATTAGATTTTCAGATTAAAAAGATTTCAACAAAAACTGGCCTAATTTATTTTCCTGATATATCATAATATAATAATATAATAAGACTATGTAGGCGTAATGTGAATTTTGTTTCCAGAAAGACTTGTGTTAGGTTTGAAATATAACCACCTTGGGTATACCCATCTCCATTATGTGTGTTCAAAACAGCCCATAAGTCCACTGAAAAATCTGTACATGACTTTTGTTTAGTTTAATTTGCCCCATATGTCTCAAAAATTAGCCCTATTTAGCTTCTTGAATAAGGTACTAGGGGCAGTATGCAAGGAAGTTATTTTTCAAAGCCATAACTGTCTGAGCTTCTAACAATTGATCAAGTTTTGATCCAGCAAACATACTAACATATTCATGATAAATATCACATGCTCTTAATTTAACAGCACACTTATCAATGTAAATTAGTTCTTATTACTTTGGTGAATTAGACTTACTAATCCTCCCACAAAATGGTGGATATTTTCACAATGCGCATGTAATTGACCTGTATTTGCTAAAAAGAGAAGATTCTTGCTAATTCACAAAACACGTGCACATTTCAGTAACATATAACCCAGTAACATTTTTGCACTAATTGCATTTTCATAAAAAGTAAATTGTAAATAGCCAATGAACACTTTCTAAATATACACAGAGGTCTAGTGAATATCTACCAGCAAATAGGTGAAGGTCTGTATGGATGGAAACCTCTCAGCTCTGGCCTCTTTCAAGGAGATCCTTGTTGAAGTCTCTCTCAGTACAACTGCTCTTAGTGAAAATTAAAGCTCTTTTTATACAAGTTTTTGGGTGTGTTCAAGTGTCAACTGATTAGATTGAGAAGAGGGATGGACCCCACCTGGCCTTTTGAGCTCACATATTTACTATTTCTTACACATGTAAATGAGCACATGCCTCACATTTATGCTGTCACATCCCTGATAAAGAAAGAAGATTTTATTAAGGTGAGAGGCCTTAGGTATTGTCTGTATGTTTAAAGTCAGGTGTTACTGTACAGAGCTAGAGTTAGATTTCTCTTCATATGTAATTAAAATGCCTTTCAATAGAATTATCACATCCCTGGACAATGAAGTAAATCCAATAAAATCCAATATCTATCTATCTATCTATCTATCTATCTATCTATCTATCATAGACATACACAAATACACTGTATTAATACAACATAAGAATCTAGCACAAGAGTTTTGACAATTATCTAGTAACTTATTAAATATATGATAGTTGCCAAGACCTGTGTCAAACAAAATATCATTATGTCAATAATGAGGCCAGCGGACAACTTCATTCTCTGTTATGATAACTTGTAGCCCTCCATAGAATAAAACTATCTAGATGCTTTGTGGCCCAGCTTCTTCACCCACCCTCCTACCCTCAGCATTGGGTTGCTAACTGTCTGGTTTTATGGTTTCTGTCTGGGTTTCATTGGTACTTAAACCATGACTGACTAATTTCAAGGCCCATGGAATTATCCACAGAAAGAGCTAAATTGTAATAGCTAGGCTATGTCTCACTACCAAATGTAATGAATGATCAGACACAGTATAAAGAACTAACAGGTTTAGAGATAAATTGTTAAGTTTTAGTTTAGTCTAGATGTGCTGACATTCTAATTTCTATCATACATTTCTCTGTGTTTAAAATGCTTCCTGTATTTTTGCTGTTTTTTAATTGTTATCATGATACTTTATTCTTACTAACACTTACTTTCTCATTAATGTAAATACTCACTCACTCACTCACTCACACTTAGAACTGACAATAATCACTTATTGATGCTTTATTACACTCAGGCTCACTCTCCTCTCTCATTCATTCATACACCCTCAGATTCACCTTTTCATTCTCATACAATCCCTCATGCTCTTGACACACTGTAGTGCACATACTTTCTCACATTTGCATACAATTATGTTCAGACTTGCTTGTACTCTGTCTGTCATATTCACTTATGTAATAGTTTTCCCATTCTTGCTCAAAGTCTCATTCTGTATCTCACTGTCAGTTTCTCTCTCACTGTCTATCACTTTCTCACTCCATCTCACTCTTATCATCTTGGTGTATGTATCAGTCGTTATCTGTCTCTCTTTTTCATACTCTTGCTCTGTCTCTATAGCATTTTCTACCTGTCTCTGTTTCTCCTACACAGAAAACACCACAGTGTCAGTCTCTGTCTCAGTCACTGTGCACCTCTTATAAGCTCTCTTGCTCTCTGTCTCATGTTCTCTTGTTCTCACTCATTCTCCTGCTTGAACTCAGTGTTGCTTTGTTTCATGCTCTTTGTCTCTTTTGCTCTTGTTCTCACTCACTTGTACTCTGTCACTCATGCACTCCCTATCTTCAGCTTTGCCTTTATTGTGCTCTCACTTGCACTCTCATAGACACACTAAAGATCTGCCTTGTGCTCTCTATTGCATGCTTACTCTCTCTTGTAGACTCCCTTTCTGGCTCCTCTCATTCAGGCTCTCTCTCTCTGTCTGTCTCTTCCAAACCTGTCTCTTTCTCACTATCGGTTTGTACCTGACCTGTACTCTCATCCAGAATGTTTGTCTTTCCGTGTGTATCTATCTCTCTTACTCTGTCTCTATCTAGTTTAGCGGTTTTAGGCAATCATTCTCTATCAACATTGATTTCTTTGTTTCATTTTCAAGTGGAGGTCCTGGATTCACTAAAGGGAAGTGTTTCTAAATAACCAGACCTGCCATCATCATCAACTTCATCTTCATAGCACCATACAGTTGCACTAACATCTCTTCATTATTATCCACTCTGTTCATTATCATCCATTATACAATGGCTCATTCAGACTGAACCTGGGTATTGTCTGTAAGTTTATAGCAGGATTTATAACACAGCGTGTGTCAAGCGCTTCCCCTTTTTGACACGATTCGCGTAATTATTCTCACACTCTACTGCACCAGAGGACTCCCCTCCAGGTGGACATCAATGGAAAGTTCCCAGGTATGCTTATAATACAAACAAATAGAATACAGTGATGTGTGCCAGGGGGTATCAGGTAAAAACAAAGGTCTCCATCACATTAGAACATACATGCCTTGCCATGTAACATGTCATTAAATGTACCCCATTATACTGGGTGTTTCCACAACACTAATATGAGCTCATACAGAGATCACAAAATCATCTTATGATGTATTAAAAGAACATTAAGTCTTATATAATTATACCAATGCAATGATAAAATTGTTTAAGTGACATCACACAGTTCAAATATACAGATTATCAAAAGAAAATCTCTTGTGAAGATAACACAGTTACATTGGACACCTTTGCAAGGATTTTATCATAAATACTATCTTTGAATTAAGGAAATATTCATAAGCGGAAAGCCTGAAGTGTGTAGTGGGTAAAATATTAGAAGGGCTACAAACTGACAGTATTCATAACTATGTGAAAACCAACAATATTATTAGTAGGAGTCAGCATGGTTTTACAAAGAATAGATCATGTCAAACAAATGTACTTGCATTTGAGGAAAGGGTAACTAGTAATTTGGACAAGGCAATTGTTGGTGTAGCATACCTGGATTTTGCAAAAGCCTTTGATACTGTTCCTCATAAAAGGTTACTATTGAGATTTGATATCTGTGCATGGATACAGAACAGGTTAAATGATAGCTAGCAGAGAGTTTTCGTAAATGTAACCCTTTCAAATTGGTCTAAAGTAAGGTACCACAGGATTCTGTCCTGGGCCCAATGATTTTTAATGCAGTAGCATGCAGTGCTAGCTGGCAGCTGCAAAGGCCAATAAGATATTGGCATGTATTAAAGGGGGTATTGAATCAAGGGAGGAAGATATAATTATGCCTCTTTACAGGACCATGGTAACACCCCACCTAGAATATGCTGTTCAATTCTGGGCGACCTTTCTGAAAAAGGACATTATGGAACTAGAAAGAGTGCAGAGGAAGGCTACAAAACTAGTAAGGGGAATGGAAAGTTTTAGTTATGAAGAAAGGCTAGAAAAGTTAAACTTGTAAACACTATAGAAACGGCGTCTTAGAGGGGATATGATAACACTATATAAATATGTTCAGGGCCCATACAAAGGGCTCTCCAAAGACCTGTTTATTAACAGAACAGTACACAGGACAAGGGGCCATCCGCTTAGACTTGAGGAAAGGAGATTTAATCTACAACAGAGGAAGGGTTTCTTTACAGTAAGGACAATAAAGGTATGGAATTCACTGCCTGAGGAGGTGGTGCTATCGAATACATTAGATGCCTTTAAAAGGGGCCTGGATACTTATTTAAAACAGCATAACATAGAGGGCTATGTACGTTAGTATTAGGATTAATATTTAGTTAGGGCTTGTTGATCCAGGGAGAAATCTAATTGCCATTTGGAATCAATAAGGAATTTTTTTTTCCCCCATTCAAGGCAGAATTTGAAATTGCTATATTGAGGGGTTTTTTTGCCTTCTTTTGGATCAACAATGGTAAACAGGAATAGGAAAAGGGTTGAACTTGATGGACGTAAGTCTTTTTTCAACCTAAATTACTATGTTATTATGTTACTATGATTAATGATCAAGATTTGGGAATTGAAAGTAGGATCTTAATCTTTGATGAGGAAACTAATTTGTGTAAGGAAATACATACAAGCCAGGATGATTCTTCTTTGCATAGTAATTTAGACAAACGGAGTAAATGGGCAGAAAAGTGGCAGATGAGGTTTAATGTAGATAAATGGATATTTACATCTAAATAAATCCTTGGCAAGGTCTCATCATCAATATGGAGAACAGTTTTGGGCACTAGTTCTTAAATAAGACAGTACTGAACTGGAAAACATTCATATAGGTGCAACTAAACTGATATAGGGATTGGAGGGTCCGAGATATGAAGAGAGAAAAGCCAGACTCGGGTTGTTTAAATTAGAGGAGAGAACCTGGCAATATAATGAGATTTTCAAATTGAACAGATTTCAACATATGCTGGCTTATTTAATTTACTTGCTATATACTTATAATGAGCACATCATAATAAGACTATGTGGGCATAAGGTGGCTTTTGTTTCCAAAGGGCCCAATATGACCTCCATGGATATAACCATTTACATTATGTGTGCTCAAAACAGTAGATATGTCATTGAAAAATCTCTACATGGCTTTAGTTTAGTCTAATTTAATTTGTGTCAACAATTAGATATATTTATTTCCTTGAATAAAGTCCTAGGTGCAATACGTGAGAAAGCAGAGCATTGCTATTACTGAAAACCATAACTATCTGCACTTTTAAAAATTGCTATTGTTTTGATGAAACAAACATAACAACATATCCACGATAAGTATCTTATACTCTTAAATTAACAGCGTACTTGTAAATTATTAAATTAGTGCTAATTACTTTGGTGAATTAGACGTAATCACTATTCATTCCACATCATTTTGCATATTGTAGCAATGCACACTTTTTTGACATGTTTGCTAATTCAAAAAAAGCATACACAAAATTCATAAAAAGCATACACAATTCAACAACATTTTGGCTCTAACAGAATTCCCATCAAAACTACATGAATCACTTCCCTCCAGGGACAGGGGAGAGGATCAGACTTCATATCCAGGTGTAAACAAGTATAACACTATAGTAGACTGAGCAAGGGCAAACCAGAGAGGGGTTTCCAGTTACCCACAAACCCAACCTTACACTCTATTACCCCAATCATATCAGGCAAAGCTTTAGCATACAAAATAGTGCAAAATGTTAGATATTGTTGTGCAGGTCTCTAATCCCAGCCATGCGCAACATGAGGCCCTTCAGCTGTTGTTGGTCTGCTGGTCCCATCACCTAGATCAAGGACGTAGCTGGCTGCGGTTGATGGGAATTGGCGTCCATCAAAATCTAGAGGTCTGCAGGTAGAAGGAATATGACCAGCCCCCTGTCTCTGCTCCAATGTTTTTGTTAGAGAAAACAGGTGAACATATGGACAGACACCATTTCAGACTACATGAGTCCTTTGTCAGGTCCCAGAGTAAAGACAAGTGCTAGTGATACTTCCTGATACACTGACTGTAGCAGAAGACCCCACTTATAGCTCCCACAGTAACGTCAGGAGTTTGCTGTTCTACTGCACTGGTTGTAGGTCTACATGTATTTGCTAAAAAGAGGAAATGTTTGCTAATTTACAAAAAACACGTACAACTCAGTCACATTATGGCACTAACAGTATTTCCATCAAAAGTAACTTGTAACTATCCAATGTCCCCACTTTAAAATATAAGGATACAGAGAGGTTTAAAGTCTATTTACCAAAAGCCAGATGAAGCTCTCAGCTCTGGTCTCTTTCCAGGAGATCCTCCTTGAAGTCTCTCTCAGTACAACTGCTTTTACTGAAATGTAAGTCTCTTTGTATTCAAGTTTTTGGGTGTGTTTAGGTGACAACTGATTAGATTGAGAAGAGGATGGACCCCACCAGGTCTTTCGTACTCATATATTTGTTATTTCTTACATATGTAAATGAGCACACACCTCAAATGTATGCTGTCACATCCCTGATTAAGGAAGAAGATCTTATTAAGGTGGATATTGTCTGTATGTCTATAGTACAGTGTTACAGTACACTGCTGGGGTTGTGCAAAAAGAAAAACTTACAGTGCTAAAATACCATGAATATACATAAATAAAATATAATTCATTTGTGAGGGAATATGAAAAGCAGCAAGGAAAGAAGGGATTCTCCAAATCCCCACACAGGGAAAATCCCCAACAAAAATAAAAATATCAGTTTGCTAATCTATACAGATTGCCTGAGAAATATAATCCCTTTGTAGTGTATAATATACATTTGTGTTTTAACCCTTTGAGTGCCAAAGAAGTAATCAACACATTGCTCTGCAAGAGCACTTTACCTTTCTATCTATCTATTTATCTATCTATCTATCTATCTATCTATCTATCTATCTATCTATCTATCTATTTATCTATCTATCTATCTATCTATCTATCTATCTATCTATCTATCTATCTATCTATCTATCTATCTATCTCTCCATCACAGACACTATATATATTGTATTCTTAAAACAAAAGAATGAAGCACAGGAGATGTGACAATTATCTAGTAACATATTGAATGTTTGGTAGTTGGAAAGTATCAAAATGTTAAAAATGAGGCCAGCAAATGACTTTGGCCTCAGGCATGCTAAATTGTGGCCCTCCACAGATTGACACTTTTAACCCTTTGAGTGCCAGACGGGTACACAACAATATTGCAGAGCAATGCATTGCATACCTCTCTGGCACTCAAACGGTTAAATGCCTTGTGTCCGAGCTTTTTCACCCACCCATCTTCCCTCAGTATTGGGTTGCTATGTGTCTGTTTTTCAGGCTTCTGTCTGGGTTTCAATGAAACCAAGACTGAATAATGTCAGGGCCCATAGAATTATTCACAGGCAGAGTTTTATGGTAATGGCTGCACTAACCCTATAACTATTTACCTAATTTAATGAAAGATCAAATACAGTATAAAGAAATAACAGGTTTAGAGATAAATGAGGAAATGTTTGAGTTATTAGATATCAGTCTAGAAGTGCTGACATTCTTATTTGTATCATACATTTCTATGTGTCTTTACTCTGCTTACTGTATTTTTACAGTATATTAACTGTTTTCATGATACTTTATATTTACTAACACTTTCTTTCTCATTCCTACTTATGTACATAATCACTCAAGCTCACTCACGCTCACTCTCCTCATTCGTTCATGCACTCTCAGACTCAGTCACTCTCATGCTCATGATAAATTTAGCTGAAATCATTATCACACACTGTATTGCACATATTTTCTCACATTTGTGCACAATTGTGTTCAGACTTTCTTGTGCCGTCTTTCATGTTCACTTATGTTGATGGTTTTCCCATGATTCCTTAAGGTTTCATTCAGTATCTCACTATCAGTTTCTCTCTCACTGTCTCTCACTTTTCCACTCCATTTGACTCTTATCATCTTGCTGTATGTGTCAGTCTTTATCTGTCTCTCTGTCTTTCACACTCTTGCTCTGTCTCTGTTGTATTATATCTATCTGTCACTGGTTCTTATACACAGAGAATACCAATGTTTTTGGACTTGTGGTTGCCATCTATCTGTATATTTAGCTATACTAGGGTGAGAAATATGATTTTGTTTACTCATGCCTGCTAACACTCAGAATCCCTGATGCTTACTCAGCATTATAATTGCTAATGATCACATGCTCATGCTTTCAAAGGATCACTCCCATTCACTTATTCCTGCTTTCTCACTCACATCCCTATGCTCACTCACATTCTCATTATAAATGTAGATAAAACATCGAACTCTAGAATACACAGAATATTTCACATTAGTACACATTTATGCTCATCCTCACACTTGTTCAGACATCTTCATGCTCTCAGTATCTTGTGTACACTCACATAAAGAGTGTCCATACCTGCTCAAGATCAAACTTTAAATGCTCACTTGCTCATGCACACTGAAGCTCAAACTCATTGATGCATTATCACGCTCACACTCGGAGTCATTAATGATCATAAACTCCCCTATACTCTCGTTCAGGCACAATGATTTATTTAAATGGGGATTTTAACCACATGAATATTAAAGAGGTCTCCAGTGCATTGCAAATCAATGTTTTTTTCTCCTGGGAAAATCACTGTTAGTAAAGATACAAAAAATTATTTGTAATTTCTGTTAGAGGGAGTTGCTGCGGAATATATGAAATAAACAGGACTTACTGTCCATCTCTAATTAGAATTTTTTTAAATAGAAAAACAACATTATAGTCAGACAGAAAATGAGAATATTGTTCACAAATAAGAGGCTGATGTAGCAAGGAGACCTGGAGCAATTCTGGGATAAACCATTTTCATCATAAGGGGACATTGGACTGCATAGCATGGCGACCTCTCTAACATAAAATAGGTTAGAAAACCTCATTTAAATCAGTGGGAGTTTGTGAAAAGCCCAACTGGGGAAGACGGTTTGCTCCAGAATTACTCCTAGTAGATCATCCTCATCATTATCACCAATAAATCACACAAATTTAAAAACAAAACAAAACTCCCAGAGAGACATAACATGATGAGGATACAGAGAGGTGTAATGTCTATTTACCAACACCAGGTGGCGCTCTGTAGGAATGGAGTTCTCTCAGCTCTGGTCTCTTTCCAGGAGATCCTGCTTGAAGTCTCTCTCCAATACAACTGCTCTTACTCTCTCTCCCTCGTCTTCTTCTTGCTGATAGATTTTAACCATCAGCGGTGATTTTTGGATACCGAGGCTTGAGCCTCATTACTCCATCTTTTTGGGTTGGGTATGTAGTTCGGGTTTGGATTCTTCTTGGTCTGTGTGGACTTGTCACAGTAGGGCTGATTTCACAGGGTCTTCGCTGTGATGGGAAGCGGGTAGCGGTAACTGCTCTTACTGAGATTTATCTTTTTATACAAGTTCTGGGGTGGGATTTCTTTTGATGACAACTGATCCCATGGTGAACAGAGATTGTACTCACCTACTCACATATTTGATTCATAAGCAAATGATGAGTACACTCCCCAGCTTTATGTTGTGGAATCATTTATTAAGGGAGGAGACCTTATTAAAATGCAAGTTTTTGGGTGTGTTTTGTTTTGGTGCCAACTGACCAGATTAAGAAGAGTGATGGGCTCCACCTGGCCTTTGTGCTCCCATATTTACTATCTCATAGACATGTAAATGAACACACACCTCATTTACATTCACATCATCACATCCCTGATTAAGGAAGGAGATCTTATTAAAATGCAAGGCCATTGGTGGTGTCTGTATGTCTATGGTTAGGTCTTATTGTGTACTGCTGATGTTATCTATCTATCTATCTATCTATCTATCTATCTATCTATCTATCTATCTCTCTCTCCATCGCAGACACATATATATATATATATATATATATATATATATATATATATATATATATATTGTATTATTAAAACAGAAGAATTAAGCATAGGAGGTATGACAATTATCTAGTAACATATTGAATGTTTGAAAGTTGACAAGGCCTGTGTCCATCAAAATATCAAAATGTTAAAAATAAGCAAATGACTTCGGCCTCAAGCATGCTAACTTGTGACCCTCCACAGACTAAAACTTTTAAATGACTTGTGCCCCAGCTTCTTCACACACCCACCTTCCCTCAAAATTGGGTTGCTACTTGTCTGTTTTTCTGGCTTCTGTCTGGGTTTCTCTGGTCCTGAAACCAAGACTGACTAATTTCAGGGCCAATAGAATTATTCACAAGCAGAGCTTTATGGTAATGGCTACACTAACCCTATAACTCTTTAGTTAATTTAATGAATGATCAAAAACAGAATGAAGAATTAACATGTTTAGAGATAAATGAGGAAACGTTTGAGTAATCAGATTTCAGTCTAGATGTGCTGACATTCTAATTTTTATCATGGATTTCTCTGTGTATTTAGTCTGCTTAATGTAATTTTACTGTATTTTGACTGTTTTCACGCTACTTTATTCTTACTAACGCTTACTTTCTCTTGCCTACATATGTACACAATCACTCAAACTCACTCACACTTAGAATCTCTAATGATCACTAACTGATGCCTTACTGCACTCAGGCTCACTCTCCTCACTCATGTACTCTCAGACTCACTTACTCACTCTCATGCTCATGATAAATTTAGCTGAAATCATCATCACACATTGTACTGCACATATTTTCTCACATTTGTGCACAGTTGTGTACAGACTTGCTTGTGCTGTCTCTCATGTTCACTTATGTAATGGTTTTCCCATGATTCCTTAAAGTCTCATTCAGTATCTCACTGTCATTGTCTCTCTCACTTTCTCACTCCATCTCACTCTTATCATCTTGCTGTATGTATCAGTCTTTATCTGTCACTCTTTCACACTCTTGCTCTGTCTCTGTTGTATTATATCTATCTTTCACAGGTTCTTATTTACAGAATATACCAATTTTTCGGGGCTTGTGATTGCCATATATCTGTATTTTTAGCTATACTAGGGTGAGAAAAATGATTGTGTACTCATGCCCACTAACACTCAGAATCCCTCATTCTTAATCAGCATTATAATTGCTAATGATCACATGCTCATGCTTTCTGAGGATCACTCACATGCATTTTTTCTTGCCCTTTCACTCACATTCCTATACTGACCCTCATACTCAGAAAAAATCACTTCTCATTATAAATGTAGATAAAACATTAAACACTAAAATACACAGAATATTTCACATTAGTGCACATTTATGTTCATCCTCACACTTGTTCAGACATCTTCATGCTCTCAGTTTCTTGTGTATACTCACTTAAATATTTGTCCTTACTTACTAAAGGTCAAACTTCAAATGCTCACTTGCTCATCCACACTCAAGCTCAAACTCATTAAGAAGAGTGATGGGTTCCACCTGGCCCTTTGTGCACCCCCATTTACTATCTCTTACACATGTAAAGGAACACGCACCTCAAGCTGATGTTGCCACATCCGTGATTAAGGAAGGAGATCTTATTAAAATGCAAGACCTTTTGCTGCTGTGTGTATTTTTAAGTGTATGGTTAGTTCTTATTATATACAGCTGATGCTACATTTCTATCTATCTATCTGTCTGTCTATCTATCTATCTATCTATCTATCTATTTATCTATCTCTGTCACACCCACACATACACACTTATTTAAGAAAACACAGGAATCAGGCACAGGAAGTATGACAATAATTGACGTAATTTATTAAATGTATGATGTTTGCCAAAATCTGCATACCAAAAATTATCAGAATGTCAACAATGACACCAGTGATCCATGTGTGACACCCTACCTAATAACATGTGACCAACCATAGAATTTATACTTTATAAATGTCCTATGGCGGAGCATCTTCACCCATACTCCATACCCTCAGATACGGTTTCTACCTGTATGGCTTTCTCTAAATTCTCTATGGGTTTAACTAGTCCTAAAACCAAAATGGAATAATGTTAGGGTCCCTGGAATGATCCACAGGCAGAACTTTATTGTAATGGCTAGGCTAACCCTTATGTCTTGCTACCAAGTTTAATAAATGATCACAAACAGTATGAAAAGATAACAGCTTTAGAAAAAATGGTAAAAAGTTAGAGACACTAGATATCAGTCTATATGCACCAACAAAGGAAAGAATATGAGGACATTTTTGTTTTAATTGAACAGAAAAGTGTATTTCTCACTTAGGTATTAATATTACAGCCCGATTAAAGAGATCTTTGGCAAAGTTAGATAGTTAGTTACACACACTTAAACATTTGAATTTATCCTTTATTGGAATAATAAACTCTCTTAAGATTAGTAATTTGCTGAGAATATTAAATTATTTTGAGAATTTCCTATGAATCTAAACAAACCAGACCTGGCTTTAATAGAAATTAAGATTTCTCAGTTCATTTGGGCTAATACAAACACAAGAATTAGGTAAGAGGTGTTACTTAGATTACAAGTGAATGGAAAACTATTTGTACCAAATCTTTATATTTATTTTGCAGTGGCAAGATTTGGCCAACTTCTGTATGAAAACTAAAATTAATGGAGGAGTGGTTAACATTGTTAGTTTTGAAAAGTGTGAACTGATAAAATACATTTGGGCTAATAACAGACAACGGAAGAAGGTTTGTTAGATACTAGACAGAACCAATGTTACCATGAGAATATGGGATAAATTGAAGGGACCATGGAGACTAATTGAATTCAGAAGTAAGATATTACCGTTGAAATTCATACCTGTTTGAGTTGAATCATTAGGAATATGAGAAGGTTTTAGATATTTCTAATAAAGGTATGGAAAGCATAAAAGTATGATTTTAGAGGATTTTGTAATTTTAAAAAAATCTCCAAATTCCCCTTAATTTCAAATGGACTTTGCTTACCTCTTAAAGGGGAACTACCACCCCTCAATAACTTAAGCTTGATTGATTGCTCATCTGGCGACTAGCTACTTAGTAGCGCTAGTCGCCACAAATATTACCCGGTTCCCCTTTAAATGATAGCGCTAAAAGAAAAAGCCCAATTTATTTAAAAGGTTTTCAACCACTTCAATGTTAGAGACATCTCAACACATTGGTTAGTAGTAGGGATGGGCAAAAAGTTTTTGCTTCAATACTGAAATGGGGGAAAATGGTACTTCCCATCTAATAGGAAATTTTCTGCGAAAAGTGTATTTTTTCTGCTTTCTTCACCTAGCTCATTACATTGAAATCAATGGGAAGACTCAATTTACACACAACACATAATACATTTTAGATTTTTTTCCCACAAGCATAGTATAAAAGGGGTCTGAGGGTCCCAGTGTTGAGGGAGACTAGGGAAAGAATCAGTTTAACAGGGAATTTTTGAGGGGTAGCTGTTGACTGGGATAGGTTGCACAGTTAATAAAAAATAAATAACGCAAAAAAAACATTTCTACATAATGTGACAGAGACAAGTGGAAGGTGGAAACCTCTCAACTCTGGTCTCTTTCCAGGAGATCCTCATTGAAGTCTCTCTCAGTACAACTGCTTTTACTGAAGTTTAAGTCTCTTTTTATTCAAGTTTTTGAGTGTGTTTAGGTGATAACGGATTAGACTGAGAAGAGGATAGGCCCCACCTGGCCTTTTGTGCTCATATATTGGTTATTTCTTCCACATGTAAATGAGCACACACCTCAAATTTATGCTGTCACATCCCTGATTAAGGAAGAAGATCTTATTAAGGTGGATATTGTCTGTATGTTTATAGTACAATGTTACAGTACACTGCTGGAGTTGTGCAAAACGAAAAAGGAAAAACTGACAGAGCTAAAATACCATGAATATACATAAATAAAATATAATTAATTTGTGAGGGAATATGAAAAGCAGCAAGGAAAGAATGGATCCTCCATATCCCCAAACAGGAAAAAATCCCAGAACGAGAACAAAACGATTATTTTGATATTCCATACAGATTGCCTGAGAAATATAAACCCTGTGTAGTGTGCATACCTATGTGTTTTTGGGTGCCAGATAGGTAATCAACACATTGCTCTGCAATGCATTACATACCACTCTGCCACTTAAAGGGTTGATTTCATAGGATTTCAGAGGATTTTGTGACATAATTTAGCCAAAGTATGTATAAGCTTTCTTACCACACCATGGTACCTCACATTCAAGAGAGTCCTCACCATTATAAAATAACTGACATAAAATTGAACTAAAATTGATCCTGAAGAAGCAGCTCTTGTGGTAATGTGTAGCATTTTGAGATTAAAACCTAATGAAACACTAATTAAAAGCACCCATTCCAACACTCTAAAGACTGAAAATCTCTTGATAAGAATAACTTGCCTTTATACAGGAAACGTTTGCAGTACGAAGAAGAAGGCCGACAGTGGGGTGAACATTACACCAACCCCTCTATATAGGTCTAATCCACTCACCACTGCCCTATCTATCTATCTATCTATCTATCTATCTATCTATCCATCACAGACAGAGTCGGATAAATGTAAAAAAGTTTGCACCTCATGGGTCCCCTACTCTTCTTAGTGGTTTAATGTCAGCAGGGGACAAGTGGTCTCCTTCAACCATTGTAGCACAGATTTGCATTCGTCATGCACCAGATAGAGATTGGCATACTAAGGAAAAGGGGGCATTTATGTTCACAACCACTTCACCATAGAGGTAAAATGAAAATTCCATTTGTGTTTAACTAGACAGTTAACTCTTTGTATGCTAAATAAGTCTTGAACATTTTGATTTGCAGAGTGCTGAATGCCTTTACAAGATTGAAGGGTTTAAATGTTCCTATTTAGAGCATTAAGAACTTGGGGAATTGTAGGAATTTTGGGAACTGGATTTGTTTCTTATGGTGCAGTTGTTTTGACAAATAATTGGGGAATTGTAGGAATTTGGGGAATTGGATTTGTTTCTTGTGGTGCAGTTGTTTTGACAAATAATTGCTCTACTTTATCCATTGTTACCTATACAACAGGAGCACAAACAGGATGTTCAAAAAGTAACATCTTTATTAGGACACAAAACAAACACATGATACATTGCAGATAATCTCTCTTTTGTATAGGTATTTCACAGTGCTAGACATGTAAATCTGCTGCCTCAGTATAAACCAAGAAAGGGAAGAAGGCACACAATAACGAAATACAGTAACAAACTTAATACAATATACAAACAATATCTGTGGTCAGGATGGGAATATTCCCAATCAGCTGACTGGTGTTTAGAGAAGATAACCCGTCTCCACTTTGCGTTGCCCAGTATGTAGAACAGATGAAAACAAGGCTACTTTCTACAACAAAATTTCCAAATCGACAAAAATTTACTGTAGAATCAATAAATACACTGATTAATAATAGTGCTTTAAAATTGTAATAACATAAAAAGACCTTTAATATTTTATTACATATTTATAACACTGTTATTACTCAGTATATATATTGAACTTGTAATACATTTTAGTCCATGTGGAGACTTCTTTGTGAAAGGAACATTCTTCACATTCATAGGATAGAGACCAGTTCTAGCAAGTGGATTTTCTGATGTTTAACAAGATTTCTTACTCAGAGGAGCAAAACAAGAGTAAGAGTTCACTGATTAGTAAAAAGATCTCTCTTGGAACTGAAAAATTATCAGGATTCAGAATATCCAAATATTGTCTTTCCAACATGAGTTCTTTTATTTTAAAAATAATTGTTTTTGGCTGAAGCATTCCCCACACTAAGAGCATTTATATGGTTTCTCTCCAGTGTGAGTTCTCTGATGAGCAACCAGACTTCTATGTACACTAAAACATTTCCCACATTCAGTGCATGAATATGGTTTCTCTCCAGTGTGAGTTCTCTGATGACTGACAAGTGTTGCGTTTTGACTGAAACATTTCCCACATTCAGAGCATGAATATGGTTTCTCTCCAGTGTGAGTTCTCCGATGAATAACAAGAGTGCTACTGTTACTAAAGCATTTACCACACTCAGAACATTTATACGATTTATCTCCTGTGTGAGTTCTCTGATGTTTAACAAGAGTTGTGCTTAGACTAAAACATTTCCCACATTCAGAACATGAATATGGTTTCTCTCCAGTGTGAGTTCTCTGATGACTAACAAGATTGCTGCTGTTACAAAAATGTTTCCCACATTCAGAGCATGAATATGGTTTCTCTCCAGAGTGAATTCTCTGATGAGCAACCAGACTTCTATGTATACTAAAACATTTCCCACACTCAGAACATGAATATGGTTTCTCTCCAGTATGAGTTCTCTGATGACTAACAAGATTGCTACTGTTACAAAAATGTTTCCCACATTCAGAGCATGAATATGGTTTCTCTCCAGTGTGAGTTCTCCGATGAGTAACAAGATTGCTACTGTTACTAAAGCATTTACCACATTCAGAACATTTATACGATTTATCTCCTGTGTGAGTTCTCTGATGTTTAACAAGAGTTGTGCTTAGACTAAAACATTTCCCACATTCAGAGCATGAATATGGTTTCTCTCCAGTGTGAGTTCTCCGATGAGTAACAAGAGTGCTACTGTTACTAAAGCATTTACCACATTCAGAACATTTATACGATTTATCTCCTGTGTGAGTTCTCTCATGACTGACAAGTGTTGTGCTTTGACTGAAACATTTCCCACATTCAGAGCATGAATATGGTTTCTCTCCAGTGTGAGTTCTCTGATGTCTAATAAGATTTGTCTTTTTACTGAAGCATTTCTCACATTCAGAGCATGCATATGGTTTTTCCCCAGTGTGAGTTCTCTGATGAATAACAAGATTTCTGCATTGACTGAAACACTTCCCACATTCAGGACATGGAAATGCATTTTCTTTAGTGGGAATTATTTGATGTTTAACAAGATGAGTGTTCTTTATATTACTGTTGCCATTGCATTGCTCTGCAATATAACTAGATGTGGCTTGTACATGTACTATATGTGTGTACATGTCAGTATCACAGAGATTTCCTCCGTTCCATACATTTGGTTCCTCTTGAATGCTTCTCTCACATTTTGTTTGATTCTTCTTCTTTGGTTGCATGGTGATTTCTAACAACACCTTTTGCTGTGGAAGTCGGAAGTAGAGTATAGTAGTGTGAAATCCTTCAGGGTATTACAGTTCAAGGGAACTTTATCTGGAAAGAAAGAAACTCTAATTAGAAATTCTACCTGGCAACATCATTAGATTTTCAGATTAAAAAGATTTCAACAAAAGCTGGCCTAATTTATTTGCCTGATATATCATAATATAATAATATAATATAATAAGACTATGTAGGCGTAATGTGAATTTTGTTTCCAGAAAGACTTGTGTTAGGTTTAAAATATAACCACCTTGGGTATAACCATCTCCATTATGTTGTTCAAAACAGCCCATAAGTCCACTGAAAAATCTGTACATGACTTTTGTTTAGTTTAATTTGCCCCATATGTCTCAAAAATTAGCCCTATTTAGCTTCTTGAATAAGGTACTAGGGGCAGTATGCAAGGAAGTTATTTTTCAAAGCCATAACTGTCTGAGCTTCTAACAATTGATCAAGTTTTGATCCAGCAAACATACTAACATATTCATGATGAATATCACATGCTCTTAATTTAACAGCACACTTATCAATGTAAATTAGTTCTTATTACTTTGGTGAATTAGACTTACTAATCCTCCCACAAAATGGTGGATATTTTCACAATGCGCATGTAATTGACCTGTATTTGCTAAAAAGAGAAGATTCTTGCTAATTCACAAAACACGTGCACATTTCAGTAACATATAACCCAGTAACATTTTTGCACTAATTGCATTTTCATAAAAAGTAAATTGTAAATAGCCAATGAACACTTTCTAAATATACACAGAGGTCTAGTGAATATCTACCAGCAAATAGGTGAAGGTCTGTATGGATGGAAACCTCTAAGCTCTGGCCACTTTCAAGGAGATCCTTCTTGAAGTCTCTCTCAGTACAACTGCTCTTAGTGAAAATTAAAGCTCTTTTTATACAAGTTTTTGGGTGTGTTCCAGCATCAACTGATTAGATTGAGAAGAGTGATGGACCCCACCTGGCCTTTTGAGCTCACATATTTACTATTTCTTACACATGTAAATGAGCACATGCCTCACATTTATGTTGTCACATTCCTGATTAAGAAAGAAGATTTTATTAAGGTGAGAGGACTTAGGTATTGTCTGTATGTTTAAAGTCAGGTGTTACTGTACAGAGCTAGAGTTAGATTTCTCTTCATATGTAATTAAAATGCCTTTCAATAGAATTCTCACATCCCTGGACAATGAAGTAAATCCAATAAAATCCAATATCTATCTATCTATCTATCTATCTATCTATCTATCTATCTATCATAGACATACACAAATACACTGTATTAATACAACATAAGAATCTAGCACAAGAGTTTTGACAATTTTCTAGTAACTTATTAAATATATGATAGTTGCCAAGACCTGTGTCAAACAAAATATCATTATGTCAATAATGAGGCCAGCGGACAACTTCATTCTCTGTCATGATAACTTGTAGCCTACATAGAATAAAACTATCTAGATGCTATGTGGCCCAGCTTCTTCACCCACCCTCCTACCCTCAGCATTGGGTTGCTAACTGTCTGGTTTTATGGTTTCTGTCTGGGTTTCATTGGTACTTAAACCATGACTGACTAATTTCAAGGCCCATGGAATTATCCACAGAAAGAGCTAAATTGTAATAGCTAGGCTATGTCTCACTACCAAATGTAATGAATGATCAGATACAGTATAAAGAACTAACAGGTTTAGAGATAAATCGTTAAATTTTAGTTTAGTCTAGATGTGCTGACATTCTAATTTCTATCATACATTTCTCTGTGTTTAAAATGCTTCCTGTATTTTTGCTGTTTTTTAATTGTTATCATGATACTTTATTCTTACTAACACTTACTTTCTCATTAATGTAAATACTCACTCACTCACTCACACTTAGAACTGACAATAATCACTTATTGATGCTTTATTACACTCAGGCTCACTCTCCTCTCTCATTCATTCATGCACTCTCAGATTCACCTTTTCATTCTCATACAATCCCTCATGCTCATGACACACTGTAGTGCACATACTTTCTCACATTTGCATACAATTATGTTCAGACTTGCTTGTACTCTGTCTGTCATATTCACTTATGTAATGGTTTTCCCATTCTTGCTCAAAGTCGCATTCTGTATCTCACTGTCAGTTTCTCTCTCACTGTCTCTCACTTTCTCACTCCATCTCACTCATATCATCTTGGTGTATGTATCAGTCGTTATCTGTCTCTCTTTTTCATACTCTTGCTCTGTCTCTATTGTTTTTTCTGCCTGTCTCTGTTTCTCCTACACAGAAAACACCACAGTGTCAGTCTCTGTCTCAGTCACTGTGCACCTCTTATAAGCTCTCTTGCTCTCTGTCTCATGTTCTCTTGTTCTCACTCATTCTCCTGCTTGAGCTCAGTGTTGCTTTGTTTCATGCTCTTTGTCTCTTTTGCTCTTGTTCTCACTCACTTGTACTCTGTCACTCATGTTCTCCCTATCTTCAGCTTTGCCTTTATTGTGCTCTCAGTTGCACTCTCATAGACACACTAAAGATCTGCCTTGTGCTCTCTATTGCATGTTTACTCTCTCTTGTAGACTCCCTTTCTGGCTCCTCTCATTCAGGCTCTCTCTCTCTGCCTGTCTCTTCCAAACCTGTCTCTTTGTCACTATCAGTTTGTACCTGACCTGTACTCTCATCCAGAATGTTTGTCTTTCAGTGTGTATCTATCTCTCTTACTCTGTCTCTATCTAGTTTAGCAGTTTTAGGCAATCATTCTCTATCAACATTGATTTCTTTGTTTCATTTTCAAGTGGAGGTCCTGGATTCACTAAAGGGAAGTGTTTCTAAATAACCAGACCTGCCATCATCATCAACTTCATCTTCATAGCACCATACAGTTGCACTAACATCTCTTCATTATTATCCACTCTGTTCATTATCATCCATTATACAATGGCTCATTCAGACTGAACTTGGGTATTGTCTGTAAGTTTATAGCAGGATTTATAACACAGCGTGTGTCAAGCGCTTCCCCTTTTTGACACGATTCGCGTAATTATTCTCACCCCCTACTGCACCAGAGGACTCCCCTCCAGGTGGACATCAATGGAAAGTTCCCAGGTATGCTTATAATACAAACAAATAGAATACAGTGATGTGTGCCAGGGGGTATCCGGTAAAAACAAAGGTCTCCATCACATTAGAACATACATGCCTTGCCATGTAACATGTCATTAAATGTACCCCATTATACTGGGTGTTTCCACAACACTAATATGAGCTCATACAGAGATCACAAAATCATCTTATGATGTAGTAAAAGAACATTAAGTCTTATATAATTATACCAATGCAATGATAAAATGGTTTAAAGGGATAGTAATACTTCATTTTAACTTTATTTTATTTTGTAGGCATTAAAAAAACATGAAGAATGATATAAGGCTTATCTCTGAAACCTTTATGGTTTAAGAGATATTCACAAACAAAGTATCCCCCCCCTGTTCAACCAGGTCAGAAGGGAGATGCCCAGGTAGACTGCAGAGAGGGACAATCTTCAATTAAGATAACGGAAAAAGCTGAAAAACTTGTAAAGGGGGGAAGGGCTTTCATTGTTTTCATACAAAGAAAATTGTCCCCTTCTGTTATCTGTACTGTCATACAACCAGACTCACATCTGAGAAGAGATGGCTTACACTAGGTAAAAGGGGCGGGGAGGGGAACTTTGCTTGTGAATATCTCATAAACCATAAAGGATTGAGAGATAAGACTTATATCATTCTTCATGTTTTTTTAATGCCTACAAAATAAAATAAAGTTAAAACAAAGTATTACTATCCCTTTAAGTGACATCACACAGTTCAAATATACAGATTATCAAAAGAAAATCTCTTGTGAAGATAACAAAGTTACATTGGACACCTTTGCAAGGATTTTATCATATATACCATCTTTGAATTAAGAAAATATTCATAAGCGGCAAGCCTGAAGTGTGTAGTGGGTAAGATATTAGAAGGGCTACAAACTGACAGTATTCATAACTATGTGTAAACCAACAATATTATTAGTAGGAGTCAGCATGGTTTTACAAAGAATAGATCATGTCAAACAAATGTACTTGCATTTGAGGAAAGGGTAACTAGTAATTTGGACAAGGCAATTGTTGGTGTAGCATACCTGGATTTTGCAAAAGCCTTTGATACTGTTCCTCACAACAGTTTACTATTGAGATTTGATATCTGTGCATGGATAGAGAACAGGTTAAATGATAGATAGCAGAGAGTTATCGTAAATGGAACCCTTTCAAATTGGTCTAAAGTATGGTACCACAGGATTCTGTCCTGGGCCCAATGATTTTTAATGCAGTAGCATGCAGTGCTAGCTGGCAGCTGCAAAGGCCAATAAGATATTGGCATGTATTAAAGGGGGTATTGAATCAAGGGAGGAAGATATAATTATGCCTCTTTACAGGTCCATGGTAACACCCCACCTACAATATGCTGTTCAATTCTGGGCGACCTTTCTGAAAAAGTACATTATGGAACTAGAAAGAGTGCAGAGGAGGGCTACAAAACTAGTAAGGGGAATGGAAAGTTTTAGTTATGAAGAAAGGCTAGAAAAGTTAAACTTGTACACACTAGAGAAACGGCGCCTTAGAGGGGATATGATAACACTATATAAATATGTTCAGGGCCCATACAAAGGGCTCTCCAAAGACCTGTTTATTAACAGAACAGTACACAGGACAAGGGGCCATCCGCTTAGACTTGAGGAAAGGAGATTTAATCTACAACAGAGGAAGGGTTTCTTTACAGTAAGGACAATAAAGGTATGGAATTCACTGCCTGAGGAGGTGGTGCTATCGAATACATTAGATGCCTTTAAAAGGGGCCTGGATACTTATTTAAAACAGCATAACATAGAGGGCTATGTACGTTACGATTGGGATTAATATTTAGTTAGGGCTTGTTGATCCAGGGAGAAATCTAATTGCCATTTGGAATCAAGAAGGAATTTTTTTTTCCCACATTCAAGGCAGAATTTGAAATTGCTATATTGAGGGGGTTTTTTGCCTTCTTTTGGATCAACGATGGTAAACAGGAATAGGAAAAGGGTTGAACTTGATGGACGTAAGTCTTTTTTCAACCTAAATTACTATGTTATTATGTTACTATGATTAATGATCAAGATTTGGGAATTGAAAGTAGCATCTTAATCTTTGCTGAGGAAACTAATTTGTGTAAGGAAATACATACAAACCAGGATGGTTCTTCTTTGCATAGTAATTTAGACAAACTGAGTAAATGGGCAGAAAAGTGGCAGATGAGGTTTAATGTAGATAAATGGATATTTACATCTAAATAAATCCTTGGCAAGGTCTCATCATCAATATGGAGAACAGTTTTGGGCACTAGTTCTTAAATAAGACAGTACTGAACTGGAAAACATTCATATAGGTGCAACTAAACTGATATAGGGATTGGAGGGTCTGGCTTATTTAATTTACGCTATATAGTTATAATGAGCACATCATAATAAGACTATGTGGGCATAAGGTGGATTTTGTTTCCAAAGGGCCCAATATATGACCTCCATGGATATAACCATTTACATTATGTGTGCTCAAAACAGTAGATATGTCATTGAAAAATCTCTACATGGCTTTAGTTTAGTCTAATTTAATTTGTGTCAACAATTAGATATATTTATTTCCTTGAATAAAGTCCTAGGTGCAATATGTGAGAAAGTAGAGCATTGCTAGTATTGAAAACCATAACTATCTGCACTTTTAAAAATTGCTATTGTTTTGATGAAACAAACATAACAACATATCCACGATAAGTATCTTATACTCTTAAATTAACAGAGCACTTGTAAATTATTAAATTAGTGCTAATTACTTTGGTGAATTAGACGTAATCACTATTCATTCCACATCACTTTGCATATTGTAGCAATGCACACTTTTTTGACATGTTTGCTAATTCAAAAAAAGCATACACAAAATTCATAAAAAGCATACACAATTCAGTAACATTTTGGCTCTAACAGAATTCCCATCAAAAGTACATTGTAAATAACCAATGTTTCCACTTTAAAATATAAGAATACACAGAGGACTAAGGTCTATTTACCAACACCCAGGTGAAGCTCTGTATGGATGGGAACCTCTCATCTCTGGCCTCTTTCCAGGAAATACTCCTTTAAGTCTCTCTCAGTCCAACTGATCTTATTGAAATTTAAGTATCTTTTTACACTAGTTTTTGGATGTGTTTTGGTGTCAGCTGATTACATAGAGAAGAGGGATGGGCACACATGGTCTTTTGTGCTGCCATATTTCTTTTTCATGTACATGGGCAGACCTCAAATTTATGCTGTCACATCCCTGATTAAGGAAGAAGATCGTATTAAGGTTGGTATTGTTCAATGATTATAGTCAGGTGTTACTGTACACTGCTGGAGTTAGATTTCTCTACATATAGAATTAAATGACTTTCAATTGAATTCTCACATCCCTGAATAATTAAGAAAATCCAATAAAATGTGAGCACTTTAAGTACCTCTGCATGTTAATGGGTATCTATCTATCTATCTATCTATCTATCTATCTATCTATCTATCTATCTGTATGATATGTTTGTTTATATTGTACTATAATATGTATGAAAAAAGATTCTGTTATTTGACTTTTATCTTGTCCATGCTTATTGATTGAAGTGACGTGGATGACATTTTGGATTCCATATCTGAGTGACTTCCCTTCATACCCTGCAGTCCAGTTTCTTAGGGGATTACGCATAAGGTGTGATAAAGAGGTGATAAAGTGGAGATGACTTTTCTAGTGATATCACTTCTCCACTATATGTGTTATTCTATGGAGCCTATGTACTAAGATCTCTCCCTCTTAAGAACTCTTAGTGCATTGGCTCCCAAGAATAACATAGGAATTGGAGAAGTGATGTCACTGGAGAAGTCATCTTTTTATCACTTCTTTATCACCCCTTAGTGCATCTCCCCTTAGTGTTTTCTGTACTTCTAGCTGAGCATCGCTGTGAGTGTTTTGGAGGTGGGGAAAGAGGTGCAGGTCTGTAGAAGCACTAGATGAGGAATTTGGTGCAGTGATTATTGGTATTGGTGCAATGCATCAGACAAGCACATAGGAATGTGGAGAAAAGCTGGTAGAGTGTAATCTGTATTTCCTGGCTTTTCTGTGTTTGTGTGAGAACTTAACTGTGACATAATCACATATCATTTTAGCTATTGAGTTTACAATCCTGCATATCTATCTATCTATCTATCTATCTATCTATAATATTCCAAGATACATTTTGCTCCATCTTACGCTATCTTTTTCTAAATTCAGTTCTGTTTAAAGGGATAGTAATACTTCATTTTAACTTTTTTTTATTTTGTAGGCATTAAAAAAACATGAAGAATGATATGTCTTATCTCTCAAACCTTTATGGTTTAAGAGATATTCACAAGCAAAGTTTCCCTTCCCGCCCCTTTTTCCTAGTGTAAGCCATCTCTTCTCAGATGTGGAATGCAGTCTATAGACCAGGCAGATAACAGAAGGGGACACTCTTATTCCTTTGAAAACAATGAAAGCCCTGCCCCCCTTGACAAGCTTTTCAGCTTTTTCCCTTATCTTAAGTGAAGATTGTCCCTCTCTGCAGTCTACCTGGGCACCTCCCTTCTGATGTGGCTGAAGAGTGTTATATCAGTAAAAGGGGCGGGAGGGGGACACTTTGTTATTGAATTACTCTGGAACCACAACTCTGACAGAACTGAAATAACGCTCTCTAAAATCCAAATACTATGATGATTAATTAGAGCTGCTTTTATTATGAAACATTACTATCCCTTTAAATTAGACTCCCAATATTGATATGTAATTAGTGCTGATAAAGGGAAGGGAGGATCTGAGTTACAAAGAGAGACCAGCCAAACTGGGTTTGTTTACATTAGAGAAGAGACATCTAAGGGGTGATATGATTACCATTTATAAATATATTCAAGGTCAATACAAAGAACTAGCCAACTAGGGGTTATCATTAGGAATTGTTACTGTTTCTTTAAGAACTTGAGGTATTTGCAATTGGTGGATCAGTTCAGATTTTCCATTTTTCCTTTAATATAAATCTCATCATCCTCTGCCATCCAATGACTGGATGCTGGGAGTTGTAGTCCAACAACAGCCGTGGACTCTGTGCTTATCTCCCTCTTCTCTATACCTCTTCTTTATCCATAGATCAAAGACTATTGTATAGAATATCCCAAAACAAATAGTTATCTGCCATTTTGACTAAACAAAGAGTGAAGCAGTTGTACCATAGGGACAAATAAACCTTTCCATATACACAATGATATAAATGTCTCTTTTAACCCATTGAATGCTAGAGAAGTCTGCAATGCTTTAAAAACAATTGTAACTGACCTTCCAAGGATTCAAGCTGTTCAGAGCATTTGCATTTCTTTCCTTTATTACAGTTGGTTTATTCCAGAATTGTCTCCTCTTTATCTTATTGAATCTGATCCTGTGTCACCCACCTCAGTAGAACATGAATCACTTCCCTCCAGGGACAGGGGAGAGGATCAGACTTCATATCCAGGTGTAAACAAGTATAACACTATAGTAGACTGAGCAAGGGCAAACCAGAGAGGGGTTTCCAGTTACCCAGAACTCCCCACCTTACACTCTATTACCCCAATCAGATCAAGCAAAGCTTTAGCATACAAAATAGTGCAAAATGTTAGATACTGTTGTGCAGGTCTCTAATCCCAGCCATGCACAACATGAGGCCCTTCAGCTGTTGTTGGTCTGCTGGTCCCATCACCTAGATCAAGGAAGTAGCTGGCTGCGGTTGATGGGAATTGGCGTCCATCAAAATCTAGAGGTCTGCAGGTAGAAGGAATATGACCAGCCCCCTGTCTCTGCTCCAATGTTTTTGTTAGAGAAAACAGGTGAACATATGGACAGACACCATTTCAGACTACATGAGTCCTTTGTCAGGTCCCAGAGTAAAGACAAGTGCTAGTGATACTCCATGTTACACTGACTGTAGCAGAAGACCCCACTTATAGCTCCCACAGTAAAGTCAGGAGTTTGCTGTTCTACTGCACTGGTTGTAGGTCTACATGTATTTGCTAAAAAGAGAAAATGTTTGATAATTCACAAAAAACACGTACAATTCAGACACACTTTGGCACTAACAGTATTTCCATCAAAAGCAACTTGTAACTATCAAATGTCCCCACTTTAAAATATAAGGATACAGAGAGGTTTAAAGTCTATTTGCCAAAAGCCAGATGAAGCTCTCAGCTCTGGTCTCTTTCCAGGAGATCCTCCTTGAAGTCTCTCTCAGTACAAGTGCTTTTACTGAAATGTAAGTCTCTTTGTATTCAAGTTTTTGGGTGTGTTTAGGTGACAACTGATTAGATTGAGAAGAGGATGGACCCCACCAGGTCTTTTGTACTCATATATTTGTTATTTCTTACATATGTAAATGAGCACACACCTCAAATTTATGCTATCACATCCCTGATTAAGGAAGAAGGTCTTATTAAGGTGGATATTGTCTGTATGTCTATATTACGGTGTTACAGTACACTGCTGGGGTTGTGCAAAAAGAAAAAGGAAAAACTCACAGCGCTAAAATACCATGAATATACATAAATAAAATATAATTCATTTGTGAGGGAATATGAAAAGCAGCAAGGAAAGAAGGAATCCTCCAAATCCCCACACAGGGAAAATCCCCAAACAAAAATAAAAATATCCGTGTGCTAATCCATACAGATTGCCTGAGAAATATAATCCCTTTGTAGTGTATAATATACATGTGTTTTAACCCTTTGAGTGCCAAAGATGTAATCAACACATTACTCTGCAAGAGCACTTTACCTTTCTATCTATCTATCTATCTATCTATCTATCTATCTATCTATCTATCTATCTATCTATCTATCTATCTATCCATCACAGACACACATATATATATTGTATTATTAAAACAGAAGAATGAAGCACAGGAGATATGACAATTATCTAGTAACATATTGAATGTTTGGTAGTTGGAAAGTATCAAAATATCAAAATGTTAAAAATGACGCCAGCAAATGACTTTGGCCTCAAGTATGCTAAATTGTGGCCCTCCACAGATTGACACTTTTAACCCTTTGAGTGCCAGACAGGTACACAAGAACATTGCAGAGCAATGCATTGCATACCTCTCTGGCACTGAAAGGGTTAAATGCCTCGTGTCTGAGCTTTTTCACCCACCCATCTTCCCCCAGTATTGGGTTGCTATGTGTCTGTTTTTCAGGCTTCTGTCTGGGTTTCAATGAAACCAAGACTGAATAATGTCAGGGCCCATAGAATTATTCACAAGCAGAGCTTTATGGTAATGGCTACACTAACCCTATAACTATTTACCTAATTTAATGAAAGATCAAATACAGTATGAAGAAATAACAGGTTTAGGGATAAATGAGGAAATGTTTTAGTTATTAGATATCAGTCTAGAAGTGCTGACATTCTTATTTGTATCATACATTTCTATGTGTCTTTACTCTGCTTACTGTATTTTTACAGTATATTAACTGTTTTCATGATACTTTATATTTACTAACACTTTCTTTCTCATTCCTACTTATGTACATAATCACTCAAGCTCATTCAAGCTCACTCAAGCTCATTCAAGCTCAATCTCTAATGATCACTAACTGATGCATTATTGCACTCAGGCTCACTCTCCTCATTCGTTCATGCACTCTCAGACTCAGTCACTCTCATGCTCATGATAAATTTAGCTGAAATCATTATCACACACTGTAGTGCACATATTTTCTCTCATTTGTGCACAATTGTGTTCAGACTTGCTTGTGCCGTCTCTCATGTTCACTTATGTTGATGGTTTTCCCATGATTCCTTAAGGTTTCATTCAGTATCTCACTGTCAGTTTCTCTCTCACTGTCTCTCACTTTTCCACTCCATTTGACTCTTATCATCTTTCTGTATGTGTCAGTCTTTATCTGTCTCTCTGTCTTTCACACTCTTGCTCTGTCTCTGTTGTATTATATCTATCTGTCACTGGTTCTTATACACAGAGAATACCAATGTTTTTGGACTTGTGGTTGCCATCTATCTGTATATTTAGCTATACTAGGGTGAGAAATATGATTTTGTTTACTCATGCCTGCTAACACTCAGAATCCCTGATGCTTACTCAGCATTATAATTGCTAATGATCACATGCTCATGCTTTCAAAGGATCACTCCCATTCACTTATTCCTGCTTTCTCACTCACATTCCTATGCTCACTCACATTCTCATTATAAATGTAGATAAAACATCAAACTCTAGAATACCCAGAATATTTCACATTAGTACACATTTATGCTCATCCTCACACTTGTTCAGACATCTTTATGCTCTCAGTATCTTGTGTACACTCACATAAATAGTGTCCATACCTGCTCAAGATCAAACTTTAAATGCTCACTTGCTCATTTACACTGAAGCTCAAACTCATTGATGCATTATCACACTCACACTCAGAGTCACTAATGGTCATAAACTCCCCTATACTCTCGTTCAGGCACAATGATTTATTTAAATTGGGATTTTAACCACATGAATATTAAAGAGGTCTCCAGTGCATTGCAAATCAATGTTTTTTTCTCCTGGGAAAATCGCTGTTAGTAAAGATACAAAAAATTATTTGTAATTTCTGTTAGAGGGAGTTGCTGCGGAATATATGAAATAAACAGGACTTACTGTCCATCTCTAATTAGAATTTTTTTAAATAGAAAAACAACATTATAGTCAGACAGAAAATGAGAATATTGTTCACAAATAAGAGGCTGATGTAGCAATGTAAACCTGGAGCAATTCTGGGACAAACCATTTTCATCATAAGGGGACATTGGACTGCAAAGCATGGCGACCTCTCTAACATAAAATAGGTTAGAAAACCTCATTTAAATCAGTGGGAGTTTGGGAAATGCCCCACTGGGGAAGACGGTTTTCTCCAGAATTACTCCTAGTAGATCATCCTCATCATTATCACCAATAAATCACACAAATTTAAAAACAAAACTCCCAGAGAGAATTAACATGATGAGGATACACAGAGGTGTAAGGTCTATTTACCAACACCAGGTGGCACTCTGTAGGGATGGAGTCCTCTCACCTCTGGTCTCTTTCCAGGAGATCCTGCTTGTAGTCTGTCTCCAATACAACTGCTCTTACTCTCTCTCCCTCTTCTTCTTCTTGCTGATAGATTTTAACCATCAGCGGTGATTTTTGGATACCGAGGCTTGAGCCTCATTACTCCATCTTTTTGGGTTGGGTATGTAGTTGCGGGTTTGGATTCTTCTTGGTCTGTGTGGACTTGTCACAGTAGGGCTGATTTCACAGGGTCTTCGCTGTGATGGGAAGCGGGTAACTGTAACTGCTCTTACTGAGATTTATCTTTTTATACAAGTTCTGGTGTGGGATTTCTTTTGATGACAACTGATCACATGGTGAACAGAGATTGTACTCACCTACTCACATATTTGATTCATAAGCAAATGATGAGTACACTCCCCAGGTTTATGTTGTGGAATCATTTATTAAGGGAGGAGACCTTATTAAAATGCAAGTTTTTGGGTGTGTTTTGTTTTGGTGCCAACTGACCAGATTAAGAAGAGAGATGGGCTCCAACTGGCCCTTTGTGCTCCCATATTTACTATCTCCTACACATGTAAATGAACACACACCTCAAGCTGATGTTGTCACATCCCTGATTAAGGAAGGAGATCTTATTAAAATGCAAGGCCATTGGTGGTGTCTGTATGTCTATGGTTAGGTCTTATTGTATACTGCTGATGTTATATTTCTATCTATCTATCTATCTATCTATCTATCTATCTATCTATCTATCTATTTATCTATCTATCTCTCCATCACAGACACGCATATATATATATATATATATATATATATATATATATATATAGTATTATTAAGACAGAAGAATCAAGCATAGGAGGAATGACAATTATCTAGTAACATATTAAATGTTTGGAAGTTGACAAAGCCTGTGTCCATCAAAATATCAAAATGTTAAAAATGAGCAAATGACTTTGGCCTCAAGCATGCTAACTTGTGGCCCTCCACAGACTGAAACTTTTAAATGACTTGTGCCCCAGCTTCTTCACACACCCACCTTCCCTCAATATTGGGTTGCTACTTGTCTGTTTTTCTGGCTTCTGTCTGGGTTTCTCTGTTCCTGAAACCAAGACTGACTAATGTCAGGGCCCATAGAATTATTCCCAGGCAGAGCTTTATGGTAATGGCTACACTAACCCTATAACTCTTTAGTTAATTTAATGAATGATCAAATACAGTATGAAGAATTAACATGTTTAGAGATAAATGAGGAAACGTTTGAGTAATCAGATTTCAGTCTAGATGTGCTGACATTCTAATTTTTATCATGCATTTCTCTGTGTATTTAGTCTGCATAATGTAATTTTACTGTATTTTGACTGTCTTCACGCTACTTTATTCTTACTAACATTTACTTTCTCTTGCCTACATATGTACATAATCACTCAAACTCACTCACACTTAGAATCTCTAATGATCACTAACTGATGCCTTATTGCATTCAGGCTCACTCTCCTCACTCATGTACTCTCAGACTCACTTACTCACTCTCATGCTCATGATAAATTTAGCTGAAATCATCATCATACACTCTACTGCATATATTTTCTCAAATTTGTGCACAGTTCTGTACAGACTTGCTTGTGCTGTCTCTCATGTTCACTTATGTAATGGTTTTCCCATGATTACTTAAAGTCTCATTCTGTATGTCACTGTCATTTTCTCTCTCACTGTCTCTCACTTTCTCACTTCATCTCACTCTTATCATCTTGCTGTATGTATCAGTCTTTATGTGTCTCTCTGTCTTTCACACTCTTGCTCTGTCTCTGTTGTATTATATCTGTCTGTCACTGGTTCTTATTTACAGAAAATACCGATTTTGGGGGGCTTGTGATTGCCATATATCTGTATATTTAGCTATACTAGGGTGAGAAAAATGATTGTGTACTCATGCCCACTAACACTCAGAATCCCTCATTCTTAATCAGCATTATAACTGCTAATGATCACATGCTCATGTTTTCTGAGGATCACTCACATGCATTTATTCTTGCCCTTTCACTCACATTCCTATACTGACCCTCATACTCAGAAAAAATCACTTCTCATTATAAATGTAGATAAAACATTAAACACTAAAATACACAGAATATTTAACATTTGTGCACATTTATGTTCATCCTCACACTTGTTCAGACATCTTCATGCTCTCAGTTTCTTGTGTATACTCACTTAAATATTTGTCCTTACTTACTCAAGGTCAAACTTCAAATGCTCACTTGCTCATACACACTCATGCTCAAACTCATTAAGAAGAGTGATGGGCTCCACCTGGCCCTTTGTGCACCCCCATTTACTATCTCTTACACATGTAAAGGAACACGCACCTCAAGCTGATGTTGCCACATCCCTGATTAAGGAAGGATATCTTATTAAAATGCAAGACCTTTGGTGCTGTGTGTATTTTTAAGTGTATGGTTAGTTCTTATTGTATACAGCTGATGCTACATTTCTATCTATCTATCTATCTATCTATCTATCTATCTATCTATCTATCTATCTATCTCTGTCACACCCACACATACACACTTATTTAAGAAAACACAGGAATCAGGCACAGGAAGTATGACAATAATTGACGTAATTTATTAAATGTATGATGTTTGCCAAAATCTGCATACAAAAAATTATCAGAATGTCAACAATGACACCAGTGATCCATATGTGACACCCTACCTAATAACATGTGGCCAACCATAGAATTAATACTTTATAAATGTACTATGGCGGGGCATCTTCACCCATACTCCATACCCTCAGATAGGGTTTCTACCTGTATGGCTTTCTCTAAATTCTCTATGGGTTTAACTAGTCCTAAAACCAAAACGGAATAATGTTAGGGTCCCTGGAATGATCCACAGGCAGAACTTTATTGTAATGGCTAGGCTAACCCTTATGTCTTGCTACCAAGTTTAATAAATGATCACAAACAGTATGAAAAGGTAACAGCTGTAGAAAAAATGGTAAAAAGTTAGAGACACTAGATATCAGTCTATATGCACCAACAAAGGAAAGAATATGAGGACATTTTTGTTTTAATTGAACAGAAAAGTGTATTTCTCACTTAGGTATTAATATTACAGCCCGATTAAAGAAATCTTTGGCAAAGTTAGATAGTTAGTTACACACACTTAAACATTTGAATTTATCCTTTATTGGAATAATAAACTCTCTTAAGATTAGTAATTTGCTGAGAATATTAAATTATTTTGAGAATTTCCTATGAATCTAAACAAACCAGACTTGGCTTTAACAGAAATTAAGATTTCTCAGTTCATTTGGGCTAATACAAACACAAGAATTAGGTAAGAGGTGTTACTTAGATTACAAGTGAATGGAAAACTATTTGTACAAAATCTTTATATTTATTTTGCAGTGGCAAGATTTGGCCAACTTCTGTATGAAAACTAAAATTAATGGAGGAGTGGTTAACATTGTTAGTTTTGAAAAGTGTGAACTGATAAAATACATTTGGGCTAATAACAGACAACGGAAGAAGGTTTGTTAGATACTAGACAGAACCAATGTTACCATGAGAATATGGGATAAATTGAAGGGACCATGGAGACTAATTGAATTCAGAAGTAAGATATTACCGTTGAAATTCATTCCTATTTGAGTTGAATCATTAGGAATATGAGAAGGTTTTAGATATTTCTAATAAAGGTATGGAAAGCATAAAAGTATGATTTTAGAGGATTTTGTAATTTTAAAAAAATCTCCAAATTCCCCTTAATTTCAATTGGACTTTGCTTACCTCTTAAAGGGGAACTACCACCCCTCAATAACTTAAGCTTGATTGATTGCTCATCTGGCGACTAGTTACTTAGTAGCGATAGTCGCCAGAAATATTACCCGGTTCCCCTTTAAATGACAGCGCTAAAAGAAAAAGCCCAATTGATTTAAAATGTTTTCAACCACTTCAATGTTAGAGACATCTCAACACATTGGTTAGTAGTAGGGATGGGCAAAAAGTTTTTGCTTCAATACTGAAATGGGGGGAAAATGGTACTTCGCATCTAATAGGAAATTTTCTGCGAAAAGTGTATTTTTTCTGCTTTCTTCACCTAGCTCATTACATTGAAATCAATGGGAAGACTCAATTTACACACAACACATAATACATTTTAGATTTTTTTCCCACAAGCATAGTATAATAGGGGTCTGAGGGTCCCAGTGTTGAGGGAGACTAGGGAAAGAATCAGTTTAACAGGGAATTTTTGAGGGGTAGCTGTTGACTGGGATAGGTTGCACAGTTAATAAAAAATAAATAACGCAAAAAAAACATTTCTACATAATGTGACAGAGACAAGTGGAAGGTGGAAACCTCTCAACTCTGGTCTCTTTCCAGGAGATCCTCATTGAAGTCTCTCTCAGTACAACTGCATTTACTGAAGTTTAAGTCTCTTTTTATTCAAGTTTTTGAGTGTGTTTAGGCGATAACGGATTAGACTGAGAAGAGGATAGGCCCCATCTGGCCTTTTGTGCTCATATATTTGTTATTTCTTCCACATGTAAATGAGCACACACCTCAAATTTATGCTGTCACATCCCTGATTAAGGAGGAAGATCTTATTAAGGTGGATATTGTCTGTATGTTTATAGTACAATGTTACAGTACACTGCTGGAGTTGTGCAAAAAGAAAAAGGAAAAACTGACAGAGCTAAAATACCATGAATATACATAAATAAAATATAATTAATTTGTGAGGGAATATGAAAAGCAGCAAGGAAAGAAGGGATCCTCCAAATACCCAAACAGGGAAAAATCACAGAACGAGAACAAAAAGATTATTTCGATTTTCCATACAGATTGCCTGAGAAATATAAACCCTGTGTAGTGTGCATACCTATGTATTTTTAAACCTTTGGGTGCCAGATAGGTAATCAACACATTACTCTGCAATGCATTACATACCACTCTGCCACTTAAAGGGTTGATTTCATAGGATTTCAGAGGATTATGTGACATAATTTAGCCAAAGTATGTATAAGCTTTCTTACCACACCATGGTACCTCACATTCAAGAGAGTCCTAACCATTATAAAATAACTGACATAAAATTGAACTAAAATTTCATCCTGAAGAAGCAGCTCTTGTGGTAACGTGTAGCATTTTGAGATTAAAACCTAATGAAACACTAATTAAAAGCACCCATTCCAACACTCTAAAGACTGAAAATCTCTTGATAAGAATAACTTGCCTTTATACAGGAAACGTTTGCAGTACAAAGAAGAAGGCCGACAGTGGGGTGAACATTACACCAACCCCTCTATATAGGTCTAATCCACTCACCACTGCCCTATCTATCTATCTCTCTATCTATCTATCTATCCATCACAGACAGAGTCGGATAAATGTAAAAAAGTTTGCACCTCATGGGTCCCCTGCTCTTGTGACTGGTTTAATGTGAGCAGGGGACAACTGGTTTCCTTCAACCATTGTAGCACAGATTTGCATTCGTCATGCACCAGATAGAGATTGGGATACTAAGGAAAAGGGGGCATTTATGTTCACAACCACTTCACCATAGAGGTAAAATGAAAATTCCATTTGTGTTTAACTAGACAGTTAACTCTTTGTATGCTAAATAAGTCTTGAACATTTTGATTTGCAGAGTGCTGAATGCCTTTACAAGATTGAAGGGTTTAAATGTTCCTATTTAGAGCATTAAGAACTTGGGGAATTGTAGGAATTTTGGGAACTGGATTTGTTTCTTATGGTGCAGTTGTTTTGACAAATAATTGGGGAATTGTAGGAATTTGGGGAACTGGATTTGTTTCTTGTGGTGCAGTTGTTTTGACAAATAATTGCTCTACTTTATCCATTGTTACCTATACAACAGGAGCACAAACAGGATGTTCAAAAAGTAACATCTTTATTAGGACACAAAACAAACACATGATACATTGCAGATAATCTCTCTTTTGTATAGGTATTTCACAGTGCTAGACATGTAAATCTGCTGCCTCAGTATAAACCAAGAAAGGGAAGAAGGCACACAATAACGAAATACAGTAACAAACTTAATACAATATACAAACAATGTCCGTGGTCGGGATGGGAATATTCCCAATCAACTGACTGGTGTATAGAGAAGATAACCCATTTCCACTTTGAGGTGCCCAGTATGTAGAACAGATGAAAACAAGGCTACTTTCCACAACAAAATTTCCAAATCGACAAAAATTTACTGTAGAATCAATAAATACACTGATTAATAATAGTGCTTTAAAATTGTAATAAAATAAAAAGTCATTTTTTATTTTATTACAGATTTATAACATTGTTATTACTCAGTGTATATATTGTTCTTGTAATATATTTTACTCCATGTGGAGATTTCTTTGTGATAGGAACATTCTTCACATTCATAGGATATAGACCAGTTCTAGCAAGTGGATTTTCTGATGTTTAACAAGATTTCTTACTCAGAGGATGAAAACAAGAGTAAGAGTTCACTGATTAGTAAAAAGATCTCTCTTGGAACTGAAAAATTATCAGGATTCAGAAAATCCAAATATTGTCTTTCCAACATGAGTTCTTTTATGTTTAAAAATAATTGTTTTTGGCTGAAGCATTCCCCACACTATGAGCATTTATATGTTTTCTCTCCAGTGTGAGTTCTCTGATGAGCAAGCAGACTTCTATGTACACTAAAACATTTCCCACATTCAGAGCATGAATATGGTTTCTCTCCAGTGTGAGTTCTCTGATGACTGACAAGTGTTGCGCTTTGACTGAAACATTTCCCACATTCAGAGCATGAATATGGTTTCTCTCCAGTGTGAGTTCTACGATGAGTAACAAGATTTCTACTGGTACAAAAATGTTTCCCACATTCAGAGCATGAATATGGTTTCTCTCCAGTGTGAGTTCTCCGATGAGTAACAAGAGTGCTACTGTTACTAAAGCATTTACCACACTCAGAACATTTATACGATTTATCTCCTGTGTGAGTTCTCTGATGTTTAACAAGAGTTGTGCTTCGACTAAAACATTTCCCGCATTCAGAACATGAATATGGTTTCACTCCAGTGTGAGTTCTCTGATGACTAACAAGATTACTGCTGTGACAAAAATGTTTCCCACATTCAGAGCATGAATATGGTTTCTCTCCAGAGTGAGTTCTCTGATGAGCAACCAGATTTATATGTATACTAAAACATTTCCCACACTCAGAACATGAATATGGTTTCTCTCCAGTATGAGTTCTCTGATGACTAACAAGATTGCTACTGTTACAAAAATGTTTCCCACATTCAGAGCATGAATATGGTTTCTCTCCAGTGTGAGTTCTCCGATGAGTAACAAGAGTGCTACTGTTACTAAAGCATTTACCACACTCAGAACATTTATACGATTTATCTCCTGTGTGAGTTCTCTGATGTTTAACAAGAGTTGTGCTTCGACTAAAACATTTCCCACATTCAGAACATGAATATGGTTTCACTCCAGTGTGAGTTCTCTGATGACTAACAAGATTACTGCTGTGACAAAAATGTTTCCCACATTCAGAGCATGAATATGGTTTCTCTCCAGAGTGAGTTCTCTGATGAGCAACCAGATTTCTATGTATACTAAAACATTTCCCACACTCAGAACATGAATATGGTTTCTCTCCAGTATGAGTTCTCTGATGACTAACAAGATTGCTACTGTTACAAAAATGTTTTCCACATTCAGAGCATGAATATGGTTTCTCTCCAGTGTGAGTTCTCTTATGTATAACAAGAGTGCTACTGTTACTAAAGCATCTACCACATTCAGAACATTTATACGATTTATCTCCTGTGTGAGTTCTCTGATGTTTAACAAGAGTTGTGCTTAGACTAAAACATTTCCCACATTCAGAACATGAATATGGTTTCTCTCCAGTGTGAGTTCTCCGATGAGTAACAAGAGTGCTACTGTTACTAAAGCATTTACCACATTCAGAACATTTATAAGATTTATCTTCTGTGTGAGTTCTCTGATGTTTAACAAGAGTTGTGCTTAGACCAAAGCATTTCCCACATTCAGAGCATGAATATGGTTTCTCTCCTGTGTGAGTTCTCTCATGAATAACAAGTGTTGTGCTTTGACTGAAACATTTCTTACATTCAGAGCATGCATATGGTTTTTCCCCAGTGTGAGTTCTCTGATGAATAACAAGATTTCTGCTTTGACTGAAACACTTCCCACATTCAGGACATGGAAATGCATTTTCTTTAGTGGGAATTATTTGATGTTTAACAAGATGAGTGTTCTTTATATTACTGTTGCCATTGCATTGCTCTGCAATATAACTAGATGTGGCTTGTACAGGTGCTATATGTGTGTACATGTCAGTATCACAGAGATTTCCTCCGTTCCATACATTTGGTTCCTCTTGAATGCTTCTCTCACATTTTGTTTGATTCTTCTTCTTTGGTTGCATGGTGATTTCTAACAACACCTTTTGCTGTGGAAGTCGGAAGTAGAGTATAGTAGTGTGAAATCCTTCAGGGTATTACAGTTCAAGGGAACTTTATCTGGAAAAAAAGAATCTCTAATTAGAAATTCTACCTGGAAACATCATTAGATTTTCAGACTAAAAAGATTTCAACAAAAGCTGGCCTAATTTATTTGCCTGATATATCATAATATAATAATATAATTTAATAAGACTATGTAGGCGTAATGTGAATTTTGTTTCCAGAAAGACTTGTGTTAGGTTTAAAATATAACCACCTTGGGTATAACCATCTCCATTATGTGTGTTCAAAACAGCCCATAAGTCCACTGAAAAATCTTTTAAAAATAGTTTAATTTGCCCCATATGTCTCAAAAATTAGCCCTATTTAGCTTCTTGAATAAGGTACTAGGGGCAGTATGCAAGGAAGTTATTTTTCAAAGCCATAACTGTCTGAGCTTCTAACAATTGATCAAGTTTTGATCCAGCAAACATACTAACATATTCATGATGAATATCACATGCTCTTAATTTAACAGCACACTTATCAATGTAAATTAGTTCTTATTACTTTGGTGAATTAGACTCACTAATCCTCCCACAAAATGGTGGATATTTTCACAATGCGCATGTAATTGACCTGTATTTGCTAAAAAGAGAAGATGCTTGCTAATTCACAAAACACGTGCACATTTCAGTAACATATAACCCAGTAACATTTTTTGCACTAATTGCATTTTCATAAAAAGTAAATTGTAAATAGCCAATGCACACTTCCTAAATATACACAGAGGTCTAGTGAATATCTACCAACAAATAGGTGAAGGTCTGTATGGATGGAAACCTCTCAGCTCTGGCCTCTTTCAAGGAGATCCTCCTTGAAGTCTCTCTCAGTACAACTGCTCTTAGTGAAAATTAAAGCTCTTTTTATACAAGTTTTTGGGTGTGTTCCAGCGTCAACTGATTAGATTGAGAAGAGGGATGGACCCCACCTGGCCTTTTGAGCTCACATATTTACTATTTCTTACACATGTAAATGATCACATGCCTCACATTTATGTTGTCACATCCCTGATTAAGAAAGAAGATCTTATTAAGGTGAGAGGTTTTAGGTATTGTCTGTATGTTTAAAGTCAGGTGTTATTGTGCAGAGCTAGAGTTAGATTTCTCTTCATATGTAATTAAAATTCCTTTCAATAGAATTCTCACATCCCTGGACAATGAAGTAAATCCAATAAAATCCAATATCTATCTATCTATCTATCTATCTATCTATCTATCTATCTATCATAGACATACACAAATACACTGTATTAATACAACATAAGAATCTAGCACAAGAGTTTTGACAATTATCTAGTAACCTATTGAGGCCAGCGGACAACTTCATGCTCTGTCATGATAACTTGTAGCCCTCCATAGAATAAAACTGTCTAGATGCTTTGTGGCCCAGCTTCTTCACCCACCCTCCTACCCTCAGCATTGGGTTGCTAACTGTCTGGTTTTATGGTTTCTGTCTGGGTTTCATTGGTACTTTAACCATGACTGACTAATTTCAAGGCCCATGGAATTATCCACAGAAAGAGCTAAATTGTAATAGCTAGGCTATGTCTCACTACCAAATGTAATGAATGATCAGATACAGTACAAAGAACTAACAGGTTTAGAGATAAATCGTTAAGTTTTAGTTTAGACTAGATGTGCTGACATTCTAATTTCTATCATACATTTCTCTGTGTTTAAAATGCTTCCTGTATTTTTGCTGTTTTTTAATTGTTATCATGATACTTTATTTTTACTAACACTTACTTTCTCATTAATGTAAATACTCCCTCACTCACTCACTCACTCTCACTTAGAACTGACAATAATCACGTATTGATGGTTTATTACACTCAGGCTCACTCTCCTCTCTCATTCATTCATGCACTCTCAGATTCACCTTTTCATTCTCATACAATCCCTCATGCTCATGACACACTGTAGTGCACATACTATCTCACATTTGCATACAATTATGTTCAGACTTGCTTGTACTCTGTCTCCATGTTCACTTATGTAATGGTTTTCCCATGTTTGCTCAAAGTCTCATTCTGTATCTCACTGTCAGTTTCTCTCTCACTGTCTCTCACTTTCTCACTCCATCTCACTCTTATCATCTTGGTGTATGTATCAGTCTTTATCTGTCTCTCTTTTTCATACTCTTGCTCTGTCTCTATTGCATTTTCTGCCTGTCTCTGTTTCTCCTACACAGAAAACACCACAGTGTCACTCTCTGTCACAGTCACTGTGCACCTCTTATAAGCTCTCTTGCTCTCTGTCTCATGTTCTCTTGTTCTCACTCATTCTCCTGCTTGAGCTCAGTGTTGCTTTGTTTCATGCTCTTTATCTCTTTTGCTCTTGTTCTCACTCACTTGTACTCTGACACTCATGCACTCCCTATCTTCAGCTTTGCCTTTATTGTGCTCACACGTGCACTCTCATAGACACACTAAAGATCTGCCTTGTGCTCTCTATTGCATGCTTACTCTCTCTTGTAGACTCCCTTTCTGGCTCCTCTCATTCAGGCTCTCTCTCTCTATGTATGTCTCTTCCAAACCTGTCTCTTTCTCACTATCGGTTTGTACCTGACCTGTACTCTCTTCCAGAATGTTTGTCTTTCCGTGTGTATCTATCTCTCTTACTCTGTCTCTATCTAGTTTAGCGGTTTTAGGCAATCATTCTCTATCAACATTGATTTCTTTGTTTCATTTTCAAGTGGAGGTCCTGGATTCACTAAAGGGAAGTGTTTCTAAATAACCAGACCTGCCATCATCATCAACTTCATCTTCATAGCACCATACAGTTGCACTAACATCTCTTCATTATTATCCGCTCTGTTCATTATCATCCATTATACAATGGCTCATTCAGACTGAACTTGGGTATTGTCTGTAAGTTTATAGCAGGATTTATAACACAACGTGTGTCAAGCGCTTCCCCTTTTTGACACGATTCGCGTAATTATTCTCACCCCCTACTGCACCAGAGGACTCCCCTCCAGGTGGACATCAATTATAAAGTTCCCAGGTATGCTTATAATACAAACAAATAGAATACAGTGATGTGTGCCAGGGGGTATCCGGTAAAAACAAAGGTCTCCATCACATTAGAACATACATGCATTGCCATGTAACATGTCATTAAATGTACCCCATTATACTGGGTGTTTCCACAACACTAATATGAGCTCATACAGAGATCACAAAATCATCTTGTGATGTAGTAAAAGAACATTAAGTCTTATATAATTATACCAATGCAATGATAAAATGGTTTAAGTGACATCACACAGTTCAAATATACAGATTATCAAAAGAAAATCTCTTGTGAAGATAACAAAGTTACATTGGACACCTTTGCAAGGATTTTATCATATATACCATCTTTGAATTAAGAAAACATTCATAAGCGACAAGCCTGAAGTGTGTAGTGGGTAAGATATTATAAGGGCTACAAACTGACAGTATTCATAACTATGTGAAAACCAACAATATTATTAGTAGGAGTCAGCATGGTTTTACAAAGAATAGATAATGTCAAACAAATGTACTTTCATTTGAGGAAAGGGTAACTAGTAATTTGGACAAGGCAATTGTTGGTGTAGCATACCTGGATTTTGCAAAAGCCTTCGATACTGTTCCTCACAACAGGTTACTATTGAGATTTGATATCTGTGCATGGATAGAGAACAGGTTAAATTATAGATAGCAGAGAGTTATCATAAATGGAACCCTTTCAAATTGGTCTAAAGTATGGTACCACAGGATTCTGTCCTGGGCCCAATGATTTTTAATGCAGTAGCATGCAGTGCTAGCTGGCAGCTGCAAAGGCCAATAAGATATTGGCATGTATTAAAGGGGGTATTGAATCAAGGGAGGAAGATATAATTATGCCTCTTTACAGGTCCATGGTAAGACCCCACTTAGAATATGCTGTTCAATTCTGGGCGACCTTTCTGAAAAAGGACATTATGGAACTAAAAAGAGTGCAGAGGAGGGCTACAAAACTAGTAAGGGGAATGGAAAGTTTTAGTTATGAAGAAAGGCTAGAAAAGTTAAACTTGTACACACTAGAGAAACGGCGTCTTAGAGGTGATATGATAACACTATATAAATATGTTCAGGGCCCATACAAAGGGCTCTCCAAAGACCTGTTTATTAACAGAACAGTACACAGGACAAGGGGCCATCCACTTAGACTTGAGGAAAGGAGATTTAATCTACAACAGAGGAAGGGTTTCTTTACAGTAAGGACAATAAAGGTATGGAATTCACTGCCTGAGGAGGTGGTGCTATCGAATACATTAGATGCCTTTAAAAGGGGCCTGGATACTTATTTAAAACAGCATAACATAGAGGGCTATGTACGTTAGTATTGGGATTAATATTTAGTTAGGGCTTGTTGATCCAGGGAGAAATCTAATTGCCATTTGGAATGAAGAAGGAATTTTTTTCCCCCATTCAAGGCAGAATTTGAAATTGCTATATTGAGGGGTTTTTTTGCCTTCTTTTGGATCAACGATGGTAAACAGGAATAGGAAAAGGGTTGAACTTGATGGACGTAAGTCTTTTTTCAACCTAAATTACTATGTTATTATGTTACTATGATTAATGATCAAGATTTGGGAATTGAAAGTAGCATCTTAATCTTTGCTGAGGAAACTAATTTGTGTAAGGAAATACATACAAAACAGGATGATTCTTCTTCGCATAGTAATTTAGACAAACGGAGTAAATGGGCAGAAAAGTGGCAGATGAGGTTTAATGTAGATAAATGGATATTTACATCTAAATAAATCCTTGGCAAGGTCTCATCATCAATATGGAGAACAATTTTGGGCACTAGTTCTTAAATAAGACAGTACTGAACTGGAAAACATTCATATAGGTGCAACTAAACTGATATAGGGATTGGAGGGTCTGAGTTATGAAGAGAGAAAAGCCAGACTCGGGTTGTTTAAATTAGAGGAGAGAACCTGACAATATAATGAGATTTTCAAATTGAACAGATTTCAACATATGCTGGCTTATTTAATTTACTTGCTATATACTTATAATGAGCACATCATAATAAGACTATGTGGGCATAAGGTGGCTTTTGTTTCCAACGGGCCCAATATATGACCTCCATGGATATAACCATTTACATTATGTGTGCTCAAAACAGTGGATATGTCATTGAAAAATCTCTACATGGCTTTAGTTTAGTCTAATTTAATTTGTGTCAACAATTAGATATATTTATTTCCTTGAATAAAGTCCTAGGTCAAATATGTGAGAAAGTAGAGCATTGCTATTATTGAAAACCATAACTATCTGCACTTTTAAAAATTGCTATTGTTTTGATGAAACAAACATAACAACATATCCACGATAAGTATCTTATACTCTTAAATTAACAGCGTAGTTGTAAATTATTAAATTAGTGCTAATTACTTTGGTGAATTAGACGTAATCACTATTCATTCCACATCATTTTGCATATTGTAGCAATGCACACTTTTTTGACATGTTTGCTAATTCAAAAAAAGCATACACAAAATTCATAAAAAGCATACACAATTCAGTAACATTTTGGCTCTAACAGAATTCCCATCAAAAGTACATTGTAAATAGCCAATGTTTCCACTTTAAAATATAAGAATACACAGAGGACTAAGGTCTATTTACCAACACCCAGGTGAAGCTCTGTATGGGTGGGAACCTCTCATCTCTGGCCTCTTTCCAGGAAATTCTCCTTTAAGTCTCTCTCAGTACAACTGCTCTTATTGAAATTTAAGTATCTTTTTACACTAGTTTTTGGATGTGTTTTGGTGTCAGCTGATTACATAGAGAAGAGGGATGGGCACACATGGCCTTTTGTGCTGCCATATTTCTTTTTCATGTACATGGGCACAGACCTCAAATTTATGCTGTCACATCCCTGATTAAGGAAGAAGATCATATTAAGGTTGGTATTGTTCTATGATTATAGTCAGGTGTTACTGTACACTGCTGGAGTTAGATTTCTCTACATATAGAATTAAACGTCACTCTCTGTCTCAGTCACTGTGCACCTCTTATAAGCTCTCTTGCTCTCTGTCTCATGTTCTCTTGTTCTCACTCATTCTCCTGCTTGAACTCAGTGTTGCTTTGTTTCATGCTCTTTGTCTCTTTTGCTCTTGTTCTCACTCACTTGTATTCTGTCACTCATGCACTCCCTATCTTCAGCTTTGCCTTTATTGTGCTCTCACTTGCACTCTCATAGACACACTAAAGATCTGCCTTGTGCTCTCTATTGCATGCTTACTCTCTCTTGTAGACTCCCTTTCTGGCTCCTCTCATTCAGGCTCTCTCTCTGTCTGTCTCTTCCAAACATGTCTCTTTCTCACTATCGGTTTGTACCTGACCTGTACTCTCTTCCAGAATATTTGTCTTTCAGTGTGTATCTATCTCTCTTACTCTGTCTCTATCTAGTTTAGCGGTTTTAGGCAATCATTCTCTATCAACATTGATTTCTTTGTTTCATTTTCAAGTGGAGGTCCTGGATTCACTAAAGGGAAGTGTTTCTAAATAACCAGACCTGCCATCATCATCAACTTCATCTTCATAGCACCATACAGTTGCACTAACATCTCTTCATTATTATCCACTCTGTTCATTATCATCCATTATACAATGGCTCATTCAGACTGAACCTGGGTATTGTCTGTAAGTTTATAGCAGGATTTATAACACAGCGTGTGTCAAGCGCTTCCCCTTTTTGACACGATACGCGTAATTATTCTCACCCCCTACTGCACCAGAGGACTCCCCTCAAGGTGGACATCAATGGAAAGTTCCCAGGTATGCTTATAATACAAACAAATAGAATACAGTGATGTGTGCCAGGGGGTATCCGGTAAAAACAAAGGTCTCCATCACATTCGAACATACATGCCTTGCCATGTAACATGTCATTAAATGTACCCCATTATACTAGGTGTTTCCACAACACTAATATGAGCTCATACAGAGATCACAAAATCATCTTATGATGTAGTAAAAGAAAATTAAGTCTTATATAATTATACCAATGCAATGATAAAATGGTTTAAATGACATCACACAGTTCAAATATACAGATTATCAAAAGAAAATCTCTTGTGAAGATAACAAAGTTACATTGGACACCTTTGCAAGGATTTTATCATATATACCATCTTTGAATTAAGAAAACATTCATAAGCGGCAAGCCTGGAGTGTGTAGTGGGTAAGATATTATAAGGGCTACAAACTGACAGTATTCATAACTATGTGAAAACCAACAATATTATTAGTAGGAGTCAGCATGGTTTTACAAAGAATAGATCATGTCAAACAAATGTACTTTCATTTGAGGAAAGGGTAACTAGTAATTTGGACAAGGCAATTGTTGGTGTAGCATACCTGGATTTTGCAAAAGTCTTTGATACTGTTCCTCACAACAGGTTACTATTGAGATTTGATATCTGTGCATGGATAGAGAACAGGTTAAATGATAGATAGCAGAGAGTTATCATAAATGGAACCCTTTCAAATTGGTCTAAAGTGTGGTACCACAGGATTCTGTCCTGGGCCCAATGATTTTTAATGCAGTAGCATGCAGTGCTAGCTGGCAGCTGCAAAGGCCAACAAGATATTGGCATGTATTAAAGGGGGTATTGAATCAAGGGAGGAAGATATAATTATGCCTCTTTACAGGTCCATGGTAACACCCCACCTACAATATGCTGTTCAATTCTGGGCGACCTTTCTGAAAAAGGACATTATGGAACTAGAAAGAGTGCAGAGAAGGGCTACAAAACTAGTAAGGGGAATGGAAAGTTTTAGTTATGAAGAAAGGCTAGAAAAGTTAAACTTGTACACACTAGAGAAACAGTGTTTTAGAGGGGATATGATAACACTTTATAAATATGTTCAGGGCCCATATAAAGGGCTCTCCAAAGACCTGTTTATTAACAGAACAGTACACAGGACAAGGGGCCATCCGCTTAGACTTGAGGAAAGGAGATTTAATCTACAACAGAGGAAGGGTTTCTTTACAGTAAGGACAATAAAGGTATGGAATTCACTGCCTGAGGAGGTGGTGCTATCAAATACATTAGATGCCTTTAAAAGGGGCCTGGATACTTATTTAAAACAGCTTAACATACAGGGCTATGTACGTTAGTATTGGGATTAATATTTAGTTAGGGCTTGTTGATCCAGGGAGAAATCTAATTGCCATTTGGAATCAAGAAGGATTTTTTTCCCCCCATTCAAGGCAGAATTTGAAATTGCTATATTGAGGGGGTTTTTTGCCTTCTTTTGGATCAACGATGGTAAACAGGAATAGGAAAAGGGTTGAACTTGATGGACGTAAGTCTTTTTTCAACCTAAATTACTATGTTATTATGTTACTATGATTAATGATCAAGATTTAGGAATTGAAAGTAGCATCTTAATCTTTGCTGAGGAAACTAATTTGTGTAAGGAAATACATACAAACCAGGATGATTCTTCTTTGCATAGTAATTTAGACAAACTGAGTAAATGGGCAGAAAAGTGGCAGATGAGGTTTAATGTAGATAAATGGATATTTACATCTAAATAAATCCTTGGCAAGGTCTCATCATCAATATGGAGAACAATTTTGGGCACTAGTTCTTAAATAAGACAGTACTGAACTGGAAAACATTCATATAGGTGCAACTAAACTGATATAGGGATTGGAGGGTCTGAGTTATGAAGAGAGAAAAGCCAGACTCGGGATGTTTAAATTAGAGGAGAGAACCTGACAATATAATGAGATTTTCAAATTGAACAGATTTCAACATATGCTGGCTTATTTAATTTACTTGCTATATACTTATAATGAGCACATGATAATAAGACTATGTGGGCATAAGGTGGCTTTTGTTTCCAAAGGGCCCAATATATGACCTCCATGGATATAACCATTTACATTTTGCGTGCTCAAAACAGTAGATATGTCATTGAAAAATCTCTACATGGCTTTAGTTTAGTCTAATTTAATTTGTGTCAACAATTAGATATATTTATTTCCTTGAATAAAGTCTTAGGTGCAATATGTGAGAAAGTAGAGCATTGCTATTATTGAAAACCATAACTATCTGCACTTTTAAAAATTGCTATTGTTTTGATGAAACAAACATAATAACATATCCACGATAAGTATCTTATACTCTTAAATTAACAGAGCACTTGTAAATTATTAAATTAGTGCTAATTACTTTGGTGAATTAGACGTAATCACTATTCATTCCACATCATTTTGCATATTGTAGCAATGCACACTTTTTTGACATGTTTGCTAATTCAAAAACAGCATACACAAAATTCATAAAAAGCATACACAATTCAATAACATTTTGGCTCTAACAGAATTCCCATCAAAAGTACATTGTAAATAGCCAATGTTTCCACCTTAAAATATAAGAATACACAGAGGACTAAGGTCTATTTACCAACACCCAGGTGAAGCTCTGTATGGATGGGAACCTCTCATCTCTGGCCTCTTTGCAGGAAATACTCCTTTAAGTCTCTCTCAGTACAACTGCTCTTATTGAAATTTAAGTATCTTTTTACACTAGTTTTTGGATGTGTTTTGGTGTCAGCTGATTACATAGAGAAGAGGGATAGGCACACATGGCCTTTTGTGCTGCCATATTTCTTTTTCATGTACATGGGCAGACCTCAAATTTATGCTGTCACATCCCTGATTAAGGAAGAAGATCGTATTAAGGTTGGTATTGTTCTGATTATAGTCAGGTGTTACTGTTCACTGCTGGAGTTAGATTTCTATACATATAGAATTAAATGACTTTCAATTGAATTCTCACATCCCTGAATAATTAAGAAAATCCAATAAAATGTGAGCACTTTAAGTACCTCTGCATGTTAATGGGTATCTATCTATCTATCTATCTATCTATCTATCTATCTATCTATCTAGCTATCTATCTACCTATCTATCTATCTATCTATCTATCTGTATGATATGTTTGTTTATATTGTACTATAATATGTATGAACAAAGATTCTGTTATTTGACTTTTATCTTGTCCATACTTATTGACTGAAGTGACGTGGATGACATTTTGGATTCCAGATCTGAGTGACTTCCCTTCATACCCTGCAGTCCAGTTTCTTAGGGGATTACGCATAAGATGTGATAAAGAGGTGATAAAGTGGAGATGACTTTTCTTGTGATATCACTTCTCCACTATATGTGTTATTCTATGGAGCCTATGTACTAAGATCTCCCCCATGAAATCTTAGTGCATTGACTCCAGAGTAACATAGGAATTGGAGAAGTGATATCACTGAGGAAGTCACTTTTTTATCACCACTTAGTGAATCGCCCCCTTAGTGTTTTCTGTACTTCTAGCTGAGCATTACTGTGAGTGTTTTGGTGGTGGGGTGAGAGGTACAGGTCTGTAGAAGAACTAGATTAGGACTTTGGTGCAGTGATTATTGGTATTGGTGCAATGCATCAGACAAGTACATAGGAGTGTGGAGAAAAGCTGGTAGAGTGTAATCTGTATTTCCTGGCTATTCTGTGTTACTGTGAGAACTTAACTGTGACATAAACACATATTATTTAGCTACTGAGTTTACAATCCTGCATATCAATCTATCTATCTATCTATCTATCTATCTATCTATCTATCTATCTATTTATAATATTCCAAGATACATTTTGCTCCATCTTACGCTATCGCTCTCTAAATTCAGTTCTGTTTAAATTAGACTCCCAATATTGATATGTAATTAGTGCTGATAAAGGGATTGGGGGATCTGAGTTACAAAGAGAGACCAGCCATACTGGATTTGTTTACATTAGAGAAGAGACATCTAAGGGGTGATATGATTACCATTTATAAATATATTCAAGGTCAATACAAAGAACTAGCCAACTAGGGGTTATCATTAGGAATTGTTACTGTTTCTTTAAGAACTTGAGATATTTGCAATTGGCAGATCAGTTCAGATTTTCCATTTTTCCTTTAATATAAATCTCATCATCCTCTGCCATCCAATGACTGGATGCTGGGAGTTGTAGTCCAACAACAGCCGTGGACTCTGTGCTTATCCCCCTCTTCTCTATACCTCTTCTTTATCCATAGATCAAAGACTATTGTATATAATATCCCAAAATAAATAGTTATCTGCCATTTTGACTAATCAAAGAGTGAAGCAGTTGCACCATAGGGACAAATAAAACTCTCCATATACACAATAATATACATGTCTCTTTTAACCCATTGAATGCCAGAGAGGTCTGCAATGCTTTAAAAACAATTGTAACTGACCTTCCAAGGATTCAAGCTGTTCAAAGCATTTGCATTTCTTTCTTTTATTACAGTTGGTTTATTCCAGAATTGTCTCCTCTTTATCTTATTGAATCTGATCCTATGTCACCCACCTCAGTAGAACATGAATCACTTCCCTCCAGGGACAGGGGAGAGGATCAGACTTCATATCCAGGTGTAAATAAGTATAACACTATAGTAGACTGAGCAAGGGCAAACCAGAGAGGGGGATAGAGTTACCCAGAACTCCCCACCTTACACTCTATTACCCCAGTCAAATCAGGCAAAGCTTTAGCATACAAAATAGTGTAAAATGTTAGATACTGTTGTGCTGGTCTCTAATCCCAGCCATGCACAACATGAGGTCCTTCAGCTGTTGTTGGTCTGCTGGTCCCATCACCTAGATCAAGGAAGTAGCTGGCTGCGGTTGATGGTAATTGGCGTCCATCAAAATCTAGAGGTCTGCAGGTAGAAGGAATATGACCAGCCCCCTGTCTCTGCTCCAATGTTTTTGTTAGAGAAAACAGGTGAACATATGGACAGACACCATTTCAGACTACATGAGTCCTTTGTCAGGTCCCAGAGTAAAGACAAGTGCTAGGCATATATGCACTGTTACACTGACAGTAGCAGAAGACCCCACTTATAGTGCCCACAGTAAAGTCAGGGAGTTTGCTGTTCTACTGCGCTGGTTGTAGGTCTACATGTATTTGCTAAAAAGAGAAAATGCTTGCTAATTCACAAAAAACACGCACAATTCAGTCACATTTTGGCACTAACAGTATTTCCATCAAAAGTAACTTGTAACTATCCAATGTCCCCACTTTAAAATATAAGGATACAGAGAGGTTTAAAGTCTATTTACCAAAAGCCAGATGAAGCTCTCAGCTCTGGTGTCTTTCCAGGAGATCCTCCTTGAAGTCTCTCTCAGTACAACTACTTTTACTGAAATGTAAGTCTCTTTGTATTCAAGTTTTTGGGTGTGTTTAGGTGACAACTGATTAGATTGAGAAGAGGATGGACCCCACCAGGTCTTTTGTGCTCATTTATTTGTTATTTCTTACATATGTAAATGAGCACACACCTTAAATTTATGCTGTCACATCCCTGATTAAGGAAGAAGGTCTTATTAAGATGGGTATTGTCTGTATGTTTATAGTACAGTGTTACAGTACACTGCTGGGGTTGTGCAAAAAGAAAAAGGAAAAACTCACAGCGCTAAAATACCATGAATATACATAAATAAAATATAATTAATTTGTGAGGGAATTTGAAAAGCAGCAAGGAAAGAAGGGATCCTCCAAATCCCCACACAGGGAAAAATCCCCAAACAAAAATAAAAATATCCGTGTGCTAATCCATACAGATTGCCTGAGAAATATAATCCCTGTGTAATGTATAATATACATTTGTGTGTTAACCCTTTGAGTGCCAAAGAAGTAATCAACACATTGCTCTGCAAGAGCACTTTACCTATCTATCTATCTATCTATCTATCTATCTATCTATCTATCTATCTATCTATCTATCCATCACAGACACACATTCATATATTGTATTATTAAAACAGAAGAATGAAGCACAGGAGATATGACAATTATCTAGTAACATATTGAATGTTTGGTAGTTGGAAAGTATCAAAATATCAAAATGTTAAAAATGAGGCCAGCAAATGACTTTGGCCTCAGGCATGCTAAATTGTGGCCCTCCACAGATTGACACTTTAACCCTTTGAGTGCCAGACGGGTACACAACAATATTGCAGAGCAATGCATTGCATACCTCTCTGGCACTGAAAGGGTTAAATGCCTTGTGTCCGAGCTTTTTCACCCACCCATCTTCCCTCACTATTGGGTTGCTATGTGTCTGTTTTTCAGGCTTCTGTCTGGGTTTCAATGAAACCAAGACTGAATAATGTCAGGGCCCATAGAATTATTCACAGGCAGAGTTTTATGGTAATGGCTACACTAACCCTATAACTATTTACCTAATTTAATGAATGGTCAAATACAGTATGAAGAAATAACAGGTTTAGAGATAAATGAGGAAATGTTTTAGTTATTAGATATCAGTCTAGAAGTGCTGACATTCTTATTTGTTTCATACATTTCTATGTGTCTTTACTCTGCTTACTGTATTTTTACAGTATATTAACTGTTTTCATGATACTTTATATTTACTAACACTTTCTTTCTCATTCCTACTTATGTACATAATCACTCAAGCTCACTCACGCTCACTCAAGCTCATTCAAGCTCAATCGCTAATGATCACTAACTGATGCATTATTGCACTCAGGCTCACTCTCCTCATTCATTCATGCACTCTCAGACTCAGTCACTCTCATGCTCATAATAAATTTAGCTGAAATCATTATCACACACTGTAGTGCACTTATTTTCTCACATTTGTGCACAATTGTGTTCAGACTTGCTTGTGCCGTCTCTCATGTTCACTTATGTTGATGGTTTTCCCATGATTCCTTAAGGTTTCATTCAGTATCTCACTGTCAGTTTCTCTCTCACTGTCTCTCACTTTTCCACTCCATTTGACTCTTATCATCTTGCTGTATGTGTCAGTCTTTATCTGTCTCTCTGTCTTTCACACTCTTGCTCTGTCTCTGTTGTATTATATCTATCTGTCACTGGTTCTTATACACAGAGAATACCAATGTTTTTGGACTTGTGGTTGCTATCTATCTGTATATTTAGCTATACTAGGGTGAGAAATATGCCTGCTAACACTCATAATCCCTGATGCTTACTCAGCATTATAATTGCTAATGATCACATGCTCATGCTTTCAAAGGATCACTCCCATCACTTATTGCTGCTTTCTCACTCACATTCCTATGCTCACTCACATTCTCATTATAAATGTAGATAAAACATCAAACTCTAGAATACCCAGAATATTTCACATTAGTACACATTTATGCTCATCCTCACACTTGTTCAGACATCTTCATGCTCTCAGTATCTTGTGTACACTCACATAAATAGTGTCCATACCTGCTCAAGATCAAACTTTAAATGCTCACTTGCTCATGCACACTGAAGCTCAAACTCATTGATGCATTATCACGCTCACACTCAGAGTCACTAATGGTCATAAACTCCCCTATACTCTCGTTCAGGCACAATGATTTATTTAAATTGGGATTTTAACCCCATGAATATTAAAGAGGTCTCCAGTGCATTGCAAACCAATGTTTTTTTCTCCTGGGAAAATCGCTGTTAGTAAAGATACAAAAAATTATTTGTAATTTCTGTTAGAGGGAGTTGCTGCAGAATATATGAAATAAACAGGACTTACTGTCCATCTCTAATTAGAATTTTTTTAAATAGAAATACATTATAGTCAGACAGAAAATGTTCACAAATAAGAGGCTGATGTAGCAAGAAGACCTGGAGCAATTCTGGGATAAACCATTTTCATCATAAGGGGACATTGGACTGCAAAGCATGGCGACCTCTCTAACATAAAATAGGTTAGAAAACCTCATTTAAATCAGTGGGAGTTTGGGAAAAGCCCCACTGGGGAAGACGGTTTGCTCCAGAATTACTCCTAGTAGATCATCCTCATCATTATCAACAATAAATCACATAAATTTAAAAACAAAACTCCCAGAGAGACATAACATGATGAGGATACACAGAGGTGTAAGGTCTATTTACCAACACCAGGTGGTGCTCTGTAGGAATGGAGTCCTCTCAGCTCTGGTCTCTTTCCAGGAGATCCTGCTTGAAGTCTCTCTCCAATACAACTGCTCTTACTCTCTCTCCCCCTCATCTTCTTCTTGCTGATAGATTTTAACCATCAGCGGTGATTTTTGGATACCGAGGCTTGAGCCTCATTACTCCATCTTTTTGGGTTGGGTATGTAGTTGCGGGTTTGGATTCTTCTTGGTCTGTGTGGACTTGTCACAGTAGGGCTGATTTCACAGGGTCTTCGCTGTGATGGGAAGCGGGTAGCGGTAACTGCTCTTACTGAGATTTATCTTTTTATACAAGTTCTGGTGTGGGATTTCTTTTGATGACAACTGATCCCATGGTGAACAGAGATTGGCCCCACCTACTCACATATTTGATTCATAAGCAAATGATGAGTACACTCCCCAGGTTTATGTTGTGGAATCATTTATTAAGGGAGGAGACCTTATTAAAATGCAAGTTTTTGGGTGTGTTTTGGTGCCAATTGACCAGATTAAGAAGAGTGATGGGCTCCACCTGGCCCTTTGTGCTCCCACATTTACTATCTCATAGACATGTAAATGAACACACACCTCAAGCTGATGTCACATCCCTGATTAAGGAAGGAGATCTTATTAAAATGCAAGGCCTTTGGTGGTGTCTGTATGTCTATGGTTAGGTCTTATTGTGTACTGCCGATGTTATATTTCTATCTATCTATCTATTTATCTATCTATCTATCTATCTATCTATCTATCTATCTATCTATCTCTCCATCACAGACACACACACACACACATATATATATATATATTGTATTATTAAAACAGAAGAATCAAGCATAGGAGGAATGACAATTATCTAGTAACATGTTGAATGTTTGGAAGTTGACAAAGCCTGTGTCCATCAAAATATCAAAATGTTAAAAATGAGCAAATTACTTCGGCCTCAAGCATGCTAACTTGTGGCCCTCCACAGACTAAAACTTTTAAATGCCTTGTGCCCCAGCTTCTTCACACACCCACCTTCCCTCAATATTGGGGTGCTACTTGTCTGTTTTTCTGGCTTCTGTCTGGGTTTCTCTGGCCCTGAAACCAAGACTGACTAATTTCAGGGACCATAGAATTATTCACAGGCAGAGCTTTATGGTAATGGCTACACTAACCCTATAACTCTTTAGTTAATTTAATGAATGATCAAATACAGTATGAAGAATTAACATGTTTAGAGATAAATGAGGAAACGTTTGAGTAATCAGATTTCAGTCTAGATGTGCTGACATTCTAATTTTTATCATGGATTTCTCTGTGTATTTAGTCTGCTTAAAGGGATAGTAATACTTCATTTTAACTTTATTTTATTTTGTAGGCATTAAAAAAACATGAAGAATGATATAAGTCTTATCTCTGAAACCTTTATGGTTTAAGAGATATTCACAAACAAAGTATCCCCCCCTGTTCAACCAGATCAAAAGGGAGATGCCCAGGTAGACTGCAGAGAGGGACAATCTTCAATTAAGATAATGGAAAAAGCTGAAAAACTTGTCAAGGGGGGAAGGGCTTTCATTGTTTTCATACAAAGAAAATTGTCCCCTTCTGTTATCTGTCCTGTCATACAACCAGACTCACATCTGAGAAGAGATGGATTACACTAGGTAAAAGGGGCGGGGAGGGGAACTTTGCTTGTGAATATCTCATAAACCATAAAGGTTTGAGAGATAAGACTTATATCATTCTTCATGTTTTTTTAATGCCTACAAAATAAAATAAAGTTAAAACGAAGTGTTACTATCCCTTTAATGTAATTTGACTGTATTTTGACTGTTTTCACGCTACTTTATTCTTACTAACGTTTACTTTCTCTTGCCTACATATGTACATAATTGCTCAAACTCACTCACACTTAGAATCTCTAATGATCACTAACTGATGCCTTATTGCATTCAGGCTCACTCTCCTCACTCATGCCCTCTCAGACTCAGTCACTCTCATGCTCATGATAAATTTAGCTGAAATCATCATCACACACTGTACTGTACATATTTTCTCACATTTGTGCACAGTTGTGTACAGACTTGCTTGTGCTGTCTCTCATGTTCAATTATGTAATGGTTTTCCCATGATTACTTAAAGTCTCATTCAGTATCTCACTGTCATTTTCTCTCTCACTTTCTCACTCCATCTCACTCTTATCATCTTGCTGTATGAATCAGTCTTTATCTGTCTCTCTGTCTTTCACACTCTTGCTCTGTCTCTGTTGTATTATATCTATCTGTCACTGGTTCTTATTTACAGAAAATACCAATTTTTGGGGGCTTGTGATTGCCATATATCTGTATATTTAGCTATACTAGGGTGAGAAAAATGATTGTGTACTCATGCCCACTAACACTCAGAATCCCTCATTCTTAATCAGCATTATAATTGCTAATGATCACATGCTCATGCTTTCTGAGGATCACTCACATGCATTTTTTCTTGCCCTCTCACTCACATTCCTATACTGACCCTCATACTCAGAAAAAATCACTTCTCATTATAAATGTAGATAAGACATTAAACACTAAAATACACAGAATATTTCACATTAGTGCACATTTATGTTCATCCTCACACTTGTTCAGACATCTTCATGCTCTCAGTTTCTTGTGTATACTCACTTAAATATTTGTCCTTACTTACTCAAGGTCAAACTTCAAATGCTCACTTGCTCATGCACACTCAAGCTCAAACTCATTAAGAAGAGTGATGGGCTCCACCTGGCCCTTTGTGCATCCCCATTTACTATCTCTTACACATGTAAAGGAACACGCACCTCAAGCTGATGTTGCCACATCCCTGATTAAGGAAGGAGATCTTATTAAAATGCAAGACCTTTGGTGCTGTGTGTATTTTTAAGTGTATGGTTAGTTCTTATTGTATACAGCTGATGCTACATATCTATCTATCTATCTATCTATCTATCTATCTATCTATCTATCTATCTATCTCTGTCACACCCACACATACACACTTAAGATCCATATGTGACACCCTACCTAATAACATGTGGCCAACCATAGAATTAATACTTTATAAATGTCCTATGGCGGGGCATCTTCACCCATACTCCATACCCTCAGATAGGGTTTCTACCTGTATGGCTTTCTCTAAATTCTCTATGGGTTTAACTAGTCCTAAAACCAAAACGGAATAATGTTAGGGTCCCTGGAATGATCCACAGGCAGAACTTTATTGTAATGGCTAGGCTAACCCTTATGTCTTGCTACCAAGTTTAATAAATGATCACAAACAGTATGAAAAGATAAAAGCTTTAGAAAAAATGGTAAAAAGTTAGAGACACTAGATATCAGTCTATATGCACCAACAAAGGAAAGAATATGAGGACATTTTTGTTTTAATTGAACAGAAAAGTGCATTTCTCACTTAGGTATTAATATTACAGCCCGATTAAAGAGATCTTTGGCAAAGTTAGATAGTTAGTTACACACACTTAAACATTTGAATTTATCCTTTATTGGAATAATAAACTCTCTTAAGATTAGTAATTTGCTGAGAATATTAAATTATTTTGAGAATTTCCTATGAATCTAAACAAACCAGACTTGGCTTTAATAGAAATTAAGAATTCTCAGTTCATTTGGACTAATACAAACACAAGAATTAGGCAAGAGGTGTTACTTAGATTACAAGTGAATGGAAAACTATTTCTACCAAATCTTTACATTTATTATGCAGTGGCAAGATTTGGCCAACTTCTGTATGAAAACTAAAATTAATGGAGGAGTGGTTAACATTGTTAGTTTTGAAAAGTGTGAACTGATAAAATACATTTGGGCTAATAACAGACAACGGAAGAAGGTTTGTTAGATACTAAACAGAACCAATGTTACCATGAGAATATGGGATAAATTGAAGGGACCATGGAGACTAACTGAATTCAAAAGTAAGATACTAAGGAAAAGGGGGCATTAATGTTCACAACCATTCACCATAGAGGTAAAATGAAAATTCCATTTGTGTTTAACTAGACAGTTAACTCTTTGTATGCTAAATGAGTCTTGAACATTTTGATTTGCAGAGTGCTGAATGCCTTTACAAGATTGAAGGGTTTAAATGTTCCTATTTAGAGCATTAGGAACTTGGGGAATTGTAGGAATTTTGGGAACTGGATTTGTTTCTTATGGTGCAGTTGTTTTGACAAATAATTGGGGAATTGTAGGAATTTTGGGAACTGGATTTGTTTCTTATGGTGCAGTTGTTTGGACAAATAATTGGGGAATTGTAGGAATTTTGGGAACTGGATTTGTTTCTTGTGGTGCAGTTGTTTTGACAAATAATTGCTCTACTTTATCCATTGTTACCTATACAACAGGAGCACAAACAGGATGTTCAAAAAGTAACATCTTTATTAGGACACAAAACAAACACATGATACATTGCAGATAATCTCTCTTTTGTATAGGTATTTCACAGTGCTAGACATGTAAATCTGCTGCCTCAGTATAAACCAAGAAAGGGAAGAAGGCACACAATAACGAAATACAGTAACAAACTTAATACAATATACAAACAATATCTGTGGTCAGGATGGGAATACTCTCAATCAACTGACTGGTGTTTAGAGAAGATAACCCGTCTCCACTTTGAGGTGCCCAGTATGTAGAACAGATGAAAACAAGGCTACTTTCCACAACAAAATTTCCAAATCGACAAAAATTTACTGCAGAATCAATAAATACACTGATTAATAATAGTGCTTTAAAATTGTAATAACATAAAAAGTCCTTTTATATTTTATTACATATTTATAACATTGTTATTACTCAGTGTATATATTGTTCTTGTAATATATTTTACTCCATGTGGAGACTTGTTTGTGATAGGAACATTTTTCACATTCATAGGATATAGACCAGTTCTAGCAAGTGGATTTTCTGATGTTTAACAAGATTTCTTACTCAGAGGATGAAAACAAGAGTAAGAGTTCACTAATAAGTAAAAAGATCTCTCTTGGAACTGAAAAATTGTCAGGATTCAGAATATCCAAATATTGTCTTTCCAACATGAGTTCTTTTATGTTTAAAAATAATTGTTTTTGGCTGAAGCATTCCCCACACTAAGAGCATTTATATGGTTTCTCTCCAGTGTGAGTTCTCTGATGAGCAACCAGATTTCTATGTATACTAAAACATTTCCCACATTCAGTGCATGAATATGGTTTCTCTCCAGTGTGAGTTCTCTGATGACTGACAAGTGTTGCGTTTTGACTGAAACATTTCCCACATTCAGAGCATGAATATGGTTTCTCTCCAGTGTGAGTTCTCCGATGAATAACAAGAGTGCTACTGTTACTAAAGCATTTACCACACCCAGAACATTTATACGATTTATCTCCTGTGTGAGTTCTCTGATGTTTAACAAGAGTTGTGCTTAGACTAAAACATTTCCCACATTCAGAACATGAATATGGTTTCTCTCCAGTGTGAGTTCTCTGATGACTAACAAGATTGCTGCTGTTACAAAAATGTTTCCCACATTCAGAGCATGAATATGGTTTCTCTCCAGAGTGAATTCTCTGATGAGCAACCAGATTTCTATGTATACTAAAACATTTCCCACACTCAGAACATGAATATGGTTTCTCTCCAGTATGAGTTCTCTGATGACTAACAAGATTGCTGCTGTTACTAAAATGTTTCCCACATCCAGAACATGAATATGGTTTCTCTCCAGTGTGAGTTCTCTGATGAGCAACAAGATTTGTTCTTTTGTTGAAACATTTCCCACACTCAGAACATGAATATGGTTTCTCTCCAGTATGAGTTCTCTGATGACTAACAAGATTGCTACTGTTAAAAAAATGTTTTCCACATTCAGAGCATGAATATGGTTTCTCTCCAGTATGAGTTCTCCGATGAGTAACAAGATTGCTACTGTTACTAAAGCATTTACCACATTCAGAACATTTATACGATTTATCTCCTGTGTGAGTTCTCTGATGTTTAACAAGAGTTGTGCTTAGACTAAAACATTTCCCACATTCAGAGCATGAATATGGTTTCTCTCCAGTGTGAGTTCTCTGATGAGTAACAAGGTCTGTCCTTTGGCTGAAACATTTCCCACATTCAGAACATTTATACGGTTTATCTCCTGTGTGAGTTCTCTCATGACTGACAAGTGTTGTGCTTCTACTGAAACATTTCCCACATTCAGAGCATGAATATGGTTTCTCTCCAGTGTGAGTTCTCTGATGTCTAATAAGATTTGTCTTTTTACTGAAGCATTTCTCACATTCAGAACATGCATATGGTTTTTCCCCAGTGTGAGTTCTCTGATGAATAACAAGATTTCTGCGTTGACTGAAACACTTCCCACATTCAGGACATGGAAATGCATTTTCTTTAGTGGGAATTGCTTGATGTTTAACAAGATGAGTGTTCTTTATATTATTGTTGCCATTGCATTGCTCTGCAATATAACTAGATGTGGCTTGTACATGTACTATATGTGTGTACATGTCAGTATCACAGAGATTTCCTCCGTTCCATACATTTGGTTCCTTTTGAATGCTTCTCTCACGTTTTGTTTGATTCTTCTTCTTTGGTTGCATGGTGATTTCTAACAACACCTTTTGCTGTGGAAGTCAGAAGTAGAGTATAGTAGTGTGAAATCCTTCAGGGTATTACAGTTCAAGGGAACTTTATCTGGAAAGAAAGAAACTCTAATTAGAAATTCTACCTGGCAACATCATTAGATTTTCAGATTAAAAAGATTTCAACAAAAGCTGGCCTAATTTATTTGCCTGATATATCATAATATAATATAATAAGACTATGTAGGCGTAATGTGAATTTTGTTTCCAGAAAGACTTGTGTTAGGTTTAAAATATAACCACCTTGGGTATAACCATCTCCATTATGTGTGTTCAGAACAGCCCATAAGTCCACTGAAAAATCTGTACATGACTTTTGTTTAGTTTAATTTTCCCCATATGTCTCAAAAATTAGCCCTATTTAGCTTCTTGAATAACGTACTAGGGGCAGTATGCAAGGAAGTTATTTTTCAAAGCCATAACTGTCTGAGCTTCTAACAATTGATCAAGTTTTGATCCAGCAAACATACTAACATATTCATGATAAATATCACATGCTCTTAATTTAACAGCACACTTATCAATGTAAATTAGTTCTTATTACTTTGGTGAATTAGACTTACTAATCCTCCCACAAAATGGTGGATATTTTCACAATGCGCATGTAATTGACCTGTATTTGCTAAAAAGAGAAGATGCTTGCTAATTCACAAAACACGTGCACATTTCAGTAACATATAACCCAGTAACATTTTTGTACTAATTGCATTTTCATAAAAAGTAAATTGTAAATAGCCAATGCACACTTTCTAAATATACACAGAGGTCTAGTGAATATCTACCAACAAATAGGTGAAGGTCTGTATGAATGGAAACCTCTCAGCTCTGGCCTCTTTCAAGGAGATTCTCCTTGAAGTCTCTCTCAGTACAACTGCTCTTAGTGAAAATTAAAGCTCTTTTTATACAAGTTTTTGGGTGTGTTCCAGCATCAACTGATTAGATTGAGAAGAGGGATGGACCCCACCTGGCCTTTTGAGCTCACATATTTACTATTTCTTACACATGTAAATGAGCACATGCCTCACATTTATGTTGTCACATCCCTGATTAAGAAAGAAGATCTTATTAAGGTGAGAGGCCTTAGGTATTGTCTGCATGTTTAAAGTCAGGTGTTACTGTACAGAGCTAGAGTTAGATTTCTCTTCATATGTAATTAAAATGCTTTCAATAGAATTATCACATCCCTGGACAATGAAGTAAATCCAATAAAATCCAATATCTATCTATCTATCTATCTATCTATCTATCTATCTATCTATCTATCATAGACATACACAAATACACTGTATTAATACAACATAAGAATCTAGCACAAGAGTTTTGACAATTATCTAGTAACCTATTAAATATATGATAGTTGCCAAGACCTGTGTCAAACAAAATATCATTATGTCAATAATGAGGCCAGTGGGCAACTTCATGCTCTGTCATGATAACTTGTAGCCCTCCATAGAATAAAACTATCTAGATGCTTTGTGGCCCAGCTTCTTCACCCACCCTCCTACCCTCAGCATTGGGTTGCTAACTGTCTGGTTTTATGGCTTCTGTCTGGGTTTCATTGGTACTTAAACCATGACTGACTAATTTCAAAGCCCATGGAATTATCCACAGAAAGAGCTAAATTGTAATAGCTAGGCTATGTCTCACTACCAAATGTAATGAATGATCAGACACAGTATAAAGAACTAACAGGTTTAGAGATAAATCGTTAAGTTTTAGTTTAGTCTAGAGGTGCTGACATTCTAATTTCTATCATACATTTCTCTGTGTTTAAAATGCTTCCTGTATTTTTGCTGTTTTTTAATTATCATGATACTTTATTCTTACTAACACTTACTTTCTCATTAATGTAAATACTCACTCACTCACTCACTCACTCACACTTAGAACTGACAATAATCACTTTTTGATGCTTTATTACACTCAGGCTCACTCTCCTCTCTCATTCATTCATACACTCTCAGATTCACCTTTTCATTCTCATACAATCCCTCATGCTCATGACACACTGTAGTGCACATACTTTCTCACATTTGCATACAATTATGTTCAGACTTGCTTGTACTCTGTCTCCATGTTCACTTATGTAATAGTTTTCCCATTCTTGCTCAAAGTCTCATTCTGTATCTCACTGTCAGTTTCTCTCTCACTGTCTATCACTTTCTCACTCCATCTCACTCTTATCATCTTGGTGTATGTATCAGTCGTTATCTGTCTCTCTTTTTCATACTCTTGCTCTGTCTCTATAGCATTTTCTACCTGTCTCTGTTTCTCCTACACAGAAAACACCACAGTGTCTCTGTCTCAGTCACTGTGCACCTCTTATAAGCTCTCTTGCTCTCTGTCTCATGTTCTCTTGTTCTCACTCATTCTCCTGCTTGAGCTCAGTGTTGCTTTGTTTCATGCTCTTTGTCTCTTTTGCTCTTGTTCTCACTTGTACTCTGTCACTCATGCACTCCTTATCTTCAGCTTTGCCTTTATTGTGCTCTCACTTGCACTCTCATAGACACACTAAAGAACTGCCTTGTGCTCTCTATTGCATGCTTACTCTCTCTTGTAGACTCCCTTTCTGGCTCCTCTCATTCAGGCTCTCTCTCTCTGTCTGTCTCTTCCAAACCTGTCTCTTTCTCACTATCGGTTTGTACCTGACCTGTACTCTCTTCCAGAATGTGTGTCTTTCAGTGTGTATCTATCTCTCTTACTCTGTCTATATCTAGTTTAGCGGTTTTAGGCAATCATTCTCTATCAACATTGATTTCTTTGTTTCATTTTCCAGTGGAGGTCCTGGATTCACTAAAGGGAAGTGTTTCTAAATAACCAGACCTGCCATCATCATCAACTTCATCTTCATAGCACCATACAGTTGCACTAACATCTCTACATTATTATCCACTCTGTTCATTATCATCCATTATACAATGGCTCATTCAGACTGAACTTGGGTATTGTCTGTAAGTTTATAGCAGGATTTATAACACAGCGTGTGTCAAGCGCTTCCCCTTTTTGACACGATTCGCGTAATTATTCTCACACTCTACTGCACCAGAGGACTCCCCTTCAGGTGGACATCAATTATAAAGTTCCCAGGTATGCTTATAATACAAACAAATAGAATACAGTGATGTGTGCCAGGGGGTATCAGGTAAAAACAAAGGTCTCCATCACATTAGAACATACATGCCTTGCCATGTAACATGTCATTAAATGTACCCCATTATACTAGGTGTTTCCACAACACTAATATGAGCTCATACAGAGATCACAAAATCATCTTATGATGTAGTAAAAGAACATTAAGTCTTATATAATTATACCAATGCAATGATAAAATGGTTTAAGTGATATCACACAGTTCAAATATACAGATTATCAAAAGAAAATCTCTTGTGAAGATAACAAAGTTACATTGGACACCTTTGCAAGGATTTTATCATATATACCATCTTTGAATTAAGAAAACATTCATAAGCGGCAAGCCTGAAGTGTGTAGTGGGTAAGATATTAGAAGGGCTACAAACTGACAGTATTCATAACTATGTGAAAACCAACAATATTATTAGTAGGAGTCAGCATGGTTTTACAAAGAATAGATCATGTCAAACAAATGTACTTGCATTTGAGGAAAGGGTAACTAGTAATTTGGACAAGGCAATTGTTGGTGTAGCATACCTGGATTTTGCAAAAGCCTTTGATACTGTTCCTCACAACAGGTTACTATTGAGATTTGATATCTGTGCATGGATAGAGAACAGGTTAAATGATAGATAGCAGAGAGTTATCATAAATGGAACCCTTTCAAATTGGTCTAAAGTATGGTACCACAGGATTCTGTCCTGGGCCCAATGATTTTTAATGCAGTAGCATGCAATGCTAGCTGGCAGCTGCAAAGGCCAATAAGATATTGGAATGTATTAAAGGGGGTATTGAATCAAGGGAGGAAGATATAATTATGCCTCTTTACAGGTCCATGGTAACACCCCACCTAGAATATGCTGTTCAATTCTGGGCGACCTTTCTGAAAAAGGACATTATGGAACTAAAAAGAGTGCAGAGGAGGGCTACAAAACTAGTAAGGGGAATGGAAAGTTTTAGTTACGAAGAAAGGCTAGAAAAGTTAAACTTGTACACACTAGAGAAACGGCGTCTTAGAGGGGATATGATAACACTATATAAATATTTTCAGGGCCCATACAAAGGGCTCGCCAAAGACCTGTTTATTAACAGAACAGTACACAGGACAAGGGGCCATTGGCTTAGACTTGAGGAAAGGAGATTTAATCTACAACAGAGGAAGGGTTTCTTTAAAGTAAGGACAATAAAGGTATGGAATTCACTGCCTGAGGAGGTGGCGCTATCGAATACATTAGATGCCTTTAAAAGGGGCCTGGATACCTATTTAAAACAGCATAACATAGAGGGCTATGTACGTTAGTATTGGGATTAATATTTAGTTAGGGCTAGTTGATCCAGGGAGAAATCTAATTGCCATTTGGAATCAAGAAGGATTTTTTTTCCCCCATTCAAGGCAGAATTTGAAATTGCTATATTGAGGGGGTTTTTTGCCTTCTTTTGGATCAATGATGGTAAACAGGAATAGGAAAAGGGTTGAACTTGATGGACGTAAGTCTTTTTTCAACCTGAATTACTATGTTATTATGTTACTATGATTAATGATCAAGATTTGGGAATTGAAAGTAGCATCTTAATCTTTGCTGAGGAAACTAATTTGTGTAAGGAAATACATACAGGCCAGGATGATTCTTCTTTGCATAGTAATTTAGACAAACGGAGTAAATGGGCAGAAAAGTGGCAGATGAGGTTTAATGTAGATAAATGGATATTTACATCTAAATAAATCCTTGGCAAGGTCTCATCATCAATATGGAGAACAGTTTTGGGCACTAGTTCTTAAATAAGACAGTACTGAACTGGAAAACATTCATATAGGTGCAACTAAACTGATATAGGGATTGGAGGGTCTGAGTTATGAAGAGAGAAAAGCCAGACTCGGGTTGTTTAAATTAGAGGAGAGAACCTGGCAATATAATAAGATTTTCAAATTGAACAGATTTCAACATATGCTGGCTTATTTAATTTACTTGCTACATACTTATAATGAGCACATCATAATAAGACTATGTGGGCATAAGGTGGCTTTTGTTTACAAAGGGCCCAATATATGACCTCCATGGATATAACCATTTACATTATGTGTGCTCAAACCAGTAGATATGTCATTTAAAAATCTCTACATGGCTTTAGTTTAGTCTAATTTAATTTGTGTCAAGAATTAGATATATTTATTTCCTTAAATAAAGTCCTAGGTGCAATATGTGAGAAAGCAGAGCATTGCTATTATTGAAAACCATAACTATCTGCACTTTTAAAAACTGCTATTGTTTTGATGACACAAACATAACAACATATCCACGATAAGTATCTTATACTCTTAAATTAACAGTGCACTTGTAAATTATTAAATTAGTGCTAATTACTTTGGTGAATTAGACGTAATCACTATTCATTCCACATCATTTTGCATATTGTAGCAATGCACACTTTTTTGACATGTTTGCTAATTCAAAAAAAGCATGCATAAAATTCATAAAAAGCATACACAAAATTCATAAAAAGCATACACAATTCAATAACATTTTGGCTCTACCAGAATTCCCATCAAAAGTACATTGTAAATAGCCAATGTTTCCACCTTAAAATATAAGAATACACAGAGGACTAAGGTCTATTTACCAACACCCAGGTGAAGCTCTGTATGGATGGGAACCTCTCATCTCTGGCCTCTTTCCAGGAAATACTCCTTTAAGTCTCTCTCAGTACAACTGATCTTATTGAAATTTAAGTATCTTTTTACACTAGTTTTTGGATATGTTTTGGTGTCACCTGATTACATAGAGAAGAGGGATGGGCACACATGGCCTTTTGTGCTGCCATATTTCTTTTTCATGTACATGGGCACAGACCTCAAATTTATGCTGTCACATCCCTGATTAAGGAAGAAGATCGTATTAAGGTTGGTATTGTTCTATGATTATAGTCAGGTGTTACTGTACACTGCTGGATTTAGAGTTCTCTACATATAGATTTAAATGACTTTCAATTGAATTCTCACATCCCTGAATAATTAAGAAAATCCAATAAAATGTAAGCACTTTAAGTACCTCTGCATGTTAATGGGTATCTATCTATCTATCTATCTATCTATCTATCTATCTATCTATCTATCTATCTGTATGATATGTTTGTTTATATTGTATAATATGTATGAACAAAGATTCTGTTATTTGACTTTTATCTTGTCCATGCTTATTGATTGAAGTGACGTGGATGACATTTTGGATTCAATATCTGAGTGACTTCCCTTCATACCCTGCAGTCCAGTTTCTTAGGGGATTACGCATAAGGTGTGATAAAGAGGTGATAAAGTGGAGATGACTTTTCTAGTGATATCACTTCTCCACTATATGTGTTATTCTATGGAGCCTATGTACTAAGATCTCTCCCACTTAAGAACTCTTAGTGCATTGGCTCCCAAGAATAACATAGGAATTGGAGAAGTGACGTCACTGGAGAAGTCATCTTTTTATCACTTCTTTATCACCCCTTAGTGCATCTCCCCTTAGTGTTTTCTGTACTTCTAACTGAGCATTGCTGTGAGTGTTTTGGAGGTGGGGAAAGAGGTGCAGGTCTGTAGAAGCACTAGATGAGGACTTTGGTGCAGTGATTATAGGTATTGGTGCAATGCATCAGACAAGCACATAGGAATGTGGAGAAAAACTGGTAGAGTGTAATCTGTATTTCCTGGCTTTTCTGTGTTTGTGTGAGAACTTAACTGTGACATAATCACATATTATTTTAGCTATTGAGTTTACAATCCTGCATATCTATCTATCTATCTATCTATCTATCTATCTATCTATCTATCTATAATATTCCAAGATACATTTTGCTCCATCTTACGCTATCTCTCTCTAAATTCAGTTCTGTTTAAATTAGACTCCCAATATTGATATGTAATTAGTGCTGATAAAGGGATTGGGGGATCTGAGTTACAAAGAGAGACCAGCCAAACTGGGTTTGTTTACATTAGAGAAGAGACATCTAAGGGGTGATATGATTACCATTTATAAATATATTCAAGGTCAATACAAAGAACTAGCCAACTAGAGGTTATCGTTAGGAATTGTTACTGTTTCTCTAAGAACTTGAGATATTTGCAATTGGTGGATCAGTTCAGATTTTCCATTTTTCCTTTAATATAAATCTCATCATCCACTGCCATCCAATGACTGGATGCTGGAAGTTGTAGTCCAACAACAGCCGTGGACTCTGTGCTTATCCCCCTCTTCTCTATAACTCTTCTTTATCCATAGATCAAAAACATTTGTATATAATATCCCAAAATAAATAGTTATCTGCCATTTTGACTAAACAAAGAGTGAAGCAGTTGTACCATAGGGACAAATAAAACTCTCCATATACACAATGATATAAATGTTTCTTTTAACCCATTGAATGCTAGAGAAGTCTGCAATGCTTTAAAAACAATAGTAACTGACCTTCCAAGGATTCAAGCTGTTCAAAGCATTTACATTTCTTTCCTTTATTACAGTTGGTTTGTTCCAGAATTGTCTCCTCTTTATCTTATTGAATCTGATCCTATGTCACCCACCTCAGTAGAACATGAATCACTTCCCTCCAGGGACAGGGGAGAGTATCAGACCTCATATCCAGGTGTAAACAAGTATAACACTATAGTAGACTGAGCAAGGGCAAACCAGAGAGGGGTTTCCAGTTACCCAGAACCCCCACCTTATACTCTATTACCACCAATCATATCAGGCAAAGCTTTAGCATACTAAACAGTGCAAAATGTTAGATACTGTTGTGCAGGTCTCTAATCCCAGCCATGCACAACATGAGGCCCTTCAGCTGTTGTTGGTCTGCTGGTCCCATCACCTAGATCAAGGAAGTAGCTGGCTGCGGTTGATGGGAATTGGCGTCCATCAAAATCTAGAGGTCTACAGGTAGAAGGAATATGACCAGCCCCCTGTCTCTGCTCCAATGTTTTTGTTAGAGAAAACAGGTGAACATATAGACAGACACCATTTCAGACTACATGAGTCCTTTGTCAGGTCCCAGAGTAAAGACAGGTGCTAGGCATATATGCACTGTTACACTGACTGTAGCAGAAGACCCCACTTATAGTGCCCACAGTTAAGTCAGGGAGTTTGCTGTTCTACTGCACTGGTTGTAGGTCTACATGTATTTGCTAAAAAGAGAAAATGTTTGCTAATTTACAAAAACACGCACAATTCAGTCACATTTTGTCACTAACAGTATTTCCATCAAAAGCAACTTGTAACTATCCAATGTCCCCACTTTAAAATATAAGGATACAGAGAGGTTTAAAGTCTATTTACCAAAAGCCAGATGAAGCTCTCAGCTCTGGTCTCTTTCCAGGTGATCCTCCTTGAAGTCTCTCTCAGTACAACTGCTTTTACTGAAATGTAAGTCTCTTTGTATTCAAGTTTTTGGGTGTGTTTAGGTGACAACTGATTAGATTGAGAAGAGGATGGACCCCACCAGGTCTTTTGTGCTCATATATTTGTTATTTCTTACATATGTAAATGAGCACACACCTCAAATTTATGCTGTCACATCCCTGATTAAGGAAGAAGATCTTATTAAGGTGGATATTGTCTGTATGTCTATATTACGGTGTTACAGTACACTGCTGGGGTTGTGCAAAAAGAAAAAGGAAAAACTCACAGCGCTAAAATACCATGAATATACATAAATAAAATATAATTAATTTGTGAGGGAATTTGAAAAGCAGCAAGGAAAGAAGGGATTCTCCAAATCCCCAAACAGGGAAAAATCCCAAACAAAAACAAAAATATCCGTGTGCTAATCAGTACAGATTGCCTGAGAAATATAATCCCTTTGTAGTGTATAATATACATATGTGTTTTAACCCTTTGAGTGCCAAAGAAGTAATCAACACATTGCTCTGCAAGAGCACTTTACCGTTGTATCTATCTATCTATCTATCTATCTATCTATCTATCTATCTATCTATCCATCACAGACACACATATATATATTGTATTATTAAAACAGAAGAATGAAGCACAGGAGATATGACAATTATCTAGTAACATATTGAATGTTTAGTAGTTGGAAAGTATCAAAATATCAAAATGTTAAAAATGAGGCCAGCAAATGACTTTGGCCTCAAGTATGCTAAATTGTGGTGCTCCACAGATTGACACTTTTAACCCTTTGAGTGCCAGGCGGGTACACAACAACATTGCAGAGCAATGCATTGCATACCCCTCTGGCACTGAAAGGGTTAAATGCCTTGTGTCCGAGCTTTTTCACCCACCCATCTTCCCTCAGTATTGGGTTGCTATGTGTCTGTTTTTCAGGCTTCTGTCTGGGTTTCAATGAAACCAAGACTGAATAATGTCAGGGCCCATAGAATTATTCACAGGCAGAGTTTTATGGTAATGGCTACACTAACCCTATAACTATTTACCTAATTTAATGAAAGATCAAATACAGTATGAAGAATTAATAGGTTTAGAGATATATGAGGAAATGTTTTAGTTATTAGATATCAGTCTAGAAGTGCTGACATTCTTATTTGTATCATACATTTCTATGTGTCTTTACTCTGCTTACTGTATTTTTACAGTATATTAACTGTTTTCATGATACTTTATATTTACTAACACTTTCTTTCTCATTCCTACTTATGTACATAATCACTCAAGCTCAATCGCTAATGATCACTAACTGATGCATTATTACACTCAGGCTCACTCTCCTCATTCGTTCATGCACTCTCAGACTCAGTCATTCTCATGCTCATGATAAATTTAGCTGAAATCATTATCACACACTGTAGTGCACATATTTTCTCACATTTGTGCACAATTGTGTTCAGACTTGCTTGTGCCGTCTCTCATGTTCACTTATGTTGATGGTTTTCCCATGATTCCTTAAGGTCTCATTCAGTATCTCACTGTCAGTTTCTCTCTCACTGTCTCTCACTTTTCCACTCCATTTGACTCTTATCATCTTGCTGTATGTATCAGTCTTTATCTGTCTCTCTGTCTTTCACACTCTTGCTCTGTCTCTGTTGTATTACATCTATCTGTCACTGGTTCTTATACACAGAGAATACCAATGTTTTTGGACTTGTGGTTGCCATCTATCTGTATATTTAGCTATACTAGGATGAGAAATATGATTTTGTTTACTCATGACTGCTAACACTCAGAATCCCTGATGCTTACTCAGCATTATAATTGCTAATGATCACATGCTCATGCTTTCAAAGGATCACTCCCATTCACTTATTGCTGCTTTCTCACTCACATTCCTATGCTCACTCACATTCTCATTATAAATGTAGATAAAACATCAAACTCTAGAATACCCAGAATATTTCACATTAGTACACATTTATGCTCATCCTCACACTTGTTCAGACATCTTTATGCTCTCAGTATCTTGTGTACACTCACATAAATAGTGTCCATACCTGCTCAAGATCAAACTTTAAATGCTCACTTGCTCATGCACACTGAAGCTCAAACTCATTGATGCATTATCACGCTCACACTCAGAGTCACTAATGGTCATAAACTCCCCTATACTCTCGTTCAGGCACAATGATTTATTTAAATGGGGATTTTAACCACATGAATATTAAAGAGGTCTCCAGTGCATTGCAAATCAATGTTTTTTTCTCCTGGGAAAATCGCTGTTAGTAAAGATACAAAAAATTATTTGTAATTTCTGTTAGAGGGAGTTGCTGCGGAATATATGAAATAAACAGGACTTACTGTCCATCTCTAATTAGAAATTTTTTAAATAGAAAAACAACATTATAGTCAGACAGAAAATGAGAATATTGTTGACAAATAAGAGGCTGATGTAGCAAGAAGACCTGGAGCAATTCTGGGATAAACCATTTTCATCATAAGGGGACTTTGGACTGCAAAGCATGGCGACCTCTCTAACATAAAATAGGTTAGAAAACCTCATTTAAATCAGAGTTAGTTTGGGAAAAGCCCCACTGGGGAAGACGGTTTGCTCCAGAATTACTCCTAGTAGATCATCCTCATCATTATCACCAATAAATCACACAAATTTAAAGACAAAACAAAACTCCCAGAAAGACGTAACTTGATGAGGATACACAGAGGTGTAAGGTCTATTTACCAACACCAGGTGGCGCTCTGTAGGGATGGAGTCCTCTCACCTCTGGTCTCTTTCCAGGAGATCCTGCTTGTAGTCTGTCTCCAATACAACTGCTCTTACTCTCTCTCCCTCTTCTTCTTCTTGCTGATAGATTTTAACCATCAGCGGTGATTTTTGGATACCGAGGCTTGAGCCTCATTACTCCATCTTTTTGGGTTGGGTATGTATTTGCGGGTTTGGATTCTTCTTGGTCTGTGTGGACTTGTCACAGTAGGGCTGATTTCACAGGGTCTTCGCTGTGATGGGAAGCGGGTAGCGGTAACTGCTCTTACTGAGATTTATCTTTATATACAAGTTCTGGGGTGGGATTTCTTTTGATGACAACTGATCCCATGGTGAACAGAGATTGGCCCCACCTACTCACATATTTGATTCATAAGCAAATGATGAGTACACTCCCCAGGTTTATGTTGTGGAATCATTTATTAAGGGAGGAGACCTTATTAAAATGCAAGTTTTTGGGTGTATTTTGTTTTGGTGCCAATTGACCAGATTAAGAAGAGTGATGGGCTCCACCTGGCCCTTTGTGCTCCCACATTTACTATCTCATAGACATGTAAATGAACACACACCTCAAGCTGATGTCACATCCCTGATTAAGGAAGGAGATCTTATTAAAATGCAAGGCCTTTGGTGGTGTCTGTATGTCTATGGTTAGGTCTTATTGTGTACTGCTGATGTTATATTTCTATCTATCGATCTATCTATCTATCTATCTATCTATCTATCTATCTATCTATCTATCTATCTATCCATCACAGACACACACACATATATATATATTGTATTATTAAAACAGAAGAATCAAGCATAGGAGGAATGACAATTATCTAGTAACATGTTGAATGTTTGGAAGTTGACAAAGCCTGTGTCCATCAAAATATCAAAATGTTAAAAATGAGCAAATGACTTCGGCATCAAGCATGCTAACTTGTGGCCCTCCACAGACTAAAACTTTTAAATGACTTGTGCCCCAGCTTCTTCACACACCCACCTTCCCTCAATATTTGGGTTGCTACTTGTCTGTTTTTCTGGCTCTGTCTGGGTTTCTCTGGTCCTGAAACCAAGACTGACTAATTTCAGGGCCCATAGAATTATTCACAGGCAGAGCTTTATGGTAATGGCTACACTAACCCTATAACTCTTTAGTTAATTTAATGAATGATCAAATACAGTATGAAGAATTAACATGTTTAGAGATAAATGAGGAAACGTTTGAGTAATCAGATTTCAGTCTAGATGTGCTGACATTCTAATTTTTATCATGGATTTCTCTGTGTATTTAGTCTGCTTAATGTAATTTTACTGTATTTTGACTGTTTTCACGCTACTTTATTCTTACTAACATTTACTTTCTCTTGCCTACATATGTACATAATCACTCAAACTCACTCACACTTAGAATTTCTAATGATCACTAACTGATGCCTTATTGCATTCAGGCTCACTCTCCTCACTCATGTACTCTCAGACTCACTTACTCACTCTCATGCTCATGATAAATTTAGCTGAAATCATCATCACACACTATACTGCACATATTTTTTCACATTTGTGCACAGTTGTGTACAGACTTGCTTGTGCTGTCTCTCATGTTCACTTATGTAATGGTTTTCCCATGATTACTTAAAGTCTCATTCAGTATCTCACTGTCATTGTCTCTCTCACTTTCTCACTTCATCTCACTCTTATCATCTTGCTGTATGTATCAGTCTTTATCTGTCTCTCTTTCACACTCTTGCTCTGTCTCTGTTGTATTATATCTATCTGTCACTGGTTCTTATTTACAGAAAATACCAATTTTTGGGGGCTTGTGATTGCCATATATCTGTATATTTAGCTATACTAGGGTGAGAAAAATGATTGTGTATTCATGCCCACTAACACTCAGAATCCCTCATTCTTAATCAGCATTATAATTGCTAATGATCACATGCTCATGCTTTCTGAGGATCACTCACATGCATTTATTCTTGCCCTCTCACTCACATTCCTATACTGTCCCTCATACTCAGAAAAAATCACTTCTCATTATAAATGTAGATAAAACATTAAACACTAAAATACACAGAATATTTCACATTAGTGCACATTTATGTTCATCCTCACACTTGTTCAGACATCTTCATGCTCTCAGTTTCTTGTGTATACTCACTTAAATATTTGTCCTTACTTACTCAAAGTCAAACTTCAAATGCTCACTTGCTCATGCACACTCAAGCTCAAACTCATTAAGAAGAGTGATGGGCTCCACCTGGCCCTTTGTGCACCCCCATTTACTATCTCTTACACATGTAAAGGAACACGCACCTCAAGCTGATGTTGCCACATCCCTGATTAAGGAAGGAGATCTTATTAAAATGCAAGACCTTTGGTGCTGTGTGTATTTTTAAGTGTATGGTTAGTTCTTATTGTATACAGCTGATGCTACATTTCTATCTATCTATCTATCTATCTATCTATCTATCTATCTATCTATCTATCTATCTCTGTCACACCCACACATACACACTTATTTAAGAAAACACAGGAATCAGGCACAGGAAGTATGACAATAATTGACGTAATTTATTAAATGTATGATGTTTGCCAAAATCTGCATACAAAAAATTATCAGAATGTCAACAATGACACCAGTGATCCATATGTGACACCCTACCTAATAACATGTGGCCAACCATAGAATTAATACTTTATAAATGTCCTATGGCAGAGCATCTTCACCCATACTCCATACCCTCAGATAGGGTTTCTACCTGTATGGTTTTCTCTAAATTCTCTATGGGTTTAACTAGTCCTAAAACCAAAACGGAATAATATTAGGGTCCCTGGAATGATCCACAGGCAGAACTTTATTGTAATGGCTAGGCTAACCCTTATGTCTTGCTACCAAGTTTAATAAATGATCACAAACAGTATGAAAAGATAACAGCTTTAGAAAAATGGTAAAAAGTTAGAGACACTAGATATCAGTCTATATGCACCAACAAAGGAAAGAATATGAGGACATTTTTGTTTTAATTGAACAGAAAAGTGTATTTCTCACTTAGGTATTAATATTACAGCCCGATTAAAGAGATCTTTGGCAAAGTTAGATAGTTAGTTACACACACTTAAACATTTTAATTTATCCTTTATTGGAATAATAAACTCTCTTAAGATTAGTAATTTGCTGAGAATATTAAATTATTTTGAGAATTTCCTATGAATCTAAACAAACCAGACTTGGCTTTAATAGAAATTAAGATTTCTCAGTTCATTTGGGCTAATACAAACACAAGAATTAGGTAAGAGGTGTTACTTAGATTACAAGTGAATGGAAAACTATTTGTACCAAATCTTTATATTTATTTTGCAGTGGCAAGATTTGGCCAACTTCTGTATGAAAACTAAAATTAATGGAGGAGTGGTTAACATTGTTAGTTTTGAAAAGTGTGAACTGATAAAATACATTTGGGCTAATAACAGACAACGGAAGAAGGTTTGTTAGATACTAGACAGAACCAATGTTACCATGAGAATATGGGATAAATTGAAGGGACCATGGAGACTAATTGAATTCAGAAGTAAGATATTACAGTTGAAATTCATACCTATTTGAGTTGAATCATTAGGAATATGAGAAGGTTTTAGATGTTTCTAATAAAGGTATGGAAAGCATAAAAGTATGATTTTAGAGGATTTTGTAATTTTAAAAAATCTCCAAATTCCCCTTAATTTCAATTGGACTTTGCTTACCTCTTAAAGCCCAATTGATTTAAAAGGTTTTCAACCACTTCAATGTTAGAGACATCTCAACACATTGGTTAGTAGTAGGGATGGGCAAAAAGTTTTTGCTTCAATACTGAAATGGGGGGAAAATGGTAATTACTAAAGATGAGCGAGCACCCCGATGCTCGGGTGCTCGGGTGCTCTGACCGAGCACCCCCTGATGCTCGAGTGCTCGGCCGAGCACCCGAGCCCCATTCAAATGAATGGGAGCACTCGAGCATTAAACCAGGCACCCCCTGCTCTGATGAGCGGAGGGTGCCTGGTCAATGTCCCCCTTCATCTCCGCTATGCCCCTCTTCCACAATGTCCCCCTTCATCTCCTATGCCATAGCGGAGATGAAGGGGGACATTGTGGAAGAGGGGCATAGCGGAGATGAAGGGGGACATTGTGGAAGAGGGGCATAGACTCTATGCCCCTCTTCCACAATGTCCCCCTTCATCTCCGCTATGCCCCTCTTCCACAATGTCCCCCTTCATCTCCTCTATGGCATAGGAGATGAAGGGGGACATTGTGGAAGAGGGGCATAGCGGAGATGAAGGGGCACATTGTGGAAGACGGGCATAGCGGAGATGAAGGGGGACATTGTGGAAGAGGGGCATAGAGTCTATGCCCCTCTTCCATAATGTCCCCCTTCATCTCCGCAATGCCCCCTTCATCTCCGCAATGCCCCCGTACCTCCATTCCCTGGTGGTCCAGCGGAGCGTCTTCGGATCTGTGCCTCTTCCGGCACAGATCCTCTTCACCCGAGCATGTCGGGCGAGCACATGGCGGTACTCGTACGAGTACCGCCATGTGCAGAGCAGAGCGATGCTCGAGCCGATCCGAGCATCGGCCGAGCACGCTCGCTCAACACTAGTAATTACCATCTAATAGGAAATTTTCTGCTCATTACATTGAAATCAATGGGAAGACTCAATTTACACACAACACATAATACATTTTAGATTTTTTTCCCACAAGCATAGTATAATAGGGGTCTGAGGGTCCCAGTGTTGAGGGAGACTAGGGAAAGAATCAGTTTAACAGGGAATTTTGAGGGGTAGCTGTTGACTGGGATAGGTTGCACAGTTAATAAAAAATAAATAACGCAAAAAAAACATTTCTACATAATGTGACAGAGACAAGGACCCTCAGACTGTTTCTTAACAGGATAGTGTATGTTGCAGAAGATTATTTGTAGGACTTAGATTTTTTGTTAGAGGCCCAAGCCCCTAACTTGTTAGGAACAAGCTCTGAGGAAACATTGATTTGTAGCACACAAACTTGTTAGGAACAAGTCATGAGGATACATTGATCTGGCACCTCCCAGAGGTATCAGTGATGATTTGATGGTCTCAGTTTTGTCAGAGGCACAAACCCTAAGGAATCAGTCATGATTTGTTGGACTCAGGTTTGTTAGAGGCACAAACCCTTAGGAATCCTTGATTGTAGGTCTTAGGCTTGTTAAAAATAAACCACCACATATTGTTTTTATAGGCCTCTGTGGTATATTTAAAGAATAAGCTCTGAGGAAAAAAATATGCCCTACTGGCCTAGTGCCAGCAGGTCATGTTATGGTGGTCATTGCGGTATTTGTGGCTTCTATTATTGCTGCTGCTGAGTTGTATAAGCGGCAGGATGATTAGACAGCTCTAAGGGAAAGGGATCAATAGCAGTGATATGGGTGATAATGATTATCATAGTTCTTCTTGCCACTAGCTCCAGTGATGTGTATGAGGTAGTAGCAGCACCACAACTAGACCCCACCACTTCAGGTATGTGTTGAGAAAAGAAGTTGGTCTCCTGCAATTGCTCCTAAATCATGGGTGTGTTTTGAATAATAATTTTTACCTTGACAGCAGGCAGGAACTATTCCTTTGATCATCAACTGCAATGTGCACAGTATGTGTAGAAAATAGGGAAAGGACTGTGACAAACAACTGGCACAACTGAAAGCAAACACCTTGATGCTTAGGTCTGCAGTGTTGACTCAATACCCCCCTCAGAAAAAAGCAAGTACTGATGCTGTCACTATGTCATATTTCTTCTTCAATAAGGACATGTGACAACTTGCAGAATTATTAATAATGATGACTACTCCCTGCTACCAGCTTAGTGTATTCTCCAGGATGGAGATTCTGCAGGATGGAATCTCCTCAGATACTGCTTTATTCTGTGTCTGTGATTATACTCCATCACATTGCATGTGTGGTCAACGCACCACAGAATGTGCAGTGGGTGGAAACTGCTACATGCTTGCATCTACAGAATCGCTATCAGCTGGTGGAGGAGGTAATGATGACACAGGTGGATCAATAGACAATTCAATGTCTTTCAGCATCTGAACCCTAGCACAACAAGTTTATAGCAAGTCATGTGTTTCACTCGACATCGAACTTTCAGGCTCAGGCTGGGTTTCTCTATTTTCTTCCTCTTCGATTTCTTCCTCAACTTTTGGTGCACTTGGCGAGAAACAGGGGGTATGGCAACAGTGGGTCCTGAATTTCTTTGTTGGGGGTTTAGCTTTAACATGCTTCACATAAATGTCATGGTGTCTGTGCACAGTGCCATTGATGATGACTGCTTTGTGTCTGCCCCATGAGAAAAATACTCCCACACCCATGACCTCAGGAGAGTAGGGGTGGGCAAAAGGTCCCGCCGTGTTCCCGCAATAAAATCGGCAAAAACCATGTTGTTGTTGTACGTTTTTACACAGGAAAATCTGCTTTAAAATCTTTGCATTTTTCGCCCATTGGCAAAAATTCTTTGCCATTTTTTTCAATAGCTAGAAAGTTTCCACCCATTGATTTACATGTTTTTGCCTTTTTGCTATAAAAATGTGATGTATTCCAGGAAATGAAACACAACAGAAGCAGCTACAGTGCAAGGTATACATGCTGTGTTATTCTGCTGTGATCTTTTAGCAAAATTGAGTCAGGAGAGGTTCATAGTGATGGTTGTCTCCTCTTTATCTAATTGAATCTGGTCCTATGTCACCCACCTCAGTAGAACATGAATCCAGATCACTTCCCTCCAGGGACAGGGGAGAGGATCAGATTTCATGTCCAGGTGTAAACAAGTATAACACTATAGTAGACTAAGAAAGGGCAAACCAGAGAGGGCTTTACAGTTATCCAGAACCCATACTTTACACTCTGTTACCCAATCAAATCAGGATTAGCTTTAGAATCATAATAGTGAAGGCCTCTAATCCCAGACATGCACAACATATGGCCCATCAGCTGTTGTTGGTCTGCTGGCTCCATCACCAAGAACCAGAATGTGGCTGGCTGGAATTGATGGGAATTTGCATCCATCAAAAGCTGTAGGTCTGCAGGTAGGAGCAATATGTCCCTGCTCCAATGTTTTTGTTAGCGAGAGCAGGTGAGCATACAGACAGACACCATTTTGGACTACATGGGTCCTTTGCCAGGTCCTAGAGTAGAGTCAGGTGTGAGTGATACTCCCTGTTACACTATAACATAGCAGAAGCCACCAGTTATAGTGTCCACAGTTAAGTCAGCTAAGTGGGAGTATGCTGTTCTGATGCACTGATTGGAGGTCTGTAGGTAGCCCCTCCCCTAGTCTATGCACAGGCAGCAGAAACACCTGTTGAATGCTAATTACAGCTTCAATTGGCCACATTCACAAAGTTCATTGTGGAGCAATTCTGGTCCAAGCCACATACACGTTAGAGGTCAATTAAACATTTCTATTGAATTAAAACAAATGTTATTGTACCCCTTGAATTCTAGAGCTCACAAAGCTGTGTGATCCAAGAAGGAAAAAGGGGGGCTTTTTTGGAGTAAATAGGGTAGAAATTGGGATTTAGGCAGATGCAGAACAAAAAAGACAATATGTCTCCTCCACCTACTGTAGCACAAATTTGCATTTATCCTGCCCCAGATAGAGATTGGGGTATTAAGGAAAAGGGGGCAATTTTGGGCACAACAACTGCATCATAGGAGGAAAATGAAAATTCAGATTGATTTTAAACCAACATTTAACCCTTTGTATGCCAATGAAATCTTGAACATATTGCTGTGAATTGTGCTGAAAGCCCCTGGAGGACTCAAGGGGCTAAATACCCCATTTAGATCATTAGGAATTTGGACACCTGGATTTGTTCCTTGTGGTGTTGTTGTCTTTCCAAAGATTACTCTACTTTATCCTTCAAAATGTAATATCTTTATTAGGACACAAAAAGAAACACAAGATACATTGCACATACACCTTCTTATCTATAGGCATATCATAGTCCTAGCCTTTTAACCCTGCTGTCTCCAGCACTGGATGAGGGATGTAATTTCTAACCTGTGGTACAATTGGTTTGCACCAGAATTGATTGTTTTCTGCTTATAAAAATCAAGAAAAGGAAAAAGGTGCACAATAGCATAATAAAGTCACAAACTTAATAAATATACAAACAATATGTGTGATGCACTAAGGTGGGTCTGTGGTCATGGTGGAAATATTCCCAATCAACTGACTGCTTGGTGTTACATAGTAAATTGGGTCAAAAAAAGACACAAGTCCATCAAGTTTAGAGAAGATAACCCGTCTCTACTCTGGTGTTACTCATTATGTAGAACAGATTAAAACAAGGCTACTTTCCACAATAAAATCTTCTAATGAACTACAATTTACTATAAATTGTCACATACACCAATTAATAACAGTTCTACTAAACTGTAAGAAAATAAAAAGTCCTTTTTTGTTTTATTAAAGATTTATAACACTGTTATTAATCAGCATACATATTGTTCTTTTAATACATTTTACTTCATTTGGAGACTTAATTGTGACAGAAAATGTTCCCACATTCATAACACAGAGATAATTATTGTCACATGAATTTTCTGATGTTTAACAAGATTTCCTATTCCGAGCATGACAATGTCTTCTCGGCTGTGGGAGTTCTCTGATGAGTAAAAAGATCTCTCCCGGAACTGAAAAATTGTCAGCATTCAGAATATGCAAATGGTTTATTTGCAACATGAGTTATCTTATGTTTAACAAGAGCCGTGCTTTGGCTGAAGCATTTTGCACATTCAGAACATTTATATGGTCTCTCTCCTGTGTGAGTTCTCTGATGATTAACAAGAGCTCTTTTAACTCTGAAACATTTCCCCCATTCAGAACATGGAAATGGTTTCTATCCTGTGTGAGTTCTCTGATGATCAAGAAGATCTCTTTTAGCTCTGAAACATTTCCCACATTCAGAACATAGAAATGGTTTCTCTCCAGTGTGAATTCTCTGATGGTTAACAAGATTTATGTTCCGGCTGAAACATTTCCCACATTCAGAACATGAATAGGGTTTTTCTCCAGTGTGAATTGTCTGATGTCTAACAAGATTTCTTCTATATCTGAAACATTCCCCACAGTCAGAACATGGAAATGGCTTCTCTCCTGTGTGAGTTCTATGATGTCTAACAAGATTTGTCCTTTGACTGAAACATTTCCCACATTCAGAGCATGCATATGGTTTTTCTCCAGTGTGAGTTCTCTGATGACCAACAAGATCTCTTATAGCTCTGAAATATTTCCCACATTCAGAACATAGAAATGGTTTCTCTCCAGTGTGAATTCTCTGGTGAGTAACAAGATTGCTTTGGCAACTGAAACATTTCCCACATTCAGAACGTGAATATGGTTTCTCTCCAGTGTGAATTCTCTGATGGTTAACAAGATGTATGGTCCGGCTGAAACATTTCCCACATTCAGAACATGAATAGGGTTTTTCTCCAGTGTGAACTGTCTGATGTCTAACAAGATTTCTTCTAGATCTGAAACATTCCCCACAGTCAGAACATGGAAATGGTTTCTCTCCTGTGTGAGTTCTATGATGTCTAACAAGATTTGTCCTTTGACTGAAACATTTCCCACATTCAGAGCATGCATATGTTTTTTCTCCAGTGTGAGTTCTCTGATGACTAACAAGTTTTCTGTTTTGACTGAAACATTTTCCACATTCAGAACATGGAAATGTGCTTTCTTTAGTAGGAATTATTTGATGTTTAACAAGATGAGTGTTGTTTGTATTACTGTTGCCATTGCATTCCTCTGTAAAATAACTAGATGTTGCCTCTATATGTCCTTTATGTGTATAAATGTCAGTATCACAGAGATTTCCTCCATGCCATACAGTTGGTTCCTCTGGAATGTATCTTTCACATTTTGTTTGATTCATCTTCATTGGTTGCATGGCTATTTTTAACAACACTTTTTGCTTAGGCAGTCGGGGTAAAGTATAGAAGTGTTAAATCCTTCAGGATATTACTTCTCAAAGGAAGATCTGTTGGAAAGAAAGAAACTCTAATTAAATAATTGTACCTTACAATATCATGAGATTTTCAGATTAAAAAGATTTCAGGAAATGCTGGCTTATTTTATTTACCTGCTACATACATATAAGTATTATAATAAGACTATGTGGGCATAAGGTGACTTGTTTCCAAGGGGACTTGTTTTGTTCAAATATGAGCATCATGTATATAACCATCTCTATTATATGTGCTCAAAACAGCAGATTAGTCCACTGAAAATTGTGTATATGGCGTTCATTTATTTGTATTTAATTTGTCCCCTGTATCTCAAGAATTAGATATATTAATCTTCTTGAATAAGGTCCATGGGGTAGTATGCAGGAAAATAAAGCATTGCTATCTTTCAAAGTCATAACTGTCTGCTCTTATAACAATTGCTCATGTTTTGATGCAACAAAGATACTAACATATTTTGATGAATATCACATGCTCTTAAAATAACAACATTTAGCCATTTAAGATAGTGCTAATTACTTTAATGAAATAGACTCAATCACTAATCCTCCCACAAAATGGTTGATATTTTAGCAATGCACATTTTTGTTACATTAATTCACTAAAAAGAAAAAACGTTTGCTAATTTAAAAAAACATGCACAATTCAATAACATTTTGGCACTACCAGCATTTTCATCAAAAGTAAAATGTAAATAGCCACTCTCCTCACTTTAAAATCTAAGGAACCACAGAGGTCTAAGGTCTATTTACCAAAACCCAAGTAAAGCGTGGTATGGATGGAAGCTCTGGCCTCTTTCCAGGAGATCCTTGTTGAAGTCTCTCTCAGTACAACTGCTCTTACTGAAATGTAAGTCTCTTTTTAGACAAGTATTTGGGTGTGTTCAGGTGTCACCTGATTAGATTGAGAAGAGGTGAGAACCACTCCTGGCCTTTTGTACTCATATATTTGTTATGTCTTCCACACGTAAATGAGCTCACATTTACGCTGTCACATCCCTGATTAAGGACAAAGACCTTATTAAGATGGGTATTGTCTGAATGTTTTTAGTCAGGTGTTACCATACACTGCTGTAGTTAGATTTCCCTGCATATGTAATTAAAATTTCTTTCAATTTAAATCCCAGATCCCTGAATAATGAAGAAAATCCAATAAAATGTGAGCCCTTTGAAAGGGATAGTAATACTTCGTTTTAACTTTATTTTATTTTGTAGGCATTAAAAAAACATGAAGAACGATATAAGTCTCATCTCTCAAACCTTTATGGTTTATGAGATATTCACAAGCAAAGTTCCCCTCCCCACCCCTTTTACGTAGTGTAAGCCATCTCTTCTCAGATGTGACTCTGGTTGTATGACCAGACAGATAACAGAAGGGGACAATTTTCTTTGTATGAAAACAATGGAAGCCCTTCCCCCCTTGACAAGTTTTTCAGCTTTTTCCCTTATCTTAATTGAAGATTGTCCCTCTCTGCAGTCTACCTGGGCACCTCCCTTCTGATCTGGTTGAATAGGGGGGGATACTTTGTTTGTGAATATCTCTTAAACCATAAAGGTTTGAGAGATAAGACTTATATAATTATTCATGTTTTTTTAATGCCTACAAAATAAAATAAAGTTAAAATGAAGTATTACTATCCCTTTAACTACATTTGTATGTTAATGATAACTTTTCTTTCTTTCTTTATATATATATATATATATATATATATATATATATATATATATATATATATTTGTATATTAATGGTAACCTTTCTTTCTTTCTTACTGTTTAAATAAAACATAAGAATCGGTTACAGGCAGTATGATAATTATCTAGTAACCTATTAAATGTATGATGGTTGCCATGGCCTATGTCCAACAAAATATCAGAATGCCCAAAATGAGGCCAGCGAACCACTTAGGCCTCTAGCATGCTAGCTTGTGGTCCTCCACAGAATGAAACTTTCTAAATGCCTTGTAGCCCAACCTTTTCACCCACCCTCCTTCCCTCAGCATTGGGTGGCTATCTTTCTGGTTTTCTGGCTTCTGTCTGGGTTTCTCTGGTCCTGAAAGTAAAATTGACTAATTTCAGGCCCAATGGACTGATTCACATGCAGAGTTTTATGGTAATGGCTCAGCTAAACCTTATGATACTTTAACAACGTTAATGAATGACCAGATACAGAATGAAGAAATAAAAGGTTTAGCGATAAATGAGGAAACGTTCAAATCCCACTTGCTTACTCACTATTATTATAGCTAATGATCACTTGCTCATGCTCTCTGAGGATCACTCCCATGCACTTATTGCTGCTCTCTCACTCACATTCCTATACTGTCCCTCATACTCAGAAAACTCACTTCTTCATGATAAATGTAGCTAAAACATCAAACACTAGAATACATTGAATATTTCACATTAGTACACACTCATGCTCATCCTCACACTTGTTCAGACTTCTTCATGCTCTCAGTATCTTGTGTACACTCACATAAATATTTGACCATACTTGCTCAAGGTAAAATGTGAAATGCTCACTTGTTCATGTACACTCAAGCTCAAACTCATTAACACTTTATCATGCTCACACTCAGAATCATTAATGCTCATAATCCTCCTTTACTCACCTTCAGAGACAATGCCTGATTTTAATTGGATTTTAACCCCATGAATGTTAGTTAGATCTCCAGTGCATTGCAAAGCAATGTTCTTTTCTGAGAAAAATCATTGTTGTTAGTAAAAAGACAGAAATTATTTGAGAGGAAATTCCTGAGACAAACATCAGATTTATCATCCAAATCTAATTAGAATATTACTACTATCAAAGCCACAACAAAGATAGAGAGAAATGAGATTAATATTAACAAAAAATCCAATATAGGCTGATATACTAAGTAATCCTGGAACAATTCTGAGACAAACACACAGTGTCACCATAGGGGACACTGGTTTGTAATGTGTAAAGACATCATTAGTATTCAGATTGTTAAAAAGTCTTCTTTAAATCAATGAGGGTTTGGGGGACTGTTTGTCTCCAATACTGCAGATGGATTCCTCCAGAAATGTTCTAGTTCTTCTTAGTACATAAGAGTCATTATCACCAACAAATCACACAAATATAAAGATAAAGCAAGACTCCCAGAGAGACAGAACATGATGAGCATACACAGAGGTCTACGGTCTATTTACCAACAACAGGTGGCGCTCTGTAGGGATGGAGATGAAAAAACAAAAAAAATACACTTTTCGCAAAATATTTCCCACTTACTGAAAAGTGCCATTTTTCTCTAGGGAAATGTACTGCTTTTAAAATCCTGTGTTGAATCTCTTCCTGGTGATTTGCATTGTAAACTGGGAGTCAGATTAACTGGCTAGTTTCCGGCTAATTCTTTGTAATTTATATGAGAGGGAATTTCAGCTGAAAATTATTCAAACTGTGAATTTTCCATGGAAATTCACCAGAATAAAAAGGACTTACTGTCCATCTCTAATTAGAATATTTTTGAATAGAAAAGCAACATAGAATATTGTTCACAAAGAAGAGGCTGATGCAGCAAGTAAACCTGGAGCAATTCTGAGACAAACTAATTTCACCAAAGGGGGGACAATGGATTGCAAAGCATGGAGACCTCTCTAACATAAAATAGGTTAGATAGCCCCATTTAAACCAATGGGAGTTTGGGAAAAGCCCCATTGGGGAAGATGGTTTGCTCCAAAATTACTCCAGTTACTCTCAGTAGATCATCATCATTATCACCAATAAATCACACAAATATAAAGACAAAGCAAAACTCCCACAGAGACATAACATGATGAGGATACACAGAGGTGTAAGGTCTTTTTACCAAAACCCAGGTGATGGATGGATAGGGATGGAGTCCTCTCAGCTCTGGTCTGTTTCCAGGAGATCCAGCTTGAAGTCTTTCTACAATATAGCTCCTTTTATTGAAATTTATGTGTCTTTTTATACAAGTTCTGGGGTGGGATTTATTTTGATGACAACTGATCACATGGTGAACAGAGACTGGCCCCACCCACTCACTTATTTGCTACATATGTAAATGAGCACACACCCCAGGTTTATGTTGTGGTATCACTTATTAAGGGCAGAGACCTTATTATAATGCGAGACCTTTGGTGTCATGCCCATGTTTATGGTTAGATGGTATTGTGTACTTCTGAAGCTAGATTTTTTTTTCTGCAAATGTAATTAAAATACTTTCCAACTGGATTCTCTGATATCTGAATAATGGATAAAATCCTATTAGGTATCTATCTATCTATCTATCTATCTATCTATCTATCTATCTATCTATCTATATGATATGGTTGTTGGTATTGTACTATAATAATTATGAACAATGCTTCTGCTATTTGACTTTTATTTTGTCCATACTTATTGATTGTAGCAGTAAATTGGATGACATTTTGGATTCCAGATCTGAGTGACGTCCCTTCATACCCTGCAAGTTTTTCCAGAGTCCAGTTTCTTAGGAGGTTATGTACTAAGGTGTGATAAAGAGGTGATAAAGTGGAGATGATTTTCCAGTGATATCACTTCTCCAGTATCTGTGTTATTCTAGGGAGCCTATGTACTAAGATCTCTCCCACAAAATCTTAGTGCATTGACTCAATAGAGTAACACAGGAATTGGAGAAGTGATTTCACTGGAGAAGCCATCTTTTTATCACCCCTTAGTGAATTTCACCCTTTAGTGTTTTCTGTACTTCTAGCTGAGCATTGTGTTTTGGTGGTGGGGTGAGAGGTACAGGTCTGTGGGAGCACTAGATGAGGACATTGGTGCAGTGATTACTGGTATAGGTGCAATGCATCAGACGAGCACATAGGAATGTGGAGAAAAGCTGGTAGAGTGTAATCTGTAATTCCTGGCTTTTCTGTGTTACTGGGAGAACTTAAATGTAACATTATGAAATATTATTTTAGCCATTTGATTTACATACATATCTTTCTATCTATCTATCTATCTATCTATCTATCTATCTATCTATCTATCTATCTACAAGACACATATTGCTCCATTTAATCCTCTCTATGAAATAAATTCTGTTTAAATTATTCTCCCAAAATTAATACGTAACTAGTACCTATTAATTTCCTGTCTATGAAGGCAAACATGATTCTTTGTCACTGGAGTCATTGACCTCAGGCCCCTCCCATTGAATGCTTCATAGAATCACTTCAAAGGGAGGAGTTTAAGTTCTTGATGACTTGCAAGAAATAATTATGTCTGTCTCTTTGTAATTAAATATACATTTGGGAGATTCAGTCTGCATAGAATTGATTCTGGATTTTCTGTCCAGGCCAAAATAATTAAGGGGTTATCATTAGAAAATGTTTCTGTTTCTTTAAGGACCTGGGATATTTGCAATTGGTGGACCAGTTCAGATTTCCCATTTTGACTTTAATATAAATCCCATCATCCTCTGCCATCCACTGACTGGATGATGGGAGCTGTAGTCCAACAATAGCCGTGGACTCTCTGTTTACCTCCCACTTCTCTATACCTCTTCTTTATCCATAGATCAAAGACTATTGAATAGAATATCCCAAAATAAATAGTGTTATGCGCCATATTCACTAAACAAAGAGTGAAGCAGCTGCTCCATAGGGACAAATAAAACTCTCCATATACACAATTATATAAATGGGTCTTTTTAACTCCTTGAATTCTAGAGAGGTCTACGCATTGCAAATAAAACTAGTTGTTGACCATCCTAATATTAAAAGGGTTAAAAGCTTCAATTAAATCATTGAACATTTGCATTTCTCTCCTTTTTCATTGCTGGTTTGTTCAAGAATTGTCTCCTCTTTATCTTATTGAATCTGATCCTATGTCACCCACCTCAGTAGAACATGAATCGTTTCCCTCCAGGGACAGGGGAGAGGATCAGACTTCATATCCAGGTGTAAACAAGCATAACACTATAGTAGACCGAGCAAGGGCAAACCAGAGAGGGGGTTCCAGTTACCCAGAACCCCCCACCTTATACTCTATTACCCCCTATCAAATCAGGAAAAGCTTTAACATCCGTAATAGTGCAAAATGTTAGCTGCTGTTGTGCAGGTCTCTAATCCTGGCTATGTACAACATGTGGCTTCTCAGCTGTTGTTGGCATGCTGGTCCTATCAACTAGAGCCAACAAGTGGCTGGCTGTAATTGATGGGAATTTGCGCCCATGAAAAGCTAGAGGTCTGCAAGTAGTAGTAATATGACCCTCTGTCTCTGCTCCAATGTTTTTGTTAGAGCGAGCAGGTGAACATACAGACAGACACCATTTCAGACTACATGAGTCCTTTGCCAGGTCCCTAAAGTAAAGACAAGTGCTAGTGATACTCCATGTTACACTATGACTGTAGCAGAAGACCCCACTTATAGCGCCCGCAGTTAAGTCAGGGAGCGTGCTGTTCTACTGCACTGGTTGTAGGTCTACATGTATTTGCTAAAAAGAGAAAATGTTTGCTAATTCACAAAAAACACGTACAATTTAGACACATTTTGGCACTAACAGTATTTCCATCAAAAGCAACTTGTAACTATCCAATGTCCCCACTTTAAAATATAAGGATACAGAGAGGTTTAAAGTCTATTTACCAAAAGCCAGATGAAGCTCTCAGCTCTGATCTCATTCCAGGAGATCCTCCTTGAAGTCTATCTTAGTACAACTGCTTTAAGATATTGTCTGTATGTTTATAGTACGGTGTTACAGTACACTGCTGGAGTTGTGCAAAAAGAAAAAGGGAAAAAAAAAAGCGCTCAAATACCACGAATATACATAAATAAAATGCAATTAATTTGTGAGGGAATTTGAAGAGCAGAAAGGAAAGAAGGGATCCTCCAAATCCCCAAACAGGGAAAAAACCCAGATTACTGAGCTATTCCATAGAGATTGCGTGAGGAATATAAACCCTGTGTGTTTTTAACCCTTTGAGTGCCAGATAGGTAATCAAAACATTGCTCTACAATGCATTACGTACCACTTTGGAACTCAAGGGGTTAATTTCATAAAACATGAGGATTTTGTGACATAATATAGCCCCAGTATGTATAAGCACACGTACCACACCATGGTACCTCAAAATCAAGAGAGTCCTAACCATTATAAAATAACTGACATAAAATTGAAATAAAATTGATCCTGAAGAAGCAGCTCTTGTGGTAATGTGTAACATTTTGAGATTAAAACCTAATGAAACACGAATTAAAAACACCCATCCCAACCCTCTAAAGACTGAAAATCTTTTGATAAGAATAACTTGCTTTTATACAGGAAAAGTTTGCAGTACAAAGAAGAAGGCCGACAGAGGGGTGAACATTACACCAACCCCTCTATATAGGTCTAATCGTTTGATGACAACTGATCACATGATGAACAGAGACTGGTCCCACCTACTCACATATTTGACACATAAGCAAATGAACACACACCCCAGGTTTATATTGTGGCATCACATACTCAGGGAGGAGACCTTATTAAAATGCGAGTTTTTGGGTGTGTTTTGTTTTGGTGCCAACTGATCAGATTATGAAGAGTGATGGGCCCCACCTGACCCTTTGTGCTCCCATATTTACTATTTCCTACACATGTAAATGAACACACTCCTCAAGCTGATGTTGTCACATCCCTAATTAAGGAAGGAGATCATATTAAAATGCATGGTGCTGTATGTTTATGGTTAGGTCTTATTGTATACAGCTGATGCTATCTATCTATCTATCTATCTATCTATCTATCTATCTATCTATCTATCTCTCTCTCTCTCTCTCAGACACAGCCAGATAAATTAAAAAAAAAATATGCACCTCATAGGCTCTCATTCCTGTCCTCTGCTTCTGTGACTGGTTTAATGTGAGCAGGGAACAATTGGTCTCCTTCAACCATTGTAGCACAGATTTGCATTCATCATGCACCAGATAGAGGTTGGGATACTAAGGAAAAGGGGCCAATTATGTTCACAACAACTGCACCATAGGGGTAAAATGAAAATTTCATTTGAGTTTAACTAGACACCTAACCCATTGTATGCTAAATTAGTCTTGAACATTTTGATTTGCAGAGTGCTGAATGCCTCTACAAGTTTCAAGGGGTTAAATGCCCATTTAGAGCATTAGGAACTTGGGGGATTGTAGGAATTCAGGGAACTGGATTTGTTTCTTATGGTTTAGTTGTTTTGACAAATAATTGCTCTATTTTATCCTGTGTTACCTATACAATAGGAGCACACAGATGATATTCAAAAAGTAACATCTTTATTAGGACACAAAACAAGCACATGATACGTTGCAAATACTCTCTATCATGTATAGGTAGATCACAGTCCTAGACATGTAAATCTGCTGCCTCAGTATAAACCAAGAAAATGAAGAAGGCACACAATAGCGTAATAAAGTAAGAAACTTAATACAATATACAAACAATATCTGTGGTCAGGATGGGAATACTCTCAATCAACTGACTGGTGTTTAGAGAAGATAACCCGTCTCCACTTTGAGTTGCCCAGTATGTAGAACAGATGAAAACAAGGCTACTTTCTGCAATGAAATTTCCAAATGGACTAAAATTTACTATAGAATCAACAAATACACTGATTAATAATAGTGCTTTAAAATTGTAATAAAATAAAAAGTAATTTTATATTTTATTACATATTTATAACATTGTTATAACTCAGTATATATATTGTTCTTGTAATATATTTTACTCCATGTGGAGACTTCTTTGTGATAGGAACATTCTTCACATTCAAAGCATATAGACCAGTTCTAGCAAGTGGATTTTCTGATGTTTAAAGAGATTTCTTACTCAGAGGATGAAAACAAGAGTAAGAGTTCACTGATTAGTAAAAAGATCTCTCTTGGAACTGAAAAATTGTCAGGATTCAGAATATCCAAATGTTGTCTTTCCAACATGAGTTCTTTTATGTTTAAAAATAATTGTTTTTGGCTGAAGCATTCCCCACACTAAGAGCATTTATATGGTTTCTCTCCAGTGTGAGTTCTCTGATGAGCAACCAGATTTCTATGTATACTAAAACATTTCCCACATTCAGTGCATGAATATGGTTTCTCTCCAGTGTGAGTTCTCTGATGAGCAACCAGATTTCTATGTATAGTAAAACATTTCCCACATTCAGAACACGAATATGGTTTCTCTCCAGTGTGAGTTCTCTGATGAGTAGCAAGATTGCTACTGTTACAAAAATGTTTCCCACATTCAGAGCATGAATATGGTTTCTCTCCAGTGTGAGTTCTCCGATGAGTAACAAGAGTGCTACTGTCACTGAAGCATTTCCCACATTCAGAACATTTATACGGTTTATCTCCTGTGTGAGTTATCTGATGTCTAACAAGACTTGTGCTTAGACTAAAACATTTCCCACATTCAGAGCATGAATATGGTTTTAGTTATGAGAGTTTAGTCTAGATGTGCTGACATTCTAATTTCTATCATACATTTCTCTGTGTTTACTAGGCTTACTGTATTTTTACTGTTTTTAATTGTTTTCATGATACTTTATTCTTACTAACACTTACTTTCTCATTAATGTAAATACTCCCTCACTCACTCACTCACTCACTCACACTTAAAACTGACAATAATCACTTACTGATGTTTTTATTACACTCAGGCTCACTCTCCTCTCTCATTCATTCATGCACTCTCAGATTCACTTATTCATTCTCATACAATCCCTCATGCACTTAACACACTGTAGTGCACATATTTTCTCACATTTGCCTACAATTATGTTCAGACTTGCTTGTACTCTGTCTCCATGTTAACTTATGTAACAGTTTTCCCATTCTTACTCAAAGTCTCATTCTGTTTCTGATTGTCAGTTTCTCTCTCACTGTCTCTCACTTTCTCTCACTTTCTCTCCATCTCACTCTTATCATCTTGGTGTATGTATCAGTAGTTATCTGTCTCTCTTTTTCATACTCTTGCTCTGTCTCTATTGCATTTTCTACTTCTCTGTCTCTGTTTCTCCTACACAGACAACACCACAGTGTCACTCTCTGTCTCAGTCACTGTGCACCTCTTAACAGCTCTCTCACTCACTGTCTCTTGTTCTCTTGCTCTCTCTCTCTCGTTCTCCAGCTTGAACTCAGTGTTGCTTTGTTTCAATATCAATATCACTGTCACCTCCCCTTGGCCCCCTAACCCATGCCCCATATCCCACACACACATCCAATCCCCCAGGTGAATGCCCGCAGAGACTTTAATACAGTGGAATAAAATACAAGTGTTGAGTTCAATAAAGTGATGATACAATAAAGTTCAAATGTACCTGTGTGCTGCCAAAGTGCATTGCGTTGCAGGTATTAAGAATGTTATTGTTTTAAATGTATGAATGCACTTTGTATTGGAAAGCATTACTGTACAAAGAAATATTGTATTGTATTTTCCATGTCAAAATAAAGATTATTTAAAAAAAAAAAAGTGTTGCTTTGTTTCATGCTCCTCGTCTCTTTTGCTCTTGTGCCTCACCATAGGGACAAATAAAACTCTCCATATACACAGTGATATAAATTGGCTTTTTAACCCCTTGAATGCTAGAGAGGTCTACAAATACCCTGCAAAAAACTAGTTGTTGACCTTCCTAGTATTAAAAGGGTTAAAAGCTTCAATTAAACCATTGACATTTAAATTTCGCTCCTTTTTCATTGCTAGTTTGTTCCAGAATTGTCTCCTCTTTATCTTATTGAATCTGATCCTATGTCACCCACCTCAGTAGAACATGAATCCAGATCACTTCCCTCCAGGGACAGGGGAGAGGATCAGACTTCATATCCAGGTGTAAACAAGTAAAACACTATATTACACTTTGCCAGCTCCTAGAGTAAAGACAAGTGCTAGTGATACTCCCTGTTACACTATGACTGTAGCAGAAGACCCCACTTATAGCTCCCACAGTTAAGTCAGAGAGTGTTCTGTTCTACTGCACTGGTTGTAGGTCTACATGTATTTGCTAAAAAGAGAAAATGTTTGCTAATTCACAAAACACACACAATTCAGACACATTTTGGCACTAGCAGCATTTCCATCAAAAGTAAGTTGTAAATATCCAGTGTCCCCACTTTAAAATATAAGGATACAGAGAGGTTTAAAGTCTATTTACCAAAAGCCAGATGAAGCTCTCAGCTCTGGTCTCTTTCCAGGAGATCCTCCTTGAAGTATCTCTCAGTACAACTGCTTTTACTGAAATGTAAGTCTCTTTGTATTCAAGTTTTTGGGTGTGTTTAGGTGACAACCAATTAAATTGAGAAGAAGATGGACCCCACCAGGTCTTTTGTGCTCATATATTTGTTATTTCTTCCACATGTAAATGAGCACACACCTCAAATTTATGCTGTCACATCCCTGATTAAGGAAGAAGATTAAGGTGGTATTGTCTGTATGTTTATAGTACATGTTACAGTACACTGCTGGGGTTGTGCAAAAAGAAAAAGGAAAAACTCACATTGCTAAAATACCATGAATATACATAAATAAAATATAATTAATTTGTAATGGAATATGAAAAGGAGCAAGGAAAGAAGGAATCCTCCAAATCCCCAAACAGGGAAATAACCCAGAACAAGAACAAAAAGATTATTTCGCTATTCCATACAGATTGCCTGAGAAATATAAACCCTGTGTAGTGTGTATACCTATGTGTGTTAATTTCATTAAAACATTAGGATTATGTGACATAATTTAGCCAAAGCATGTATAAGCGCTCTTACCATGCCATGGTACCTCAAATTCAAGAGAGTCCTAACCATTATAAAATAACTGACATAAAATTGAAATAAAATTGATCCTGAAGAAGCAGCTCTTGTGGTAACGTGTAGCATTTTGAGATTAAAACCTAATGAAACACTAATTAATAACATCCACCCCAACAATCTAAAGACTCTGAAAATCTCTTGATAAGAATAACTTGCTTTTATACAGGAAAAGTTTGCAGTAAGAAGGTGAAGGCCGAGAGAGGGGTGAACATTGCACCAACCCCTCTATATAGGTCTAATCCACTCACCACTGCTCGAGTTGGATTTCTCTGCAAATGGTACCTCAAATTCAAAAGATCCCTAAACATTATAAAATAACTCATATAAAACTGATCCTGAAGAAGCAGCTCTTGTGGTAACACATAGCATTTTGAGGTTAAAACCTAAATGAAAACATCCATCTCAACCATCTAAAGACCCTCTCCATTACAGACACACATATATATATTGTATTTTTAAAACAGAAGTATCAAGCAAGGAGGTATGACAATTATCTAGTAACCTATTAAATGTTTGGTAGTTGGCAACGCCTGTGTCCAACAAAATATCAGAATGTTAAAAATGAAGCCAGCAAATGACTTCTGCCTCCAGCATGCTAACTTGTGGCCCTCCATAGGTTTCAACTTTTACATGCCTTGTTTCCCAGCTTTTTCACCCACCCTCCTTCCCTCGGCATTGGGTTGCTATTTGTCTGTTTTTCAGGCTTCTATCTGGATTTCAATGGTCCTGAAACCAAGACTGAATAATTTCTGGGCCCATGGAGTTTTTAAAAAACAAAAACTTGCTTCAGCGCTGTATATCAAAGTGCAATCTAAGTATAACCAATCCCCTAAATATATACACTGTTTCAGCCCAAGTGATATCTAACTCTTTGGAGATATATTGTAACAAACTTATACAAACAGGACATAGGAAAAACAATGAACGTAAAAACCAAAAACGAAACAAAAATATATTTTCCAGCACACATACACACAGTCTCTATTTTCGAACCACCATGTAAAGTTTCTTATCCTTACAGTTCCCAGCTTTTCAACTAGGAGATCTTCGGTAATGAAAAATATCAGAATGTTAAAAATGAGGTCAGTACACCACTTCAGGCTCCAACAGGCCCTCAACAGAATGAAAGTTTCTAAATGCCTTATGGCCTAGCTTCTTCAACAACCCTCCTTCCCTCAGCATTGGGTTGCTACCTGTCTGTTTTTCTGGCTTCTGTCTGGGTTTCTCTGGTCCTGAAACCAAGACTGAATAATGTTAGGGCCCATAGAATTATTCACAGGCACAGCTTTATGGTAATGGCTACGCTAATCCTATAACTCTACCTAATTTAATGACTGATCAAATACAGTATGAAGAATTAACATGTTTAGAGATAAATGAGGAAAAGTTGGAGTTATTAGATTTCAGTCTAGATGTGCTGACATTCTAAATTTTATCATGCGTTTCTCTGTGTATTTACTCTGCTTACTGTAATGTTACTGTATTTTGACTGTTTTCATGCTACTTTATTCTTAGTAACACTTTCTTTCTCGGTATCCTTTTGAAATGTCTCATCAAAAATATTGTGCGGCTGGAAGCCTCATTAACCATGTTGCATTGTTTAAAATGATGACATGAGAACCTCACGCTGCATAAAAGCGAGAGGTTCTCATGTCGACTCTTTAAACGTTGCTACCGCAGTACCGGCATACAGCTCCCATTGCCGTTCTATTGTTAATGCATTCTCCTCCTATATATGTTTCTACTTATTCTGATGTGCTGCCTGTTCCTCAAATGTTACTGGGGCCTCTTATACACAATCATCTGTTGATGATGTTCCACAGCGCTGCACCGGCTCTCTCTGCCCGCTCCGCCTGTCATTCTGGGCTGTCTCTCTCTCTCCCAACAGCGAACCTTCTTTCTCATACCCATTAATGTACATAATCACTCAAGCTCACTCACACTTGGAATCTCTAATGATCACTTACTGATGCCATATTGCACTCAGGCTCACTCTCCTCACTCATCCATGCATTCTGATTCTCATACTCACTTATTCACTCTCATTCTCCTGATAAATGTATCTGAAATCATCATCACACACTGTACTGCACATACTTTCTCATTTTTTTAGACTTGCTTGTACTCTGTCTCTCATGTTCCTTTATGTAATAGTTTTCCCATGATTGCTCAAAGTCTTATTCTGTATCTCACTGTAAGTTTCTTTCACTTTCTCACTCCATCTCACTCTTATCATCTTGCTGTATCTATCAGTCTTTATTTGTCTCTCTCTCTCTCCCGTTCACACTCTTGCTTGGTCTCTAATGTATTATCTCTATCTGTCTCTGGTTCTTATACACAGAGAGTACAAAGTTTTTGAACTTATGGTTGCCATCTATTTGCACATTTAGCTATACCAGGGTGAGAAAAACGCTTACTCACTAATATAATTGATAATGATCACATGCTCATGCTTTCTGAGGATCACTCACATGCACTTATTCCTGCTCTCTCACTCACATTCCTATACTGTCCCTCATACTCATAAAAACTTACTTCTTCATGATAAATGTAACTAAAACATCAACCTCTAGAATACAAAGAATAAGGCACACTCATACTCATCCTCACACTTGTTCAGACTTCTTCATGCTCTCAGTATTTTGTGTACACTCAGAAAATATTTATCCATACTTGCTCAAGGTCAGTCTTGAAATGTCCACTTGCTTATGCACACTCAAGTTCACTCATTAATTATTTATCACGCTCACATTCATAGTCACTAATGCTCCTAATCTCCCACTGACTCACTTTCAGAGACTGATTTATTTAACCCCTTAACGACCCTTGACGGACATAGTACGTCAAGGGTCGATTTGACTTAACGACCGATGACGTACTATGACCGTCATCGAATTCCGGGCTCCCCCCGCGGCTGCATGCCGTTCGGGGAGTCCAGAACACAACGGAGCAATAAAAAAAATTTCTCCATAGTCGTTCAGTCTGTTCGCGGCGTGGATTCCCCGGTCCTTAAGGGGTTAAACTGGGATTTTAACCTCATGAGTTAAAGAGGTCTCTAGTACATTGCAAATCAATGTGTTTTTTTTTCTTGTGGAAAAATCATTATTGTTAGTAAAAAGACAGAAATTATTTGAGAGGGAATTCCTGAGAAAAAATGGATTTATGATCCAACTCTAATCAGAATATTGCTACTACCAAAGCAACAATATAGACAGAGAGAAAATGGGATTATTGTTAACAAAAAAAATAAGAGGCTGATATATTAAGTAAACCTGGAGCAATTCTGAGACAAATACACTTATCCAAAGGGGACCCTGCTTTGCAATGTGTACAGACCTCATTAGCATTCAAGTTGTTAAAAAGTGTTATTTAAATCAATGAGGGTTTGGATGAAACTGTTTGTCTCCAATAATGTAGTTGGTTTGCTCCAGAATTGTTCTAGTTTTAGTGTTCTAAGCACAACCCTGCCCCTTCCCCTTTTGTTTGCAGGGAAAGCTCTGCAGAGGCCTCTGACATTCTACACATGAATCACTGATCTGCTCAGTTCTGTAGACCACTGAGCACTGCCCACCAAAACACCAGGGGCTTCAGCCCCCCCCCCAGTGACCGCCCTGGTAGGAACACTGATATCCTCTTCTCTGAACTCCCATGTCAATGAATTCAAAGACAATGGATTTGAATGTAGATGATAAAATTTATCCACAAAAAGAACACATAGATCTGGCATACAAATGGAGTAAAAATGGATGGTTTTGAACAGCCTGTGCACCAGAGGGGTATCCAAAATATTGAAACCAATGAGAAAAGAAAAGCAGCGCAGAAAGATCCTTCTAAGTATAACAGGTTGTTAATCAGTTGCCAACACCATCACCCGGTGCTAAAGGAATGTTACTCACAAATTATAGAGGCTTAAAAGGTGTCACCTCTAAAGCATGATAGTGCTCCTGGTATAAACCCCAGGTAGGTTATTCCCACAAATCTCTCCTCCGGATTAACCGGCACTCCTTCAATAGCTGGAATGATGCTGGTCTAGGGCTGTTCGCACTCAAGCTATGGGTATAAACCCAAGAGGATGCCCAATGTTACCAACTGGAGTATATTAAGTGGGTCTGTAGTAAAAATGCCATAGCACTCGGGCTTAAGATGGCAAATATAAGCCATTATTTATTCTTAAAACTTCAAATAAAACCAAAATATAATAAAATCTGTTTAAAACGATATAACAAATGAAACCTCTCTACTTGTTACAAAACTGATTGTTTCTTCTTCTGTTAGCTTGGTTATTACATTATTTCACAAGCTCGTTTCTGGCTGTTAGCTCTGTGAAAGTGCATGAACTTTGCTACCAGAAGGATTTCCTCTGCCCGCGTATCTATACCATCATTACAGCTGACTGGGAAAGACATTGACGTCTTGCTCTACAAACGCCCTGCCTGCTTACATCAGCCCTTGTACTTCAGTGTTCCTGTGCTACATCGGAGGGGTAGCCCTGAGCATAAACCCGGTGAGTGTTAAAAATATCATAGTGTTTACTACCAGAGGGGCACCCCCAAAGCCTATCCTGCATTTTGGGAAGACACATTTTTCCACACAGGGAGGGCCGGACACAGTAAGTGTCGTTCAGTCGGGGGAGCAAGGAGCCACAGGTCTATATTTATATCCAAGGTCGGTAGAGGACATATCAGTTACCTACTGTGTGTATGCTACCTACAGCTTTGGGTGATTTAGATGTTTTAAATTGTATCAAACATATTCTGGACTTTTAGTTACATTCTAGTGGTGCCACTAGAGGACTTTTAATATTAATGTGTTTATAACTATTGTCTCTTGATATGTAAATTTATAGATCTATGTTTGTTTTTTAATAATTAAACATTCCATACCTATTCTGTGTCCTTATAGTCCATCAGGGGGATAAGGTAGATTTGGAGGTTATTTCATTCAATCATTTATATATTTCTTAGCGCTCTCCCAAATATATGCTTTTTTATAACATTCCTTTAGCACCAGGTGATGGTGTTGGCAACTGTTTAACAACCTGCTGTGATTAGAAGGATCTTTCTGCGCTGCGTTTCTTTTCTCCTCTTTTCTGCAGTGAGTGCCGTGGGGAACCCAAAACCCATACTATTGCAAGCTGCAGAAGAACCTTAGCGGACCTTTTTGTAATCTTCTCCTAGGACTATATCTCTCTATATAGCATATCCTATATAATAATTTGATAAGATGTTTGTCAGAATCTGTCATGCACTGTAGAGACTGCCCGAACGCACAGAACGCATGGAATGCTGGGAGCATGGAATGCTGGGAGCACGGAATACTGGGAGCATGGAATGCTGGGAGTTCTGTGCTGGGAGCATTCTGTGCTTTCTGGCAGTCTCTACAGTGCATGACGCAGAGCAGGACCGGCATCTTAACCCTTTGAGTGCCAGAGGGGGTGCACAACGCATTTGCAAAGCAAAGCGTTGCCTACCCCTCTGCCACTCAAAGGGTTAACATCACCCGGACCTTGGCCTGTGTACACGGGCTTTTACATTAGAGCAATATAACACTACTTTTAGTTTTTTTTGTTAGTGCTGTAGAGTACCTATCTGATCCTCTGCAGTGCTCTGTAATCTAAGATTTGCTCTTCAGTGTGGTGTGGGAGAGCTAGGTTCAGACATACTGAGTCTGATTCCAGACAGAAGTGCACTGCGGATAACCAGATGTTTTGTCTGTACTGCTGATGTGATACCAGGGACACATTACATCATTTGAATCCTACAGAGGTCTTCAAAGTAATGATAACAATGCACTGGAGATGTCTGGTATTCAATTAGTTAAAGCTACTCCATGTACTACACAGAACACTTTACAGCCTATTCCTTGAGAATACCTAGTGCCAGCAGTGTACTCCAGTATTTAATGGGTTAAAAACATCAAACAGATCAATGGGAATTGGTATTTGTTCTCTGGTGCAAACAAACTGCTCTAATGAACAAATACAAATTCCCACTGATTAAAATGGTGTTTAAACATTGAATACTGAAGTGGTCTCCAATACACTGCAAATAAAGCATTTAAAGGGATAGTAATACTTCGTTTTAACTTTATTTTATTTTGTAGGCATTAAAAAAACATGAAGAATGATATAAGTCTTATCTCTCAAACCTTTATGGTTTATGAGATATTCACAAGCAAAGTTTCCCCCTCCCTCCCCTTTTACTGATGTCACACTGTTCAGCCTGAGCAGAAGGGAGGAGCCCAGGTAGACTGCAGAGAGGGACAATCTTCAATTAAGATAAGGGAAAAACCTGAAAAGCTTGTCAAGGGGGGCAGGGATTTCATTGTTTTCATAGGAATAAGAGTGTCCCCTGCTGTTATCTGTCTGGTCTATGGACTGCATTCCACATCTGAGAAGAGATGGCTTACACTAGGAAAAAGGGGCGGGAGGGGAAACTTTGCTTGTGAATATCTCATAAACCATAAAGGTTTGAGAGATAAGATATATCATTCTTCATGTTTTTTTAATGCCTACAAAATAAAATAAAGTTAAAACGAAGTATTACTATCCTTTTAAACAGTGTATATGTCCCCTGTCTGTAATGCACTGTTTCTCTGCAGGACAGACACACAACTTTAAACTTTCACTATGATCAACTAGTGTAGTATCAGCTGCTTAATAATTCCCCTCCTCCTCTGGATCTTGCCTCCAGTCCTGATGTGTCTTGCCTCCCAGGCTCCCCCTACAGGCTGAAGTCTCACTCTCCTCTATGCATATGAAGAATGCTAAAACTTAAAGGGAACATTCTCCCAGAGTCTTCATTTGGGGCTGCCCACCAAAACACCAGGGGCTTCACCCCCCCCCCAGTGACCCCCCCCCGGTAGGAACATTGATATCCTCTTCACCGAAGTCCCATGTCAATGAATTCAAAGACAATGGATTTGACTGTAGATGATAAAATTTATCCACAAAAGAACACATAGATCTGGCATACAAATGGAGTAAAAATGGATGGGTTTGAACAGCCTGTGCACCAGAGGGGTATACAAGATATTGAAAACCAATGCATTGGATACCCCTCTGGCACTGAATGGGTTAAGCTCTGGGAACCCTTTTGCCATACCTGTTAGGACATTACCTACAGTCTGAAAAGCCTTTACACTAACCCTTTACTACGCCTTTATGGTATCACTATGTGAGAATAGAAATTCTTACTATAATTCTAAAAACTTGAAAGACTTTTTACATTTTACATTATAGATAAATGTTTCATGGCAGGGATTCTTTACAGTAAGGGCGGTAAGGATATGGAATTCTTTGCCTCGGGATGTTGTGCTTGCAGATAATGTAACTGCATTCAAAAAAGCAATGGATGCCTATCTAGCACAGAGCAATATTGACAGTTATGACAGATGGCTTCAAAGCAAATAGGATATTGAGCCGGGGAACTATTTGACACACACACACACACACACCTACACTGGAAATTGCTCCAGAGGGCTTTTTGTTGCCTTCCTCTGGATCAACTGGGGTGTTATTGGCATGGGCTGGACTTGATGGACGCATGTCTTTTTTCAGCCTTATCTACTATGTTACTATGTTGCTATGTTTAATAGCTTCTTTATAATAGGTTTCTGATTGCTGTCATTTATAAGACTATTTATCAGGAGAGAATGAGGGAAAGGGGAGAGAGGGGTGTATATATATATATATATATATATAGAGAGAGAGAGAGAGAGAGAGAGAGAGAGGGAGAATAATCAAGAGAGAGAAAGAGGGAGAGGAAGAGAGGAGAGAGATAAAGAGAGAGAAGAAATGGGACAGAGAGAGTGATAGGTGTGAGAGAAGAAGTGAAAGGGAAAGTGAGAGTGAAGGAGTGAGAGAGAAAGAGGGAGAGAGAAGAATAAAGAGGGGGTGAATGGAGAGAAAGAGTGAGATGCGGAGGAAGAGAGAGAGAAAGGGAAGAGAGATAGAAGGATTGGTAGTAAGAGGAAGAAGAGGAAGAAAAGAAGTGAAAGGGAGAGAGAGAGTGAAGGAGTGGGAGAGAGAGAACAATTCTAGAGCAAACCAACTGCCCTAGAGACAGAGGGGACAAATAAAAATCTCTCCTACTTTTCTAGTATTCAGGGGATTAAACATGTTTATTTGTCCTCTGTAGTGCGGTTGGTTTGCACTGGAGGTGCTGCAGTTACTCTCAGTACATTCATCTCACTGGGACTGATGTACTAAACACTGGGACAATTCTGGTGCCAACAAACTGCAACATAAAGTGTAAATAAACATCCCCAGTCATTTCTATGGAGATTTTACATCTTCACTGATCAAAGGGTCTCCAAAGCAAAACCTCTCAAGTATTGTATGGGTTAAAAGCCCCTTTTTTACACCTTCAAATGCCAGAGGGGTGCCCAACGCAATCTTTTGCAATTTGATGGCAAGGCACCCCCTGGCACTCAAATAGTTAAATCAGTGGGAATCCTCGGTGTGGTCAATTGTTCCCTATGGTTCAGTTGGTTTGATCCAGTTTCCCCTAGGACATCAGACTAACAACTGTGATATTGTTAACCCTGTGAGTACCAGGGAGGAGTGCAGTGGAATTTGGAGGAATGTTTTGCACACTTCAATGACATTTAATAAGTTAACCCTTTGAATGCCAGAGGGTGTATGAATATGAAGGGGTTGCATACCCCTATGGCACATAAAGCGTTAAAGGGAAACAATACATTAGCCAATCCTCCCGCCCTTCTTTAACCTTGCTGTACCAGGCTATTGATATGACACACACAACCTGATTGTTTAAAGAATACCAGGGTGCCAAGTAGTTGTGAGTTCAGTCCAGGCACCCTTAACCCTTTGAGGGTGAGATAGGAATCCAACACTCTGTGATGTAATGCGTTGGATACCACTCTGTCACACAAAGGGTTAAGATGACCTAGTCCTGAACTCTGAAACCTCTTTCAAGTTATACCTCAATATGTGATCACACAATCCTCTGTTATCCATAGAACGAGACTGGAGATGGCAAATCTGAGTTTGTGAAATAGTCTATGTATTAGTATTTAACATAACATAGAAATTGTTGTTTTTGATCTCTCTGTAAAGTCTTTATGATAGTATTGTAATGGGAACCCAGGACGCCGAGTTGTAGTGGGCCTTGGTTCCAGGTTTTCAGGTGTCTACAGATGGGTAGATGAGCCAAGAAGACTGGAACGCAGATGAGACTCTTTAGACCATTCTGAAATAAAACAACAGGAGGCATAGCTAATCCAAAATGACTAACCCTTTATTTGGGGACATCGGGGATATTTTATACATTGAAATCACAGAGAAAACAAAACAGACACCACAATATAATTCAATCTTGCCGCTTTAATCTCCAGCCAGTGGGGATTGAAGCAACAAGGAACAGACAACCAAACCCATCATGTGGCAATGGCTCACCCACCAACGAGAACCGAAGTGAAACAATAGACAGGTGGCGAATAATCCCATATAATATTCTTATAGCTATATTAGATATTATAGATAAATTTTACTCCATTTGCAGACTTCATTGTGACTGAAAATTTCTATCAAATGAATTTTCTGATGTTTAACAAAATGTCCTACTCAGAGCATGAAAATACCTTCTCTCCTGTGGGAGTTCTCTGATGAGTAAAAAGATCTCTCTTGGAACTGAAAAACTGTCAGCATTCCGAATATGTAAATGGTTTAATTCTAATATGAGTTCTCTTTTCCTTAACAAGAGTTGTTCTTTGGCTGAAACATTTTCCACATTCAGAATATTTATATGGTTTCTCTCCTGTGTGAATTCACTGATAAGCAACAAAATCTCTTTTAGCTCTGAAACATTTCCCACATTCAGAACATGGAAATGTATTTTCTCCAGTGTGAATTATCTGATATCTAACAAGATTTCTAGTGTAACAAAAACATTTTCCACATTCAAAACATTTATACAGTTTTTATCCAGTGTGAGTTATTTGATGACTAACAAAATTTAATTTGACACTGAAACATTTCCCACATTCCTAACATGAAAATAGTTTCTCTCTTGTGTGAGTTATCTGATGTCTAACAAGATTTGAGCTTTGACTGAAGAATTTCCCACATTCAGAGCATGAATATGGTTTCTCTCCAGTGTGAGTCCTCTGGTGAATAACAAGGTTTGTGCTGTGTTTGAAACATTTCTTACATTCAGAACATGAATATAGTTTCCCTCCTGTGTGTATTGTCTGATGAGTTACAAGATCTTGTCTAGTTCTAAAACATTCCCCACATTCAGAACATGAAAATGGTTTCACTCCTGTGTGAGTTCTCTGATGTCTAGCAAGATTTGATCTTTCGCTGAATAATTTCCCACATTCAGAGCATGAATATGGTTTCTCTCCAGTGTGGGTTCTCTGATGAGTAGCAAGAGATATGCTGTGGCTGAAACATTTCCCACATTCAGAACATTTATACGGTTTCTCTCCAGTGTGAGTTCTCTGATGTATAACAAGATCTGTGCTTTGACCGAAGCATTTCCCACATTCTGTACATGAATATGGTTTCTCTCCAGTGTGAATTCTCTGATGAGTAACAAGATTGACTTTGCAACTAAAACATTTCCCACATTCATAACATGAGTACGGTTTCTCTCCAGTGTGAGTTCTCTGATGAGTAACAAGCGTTACGCTGTGTCGGAAACACTTCCCACATTCAGAACATGAATATGGTTTCTCTCCAGTGTGAATTCTCTGGTGTCCAACAAGATGGCTTTGTGTATTGAAACATTTCCCACATTCATAACATGAATATGGTTTCTCTCCAGTGTGAGTTCTCTGATGTATAACAAGATTTGTGCTTTGACTGAAACATTTTCCACATTCTGTGCATGAATATGGTTTCTCTCCAGTGTGAGTTCTCTGATGAATAACAAGTTTTGTTCTTTCACTGAAACATTTCCCACATTCAGAACATGTCAATGAGCTTTCTTTAGTAGGAATTATTTGATGTTTAAGAAGAGTGTTCTTTGTATTACTTTTGCCATTGCATTGCTCTTCAATATAACTAGATGTTGCCTGTACATATTCACTGTGGGTATAAATGTCGGTATCACAGATATTTACTCTGTTCCATACAGTTGGTTCATCTGGAATGTATCTTTCAAACTTTGTTTGAGTCTTCTTCTTTGGTTGCATGGCAAATTTTAACAAAACGTTTTGCTTAGGCAGTCGGGGGACAGTATAGTAGTGGGTAAACCTTCAGGGTATATCTGCTCCAGGGAACATCTTTTGGAAAGAAAGAAACTCCAATTAGATAATTCTACCTGGAAATATAATTAGATTTTCAGATGAAAAAGATTTCAACAAAACCTGGCCTATTTTAATTTCCTGCTATATACTTATAATTAGCATATCATATTAACACTATGTGTGCATAAGGTGGCTTTTGTTTCCAAAGGAACCTGTGTTGAGCCCAGAACATGACCACCATGAATAAAACATCTCCATTATGTGTGCTTAAAACAGCACATAAATCAAATGAAAATTACGTACATGACTTTAGTTTAGTTTAATTTGTCCCCTATGTCTCAAGAATTAGACCTATTTAGCTTCTTGAATAATGCCCTAATGGGCGATATGCAAGAAAGTGGAGCATTGTTATTTTTCAAAGCCATAACTCTCTGCACTTTTAACAATTGCTCATGTTTGATGCACCTAACATACTGACATCTTTATGATAAATATCATATGCTCTTAAATTAACTGCACATTTAGCCATGTAAATTAGTGATAATTACTGTTGAATTAGACTTAATCACTAATCCTCCTATAAAATGGTGGATATTATGGCAATGCACACTTTTTTGACATGTATTTGCTAAAAATGTAACAACATTTTCATCAAAAGTAAATTGTAAATAGCCAATGCCCCTACTTTAAAATATAAAGATACACAGAGGTCTAAATTATATTTACTAAAACCCAGTTGAAGCTCTGCGTGGATTGAAACCTCTCAGCTCTGGCCTCCTTGCAGGAGATCCTCCTTGAATTCTCTCTCAGTACAACTGCTCTTACTTAAATTTAAGTCTCTTTTTAAACACATTTTTGGGTGTGTTTTGGTGTCAACTAATTAGATTAAGAAGAGGGATGGGTCAAAACTGGCCTTTTGTGATCACGTATTTGTTATTTCTTCCACATGTAAATGAGCGCATACCTCAAATTTATGCTGTCACATCCCTGATTAAGGAACTAGATCTTATTAAGAAGGGTATTGTCTGTGAGTTTATAGTCTAGTGATACTGTACGCTACTGGAGTTAGATTTATCTGCATATGTAATTAAAATGCCTTTCAATTAAAATCTCACATCCCTAAATAATGAAGAAAATCCAATAAAATGTGTACACTTGAACTACCTTTCTTTGTTATCTATCTATCTATCTATCTGTCTATCTATCTATCTATCTATCTATCTATCTATCTATCTATCTATCTATCACTCCATCACAGACACAGACAAACACACATATACTGATTTAATAAAATATAAGAAACAAGCACAGAAGGTACGACAATTATCTAGTAACCTATTAAATGTTTGATGGCTATCAAAGCCTGTGTCCAGCAAAATACTAGAATGTTAAAAATGAGGCCAGTGAACGACTTTGGCCTCAGTATGTTAAATTATGGCTCTCTACATAATTAAACTTTCTAAATGCCTTGTGTCCCAGCTTCTTCACCCACCCCTCTTAATTTAACATACTGAAGCCTCTCACTGTCTCTCACTTTCTCACTCCATCTCACTCTTATCATCTTGCTGTATGTATCAGTCTTTATCTGTCTCTCTTTCACACTCTTGCTCTGTATCTATTGTATTATCTCTATGTCTCTGGTTCTTATACACAAACAATAACATTTTTTAACTTGTGGCAATCCCTCATGCTTACTCACTAATATAATTTCTAATGATAATGTGCCCATACTTTCTGAGGATCACTCATATGTTCTTATTCTTACTCACTCACTCACATTCCTATACTGTCCATTATACTCAGAAAACTCACTTCTTCATGATAAATGTAGCTAAAACATCAAACACTAGAATCACAGAATATTTCACATTCGTGCACACTCATGCTTATCCTCACACTTGTTCAGACTTCTTCCAACTCTCTCATGTGTACACTCACATAAATAATTGTCCATACTTGCTCAAGGTCTGACTTGAAAAGCTCACTTGCTCATGCACACTTAAACTCAAACTCATTAATGCTTTATCATGATCACACTCATTTGCACAACTGTGTTCAGACTTGTGCTCTATCTATCATGTTCACTTTTTTCCCATGCTTGCTTAAAGTCTCATTCTGTATGTCACTGTCAGTCTCTCTCTCACTGTCTCTCACTTTCTCACTCCATCTCACTCTTATCATCTTGCTGTATGTATCAGTCTTTATCTGTCTCTCTTTCACACTCTTGCTCTGTATCTATTGTATTTTATCTATGTCTCTGGTTCTTATACACAGGCAATACCATTTTTTAACTTGTGGTTTCCATCTATTTCCAGAAAAACAACATTGTTAACTCATGTCTTCTAACACTCAGAATCCCTCACACTTACTCACTATTATAATTGCTAATGATCACATGCTCATACTTTCTGAGGATCACACACACATGCACTTATTCCTGCTCTCTCACTCACATTCCTATACTGTCCTCATACTCAGAAAAACTCACTTCTTCATGATAAATGTAGCTAAAACATCAAACACTACAATACACAGACTATTTCACATTAGTGCACACTCATGCTCATCCACACACTTGTTCAGACTTCTTCATACTCTTAGTATCTAGTGTACACTCACATAAATATTTGTCCATACTTGCTCAAGGTCAGACTTGAAATATTCACTTGCTCATGCACACTCAAGCTCAAACTCATTAATGTTTTATCATGCTCACACTCAGAGTGAGTAATGCTCATAATCTCCCTTTTACTCACTTGCAGAGACAATGATTGATTTAAATGGGGATTTTAACCCCATGAATGTTAAAGAGGTCTCCAGTACATTGCAAAGCAATGTTTTTTTCATAGTGGGAAAATCATTGTTGTTAATAAAAAGACAGAAATTATTTGTAATTTCTATAAGAGGGAATTTCTGCTGAAAATACATCAATCTGTGAATTTTTCATGAATATTTCCACAGAATAAACAGGATTTATTTTCCATCTCTAATTAGGATATTTTTGAATAGAAAAGCAACATTATAGTCAGATGGAAAATGAGTAAATTGTTCACAAATAAGAGGCTGATGTAGCAAGTAAACCTGGAGCAATTCTGGGACAAACCAATTTCACCATAGGGGACACTGGATTACAAAGCATGGAGATCTCTGTAACATAAAATAGGTTAGAAAGCCCCCATTTAAATCAACGGAAGTTTGGGAAAAGCCCCACTGGGGAAGATAGTTTGTTCAAGAATTATTCCAGTTACTCTTAGTAGATAATGTTCCTCATTATCACCAATAAATCACACAAATATACAGACAGAACAAAACTCCCAGAGAGACATAACATGATGAGGATACACAGAGGTGTAAGGTCTATTTACCAACACCAGGTGGCGCTCTGTAGGGATGGAGTCCTCTCAGCTCTGGTCTCTTTCCAGGAGATCCTGCTTGAAGTCTCTCTCCAACACAACTGCTTTTACTGAGATTTATATCTCTCTTTATATAAGTTTTTGGGTGTGTTTTATTTTGTTGCCAACTGATCAGATTAAAAAGAGGGATGGGCCCCACCTGGCCCTTTGTGCTTCAATATTTACTGTCTCTTACACATGTAAATGAGCACACACCTCAAGCTCATGTTGTTAAATCCCAGATTAAGGAAGGAGATCTTATTAAAATTAAAGGACTTTGGTTCTGTCTTATTCTATACAGCTGATGCTAGATTTCTATCTATCTATCTATCTATCTATCTATCTATCTATCTATCTATCTATCTATTTTTGTCACACCCACACATACACACTTAATTATGAAAACAAAGGAATCAGGCACAGGAAACATGATAACAGCTCCAACATAATAGCTGCTTTGAGAACAGGTGGTATGGTGCATGTGCCCTGCTTTGCCCATGTGCTAAATTTAGTTGTGACCAGATTCCTGGCAGAATCCAAAACCATCAAAGAGATGTTTACTTTTGCCCGCAAAATCTGTGCCCATTTTAGTAGCTCCTATAGTGCACACAACGCTCTATTTTCCATACAAGAGCGTAACAACCTGCCCCATCACCAGTTAAAAATGGAGGTGTCTACCAAATGGAATTCCACAATGTAGATGCTAGCGCATTTGTAAGAGCATAATAAGGCCATTAGCAAGTACACCATGCAAAACTGGAAGTCTTTGGAAGGAGCTTCTTTGTCACCTTGCCAATGGCAACTAATGTGCGATGTACATGAGCTGCCAAAATCCTTTGAAGAACCATGCTAGTGAGTCACATTGGGGCACAAATTAATGAAATTCTATCACTGATATTTTTATTGCAGAAAATCAGAGGAATCAGATTCTCTCGAGGCATATCAAGTCTTGCTTATTGATCGAGTGGAGGGTTGCAGCAGAAGCAGCTACATCATTAATCAGAATATCCCTTTCGGAACACAAGGCAATTCATGGGTCTTAGCAGGGGCGGAAAACCCCAACATTGGTGGTGGTGGTGGCTACAACACATCTCTTTGGGTCTTGATCCCTGAGTATGGGTTGGTAACTGATACACAGGATACCATGTAGCTCCTAGAAGTGGTCCCACTGCATGTGAGATGGTTTCTGCATACTTGAAGGATACCTACATTTTACCAGAAACGATGACCCCATGGGATACTGGCAAACAAAGCAGTGTGTGCCAGCATTGACACTTACTGCATTGGAAACCCTCAGTTGTCCTCCAGCAGGAGTTGAATCTGAGAGGGTTTTCTGTGTGGCTGGTTATATTGTCAATTACCACAAGACACGGCTATCAAGAAGCAATATTGGGAGACTAACATTCTTAAAAATGAACCAACATCTCATACCATCTGAGTATCAAGTAGCAGAAACCACACATGACAGACAACGCCAGGACAAATATGTTAGCAGCAGCACAGATATGGAGGTGGAAAAGGGATGTGAAGAAAGGTTTCTACCATCTACCCCACTTGGGACCACTGCTATGACCGATAAGTAATGTGTGTCAATAATCTGAGAAGGAGGACAGAAATTTGACATAAACATGACAATAGTAAAAAACTATATACATACACAAATCACACCCCACCAGCCAGTCCCCCCCACCACCACCACCACTATAATACACATCTGCCACATTGTAGGTTGTACTTTATTTTTTTATTACTTGACATCATTATAATGAATATGTGCCAGTGTCACTTAAGCAGAAAGTGTTGTGGGCAAAGGACAAATGCATTCTGCCTGCTAACACATTTTTCAAGCCATATGTTGCTGTAGGACTCACAACTTTGAGTTTCAGACACTTATTTCTAAACTACAGCCCTCAGAAGAAGTAATATTACAGTGGGAAATGTAGTACCTATAGGAATATAGATGAAAAATGTGTTAAAATAGGCAAAACATTTGTTAAAATAGGGGAAAAGGAGGACATTTTTGCATAGGCAAAAAGGTAGAAACTTTTGCGGAAAAAGTGAAAAATCAGCAAGTTTTCACGGAAAGCCCTGCAGGAAATTTTTCACAATTTTCTCCCACCCCTAGTACTAGTGAGAGCAGGACAGGTCAGCTGCCTGTGCCTGCTGCTAGACATGCTGCCACTGCTACTACCATTGCATCTCTTGCTGCCACTAGTGCTGTGCCTGCTGTCAGATGTGCTGCCCCATTGAAACCAGTGCTGTGCCTGCTGCCAGTGCTGAACCTGCTGCCATCAATACTGTGCCTGCTGTCAGATGTGCTGCCCCTGTTGCCAGTGCAACAGTGCTGTGCCTGCTGCCAGTGTTGAAGCTGCTGCCGCCAGTGCTGAAGCTGCTAGTGTGTCTTGTAATACTCAGGAGGGGGAAGGAGAAGATGATACCAAATGTGACAGCAGGGGACCCTAAGTCACACATGCCACCCCCAAGCAGTCCAGCCACTGCTAATACTACAACTACTAAATAGGTCTATCAGCTTGTTAATGTTAGGAATGAAGGAGGGGGTAATCAATATCCTCAAATTACTAGTGACTGTGAGGAGGAAGACTCTGGGGCTGAACTTGAAATGGTTGGTATTAGTAGTAGTAGTAGCAGTAATGGTGAAGCAGCTGGTGGTACTAGTGTTAGGGGAGTGGTAGGGGAAGCATTTGAGAGCATCAAGACTACCGGTCAAGGGATCTAACACCATTCCTCTGGCTCTGGGAGTCCTCCTCCCCTTCCCTTCACTACAGTGTCTAAGTGGAACATGATCCTGAAGAGCCCAGAACTGGTTTGGGGAAGAGCAGGCTCAGAGTTAATACCACCAACACGAGCAGGAGCATAGATCAGCAGCCGGTGCCTGCTGCTACTGCTGCAAGTCTGTCCTCTTCAGGTCAAAAAGAAATGCCAAGTGTGACATTAGAGGCCTCTGTCACATTGCGCGTCACCTCCTCCAAGCAGCAGCGAGATGTCTGTAATAGAGCAGCAGCATGTAGGGGCTGGTGGTGGTGATGATGATGCTGGAAAAGCTTGGGTGGAAGCGACATTGATGGTTTGTTTAGCAGAAACTGAGAAGGAATGGGAGACAGGGATGAGGATGGGCATCACTACCACCACCGCCACCAGTAGCAATAAGGTTTTGGAATTTGTGGAATTTGCAGCTACTCTAATTCCTGCTGCTACTGAGATGCAAGGGCAGAAGGATGCTGAGGAGCAAGCTCATGTGCCACAGACCACGGTGAACACAGTGGGAATGGAGTCAACATGTGATGCGGAACTAGGACAGGTTCCACTTGCCTGCAGTAGAACTACTTCTGATCCTGTTTGCAGTGCTGATACTGAGGCAGTAGCAGCAACAGCAGCAACATCATCCGCTGCCACAGACAGTGACGGGGAATGTGGAGGAGAAAAAGAAAGAGACCGTTCTTCTCCACCTGTTCCCTATCCCCTGAAGTCATGGGTGTGGGACTATTTTTCTCTTGGGGCAGGTACAGTGCAGTCTTCACCAACGGCACTGTGCACAATTTGTGACAAGTCAGTGAGAAGGAGAAAGGAGGGAACACACCATGGCACAACCTCCCTGATATCACACATGAAACACAGACACCATAACATGTATATCAAACATGTTAAAGACAAACACCCACTACAGAAATCAAGCACTGCTGTTACTGTACCCCCCCCCCCCGAGTCTCCTGAAAGGCAAAAAAAGGCAAGGTGGAGATCAAAGAGGAGGAAGAATAGGGAAACACAGGCAGAGACTGGAAGTTCCATAATGATCAAAACAATTAGCTCGCCATCACCATCACCTTCTTCCTATAGGGTAACTACATCTTCTGCCAATACACCTCATTCATCGTTTCCTCCCCCGCCAAATAAAAGCCACTCTGTTGATGTGGCAGTTCATCTCCACCCATTGCACACTGCGTGGTGCACTGACCACACATGCCAGTGTGGTGGATGAGAATCGCAAGCAGAGCATCAAACAGCATCTGAGGAGATTCATCCCATAGAATATGCTAGAATGCTGGCAGGGAGGGTTCATCATTACTACTAAACTGTCAGCAAGCTGTCAGGTGTCCTTAGCGGGGTCTGGACAAGGGGTATAGTGACAGTAGCAGTTCTTGGGTTCTGGTGTCATGGTGTTTCGATACAGTTGTACCTCCAGATGTTACTTACCACACACACACACACTGTGCACAGTGCAGTTGCTGATGAGAGGCACAGTTTCTGCTCTCAAGGGAAGCATTTTGGAGGAGGGGCAGGTGGAGAAGAATTATTGGCCAACTTCTTCTTTTCTCCACATACACTGGGGTCTAATTATTGTTCTGCTACTGCCCCAGACGCATCACTAGAGCTAGTCGTGGGCAGCAAGTTGAACCTTCACCATCCATCAACCATGTTACTGCTGTTGTTGATCCCATTCCCTTTCTGCTGCCTAATCATCTTACTGCTTAAACAACTCAGCCGCAGCAGCAGGAACATCATTCGCAAATTCTATATCTAAATCAGGGCATTTGACAGTGGCCAGTGGCCACTGACCAACAGGACATCACCTGCTGGCACTAGGACCATATAGGGCATTTTTTTCTCTAGGCTTGTGCTTTAAAAAAAAATAAAAAATAAAAATAAATGAATAAAATCATAGTCCTACAAAAAAAAACACTTTTCTGGGGTTTGTTTCTAACAAGCCTAAGTCCTACAAACCAATGTTTCCTCAGGGCTTGGACATCTAACAACAAATCTAACAAATCATCCTCTACAAAATACTCTATCAAGTATCAGTCCACCCCAGTGCCAGCTTATGTCAGGGGGTTCCAGTCCCTATCACTTTAAACACAAATTTCTTATTTTATTTATTTTTATTAACTGTCCCCCCAATACCAGTCAAGAACTGATTCACTCCCCAGACTCCACCAACCAACACACTGTCACGGTTTCCCAAGGACAACTCAGGAGTCAGACCGGTATAGTAAAAATAACAATCTTTATTAAAAAATATAAACAGAGTATGCAATAAATAGAAATAACAATCAGGCAATAACCACGGAAAAACAGTATAGGTCCCACTAGAGGACAGCAACTCTATTAGGAATAGGAGTCTGCCTGAAAAAGGGAACCTTTAGCAGAGAATACAAAAATCTAATAAGGAATAGAGAAACAGGGAAATAGGGACAAAAAGCTAGGTACTTAAACAGTACTTGGACAAATTTGCAAGTACCAAGACAAATAATGTCATAATAAAAAAAAATCCAAATATTTACTACAAACAGTAATCAGCATAAATAGCAGAAAAGTATAATGCTGCACTCCCCATCCCCAATATACCAATATATATATAATCATAAAAACAGCAACATTGCAAAAAGCAATTCCTGCCCAGACCACCTATACTTATGTATATAGGACTAGATAATACCAGAGTCAGCAGTGCAGTCATCCCAGATATCAAAATGATAACAATCACTGTCTGATTCTGACACGCTCACCATCCAAATACACTCATATCCCTAAATCAAATACAAGCAGTCCCAAAAATCATCGAAAGCAGCAGCTAATGGGTTAATATTCATCCATGCTTGGAAAGATGTGAAAGCAAGCGTGTCATACGAACAAGAAAGCAAGAAAGTCCACATGCATCTAATGAAAGAAAGTATATTCATGCAGAGCTGTATATTAGCTGAAATACACAATGTAAGCAACGTGTCTTGGATTAGTTATGGTTAATTCATGAGCAGCTGAGTCTGGCGTCCTCCCTGCCTCGGCAGTTACTTTTCACCACTTCCATTTTTCTCAGTGACATCAGGGGTGTGTCTCCTCTGCCCTCTCATATTCATCGCTATGTCATTCACAAGCTGCATATAGCGTAGATCTCGTTGCCAATATCTTGGTCCGTTAAATCGGACACAGCTCTGTTATCTCCACAAAACTTTTCTGTGAACATGTTCACTACTGCATCATATTAGTCCGCTCCACATATGCAAGGTATATCATACGCCAACGCGTTTCGTCCCACTTCTCTGGACTTTGTCAAGGCAAGTTACCGGTTTATTAATGGGAAATCTATTTAAAACGGCATCCACTGGAAGTCACCTCCCATAATATGATATGATAGAATTCTTCTGCAGATAGAAACAAAATGGATTTACACCTTGGGGACGTTGTCTCCACAAGGTATGAATGAGGATTTAAATTTTCATATATTCTTATAGGGTTCAATCCCTTATGCAGGTTGGGAACATGATATATTGCTTTGCAGTATGCTGTTCATGTATCTGTTATGACATGGGTAGATTGTAATCAGTCCCTGTATTTAGACATAAAATAAAAGAGTATGTGTTTATAGCTAATAAAATTAAACCTATACAAGTTGGTGTCAGAGACATTGTCATGATGGGGAGGGAATGGTTAATTTTTCTTTTAAACCAAATTCTCTAAAAATCTGTGTTTTAAAATGTGTTTAAATTACCTCATGTAACAGAGATAATGAGCCTCTCTTCCTCATGGAGGGGGGAAATATTTGGGAGACTTTAATGGTGATTGATATAGAATTGCAGACAACCACAGTCTCAAGCAGTATTAGTATCTTATGAGAAAATCTCAGAAGTCTAAAACAGAGACATACTCCCCTATGAGAAGTCCGATAAGGTACCATTTATGTCACGTAGGGTCAACGTTCACATTCCAAATTTTTGTCAGAACCCAGACCAGGTATCATTTTAAGTGTGAATTTTAATGTAGGGTAACTGCACCATCTATAGATTACATGGTGTTATTACTAGTGCTTTGGAATGTTTCCATAATTTATTCTGATGTCACTGCATAATGAGATGGCTATTTAACCAATCAGAGCAGATTTTGATAAGAGGAATTTCATATTATAAATATGCAAGTTTAGAGAGAAAAGGTCTTTCCTCTTGAGTCTTGGCTGTTTTTTTTCCTCTGGGGCTTTTTCCTCTTGGTTCCTGGCTCTTCAATTCCTGCTATGTTTATCTGAAGTATTCTGGACTAGCTGATAAAGAAATGCTAAGAAATCTACACTTATCGGTAACTATATATATTTCCTTATTTAAATTCTGCAAAATTCTGAATCAAATATATATTTCTTCTATATTTGAAGAAACTTAATTTTTCTTATAATTTGTCTTAATTGGACTGGCCAACCATTTGGGATCAATTATAATAAGCTATATTAGCTGTAGTAATTCTGAATTAAGCGGAATTCATTAGATAAGTGTAATATAGTTAAATAGCTTAGTTTATATATATTAGTTAATATAATTCTTGGTATTTCTAGAATAATATACTGTGTTTCTGGAAGGGTTATAATAACTAATATTTGATATGGGGAATTCTTTGAATTCATTTATTAACCCTTTAACTGCTATTTGTCTATTTACTTTGAGGTGTTTCTTGGATTTCTTTGTGTGTGTTTTGGGTCTAAACTTTTGTACAGTAAAAAGTTTTTAAACTCTCACTAGAGAAAAGAAGCTGCCATCTTGGGTGTGGCATCCTATCTTAATGGATTAACCCTTGAAGTACCCTATAGGTTTTACATAGGATTGCTATAGTCATGTTTATGATATATGTTGCATGCAGTTTGGTATACTGTCTAGACATATATTATTAGATTTGATTCTAAGTCTATTCTTGGTATAATCTATTATTGACTATATTAAATGCAATTTATATGTTTTATTCAGAAGGTATACAATATTTGACATAAGTACATTATCAAATTATAGTGATCTTTAGCTGGGATTTTATTCCAGTTAGTTTCTCTAAAATTTTGCTATTGCATATGGTACAAGGAAAATTGTCAGAGGACCTGGCTTCTTATTAAAGTTGACTCACCTGACAACATACCTTAAACCGCAATTAGCATAGTTTATACAATTTCTGCGGCAGAGGTATTCATATACACTGCTGCCAACTGTATTTTATTAATTGTAAGGATCAATTATCCTTTTCTATGCTGCTGAGGGCAATTATTGTTATCTAATATCTCTGAATATACCTATGTGTGGTTAACCATTTAATTGCTGGTAATCCTAATGGTGATAATTGTGGTTTGAGTTACTATATATCTATTGTAATTGCTGATCACTCCTTTATTTCATTGTTGTTTACACTTTATATATAGTATATTGTATTTAATAAATTATATATATTTTTGCACAAATATGCGGGATTGATTATTTTAATCAATTATTTACTGTGAAGCAGCGTGTCAATACCTAATATAGTGTAAAGTTCTCAAAATTATTTAATATTGTCATTTATTTATTTATGTGAAGATATCCAACCCGATAGGTTCTCTTGTTTTAACCCTTTGGATACCTTCAACATAATTGTTTCGACATTGGAAGAGTATCTAACATATTGTGTATATATATATATGTATATATATATATATATATATATATATATATATATATATATATATATATATAGTGATATATGTTGGATATATGTGTGGAAGTGACAGTATGTGCACACTAGATACTATGATGCTGATTGGGTTTATAGTAAGGGTTAACTAATTGGATAGACATATCATTTTATATGTGCACCTGGGGAGCATTGGAATTATGGTAGGTGACTTCCAGTGGATGCCATTTTAAATAGATTTCCCATGAATATGCCTTGACAAAGTCCCGAGAAGTGGGACGAAACGTGTTAGCGTATGATATACCTTGCATATGTGGAGCGGACTAATAAGATTCAGTAGTGAACATGTTCACAGAAAAGTTTTGTGGAGATAACAGAGCTGTGTCTGATTTAACGGACCAAGATATTGGCAACGAGATCTACGCTATATGCAGCTTGTGAATGACATAGCGATGCCTATGAGAGGGCAGATGAGACACGCCCCTGACGTCACTGAGAAAAGTGGAAGTGGTGAGAAGTAACTGCCGAGGCAGGGAGGACGCCATACTCAGCTGCTCGTGAATTAACTGTTGCTTACATTGTGTATTTCTGCTAATATACAGCTCTGCATTTCATTTCTTTCATTAGTTGCATGTGGACTTTCTCACTTTCTTGCTTTGAATGACAATTAATATACTTTGTCTACTCTTACACGCTTGCTTTCACATCTTTCCAAGCTTTCTATGCTTTTTGGGACTGCTTATATTTGATTTAGGGATATGAGTGTATTTGGATGGTGAGCGTGTCAGAATCAGACAGTGATTGTTATCATTTTGATATCTGGGATGACTGCACTGCTGACTCTGGTATTATCTAGTCCTATATACATATGTATAGGTGGTCTGAGTAGGAATTGCTTTTTGCAATGTTGCTGTTTTTATGATTATGTATATTGGGATATTGGTGATGGGGAGTGCAGCATTATACTTTTCTACTATTTATGCTGATTACTGTTTGTAATAAATATTTGGATATTTTTTTATTATGACATTATTTGTCTTGGTACTTGCAAATTGGTCCAAGTGCTGTCTAAGTACCTAGCTTTTTGTCCCTATTTCCCTGTTTCTCTATTCCTTCTTAGATTTTTGTATTGATTCTCAGTAGGTACATGGCACCACTATATGTGACTATATAGTTTGTGACCCGTATTTGATACTGACTATATGTGCTCTCTTTTTCTCTCTCTCTCTCTCTCTCTCTCTCTCTATATATATATATATATATATATATATAATTTATCAGAGACAGGAACACCCCCTGTAGTCTCTGTATAAGGGAATGTATGGCGGATACGCAGGAAGAGACCACCTGACTCACTCCTGCAGTCAGTGGGTAGGCACAGGGATCTCCCCAAAGGTGGTAGTCATAAGGAGAACTTACTGATGCAAGCCTGCCATTAGTTCAACAAGGAAACTTCCCTTAGGGAACGCAATGGGGAAGAGAATCCAATCTCAGTCTGTAGAATAGAAATGTATGTCTTAACCAGAGCCACAGGTCCACACCAGATTGGGTGTCTACTATGTACATGAAATAGTCAGACAGAGCCACAGGTCAGCACGAGAATGGATGGTCAGACAAATTGGGTCATACACAGTACAGGTAGTCAGCCAGAGCCACAGGTCTGCACCAGATTGGGTGTCCGCTGTATACAGGGAGTAGGCAGAAGAATAGTCAGAGCCACAGGTCACCACTAGGATGGATGGACAGACAAGCCAGGTCATACACAGAGCCCAAGGGAAACGAACTGAGATGAACAACAACTCAAGGGCAACTGAGAATTGGCTCAGTTCCCCTTTAAAGCCCAGTCCAGGAAGTAGATGGAAGGAGATATCAGCCAAGCAGCATAAAACAGGGGTCTGCATCATTCTGCCACTTTGCTCCCTTGAATGATGAATCCCACCACGATGCGTCAAACCAAGTGACAAACCCAGCTGGCAAGAGGACATGTATGGCCAATAGCGCCGCCAAGTGCTCTCAAACCTGGCACCATCAGCGACACCTGGGAGGAAGTGACCACGACATATCGACGCCTCCTGCGTCATCGTCGATAGCGTCGCTGGAACTAGGTAACTGTCACACCCAGGCACCCTCCTCAGACCACTTATACCATGTATTATTGGGTATTTTATTTGTATTTAGGATTTATTTTTTAACTGCCCCCAATCCCAGTGACCAAAACCCCCCAAAAAAACATTAACTGTTCAACGGATTCTTTCCCCACTCCCCACCAGCACAAGCACCCTCATGCCCCTTTTATACTATGCCTCTGGGAAATAAAATAATATTTGTTTTGTGTTGTGTGTAATTTCAATGTTCGCATTGATTTCAATGGAATGAGCTAGGCGAAAAAAGCGGAAAATCGGCACTATTCACAGGAACTTATTCACCAAATGGGACATGCCATTATTCATCGATTTCAGTTTGAGGTGAAATTTTTTGCCCATCTCTAGTTAGCATTGTCAAATCAATAACCCCCATTGTCACTATGTACAACTTCAATAAGAACATGTGAAAAATTGCAGAGTTACCAATAATTATGAATCCACCCTGCCACCAGCTTAGTGTTCTCTGTGGGATATAATCTCCCCAGATACTGCTTTACTCCATGCCTCTGATTATACTCAACTACATTGCCATGTGTGGTCAGTGCACCACACACTGTGTAATTGGTGGAAATGATCTTTCATATCCTCGCATCTACAGAATCTCTGACAGCTGGTGGGGGGAGTTAACAATAACAGAGGTGGATCACCAGAAGACGTTGCTATGTCTTCCATCGCCCATTCACTTGCACGAGAAGCTTATGGCAAGCCAGGTGTTTCGCTCACCATCGAACCTTCTGTCACGGTAGCTAGACAAAATAAAGACTCTGACAGGTACAGATAAAATCAACACCACTCTATTTAAAGAGATATATATAATGAATAGCAATTTAGAACTTCCCCAACCTTCCCCAGGGTCAGGAGTGGAGACAGTGCTACAGTCCACTACGTAGGAGCTGACACTGAACTATAGCCCGAATACTGGAATCAGGAACATAGCAGAGAACCTAGCCTATGGTTCTGGGTACTACATGACATGTACAAGGGTGGCAAGCAGTCAATCTCACCTTAGGATGCTAAGGTTAGCAGAAGCGCGATGCCCTAGAATGCTAGAGCAAGAGACATAATACCCTACAATGCTAGGGTTCAGGCGGGATCCTAGATAGACCAAGCGATACAAGGCCAAACAGTCAGACAGATCCTGGAGTAGTACGGTGTCAATGACCAGGCCTTGGGACCTGCACCGAGAGGGAGCCAGGTCCAATGTATAGTGCAAGAGGAGTCAGACAGAGCCATTGTCAAGAACGTAACGGGTAGTCAGACAAAGCCAGAGTACTTAGCACAAAGCGGGTAGTCAGCCAGGCCAGGGGTCATACAAGGATCAGGTAGTCAGACGGAGCCAGAGATCGAGCATGGAACAGGTAGTCAGACAAGGCCAAAGGTTCAGGCACAAATCGGGTACTCAGACGGAGGCAAGGGTCATACACAGATTGAAATCAGCAGCCATGAACGGGTCACATCGAGGAATACAAGCAAAGCTCAGATACACCATGAAAGGGCACTAAAGGCCTCTTGGAGAGGCGGAGCATAGATCAGTCAATTAGGCAGTGACTACAAAATAGTGAGCACATTGTAGTGACAAGCGATGCAAACAGGAAGCCAGGCAGCGATCAGACGTGCCGCCAAGCACAAATAGGGAAGTCATTTAATGCCGCTGTGAAGATCACGGGCACCGTGATACCTTCAGGCTTAGGCTGGGTTTCTCTATTCTATTCCTCTTAAATTTCCTCCTCAACTTTTGGTGCCCTTGGGGAGAGACGGGGGTACAGAAACAGTGGCTGCACATTTATTTTGTGAGGATCAGCTTTTACATGCTTCACATAAATGTCATGGTGTCTGTATTTCTTGTGTGTTTTCAGGAAGCTTGGGCCAAGTTGTGTTCCCTCCTTTCCATTTTTCACTGACTTATCACAACTCGTGCACAGTGCTGTTGTTGATAACTGAGAATTTATCTGTCACTTTCTTAAATATTATTTTAGCCATTGAGTGTACATACATGCATATCTATGTATGCATCTATTTATCTATCTAAACACCTCAAGCTGATGTTGTCACATCCCTGATTAAGGAAGGAAATCTTATTAAAATCCAAGGCCTTTGGTGCTGTCAGTATTTTTATGTTTATGGTTAGTTCTTATTGTATACAGCTAATGCTAAATTTCTATCTATCTATCTATCTATCTATCTATCTATCTATCTATCTATCTATCATCTATCTACTATCTATCTAAGATAGTACAAGAGACATATTGTTCCATTTTACACTATGTCTCTAGAAAATCAGTGATGTTTGAATTAGTCTCCCAAAATTAATATGTAATTAGTACTGATTAATATAATGTCCATGAAGGTAAACATGATTGTAACAGACCTATGGTTCATTACAAGTGCATCTGTAATACATGTAACAGATGCTGGAGCCTCGTTTTAAGAAATCTCACATGGGCCTGCAGGGTTTAAACTGATGTATTCCTGTGTTATCACCTTTTGGCCTTCCATTGTTTGTGTATCACTGTCTTGTCCAGGTCTGATTAAGTGTTACTTCCCAAAGCCTTTACCACCATTGTTGTCTGTGTGATGAGATTAGTCTGGTGTTGTGGTTGTCTGTAAAACCTACTTCCATATTACTATGTGTTGATTGTATTAATCTGATTGCATCTCACATCCCCCTTCCCTTGACCATGAGGCTATATAAACCCTGCCCACTTCCAATAAAAGTCAGAGTGTTCTTGTACTACAACAGCTTTTGTGGTGCATCTTCTTCTACAAATGGTCTGAACAGTCCCTTTTGACTCCCATTCCTCAGATCCTGATGACTTGGACCAGCACGGCTACCACTTTGTAGACACATCACAGAGAGAGAAGCCCAGTACGACAGCCAGGGACTACACAGGTCTCCTGGTTCTATTACAATCATTCTTTGTCACTGGAGTCAAGGACCTCAGACTCCTACAATTGAAGGCTAAATAGAAACATGTCAAAGTGAGGAGTTTGAGGTCTTAAAGACTTAAAAGAAATAATTATGTCTGTCTCTTTGTAAATAAATATTGATGGACCAGTTCAGATTTCCCATTTTGCCTTTAATATAAATCCCATCATTCTCTGCCATCTATTATTAGTATTCTTTATTTATATAGCGCCAACTAATTCGGCAGTCTGTACAATTGATGACTGGATGATGGGAGTTGTAGTCCAACATTATCCATTGACTCTCTGCTTATCCTCCACTTCTCTATACCTCTTCTTTATCCATAGATCAAAGACTATTGTATAGAATATCCCAAAATAAATAATGTTATGGGCCATATTCACTAAACAAAGAGTGAATCAGCTGCACTATAGGGACAAATAAAACTCACCATATCCACAATGATATATATATATATACATTGCAAAAAAACTTGTTGTTGCTCTCCCTAGGATTAAAAATGATTAAAAGACTCAATGTAATCATTGGACATTTGCATTTATCTCTTTTTTCTGGTTTCTTCAGAATTGTCTCCTCTTTATTTTGAATCTGGCCCTGTGTCACCCACCTCAGTAGAACATGAATCCAGATCACTTCCATCCAGGGACAGGGGAGAGGATCAGACTTCATATCCAGGTGTAAACAATCATAAAACTATATTATACTGAGCAAGGGTAAACAAGAAAGGGGCTTCCGGTTACCCAGAACCCCCACCATACATTCTATTACCACCATTCAAATCAGGCAAATGTTTACCAACTATAATAGTGCAACATTTTTAGTGCTTTTGGGAGGGTTTCTAATCCTGGCCATGCAGAACATGTGCCCTCAGCTGTTGTTGGTCTCCTGGTTCCATCACCAAGAACCAGCAAGTGGCCGGCTGGAAATGATGGGAATTGTCATTCATCTAACGCTAGAGGTCTGCACGTAAGAGGAATATGACCAGCTTTCTGTCTCTGCTCCAAAGTTTTTGTTAGCACAAGCAGGTGAATGTATGGACAGAATACATTTCAGACTACATGAGTCCTTTGTCAGGTTTTTTCTTTTTTTTAAATAATCTTTATTTTCACATGGAAAATAAAATACAACATTTCTTTGTACAGTAATGCTTTCCAATACAGAGTGCATTCATACATTTAAAACAATAACAATAATTCTTAATACCTGCAACACAGTGCACTTTGGCAGCAGACAGGTACATTTGAACTTTATTGTATCATCACTTTATTGAACTCAACACTTGTACTTTATTTCACTGTATTAAAGTATCTGTGGGCATTCGCCTGGGGGATTGGGTGTGTGGGGGGGGGGATATGGGGCATTCGTCAGGGTAGGTCAGGGGGCCAAAGGGAGGTGACAGTGATATTGAGCCATTGGAGGGGATGCTAGTCCTCCTCTTCAGGGCTGTCCAAGATGTTATAGTCTCTTAGCAGACTGTGGATCAGTCTGCGACAGTCCTGTGTTGTCACCTGTTCTCTACTCAGCACCAGACGATTCCTTGCAAACCACAGGGCGTCTTTGACAGAGCACATGATGCGCCAGGCTTTCTAGAGAGCACCATACGAGTGTGTCCCTGGAAATAGCCCATACAGTACCAAGTGGTACGACAAATGTCTGTTTGGAACAGAGTCTTTGAGTTCATTTTCCAGGTCATCCAACAGAGCTTGGGCAAAGGGGCACTGCCAAAAATCCTGCAGGGCAGTTTCTTCTGCCACACATCCTCTAGGGCAGTGTCTATACCTGCATAGGTTCCTTGCATGCATGAATGGCCTGAGAGACAGACCCCCCTGAATGGCCATCCATGCAGTGTCCTTGTGTCTGTTGGTGAGTCTCCCTGATGACACGTTCTGCCATACCATCTTGGAAGTGGCATTTGGTAGTCCTGAAATTGTCTCTATAATGTCTTTTGCTCTGATGAGCTTATATATGACCTTTGGGGTCCACAGTTCTGGTTTAACACCCTCCAGTTGGTTCTCCCTCACAAATGTACCAACATCCTGGTAGAACCAGGGGGTAGTCCAGTTGTAAGGGATGGAGCTGTCCCACCTCTCCCAATCAAGTCCCCTCCAAAGAGGAAGCAGGAAGAAACGGGACATGGCATTACCGGCAGATCCCTGGTCGCTCTCTCTTAAAGTCCTCCGCACACAGTTGCACACAAAGAAGGCCTGCAACATGGTGGGGATGTCTGGCACCCCCTTTCCTCCTTTGTGGGGCTCCTTGTACATAACTGCACGCTTCACTCTGTCCATTTTGGAGCCCCAGATGAAGTGAAACACTGCCCTTGTGATGGCTCTGCAAATTGTTGCCAAGGGTGGCCAAACTTGGGCCATATACTGCAGAACTGGAAAGATCTCATTCTGCAGTACCAGTATTTGTGGTGAGGTCCCTGAGACTCCATAGTCCAAATTTCTGTCTGACTTTTGCTAGTCTTTCATCCGAACACTTCAGAGCCGCGCCTTTTTCACCGAACCAGACTCCCAGGATTTTGTTGAGGCCTGTCCTGCTGAGGAAAGTGAAGGGGTCAGAAGACAGGTGCCACTCCCCGAAGAGCATGGTCTCTGACTTCCCGCAGTTGACCTTTGCACCTGAAGCTTTGCCAAAGTCCTCGCATGTCTGGACGAGCTCTTTCACTGATTGCTGGTCAGCGCAGAAGATGGTTATATCGTCCATATAAAGCGAGCACTTTGCCTCTTGTCTGTCACGTATTGGTGCAGTAATCCCCCTGATCTCTGGATTCCGTCTGATGCATTCAGCGAAGAGCTCTATACAACAGACAAAAAGGAGAAGTGAGAGAGGGCAACCTTGTCTTTTGTCAGGTACTGCATTAGAGGCAAGTGCTAGTGATACTCCTTGATACACTATGACGGTAGCAAAAGCCCCCACTTATAGCACCCACAGTTAAGTCAGCCAGGTGGAAGTGTGCTGTTCTAGAGCACTGATTGGAGGTCTTCAGGTAGCCCCTCCCTTAGTCTATGCACAGGCAGCAGCAACACCTGTTGGCTGCAGAATTCCCCAAAACTATTTACAGCTACAACTGCACATTCACAAATTCAAATGTGGAGTAATTCTGGGCCAAACCACCTACACACTAGAGGACAAATACAAATTTCTATTGCATTAAAACTAATGTTATTGTACCCCTTGAATTCTAGACCTCCCAAAGCTTTGTGACCCAAGAAGGACAAAAGGGGAGAATTTTTGGAGTAAATAGGTAAGTAAATAGGATTTAGGCAGATACAGAACAAAAAGACAATCAGTCTCCTTCACCTACTGTAGCACAGATTTGTATTCATTATGCCCCAGATAGAGGTTGGGGTATTAAGGAAAAGGGGGTAATTCTGTGCACAACAACTGCATCATAGGGAAATTGAAAACTCAGTTTGATTTTAAACAGACATTTAACACTTTTATTTAGCATGCAAATTGTTAAATGTCTGATTAAAATCAAACTGAGTTTTCATACGTCTAGAACATATTGCTTTCTAATGTGCTGATTTGCTGAAGGCCTCTCATCGATTCAAGAATTTAAATACCTCATTTAGATCAATAGGAATTTGGGGAATTGTAGGTAATTGGGGAGTTGGATTTGATCCTTTTTGCGCAGTTGTTTTACTAAAGAATTGCTCTCCTTTGTCCTTTGTTACCTACAGAATAAGAGCACAAAGAGGATGTTCAAAATGTAATATCTTTATTAGGGCACAAAACAAACACAAGATACATTGCACATACTCCCTTTTGTGTATAGGCATGTCAAAGTCCTAGACTTTAAACATTGCTACTTCCAGTATTGGATGTGTGATGCAATTTTTCACCTGTGGTACAGTGGCTTTACATCAGATTTGCACCTTTTCAGCTTATATAAATCAGGAAAAGGAAGAAGGCGCACAATAGTGTAATAAAGTCACAAATTATACAATATATAAACAACATGTGAGATGCACTCAGGTGGTTCTGTGGTCAGGATGGAAACACTCCCCGACTGCCTGGTGTTTGGAAAAGATAACCTGTCTCCACTTGGGGGTTTTCCAGTATGTTGAACAGATGAAAACAAGGCTACTTTACACAATTAAATCTACTAATGGTCTAAAATTTACTATAAAATCAATAAAAACACAAATTAATAAAAGTGCTATTAAACTGCAATGAGATAAAAAGTAATTTTTTTTATTACAGGTTTACAACACTGATATTAATCAGTGTATATATTGTTCTTTTAATACATTTTACTCCATTTGGAGACACCATTTTGACAGAAACATTTCCTACATTCACAACACACACATCATTTCTATAAAGTGATGTTTTTGATGTTTAGTAAGATTTCTTACTCAGAGCATGAAAATGCCTTCTCTCCAGTGGGATTTTTTGGATAAGTAAAACGTTTTCTCTTGGAACTGAAAAAGTGTCAGCATTCAGAATGAGTTTTCTTATGTTTAACAAGAGATGTTCTTTGGCTGAAACTTTCCCCACATTCAGAACATTTATGCAGTTTCTGTCTTGTGTGAGTTCTCTGATGAGCAACAAGATCTCTTTTAGATCTGAAACATTTCACACATTCAGAACATGGAAATGGTTTTTCTCCAGTGTGAATTTTCTGGTGAGTAACAAAATTGCTTTTGTAACTGAAACATTTCCCACACTCATAACATGTATATGGTTTCTCTCCAGTGTGAGTTCTCTGATGAATAACAAGACTTATGGTGTGGCTGAAACATTTCCCACATTCAGAACATGAATATGGTTTTTCTCCTGTGTGAGTTCTCTGATGTCTAACAAGATTTCTACTGTCACTAAAACATTTCCCACATTCAGAACATTTATACGGTTTCTCTCCAGTGTGAGTTCTCTGATGAGTAACAAGATCACTTTTGTAACTGAAACATTTCCCACATTCATAACATGAAAATAGTTTTTCTCCTGTGTGAGATATCTGATGTCTAACAAGATCGGTGCTTTGACTGAAGCATTTCCCACATTCAGAACATGAATATGGTTTTTCTCCTGTGTGAATCCTCTGATGTCTAACAAGATGTCTACTGTCACTAAAACATTTCCCGCATTCAGAGCATTTATATGGTTTCTCTCCAGTGTGAGTTCTCTGGTGAGTAACAAGATCACTTTTGTAACTGAAACATTTCCCACATTCACAACATGAAAATAGTTTTTCTCCTGTGTGAGATATCTGATGTCTAACAAGAGTTGCCCTTTGACTGAAGCATTTCCCACATTCTGTGCATGAATATGGTTTCTCTCCAGTATGGATTCTCTGATGAATAACAAGTTTTGTGCTTTGACTGAAGCATTTCCCACATTCAGAACATGGAAATGTGCTTTCTTTAGTAGGAATTATTTGATGATCAAGAAGATGAGAGTTCTTTGTGTTGCTGTTGCCATTACATTGCTCTTCAGTATAACTAGATGTTGCCTGTACATGTTCTCTGTGTGTATAAATTACAGCTTCACAGAGATTTCCTCCGTTCCATACAGTTGGTTCCTCTGGAATGAATCTTTCAAATTTTGTTTGATTCTTCTTCTTTGGTTTCATGGTTTTTTAACAAACACTTTTGCTTCGGCAGTGGGGGGAGAGTATAGTAATGTGAAATCCTTCAGGGTATTACTTCTCAAGGAAAGATCTGTTGGAAATAAATAAACTCTAATTAGATAATTCTACGTTACAATATCATTCAGGTTACAAAGATTTCAACAAATGCTGGCCTATTTTATTTACCTGCTACATACTTATAATGAGCATATCATAATAAAACTATGTGGACATAAGCTGGCTTTTGTCTCCAAAGGGACTTGTTAGGTCCAAAATATAACCACCGTTGATATAACCATCTCCATTAAGTGTGCTCAAAACAGCAGATAAGTCCATTGATAATTCTGTACATGGCTTTTGTTTAATTTAACTTAATTTGTCCCCTGTATCTCAAGATGGTATGCAAGAAACTGGAGCATTGATATTTTTCAAAGCCAAAACTGTCTGCGTTTTTTTACAATTGCTCATGTTTTGATGCATCAAACATACTAACATATTTATGATGAATATCACATGCTCTTAAATTAACAGCACTTAGCCATGTAAATATTAATTACTTTGGTGAGTTAGACTCAATCACTAATCCTTTCACAACATGCTGGATATTTTAGAAAGGCATACTTTAAAAAGGTTGGATTTTAAATATTGTGCGGCCACACACTGCATTAAATATGGTGCATGGATGAAAAGGACGACATGAGAATCTTGCCCTGCATATAAGTGAGAGATTCTCATGTCATCTCTTTAAAAGCCGCTTGTCCCTGAAAATACGTTGGTGCTATAGAGACTGCAGTGCATTGAGATTTTCCCCAGTACTGAGAAGGCTCAGTATACCATCAATATTTCATCCAATATCTAATCTCATCTCTGCATCCCCACAGAGCTTGTTGCAGTTCAGTAGCTTTTGATAACCCTATCACTGTGCTCCGTGGCATCAATATTCATCTCTGCATAATGGACATCATGACCCATCATTACAAGGGACTTGTAGAGCGCTAATGGACTGCCTGTGATTTCCTGGTACATAATTTTATTTTTTTGTGTTGCACTCAAAGGGTTAAGCTACATATCGAACAAACATATCTAGTGTTTTTACTCCTGCTTGGTTTTCTTGTAACGTCTGTATTAGCACGGGTAATAGAATCGAGCCCTAGAATTGCTGACATTCTTATTGTATCATACATTTCTATGTGTCTTTACTCTGCTTACTGTAATGTTACAGTATATTAACCATTTCCACAATATTTTTTTCTTACTAACACTTACTTTCTCATGCCTACTAATGTACATAATCACTCAAGCTCACTCGCACTTAGAATCCCTAATGATCACTAAGTGATGCATTATTGCACTCCGGCTCACTCTCCTCACTCATTCATGCACTCTCAGACTTCCTTATTCACTCTCATGCTCATGATAAATTTAGCTGAAATCATTATCACACACTGTAGTGCACATACTTTCTCACATTTGTGCACAATTGTCTTCAGACTTGCTTGTGCTGTCTCTCATATTCACTTATGTAATGGTTTTCCCATGCTTGCTCATTCTGTATCTCACTGTCAGTTCCTCTCAATCCATCTCACTCTTATCATCTTGCTGTATGTAGTCTTTTTTCACACTCTTGCTCTGTTTATTGTATTATCTCTATCTAGTTATTATACACAGATAATGCCATTTTTTGGGGACATATGGTTGCCAGCTATTTGCACATTAACTCTAGTATGGCTAGAAAAACTATTTTGTTTCCTCATGCTCAGTAACACTTAGAATCCTTGATGCTTATTCAGTATTATAATTGCTAATGATCACATGCTCATGATTTCTGAGGATCACTCCCATTCACTTATTCCTTCTCTCTCACTCACAGTCCTATACTGTCCCTTATACTCAGAAAAACTCATTTCTCATTATAAATTTAGATAAAACATCAAACACTAGAATACACAGAATATTTCACATTAGTACACACTCATGCTCATCCTCACACTTGTTCAGACTTCTTCATGCTCTCAGTATTTTGTGTACACTCACATAAATATTTGTCCATACTTGCTCAAGATCAGACTTGAAATGCTCACTTGCTCATGCACACTCAATCTCAAACTCATTAAGGCTTTATCGTGCTCACATTCAGAGTCACTAATGCTCATAATCTCCCCTATACTCACTTTCAGACACAATGATTGATCTATTTATTTGTATTTTCTATGAGAGGGAATTTCTGTGGAATAATCAGAATAAACATGACTTACTGTACATCTCTAATTAGAATATGTTTCAATAGAAAAGCAACATTATAGTCAGATAGAAAATGGGAATATTGTTCACAAATAAGAGACTGGTATAGCAAGTAAACCTGGAGCGATTCTGGGACAAACCAATTTCACCATTGGATTCCAAAGCATGGAGACCTCTCTAACATGAAATAGGTTATAAAGCCCCATTTAAATCAATGGGAGTTTGGGAAAAGCCCCACTGGGGAAGATGGATTGCTCCAGAATTACTCCAGTTACTCTTAGTAGATCATCCTCATCATTATCACCAATAAATCACACAAATATAAAGACAAAACCAAACTCCCAGAGAGACAGAACATGATGAGGATACACAGAGGTGTAAGGTCTATTTACCAACACCAGGTGGCGCTCTGTAGGGATGGAGTCCTATCAGCTCTGGTCTCTTTCCAGGAGATCCTGCTTGTAGTCTCTCTCCAATACAACTGCTCTTATTAAGATTTATGTCTCTTTTTATCCAAGTTCTGGGGTGGGATTTCTTTTGATGACAACTGATCACATGGTGAACAGAGATTGGCCTCATCTACTCACATATTTGATACATAAGCAAATGATGAGTACACTCCCCAGATTTATGTTGTGGCATCACTTATTAAGGGAGGAGACCTTATTAAAATGCGAGTTTTGGGTGTGTTTTGTTTTGGTGCCAACTGATCAGATTAAGAAGAGTGATGGACCCCAACTGGCCCTTTGTGCTCCCACATTTACTATCTCTTACACATGTAAATGAGCACACACCTCAAGCTGATGTTGTCACATCCCTGATTAAGGAAGGAGATTGTATTAAAATGTAAGGCCTTTGGTGCTTTCTGTATGTTTATGTCTATGGTTAGGTCTTATTGTATACAGCTGATGCTAAATTTCTATCTATCTATCTATCTATCTATCTATCTATCTATCTATCTATCTATCTATCTATCTCTGTCACACCCACACATACACACTTAATTAAGAAAACAAAGGAATCAGGCACAGGAAGTATGATAGTTAGTGATGTAATTTATTAAATGTATGATGATTGCCAAGATCTGCATCCAAGATCTGCATCAACAATGACACCAGTGAGCCATATGTGACACCCTACTTACTAACATGTGTCCATCCATAGAATGAAACTTGCTAAATGTCCTATGACCCAACATCTTCACCTACACTCCATACCTCAGATAGGGTTTCTACCTGTATGGCTTTCTCTGAATTCTGTATGGGTTTAACTAGTCCTAAAACCAAAATGGAATATTTTTAGGGCCCTAGAATGATCCACAGGCAGAGTTTTATCGTAATGGCTAGGCTAACCCTTATGTCTTGTTACCAAGTTTAATAGATGATCAGAAACAGTATGAAAAGATAACAGGTTTAGAGATAAATTGTAAAAGTTTAGAGACACTGGATATCAGCCTACATGCACCAACAAATGAAATAATATGAGAATATTTTTGGTTTAATTGAAGAAAAAAGTGTATTACTCACTTAGGTATTAATATTCCAGTCCAATTAAAGAGATAGTTCGCATAGTTAGATAGTTATACAGACTAAAACATTTTATTTTATCCTTTAGTGGAAAAAATAAGTTCTCTTAAGATTAGTAATTTACTGAGAATATTACATTATTTTGAGAATTTCCCATGAATATAAACAAACCATACCTGGCTTTAATATAAATTAAGATTTCTCAGTTCATTTGGGTTAATACAAGAATTAGGGAAGATGTGTTATTTAGATTACAAGTGAATGGAAAACTATTCATACCAAATCTTTATATGTATTTTGCAGTGGCAAGATCTGGCCGACTTCTATATGAAAACTAAAATTACTTGGAGGAGCGGTTAACGTTGAAATGGATGGACCAGGAGAGGATAGTTTTGAAAAGTTTGAACTGATAGAAGACATTTGTACTAATAACAGACAAAGGAAGAAGATTTGTGAGGTACAAGACAGAACAAAAGTTATCATGAGCATATGGGATAAAATGAAGGAACCATGGAGACTAATTGAATTCAGAAGTAAGATATTCCCATAGAAATTCATACCTATTTGAGTTGTATCATTAGGGATATGAGAAGGTATTAGATCTTACTTATAAAGGTATGGAAAGTATAAAAAATATGACTTCAGACGATTTTGTAATTTAAAAATAAAATCTCCAAATTCCTCTTAATTTGAATGATAGAGCTAAAAGTAAAATTCCAATTGATTTAAAAGGTTTTCAACCACTCCAATGTTGGAGAGGTCTCAACACATTGGTTTGTAATAGGGATGGGCAAAAGTTTTCACTTCAACACTGAAATATGTGAAAAATGGTTCTTCCCATCTAACAGGAAAGTTCCTGTGAAAATTGCAGTGTTTCAGCTTTTTTTACCTAGCTCATTACAGTGAAATCAAAAGGGAAACTCAATTTACACACAACACATAGTTCATTTTAGATTTTTTTCCCCACAAGCATAGTATAATATGGGTCTGAAGGTCCCACTGTTGATGGAGTCTAAGGAAAGAACCAGTTTAATAGATAAATATTTTGCAGGGTAGTTGTTGACTGGGATAGGTGGAACAGTTAATAAAAAATAAATAAGTAATGCAAAAAAAAGGAAACATTCATTTGGAGGACTTAGACCTGTTGTTAGAGGCCCAAGCCTTTAACTTGTTAGCACCCATTCACAGATATCCTGATATAAGGACAAAATCTAATGAATAAAACTTAACTTAAAATAGAGACAAATGAAATATAGTGATGTGTGCCAGGAGGTATCCTTTTTAAATGTTGCACGCTGCATATCGTGTGTCAAAATGTCACATATCTTTGGTCTCCAGCTTACAAACGACACATTAACAATGTCGCTTCCCAAACAATAGCGCATTCAATATACCGCCTTGTACAACATGTCTCCTTCTATATGTCGACTGCATCAATATGTCGCTCAGATCTTCACTATTTCGCACACATATAATGGATACACATCTTTATGTCGCACACACTAAAGGCGCATTAAGGGCACATTAAGGGCTCACATGTGACATATTTAAACTTCAAACCTTTGGTGCACATATACTACTTAAAGAGGGAGCATTAAGGGTGCATTAACCCCTTAAGGACCAGGAAAATCTGAGGTCGTTTTCCCTAAAGGACCGGAGCAATTCTGACCTTTTTGACTATGTCTTTGTTCAACAGTGTTTTCCTTCTTAGGCTTTTATTCCACCCCCATAAATTATATACTGTTTTTTTAAGCACAAATAGGGCTTTCCTTTGATACCCTATTTATATGGATAACCCACCATTCACTTTATTAAAAAAAAAAAGTAAAAAACTGTAAAAAAACAAACAAAACATTTTTGATTTTTCTCTTGGGATCAATTCGCCACAAAGGGTTAAATTTTATGGAGACTGCATGAAAAGTATGACCGGTCAGTCATACCTACAAAATGCACAGTTTAAAGTGGCCACTGTCCCCCCTGGGTGAAAATCCCCATGTCCCTTTTTCCCCACCCTATTTTTACACTTTTTTGTCCCTGGCATTTGGTGGTGTATATAAGTGTATTACATGGCTCCACAACAATCACACTTGCAATATTGTTTAATTATATATATATTTTTTTAAATAAAAAAATGTTTTTGAAAAAAAAAAAAAAAAAAAAAGTGTATAACTGCAGGTCAAAAATTGACTTGCATTTAGCCAGCCTCCTGCACCAGCAGTGAAGGGGTTAATACCCCCAGCTGCTGTATTTTTTTTAACCACTAGGTGTCTCCCGTCTACTTCTGTCTCCCTTACTTTGAGAGCAAGGGAGACAGAGGAAGACGAGACAGGCACAGACAGCATGCTTTGCATGCTGCCTCTGTCTGTCACTATGCTGTACATGTGATCGCTGATACAGCGATCGCATGAACTGGAAGAACCAAGAAGGGCTGAGACTGAATGCCCTGGTCTCTGAGCGCTCAGTCTCAGCCTGGAATTAATTATAGCAGCATGCACGGAGGCACGCTGCTATCATTTAAGCCATGACAGTCCTGGACCGTCATGGGTCATTAAGGGTATAACAACCCATGACGGTGCAGGACCGTCATGGGTCTTTAAGGGGTTAAGGGCACAAGTAACATATTTAAACTTCACATCTTTGGCACACACATATTAAATGAGGGCGCATAAAGGGCGCACTGAGTCAAAACTTCGTCCACCTAAATGGCTGTATCAAAACTGCATCTTATAAGTGTCGCCTTACATTCCACTGCATCAAAATTACATCACTTTTTCCCCATAGTCCAATCCGGAAGTGCATAACTACTGAAAATGAATCACAAAGTACACCAACATTGTGCCCCAATGCCACTCACACACAGCTGCACACAGGCACACACAAAGCTGCACACAGCTTCCCAGCTTGCCTTGCCACAGCTTGACAAACATGCCTAGGGAGCCTTCTTTTACTAATGCAGAGCTGCGGATACCTGTCCACTATATGGACATGTATCTGTCAGGCAGGATCAGGGACAAAGTGGACCTCAAACGCCGAGAGTCAGGAGTACTGCATACCATTAGATGAGGTATGCTTGCTTTGATTATTGCTGTGAGGGAGGGGTTGGTTGTAACATAACTGTAATTCAGATGTTTTTCCATGGTCACACACTTTGCTTTTTCACTTCCCTCTTAGCATACAACCCACTCTGAAGTGCTCCTCCTGACCTTCTGGTGGCCACTGCACCACAAACCCTGCATCATGCAAGTAAGTATTTGTATGGCATATAGGGAGTGGACACCAGTTAGGCATTACATTACACATACTGATATTTTTATCACTTTATAGCACATATATCATCAAGAAGAAGGCTCTCTAGAACCATTCCACCTCCTCCTCCTCCTTGCCTACATGCCATTGCGTGCTTTTAAAATGTTGCTCACAAATGACTAACTACTTGGAGTATGTAATGGTAAACTTTTTGTACCACTTAATTTATAGCATGTACACCAGCTCACAGAAGGCCCTTGTAAGTATCCTTTTAAGTAATATAATGGTATACTTTAAAAATGTTGCACATTACTGTGTACACAACTAAACACATACCTTGCTGATGTTTGTCCAAGCACGAACTGATGTGATACTGTCGAGCACAATATTGTACACATTTTTACTGTGAAGCCTATATTGCCTGTACCATCAGTGTAATCAGATAATTACAAATGTAATTATTAGATGTCATTATTTTGCATACATTTTTTTCAAGTCTCACCTTTACATTTTATCAAAAGGGATGACCTTCAAAAGGACCTATAGCTATATGTAACAAATGTAATTACTACATGTATTTACTTTGCATATTGTATTAATTTCCTAGGAGTTTCTGTACAAGTCACACCTTTACATTTTATCAAAAGGGCTGGCCTTCAAAAGAACTTATCTCTGCATGTAACAAATGTAATTACTTGATGTAATTACTTTGCATATTGTGTTAATTTCCTTAGAGTTTCGGTATAAGTCACACCTTTTACATTTTATCAAAGGTGCTGGCCTTCAAAAGTAATTACTAGATGACACACCCAACATAATTAGTATGCACATTTTCTTGCTTGCTTGGAGTCACACCTTCATATTTCACTAAAAACACATAGGCTTGCAAAAATTCAAGATTATTTTCCCATCACAACCCTCTCTTTGGGGGAGATGTAAAAAAAATATTCTTAGAGTATTTTATGTGTATATTGGGTTTATAAGTATGACATGGATTGGTATTCAACTATTTCCATTTTGTAGTCTAGATTTTCCAGAAGAACCAGCTACCTCTTCCCCTCAACTTCCCCAGCATCCTACCCAGCGTCCTCGCCAGGGAGCACTTCAAATGGCCTTCTTAAGAGTTGAAACCAGGGTGCAGTCATGATACCATATCAAGGATGGCATAAAGGACCAGGTGAACACAACCACATACCAGACATTGCCAAAACTGAGACAGAGATTAATTGGAGATTTAAAAGAACTGGCAGCACAATATATCACACCATGAACTGGTGGCTTTGACTTCGCAAACAGCCAAAACTGCTGTTGTTGCACAATTGCCTGCGATTACTAAATTAAAGCAGGTTATTAGAAGAGTGAGGAGAGGTGCCATTACTCCATTTCAAACCCAACCAATTTGGAAGACTTAATGATTTGTGGGGAATATGAAAAGACTTCAAAGGGTGAGAACTTTATAACTTTATGCTGCATGACAGTGGACCTGGATTAATACGCATGGGTGTCCGGAGGGGGTGCAAGGGGGGAACTTGCCCCACCTACAATTACCCCCCTCCATATAAATAAAGGGACTAGATGGGCTGGCCTGGGGGTCATATTATGGCTTTGCCCCCCCCTGGAAAAATGTCTACGGACACCACTGTTAATACGTTTGGGGTGTTTAAATAAACCAGTTACATATACACTAAATGGGAAACTACTTGGGGAATCCTCGTAAGAGAAAGATTTAGTACTGATATAAACAATAGACTTCACAGCAGTGTGCAGAGTCACTCAGCTGCTGCAAGAGCAAATAGGGTACTATCCTACATAAAAAGGGACATAGATGCACGGGATGCAAATAATATTCTATCAATTCAATTTTTTTTGCCTCCCTCTGGATCAACAGAGGTGATTTGGAATGGATTAAACTAGATGGACATATGTCTTTTCTCAGCCTCATCAACTATATCACTATGTTATGTTCTTTTGTTTAAAACCAGGATTTTCAAGAGCTGATGTCATGAGTTGCACCTCACTTGCATATCCCAAGCCACAATTAGGTTTCAAGGAGGGCTGTGCCAGAATAGTACAAGCAGGTGGTTAGTGTGGTGAGCCAAGGGAGGGACAAGGACACAGTGACAGTGGCTTTTTAATTTCTTTTTTTGGGGGCGGGAGGGGGAAACTTTGCTTGTGAATATCTCTTAAACCATAAAGGTTTGAGAGATAAGACTTATATCGTTCTTCATATTTTTTTAATGCCTACAAAATAAAATAAAGATAAAATGAAGTACTACTATCCCTTTAAAGGCTGATAGAGTTACAGTCCTTTTGTATAGGTATCCACTCAATTCAGGCACACAAGGCAAGTCCTCCTTTACACCTTTTTAAAATAGTGTATGTCATTTGTTTTTAATTGCATACATGGGGACCTCCAAGCATTCAAAAAGAAAGTGTATTAAAGGAACCCTCTCCTACTCATTTATTATAACATCTCTTCAGGGGCCATTTTTATTTTTCATTTTTTATTTTCAATTTAGATAGGGTTTTCAGGTGTTTAGAGTAGGCATTTGCCAAACTTGAGGTACCTTGATAGGGTTGGCAAGCTTATAGCTCTTTTTTTTGGCCACAAATGTGGGCAAAAAAAAACTCATATTTATCAATGGTGTTCTTATACATGCGTAATACAGGGTACACTATTCACTATTAGACTGGAGGAGCGCAGGTTTGCTGTCTGTTCTTTGTTTGCACCCTGGGCTTTTGCCTGATGTTTGGGGGACTGGAGAACCCTCTCATTCCTTGCTGCTCACGTCACTAATGCCATTTCTTTCATTGTTCACTTTATAAAAAAACCAAAAATAATTTTATATATATATATATATATATATATATATATATATATATATATATATATATATTACCATACAATAAGGTGAGTTAGTGCTGTGAGTATTTTTCTGCTTGTTTCCATACTGCTCAGGTAGTCTGGTAATATGGTTGTGTACTAAGCAAGAAAGGTCAAGGGCACTTCTAGAATCAAGTGTTAACCAATTTAGTTCTTGAAGCATATCACAGTGATTTGTAGTGCCAATATGTGTCCACTCCTTTCCCTTTTCACTACATTATCACAAATTCTGCACAGTGCAGTTACTGATGACTGCATTGTACCTACCCCAAAGGAAAAATATCCCCACACACATAATTTCAGTTACGGCAGAGGTGGGGAAGAAGAATGGCCTTCTTCTCCAGAATCACCTTCACTGGCTGGGTCCGGTGAGGCTACTGCTGCCTAAGCATCATCAACAGAGCCAGGACCTGGAGTATTGGTGGCAAGTGGAACGTGTTCTAGTCCCTTATCACTGCATCAAGGACACAGTCCCATGGAGGCCATGGTGGTCTGTGACACACTAACTCTCTCATCATCCTGCTGTGACAGATGAATGTCTGCCTCTATTGACTCAGCAGCAGAAATTACAGCAGCAGCAAAAGCAACATTGTCACTGTTGGTGATGGAAGTGATGCACATCCCCATTTGTATCTCTATCTCTCATTCCTTATTTTTTTCCACCAGAAAAACTCTCATAATCTCCTCACACAGCTGCTTCACAATCACTCTCATCAGGACTACCACCAGTCTCTTTCTGCTCTATGGGACTATTTGGGGATGACAAGTGTGACAGAGGATCCCTTATTGTCAAACTTACCATCTAGGAAGAAGGCTCATTAGCACTAGTAGCAGTAGACACAGGCAGATGACCTGTTCCTGCACATGCTGCTAGAGAGACAAGGGAGAATAGGAATCATTGGGTCAGTGGTATGTGACTCCCTTAACTGCTGGTGATACTGACTTTCTCCTCCCCCTCATTATCGGCAGCAGCATCAGTGTCCAGGCAGCCTCTCCTGCAGGTCATAGTGCCACCAGCACTTAAAAAAAAATAATTTTTATCTTTATGTGTATGAGGTTTTTTTCTCTTTCTCCCTGCTTTTAGTCTCTTTGTCTCCTAAACTATACCGTGCATGGTGTGCACAGATGTTTTCAAACGGTGGCGCCAATTGCATTTTTTACATTTTTTATGCTAATGAAGTCTGGAACATATTGCTTTGAAATGTGCTGAATGCTAAATATTTACATACACTTCCAGACACTTTTATCAAGATTAGAATGTAAACTAGAGCTTGGAACAGTTTTTTATGCATGACCGGTCAGGGAATGTCCTACATTTCCTTAAAGGGATAGTAATACTTAAAATGTAAAAAAAAATGTTGTAGGGTTTATACACCTGAGTAAAACAAGAGTACTCCCACTGCTGAAAGGTGTTTCATTCAAAAGTTATTAATTTTCAAAGTTGAATTTTTTAGGTGCAATATCACAGTGGCCTGAAATTGTACAGTGGCGCTGTTGCTACACCATCCTATGGACAGCTCTGGTCCCGGGACCAAAAATATTTTAATTACAAAAGAGTGGTCGTTGTGGCGAGGTGGTTCCGTGAGCGCTCCCGTACAGTGGTCCTCTAGTTTGTGGAAGTCGTTTGCTGCGGGGGCAGCACCGGACCCACCGGTCCCGAAATTTCGGGAGTGAGTATCACTATTATTATGATGTTTTAAGCTAATGGGTTCCAGGATATGCGGAGTAGCAACCGTTTTTTTCTATGGTACAACACTCAATACATATAGGCTTACAAAAATTCAAGATTACTTTCCCATCACAACCCTCACATACAATTCTTTTATTGCCCATTTATAAATATACTCTAAGCAGGGCTCAAAATTTCAAGTCCTGAGCTACTAGCCTGGCCTAAAAAGTTACTCGCCACCAGTTTCCATGCCTAGCCACACCCATATCCCCACCTGTAATCCACCTATATCCCCAAGTTTAACACCTGTCTCAAGTCCTCTTTGATGAAATGATGAAATCTAATAAGTACAAAAGATGAGAGTAGGGAAATGCTTGGGTAAACCATCTTGGACATATAAAAAATACTATTAATTTAAAGGAGCAGCTTTTTTTCTGTTTTTAAAATACAAGTTACAGTGATATTCCTAAGCGTACAACAGGGATACTTCCACTGCAGGGAGATTTTCCATTCAAGTTAATTTTTTTAACCCTTTGGGTTCCAGAAGGGTACGCAATGCATGACTTTGCCATATGTTGCGCACTCCTCTGGCTCTTAAAATAATATTGATAACAATATCTCCAGCTGGTGTCTAAACCACATATTTTATAATGCATTCTGTGGGCGATATAGGGGGGTTATGCACTAAGGCATGATAAAGAGGTGATAAAGTGGAGATGACTTCTCCAGTGACATAACTTCCCCAGTTTTTAATTTACCAGTTATTTACTTATAACAGTCATATCATAATTATACTACTTGGGCATAAGGTGGCTTTCGTTTCCAAAGAAACATGTGTTACCAAATATGACCACCATGGATATAACCATCTCCACTATGTGTGCTTAAAACAGCAGATGAATCATTGACATTTCTGTACATGGTTTTTGTTTAGTTTAATTTACTTAATCCCCTATGTTTCAAGAATTAGACATATTTTGGCTTTTTAAGTAAGGCCCTAAAGGGCGGTATACAAGAAAGTGGAGCATTGCTATTTTTCAAGGCCATAAATGTCTGCACTTTTAACAATTGCTCATGTTTTGATGGACCAAACATACTAACATCTTTATGATGAATATCACAGGTTCTTTAATTAACCACATACTTAGCAATGCAAATTAGTGCTATTTACTTTGGTGAATTAGACTCATTCACTAATTCTCCCACAACATGAGGACTATTATTTATTTTTGCATTTGCTAAAACTAGAAAATGCTTAATTCACAAAAACATGTACAATTTAGTACCTTTTTGGCACTGACAGCAATTTAATGAAAAGTAAATGTTAAATAGCCAATAAACCCACTTTGAAAAATAAGAATACACAGAGGTCTAAGGTCTATTTACCAACACCCAGGTGAAACTGTATATGGATAAAAATCTCTCAGCTCTGGACTCTTTCCTGGAGATCCTCCTTGAAGTATTTTTAATTCCAAGATGACTCGTCGTCATCTTCTTGCTGATAGATTTTATCCATCAGCTGTGATTTTTGGATACCGAGGCTTGAGCCTCACTACTCCATCTTCTCGGGTTTTTATACAAGTTTTTGGGTGTGTTTTGCTGTCAGCTGATTAGAATGAGAAGAGGGATTGGCCTGCCTGGCCTTTTGTGCTCAAATATTTGTTATTTCATCCACATGTTAATGGGCACACACCTCAACTGTATGCTGTCACATCCCTAGCTAAGGAAGAAGATCTTGTGGATATTGTCTTTATGTTTATAGTCAGATATTACTGTACACTGGTAGAATTAGAGTTCTGTGCAAATGTAATTAAATGTATTTCAATTGCATTCTCGCATACCTGAATAAATGAAGAAAATGCAATATAATGTGAACACTTTAACTGCCTTTTTATGTTAATGTTATCTATCTATCTCTCCATCACAGACAGACACAAATACATTGTAACAAATGCAGAAATTCCATTAATATGAACCCAAACACAGAAAAGGCTGCTTAACAAACTAAATCCCCACTACAGGATATAAAAAAACAAAAATAGTATATATTCATAAATGTTTGAAACGCGCTCATACAAATGAATCAAATGGAGAATACACTTTGGATTAATGTCAGTGTTTATTATATGCAAACCACTGAAGATCACACTGTATCAATATCACAGTTTTGACTGATTAAATATTATAAAATGTTATAATCACATATATCCGATATAGTGTGTTCCAGATCTGCTGGCTCAGACTCACTGACTGGTGCCACTACATATAATCTGTCAGAGGGTATGTTCCCACAGACCAAAACAGTCAATATGTATATTTACTTAAAATTAAAATGTTAAAAATTTAAAGTGTGTATTTACGGTACAATTTCCAGAACTCATTTTATAAATCTGTGCATCATGTGCATTGTCTGATACTTATGGGCTCATATTATCAATTACCGATTTAGTTCACTTAATTTTATTTCATTTTATTTTAACAACAATTTTTGCTTAGGCAGTCAGAGGAGAGTATACTAGTATGAAATCCTTCAGGGTAGTACTGCTCCAGGGAACATCTTTTGGAAAGATAGAGACTCTAATTAGATTATTAAATCTCTTGATATCATTCGATTTTCAGATTAAAAATATGTCAACAAATACTGACATTTAATTTACCAGCTATATACTTATAACAAGCAAATCATAATTTTACTACTCGGGCATAAGGTGGCTTTTGTTTCCAAAGGAACTTGTGTTAGTACCAAATATGACCACCATGGATATAACCAACTCCACTATGTGTGCTTAAAACAGCAGATGAATCAATGACATTTCTTTACATGGCTTTTGTTTAGTTTACTTTACTTTATCCCCTGTGTCTCAAGAATTAGACCTATTTTGGCTTTTTGAGTAGGGCCCTAATGGCGTTATGCAAAAAAGTAGAGCATTGCTATTTTTCAAAGTCATAAATGTCTGCACTTTTAACAATTGCTCATGTTTTGATGCACCAAACATACTAACATCTTTTTGATGAATATTACAGGTTCTTCAATTAACAACACACTAAGTAATGCAAATTAGTGCTATTTACTTTCGTGAATTATACTCAATCACTAATACTCCCAAAACATGGCAAATATTTTATTTATTTTTGCATTTGCTAAAACTAGAAAATGTTTAATTCACAAAAACATGCACAATTCAGTAATGTTTTGGTACTAACAGCAATTTAATGAAAAGTAAATGTTAAACAGCCAAAAACCCCACTTTAAAAAATAAGAATACACAGAGGTCTAATGTCTATTTACCAACACCCAGGTAAAGCTCTGTATGGATGAAAACCTCTCAGCTCTGGACTCTTTCCTGGAGATCCTTCTTTAAGTATTTTTCATTACAATGCTCTTACTGAAATTGAAGACTCTTTTTATACAAGTCATACATTATACAATATATAAACAACATGTGAGCTGCACTCAGGTGCTTCTGTGGTCAGGATGGAAACACTCCCCGATTGCCTGGTGTTTGGAGAAGATAACCTGTCTCCACTTGGTGGTTTTCCAGTATGTTGTACAGATGAAAACATGGCTATTTTAAAAAATTAAACCTCCTTATGGACTAAAATTTATAATGAAATCAACATATACACAAATTAATAACAGTGCTATTAAACTGTATTAAAATAAAAAAGTAATTTTAATGTATTTTATTACAGATTTATAACATTGATATTAATCAGTGTATATATATATTGTTCTTTTACTACATTTTACTCCATTTGGAGTCTTCATTGTGACAGAAACATTTCCCACATTCATAGCACAGATATAATTTCTATAAAGTGATTTTTTTTATGTTTAACAAGATTTCCTACTCATAGAATGAAAATGCCTCCTCTCTTATGGGAGTTCTCTGATGAATAAAACGATCTCTCTTGGAACTGAAATATTATCAGGATTAAGAATATGTAAGTGGTTACTTTCCAACATGAGTTCTCTTGTGTTTAACAAGATGTGTTCTTTGGCTGAAGCATTTACCACATTCAGAACATTTATATGGTTTCTCTCCTGTGTGAGTTCTCTGATGTCTAACAAGATTACTACTTTCACTAAAACATTTCCCACATTCAGAACATTTATACGGTTTCTCTCCAGTGTGAGTTCTCTGATGAGTAACAAGATCGCTTTTGTAACTGAAACATTTCCCACATTCATAACATGAAAATAGTTTTTCTCCTGTGTGAGATATCTGATGTCTAACAAGATCGGTGCTTTGACTGAAGCATTTCCCACATTCAGAACATGAATATGGTTTTTCTCCTGTGTGAATCCTCTGATGTCTAACAAGATGTCTACTGTCACGAAAACATTTCCCACATTCAGAACATTTATATGGTTTCTCTCCAGTGTGAGTTCTCTGATGAGTAACAAGATCACTTTTGTAACTGAAACATTTCCCACATTCACAACATGAAAATAGTTTTTCTCCTGTGTGAGATATCTGATGTCTAACAAGAGTTGTCCTTTGACTGAAGCATTTCCCACATTCTGTGCATGAATATGGTTTCTCTCCAGTATGGATTCTCTGATGAATAACAAGATTTGTGCTTTGACTGAAGCATTTCCCACATTCAGAACATGGAAATGTGCTTTCTTTAGTAGGAATTATTTGATGATCAAAAAGATGAGAGTTCTTTGTGTTACTGTTGCCATTACATTGCTCTTCAGTATAACTAGATGTTGCCTGTACATGTTCTCTGTGTGTATAAATTACAGCTTCACAGATATTTCCTCCGTTCCATACAGTTGGTTCCTCTGGAATGAATCTTTCAAATTTTGTTTGATTCTTCTTCTTTGGTTTCATGGTTTTTTAACAAACACTTTTGCTTCGGCAGTGGGGGGAGAGTATAGTAATGTGAAATCCTTCAGGGTATTACGTCTCAAGGAAAGATCTGTTGGAAATAAATAAACTCTAATTAGATAATTCTACCTTACAATATCATTCAGGTTACAAAGATTTCAACAAATGCTGGCCTATTTTATTTACCTGCTACATACTTATAATGAGCATATCATAATAAAACTATGTGGACATAAGCTGGCTTTTGTCTCCAAAGGGACTTGTTAGGTCCAAAATATAACCACCATTGATATAACCATCTCCATTAGGTGTGCTCAAAACAGCAGATAAGTCCATTGAAAACTCTGCACATGGCTTTTGTTTAATTTAACTTAATTTGTCCCCTGTATCTCAAGATGGTATGCAAGAAACTGGAGCATTGATATTTTTCAAGGTCAAAACTGTCTGCGGTTTTTTTTACAATTGCTCATGTTTTGATGCATCAAACATACTAACATATTTATGATGAATATCACATGCTCTTAAATTATCAGCACTTAGCCATGTAAATAAGCGCTAATTACTTTGGTGAATTAGACTCAATCACTAATCCTTCTACAACATGCTGGATATTTTAGAAAGGCATATTTTTAAAAGGTATCATTTTAAATATTGTGTGGCCACACACTGCATTAAATATGGTGCATGGATGAAAAGGACGATGTGAGAATCTTGCCCTGCATATAAGTGAGAGATTCTCATGTCATCTCTTTAAAAGCCGCTTGTCCCTGATAATACTTTGGTGCTATAGAGACTGCAGTGCATTGAGATTTTCCCCAGTACTGAGAAGGCTCAGTATACCATCAATATTTCATCCAATATCTAATCTCATCTCTGCATCCCCACAGAGCTTGTTGCAGTTCAGTAGCTTTTAATAACCCTATCACTGTGCTCCGTGGCATCAATATTCATCTCTGCATAATGGACATCATGACCCATCATTACAAGGGACTTGTAGAGCGCTAATGGACTGCCTGTGATTTCCTGGTACATAATTTTATTTTTTTGTGTTGCACTCAAAGGGTTAAGCTACATATCGAACAAACATATCTAGTGTTTTTACTCCTGCTTGTTTTTCTTGTAACGTCTGTTTTAGCACAGGTAATAGAATCGAGCCCTAGAAGTGCTGACATTCTTATTGTATCATAGATTTCTATGTGTCTTTACTCTGCTTACTGTAATTTTACAGTATATTAACCATTTCCACAATATTTTTTTCTTACTAACACTTACTTTCTCATGCCTACTAATGTACATAATCACTCAAGCTCACTCACACTTAGAATCTGTAATGATCACTAACTGATGCTTTATTGCACTCAGGCTCACTCTCCTCACTCATTCATGCACTCTCAGACTTCCTTATTCACTCTCATGATCATGATAAATTTAACTGAAATCATTATCACATGCTGTAGTGCACATACTTTCTCAAATTTGTGTACAATTGTGTTCAGACTTGCTCATGCTGTTTCTCATGTTCACTTATTTAATGGTTTTCCCATGTCTCATTCTGTATCTCACTGTCAGTTCCTCTCACTCCATCTCACTCTTATCATCTTGCTGTATGTATCAGTCTTTTTTCACACTCTTGCTCTGTATTTATTGTATTATCTCTATCTAGTTATTATACACAGATAATGCCAATTTTTTGGGGACATATGGTTGCCATCTATTTGCACATTTAGCTCTAGTATGGCTAGAAAAGCTATTTTGTTTACTCATGCTCAGTAACACTTAGAATCCTTGATGCTTATTCAGTATTATAATTGCTAATGATCAAATGCTCATGATTTCTGAGGATCACTCCCATTCACTTATTCCTTTTCTCTCACTCACAGTCCTATACTGTCCCTTATACTCAGAAAAACTCATTTCTCATTATAAATTTAGATAAAACATCAAACACTAGAATACACAGAATATTTCACATTAGTACACACTCATGCTCATCCTCACACTTGTTCAGACATCTTCATGCTCTCAGTACCTTGTGTACACTCACATAAATAGTGTCCATACCTGCTCAAGATCAGACTTGAAATGCTCACTTGCTCATGCACACTCAAGCTCAAACTCATTAAGGCTTTATCGTGCTCACATTCAGAGTCACTAATGCTGATAATCTCCCCTATACTCACTTTCAGACACAATGATTGATCTAAATGGGGATTTTAACCTCATGAATGTTAAAGAGGTCTCCACTGCATTGCAACTCAATGTTTTTTTCTCCTGGGAAAATTGTTGTTGTTAGCAAAAAGACAAAAATTATTTGTATTTTCTATGAGAGGGAATTTCTGTGGAATAAACAGAATAAACATGACTTACTGTACATCTCTAATTAGAATATGTTTCAATAGAAAAGCAACATTATAGTCAGATAGAAAATGGGAATATTGGTCACAAATAAGAGACTGGTGTAGCAAGTAAACCTGGAGCGATTCTGGGACAAACCAATTTCACCATTGGATTCCAAAGCATGGAGACCTCTCTAACATGAAATAGGTTATAAAGCCCCATTTAAATCAATGGGAGTTTGGGAAAAGCCCCACTGGGGAAGATGGATTGCTCCAGAATTACTCCAGTTACTCTTAGTAGATCATCCTCATCATTATCACCAATAAATCACACAAATATAAAGACAAAACCAAACTCCCAGAGAGACAGAACATGATGAGGATACACAGAGGTGTAAGGTCTATTTACCAACACCAGGTGGCGCTCTGTAGGGATGGAGTCCTATCAGCTCTGGTCTCTTTCCAGGAGATCCTGCTTGTAGTCTCTCTCCAATACAACTGCTCTTATTAAGATTTATGTCTCTTTTTATCCAAGTTCTGGGGTGGGATTTCTTTTGATGACAACTGATCACATGGTGAACAGAGATTGGCCTCATCTACTCACATATTTGATACATAAGCAAATGATGAGTACACTCCCCAGATTTATGTTGTGGCATCACTTATTAAGGGAGGAGACCTTATTAAAATGCGAGTTTTGGGTGTGTTTTGTTTTGGTGCCAACTGATCAGATTAAGAAGAGTGATGGACCCCAACTGGCCCTTTGTGCTCCCACATTTACTATCTCTTACACATGTAAATGAACACACACCTCAAGCTGATGTTGTCACATCCCTGATTAAGGAAGGAGATTGTATTAAAATGTAAGGCCTTTGGTGCTTTCTGTATGTTTATGTCTATGGTTAGGTCTTATTGTATACAGCTGATGCTAAATTTCTTTCTATCTATCTATCTATCTATCTATCTATCTATCTATCTATCTATCTATCTATCTATCTATCTCTGTCACACCCACACATACACACTTAATTAAGAAAACAAAGGAATCAGGCACAGGAAGTATGATAGTTAGTGATGTAATTTATTAAATGTATGATGATTGCCAAGATCTGCATCCAAGATCTGCATCAACAATGACACCAGTGAGCCATATGTGACACCCTACTTACTAACATGTGTCCATCCATAGAATGAAACTTGCTAAATGTCCTATGACCCAACATCTTCACCTACACTCCATACCTCAGATAGGGTTTCTACCTGTATGGCTTTCTCTGAATTTTGTATGGGTTTAACTAGTCCTAAAACCAAAATGGAATATTTTTAGGGCCCTAGAATGATCCACAGGCAGAGTTTTATCGTAATGGCTAGGCTAACCCTTATGTCTTGTTACCAAGTTTAATAGATGATCAGAAACAGTATGAAAAGATAACAGGTTTAGAGATAAATTGTAAAAGTTTAGAGACACTGGATATCAGCCTACATGCACCAACAAATGAAATAATATGAGAATATTTTTGGTTTAATTGAAGAAAAAAGTGTATTACTCACTTAGGTATTAATATTCCAGTCCAATTAAAGAGATAGTTCGCATAGTTAGATAGTTATACAGACTAAAACATTTTATTTTATCCTTTAGTGGAAAAAATAAGTTCTCTTAAGATTAGTAATTTACTGAGAATATTACATTATTTTGAGAATTTCCCATGAATATAAACAAACCATACCTGGCTTTAATATAAATTAAGATTTCTCAGTTCATTTGGGTTAATACAAGAATTAGGGAAGATGTGTTATTTAGATTACAAGTGAATGGAAAACTATTCATACCAAATCTTTATATGTATTTTGCAGTGGCAAGATCTGGCCGACTTCTATATGAAAACTAAAATTACTTGGAGGAGCGGTTAACGTTGAAATGGATGGACCAGGAGAGGATAGTTTTGAAAAGTTTGAACTGATAGAAGACATTTGTACTAATAACAGACAAAAGAAGAAGATTTGTGAGGTACAAGACAGAACAAAAGTTATCATGAGAATATGGAATAAATTGAAGGAACCATGGAGACTAATTGAATTCAGAAGTAAGATATTCCCATAGAAATTCATACCTATTTGAGTTGTATCATTAGGGATATGAGAAGGTATTAGATCTTACTTATAAAGGGATGGAAAGTATAAAAAATATGACTTCAGACGATTTTGTAATTTAAAAATAAAATCTCCAAATTCCTCTTAATTTGAATGATAGAGCTAAAAGTAAAATTCCAATTGATTTAAAAGGTTTTCAACCACTCCAATGTTGGAGAGGTCTCAACACATTGGTTTGTAATAGGGATGGGCAAAAGTATTCACTTCAACACTGAAATATGTGAAAAATGGTTCTTCCCATCTAACAGGAAAGTTCCTGTGAAAATTGCAGTTTTTCAGCTTTTTTCACCTAGCTCATTACAGTGAAATCAAAAGGGAAACTCAATTTACACACAACACATAGTTCATTTTAGATTTTTTTCCCCACAAGCATAGTATAATATGGGTCTGAAGGTCCCACTGTTGATGGAGTCTAAGGAAAGAACCAGTTTAATAGATAAATATTTTGCAGGGTAGTTGTTGACTGGGATAGGTGGAACAGTTAATAAAAAATAAATAAGTAATGCAAAAAAAAGGAAACATTCATTTGGAGGACTTAGACCTGTTGTTAGAGGCCCAAGCCTTTAACTTGTTAGCACCCATCCACAGATATCCTGATATAAGGACAAAATCTAATGAATAAAACTTAACTTAAAATAGAGACAAATGAAATATAGTGATGTGTGCCAGGAGGTATCCTTTTTAAATGTTGCACGCTGCATATCGTGTGTCAAAATGTCACATATCTTTGGTCTCCAGCTTACAAACGACACATTAACAATGTCGCTTCCCAAACAATAGCGCATTCAATATACCGCCTTGTACAACATGTCTCCTTCTATATGTCGACTGCATCAATATGTCGCTCAGATCTTCACTATTTCGCACACATATAATGGATACACATCTTTGTGTCGCACACACTAAAGGCGCATTAAGGGCACATTAAGGGCGCACATGTGACATATTTAAACTTCAAACCTTTGGTGCACATATACTACTTAAAGAGGGAGCATTAAGGGTGCATTAACCCCTTAAGGACCAGGAAAATCTGAGGTCGTTTTCCCTAAAGGACCGGAGCAATTCTGACCTTTTTGACTATGTCTTTGTTCAACAGTGTTTTCCTTCTTAGGCTTTTATTCCACCCCCATAAATTATATATTGTTTTTTTAAGCACAAATAGGGCTTTCCTTTGATACCCTATTTATATGGATAACCCACCATTCACTTTATTAAAAAAAAAAAGTAAAAAACTGTAAAAAAAAAAAAAAAACATTTTTGATTTTTCTCTTGGGATCAATTCGCCACAAAGGGTTAAATTTTATGGAGACTGCATGAAAAGTATGACCGGTCAGTCATACCTACAAAATGCGCAGTTTAAAGTGGCCACTGTCCCCCCTGGGTGAAAATCCCCATGTCCCTTTTTCCCCACCCTATTTTTACACTTTTTTGTCCCTGGCATTTGGTGGTGTATATAAGTGTATTACATGGCTCCACAACAATCACACTTGCAATATTGTTTAATTATATATATATATTTTTTTTTTAAATAAAAAAATGTTTTTGTAAAAAAAAAAAAAAAAAGTGTATAATTGCAGGTCAAAAATTGACCTGCATTTAGCCAGCCTCCTGCACCAGCAGTGAAGGGGTTAATACCCCCAGCTGCTGTATTTTTTTTAACCACTAGGTGTCTCCCGTCTACTTCTGTCTCCCTTACTTTGAGAGCAAGGGAGACAGAGGAAGACGAGACAGGCACAGACAGCATGCTTTGCATGCTGCCTCTGTCTGTCACTATGCTGTACATGTGATCGCTGATACAGCGATCGCATGAACTGGAAGAACCAAGAAGGGCTGAGACTGAATGCCCTGGTCTCTGAGCGCTCAGTCTCAGCCTGGAATTAATTATAGCAGCATGCACGGAGGCACGCTGCTATCATTTAAGCCATGACAGTCCTGGACCGTCATGGGTCGTTAAGGGTATAACAACCCATGACGGTGCAGGACCGTCATGGGTCCTTAAGGGGTTAAGGGCACAAGTAACATATTTAAACTTCACATCTTTGGCACACACATATTAAATGAGGGCGCATAAAGGGCGCACTGAGTCAAAACTTCGTCCACCTAAATGGCTGTATCAAAACTGCATCTTATAAGTGTCGCCTTACATTCCACTGCATCAAAATTACATCACTTTTTCCCCATAGTCCAATCCGGAAGTGCATAACTACTGAAAATGAATCACAAAGTACACCAACATTGTGCCCCAATGCCACTCACACACAGCTGCACACAGGCACACACAAAGCTGCACACAGCTTCCCAGCTTGCCTTGCCACAGCTTGACAAACATGCCTAGGGAGCCTTCTTTTACTAATGCAGAGCTGCGGATACCTGTCCACTATATGGACATGTATCTGTCAGGCAGGATCAGGGACAAAGTGGACCTCAAACGCCGAGAGTCAGGAGTACTGCATACCATTAGATGAGGTATGCTTGCTTTGATTATTGCTGTGAGGGAGGGGTTGGTTGTAACATAACTGTAATTCAGATGTTTTTCCATGGTCACACACTTTGCTTTTTCACTTCCCTCTTAGCATACAACCCACGCTGAAGTGCTCCTCCTGACCTTCAGGTGGCCACTGCACCACAAACCCTGCATCATGCAAGTAAGTATTTGTATGGCATATAGGGAGTGGACACCAATTAGGCATTACATTACACAGACTGATATTTTTATCACTTTATAGCACATATATCATCAAGAAGAAGGCTCTCTAGAACCATTCCACCTCCTCCTCCTCCTTGCCTACATGCCATTGCGTGCTTTTAAAATGTTGCTCACAAATGACTAACTACTTGGAGTATGTATTGGTAAACTTTTTGTACCACTTAATTTATAGCATGTACACCAGCTCACAGAAGGCCCTTGTAAGTATCCTTTTAAGTAATATAATGGTATACTTTAAAAATGTTGCACATTACTGTGTACACAACTAAACACATACCTTGCTGATGTTTGTCCAAGCACGAACTGATGTGATACTGTCGAGCACAATATTGTACACATTTTTACTGTGAAGCCTATATTGCCTGTACAATCAGTGTAATCAGATAATTACAAATGTAATTATTAGATGTCATTATTTTGCATACATTTTTTTCAAGTCTCACCTTTACATTTTATCAAAAGGGATGACCTTCAAAAGGACCTATAGCTATATGTAACAAATGTAATTACTACATGTATTTACTTTGCATATTGTATTAATATCCTTGGAGTTTCTGTACAAGTCACACCTTTACATTTTATCAAAAGGGCTGGCCTTCAAAAGAACTTATCTCTGCATGTAACAAATGTAATTACTTGATGTAATTACTTTGCATATTGTGTTAATTTCCTTAGAGTTTCGGTATAAGTCACACCTTTTACATTTTATCAAAGGTGCTGGCCTTCAAAAGTAATTACTAGATGACACACCCAACATAATTAGTATGCACATTTTCTTGCTTGCTTGGAGTCACACCTTCATATTTCACTAAAAACACATAGGCTTGCAAAAATTCAAGATTATTTTCCCATCACAACCCTCTCTTTGGTGGAGATGTAAAAAAAATATTCTTAGAGTATTTTATGTGTATATTGGGTTTATAAGTATGACATGGATTGGTATTCAACTATTTCCATTTTGTAGTCTAGATTTTCCAGAAGAACCAGCTACCTCTTCCCCTCAACTTCCCCAGCATCCTACCCAGCGTCCTCGCCAGGGAGCACTTCAAATGGCCTTCTTAAGAGTTGAAACCAGGGTGCAGTCATGATACCATATCAAGGATGGCATAAAGGACCAGGTGAACACAACCACATACCAGACATTGCCAAAACTGAGACAGAGATTAATTGGAGATTTAAAAGAACTGGCAGCACAATATATCACACCATGAACTGGTGGCTTTGACTTCGCAAACAGCCAAAACTGCTGTTGTTGCACAATTGCCTGCGATTACTAAATTAAAGCAGGTTATTAGAAGAGTGAGGAGAGGTGCCATTACTCCATTTCAAACCCAACCAATTTGGAAGACTTAATGATTTGTGGGGAATATGAAAAGACTTCAAAGGGTGAGAACTTTATAACTTTATGCTGCATGACAGTGGACCTGGATTAATACGCATGAGTGTCCGGAGGGGGTGCAAGGGGGGCACTTGCCCCACCTACAATTACCCCCCTCCATATAAATAAAGGGACTAGATGGGCTGGCCTGGGGGTCATATTATGGCTTTGCCCCCCCCTGGAAAAATGTCTACGGACACCACTGTTAATACGTTTGGGGTGTTTAAATAAACCAGTTACATATACACTAAATGGGAAACTACTTGGGGAATCCTCGTAAGAGAAAGATTTAGTACTGATATAAACAATAGACTTCACAGCAGTGTGCAGAGTCACTCAGCTGCTGCAAGAGCAAATAGGGTACTATCCTACATAAAAAGGGACATAGATGCACGGGATGCAAATAATATTCTATCTCTATACAAATCCTTGGCGAGGCCTCATCTTGAATATGGAATCCAGTTTTGGGCGCCAGGTCTTAAAAAATACATTATTGAACTGGAAAAAGTGCAGAGACGTGCAACAAAATGATAAAGGGATTGGAGGGTCTGAGCTGTAAAGAGAGACTAGCCAAACTGGGTTTGTTTACATTAAAGAAGAGACATCTGAGGGGTGATATGATTAGCATTTACAAATATATTCAAGGTCAAAACAATTAAATCTACAAGGAACTATTTTCTTAAATAGCTGAGCAAAGAACAAGAAATTATCCATTAAGACAAGAGGACTAGGTATTCATCACTTTCAAAAAAGTGATGAATACCTATTTTTCCACAGAACAACATTGAGCATTATGCCAGTTGACTTCAAAGCAGATAGGGTGTTGATCCAGGGAAATATTTGACTGCCATTTGGAGTCTGGAAGGATTTTTTTTCTCACTTAGGGCTTAATTGGAAATGACTTCAATTTTTTTTGCCTCCCTCTGGATCAACAGAGGTGATTTGGAATGGATTAAACTAGATGGACATATGTCTTTTCTCAGCCTCATCAACTATATCACTATGTTATGTTCTTTTGTTTAAAACCAGGATTTTCAAGAGCTGATGTCATGAGTTGCACCTCACTTGCATATCCCAAGCCACAATTAGGTTTCAAGGAGGGCTGTGCCAGAATAGTACAAGTAGGTGGTTAGTGTGGTGAGCCAAGGGAGGGACAAGGACACAGTGACAGTGGCTTTTTAATTTCTTTTTTTGGGGGCGGGAGGGGGAAACTTTGCTTGTGAATATCTCTTAAACCATAAAGGTTTGAGAGATAAGACTTATATCGTTCTTCATATTTTTTTAATGCCTACAAAATAAAATAAAGATAAAATGAAGTACTACTATCCCTTTAAAGGCTGATAGAGTTACAGTCCTTTTGTATAGGTATCCACTCAATTCAGGCACACAAGGCAAGTCCTCCTTTACACCTTTTTAAAATAGTGTATGTCATTTGTTTTTAATTGCATACATGGGGACCTCCAAGCATTCAAAAAGAAAGTGTATTAAAGGAACCCTCTCCTACTCATTTATTATAACATCTCTTCAGGGGCCATTTTTATTTTTCATTTTTTATTTTCAATTTAGATAGGGTTTTCAGGTGTTTAGAGTAGGCATTTGCCAAACTTGAGGTACCTTGATAGGGTTGGCAAGCTTATAGCTCTTTTTTTTGGCCACAAATGTGGGCAAAAAAAATCTCATATTTATCAATGGTGTTCTTATACATGCGTAATACAGGGTACACTATTCACAATTAGACTGAAGGAGCGCAGGTTTGCTGTCTGTTCTTTGTTTGCACCCTGGGCTTTTGCCTGATGTTTGGGGGACTGGAGAACCCTCTCATTCCTTGCTGCTCACGTCACTAATGCCATTTCTTTCATTGTTCACTTTATAAAAAAACCAAAAATAATTTTATTATATATATATATATATATATATATATATATATATATATATTACCATACAATAAGGTGAGTTAGTGCTGTGAGTATTTTTCTGCTTGTTTCCATACTGCTCAGGTAGTCTGGTAATATGGTTGTGTACTAAGCAAGAAAGGTCAAGGGCACTTCTAGATTCAAGTGTTAACCAATTTAGTTCTTGAAGCATATCACAGTGATTTGTAGTGCCAATATGTGTCCACTCCTTTCCCTTTTCACTACATTATCACAAATTCTGCACAGTGCAGTTACTGATGACTGCATTGTACCTACCCCAAAGGAAAAATATCCCCACACACATAATTTCAGTTACGGCAGAGGTGGGGAAGAAGAATGGCCTTCTTCTCCAGAATCACCTTCACTGGCTGGGTCCGGTGAGGCTACTGCTGCCTAAGCATCATCAACAGAGCCAGGACCTGGAGTATTGGTGGCAAGTGGAACGTGTTCTAGTCCCTTATCACTGCATCAAGGACACAGTAACATGGTGGCCATGGTGGTCTGTGACACACTAACTCTCTCATCATCCTGCTGTGACAGATGAATGTCTGCCTCTATTGACTCAGCAGCAGAAATTACAGCAGCAGCAAAAGCAACATTGTCACTGTTGGTGGTGGAAGTGATGCACATCCCCATTTGTATCTCTATCTCTCATTCCTTATTTTTTTCCACCAGAAAAACTCTCATAATCTCCTCACACAGCTGCTTCACAATCACTCTCATCAGGACTACCACCAGTCTCTTTCTGCTCTATGGGACTGGTTGGGGATGACAAGTGTGACAGAGGGTCCCTTATTGTCAAACTTACCATCTAGGAAGAAGGCTCATTAGCACTAGTAGCAGTAGACACAGGCAGATGACCTGTTCCTGCACATGCTGCTAGAGAGACAAGGGAGAATAGGAATCATTGGGTCAGTGGTATGTGACTCCCTTAACTGCTGGTGATACTGACTTTCTCCTCCCCCTCATTATCGGCAGCAGCATCAGTGTCCAGGCAGCCTCTCCTGCAGGTCATAGTGCCACCAGCACTTAAAAAAAAAATAATTTTTATCTTTATGTGTATGAGGTTTTTTTCTCTTTCTCCCTGCTTTTAGTCTCTTTGTCTCCTAAACTATACCGTGCATGGTGTGCACAGATGTTTTCAAACGGTGGCGCCAATTGCATTTTTTACATTTTTTATGCTAATGAAGTCTGGAACATATTGCTTTGAAATGTGCTGAATGCTAAATATTTATATACACTTCCAGACACTTTTATCAAGATTAGTATGAAAACTAGAGCTTGGGACAGTTTTTTATGCATGACCGGTCAGGGAATGTCCTACATTTCCTTAAAGGGATAGTAATACTTAAAATGTAAAAAAAAATATGTTGTAGGGTTTATCCCCATGAGTAAAACAAGAGTACTCCCACTGCTGAAAGGTGTTTCATTCAATAGTTATTAATTTTCAAAATTGAATTTTTTAGGTGCAATATCACAGTGGCCTGAAATTGTACAGTGGCGCTGTTGCTACACCATCCTATGGACAGCTCTGGTCCCGGGACCATAAATCTTTTAATTACAAAAGAGTGGTCGTTGTGGCAAGGTGGTTCCGTGAGCGCTCCTGTACAGTGGTCCTCTAGTTTGTGGAAGTCGTTTGCTGCGGGGGCAGCACCGGACCCACCGGTCCCGAAATTTCGGGAGTGAGTATCACTATTATTATGATGTTTTAAGCTAATGGGTTCCAGGATATGCGGAGTAGCAACCGTTTTTTTCTATGGTACAACACTCAATACATATAGGCTTACAAAAATTCAAGATTACTTTCCCATCACAACCCTCACATACAATTCTTTTATTGCCCATTTATAAATATACTCTAAGCAGGGCTCAAAATTTCAAGTCCTGAGCTACTAGCCTGGCCTAAAAAGTTACTCGCCACCAGTGTCCATGCCTAGCCACACCCATATCCCCACCTGTAATCCACCTATATCCCCAAGTTTAACACCCATCTCAAGTCCTCTTTGATGAGATGATGAAATCTAATAAGCACAAAAATGAGAGTAGGGAAATGCTTGGGTAAACCATCTTGGACATATAAAAAATACTATTAATTTAAAGGAGCAGCATTTTTTCTGTTTTTAATATACAAGTTACAGTGATATTCCTAAGCGTACAACAGGGATACTTCCACTGCAGGGAGATTTTCCATTCAGGTTAATGCTGCTAATTTTTTTAACCCTTTGGGTTCCAGAAGGGTACGCAATGCATGGCTTTGCCATATGTTGTGCACACCTCTGGCTCTTAAAATAATATTGATAACAATATCTCCAGCTGGTGTCTAAACCACATATTTTATAATGCATTCTGTGGGCGATATAGGGGGGTTATGCACTAAGGCATGATAAAGAGGTGATAAAGTGGAGATGACTTCTCCAGTGACATAACATCCCCAGTTTTTAATTTACCAGTTATTTACTTATAACAGTCAAATCATAATTATGCTACTTGGGCATAAGGTGGCTTTTGTTTCCAAAGAAACTTGTGTTAGTACCAAATATGACCATCATGGATATAACGCATCTCCACTATGTGTGCTTAAAACAGCAGATGAATCATTGACATTTCTGTACATGGCTTTTGTTTAGTTTAATTTACTTAATCCCCTATGTTTCAAGGGCGGTATACAAGAAAGTTGAGCATTGCTATTTTTCAAGGCCAAAAATGTCTGCACTTTTAACAATTTCTCATGTTTTGATGGACCAAACATACTAACATCTTTATGATGAATATCACAGGTTATTTAATTAACCTCATACTTAGCAATGCAAATTAGTGCTATTTACTTTGGTGAATTAGACTCAATCACTAATTCTCCCACAACATGAGGACTATTATTTATTTTTGCATTTGCTAAAACTAGAAAATGCTTAATTCACAAAAACATGTACAATTCAGTACCTTTTTGGCGCTGACAGCAATTTAATGAAAAGTAAATGTTAAATAGCCAATAAACCCACTTTACAAAATAAGAATACACAGAGGTCTAAGGTCTATTTACCAACACCCAGGTTAAACTGTATATGGATAAAAACCTCTCAGCTCTGGACTCTTTCCTGGAGATCCTCCTTGAAGTATTTTTAATTCCAATATGACTCGTCGTCATCTTCTTGCTGATAGATTTTATCCATCAGCTGTGATTTTTGGATACCGAAGCTTGAGCCTCACTACTCCATCTTCTCAGGTTTTTATACAAGTTTTTGGGTGTGTTTTGCTGTCAGCTGATTAGAATGAGAAGAGGGATTGGCCATGCCTGGCCTTTTGTGCTCAAATATTTGTTATTTCATCCATATGTTAATGGGCACACACCTCAACTGTATGCTGTCACATCCCTAGCTAAGGAAGAAGATCTTATTAAGGTGGATGTTGTCTTTATGTTTATAGTCAGATATTACTGTACACTGGTAGAATTAGAGTTCTGTGCAAATGTAATTAAATGTATTTCAATTGTATTCTCGCATACCTGAATAATGAAGAAAATGCAATATAATGTAAACACTTTAACTGCCTTTTTATGTTAATGTTATCTATCTATCTCTCCATCACAGACAGACACAAATACATTGTAACAAATGCAGAAATTCCATTAATATGAACCCAAACACAGAAAAGGCTGCTTAACAAACTAAATCCCCACTACAGGATATAAAAAAACAAAAATAGTATATATTCATAAATGTTTTAAACGCGCTCATACAAATGAATCAAATGGAGAATACACTTTGGTTTAATGTCAGTGTTTATTATATGCAAACCACTGAAGATCACACTGTATCAATATCACAGTTTTGACTGATTAAATATTATAAAATGTTATAATCACATATATCCGATATAGTGTGTTCCAGATCTGCTGGCTCAGACTCACTGACTGGTGCCACTACATATAATCTGTCAGAGGGTATGTTCCCACAGACCAAAACAGTCAATATGTATATTTACTTAAAATTAAAATGTTAAAAATTTAAAGTGTGTATTTACGGTACAATTTCCAGAACTCATTTTATAAATCTGTGCATCATGTGCATTGTCTGATACTTATGGGCTCATATTATCAATTACCGATTTAGTTCACTTAATTTTTTTTCATTTTATTTTATTTTAACAACAATTTTTGCTTAGGCAGTCAGAGGAGAGTATACTAGTATGAAATCCTTCAGGGTAGTACTGCTCCAGGGAACATCTTTTGGAAAGATAGAAACTCTAATTAGATTATTAAATCTCTTGATATCATTCGATTTTCAGATTAAAAAGATGTCAACAAATCCTGACTTATTTAATTTACCAGCTATATACTTATAACAAGCAAATCATAATTTTACTACTCGGGCATAAGGTGGCTTTTGTTTCCAAAGAAACTTGTGTTAGGACCAAATATGACCACCATGGATATAACCATCTCCACTATGTGTGCTTAAAACAGCAGATGAATCAATGACATTTCTTTACATGGCTTTTGTTTAGTTTAATTTACTTTATCCCCTGTGTCTCAAGAATTAGACCTATTTTGGCTTTTTGAGTAGGGCCCTAATGGCGTTATGCAAAAAAGTAGAGCATTGCTATTTTTCAAAGTCATAAATGTCTGCACTTTTAACAATTGCTCATGTTTTGATGCACCAAACATACTAACATCTTTTTGATGAATATTACAGGTTCTTCAATTAACAACACACTAAGTAATGCAAATTAGTGCTATTTACTTTGGTGAATTATACTCAATCACTAATACTCCCAAAACATGGCAAATATTTTATTTATTTTTGCATTTGCTAAAACTAGAAAATGTTTAATTCACAAAAACATGCACAATTCAGTAATGTTTTGGTACTAACAGCAATTTAATGAAATGTAAATGTTAAATAGCCAAAAACCCCACTTTAAAAAATAAGAATACACAGAGGTCTAATGTCTATTTACCAACACCCAGGTGAAGCTCTGTATGGATGAAAACCTCTCAGCTCTGGACTCTTTCCTGGAGATCCTTCTTTAAGTATTTTTCATTACAATGCTCTTACTGAAATTGAAGACTCTTTTTATACAAGTTTTTGGGTGCGTTTTAGCTGATTAGAATGAGAAGAGGGATGGGCTATGCCTGGCCTTTTGTGCTCAAATATTTGTTATTTCATCCATATGTTAATGGGCACACACACCTTAAATGTATGCTGTCACATCCCTGGCTAAGGAAGAAGATATTATTAAGGTGGGTATTGTCTGTATGTTTATAGACAGATATTACTGTACACTAGTAGAATTTGCATTCTTTGCATATGTAATTACATTTATTTCAATTGCATTCTTGCATCCCTGAATAATGAAGAAAATGCAATATAATGTGAACACTTTAACTGTCTTTCTATGTTAATTTTATCTATCTATCTTTCTATCTATCAATCTATCTATCTATCTATCTATCTATCTATCTATCTATCTATCTATCTCTCCATCACAGACATACACAAATACATTGTAACAAATGCAGAAATTCCATTAATATGAACCCAAACACAGAAAAGGCTGCTTAACAAACTAAATCCCCACTACAGGATATAAAAAACAAAAATAGTATATATTCATAAATGTTTGAAACGCGCTCATACAAATGAATCAAATGGAACATACACTTTGGATTAATGTCAGTGTTTATTATATGCAAACCACTGAAGATCACACTGTATCAATATCACAATTTTGACTGATTAAATATTATAAAAAATATAATCACATATATCCAATATAGTGTGTTCCAGATCTGCTGACTCAGACTCACTGACTGGTGCCACTACATATAATCTGTCAGAGGGTATGTTCCCACAGACCAGAACAGACAATATGTATATATACTTAAAATTCAAATGATAAATATCTAAAGTGCATATTTATGGTACAGTCTCCAGGCCTCATTTTATAAATCTGTGCATCATGTGCATTTTCTGATACTTATGGACTCATATTTAGGGATGGGCGAAAATTTCCGCCTCAAACAGAAATTGGCGTAAAATGGCACTTTCCGCTTGCTGAAAAATTTCCTGTGAAAAGTGCAGATTTTCCATTTTTTCCGCTTTTTTCGCCCATTGAAATCAATGGGAACATAGAAGTTACACAACACATGACAAATAATATTTTATTTCCCAAAGGCATTGTATAAAAGGGGCATGAGGGTGCCTGTGTTGGTGGGGTGTGGGGAAAGAATTAGTTGTACAGGGAATGTTTTTAGGGTGTTGTTTACTGGGATGGGGGGGGCACTTAATAAAAAAGAAATCATAAATAAAATAGAAACCATAAGGCATGGTATAAATGGGTCTGAGGAGGGTGCCTGTGTTGGTGAATGAATTAATCATTTGAATTTGTTTTGGGGGCTTTCTTGACTGCTATTGGGGGGACAGTTAATACAAAAATAAATCAATAAAATAAGACATTTGTATTTAAAGTAATTTGTTGTTAGAGGCCTTTGTAGGACTTGTACTTATTAGAGGCCCAAGCCCTGAAAAAACATTGATCTGTAGGACTTAAGCTTGTTTGGCACAAGCCCTAAGGAAACATTGATTTGTAGGACTTAGGCTAGTTTGGCACAAGCCCTAAGGAAACATTGATTTGTAGGACTTAAGCTAGTTTGGCACAAGCCCTAAAGAAACATTGATTTGTAGGACTTAGGCTTGTTAGAAACAAACCCCTCAAAAATTATTTATTTTTTTATAGGACTAGTTTTTTTGGGTTTTTTTGTCAAAACACAAGCCCTGAGAAAAAAATAAAATTGCCCTACTGGCCTAAAGCCAGCAGGTTATGTTGACCAGTGGCTACTGTCAAAGGTCCTCCTGAGTTGCAACTGCTGTTCATACTGCTGCTGCTGAGTAGTTTAAGCAGCAGAATGATTAGGCAGCTGAAAGGGAATGGGATAGCAGTAACATGGAAGATGGATGATGAAGGTTCCACTTGCCACGACTGGCTCCAGTGATGAGCCTTAGGCAGTAGCAGAGGAATAAGTAGCCCCCAGTATATGTGGAGAAAAGAACAAGTTAACCATTAAATCTTCTCCACCTGCCCCTCCTCCAAAATCATCATGGGTGTATTGATATTAGAATATATATTTGTCCCTTGAGAACAGAAACTGTTGTTTCCATCAGCAAGTGCAATGTGCACAGTGTGTGTGGTAAATAACATCTTGGGGCACAACTGTATCCAAACACCATGACACCAGAGACCAAGTACTGCCACTGTCACTGTACCCCTTGTCCAGACCCCACTAAGGACAAATGACAACTTGCTGACAGTTTAATAGTAATGATGAACCCTCCCTGCCAGAATCCTAACATATTCTGTGGGATGGAATCTCCTCAGATGTCACCTGATGACCTGGTATTGATTCTCCTCCACCACACTGGCATGTGTGGTCAGTGCACCACACAGTGTGCAATGGGTAGAGATGAACTGCCACATCCTAACATTAACAGAATGGCTATCATTTGGTGGGGGAGGTAACGATGAATGAGGTGGATTGGCAGGAGATGTACTTGTTACCCTAGAGGAAGAAGGTGATGTTGATGGTGAGCTAGTTGTTTCGCTCATCATGGAACTTCCAGTGTCTTTCTGGGTTTTTTTATTCTTATTCCTCCTTGATCTCCACCTTTCTGAAGAGTCAGGGGGTACAGTAACAGCGGTGCTAGATTTCTGTAACTGGTGTTTTGCTTTAACATGTTTGGAGTAAATGTCATGGTGTCTGTGTTTCATGTGTGTTATCAGGGCGGTTGTGCCAAGCTGTGTTCCCTCCTTTCCCCTTCTCACTAACTTGTCAGAAATTTTGCACTGTACCGTTCTTGATGATGACTGCACTGTGCCTGCTGGAAGAGAATAATAGTCCCACACCCATGACTTCTGGGGGAAGGGATAGGGAACAGTTGGAGAAGAATGGCCTCTTTCTTCTTGTCCTCCACATTCCCCTTCACTTTCTGTGGCAGCGGATAATGTTGCTGCTACTGCCTCAGATTTAGCACTGCAACTAGGATCAGGAGGAGTATGGCTACTGCTGGCAAGTGGAACCTGTCCTAGTCCCGCATTACTTGTTGACTCCATTCCCACTGTGTCCACGGTGGTCTGTGGCACCCTAGCCTGCTCCTCAGCATCCTGCTGCCCTTTCATCTCAGCAACAGCAGAAGTTAGAGCAGGTCAAATTCCACTCATTTCAAAAGCTGACTGCTAGTGGTGGTGGTGCTACCCATCCTAATCCCTGTCTCCCATTCCTTCTCAATTCCTGATAAAAAGGCCATCAATATCTCTTCCACCCCAGGTTCTCCAACACCACCACCACCACTAGTCCCTACGTGCTGCTGCTCTATTCCAGACATCTCACTGCTGCTTTGAGGAGGTGACGAGCAATGTGACAGAGGGTCCCCTGCTGTCACACATGGTATAATTTTCTCCTTCCCCCCTGAGTACTACAAAAAACACTAGCAGCAGGCAAAGTATTGGTGGCAGCAGGTTCAGCACTGGCAGCAGGTTCAGCACTGGCAGAAGGTTCAGCACTGGCAGTAGGTTCAACACTAATGGCAGCACATCTGACAGCAGGTACAACACTAGTGGCTGCTAGTACAGCAATTTGGCACTGGCAGCAAGGACAGCATGTCCTGCAGCAGGCACAGGCAGCTGACCTATCCTTCTCTCACTAGTAATACCCTTTTCTCCCTCCCTTCCCATTCCCTTTTCTCCCATCCTTCCCATTAAATTCCCCAAGATCCCTTGGAGTGATTTAGTGGGAATAGACAGCATTGGTACAGTAGTGGTCCCTTTCTCCTCAGACTCAGTGGAAACATAATGGTCCTTCCAGCTCCACCATTGATTATTTTTTACCCTGCTCATATTGATAGGAATCACTACGAGCCTCTCCTGCCTCACTTTTTGCAAAATATCATAAGAGAACAGCACAGCACGTCTATCTCGCTCTGTAGCTGCTTCTATTTGTCTGCCTTCAGCAAAAATGTTACTTTTTTTAGTGTAAGTGTGAAAAAAACGTAAATCAACTGGTGGAAACTTTCTAGCCATTGAAAAAATGGCGAAAAATTATAACCTCTAGTTTTAAAGCTGATTTTCCTGCGAAAAAGCAGATAACAATGTGGTTTTCGTGAAATTTCCTGCAGGAACATGGCAACAACTTTCACCCACCCCTACTCATATTATCAATGACCGATTTAGTTCACTTGATTTTATTTCATTTTATTTTATTTTAGTAATTTTATATAGTGTATTGTATTTAGGTTTCCTTTAGCAATATTTGTTTTTTTAGTTTATATTTTTTTTTCTTATTTTTGATTTATTTTGTATATTTAATTTTGGTCCTCTATATAAATGCTTATTTTTTTAAATATATTATTTGATCATTGAGGGAGCATTGTGGATTGACTCTATATGTTACTAATCTATCAGTAGTGGTTCAGTTGGATGTGGCGCCTTTGGGGTTTAAATAGCCTTTTTATATCTATGTGATTTCAAGGTATGTCATCCTATTGAGGGCTTAAATGGGAACATTGGGGTGTATTCCGGTATGTACCCCTTAATTTCAGATTTAGATTAGAGGGTTTAAGTATCATTTATGTGTTCATATGCTTGTTTAATTAGTCCATTCAGGTTTGGGACCGAGAGAGAGAGAGGTTTCCCTCGGTTGGTGTATGGTTAAGGGTAAAGTCTTAGAGACTAACACAGACACTTAAAGAAGCAGCACTGAAGTAGAGTTGACGTTATTGGTATACATGAGCACAATGATCTGGATCACTTTAGAAACAAGTTTGTCTTTGAAGACTGTACCGTAAATACGCACTTTAGATTTTTAACATTTGAAATTTAAGTGTATTTATACATATTGTCTGTTCTGGTCTGTGGGAACATACCCTCCAATAGATTATATTTAGTGGCACCAGTCAGTGAGTCTGAGCCTGCAGATTTGGAACACACTATATGGGATATATGTGAGTATAGCATTTTATATTTCATCAGTCAATATTGTTATATAGATACAGTGTGATCTTCAGTGTTTTGCATATAAAAATCATTGGCATAAACCCAAAGTGTATTCTCCATTTGATTCATTTGTATGAGGGCCTTCAAACATTTATGAATATATAAAAATACATTACATTAATAAATCATAAGAATCAAGCACACGAGGAATGACGATTATCTAGTATCGGAGACCTCCGGGATGCTAACTTGTTGCAGAGCTTTATGGTAATGGCTAAGATAACCCCTATGATTCTTTAATAATGTTAATGAAAGATCACATACAGTATGAAGAAATAACAGGTTTAGAGACAAATGAGAAAATGTTTGAGTTATTAGATTTCAGTCTAGATGTGTTGACATTCTAATTTTTATTATTCATTTATTTGTCTTTACTCTGCTTACTGAAGATTTACTGCATTTTAACTGTTTTCATGATACTTTATTCTTACTAACAATTACTTTCTTATGCCTACTAATGTACATAATCACTCAAGCTCACTCATACTCAGAATCTCTAATGATCACTAACTGATGCCTTATTGCACTATGGCTCACTCTCCTCACTCATTCATGCACTCTCAGACTCACTTATTCAATCTCATGTTCATGATGAAAAAAGCTGAAATCATCATCACACGCTGTAGTACACACACTTTCTCACATTTGCACACAATTGTGTTCAGACTTGAGCTCTGTCTCTAATGTTCACTTATGTAATGATTTTCCCCTTTCTTGTTCAAAGTCGTTTCCTGTATCTCACTGTCAGTTTCACTGTCTCTCACCTCCTCACTCCATGTGACTTGTATCATCTTGCTGTATGTATCATTTTATATCTTTCTCTCTTTCACAATCTTGCTTTGTTTGTAATTTATTATCGCTATCTGTCTTTGGTTCTTATACACAGATAATACCATTTTTTACTTGTGGTTGCCATTAGACTTGTGCACAGCAAAAATGTTCGTTAAAATTTGATTTCGGACAAATTTATTTTTTTCATTCCGCGACTCCACATTTCAGACCAGACCTGTTTGAAATTCAACAATACTCCGAATTATTCGTCAAATTTAAAATACTTAAAATACAATAAAAATGAATATTAAATAAATAAAAATAAACTCCATTATGTCTGGAACATGTCTAAATGAAGACGGTGGAACTGGAAACCCCTGTTAACATATTTTTAATATTTTGAACAGGAAGGTTGTGAAGGTCTCTAATCCCGGCCATGTACATCATGTGGCCCCTCAGCTGTTGTTGGTCTGCTGGTCCCATCACTAGAGACAACAAGTATCTGGCTGGTATTGTCGTTCATGAAAATCTGGAGGTCCACAGGTAGGAGGAATATGACCAGCCCTCTGTCACTGCTCCAATGTTTTTTTTACAGTGAGCAGGTGAACATATAGACAGACACCATTTTGGACTACATGAGTCCTTTGCCAGGTCCTAGAGTAGAGGCAAATGCTAGTGATACTCCCTGTGACACTATGACAGTAGAAGAAGCCCCAAGTTATAGTCCCCACAGTCAAGTCAGGAAGTGAGCTGTTCTATTGCACTGATTGGAGGTCTACAGTAGCCCCTCCCCTGGACTATGCACAGGCAGCAACAACTGTTGGATGTAGAAAGGCAAAATGGAGCAATTCTTGGCCAAACCACCTGCATGATAAGGGACAAATACAAATTTCTATTTAATTTTTTTTTAAACCTTTGAATTCTAGAGCTCTCAATGCTTTGTGACCCCAGTGGCACAAAATGTAGAATATTGGAGTAAATAGGTGAATAAATAGTTTAGTAAATAGGATTTATACAGATGCAGTACAAAAAGAGATTCGGTCTCCTTCACGTATTGTGGCACATCTTTTCTTCGATAAAGCGGTGTTTATACTCAACAAACGTGTTAGTGCATTATATAGGGTTAATTTATTGTTTTTTATCAATTTCAAATTTGTGATTTGATTTTAATAAATATTTCCTGCAAGAGGAGCCATTTTCCTTGGAACTTCCTTTGTTCCTATTACACTAGAGCCCCCAGAGTGGAGACTGGGTTGAATTCTCCGTCTGTGCAATTGTCAGCTGACATAGACTGACCAAGACGTATGTGAGTACCCACCATTCTATTATATCATCTATTTGTGTACTGTGCTTCAGTATTGGGTGCTTCTCCTTTCTTGTTTTTTGTACATGTGATACCATTTTGGGAGAACGGACTTTGAAGTTGCAGCCTAATGAAGAGGCTCGAGTGAAACCTGATTTTGGAGTTGGCCATTCAATTTACCCCTAAAGTGCATTTGCTGTGTGCTACAAAAGTAGTTATTCAGCCTCTCCTTTTGTGAGTATAACTCACTGCTGTGTTTTGGTGGAGGACACTTGTTCTCAGACTCAACACAAGGGACGCCTCTTGTTCTCTCTTTTGTCTCCCAGTGTTTATTCCACTTCTTATTATATAGCCTTGCAGTCCAACAATATCCTCTAGCATTCAAGGGGTTAAAGCCCAATTTACCCCAATGGTAATGATTATTGGTCCTCTGTAGTGCGGTTGGTTTGCACTGGAGGTGCTGCAGTTACTCTCAGTACATTCATCTCACTGGGACTGATGTACTAAACACTGGGACAATTCTGGTGCCAACAAACTGCAACATAAAGTGTATATCAACATCACCAGTCATTTCTATGGAGATTTTACATCTTCACTGATCAAAGGGTCTCCAAAGCAAAACCTCTCAAGTATTGTATGGGTTAAAAGCCCTTTTTGAAACCTTTGAATGCTAGAGTGCTACCCAACGCAAAGTTTTGCAATGTGATGGGCAGGGCACTCCATGGCACTCAAAGAGATAAGTCAGTGGGTCTCCTGGGTGTGGTTACTTGTTCCCTATGGCTCCATTGGTTTGATCCAGTCTCCCCTAGTACGTCAGAGTAACAACTGTGATATTGTTAACCCTGTGAGTACCAGGGAGGAGTGCAATGCATTTTGGAGCAATGTTTTGCACAATCCAGTGACATTCAACGAGTTAACCCTTTGAATGCCAGAGGGGGTATGCAACTCCTTGAATCTGAAGGGGTTGCATACCCCTCTGGCACATAAAGGGTTAAAGGGAAACAATACATTACCAAATCCTCCCTTCTTTAACCTTGCTGTACCAGACTATTGATATGACCCACACAACCTGATTGTTTACTTAATACCAGAGTGTCAAGTAGTTGTTGTGAGCTCAGTCCTGGCACCCTTAACCCTTTGAGGGCAAGCGAGGAATCTAATGTATTGTGATGCAATGCGTTGGATACCACTCTGTCACACAAAGGGTTTAACATAACAGAGAAATTGTTGTTTTTGATCTCTGCAAAGTCTTTATAATAGTATTGTGATGGGAACCCTAGATGCTGAATTGTCATGGGCCATCGTGTTGAGTTTCCTAAAGGTGGCTACAGATGGGTAGATGAGCCTGGGAAGACTGGAACGCAGGATCTGTGAATGGGGGTCAGACGGGACCCTTTAGACCATTCCGAAATAAAACAAAAGACACACTTCTAGTCCAAAATGACTAACCCTTTATTTGGGGACGTCAAGGACATTTTATACAGTGAAATCAAAAAGGGAACAAAAGGGACACCAAAATACAATTCAATCTTACATATCTAAACAAGTAGCGACCAGTCCCATATAATATATTGTTCTTTTAATACATTTTACTCCATTTACAGATTTCATTGTGACACAAACTTTTAACTCATTAAAGGTATAGAGAAAATTTCAATCAAGTGAATATTTTGATGTTTAACAAGATTTCGTACTCAGACCATGAAAATGCCTTCTCCCCTGTGGGAGTTCTCTGATGAGTGAAAAGATCTCTGTTGGAACTGAAAAATTGTCAGTATTCAGAATATGCAAATGGTTTCATTCCAATGTGAGTTCTCTTTTCCTTAACAAGAGTTGTTCTTTGGATGAAACATTTCCCACATTCAGAACATTTATACAGTTTTTCCTCCTGTGTGAGGTCTCTGTTGAGCAACAAGATCTCTTTTAGCTCTGAAACATTTCCCACATTCAGAATATGAAAAAGGTTTATCTCCAGTATGAATTCTCTGATGTCTACTGTCACAAAAACATTTCCCCACAGTCAAAACATTTATACAGTTTTTCTCCAGTGTATGTTATTTGATGAATAACATGATATATTTTGGAACTGAAACATTTCCCAAATTCTTAACATGTAAATAGTTTCTCTCCTCTGTGTGTTTTCTGAGATTTGCATTTTGAATGAAGAATTTTCCACATTCAGAGCATGAATATAGTTGCTCTCCAATGTAAGTCATTTGATGAATAAAAAGGTGAGTGATGTGTCTGAAACATTTGCTACATTCAGAACATGAATATAGTTTCTCCTGTGTGAATTGTCTGATGAGTAACAAGAGCTCTTTTAGCTCTGAAAAATTCCCCACATTCAGAACATGAAAATAGTTTTTCTCCTGTGTGAGTTCTCTGGTGTCCAACAAGACTTGAGTTTTGACTGAAGCATTTCCCACACTAAGTGCATGAATCTGGTTTCTCTCCAGTGAGAGTTCTCTAATAAATAACAAAAGATATGTTGTGGCTGAAACATTTCCCATATTCAAAAGATAAATTCGGTGACTCTCCAGTGTGAGTTCCCTGATGAGAAACAAGATTTATGGTGTGGCTGAAACATTTCCCACATTCAGAACATTTATAAGGTTTATCTCTTGTGTGAGTTCCCTGATGTCTAATAAGAGTTGTACTTTAACTAAAACGAATATGGTTTCTCTCCAGTGTGAGTCCTCTGATGAACAACAAGGTTTGTGCTGCAGCTGAAGCATTTCCCACATTCAGAACATGAATATGGTTTCTCTCCAGTGTGAGTTCTCTGATGAGAAACAAGATGTATGCCTTGACTGAAACATTTCCCACATTCAGAACATTCATACGGCTTCTCTCCAGTGTGAGTTCTCTGATGAGTAACAAGAGATATGCTGCGGCTGAAACATTTCCCACATTCAGAACATTTATACGGCTTCTCTCCAGTGTGAGTTCTCTGATGAGTAACAAGATTTCTTTTGGAACTGAAAAATTTTCCACATTCATAACATGAAAATAGTTTCTCTCCTGTGTGAGTTCTCTGATGTCCAACAAGATTTGAGTTTTGACTGAAGCATTTCCCACATTCAGAGCATGAATATGGTGTCTCTCCAGAGTGAGTTCTCTGATGTCTAACAAGATTTGTGCTTTGACTGAAACATTTCCCACATTCAGAGCACAAATATGGTTTCTCTCCAGTGTGAGTTCTCAGATGTGTAACAAGTGTGTCACTGGCACAGAAACGTTTCCCACATTCAGAACATTGAAATGGTTTCTCTCCAGTGTGAGTCCTCTGATGAATAACAAGTTTTGTGCTTTTACTGAAACATTTTCCACATTCAGAACATTGAAATGTGCTTTCTTTAGTAGGACTTATTTGATGTTTAACAAGATGAGTGTTCTTTATATTGCTGTTGCCATTGCATTGCTCTGCAATATAACTAGATGTTGCCTGTATATGTTCTCTGTGTGTATAAATGTCAATGTCACAGAGATTTTCTCCATTCCAAACAGTTGCTTCTTCTGGAATGTTTCTTTCACTTTTTGTTTGATTCTTTTTCTTTGGTTGCATGGTGTTTTCAAAACACTTTTTTCTTAGGCAGTCCAGAAAGTGTATATAGGATGAAATCCTTCAGGGTATTACTGCTCCAGGGAACATCTTTTGGAAAGAAAGAAAGAAACTCTAATTAGATTATTATATCTGACAATATCATTCGATTTTCAGATTAAAAAGATTACAACAAATGCTGACTTATTTAATTTACCAGCTATAACAAGCATATCATAGTTATACTCCTTAGGCATAAGGTTCCAAAGGAACTTGTGTTAGGACCAAATATGACCACCATGGATATAACCATCTCCACGATGTGTGCTCAAAACAAATTCTATACGTGGCTTTTGTTTAGTTTAATTTTCTTTATCCCCTATGTCTCAAGAATTAGATCTATTTTGGCTTTTTGAGTAGGGATGGGCGAAACTTGCAGCCTCAAACACTCATGCCCACTAAAACTCAGAATCCCTCTCGATTACTCACTATTATAATTGCTAATGATCACATGCTCATGCTTTCTGAGGATCACTCCCATGCACTTATTCCTGCTCTCTCACTCGCATTCCTATACCATTCGTCATACTCAGAAAAACTCACTTCACCATGATAAATATAACTATAACATCAATCACTAGAATACACTGAATATTTCACATTATTCATCCTCACATTTCTTCAGACTTCTTCATACTCTCAGTATCTAGTGTACACTCACATAAATATATGACCATACTTGCTCAAGGTCAGACGTGAAGTGCTCACTTGGTCATGCACATTCAAGGTCAAACTCATTAATGTTTTTTCCTGCTCACACTCAGAGTCACTAATGTTCATCATCTCCCTTTTACTCACTTTTAGAGACAATGATTGATTTAAATGAGGATTCTAAACCCATGAATGTTAACCCCTTAGTGACAGCCGCGTTCGTACGCGGCTGTCACCTTAATGCCTGCCGAACATTTTTTTTTCTTCAAAGAAGTCCTGAGTCTCCGAGCGGCGTGCAGCCGCACGGAGACGCGGACTTCCGTGACTTACCAGGTACGTCCAGTTTCTGCGGGACGTACCTGGTAAGTCATCTGTCGTTAAGGGGTTAAAGAGGTCTCCAGTGCATTGCAAAGCAATGTTATTTTTATCGTGGAAAAATCATTGTTGTTAGTAAAAAGACAGACATTCTTTGAGAGGGAATTCCTATGAAATAACATGGGATTTGTTGCTAAAAAAGGCAGAAATTGATGACGTGATGATGCACGTCTTGGAGAGGCAGGTGTAGCCGTTCAGCTGACTGACTATGCGGTGGTGCTGCTGAAGGACAGTGAAGGATGGGGATTCTCTTTTTTTGCTGCGTAGTGGCGTTCTGACCCGGCCGAAGGAACAAGGATGCGGTGTTCGTTGGCAGAGGAATTTGGAAAGAGCGGGATTAAAGCTTGCCATAAGGATAAACATCGGTGTGAGTGACCAAAAAGAACATGGAGAAGAAGGAGTGTATAAGAGAGAGGAGGAGGTGGGCTCCGGTGACTCAGGCCACTAAGATTACCCCGGAAAGAGAAAGATTGTGGAGTGGATAACTCTGGAAGCACAAGGAAGTTGATAAGAGTGAGTAAGGAGGTCGTGGGAGTATTGGCGAGCAGAAGACGGTTGAAAGTGGAAGGTGGCAAGCTTGGTGCAGAACGGTGAGAATGTTCCTTTGTTATTATAAAATGGAGGTACAGGGTCAGAACGGCCAGAAGTTTATGACACGGTGAATTATTGGATGGTGAACTATGTACTGAGAATTATTGGAAGAGGTATTGATATTGAGTAAGGTTGTATAACACCTTAAAAAAAGAGGAAAGTCTGGAGTTTTATGCTTTTAAATACCTCCAGCGAGAAGAATAGAATGTAAGGTGAATAGAGGGAAAAAGAGGAAAAGAAAGGAAAATAGTTTGCATGATGTTAAGATGAAATATTAAATAAATGGTGATTGTGGCCAAAGGAAATAAAATGTCAAATAAGAAATGGCTACAAAGAAAGCACAAGAGAAGGCTCAGGTTAAGAAGGATAAAAAAAGAGGCTAAACATTAGCAAGCTAAGAGAAACTCTTCAACTTTTTTTTCTCCACAAAATAAAAGACTCTCTATGGAGAAATCAGTGGATACCTCGATCCATGTGCAGTCCCAGGGGGGTGGGTCCCCAGAACTTGGTATATATGGAGGAATCAGTAGTTTTACCCCAGTTCCTTGAAGAATGTTTGGAAAAGCAACTTGATGCTATTAAAAATCAAATTGATTTAAACATCTTGGAGTTAAAAAAGATATTGGCGATTTATTTGATAAAATAAAGAATATGGAGGATAAATGGGAAAGTTGTGAGTTTCAAATAAACTCCGTTCAAGATATTCAAGGAACCCTAGAGAAGAAAGTGTGGTCTTTAGAGCTGAAATTGATTGAATTGGAGGACAGGTTCCGGAGAAATAACTTACGTTTTAGGAATATATCGTAGGATATTACGCAGGAAAAAATGGAAGGTTATCTTTAGGAATTCTGGAAATTTTTGGATATAAAGTTGGAAAAACATAACTGTGTAATGGAGAAATATTATCGGACATATAAACCTAAGAATGTTGCGGAGTCAAGTCCAAGAGATGTGATAGTGAACTTTCAATCCTGGAACTTTAAAGAATTAATATTGAGAATGTATAGAAGTAAAGTTCAGAAAGAAGGGAAGTTTAAAGGAATTTGGGTATTTCAGGATTTATCTTATCAGACGAGGAGTTATAGGAGACAGTTTATTCAGATTACTAAGATCTTGAGGGAAAAAGGAATTAGATATATGTGGGGGTTCCCTTCGAGTCTGAGAGTAACAGTGGAGGGTCAAACAGAAGTTTTTGATTCAGTTGAAAAGGTGAACAGTTGGTTGAAGGAGAAAAGAATTGTGTAGTAGCTTGGGGAAATAGAGGAGAGAATGGATCTTTTGGTTTGGGTAAGGGGGGGTGATGGAGGGGTACATGGTGATCTTTATAGGTGTGGGGGGAGTGGAGAGGTTACATTTAGTAAAGCGGAAGATTAAGTATCACTGGTATCTCTAGTGGGGTTGGTTAAGGGGGTGTGCACTGGTTTTGATAATAGGGGGAGGGTTTAATATAATATTGGGAAGTAGGGGTTGTTGTAGGGCACTAGGTAGTGACCTTAGGGTGTAAGAAGTAGTTCACATTTTAACATGTGTCTGGTTGAGAGTTATTTAGGGAATAAAGTGTTCACTGGGTGGGGTAAGGGGGGTGGGGATTCCATTCTCTATCTCTTTTCCCTAGACTAGGAAGGTCAACTTAGATCTTTATTAGGTTTGGATTAGGGGTTAATAAGTGTTGTTGATGGGAGAAGAAGAGTTAAGTTTAGTGGACAGGAGGATAGTCAGTCGGCAGAGTCAGACTACCCTCCATGGGTTCAAAGTAGAATTTAGATTAGGGTCATGAGGGATGAACTAGTGGGGCGGGTCCGGCAAGGATTACTGGATCTTACTCATGATGGGGGAAGAGGGGAACCATGGAGAAGTGGTTTAATGTTTTATGTAAAGGTTATATGTTTTATGTGTGTGTAATGAGTGGGACTGATCTTTGGTGCATAAATTATAAAAACTCTTTGTGTTAAGGTTGAGATTAGCTTCTATTAATATTCAAGGTTTGAATTCTCAGAAAAAAAGGAGACTATTTAAGGATTATTTAAGAAAGGAGGACATTCATATAGGGATGGTTCAAGAGACACACTGGAAAGGGGAAGATAAGTTAAGATGGAAGGATAAATTATTTCCAATGGTTATTCAGGCATCAATGGTGGATAAAAAACAAAGGGGGGTTGCCATTGTTTTTTCAAATAAATTGAAAGTAGAGATTAAGCATCTCGATTTAGACCTAGAAGGAAGATACATAATATTAGTGTGTATTATTAATGGGGAGTTATATACCCTGGTAAACTTATATTTACCCAATGTTTATCTGACGGGTTGTTTACAGAAAGTAATAGAGAGAGTGATGAAGGTTAAGATGGGATTGTTGATAATAGCTGGGGATTTTAATGCTGTGGTAGATATAGATATGGATAACAAAATAGCAGAAGGAGGAATAGTAGGTAGAGGTATTGTCAAGCAAGCGAGAGTTTTGAAAGGTTTGATTAAAAAGTGGAATCTTTATGATATCTGGAGGGTGTTGAATCCTAATGAGAAGGATTATACATACTTCTCCAGAGTTCATAAGTCATTTTCAAGAATTGATATGATAATGGGGGAGAATGGTATAATTGATAAGGTAAAAAGTATAAAGATTAAGCCCTTTGTTTGGTCAGATCATGATTTGACACTGATGGTATTGAAAGAGGGAATCAGATACCACTCAAAGACCATTTGGCGGCTGGATGAATCAATCTTGCAAGAAAAAAAGAATTTAGATTATTTATTGGAAATGACTGACTGTTTCTTTAGAGAGAATAATATAGTGGGGATGGATCCATGTGTTGTATGGTGTACGTATAAGGCGGTGATGCGAGGCTATTGTATGAAGCTCAAAAATGTTAAAAAAAGAGAGGAAGGTATGCTTTTTACAGAATTATATATAAAATATTATAGATTTAGCTGAATATAAAAAGGATTTAGGAGATCATCAAAAAGAATTAGACACCCTACAGGAAGCGATAAAAAAGAAGACAATGGAAAATGTTAATGCAAAGATGAGGTTTTAAAACACACTGTATTATGAAAGGGGTAATAGGGCAGATAAGATCCTTATGCATAGATTAAGGAAAAAAGAGCAGATAATAGAATAAATAAAATTACATGGGATGGTCAATGTTATTATTCTCCTAAGGAGATTGGTGAAAATTTTAATACATTTTATGAGGATTTATATAATTTACCTAATAAAGGGATCGGGATAGCGATTAAGGAATATTTGAGCAAGAGTAGGGTACCTAGGTTGGATGCAATAAACAGGGTTAAGCTAGATAAGGAAATAAATAGGGAAGAGGTTAATTCTATAATTAAAAATTTAGCTAATAATAAAACTCCTGGGCCGGATGGCTTTGGGGGGGGGGTTTATAAATTAATGATATCAAATATAATTGACCATATGACTGTTATGTTTAATAAGGTAATGAGAAACAGGAAGTTCTTGGGGGAAATGTTACAAGCAAATATTCTGCCCATTCTGAAGCCAGGTAAAGATCCAACTAATGTTAAGAATTATAGACCTATATCTTTGATTAATGTAGATGTGAAAGTTTTTGAGTCAATTTTGGCAGGACGTTTGAAAGTTGTTCTTCTGGAGTTGATTCATCAACACCAAATAGGATTTGTTTCAGATAGAATGCCAAGTGATAGTATTAGAAGATTGGTTGACATAATAGATTTAACAGAACGTAGTGGGAGACCCCAGCTGACCCTGTCATTAGATGCGGAAAGGATTAGGGGATGGGATGAGGAGGGCTATAATGGCTTTGTATAGTTGTCCATCTGCTAGAACAGTAGGTTACAATATATGTGAGGATTGGTTCGATTTGAGGAATGGTACAAGACAGGTGTGTCCCCTGTCACCTATTCTTTATGTCCTAACTATTGAGATCCTGGCTATAAATTTAAGAAATAATTGTAATATTAAGGGTTATCCTACGAGTAAGAGAGAGCTAAAAATCTCTTTGTATGTGGATGATATTCTTATCTCCCTTTGTCAACCGTTGGAATCTTTAGAGTATTTAATGAAAGAAATAGCACAGTATAGTCAGGTATCCCAGTATAGATTAAATATAACTAAAACAACTGTTCAGTTTAATAATATGAGGAAGGAAGAGATTGAGGATATTCAGAAGAAATACCAGTTCAATAATCCTAAAGAATTTCAGTATCTGGGAATTATAATTACTAAGAGGGTGAAAAGATTGATGGAGGTTAACTTTCTTAGGTTGTTGAGGCAGACAAATAGAGATTTAAAAGAATGGCGAAAGGTAGAGGTATCATGGTGGGGTAGGGTTAATATAATAAGGTCATATGTGCTCCCACGTTGGGTATATTTGTTTCGGATGCTCCCCTTAAGAATATCTAGGATTTGGTTGGCAATGATTCAATCTACATTTAATAATTTTGTCTGGCAAGGAAAAAAAGCGCGAATAAATACACAGACGATAGTGAGTAAAGTTGGTAGGGGGGAGTGGGTTTACCATTAATTAAGAGTTATTATGAAGCGAGTATTATGCACCATATATATAAGATGCAAATAAGAGAGGTTCAATTAGAAGGGTGGTATTTATTAGAATCGGAGGATATTGGAGTAGTTAAATTAGCAGACGTGGTGTGGTATATGGGATTTTGTCAGGAAAAAGGTAGGAAATATAAAGAAAATTATATATTGGGACAAATACTACCGATATGGGTAAATATAAAAAATATCTATGAATATAGATAATAAGATATTTGGTTTTTGGCCATTGTCGATGATTGAAAGTAATGTGGAAAACATTAATTTAAAAGTTTGGAGGAGAAATGATATTCAAAGTATAGGAGATGTAATGGAAGGAGGACAAGTTAGAGCTTTTCAGAATTTGGTGGATATTTTTAATTTGCCCCTATGGGAAGTATATAATTTTTTAAGGATTAAAAATTTTTTGACAGTAAATGAGGTGATAGGGGAGGGAGTGGTTTACCAGGCTTTGAAAAACGTTTTTAATTGTAATAGGAATAAGAAGGTATTAACAAAATGTAGGGCTATCAGAGATTTGTATAATGTTAGATGGAAGGTCCCTGCAATTAGGAAACGGGAAGAAGATTTAGCCATAAAAATTGATAAGGATGATTGGTGTAATGTTTTAAAAAGAGTGAATAAAGTGGTACATTCCCTCTCTTTGGTGGAGACGCAGTTTAAGTTGGTTAATAGGTGGTATCTGGTTCCCTCTAAGTTGTCCAAGATTTATGTAGGGTGTTCGAAGATATGTTGGAGATGTAATTTATATGAAGGTACCTATGTGCATATGTGGTGGGGATGTAGTGGAGTCAAAGATATTTGGGGGATGGCTCTGGATTTTCTGAGAGATGTTGCTAAGGTAAACTTAAAGAGAAAGACAGAAGAAGTCCTGTTACATCTGAATTGGCCAAGAATGACCAGAGAGCAGTATATCAGTGGTTAGCACTGTTGCCTTGCAGCACTGGGGTCCTGGGTTCAAATCCCACCAAGGACAACATCTGCAATGAGTTTGTATGTTCTCGCTGTGTCTGCGGGGGTTTCCTCCGGGTACTCCGGTTTCCTCCCACACTCCAAAAACATACTGATAGGTGAATTTAGATTGTGAGCCCCAATGGGGACAGGAACCAATATGCGTGTAAAGCGCTGCGGAATCTGTGTGCGCTATATAAATAAAGGATTATTATTATTATATGTTAACAATACATAGTTTAATTGCCTGTAAAATTATTATAGTAAGAAGTTGGAAGCAGGCATTTAAATTTAGTTGGAAACAATTAAAGAGTCAGATTCTTTTCCAAATGGAAATGGTGAGGAATATATGTGATATAAATATGGATAATAGTAGAGATTTTCAGATGTGGCAGGACTGGCTAAAGAAAGTAGTAGATAAGTAGGAGTTGAAATGTGGAGGTGATGGCACCAAGGATCAGTGTTGTAAGAGAAAATGAAGTAGTTACAGATAAGATTTTATATGTGGATGTTTGATTGAGTTGTGGATGTTTTTTATATGTGAAAAAAATAAAGAAATTTAAAAAAAGGCAGAAATTAAGAATTCCCGAAGAAAACGTCAGATTTATGATCCAACTCTAATTAAAATATTGCTACTATCAAAGCAACAATATAGACAGAGAGAGAATGAGATTATTGTCAACAAAAACACAATAAGAGGCATATATACTGAGGAAACCTGGAGCAATTCTGGGACAAACACACTTAACCATAGGGGACACTGGTTTGCAATGTGTAGAGACCTCATTAGCATTAAGATTATTAAAAAGTCTTATTTAAATCAAGGAGGGTTTGGGGAGACTGTTTCCAATAGTGCAGATGGTTTGCTCCAGAAATGTCTCCAGTTCCTCTTAGTATATCAGAGTCATTATCACCAATAAATCACATAAATATAAAGAATAGGGATGGGTGAAAATTTTCGCCTCAAACTGTAATCGGCGAATAATGGCACTTTACGCTTGGCAAATAATTTCCTGCGAAAAGTGCAGTTTTTCAGCTTCCACCAATAAATTAAATAAATATAAAGATAAAGCAAGACTCCCAGAGAGACATAACATGATGAGGATACACAGAGGAGTAAGGTCTATTTATCAACACCAGGTGGCGCTCTGTAGGGATGAAGATGAAAAAAAGCAAAAAAATACACTTTTCGCAAAATATTTACAGCTTAGTGAAAAGTGCCATTTTTCCCTAGGGAAATGTAGTGTTTTTAAAATTTGGTGCTACATCTCTTACTGGTAATTTGTATTGTAAACAGTGAACCAGATTAGTTGGACAGTTTCGCTAGTGAGGAAAATCACAGTTTAGTAAATCTCCAGACCGCAGTAGGTTTATTTTGTGTTTGTTTGTTACCTGCCTTAAAGGAACATTACAAGTTACCTGTGAACTGAGTAAATCACACTAAAACTTCATTCTGATGGCTATTTTGTCAGGTTTCGTGGTGAGAACTCAGTCATCCTATAACAATATATATATTTATCCAGAAAACAGCAAAGTTCTTGTGGGAAACTGATTGGCATTGGCTAAAAAGGCAGAGATTCTTTCTAATTTCTATGAAAGGGAATTTCTGTGGAAAAAACATCAAACTGTGACAGGACTTATTGTCCATCTCTAATTAGAATATTTTTAAATGGAAAAGCAACATTATAGTCAAATAAAAAATGAGAATATTGTTCACAAATAAGAGGCTGATGTAGAAAGTAAACCTGGAGCAATTCTGGGACAAAGCAATTTCACCAAAGGGGGGACATTGGATTGGAAAGCATGGAGGCCTCTCTAACATAAAATAGGTTATAAAGTCCCATTTAAATCAATGGGATTTTGGGAAAAGCCCCACTGGGGAATATGGTTTGTTCCAGAATTATTCCAGTTACTCTTAGTAGATCATCCTCATCATTATCACCAATAAATCACACAAATATACAGACAAAGCAAAACTCCCAGAGAGACATAACATGATGAGGATACACAGAGGTGTAAGGTCTATTTACCATCACCAGGTGGCGCTCTGTACGGATAGAGACCTCTTAGCTCTGGCCTCTTTCCAAGAGATCCTGCTTCAAGTATCTCTCCAATACAAGTCTTCTTACTCCCTTCTCTTCGTCGTCTTCTTGCTGATAGATTTTATCCATCAGTGGTGATTTTTGGATACCGAGGCTTGAGCCTCACTACTCCATCTTCTCGGGTTAGGTATGTAGTCGTGGGTTTGGATTCTTCTTGGTCTCTGTGGACTTGTCACAGTAGGGGTGGTTTCACAGGGTCTTCGCTGTGAACTGAAACAAATGTCTCTTTTTATACAAGTTTTGGGTGTGTTTTATTTTGGTTTCAACTGATCAGATTAAGAAGAGTGATGGGCCCCACCCGGCCTTTGTGTTTTCACATTTACTATCTCCTACACATGTAAATGAACACACACCTCAAGCTGATGTCACATCCCTGATTAAGGAAGGAAATTGTATTAAAATGCAAGGTGCTGTCTGTACGTTTATGGTTAGTTCTTATTGTATACAGCTCATGCTAGATACCTATCTATCTATCTATCTATCTATCTATATCTATCTATCTATCTATCTATCTATCTATCTATCTATCTATCTATTTATCTATCTATCTATCTATCTATCTATCTATCTATCTATCTATATCACACCCACGCATACAGACTGAATTAATAAAATATAGGAATCAGGTATGACATTTATTTAGTAACTATTAAATGTTTGATAACAAAAAAAATATGCTTGTGTCCATACATCTCAAATAACGAGTGACAAAACACATCAATTGTAAAAATATTCTTTATTTTTGTTTAAAGTCTTTTTTTAATAAAAAGAATCAGGTTTCAAAAAACATTCATAAAGTTGTTTTCTATAAGGATGATCACTTCTATCTGTAGACTAGCGGGAAGTGCCATTATTTACCAATTTCTGTTTGAGGTGAATGTTTTCACCAATCCCTATTGTTAACAAAAAAACAATATAGGTTGAAATTCTAAGGAAACCTGTCAGGGACCTTTCAGGGACAAACACAGTTAACCATAGGGGACATTGCTTTGCAATGTGCAGAGACATCATTAGTATTCAGGTTGTTAAAAATACTTATTTAAATCAATAAGGGTTTGGAGAAACTGTTTGTCTCCAATAGTGCAGATGGTTTCTTCAGAATGTCTCCAGTTCTTTTTAGTATATCAGAGTCATTATCTCCAATAAATCACACAAATATAAAGATAAAGCAAAACTCCCAGAGAGACATAACATGATGAGGATACACAGAGGTGTAAGGTCTATTTACCAACACCAGGTGGCGCTCTGTAGGGATGGAGACGACAAAAAAACGAAAAAAATACACTTTTTCACAAAATATCTCCCACTTGGTGAAAAGTACCATTATTCTATAGGGAAATTTACTGTCTTTAAAATCCTGTTTTGAATCTCTTCCTGATTATTTGTTTTTTAAACTGGGAACCAGATTAATTTCTATTGTTTGGAAAATCACAGTTTAGTAAATCTCAAAACCGCAGTAGGTTTATTTTGTGTTTGTTTGTTACCTGCCTTAAATGAACATTACAAGTTACCTGTGAACTGAATAATACACAGTAACACTTTATTGTGACGGCTATTTTGTCAGGTTTCATGGTGAGAACGCAATCATCCTGTAACAATATATATATTTATCCAGTACTTGTGAAAAAAGAATTTGCATTAGCTTAAAGGCAGACATTCCTTGTAATTTCTGGGAGAGGGAATTTCTGCAGAAAGTACAAACTGTGAATTTTATATGGATATTTCCACAGATTAAACAGGATTTATTATCCATCTCTAATTAGAATATTTTTTAAATAGAAAAGCAACATTATAGTCAGATGGAAAATTAGAATATTGTTCACAAATAAGAGGCTGATGTAGCAAGTAAACCTGGAGCAATTCTGGGACAAACCACTTTCACCATAGGGGGGAGCATTGGATTGCAAAGCATGGAGACCTCTCTATCATAAAATAGGTTAGAAAGCACAATTTAAATCAATGGAAGTTTGGGAAAAGCCCCACTGGAGAAGATGGTTTGCTCCAGAATTACTCCAGTTACTCTTAGTAGATCATCCTCATCATTATCACCAATAAATCACACAAATATACAGACAAAACAAAACTCCCAGAGAGACATAACATGATGAGGATACACAGAGGTGTAAGGTCTATTTACCAACACCAGGTGGCGCTCTGTAGGAATGGAGTCCTCTCAGCTCTGGTCTCTTTCCAGGAGGTCCTGCTTGAAGTCTCTCTCCAATACAACTGCTCTTACTGAGATTTATGTATCTTTTTATACAAGTTCTGGGGTGGGATTTCTTTTGATAACAACTGATCACATGGTAAACAGATACTGTATAACTGTACCTCGATATTCACTTTGACTTATAACTCCTTATATTGACATTCACTTTGTATCCAATGAACATTGGTAGTCAAAGAGTTAATTCTCTGGATGCCTGCTATAATAGAGCTCTGTTGGTCAGAGCAACCCAGATATTTGCAGCTATTCCTTGTGATGAATTAAGGGTTAATATATGCAAAAATTAAGCAGAACTTCCGACTGGAAAGAAAGAAGGGTGTAAGAGCTTAAATAGGGCTTTTTCAAGCCGGCTCTCTACCCTTTGAAAAAGCTAGAAGGCGAAACGATCGTCAGGGTCTCTGAACACAGACTGTGTGTTCCAGTTTTTGTGCAGTCTCAGTGAAATTCTGAAGAGCTAGATTTCACTCTATCTTTACGCTAAAAAACTTTTTTGGCCTATACGGATTACTTGCCCAGCGGGTCTATTACCCAATGATTTTTGCAGACTCAACCGCTTGGGTGCTGGAAGCGCGAGCTTCAATTTTTAAGTAATTAACTTTTGCGGCCGCTCTCTTCTCTATCCTAGGGGTAATTATATTTAGATAGGTAGGGATAGATTGGAGGCTGATTGTGTGTGATAACTGAATCTTTGTAAGTGTTATCAAATAGGGTGCAGACACACACTAAATCTGCCCCACAATAGAGCTCTTCGAAACGCAGGACTGAAATATGTGTCTTGCGTTTGGACTACAACTCAGTCTATAGTTATTCAGTGATTAAAAAAACATCTGTAACTATTTCAGGTTTTTAGAATGCTAAAGGTTGTCTTTACGCTCCATAATAGGTACACCTTGAGATTCTGTTTGATTATAAACACATTTAGAACTGAGAATTAATGTATAATATACCAATAGTTCAATAAGAATTAGCTCTATCTTTTTATTACAAGTAGAGAGAATTATATACTCACAGTAGATAGGAATAATCTGAGAATTATTACATTACTCTTGGTCCTATTGAACTACATCAGTCAAAGATCACTGAGACAGCTCTTTCTTTTAATTCGCTTATTTTAGAAGGGCACTAATAACAGTTAATTTTTAATTGTTGTTTTAATTATTTTTCCCCGGTGACCTCACATCGAACTGACCCTACTGTGGGTCTGGTGCTGTAATGAGATTTTTCTGCTATCTCTAGTTTCTTCTTCCTTTATATTCAATTAATCTCAAGAACAACCCCTTATTCTGTTGAATAACCTATTAATACTCAACATCAGGAGTGCTTCTAACATTGCATATAACAGATATTGGCCCCTCCTACTCACATATTTGCTACATATGCACATGTGCACACATCTAATGGTTTCTGCAAATGTAATTAAAATGACTAGAATAAAATGTCCTTCAAAAGCCTTTTGTATTTGACTTGACTGGTATCTAGCTATCTATCTGTCTAAACTAATAATTATTAACAAAGCTTCTGTTATTTGACTTTTATTTTGTCCACTTATTGATTGAAGCAGTGAATCGGAGGACATTTTGGATTCCAGATCTGAGTTACTTCCCTTCATACCCTGCATTTTCTGAGTCCAGTTTCTTAGGGGATTACGCATTAAGGTGTGATAAAGAGGTGATAAAGTGGAGATTATTTTTCCAGTGATATGACTTCTCTAGTATCTGTGTTATTCTATGAAGCCTATGTACTAAGATTGCTACAACTTAGAAATCTTAGTGCGCTGACACTATAGAATAACAGAGGAATTGGAGAGGTGATGCCACTGGAGAAGTCATCTCTTTATCACTGCTTAGTGCATCTCCTCTTAGTGTTTTCTGTATTTCTAACTGAGCATTACTGTGAGTGTTTTGGTGGTGGGGAAAGAGGTGCAGGTCTGTAGAAGCATTAGATGAGGACTTTGGTGCAGTGATTATTGGTATCGGTGCCAGGGCCAGTGCAAGGATTTTTATCTACACAGATGAAGGTGCATTTTGATGCCTGCCAATCCCCCCACCACCTCAGCCATTACTATCCCTTTAACACATTGCCCCGGCAGTCCTTTTCACACAGACAATTTTCACCTTTGGAATGCAGCAAGCAGCAGCTTAGATGAGTTCTGTGTTGTGCACACAGTAGTTGCAGGATCCTGCACAGCAGCCTATGTAAGCTTTCACCATGAATTTACCATATTTATAATGTTTCAGCATCTGCCAATGGTTTTTTGTATATGGATATTGACTTAATAAAGTAGAACCTCACATGATACAGAAAGGGTGAAATGTAACATTACTATAGAGAACTTTGATGTACCACTAGTCTGGAGTTGTTTAAAATTAGCCTGGATATTCCCTGACTGAAGATATCCCATTTACAACACATAGGCCATGGGTGTCCAAGTTTTTACGGTCATGGGCTACATGATAAGAAAGCCATAAGGGTGTGTGGGCCACATTATTTTTGTTATTGAAAGCAATGAGCAAGTATGGCCTGATAGATATTCAATAAACCAGCTGTATTTATTGATTGATCAAGTTAATGACAATACTGATATCTAACAGGCATCTATCTATTCTTGAACTTTACGTTTCTGTCAGGCAGCAGATTAGTCCTTTCTGGCTTACTAGTCTTTGTGTGCTAGTTAATAAGGTAAAAAATCCTATATAATAATTTGCTAAAATGTTTGTCAGAAGCTGTCATGCTCAGTACAGTTGGCTGCACGTGCTGCAGTCATGCGCAGTACAGACTGCCCGCGCAGCGTCTGATAATGGAGCGGCCCACTCCGATTTCAGACCGTAGACCTCTCTGCGCACCTTCTATTGTCAGCCACAGTGAGGGCAGTCTCTACTGCGCATAACTGCACCGTGGCCATTGCTGGGTGGCACTGTGGCCCGTGTACACGGGCTCTTCAGCTAGTATACAAATATTTATTTAACCCTTTGAGTGCCAGAGAGGTATCCAGTGCGTTGGATACCTCTCATGCACTCAGAGGGTTAAAAATATCAAGCAGGACGCATCTTGGGACACCCATGACATAGGCAACTTTACATAAATATCATATGCTGATAACTAATGTATCTCCCCATCCCCTGGTATACGTCAAACTTAGTGCATATGGTGAAAGCATCTAAATCAGCAGTGAACAGCAAAAATCTCTAGTTCAGTGGATGTACCCTGCGCACTCACTCCTCTTGCACAACTTGTTGTTATTCCTCTGTTTCTGGTCATATTGTGATTTTACCTTAACCCTTTGAATTCCAGAGGTATGCTCTACAATGAGTTATGTAGACCCCCAGCACTCACAGGGTTAGTTTATGAAGCTGGTTACAGAGTGGTTAGAAAATACTCTTGAAGCAAGATATCCCCAATATCACAGTCCTGCTAAAAATCATGCCCACCTTCGATTTATCATCAATATCGCTCCAACCAGTCTGTACACTTTCAGGTCCCATGGGCTGAGAACGAAGCTGCCAGTAATAGACGCCGCAAGGGAGCGCTTGTATGCAGAATTCCCCAAAACTAATTACAGCTACAACTGGCCACATTCACAAAGTCAAATATGGAGCAAATTGGGGCCAAACCACTTACACGTTAGAGGACAAATACAAATATCTATTGAATAAAAATAAATGTTATTGTACCTCTTGAATTCTAGAGCTCCCAAGGCTTTGTGACCCAGAAAGGGAAAAGGGGAGAATTTTTGGGGTTAGTAAATAGGATTTAGGCAGACGCAGAACAAAAAAACAATCAGTCTCCTTTACCTACTGTAGCACAGATTTGTATTCATCATTCCCCAGATAGGGGTTGGGGTATTAAGAGAAAGGGGGCAATTCTGGGCACAAAAACTGCACCATAGGGGAGATATGAAAACTTCTAAGCAGACATTTAAACCTTTTTATGCTAAAGAAGTTTTGAACATATTGCCTTGCAATGTATTGAATGCCTCTCGATGAATCAAAGGGTTTAAACCCCCATTTAGATCAATAGTAATTTGATGAATTGCATGAGTTTTGGGAATTGGATTTGTTCCTTATGCAGTTGTTTTGCCAAAGAATTGCTTAACTTTATCCTTTGTTACCTATAGAATAAGAGCACAAAGAGTATGTTCAAAATTTAATATCTTTATTAGGACACAAAACAAACACAAGATACATTGCACATACTCCCTCTCATGTACAGGCATGTCACAGTCCTAGACTTTAATCCTTGCTGTCTCCAGTATTGGATGTGGGATGTCTTGGATTACATTAGAATTGCTCCTTTTAAGCTTATATAAAAAAAGAAAACAAAGAGGGTACACAATAGTGTAATAAAGTCACAAACTTGATACAATATACAATCAACATGTGAGTTGCACTTAGGTGGTTCTGTGGTCAGGATGGAAACACTTCCTGACTCCCTGGTGTTTAGGGAAGATAACCTGTCTCCACTTGGGGGTTTTCCATTAAGTTGAATAGATGAAAACATGGCTACTTTACACAATTAAATCTCTTAATGGACTAAAATTTACTATAAAATCAGCCCATACACAAATTAATAACAGTGCTATTAAACTGTATTGAAATAAAAAGTATTTTTATTTTATTTTATTAAAGATGTATAACATTGATATTAATATCTGTATATTTTGTTCTTTTAATATGTTTTACTCCATTTGGAGTCTTCATTGTGATAGAAACTGTAACGGAAGCTGTGAAGGGACCGCGTCACCTTCCGCCGTCGTTCCTGGGTCTCTCCTTCTCGACGCAGATAAGCGCCGTCGGATGCACCAGTTGTAGTATGAACAGTCACTGGAAACAGCCGCAGGATCGCTGGAAGCAGGGAAGAGTCCACGTCGCCGCCTGACAGGTCACGAAGTTAGGTCGCAGGAAACTGGCAGCAGGCGGTCGGCGATTCAGGATACTTGGCGCAGATGGGTATCAGAGTGGATACTTTAGACCATAAGCAATACAAGACTCCAGGACTCCTTGTTCACTCCAAAACAGAACTCATTTTATTGTCACAAACCACAGATATTTATATACAGTACAGTACATTGGATCACATGGGGAAACCTGGTACAATAGGGAACATGATTAAATCAAACACATCAGACAAAAGGCAAGGGCTGACACCATGAGAGCATTCACAGAGGTAATCAACTCACAACATAATACAAAGGGCTGGCAACAGAGTTTCAGGCTATACAATAGGTGACTCACAGACTGAGGGGTGTGAATGGATTAACACACACAGCAGGGGGGTCTCAGGACAGTTCTCACTCCAAGGACTTGAGTGGCCAGAATATTCATTTCCTTAACAATGGCCAGGGGTTGAATAATTAAGCAAAAGGCTTGGGAGTCTGCAATACATAATGAAATAATTAACACCTCACTGCCTATTCCCTTGGAGTAAACCCTCAACATACTATATACAATAACTAAAACGTTCGCCATACATTAAACATACTATGTGATCCAAAGTCTATGAATTTAAGTCTTTCTCTTAGGGAATAGCTGGCCAGTTTGTACGCCAAGGCACAGCACAGAGTCCAAACAGTAATAAATGTCCATAGTCTTTGAATAAATAGTTTGAGGTCCAGACAAGGGCTCAGTAACGGGTAGGATCCGTTACATTTCTCCCCCTTTTTGTACCAAGCCAGCGGGGACAGTAGTAAACGCTGACTTGGAGCTGTAGGAGACCATTGAGGTTGTGAGCCACTTGTCTGGACAGTTCATTAGTCTGGAGGCCTTAGTCCTAGGCCAGTCTTAAAGGAGGAGCCCCTTGTCCTGGGCCAGGGAAACAATGACTCAGCCTGGTGTCCTGTGCCAGGAGAAAATGCAAGCCCCTTGTCCACGCCTGGAAATAGAAAGCAGGTCTCTTGTCCTGGACCAGGGGTACAGTCTCGGTTCTTAATCCTGGGCCAGGGAAATTGGTGCCTGGTTCTCCTGGCAATCATCAAATTGGGTGACCTCTCCTGGGCCATGCTCCATGCAGAGCTGGGGTTCAATGTTCCTGGGTCTGGGGCCAGGGGCTCAGGGTCCAAAGCCAGTCTATAAGGGGGATCTTCCTGGGGCAATTGTGTCTCTGGCTTCTGTGCATCAGAGTGTGGAGAGAGAGGCATATCTCCCCCATTTAGTTGGGCCACTGCCCCAGAGGAACAGGAGAGGATGTTTGTCCCACTCTCCTGGGCTGGGGCAACGTTCTGGGACACATTCCCACCCTCCAGGCAGAGCTCAGGAAATTCAGGGGCCCCAGCAACATCCCTGATGAGGACGGTGGTCCCACTCACCAGATCAGGGCTCAAAGGGGAATTGTTGGGGAGCGCCTTCTTGGGGCTTCTGGTGAGCTTGCTCCCACTCACCAGTGTCAGGGCAAAACAAGGGGTGGTGTGCTCACTCCTACACACCACAGCAGGGGGTTCACAGGACCCGGTGAATTTGCTCCCATCCACCAAGCCAGGGGTCACAGGGAAAGGGAACACAATCGTTGGGCTGGGGATGAGGACTGTTGATCCACGAATCCCAGCCAAGGTTTCACATGACCTGGTGCGCTCGCTCCCACGCACCAAGCCAGGGGTTACAGGGGTACTGGAGAGCTCGCTCCTACTCTCCAGCATGAGGAACTTGGGGCAACATCCAGGGTTTCCAGGGGCAGTAGCAGCACTGCAGAGTGGCAGCCTGCTGTACCCCTCTTCTTCTTGGCCCCTCACATCAGGGCCATCTCTTGTCTTCTGGAGGAGGGCAGTCTCAATCCTCCTCGCAATCTTAGTCACATACCTGGAGAAGACACTCTTCCCCTTCTCCAGGGCAGTAGCAACAGGGGACGGACTGGGGCTGCTGGTGGGGACCTGCATCTCCTTCACCACAGCAGGGGTTTCCCAGACCCTGGTGAGCTCACTCCCACTCACCAGGTCAGGGTTTACAGGGGGGCTGATGGGGCACTCTTCTCCACCCATCAGTTCACACAACATATCCTCAGGAGGGCCAGCAGCACTGCTCTCTTCCAGTCCGCTGGGGTCCTCCTCTTGTAGGCCATCACTTTCCAGGGCCTTCTCTGCCTTGAGGGAGACCGCAGTCCCATCCCCCAAGGCGGCATTATCCGTGACCCTGGGGAGCACACACTGCTCTGCTCCCAGGGCATTCTCCAATAGAACAGGGGGCATCTTTCTGGGGCTGCTGGTGAGCTCTTCTCCCCTCACCACAGCAGGGGGTTCACAGGGACTGATGGGCTCTCTCCCACCCATCAGTTGGGGCATACAATTGCTGCTGGTGGGGACCTGCGTCTCGTCCACCGCAGCTGGGAACACAGGGGAAGGGGCAATATGCCTATCAGGGGAGACGTCCGTCCCATCCCCTGATGCAGAGGCATTCTCTTCACTGAGGGGGAACGAATTCCCACCCCTCAGCTCAGGCAACAAACAGTCCAGGGGCAAAGGGGTATCAGGCAGGGCAATTTTCCCACTTCCTGATGCAGGGGCAACAACAGGGGCACTGGTGAGGAACGAATTCCCACTCACCAGTGTGGAGTGAACAGGGGTAACACAATCCTGGCCCTCAATGTCGCTGAAGTCCTCCTCAGATGCGTTACCCCCCCATTCTTCTTCCTCTTTTTGGAATTCCCGGACCTCTCGAATGAACCCAGCATATAGTTGCTCCAGGTCCCATTCACATCCTGCCAGAATATCCAAATTTCCCTGGCAGTCCGCAGGAATGTATCCACCAAAACGGTCCTCTCTTTTGTCCCGGATCTCCCAGTATCTGCTGGAGTCAGGGCACCCAAAAGTAGAGTCCATGTGGTAGGCGTTCCATACCAGCCCTTGGATGTCCCATCGCAAGCGGGCTGGGCACCAGTCAAAAAGGCCCTCGGATCCATATTCCTGGTCCAGGTATTTAACAAAGTCCCAGTACTCCTCCTGTACTCTGAGCTCCTCTGTAATGCACGCATCGAACTCTGGAACGAAGTCGTAGATAACATCACCCAGCTGGGTCCACCACTGTATTCGGATGGCGCTGTAGCGATCCTCGTATGCTCCCAGAGTGTCTGCCAGCACTGTTTCATCTGCCATGCCTCAATTGCTGCACCCAATATGAAGGAGAAATCCCACCGCTATGCCACCAATGTAACGGAAGCTGGGAAGGGACCGCGTCACCTTCCGCTGTCGTTCCTGGGTCTCTCCTTCTCGACGCAGATAAGCGCCGTCGGATGCACCAGTTGTAGTATGAACAGTCACTGGAAACAGCCGCAGGATCGCTGGAAGCAGGGAAGAGTCCACGTCGCCGCCTGACAGGTCACGAAGTTAGGTCGCAGGAAACTGGCAGCAGGCGGTCGGCGATTCAGGATACTTGGCGCAGATGGGTATCAGAGTGGATACTTTAGACCATAAGCAATACAAGACTCCAGGACTCCTTGTTCACTCCAAAACAGAACTCATTTTATTGTCACAAACCACAGATATTTATATACAGTACAGTACATTGGATCACATGGGGAAACCTGGTACAATAGGGAACATGATTAAATCAAACACATCAGACAAAAGGCAAGGGCTGACACCATGAGAGCATTCACAGAGGTAATCAACTCACAACATAATACAAAGGGCTGGCAACAGAGTTTCAGGCTATACAATAGGTGACTCACAGACTGAGGGGTGTGAATGGATTAACACACACAGCAGGGGGGTCTCAGGACAGTTCTCACTCCAAGGACTTGAGTGGCCAGAATATTCATTTCCTTAACAATGGCCAGGGGTTGAATAATTAAGCAAAAGGCTTGGGAGTCTGCAATACATAATGAAATAATTAACACCTCACTGCCTATTCCCTTGGAGTAAACCCTCAACATACTATATACAATAACTAAAACGTTCGCCATACATTAAACATACTATGTGATCCAAAGTCTATGAATTTAAGTCTTTCTCTTAGGGAATAGCTGGCCAGTTTGTACGCCAAGGCACAGCACAGAGTCCAAACAGTAATAAATGTCCATAGTCTTTGAATAAATAGTTTGAGGTCCAGACAAGGGCTCAGTAACGGGTAGGATCCGTTACAGAAACATTTCCCACATTCATAGCACAGATATCATTTCTATAAAGTGATGTTTTTTGATGTTTAACAATATTTCCTACTCATAGCATGAAAATGCTTCCTCTCTTATGGGAGTTCTCTGATGAATAAAAAGATCTTTCTTGGAACTGAAAAATTATCAGGATTCACAATATGCAAATGGTTTCTTTCCAACATGAGTTCTCTTATGTTTAACAAGATGTGTTCTTTGGATGAAACACTTCCCACATTCAGAACATTTATATGGTTTCTCTCCTGTGTGAGTTCTCTGATGCTTAACAAGATGTGTTTTTTGACTGAAACACTTCCCACATTCAGAACATTTATACGGTTTCTCTCCTGTGTGAGTTCTCTGATGAGCAACAAGATCACTTTTAACTCTGAAACATTTCACACATTCAGAACATGGAAATGGTTTCTCGTCAGTGTGAGATCTCTGATGTCTAACAAGAGCATGCCTTGAACTGAAGCATTTCCCACATTCAGAGCATGCATATGGTTTTTCTCCAGTGTGAGTTCTCTGATGAATAACAAGACTTTTTGTGTGGCTGAAACATTTCCCACATTCAAAACATGAATATGGTTTTTCTCCTGTGTGGATTCTCTGATGTCCAACAAGATTACTATTGTCACTAAAACATTTCCCACATTCAGAACATTTATACGGTTTCTCTCCAGTGTGAGTTCTCTGATGAATAACAAGACTTTTTGTGTGGCTGAAACATTTCCCACATTCAGAACATGGAAATGTACTTTCTTTAGTAGGAATTTTTTGATGTTTAACAGAATGAGTGTTCTTTGTATTACTGTTGCCATTGCATTGCTCTTCAATATAACTAGATGTTGCCTGTATTTGTTCTCTGTGTGTATAAATGACAGTATCACAGAGATTTCTTCTTCTCCATACAGGTGAGTCCTCTGGAATGTATCTTTTACATTTTGTTTGATTCTTCTTCGTTTGTTGCATTGCTTTTTTGACAACACTTTTTTCTTAGGCAGTCAGAGGCGAGTATAGTAATGTTAAATCATTCAGGATATTACTGCTCAAGGGACGATCTGTTGGAAAGAAATAAACTCTAATTAGATAATTCTAGCTTAAAATATCATTCAGATTACAAATATTTCAACAAATGCCGGCCTATCTTATTTACCTGCTACATACTTATCACGAGCATATCATAGTAAGACTATATGGGCATAGGGCGGCTTTTGTTTCCAAAGGGACTTGTTAGGCCCAAAATATGACCACCTTTGAGATAACTAACTCCATTAGGTGTGCTCAAAAAGCAGATAAGTCCATTGAAAATTCTGTACATGGCTTTTGTTTAGTTTAATTTGTCCCCTGTGTGTCAAGATGGTATGAAAGTGGAGAATTGCTTTTTTCAAAGCCATATTTGTCTGTGCTTTTAACACTTCGTCATGTTTGATGTATCAACAATACTAACATCTTTATGATGAATATCACATGCTCTTAAATTAACACCCCACTTATCCATGTAAATTAGTGCTAATTACTTTGCTGAATTAGACTCAATCACTAATCCACCCACAAAATGGTGGATATTTTAGCAATGCACACTTTTTGACATGTATTCACTAAAAACAGAAAATGTTTACTAATTTAAAAAACAAAACATGCACAATTCAGTAACATTTTGGCATTAACATAATTTTCATCAAAAGTAGATTGTAAATAGCCAATGCCCCCACTTTAAAATATAAGGATACACAGAGGTCTAAGGTCTATTTACCAACACTCAGGTGAAGCTCTGTATCAATGGAAACCTCTCGGCTCTGGCCTCTTTTCAGGAGATCCTCTCTGAAGTCTCTCTCAGTACAACTGCTCTTACTGTAATCTAAGTCTCTTTTTATACAAGTTTTTGGGTGTGTTTTGGTGTCAATTGATTAGATTGAGAAATGGATGGGCCACACCTGTTCTTTTGTGCTCACGTATTTGTCATTTTTTCCACATGTAAATGGACACACACACCTCATATTTACACTGTCACATCCCTGATTAATGTTTATAGTCAGGTTTTACTGCGCACAAGTAGATTTCTCTGCATATGTAATTAAAATGCCTTTCAAATGAAATCTCACATCCCTAAATAATGAAAAAAAATCCAATAAAATGTGTCTTTTTGTGTTAATGGTTATTATCTATCTATCTACCTATCTATATATCTATCTATCTATCTATCTATCTATCTACCAATCTATATCATATATGTATGTATAAATATATATATATATATATAGAGAGAGAGAGAAAGAGAGAGACAGAGATAGATAGATAGATAGATAGATAGATAGATAGATAGATAGATAGATTTCCATCACAGACACACACACACACATATATATACACTGTTTAAATAAAACATAAGAATCAGTCACAGGAGGTATGACAAATATCTAGTAACCTATTAAATGTATGATGGTTGCCAAGGCCTGTGTCCAACAAAATATCACAGTGTTAAAAATGTTGTCAGAGAAACACTTAGGACTCTAGCATGCTAACTTGTGGCCTTCCACAGAATGAAACTTTCTAATTACCTTATGACCCAGTTTCTTCACCCACCCTCCTTCCCCCAGTATTAGATTACTTCCTGTCTGGTTTTCCGGCTTCTGTCTTGGTATCTCTGGTCCTGGAAACAAGAATCAGGGCCGATGTGTCATGGAACCTGTTATCAGTAGGGTTCCACTCCGTTCGTCCGCAGAGACTTGCTCTTTCCGAAGCTCTGCTACCCAATGGTCCCGTGCAGTCTCCACTCTCCCGGAGGGAAGGGTAGGTCTGGGTTCTGTTGCCTGTGGGGCTCTGGGGATAGCTCTTTCTGAGCTGTGTGAATGTTGCCATGCCGGCGTACGGCCGTCCCATAGCCCCATGTGGCCTCTCTTCTCACTGCTGCATCTAGGGTGCTCGTGCACCACTGGCTGGGTATTTGGAACACACGCATACTCTTTTTTCCCATCCTGGTGGGCCTAATGCTGGATCCGCCTTTTGGCTGACCTATGTATGCCTGTCTGTAACTCTTCGCTATTGCCCTTGCGTGGCGTCTATTCAGCATTGTATTTGCATTACTCCTGGTGTGACCATGGCTTGGCTGACTTAGTTTCCTGGTTCCTTATCCCCAGCTACGTATCCTGACCTTGCTGCTTAATCACACACGCTATAGTGCACATACTTTCTCAAATTTACACACAGTTGTGTTCACTTGCTTGTGCTCTGTCTGTCATGTTCACTTATGTAATGGTTTTCCCATTCTTGCTCAAAATCTCATTCTGTATGTCACTGTCATTTTTTCTCTCATTGTCTCTCACTTTTTTCACTCCATCTCACTCTTATCATCTTGCTGTATGTATCGGTCTTTATCTGTCTCTCTTTCACACTCTTGCTCTGTCTCTATTGTATTGTCTTTGTCTGTCTTTGTTTTGAAATTGTGGTCGCCACCTATTTGCACATTTAGCTATACTGGGGTAAGAAAAATATTTTACTCATGCCCACTAACACACAGAATCCCTCACGCTTACTCACTATTATTATTGCTAATGATGACATGCTCATGCTTTCTGAGGATCACTCACATGTACTTATCCCTTCTCTCTCACTCACATTCCTATACTTTCCCTCATAGTCAGAAAAACTCACTTCTTCATGATTAATGAATCTAAAACATCAAACACTACAAAACACCAGATATTTTACATTAGTACACACTCATGCTCATCCTCACACTTGCTCAGACTTCTTCATACTCTCAGTATCTTGTGTACACTCACATAAATATTTGTCCATACTTGCTCAAGGGCAGACTTGAAATGCTCACTTGCTCATTCACACTCAAGTTCAAACTAATTAATACTTTATCATACTCACACTCAGTCACTAATGCTATCATCTCCCTTTTACTCACTTTCAGAGACAATGATTGATTTATATTGCGATTTTAACCCCATGAATGATAGATAGATCTCCAGTGCATTGCAAAGCAATGTTCTTTACTCATGTGAAAATCATTGTTATTAGTAAAAAGACAGAAATTATTTGAGCAGGAATTCCTGACACAAACATCAGATTTATCATCCAACTCTAATTAGAATATTACTACTATCAAAGTCACAATATAAACAGAGAGAAAATGAGAGTATTGTTAACAAAAAATCCAGTATAGGCTGATATACTGTGGAAACCTGGAGCAATTCTGGGACAATCACACTTAACCATAGGGGACACTGGTTTACAATGTGTAGAGACATCGTTAGTATTCAGGTTGTTAAAAAGACGTATTTAAATCAATGAGGGTTTGGGGAAACTGTTTCCAGTAGTGCTGATGGTTTGCTCCAGAATTGTTCTTCTTAGTATATAAGAGTCACTATCACCAATAAATCACACAAATATAAAGATAAAGCAAAACTCCCAGAGAGACATAACATGATGAGGATACACAGAGGTGTAAGGTCTATTTATCAACACCAGGTGGCACTCTGTAGGGATGGAGATGAAAAAAAGCAAAAACAAAATACACTTTTTGCAAAATATTTAGAGCTTAGTGAAAAGTCCCATTCTTCTCTAGGGAAATGTACTATTTTTAAAATTTGGTGTTACATCTCTTACTGGTAATTTGTATTTTAAACAGTGAACCAGATTAGTTGGACAGTTTCGCTAGTGAGGAAAATCACAGTTTAGTAAATCTCCGAACTGCAGTAGGTTTATTTTGTGTTTGTTTGTTACCTGCCTTAAAGGGACATTACAAGTTACCTGTGATCAGAATAAATCACAGTAACACTTTATTTTGATGGCTATTTTGTCAGGTTTCATAGTGAGAACTCAGTCATCCTGTAACAATATATATATTTATCCAGAAAACAGCAAAGTTCTTGTGGGAAACTGATATTAGCTAAAAAGGCAGAAATTCTTTGTTATTTCTATGAAAGGGAATTTCTGCAGAAAATACATCAAACTATGAAAGTTCCATGGAAATTACCACAGAATAAACAGTATTTATTGTCCAGCGCTACTTAGAATATTTTTAAATGGAAAAGCAACATTATAGTCAGACAGAAAATGATAATATTGTTCACAAATAAGAGGCTGATGTAGCAAGTAGACCTGGAGCGATTCTGGGACAAACCAATTTCACCACAGGGGAACATTGGATTACAAAGTACGGAGACTTCTCTAACATAAAATAGGTTAGGAAGCCCCATTTAAATCAATGGAAGTTTGGGACAAGCCCCACTTGGGAAGATGGTTTGCTCCAGAATTACTCCAATTACTCTTAATAGATCATCCTCATCATTATCACCAATAAATCACACAAATATACAGACAAAACAAACTCCCAGAGATACATAACATGACGAGGATACACAGAAGTATAAGTTCTATTTACCAACATCAGGTGGCGCTCTGTAGGGATGGAGTCCTCTCAGCTCTGGTCTCTTTCCAGGAGATCCTGCTTGAAGTCTCTCTCCAATACAACTGCTCTTACTGAGATTTATGTGTCTTTTTATACAAGTTTTTGGGTGTGTTTTGTTTTGGATTCAACTGATCAGATTAAAAAGAGGAATGGGCCCCACCCGGCCTTTGTGCTCCCATATTTACTATCTCATAGACATGTAAATGAACACACACCTCAAGTGGATGTCACATCCCTGATTAAGGAAGGAGTACTTATTAAAATGCAAGGCCTTTGGTGGTGTCTGTATGTCTATGGTTAGGTCTTATTGTATACAGCTGATGCTATCTATCTATCTATCTATCTATCTATCTATCTATCTATCTATCTATCTATCTGTCTGTCTGTCTGTCTGCCTGTCTGTCTGTCTATCTATCTATCTATCTATCTATCTATCTATCTATCTATCAGTCTGTCTGTCTGTCTGTCTGTCTATCTATCTATATGACACCCACACATACAAACTGAATTAATAAAATATAGGAATGAGACACAGGAGGTATGACATTTATTTAGTAACTATGAAATGTATGAGAACAAAAAAAATATGCTTGGGCACTTATGTGTCCATACATCTCAAAACACAACAATTATAAAAATGTTCGTTATTTTTATTTAAAGATTTTTTAATAAAAAGAATCAAGTTTCAAAAAACATTCACAAAGGATGATCACTTCTATCTGTAATATAACAATGGTCAGGCTATCTCTCTATACTGAACAGAGCAGGATACATCAAAGGAATAGACTGTTCCCAATCTAACTGATTAATCCAAATTTCTGTGGAAAGAAAACACAGCTTCTTACAGACCCTCAATGATTGGTATCAATCAAATATCCAATAGAGCACCCGCTCATGTAGGTATGTGTACTACCAGATGCAAGACACAAATGTGATAATTCAAAACTTGTATCAATTTGTATATACAACATATGACCAAAATGATGAAAGCATCTAAATCAGTAGTGAACAGCAAAAATCTCTAGTTCAGTGGATGTACCCTGCGCACTCACTCCTCTTGCACAACTTGTTGTTATTCCTCTGTTTCTAGTCATATTGTGATTTTACCATAACCCTTTGAATTCCAGACTTATGCTCTACAATGCGTTGTGTAGACCCCCAGCACTCAAAGGGTTAGTTTATGAAGCTGGTTACAGAGTGGTTAGAAAATACTCTTGAAGCAAGATATCCCCAATATCACAGTGCTGCTAAAAATCATATCCACCTTCGATTTATCATCAATATCGCTCCAACCAGTCTGTCCACTCTCAGGTCCCATGGGCTGAGAACGAAGCTGCCAGTAATAGACGCCGCAAGGGAGCGCTTGTATGCAGAATTCCCCAAAACTAATTACAGCTACAACTGGCCACATTCACAAAGTCAAATATGGAGCAAATTGGGGCCAAACCACTTACACTTTAGAGAACAAATACAAATATCTATTGAATAAAAATAAATGTTATTGTACCTCTTGAATTCTAGAGCTCCCAAGGCTTTGTGACCCAGGAAGGGAAAAGGGGAGAATTTTTGGAGTAAATAGGTTAGTAAATAGGATTTAGGCAGACGCAGAACAAAAAAACAATCAGTCTCCACTTGGGGGTTTTCCAGTAAGTTGAATAGATGAAAACATGGCTACTTTACACAATTAAAACTCTTAATGGACTAAAATTTACTATAAAATCAGCCCATACACAAATTAATAACAGTGCTATTAAACTGTATTGAAATAAAAAGTATTTTTATTTTATTTTATTAAAGATGTATAACATTGATATTAATCTCTGTATATTTTGTTCTTTTAATATGTTTTACTCCTTTTGGAGTCTTCATTGTGATAGAAACATTTCCCACATTCATAGCACAGATATCATTTCTATAAAGTGATGTTTTTTGATGTTTAACAATATTTCCTACTCATAGCATGAAAATGCTTCCTCTCTTATGGGAGTTCTCTGATGAATAAAAAGATCTTTCTTGGAACTGAAAAATTATCAGGATTCACAATATGCAAATGGTTTCTTTCCAACATGAGTTCTCTTATGTTTAACAAGATGTGTTCTTTGGATGAAACACTTCCCACATTCAGAACATTTATATGGTTTCTCTCCTGTGTGAGTTCTCTGATGCTTAACAAGATGTGTTTTTTGACTGAAACACTTCCCACATTCAGAACATTTATACGGTTTCTCTCCTGTGTGAGTTCTCTGATGAGCAACAAGATCACTTTTAACTCTGAAACATTTCACACATTCAGAACATGGAAATGGTTTCTCGTCAGTGTGAGATCTCTGATGTCTAACAAGAGCATGCCTTGAACTGAAGCATTTCCCACATTCAGAGCATGCATATGGTTTTTCTCCAGTGTGAGTTCTCTGATGAATAACAAGACTTTTTGTGTGGCTGAAACATTTCCCACATTCAAAACATGAATATGGTTTTTCTCCTGTGTGGATTCTCTGATGTCCAACAAGATTACTATTGTCACTAAAACATTTCCCACATTCAGAACATTTATACGGTTTCTCTCCAGTGTGAGTTCTCTGATGAATAACAAGACTTTTTGTGTGGCTGAAACATTTCCCACATTCAGAACATGGAAATGTACTTTCTTTAGTAGGAATTTTTTGATGTTTAACAGAATGAGTGTTCTTTGTATTACTGTTGCCATTGCATTGCTCTTCAATATAACTAGATGTTGCCTGTATTTGTTCTCTGTGTGTATAAATGACAGTATCACAGAGATTTCTTCTTCTCCATACAGGTGAGTCCTCTGGAATGTATCTTTTACATTTTGTTTGATTCTTCTTCGTTTGTTGCATTGCTTTTTTGACAACACTTTTTTCTTAGGCAGTCAGAGGCGAGTATAGTAATGTTAAATCATTCAGGATATTACTGCTCAAGGGACGATCTGTTGGAAAGAAATAAACTCTAATTAGATAATTCTAGCTTAAAATATCATTCAGATTACAAATATTTCAACAAATGCCGGCCTATCTTATTTACCTGCTACATACTTATCACGAGCATATCATAGTAAGACTATATGGGCATAGGGCGGCTTTTGTTTCCAAAGGGACTTGTTAGGCCCAAAATATGACCACCTTTGAGATAACTAACTCCATTAGGTGTGCTCAAAAAGCAGATAAGTCCATTGAAAATTCTGTACATGGCTTTTGTTTAGTTTAATTTGTCCCCTGTGTGTCAAGATGGTATGAAAGTGGAGAATTGCTTTTTTCAAAGCCATATTTGTCTGTGCTTTTAACACTTCGTCATGTTTGATGTATCAACAATACTAACATCTTTATGATGAATATCACATGCTCTTAAATTAACACCCCACTTATCCATGTAAATTAGTGCTAATTACTTTGCTGAATTAGACTCAATCACTAATCCACCCACAAAATGGTGGATATTTTAGCAATGCACACTTTTTGACATGTATTCACTAAAAACAGAAAATGTTTACTAATTTAAAAAACAAAACATGCACAATTCAGTAACATTTTGGCATTAACATAATTTTCATCAAAAGTAGATTGTAAATAGCCAATGCCCCCACTTTAAAATATAAGGATACACAGAGGTCTAAGGTCTATTTACCAACACTCAGGTGAAGCTCTGTATCAATGGAAACCTCTCGGCTCTGGCCTCTTTTCAGGAGATCCTCTCTGAAGTCTCTCTCAGTACAACTGCTCTTACTGTAATCTAAGTCTCTTTTTATACAAGTTTTTGGGTGTGTTTTGGTGTCAATTGATTAGATTGAGAAATGGATGGGCCACACCTGTTCTTTTGTGCTCACGTATTTGTCATTTTTTCCACATGTAAATGGACACACACACCTCATATTTACACTGTCACATCCCTGATTAATGTTTATAGTCAGGTTTTACTGCGCACAAGTAGATTTCTCTGCATATGTAATTAAAATGCCTTTCAAATGAAATCTCACATCCCTAAATAATGAAAAAAAATCCAATAAAATGTGTCTTTTTGTGTTAATGGTTATTATCTATCTATCTACCTATCTATATATCTATCTATCTATCTATCTATCTATCTACCAATCTATATCATATATGTATGTATAAATATATATATATATATATAGAGAGAGAGAGAAAGAGAGAGACAGAGATAGATAGATAGATAGATAGATAGATAGATAGATAGATAGATAGATAGATAGATAGATTTCCATCACAGACACACACACACACACATATATATACACTGTTTAAATAAAACATAAGAATCAGTCACAGGAGGTATGACAAATATCTAGTAACCTATTAAATGTATGATGGTTGCCAAGGCCTGTGTCCAACAAAATATCACAGTGTTAAAAATGTTGTCAGAGAAACACTTAGGACTCTAGCATGCTAACTTGTGGCCTTCCACAGAATGAAACTTTCTAATTACCTTATGACCCAGTTTCTTCACCCACCCTCCTTCCCCCAGTATTAGATTACTTCCTGTCTGGTTTTCCGGCTTCTGTCTTGGTATCTCTGGTCCTGGAAACAAGACTGACTAATTTCAGGGCCGATGTGTCATGGAACCTGTTATCAGTAGGGTTCCGCTCCGTTCGTCCGCAGAGACTTGCTCTTTCCGACGCTCTGCTACCCAATGGTCCCGTGCAGTCTCCACTCTCCCGGAGGGAAGGGTAGGTCTGGGTTCTGTTGCCTGTGGGGCTCTGGGGATAGCTCTTTCTGAGCTGTGTGAATGTTGCCATGCCGGCGTACGGCCGTCCCATAGCCCCATGTGGCCTCTCTTCTCACTGCTGCATCTAGGGTGCTCGTGCACCACTGGCTGGGTATTTGGAACACACGCATACTCTTTTTTCCCATCCTGGTGGGCCTAATGCTGGATCCGCCTTTTGGCTGACCTATGTATGCCTGTCTGTAACTCTTCGCTATTGCCCTTGCGTGGCGTCTATTCAGCATTGTATTTGCATTACTCCTGGTGTGACCATGGCTTGGCTGACTTAGTTTCCTGGTTCCTTATCCCCAGCTACGTATCCTGACCTTGCTGCTTAATCACACACTGTAATGCACATACTTTCTCAAATTTACACACAGTTGTGTTCACTTGCTTGTGCTCTGTCTGTCATGTTCACTTATGTAATGGTTTTCCCATTCTTGCTCAAAATCTCATTCTGTATGTCACTGTCATTTTTTCTCTCATTGTCTCTCACTTTTTTCACTCCATCTCACTCTTATCATCTTGCTGTATGTATCGGTCTTTATCTGTCTCTCTTTCACACTCTTGCTCTGTCTCTATTGTATTGTCTTTGTCTGTCTTTGTTTTGAAATTGTGGTCGCCACCTATTTGCACATTTAGCTATACTGGGGTAAGAAAAATATTTTACTCATGCCCACTAACACACAGAATCCCTCACGCTTACTCACTATTATTATTGCTAATGATGACATGCTCATGCTTTCTGAGGATCACTCACATGCACTTATCCCTTCTCTCTCACTCACATTCCTATACTGTCCCTCATAGTCAGAAAAACTCACTTCTTCATGATTAATGAATCTAAAACATCAAACACTACAAAACACCAGATATTTTACATTAGTACACACTCATGCTCATCCTCACACTTGCTCAGACTTCTTCATACTCTCAGTATCTTGTGTACACTCACATAAATATTTGTCCATACTTGCTCAAGGGCAGACTTGAAATGCTCACTTGCTCATTCACACTCAAGTTCAAACTAATTAATACTTTATCATACTCACACTCAGTCACTAATGCTATCATCTCCCTTTTACTCACTTTCAGAGACAATGATTGATTTATATTGCGATTTTAACCCCATGAATGATAGATAGATCTCCAGTGCATTGCAAAGCAATGTTCTTTACTCATGTGAAAATCATTGTTATTAGTAAAAAGACAGAAATTATTTGAGCAGGAATTCCTGACACAAACATCAGATTTATCATCCAACTCTAATTAGAATATTACTACTATCAAAGTCACAATATAAACAGAGAGAAAATGAGAGTATTGTTAACAAAAAATCCAGTATAGGCTGATATACTGTGGAAACCTGGAGCAATTCTGGGACAATCACACTTAACCATAGGGGACACTGGTTTACAATGTGTAGAGACATCGTTAGTATTCAGGTTGTTAAAAAGACGTATTTAAATCAATGAGGGTTTGGGGAAACTGTTTCCAGTAGTGCTGATGGTTTGCTCCAGAATTGTTCTTCTTAGTATATAAGAGTCACTATCACCAATAAATCACACAAATATAAAGATAAAGCAAAACTCCCAGAGAGACATAACATGATGAGGATACACAGAGGTGTAAGGTCTATTTATCAACACCAGGTGGCACTCTGTAGGGATGGAGATGAAAAAAAGCAAAAACAAAATACACTTTTTGCAAAATATTTAGAGCTTAGTGAAAAGTCCCATTCTTCTCTAGGGAAATGTACTATTTTTAAAATTTGGTGTTACATCTCTTACTGGTAATTTGTATTTTAAACAGTGAACCAGATTAGTTGGACAGTTTCGCTAGTGAGGAAAATCACAGTTTAGTAAATCTCCGAACTGCAGTAGGTTTATTTTGTGTTTGTTTGTTACCTGCCTTAAAGGGACATTACAAGTTACCTGTGATCAGAATAAATCACAGTAACACTTTATTTTGATGGCTATTTTGTCAGGTTTCATAGTGAGAACTCAGTCATCCTGTAACAATATATATATTTATCCAGAAAACAGCAAAGTTCTTGTGGGAAACTGATATTAGCTAAAAAGGCAGAAATTCTTTGTTATTTCTATGAAAGGGAATTTCTGCAGAAAATACATCAAACTATGAAAGTTCCATGGAAATTACCACAGAATAAACAGTATTTATTGTCCAGCGCTACTTAGAATATTTTTAAATGGAAAAGCAACATTATAGTCAGACAGAAAATGATAATATTGTTCACAAATAAGAGGCTGATGTAGCAAGTAGACCTGGAGCGATTCTGGGACAAACCAATTTCACCACAGGGGAACATTGGATTACAAAGTACGGAGACTTCTCTAACATAAAATAGGTTAGGAAGCCCCATTTAAATCAATGGAAGTTTGGGACAAGCCCCACTTGGGAAGATGGTTTGCTCCAGAATTACTCCAATTACTCTTAATAGATCATCCTCATCATTATCACCAATAAATCACACAAATATACAGACAAAACAAACTCCCAGAGATACATAACATGACGAGGATACACAGAAGTATAAGTTCTATTTACCAACATCAGGTGGCGCTCTGTAGGGATGGAGTCCTCTCAGCTCTGGTCTCTTTCCAGGAGATCCTGCTTGAAGTCTCTCTCCAATACAACTGCTCTTACTGAGATTTATGTGTCTTTTTATACAAGTTTTTGGGTGTGTTTTGTTTTGGATTCAACTGATCAGATTAAAAAGAGGAATGGGCCCCACCCGGCCTTTGTGCTCCCATATTTACTATCTCATAGACATGTAAATGAACACACACCTCAAGTGGATGTCACATCCCTGATTAAGGAAGGAGTACTTATTAAAATGCAAGGCCTTTGGTGGTGTCTGTATGTCTATGGTTAGGTCTTATTGTATACAGCTGATGCTATCTATCTATCTATCTATCTATCTATCTATCTATCTATCTATCTGTCTGTCTGTCTGTCTGCCTGTCTGTCTGTCTATCTATCTATCTATCTATCTATCTATCTATCTATCTATCTATCTATCTATCTATCAGTCTGTCTGTCTGTCTGTCTGTCTATCTATCTATATGACACCCACACATACAAACTGAATTAATAAAATATAGGAATGAGACACAGGAGGTATGACATTTATTTAGTAACTATGAAATGTATGAGAACAAAAAAAATATGCTTGGGCACTTATGTGTCCATACATCTCAAAACACAACAATTATAAAAATGTTCGTTATTTTTATTTAAAGATTTTTTAATAAAAAGAATCAAGTTTCAAAAAACATTCACAAAGGATGATCACTTCTATCTGTAATATAACAATGGTCAGGCTATCTCTCTATACTGAACAGAGCAGGATACATCAAAGGAATAGACTGTTCCCAATCTAACTGATTAATCCAAATTTCTGTGGAAAGAAAACACAGCTTCTTACAGACCCTCAATGATTGGTATCAATCAAATATCCAATAGAGCACCCGCTCATGTAGGTATGTGTACTACCAGATGCAAGACACAAATGTGATAATTCAAAACTTGTATCAATTTGTATATACAACATATGACCAAAATGATGAAAGCATCTAAATCAGTAGTGAACAGCAAAAATCTCTAGTTCAGTGGATGTACCCTGCGCACTCACTCCTCTTGCACAACTTGTTGTTATTCCTCTGTTTCTAGTCATATTGTGATTTTACCATAACCCTTTGAATTCCAGACTTATGCTCTACAATGCGTTGTGTAGACCCCCAGCACTCAAAGGGTTAGTTTATGAAGCTGGTTACAGAGTGGTTAGAAAATACTCTTGAAGCAAGATATCCCCAATATCACAGTGCTGCTAAAAATCATATCCACCTTCGATTTATCATCAATATCGCTCCAACCAGTCTGTCCACTCTCAGGTCCCATGGGCTGAGAACGAAGCTGCCAGTAATAGACGCCGCAAGGGAGCGCTTGTATGCAGAATTCCCCAAAACTAATTACAGCTACAACTGGCCACATTCACAAAGTCAAATATGGAGCAAATTGGGGCCAAACCACTTACACTTTAGAGAACAAATACAAATATCTATTGAATAAAAATAAATGTTATTGTACCTCTTGAATTCTAGAGCTCCCAAGGCTTTGTGACCCAGGAAGGGAAAAGGGGAGAATTTTTGGAGTAAATAGGTTAGTAAATAGGATTTAGGCAGACGCAGAACAAAAAAACAATCAGTCTCCACTTGGGGGTTTTCCAGTAAGTTGAATAGATGAAAACATGGCTACTTTACACAATTAAAACTCTTAATGGACTAAAATTTACTATAAAATCAGCCCATACACAAATTAATAACAGTGCTATTAAACTGTATTGAAATAAAAAGTATTTTTATTTTATTTTATTAAAGATGTATAACATTGATATTAATCTCTGTATATTTTGTTCTTTTAATATGTTTTACTCCTTTTGGAGTCTTCATTGTGATAGAAACATTTCCCACATTCATAGCACAGATATCATTTCTATAAAGTGATGTTTTTTGATGTTTAACAATATTTCCTACTCATAGCATGAAAATGCTTCCTCTCTTATGGGAGTTCTCTGATGAATAAAAAGATCTTTCTTGGAACTGAAAAATTATCAGGATCCAGAATATGCAAATGGTTTCTTTCCAACATGAGTTCTCTTATGTTTAACAAGATGTGTTCTTTGGATGAAACACTTCCCACATTCAGAACATTTATATGGTTTCTCTCCTGTGTGAGTTCTCTGATGCTTAACAAGATGTTCTTTTTGACTGAAACACTTCCCACATTCAGAACATTTATACGGTTTCTCTCCTGTGTGAGTTCTCTGATGAGCAACAAGATCACTTTTAACTCTGAAACATTTCACACATTCAGAACATGGAAAAGGTTTCTCGTCAGTGTGAGATCTCTGATGTCTAACAAGAGCATGCCTTGAACTGAAGCATTTCCCACATTCAGAGCATGCATATGGTTTTTCTCCAGTGTGAGTTCTCTGATGAATAACAAGACTTTTTGTGTGGCTGAAACATTTCCCACATTCAAAACATGGATATGGTTTTTCTCCTGTGTGGATTCTCTGATGTCCAACAAGATTACTATTGTCACTAAAACATTTCCCACATTCAGAACATTTATACGGTTTCTCTCCAGTGTGAGTTCTCTGATGAATAACAAGACTTTTTGTGTGGCTGAAACATTTCCCACATTCAGAACATGGAAATGTACTTTCTTTAGTAAGAATTCTTTGATGTTTAACAGAATGAGTGTTCTTTGTATTACTGTTGCCATTGCATTGCTCTTCAGTATAACTAGATGTTGCCTGTATTTGTTCTCTGTGTGTATAAATGACAGTATCACAGAGATTTCCTCTTCTCCATACAGGTGATTCCTCTGGAATGTATCTTTTACATTTTGTTTGATTCTTCTTCGTTTGTTGCATTGCTTTTTTGACAACACTTTTTTCTTAGGCAGTCAGAGGCGAGTATAGTAATGTTAAATCATTCAGGATATTACTGCTCAAGGGACGATCTGTTGGAAAGAAATAAACTCTAATTAGATAATTCTAGCTTAAAATATCATTCAGATTACAAATATTTCAACAAATGCCGGCCTATCTTATTTACCTGCTACATACTTATCACGAGCATATCATAGTAAGACTATATGGGCATAGGGCGGCTTTTGTTTCCAAAGGGACTTGTTAGGCCCAAAATATGACCACCTTTGAGATAACTAACTCCATTAGGTGTGCTCAAAAAGCAGATAAGTCCATTGAAAATTCTGTACATGGCTTTTGTTTAGTTTAATTTAATTTGTCCCCTGTGTGTCAAGATGGTATGAAAGTGGAGAATTGCTTTTTTCAAAGCCATATTTGTCTGTGCTTTTAACACTTGGTCATGTTTGATGTATCAACAATACTAACATCTTTATGATGAATATCACATGCTCTTAAATTAACACCCCACTTATCCATGTAAATTAGTGCTAATTACTTTGCTGAATTAGACTCAATCACTAATCCACCCACAAAATGGTGGATATTTTAGCAATGCACACTTTTTGACATGTATTCACTAAAAACAGAAAATGTTTACTAATTTAAAAAACAAAACATGCACAATTCAGTAACATTTTGGCATTAACATAATTTTCATCAAAAGTAGATTGTAAATAGCCAACGCCCCCACTTTAAAATATAAGGATACACAGAGGTCTAAGGTCTATTTACCAACACTCAGGTGAAGCTCTGTATCAATGGAAACCTCTCGGCTCTGGCCTCTTTTCGGGAGATCCTCTCTGAAGTCTCTCTCACTACAACTGCTCTTACTGTAATCTAAGTCTCTTTTTATACAAGTTTTTGGGTGTGTTTTGGTGTCAATTGATTAGATTGAGAAATGGATGGGCCACACCTGTTCTTTTGTGCTCACGTATTTGTCATTTTTTCCACATGTAAATGGACACACACCTCATATTTACACTGTCACATCCCTGATTAATGTTTATAGTCAGGTTTTACTGCGCACAAGTAGATTTCTCTGCATATGTAATTAAAATGCCTTTCAAATGAAATCTCACATCCCTAAATAATGAAAAAAAAATCCAATAAAATGTGTCTTTTTGTGTTAATGGTTATCTATCTATCTATCTATCTATCTATCTATCTATCTATCTATCTATCTATATATCTATCTACCAATCTATATCATATATGTATGTATATATATATATATATATATATATAGAGAGAGAGAGAGAGAGAGAGAGAGAGATAGATAGATAGATAGATAGATAGATAGATAGATAGATAGATAGATAGATAGATTTCCATCACAGACACACACACACACATATATATACACTGTTTAAATAAAACATAACAATCAGTCACAGGAGGTATGACAAATATCTAGTAACCTATTAAATGTATGATGGTTGCCAAGGCCTGTGTCCAACAAACATAGAAACATAGAAACATAGAAGATTGACGGCAGAAAAAGACCACCTGGTCCATCTAGTCTGCCCTTTAGTATTCCTTTATTGTTATCTTAGGATAGATACATGTTTATCCCAGGCATGTTTAAACTGTGTTACTGTGGATTTATCAACCACCTCTGCTGGAAGTTTGTTCCAAGTTTCTACTACTCTTTCAGTGAAATAATATTTTCTAATGTTTTTCTTGATTTTTCCTCCAACTATCCTCAGATTGTGCCCCCTTGTTCTTGTATTCAGGTTCTTATTAATCACACTTCCCTCCTGAACCTTGTTCAGTCCTTTAACATATTTAAAGGTTTCAATCATGTCCCCCCTTTCTCTTCTTTCCTCCAGACTATACATATTTAGATCTCTGAGTCGTTCTTGATAAGTTCTATGCTTTAGACCTTCCACCATTTTTGTAGCTCTTCTTTGAACCCGCTCAATTTTAGTTATATCCCTTTGCAGATGAGGCCTCCAGAACTGTACACAGTATTCCAGATGTGGTCTCACTAGAGCTCTATACAGAGGGATCACAATCTCCCTCTTCCTGCTTGTTATACCTCTAGCTATGCAGCCAAGCATACGATTTGCTTTCCCCACCGCCTGGTTGCATTGGTTACTCATCTTGAGGCTGTCAGAGATGACCACCCCCAAATCCTTCTCTTCTGAAGTCTTTGCTACCACAGAACTGCCAATACGATAGTCAGATTGAGGGTTTCTTTTCCCCAAGTGCATTATTTTACATTTGGAAACATTGAACTGAAGTTTCCATTGTTTTGACCACTTATCTAATAGTGCCAAATCATTCTCCATATTACAGACACCTCCTGGAACATCAACCCTATTACACACTTTTGTGTCATCAGCAAACAAGCAAACCTTCCCTGCCAAGCCTTCCCTTATGTCACTTACAAACATGTTGAACAGAACAGGGCCCAGAACAGATCCTTGTGGCACTCCACTTGTAACCAGTCTCTGCTCAGAATACACTCCATTAACAACAACCCTCTGGTTTCTGTCCTTCAGCCAACTGCAGATCCACTGAACTATCCAGGGGTTAAGTCCAATTCTTGATAATTTATCTATCAGCTCTTTATGGGGAACTGTATCGAAAGCTTTACTGAAATCCAGGTAGGCGATATCCACAGCACCACCTTCATCCAGCACTTTAGTTACATAGTCAAAGAAATCAATGAGATTAGTCTGACAGGATCGGCCCTCAGTGAAGCCATGCTGGTTTGGGTCCATCAGGTTGTTTTTTGTTAGATGGTCAATTATCTTCTTCTTTAGAAGAGTCTCCATCATTTTTACCACTACAGATGTCAGGCTGACTGGCCTGTAGTTACTAGCTTCTTCTTTACTACCCTTCTTGTGAATGGGTACAACATTGGCCATTCTCCAATCATCAGGAACTTCTCCCGTAAGAAGGGACTGGTTATACAGATTAGTCAGGGGGCCAACTATGACAGATCGGAGTTCTTTAAGAACTCTAGGGTGGATTCCATCCGGACCCATCGCTTTATTTGACTTTAGCCGGACAAGTTCCGGACAAATATCACAGTGTTAAAAATGTTGTCAGAGAAACACTTAGGGCTCTAGCATGCTAACTTGTGGCCTTCCACAGAATGAAACTTTCTAATTACCTTATGACCCAGTTTCTTCACCCAACCACCCTCCTTCCCCCAGTATTAGATTACTTCCTGTCTGGTTTTCCGGCTTCTGTCTTGGTATCTCTGGTCCTGGAAACAAGACTGACTAATTTCAGGGCCGATGTGTCATGGAACCTGTTATCAGTAGGGTTCCACTCTGTTCCGACGCTCTGCTACCCAATGGTCCCGTGCAGTCTCCACTCTCCCGGAGGGAAGGGTAGGTCTGGGTTCTGTTGCCTGTGGGGCTCTGGGGATAGCTCTTTCTGAGCTGTGTGAATGTTGCCATGCCGGCGTACGGCCTCCCATAGCCCCATGTGGCCTCTCTTCTCACTGCTGCATCTAGGGTGCTCGTGCACCACTGGCTGGGTATTTGGAACACACGCATACTCTTTTTTCCCATCCTGGTGGGCCTAATGATGGATCCGCCTTTTGGCTGACCTATGTATGCCTGTCTGTAACTCTTCGCTATTGCCCTTGCGTGGCGTCTATTCAGCATTGTATTTGCATTACTCCTGGTGTGACCATGGCTTGGCTGACTTAGTTTCCTGGTTCCTTATCCCCAGCTACGTATCCTGACCTTGCTGCTTAATCACACGCTATAGTGCACATACTTTCTCAAATTTACACACAATTGTGTTCACTTGCTTGTGCTCTGTCTGTCATGTTCACTTATGTAATGGTTTTCCCATTCTTGCTCAAAATCTCATTCTGTATGTCACTGTCATTTTTTCTCTCATTGTCTCTCACTTTTTTCACTCCATCTCACTCTTATCATCTTGCTGTATGTATCGGTCTTTATCTGTCTCTCTTTCACACTCTTGCTCTGTCTCTATTGTATTGTCTTTGTCTGTCTTTGTTTTGAAATTGTGGTCGCCACCTATTTGCACATTTAGCTATACTGGGGTAAGAAAAATATTTTACTCATGCCCACTAACACTCAGAATCCCTCACGCTTACTCACTATTATTATTGCTAATGATCACATGCTCATGCTTTCTGAGGATCACTCACATGTACTTATCCCTTCTCTCTCACTCACATTCCTATACTGTCCCTCATAGTCAGAAAAACTCACTTCTTCATGATTAATGAATCTAAAACATCAAACACTAGAAAACACCAGATATTTTACATTAGTGCACACTCGCTCATCCTCACACTTGCTCAGACTTCTTCATACTCTCAGTATCTTATGTACACTCACATAAATATTTGTCCATACTTGCTCAAGGGCAGACTTGAAATGCTCACTTGCTCATTCACACTCAAGTTCAAACTCATTAATAATTTATCATACTCACACTCAGTCACTAATGCTCATCATCTCCCTTTTACTCACTTTCAGAGACAATGATTGATTTATATTGCGATTTTAACCCCATGAATGTTAGATAGATCTCCAGTGCATTGCAAAGCAATGTTCTTTACTCATGTGAAAATCATTGTTATTAGTAAAAAGACAGAAATTATTTGAGCAGGAATTCCTGACACAAACATCAGATTTATCATCCAACTCTAATTAGAATATTACTACTATCAAAGTCACAATATAAACAGAGAGAAAATGAGAGTATTGTTAACAAAAAATCCAATATAGGCTGATATACTATGGAAACCTGGAGCAATTCTGGGACAATCACACTTAACCATAGGGGACACTGGTTTACAATGTGTAGAGACATCGTTAGTATTCAGGTTGTTAAAAAGATATATTTAAATCAATGAGGGATTGGGGAAACTGTTTGTTTCCAATAGTACTGATGGTTTGCTCCAGAATTGTTCTTCTTAGTATATAAGAGTCACTATCACCAATAAATCAAACAAATATAAAGATAAAGCAAAACTCCCAGAGAGACATAACATAATGAGGATACACAGAGGTGTAAGGTCTATTTATCAACACCAGGTGGCACTCTGTAGGGATGGAGATGAAAAAAAGCAAAAACAAAATACACTTTTCGCAAAATATTTAGAGCTTAGTGAAAAGTCCCATTCTTCTCTAGGGAAATGTACTATTTTTAAAATTTGGTGTTACATCTCTTACTGGTAATTTGTATTTTAAACAGTGAACCAGATTAGTTGGACAGTTTCGCTAGTGAGGAAAATCACAGTTTAGTAAATCTCCAGACCGCAGTAGGTTTATTTTGTGTTTGTTTGTTACCTGCCTTAAAGGGACATTACAAGTTACCTGTGATCAGAATAAATCACAGTAACACTTTATTTTGATGGCTATTTTGTCAGGTTTCATGGTGAGAACTCAGTCATCCTGTAACAATATATATATTTATCCAGAAAACAGCAAAGTTCTTGTGGGAAACTGATATTAGCTAAAAAGGCAGAAATTCTTTGTTATTTCTATGAAAGGGAATTTCTGCAGAAAATACATCAAACTATGAAAGTTCCATGGAAATTACCACAGAATAAACAGTATTTATTGTCCAGCGCTACTTAAAATATTTTTAAATGGAAAAGCAACATTATAGTCAGACAGAAAATGATAATATTGTTCACAAATAAGAGGCTGATGTAGCAAGTAGACCTGGAGCGATTCTGGGACAAACCAATTTCACCACAGGGGAACATTGGATTACAAAGTATGGAGACTTCTCTAACATAAAATAGGTTAGAAAGCCCCATTTAAATCAATGGAAGTTTGGGACAAGCCCCACTTGGGAAGATGGTTTGCTCCAGAATTACTCCAATTACTCTTAATAGATCATCCTCATCATTATCACCAATAAATCACACAAATATACAGACAAAACAAACTCCCAGAGAGACAGAACATGACGAGGATACACAGAAGTATAAGTTCTATTTACCAACACCAGGTGGCGCTCTGTAGGGATGGAGTCCTCTCAGCTCTGGTCTCTTTCCAGGAGATCCTGCTTGAAGTCTCTCTCCAATACAACTGCTCTTACTGAGATTTATGTGTCTTTTTATACAAGTTTTTGGGTGTGTTTTGTTTTGGTTTCAACTGATCAGATTAAAAAGAGGAATGGGCCCCACCCGGCCTTTGTGCTCCCATATTTACTATCTCATAGACATGTAAATGAACACACACCTCAAGTGGATGTCACATCCCTGATTAAGGAAGGAGTACTTATTAAAATGCAAGGCCTTTGGTGGTGTCTGTATGTCTATGGTTAGGTCTTATTGTATACAGCTGATGCTAAATTTCTATCTATCTATCTATCTATCTATCTATCTATCTATCTATCTATCTATCTATCTATCTATCTATCAGTCTGTCTATCTATCTATATGACACCCACACATACAAACTGAATTAATAAAATATAGGAATGAGACACAGGAGGTATGACATTTATTTAGTAACTATGAAATGTATGAGAACAAAAAAAATATGCTTGGGCACTTATGTGTCCATACATCTCAAAACACAACAATTATAAAAATGTTCTTTATTTTTATTTAAAGATTTTTTAATAAAAAGAATCAAGTTTCAAAAAACATTCACAAAGGATGATCACTTCTATCTGTAATATAACAATGGTCAGGCTATCTCTCTATACTGAACAGAGCAGGATACATCAAAGGAATAGACTGTTCCCAATCTAACTGATTAATCCAAATTTCTGTGGAAAGAAAACACAGCTTCTTACAGACCCTCAATGATTGGTATCAATCAAATATCCAATAGAGCACCCGCTCATGTAGGTACGTGTACTACCAGATGCAAGACACAAATGTGATAATTCAAAACTTGTATCAATTTGTATATACAACATATGACCAAAATGATGAAAGCATCTAAATCAGCAGTGAACAGCAAAAATCTCTAGTTCAGTGGATGTACCCTGCGCACTCACTCCTCTTACACAACTTGTTCTTATTCCTCTGTTTCTGTTCATATTGTGATTTTACCATAACCCTTTGAATTCCAGACTTATGCTCTACAATGCGTTGTGTAGACCCCCAGCACTCAAAGGGTTAGTTTATGAAGCTGGTTACAGAGTGGTTAGAAAATACTCTTGAAGCAAGATATCCCCAATATCACAGTGCTGCTAAAAATCATGCCCACCTTTGATTTATCATCAATATCGCTCCAACCCGTCTGTCCACTTTCGGGTCCCATGGGCTGAGAACGAAGCTGCCAGTAATAGACGCCGCAAGGGAGCGCTTGTATGCAGAATTCCCCAAAACTAATTACAGCTACAACTGGCCACATTCACAAAGTCAAATATGGAGCAAATTGGGGCCAAACCACTTACACGTTAGAGGACAAATACAAATATCTATTGAATAAAAATAAATGTTATTGTACCTCTTGAATTCTAGAGCTCCCAAGGCTTTGTGACCCAGGAAGGGAAAAGGGGAGAATTTTTGGAGTAAATAGGTTAGTAAATAGGATTTAGGCAGACGCAGAACAAAAAAACAATCAGTCTCCTTTACCTACTGTAGCACAGATTTGTATTCATCATTCCCCAGATAGAGGTTGGGGTATTAAGAAAAAGGCGGCAATTCTGGGCACAACAACTGCACCATAGGGGAGATATGAAAACTTTTAAGCAGACATTTAAACCTTTGAATGCTAAAGAAGCTTTGAACATATTGCCTTGCAATGTATTGAATGCCTCTCGATGATTCAAAGGGTTTAAACCCCCATTTAGATCAATAGGAATTTGGTGAATTATAGGAATTTGGGGAATTGGATTTGTTCCTTATGGTGCCGTTGTTTTGCCAAAGAATTGCTCTACTTTATCCTTTGTTACCTATAGAATAAGAGCACAAAGAGTATGTTCAAAATTTAATATCTTTATTAGAACACAAAACAAACAAGATACATTGCACATACTCCCTCTCATGTACAGGCATGTCACAGTCCTAGACTTTAATCCTTGCTGTCTCCAGTATTGGATGTGGGATGTCTTGGATTACATTAGAATTGCTCCTTTTAAGCTTATATAAATAAAGAAAACAAAGAGGGTACACAATAGTGTAATAAAGTCACAAACTTGATACAATATACAATCAACATGTGAGTTGCACTTAGGTGGTTCTGTGGTCAGGATGGAAACTCTTCCTGACTCCCTGGTGTTTAGGGAAGATAACCTGTCTCCACTTGGGGGTTTTCCAGTAAGTTGAATAGATGAAAACATGGCTACTTTACACAATTAAATCTCTTAATGGACTAAAATTTACTATAAAATCAGCACATACATAAATTAATAACAGTGCTATTAAACTGTATTGAAATAAAAAGTATTTTTTATTTTATTTTATTAAAGATGTATAACATTGATATTAATCTCTGTATATTTTGTTCTTTTAATATGTTTTACTCCATTTGGAGTCTTCATTGTGATAGAAACATTTCCCACATTCATAGCACAGATATCATTTCTATAAAGTGATGTTTTTTGATGTTTAACAATATTTCCTACTCATAGCATGAAAATGCTTCCTCTCTTATGGGAGTTCTCTGATGAATAAAAAGATCTTTCTTGGAACTGAAAAATTATCAGGATTCAGAATATGCAAATGGTTTCTTTCCAACATGAGTTCTCTTATGTTTAACAAGATGTGTTCTTTGGATGAAACATTTACCACATTCAGAACATTTATATGGTTTCTCTCCTGTGTGAGTTCTCTGATGCTTAACAAGATGTGCTTTTTGACTGAAACACTTCCCACATTCAGAACATTTATACGGTTTCTCTCCTGTGTGAGTTCTCTGATGAGCAACAAGATCACTTTTAACTCTGAAACATTTCACACATTCAGAACATGGAAATGGTTTCTCGTCAGTGTGACATCTCTGATGTCTAACAAGAGCATGCCTTGAACTGAAGCATTTCCCACATTCAGAGCATGCATATGGTTTTTCTCCAGTGTGAGTTCTCTGATGAATAACAAGACTTTTTGTGTGGCTGAAACATTTCCCACATTCAAAACATGAATATGGTTTTTCTCCTGTGTGGATTCTCTGATGTCCAACAAGATTACTATTGTCACTAAAACATTTCCCACATTCAGAACATTTATACGGTTTCTCTCCAGTGTGAGTTCTCTGATGAATAACAAGACTTTTTGTGTGGCTGAAACATTTCCCACATTCAGAACATGGAAATGTACTTTCTTTAGTAGGAATTCTTTGATGTTTAACAGAATGAGTGTTCTTTGTATTACTGTTGCCATTGCATTGCTCTTCAATATAACTAGATGTTGCCTGTATTTGTTCTCTGTGTGTATAAATGACAGTATCACAGAGATTTCCTCTTCTCCATACAGGTGATTCCTCTGGAATGTATCTTTTACATTTTGTTTGATTCTTCTTCGTTTGTTGCATTGCTTTTTTGACAACACTTTTTTCTTAGGCAGTCAGGGGCGAGTATAGTAATGTTAAATCATTCAGGATATTACTGCTCAAGGGACGATCTGTTGGAAAGAAATAAACTCTAATTAGATAATTCTAGCTTAAAATATCATTCAGATTACAAATATTTCAACAAATGCCGGCCTATCTTATTTACCTGCTACATACTTATCACGAGCATATCATAGTAAGACTATATGGGCATAGGGCGGCTTTTGTTTCCAAAGGGACTTGTTAGGCCCAAAATATGACCACCTTTGAGATAACTAACTCCATTAGATGTGCTCAAAAAGCAGATAAGTCCATTGAAAATTCTGTACATGGCTTTTGTTTAGTTTAATTTAATTTGTCCCCTGTGTGTCAAGATGGTATGAAAGTGGAGAATTGCTTTTTTCAAAGCCATATCTGTCTGTGCTTTTAACACTTGGTCATGTTTGATGTATCAACAATACTAACATCTTTATGATGAATATCACATGCTCTTAAATTAACACCCCACTTATCCATGTAAATTAGTGCTAATTACACTGCTGAATTAGACTCAATCACTAATCCACCCACAAAATGGTGGATATTTTAGCAATGCACACTTTTTGACATGTATTCACTAAAAACAGAACATGTTTACTAATTTAAAAAACAAAACATGCACAATTCAGTAACATTTTGGCATTCACATAATTTTCATCAAAAGTAGATTGTAAATTGCCAACGCCCCCACTTTAAAATATAAGGATACACAGAGGTCTAAGGTCTATTTACCAACACTCAGATGAAGCTCTGTATCAATGGAAACCTCTTGGCTCTGGCCTCTTTTCGGGAGATCCTCTCTGAAGTCTCTCTCAGTACAACTGCTCTTACTGTAATCTAAGTCTCTTTTTATACAAGTTTGTGGGTGTGTTTTGGTGTCAATTGATTAGATTGAGAAGAGGATGGGCCACACCTGTTCTTTTGTGCTCACGTATTTGTCATTTTTTCCACATGTAAATGGACACACACACCTCATATTTACACTGTCACATCCCTGATTAATGTTTATACTCAGGTTTTACTGCGCACAAGTAGATTTCTCTGCATATGTAATTAAAATGCCTTTCAAATGAAATCTCACATCCCTAAATAATGAAAAAAAATCCAATAAAATGTGTCTTTTTGTGTTAATGGTTATTATCTATCTATCTATCTATCTATCTATCTATCTATCTATCTATCTATCTACCGATCTATATCATATATGTGTATATATATATATGTATATATATATATATATAAAGAGAGAGAGAGAGAGATAGATAGATCAATAGATAGATAGATAGATAGATAGATAGATAGATAAATAGATTTCCATCACAGACACACACACACACATATATATACAGTGTTTAAATAAAACATAAGAATCAGTCACAGGAGGTATGACAAATATCTAGTAACCTATTAAATGTGTGATGGTTGCCAAGGCCTGTGTCCAACAAAATATCACAGTGTTAAAAATGTTGTCAGAGAAACACTTAGGACTCTAGCATGCTAACTTGTGGCCTTCCACAGAATGAAACTTTCTAATTACCTTATGACCCAGTTTCTTCACCCACCCTCCTTCCCCCAGTATTAGATTACTTCCTGTCTGGTTTTCCGGCTTCTGTCTCAGTATCTCTGGTCCTGGAAACAAGACTGACTAATTTCAGGGTCGATGTGTCATGGAACCTGTTATCAGTAGGGTTCCACTCCGTTTGTCCGCAGAGACTTGCTCTTTCCGACGCTCTGCTACCCAATGGTCCCGTGCAGTCTCCACTCTCCCGGAGGGAAGGGTAGGTCTGGGTTCTGTTGCCTGTGGGGCTCTGGGGATAGCTCTTTCTGAGCTGTGTGAATGTTCCCATGCCGGCGTACGGCCGGCCCACAGCCCCATGTGGCCTCTCTTCTCACTGCTGCATCTAGGGTGCTCGTGCACCACTGGCTGGGTATTTGGAACACACGCATACTCTTTCTTCCCATCCTGGTGGGCCTAATGCTGGATCCGCCTTTTGGCTGACCTATGTATGCCTGTCTGTAACTCTTCGCTATTGCCCTTGCGTGGCGTCTATTCAGCATTGTATTTGCAGTACTCCTGGTGTGACCATGGCTTGGCTGACTTAGTTTCCTGGTTCCTTATCCCCAGCTACGTATCCTGACCTTGCTGCTTAATGGTGTCCTGATCCTGACCTGGCTGACTACCTGCTCTAATTCCTGACTTCTGGCTTAAGTTATTGGATTTTGGCTATCATTCTTGTATTGGTCTGTATAATAAACTTACTAATCGATACTCTGGTGTCTTTGTGATTTATGTACCTGTTTGTGCTTAACAGTGCTACTGTGAACTAGTCGTACTGACACTGTTTTTGGTTATGGCTGTATTGACTAAGTCACAGACCCTGACATGATGGAATGATTTACATGCAGAGTTTTATGGTAATGGCTAGGCTAAACTGTATGATTTTTTTAACAACTTTAATGAATGATCAGATAGAGTATGACGTATTAAGATGTTTAGAGATAAATGAGGAAATGTTTGCGTTATTAGATTTCAATCTAGAAGTGCTGAATTCTTATTTGTGTCATACATTTCTCTGTCTTTACTCTGCTTACTGTAACTTTACTGTATTTTGACTGTTTTCATGATACTTTTTCTTGTTAACACTTACTTTCTCATGCCTACTAATGTACATAATCCCTCAAGCTCACTCACACTTAGAATCTCTAATGATCACTTACTGATGCTTTATAGCACTTAGGCTCACTCCCCTCGCTCATGCACTCTCAGATTTACTTATTCACTCTCATGCTCATAATAAATTTAGCTGAAATAGTCATCAACATCACACACACTATAGTGCACATACTTTCTCAAATTTACACACAATTGTGTTCACTTGCTTGTGCTCTGTCTGTCATGTTCACTTATGTAATGGTTTTCCCATTCTTGCTCAAAATCTCATTCTGTATGTCACTGTCACATTTTCTCTCTCATTATCTCTCACTTTTTTCACTCCATCTCACTCTTATCATCTTGCTGTATCTGTCAGTCTTTATCTGTCTTTCTTTCACACTCTTTCACACTCTTGCTCTGTCTCTATTGTATTGTCTTTGTCTGTCTTTGTTTTGAAATTGTGGTCGCCACCAATTTGCACATTTAGCTATACTGGGGTAAGAAAAATATTTTACTCATGCCCACTAACACTCAGAATCCCTCACGGTTACTCACTATTATTATTGCTAATGATGACATGCTCATGCTTTCTGAGGATCACTCACATGCACTTATCCCTTCTCTCTCACTCACATTCCTATACTGTCCCTCATAGTCAGAAAAACTCACTTCTTCATGATTAATGAATCTAAAATGTCAAACACTACAAAACACCAGATATTTTACATTAGTACACACTCATGCTCATCCTCACACATGTTCAGACTGCTTCATAATCTCAGTATCTTGTGTACACTCACATAAATATTTGTCCATACTTGCTGAAGGTCAGACTTGAATTGCTCACTTGTTCATGCACACTCAAGCTCAAACTCATTAACCCCTTAAGGACCGGGAAAATCTGAGGTCGTTTTCCCTTAAGGACCGGAGCAATTCTGACCTTTTTGACTATGTCTTTGTTCAACAGTGTTTTCCCTCTTAGGCTTTTATTCCACCCCATAAATTATATACTGTTTTTTTAAGCATAAATAGGGCTTTCATTTGATACCCTATTTATATGGATAACCCACCATTCACTTTATTAAAATTAAAAAAAAAAGGTAAAAAAATGTAAAAAAAAACACCATTTTTGATTTTTCTCTTAGGATCAATTGGCCACAAAGGGTTAAATTTTTATGGAGACTGCATGAAAGGTATGACCGGTCAGTCATACCTACAAAATGCGCAGTTTAAAGTGGCCACTGTCCCCCCTGGGTGAAAATCCCCATGTACCTTTTTCCCACCCTATTTTGACACTTTTTTTGTCCCTGGCATTTGGTGGTGTATATAAGTGTATTACATGGCTCCACAACAATCACACTTGTAATATTGTTTAATTATATATTGTTTTTTAAAATAAAAATGTTTTTGTAAAAAAAGTGTGTTGTGTTTTTTTTTGTTTTTTTTTTTAAAGTGTAAAATTGCAGGTCAAAAATTGACCTGCATTTAGCCAGCCTCCTGCACCAGCAGTGAAGAGGTTAATACTCCCAACTGCTGTATTTTTTTTAACCACTGGGTGTCTCCCGTTTACTTCTGTCTCCCTTACTTTGAGAGCAAGCGAGACAGAGGCAGACGAGACAGGCACAGACAGCATGCTTTGCATGCTGCCTCTGTCTGTCACTATGCCGGTACATGTGATCGCTGATATTTATCCAGAAAACAGCAACGTTATTGTTGGAAACTGATTGATATTAGCTAAAAAGGCAGAAATTCTTTCTAATTTCTATGAGAGGGAATTTCAGTGGAAAAAACATCAAACTGTGAAATTTCCATGGAAATTACCACAGAATAAACAGAATAAAAAGAATATTGTCCAGCTCTAATTAGAATATTTTTTAAATAGAAAAGCAACATTATAGTCAGATGGAAAATGATAATATTGTTCACAAATAAAAGGCTGATGTAGCAAGTAAACCTGGAGCAATTCTGGGACAAACCAATTTCACCATAGGGGGACATTCGATTGCAAAGCATGGAGACCTCTCTAACATAAAATAGGTTAGAAAGCCCCATTTAAATCAATGGGAGTTTGGGAAAAGCCCCACTGGGGAAGATGGTTTGCTCCAGAATTACTACAGTTATTCTTAGTAGATCATCCTCATCATTATCACCAATAAATCACACAAATATACGGACAAAACAAAACTCCCAAAGAGACATAACATGATGAGGATACACAGAGGTGTAAGTTCTATTTACCAACACCAGGTGGCGCTCTGTAGGGATGGAGTTCTCTCAGCTCTGGTCTCTTTCCAGGAGATCCTGCTTGTAGTCTCTCTCCAATACAACTGCTCTTACTGACATTTATGTCTCTTTTTATACCAGTTTTTGGGTGTGTTTTGTTTTGGTTTCAACTGATCAGATTAAAAAGAGGGATGGGCCCCACCCGGCCTTTGTGCTCCCATATTTACTATCTCATAGACATGTAAATGAACACACACCTCAAGTGGATGTCACATCCCTGATTAAGAAAGTAGATCTTATTAAAACGCAAGGCCTTTGGTGGTGTCTGTATGTCTATGGTTAGGTCTTATTGTATACTGCTGATGCTATATTTCTATCTATCTATCTATCTATCTATCTATCTATCTATCTATCTATCTATCTATCTATCATCTATCTATATAACACCCACACATACAAACTGAATTTGACATTTATTTAATAACTGTGAAATGTATGAGAAAAAAAATATGCTTGGGCACTTATGTGTCCATACATCTCAAAACACAACAATTGTAAAAATGTTCTTTATTTTTGTTTAAAAATGTTTTAATAAAAAAAATCAAGTTTCAAAAAACATTCACAAAGGATGACCACTTCTATCTGTAATATAACAATGGTCATGCTATCTCTCTGTACTGAACAGAGCAGGCTACATCAAAGGAATAGACCATTCCCAATCTGATTAATTCAAATTCCTGTGGAAAGAAAACACAGGTTCCTACAGACCCTCAATGATTGGTATCAATCAAATATCCAATAGGGCACCCGCTCGTATAGGTACTTGTACTACCAGATGAAAAACACAAATGTGATAATTCAAAACTTGTATCAACTTGTATATGCAACATATGACCAAAATGATCAACCCTATATGGATTAACGTTACATCAGAAATACACGTTATCTCACTCTCATAAAAATCACAAATGGAATCAGTGTGACTGCACACACATATCCCAATGAATAGAAAATATTAAATCCATGGACATATATCCTATAGAAACCCAAATATAGCGTGACCATAGTTATTGAACAATATCATTTATGATATTTGAAAGGTCATTCAATCAGGATAAGCATGTAGGTGGTCACACTATATCCAGATTTTTTATGGGATATATGCCTTAAGATCTAATAAGTGTGTATGGGGTTAGTCACACTACATACAGATTTTTATGGGATATATGGCTTAAGATCTAATAAGTGTGTGGGGGGGTAGTCACACTATATACAGATTTTTATGGGATATTTGGCTTAAGATCTAATAAGTGTGTGTGTGTGGTCACACCATATTTGGATTTCTACAGGATATATGCACATAGATTTCATAATCCTATATAATAATTCGCTAAATCGTGTGTAACGCCGCAACATGCACAGTAGACACTGCTGCGCGTGCTGCAGTCATGCGCAGTAGAGACTGCCCACGCCGCAGCTGATACAGAGCTGCTCTATATCAGCCGTGGCGCGGGCAGTCTCCACTGCGCGTGACTGCCCCGCGACCGGGTGGCAGTGGCACTGTGGCCCGTGTAACGGGCTGTTCAACTAGTTTCTATATATTAGGATAAGTGTGCAGTCACACTGATTCCATTTGTGACTTTTATGAGAGTGAGATAACGTGTATTTCTGATGTAACCTTACGCCATATATGGTTGATCATTTTGGTCATATATTGTATATACAAGTTGACACAAGTTTTGAATTATCACACTTGTGTCTTGTATCTGGTAGTACACGTACCTATATGAGCGGGTGCTCTATTGGATATTTGATTGATACCAATCATCGAGGGTTCATAGGAACCTGTGATTTTTTTTTCACAGGAACTCAGATAAATCAGTTAGCTTGGGATCGGTCTATTCCTTTGATGTATCCTGCTCTGTTTGGTACAGAGAGATAGCATGATCATTGTCAGCTGTTATATTACGGATAGAAGTGATCATCCTTATAGACAACAACTTTGTGAATGTTTTTTGAAACTTGATTCTTTTTATTAAAAAATCTTTAAACAAAAAAGATCATTTTTACAATTGATGTGTTTTGTCATTCGTTATCTGAGGTATATGAACCCATAAGTGCCTAAGTATATTTTTTATTATGTTTATTTTTTAAATCTTTTGGTAGAGATTTTTTGACTTGGGTTGCTGTGAGATCTATAACATTTGGCATACTTGTTCATATCTTTGTGTAATCACATTCCTTCTTCTAATATTTTATGTATGATGTTTGCCATGGTCTGCATCCAAAAAATATCAGAATGTCAAAAATTATACCAGTGAACCATATGTGGCACCCTACCTACTAACATGTGGCCATCCATAGATTGAAATGTTCAAAATGTCCTATGACCCACCATCTTCACCCACTCTCCTTACTTGAGCATAGGATTGCTACCTGTCTGGCTTTCTCTGGCTTCTATATGAGTTTCACTAGTCCTAACATCAAAACAGAATAATTTCAGGGCCCCTGGAATGAACCACAGACAGAGCTTTAGCATAATGGCTCGGCTAATTCCTATGTTTCATTACCAAGTTTAATGAATGATCAGATATAGTATGAAGTGATAACAGGTTTAGAGATAAATTGTAAAACATTAGAGACACTGGATATCAGTCTACATGCACCAAAAAAGGAAAGAATACGAGGACATTTTTGTTTTAATTGAAGAGAAAAGTGTATTTCTCACTTAGGTATTAATATCCCAGTCCAAGTAAAGAGACAGTTGGCAAAGTTAGATAGTTCGTTACACAGACTGAAACATTTGAATTTATCTTTTATTGGAATAATAAACTCTCTTAAGATTAATAATTTGCTGAAAATTTTAAATTATTTTGAGAATTTCCCATGAATCTAAACAAACCAGACCTGGCTTTAATACAAAATAAGCTTTTTCAATTCGTTTGGGCTAATAGGTACACAAGAAGACATGTTATTTAGATTAAAAGTGAATGGAGAACTATTGGTACCAAATCTTATATTTATTTTGCAGTGATAACATTTGGCCAACTTCTGTATGAAAACTAAAGTTACTTGCAGGAGTGGTTAACTTTGAAATAGATGGACCAGAAGAGGATATTTTTAAAAAAGATTAAATTGATAGAATATATTTCGGCTAATAACAGACAATGGAAGAAGATTTATGAGATGCTACCATGAGAATATGGGATAAACTGAAGGGACCATGGAGACTAATTGAATTCAGAAGTAAGATAAGAGGATTTTAGTCTTACTTGTTAAATCATTTTCTCTTAGTCCATATAAATCACAGTACCATGGGGAGGTGACACATCCTCCCAGTGGGCTGGAACAATTCTAGTAGTGCAGGGATGGAGCCTCCCCCTCCTCCATATCAGGCTCCTTTAGCCACTCCCCACCAGATAGATTTGAGAAAACTAAACATATCAAGTAAGATAGCCAGAAGGAAGAAGGGAAAACTCCTGTGAGTGAAGGACCCAAAAGGACTCCCAAGTCCAGCCATAGGAGACCCAGCATGGTCTCTTTCACCGGGTGGGAGAACTGTGAGTTATATGGACTAAGAGAAAAGGATTTAACAGGTAAGACTAAAATCCTCTTTTCTATGTGGTCCAATATAACTCACAGGTACCATGAGGATGTACCAACATTGAGCTCCGCAGGGTGGGAAGAAGAAGGAAAGGACCATGTGTCAGTCCTCATGATACCAGAGTTCCCATGGACTATCCAGGACACTGAACATCCCAAACTGACAAAGTGTCAACGGACACTGAGTAACAATACACTGCACACAAGAACAAGAGCCAACAGGGCTCAAGAGATAAAGAGCTATAAGGCACAGGAAAAAAAAGTCCTAGATAAGCAAAACTGCCTCCAGAACTTTCCTGCCAAAGCTGGCTTCGGCTGAGGTCAGAACATACACATTGTAGTGTTTGGCAAAAGTGTGCACAGAAGACCAAGTGGCCACCTTGCACAGCTATTCAGCAGAGGTCTGATTCTTATAGGTCCAGGAGTCCCCAACAGACCTGGTGGAGTGTGATGTAATGCAGAAGGGAACAGGTTTCTTTCTGAGCTCATAAGCCTTGCAGATTGTAGACTTAATCCAATAGTCACCTTGGATGCAGCAAAACCAGCCCTGGGACCCTCTGGGATGACAAATAAAGCATGTGTCTTACAGACGGACTCAGTACGGTGCACATACAATTTAAGGCAGTGTACCACATCCAACAAGAGGAGATCACACTCCTTGTCAGATTTAGGGTCAGGACAGAAGAAAGGCACAACAATCTCCTGATTGATGTGGAACTCAGAGACCAGCTTAGGAAGAAATTCCTGGAAGGTATGGCGAACAGCCTTATCCTTGTGAAATACCAGGAAGGGCGGTTTTGCAGGACAAAGCCCCGCAACTCAGCAACTCTGCGGACAAAGACCACAATCAAAAGAAAAGCCATCTTCCACGTCAAAAGACGTAGAGGAATGGTAGCCAAAGACTCAAAGGGAGGCCGCTGCAAGACACCCAAAACCAAATTAAGGTCCCACTGAGGAGTGGGAGCTTCGTAGGCAGGGAAAGCATGAGCAACACTCTGCAAGAAAACCTTGACATCCGGCAACATGTCAATACTTCTCTGGTAAAAAACAGAGAGAACTGAAGTCCGGACCTTCAAGGAACTAAGGCTAAGACCCTTATTCACACCATCCTGCAAAAAGGACAGGATGGAAGGTAGACCAAACCCTGTGGTAGGCCTTAGAAGAAACAGGCTTCCTGGCTTGGATCATGGTGGAGACCACCTCAGGAGAAAAGCCCTTCCTCCTTAAGATGGAGACTTCAGCAGCCATGCCGTTAAAGCCAGACTTCCCACGTCCTCTCTCCAGAAATAACCCTGGAGAAGGAGATCCAGTCTGCATGGCAGAGGAAATTAGGTCCTTAGCAGACAATGCCAACAGCTCTTAAAACCAAGGTTGCCTGATCCAATAAGGAGCAATCAGTATGACCGATGTGCCGTCCATCCAAATTTTCCTCAACACCCTGGAGAGGAGAGGAAGAAAAAAGTAGGCTAGACGAAAGCGCCAAGGAATGGACAAGGTGACCGCTGAAAATGCCAGAGGATCCCACTATCACGGTGCCCGTGTATTGCTGGCGACATTTTGACACATAATCTCTGATGCTCACTTATTGGCTAGCGTGTGATTACTCCTCCCAGTGGTAGCCTTTAACTACTGTGCCCTGTCACTCATACAGGGCCCTTTTGTGGTGTTCCCGTTGCTTAGAGCTTGCTGCCGTTAACGTGTGATATCCTGTGTATGACCCGGACTGCCTGACTACTCTCTCTGATCCTGTCCCTGCTCCGTGTACCGACCCGGTCTGTCTGACATTCCTGCTCCGTGTACCGACTTGGATTGGCTGACGTTCCTGCTCCGTGTATCGACCCGGTCTGGCTGACGTTCCTGTTCTGTGTACCAACTTTAATTGGCTGACGTTCCTGCTCTGTGTACCGACCCGGACTGGCTGACGTTCCTGCTCCATGTGTCGACTTGGATTGGCTGACGTTCCTGCTCCGTGTACCCACCCGGCCTGGCTGACGTTCCTTTTCTGTGCCTCCAGTCCGGTGTACTACCGCATCCGGTAGAGAGTATCTCCTGTGCTCTGTCTTGAGTGTGCTGGCCCCATTGGTTGCCTCGAGTACTGCATTACCGTTCCATGACTGAGACCCATTTGTGCCTTGCTGCCTCCTTCCTCCTTACCCAGGGCTGACGCTGATCTCGCTTGCTCACTATACATTTGGCTTGTTATTGTTACCACTGTGGTTGGTCTCCTGGGCGCCGCAGTTAGTCTCCGCTCTTGTCAGTCGCTAACAAGCCAAGCACCCGTTACCAGTGCCGTCCGGTACTCACCCGGGTTAGAGCTATTCTTTGGCACATTATACGCCAGGGCGCCTCAGTCGGCTCTGTTACCCGGCAGTTGCCATCGAGCCTATCGTTATTACATCTATTGTCCCGTACCGTTACCTTGGGTCACAGTCTGTGGGTATTCCTGGGCGTTCCGTTGTTTCTCCGGTTGCAGTACTACTGGTAGTCGTGATCCATCTGGGCCTCGCTCCCTGGTGTTTAGGGAAGATAACCTGTCTCCACTTGGGGGTTTTCCAGTAAGTTGAATAGATGAAAACATGGCTACTTTACACAATTAAATCTCTTAATGGACTAAAATTTACTATAAAATCAGCACATACACAAATTAATAACAGTGCTATTAAACTGTATTGAAATAAAAAGTATTTTTTATTTTATTTTATTAAAGATGTATAACATTGATATTAATCTCTGTATATTTTGTTCTTTTAATATGTTTTACTCCATTTGGAGTCTTCATTGTAATAGAAACATTTCCCACATTCATAGCACAGATATCATTTCTATAAAGTGATGTTTTTTGATGTTTAACAATATTTCCTACTCATAGCATGAAAATGCTTCCTCTCTTATGGGAGTTCTCTAATGAATAAAAAGATCTTTCTTGGAACTGAAAAATTATCAGGATTCAGAATATGCAAATGGTTTCTTTCCAACATGAGTTCTCTTATGTTTAACAAGATGTGTTCTTTGGATGAAACATTTACCACATTCAGAACATTTATATGGTTTCTCTCCTGTGTGAGTTCTCTGATGCTTAACAAGATGTGCTTTTTGACTGAAACACTTCCCACATTCAGAACATTTATACGGTTTCTCTCCTGTGTGAGTTCTCTGATGAGCAACAAGATCACTTTTAACTCTGAAACATTTCACACATTCAGAACATGGAAATGGTTTCTCGTCAGTGTGACATCTCTGATGTCTAACAAGAGCATGCCTTGAACTGAAGCATTTCCCACATTCAGAGCATGCATATGGTTTTTCTCCAGTGTGAGTTCTCTGATGAATAACAAGACTTTTTGTGTGGCTGAAACATTTCCCACATTCAAAACATGAATATGGTTTTTCTCCTGTGTGGATTCTCTGATGTCCAACAAGATTACTATTGTCACTAAAACATTTCCCACATTCAGAACATTTATACGGTTTCTCTCCAGTGTGAGTTCTCTGATGAATAACAAGACTTTTTGTGTGGCTGAAACATTTCCCACATTCAGAACATGGAAATGTACTTTCTTTAGTAGGAATTCTTTGATGTTTAACAGAATGAGTGTTCTTTGTATTACTGTTGCCATTGCATTGCTCTTCAATATAACTAGATGTTGCCTGTATTTGTTCTCTGTGTGTATAAATGACAGTATCACAGAGATTTCCTCTTCTCCATACAGGTGATTCCTCTGGAATGTATCTTTTACATTTTGTTTGATTCTTCTTCGTTTGTTGCATTGCTTTTTTGACAACACTTTTTTCTTAGGCAGTCAGGGGCGAGTATAGTAATGTTAAATCATTCAGGATATTACTGCTCAAGGGACGATCTGTTGGAAAGAAATAAACTCTAATTAGATAATTCTAGCTTAAAATATCATTCAGATTACAAATATTTCAACAAATGCAGGCCTATCTTATTTACCTGCTACATACTTATCACGAGCATATCATAGTAAGACTATATGGGCATAGGGCTCCTTTTGTTTCCAAAGGGACTTGTTAGGCCCAAAATATGACCACCTTTGAGATAACTAACTCCATTAGATGTGCTCAAAAAGCAGATAAGTCCATTGAAAATTCTGTACATGGCTTTTGTTTAGTTTAATTTAATTTGTCCCCTGTGTGTCAAGATGGTATAAAAGTGGAGAATTGCTTTTTTCAAAGCCATATCTGTCTGTGCTTTTAACACTTGGTCATGTTTGATGTTTCAACAATACTAACATCTTTATTATGAATATCACATGCTCTTAAATTAACACCCCACTTATCCATGTAAATTAGTGCTAATTACTTTGCTGAATTAGACTCAATCTCTAATCCACCCACAAAATGGTGGATATTTTAGCAATGCACACTTTTTGACATGTATTCACTAAAAACAGAAAATGTTTACTAATTTAAAAAACAAAACATGCACAATTCAGTAACATTTTGGCATTAACATAATTTTCATCAAAAGTAGATTGTAAATAGCCAACGCCCCCACTTTAAAATATAAGGATACACAGAGGTCTAAGGTCTATTTACCAACACTCAGGTGAAGCTCTGTATCAATGGAAACCTCTCGGCTCTGGCCTCTTTTCGGGAGATCCTCTCTGAAGTCTCTCTCAGTACAACTGCTCTTACTGTAATCTAAGTCTCTTTTTATACAAGTTTTTGGGTGTGTTTTGGTGTCAATTGATTAGATTGAGAAATGGATGGGCCACACCTGTTCTTTTGTGCTCACGTATTTGTCATTTTTTCCACATGTAAATGGCCACACACCTCATATTTACACTGTCACATCCCTGATTAATGTTTATAGTCAGGTTTTACTGCGCACAGGTAGATTTCTCTGCATATGTAATTAAAATGCCTTTCAAATGAAATCTCACATCCCTAAATAATGAAAAAAAATCCAATAAAATGTGTCTTTTTGTGTTAATGGTTATCTATCTATCTATATATCTATCTATCTATCTATCTATCTATCTATCTATCTATCTATCTACCAATCTATATCATATATGTATGTATGTATATATATATATATATATATATATATATAGAGAGAGAGATAGATAGATAGATAGATAGATAGATAGATAGATAGATAGATAGATAAATAGATTTCCATCACAGACACACACACACACATATATATACACTGTTTAAATAAAACATAAGAATCAGTCACAGGAGGTATGACAAATATCTAGTAACCTATTAAATGTATGATGGTTGCCAAGGCCTGTGTCCAACAAAATATCACAGTGTTAAAAATGTTGTCAGAGAAACACTTAGGACTCTAGTATGCTAACTTGTGGCCTTTCACAGAATGAAACTTTCTAATTACCTTATGACCCAGTTTCTTCACCCACCCTCCTTCCCCCAGTATTAGATTACTTCCTGTCTGGTTTTCCGGCTTCTGTCTCAGTATCTCTGGTCCTGGAAACAAGACTGACTAATTTCAGGGTCGATGTGTCATGGAACCTGTTATCAGTAGGGTTCCACTCCGTTTGTCCGCAGAGACTTGCTCTTTCCGACGCTCTGCTACCCAATGGTCCCGTGCAGTCTCCACTCTCCCGGAGGGAAGGGTAGGTCTGGGTTCTGTTGCCTGTGGGGCTCTGGGAATAGCTCTTTCTGAGCTGTGTGAATGTTCCCATGCCGGCGTACGGCCGTCCCACAGCCCCATGTGGCCTCTCTTCTCACTGCTGCATCTAGGGTGCTCGTGCACCACTGGCTGGGTATTTGGAACACACGCATACTCTTTCTTCCCATCCTGGTGGGCCTAATGCTGGATCCGCCTTTTGGCTGACCTATGTATGTCTGTCTGTAACTCTTCGCTATTGCCCTTGCGTGGCGTCTATTCAGCATTGTATTTGCAGTACTCCTGGTGTGACCATGGCTTGGCTGACTTAGTTTCCTGGTTCCTTATCCCCAGCTACGTATCCTGACCTTGCTGCTTAATGGTGTCCTGATCCTGACCTGGCTGACTACCTGCTCTAATTCCTGACTTCTGGCTTAAGTTATTGGATTTTGGCTATCATTCTTGTATTGGTCTGTATAATAAACTTACTAATCGATACTCTGGTGTCTTTGTGATTTATGTACCTGTTTGTGCTTAACAGTGCTACTGTGAACTAGTCGTACTGACACTGTTTTTGGTTATGGCTGTATTGACTAAGTCACAGACCCTGACATGATGGAATGATTTACATGCAGAGTTTTATGGTAATGGCTAGGCTAAACTGTATGATTTTTTTAACAACTTTAATGAATGATCAGATAGAGTATGACGTATTAAGATGTTTAGAGATAAATGAGGAAATGTTTGCGTTATTAGATTTCAATCTAGAAGTGCTGAATTCTTATTTGTGTCATACATTTCTCTGTCTTTACTCTGCTTACTGTAACTTTACTGTATTTTGACTGTTTTCATGATACTTTTTCTTGTTAACACTTACTTTCTCATGCCTACTAATGTACATAATCCCTCAAGCTCACTCACACTTAGAATCTCTAATGATCACTTACTGATGCTTTATAGCACTTAGGCTCACTCCCCTCGCTCATGCACTCTCAGATTTACTTATTCACTCTCATGCTCATAATAAATTTAGCTGAAATAGTCATCAACATCACACACACTATAGTGCACATACTTTCTCAAATTTACACACAATTGTGTTCACTTGCTTGTGCTCTGTCTGTCATGTTCACTTATGTAATGGTTTTCCCATTCTTGCTCAAAATCTCATTCTGTATGTCACTGTCACATTTTCTCTCTCATTATCTCTCACTTTTTTCACTCCATCTCACTCTTATCATCTTGCTGTATCTGTCAGTCTTTATCTGTCTCTCTTTCACACTCTTGCTCTGTCTCTATTGTATTGTCTTTGTCTGTCTTTGTTTTGAAATTGTGGTCGCCACCTATTTGCACATTTAGCTATACTAGGGTAAGAAAAATATTTTACTCATGCCCACTAACACTCAGAATCCCTCACGCTTACTCACTATTATTATTGCTAATGATGACATGCTCATGCTTTCTGAGGATCACTCACATGCACTTATCCCTTCTCTCTCACTCACATTCCTATACTGACACTCATAGTCAGAAAAACTCACTTCTTCATGATTAATGAATCTAAAATGTCAAACACTACAAAACACCAGATATTTTACATTAGTACACACTCATGCTCATCCTCACACATGTTCAGACTGCTTCATAATCTCAGTATCTTGTGTACACTCACATAAATATTTGTCCATACTTGCTGAAGGTCAGACTTGAATTGCTCACTTGTTCATGCACACTCAAGCTCAAACTCATTAACCCCTTAAGGACCGGGAAAATCTGAGGTCGTTTTCCCTTAAGGACCGGAGCAATTCTGACCTTTTTGACTATGTCTTTGTTCAACAGTGTTTTCCCTCTTAGGCTTTTATTCCACCCCCATAAATTATATACTGTTTTTTTAAGCATAAATAGGGCTTTCATTTGATACCCTATTTATATGGATAACCCACCATTCACTTTATTAAAATTAAAAAAAAAGGTAAAAAAATGTAAAAAAAAACACCATTTTTGATTTTTCTCTTAGGATCAATTGGCCACAAAGGGTTAAATTTTTATGGAGACTGCATGAAAGGTATGACCGGTCAGTCATACCTACAAAATGCGCAGTTTAAAGTGGCCACTGTCCCCCCTGGGTGAAAATCCCCATGTACCTTTTTCCCACCCTATTTTGACACTTTTTTTGTCCCTGGCATTTGGTGGTGTATATAAGTGTATTACATGGCTCCACAACAATCACACTTGTAATATTGTTTAATTATATATTGTTTTTTAAAATAAAAATGTTTTTGTAAAAAAAGTGTGTTGTGTTTTTTTTTGTTTTTTTTTTTAAAGTGTAAAATTGCAGGTCAAAAATTGACCTGCATTTAGCCAGCCTCCTGCACCAGCAGTGAAGAGGTTAATACTCCCAACTGCTGTATTTTTTTTAACCACTGGGTGTCTCCCGTTTACTTCTGTCTCCCTTACTTTGAGAGCAAGCGAGACAGAGGCAGACGAGACAGGCACAGACAGCATGCTTTGCATGCTGCCTCTGTCTGTCACTATGCCGGTACATGTGATCGCTGATATTTATCCAGAAAACAGCAACGTTATTGTTGGAAACTGATTGATATTAGCTAAAAAGGCAGAAATTCTTTCTAATTTCTATGAGAGGGAATTTCAGTGGAAAAAACATCAAACTGTGAAATTTCCATGGAAATTACCACAGAATAAACAGAATAAACAGAATATTGTCCAGCTCTAATTAGAATATTTTTTAAATAGAAAAGCAACATTATAGTCAGATGGAAAATGATAATATTGTTCACAAATAAAAGGCTGATGTAGCAAGTAAACCTGGAGCAATTCTGGGACAAACCAATTTCACCATAGGGGGACATTCGATTGCAAAGCATGGAGACCTCTCTAACATAAAATAGGTTAGAAAGCCCCATTTAAATCAATGGGAGTTTGGGAAAAGCCCCACTGGGGAAGATGGTTTGCTCCAGAATTACTACAGTTATTCTTAGTAGATCATCCTCATCATTATCACCAATAAATCACACAAATATACGGACAAAACAAAACTCCCAAAGAGACATAACATGATGAGGATACACAGAGGTGTAAGTTCTATTTACCAACACCAGGTGGCGCTCTGTAGGGATGGAGTTCTCTCAGCTCTGGTCTCTTTCCAGGAGATCCTGCTTGTAGTCTCTCTCCAATACAACTGCTCTTACTGACATTTATGTCTCTTTTTATACCAGTTTTTGGGTGTGTTTTGTTTTGGTTTCAACTGATCAGATTAAAAAGAGGGATGGGCCCCACCCGGCCTTTGTGCTCCCATATTTACTATCTCATAGACATGTAAATGAACACACACCTCAAGTGGATGTCACATCCCTGATTAAGAAAGTAGATCTTATTAAAACGCAAGGCCTTTGGTGGTGTCTGTATGTCTATGGTTAGGTCTTATTGTATACTGCTGATGCTATATTTCTATCTATCTATCTATCTATCTATCTATCTATCTATCTATCTATCTATCTATCTATCATCTATCTATATAACACCCACACATACAAACTGAATTTGACATTTATTTAATAACTGTGAAATGTATGAGAAAAAAAATATGCTTGGGCACTTATGTGTCCATACATCTCAAAACACAACAATTGTAAAAATGTTCTTTATTTTTGTTTAAAAATGTTTTAATAAAAAAAATCAAGTTTCAAAAAACATTCACAAAGGATGACCACTTCTATCTGTAATATAACAATGGTCATGCTATCTCTCTGTACTGAACAGAGCAGGCTACATCAAAGGAATAGACCATTCCCAATCTGATTAATTCAAATTCCTGTGGAAAGAAAACACAGGTTCCTACAGACCCTCAATGATTGGTATCAATCAAATATCCAATAGGGCACCCGCTCGTATAGGTACTTGTACTACCAGATGAAAAACACAAATGTGATAATTCAAAACTTGTATCAACTTGTATATGCAACATATGACCAAAATGATCAACCCTATATGGATTAACGTTACATCAGAAATACACGTTATCTCACTCTCATAAAAATCACAAATGGAATCAGTGTGACTGCACACACATATCCCAATGAATAGAAAATATTAAATCCATGGACATATATCCTATAGAAACCCAAATATAGCGTGACCATAGTTATTGAACAATATCATTTATGATATTTGAAAGGTCATTCAATCAGGATAAGCATGTAGGTGGTCACACTATATCCAGATTTTTTATGGGATATATGCCTTAAGATCTAATAAGTGTGTATGGGGTTAGTCACACTACATACAGATTTTTATGGGATATATGGCTTAAGATCTAATAAGTGTGTGGGGGGGTAGTCACACTATATACAGATTTTTATGGGATATTTGGCTTAAGATCTAATAAGTGTGTGTGTGTGGTCACACCATATTTGGATTTCTACAGGATATATGCACATAGATTTCATAATCCTATATAATAATTCGCTAAATCGTGTGTAACGCCGCAACATGCACAGTAGACACTGCTGCGCGTGCTGCAGTCATGCGCAGTAGAGACTGCCCACGCCGCAGCTGATACAGAGCTGCTCTATATCAGCCGTGGCGCGGGCAGTCTCCACTGCGCGTGACTGCCCCGCGACCGGGTGGCAGTGGCACTGTGGCCCATGTAACGGGCTGTTCAACTAGTTTCTATATATTAGGATAAGTGTGCAGTCAAACTGATTCCATTTGTGACTTTTATGAGAGTGAGATAACGTGTATTTCTGATGTAACCTTACGCCATATATGGTTGATCATTTTGGTCATATATTGTATATACAAGTTGACACAAGTTTTGAATTATCACACTTGTGTCTTGTATCTGGTAGCACACGTACCTATATGAGCGGGTGCTCTATTGGATATTTGATTGATACCAATCATCGAGGGTTCATAGGAACCTGTGATTTTTTTTTCACAGGAACTCAGATAAATCAGTTAGCTTGGGATCGGTCTATTGCTTTGATGTATCCTGCTCTGTTTGGTACAGAGATAGCATGATCATTGTCAGCTGTTATATTACGGATAGAAGTGATCATCCTTATAGACAACAACTTTGTGAATGTTTTTTGAAACTTGATTCTTTTTATTAAAAAATCTTTAAACAAAAAAGATCATTTTTACAATTGATGTGTTTTGTCATTCGTTATTTGAGGTATATGAACCCATAAGTGCCTAAGTATATTTTTTATTATGTTTATTTTTTAAATCTTTTGGTAGAGACTTTTTGACTTGGGTTGCTGTGAGATCTATAACATTTGGCATACTTGTTCATATCTTTGTGCAATCACATTCCTTCTTCTAATATTTTATGTATGATGTTTGCCATGGTCTGCATCCAAAAAATATCAGAATGTCAAAAATTATACCAGTGAACCATATGTGGCACCCTACCTACTAACATGTGGCCATCCATAGATTGAAATGTTCAAAATGTCCTATGACCCACCATCTTCACCCACTCTCCTTACTTGAGCATAGGATTGCTACCTGTCTGTCTTTCTCTGGCTTCTATATGAGTTTCACTAGTCCTAACATCAAAACACAATAATTTCAGGGCCCCTGGAATGAACCACAGACAGAGCTTTAGCATAATGGCTCGGCTAATTCCTATGTTTCATTACCAAGTTTAATGAATGATCAGATATAGTATGAAGTGATAACAGGTTTAGAGATAAATTGTAAAACATTAGAGACACTGGATATCAGTCTACATGCACCAAAAAAGGAAAGAATACGAGGACATTTTTGTTTTAATTGAAGAGAAAAGTGTATTTCTCACTTAGGTATTAATATCCCAGTCCAAGTAAAGAGACAGTTGGCAAAGTTAGATAGTTCGTTACACAGACTGAAACATTTGAATTTATCTTTTATTGGAATAATAAACTCTCTTAAGATTAATAATTTGCTGAAAATTGTAAATTATTTTGAGAATTTCCCATGAATCTAAACAAACCAGACCTGGCTTTAATACAAAATAAGCTTTTTCAATTCGTTTGGGCTAATAGGTACACAAGAAGACATGTTATTTAGATTAAAAGTGAATGGAGAACTATTGGTACCAAATCTTATATTTATTTTGCAGAGATAACATTTGGCCAACTTCTGTATGAAAACTAAAGTTACTTGGAGGAGTGGTTAACTTTGAAATAGATGGACCAGAAGAGGATATTTTTAAAAAAGATTAAATTGATAGAATATATTTCGGCTAATAACAGACAATGGAAGAAGATTTATGAGATGCTACCATGAGAATATGGGATAAACTGAAGGGACCATGGAGACTAATTGAATTCAGAAGTAAGATAAGAGGATTTTAGTCTTACTTGTTAAATGCTTTTCTCTTAGTCCATATAAATCACAGTACCATGGGGAGGTGACACATCCTCCCAGTGGGCTGGAACAATTCTAGAAGTGCAGGGATGGAGCCTCCCCCTCCTCCATATCAGGCTACTTTAGCCACTCCCCACCAGATAGATTTGAGAAAACTAAACATATCAAGTAAGATAGCCAGAAGGAAGAAGGGAAAACTCCTGTGAGTGAAGGACCCAAAAGGACTCCCAAGTCCAGCCATAGGAGACCCAGCATGGTCCCTTTCACCGGGTGGGAGAACTGTGAGTTATATGGACTAAGAGAAAAGGATTTAACAGGTAAGACTAAAATCCTCTTTTCTATGTGGTCCAATATAACTCACAGGTACCATGAGGATGTACCAACATTGAGCTCCGCAGGGTGGGAAGAAGAAGGAAAGGACCATGTGTCAGTCCTCATGATACCAGAGTTCCCATGGACTATCCAGGACACTGAACATCCCAAACTGACAAAGTGTCAACGGACACTGAGTAACAATACACTGCACACAAGAACAAGAGCCAACAGGGCTCAAGAGATAAAGAGCTATAAGGCACAGGAAAAAAAAGTCCTAGATAAGCAAAACTGCCTCCAGAACTTTCCTGCCAAAGCTGGCTTCAGGCTGAGGTCAGAACATACACATTGTAGTGTTTGGCAAAAGTGTGCACAGAAGACCAAGTGGCCACCTTGCACAGCTATTCAGCAGAGGTCTGATTCTTATAGGTCCAGGAGTCCCCAACAGACCTGGTGGAGTGTGATGTAATGTGGAAGGGAACAGGTTTCTTTCTGAGCTCATAAGCCTTGCAGATTGTAGACTTAATCCAATAGTCACCTTGGATGCAGCAAAACCAGCCCTGGGACCCTCTGGGATGACAAATAAAGCATGTGTCTTACAGACGGACTCAGTACGGTGCACATACAATTTAAGGCAGTGTACCACATCCAACAAGAGGAGATCACACTCCTTGTCAGATTTAGGGTCAGGACAGAAGAAAGGCACAACAATCTCCTGATTGATGTGGAACTCAGAGACCACCTTAGGAAGAAATTCCTGGAAGGTATGGCGAACAGCCTTATCCTTGTGAAATACCAGGAAGGGCGGTTTTGCAGGACAAAGCCCCGCAACTCAGCAACTCTGCGGACAGAGACCACAATCAAAAGAAAAGCCATCTTCCACGTCAAAAGACGTAGAGGAATGGTAGCCAAAGACTCAAAGGGAGGCCGCTGCAAGACACCCAAAACCAAATTAAGGTCCCACTGAGGAGTGGGAGCTTCGTAGGCAGGGAAAGCATGAGCAACACTCTGCAAGAAAACCTTGACATCCGGCAACATGTCAATACTTCTCTGGTAAAAAACAGAGAGAACTGAAGTCCGGACCTTCAAGGAACTAAGGCTAAGACCCTTATTCACACCATCCTGCAAAAAGGACAGGATGGAAGGTAGACCAAACCCTGTGGTAGGCCTTAGAAGAAACAGGCTTCCTGGCTTGGATCATGGTGGAGACCACCTCAGGAGAAAAGCCCTTCCTCCTTAAGATGGAGGTTTCAGCAGCCATGCCGTTAAAGCCAGACTTCCCACGCTCCAGAAATAACCCTGGAGAAGGAGATCCAGTCTGCATGGCAGAGGAAATTAGGTCCTGAGCAGACAATGCCAACAGCTCTTAAAACCAAGGTTGCCTGATCCAATAAGGAGCAATCAGTATGACCGATGCGCCGTCCATCCAAATTTTCCTCAACACCCTGGAGAGGAGAGGAAGAAAAAAGTAGGCTAGACGAAAGCGCCAAGGAATGGACAAGGTGACCGCTGCAAATGCCAGAGGATCCCACTATCACGGTGCCCGTGCATTGCTGGCGACATTTTGACACATAATTTCTGATGCTCACTTATTGGCTAGCGTGTGATTACTCCTCCCAGTGGTAGCCTTTAACTACTGTGCCCTGTCACTCATACAGGGCCCTTTTGTGGTGTTCCCGTTGCTTAGAGCTTGCTGCCGTTAACGTGTGATATCCTGTGTATGACCCGGACTGCCTGACTACTCTCTCTGATCCTGTCCCTGCTCCGTGTACCGACCCGGTCTGTCTGACGTTCCTGCTCCGTGTACCGACTTGGATTGGCTGACGTTCCTGCTCCGTGTATCGACCCGGTCTGGCTGACGTTCCTGTTCTGTGTACCAACTTGAACTGGCTGACGTTCCTGCTCTGTGTACCGACCCGGACTGGCTGACGTTCCTGCTCCATGTGTCGACTTGGATTGGCTGACGTTCCTGCTCCGTGTACCCACCCGGCCTGGCTGACGTTCCTTTTCTGTGCCTCCAGTCCGGTGTACTACCGCATCCGGTAGAGAGTATCTCCTGTGCTCTGTCTTGAGCGTGCTGGCCCCATTGGTTGCCTCGAGTACTGCATTACCGTTCCATGACTGCGACCCATTTGTGCCTTGCTGCCTCCTTCCTCCTTACCCAGGGCTGACGCTGATCTCGCTTGCTCACTATACGTTTGGCTTGTTATTGTTACCACTGTGGTTGGTCTCCTGGGCGCCGCAGTTAGTCTCCGCTCTTGTCAGTCGCTAACAAGCCAAGCACCCGTTACCAGTGCCGTCCGGTACTCACCCGGGTAAGAGCTATTCTTTGGCACATTATACGCCAGGGCGCCTCAGTCGGCTCTGTTACCCGGCAGTTGCCATCGAGCCTAGCGTTATTACATCTATTGTCCCGTACCGTTACCTTGGGTCACAGTCTGTGTGTATTCCTGGGCGTTCCGTTGTTTCTCCGGTTGCAGTACTACTGGTAGTCGTGATCCATCTGGGCCTCGCTCACCCTTCCTGGGCCTAGTCGCTATTTTGGCACTCATCCACAGAGAGTGCTTCTTGGGCCTCGCTATTATGGCCTCCCAGCCTCCTGGCCTAATAGCATTTACCATCAGTGTCTCACTATATCACACGAACTGTTCCTGACCTGTGTCAGTGTATGTATTGCTCTCTGATATATATATACTGGACCCGTGTGGGTTAATGTTATTTAGTAACCTGTCCTGTGTCAGTACTGATTGTTAACTTTGCTGGACCCGCAAGGGTTACTTTATTCTATCTGATTTCAATAAAACTGTGTTTTACCAAATTGCCTACTTCTGAGTGTACTGAAAACTGTAACACCCACGAGCGAGAGCAAAAACATTGGAACCTTCCTGTTGTCCCTGGTAGCCATTAGGTTTATCCAGGGGCACCCCCATACTGGACCAATAAGTCGAAGACCACCAGATGGAGCTTTCAATCCCCGGGGTCAAGCATCTGGTGACTGAGATAGTCTGCCAGAACATACTTTACACCTGTAATGTGCACGGCGGAGATGGCAGGAACGTGTTCATCTGCTCAGGTCAAAATAGCCTTGACCTCTAACCAAGCAGAATCACTGCCTGTGCCTCCTTGGTTGTTGATGTAAGTCAGGGCTGTGGCATTGTCTGACTGGATGCGGACTGGTCAGCCCCTCATTGGAGAGGACCAGTATACCAGGGCATGAAGAATCGCCCTGAGCTCCAGGATGTGATAGGCAAGAGGGTCCCTTCCACAGTCCATTGACCCTGAACCCACAGGTGACCCAGGACAGCTACCCAGCTGTAAAGGCTGGCGGCAGTTGATACCAAGGTCCAGTACTGGACAACATACATATTTATTTTAGCAGTGAATTGGATGACATTTTGTATTCCAGATCTGAGTGACTTCCCTTCATACCCTGTGAGTCCATTTTCTGAGGTGGTTATGCATTAAAGGGATAGTAATATTTCAATTTATCTTTATTCTATTTTGTAGGCATTAAAAAAACATGAAGAATTATATATGTTTTATCTCTCAAACCTTTATGGTTTGAGAGATATTCACAAGCAAAGTTCCCCCCTCCTGACCCTTTTGCCTACTGTAAGCCATCTCTTCTCAGATGTGGAATCCAGTCCATAGACCAGACAGATAACAGAAGGGGACACTCTTATTCCTATGAAAACAATGAAAGCCCTGCCCCCCTTGACAAGTTTTTCAGCTTTTTCCCTTATCTTAATTGAAGATTGTCCCTCTCTGCAGTCTACCTGGGCACCTCCCTTCTGCTCTGGCTGAACAGTGTGACATCAGTAAAAGGGGCGGGAGGGAGATACTTTGTCATTGAATTACTCTTGAACTACAACTCTGACAGAATTGAAATAACATTCTCCAAAGTCCAAATACTATAATGATTAATTAGAGCTGCTTTTATTATGAAACATTACTATCCCTTTAAGGTGTGATAAAGAGGTGATAAAGTGGAGATTATTTTTCCAGTGATATCACTTCTCTAGTATCTGTGTTATTCTATGAAGATTATGTACTTAGATCTCATCAACTTAGAAATCTTAGTGCCTTAACTCTATAGAATAACAGAGGAATTGGAGAGGTGATGCCACTGGAGAAGTCATCTCTTTATCACCTCTTTATCACTGCTTAGTGCATCTCCTCTTAGTGTTTTCTATACTTCTAGCTGAGCATTACTGTGAGTGTTTTGGAGGTGGGGAAAGAGGTGCAGGTCTGTAGAAGCACTAGATGAGGACTTTGGTGCAGTGATTATTGGTATTGGTGCCAGGGCCGGAGCAAGGATTTGGTCTACACAGGCGAAGGTGCAATTTGATTTTAACCGGACTGCAGACATCCCATTTACAACACATAGGCCATGGGTGTCCAAGTTTTTGCGGTCATGGGCTACATGATAAGAAAGCCATAAGGGTGTGTGGGCCGCATTATTTTTGTTATTGAAAGCAATGAGCAAGTATGGCCTGACAGCTATTCAATAATCCAGATGTATTTATTGATTGATCAGATTAATGACAATACTGATATTTAACGGGCAGATTAGGCCTTTCTGGCTTACTAGTCTTTGTGTGCTAGTTAATTAGGTAAAAACATATACATATATTTAGTTAACCCTTTGAGTGCCCGAGAGGTAGCCAATGAGTTGGATACCTCTCTTGCACTCAGAGGGTTAAAAATATCAGGCGGACCGCATCTTTGGGCACCCATGACATAGGCAAACTTTACACAAATATCATATGCTGATAACTAATGTATCTCCCCCTCCCCTGGTATACGTCATTCTTAGTGCATATGGCGAAAGCATCTAAATCAGCAGTGAACAGCAAAAATCTCTAGTTCAGTGGATGTACCCTGCGCACTCACTCTTCTTGCACAACTTGTTGTTATTCCTCTTTTTCTGGTCATATTGTGATTTTACCTTAACCCTTTGAATTCCAGACTTATGCTCTACAACGAGTTGTGTAGACCCCCAGCACTCAAAGGGTTAGTTTATGAAGTTGGTTAAAGAGTGGTTAGAAAATACTCTTGAAGCAAGATATCCCCAATATCACATTGCTGCTAAAAATCATATCCACCTTCGATTTATCATCAATGTCTATCCAACCAGTCTGTCCACTCTCAGGTCCCATGGGCTGTGTTGTCTGGCTCTGGCTGGGTCTGGGGCTGTGTCTGTTTTATGTGCGCGGATGAGGTGCGTGCACCTGACATCTGACGTTAGTGGCCGCATCTCGGAATCCGCTCATAGTGTCTCTGACTGCCTGGAGTCTGGACTGCTGCCTCATCTCATTAGTGATGAGAACGAAGCCGCCAGTAAAAGATGCTGTGAGGGAGTGCTTGTAGAGTAAATGAGCGCTCTCTTGCGGCATATATATAAAAATAAATGAAAATAAACATTTTCACACCTCCTCTCATTTCGGCGTCCCTCCACTGCGGCGCCCTAAGGCGGCTGTATAAGCCACCTTATGCTAGTGCCAGCCCTGATCGGTGCAATGCCTCAGACAGGCATATAGGAATGTGGAGAAAAGCTGGTAGAGTGTAATCTGTATTTCCTGGCTGTTCTGTGTTACTGTCAGATTTTAACTGTGACTTTATCAAATATTATTTTAGCCATTCATACATGCATATCTATAAAATAAAAAAAATCAGTTCTGTTTGAATTATTCTCCCAAAATTGATATGTAATTAGTACTGATTCATTTACTGTCCATGAAGGCAATCATGATTCATTGTCACTGGAGTCAATTACCTCAGACCCCTCCTATTGAAGGCTTCTTAGAAACACTTTGAAGGTAGGGGTTTGAGGTCTTGAAGACTTCTGATAAAGAATTATGTATGTCGCTCTTTGTAATTAAATATACATTTGGGGGATTCAGTCTGCATACAATTGATTCAAACTGATAATTAAGTTTGTCTGTCAGGACAAAATAATTAAGACGTTATCATTAGGAAATGTTACTGCTTCTTTAAAGGGATAGTAATGTTTCATAATAAAAGCAACTCTAATTAATCGTCATAGTATTTGGACTTTGGAGAGTGTTATTTCAATACTGTCAGAGTTGTAGTTCAAGAGTAATTCAATGATAAAGTATCACCTTCCCGCCCCTTTTTCTGATGTAACATTGCTCAACCAGATCAGAAGGGAGGTGCCCAGGTAGATTGCAGAGAGGGACAATCTTCAATTAAGATAAGGGAAAAACCTGAAAAGCTTGTCAAGGGGGGCAGGGCTTTCATTGTTCTCATAGGGAGAAGATTGTCCCTTTCTGTTATCTGTCTGGTCTATGGACTGCATTCCACATCTGAGAAGAGATGGCTTACACTAGGTAAAAGGGGCGGGAGGGGGAAACTTTGCTTGTGAATATCTCTTAAACCATAAAGGTTTGAGAAATAAGACTTATATCATTCTTCATATTTTTTTAATGCCTACAAAATAAAATAAAGATAAAACGAAGTATTACTATCCCTTTAAGGACTTGGGATATTTGCAATTGGTGGACCAGTTCAGATTTCCCATTTTTCCTTTCATATAAATCCCATCATACTCTGCCGTCCACTGCCTGGATGATGGGAGCTGTAGTCCAACAATAGCCGTGGACTTTCTGTTTACCTCCCACTTCTCTATACCTCTTCTTTATCCATAGATCAAAAACTATTGTATAGAATATCCCAAAATAAATAGTGTTATGCGCCATATTCACTAAACAAAGAGTGAAGCAGCTGCACCATAAGGACAAATAAAACTCTCCATATACACAATGATATAAATGGGTCTTTTAACTCCTTGAATGCTAAAGAGGTTTTGAAATGTATTACAAAAAATCATTGTTGACCTTCCTAGAATTAAAGGGGTTAACAATCTCAGTGAAATCACTGGGCCATTTGCATTTCTCTCCTTTTTCATTGCTGATTTGTTCCAGAATTGTCTCCTCTTTATCTTATTGAATCTGATCCTGTGTCACCCACCTCAGTAGAACATGAATCACTTCCCTCCAGGGACAGGAGAGAGGATCAGACTTCATATCCAGGTGTAAACAAGTATAACACTATAGTAGACTGAGCAAGGGCAAACCAGAGAGGGGGTTCCAGTTACCCAGAACCCCCACCTTACACTCTATTACCTCCAAACAGATCAGGCAAAGCTTTAGCATCAATTATGTTAACTTCTCTAGTGTAGGTGTCTAATGCCGGCCATGGAAAACATATGGCCCCCCAACTGTTGTTGGTCTTCTAGTCCCATCACATGTTGGAGGTCTATAGGTTGAAGGAATCTGACGAGCCCTCTGTCTCTGCTCCAGTGTTTTGTTAGAGCAAACTGTGATCATATAGACAGACACCATTTCACACTGAATGAGTCCCTGTTACACTATGATGGAAGCATAAGCCCCCAATTATAGAGACTGCAATTAACTCAGCCCAGTGGGAGTGTGTTGTTCTACTGCACTGATTGGAGATCTGCAGGTAGCCCCTCCCCTAGTCAATGCACAGGCACCAGCAACACCTGTTGGATGCAGAATTCTCCTAAACTAATTACAACTACAACTGGCCACATTCACAAAGTTAAATAAGGAGCACATCTGGGCCAAACAACCTACACGTTAGGGGAAAAATACAAATTACTATTAAATACAATAACATTTATTGTACCTCTTGAATTCTAGAGCTCCTAATGATCATTGACCCAGGAAGGGAAAAGGGAAGAATTTTTGGAGTAAATAGGTTAGTAAATAGGATTTAGGCAGATGCAGAACAAAAAGACAATCAGTCTCCTTTACCTACTGTAACACAGATTTGTATTCATCATTCCTCAGATAGAGGTTGGGGTATTAAGGAAAAGGGGGCAATTCTGGGTACAACAATTGCACCATAGGTGGAATATTAACACTCAGTCTGATTTTAAGCAGACATTTAAACCTTTGTATGCTAAAGAAGTTTTGAACATATTGCTTTGCAATGTATTGAATGCCTCTCGAGGATTCAAGGGGTTTAAATCCCCATTTAGATCAAAATGAATTTGGTGAATTGTAGGAATTTGGGGAATTGGATTTGTTCCTTATGGTGCAGTTGTTTTGCAAAGAATTGTTATACTTTGTCCTTTCTTACCTATAGAATAAGAGCACAAAACGTATGTTAAAAATGTAATATCTTTATGGGACACAAAACAAACACAAAACACATTGCGCATGTATACAGGAATGCCACAGTCCTAGACCTTAAAACTCGCTGCCTCCAGTATTGGATGTGGGATGTCATTTCTCACCTGTGGTACAGTTGGTTCAGAATTGCTCCTTTTCAGCTTATATAAATCAAGAAAAGGAAGAAACATAGAATTTGACTGCAGATAAGAACCATTCGGCCCATCTAGTCTGCCCATTTTCCTACAGTAAAAACCTCAAAACTTTTCTGGTCCTTGGTCTTGTCTTATGTTAAGGACAGCCTTATGCCTATCCCATGCATGCTTAAATTCTGTCACTGTATTAGCCTCTACCATTTCTGCTGGTAGGCTATTCCACTTATCTACTACCCTCTCAGTAAAGTAAAACTTTCTTACATTACATCTAAACCTGTGTCCCTCTAGTTTTAGACTGTGGCCTCTTGTCCTAACATTTTTACACCTTTGAAATGCACTTCCCTCCTGCACTTTTTTGAATCCCTTCATGTATTTGAATGTTTCTCTCTCTTCTCTCCACCATTTTAGTAGCCCTTCTCTGAATTTTCTCTAGAGTATCGATATCCTTCTGGAGATGCCGTCTCCAGTACTGTACACAATACTCTAGGTGAGGTCTAACTGGAGATCTGTAGAGTGGTATGACCACGTCCCTTTTTCTGCTACTAATTCCCCTAGATATACAACCCAGTACCCTGCTTTCATTCCCCACTGCTTTATTACATTTCCTGCCTACCTTTAAGTCATTAAAATAATTACCCCCAAATCCCTTTACTCTGTTGTCTCTGATAGCACAGTACCCTTAATAGTATATTGTTCTTTTAATACATTTTACTCCATTTGGAGACTTCATTGTGACAGAAACATTTCCCACATTCATAGCACAGATATCATTTCTATAAAGTGATTTTTTGATGTTTAACAATATTTGCTTTTCATAGCATGAAAATGCTTCCTCTCTTATGGGAGTTCTCTGATGAATAAAAAGATCTCTCTTTGAACAGAAAAATTATGAGGATTCAGAATATACATATGGTTTCTTTCCAACATGAGTTCTCTTATGTTTAACAAGAGCCGAGCTTTGGCCAAAGCATTTACCACATTCAGAACATTTATACGGTTTCTCTCCTGTGTGAGTTCTCTGATGTCTAACAAGAGGTGTTCTTTGGCTGAAACACTTCCCACATTCAGAACATTTATACGGTTTCTCTCCTGTGTGAGTTCTCTGATGAGCAACAAGACTTTTTTTAGCTTTGAAACATTTCACACATTCAGAACATTGAAATGGTTTATCATCAGAGTGAGTTGTCCGATGTCTCACAAGATCTGAGTTTTGACTGAAGCATTTCCCACATTCAGAGCATGCATATGGTTTTTCTCCAGTGTGAATTCTCTGATGAATAACAAAACTTTTTGTATGTCTGAAACGTTTCCCACATTCAGAACATGAATATGGTTTTTCTCCTGTGTGAGTTCTCTGATGGCTAACAAGATTACTACTTTCACTAAAACATTTCCCACATTCAGAACATTTATACGGTTTCTCTCCAGTGTGAGTTCTTTGATGAGTAACAAGATCGGTTTTGTAACTGAAACATTTCCCACATTCATAACATGAAAATAGTTTTTCTCCTGTGTGAGTTGTCTGATGGCTTACAAGAGATGTCCTGTAACTGAAGCATTTCTCACATTCAGAGCATGAATATGGTTTTTCTCCAGTGTGAATTCTCTGATGAATAACAAGATTGTTGCTTCGACTGTAACATTTTCCACATTCAGAACATGGAAATGTTCTTTCTTTAGTAGGAATTCTTTGATGTTTAACAGAATGAGTGTTCTTTGTATTACTGTTGCCATTGAATTGCTCTTCAGTATAACTAGATGTTGCCTGTACATGTTCTCTCTGTGTATAAATTACAGCTTCACAGAGATTTCCTCCGTTCCATACATTTGGTTCCTCTGGAATGTGTCTTTTACATTTGGTTTGATTCTTCTTCTTTCGTTGCATGGCTTTTTTAATAACACTTTTTGCTTAGGCAGTCTGGGGAGAGTATAGAACTGTTAAATTCTTCAGGGTATTACTGCTCAAGGGGAGATCTATTGGAAAGAAAGAAACTCTAATTAGATAATTCTGCCTTGCAATATCATTTGATTTTCAGTTTACACAGATTTCAACAAATGCTGGCCTATTTTATTTACCTGTTACATACTTATAACGAGCATTTCATAATAATACAATGTGGGCAGAAGGTGGCTTTTTTTCCAAAGGGACTTGTTAGGCCCAAAATATGAACACCATTGGTATAACCATCTCCATTAGGTATGCTCAAAACAGCAGATAAGTAAATCAAAAATTCTCTACAAGGCTTTTGTTTAGTTTAATTTAATTTGCCCCTGTGTCTCATGATGGTGTTCAAGAAAGTGGAGCATTGCTATTTTTCAAAGCCATAAATGTGTGCGCTTTTATCAATTGCTCATGTTTTAATGCATCAAACATGCTAACATCTTTATGACGAATATCACGTGCTCTTAAATTAACACCATACTTTTTCATGTATATTAGTGCTAATTACTTTGCTGAATTAGACTCATTCACTAATCCTCCCACAAAATGGTGGATATTTTAACAATGAGCACTTTTTGACATGTACTCACTAAAACTAGAAAATGTTTGCTAATTTAAAAAAAAAAAAAACAACATGCAAATTTAGTAACATTTTGGAATAAACATCATTTTCATGAAAAGTAAATTATAAATAGCCAATGCCCCCACTTCAAAATATAAGGATACACAGAGGTCTAAGGTCTATTTAATAACACCCAAGTAAAGCTCTGTATGGATGGAAACCTGTCAACTCTGGCCTCTTTCCAGGAGATCCTCTTTGAAGTCTCTCTCAGTACAACTGCTCTTACTGAAATCTAAGTCTCTTTTTATACAAGTTTTTGGGTGTGTTTTTTCGTGTCATCTGATTAGATTGAGAAGAGGATGGGCCACACCTGGCCTTTTGTGCTCACTTATTTGTAAATTTTTCCAAATGTAAATGGACACACACCTCACATTTACACTTTCATACCCTTGATTAAGGAAGATCTTATTAGATGGGTATTGCCTGTATGTTTATAGTCAGGTGTTACTGTACACTGCTAGAGATAGATTTCTCTGCACATGTAATTAAACTGCCTTTCAATTGAAATCTCTCATCCCTAAATAATGAAGTAAATCCAATAAAATATGTCTTTCTATGTTAATGGTTATCTATCTATCTATCTATCTATCTTTCTCTGCATCACAGACACACACACACACACAGACACACACACACACACATATATATATATATATATATATATATATATATATATAAGCATCAAGAGTTGGCAGTGGCACTCAACAATAAAAAAGTAAATACTTAAATAACATGGTGCACGTCCCATATAGTATGCACACAAATGTACTTAGCTGCAACTGGAGCCGAAGAGACAGCACTCAAATAAAGAGATGAAGATACAACTTTATTCCATCTTGTCTCTAAAATCACCCAACGTTTTCAGTCCAAAATTGGACCTTCATCAGGGATTTGGGACCGAAAACGTTTGGTGATTTTAGAGACAAGATGGAATAAAGTTGTATCTTCATCTCTTTATTTGAGTGCTGTCTCTTTGGCTCCAGTTGCAGCTAAGTACATTTGTTCATTTTGTACATATATCGTTCGTAGAGAATGACGGCACTCACAGGATCCTTTTACAAAGCAAACAAATAGTTACATTTATTGCAATCGACTTGAAACAAACACTGACCTTAAATCCCCTCCCGACATGAAAAAAAGAGCGCCAAACAATCAGTGCACTAATTGAAAACAATTAGTTAAATTAACCCGTAAGTGTTGAGAACTGATGTTGAGCAAATGGTGTGCAGTTAAAAACAGAGAGAATAGCCGCTCATGTGCTCAAGAATGTGCAAAATCAAAGATAAAGAATAAACAATGAAATATAACGTAGCGGCATTCATCAAATACATGGGTCATATCGACAAATGACATACTACCCCGTGAGCATGATTGATATTCTAATAAGCAACATACAGATTTTGATGAACAATATAATCGGAAGACAGCAGTTAAAAAATTGACCATCATAAATAAACAGTGTATCACGATCACAAGAGATCACTAGAGAAATACTCTAAACAGTCTGAACAGAGATTATGTAAATACCGTTAGCAAACTTACGCTTCTGAAGGAGCTCTGATGAACAAGAAATTTGTTTATGTAAATAGATGACACCAAAGCAAGTTATCAATTCAACAGTACATGATCCTATGTGTATATCGCTATTCACAAGGACCATAACATATAATACCGCTAATAGCGCTTTTTATCCATAAAGCGACCTAAGTGGGAGATCCAAATGTCAAACGACGTAATTAAGAGAAAAATAGAAGTCAACTATGTAATTAAAGAAACAATAATTTTAAATCACTAAATAGGATCGCTGTACAACCGGTCGCCATAAAAAGGATATAAAAGCTTATCATTATAGAACAATCACTGGAATCATAAACAATAATTGTATCAGTCTATATATCATTAGGATTGTACGCTTGCTAACTTGATATAGTGTCTACAAACATCCAAAATAATCAATCTATAGATCGATGACATGCGGTTATATGGTGGCTTATTGGTCAAATTATATATATAAGTCTTCACACCAATATCAATTGAGACGTGGTGTGTGCATATGATATTAGCCATACCTGTATCCCCATGAGGGCTAGCTAGACAAATATAAGGGAATGTATTACCACATCTCCAAGGTCTTCCATTCCGATCTACATGCGTCACTAGGTGTAGTTGCTATAATCCATTTATGTTCTTCTGAAGTACACACAAAGTAACCATAAATTGTAATCCAGATTCGTGCGTCTCTAGCACCGATAAAAAAAGGAAGAGAGATATTAATATTCTATATCCAGTTTCCACAAGGTCGATTTAATCAGCACCAAATGAAGGTATAAACATATATTTTATTATTAAAAGTCAATTGTTGGAAAGCTCCCAAACCCAGCCAAAACTCTGAAATAAAATTAAATGAGAACAAAATCAGAAATCCTTCCCATATCAGCACTAACCAACTGTAATGAATAAGGGCCCCATTAAAGGGGACTGAAACAAATAGTCATGATACACCATTATTGGACCATATAACGAGGACCCTCATATTAGAAGAGATATCAACACTTATATCCAAACTCTATAGTCCCATAACGTGAACGAGAGGAGGTTCCTATCCCCTCATTACACAAATATAGGGTATACAAAAAGAGTTATATATTGGATAGATAACAAATCCCAAAAAGTCCATTGAGGACTAGAAGAGGGAGGTCCTGGTATCACACTATAAATGTCAAGATCCAAAAAAGATGAGATAGAGAATGATGAAGATGACAAGTTAGATACACTAGAACATCCAAAATTGGATGAAACAACAAAAGCAGAGTATGAGAACTAGGGTTAGGTGCTATTACAACAATTAATAGAAACACACATATGAAAGAGACTAATTTAAGCCATTGGGTGCTAATGTTCCTAGACGGCAAATCCATTTAAATTCTTTCTGATGCAAAAGTTTGCTTCGATCTCCTCCTCTCGGAAGAGGAGGTATATGGTCAAATGCCATGCATTTGAGACTGGAAGGAGTGTGTTTAAATTCAAGCCAATGTCTAGCTACAGGTTTATCACTCTTCCCATCGGCGATAGCTTTAATAATGGTTGCACGATGGTTCGCCATCCTTTCTCTCAGAGTCGTAGTAGTAAGTCCGACATACAATTTATTGCATGGACATTTAATCCAATAAATTAAATGTGTGCTTGTGCATGTCAATCTATATTTGATTTTGATTGTAATACCATTAGTTGGATTGATAAATTGGTTTACGGTTATCATGCTCCGACACGTAGTGCAATCCAAACATTTAAAACAACCTGTTTTAGATTGTCCCAACCAGGTAGATGATGTATGCATATAGCAATGGGTTGGATCTGCTTTGACCAAGAGGTCCCTCAGATTAGCTCCTTTTTTATAACTGATTAATGGTTTATGTTCAAAGATAGGTGGTAAGGAGATGTCAGTAGCCAATACTTCCCAGTAATTTTTAGTAGCTGATTATCACGGTGCTGTGATTGCTGGCTTTTGCTGTCAGTCAGTTGTAAGAGCTCTCCATTGGCTGCCTGTCATTAGTCTGTCCAGTATTGCCTATATAGACTGGGCTCATGCACCCTTTGGTTGCCTTTTCGTGGTGTCTCTATGTCAGTGGTTACCTGCCTATGGGTCCTGTGTGGGCCGCTTGAACTCCCTATTGCCCTGTGTCAGTGTCCTTGCCCAGACATCCAGTGTCACTCCTGAGTGGTACCTGTTTCCGTTCCTGATCCGGTTTGGCTGCCGTTCCTGCTTCCGCTCCTGATCCGGTTTGGCTGACGTTCCTGCTTCTGTTCCTGACCCGGTTTGACTGTCGTTACTGCTCCAGTATCCTGTTCTGGCCTGATTGTCGTTCCTGCTCCTGGACCCGGACCTACATTCTCCTTCTGGACTTGGTCACCTGGGCAACATTCTGACTACTGGATTCTCCTTACGTTGTCTTCCGTTACCAGGCTGGGCCTCCATGTTGTCCAGTATGCGGTACTGGTTTACTCCATATCATCGGTTGCTAGCTGCCTCCATTTCAGCACCGGTAGGGCTTCAGTGTTGTCCAGTACGTGGTACTGGTTTGCTCCATAACACACCGTTTGCTAGCTGCTTCCATTACAGCACCGGTAGGGCTTCCGTGTTGTCCAGTACGCGATACTGGTTTACTCCATATCACACTTCTTCTAGACTGGTACTGAACAAAATATACATGATGTATATTTTGTTCAGTACCAGTCTAGAAAAAGTGTTCTTAGTTAACACGAAACGCGTTGATATTTGAGTACGAACTGTTTTAGTGTGAAAGCCATTTCTATTTCATACCACCTATATTGAATATTATTGTGAAGTAAACATCAACAGAGATAAGCCTGCTACTCACAACAGTAATCTGGGTTGATCAAGATAACGGAAACTTGGATATTAGAGTCGGGAGAAACAACAAGAGGTGGTCTGCCTTCTGCCCGCGATATCATCCTATAGTCGAGAGAATTAGCAGAGATCCCTCTCTTTGCCCGCTATCAATATAAGTGATAAGTACCGAGAAGAGATCAAAGTCTGGTGTTACACGGGGGAATCAGAGGTGGAATAATATAGACGGGAGAATTTTACTATTCTATCTGCCCGCGGTATCTCTGATCATTACATCTAACGGAGAAAGAAAGTAACATACAGACTGTAACACTGTATCTTTCAACCCGGATATACCATCTACAGTTTTTCGGACTACTATCCACACACGAGAAACAATTAGGGCGGTTTACTTTCACTACCGTTGAATAGTGTCACTCCTAAATCACGGATACCAGTCCCACTTTGGTGGTAAGACCGGTAACACCGGTATAATATCGTGTTTAAATTGTTATTATATTTTATTGGGACGGACTTTCACACATTTGTATTTTTGTACTTTTGTATTTTTATTTTTTAATATACTTTTATAAGGCTACCCTTTCATATATTTTCATTGTATGGATTATTATTGTATTATTAAACGTTGCATATTTTTACAATATGCGCTCTTCCTGCTTTTTCACTTAGGTGAATTATTTCTTTCTTCTTTGCAGATTTTATACAGGGAACACACCCCTGTTTTAGGAATAGTAGCGCTATTTGTATATTATATGTTGTACATTATCCAGGTCTCCTCTCTGATCCTTCCTCCAAGCTTCTGATCATACTATCTTATTATTTAGGGTTCAATAGTGCCCCCTAATTTTTACCCTTTTTTGAGGGTTCTTTTGTGTTTTTAAGTTTTTCTACCATCTCATGAAATTCATTTTCTGTTCCTACCCACAAAAGTAGGATATCATTAATAAAACAAAAATATGCCAATATCTTTTCTCTGAAAGTTGACAAAATATATGTCTCCTCATAATCATACATGAAGATGTTAGTATATGAAGGAGCTACATTGCTCCCCATTGCTGTCCTGGAGATCTGTCTATAGAAATTCTTCTCAAATTTGAAGAAATTTAAGGTCAAGCAAAATCTTAATAGATCCAATAAAAAAGTATCAGGTGGTCTCTCATCATCCTTGTTGTTTTTTAATATATCTTTAATTGCTTGTAAGCCAGCCTCTAAAGGGATTACAGTATATAAACTAGAGACGTCCATGGTACCTAATAGAGTATTACATGGCAATAAACCCAAATTTTGCAATTTAACCAGTAAGTCAGTTGTATCCCTGATGTAACTAGGTATCCTGGGAAGCAATGGTTGTAAGAAAAAGTCAACAAAACATGCTAAGGGCTGTAATAATGAGCCATCTGTCCGATATAATAGGCCTACCAGGTGGTGTACTCTCATTTTTATGTATGTTAGGAAGGGTGTATAGCACAGGAATAATTGGATTTGTTGTTATTAAATATTTTGAAGTTGATATATTAATCCATTTGTTGTGCATCGCTACCGTAATAGTTTGATCTATGATTTTTTTATCCTCCACTGTAGGGTCTTTTGTTAATAATTTGTATGTATTAACATCTGATAATTGATGAAGTTTGTCAGAGCGATAGAATTCATAATCCATGACCACTATAGCCCCTCCTTTATCTGCGGGTTTAATGATGATATCTTTATTAGTGGCTAATGTTTTAATGGCTTTTTGTTCCTTCCTTGTAATATTAGAATACTTATTATTTTAAACATAGGTTTTTGAGACATATTTTTTTATTCTCTAGTTCCATCAGACGAGTGAAAGTCTTAATTGAAGTGTTTGTATTAATAGGTTCGAAGTTACTTCTCGGTCTAAATTTCAGATCAATACTATCCTCTGATGTAGAATTTTTAAAATAGTCTCTGAGTTTTAGATTCCTCTGAAATTTATGTAATTCTATGTCAAAGTTTATACAGTCATGTTGTACTGTGGGTACAAAGGTAAGACCCTTAGCAAGTAATGATGTTTCTGATGGAGACAATGTGTGATGACTTAAATTGAATATTATTTGTTCTTTAGTCTTGCTCCTCTCCCTCTTGTATTTTCGCCCACCCCTTCCAATGTGAGGTATTCTTTTTGATTGATGGTTTGTGAGCGGGTAGTCACTCCTAAAAAAATGTTTCTTTCTGATGTACCACTCTCACTACCTGATGTAGAAGAAGCAGCTGTGGTAACATCTATCGTCTCAGTTGGTTTAGGGAGACGTGTATTAGGTGGTTTAAGCTTATGTGGTTGTCTGCGTCTAGGTTGTAAACCAGTCAACCAGGTATATACCCGGTTTTCTTTATAATCTTTGTCAAACTGAATTTTACATGGACATTTTCACAGAATAAACAGGATTTATTGTCCAGCTCTAATTAGAATATTTTTAAATGGAAAAGCAACATTATAGTCAGATAAAAAATGAGAATATTGTTCACAAATTAGAGTCTGATGTAGCAAGTAGACGTGGAGCAATTCTGGGACAAACCACTTTCACTATAGGGGGGAATTGGATTGCAAAGCATGGAGACCTCTCTAACATAAAATAGGTTATAAAGCCCCATTTAAATCAATGGGATTTTGGGAAAAGCCCCACTAGGGAAGATGGTTTGCTCCAGAATTACTCCAGTTACTCTTAGTAGATCATCTTCATCATTATCACCAATAAATCACACAAATATAAAGACAAAGCAAAACTCCCAGAGAGATATAACATGATGAGGGTACACAGAGGTGTAAGGTCTATTTACCAACACCAGGTGGCGCTCTGTAGGGATGGAGTCCTCTCAGCTCTGGCCTTTTTCCAGGAGATCCTGCTTGAAGTCTCTCTCCAATACAACTGATCTTACTGACATTTATGTATCTTTTTATACAAGTTTTGGGTGTGTTTTGTTTTGGTTTCAACTGATCGGATTAAGAAGAGTGATGGGCCCCACCCGGCCTTTGTGCTCCCATATTTACTATCTCATAGACATGTAAATGAACACACACCTCAAGCTGATGTCACATCCCTGATTAAGGAAGGAGATCTTATTAAAATGCAAGGCCTTTGGTGGTGTCTGTATGTCTATGGTTAGGTCTTATTGTATACTGCTGATGTTATATTTCTATCTATCTATCTATCTATCTATCTATCTATCTATCTATCTATCTATCTATCTATCTATCTCTCTATATGACACCCACACATACAAACTGAATTAATAAAAAAATAAAAATCACAAATGGAATCAGTGTGACGGCACACACTTATCCCAATATATATAAAAATATTAAATCCATGGGCATATATCCTATAGAAATCCATATATAATGTGAGCATAGTTATTTAAAAATACCATTTATGATATTTTTAAGATCATTCAATCAGGATAAGCGTGTGGGTGGTAGCACTATATCCAGATTTTTATGGGCTATATGCCTTAAGATCTAATAAGTGTGTGGGTGGTCACACTATATCTGGATTTCTATAGGATATATGCCCATATCTTCAATATTTTCTATATATTGGGAGAAGTGTGCAGTCACCGTGATTCCATTAGTGATTTTTATGAGAGTGAGATAACGTTTATTTCTGATGTAACGTTAATCCATATAGGGTTGATCATTTTGGTCGTATATTGTATATACAAGTTGATACAAGTTTTGAATGATCACACTTGTGCCTTGCATCTGGTAGTACACGTACCTATATGAGCGGGTGCCCTATTGGATATTTGATTGAGTGTTTGTAGGAACATGTGATTTTTTTCACAGGAACTCGGATTAATCAGTTAGATTGGGAACAGTCTATGCCTTTGATGTATTCTGCTCTGTTCGGTACAGAGAGATAGTATGACCATTGTCAGCTATTATATTACATTTAGAAGTGATCATCCTGATAGAAAACAACATTGTGAATGTTTTTTGAAACTTGATTCATTTTAATTAAAAAACCTTTAAAAAAAAAAATAAAGAACATTTTTACAACTGATGTGTTTTGTCATTTGTTATTTGAGATGAGGTTTTTTTTCTGCCTTCTTTTGGCTCAACTAAACAGGAATAGGAGTAGGGTTGGACTAGATGGACGCAAGTCTTTTTTCAACCTTTTTTCAACCTAAATTACTATGTTACTATGTTAGATTAAAGGACCCATAAGCGCCTAAGCATATTTTTTTGTTATATTTATTTTTGAAATCTTTTGGTAGAGATTTTTTTACTTGGGCTGCTGAGATCTATACCATTTGTCATACTTGTTCACATCATTGAGCAACCACATTCCTTCTTGTAATATTAAATGCATGACGTTTGCCATGGGCTGCATCCAAAAAATATCAGAATGTCAAAAATGATACCAGCAAGCCATATGTGGCACCGTACCTACTAACACGTGGCCATCCATAGAATGAAACTTTCTAAATGTCCTATGAGCCAGCATCTTACCCCAGTCTCCTTACCTCAGCATAAGTTTGCTACCTGTCTGGCTTTCTCTGGCTTCTGTATGAATTTCACTAGTCCTAAAATCAAAACAGAATAATTTCAGTGTCCCTGGAGTGATCCACAGACAGAGCTTTAATGTAATGGCTAGGGTAATCCCTATGTTTCATTACCAAGTTTATTGAATGATCAGATACAGTATGAAGAGATAACAGGTTTAGAGATAAATTATAAAAAGTTAGAGACACTGAATATCAGTCTACATGCACCAACAAAGGAAAGAATATGAGGACATTTTTGTTTTAATTGAAGAGAAAAGTGTATTTATCACTTAGGTATTAATATCCCAGTCCAATTAAAGAGATAGTTGGCAAAGTTAGATAGTTCATTACACAGACTGAAACATTTGAATGTATCCTTTATTTGAATAATAAACTCTCTTAAGATTAATAATTTGCTGAAAATTTGCTTTAATACAAAATAAGCTTTTTCAATTCATTTTTGCTAATAGGTACACAGGAAGAGGTGTTATTTGGATTAAAAGTGAATGGAGAACTATTGGTACCAAATCTTTATACTTATTATGCAGTGGTAAGATTTGGCCAACTTCTGTATGAAAACTAAAATGACTTGGAGGAGTGGTTAACATTGAAATGGATGGACCAGGAAAGGGTATTTTTGAAAAAGTTTGAACTGATAGAAGACATTTAGGCTAATAACAGACAAAGGAAGATGATTTGTGAGATACTAGACAGAACTAATGTTACCATGAGAATATGGGATAAATTGAAGGGACCATGGAGACTAATTGAATTCAGAAGTAAGATATTCCCATAAGAAGTCATACCTATTTGAGTCAAATCATTAGGAAAATGAGAAGGTTTGAGATATTACTTATAAAGGTTTGGAAAGTATAAAGAATATGATGTTTTTGCAATATAACCCCTTAAGGACCGGGGAATTCACGCCGCGACCCGACTGAATGACCACGGAGCAATTTTTTTTTATTGCTCTGTTGCTTTCCGGACTCCCCGAACGGCGTGCAGCCGCAGGGGGAGCCCGCAATTCGATGATGGTCATAGTACGTCATCGGTCGTTAAGTCAAATCGACCCTTGACGTACTATGACCGTCAAGGGTCGTTAAGGGGTTAAAAAAAATCCCCAAATTCCCCTTAATTTAAATTAAGCTTTGTTTACTTAATGATAGTGCTAAAATAAAAGTCCCAATTGATTTAAAAGGTTTTCAACCACTTCAATGTTAGAGACATCTCAACACATTGGTTAGTAGTAGGGATGGGTGAAAGTTTTCACTTCAATACTGAAATAGATGAAAAATGGCACTTCCCATCTAGCAGGAAAGTTCCTGAAAAAGTGCAGTTTTTCTGCTTTTTTGCACCTAGCTCATTGCAGTGAAATCAATGGGAAGACTCAATATACACACGACACATAGCAAATTTTGGATTTTTGAGGGTCCCTGTGTTGATGGAGTCTAGGGAAAGAATCATTTTAACACGGAATTTCTTTTGGGGGGTTGTTGACTGGGATAGGGGGAACAGTTAATAATAAATCAATAAGTAACACAAAAAAAATAAAAATAAAAAATAAAACATTTGTATTTAACGTGACAGAGACAAGGACCTCTCTGAAGTAAGCTGTGACAGGGGGAGACTGATACTTAACAAGATAGTGTATTTTATAGAAGTTGATCTGTAGAACTTAGACTGTTTGTTAGAAGCCTAAGCCTAAAGGAACAGTTGATTTGTAGGACTTAGACTTGTTAGGCATGAGCGTGAAGGAAACATTGATTTGTAGCACTTAGACTTGTTAGGCACAAGACACAAGGAAACATTGATTTGTAGGAATATGGGTTGTCAGAGGCACAATACTGGAGGAAGCAGTGATTTGTTGGACTCAGTTTGTAAGAGGCACCTCACAGAGATATCAGTGATGATTTGTTGGTCTCAGGTTTGTTAGAGGCACAAGCCCTAAGGAACCAGTGATGATTTGTTGGACTCGGGTTTGTTAGAGGCCCAATCCCTTAGGAATTGTGATTGTAGGACTTAGGCTTGTTAAAAACAAGCACCCACACATTGTTTTTTTAGGCCTCTGTGGTATATTTAAAAAACAAGTCCCGAGAAAAAAAAATATATGCCTTAATGACCTAGTCAAGAAGGTCATGTTATGGTGACCACTGGTCATTGGCAAATACCACGGTGTCACTGGGGCATTTGTGGCTTCTGTTATTGCTGCTGCTGAGTTGTATAAACAGCAGGATGATGGGAAGCTCTAAGGGAAAGGATCAACAACAGTGATATGGGTAATGATGATCATAGTTCTACTTGCCACTAGCTCCATTGATTTGCCTGAGACAGTAGCAGCACCACAACTAGACCCCACCACTTTAAGTATATGTGGAGAAATGCAGTTGGCCAAAAATGCTTCTCTTCCTGCAATTGCTCCAAAATCATGTGTGTTTTTCAAATACTCATTTTTACCTTGACAGCAGGAAGGAACTATGTCTTTCATCATCAACTGCAATGTGCACAGTGTGTGTGTAGAAAATAGGGGAAGGACTGTGACAAACAACTGGGAAGGGAGGGAGAAAAGGGTAGTACTAGTGAGAGCAGGACAGGTCAGCTGCCTGTGCCTGCTGCAAGACGTGCTGCCCCTGCTGCCAGTCTCACCATTGCTGTACCTGCTGCCAGATGTGCTGCCCCTGCTGCCACCATTGCTGTACCTGCTGCCAGATGTGCTGCCCCTGCTGCCACCAGTGCTGTACCTGCTGCCAGACATGCTGCCCATGCTGCCACCAGTGCTGTACCTGCAACCACCAGTGCTGTACCTGCAACCACCATTGCTGTACCTGCAACCACCATTGCTGTACCTGCAAGCACTATTGCTGTACCTGCTGCCAGACATACTGCCACTAGTGCTGTACCTACTGCCAGACGTGCTGCCCTTGCTGCCACCAGTGCTGTACCTGCAACCACCAGTGCTGTACCTGCAACCACCATTGCTGTACCTGCTGCCAGACGTGCTGCCCTTGCTGCCACCAATGCTGTACCTGCAACGACCATTGCTGTACCTGCAACCACCATTGCTGTACCTGCTGCCAGACGTGCTGCCCTTGCTGCCACCAGTGCTGTACCTGCAACGACCATTGCTGTACCTGCAACCACTATTGCTGTACCTGCTACCCCTGTACGTGCTGCCCCTGCTGCCGCCAGTGCTGAACCTGCTACCACCAATACTTTGCCTGCTGCTAGTGTGTCTTGTAGTACTCTGGAGGGGGGAGAAAATGATACCAAGTGTGACGGCAAGGGACCCAAAGTCACACGCCATCCCCAAGCAGTCCCGCCAATGCTAGTACTACTTCTACTAAAGTCCAGCAGCTTGTTAGCGTTAGGAATGTAGGAGGGGGTAATCAACAACAATATCCTCATATTACTAGTGACTGTGAGACTGAGGAGTAAGACTCTGCAGCTGAACTTGATGTGGTTGGTGTTAGTGTTAGTAGTAGTAGAATGGTGAAGCAGCTGCAGTGGTAGGGGTAACATTTGAGAGCGTCCAGACTAGCGGTCAAGGGAGCCCACACCATTTGTCTGACCCTGGGAGTCCTCCCCTTCACTTCACCAGTGTCCAAGTGGTACAGTATCCTGTAGACGAAGAGGCCAGAACTGTTGTTGGGGAGAGCAGGCACACAATTAATACCACCACCAGCAGGAGCACAGATCAGCTGCCTGTCCCTGCTGCTACTGCTGCCAGTCTGCCTTCTTCACGTCACCAGGAAATGGCAAGTGTGACATTAGGGGACCCTCTGTCACATTGCTCATCACCTTCTCCAAGCAGCAGTGAGATTTCTGTAATAGAGCAGCAGCAGCAGCACGTAGGAACTAGTGGTGGTGGTGATGATGATGGTGGAGAAGCAGGGGTAGAAGAGACATTGATGGCCTTTTTAACAGAAACTAAGAAGGATTTGGAGACAGTGATGAGGATGGCATCACCACCACCACTAGCAGTGACATTTTGGAATTTGAGGAATTTGCAACTGCTCTGATTCCTTCTGATGTTGAGATGCAAGGGCAGCAGGATGATGAGGAGCAGGCTAGAGTGCCACTGACCACCGTGGACACAGTGGGAATGGGGTCAACAAGTGATGCTGGACTAGGACAGGTTCCACTTGCCAGCACCAGCAATACTCCTGATCCTCCTGATCCCAGTTGCAGTGTTGACTCTGAGGCAGTAGCAGCAACAGCAGCTACATTATCTACTGCCACAGAAAGTGAAGTGGAACGTGGAGGACAAGAAGAAAGAGGCCATTCTTCTCCACATTCCCCCTCCCCCCTGAAGTCATGGGTGTGGGACTATTTTCCTCTTGGGGCAGGCACAGTGCAGTCATCAGCAACAGCACTGTGCACAATTTGTGACAAGTCAATGAAAAGAGGAAAGGAGGGAACACACCTTGGCACAAGCACCCTGATATCACACATGAAACACAGACACCATTACATTTATGTCAAAGATGTTAAAGCTAAATACCCACCAAAGGAATCAAGCACCTCTGTTGCTGTACCCCCCTTACTCTCCAGAAAGGCAACAAGAGACGAGGCAGAGATCAAAGAGGAGGAAGAATAGAGAAACCCAGGCAGAGACTGGAAATTCCATGATGAGTGAGACAACTAGCTCGCCATCACCTTCTAGGGTAACTACTACATCTTCTGCCAATCCACGTTGTTCATCGTTACCTCCCCCGCCAAATGATAGGCAGTCTGTTGATGTTAGGATGCGACAGTTCGTCTCTACCCATTGCACACTGTGTGGTGCACTGACCACACATGCCAGTGTGGTGGAGGAGAATTGCAAGCAGGGTATCAAGCGACATCTGAGGAGATTCCATCCGGCAGAACATTCTAAGATGCTGACAGGGAGGGTTCATCATTACTATTAAACTGTCAGCAAGTTGTCATGTGTCCGTAGCGGGGTCTGGACAAGGGGTATAGTGACAGCGGCAGTACTTGGTTTTGGGTGTCATGGTGTTTGGATTCAGTTGTGCCCCCAGATGTTATTTACCACACACACTGTGCACATTGCCACAGTTCCTGCTCTCAAGGGAAAAAAATATATTCTAATAACAACACACCCATGATTTTGGAGGAGGGGCAGGTGGAGAAGATTTAATGGCCAACTTCTTCTTTTCTCCACATAGACTAGGGGCTACTTATTGTGCTGCTACTGCCTCAGGCACATCACTAGAGCCAGTCATGGCAAGTGAAACCTTCATCATGCATCTTCCATGTTACTGCTATTGTTGATCCCATTCCCTTTCAGTTGCCTAATCATCCTGCTGCGTAAACAACTAAGCAGCAACAGTAAGAACAGCAGTTGCAAATGCCACAATTATGGACTCAGGAGGACATTTGACATTTGCCAGTGGCCATTGGCCAACATGACCTGCTGACACTAGGTCAGTAGGGCATTTTTATTTTTGTTCTCAGGGCTTGAGCTTTGAAAAAATAAATAAATAAATAATAAAGAAAAAACATAGTCCTACAAAAAATCAACATTTTTGGGGGGTTTTGTTTCTAACAATCCTAAGTCCTACAAATCAGTGTTTCCTTAGGGCTTGTGACAAACAAGCTTAAGTGCCACAAATCAACGTTTCTTCAGGGCTTGTGCATCTAATAAGTCTAAGTCCTACAAATCAATGTTTCATCAGGGCTTGAGCCTCAAACAACAAATATAACAAATCACCCTCTACAAAATATTCTATCAAGTCACGTATCAGTTCAACCCAGTGGCAGCTTATGTCAGGGGGTTCCTGTCTCTATCACTTTACATACAAATTTCTTATTTTATTTTTTATTTATTTTTTATTAACTGCCCCACCATACCAGTCAAGAAACACCTCCAAAACAAATTCCCTGTACAAATGATTAATTCCCCAGACTCCGCCCACCAACCCAGGCACCCTCCTCAGACCCCTTTATACCATGTCTTATGGGTTGTTTTTAAATGTTATTTAGGATTTATATTTTATTAACTGCCCCCCAATCCCAGTAAACAACTCCCCAAAAATCATTCCCTGTTCAATTGATTCTTTCCCCACACCCCACCAACACAGACACCCTCATGCCCCTTGGGAAATTAAATAATATTTGTTTTGTGTTGTGTGTAACTTCAATGTTCCCATTGATTTCAATGGAATGAGCTAGGCAAAAAAAGCAGTAAAAAAGCAGAAAATCTGCACTTTTTGTGGGAAATGTTTCGCTATGCGGAAAGTGCCATTTTTCGCAGATTTCAGTTTGATGCAGAAATTTTCACCCATCCCTACTCTCACTGTCTCTCACTTTCTCACTGTCTCACTCTTATCATCTTGCTGTATGTGTCAGTCTTTATCTGTCTCTCTTTCACACTCTTGCTCTCTCTATTGTATTATCACTGTCTGTCTCTGGTTCTTATACACAGACAATTTTACGTTTTTTGAAATTGTGGTCACCACCTATTTGCACAGTTAGCTATACTGGGGTAAGAAAAATGTTTTTGTGTACTCATGCCCACTAACACTCAGACTCCGTCTCACTTACTCACTATTATTATTGCTAATGATCACATGCTCATGATTTCTGAGGATCACTCCCATGCACTTATCCCTTCTCACTCACATTCCTATACTGACCCTCATACTCAGAAAAAATCACTTCTCATTATAAATGTAGATAAACATCAAACACTAGAATACACAGAATATTTCACATTAGTACACACTTATACTCATCCTCACACTTGTTCAGACTTCTTCATACTCTCAGTATCTCGTGTACACTCACATAAATATTTGTCCATACTTGCTGAAGGTCAGACTTGAATTGTTCACTTGCTCATTCACACTCAAGCTCAAACTCATTAATACTTTATTATGCTCACACTCAGTCACTAATGCTATCATCTCCCTTTTACTCACTTTCAGAGACAATGATTGATTTAAATTGGGATTTTAACCCCATGAATGTTAGATAGATCTCCAGTGCATTGCAAAGCAATGTTCTTTACTCATGTGAAAATCATTATTGTTAATAAAAAGACAAATTATTTGAGAGGGAATTCCTGAGACAAACATCAGATTTATCATACAAATCTAATTAGATTATTACTGCTATCAAAGTCACAATATAGACAGAGAGAAGATGAGAGTATTGTTAACAAAAAAATCCAGTATAGGCTGATATACTAAGTAACCTGGAGGTTAGTAAATAGGATTTAGGCAGATACAGAAAAAAAAGACAATCAGTCTCCTTTACCTACTGTAACACAGATTTGTATTCATCATTCCCCAGATAGAGGTTGGGGTATTAAGGAAAAGGGGGCAATTCTGGGCACAACTGCACCATAGATGGGATATGAACACTCAGTCTGATTTTAAGCGGACGTTTAAACCTTTGTATGCTAAAGAAATTTTGAACATATTGCTTTGCAATGTATTGAATGCCTCTCAAGGATTCAAGGGGTTTAAACCACCGTTTAGATCAATAGGAATTTGGTGAATTATAGGAATTTGGGGAATTGGATTTGTTCCTTATGGTGCCGTTGTTTTGCCAAATAATTGCTCTACTTTATCCTTTGTTACCTATAGAATAAGAGCACAAAGAGTATATTCAAAATGTAATATCTTTATTAGGACACAAAACAAACACAAGACACATTGCACATACTCCCTCTTGTGTACAGGCATGTCACAGTCCTAGACTTTAATCCTTGCTGTCTCCAGAATTGGATGTGGGATGTCTTGGATTACAATAGAATTGCTCCTTTCTACTTATATAAATAAAGAAAAGGAAGAAGGTGGACAATAGTGTAATAAAGTCACAAACTTGATACAATATACAAACAACATGTGAGATGCACTTAGGTGGTTCTGTGGTCAGGATGGAAACACTTCCTGACTGCCTGGTGTTTGGAAAAGATAACCTGTCTCCACTTGGGGGTTTTCCAGTATGTTGTACAGATGAAAACAAGGCTACATTTAAATCTCCTAATGGACTAAAATTTATAATGAAATCAACATATACACAAATTAATAACAATGCTATTAAACTGTATTAAAATAAAAAAGTCATTTTAATGTATTTTATTACAGATTTATAACATTGATATTAATCAGTGTATATATATATTGTTCTTTTACTACATTTTACTCCATTTGGAGTCTTCATTGTGACAGAAACATTTCCCACATTCATAGCACAGATATAATTTCTATAAAGTTATTTTTTTATGTTTAACAAGATTTCCTACTCATAGCATGAAAATACGTTCTCTCTTATGGGAGCTCTCTGATGAATAAAACAATCTTTCTTGGAACTGAAAAATTATCAGGATTCAAAATATGCAAATGGTTTCTTTCCAACATGAGTTCTCTTATGTTTAACAAGAGTCGAGCTTTGGGCAAAGCATTTACCACATTCAGAACATTTATATGGTTTTTCTCCTGTGTGAGTTCTCTGATGTCTAACAAGAGTTGTTCTTTGGCTGAAACACTTCCCACATTCAGAACATTTATATGGTTTCTCTCCTGTGTGAGTTCTCTGATGTCTATCAAGATTACTACTTTCACTAAAACATTTCCCACATTCAGAACATTTATACGGTTTCTCTCCAGTGTGAGTTCTCTGATGAGTAACAAGATCTCTTTTGTAACTGAAACATTTCCCACATTCGTAACATGAAAATAGTTTTTTCTCCTGTATGAATTGTCTGATATAATTTCTATAAAGTGATTTTTTTATGTTTAACAAGATTTCCTACTCATAGCATGAAACTGCGTTCTCTCTTATGGGAGTTCTCTGATGAATAAAACGATCTCTCTTGGAACTGAAAAATTATCAGGATTAAGAATATGCAAGTGGTTACTTTCCAACATGAGTTCTCTTATGTTTAACAAGATGTGTTCTTTGGCTGAAGCATTTACCACATTCAGAACATTTATATGGTTTCTCTCCTGTGTGAGTTCTTTGATGTCTAACAAGATTACTACTTTCACTAAAACATTTCCCACATTCAGAACATTAATACGGTTTCTCTCCAGTGTGAGTTCTCTGATGAGTAACAAGATCGTTTTTGTAACTAAAACATTTCCCACATTCGTAACATGAAAACAGTTTTTCTCCAGTGTGAGTTCTCTGATGAATAACAAGAGTTGTCCTTTGACTAAAGCATTTCCCACATTCAGAGCATGCATATGGTTTTTCTCCAGTGTGAGTCCTCTGATGAGTAACAAGAGTTGTCCTTTGACTAAAGCATTTCCCACATTCAGAGCATGTATATGGTTTTTCTCCAGTGTGAGTTCTCTGATGTATAACAAGTTTGTTGCTTTGACTGAAACATTTCCCACATTCAGAACATGGAAATGTACTTTCTTTCATGGGAATTCTTTGAGGTTTAACAGAATGAGTGTTCTTTGTATTACTGTTCCCATTGCATTGCTCTTCAATATAACTAGATGTTGCCTGTATATGTTTTATGTGTGTATAAATGACAGTATCACAGAGATTTCCTCCTCTCCATACAGATGATTCCTCTGGAATGTATCTTTTACATTTTGTTTCATTCTTCTTCTTTTGTTGCATGGCTTTTTTAACAACACTTTTTTCTTAGGCAGTCAGGGGAGAATATAGTAATGTTAAATCCTTCAGTGTATTACTGCTCAAGGGAAGATCTGTTGGAAATAAAGAAACTCTAATTAGATTATTCTACCTTAAGATATCATTCAGTTTTCAGATTACAAAGATATCTACAAATGCTGGCCTATTTTATTTACCTGCTACATACTTATCACGAGCATATCATAATAAGACTATGTGGGCATAAGGTGTTTTTTGTTTCCAAAGGAACTTGTTAGGACCAAAAAATGACCACCTATGATTGATATAACCATCTCCATTAGGTGTGCTCAAGACAGCACATAATTCCATTGAAAATTCTGTACATGGCTTTTGTTTAGTTTAATTTAATTTGTCCCCTGTGTCTCAAGATGGTATGAAAGTGGAGCATTGCTATTTTTCAAAGCCATAACTGTCTGTGCTTTGAACAGTTGGTCATGTTTTGATGCATCAAACATACTAACATCTTTATGATGAATATCACATGCTCTTAAATTAACACCACACGTATCCATATAAATTAGTGCTTATTACTTTGCTGAATTAGACTCAATCACTAATCCTCACACAAAATAGTGGATATTTTAGCAATGCGCACTATTTGACATGAATTCACTAAAAATAGAAAATGTTCACTAATTTTAAAAAATCAATAACATGCAAATTCAGTAACATTTTGGCATAAACATCATTTTCATCTAAAGTAAATTGTAAATAGCCAATGCCCCCACTTTAAAATATAAGGATACACAGAGGTCTTAGGTCTAATTACCAACACTCAGGTGAAGCGCTGTATGGATGGAAACCTCTAGACTCTGGCCTCTATCCAGGAGATCCTCTGTGCAGTCTCTCAGTACAAATGCTCTTACTGTAATTTAAGTCTCTTTTTATACAAGATTTTGGGTGTGTTTTGGTGTCAACTGATTAGATTGAGAAGAGGATGGGCCACACCTGGTCTTTTGTGCTCACGTATTTGTCATTTTTCCACATGTAAATGGACACACACCTCACATTACACTGTCACAACCCTGATTAACGAAGATCTTATTAAGATGGTTATTGTCTGTTTCTTTATAGTCAGGTTTAACTGTGCACAAGTAGATTTCTCTGCATATGTAATTAAAATGCCTTTCAAATGAAATTTCACATCCCTAAATAATGAAGAAAATCCAAAAAAATGTGCCTTTCAGTGTTAATGGTTATCTATCTATCTATTTATCTATCTATCTCTCTATCTATCTATCTATCTATCTATCTATCTATCGATCGGACAACATTTCATTCCTATGTCAGGACCTTTCTCAAGACGATCTATATATATTTATTTCCATCACAGACACACACACATATATATATATATATATATATATATATATATATATATATATATATACTGTCTAAATAAAACAAGAATCAGTCACAAGAGGTATGACAATTATCTAGTAACCTATTAAATGTATGATTGATGCCAAAGCCTGTGTCCACAAAATATCATAATGTTAAAAATGTTGCCAGTGAACCACTTAGGCCTCTAGCATTCTAACTTGTGGCCCTCCACAGAATGAAACTTTCTAATTGCTTTGGGACCCAGCTTCTTCACCCACCCATCTTCCTTCCGCAAGCATTAGGTTGCTAATAGTGATGATCGAGCACCCCGATGCTCGGGTGCTCTGGCCGAGCGCCCCCGGAGGCTCGAGTGCTCGGCCGAGCACCCGAGCCCCATTGAAGTCAATGGGAGGACTCGAGCATTACACCAGGCACCCCCTGCTCTGATGAGGGGAGGGTGTCTGGTTCATAGGAAAAGGTCAGAAAATGATGGAAACACCACAGAAATGGTTCAGGGACAGCATAGGGAGGATGTCTGGATGCATCTTGGACTCCAACGTCGCTGTTGGGAACGATGTTTCGCCCGTAGTACGCCATTTTTACAGACTGACCGTAAAACACACAAAAAGGAAGATAAAAACTAATCTGCGGCTAGGCACACTAAACAATATGTGACGCTAATCTGCGGCTAGGCACACTAAACAATATGTGACGCTAATCTGCGGCTAGGCACACTAAACAATATGTGACGCTAATCTGCGGCTAGGCACACGAAACAGAATGTGACGCTAATCTGCGGCTAGGCACAGTGAACGGAATATGTGACGTTAATTTGTGAATTTGCACACTAAACAGAATGTGACAATAATCTATGGCTAGGCACACGTTTAAAATGGCCCTTTTTGTCGCTGCGTTGTAAAATCATTGGCCCTGTGCACCTAACAGAATATGTCAGCTTGTCACTGCACTGTGAAATATTTGTCCCTGTGCACCTAGTACAATGTCACCTTAGAACATGTCCCCCCCACAAAAAAATTAAATTCTGCCACCCCCAAAAAAAATTAAATGCTGCCCCCACACACAACAGTCCTAAAAAGGACTTTTGGGTCTTGAAAGAGTTTCAACAATTTTATTCTCCCTACACTGACTTCCTGTGCATCTAGTATTATATGTCACCTTACATATATCCCCCCCACAAAAAAAAGGAAATTGTGCCCCCCCAAACAAAATATAAATGCTGCCCCCACACACAACAGTCCTAAAAAGGACTTTTGGGTCTTGAAAGAGTTTCAACAATTTTATTCTCCCTACACTGACTTCCTGTGCATCTAGTATTATATGTCACCTTTCAAATATCCCCCCCACAAAAAAAAGGAAATTGTGCCCCCCCAAACAAAATATAAATGCTGCCCCCACACACAACAGTCCTAAAAAGGACTTTTGGGTCTTGAAAGAGTTTCAACAATTTTATTCTCCCTACACTGACTTCCTGTGCATCTAGTATTATATGTCACCTTTCAAATATCCCCCCCACAAAAAAAAGGAAATTGTGCCCCCCCAAACAAAATATAAATGCTGCCCCCACACACAACAGTCCTAAAAAGGACTTTTGGGTCTTGAAAGAGTTTCAACAATTTTATTCTCCCTACACTGACTTTCCCTGCCTAAGCGCATCTCTCCCTGGCTAAGAATGAGCCGAACTCGCGCGTCGGGTGCTATACAGCACCCGATCACGGGTTCTGGCCAGCCAATCAGTGTAATGCCAGCAGCCAACATGGCTGCTGGCATTACACTGATGTCAGAGCCTCCCCGCACGTTTATTGGCTGCGCAGCAGCCGCGAAACGTGCGGGGAGGAGACCCGAACATGGCGGGCGAGCACATGCGGTACTCGTACGAGTACCGCCATGTGCCGAGCAGAGCGATGCTCGAGCCGAACCGAGCTTCGGCCGAGCATGCTCGCTCATCACTAGTTGCTAACTGTCTGTTTTTCTGGCTTCTGCCTTGGTTTCTCTGGTCCTGGAAACAAGACTGACTAATTTCAGGGCTGGTGTGTCATGGTACCTGTTATCAGTAGGGTTCCACTCCGTTCTCCCCAGGGACTTGCTCTTGCCGACGCTCAGCTGCCCAATAGTCCCATGCAGTTTCCACTCTCCTGGAGGGCAGGGAAAGTCTGGATTCTGTTGCCCGTGGGGCTCTGGGCGTAGCTTTTTCTGCACTGCGGGAATGTTGCCATGTCGACGTATGGCCATCCCGCAGCCTCGTGTGGCCTCTCTCCTCACTGCTGCATCTAGGGTGTGCGCGCACCACTGTCTGGGTATGTGGAACGCATGCATACTTTTATTCCCCGTCCTGGTGGACCTAATGCCACCTCCTCCTTTCGGCTGACCTATTTATGCCTGTCTGTAACTCTTGGCTATCGTCCTTGCGTGGTGTCTATTCAGCATTGTATTTGCACTACTCCTGGAGTGACCTTGGCTTGGCTGACTTAGTTTCCTGGTTCCTTATCCCCCGCTACATATCCTGACCTTGCTGCTTGACGGTGTCCTGATCCTGGCCTGGCTGACTACCTGCACTGATTCCTGACTTCTGGCTTATGTTATTGGATTTGGGCTATCATTCTTGTATTGGCCTGTATAATAAACTTACTAATGGATACTCTGGTGTCTTTGTGATTTATGTACCTGTTTGTGCTTAATAGTGCTACTGTGAACTAGTCGTACTGACACTGTTTTTGGTTATGGCTGTATTGACTAAGTCACAGACCCTGACATGATGGAATGATTTACACGCAGAGTTTTATGGTAATGGCTAGGCTAAACTGTATGATTTTTTAACAACTTTAATGAATGATCAGATATAGTATGAAGTATTAAGAGGTTTAGAGATAAATGAGGAAATGTTTGCGTTATTAGATTTTAATCTAGAAGTGCTGAATTCTTATTTGTGTCATACATTTCTCTGTCTTTACTCTGCTTACTGTAACTTTATTGTATTTTGACTATTTTCATGATACTTTTTCTTACTAACACTTTCTCCTGCCTTACTATCACGGTGCCCGTGTACATTGCGACATTTTGACACTAGCAGCCTGATGCTTCCTATTGGCTAATGTTATGGCTCCACACAGTGGTAGCCTTTAAGTACTGTGATATGTCACTGTTACAGGGCCCTTTCGTGGTGTTCCGTTGCTTAGTGCCTTGCTGCTGTTATTCGTGTGATTTCCTGTGTATGACCCGGTTCGCCTGACTACTCTCTATCGGTTCCTATTCCTGCTCCGTGTACTGACCCGGCCAGTCTGACGTTCCTGCTTCGTGTATCGACTTGGATTGGCTGATGTTCCTGCTCCATGTACCGGCCCGGCCCGGCTGACGTTCCTGCTCCGTACTAACCGTTGCGGAGTCCGTTGCTCTCCCGTGACTCCTGTACTACCGGATCCGGTAGAGAGTTGCCTCAGTGCTCTGTCTCTGTTGTACTAGCCCAATCGGTTGCTGTATATACTGCACTACCATTCTGTACTGCGACCCACTAGTGCTTTGCTGCCTCCTTACTCCATACCCAAGATTGTTGCTCAGCTTGTTGATCCATATACGCTTGGCTTGTCCCATTGTCAGTGGGTTTGGTCTCACGGGCGCCTCAGGTGGTCTCCGCTCCTGTTCTGTCGTTCCACAAGCCAAGTGCCCGTTCAGGGCCTTTCGTTTATACACGTGGGTAGGAGTGTTATTGTGGCACTATACGCTGGCTTGTCTTTCCACCACTAGTAGATTGGCTTCTGGGCACCTCTATCGGCTCTGTCTCCTGGCAGTTACCGGCAAACTATGCGTATCACGATAATATCCGGTACCATTACCGTGGGTCGCAGCATTCCATGATTCCTCCGGTTGCAGTATCACTATAGTCTGTGTTTCCTCCTGGGGCTTGAGCAACCATCCTGGGCTAGTTGCCATTTTTGCACTTCAGCATTTGCATGCTTCCTGGGCCTCGCTATTAGGGCCTCCCAGTCTCCTGGCCTAATAGCGTTTAACATTTGTGTCTCACAGAATCACACAAACTGTTCCCGACCTGTGTCAGTATATCTACTACGTGTTATATGTATACTGGACACGTGTGGGCTAATGTAATTTATTAACCTGTCCTGTGTCAGTTCTGTTGTTCCATTACTGGACCCGCGATGGTTAATTTAATTTGCTTATTAAATTAAACTGTGTTTTACCAAATTACCTGCCTCTGAGTGTACTGAAAACCATTACACTTACACATACTTACACACACACTGTAATGCACATACTTTCTCAAATTCGTACGCAATTGTGTACAGACTTGCTTGTGCTCTGTCGGTCATATTCACTTATGCAATGGTTTTCCCATTCTTACTCAAAGTCTCATTCTGTATTTCACTGTCAGTTTCTCTCTCACTGTCTCTCACTTTCTCACTCCATCTCACTCTTATCATCTTGCTGTATCTGTCAGTCTTTATCTGGCTCTCTTTCACACTCTTGCTCTGTCTATTGTCTTGTCTTTGTCTCTGATTCTTATACACAGACAATTTTAAGTTTTTGAAATTGTGGTCACCACCCATTTGCACAGTTAGCTATACCGGGGTAAGAAAAACGATTTTGTTTACTCATGCCCACTAACACTCAGAATCCCTCACGCTTACTCACTATTATTATTGCTAATGATCACATACTCATGATTTCTGAGGATCACTCCCATGCACTTATCCCTTCTCTCTCACTCACATTCCTATACTGACCCTCATACTCAGAAAAACTCACTTCTTTATGATAAATGAAATTAAAATGTCAAACACTAGAAAACACCGAATATTTCACATTAGTGCACACTCATGCTCATCCTCACCCTTGTTTAGAATTCTTCATACTCTCAGTATCTCGTGTACACTCACATAAATATTTGTCCATACTTGCACATGGTCAGACTTCAAATGTTCACTTGCTCATATACACTCAAGCTCAAACTCATTAATACTTTATCATGCTCACACTCAGTCACTAATGCTCATCATCTCCCTTTTACTCACTTTCAGAGACAATGATTGATTTAAATTGGGATTTTATTCCCATGAATGTTAGATAGATCTCCAGTGCATTGCAAAGCAATGTTCTTTACTCATGTGAAATTCATTGTTGTTAGTAAAAAGACAGAAATTATTTGAGAGGGAATTCCTGAGACAAACATCAGATTTATCATCCAACTCTAAATAGAATATTACTACTATCAAAGTCACAATATAGACAGAGAGAAAATGAGAGTATTGTTAACAAAAAATTCAGTATAGGCTGATATACTATGGAAACCAGGAGCAATTCTGGGACAAACACACTTAACCATAGGAGACACTAATTTACAATGTGTAGAGACATCATTAGTATTCAGGTTGTTAAAAAGACGTCTTTAAATCAATGAGGGTTTGGGGAAACTGTTTGTTTCCAATAGTGCAGATGGTTTGCTCCAGAATTGTTCTTCTTAGTATATTAGCTACATTATCACCAATAAATCACACAAATATAAAGATAAAGCAAAACTCCCAGAGCGACAGAACATGATGAGGATACACAGAGGTGTAAGGTCTATTTACCAACACCAGGTGGCGCTCTGTAGAGAGCGAAAAAAGAAAAAAATAAGAAAAAAATACACTTTTTGAAAAAATATTTATAACTTAGTGGAAAGTGCCATTTTTCTCTAGGGAAATGTACTGCATTTAAAATACTTTGTTAATTCTCTTCCTGGTGATTTGTTTTGCAACTTGGGAATCCGATTAGTTGGCCAGTTTCACTAGTGAGGAAAATCACTGTTTAGTGAATCTCTAGACCACAGTAGATTTATAATTCTGGGACAAACCACTTTCACCATAGGGGTGCATTGGATTGCAAAGCATGGAGACCTCTCTAACCTAAAATAGGTTATAAAGCCCCATTTAAATCAGTGGGAGTTTGGGAAAGCCCCGCTGGGGAAGGTTTGCTCCAGAATTATTCCAGTTACTCTTAGTAGATCATCCTCATCATTATCACGAATAAATCACACAAATATACAGACAAAACAAAACTCCCAGAGAGACATAACATGATGAGGATACACAGAGGTGTAATGTCTATTTACCAACACCAGTTGGCGCTCTGTAGGGATGGAGTCCTCTCACCTCTGGTCTCTTTCCAGGAGATGCTGCTTGAAGTCTTTCTCCAATACAACTGCTCTTACTGAGATTTATGTATCTTTTTATACAAGTTTTTGGGTGTGTTTTGTTTTGGTTTCAACTGATCAGATTAAGAAGAGTGATGGGCCCACCTGGCAATTTGTGCTCCCATATTTACTATCTCATAGACATCTAAATGAACTCACACCTCAAGTGGATGTCACATCCCTGATTAAGGAAGGAGATCTTATTCAAATGCAAGGCCTTTGGTGGTGTCTGTATGTCTATGGTTAGGTCTTATTGTATACTGCTGATGTTATATTTCTATCTATCTGTCTATCTATCTATATGACACCCACACATACAAACTGAATTAATAAAATATAGGAATCAGACACAGGAGGTATGACATTAATTTAGTAAATATGAAATGTATGAGAACAAAAAATATGCTTGGGCACTTATATGTCCATACATCTCAAAACACATCAATTGTAAAAATGTTCTTTATTTTTGTTTAAAGATTTTTTAATAAAAAGAATCAAGTTTCAAAAAACATTTACAAAGGATGATCACTTCTATCTGTAATATAACAATGGTCAGGCTATCTCTCTGTACCAAACAAAGCAGGATACATAAAAGGAATAGACCATTCCCAATCTAACTGATTAATCCAAATTTCTGTGGAAAAAAATCACACCTTCTTACAGACCCTCAATGATTGGTATCAATCAAATATCCAATAGAGCACCCGCTCATATAGGTACGTGTACTACCAGATGCAAGACACAAGTGTGATAGTTCAAAACTTGTGTCAACTTGTATATACAATACATGACCAAAATGATCAACCCTATATGGCTTAATGTTACATCAGAAATACAAGTTATCTCACTCTTATAAAAATCAGTAATGGAATCAGTGTGACTGCACACACATATCCCAATATATAGAAGATATTAAATCTATGGGCATATATCCTATAGAAATCCAAATATAGCGTGACCATAGTTATTGAACAATACCATTTATGATATTTGAAAGGTCATTCAATCAGGATAATCATGTAGGTGGTCACACTATATCCAGATTTTTATGGGATATATGGCTTAAGATCTAATAAGTGTGTGTGTGGTCACACTATATTTGGACTTCTATAGGATATATACACATAGATTTAATAATTTCTATATATTGGGAGAAGTGTGCAGTCACACTGATTCCACTTGTGATTCTATGAGAGTGAGATAACTTTTATTTCTGATGTAACGTTAATCCATATAGGGTTGATCATTTTGGTCATATATTGTATATACAAGTTGACACAAGTTTTGAATTATCACACTTGTGTCTTGCATCTGATAGTACACGTACCTATATGAGCAGGTTCTCTATTGGATATTTGATTGATACCAATCATTGAGGGTCCGTAGGAACCTGTGATTTTTTTCACAGAAACTCGGATAAATCAGTTAGCTTAGGAACGGTCTATTCCTTTGATGTATCCTGCTCTGTTTGGTACAGAGATAGCATGATCATTGACAGCTGTTATATTACATATAGAAGTGATCATCCTTATAGAAAACAACTTTGTGAATGGTTTTTGAAACTTGATTCTTTTTATTAAAAAAATCTTTAAACAAAAGTAAAGAACATTTTTACAATTGATGTGTTTTGTCATTCGTTATTTGAGATGTATGAACCCATAAGCGCCTAAGCATATTTTTTATTATGTTTATTTTTTAAATCTTTTGGTAGAGACTTTTTGACTTGGGTTGCTGTGAGATCTACAACATTTGGCATACTTGTTCACATCTTTGTGCAATCACATTCCTTCTTCTAATATTTTATGTATGATGTTTGCCATGGTCTGCATCCAAAAAATATCAGAATGTCAAAAATGATACCAGGGAGCCATATGTGGCACCCTACCTACTAACACGTGGCCATCCATAGATTAAAATGTTCAAAATGTCCTATGACCCACCATCTTCACCCACTCTCCTTACCTCAGCATATGATTGCTACCTGCCTGGCTTTCTCTGGCTTCTATATGAGTTTCACTAGTCCTAACATCAAAACAGAATAATTTCAGGGCCCCTGGAATGATACACAGACAGAGCTTTATCTCAAGGTCTAGATTAATTCCTATGTTTCATTACCAAGTTTAATGAATGATCAGATATAGTATGAAGTGATAACAGGTTTAGAGATAAATTGTAAAATGTTAGACACACTGGATATCAGTCTACATGCACCAACAAAGGAAAGAATATGAGGATATTTTTGTTTTAATTGAAGAGAAAAGTGTATTTCTCACTTAGGTATTAATATCCCAGTCCAAGTAAAGAGATAGTTTGCAAAGTTAGATAGTTCATTACACAGACTGAAACATTTGAATTTATCCTTTATTGGAATAATAAACTCTCTTAAGATGAATACTTTGCTGAAAATATTAAATTATTTTGTGAATTTCCCATGAATCTAAAGAAACCAGACTTGGCTTTAATACCAAATAAGCTTCTTCAATTTGTTTAGGCTAATAGGTACACAAGAATAGATGTTATTTAGATTAAAAGTGAATGGAGAACAAGTGGTACCAAATCTTTATATTTATTTTGCAGTGGCAAGATTTGGCCAACTTCTGTATGAAAACTAAAGTTACTTGGAGGAGTGGTTAACGTTGAAATAGATGGACCAGAAGAGGATATTTATAAAAAAGATTAAACTGATAGAATACATTTGGGCTAATAACAGACAAACGAAGAAGATTTATGAGATGCTACCATGAGAATATGGGATAAACTGTAGGGACCATGGAGACTAATTGAATTCAGAAGTAAGATAAGAGGATTTTAGTCTTACTGTTAAATCCTTTTCTCTTAGTCCATATAAATCACAGGTACCATGGGGAGGAGACATATCCTCCCAGTGGGCTGGAACAATTCTAGAAGTGCAGGGGTGGAGCCTCCCCCTCCTCCATATCAAGCTACTTTAGCCACTCCCCGCCAGATAGGTTTGAGAAAAATAAACCTATCAAGTAAGATAGCCAGAAGGAAGAAGGGAAAACTCCTGTGAGCAAAGGACCCAAAAGGACTTGCAAGTCCAGCCATAGGAGACCCAGCATGGTCCCTTTCACTGGGTGAGAGACCTGTGAGTTATATGGACAAAGAGACTAACAGGTAAGACTAAAATCCTCTTTTCTGTGTTGTCCAATATAACTCACATGTAGCATGGGGATATACCACATTGAGCTCCGCAGGGTGGGAAGAAGAAGGAAAGGACCATGTGTAGGTCCCCATGATACCAGAGTTACCATGGACTATCCAGGACACGGAACAGCCCAAACTAACAAAATGTCAACGGACACTGAGTAACAATACACTGCACACAAGAACAAGAGCCAACAGGGCTCAAGAGTTAAAGAGCTATAAGGCACAGGAAAAATAAAGTTCTAGACAGGCAAAACTGCTTCCAGAACTTTCCTGCCAAAGCTGGCTTCAGCTGAGGTCAGAACATACACATTGAAGTGTTTGGCAAAGGTGTGAACAGATGACCAAATGACCGCCTTGTACAGCTATTCAGCAGAGGCCTGATTCTTGTAGGTCCAAAAGTCTCCAACAGACCTGATAGAGTGGGATGTAATGCAGAAGGGAACAGGTTTCTTTCTGAGCTCATAAAACTTGCAGCTTGTATACTTAATCCAAGATGCAATTGTCACCTTGGATGCAGCCGTACCAGCCCTGGGACCCTCTGGGATGACAAATAAAGTATGTGTCTTACAGGCGGATTCAGTGTGGTGCACATACAATTTAAGGCAGTGTACCACATCCAACAAGAGGAGATCACATTCCTTGTCAGATTTAGGGTCAGGACAGAAGGAAGGCACAACAATCTCCTGATTGAGGTGGAACTCAGAGAACACTTTAGGAAGAAATTCCTGAAAGCGACGGAGAACATCCTTATCCTTGTGAAATACCAGGAAGGCCGGTTTTGCAGGACAAAGCCCCGCAACTCAGCAACTCTGAGGACAGAGACCACAACTAAAAGAAAATCCATCTTCCATGTCAAAAGTTGTAGAGGAATGGTAGCCAAAGACTCAAAGGGAGGCCTCTGCAAGACACCCAAAACCAAATTAATGTCCCACTAAGGAGTGGGAGCTTCGTAGGTAGGGAAAGCATGAGCAACACCCTGCAAGAAGACCTTGACATCCGGAAACATGTCAATAAGTCTCTGGTAAAAAACAGAGAGAACTGAAGTCCGGACCTTCAAGGAACTAAGGCTAAGACCCTTGTTCACACCATCCTGCAAAAAGGACAGGTTGGAAGGTAGACCAATCCCTGTGGTAGGCCTTAGAAGAAACAGGCTTCCAGGCTTGGATCATAGTGGAGATCACCTCAGGAGAAAAGCCCTTCCTCCTTAAGATGGAGGCTTCAGCAGCCATGCCGTCAAAGCCAGACTTTCTACGTCCTCTCTCCAGAAATAACCCTGGAGATGGAGATCCAGTCTGCATGGCAGAGGAAATTAGGTCCTGAGCAGACAATGCTAACAGCTATGGAAACCAAGGTTGCCTGATCCAATAAGGAGCAATCAGTATGACCAATGCACCGTCCATCCAAATTTTCCTCAACACCCTGGGGATGAGAGGTAGAAAAAAGTTGGCTAGATGAAAGCGCCAAGGAATGGACAAGGTGACCACTGCAAATGCCAGAGGATCCAACCAGCAAGAGCAAAAACATCGAAACCTTCCCGTTGTTCCTGGTAGCCATCGGGTCTATCCAGGGGCGCCCCCATACTGGACCAATAAGTCGAAGACCACCAGATGGAGCTTCCACTCCTCGTGGTCCAGCATCTGGTGACTGAGATAGTCTGTCAGAACACACTTTACACCTGGAATGTGCACAGCGGAGATGGCAGGAACGTGATCATTTGCCCAGGTCAAAATAGCCTTGACCTCTAACCAAGCAGAATCACTGCTTATGCCTCCTTGGTTGTTGATGTAAGTCAGGGCTGTGGCATTGTCTCACTGGACGCAGACTGGACAGCCCCTCATTGGAGAGGACCAGTATACCAGGGCATGAAGAATCGCCCTGAGCTCCAGGATGTGATAGGCAGGAGGGTCTCCTCCACAGTCCATTGACCCTGAACCCACAGGTGACCCAGGACAGCTCCCCAGCTGTAAAGGCTGGCGGCGGTTGGCACCAAGGTCCAGTACTGGACAACAAACATATTTATTGTAGCAGTGAATTGGATGACATCTTGGATTCCAGATCTGAGTGACTTCCCTTCATACCCTGCAAGTTTTTTCCAAGTCCAGTTTCTTCGGGGATTATGCATTAAGGTGTGATAAAGAGGTGATAAAGTGTAGATAATTTTTCCAGTGATATCACTTCTCTAGTATCTGTGTTATTCTTTGGAGCCTATGTACTAAGATCTCTCCAACTTAGAAATCTTAGTGCATTGAGTCTATAGAATAACATAGGAATTGGAGAGGTGATGCCACTGGAGAAGTCATCTCTTTATCACCTCTTTATCACTGCTTAGTGCATCTCTTCTTAGTGTTTTCTGTACTTCTAGCTGAGCATTACTGTGAGTATTTTGGTGGCGGGGAAAGAGGTGCAGGTCTGTAGAAGCACTAGATGAGGACTTTGGTGCAGTGATTATTGGTATCGGTGCCAGGGCCGGTGCAAGGATTTTTGTCGACAAAGGCGAAGCCATTACTATCCCTTTAACACATTGCTCCTAGCAGTCCTTTTCACACAGGCGATTTTCACCTTTGGAATGCAGCAGCTTAGATGGGTTCTGTGTTGTGCACACAGTAGTTGCAGGATCCTGCACAGCAGCCTATGTAAGCTTTCACCATGAATTTACCACATTTATGATGTTTCAGTGTCTGCCAATGGTTTATTTGTATATGGAAACTGACCTAATAAGAATGTTCATATTTCTGAGGTTCTATTTATATGTTAATGTGACTATTCACCATTGGGTTGATAGATAGGGGTTCTGTCAGAACTTGCAGAAACAAATTAGCCTTCCTGGACTGATCATTTGTGGATGTTATCATAGCTTTTATATGCAATCCTCAGTCCTAGAGTAAAGCTTGCCATATATCACAGTTCTGCATACCTTAAAGTTCTCCTCTTAGATGTGTAATTCAGACTTCTCCATGTAAAATATATTCCAGATTTTTCAACAGCTGTCTAATGTGGAACCTCACATGATACAGAAAGGGTGAAATGTAACAGTACTATAGAGAACTTTGATGTACCACTAGTCTGTAGTTGTTTAAAATTAGCCTGGATATTAACCTGACTGCAGACATCCCATTTACAACACATAGACCATGGGTGTCCAAGTTTTTACGGTCATGGGCTACATGATAAGAAAGCCATACGTGTGTGTGGGCCGCATTATTTTTGTTAATGAAAGCAATGAGCAAGTATGGCCTGATAGCTATTCAATAATCCAGATGTATTTATTGATTGATCAAGTTAATGACAATACTGATATTTAACAGGCATCTATCTATTCTTGAACTGTACGTTTCTGTCAGGCAGCAGATTAGTCCTTTCTGGCTTACTAGTCTTTGTGTGCTAGTTAATAAGGTAAAAAAATCCTATATAATAATTTGCTAAAATGTTTGTCAGAAGCTGTCATGCTCAGTACAATTGGCTGCACGTGCTGCAGTTGTGCGCAGTACAGACTGCCCGCGCAGCGTCTGATAACAGAGCGGCCCACTCCGATTTCAGACCGTAGTCCTCTCTGCGCACCTTCTGTTGTCAGTCACGGTGAGGGCAGTCTCTACTGCGCATAACTGCACCGTGGCCATTGCTGGGTGGCACTGTGGCCCGTGTACATGGGTTCTTCAGCTAGTTTACAAATATTTATTTAACCCTTTGAGTGCCAGAGAGGTATCCAATGCGTTGGATACCTCTCATGCACTCAGAGGGTTAAAAATATCAGGTGGGCCGCATCTTGGGACACCCATGACAGAGGCAAACTTTACATAAATATCATATGCTGATAACTAATGTATCTCCCCCTCCCCTGGTATACGTCATTCTTAGTGCATATGGCGAAAGCATCTAAATCAGCAGTGAACAGCAAAAATCTCTAGTTCAGTGGATGTACCCTGCGCACTCACTCCTCTTGCACAACTTGTTGTTATTCCTCTGTTTCTGGTCATACTGTGATTTTACCTTAACCCTTTGAATTCCAGAGGTATGCTCTACAATGAGTTGTGTAGACCCCCAGCACTCACAGGGTTAGTTTATGAAGTTGGTTATAGAGTGGTTAGAAAATACTCTTGAAGCAAGATATCCCCAATATCACAGTGCTGCTAAAAATCATGTCCACCTTCGATTTATCATCAATGTCTATCCAACCAGTCTGTCTACTCTCAGGTCCCATGGGCTGTGTTGTCTGGCTCTGGCTGGGTCTGGCTTCTGGTGATGTGTCTGTTCTATGTGCTCAGATGCGGTAAGTGAGTCTGACATCTGACGTTAATGACCGCATCTCGGCGTCCACTCATTGGGTCTCTGACTGCCTGGAGTCTGGACTGCTGCCTCATCTCATTAATGATGAGAACAAAGCCGCCAGTAACAGATGCTGCGAGGGAGTGCTTGTAGAGTAAATCAGCGCTCCCTTGCGGCAGATATATAAAAATAAATGAAAATAAACATTATCACAGCTCCCCTCGTTTCGGCGGCCCTCCTCTGCGGCGCCCTAAGGCGGCTGTATAAGCCACCTTATGCTAGTGCCAGCCCTGATCGGTGCAATGCCTCAGACAGGCATATAGGAATGTGGAGAAAAGCTGGTAGAGCATAATCTGTATTTCCTGGCTGTTCTGTGTTACTGTGAGAATTTAACTGTGACTTTATCAAATATTCTTTTAGTCATTCATACATGCATACATATAAAATCAATAAAATCAGTTCTATTTGAATTATTCTCCCAAAATTGATATGTAATTAGTACTAATTAATTTCCTGTCCATGAAGGCAAACATGATTCTGTGTCACTGGAGTCAATGACCTCAGACTCCTCCCATTGAAGGCTTCATAGAAACACTTCAAAGGGAGGAGTTTGAGGTCTTGAAGACTTCCAAGAAATAATTATGTCTGTCTCTTTGTAATTAAATATACATTTGGGGGATTCAGTCTGCATACAATTGATTCAAAGTGATAATTAAGTTTGTCTGTCAGGACAAAATAATTAAGGGGTTATCATTAGGAAATGTTACTGTTTCTTTAAGGACTTTGGATATTTGAAATTGGTGGACCAGTTCATATTTCCCATTTTTCCTTTAATATAAACCCCATCATCCTCTGCCATCTAATGACTGGATGATGGGAGTTGTAGTCCAACAACAGCGGTGGACTCCCTGCTTATCCTCCACTTCTCTATACCTCTTCTTTATCCAGAGATCAAAAACTATTGAATAGAATTTCCCAAAATAAATAGTGTTATGGGCCATATTCACTAAACAAAGAGTGAAGCAGCTGTACCATAGGGACAAATAAAACTCTCCATATACACAATGCTATAGATGGGCTTATTAACCCATTGAATGCTAGAGAGGACCCTCTGCTCCAGTGTTTTGTTAGAGCGAACTGTGATCATATAGACAGACACCATTTCACACTGAATGAGTCCCTGTTACACTATGATGGTAGCCTAAGCTACCAATTATAGAGATTGCAATTAAGTCAGCCAAGTGGGAGTGTGTTGTTCTACTGCACTGATTGGAGGTCTGCAGGTAGCCCCTCCCCTAGTCAATGCACAGACAGCAACAACACCTGTTGGATGCAGAATTCTCCTAAACTAATTACAACTACAACTGTCCACATTCACAATGTCAAAAGTGGAGCAAATGTGGGCCAAACAACCTACATGTTAGGGGAAAATTACAAATTACTATTGAATACAATAACAATTATTGTACCTCTTGAATTCTAAAGCTCCCAATGGTCTGTGACCCAGGAAGGGAAAAGTGGAGAATTTTTGGAGTAAATAGGTTAGTTAATAGGATTCAGGCAGATGCAGACAAAAAGACAATCAGTCTCCTTTACCTACTGTAACACAGATTTGTATTCATCATTCCCCAGATAGAGGTTGGGGTAGTAAGGAAAAGGGGGCAATTCTGGGCACAACAACTGCACCATAGGTGGGATATTAACACTCAGTCTGATTTTAAGCAGACATTTAAACCTTTGTATGCTAAAGAAATTTTGAACATACTGCTCTGCAATGAGCTGAAAGCCTCTTGGGGATTCAAGGGGTTAAATACCCCATTCAGATAAATAGGAATTCGGAGACTTATAGGAATTTGGGGAATTGGATTTGTTCCTTATGGTGCAGTTGTTTTGCAAAGAATTGCTATACTTTGTCCTTTCTTACCTATGGAATAAGAGCACAAAGAGTATGTTCAAAATGTCATATCTTTATTAGGACACATAACAAATACAAGATACATTGCACATACTCCCTCTTGTGTACAGGAATGTCACAGTCCTAGACTTTAATCATCGCTGCCTCCAGTATTGGATGTGGGATCTCATTTCTCATCTGTGGTACAATAGGTTCAGAATTGCTCCTTTTTCAGCTTATATAAATCAAGAAAAGGAAGAAACATATAATTTGACTGCAGATAAGAACCATTCTAGTCTAGTCTGCCCATTTTCCTACAGTAAAAACCTCAAAGCTTTTCTGGTCCTTGGTCTTGTCTTATGTTAAGGACAGCCTCATGCCTATCCCATGAATGCTTAAATTCTGTCACTGTATTAACCTCTACCATTTCTGCTGGTAGGCTATTCCACTTATCTACTACCCTCTCAGTAAAGTAAAACTTTCTTACATTACATCTAAACCTGTGTCCCTCTAGTTTTAGACTATGGCCTCTTTTCCTAACATTTTTACACCTTTGAAATGTACTTCCCTCCTGCACTTTGTTGAATCCCTTCATGTATTTGAATGTTTCTCTCTCTTCTCTCCACCATTTTAGTAGCCCTTCTCTGAATTCTCTCTAGACTATCTATATCCTTCTGGAGATGCGATCTCCAGTACTGTACGCAATACTCTAGGTGAGGTCTAACTAGAGATCTGTAGAGTGGTGTGACCACGTCCCTTTTTCTGCTACTAATTCCCCTAGATATGCAACCCAGTACCCTGCTTTCATTCCCCACCGCTTTATTACATTGCCTGCCTGCCTTTAAGTCATTAGAAATAATTACTCCCAAATCCCTTTCCTCTGTTGTCTCTGAAAGCACAGTACCCTTAATAGTATATTTTTCCTTTGGATTTTTATGTCCCAAGAGCATTATTTTACATTTATAGAAGGTGCACAATAGTGTAATAAAGTCACAAGCTTGATATAATATGTAATATGTGTGATGCACTCTGTGGTCAGGATGGAAACACTCCCAATCAACTAACTGCCTGGGGGTTTTCCAGGATATTGAACAGGTGAAAACGAGACTACTTTACACAATTAAATCTAATGGATTAAAATGTACTATGAAATCAACATAACACAAATTAATAACTGTGCTATTAAACTATAATAAAGTAAAAAGTAATTTTTATTTTATTTTATTAGAGATTTATAACATTGTTATTAATCAGTGTATATATTGTTCTTTTAATACATTTTACTCCATTTGGAGACTTCATTGTGACAGAAACATTTCCCACATTCATAGCACAGATATCATTTCTATAAAGTGATTTTTTGATGTTTAACAAGATTTCCTTTTCATAGCATGAAAATGCTTCCTCTCTTATGGGAGTTCTCTGATGAATAAAAAGATCTCTCTTGGAACAGAAAAATTATGAGGATTCAGAATATACATATGGTTTCTTTCCAACATGAGTTCTCTTATGTTTAACAAGAGCCGAGCTTTGGCCAAAGCATTTACCACATTCAGAACATTTATACGGTTTCTCTCCTGTGTGAGTTCTCTGATGTCTAACAAGAGGTGTCCTTTGGCTGAAACACTTCCCACATTCAGAACATTTATACGGTTTCTCTCCTGTGTGAGTTCTCTGATGAGCAACAAGACTTTTTTTAGCTTTGAAACATTTCACACATTCAGAACATGGAAATGGTTTATGATCAGTGTGAATTGTCTGATGTCTAACAAGATCTGTCCTTTGACTGAAACATTTCCCACATTCAGAACATGAATATGGTTTTTCTCCTGTGTGAGTTCTCTGATGAATAACAAGACTTTCTGTGTGGCTGAAACATTTCCCACATTCAGAACATGAATATGGTTTTTCTCCTGTGTGAGTTCTCTGATGGCTAACAAGATTTATATTTTCACTAAAACATTTCCCACATTCAGAACATTTATACGGTTTCTCTCCAGTGTGAGTTCTCTGATGTCTAACAAGATTACTACTGTCACTAAAACATTTCCCACATTCAGAACATTTATACGGTTTCTCTCCAGTGTGAGTTCTCTGATGAGCAACAAGATCGCTTTTGTAACTGAAACATTTCCCACATTCAGAACATGAAAATAGTTTTTCTCCTGTGTGAGTTGTCTGATGGCTAACAAGAGATGTCCTGTAACTGAAACATTTCCCACATTCAGAGCATGAATATGGTTTCTCTCCAGTGTGAATTCTCTGATGAATAACAAGATTGTTGCTTCGACTGAAGCATTTCCCACATTCAGAACATGGAAATGTACCTTCTTTAGTAGGAATTCTTTGATGTTTAACAGAACGAGTGTTCTTTGTATTACTGTTGCCATTGCATTGCTCTTCAATATAACTATATGTTGCCTGTACATGTTCTCTGTGTGTATAAATTACAACTTCACAGAGATTTCCTCCGTTCCATATATTTGGTTTCTCTGGAATGTGTCCTTTACATTTGGTTTGATTCTTCTTCTTTCGTTGCATGGCTTTTTTAATAACACTTTTTGCTTAGGGAGTCTGGGGAGAGTATAGATCTGTTAAATTCTTCAGGGTATTAAAGCTCAAGGGGAGATCTGCTGGAAAGAAAGACATTCTAATTAGATAATTCTACCTTACATTATCATTTAATTTTCAGATTACACCGATTTCAACAAATGCTGGCCTATTTTATTTACCTGTTACATACTTATAACAAGCATATCATAATAAGACTATGTGGGCAGAAGGTGGCTTTTTTTCCAAAGGGAATTGTTAGGCCCAAAATATGAACACCATTGGTATAACCATCTCCATTAGGTGTGCTCAAAACAGCAGATAAGTCCATCGAAAATTCTGTACAAGGCGTTAGTTTAGTTTAATTTAATTTGTCCCCTGTGTCTCAAGATGGTGTTCAAGAAATTGGAGCATTGCTATTTTTCAAAGCCATAAGTGTGTGTGCTTTTATCAATTGCTCATGTTTTGATGCATCAAAATAAAATCTTTATGAAGAATATCACATGCTCCTAAATTAACACCACACTTCTCCATGTAAATTAGTGCTAATTACTTTGCTGAATTAGACTCATTCACTAATCCTCCCACAAAATGGTGGATATTTTAAGAATGAGCACTTTTTGACATCTAATCACTAAAACTAGAAAATCTTTGCTAATTAAAAAAAACCAACAACATGCAAATTCAGTAACATTTTGGAATAAACATCATTTTCATGAAAAGTAAATTGTAAATAGCCAATGCCCCCACTTCAAAATATAAGGATATACAGAGGTCTAAGGTCTACTTAATAACACCCATGTAAAGCTCTGTATGGATGGAAACCTGTCAACTCTGGCCTCTTTCCAGGAGATCCTCCTTGAAGTCTCTCTCAGTACAACTGCTCTTATTGAAATTTAAGTCTCTCTTTATACAAGTTTTGGTGTGTGCTTTCGTGTCAACTGATTAGATTGAGAAGAGGATGGGCCACACCTGGCCTTTTGTGCTCACTTATTTGTAAATTTTTTCAAATGTAAATGGACACACACCTCACATTTACACTTTCATACCCTCGATTAAGGAAGATGAGATGAGTATTGCCTGTATGTTTATAGTCAGGTGTTACTGTACACTGCTAGAGATAGATTTCTCTGCACATGTAATTAAAATGCCTTTCAATTGAAATCTCATATCCCTAAATAATGAAGTAAATCCAATAAAATATGTCTTTCTATGTTAATGGTTATCTATCTATCTATCTATCTATCTATCTATCTATCTATCTATTTCTCTGCATCACAGACACACACACACACACACACATATATATATATACAATGTTTACATAAAATATAAGAATCAGTCACAGTAAGTATGACAATTATCTAGTAACATATTAAATGTATGATGGTTGCCAAGGCCTGTGTCCAACAAAAAATATCACAATGTTAAAAATGTTGCCAGCGAACCACATAGGCCTCTAGTATGCTAAATTGTGGCCTCCACAGAATGAAACTTTTAAATGACTTGTGACCCAGTTTCTTCACACACCCTCTTTCCCTCAGCATTGGGTGGCTACCTGTCTGGTTTTCTGGCTTCTGTCTGGATTTCTCTGATCCTGGAAACAAGACTGAATAATGTCAGGGACCATGGAATTATCTACATGCAGAGCTTTATGGTAATGGCTCGGCTAAACCTTATGATTCTTTAACAACTTTAATGAATGATCAGATACAGTATAAAGTAATAAGAGGTTTAGAGGTAAATGAGGAAATGTTTGAGTTATTAGATTTCAGTCTAGAAGTGCTGAATTCTTATTTGTGTCATACATTTCTATGTGTCTTTACTCTGCTTACTGTAACTTTACTGTATTTTGACTATTTTCATGATACTTTTTCTTACTAACACTTACTTTCTCCTGCCTTACACACACACTTACACGCACACTGTAGTGCACATACTTTCTCAAATTTGCACACAATTGTGTTCAGACTTGTTTGTGCTCTGTTTCTCATATTCACATATGTAATGGTTTTCCCATTCTTGCTCTTGCACTGTCAGTGTCTCTCTCACTGTCTCTCACTTTCTCACTGTCTCAATCTTATCATCTTGCTGTATGTATGAGTCGTTATCTGTCTCTCTGTCTTTCACACTCTTGCTTTGTCTCTTTTGTATCATCTCTATCTGTCTCTGGTTCTTATACACAGACAATTTTACGTTTTTTGAAATTGTTGTCACCACCTATCTGCACATTTACATATACAAGGGTGATAAAAGTAATTATGGTTACTCATGCCAGCTAACACTCAGAATCCCTCACGCTTACTCACTATTATTATTTCTAGTGATCACATGCCAGTGCTTTCTAAGGATCACTCCCATGCACTTATCCCTTCTCTATCACTCATATTCCTATACTGACCCTCATACTCAGAAAAACTCACTTCTTCATGATAAATGTAGTTAAAACATCAAACACTAGAATAAACAGAATATTTCACATTATTACACACTCAAGCTCATCCTCACACTTATTAAGACTTCTTCATTCTCTCAGTATCTCGTGTACACTCACATAAATATTGTCCATACTTGCTCAAGATCAGACTTGAAATGCTCACTTGCTCATACACACTCAAGTTCAAACTCATTAATACTTTATCATGCTCACACTCAGTCACTAATGCTATCATCTCCCTTTTACTCACTTTCAGAGACAATGATGGATTTAATTTGGGATTTTAACCCCATGAATGTTAGATAGATCTCCAGTGCATTGCAAAGCATGTTTTTTTTCTCATGGGAAAATCATTGTTGTTAGAAAAAGACAGAAATTATTTGAGAGGGAATTCCTGAGACAAACATCAGATTTATCATCCAACTCTAATTAGAATATTACTACTATCAAAGTCACAATATAGGCAGAGAGAAAATGAGAGTATTGTTAACAAAAAAATCCAGTATAGGCTGATATACTAAGGAAACCTGGAGCAATTCTGGGACAAACACACTTAACCATAGGGGACACTGGTTTGCAAAGTGTACAGACATCATTAGCATTCAGGTTGTTAAAAAGACGTATTTAAATCAATGAGGGTTTGGGTAAACTGTTTGTCTCCAATAGTGCAGATGGTTTGCTCCAGAATGTCTCCAGTTCTTCTTAGTATCTCAGTCATTATCACCAATAAATCACACAAATATAAAGATAAAACAAAACTCCCAGAGAGACAGAACATGATGAGGACACACAGAGGTGTAAGGTCTATTAACCAACACCAGGTGGCGCTCTGTAGGGATGTAGATGAAAAAAGCAAAAAAACAAAATACACTTTTCGAGAAATATTTTCAGCTTAGTGAAAAGTGCCATTTGTCTCCAGGGAAATGTACTGTCTTTAAGGTCCTGTGTTAAATATCTTCCTGGTGATTTGTTTTGTAAACTGGGAATCCGATTAGTTGGACAGTTTCACTAGTGAGGAAAATCACTGTTTAGTAAATCTCCAAACTGGAGTAGGTTTATTTTGTGTTTGTTTGTTACCTGCCTTAAAGGGACATTACAAGTTACCTGTGAACAGAATAAATCACAGTAACACTTTATTTTGATGGGTATTTTGTCAGGTTTCATGGTGAGAACTCAGTCATCCTGTAACAATATATATATTTATCCAGAAAACAGCAAAGTTCTTGTGGAAAATGATTGATATTAGCTAAAAAGGCAGAAATTCTGTGTCATTTCTATGAGAGGGAATTTCAGTGGAAAAAACGTCAAACTGAATTTCCCATGGACATTTTCACACGATAAACAGGATTTATTGTCCAGCTCTAATTAGAATATTTTTAAATAGAAAAGCAACATTATAGTCAGATAAAAAAAAATGAGAATATTGTTCACAAATAAGAGGCTGATGTAGCAAGAAAACCTGTAGCAATTCTGGGACAAACCAATTTCACCAAAAGGGGACATTGTATTGCAAAGCATGGAGACCTCTCTAACATGAAATAGGTTATAAAGCACCATTTAAATCAATGGGATTTTGGGAAAAGCCCCACTGAGGAAGATGGTTTGCTCCAGAATTACTCCAGTTACTCTTAGTAAATCATCCTCATCATTATCACCAATAAATCATACAAATATACAAACAAAACTCCCAGAGAGACATAACATGATGAGGATACACAGAGGTGTAAGGTCTATTTACCAACACCAGGTGGTGCTCTGTAGGGATGGAGTCCTCTCAGTTCTGGTCTCTTTCCAGGAGATCCTGTTTGTAGTCTCTCTCCAATACAACTGCTCTTACTGAGATTTATGTCTCTTTTTATACAAGTTTTTGGGTGTGTTTTGTTTTGGTTTCAACTAATCAGATTAAGAAGAGTGATGGGCCCCACCTGACCCTTTGTGCTCCCATATTTACTATCTCCTACACATGCAAATGATCACACACCTAAGCTTATGTTGTCACATCCCTGATTAAAGAAGGAGATTGTATTAAAATGCAAGCTGCTGTCTGTATTGTATACAGCTCATGCTATCTATCTATCTATCTATCTATCTATCTATCTATCTATCTATCTATCTATATGACACCCACATATACAAACTGAATTAATAAAAAAAAAATCACAAATGGAATCAGTGTGACGGCACACACTTATCCCAATATATATAAAATATTAAATCCATGGGCATAAATCCTATAGAAATCCAAATATAGTGTGAGCAAAGTTATTGAAAAATATACCATTTATGATATTTGTAAGATCATTCAATCAGGATAAGCGTGTGGGTGGTAGCACTATATCCAGACTTTTATGGGCTATATGCCTTAAGATCTAATAAGTGTGTGGGTGGTCACACTATATCTGGATTTCTATAGGATATATGTCCATAGATTTAATAATTTCTATATATTGGGAGAAGTGTGCAGTCACACTGATTCCATTAGTGATTTTTATGAGAGTTAGATAACGTGTATTTCTGATGTAACATTACGCCATATTGGGTTGATCATTTTGGTTGTATATTGTATATACAAGTTGATACAAGTTTTGAATTATCACATTTGTGTCTTGCATCTGGTAGTACACGTACCTATATGAGCGGGTGCTCTATTGGATATTCGATTGATACCAATCATTGAGGGTCCGTAGGAACCCGTGATTTTTTTCACAGAAACTCGGATTAATCAGTTAGATTGGGAACAGTCTATTCCTTTGATGTATCCTGCTCTGTTCGGTACAGAGAGATAGTATGACCATTGTCAGCTGTTATATTACAGATAGAAGTGATCATCCTTGTAGAAAACAACTTTGCGAATGTTTTTTGAAACTTGATTCATTTTAATTAAAAAAAAAAATTAAATAAAAATAAAGAACATTTTTACAATTGATGTGTTTTGTCATTTGTTATTTGAGATGAGGGTTTTTTCTGCCTTCTTTTGGCTCAACAATGGTAAACAGGAATAGGAGTAGGGTGGGACTAGATGGACGCAAGTCTTTTTTCAACTTAAATTACTATGTTACTATGTTAGATTAAAGGACCCATAAGCGCCTAAGCATATTTTTTTGTTATATTTATTTTTGAAATCTTTTGGTAGAGATTTTTTTACTTGGGCTGCTGAGATCTATACCATTTGTCATACTTGTTCACATCATTGAGCAACCACATTCCTTCTTGTAATATTAAATGTATGACGTTTGCCATGGGCTGCATCCAAAAAATATCAGAATGTCAAAAATGACACCAGCAAGCCATATGTGGCACTATACCTACTAACACGTGGCCATCCAAAGAATGAAACTTTCTAAATGTCCTATGACCCAGCATCTTACCCAGTCTCCTTACCTCAGCATAGGACTGCTACCTGTCTGGCTTTCTCTGGCTTCTGTATGGGTGTCACTAGTCCTAAAACCAAAACAGAATAATTTCAGTGTCCCTGGAATGATCCACAGACAGAGCTTTAATGTAATGGCTAGGCTAATCCCTGTGTTTCATTACCAAGTTTATTGAATGATCAGATACAGTATGAAGAGATAACAGGTTTAGAGATAAATTATACAAAGTTAGAGACACTGAATAACAGTCTACATGCACCAACAAAGGAAAGAATATGAGGACGTTTTTGTTTTAATTGAAGAGAAAAGTGTATTTATCACTTAGGTATTAATATCCCAGTCCAATTAAAGAGATAGTTGGCAAAGTTAGATAGTTTGTTACACAGACTGAAACATTTGAATGTATCCTTTATTTGAATAATAAACTATCTTAACCACTAGAGTGCCAGGTGGGTACAATGTACGAGTTTGGACAGCTGTACCTGCTGTGACACGCTCGTACATTTGACAGCTAAAATGCGGTCACTGCTTAAGCCGGTATAACCGGCTGGCAGTGACCGCATTTCAGCTGAAATCAAGCCTGGCACACTTGCGAGGACATGAGGATTACTCCTCATGTCCTCCCAGGTATTGATCTCCCAGCCGATCGCGCTGGGAGATCAATATCGCCAAGGGAGAAGCTCTGAGAAACAGAGCTTCTCCCTCCGCCTCCCTCCTACCCCGAACTTCCGGGTAGGAGTGGGCGGGACCGGGGGAAACCTCCTAACGTCATCGGTGACATGATCACCGATGACGTTAGGGAAGTTTCCCTTACCCGATTCACTCCTACCGGTGGTAGGAGTGTAAGGAAGGAGAGCTTTTGCTCTCCTGTGGTCGTCATATTGATCTCCCAGCCGATCGGCTGGGAGATCAATAACTGGGGGACACCAGGAGGGGTCCTGATGTCCCCCACGAGGTCTGAAATAAATAAAAAAAAAAAATGCATAAGTAACCCTGTGAGTGCCACAGGGGTCCCCAGCACATTGCAAAGCAATGTGCTGGGGACCCCTGTGGCACTCACAGGGTCACTTCTTTTGTTTTTTTTGTTTTTGTTTTTTTTTTGCAAGACCTCATTGGGGGGATCAGGGGGGTCCTGATTCCTCTCAATGAGGTCTATGATTAAAAAAAAAAAAAAAATTAACCCTGTGTGTGCCACAGGGGGGGCCAATGCACCCCCCTCCTGTGGCACACACAGGGCTTTTATTATTCCTTTGTTACTAGAGATTGTTGGGGGGCCATCAGGATTGGTCCTGATGGCCCCCCAACAAGCTCTGATTACAAAGTAATAATTTAAAAAAAATTAACCCTCTGAGTGCCAGAAAGGTCCAATGCATTGCTTTGCAGTGCGCTGGAGACCCCTGTTGCACTCACAGGGACATTTATTTTGATTCCTTTTTTTTTTTTGTAAGACCTCATTGGGGGGAATCAGAGGGGTCCTGATACCCACCAATGAGGTCCATAATAAAAAAATGTAAAAAAAAAAAAAAATTAACCCTGTGTGTGCCACAAGGGGGGCCAATGCAGCCCCCTTCTGCCGCACACACAGGGCATTTATCATTACTTCGTTATCAGAGATTGTTGGGGGGCCATCAGGATTGGTCCAGATGGCCCCCCAACAACCTCTGATTACCAAGTAATGATTAAAAAAATTAACCCTCTGAGTGCCACAAGGCTCCAATGCATTGCTTTGCAATGCGCTGGAGACCCATGTGGCACTCACAGGGTCACTCCGTTTGTGGACATATATATATATTTTTTTTTACTAAGACCTCATTGGGGAGGGATCAGGGGGTCCTGATGCCCCTCAATGAGGTATATAATAAAAAAAAATTAAAACAAAAATTAACCCTGTGTGTGCAACTGGGAGTGGGGGTTCAATGCCGACCCCCTTCCTGTGGCACACACAGGACTTTTTATCATTACTTTGTGATCACAGCTTGTTTGGTGGCCATCTGAATACAAAGTAAAGATTAAAAAAATTAACCCTTTGTGTGCCACAGGGGCCCAAATGCATTGCTTTGCAATCCACTGGACACCCCTGTGACACACAAAGGATTTTTTTCCCCCTTTATTTTTTATTTAGACCTCATTGTATGGGTTCTAATGCCCCCAACGAGGTCTACACAAAAATATTGGGGGAAAAGCCCCAAAAAATGCACGTGCCACAGGAGGGGGGGTCCAACGCAGTGCTTTGTATGAGGGGACATACATTGCACACTGGTAGTCACAAATCTCCCATACACACTATCAGACACTGCCCCACCATCACCAACATCCTTGCTCCTCTGCTCATACCCACACACACTACCTAATCCCTCACCCTCCCACACACTTTGTTACACTTGTAGTCACAGGTCCGCACGTACACCGGCTGACGCCCTAGCTTCTTTCATCTGTTAGCCATAAAATCACACATACACTGTTTGCTTTCCCATTTCTGTTTCACTGGTAGCTACGCTCCTGTAGCGTAAATTGGTATGTCAACCCACTGCAGTGGGGTACCATTTTTCTTAGGCTGGCAAGAAGTCCTCCTAGGAAATCCCACGCCATTGAACCATTTTAGTATCTTTGAAGTGACTGATGTGTAAATCAAATGTTTGCTTGTTTTTTCCTGTAGCACCACATTCTGGAAATAGTTGTGCCAACTAACTTAGGGGTAAAAAGCAAGTGATGCGGCAGGTTGTCTTCTTCCAAAATGGTATGGTTTATCTACCTTTTCTTCAATTTTGAAGGTGTTATAGCCATTTTAGTACAGGCAAGTCAGGTTTGAGAAAATGTTAGAAACATCAGAGTTTCTACTTCTAGCACCCCCTAAGGTAGTTCAACTCATACCAATGGGGTGTCATTTGACTCCTAAGAGCACTAGCTAACAAATGCAGTTGAAAATTCCATGGTTTTCACAGAGATCCATACATTTGAAGGGGCAGGAATGTAAAAAAATGCAATTTTTTTCCTATATCGCCTCCTTCTGGAAACATTTATGCACACCAGTATTGGGGTAAGAAGGTAAGAGACCCCTCATTAGATGCGTCAGGTTGTCTTCTTTCCAGAATGGTATGGTTTATCTACCTTTTCTTCAATTCTGAAGGTGTTATAGCCATTTTTGTACAGGCAAGTCACATTTGAGAAAATGTTAGAAACCCACTAAGGTAGGTCAACTCATATCAATGGGGTGTCGTTTGACTTCTAAGAGCACTAGCTAATGAATGCAGTTGAAAATTCCATGGTTTTTACAGAGCTCCATAAATTTGAAGAGGCAGAAATGTAAGAAAATGCCTTTTTTTTCATTAGTGCCACCTCCTGGAAGCATTTGTGCATACCAGCCTTTGGGTAAGAAGGCAAGTGACCCCTCATTAGATGCGGCAGGTTGTTTTCTTTCCAACATGGCATTGTTTCTCTACCTTTCCTGCATATCTATTATGGTTATAACCATTTTAGTGCAAGCAGATAATTTAAAAAACAAAAGTGTCAGGTTTACGTACGTGTTCCTAGCACCCACATATTGTATGTTAACCCACACAAATGGGCTACCATTTTTCTCATGTTGGTAGCAGGTACTGAATACAGCAGGAAATGTTATGGTTTTCAAAGATTTTAGTATCTTTGAAGTGGTGGAAATGTAAAAAAACATGTATTTATTCCCATAGCGCCACCTTTTGGAAATATTTGTGCACTTCAGCCCAGGAGGTAGAAAGGCAAGTGACCCCTCACTTGATGCGGGAGAAAGTCTACTTTCCAAAATGGTATACCTTTTATACCTTTCCTTCATGTCTCTAACAGTAAAATTTGAGGTTGTAGTAGGTATCGTTTTGCACTTCTAGCGCCCCCTGAGTTAGTTAAACTCATACCAATGGGGTGTCATTTTTCTCCTAAGAGCACTAGCTAATGAATACAGATGGAAATGCCATGGTTTTCAAGCATTTTAGTACATTTGAAGGGGCAGAAATGTAAGAAAATGCCTTTTTTTTTCATCATCGCCATCTTCTGGAGGCATTTGTGCACAACAGGCTTGGGGTAAGAAGGCAAGTTACCCCTCATTAGATGAAGCAGGTTGTCTACTTTTCAGAAATATATAGTTTTATATAGTTATTCCACTGTTTTAGGGTAGTTTTACCACAAAAACCCTAGAATGACCATATTAGTTTATAAAGTTGAAAATGTCATTTTGCGCTGCTGGTGATTAGGGCTCTACGCTATCCATGGACGTAGGTAAAACTATACAAATTTGATATTTTTTTACTCGGGGGACTTGGGGCTTTTTCAAATAATTGAAAGTTTTTCAATCAAGGTAAATGTTTTTGATACATATTATGTGATTTTAGCAAAATGAGTACATTTTCACTTTTTTTTGTCATTATGACATCATAGCTTTTTGCACGATGTAAAATTCTCTTCATGTAAGGTACCGCGAGAAAGCTCAATTAGTTCTGAAAAAAACAATATATAGTTTTCCATATTTAACTAAAAATCCCCAGAGGAAATCAAGCATAAACAGAAGGATAGCAAAAATGCTGAAAAAGTGTCTGGTCTGCAGGGTACAGGAAATGGCCCAAGCCTCTGGCACTGAAGGGGTTAAGATTAATAATTTGCTGAAAAATTTGCTTTAATACAAAATAAGCTTTTTCACTACATTTTTGCTAATAGGTACACAGGAAAAGGTGTTATTTGGATTAAAAGTGAATGGAGAACAATTGGTACCAAATCTTTATGCTTATTTTGTAGTGGTAAGATTTGGCCAACTTCTGTATGAAAACTAAAATTACTTGGAGGAGTGGTTAACATTGAAATGGATGGACCAGGAGAGGGTATTTTTGAAAAAGTTTGAACTGATAGAAGATATTTGTGCCCTCCTCTGCGGCGCCCTAAGGCGGCTGTATAAGCCACCTTATGCTAGTGCCAGCCCTGATCGGTGCAATGCCTCAGACAGGCATATAGGAATGTGGAGAAAAGCTGGTAGAGCATAATCTGTATTTCCTGGCTGTTCTGTGTTACTGTGAGAATTTAACTGTGACTTTATCAAATATTCTTTTAGTCATTCATACATGCATACATATAAAATCAATAAAATCAGTTCTATTTGAATTATTCTCCCAAAATTGATATGTAATTAGTACTAATTAATTTCCTGTCCATGAAGGCAAACATGATTCTGTGTCACTGGAGTCAATGACCTCAGACTCCTCCCATTGAAGGCTTCATAGAAACACTTCAAAGGGAGGAGTTTGAGGTCTTGAAGACTTCCAAGAAATAATTATGTCTGTCTCTTTGTAATTAAATATACATTTGGGGGATTCAGTCTGCATACAATTGATTCAAAGTGATAATTAAGTTTGTCTGTCAGGACAAAATAATTAAGGGGTTATCATTAGGAAATGTTACTGTTTCTTTAAGGACTTTGGATATTTGAAATTGGTGGACCAGTTCATATTTCCCATTTTTCCTTTAATATAAACCCCATCATCCTCTGCCATCTAATGACTGGATGATGGGAGTTGTAGTCCAACAACAGCGGTGGACTCCCTGCTTATCCTCCACTTCTCTATACCTCTTCTTTATCCAGAGATCAAAAACTATTGAATAGAATTTCCCAAAATAAATAGTGTTATGGGCCATATTCACTAAACAAAGAGTGAAGCAGCTGTACCATAGGGACAAATAAAACTCTCCATATACACAATGCTATAGATGGGCTTATTAACCCATTGAATGCTAGAGAGGACCCTCTGCTCCAGTGTTTTGTTAGAGCGAACTGTGATCATATAGACAGACACCATTTCACACTGAATGAGTCCCTGTTACACTATGATGGTAGCCTAAGCTACCAATTATAGAGATTGCAATTAAGTCAGCCAAGTGGGAGTGTGTTGTTCTACTGCACTGATTGGAGGTCTGCAGGTAGCCCCTCCCCTAGTCAATGCACAGACAGCAACAACACCTGTTGGATGCAGAATTCTCCTAAACTAATTACAACTACAACTGTCCACATTCACAATGTCAAAAGTGGAGCAAATGTGGGCCAAACAACCTACATGTTAGGGGAAAATTACAAATTACTATTGAATACAATAACAATTATTGTACCTCTTGAATTCTAAAGCTCCCAATGGTCTGTGACCCAGGAAGGGAAAAGTGGAGAATTTTTGGAGTAAATAGGTTAGTTAATAGGATTCAGGCAGATGCAGACAAAAAGACAATCAGTCTCCTTTACCTACTGTAACACAGATTTGTATTCATCATTCCCCAGATAGAGGTTGGGGTAGTAAGGAAAAGGGGGCAATTCTGGGCACAACAACTGCACCATAGGTGGGATATTAACACTCAGTCTGATTTTAAGCAGACATTTAAACCTTTGTATGCTAAAGAAATTTTGAACATACTGCTCTGCAATGAGCTGAAAGCCTCTTGGGGATTCAAGGGGTTAAATACCCCATTCAGATAAATAGGAATTCGGAGACTTATAGGAATTTGGGGAATTGGATTTGTTCCTTATGGTGCAGTTGTTTTGCAAAGAATTGCTATACTTTGTCCTTTCTTACCTATGGAATAAGAGCACAAAGAGTATGTTCAAAATGTCATATCTTTATTAGGACACATAACAAATACAAGATACATTGCACATACTCCCTCTTGTGTACAGGAATGTCACAGTCCTAGACTTTAATCATCGCTGCCTCCAGTATTGGATGTGGGATCTCATTTCTCATCTGTGGTACAATAGGTTCAGAATTGCTCCTTTTTCAGCTTATATAAATCAAGAAAAGGAAGAAACATAGAATTTGACTGCAGATAAGAACCATTCTAGTCTAGTCTGCCCATTTTCCTACAGTAAAAACCTCAAAGCTTTTCTGGTCCTTGGTCTTGTCTTATGTTAAGGACAGCCTCATGCCTATCCCATGAATGCTTAAATTCTGTCACTGTATTAACCTCTACCATTTCTGCTGGTAGGCTATTCCACTTATCTACTACCCTCTCAGTAAAGTAAAACTTTCTTACATTACATCTAAACCTGTGTCCCTCTAGTTTTAGACTATGGCCTCTTTTCCTAACATTTTTACACCTTTGAAATGTACTTCCCTCCTGCACTTTGTTGAATCCCTTCATGTATTTGAATGTTTCTCTCTCTTCTCTCCACCATTTTAGTAGCCCTTCTCTGAATTCTCTCTAGACTATCTATATCCTTCTGGAGATGCGATCTCCAGTACTGTACGCAATACTCTAGGTGAGGTCTAACTAGAGATCTGTAGAGTGGTGTGACCACGTCCCTTTTTCTGCTACTAATTCCCCTAGATATGCAACCCAGTACCCTGCTTTCATTCCCCACCGCTTTATTACATTGCCTGCCTGCCTTTAAGTCATTAGAAATAATTACTCCCAAATCCCTTTCCTCTGTTGTCTCTGAAAGCACAGTACCCTTAATAGTATATTTTTCCTTTGGATTTTTATGTCCCAAGAGCATTATTTTACATTTATAGAAGGTGCACAATAGTGTAATAAAGTCACAAGCTTGATATAATATGTAATATGTGTGATGCACTCTGTGGTCAGGATGGAAACACTCCCAATCAACTAACTAAAATGTACTATGAAATCAACATAACACAAATTAATAACTGTGCTATTAAACTATAATAAAGTAAAAAGTAATTTTTATTTTATTTTATTAGAGATTTATAACATTGTTATTAATCAGTGTATATATTGTTCTTTTAATACATTTTACTCCATTTGGAGACTTCATTGTGACAGAAACATTTCCCACATTCATAGCACAGATATCATTTCTATAAAGTGATTTTTTGATGTTTAACAAGATTTCCTTTTCATAGCATGAAAATGCTTCCTCTCTTATGGGAGTTCTCTGATGAATAAAAAGATCTCTCTTGGAACAGAAAAATTATGAGGATTCAGAATATACATATGGTTTCTTTCCAACATGAGTTCTCTTATGTTTAACAAGAGCCGAGCTTTGGCCAAAGCATTTACCACATTCAGAACATTTATGCGGTTTCTCTCCTGTGTGAGTTCTCTGATGTCTAACAAGAGGTGTCCTTTGGCTGAAACACTTCCCACATTCAGAACATTTATACGGTTTCTCTCCTGTGTGAGTTCTCTGATGTCTAACAAGAGGTGTCCTTTGGCTGAAACACTTCCCACATTCAGAACATTTATACGGTTTCTCTCCTGTGTGAGTTCTCTTATGAGCAACAAGACTTTTTTTAGCTTTGAAACATTTCACACATTCAGAACATGGAAATGGTTTATGATCAGTGTGAATTGTCTGATGTCTAACAAGATCTGTCCTTTGACTGAAACATTTCCCACATTCAGAACATGAATATGGTTTTTCTCCTGTGTGAGTTCTCTGATGAATAACAAGACTTTCTGTGTGGCTGAAACATTTCCCACATTCAGAACATGAATATGGTTTTTCTCCTGTGTGAGTTCTCTGATGGCTAACAAGATTTATATTTTCACTAAAACATTTCCCACATTCAGAACATTTATACGGTTTCTCTCCAGTGTGAGTTCTCTGATGTCTAACAAGATTACTACTGTCACTAAAACATTTCCCACATTCAGAACATTTATACGGTTTCTCTCCAGTGTGAGTTCGCTTTTGTAACTGAAACATTTCCCACATTCAGAACATGAAAATAGTTTTTCTCCTGTGTGAGTTGTCTGATGGCTAACAAGAGATGTCCTGTAACTGAAACATTTCCCACATTCAGAGCATGAATATGGTTTCTCTCCAGTGTGAATTCTCTGATGAATAACAAGATTGTTGCTTCGACTGAAGCATTTCCCACATTCAGAACATGGAAATGTACCTTCTTTAGTAGGAATTCTTTGATGTTTAACAGAACGAGTGTTCTTTGTATTACTGTTGCCATTGCATTGCTCTTCAATATAACTATATGTTGCCTGTACATGTTCTCTGTGTGTATAAATTACAACTTCACAGAGATTTCCTCCGTTCCATATATTTGGTTTCTCTGGAATGTGTCCTTTACATTTGGTTTGATTCTTCTTCTTTCGTTGCATGGCTTTTTTAATAACACTTTTTGCTTAGGGAGTCTGGGGAGAGTATAGATCTGTTAAATTCTTCAGGGTATTAAAGCTCAAGGGGAGATCTGCTGGAAAGAAAGACATTCTAATTAGATAATTCTACCTTACATTATCATTTAATTTTCAGATTACACCGATTTCAACAAATGCTGGCCTATTTTATTTACCTGTTACATACTTATAACAAGCATATCATAATAAGACTATGTGGGCAGAAGGTGGCTTTTTTTCCAAAGGGAATTGTTAGGCCCAAAATATGAACACCATTGGTATAACCATCTCCATTAGGTGTGCTCAAAACAGCAGATAAGTCCATCGAAAATTCTGTACAAGGCGTTAGTTTAGTTTAATTTAATTTGTCCCCTGTGTCTCAAGATGGTGTTCAAGAAATTGGAGCATTGCTATTTTTCAAAGCCATAAGTGTGTGTGCTTTTATCAATTGCTCATGTTTTGATGCATCAAAATAAAATCTTTATGAAGAATATCACATGCTCCTAAATTAACACCACACTTCTCCATGTAAATTAGTGCTAATTACTTTGCTGAATTAGACTCATTCACTAATCCTCCCACAAAATGGTGGATATTTTAAGAATGAGCACTTTTTGACATCTAATCACTAAAACTAGAAAATCTTTGCTAATTAAAAAAAACCAACAACATGCAAATTCAGTAACATTTTGGAATAAACATCATTTTCATGAAAAGTAAATTGTAAATAGCCAATGCCCCCACTTCAAAATATAAGGATATACAGAGGTCTAAGGTCTACTTAATAACACCCATGTAAAGCTCTGTATGGATGGAAACCTGTCAACTCTGGCCTCTTTCCAGGAGATCCTCCTTGAAGTCTCTCTCAGTACAACTGCTCTTATTGAAATTTAAGTCTCTCTTTATACAAGTTTTGGTGTGTGCTTTCGTGTCAACTGATTAGATTGAGAAGAGGATGGGCCACACCTGGCCTTTTGTGCTCACTTATTTGTAAATTTTTTCAAATGTAAACGGACACACACCTCACATTTACACTTTCATACCCTCGATTAAGGAAGATGAGATGAGTATTGCCTGTATGTTTATAGTCAGGTGTTACTGTACACTGCTAGAGATAGATTTCTCTGCATATGTAATTAAAATGCCTTTCAATTGAAATCTCATATCCCTAAATAATGAAGTAAATCCAATAAAATATGTCTTTCTATGTTAATGGTTATCTATCTATCTATCTATCTATCTATCTATCTATTTCTCTGCATCACAGACACACACACACACACACACATATATATATATACAATGTTTACATAAAATATAAGAATCAGTCACAGTAAGTATGACAATTATCTAGTAACATATTAAATGTATGATGGTTGCAAAGGCCTGTGTCCAACAAAAAATATCACAATGTTAAAAATGTTGCCAGCGAACCACATAGGCCTCTAGTATGCTAAATTGTGGCCTCCACAGAATGAAACTTTTAAATGACTTGTGACCCAGTTTCTTCACACACCCTCTTTCCCTCAGCATTGGGTGGCTACCTGTCTGGTTTTCTGGCTTCTGTCTGGATTTCTCTGATCCTGGAAACAAGACTGAATAATGTCAGGGACCATGGAATTATCTACATGCAGAGCTTTATGGTAATGGCTCGGCTAAACCTTATGATTCTTTAACAACTTTAATGAATGATCAGATACAGTATAAAGTAATAAGAGGTTTAGAGGTAAATGAGGAAACGTTTGAGTTATTAGATTTCAGTCTAGAAGTGCTGAATTCTTATTTGTGTCATACATTTCTATGTGTCTTTACTCTGCTTACTGTAACTTTACTGTATTTTGACTATTTTCATGATACTTTTTCTTACTAACACTTACTTTCTCCTGCCTTACACACACACTTACACGCACACTGTAGTGCACATACTTTCTCAAATTTGCACACAATTGTGTTCAGACTTGTTTGTGCTCTGTTTCTCATATTCACATATGTAATGGTTTTCCCATTCTTGCTCTTGCACTGTCAGTGTCTCTCTCACTGTCTCTCACTTTCTCACTGTCTCAATCTTATCATCTTGCTGTATGTATGAGTCGTTATCTGTCTCTCTGTCTTTCACACTCTTGCTTTGTCTCTTTTGTATCATCTCTATCTGTCTCTGGTTCTTATACACAGACAATTTTACATTTTTTGAAATTGTTGTCACCACCTATCTGCACATTTACATATACAAGGGTGATAAAAGTAATTATGGTTACTCATGCCAGCTAACACTCAGAATCCCTCACGCTTACTCACTATTATTATTTCTAGTGATCACATGCCAGTGCTTTCTAAGGATCACTCCCATGCACTTATCCCTTCTCTCTCACTCATATTCCTATACTGACCCTCATACTCAGAAAAACTCACTTCTTCATGATAAATGTAGTTAAAACATCAAACACTAGAATAAACAGAATATTTCACATTATTACACACTCAAGCTCATCCTCACACTTATTAAGACTTCTTCATTCTCTCAGTATCTCGTGTACACTCACATAAATATTGTCCATACTTGCTCAAGATCAGACATGAAATGCTCACTTGCTCATACACACTCAAGGTCAAACTCATTAATACTTTATCATGCTCACACTCAGTCACTAATGCTATCATCTCCCTTTTACTCACTTTCAGAGACAATGATGGATTTAATTTGGGATTTTAACCCCATGAATGTTAGATAGATCTCCAGTGCATTGCAAAGCATGTTTTTTTTCTCATGGGAAAATCATTGTTGTTAGAAAAAGACAGAAATTATTTGAGAGGGAATTCCTGAGACAAACATCAGATTTATCATCCAACTCTAATTAGATTATTACTACTATCAAAGTCACAATATAGGCAGAGAGAAAATGAAAGTATTGTTAATAAAAAATCCAGTATAGGCTGATATACTAAGGAAACCTGGAGCAATTCTGGGACAAACACACTTAACCATAGGGGACACTGGTTTGCAATGTGTAGAGACATCGTTAGTATTCAGGTTGTTAAAAAGACGTCTTTAAATCAATGAGGGTTTGGGTAAACTGTCTCCAATAGTGCAGATGGTTTGCTCCAGAATGTCTCCAGTTCTTCTTAGTATCTCAGTCATTATCACCAATAAATCACACAAATATAAAGATAAACCAAAACTCCCAGAGAGACAGAACATGATGAGGATACACAGAGGTCTAAGGTCTATTTACCAACACCAGGTGGCGCTCTGTAGGGATGTAGATGAAAAAAGCAAAAAAACAAAATACACACTTTTCGAGAAATATTTTCAGCTTAGTGAAAAGTGCCATTTGTCTCTAGGGAAATGTACTGTCTTTAAGGTCCTGTGTTAAATATCTTCCTGGTGATTTGTTTTGTAAACTGGGAATCCGATTAGTTGGCCAGTTTCACTAGTGAGGAAAATCACTGTTTAGTAAATCTCCAAACTGGAGTAGGTTTATTTTGTGTTTGTTTTTTACCTGCCTTAAAGGGACATTACAAGTTACCTGTGAACAGAATAAATCACAGTAACACTTTATTTTGATGGCTATTTTGTCAGATTTCATGGTGAGAACTCAGTCATCCTGTAACAATATATATATTTATCCAGAAAACAGCAAAGTTCTTGTGGAAAATGATTGATATTAGCTAAAAAGGGAGAAATTCTTTGTCATTTCTATGAGAGGGAATTTCAGTGGAAAAAACGTCAAACCGAATTTCCCATGGACATTTTCACACGATAAACAGGATTTATTGTCCAGCTCTAATTAGAATATTTTTAAATAGAAAAGCAACATTATAGTCAGATAAAAAAATGAGAATATTGTTCACAAATAAGAGGCTGATGTAGCAAGTAGACCTGGAGCGATTCTGGGACAAACCAATTTCACCAAAAGGGGACATTGTATTGCAAAGCATGGAGACCTCTCTAACATGAAATAGGTTATAAAGCCCCATTTAAATCAATGGGATTTTGGGAAAAGCCCCACTGAGGAAGATGGTTTGGTCCAGAATTACTCCAGTTACTCTTAGTAAATCATCCTCATCATTATCACCAATAAATCATACAAATATAAAGACAAAACTCCCAGAGATACATAACATGATGAGGATACACAGAGGTGTAAGGTCTATTTACCAACACCAGGTGGCGCTCTGTAGGGATGGAGTCCTCTCAGTTCTGGTCTCTTTCCAGGAGATCCTGTTTGTAGTCTCTCTCCAATACAACTGCTCTTACTGAGATTTATGTCTCTTTTTATACAAGTTTTTGAGTGTGTTTTGTTTTGGTTTCAACTGATCAGATTAAGAAGAGTGATGGGCCCCACCTGACCCTTTGTGCTCCCATATTTACTATCTCCTACACATGTAAATGATCACACACCTAAGCTTATGTTGTCACATCCCTGATTAAAGAAGGAGATTGTATTAAAATGCAAGGTGTTGTCTGGATGTCTATGGTTAGGTCTTATTGTATACAGCTGATGCTATCTATCTATCTATCTATCTATCTATCTATCTATATCACACCCACATATACACACTGAATTAATTAAAAAAAAAATCACAAATGGAATCAGTGTGACGGCACACACTTATCCCAATATATATAAATTATTAAATCCATGGGCATATATCCTATAGAAATCCAAATATAGTGTGAGCATAGTTATTGAAAAATACCATTTATGATATTTGTAAGATCATTCAATCAGGATAAGCGTGTGGGTGGTAGCACTATATCCAGATTTTTATGGGAAATATGCCTTAAGATCTAATAAGTGTGTGGGTGGTCACACTATATCTGGATTTCTATAGGATATATGTCCATATATTTAATAATTTCTATATATTGGGAGAAGTGTGCAGTCACACTGATTCCATTAGTGATTTTTATGAGAGTTAGATAACGTGTATTTCTGATGTAACATTACGCCATATTGGGTTGATCATTTTGGTTGTATATTGTATATACAAGTTGATACAAGTTTTGAATTATCACATTTGTGTCTTGCATCTGGTAGTACACGTACCTATATGAGCGGGTGCTCTATTGGATATTCGATTGATACCAATCATTGAGGGTCCGTAGGAACCCGTGATTTTTTTCACAGAAACTCGGATTAATCACTTAGATTGGGAACAGTCTATTCCTTTGATGTATCCTGCTCTGTTCGGTACAGAGAGATAGTATGACCATTGTCAGCTGTTATATTACAGATAGAAGTGATCATCCTTGTAGAAAACAACTTTGCGAATGTTTTTTGAAACTTGATTCATTTTAATTAAAAAAAAAAATTAAATAAAAATAAAGAACATTTTTACAATTGATGTGTTTTGTCATTTGTTATTTGAGATGAGGGTTTTTTCTGCCTTCTTTTGGCTCAACAATGGTAAACAGGAATAGGAGTAGGGTGGGACTAGATGGACGCAAGTCTTTTTTCAACTTAAATTACTATGTTACTATGTTAGATTAAAGGACCCATAAGCGCCTAAGCATATTTTTTTGTTATATTTATTTTTGAAATCTTTTGGTAGAGATTTTTTTACTTGGGCTGCTGAGATCTATACCATTTGTCATACTTGTTCACATCATTGAGCAACCACATTCCTTCTTGTAATATTAAATGTATGACGTTTGCCATGGGCTGCATCCAAAAAATATCAGAATGTCAAAAATGACACCAGCAAGCCATATGTGGCACTATACCTACTAACACGTGGCCATCCAAAGAATGAAACTTTCTAAATGTCCTATGACCCAGCATCTTCCCCCAGTCTCCTTACCTCAGCATAGGTTTGCTACCTGTCTGGATTTCTCTGGCTTCTGTATGAGTTTCACTAGTCCTAATACCAAAACCGAATAATTTCAGTGTCCCTGGAATGATCCACAGACAGAGCTTTAATGTAATGGCTAGGCTAATCCCTGTGTTTCATTACCAAGTTTATTGAATGATCAGATACAGTAGGAAGAGATAACAGGTTTAGAGATGAATTATAAAAAGTTAGAGACACTGAATATCAGTCTACATGCACCAACAAAGGAAAGAATATGAGGACATTTTTGTTTTAATTGAAGAGAAAAGTGTATTTATCACTTAGGTATTAATATCCCAGTCCAATTAAAGAGATAGTTGGCAAAGTTAGATAGTTTGTTACACAGACTGAAACATTTGAATGTATCCTTTATTTGAATAATAAACTCTCTTAACCACTAGAGTGCCAGGTGGGTACAATGTACGAGTGGACACAGCTGTACCTGCTGTGCCACGCTCATTCATTTGACAGCTAAAATGCGGTCACTGCTTAAGCCGGTATAACAGGCTGGCAGTGACCGCATTTCAGCTGAAATGCAGCCTGGCACTCTTGGGAGGACATGAGGATTACTCCTCATGTCCTTCCAGGTATTGATCTCCCAGCCGATTGCGCTGGGAGATCAATATCGCCAAGGGAGAAGCTCTGAGAAACAGAGCTTCTCCCTCCGCCGCCCTCCTACCCCGAACTTCCGGGTAGGAGTGGGCGGGACCGGGGGAAACCACCTAACGTCATCGGTGACATGATCGCCGATGATGTTAGGGAAGTTTCCCTTACCCGATTCACTCCTACCGGTGGTAGGAGTGAAAGGAAGGAGAGCTTTTGCTCTCCTGTGGTCGTCATATTGATCTCCCAGCCGATCGGCTGGGAGATCAATAACTGGGGGGACACCAGGAGGGGTCCTGATGTCCCCCACGAGGTCTGAAATAAATTAAAAAAAAAAAATGCATAAGTAACCCTGTGAGTGCCACAGGGGTCCCCAGCACATTGCAAAGCAATGTGCTGGGGACCCCTGTGGCACTCACAGGGTCACTTCTTTTGTTTTTTTTGTTTTTGTTTTTTTTGCAAGACCTCATTGGGGGGATCAGGGGGGTCCTGATTCCTCTCAATGAGGTCTATGATTAAAAAAAAAAAAAAAATTAACCCTGTGTGTGCCACAGGGGGGGCCAATGCACCCCCCTCCTGTGGCACACACAGGGCTTTTATTATTCCTTTGTTACTAGAGATTGTTGGGGGGCCATCAGGATTGGTCCTGATGGCCCCCCAACAAGCTCTGATTACAAAGTAATAATTAAAAAAAAATTAACCCTCTGAGTGCCAGAAAGGTCCAATGCATTGCTTTGCAGTGCGCTGGAGACCCCTGTTGCACTCACAGGGACATTTATTTTGATTCCTTTTTTTTTTTTGTAAGACCTCATTGGGGGGAATCAGAGGGGTCCTGATACCCACCAATGAGGTCCATAATAAAAAAATGTAAAAAAAAAAAAAATTAACCCTGTGTGTGCCACAAGGGGGGCCAATGCAGCCCCCTTCTGCCGCACACACAGGGCATTTATCATTACTTCGTTATAAGAGATTGTTGGGGGGCCGTCAGGATTGGTCCAGATGGCCCCCCAACAACCTCTGATTACCAAGTAATGATTAAAAAAATTAACCCTCTGAGTGCCACAAGGCTCCAATGCATTGCTTTGCAATGCGCTGGAGACCCATGTGGCACTCACAGGGTCACTCCGTTTGTGGACATATATATATATATATTTTTTTACTAAGACCTCATTGGGGAGGGATCAGGGGGTCCTGATGCCCCTCAATGAGGTATATAATAAAAAAAAATTAAAACAAAAATTAACCCTGTGTGTGCAACTGGGAGTGGGGGTTCAATGCCGACCCCCTTCCTGTGGCACACACAGGACTTTTTATCATTACTTTGTGATCACAGCTTGTTTGGTGGCCATCTGAATACAAAGTAAAGATTAAAAAAATTAACCCTTTGTGTGCCACAGGGGCCCAAATGCATTGCTTTGCAATCCACTGGACACCCCTGTGACACACAAAGGATTTTTTTCCCCTTTATTTTTTATTTAGACCTCATTGTATGGGTTCTGATGCCCCCAACGAGGTCTACACAAAAATATTGGGGGAAAAGCCCCAAAAAATGCATGTGCCACAGGAGGGGGGGTCCAACGCAGTGCTTTGTATGAGGGGACATACATTGCACACTGGTAGTCACAAATCTCCCATACACACTATCAGACACTGCCCCACCATCACCAACATTCTTGCTCCTCTGCTCATACCCACACACACTACCTAATCCCTCACCCTCCCACACACTTTGTTACACTTGTAGTCACAGGTCCGCACGTACACCGGCTGACGCCCTAGCTTCTTTCATCTGTTAGCCATAAAATCACACATACACTGTTTGCTTTCCCATTTCTGTTTCACTGGTAGCTACGCTCCTGTAGCGTAAATTGGTATGTCAACCCACTGCAGTGGGGTACCATTTTTCTTAGGCTGGCAAGAAGTCCTCCTAGGAAATCCCACGCCATTGAACCATTTTAGTATCTTTGAAGTGACTGATGTGTAAAACAAATGTTTGCTTGTTTTTTCCTGTAGCACCACATTCTGGAAATAGTTGTGCCAACTAACTTAGGGGTAAAAAGCAAGTGATGCGGCAGGTTGTCTTCTTCCAAAATGGTATGGTTTATCTACCTTTTCTTCAATTTTGAAGGTGTTATAGCCATTTTAGTACAGGCAAGTCAGGTTTGAGAAAATGTTAGAAACATCAGAGTTTCTACTTCTAGCACCCCCTAAGGTAGTTCAACTCATACCAATGGGGTGTCATTTGACTCCTAAGAGCACTAGCTAACAAATGCAGTTGAAAATTCCATGGTTTTCACAGAGATCCATACATTTGAAGGGGCAGGAATGTAAAAAAATGCAATTTTTTTCCTATATCGCCTCTTTCTGGAAACATTTATGCACACCAGTATTGGGGTAAGAAGGTAAGAGACCCCTCATTAGATGCGTCAGGTTGTCTTCTTTCCAGAATGGTATGGTTTATCTACCTTTTCTTCAATTCTGAAGGTGTTATAGCCATTTTTGTACAGGCAAGTCACATTTGAGAAATTGTTAGAAACCCACTAAGGTAGGTCAACTCATATCAATGGGGTGTCGTTTGACTTCTAAGAGCACTAGCTAATGAATGCAGTTGAAAATTCCATGGTTTTTACAGAGCTCCATACATTTGAAGGGGCAGAAATGTAAGAAAATGCCTTTTTTTTCATTAGCGCCACCTCCTGGAAGCATTTGTGCATACCAGCCTTTGGGTAAGAAGGCAAGTGACCCCTCATTAGATGCGGCAGGTTGTTTTCTTTCCAACATGGCATTGTTTCTCTACCTTTCCTGCATATCTATTATGGTTATAACCATTTTAGTGCAAGCAGATAATTTAAAAAACAAAAGTGTCAGGTTTACGTACGTGTTCCTAGCACCCACATATTGTATGTTAACCCACACAAATGGGCTACCATTTTTCTCATGTTGGTAGCAGGTACTGAATACAGCAGGAAATGTTATGGTTTTCAAAGATTTTAGTATCTTTGAAGTGGTGGAAATGTAAAAAAACATGTATTTATTCCCATAGCGCCACCTTTTGGAAATATTTGTGCACTTCAGCCCAGGAGGTAGAAAGGCAAGTGACCCCTCACTTGATGCGGGAGAAAGTCTACTTTCCAAAATGGTATACCTTTTATACCTTTCCTTCATGTCTCTAACAGTAAAATTTGAGGTTGTAGTAGGTATCGTTTTGCACTTCTAGCGCCCCCTGAGTTAGTTAAACTCATACCAATGGGGTGTCATTTTTCTCCTAAGAGCACTAGCTAATGAATACAGATGGAAATGCCATGGTTTTCAAGCATTTTAGTACATTTGAAGGGGCAGAAATGTAAGAAAATGCCTTTTTTTTCATCATCGCCATCTTCTGGAGGCATTTGTGCACACCAGGCTTGGGGTAAGAAGGCAAGTTACCCCTCATTAGATGAAGCAGGTTGTCTACTTTTCAGAAATATATAGTTTTATATAGTTATTCCACTGTTTTAGGGTAGTTTTACCACAAAAACCCTAGAATGACCATATTAGTTTATAAAGTTGAAAATGTCACTTTGCGCTGCTGGTGATTAGGGCTCTACGCTATCCATGGACGTAGGTAAAACTATACAAATTTGGTATTTTTTTACTCGGGGGACTTGGGGCTTTTTCAGATAATTGAAAGTTTTTCAATCAAGGTAAATGTTTTTGATACATATTATGTGATTTTAGCAAAATGAGTACATTTTCACTTTTTTTTGTCATTATGACATCATAGCTTTTTGCACGATGTAAAATTCTCTTCATGTAAGGTACCACGAGAAAGCTCAATTAGTTCTGAAAAAAACAATATATAGTTTTCCATATTTAACTAAAAATCCCCAGAGGAAATCAAGCATAAACAGAAGGATAGCAAAAATGCTGAAAAAGTGTCTGGTCTGCAGGGTACAGGAAATGGCCCAAGCCTCTGGCACTGAAGGGGTTAAGATTAATAATTTGCTGAAAATTTGCTTTAATACAAAATAAGCTTTTTCACTACATTTTTGCTAATAGGTACACAGGAAAAGGTGTTATTTGGATTAAAAGTGAATGGAGAACAATTGGTACCAAATCTTTATGCTTATTTTGTAGTGGTAAGATTTGGCCAACTTCTGTATGAAAACTAAAATGACTTGGAGGAGTGGTTAACATTGAAATGGATGGACCAGGAGAGGGTATTTTTAAAAAAGTTTGAACTGATAGAAGATATTTGGGCTAATAACAGACAAAGGAAGATGATTTGTGAGATACTAGACAGAACTAATGTTACCATGAGAATATGGGATAAATTGAAGGGACCATGGAGACTAATTGAATTCAGAAGTAAGATATTCCCATAAGAAGTCATACCTATTTGAGTCAAATCATTAGGAAAATGAGAAGGTTTGAGATATTACTTATAAAGGTTTGGAAAGTATAAAGAATATGATTTTAGATGTTTTTACAATTTAACCCCTTAAGGACCGGGGAATCCACGCCGCGACCCTAATGAACGACCACAGAACAATTTTTTTTTATTGCTCCATTGCGTTCCGGACTCCCCGAACGGCGTGCAGCCGCGGGGGGAGCCTGGAATTCAGTGACGGTCATAGTAAGTCATCAGTCGTTAAGTCAAATCGACCCTTGACGTACTATGACCGTCATGGGTCGTTAAGGGGTTAAAAAAAATCCCCAAATTCCCCTTAATTTAAATTAAGCTTTGTTTGCTTAATGATAGTACTAAAACAAAAGTCCCAATTGATTTAAAAGGTTTTCAACCACTTCAATGTTAGAGACATCTCAACACATTGGTTAGTAGTAGGGATAGGTGAATGTTTTCACTTCAATACTGAAATAGGTGAAAAATGGCACTTCCCATCTAGCAGGAAAGTTCCTGAAAAAAGTGCAGTTTTTCTGCTTTTTTGCACCTAGCTCATTGCAGTGAAGTCAAAGGGAAGACTCAATATACACACGACACATAGCAAATTTTGGATATTTTTTCACACAAGCATAGTATAAAAGGAGTCTGAGGGTCCCTGTGTTGATGGAGTCTAGGGAAAGAATCATTTTAACACGGAATTTCTTTTGGGGGGTTGTTGACTGGGATAGGGGGAACAGTTAATAATAAATCAATAAGTAACACAAAAAAAATAAAAATAAAAAAATAAAACATTTGTATTTAACGTGACAGAGACAAGGACCTCTCTGAAGTAAGCTGTGACTGGGGGAGACTGATACTTAACAAGATAGTGTATTTTATAGAAGTTGATTTGTAGGACTTAGACTGTTTGTTAGAAGCCTAAGCCTAAAGGAACAGTTGATTTGTAGGACGTAGACTTGTTAGGCATGAGCGTGAAGGAAACATTGATTTGTAGCACTTAGACTTGTTAGGCACAAGACACAAGGAAACATTGATTTGTAGGAATATGGGTTGTCAGAGGCACAATACTGGAGGAAGCAATGATTTGTTGGACTCAGTTTGTAAGAGGCACCTCACAGAGATATCAGTGATGATTTGTTGGTCTCAGGTTTGTTAGAGGCACAAGCCCTAAGTAACCAGTGATGATTTGTTGGACTCAGGTTTGTTAGAGGCCCAAGCCCTTAGGAATTGTGATTGTAGGACTTAGGCTTGTTAAAAACAAGCACCCACATATTGTTTTTTTAGGCCTCTGTGGTATATTTAAAAAACAAGTCCTGAGAAAAAAAAATATATGCCTTAATGACCTAGTCAAGAAGGTTATGTTATGGTGACCACTGGCCATTGGCAAATACCACGGTGTCACTGGGGCATTTGTGGCTTCTGTTATTGCTGCTGCTGAGTTGTATAAGCAGCAGGATGATTAGGAAGCTCTAAGGGAAAGGATCAACAGCAGTGATATGGGTGATGATGATCATAGTTCTACTTGCCACTAGCTCCATTGATTTGCCTGAGGCAGTAGCAGCACCACAACTAGACCCCACCACTTTATGTATATGTGGAGAAATGCAGTTGGCGAATAATGCTTCTCTTCCTGCAATTGCTCCAAAATCATGTGTGTTTTTCAAATACTCATTTTTACCTTGACAGCAGGAAGAAACTATGCCTTTCATCATCAACTGCAATGTGCACAGTGTGTGTGTAGAAAATAGGGGAAGGACTGTGACAAACAACTGGGAAGGGAGGGAGAAAATGGAATGGCAAGGGAGGGAGAAAAGGGTACTACTAGTGAGAGCAGGACAGGTCAGCTGCCTGTGCCTGCTGCAAGACGTGCTGCCCCTGCTGCCAGTCTCACCATTGCTGTACCTGCTGCCAGAAGTGCTGCCCCTGCTGCCACCAGTGCTGTACCTGCTACCACCAATACTTTGCCTGCTGCTAGTGTGTCTTGTAGTACTCTGGAGGGGGGAGAAAATGATACCAAGTGTGACAGCAAGGGACCCTAAGTCACACTTGCCATCCCCAAGCAGTCCCGCCAATGCTAGTACTACTTCTACTAAAGTCCAGCAGCTTGTTAGTGTTAGGAATGTAGGAGGGGGTAATCAACAACAATATCCTCATATTACTAGTGACTGTGAGACTGAGGAGTAAGACTCTGCAGCTGAACTTGATGTGGTTGGTGTTAGTGGTAGTAGTAGCAGTAATGGTGAAGCAGCTGCAGTGCTAGGGGTAACATTTGAGAGCATCCAGACTAGCGGTCAAGGGAGCCCACACCATTTCTCTGACCCTGGGAGTCCTCCCCTTCACTTCACCAAAGTGTCCAAGTGGTACAGTATCCTGAAGACTAAGAGGCCAGAACTGTTGTTGGGGAGAGCAGGCACACAATTAATACCACCACCAGCAGGAGCACAGATCAGTTGCCTGTCCCTGCTGCTACTGCTGCCTGTCTGCCTTCTTCATGTCACCAGGAAATGGCAAGTGTGACATTAGGGGACCCTCTGTCACATTGCTCGTCACCTTCTCCAAGCAACAGGGAGATGTCTGTAATAGAGCAGCAGCAGCAGCACGTAGGAACTAGTGGTGGTGGTGATGATGATGGTGGAGAAGCAGGGGTAGAAGAGACATTGATGGCCTTTTTAACAGAAACTAAGAAGGATTTGGAGACAGTGATGAGGATGGCATCACCACCACCACCACTAGCAATGACATTTTGGAATTTGAGGAATTTGCAACTGCTCTGATTCCTTCTGATGTTGAGATGCAAGGGCAGCAGGATGATGAGGAGCAGGCTAGAGTGCCACTGACCACCGTGGACACAATGGGAATGGGGTCAACAAGTGATGCTGGACTAGGACAGGTTCCACTTGCCAGCACCAGCAATACTCCTGATCCTCCTGATCCTAGTTGCAGTGTTGACTCTGAGGCAGTAGCAGCAACAGCAGCTACATTATCTGCTGCCACAGAAAGTGAAGTGGAATGTGGAGGACAAGAAGAAAGAGGCCATTCTTCTCCACATTCCCCCTCCCCCCTGAAGTCATGGGTGTGGGACTATTTTCCTCTTGGGGCAGACACAATGCAGTCATCAGCAACAGCACTGTGCACAATTTGTGACAAGTCAATGAAAAGAGGAAAGGAGGGAACACACCTTGGCACAAGCACCCTGATATCACACATGAAACACAGAGACCATGACATTTATGTCAAACATATTAAAGCTAAATACCCACCAAAGGAATCAAGCACCTCTGTTGCTGTACCCCCCTTACTCTCCAGAAAGGCAACAAGAGACGAGGCAGAGATCAAAGAGGATGAAGAATAGAGAAACCCAGGCAGAGACTGGAAATTCCATGATGAGTGAGACAACCAGCTCGCCATCACCTTCTAGGGTAACTACTACATCTTCTGCCAATCCACGTTGTTCATCGTTACCTCCCCCGCCAAATGATAGGCAGTCTGTTGATGTTAGGATGCGACAGTTCGTCTCTACCCATTGCACAATGTGTGGTGCACTGACCACACATGCCAGTGTGGTGGAGGAGAATTGCAAGCAGGGTATCAAGCGACATCTGAGGAGATTCCATCCCGCAGAACATTCTAAGAAGCTGACAGGGAGGGTTCATCATTACTATTATACTGTCAGTAAGTTTTCATGTGTCCTTAGCGGGATCTGGACAAGGGGTATAGTGACAGCGGCAGTACTTGGTTTTGGGTGTCATGGTGTTTGGATTCAGTTGTGCCCCCAGATGTTATTTACCACACACACTATGCACATTGCCACAGTTCCTGCTCTCAAGGGAAAAAAATTTATTCTAATAACAACATACCCATGATTTTGGAAGAGGGGTAGGTGGAGAAGATTTAATGGCCAACTTCTTCTTTTCTCCACATAGACTGGGGGTTACTTATTGTGCAGCTACTGCCTCAGGCACATCACTGGAGCCAGTCATGGCAAGTGAAACCTTCATCATGCATCTTCCATGTTACTGCTATTGTTGATCCCATTCCCTTTCAGTTGCCTAATCATCCTGCTGCTTAAACAACTAAGCAGGAACAGTAAGAACAGCAGTTGCAAATGCCACAATTCTGGACTCAGGAGGACATTTGACATTTGCCAGTGGCCATTAGCCAACATGACCTGCTGACACGAGGTCAGTAGGGCATTTTTATTTTTGTTCTCCGGGCTTGAGCTTTGAAAACATAAATAAATAAATAATAAAGAAAAAACATAGTCCTACAAAAAATCAACATTTTTTTTTTTGGGGGGGGTTGTTTCTAACAATCCTAAGTCCTACAAATCAGTGTTTCCTTAGGGCTTGTGCCAAACAAGCTTAAGTCCCACAAATCAATGTTTCTTTAGGGCTTGTGCATCTAATAAGTCTAAGGCCTACAAATCAATGTTTCATCAGAGCTTGAGCCTCTAACAACAAATATAACAAATCATCCTCTAGAAAATATTCTATCAAGTCAAGTATCAGTTCACCCCAGTGGCAGCTTATGTCAGGGGGTTCCTGTCTCTATCACTTTACATACAAATTTCTTATTTTATTTTTTCTTTTTTTTTATTAACTGACCCCCCATACCAGTCAAGAAACACCTCCAAAACAAATTCCCTGTACAAATGATTAATTCCCCAGACTCCGCCCACCAACCCAGGCACCCTCCTCAGCTGAACCGCCTGCTGCATCAGATAGTGAGAAAAACAAGCACCAAAACACCCATCCTCAAAGTAGTAGGGAACTTTGTTACAGTAAAAGTAAAAAGAAATAGTCTGAGACCTCTAAAAGCTTAGAGGAATATAAGGGTATTGGGCAAAAAGTGTCAGGTGATGCTGATGCTTCTGAGGATGACCTAGTGATGACTGATGAAGATGCAGATCTAGAATATATTCCTCTAGCATCATTCTCTTGTTCAGATACAGATGAAGTTGAGAGTGAGGATGATGACAGGGCTATAAGGTAAGCAGAAAGTTAAAGGCTGAATCTTCCATCACTGTAAGGAACACTGTGCCTGACTATAATGTGTTTGAGAAAGTAACATAGTAACATAGTAGATGAGGCTGAAAAAAGGCAGAGGTCCATCAAGTCCAGACCATGCAAAAAACACGCTTGTTGATCCAGAGGAAGGCAAAAAAAAGCCCTCTGGAGCCATTTCCAATCTGGTTCCAAGTGAGTAATTAAAAAAAATTACTTCCTGACTCCAATTGGTAGTCAGATAGTTCCCCGGATAAACATCCTATCTGCTTTGAAGCCATCTGTCATAATTTCCATTATTGTTCTGTGCTAGATAGGCATCCATTGCTTTTTTGAAAGCAGTTGCATTATCTGCAAGTACAGCATCCCGACACAAAGAATCCCATAGGTTTACTGCCCTTACTGTAAAGAATCACTGCCTTTGTTTTAGTCAAAAACGCCTTTCCTCTACTCTTAATGGATGACCTCTTGTTCTTAGCTCAGCTCTTTGAGTAAATAATTAATTGGATAGTTCTTTTTATTGACCTTGAATGTATTTGTAAATGGTAATCATATCCCCCCTTAGACATCTCGTCTCTAATGTAAACAAACCCAGTTTGGCTAGTCTCTCTTTATAACTCAGATCCTCCCATCCCTTTAGCAGTTTTGTTGCATGTCTCTGCACCTTTTCCAGTTCGAAAATGTATTTTTAAGAACTGGCGCCAAAAATTGTACTCCAAATTCTACATGAGGCCTAACCATGGATTTATACAGAGGTAGGATAATATTAGCATCCCTTGCTTCTACACCTCTTTTTATGCAGGCTAGTACCCTATTTGCTCTTGCAGCAGCTGAGTGACATCCAGCTCTGTATGTACTTCCTTACATAGCTTAGTGTCATCAACAAAGATTGAGACGCTACTTTCAATTCCCCCTTCTAGATCATTAATAAACAAATTAGGTAGGAGGAATATGACCAGCACTCTGTCTCTACTCCAATGTTTTTGTTAGAGCAAGCTGTGATCATATAGACAGACACCATTTCACACTGAATGAGTCCCTGTTACACTATGATGGTAGCATAAACCCCCAGTTATAGAACCCACAATTAAGTCAGGCAAGTGGGAGTGTGCTGTTCTAGTGCACTGATTGGACATCTGCAGGTAGCCCCTCCCCTAGTCTATGCACAGACAGCAGCAACACCTGTTGAATTCAGGATTCCCCCAAACTAATTACAGCTACAACTGGCCACATTCACAGTCAAATCTGGGCCAAACAATCTACACGTTAGGGGACAAATACAAATTTCTGTTGAATAAAAAAATATATATATTGTACCTCTTGAATACTAGAGCTCCCAATGCTTTGTGACCCAGTAAAGGAAAATGGGAGAATTTTTGGAGAAAATAGGTTAGTAAATAGGATTTAGGCAGATACAGAACAAAAAGACAATCAGTCTCCTTCACCTACTGTAACACAGATTTTTATTCATCATTCCCCAGATAGAGGTTGGGGTATTAAGGAAAAGGGGGCAATTCTGGGCACAACAACTGCACCATAGGAGGGATATGAAAACTCAGTCTGATTTTAAGCAGACGTTTAAACCTTTGTATGTTAAAGTTTTGAACATATTGCTTTGCAATGTACTGAATGCCTCTCAAGGATTCAAGGGGTTTAAACCCCCATTTAGAGCAATATGAATTTGGTGAATTATAAGAGTTTGGGGAATTGGATTTGTTCCTTATGGTGCAGTTGTTTTGCCAAATAATTGCTCTAATTTATCCTTTGTTACCTATAGAATAAGAGCACAAAGAATATGTTCAAAATGTAATATATTTATTAGGACACAAAACAAACACAAGATACATTGCACATACTCCCTCTTGTGTACAGGCATGTCACAGTCCTAGACTTTAATCCTTGCTGTCTCCAGAATTGGATGTGGGATGTCTTGGATTACAATAGAATTGCTCCTTTCTACTTATATAAATAAAGAAAAGGAAGAAGGTGCACAATAGTGTAATAAAGTCACAAACTTGATACAATAAACAAACAACATGTGAGATGCACTTAGGTGGTTCTGTGGTCAGGATGGAAACACTTCCTGACTGCCTGGTGTTTGGAGAAGATAACCTGTCTCCACTTGGTGGTTTTCCAGTATGTTGTACAGATGAAACATGGCTACTTTAAAAAATTAAACCTCCTTATGGACTAAAATTTATAATGAAATCAACATATACACAAATTAATAACAGTGCTATTAAACTGTATTAAAATAAAAAAGTCATTTTAATGTATTTTATTACAGATTTATAACATTGATATTAATCAGTGTATATATATATATTGTTCTTTTACTACATTTTACTCCATTTGGAGTCTTCATTGTGACAGAAACATTTCCCACATTCATAGCACAGATATAATTTCTATAAAGTTATTTTTTTTTATGTTTAACAAGATTTCCTACTCATAGCATGAAAATACGTTCTCTCTTATGGGAGCTCTCTGATGAATAAAACGTTCTTTCTTGGAACTGAAAAATTATCAGGATTCAAAATATGCAAATGGTTTCTTTCGAACATGAGTTCTCTTATGTTTAACAAGAGTCGAGCTTTGGCTGAAGCATTTACCACATTCAGAACATTTATATGGTTTTTCTCCTGTGTGAGTTCTCTGATGATTAACAAGAGTTGTTCCTTGGCTGAAACACTTCCCACATTCAGAACATTTATATGGTTTCTCTCCTGTGTGAGTTCTTTGATGTCTATCAAGATTATTACTTTCACTAAAACATTTCCCACATTCAGAACATTTATATGGTTTCTCTCCAGTGTGAGTTCTCTGATGAGTAACAAGATCTCTTATGTAACTGAAACATTTCCCACATTCGTAACATGAAAATAGTTTTTCTCCTGTATGAATTGTCTGATGTGCAACGAGAGTTGTCCTTCTACTGAAGCATTTCCCACATTCAGAGCATGCATATGGTTTTTCTCCAGTGTGAGTCCTCTGATGTCTAACAAGATCTGTGCTTTGACTGAAACATTTCCCACATTCAGAGCATGCATATGTTTTTTCTCCAGTGTGAGTTCTCTGATGTATAACAAGTTTGTTGCTTTGACTGAAACATTTCCCACATTCAGAACATGGAAATGTACTTTCTTTCATGGGAATTCTTTGATGTTTAACAGAATGAGTGTTCTTTGTATTACTGTTGCCATTGCATTGTTCTTCAATATAACTAGATGTTGCCTGTATATGTTCTCTGTGTGTATAAATGACAGTATCACAGAGATTTCCTCCTCTCCACACAGGTGATTCCTCTGGAATGTATCTTTTACATTTTGTTTCATTCTTCTTCTTTTGTTGCATGGCTTTTTTAACAACACTTTTTCTTAGGCAGTCAGGGGAGAATATAGTAATGTTAAATCCGTCAGTGTATTACTGCTCAAGGGAAGATCTGTTGGAAAGAAAGAAACTCTAATTAGATTATTCTACCTTAAGATATCATTCAGTTTTCAGATTACAAAGATATCTACAAATGCTGGCCTATTTTATTTACCTGCTACATACTTATCACGAGCATATCATAATAAGACTATGTGGACATAAGGTGTTTTTTGTTTCCAAATGGACTTGTTAGGACCAAAAAATGACCACCTTTGATTGATATAACCATCTCCATTAGATGTGCTCAAAACAGCAAATAATTCCATTGAAAATTCTGTACATGGCTTTTGTTTAGTTTAATTTAATTTGTCCCCTGTGTCTCAAGATGGTATGAAAGTGGAGCATTGCTATTTTTCAAAGCCATAACTGTCTGTGCTTTGAACAGTTGGTCATGTTTTGATGCATCAAACATATTAACATCTTCATGATGAATATCACATGCTCTTAAATTAACACCACACGTATCCATGTAAATTAGTGCTTATTACTTTGCTGAATTAGACTCAATCACTAATCCTACAACAAAATAGTGGATATTTTAGCAATGCACACTTTTTGACATGTATTCACTAAAAATAGAAAATGTTCACTAATTTAAAAAAAAACAATAACATGCAAATTCAGTAACATTTTGGCATAAACATCATTTTCATCTAAAGTAAATTGTAAATAGCCAATGCCCCCACTTTAAAATATAAGGATACACAGAGGTCTAAGGTCTACTTAATTTATTTTACCAACACTCAGGTGAAACTCTGTATGGATGGAAACCTCTAGACTCTGGCCTCTATCCAGGAGATCCTCTGTGAAGTCTCTCAGTACAAATGCTCTTACTGTAATTTAAGTCTCTTTTTATACAAGATTTTGGGTGTGTTTTGGTGTCAGCTGATTAGATTGAGAAGAGGATGGGCCATGCCTGGTCTTTTGTGCTCACGTATTTGTCATTTTTCCACATGTAAATGGTTATTGTCTGTTTCTTTATAGTCAGGTTTTACTGTGCACAGGTAGATTTCTCTGCATATGTAATTAAAATGCCTTTCAAGTGAAATCTCACATCCCTAAATAATGAAGAAAATCCAATAAAATGTGCCTTTCAGTGTTAATGGTTATCTATCTATCTATCAATCTATCTATCGGCCAACATTTCAGTCCTATGTCAGGACCTTTCTCAAGATGGTCTATATATATATTTATTTCCATCACAGACACACACACATATATATATATATACACTGTTTAAATAAAACATAAGAATCAGTCACAGGAGGTATGACAATTATCTAGTAACCTATTAAATGTATGATTGTTGCCAAAGCCTGTGTCCACAAAATATCATAATGTTAAAAATGTTGCCAGCGAACCACTTAGGCCTCTAGCATTCTAACTTGTGGCCCTCCACAGAATGAAACTTTCTAATTGCTTTGGGACCCAGCTTCTTCACCCACCCATGCCGTTATTCGTGTGATTTCCTGTGTATGACCCGGTTCGCCTGACTACTCTGTATCGGTTCCTATTCCTGCTCCGTGTACTGACCCGGCCAGTCTGACGTTCCTGCTTCAGTATCGACTTGGATTGGCTGACGTTCCTGCTCCGTGTACCGGCCCGGCCCGGCTGACGTTCCTGCTCCGTGCTAACTGTTGCAGAGTCCGTTGCTCTCCCGTGACTCCTGTACTACCGGATCCGGTAGAGAGTTGCCTCAGTGCTCTGTCTCTGGTGTACTAGCCCAATCTGTTGCTGTATATACTGCACTACCATTCTGTACTGCGACCCACTAGTGCCTTGCTGCCTCCTTACTCCATACCCCAGGTTGTTGCTCAGCTTGTTGATCCATATACACTTGACTTGTCCCACTGTCACTGGGGTTGGTCTCACGGGCGCCTCAGGTGGTCTCCGCTCCTGTTCTGTCGTTCCACAAGCCAAGCGCCCGTTCAGGGCCTTCCGTTTATACACGTGGGTAGGAGTGTTATTGTGGCACTATATGCTGGCTTGTCTTTCCACCACTAGTAGATTGGCTTCTGGGCGCCTCTATCGGCTCTGTCTCCTGGCAGTTGCCAGCAAACCATGCGTATCACGATAATACCCGGTACCATTACCATGGGTCGCAGCATTCCGTGATTCCTCCGGCTGAAGTGTCACTATAGTCTGTGTTTCCTCCTGGGCCTTGAGCAACCATCCTGGGCTAGTCGCCATTTTTGCACTTCAGCATTTGCATGCTTCCTGGGCCTCGCTATTAGGGCCTCCCAGTCTCCTGGCCTAATAGCATTTACCATTTGTGTCTCACAGAATCACACACTGTTCCCGACCTGTGTCAGTATATCTACAACGTGTTATATGTATACTGGACCCGTGTGGGCTAATGTAATTTATTAACCTGTCCTGTGTCAGTTCTGTTGTTCCATTACTGGACCCGCGAGGGTTAATTTAATTTGCTTATTCAATAAAACTGTGTTTTACCAAATTGCCTGCCTCTGAGTGTACTGAAAACCGTTACACTTACACACACTTACACACACACTGTTGTGCACATACTTTCTCAAATTCGTACGCAGTAGTGTTCAGACGTCCTTGATCTCTGTCTGTCATATTCACTTATGTAATGGTTTTCCCATTCTTGCTCAAAGTCTCATTCTGTATGTCACTGTCAGTTTCTCTCTCACTGTCTCTCACTTTCTCACTCCATCTCACTCTTATCATCTTGCTGTATGTATCAGTCTTTATCTGTCTCTATTTCACACTCTTGCTCTGTCTATTGTATTGTCTTTGTCTCTGATTCTTATACACAGACAATTTTAAGTTTTTTGAAATTGTGTTCACCACCTATTTGCACATTTAGCTATACTGGGGTAAGAAAAACGTTTTTGTTTACTCATGCCCACTAACACTCAGTATCCCTCACCCTTGCTCACTAATATAATTACTAATGATCACATGCTCATGCTTTCTGAGGATCACTCCCATGCACTTATCCCTTCTCTCTCACTTACATTCCTATACTGACACTCATACTCAGAAAAACTCACTTCTTCATGATAAATGAAACTAAAACATCAAACACTAGAATACACAGAATATTTCACATTAGTACACACTCATGCTCATCCTCACACTTGTTCAGACTTCTTCATACTCTCAGTATCTCGTGTACACTCACATAAATATTTGTCCATGTTTGCTGAAGGTCAAACTTGAATTGTTCACTTGCTCATGCACACTCAAGCTCAAACTCATTAATATTTTATCATGCTCACACTTAGTCACTGATGCTATCATCTCCCTTTTACTCACTTTCAGAGACAATGATGGATTTAATTTGGGATTGTAACCCCATGAATGTTAGATAGATCTCCAGTGCATTGCAAAGGAATGTTTTTTTTTCTCCTGGGAAAATCATTGATGTTAGTAAAAAGACAGAAATTATTTAAGAGGGATTTCCTGAGACAAACATCAGATTTATCATACAAATCTAATTAGAATATTAATACTATCAAAGCAACAATATAGACAGAGAGAAAATGAGAGTATTGTTAACAAAAAATCCAATATAGGATGATATACTGTGGAAACCTGGAGCAATTCTGGGACAACACACTTAACCATAGGGGACACTGGTTTGCAATGTGTACAGGCATCATTAGTGTTCAGGTTGTTAAAAAATATTATTTAAATCCATGAGGGTTTGGTGAAACTATTTGCCTCCAATAGTGCAGATGATTTGCTCCAGAATGTCTCCAGTTCTTCTTAGTATCTCAGTCATTATCACCAATAAATCACACAAATCCTATATAATAATTCGCTAAAACGTGTGTAACGCCACATTCATGTGCAGTAGAGACTGCCCGTGCTGCGGCTGAAACAGAACTGGGCGCTCTGTATCAGCTGCGACGCGGGCAGTCTCTACTGAGCATGACGGCAACTGACGGGCTATCAGTGGCACTGCGGCCCGTATAACAGGCTCTTCAACTAGTACAAAAAGAAAGCAATACTCCCAGAGAGACAGAACATGATGAGGATACACAGAGGTCTATGGTCTATTTTTCAACACTAGGTGGTGCTCTTTAGGGACAGAGATGAGCAAAAAAAAAAAACTTTTTCACAAAATTTCTCCCACTTAGTGAAAAGTGCCATTTTTCTCTAGGGAAATGTACTGTCTTTAAGGTCCTGTGTTAAATCTCTTCCTGGTGATTTGTATTGTAAACTGGGAACCAGATTAGCTGGACAGTTTCACTAGTGAGGAAAATCACTGTTTAGTAAATCTCCAGACAGCAGTAGGTTTATTTTGTTTGTTTGTTACCTGCCTTAAAGGGACATTACAAGTTACCTGTGAACAGAGTAAATCACACTAAAACTAACTGATATTAGCTAAAAGGCAGAAATTCTTTGCAATTTCTATGAGAGGGAATTTCAGTGGAAAAAATGTCAAACTGAATTTTCCATTGAAATTTTCACACGATAAACAGGACTTATTGTCCAGCTCTAGTTAGAATATTTTTAAATGGAAAAGCAACATTATAGTCAGATAAAAAATGAGAATATTGTTCACAAATAAGAGGCTGATGTAGCAAGTAAACCTGGAGCAATTCTGGGACAAACTACTTTCACCAAAGAGGGGACATTGGATTGCAAAGCATGGAGACCTCTCTAACATAAAATAGGTTATAAAGCCCCATTTATATCAATGGGATTTTGGGAAAAGCCCCACTGGGGAAGATGGTTTGCTCCAGAATTACTCCAGTTACTCTTAGTAGATCATTATCGTCATTATCACCAATAAATCACACAAATATAAAGACAAAACTCCCAGAGAGACATAACATGATGAGGATACAGAGAGGTGTAATGTCTATTTACCAACACCAGGTGGTGCTCTTTAGGGGTGGAGTCCTCTCAGCTCTGGTCTCTTTCCAGGAGATCCTGCTTGAAGTCTCTCTCCAATACAACTGATCTTACTGACATTTATGTATCTTTTTATACAAGCTTTGGGTGTGTTTTGTTTTGGTTTCAACTGATCAGATTGAAAAGAGGGATGGCCCCACCCGGCCTTTGTGCGCCCATATTTACTATCTCATAGACATGTAAATGAACACACACCTCAAGCTGATGTCACATCCCTGATTAAGGAAGGAGATCTTATTAAAATGCAAGGCCTTTGGTGGTATATGTATGTCTATGGTTAGGTCTTATTGTATACTGCTGATGCTATATTTCTATCTCTCTATCTGTCTATCTATCTATCTGTCTGTCTGTCTATCTATCTATCTATCTATCTATCTATCTATCTATCTATATGACACCCACACATACAAACTGAATTAATAAAAAAATAAAAATCACAAATGGAATCAGTGTGACGGCACACACTTATCCCAATATATATAAAATATTAAATCCATGGGCATATATCCTATAGAAATCCAAATATAATGTGAGCATAGTTATTAAAAAATACCATTTATGATATTTGTAAGATCATTCAATCAGGATAAGCGTGTGGGTGGTAGCACTATATCCAGACTTTTATGGGCTATATGCCTTAAGATCTAATAAGTGTGTGTGTGTGGTCTCACTATATCTGGATTTCTATAGGATATATGCCCATATATTTAATAATTTCTATATATTGGGATAAGTGTGCAGTCACACTGATTCCATTAGTGATTTTTATGAGAGTGTGATAACATGTATTTCTGATGTTAAGTAAAGCCATATTGGTCATATATTGTATATACAAGTTGATACAAGTTTTGAATTATCACACTTGTGTCTTGCATCTGGTAGTACACGTACCTATATGATCAGGTGCCCTATTGGATACTTGATTGATACCAATCATTGAGGGTCTGTAGGAACCTGTGATTTTTTTCACAGGAACTCGGATAAATCAGTTAGATTAGGAACAGTCTATTCCTTTTATGTATCCTGCTCTGTTTGGTACAGAGAGATAGTATGATCATTGTTATATTACAGATAGAAGTGATCATCCTTATAGAAAACAAGCTTGCACATTTTTTCTAAACTCGATTCTTTTTAATTAAAAAATCTTTAAACAAAAATAAAGAACATTTATACAATTGATGTGTTTTGTCACTCGTTATTTGAGATTATGGACATATAAGTGCCTATGCATTTTTTTTGTTATCATACATTTAAAATTTACTAAATAAATGTCATACCTCCTGTGCCTGATTCTAATATTTTATTAATTCAGTCTGTATGTGTCTCAAATAAGAGGCTGATGCAGCAAGTAGACCTGGAGCAATTCTGGTATAAACCAATTTCACCAAAAGCAGACACTGGATTGCAAAGCACAGATACATCTCTAACATAAAATAGGTTAGAAAGCCCCATTTAAATCAATAGGAGTTTGGGAAAAGCCCCACTGGGGAAGATGGTTTGCTCCAGAATTACTCCAGTTACTCTTAGTAGATCATCCTCATCATCATCACCAATAAATCACACAAATATACAGACAAAACTCCCAGAGAGACATAACATGATGAGGATACACAGTGGTGTAAGGTCTATTTACCAACAGCAGGTGGCGCTCTGTAGGGATGGAGTCCCCTCAGCTCTGGTCTCTTTCCAGGAGATCCTGCTTGAAGTCTCTCTCCAATACAACTGCTCTTATTGAGATTTATGTCTCTTTATAAACAAGTTCTGGGGTGGGATTTATTTTGATGACAACTGATCACATGGTGAACTGAGACTGGCCCCTCCTGCTCACATATTTGCTACATATGCACATGTGCACACACCTAATGGTTTCTGCAAATGTAATTAAAATAACTAGAATAAAAATGTGAGTCATTTAATAGCCTTTTGTATGTGTCTTTACTGGTATTTATCTATCTATCTATCTATCTATCTATCTATCTATCTGTCTGTCTGTCTGTCTGTCTGTCTGTCTGTCTGTTTGTCTGTCTGTCTTTCCGTCCGTCCGTCCATCTTTCTATCTATCTATCTGTCTATCTATCTATCTATCTATCTATCTATCTATCTATCTATCTTTCTGTCTGTTTGTCTGTCTGTCTGTCTGTCTTTCCGTCCGTCCGTCCATCTTTCTATCTATCTATCTATCTATCTATCTATCTATCTATCTATCTATCTATCTTTCTATCTATTGTCTGTCTGTCTGTCTATCTATCTATCTATCTATCTATCTATCTATCTATCCTAATAATTTTTCACATATCTTCTGTTATTTGACTTTTATTTTGTCCACTTATTGATTGAAGCAGTGAATTGGAGGACATTTTGTATTCCAGATCTGAGTGACTTCCCTTCATACCCTGCATGTTTTTTCTGAGTCCAGTTTCTTAGGGGATTATGCATTAAGGTGTGATAAAGAGGTGATAAAGTGGAGATTATTTTTCCAGTGATATCACTTCTCTAGTATCTGTGTTATTCCATGAAGCCTATGTACAAAGATCGCTACAACTTAGAAATCTTAGTGCATTGACTCTATAGAATAACAGAGGAATTGGAGAGGTGATGCCACTGGATTAGTCATCTCATTATCACTTCTTTATCACTGCTTAGTGCATCTCCTCTTAGTGTTTTCTGTACTTCTAACTGAGCATTACTGTGAGTGTTTTGGTGGTGGGGAAAGAGGTGCAGGTGTGTAGAAGCACTAGATGAGGACTTTGGTGCAGTGATTATTGCTATCGGTGCCAGGGCCGGTGCAAGGATTTTTGTCTACACAGGCGAAGGTGCATTTTGATTTTAACCTGACTGCAGACATCCCATTTACAACACATAGGCCATGGGTGTGCCCCCCCCGCCTCCAATCCCCCCACCCCCCTCAGCCATTACTATCCCTTTAACACATTGCCCCTGGCGGTCCTCTTCACTCAGGCGATTTTCACCTTTGGAATGCAGCAAGCAGCAGCTTAGATGAGTTCTGTGTTGTGCACACAGTAGTTGCAGGATCCTGCACAGCAGCCTATGTAAGCTTTCACCATGAATTTACCATATTTATAATGTTTCAGCGTCTGCCAATGGTTTATTTGTATATGGAAATTGACTTAATAAAGTGGAACCTCGCATGATACAGAAAGGGTGAAATGTATCATTACTATAGAGAACTTTGATGTACCACTACTCTGGAGTTGTTTAAAATTAGCCTGGATATTAACCTGACTGAAGACATCCCATTTACAACACATAGGCCATGGGTGTCCAAGTTTTTACAGTCATGGGCTACATGATAAGAAAGCCATAAGGGTGTGTGGCCACATTATTTTTGTTATTGAAAGCAATGAGCAAGTATGGCCTGACAGCTATTCAATAATCCAGATGTATTTATTGATTGGTTAAGTTAATGACAATACTGATATTTAACAGGCATCTATCTCTTCTTGAACTGTACGTTTCTGTCAGACAGCAGATTAGGCCTTTCTGGCTTACTAGTCTTTGTGTGCTAGTTAATTAGGTAAAAAAATATACATATTTTTATTTAACCCTTTGAGTGCCAGAGAGGTATCCACTGCGCTGGACACCTATCTTGCACTTAGAGGGTTAAAAATATCAGGCGGGCTGCATCTTGGGACACCCATGACATAGGCAAACTTTACATAAATATCATATGCTGATAACTAATGTATCTCCCCCTCCCCTGGTATACGTCATTCTTAGTGCATATGGCGAAAGCATCTAAATCAGCAGTGAATAGCAAAAATCTCTAGTTCAGTGGATGTACCCTGCGCACTCACTCTTCTTGCACAACTTGTTGTTATTCCTCTGTTTCTGGTCATATTGTGATTTTATCTTAACCCTTTGAATTCCGGTTGTATGCTCTACAATGAGTGCTGTAGACCCCCAGCACTCAAAGGGTTAGTTTATTAAGTTGGTTACAGAGTGGTTGGAAAATACTCTTGAATCAAGATACTGTAGCCCCAATATCACAGTGCTGCTAAAAATCATGCACACCTTCGATTTATCATCAATGTCTGTCCAACCAGTCTGTCTCTGGCTTGGTCTGGCATCTGGGGCTGTGTCTGTTCTGTGTGCGAGGATGTGGTGCGTGCGTCTGACATCTGACATTAGTGGCCGCATCGCATAGTGTCTCTGACTGCCTGGAGTCTGGACTGCTGCCTCATCTCATGAATGATGAGAATGAAGCCGCCAATAATAGACACCATGAGGGAGTGCTTGTAGCGTAAATCAGCGTTCCCTCGCAGCAGATATACAGTATAAAATATAAATAAATGAAAATAAAAAATTTCACAGCTCCCTCCATTTTGGCCACCCTCCGCTGCGGCGCCATAAGGCGGCTGTATAAGCCACCCTATGCTAGTGCCAGCCCTGATCGGTGCAATGCCACAGACAGGCATATAGGAATGTGGAGAAAAGCTGGTAGAGCATAATCTGTATTTCCTGGCTGTTCTGTGTTTGTGTGAGAACTTAACTGTGACTTTATCAAATATTATTTTACCATTGAGTTTACATACATTCATATCTATAAAATCAATTCTGTTTGAATTATTCTCCCAAAATTGATTTTATTACTAATTAATTTCCTGTCCATGAAGTCAAACATGATTCTTTGTCACTGGAGTCAAGGACGTCAGATTCCTCCCATTGAATGCTTCATAGAAATACTTTGAAGGGAGGAGTTTAAGATCTTCATGACTTCCAAAAAAGAATTATGTCTGTTGCTCTTTGTAATTAAATATACATTTGGGAGATTCAGTCTGCATACAATTGATTCAAAGTGATAATTAAGATTTTCTGTCAAGACAAAATAATTAAGGGGTTATCGTTAGGAAATGTTACTGTTTCTTTAAGGACTTTGGATATTTGCAATTTGTTGACCAGTTCAGATTTCCCATTTTTCCTTTAATATAAATCACATCATCCTCTGCCATCCAATGACTGGATGATGGGAGTTGTAGTCCAACAATAGCAGTGGACTTCCTGCTCATCCTGCACTTCTCTATACCTCTTCTTTATCCATAGATCAAAGACTATCCTATATAATAATTTGCTAAAGATTGTCAGAAGCCGTCATGCGCAGTACAGTTGGCTGCGCGCGCTGCAATCATGTGCAGCAGAGACTGCCCGCGGCGAGGCTGATAACGGAGCAGGCCGCTCCGAATTCAGACCATAGTACTCTCTGCACAGAGAAGAGTGGCTCGCTCCATTATCAGCTGCGCCGCGGGCAGTCTCTACTGCGCATGACTGCACCACGGCCTTTTCTGGGTGGAACTGTAGCCCCTGTACATGGGCTCTTCAACTAATTGTATATAATATCCCAAAATAAATAGTGTTATGGGGCCACATTCACTAAACAAAGAACGAAACAACTGCACCAAATAAAACTCTCCATATACACAATGATATAAATTGATGTTTTAACCCCTTGAACGCTAGAGAGATTTTGAAATGTATTACAATAGATCATTGTTGACCTTCCTAGAATTAAAGGGGTTAACAATCTCAATGAAGTCATGAGCCATTTGCATTTCTCTCCCTTTTCATGGTTTGTTCCAGAATTGTCTCCTCTTTATCTTACTGAATCTGATCCTATGTCACCCACCTCAGTAGAACATGAATCATTTCCCTCCAGGGACAGGGGAGAGGATCAGACTTCATATCCAGGTGTAAACAAGTATAACACTATAGTAGACTGAGCAAGCGCAAACCAGAGAGGGGGTTCCAGTTACCCAGGACCCCCCACCTTATACTCTATTACCCCAGTCAAATCAGGCAAACCTTTAACATCCATAATAGTGCAAAATGTTAGCTGCTGTTGTGCTGGTCTCTAATCCCAGCAATGCACAACATGTGGCCCCTCAGCTGTTGTTGGTGTGCTGGTCCTATCACAAAGAGCCAGCGAGTGTCTGGCTGGAATTGGTGTTCAACAAAAGCTAGAGGTCTGCAGGTTGGAGGAATATGACCAGTCCTCTGTATCTGTTCCAATGTTTTTGTTAGCGTGAGCTGGTGAACGTACAGACAGACATCATTTCAGATTACATGAGTCAGATTACAGTAGAGGCAAGTGATACTCCCTGTTACATTATGGTGGTAGCAGAAGCCCCCACTTATAGCGCCCAGTTAAGTCAGCCAAAAGGGAGTGTGCTGTTCTAGTGCACTGATTGGAGATCTGCAGGTAGCCCCTCCCCTAGTCTATGTACAGGAAGCAGCAACACCTGTTGGATGCAAAATTCCACAAAACTAATTACAGCTACAACTGGCCACATTCACAAAGTTAAGTGTGGAGCAATTCTAGGCCAAACCACCTAGACATTAGAGGACAAATACACATTTCTATTGAATTAAAACAAATGTTATTGTACCTCTTGAATTCTATAGGTCCCAATGCTTTGTTGCCCAAGAAGTAAAAAGGAGAGAATTTTCGAGGTTAATAGGCTACTAAATAGCACTTAGGAAGATGCAGAACAAAAAGACAATCAGTCTCCTTCGCCTACTGTAACACAGATTTGTATTCATCATTCCCCAGATAGAGGTTGGGGTATTAAGAAAAAGGGGGCAATTCTGAGCACAAGAACTGCATCACAGGGGGAAAATGAAAACTCAGTTTGATTTTAAACCAACATTTAACCCTTTGTATTCTAAATAAATCTTGAACATATTGCTTTGAATTGTGCTGAAAGCCTCTCGAGGACTCAAGGGGTTAAATACCCCATTTAGATCATTAGGAATTTGGGCAACTGGATTTGTTCCTTATGGTGCAGTTGTTTGACCAAAGATGAGCAGTCTTTGTCCTTTCTTACCTATAGAATAAGAGCAAAAAGAGGATGTTCAAAATGTAATTTCTTTATTAGGACACAAAAAGAAACACAAGATACATTGTGCATATACCTTCTTATGTATAGTCATATCACAGTCCTAGACTTTTAACCCCTGAAGCCTCCATTATTGAATGTGGGATGTGATTTCTCACCTGAGGTATAGATGGTTTGCACCAGAATTGCTTCTTTTCAGCTTACATAAATCCAGAAAAAGAAGACGGTGCACAATAAAAGGATTTTAGTCTTACCTGCTAAATCTTTTTCTCTTAGTCCGTATAGGTTACTGGTAACTTTGGGTAGGTGATCCACCCCTTTAAGTAGGCAGGAACAATTCTAGAAGTGAATGCAGGGGTGGAGCCTACCTTCCCTCCTTGGCTGCAGCTAGTCAACCAGCTCCAGTAAGATTTGAGACACTAACTATTGACTACATAGTAAGAAGACTCCTTTGAGCATGAACCCAAAGGACCCCCACGTTCTGCCACAGGAGAGCCAAGCATAGTCCCTTGAGAGGGTGGGAGACCAGTAACCTATATGGACTAAGAGAAAAGGATTTAACAGGTAAGACTAAAATCTTCTTTTCTCTGTCGTCCAGTGTAGGTTACTGGTAACTTTGGGATGTCCAACCATTGAGTTTCCCAGAGGCGGGAAGTAAGACAAGGACCATGCACAAGCACCCCAAAGTCACCAGAGCATATATATGAACCATCAGATCAGAGATAGCCCAACAATAACAAAGGAAGTGTCAACTGACACTGAACAGGGGTAACAACACCCCAGGAACAGTCACACAGCACACTGAACTAGAGCCAACAGGGCTCAAAGTGAGGGAGCACTAAAGAACCTAAGGAGATCCCAGACGGGTAAGACTGCTCCAGGATATTTGTCTCATAAACACGGTAGTGCTTCGAAAAGGTGTGCACAGACGACCAAGTGGCAGCCTTGCACAACTGATCAGTGGAGGGTTGATTCTTATAAGCCCAAGAAGCCCCAATAGATCTAGTAGAATGAGCTGTGACCCGAAAGGGAACAGGCTTCTTTCTTAGTTCATAAGCCTTACAAACAGTGGACGTAATCCAAGACACAATGCTCACTTCGGATGCAGGCTTCCCTGCTCTGGGACCCACAGGAATGATGAACAGAGCGTCCGACTGTCGAATGGACTCAAATCTTGAGACAACGCACCACGTCTAACAAGTGGAGATCCCTTTCCTTGATAGAGGTAGGGTCAGGGCAAAAGGAAGGTACCACAATCTCCTGATTAATGTGGAACTCACAAACCACTTTCGGGAGAGACTCCTGCAAAGTGTGAAGCACCTCCTTGCCTTTGTGAAACACCAAAAAAAGGTGGTCTACAAGACAGAGCATGCAGCTCCGCCAGACGGAGAACAGACATGATCACCAGAAGAAAAGCCATTTTCCACGTCAGCAGGTGTAGAGGAATAGTAGCCAAGGACTCAAAGGGAGGGCTCTGAAGGATGCCCAAAACCAAGTTAAAATCCCACTGAGGAGTCTTAAAGACAGGATGAGTATGAGCAGCACCCTGGAAGAAAACCTTGACATCAGGAAGAATAGCAATGCGCCTCGGAAAGAAAACAGAGAGAGCAGATGTCTGAACCTTAAGGGAACTCAAACTGAGGCCCTTATCCACACCTTCCTGCAGGAAGGCCAGGACCATAGGAAGATCAAAATCCTGAGACAGGTCCCTATCAGCACACCAAGAGAGAAAAGTTGACCAGACTCAATGGTAGGCCTTAGAGGAAACATGTTTGCGTGCACTAAGCATAGTAGCCACCACACCAGAAGAAAAATCCCTCTTCCTCAGTATTAAGGATACAGTTTCCAAGCCGTCAAAGCTAGACGATGGACATCCTCTTTCCACAGGTAACCCTGTAGAAGTAGATTCGGACGGCAAGGGAGCCGGAAAGGCTCCGCCACTGACAGATCCAGAAGCTCCAGAAACCAAGCCTGCCAAGGCCAGTACAAAGCAATCAGAATGACTGGACAGCGCTCCAGTCTTAGTTTCCTTATCACCCTGTGCAACATGGGAATGGGAGGAAAGATGTAAGCCAGAGAAAATAACCAAGGAATGGACATGGCATCCACTGCTAGAGCTGGAGGATCCCTCCAACGAGAGCAGAACGTCCTTTCAATTGTGTCTTGTCGCCATCAGGTTGATGCATGGAAGACCCCACCTCTGAACAATGAGGTTTAAGACCTCTGGATGCAGTTCCCACTCTCCGCTGTCCACTGTGTGTTGACTGAAGAAGTCTACCAGGACGTTGTCTACGCCGGGAATGTGAACTGTGGATATGGCAGGAACATGCTCTTCTGCCCAGGACAAAATAGCCTTAACCTCTAACCAAGCTGCAAGACTTCTTGTTCCGCCTTGCTTGTTGTTGTAAGCCACTACGGTGGCGTTGCTGGACTGGGCCCGGACCGAGCAGTCCTAGAGCTGGTGCGTCCAGTGACGAAGGGCATGAAATATTGCCAGAAGCTCCAACATGTGGATGGGAAGGAGAGATTCATCTGGAGACTGACCCTGAGCATTCAGATGACCCAAAAACTCTCTCCAGCTGGATAGGCTGGCATCTGTCGTCCATGTGGTCCAGAAGGATGCCAGGAAGGACTTGCCCTTCAGCAGATTGGAGAAGTTGAGCCACCATGACAGACTCAGCTCAACGTGAAGAGGGAGGGACACTGACATCTTCAGGAGGTCCGGCTGACCCCTGCACACCTGGATCACAAACCTCTGGAGTTCCCTGGTGTGAGCCATGGCAAACAGGACTGCTTCTATGGTGGAAATGAACTTCCCCACTACAGGAGACAACTTCTTGACTGGAACTGGATAGTGAGCCAGAATAGCAGAAACCCTGTGGGCGATCTGGTGAGAAACACCATGCTCTGCTGAGTGTCGAAGAGAAGGCCCAGGAAGACCAGTAACTGGGATGGGAAAAGATCTGACTTGTCCATTTTAAGGATCCACCTATGATGGGTGAGAGCATGAATGCAGTCCTGAACCTGCTGATGAAGAAGTTCCAGAGAAGGGGCTTTCAGAAGCAGGTCACCCATGTATGGAGTAACTCTGATGCTATTCCAATGGAGGACGAACTCTAAGGCTCCCAGGACATGATTGAAGACTTGAGGAGCTGTAGTCAGACCAAAGGGAAGAGCAGAAAACTATAAATACCCTTGGTCGCATGCAAATCTGAGGTACTGCTGGCTCTCTGGATGAATGGCGATGTGCAGATATGTGTCCTGAAGATCCAGAGAAGCAAGGAATTCCCCAGGGGACATGGCAGCAATCACCGTCCATTGGGACTCCTGGTGATGAGGAGTCTTGACCACAAAGGAATTGAGATCCTTCAGGTCCAAAATTGAACGACAGCCGCAGTCCCTCTTGGAAACCACAAACAGGTTTGAGTAAAAACCCAAACCCTGTCCTGAACTGGGAACCAACTCCAGAACCTCCTTGTCCAGAAGAGCCTGGATGGTGCCATTGAACAGATGGTGTTTCACCACACCCTGAGACGTGAGAGAAGGGAAAAACCAGAAGGGAGGAAGAGAGGTGAAAGGGATCCTGTACCCTTCCGTCACCACCTGCAAAACCCATGGGTCCACTGAGTCCTCCCAAAAGCTGTGGTAGTGGTGAAGACAGCCACCCACAGCAGATCGTGGACCTGGGTTCAGAGAGTCATGCCAAAGAAGGCTTGGAAGCCTTGGTCTTGGCGGAGGTCTTAGGCTTCCATTGTTGTTTGGGCTTGGAGGAGGAACGCGGAGCTGAGGGAACCGCCTGGTTCGCCGGGCATGTCTCAGTCTGAAAGGAACAAAAAAGTTGATTAAGCTTGAGAGTTGTCTTTTTCCTAGAAACCATAGGCAGGTGTGTACTCTAGCCCCCTGTGGCCTCACTAATCAGATCCTTAAGTTCTGGCCCAAACAGAGAAGTGCCCTGAAGGGGCAAGGAGAGCAATGCTTTCTTAAAAGCAGTGTCAGCAGATCAGATCTTGAGCCAAGGAGCTCACCTGGCAACCACAGACATGGTGGAAACCCTTGCCACCAAAAGGACAGAATCAAACAAAGCAGTAGAGACATAGTGCTGGGCTTCAGAAATGTTGGCAAGTAGCTGCAACATATCAGGAGTAGGAGCTCCCAGATAAACAGCAAGTGTGAGCTGTTCAGTCCAAACCGCAATGGCCCTATTCACCCAGGCCGCAGGGAAGTACCAGCGGTGGCAAAAATGGACTTGAGGGAAGCCTCAAGTTTCTTGTCAGTCCAGTCTTTAAGAGCAGAAGCATCAGCAACAGGCAAAGCAGTGGACTTAGAAAGTCTAGAAACAGGGGCATCCACCTTGGGGGGGTGAACCCACTGAGCTAGAGCCGCATCAGAAAAGGGGTAAAGCTTGGCAAATTTCTTAGAGACAGAAGGTTTTCTGTCCGGAGACTTACACTGATAAGACACTAAACGGTCAAGAGTGGGGTTAGGTGGAAAACAAGTATGGGGCCTCTTAGGCTCCTGAAACACATCAGAGGGGTCAGAATAAACCTCTTGAACCAAGGGAATGTTTAGGGTATTTAAAATGACCCTGATCAGGTCCTCAGCCGAGGGATCAGGATCAGCCTCAAAGAGGTCCCCAAAGAACTGAGGGAATACCACTGCAGAACATTCCTCATTGTCAGAATCCACCAAGAGTTCCTCTTCAGAGGAATCTGATATGCCAGGTTCGGCAGGGAAGATCTGACAGAAGTAGGGGTCTGCCAGGAGTGGAAGATCCCCTGTAACTGGGATGGAAAGAGTTGTAATGTAGACTGGAGGTCTCTAGTAGCAGCCTTAAACGCTTGCACCCAAACTGGTTCTAATGCATGGCTGGAGGTTCCTGGGGGAGACTCAGGGACAGCAGAACATGCTGAACATAAATGACGTGAGAATTCTCGAGGTAACCCTTATTGACATGAGGAGCAATGGGGGACACAGAGACCCCATCTTCCTTAGCCTTAGGCCTAAACCCAAGCTCCAAGGGATTAGACATTCTCACAGTATCAAAACATTCAAAGTATAAGGTATCACACAAATACAGAGTGTATGATTAAAAGTTCACCTCAGAAATCACTAAAATACACTTATCTGGCAGGCGAACGGCTAATCTGCAGAGGAGAGAAGGAGAGACCAAGCCCTGCGTAGGATACTCGTTCAGGGAAAGCACAACATGGCTGCCATGATTGGAGCCAATCAGTAACGAGCGCACAATGCAAGCGCTCATGGGAAATGTAGTATTCCCAGAAAAAGTACCCCAACAGTGCCCTAAGCCCTCTGAGCCCCCAACACACACCAAACGTTGACCAGATAATAGAGCAAGGGCAGACAAACAAAAATGAGCCATCTCTGACTTCACTACGTGGAGCGGTTGCAGAGATATGTCCCAAACTGTAAAGTTCCATAGAAGTGAATGGAGCAATGGCGTCTATGTGGTAAAAGTGCGCCTGGGAACACAAAGTTGAACTAAGAAGTAAATTTGCACCAAACATCACTGAAACCTGTCACTAGAAGACCCAATAAACACTGAACCCAGTAGGGAAAGTGACAATAACCCCCCAAAAGATGCTAAACCAGCAAACAAAGGGTTAAGTTATCACAGAACCTTGCTCCAAACACCCAACAGACATACAGATAAACCCAATGAGTGCAGGAGTGTGCAATAAGAACTCCAAATGAAAAACCCCTGTGCGGAGGGGCACTGTGGGACATGTGGACCTCAGCACTCAAAGGGCTGCTCACCTTTCCTGCAGGTCTTCTGTCTTCAGATTACCATGTGTCAAGAAGAAGCCTCAGTGGGCAACTCTGGAGGAAAGAACTTGTAACCAAGATTTTCCCCCCAGGGCTTAAGGTCCACCAAAGCACCTGGATACTGAGCTAGCCACATCTAAGGGCATTGTCAGTGATGGTAATCCACCTAATGGTGGTATTCCATATCTAACAGAAAAATAAAAAAAAAATAGCTAAAACTATAGCAGAACTGTTCTCTTGCCTTGTATCTTCATCGCAGGAACAAATCTTACTGGAGCTGGTTGGCTAGCTGTAGCCAAAGAGGAAAGGTAGGCTCCACCCCTGCATTCACTTCTAGAATTGTTCCTGCCTTTTTAAAGGGGCAGATCGCCTACCCAAAGTTACCAATAACCTATATTGGAGGACAGAGAAAGCATAATAGTCACAAACTTGATAAATTTACAAACAATATGTGTGATGCACTCACGTGGTTCTGTGGTCAGAGTGGAAATATTCCCAATCAACTGACTGCCTGGTGTTACATAGTAAATTAGGTTGAGAAAAGACACAAGTCTATCAAGTTTAGAGAAGATAACCCGTCACCACTCGGGGGTTTCCCAGTATGTAGAACAATGAAAACAAGGCTACTTTGCACAAAGAAATCTCCTAATGAAAAAATAAATGACTATAAAATCAACATATACACCAATTAAGAACAGTGCTATTACCTGTAATAAAATAAAAAGTCATTTTTTATTTTATTACAGATTTATAACAATGTTATTAAGCAGAGTATATCTTGTATTTTTAATTAATTTTACTCAATGTGGAGACTTTACTGTGATAGAAACATTTCCCACATTCATAGCATAGAGATAATTTCTATCAAGTGAATTTTCTGATGTTTAGCAAGATTTCCTAGTCAGAGCATGAAGATGCCTTGGGCTCGATTTAAAGGCAACCGTTAAACCAGCCGCTAAGTGAAAAAGGCACATCGCTCGCAAATAATACAGGAGTTACGGCAGATTCAATAGCTACTCTACGAGAATAGCTATCGAGCGTAGGCACACAAAAAACACGTAACACAAAAGCCGTTGTCGCTCATGTTAATGCACAAGGGGCGGCCAAATCACACGATAACTGCGCTCAAAACAACATGTAATATAACGGCTGCCTTTAAATCGAGCCCCTTATCTCTTGTAGGGCTTCTCTGATCAGTAAAAAAAATCTCTTGGAACTGAAAAATTGTCAGGATTCAGAATATGTAAATGGTTTCTTTGCAACATGAGTTCTCTTATGTTTAACAAGAGCCGAGCTTTGGCTGAAGCATTTTGCACATTTAGAACATTTATATGGTTTCTCTCCTGTGTGAGTTCTCTGATGAGCAGCAAGACCTCTTTTAGCTCTGAAACATTTCCCACATTCAGAACATGAAAATGGTTTCTCTCCAGTGTGAATTCTCTGGTGAATAACAAAATTGCCTTGGTACCTGAAAGATTTCCCACATTCATAACATGTATATGGTTTTTCTCCAGTGTGAGTTCTCTGATGAGAAACAAGAGTTATGCTGTGGCTGAAACATTTACCACATTCAGAACATTCGTACGGTTTTTCTCCTGTGTGAATTGTCTGATGTCTAAAAAGATTTCTTCTAGCTCTGAAACATTCCCCACATTCAGAACATGGAAATGGTTTCTCTCCTGTGTGAGTTCTCTGATGTCTGATAAGATTTCTATTGTCACTAAAACATTTCCCACATTCAGAACATTTAAACGGTTGCTCTCCAGTGTGAGTTCTCTGATGGGTAACAAGATTGCTTTTGTAACTGAAACATTTCCCACATTCATAACATGAAAATAGTTTTTCTCCTGTGTGAGTTTTCTGATGTCTAACAAGATTTGTCATTTGACTGAAGCATTTCCCACATTCAGAGCATGCATATGGTTTTTCTCCAGTGTGAGTTCTCTGATGTCTAACAAGTTTGTTGCTTTGACTGAAACATTTCCCACATTCAGAACATGGAAATGTACTATCTTTAGTAGGGATTCTTTGATGTTTAACAAGACGAGTGTTTTTTGTATTACTTTTGCCATTGCATTGCTCTTCAGTATAACTAGATGTTGCCTGTACATGTTCTCTGCGTGTATAAATGACAGTTTCACAGACATTTTCTCTGTTCCATACAGCTGGTTCCTCTGGAATGTATCTTTCAAGTTTTGTTTGATTCTTCTTCTTTGGTTGCATGGTTTTTTTAACAACACTTTTTTCTTAGGCAGTTGGGGGAGAATATAGTAGTGTGAAATCCTTTAGGATTTTACTGCTCAATGGATGTTCTGTTGGAAAGAAAGAAACTTTAATTAGATAATTCTGCCTTACAGTATAATCTGATTTTCAGGTTAAACAGATTTCAAGAAATGCTGGCCTATTTTATTTACCTGCTACATACTTATAATGAGCATATCATAATAAGACTATGTGGGTATAAGGTGTTTTTTTTTGTTTTTTTTTACAAAGGGACTTGTTAGGCCCAAAATATGACCACCATGGATATAACCATCTCCATTATATGTGCTCAAAACAGCATGTAAGTCCAGTAAAAATTCTGTACATGGCTTTTGTTTAGTTTAATTTAATTTCTCCACTGTGGATCAAGAATTAGGCCTATTTAGAATCTTCAATAAGGCCCTAGGGGCGGTATGCAATAAAGTGGAGCATTGCTTTTTTTCAAAGTCATAACTAGCTGCGCCTTTAACAATTGCTCATGTTTTGATGCAACAAACATACTAAAATTTTTATGATGAATATCACGTGCTCTTAAATTAACAACACTTAGCCATGTAAACTAGTGCTAATTACTTTGGTGAATTAGACTCAATCACTAATCCTCCTACAAAATGGTGGATATTTTAGCAATGCACATTTTTTTGACATGTATTTGCAAAAAATAGAAAATGTTTGTCAATTTTTAAAAAAAAAGCATGCATAAGAAGCAAGTGCAGGAGGTATGGCAATTATCTAGTAACCTATTAAATGTATGATGGTTGTCAAGGCCTGTGTCCAACAAAATATCAGAATGTTAAAAATGAGGCCCGTGAACCACTTTGGCCTCCGGCATGCTAACTTGTGGTCCTTGTATCATATATTTCTCTGTCTTTACTCTGCTTAATGTATTTGTACAGTATATTAACCGTTTTCATGATACTTTTTTCTTACTAACACTTACTTTCTCATGCCTACTAATGTATATAATCACTCAAGCGCTATCACACATAGAATCTCTAATGATCATTTGCTGATTTGGGGTGGGCAAAAAGTGAGACAAATTCCAGCATTACTTTTTCGTGAAAAATTGACAATTTTTCTGTTTTTTTGCGAAAGTTTTCTCCTTTTCTCTAATGCAAAATTGTCCACCTTTTCGCCTATTTAACACATTTTCTCCTATTCTAACACATTTTTCTCTTATCCCAACACATTTTTCTCCTATGTTTCCTATGGTGCAGTATTTCCCAATACAATAATACTTCTTCTGAGGGCTGTAGTGAACAAAAAAGTAGTTGGAAGTCAGAGTTGTGAGACCTACAGCAACATATAACTTGAAAAATGTGTTAGCATGCAGAGTACATTTGTCCTTTGCCCACAACACTTACTTCCTGCTTAAGTGACACTGGTATGTATTCATGATGATGTCAAGTTAGAAAAAAAACCCAGAAAGAAGAACCTACAATGTGGCAGATGTGTATGGCAGTGGTGGTGGGGTCTGCCGTGGTGTGATTGGTGGGACCTTTACAAACTATATCCACCCCAGGAGGAGAGGGATCATCATCATCATTTAATACACATGCTGCAGCAACCATTGCTGCAGTAAGTTTTTGTACTAACACGTTACTCACACACCACTGCACTGCTCCACTCCTCCCCCCCCCCCGCAGGTGCATTTGCTAGACATTACTCAACTCTACAGTACACAATTGACAGAGTGTGATGTCTTGCCTTGGCCCTCAAAAAAATGCTCAGTGTTGTCTGCTGTCTATCAAGTCTGCCTCAGTCACAGAGCTCACATCAGGCTCCCCGTCAGCTGTCTAATATATTTATTTGTTTAAAGGAGCAGTAAACTTTTTTATGAAAAAATATATATAAATATATATATTTCCTACTGAGTAAAATAAGGGTACTCCTATTGCCCAGAGATTTATATTTCCAGAGTTATTACAGTTTAAACCCATGTTTTTTTACATTAGCAGTGCCCTCTAGTAGTCAAATTCTAATTAGATTTTCTGTTAGATTCTAATGGAGAGGAAAGTCAGAAAAGTCAGAGACATACAGTTCTCCATAGAATGTGATAGAAACTGCTGAGTCACTTCCTGTCAGTTAGAACTATCAGGAAGTAAACCACAGACAATTAACTTCCTGATTATTTGAACTGCTATAAATTTTGAATAAAACATCTGACAGCAGTGGGCGTGACCTTGTTTTATTCAGCAAGAAAAGCTTTATGAAATACGTGTTTTCATAAAAATAAGTTTACTGCTCCTTTAATTATTTATGTTTTGGGGTTTTTTGTTTTTTTTTTAAGTTGCCCCCCCCATCTTATCATAGTTAGTCCAATATATATATATATATATATATATATATATATATATATATCTGAAAAACAAAACCAACAATTTCTTTCCCCAGACTTCCCCAGCACAGAGCCAATAAAATCAAAATCGGCATGCAATTTGGACCCCAGCTGCCTGTGCCAGTCAGTCACACCAAATTTTGGGGTATTTGGGTTCACCTCCTTCCTCCCTTCTTCTCCCCCAGACTGCCCTAATACAGAGGACAAACGTCCTACCTAATAGACTCCCTAAACTAAACTTCAATTCCCCTTTACTTCTCTATCTCCTCTAGCTCAAACACATGCTGCTCTCTCCTCTCACAAACACAGAATGGCTGCTGTGAGAGCCTGACAGACTTTTATATGGTTGTAGAAAAGTAGAGAAAACTTTAATTTGGTGGAAAAACATTTTTCTTCCCATTGATTTCAATGCAATAAGCTAGGCGAAAAAAGCGGGAAATGGCACTTTCCATGAGAAATTTTTTGCAAAGCAGAAAGTGCCATTTTTCTCTAATACTGATGAGGATAAAGTTTTTGTAACTCCCTATTACTGATGTTTTATTGCACTCAGGCTCACTCTCCTCACTCATTCATGCACTCTCAGACTCACTTACTTTCATGCTCATGATAAATTTAGATGAAATCATCACACACTGTAGTGCCCATACTTTCTCACATTTGCACACAGTTGTGTTCGGACTTGCTTGTGCTGTCTCTCATTATGTATCTCACTGTCAGTTTCTCCTTCCATCTCACTCTTTTCATTTTGCTGTATGTATCAGTCGTTATCTGTCTCTCTGTCTTTCACACTCTTGCTCTGTCTCTATTGTATTATCTCTATCTGTCTCTGCTTCTTATACACAGACAATACATTTTGGACTTGTGGTTGCCATCTATTTGCACATTTAGTTATACTAGAGTGAGAAAAATGTTTTTCTTTACACATGACTTCTAACACTCAGAATCCCTCTCGCTTACTCACTATTATAATTGCTAATGATCACATGCTCCTGCTTTCTGAGGATCACTCCCATGCACCTATTCCTGCACTCTCACTCACATTCCTATATTGTCCCTCATACTCAGAAAAACTCACTTCTTCATAATAAATGTAAAACTTCAAACACTAGAATACCCAGAATATTTCACATTAGTACACACTCATGCTCATCCTCACACTTGTTCAGACTTCTTCATACTCTCAGTATCTTGTGTACACTCACATAAATATTTGTCCATACTTGCTCAAGGTCAGACTTGAAATGCTCACTTGTTCATGCACACTCAAGCTCAAAGCATTAATGTTTTATCACGCTCACACTCAAAGTCACTAATGTTCATCATCTCACTTTTACTCACTTGCAGAGACAATGATTGATGTAAATGGGGATTTTAACCCCATGAATGATAGATAGATCTCCAGTGCATTGCAAACCATTGTTTTTTTTCTCGTGGGAAAATTGTTGTTGTTAGTAAAAATGCAGAATTTATTTGTAATTTCTATGATAGGGAATTTCTGCGGAATAAACAGAGTAAACAGGACTTATTGTCCGTCTCTAATTAGAATATTTTAAATAGAAAAGCAACATTATAGTCAGATAGAAAATGAGAATATTGTTTACAAATAAGAGGCTGATGTAGCAAGTAAACCTGGAGCAATTCTGGGACAAACCAATTTCACCATAGGGGGACATTGGATTCCAAGAGGTGACCTCTGTAACATAAAATAGGTTAGAAAGCCCCATTTAAATCAGTGGGAGTTTGGAAAATGCCCCACTGGGGAAGATGGTTTGCTCCAGAATTACTCCAGTTACTCTTAGTAGATCATCCTCATCATTATCACCAATAAATCACATAATATATCAAGAGAAAACAAAACTCCCAGAGAGACATAACATGATGAGGATACACAGAGGTGTAATGTATATTTACCAACACCAGGTGGCGCTCTGTAGGGATGGCGTTCTCTCAGCTCTGGTGTCTTTCCAGGAGATCCTGCTTGAAGTCTCTGTCCAATACAACTGCTCTTACTGAGATTTATGTCTCTTTTTATACAAGTTTTTGGGTGTGTTTTGTTTTGGTTTCAACTGACCAGATTAAGAAGAGTGATAGAACCCACCTGGCCCTTTGTGCGCCCATATTTACTATCTCATAGACATGTAAATGAACACACACCTCAAGCGGATGTCACATCCCTGATTAAAGAAGCAGATCGTATTGAAACACAAGGTCCATGGTGTTGTCTGCATGTTTATGGTTAGGTCTTATTGTATACATCTGATGCTATATTTCTATCTGTCTGTCACACCCACTCATACACACTTCATTTAGAAAATATAGGAATCAGGCACAAGAGGTATGACAATTATTTAGTAACTTATTAAATATAAGATGATTGCCAAGATCTGCATCCCCAAAAAAATATGAGAATGTCAAAAATGACACCAGCAAGCCATATGTGGCACCCTACCTACTAACATGTGGCCATACATAGAATGAAACTTTATAAATGTCCTATGACCCAGCATCTTCACCCACCCTCCTTAACTCAGCATAGGATTGCTACCTGTCTGGCTTTCTCTGGCTTCTGTATGGATTTCATTAGTATTGAAACCAAAACAAAACAATTTCACAGGCAGAGCTTTATCATAATGGCTAGGCTAATCCTTATGTCTTGTTACCAAGTTTAATAAATGATTAGAAACAGTATGAAGTGATAACAGGTTTAGAGAAAATTGTAAAACATTAGAGACACTGGATATCAGTCTACATGACCCAACAAAGGAAAGAATAAGAGGACATTTTTATTTTAATTGAAGAGAAAAGTGTATTACTCACTTAGGCATTAATATCCCAGTCCAATTAAAGAGATAGTTGGCAAAGTTAGTTCATTACACAGACTAAAACATTTGAATTTATCCTTTATTGGAAAAATAAACTCTCTTAAGATGAATAATTTGCTGAAAATATTAAATTATTTTGAGAATTTCCCATGAATCTAAACAAACCAGACCTGGCTTTAATACAAAATAAGCTTTTTCAATTCATTTGGGCTAATAGGTACACAAGAACAGGTGTTATTTAGGTTAAAAGTGAATGGAGAACTATTGGTACCAAATCTTTATATTTATCTTGTAGAGATAAGATCTGGCCAACTTCTGTATGAAAACTAAAATTACTTGGAGGAGTGGTTAATGTTGAAATGGATGGACCAGGAGAGGATATTTTTGAAAATGTTTGAACTGATAGAATACATTTGTACTAAAAGCAGACAAAGTAAGAAAATTTATGAGATACTAGACAGAACCAATGTTATCATGAGAATATGGGATAAATTGAAGGGACCATGGAGACTAATTGAATTCAGAAGTAAGATTTTCCCACAGAAATTTGAGTCAAATCATTAGGAAAACGAAAAGGTTTGAGATATTTCTTACAGAGGTATGGAAAGTATAAAATATATCATTTTGGATGATTTAGCAATTTAAAAAAAAATCCCCAAATTCCTCTTAATTTAAATTGGGCTTTGTTTACCTCTTGAATGATAGAGCTAAAACAAAAGTCCCAATTGATTTAAAAGGTTTTCAACCACTTCAATGTTGAAGACGTCTCAACACATTGGTTAGTAGTAGGGATGGGTGAAAGTTTTCGCTTCAACACTAAAATAGGTGGAAAATGGCACTTCCCATCTAACAGGAAAGTTCCTGCGAAAAGTGCAGTTTTCTGCTTTTTACACCTAGCTCATTACATTGAAATCAATGGGAAGACTTAATTTACACACAATACATTGCAAATTTTAGATTTTGTGCCACAAACATAGTATAAAAGGGGTCTGAGGTCCCTGTGTTGATGGAGTCTAGTGAAAGAATCAGTTTAACAGGGAATTTTTTTTGGGGGGGGTTGTTGACTGGGATAGGGGGAACAGTTAATAAAATAAATAGGTAACACAAAAAAATACATAAAGAAAAATAAAACATTTGTACATAATGTGACAGAGACAAGGACCTCTCTGAAGTAAGCTGTGACGGGGAGACTGATACTTAATAAGATAGTGTATATTGTAGAAGATGATTTGTAAGACTTAGACTTTTTGTTAGAGGCCCAAGCCCAAAGGAACAGTTGATTTGTAGGACTTAGATTTGTTAGTCACAAGCTCTGAATAAACATTGATTTGTAGGACTTAGACTTGTTGTTAGAGGCCCAAGCCTCTAACTTGTTAGGAACAATCCCTAAGGAAGCATTGATTTGTAGCACTTAGACTTGTTCAGCACAACCCATGAAGAAACATTGTAGGAATTATCTCTGACTCTTTGTAATTAACCCTTGGAGTGCCAGAGAGGTATCTAGTGCATTGCTGCGCAGTGCATTGTACGCCTTTCTGGCACTCAAAGGGTTAAATATTGGTGGACCAGTTCAGATTTCCCATTTTGCCTTTAAATCCCATCATCCTCTGCCAACCAATGACTGGATGATGGGAGTTGTAGTCCGACAATAGCCGTGGACTCTCTGTTTACCCCCCACTTCTCTATACCCCTTCTTTATCCATAGATCAAAAACTATTATATAGAATATCCCAAATAGTGTTCTGGGTCACATTCACTAAACAAAGAGCGAAGCAGCACCATAGGGACAAATAAAACTCTCCATATACACACTGATATAAATGGACCTTTTAACCCCTTGAATGCTAGAGAGGTCTCCAAATGCATTGCAAAAAAAAAAAAAAAAAACACGTTGTTGAACTTCCTAGGCTTAAAAAGGGTTAAAAGCATCAATTAAATCATTGGACATTTGCATTCCTCTCCTTTGTCATTGCTGGTATGTTCCAGAATTGTCTCCTCTTTATCTCATTGAATCTGACCCTATGTCACCCACCTCAGTAGAACATGAATCACTTCCCTCCAGGGACAGGGGAGAGGATCAGACTTCATATCCAGGTGTAAACAAGTATAACACTATAGTAGACTGAGCAAGGGCAAACAAGAAAGGGGTTTCCAGTTACCCAGAACCCCCCACCTTACACTCTATTACCCAAATCAAATCAGGCAAAGCTTTAATATCCATAATAGTGCAAAATGCTGCTGTTGTGCAGGTCTCTAATGCCAGCCATGCACAACAAGTGGCCCCTCAGCTGTTGTTGGTGTGCTGGTCCCATCAGGATGAGCCAGCAAGTTTCTGGTTGGAATTGATGGGAATTGGCATTCACCAAAAGCTAGAGGTCTGCAGGTAGGAGTTATATGACCAACCCTCTGTATCTGCTCCAATGTTCTTGTTAGCATGAGCAGGTGAACATACAGACAGACACCATTTCAGACTACATGAATCCTTTGCCAGGTCCCTAGAGTAGAGGCAAGTGCTAGTGATACTCCCTGTTACACTATGATGGTAGCAGAAGTCCCCACGTATAGCACTCACAGTTAAATAAGCCAAGTGGGAGTGTGTTGTTCTACTGCACTGATTGGAGGTCTGCAGGTAGCCCCTCCCCTAGTCTATACACAGGCAGCAGCAACACCTGTTGGATGCAGAATACACCAAAACTAATTACAACTACAACTGGCCACATTCACAAAGTCAAATGTGGAGCAAATCTAGGCCAAACCACCTACACGTTAGAGGACAAATTCAAATATATATTTAATTAAAACAAATGTTATTGTACCCCTTGAATTCTAGAGCTCCCAATGGTTTGTGTCCAAGAAGGAAAAAGGGGAGAATTTATAAATAGTAGGTAGGGTACTAAATAGGATTTAGGCAGATGCAGAACAAAAAAAGACAATCAGTCTCCTTCGCCTACTGTAGCATAGATTTGTATTCATCATTCCCCAGATAGAGGTTGGGGTATTAAGGAAAAGGGGGCAATTTTGGGCACAACAACTGCACCATAGGGGGAAAATGAAAACTCAGTTTGATTTTAAACCAACATTTAACCATGAATCTTGAACATATTGTTTTGAATTGTGCTGAAAGCCTCTTGAGGACTCAAGAGGTTAAATACCCCATTTAGATCATTAGGAATTTGGGCAACTGGATTTGTTCCTTCTGGTGCAGTTGTTTTGCCAAAGAATTGCTCTACTTTATCCTTTGTTACCTATAGAATAAGAGCACAAAGAAGATGTTCAAAATGTCATAGCTTTATTAGGACAGAAAAAGAAACACAAGATACATTGCACATACACCTTCTTATGTATAGTCATATCACAGTCCTAGCCTCTTAACCACACTGCCTCCATTATTAGATGTGGGATGCCATTTCTCACCTGTGGTACAGTTGGTTTGCACCAGAAGTGCTTCTTTTCAGCTTACATAAATCCAGAAAAGGAAGAAGGTGCACAATAGCATAATAAAGTCTTGAACTTGATAAATATATAAACAATATGTGTGATGCACTCAGGTGGTTCTGTGGTCTGGAAGGAAATATTCCCAATCAACTGACTGCCTGGTGTTACATAGTAAATTAGGATGAGAAAAGACACAAGTCCATCAAGTTTAGAGAAGATAACCCGTCACCACTCAAGGGTTTCCCAGTATGTAGAACAAATTAAAATGAGGCTACTTTCCACAATGAAATATCCTAATGAACTAGAATTTCCTATAAAATCAACATATACACCAATTAAGAACAGTGCTATTACCTGAAATAAAATAAAAAGTCCTTTCTTGTTTTATTACAGATTTATAACGCTGTATACCGTAAAATCTCTGGTATAATACGCACAATTTTACCCCACTTCACCTTATGTGAAGTGGGGGGTGCATATTATACACGAGAGTTTAAAAAATAAAAAAAACTTAGGGTTGGCTGATCCCTTCTCTCCCTCCCCTGGGTCAAACCTGCTGTCACAACAAGCCTTACTTGCTTGAAGTTTAACTCCCCACTTGAATTCCGCATCTTCTGCTGTGTGGAGAAGGCAAAATACAGCTTGCACAGTTTCCCTGCGGGCGGTAAGCTTCCCTTTGCCGCCCGCTTCCATCAATGGGCTTACAGGACCTTCCGCCTACAGCCAATGGTAATGCCCTGTGTATCAGCAGAAGATGCGGAATCCAAGTGGGGATGTTAAACGTCAAGCAAGTAAGGCTTGTTGTGTCAGCGGGTTTGACCCGGGGGAGGGAGGGAAGGGATCAGCCAACCTTTATATTTTTTTAGCAAGGGGGGAAAACAAGGGTGCGTATTATACATAGGCACTCTTGTTTTCCCCAAAAATCTTTGGTATAATATGCACCTGCGTATTATACACAGGTGCGTATTATACCTGAGATTTTACGGTATATTGTTCTTTTAATAAATTACACTCCATTTGGAGACTTCATTATGACAGAAACATTTCCCACATTCATAGCATAGAGATAATTTCTATCGTGAATTTTCTGATGTTTAACAAATTTCCTACTTAAAGCATGAAAATGTCTTCTCTGATGTGGAAGTTCTCTGTTGAGTAAAAAAAATCTCTCTTGAAACTGAAAAATTGTCAGGGTTCAGAATATGCAAATGGTTTCTTTCCAACATGAGTTCTCTTATGTTTAACAAGAGCCGAGCTTTGGCTGAAGCAGTTTGCACATTCAGAGCATTTATATGGTTTCTCTCCTGTGTGAGTTTTCTGATGAGAAGCAAGTTCAACACTTCCCACATTCAGAACAAGGAAACGATTTCTCTCCTGTGTGAGTTCTCTGATGCGAAACAAGATCTGCCCTTCGGCTAAAACATTTCCCACATTTAGAGCATGAAAATGGTTTCTCTTCAGTGTGAATTATCTGGTCAGTAACAAGATTGCTTTGGCAACTGAAACATTTCCCACATTCATAATACAATGTTGTCACTCCTAGTGGCAATCAGTGGGAACTCCCGTTTAATAGCAGGATGTAATGTAGCAGGCTGTGGTAGATCCCAGGGGTCAGCAGAGGACAGGATTCTTGATTAATTACATCCTGCTATCAAACGGGAGTTCCCACTGATTGCCACTAGGAGTGGCAACACTGTAATTCAACTAGCGCAGTGAAAGCCCCATAAGAGCACACACAGCGACCATCTAGTTTTGAGTGTCCACTTATATTGTCCTGAATAACCCACAAACAGCATCAGACTGCTGAATGCCCAAATCATTCTTATTGTTTTGTGTTAAAGCTGATCGAATCCTGTGGCAGTAAATATAGTACATTTGTATACTGTAATGATCTAGTCAATATACCGAAGATCAGGCACTGGAATGTTGGCGGAGTCTGACCTTACTTTTTTATTTTATACTTGTCACAATATAAACATTAGTTTTTATCTTCACTGATATTTCTCATACACCATTAATTCTTTCAGTACAGGCTTTGTTCATAGAGCTCTGTAACCACATGGGCCCACACGGCTCTCTCTCGGCTCAGGCTTATTCTTATTAGTAAACTATTTTTGAATTAGCACAGAAATACATTTAATATAGAAGTATACTTTACTATATTCCTGCTGGATGCAAGAAAAAAGAAATTAAATCAATCTTAACCCTATGTGTTCCAGATTGGTAGGAAACACATTGCAATGTGTTGATACCTCTCTGGTAGTCATAGGGTTATTCTTGCAAAACAAAATACAAGGGCATGTTGAAAAAAAATAGAAGAAAAATGTCGGATAAAAATGGTGAAAGAAAGTCATGGGAACACTGTAGTTGAATATTAAGAGGGGGGGTTAATATGTCGGATGTACAATATTTGTCAAATTAATGTGGTGAAAGAAAGCACCGTAAGTCGGATTTTGAAGGGGAAGGGTTAAAATGTGGAATGTGAACAATATTAGTCGAATTAAAGTGGTGAAAGAAAGCACTGTAAGTCAACTTTTAAAAGGGGGGGCTAATATGTCGAAAGGGGGCACTCTGTCGGACTTTGTTATGTGGAGAACACATCTAACACTGAACTTGATCTTTCTGTCCTCAAATGTAAGCCTATTTCCTTGGACTTTGACATTTTGTGCGTCTTTTGTAGGCGGTAGTCGAAAAAAAGCAGACAGTGCCAGTTTTGTTACTACTCTGAAAAGTGCTGTCTACGTCAGTTTTGTTTTACCGTGGTTCAGCAACAGAATACCGACGTAACACGTTTGCAAAATTCACACTACTTGTTTTTCTTGTAATGCCGGTTTTAGCGTGGGTAATAGAATCGAGCCCTTTGGTTAACACTCGAATCTACATGTGCCCTTCACCTTTCTTGCTTAGACCACAACCACTTCTCTGGAAAACTACCGGACTACGTGAGCAGTATGCTCACTCCTGCTCTCCATACTAACTATAACCTCCGCTCCACTGCTAACAACTCACTGACTATTCCACACTACCTGAGCAGTATGATCACTCCAGCTCTCCATACTAACTATAACCTCCACTGCACTGCTAACAACTCACTGACTATTCCACACTACGTGAGCAGTATGCTCACTCCTGCTCTCCATACTAACTATAACCTCCGCTCCACTGCTAACAACTCACTGACTATTCCACACTACCTGAGCAGTATGATCACTCCAGCTCTCCATTCTAACTATAACCTCCGCTCCACTGCTAACAACTCACTGACTATTCCACACTACCTGAGCAGAATGATCACTCCAGCTCTCCATACTAACTATAACCTCCACTGCACTGCTAACAACTCACTGACTATTCCACACTACGTGAGCAGTATGCTCACTCCTGCTCTCCATACTAACTAAAACCTCCGCTCCACTGCTAACAACTCACTGACTATTCCACACTACCTGAGCAGTATGATCACTCCAGCTCTCCATACTAACTATAACCTCCACTGCACTGCTAACAACTCACTGACTATTCCACACTACCTGAGCAGTATGATCACTCCAGATCTCCATACTAACTATAACCTCCACTACTAACAACTCACTGACTATTCCACACTACCTGAGCAGTATGATCACTCCAGATCTCCATACTAACTATAACCTCCGCTACACTGCTAACAACTCACTGATTATCCCACACTACCTGAGCAGTATGATCACTCCAGCTCTCCATACTAACTATAACCTCCACTGCACTGCTAACAACTCACTGACTATTCCACACTACCTGAGCAGTATGATCACTACAGATCTCCATACTAACTATAACCTCCGCTCCACTGCTAACAACTCACTGACTATTCCACACTACCTGAGAAGTATGCTCACTCCTGCTCTCCATACTAACTATAACCTCCGCTCCACTGCTAACAACTCACTGACTATTCCACACTACCTGAGCAGTATGATCACTCCAGCTCTCCATACTAACTATAACCTCCACTGCACTGCTAACAACTCACTGACTATTCCACACTACGTGAGCAGTATGCTCACTCCTGCTCTCCATACTAACTATAACCTCCGCTCCACTGCTAACAACTCACTGACTATTCCACACTACCTGAGCAGTATGATCACTCCAGCTCTCCATTCTAACTATAACCTCCGCTCCACTGCTAACAACTCACTGACTATTCCACACTACCTGAGCAGTATGATCACTCCAGCTCTCCATACTAACTATAACCTCCACTGCACTGCTAACAACTCACTGACTATTCCACACTACGTGAGCAGTATGCTCACTCCTGCTCTCCATACTAACTAAAACCTCCGCTCCACTGCTAACAACTCACTGACTATTCCACACTACCTGAGCAGTATGATCACTCCAGCTCTCCATACTAACTATAACCTCCACTGCACTGCTAACAACTCACTGACTATTCCACACTACCTGAGCAGTATGATCACTCCAGATCTCCATACTAACTATAACCTCCACTGCTAACAACTCACTGACTATTCCACACTACCTGAGCAGTATGATCACTCCAGATCTCCATACTAACTATAACCTCCGCTACACTGCTAACAACTCACTGATTATCCCACACTACCTGAGCAGTATGATCACTCCAGCTCTCCATACTAACTATAACCTCCACTGCACTGCTAACAACTCACTGACTATTCCACACTACCTGAGCAGTATGATCACTACAGATCTCCATACTAACTATAACCTCCGCTCCACTGCTAACAACTCACTGACTATTCCACACTACCTGAGCAGTATGATCACTCCAGCTCTCCATACTAACTATAACCTCCACTACTAACAACTCACTGACTATTCCACACTACCTGAGCAGTATGATCACTCCAGATCTCCATACTAACTATAACCTCCGCTACACTGCTAACAACTCACTGACTATCCCACACTACCTGAGCAGTATGATCACTCCAGCTCTCCATACTAACTATAACCTCCGCTCCACTGCTAACAACTCACTGACTATTCCACACTACCTGAGCAGTATGATCACTCCAGCTCTCCATACTAACTATAACCTCCACTGCACTGCTAACAACTCACTGACTATTCCACACTACCTGAGCAGTATGATCACTCCAGCTCTCCATACTAACTATAACCTCCACTACTAACAACTCACTGACTATCCCACACTACCTGAGCAGTATGATCACTCCAGATCTCCATACTAACTATAACCTCCACTGCACTGCTAACAACTCACTGACTATTCCACACTACCTGAGCAGTATGATCACTCCAGATCTCCATACTAACTATAACCTCCGCTACACTGCTAACAACTCACTGACTATCCCACACTACCTGAGCAGTATGATCACTCCAGATCTCCATACTAACTATAACCTCCACTACTAACAACTCACTGACTATTCCACACTACCTGAGCAGTATGATCACTCCAGATCTCCATACTAACTATAACCTCCGCTACACTGCTAACAACTCACTGACTATCCCACACTACCTGAGCAGTATGATCACTCCAGCTCTCCATACTAACTATAACCTCCACTGCACTGCTAACAACTCACTGACTATTCCACACTACCTGAGCAGTATGATCACTACAGATCTCCATACTAACTATAACCTCCGCTCCACTGCTAACAACTCACTGACTATTCCACACTACCTGAGCAGTATGATCACTCCAGCTCTCCATACTAACTATAACCTCCACTACTAACAACTCACTGACTATTCCACACTACCTGAGCAGTATGATCACTCCAGATCTCCATACTAACTATAACCTCCGCTACACTGCTAACAACTCACTGACTATCCCACACTACCTGAGCAGTATGATCACTCCAGCTCTCCATACTAACTATAACCTCCGCTCCACTGCTAACAACTCACTGACTATTCCACACTACCTGAGCAGTATGATCACTCCAGCTCTCCATACTAACTATAACCTCCACTGCACTGCTAACAACTCACTGACTATTCCACACTACCTGAGCAGTATGATCACTCCAGCTCTCCATACTAACTATAACCTCCACTACTAACAACTCACTGACTATCCCACACTACCTGAGCAGTATGATCACTCCAGATCTCCATACTAACTATAACCTCCACTGCACTGCTAACAACTCACTGACTATTCCACACTACCTGAGCAGTATGATCACTCCAGCTCTCCATACTAACTATAACCTCCACTACTAACAACTCACTGACTATCCCACACTACCTGAGCAGTATGATCACTCCAGATCTCCATACTAACTATAACCTCCACTGCACTGCTAACAACTCACTGACTATTCCACACTACCTGAGCAGTATGATCACTCCAGCTCTCCATACTAACTATAACCTCCACTACTAACAACTCACTGACTATTCCACACTACCTGAGCAGTATGATCACTCCAGATCTCCATACTAACTATAACCTCCGCTACACTGCTAACAACTCACTGACTATCCCACACTACCTGAGCAGTATGATCACTCCAGCTCTCCATACTAACTATAACCTCCGCTCCACTGCTAACAACTCACTGACTATTCCACACTACCTGAGCAGTATGATCACTCCAGCTCTCCATACTAACTATAACCTCCACTGCACTGCTAACAACTCACTGACTATTCCACACTACCTGAGCAGTATGATCACTCCAGCTCTCCATACTAACTATAACCTCCACTACTAACAACTCACTGACTATCCCACACTACCTGAGCAGTATGATCACTCCAGATCTCCATACTAACTATAACCTCCACTGCACTGCTAACAACTCACTGACTATTCCACACTACCTGAGCAGTATGATCACTCCAGATCTCCATACTAACTATAACCTCCGCTACACTGCTAACAACTCACTGACTATCCCACACTACCTGAGCAGTATGATCACTCCAGATCTCCATACTAACTATAACCTCCACTACTAACAACTCACTGACTATTCCACACTACCTGAGCAGTATGATCACTCCAGATCTCCATACTAACTATAACCTCCGCTACACTGCTAACAACTCACTGACTATCCCACACTACCTGAGCAGTATGATCACTCCAGCTCTCCATACTAACTATAACCTCCACTGCACTGCTAACAACTCACTGACTATTCCACACTACCTGAGCAGTATGATCACTCCAGATCTCCATACTAACTATAACCTCCGCTCCACTGCTAACAACTCACTGACTATTCCACACTACCTGAGCAGTATGATCACTCCAGCTCTCCATACTAACTATAACCTCCACTACTAACAACTCACTGACTATTCCACACTACCTGAGCAGTATGATCACTCCAGATCTCCATACTAACTATAACCTCCGCTCCACTGCTAACAACTCACTGACTATTCCACACTACCTGAGCAGTATGATCACTCCAGCCCACCATACTAACTATAACCTCCACTGCACTGCTAACAACTCACTGACTATTCCACACTACCTGAGCAGTATGATCACTACAGATCTCCATACTAACTATAACCTCCACTACTAACAACTCACTGACTATTCCACACTACCTGAGCAGTATGATCACTCCAGATCTCCATACTAACTATAACCTCCACTACTAACAACTCACTGACTATCCCACACTACCTGAGCAGTATGATCACTCCTTCTCTCCATACTAACTATAACCTCTGCTCCACTGCTAACAACTCACTGACTATTCCACACTACCTGAGCAGTATGATCACTCCAGCCCACCATACTAACTATAACCTCCACTGCACTGCTAACAACTCACTGACTATTCCACACTACCTGAGCAGTATGATCACTACAGATCTCCATACTAACTATAACCTCCACTACTAACAACTCACTGACTATTCCACACTACCTGAGCAGTATGATCACTACAGATCTCCATACTAACTATAACCTCCACTACTAACAACTCACTGACTATCCCACACTACCTGAGCAGTATGATCACTCCAGATCTCCATACTAACTATAACCTCCGCTCCACTGCTAACAACTCACTGACTATTCCACACTACCTGAGCAGTATGATCACTCCAGCCCACCATACTAACTATAACCTCCACTGCACTGCTAACAACTCACTGACTATTCCACACTACCTGAGCAGTATGATCACTACAGATCTCCATACTAACTATAACCTCCACTACTAACAACTCACTGACTATTCCACACTACCTGAGCAGTATGATCACTCCAGATCTCCATACTAACTATAACCTCCACTACTAACAACTCACTGACTATCCCACACTACCTGAGCAGTATGATCACTCCTTCTCTCCATACTAACTATAACCTCTGCTCCACTGCTAACAACTCACTGACTATTCCACACTACCTGAGCAGTATGATCACTCCAGCCCACCATACTAACTATAACCTCCACTGCACTGCTAACAACTCACTGACTATTCCACACTACCTGAGCAGTATGATCACTACAGATCTCCATACTAACTATAACCTCCACTACTAACAACTCACTGACTATTCCACACTACCTGAGCAGTATGATCACTCCAGATCTCCATACTAACTATAACCTCCACTACTAACAACTCACTGACTATCCCACACTACCTGAGCAGTATGATCACTCCTTCTCTCCATACTAACTATAACCTCTGCTCCACTGCTAACAACTCACTGACTATTCCACACTACCTGAGCAGTATGATCACTCCAGCCCACCATACTAACTATAACCTCCACTGCACTGCTAACAACTCACTGACTATTCCACACTACCTGAGCAGTATGATCACTACAGATCTCCATACTAACTATAACCTCCACTACTAACAACTCACTGACTATTCCACACTACCTGAGCAGTATGATCACTACAGATCTCCATACTAACTATAACCTCCACTACTAACAACTCACTGACTATCCCACACTACCTGAGCAGTATGATCACTCCAGATCTCCATACTAACTATAACCTCCGCTCCACTGCTAACAACTCACTGACTATTCCACACTACCTGAGCAGTATGATCACTCCAGCCCACCATACTAACTATAACCTCCACTGCACTGCTAACAACTCACTGACTATTCCACACTACCTGAGCAGTATGATCACTACAGATCTCCATACTAACTATAACCTCCACTACTAACAACTCACTGACTATTCCACACTACCTGAGCAGTATGATCACTCCAGATCTCCATACTAACTATAACCTCCACTACTAACAACTCACTGACTATCCCACACTACCTGAGCAGTATGATCACTCCTTCTCTCCATACTAACTATAACCTCTGCTCCACTGCTAACAACTCACTGACTATTCCACACTACCTGAGCAGTATGATCACTCCAGCCCACCATACTAACTATAACCTCCACTGCACTGCTAACAACTCACTGACTATTCCACACTACCTGAGCAGTATGATCACTACAGATCTCCATACTAACTATAACCTCCGCTCCACTGCTAACAACTCACTGACTATTCCACACTACCTGAGCAGTATGATCACTACAGATCTCCATACTAACTATAACCTCCACTACTAACAACTCACTGACTATCCCACACTACCTGAGCAGTATGATCACTCCAGATCTCCATACTAACTATAACCTCCGCTCCACTGCTAACAACTCACTGACTATTCCACACTACCTGAGCAGTATGATCACTCCAGCCCACCATACTAACTATAACCTCCACTGCACTGCTAACAACTCACTGACTATTCCACATTACCTGAGCAGTATGATCACTCCAGCTCTCCATACTAACTATAACCTCCGCTCCACTGCTAACAACTCACTGACTATTCCACACTACCTGAGCAGTATGATCACTCCAGATCTCCATACTAACTATAACCTCCACTCCACTACTAACAACTCACTGACTATTCCACACTACCTGAGCAGTATGAGCACTCCAACTCTCCATACTAACTATAACCTCTGCTCCACTGCTAACACCTCACTGACTATCCCACACTACCTGAGCAGTATGATCACTCCAGATCTCCATACTAACTATAACCTCCACTCCACTACTAACAACTCACTGACTATCCCACACTACCTGAGCAGTATGATCACTCCTTCTCTCCATACTAACTATAACCTCTGCTCCACTGCTAACACCTCACTGACTATCCCACACTACCTGAGCAGTATGATCACTCCAGATCTCCATACTAACTATAACCTCCACTCCACTACTAACAACTCACTGACTATTCCACACTACCTGAGCAGTATGAGCACTCCAACTCTCCATACTAACTATAACCTCTGCTCCACTGCTAACACCTCACTGACTATCCCACACTACCTGAGCAGTATGATCACTCCAGATCTCCATACTAACTATAACCTCCACTCCACTACTAACAACTCACTGACTATCCCACACTACCTGAGCAGTATGATCACTCCTTCTCTCCATACTAACTATAACCTCTGCTCCACTGCTAACACCTCACTGACTATCCCACACTACCTGAGCAGTATGATCACTCCAGATCTCCATACTAACTATAACCTCCACTCCACTACTAACACCTCACTGACTATCCCACACTACCTGAGCAGTATGATCACTCCAGATCTCCATACTAACTATAACCTCCACTCCACTACTAACAATTCACTGACTATCCCACACTACCTGAGCAGTATGCTCACTCCAGCTCTCCATACTAACTATAACCTCTGCTCCACTGCTAACAACTCACTGACTACCCCACACTACCTGAGCAGTATGATCACTCCAGCTCTCCTTACTAACTATAACCTCCACTCCACTGCTAACAACTCACTGACTATCCCACACTACCTGAGCAGTATGCTCTCTCCAGATCTCCATGCTAACTATAACCTCCGCTCCACTGCTAACAACTCACTGACTATTCCACACTACCTGAGCAGTATGATCATTCCAGATCTCCATACTAACTATAACCTCCGCTCCACTGCTAACACCTCACTGACTATCCCACACTACCTGAGCAGTATGATCACTCCAGATCTCCATACTAACTATAACCTCCACTCCACTACTAACACCTCACTGACTATCCCACACTACCTGAGCAGTATGATCACTCCAGATCTCCATACTAACTATAACCTCCACTCCACTACTAACACCTCACTGACTATCCCACACTACCTGAGCAGTATGATCACTCCAGATCTCCATACTAACTATAACCTCCACTCCACTACTAACAATTCACTGACTATCCCACACTACCTGAGCAGTATGCTCACTCCAGCTCTCCATACTAACTATAACCTCTGCTCCACTGCTAACAACTCACTGACTACCCCACACTACCTGAGCAGTATGATCACTCCAGCTCTCCTTACTAACTATAACCTCCACTCCACTGCTAACAACTCACTGACTATCCCACACTACCTGAGCAGTATGCTCTCTCCAGATCTCCATGCTAACTATAACCTCCGCTCCACTACTAACAACTCACTGACTATTCCACACTACCTGAGCAGTATGATCACTCCTTCTCTCCATACTAACTATAACCTCCGCTCCACTGCTTAAAACTCACTGACTATCCCACACTACCTGAGCAGTATGATCACTACAGTTCTCCATACTAACTATAACCTCCACTCCACTGCTAACAACTCACTGAGTATTCCACACTACCTGAGCAGTATGATCACTCCAGATCTCCATACTAACTATAACCTCTGCTCCACTGCTAACACCTCACTGACTATCCCACACTACCTGAGCAGTATGATCACTCCAGATCTCCATACTAACTATAACCTCCACTCCACTACTAACACCTCACTGACTATCCCACACTACCTGAGCAGTATGATCACTCCAGATCTCCATACTAACTATAACCTCCACTCCACTACTAACAATTCACTGACTATCCCACACTACCTGAGCAGTATGCTCACTCCAGCTCTCCATACTAACTATAACCTCTGCTCCACTGCTAACAACTCACTGACTACCCCACACTACCTGAGCAGTATGATCACTCCAGCTCTCCTTACTAACTATAACCTCCACTCCACTGCTAACAACTCACTGACTATCCCACACTACCTGAGCAGTATGCTCTCTCCGGATCTCCATGCTAACTATAACCTCCGCTCCACTGCTAACAACTCACTGACTATTCCACACTACCTGAGCAGTATGATCATTCCAGATCTCCATACTAACTATAACCTCCGCTCCACTGCTAACACCTCACTGACTATCCCACACTACCTGAGCAGTATGATCACTCCAGATCTCCATACTAACTATAACCTCCACTCCACTACTAACACCTCACTGACTATCCCACACTACCTGAGCAGTATGATCACTCCAGATCTCCATACTAACTATAACCTCCACTCCACTACTAACACCTCACTGACTATCCCACACTACCTGAGCAGTATGATCACTCCAGATCTCCATACTAACTATAACCTCCACTCCACTACTAACAATTCACTGACTATCCCACACTACCTGAGCAGTATGCTCACTCCAGCTCTCCATACTAACTATAACCTCTGCTCCACTGCTAACAACTCACTGACTACCCCACACTACCTGAGCAGTATGATCACTCCAGCTCTCCTTACTAACTATAACCTCCACTCCACTGCTAACAACTCACTGACTATCCCACACTACCTGAGCAGTATGCTCTCTCCAGATCTCCATACTAACTATAACCTCCGCTCCACTACTAACAACTCACTGACTATTCCACACTACCTGAGCAGTATGATCACTCCTTCTCTCCATACTAACTATAACCTCCGCTCCACTGCTTAAAACTCACTGACTATCCCACTCTACCTGAGCAGTATGATCACTACAGTTCTCCATACTAACTATAACCTCCGCTCCACTACTAACAACTCACTGACTATCCCACACTACCTGAGCAGTATGATCACTACAGTTCTCCATACTAACTATAACCTCTGCTCCACTGCTAACAACTCACTGCGTATCCCACAATACAGGAAAGAAGCTGAACGATCTGCCTTCTCCTTCAGAGCCCCAAAGGTCTGGAACAATCTGCCTGAAATAATCAGATCTTCTCCCAGTCTAAAATTCTTAAAAGTAATTTTTTTATATCTAAAAACAGTATGTAACTGTATATAATTTTTAATATTTATGTATATTTATGTGTGTATGTATATATAATGATTCTCTATTTGTTTAAATATGTAACTCTTTACTGAAAGCTATCCAGGACATACTTGAAAACGAGAGAGCTCTCAAAGTATTCTCCCTGGTAAAATATTTTCTAAATAAATAAATAATGACGATTAAGGGGGAATTCTCATCTTTATTAATGTTACCTTCATTTGAATGTTCCTGTGTACTGAATCTGTCATTTTTTTATTATAATGCTGTATTCTTTGAGATTTTAGCTTGTAAAGTTAATCCAGTGACGTCACTTTAGGACAGGCTGTGGGTCAACTCTGTCCTGCAGCCTGTCAATCTTCATTTGATCCTCTCTACAAGTAAGGCCTCATTCCAACCTCCTCCAACAGCAGATTCCTCCATGTGAGCTGGAGCAATCTCTTGCCAATACCACTGCTGAATTCAAACTGTTGTTCTGGTTTAGGACATGTCATCAATTATATAAGTTGTGATGTCATGACTGATTTCCTCAGAAAAGCACATGGGGACAAGGTGTTAAGCTGGAAAAATGTAACCTATATTTCCTGACTTTCCTACATCTGAGTGAGAATTTAACTGCGGGTTTTTTTGCCATTGAAATTACATGTGCATACACACAAACACATACCATCACATACTCTGTATCCCAAGAGCATATGACTCCATTACGGATGGGTGTACATTTTCGCCTCAAACCAAAATCGACAAATAATGGTTCTTCCCGCTTTGCAAATAATTTCCCATGAAAAGTTCAGGTTTTTCCTCTTTTTTTCACCTAGCTCATTGCATTGAAATCAATGGAAACATTGAATTTACACACAACACATGCAAATGTTATTTCATTTCCCAAAGGCTCAGTATAAAAGGTGTATGAGGATGCCTGTGTTGGTGGAATATGGGGAAACAATCATTAAGAAGATTAAGTATCTCCCTGAGGAAGAAGTCAGATGACTTTGAAACGCGTTGGAGTACGGAGGGTGGTGTGCACAGTACTGCAAGTGTCATTTGAAAAGATTCTCCAAGAAAGTTTTTTGGAATCTGAATATTGTCAGGTGGTGCTATTCTGGTGGGAGATACAAACAAAAAGAAACGCCAGAAGGTGTGTAATTAAAAGAAGACGGAAGAAACGCAGTGCAGGACGAGTCTGGTGAGTGAAGGGTGACTGAAGATGCAAAATACAACATAATTGGTGAGAATGTTTAATTTTACTATCTGACATACTGATAATTATGAGACCGAGATAAGCTCTTAATTCCCCACATCTGAGACCAGTGAAGCAACGCTAATTTATGTTTGCACCTGATACACAATTTATATGCATATATCTTTGTTAGATACCACTCGGACATATTCACTTGGTAACAATAGCAAATACTATGAATACATTGTATTTAAAGGGATAGTAATAGTTAAAATGTAAAAAATATATATGTTGTAGGGTTTATCACCCTGAGTAAAACAAGGGTACTCCCACTGCTGAGATATATTTTATTAAAAAATTATAATAGCTCAAATTTGAAATTTTTAGGCGCAATATCACAGTGGCCTGAAAATTTACAGTGTGTAACAGTTTGTTCGACTCACAGACACAATGGTTTAGGATAAAAACACAGTTTTATTGAATTCACAATACAGTAAGAACCTTCACAGGCCATGTAATATACAGACAGTATAATACAGATACGCGACAGGTTAATTATACAATCCCCACACAGGTCCAGTATAAAATGAAGGTACAGACAGTATATACTGACACAGGTCAGGCAAGAGGAGTAAGTTTCCCAGGACTCTGGTACTGCAGGAGTTAAAGTTCATCAATGATTGCAAACAGTCCCATGTGTGAAGGTACAGAGATGGCACTTATACCGAGCTTCAGGTCACCCAAGCGCTAGCAGAATAACGTGAACTGCCAGAGCTCAATATATGTAATAATTAGCACTACCAGAGCAATAACGGAGGCAGACACTTGCAACCAGTGTAGCAGTAATGGAGGACTAGGCCAAGGCTCACTGCCAGAGCAGTAACGGAGGCAGACACTGGCAACCTGCAGGAGCAGTAACGGAGGAAAAGCCAATGGCAACTACCGGAGCAACAACGGAGGCAGACACTTGCAACCGGTATGATCAGTAACAGAGGACTAGGCCAAGGTACACTGCCGGAGCAGTAACGGAGGCAGAAACTAGCAACCTGCAGGAGCAGTAGCGGAGGACAAGCCAATGGCGAATACCGGAGCAATCACGGAGGCACACACTTGCAACCGGTATAGCAGTAACGGAGGACTAGGCCAAAGGCACACTGCTGGAGCAGTAACGGAGGCACGCACTAGCAACCTGCAGGAGCAGTAGCGGAGTATGAGCCAATGGCGGCTACCAGAGCAATCACTGAGGCATACACTTGCAACCGGTATAGCAGTAATGGAGGACTAGGCCAAAGGCCCGATGCCGGAGCAGTAATGGAGGCACACACTAGCAACCTGCAGGAGCAGTAGAGGAGGACAAGCCAATGGCGATTACTGGAGCAATCACGGAGGCCCACACTTGCAACCGGTATAGCAGTAACGAAGGACTAGGCCAAAGGCACACTGCCGGAGCAGTAACAGGGACAACACTGACAACCTGCAGGAGCCGTAACGGAACAGGCTCAGGCAACCGGATTGTCTGCTGAATAAGAATGTCGCCAAGGCGACAATAGCTATAGAATCAGGAACGTCAATCAAGCCAGGTCGGTACACAGGGACAGGAACGTCAGCCAGGCCAGGTCAGAACACAGGAGCAGGAACGTCAGCCAGTCCGGGTCGGTACACTGGAGCAGGAACGTCAGCCGGTCCGGGTCGGTACACTGGAGCAGGAATGTCAGCCAGGCTGGGTCGATACACAGGAGCAGACACTGAAGAGAAGTCAGGCAATCCGGGTCGGTACACAGGAACTGGAGACTGAAGAGTAGTCAGGCAGGTCAAGTCGGTACACTGGGAAACACTGAGCAGTAAGCTAGCACTAGTACAGGAACACAATGAAAGGGCACCGAGTGGGTGCAGGAGCCCAGTATATAAAGGCCATACTGGGCAGGCTCAACACAGGACAGCAAATGAGAGCATTACACAGGATAACTGACAGGAAAACAAAAACAAGGAAGCATGGGCACCATGATAGTACCCTCCTCTCAAAGACCCCCTCTCCTGGAGGAGGGACCTGGCTTCTGAGGATATTTAGAGTGAAAATACGCAGTAATCTGTAACGGTTTTCAGTACACTCAGAGGCATGCAATTTGGTAAAACACAGTTTTATTGAATAAGCAAACTGAATTAACCCTCGCGGGTCCAGTAATGGAACAATAAAACTGACACAGGACAGGTTAATAAATTACATTTGCCCACACGGGTCCAGTATACATATAACACGTAGTAATTATACTGACACAGGTCGGGAACAGTTTGTGTGATTCTGTGAGACACAAATGGTTAATGCTATTAGGCCAGGAGACTGGGAGGCCCTAATAGCGAGGCCCAGGAAGCACTCAAATGCTGATAAGTGCAAAAAAATGGCCACTAGCCCAGGATGGTTGCTCGAGGCCCAGGAGGTAACACTGACTATAGTGATACTGCAACCGGAGGAATCACGGAACGCCCTGAGTATACTCCAACTGCGACCCACGGTAACGGTACCGGGTATTATCGTGAAGCGCACGGCTTGTTGGCAACTGCCAGGTGACAGAGCTGATAGAGGCGCCCAGAGACCAACCTACTAATGGTGGAATGACAAGCCAGCTTAATAGTGCCACAATAAAGCTCCTACCCAGGTGTATACACGGATGGCCCTGAACGGGCGCTTGGCTTGTGGAACGACAGAACAGGAGCGGAGACTAACTGAGGCACCCGTGAGACCAACCCCAGTGACAATGGGACAAGCCAAGCGAAGATGGATCAACAGGCTGAGCAACAACCCGGGGTATGGAGTAAGGAGGCAGCAAGGCACTAGTGGGTCGCAGTACAGAACGGTAGTGCAGTATATACAGTAACCGACTGGGCTAGTACACCAGAGACAGAGCACTGAGGCAATTCTCTACCGGATCAGGTAGTACAGGAGTCACGAGAGAGCAACAGACTCCACAACGGTCAACACGGAGCAGGAGCGTCAGCAAATCCAATTCGATACACGGAGCAGGAACGTCAGCCAGGCCGGGTCGGTACACGGAGCAGGATCATCAGCCAATCCATGTCAATACACGGAGCAGGAACGTCAGCCAGGCCGGGTCAGTACTCGGAGCAGGAACAGGAACTGATAGAGAGTAGTCAAGCGAACCGGGTCATACACAGGAAATCACACGAATAACGGCAGCAAGGCACTAAGCAACGGAACACCATGAAAGGGCCCTGTAACAGTGACAGATCACAGTACTTAAAGGCTACCACTGGATGGAGCCAAAACACTTAGCGAATAGGAAAGCATCAGGCCACTGGTGTCAAAATGTCACAATATACACGGGCACCGTGATATAATCTAGGAGCATGAAGGTCCTTCTGATCAACCCAGGAACGTTCCTCAGGGCCATAGACTTTCCAATGGACCAAGTACTGCAATTTTCCTCTAAATCTGCGTGAATCAATAATGCTTTTAACCTCGTACTCTTCCTGACCCTGAACCTCCACCACACCGGGAACCACAGGAGTGGTAGTGTAGCGGTTGCATACCAAAGGATTCAGTAGAGATACATGGAACACATTATGAATGCACATAGACGCAGGGAGATTCAAGGCATACGAGACAGGGTTAATTTTACGGATCACCCTGAATGGACCAATAATCCGGGGAGCCAACTTATTAGACGGAACTTGCAACTTGAGGTTCTTGGAGGAGAGCCATACCCTGTCCCCAACCTGAAAGGAGACCGCTGGCAGCCGTCTACGGTTAGCGTGGCGCTGATGACGCTGGAACGACTGACTGAGGGCCCTCTGAACCTGTTCCCAAGTGGAGGGAGCAGAGTTGCTCGATGTGCTCGTCCAGAGCTGGAATCTGTTGTGACTGGAATGAGTCCGGGAGCAAACATGGCTGGAACCCGTAGTTGATGAGAAACAGGGAGCTCCCAGACGATGAATTGACCGCACAATTCCTGGTGAACTCTGCCCACGGCAACAGATCTGCCCAATTATCATGATGATCGGTGACAAAACAGCGCAGGAACTGTTCCAATCCCTGATTGGCATGCTCAGCGGCCCCATTGGTCTGGGCATGGTAGGCAGAAGAAAAGGACAGTTGAATGCCCATCTGATCACAGAATGCTCTCCAAGATCTGGATACGAATTGACTCCAGTGGTCGGACACCAGAACTCTAGGTACCCCATGCAATCGAACACTTCCTTAGCAAAAACAACTGCCAACTCCTGGGCAGAGGGAATGCCAGGAAGGGGCACGAAATGAGCCATTTTAGAGAATCTGTCAACCACCATCAGGATGAATGAGTAACCCCTAGACACTGGCAGTTCTCCCAGGAAATCAATGGATACGTGGGACCAGGGACGTTCACCATTAGGCACTGGCTGGAGTAGGCCTACTGGGAGGTGTCTAGGGGTCTTGGCATGGGCACAGGTGGCACAGGCTGCAGTAAATGCAGAACAGTCAGCCCGTAGGGAGGGCCACCAAAAACTTGTGAGGGAGACCATATTAATTGATCCCTCCCAATATGCCCAGCAACCTTAGACAAGTGATATGTCTCGAGTAAATGGGTATGGAATGGATCATCCACAAAGCACTTGCCCACTGGGGTTTCTGGGGGAGCTGTAGCCTGGGTAGCCAGAATCTCTTCCTCCAGTGGCAAAGTGATACTCGTACGTAGGGTAGCCAGGATGCGGTCAGGCTGAATGTGTTGGTTTCCCAGGACTAAGGTACTGCAAGAGTTAAAGTTCATCAAGGAGTGTAAACAGTCCCATGTGTTGAAAGAACTGTGATAGCACTTCCCAGATAGAGAGCTCCTGGACGCTTAATGCTAGCAGAACAAACGTGAACTGCCAGAGTACAACAGGAATAGCATTTAGAGAGCACTGTTGGAGCAGTAACTGAGGCAGATACTTGCAACCAGCAGGAGCAGTAACGGAGGACAAGCCAATGGCGCACTACCGGTACAATAACAGAGGCAAACACTTGCAACCGGTATGAGCAGTAATGGAGGACTAGGCCAAAGGCACGCTGCCGGAGCAGTAAGGGAAGCAGACACTAGCAACCTGCAGGAGCAGTAACAGAAACTGACTCTCGCGCTCAGTAGAGCAAGTGGAACCGGATCGCCTGGAGAATGAGAATGTTGCCAAGGCGACAATAAGCTGTAGAAGCAGGAATGTCAACCAAGCCGGGTATGATCATGGAGCAGAAACGTCAGCCAAGCCGGGTCGGTACACAGGAACAGGAACGTCAGTCGAGCCGGGTCGGTAAACAGGAGCAGGAACGTCAGCCAGACCGGGTCGGTACACAGGAGCAGGCACTGAAGAGTAGTCAGGCAATCCGGGTCGGTACACAGGAGCAGAAGAACAGATGCGGAGTAGTCAGGCAGGCCAAGTCGGTACACTGGGAAACACTGAGCAGAAAACTAGCACTGGTACATTAACACCACGAAAGGGCACCGTGTGGGTGCTGGAGCCCAGTATATAAAGGCCATACTGGGCGGGATCAATACAGGACAGCCAATGGGAGCACACACAGGATAAACTGACAGGAAAACAACACAAGGGAGCACGGGCACAGTGATAACCACCCTTGCGGGTTTTTTGCTATATGAATCCAGTTCTTGAGCAGTGTTACACATGTTGCCACAAGGACGTCAACACATAACAGTGGACAAACACAGTACACCAGGGTCATGTTGCAGAGTTCAATCGGGGTTAGCAACTGGTGGACCCATTTATTGTATTTAATACAGTTCATTCATCATCTGCATTGCAATGACTGGCTGAGGATGATGGGAGCTGTAATCCAGCAATAGCCGTAGAGTCTCTACTCCCCCTCCACATCCCTATAACCCAATCATCAACAAAAAAAATGTAAAGAAAATACCAAAACAAAGTGTTCTGGGACACATTCAAGAACAAAAGAGGATTTATTCTGTTGTGAAGCAGCTGCAACATAGGTATAACAAAAATCCCCAAATTCCCATTGATCTAAAGGAGGTGTTTAAGCCTTGGCTGCTAAATGGGTCTCCAAAGAATTGCATGAAAACCCATATTGTTGAACTTGCTTGTACTCAAGGGATAAAATCAGGGCCGGCCCTTACATTGGTCCCGGTGAGGCCATGGACCCAGGTGGCACTCTGACAGGGGAGGCAATTTGCCGCTCCAAGGCATGTTATTTCATGCGCAGCGTCTGCCCGCACTGATGACGGCTGGGACCGTGTCACATGTGGAGACGCCATGTGGAGCATGCTGCGTCTCCGTATGTGACATGGTCCCAGCTGTCATCAGTGCGGGCAGTGGGGAGACTGAGTAAAAAAGCAGGAGAAGAGCCAGACAAGCAGAAAAGAGAGGGAGCGAGCCAGAAGGAGAAGAGAAACAGGCAAGGGGGGAGAAAGAGGCACAAGCGGTGAAAAGAGGGGAAAAGAGAGGCACAGGGGCTGAAAAGAGAGGCACAAGGGGTGAAAAAGAGGGGAAAAGAGAGGCACTAGGGGTGAAAGAGGCACAAGGGGTGAAAAGAGGGGAAAAGAGAGGCACAAGGGATGAAAAGAGGGGAAAAGAGAGGCACTAGGGGTGAAAGAGGCACAAGGGATGAAAAGAGGGGGAAAAGAGAAGCACAAGGGGTAAAAAGAGGCACAAGGGGTGAAAAGAGGGGAAAAGAGAGGCACAAGGGGTAAAAAGAGGCACAAGGGGTGTAAAAAGGCAAGGGGGAGAAAGAGGTACAAGGGGTATAAAAAGGCAAGGGGGAGAAAGGTACAAGGGGTGTAAAAAAACACTACAGTTCTATGTGGTTTTAGGGGCAGTAGAGGGGTTAATTTAATTAAGGATGTGGCGTGTTTTGATGGGCATGGTTTTGATGTGCGGAGGGGGGGCAGCATTTCATCCTTGGACCCAGGCAGCACAATGTCTTGGGCCGGCCCTAGATAAAATGTCTTACAGAAATCATTGGACATTTGCTTTCTCTCCTTTTTCATTGCTGGTTTGTTCCAGAACCGTCTCCTCTTTATCTTATTGAATCTGATCCTATGTCACCCACCTCAGTAGAACATGAATCACTTCCCTCCAGGGACAGGGGAGAGCATCAGACTTCATATCCAGGCGTAAACAAGTATAACACTATAGTAGACTGAGCAAGGGCAAACCAGAGAGGGGTTTCCAGTTACCCAGAAACCCCCCACCTTACACTCTATTACCCCAATCAGATCAAGCAAAGCTTTAGCATCAATAACAATGCAAAATGTGAGCTACTCTTGTGCAAGAGTCTAATTCTGGCCATGGACAACCTATGGCCCCCACCTGGTGTGGTCTGCTAGTTCTATCATCTGTACACAGCAAGTGGCTGACTGGAATTTATTGACATCCAGCAAAAGCTGGTGGTCTCCAGGAAGGAGAAATATGATCAGCACTCTGTTACTGCTCCAGCGTTTCTACTAGAGTGACCAGATGAACATGTAGGCAGGCACTGTTTCAGACTACATTAGTCCTTTGACAAGTCCTTGGAGCAGAGGCAAGTGCCAGTGTTACTCCCTGTTACACTATGATGGTGGCAGAAGCCCCCCACTTATAGTGACCACAGTTAAGTTGGCCAAGTGGACCCCAGTACAGATCCCTGAGGTACTCCACTAGTAACATGACCTTCCTCTGAATATTCTGTATTATCAACAACCCTCTGTCTCCAGTCACTCAACAATTGTTTTGTCTATTTTTATATCCAAACCCAAACACTATCATTTATTAATGAGTATTTTATGAGAGACAGTGTTAGATTCCTTAATGAAATAGGTAAGCTGCATGTATTGCCCCCCCTATTATTTTAGTAACCCAGTCAAAAAATCTGTGAGGATATATTGTCAAACTAACATCATAGATTAATTTTGGTTGGGTAACTAAAATAATACACCAGGGGGCGCAGTAGATTTCACTTAACTAGATTTCACTAAAGCATTTGACACTGTCCTGACTCCTAAACAGAATGGATTAAGAATTCTCCAAAGCGTATTCTATGTATAATGGGACCCATGTACATATGGAAAAGAGGGGTCTTTCTGGTCCAAACTACCCACACCATAGGGGACAAATACACATGTAAAACAAAAAAAGATAATATATCTCATTCACCTATTGTAGCACAGAATTGCATTCTGTCATTCCCCTTGTTAGGTTGGAGTAGAAATGAAAAGGGGGCAATTATGGGCAACAACTGCACTATAGCTATCAAATGAAAATGCCAATTGATTTAAATGGGACAATTAACCCTTACACTTTGCTTTGCAATGTTTTGAAGGCATCTTGAGGATTCAAGTAGAAATATGCCCCATTTTACTCATTGGGAATTGGGGAAACTGTATTTGATCCATATGGTGCAGCTGGTCTCCCCAGAAATGCTCCACTTTAGCCTTTGTTATCTGTAGGAAAAAAGCACAGACAGGGTGTTCAAAATGAAATATCTTTATTAGGACACAAAATAAATACAAAATACATTGTTGAGCTGTATAACACCACAATCCCAGCCAATGGCAGTTTGGAAATTTATTTGAAAAGATATGGCCATATACAACCCATTCCATGTTCAATTTTTTCCTCATTCTGATGCCAACAATGGCCCAAAACAAGATTAATAGCGAATGTTTTATTTTGCAGACCGTGGTGGGGATGTTGGTGGTAATGTTTTATAGTTTTCTTTTTATTTCTTTACACAACTTGCAGGAGTCATAGGGCATCGAGGACACCTCTGGAACTACGACATCAAGGTAAGTGTAATATGTGTTATAAATGGTGTAAGCATGTGAATGACCAGATTCATGAATGGACCTAATGGATTTGAACGGAAGCGTTAAATGTGGTGTTTGTGTTTCCAGTACTGTGTGTTCCATTCAATGCTTCTCATTTAAATCTGAATTTCACAAAACACTCAATATTCATTACATTTTTGCATTAATTACAAAACAAATGCACAAGTCTAATTGTTTTTATCAAGTGAGATTTTTGATGTTTAACAAGACCTGTGCTTTGGCTGAAACACATTTCCTAATCAGGGCATGGAAATTATTTATCTTCAGTGTGAGTTTTCTGACAAGTAAAATGATCTCTCTAGGAATTAAACAATTTTCTACATTCAGAAAATTCAAATGGTTTCTTTCATGTATGAGTCATCTGATGTTCAACAAGAGCTGAGCTTTGGCTGAAACATTTCCCACAATCAGAGCCTAAATATGTTTTGTCTTTAGTGTGTGTTCTTTGTTGATTAACAAGATGTGAGCAGGTGTTGAAATATTTTACACAGTCAGCACAATAAAATGGTTTCTCTCCGGTGTGAGTTCTCTGATGAATAATAAGAGTTGTGATTTGGCTGAAACCCCTCCCACATTCAGAACATTTCTATGGATTCTCTCCTGTGTGAGTTTGCAGATGACTTTCAAGATCTCTTCAAGGTTTGAAACACTTCTGTGTGAATTCTCTGATGAGTAACAAGGGTTTTGCTGTACGCAAAACATTTCCCACATTCGGAACATGAATATGGTTTCTCTCCAGTGTGTGTTCTTTGATGAGTAACAAGATGTGTTCTTCGGCTGAAACATTTCCCACATTCGGAACATGAATATGGTTTTTCTCCAGTGTGAGTTCTCTGATGAATAACAAGATATTTGCAGCTGCTAAAAGATTTTCCACATTCAGAACAGTGTGTGTTCTTTGATGAGCAACAAGAGTTGAACTGTGGCTGAAACATTTTGCACATTCAGGACATGAATATGGTTTTTCTCCAGTGTGTGTTCTCTGATGAATAACAAAATATTTGCTTTGGTTAAAACCTTTCCCACATTCAGAACATTTATATGGTTTCTCTCCTGTGTGAGTTTTTAGATGATTAACAAGTACTGTTCTAGTTCTGAAACATTTCCCACATTCAAAACAAGGAAATGGTTTCTCTCCAGTGTGAGTTCTCTGATGATTAAAAAGATGTGCTCTTTGCCTGAAACGTTTTCCACATTCAGAACATGAATATGGTTTTTCTCCAGTGTGAGTTCTCTGATGAATAACAAGATATTTGCAGCTGCTAAAAGATTTTCCACATTCAGAACATTCTAATAATGTATTTCCTCTATGAGCTCTCTGATGTGTAACAAGAGTTGTGCTTTGTCTGAAACATTTCCCACAATCAGAACATGGAAATGTGTTTTCTTTAGTGTGAAATCCATGATGTATAACAAGTTGAGTATTCTCTCTGTTACTTTTGATATTACTTTGTTTTTCAATATAACTATATGTTACCTGTCTGTGTTCCCTCCGTGTATAAATGTCAGTATCACAGAAATTTACTTCTTTATATACAGATGGTTCCTCCGGCACATTTATTTCACATTTTAATTGATTCCTCTTCTTTGGTTGCATGTTCATTTTTAACAACACTTTTTAGTTAAGCAGTCTGTGAAGAATATAGGAGTGTGAAATCCTTCAGCTGTATTTCTGCTCATAGAAACATCTGTTGGAAAGAAAGAAACTAATTAGATGATTCTCCCTGACAATATTAGTAGATTTTCAGTTTAAATAGATTTCAGCAATGCCTGGACTTGTTTTAAATAACTATTATGTACTTATAAAGAGCATATCATAAAAAGACTAGGTGATTATATATGGCGAGTATGCATGCATGTATCTTTATTTATCTAGCACCGTACATGTACACAGCGCTTTACAGAAGTTGTAATAGAACAGTAAAAAAATACAGAACTGGGTTAAGATCATTATGCTAAAGTGCGATCATAAGGTTTTTGCAATGGAAATCATCCACTGGGAAAGGGACCCTGCCCTAAGGACCTTACAAACTAATTAGAAATCATGACGACATACAGAGACAGTAGAAGGGGGAAGAAGATTGGAGGGCATGGTTAGTTGAATGGACTGTACCTTATTTTTTTAAATCAGCAAAGCCCTGTGGGGTGTTGGAGACGGAGGAGTAGCTTAAAGTTGGAGGACTGAGTAGAGAATCAAAGATTTTAAAGAGGCCATGTGGGTTAGATTTGTGAGTAGTGATAAGGTTAGAGAAGTAGTGCTGTTTAGCCTGGGTGAGAGCTGTATTAATACAGGATAAAGTGAATTTATAATGGTGGGAATCGGCAACAGAATGAGACTTTCATTAAAGATGTTCTGCAGCTTGATAACAGGTGCATAGCATAGTATAGAGTACTAGTGTAAAAGCCCGTGTACACGGGCCAAGGTCCGAGTGATGTTAAGAGTCCGGTCCTGCTCTGCATCCTGCCACCGACGCAGTCATGCACTGTAGAGATTGCCCGAAAGCACAGAATGCTCCCAGCACAGAACTCCCAGAATTCCGTGCTCCCAGCATTCTGTGCATTCGGGCAGTCTCTACTGAGCATGACGGCTTCTGACAAACATCCTAGCGAATTATTATGTAGGATAGGTTGTGTCTCGTTTCCTGTGGGGATTGTGGCAGACCAGAAAGATAGCCGCCATGGCTACAACCATCTCCTTTATGCGTGCGCAAAACAAAAGACAAGTTAATTGAAAATCCTGAACATGGGTTTTGTTATTCCCTTGAGATGGGAGATCAAGTTATGGTAAAATGCTGCTGAAAAAGCCCAATGGAAGGTAAACTGGTGAAGTACTCGAGTAATAACTTTGAAGCATTCAGTCAATACGTTTTAAAGTTAAGCAAGAAGCAAGGACTTGTCAGTTGTCACCAACCACTAATATTTAGAATATGCTCCTAACCCTTTGAGTGCCAGAGAGGTATGCTTTGTAATGCGTTTCTTACCCCTATGGCATTAAAAGAGTTAATTGTTAAGGAAAACAAAATGAGGCTGATGTACTGAGAAGACCTGACGCAATTCAGAGACAAATCGATTTCGTCACAGAGGACACCAATTTGCAATGTGTGGAGATCTCACTAGCATTAATGGGGTTAAAATGTCCAATTTAAATCAATGTTTGGGAAAATGTATATGATCCCAATGTTACAGAACTTTTGCTCCAGAATTGTTCCAGTTTTTAGTACCTCAGACTCATTATCATCAATAAATTACAATAAACATAACGACAAAACCAATCTCACAGAGAGACATAACATGATGAGGATACACAGAGGTGTAAGGTCTATTTACCAACACCAGGTGGCGCTCTGTAGGGATGGAGTCCTCTCACCTCTGGTCTCTTACCAGGAGATCCTGCTTGATGCCTCTCTAGTGCTACTGCTCTTATTGAGATTTATGTCTCTTTTTATACAAGTTTTGGGTGTGTTTTGTTTTAGTGCCAACTGATCAGATTAAAAAGAGGGATGGGCCCCACCTGGCCTTTTGTGTTCACATGTTTACTGTTTCTTACACATGTAAATTAGCACCCACCTCAGGTTTATGTAGTGGCATCACTGATTAAGAAAGGAGATCTTATTAAAATGTGACACCTTTAATGTCTGCTGTATGTTTACTGTTGGGTATCTATCTATCTATCTATCTATCTATCTATCTATCTATCTATCTATCTATCTATCTGTCTGTCTGTCTGTCTGTCTGTCTGTCTATCTATCTATCTATCTATCTGTTGGTTTGTATGTCTGTCTATCTATCTTTATATCTCTGTTTATTATCTATCTGTCCATCTCTGTAGTACTATATATTTGTATTAGAGAAGTCTAGTCGAGCTTCTATAGTTACAGTTTAATGAATATTCTATGTTATTTGACCTTTATTTCACCTATAACTTTTTATTGCAACAGTGAACTTGGACACTAGGTCTGGCTAACAGTCTCTTATAACTTTGCAGGTTTCATAAAAGTACATAGTGTAGTTTCCGAGTACTAAACTGCTTAGAAACATAGAATTTGATGGCAGATAAGAACCATCCGGCCCATCTAATCTGCCCATTTCCCATGTTCAGGAAATCCTTATGCTTGTCCCATGTACGTTTACATTCCCTTTGTATTAACTTGTATCAATTCTGCTGGTAGGCTATTCCACTTATCTTGCCACAGTAGGGGTAAGGTGGAATCATTGTTTTTAACTGCATTATGCAAAATACATCAGATGTACCCGATTTGTGAAAACAAAACCAGCGGTAATTATACTTACAGCCAGTTAAAAAAAAGCCCATAGGAAACAACTAAAAACAAAGTGCAATTAGTATCCTATTACTCTCTCTCAGTATTACCGCCTTTTTCTGCTACTAATGCCCCTAGCTATACAACCCAGTGCCCTGCTTGCATTCCCCACTGCTTTATTACATTGCCTGCTTACCTTTAAGTCATTAGAAATAATTACTCCCAAATCCCTTTCCTCTGTTGTCTCAGACAGCACAGTACCCTTAATGGTATATTTTTCCTTTGGATTTTTATGTCCCAAGTGCATTATTTTACATTTATCAACGTTAAAGTGCATCTGCCACACTCTGGACCATTCTTCTAATTTACCTAAATCATTCGCCATTTGGCTTTTTCCCCCTGTAATGTCTACCCTATTGCAGATCTTTGCATCATCTGCAAAAAGGCATACAGTACAGTAAGCTATCCAATTACCAATTACTATGAAAAAATGCCGGCAAAAAAAACTGTGACGGGCTAAATGCTAACACCCATTTTATCAAACATTTTCCTACTGAAGTCTATGGAGAAAACTGGAGATAAAAGCAGAGATAAAATTAGCACCTGTAATAGAATCCAGCCCAAAGTGAGAGTTATTTTAGCCCACTGAAAAATAAAAAAACACCACAAGTTGCATTTCAATTGACTGCATTAGCCATTAAGGGACTGGATTCTATTGCAGGTGCTAATTTATCACTGCTTTTATCTCCATTTTTTCCCATAGACTTTAATAGGCAAATCCTATATAATAATTCACTAGGATGTTCGTCAGAAGACGTCATGCTTAGTAGAGACTGCCTGAATGCACAGAATGCTGGGAGTTCTGTGCTGGGAGCACAGAATGCTGGGAGTTCTGTGCTGGGAGCATTCTGTGCTTTCGGGCAGTCGCAAAGCAATGCGTTACGTACCCCTCTGACACTCAAAGGGTTAACATCACCCGGACCTTGGCCAGTGTACACGGGCTTTTATACTAGCATTCGATAAAACGGGAGGTAACATTTATCTCCTGCAATAGAATCTAGCCCTTAATCAGCCGATGAAGCAAGTGAAAGTAAAAAAAATAAACCTAAGTCCCCAGTGGATACATTGATATGGGGCCCTAAGCCCCGCATTAATACATCCAAATACCTAAAAAGTGCTCAATGTTAATAGAATTAACCCTATGAGTGCCAGTGGGATATAATTACCCCACTGGCACTCATAGGGTTAACCTGACTAAGTAGCAAAGCAATATCCCCTGCAAAAGTAAAACTTACCATTAATCCTGATGTCCAGCGGAATCCTCAGCGCCCTGGTCATCTACTGTCCATCTTCTTTCTTTTCTTCTTTCTTCTTCCTTCCTCCGTCTTCTTGTCTTTTAGCTGTAAAAACAAAAATAAAAATCCATAAATAAATATTTCCCTAAAATACACTACACATTTTTGCATAGTTTAACCCCTTGATGCTACATACAAATTGTGACCAGATGGAATAACTTACAACTATACCACTTGAAATATTGATCCCTATGTTGTACATTGTGTGACATAATGTAATAGTTGGATGGGGTTACTGTAATTCCTTTACAGGGATATGATAGTTGGGAACCAGAGTGCAGAGAAAATAAAGGCTATGCCCAGCACTCCTGCTTGCTTCAGATCTGTGCAACTTGGCTAAACAATGACTGGAATGTTAATTGGCTCCTGCTGTGCTTCCTTGACCAATCAGGGGAGGTTATTATGGTCCAGTCAAAAATGCCCCTTTTCCAAAACCTACTTTGCATTCTTATCTGGATAGGAGTGACTGGAAATGTAGGCCATTATCTGATTGGTCAAGCATAGCAGCACTGTCCCAAGCACTAATTTAAATTCTAATCTTGATAAGAGTGTCTGGAAGTGTATATAAGCAGTGTTTTTCATCAATAAAGCTGTTCTGTTCTACCCTCCTTAATACAAGTCTCGGCTGTATTTCTGGAGGGGACTTAGGCTGGGGATTCTCACCTTAGCCATTACAGGAGCTAATTCACTTTCCTCGCCGGTCTACTGGCGTAGGGCCTCTGGAAACCCTACCTAGGGTTCTGCAGCTAAATTCACTATCTCTGCCAGTCTGCCAGGGGGCAGCATCCAGTTGTTCCTGCCTGAGCATCCAGGACCTCCAGGAAGCAGCAGGGCCCTAGCCGGCCGTGGAAGAGGGCAGCAGCAGCGGCGGTTCAGGAACCGACGGCCCCAAAAGGGTCCGGTAAATCCTGGTACCGTCACATCTGGTGTCAGAAGTGGGATGCCCTCTTCCTAAAGGCATCCAAACCACTACTGGGACAATCTCCATCGGGAGATTTGGCTGGAGCCAGTGGCAGGTGTATGGAGGAATTCTACAATCAGCTAAAGCGATCCACCTGAAGACATCCTTACCGCCAGAGGCGGAGAAGCAAGGTGACCCAGGAAGACTGATTTGGTTGAGGCTTTGATTCAGATGGACCACCTATCAGTTGGAACAGCCAGCCCTGCCAGACGGCAGACCAGCATGGGATCCGGGGAGAGCCCTACAGAGCATGAGGATGCCTTCACCCGAGCTGTCAAGATCCGACTTGCATTTTATGGCCCCAATCCCTCTGCTGAGGTAGTGGATAGAGTAATGGCCATGGTGACTCAGGAGAGGACAGCAGAAAGGGAGGAGCGCATGAGGATGGCAGAACTGGAGAGAGTCCCAAGAGATTCAGGATCTCCACGGAGCTATGGATCCAGGAACGGTAAACTGCCTCATCAAGCCTTCAAGGTGTTTGAGGAAAGCACAGGTGACATAGATGGGTACCTGCAAGATTTTGAGAGGCAATGTGCCCTTCATGAGGTGGATTCGAGAGACTGGGTAACAATTCTGGCAGGCAAGCTGACTGGACGTGCAGCCGAGGCATATCGAGCCCTACCTGACTACGTCAGCCGGGATTATACAGAGGTAAAACGGTGCCTGCTTGCCCGGTATGCGGTCACCCCAGATGCTTACCGGCGGAAGTTCCGGGATACCCGACGGCGGGAGCAGGACTCTTATGCAGAATGGGTGTACCGCATGGACCGTGCTTGTGCCAACTGGCTACTGGGCTGCAATGCAAAGACTATGGAGGATTGTCGGCAGCTTTTCCTACTGGAGCAATTCTTCCAACATACGCCTCCTGACGTTCGGGATTGGGTACGGGACCATGACCCAGCTACGGTGGGGGAAGCAGCCAAGTTGGCCGATAAATATGTGGAAACTAGGAAGAGTGGGCCCCGTCCCTCTCCTCTCCCACCCAGAGGGTCTAATTCCACTCCTCGAGGGGTCCAGGTACCACTGCCCAGCCCCATTCCAGCCACTTCCAACTCGCCCAGTAGAAGGCGCAGTTCTGGCCTGCAGTGTTATAATTGTTTGCAGCTGGGACATGTTCGGAGCAATTGCCCTCAGAGACGGTCCAGACCTAGACCCCTGCACCAGAGGCCAATACCTCCACCAGTCCCACCCCGGAGTGCACCAAGACAAGCCTACTGTATGGAAAGATATGTGGAGACTCAAGAGAATAGGCCCTGTCTCTCTCCTGTACAATCCAAAGGAATTACTACAGACACTCAAATGGGCCAGATACCACATCTCAGCTCCATTCCCATCAGTCAGAACCAGCCCAGCAGAGGGCGCCGCTATGGACTGCAGTGTGATGATTGTTTGCAACCTGGGCACGTTCGGAGCAATTACCCTCAGAGACAGTCACAGCCTGGGCTCTTGCCCCAGCAGCCGGTATCTCTACCAGTGCCACCCCAGAGTGCACCAAGACAAGTCTACTGTGGAGGAGAGGACCCTGGCACTGAACCTATGGAGTATAATTTATCCATGTCCATGGGAGTGGATTACAATATTGCCCCTTTTGGCAGGGACAAAGTGTGGGGACCGATCCACGAGGTGAGCCTGGTCCAAACCGCCAAAACAGATAACCGAGGACACCATGGTCAGACAGTGCTGGTGAACGGGCAGCCAGCCAAGGGGTTGAGAGACACTGGGGCCACAATCACTATGGTACAACCCCACCGGGTCCTCCCCAGGCAGAGAACTGGCCGGACAGTGGCTGTACAAGTTGCTGGAGGAGCCATACACCAGATTCCCTTGGCCCGGATCACACTGGATTGGGGTGCTGGAGAAAGAGACTGTGAGGTGGGAGTGATGTCTGGCATCCCCGCTGAGGTACTGTTAGCAAATGATTTGGGGTATCTTACCAGTGCCTTCGCAAACTCCATGTCTGTACAACCCCAAAGGAGGATGCATTTCTGAATGTTTGTAGGAAAAATGGACAGTTGTTACACAGCTGGAGCTTCTCCCTCCACCTTTACCATTCAGTGCAGACCTAGCAGGTATAACAAAAAGGCTGATAGACTATCCTGGCAAGAAGATGACTGAAAGACTTTGTGGACAGTGCAGAGGTGGATCCGTTGGGATCACACCTGGTCTGTCCAAGACTTGGGGGGGGGAGTAATGTGACCAGATGGAATAACTTACAACTATACCACTTGAAATATTGATCCCTATGTTGTACATTGTGTGACATAATGTAATAGTTGGATGGGGTTACTGTAATTCCTTTACAGGAATATGATATTTGGGAACCAGAGTGCAGAGAAAATAAAGGCTATGCCCAGCACTCCTGCTTGCTTCAGATCTGTGCAACTTGGCTAAACAATGACTGGAATGTTAATTGGCTCCTGCTGTGCTTCCTTGACCAATCAGGGGAGGTTATTATGGTCCAGTCAAAAATGCCCCTTTTCCAAAACCTACTTTGCATTCTTATCTGGATAGGAGTGACTGGAAATGTAGGCCATTATCTGATTGGTCAAGCATAGCAGCACTGTCCCAAGCACTAATTTAAATTCTAATCTTGATAAGAGTGTCTGGAAGTGTATATAAGCAGTGTTTTTCATCAATAAAGCTGTTCTGTTCTACCCTCCTTAATACAAGTCTCGGCTGTATTTCTGGAGGGGACTTAGGCTGGGGATTCTCACCTTAGCCATTACAGGAGCTAATTCACTTTCCTCGCCGGTCTACTGGCGTAGGGCCTCTGGAAACCCTACCTAGGGTTCTGCAGCTAAATTCACTATCTCTGCCAGTCTGCCAGGGGGCAGCATCCAGTTGTTCCTGCCTGAGCATCCAGGACCTCCAGGAAGCAGCAGGGCCCTAGCCGGCCGTGGAAGAGGGCAGCAGCAGCGGCGGTTCAGGAACCGACGGCCCCAAAAGGGTCCGGTAAATCCTGGTACCGTCACACAAATATACATATTTTTTGTTTGATTGATTGCTTGTTTGATTGATTGATTTACTATTAACTGTTCCCTCTATCCCAATCAACAGCCCCCCTCAATAAATTCCATATTAAACTGATTTTTTCCCTAGGCTCCATCAACACAGTGACCCTCAGACCCTTTTATACTAGATATAGACAAGAAAAAAACAAGAAGGGGTGCCTATAGTGTTATACCAGACTAGTATTTGTATAACAATTAGACGTATAGTAATTCAACTCACATTTGTATCTTGCTGACAATCAGACATATACCTGTCATCAACTCAGTAAGCATACAGAGTACTTTACCCGTCTCTGCTTAGGTATACGTAGATTACGCTCCATCGTCTTTATCCTTGAGATGTGATCTTCATAAATCGAACTGAATATGATCCACAAAAAATGCCATATAATAAAAATTATACTAAAAGAAGCCGTCCTGTACTGTACAAAATATTTATTAAAAAGTCTGTCTGACTATAATGTTGCTGTTCTATTCAAAAATATTTTAATTAAGATGGACAATAAGTCCTGTTTATTCTGTGATAATTTCCATGGAAAATTCACAGATTGAGGTATATTTTCCGCAGAAATTCCCTCTCATAGAAATGACGAAGAATTTCTACCTTTTTAGCTAATACCAATCATTTTTCCACTAGAAGTCTGCTGTTTTCTTGATAAATATTTATATTGTTACAGGATGGTTGAGTTCTCACCATGAAACCTGTCAAAATAGCAGTCAAAATATAGTTTTATTGTTCACAGGTAACTTGTACAACTTGTAATGTCCCTTTAAGGCAGGTAACAAACAAACACAAAATAAACCTGGTTTGGAGATTTACTAAACAGTGATTTTCCTCACTAGTGAAACTGTCCAGCTAATCTGGTTCCCAGTTTACAATACAAACCACCAGGAAGAGATTCAACACAGGATTTTAAATGCAGTACATTTCCCTAGAGAAAAATGGCACTTTTCAGTAAGTTGGAAATATTTCCAGAAAAATGTAGGTTTTTTTCATCTCCATCCCTAAAAAGAAAAACTAGAACAATTCTGTACTACTGGAGACAAACATTTCCCCCAAATCTCATTGATTTCAGTAACTCTTTTTAACAACCTGAATGCTAATGAGGTATCTACACATTGCAAACCAGTGTCCTGTACGGTTAACCCTTTGGGTGCCAGAGGGGTATGCATCTCATTGCCTGGCAATGAGTTGAGTACCTCTCTGACACTCACAGGGTTAAGTGTGTTTATATCTGACTTGCTCCAGTTTCCTTAGTATATCAGCCTCTTATCATTTTTTATCAATATTCTAATTTTCTTTCTGTCTATATTGTTGCTTTGATAGTAGCAATATTCTAATTAGAGTGGTATCATAAATGCCATGTTTTTTCTCAGGAATTCCCTCTCATAGAATCTCTTTCTTTTTCCTAATAACAATGATTTTCCCACAAGAAATTTAACATTGAGGGAAATTTTTCTCACTTCTTTCCCACCCCTACTTGTCTGGGCAAAAATGGTTTTAACACCTACAGAATTGAAATCATATCAGTTTGGAAAGAAGACAACCTGCCGCATCTAATGAGGGGTGACTTGCCTTCTTACCCCAAGCATGGTATGCCCAAATGTTTTCAGAAGGTGGCACTCTATGAAAAAATGGCATTTTCTTACATTTCTGCCCCTTCAGATGTACAGAAAACTGAAAACCATGGCATTACCAACTGTATTCATTAAATAGTGCCCTTAGGAGAAAAATGGGGTTCACTTCTGAGAGGTCACACGCAAAAGAGCGTGTGACCTTTTAACACATTTCCTATGTCGCCATGGTTAAAATGCCGACATGAGAATCTCGTGCTGCATGGTACAATTTGTGTACCTTTTCTTCACTTCTGTAGTTGTTATAACAATCTTTGTTTGAGAAAATGTTCGAAAAATCAGAGGTTGTAGCAGGTGTCGTTTTGCACTTCTATCACCCCCTGAGGTAGGTCAACTCATATTAATGGGGTTCCATTTTTCGGTATCCTTTTGAAAGGTTGCACGCAAAAAGATGTAACTATGTCACCATGGTTAAAATGCTGACATGAGAATCTTGCTCTGTACGACAGCGCAAGACTCTCGTGTCGCATCATTAAAAATATCATGCCCTTAACTACAACTCCCATCATGTTTACCCTTGTGGTAAGTGTGCATTGGATAGAACTGTGCAAGCATAGTCGGGTTGGGGAATAAAGAGGTACTGGACTGCATTAATGCTCAATGCTGCTCCATGCTCTCTCCCCCTCTCTGCGTGCAATATGACAGGGCAGAGCGGGGCATGCAGAGAAGGTGAGAGAGAACCTGGAGCAGCGCTGAGAAGATGGAGCATTACAAACACCCATTTAGAACTTGCACAATTCTAGCCAATGCACACTTACCAGATAAGTAAGAATGATGGGAGTTGTAGTTAAGGGCATGATATTTTTAATGATGCGACACGAGAGTCTTGCGCTGTCGTACAGCGCAAGATTCTCATGTCAGCATTTTAACCATGGTGACATGGTTACTGTGCTAAAAGGTTGCAGGAAAATGACACCCCATTGGCATGAGTTGACGTACCTCAGGGGGTGCTAGAAGTGCAAAACAACACCTACTACAACCTCTGATTTTTCTAACATTTTCTCAAACATTATTTGTCTGTACAAACGTTATAACAACTACAGAAGTGAAGAAAAGGTACACAAATCATACCATTTTAGAAAGAATTCAACTGTGACTTGGCTTCTTACCCAAAGCCTGGTGTGCCGAAATATTTCCAGAAGGAGGCACTAAATTTAAAAAAATTTAATTTTCTTACATTTCTGTCCCTTCAAACTGAACTGAAAACTGTAAAAACCATGGCATTTCCAACTGTATTCATTAGCTAGTGCTCTTAGGAGAAAAATGGGGTTCACTTTTGAAAGATTGTGTGCAAAATAGCGTGCGGCCTTTTAACACAATAACTATGTTGCCATGGTTAAAATGCCAACATGAGAATCTCGCTCTGCATGACAACGCAAGACTGTCATGTTGCATAGTTAAATATCGCATGCTCTTAACTACAACTCCCATCATGCTTAGCTATGTGATCAGTGCGCACTGGAAAGAACTGTGCAAACATAGTCAGGTTGGGGAAAAAAGAGGTACTGGACTGCATTAATGGTCAGCGCTACTCCGTGCTCTCTCCCTTTCTCTGCGTGCAATATGATAGGGCAGAGAGGAGCATGCAGGGAAGGTGAGAGAGAACCCGGAGCAGCGCTGAGAAGAGGGAGCATTACAAACACCCATTTAGAACTGCGCAGTTCTATCCGATGCACACTTACCAGATAAGTAAGCATGATGGGAGTTGTAGTTAAGGGTATGCAATGTTTAACTATGTGGCATGAGAGTCTCGCAATGTCATGCAGCGCAAGATTCTCGTGTCAGCATTTTAACCATGGTGACATGGTTACTGTGTTAAAAGGTTGCACGCTCTTTTGCGTGCGACCTGTCAAAAGGATACAGATAAATGGCACCCCATTGGGGTGAGTTGACCTACCTCAGGGAGTGCTAGAAGTGCAAAACAACACCTGCTACAACCTGAGATTTTACTAACATTTTCTCAGACATTACTTGTCTGTACAAAAATGGTTCTAACAACTACAGCAGTGAAGAAAAGTTACACAAATCATACCATTTTGGAAAGAATACAACCGGCCACATCTAATGAGGTGTGACTTACTGGTGTGTACAAATGTTTCCAGATGTGGACACTATAGGAAAAAATTAGCATTTTCTTACATTTCTGTCACTTCAAATGTACTGAAGTCTGGGAAAACTATGGCATTTCTAACTTTTCATTAGCTAGTGCTCTTAGAAGAAAATTGACCCCCATTGGTATGAGTTTACCTACCTTAGGGGGTGCTTGAAGTACAAAACTACACCTACTACAACCTCTAACATTTTTTCAAACCTGAATTGCCTGTACAAAAATGGTTATAACACCTAGAAAAGTGAAGAAAAGTAGATAAACCATACCATTTTGGAAAGAAGATAAACTGCCTTATCTAATGAGGGGTTACTTGCCTTCTTACCCTAGTCCAGATGTGCATAAATGTTTCCAGATATTGGTGATATAGGAAAAAAATTGATTTTTTTTTTATTTCTGTCCCTTCAGATTGCTAAAATATGTGAAAACTAAGGGATTTCCAACTGCATTTGTTAGCTAGTGCTCTTGGGAGAAGAATGGCACCCCGTTGGTATGAGTTGACATACCGTAGGGTGTGCTAGAAGTACAAAACTAAACCTGCTACAACCTCCAATTTCTCTAACATTTTCTCAAACATTCCATTCGAGTACGAAAATGATTATAACAGCTACAGAAGTGATGGAAAGAGAAACCATATCATTTTAGAAATAAGATAACCTATTGCATCTAATGAGGGTTCACTTGTATTTCTACCCCTAAGTTAGTGTGCCCAACTATTTCCAGAATGTGGTGCTACAGAAAAAAAGTTTTTTTTTACAAATCAGTCACTTCAAAGATACAAAAATGGTTCAACACCATGGGATTTCCTAGGAGGACCTCCTACCAGCCTACAAAAATGGTACCCTACTGCTGTGGGTTGACATTCATATTGGGCACCAGTACCGTGGCTACCAGTGGAACAAGGATGGGGAAGCAAACAGTGTATGCTTGTGATTCTATGGCTATCAGTGGTCAGTCGGTGTACGTGAGGACCCGTGACTGCCAGTGAAACCAGGTGGGGGGAGGGACAAGGGGTCAGGCAGTGTATGTGGGTATATCTACCAGTGGGCAGTGAGCAAGTATGGTGGTGGTGGTGGGGGAGGTAAGTTAGTACATAAGGGGGGATCTGTGACTACCGGTGTGCACTGTAAGTCCCCCACATACACTGTTTGATTACCAGCCTTAATCCAGTGTGTACTGGCACTTGGGCCTATCAGTAGGTAGTGAACCAGGGTTGGGGATCAGACTGGGGGAATGGGACTGCCAGTGGGCTGTGGAACTAGGCTTGTGGATAGGGTATGTGGGGGGGGGGGGTTGGAGGCATTTTGTGTGCGTGCCACAGGGGTGTCCAATGCATTGCTGTTGCACACAAAGAGTTAATTTTTTTTAGCTATTATTTTTTATTCATACCTCATCGGGGGACAGCAGTACCACTTTTGATGCCCCCAACAATATCAGTCATATCACTGTGTATATGGAGAATTTTATTTGTCCCTATGGTGCAGCACAAGAGCAAAAGAGACGAGGAGCATGAAACAAAGCAACACTGAGTTCAAGCTGGAGAATGAGAGAGAAAGCACAAGAGAACAAGAGACAGAGAGTGAGAGAACTTTTAAGAGGTGCACAGTGACTGAGACAGAGACTGACACTGTGGTGTTGTCTGTGTAGGAGAAACAGAGACAGGCAGAAAATGCAATAGAGACAGAGCAAGAGTATGAAAAAGAGAGACAGTTAACTACTGATACATACACCAAGATGATATGAGTGAGATGGAGTGAGAAAGTGAGAGACAGTGAGAGAGAAACTGACAGTGAGATACAGAATGAGACTTTGAGCAAACATAGGATAACTGTTACCTAAGTTAACATGGAGACAGAGTACAAGCAAGTCTGAACACAATTGTAGGCAAATATGAGAAAGTATGTGCACTACAGTGTGTCATGAGCATGAGGGATTGTATGAGAGTGAAAAAGTGAATCTGAGAGTGAATGAATGAATGAGAGAGGAGAGTGAGCCTGAGTGTAATAAAGCATCAGTAAGTGATTAATCAATTCTAAGTGTGAGTGAGCTTGAGTGAGTATTTACATTAATGAGAAAGTAATTGTTAGTAAGAATAAAGTATCATGAAAACAATTAAAAGCAGTAAAAATACAGGAAGCATAGTAAACACAGAGAAATGTATGATAGAAATTAGAATGTCAGAACATCTAGACTAAACTCTCATAACTAAAACTTTTAGTTCTTTATACTGTATCTGATCATTCATTACAGTTGGTAGTGAGACATTGCCTAGCCATTACAATTTAGCTCTTCCTGTGGATAATTCCATGGGCCTTGAAATTAGTCAGTCATGGTTTCACTACCAGCCATTAAACCAGACAGGTAGCAAGTCAATGCTGAGGGAAGGAGGGTGGGTGAAGAAACTGGACCACAAAGCATTTAGACAGTTTTATTCTATGGAGGGCTACAAGTTATCATAACAGAGCATGAAGTTGTCCGCTGGCCTCATTATTGACATAATGATATTTTGTTTGACACAGGCCTTGGCAACCATCATATATTTAATAGGTTACTAGATAATTGTCATAACTCTTGTACTTAATTCTTATGTTTTATTAATACAGTGTATTTGTGTATGTCTATGGACTGAGCGCTAGCTAGCTAGATAGATAGATAGATAGATAGATAGATAGATAGATAGATAGATAGATATTGGATTTTATTGGATTTACTTCATTGTTCAGGGGTGTGAGAATTCGACTGAAAGGTATTTTAATTATATACACAAAGCATTTAGACAGTTTTATTCTATGGAGGGCTACAAGTTAGCATGATGGAGCATGAAGTTGTCTAGTGGCCTCATTATTGACATTATGATATTTTATTCGACACAGGTCTTGGCAACTATCATATATTTAATAAGTTACTAGACAATTATCATAACTCTTGTGCTAGATTCTTATGTTTTATTAATACAGTGTATTTGTGTATGTCTATGATAGATAGATAGATAGATAGATAGATAGATAGATACTGGATTTTATTTACATGTGCTCATTTACATGTGTAAGAAATAGTAAATACATGAGCACAAAAGGCCAGGTGTGGTCCATCTCTCTTCTCAAACTAATCAGTTGACACTGGAACACACCCAAAAACTTGAATAAAAAGAGATTTTATTTTCACTAAGAGCAGTTGTAATGAGAGAGACTTCAAGAAGGATCTCCTGGAAAGAGGCTGGAGCTGAGAGGATTCCATCCATACAGACCTTCACCTGGTTTTTGGTAGATATACACTAGTATCATGCAGTTAGTTCAAAATGTTACTGGATTATATGTTACTGAATTGTGCACGTGTTTTGTGATTTAGCAAACATCTTCTCTTTTTAGCAAATACATGTCAAATATATGTGCATTGCTAAAATATCCACCATTTTGTGGGAGGATTAGTGAGTCTAATTCACCAAAGTAATAAGAACTAATTTACATTGATAAGTGTGCTGTTAAATTAAGAGCCTGTGATATTCATCATTAAAATGTTAGTATGTTTGCTGGATCAAAACATGATCAATTGTTAGAAGAGCAGACAGTTATGGCTTTGAAAAATAACTTCCTTGCATACTGCCCCTAGTACCTTATTCAAGAAGCTAAATAGGGCTAACTCTTGAGACATATGTGGCAAATTAAACAAAACAAAAGTCATGTACAGATTTTTCAGTGGACTTATGGGCTGTTTTGAACACACATAATGGAGATGGTTATGCCCAAGGTGGTTATATTTTAAACCTAACACAAGTCTCTCTGGAAACAAAATCCACCTTATGCCTACATAGTCTTATTATGATATGCTTGCTATAAGTATATGTCAGGTAAATAAATTAGGCCAGCTTTTGTTGAAATCTTTTTAATCTGAAAATCTAATGATGTTGTCAGGTAGAATTCCTAATTAGAGTTTCTTTCTTTCCAAAGAAGTTACCTTGAGCTGTAATACCCTGAAGGATTTCACTCTACTATAATCTCCCCCCCGACTTCAACAGCAAAAAGTGCTGTTAGAAATCACCATGCAACCAAAGAAGAAGAATCAAACAAAATGTGAGATAAACATTCCAGAGCAACCAAATGTATGGAACAGAGGAAATCTCTGTGACACTGACATGTATACACATAGAGTACATGTACAAGCAACATCTAGTTATATTGCAGAGCAATGCAATGGCAACAGTAATATAAAGAACACTCATCTTGTTAAACATCAAATAATTCCCACTAAAGAAAATGCATTTCCTTGTCCTGAATGTGGGAAGTGTTTCAGTAAAAGCAGAAGACTTGTTATTCATCAGAGAACTCACACTGGAGAAAAACCATATGCATGCTCTGAATGTGAGAAATGCTTCACTGAAAAGACAAATCTTGTTATACATCAGAGAACTCACACTGGAGAGAAACCATATTCATGCTCTGAATGTGGGAAATGTTTCAGTCAAAACGCAACACTTGTCAGTCATCAGAGAACTCACACAGGAGAGAAACCATATAAATGTTCTGAATGTGGGAAATGTTTCAACCAAAGGGCAGATCTTGTTATTCATAAGAGAATTCACACTGGAGAGAAACCATATTCATGCTCTGAATGTGGGAAATGTTTTAGTATACATAGAAATCTGGTTGGTCATCAGAGAACTCACACTGGAGAGAAACCATATTCATGCTCTGAATGCGGGAAACATTTTTCTAACACTAGCAATCTTGTTAGTCATCAGAGAACTCACACTGGAGAGAAACCATATTCATGCTCTGAATGTGGGAAATGTTTCAGTCAAATCGCAACACTTGTCAGTCATCAGAGAACTCACACTGGAGAGAAACCATATTCATGTTCTGAGTGTGGGAAATGTTTTAGTATACATAGAAGTCTGCTTGGTCATCAGAGAACTCACACTGGAGAGAAACCATATAAATGCTCTTAGTGTGGGGAATGCTTCAGCCAAAAACAATTATTTTTAAACATAAAAGAACTCATGTTGGAAAGACAACATTTGGATATTCTGAATCCTGACAATTTTTCAGTTCCAAGAGAGATCTTTTTACTAATCAGTGAACTCTTACTCTTGTTTTCATCCTCTGAGTAAGAAATCTTGTTAAACATCAGAAAATCCACTTGCTAGAACTGGTCTATATGCTATGAATGTGAAAAATTTTCCTATCACAAAGAAGTCTCCACATGGAGTAAAATGTATTACAAGTTCAATATATACACTGAGTAATAACAATGTTATAAATATGTAATAAAATATAAAAGGACTTTTTATGTTATTACAATTTTAAAGCACTATTATTAATCAGTGTATTTATTGATTCTATAGTAAATTTTAGTCCATTTGGAAATTTCATTGTGGATAGTAGCCTTGTTTTCATCTGTTCTACATACTGGGCAACTCAAAGTGGAGACAGGTTATCTTCTCTAAACACCAGTCAGCTGATTGAGAATATTCCCATCCTGACCACAGATATTGTTTGTATATTGTATTAAGTTTGTTACTTTATTACACTATTGTGTGCCTTCTTCCCTTTCTTGGTTTATACTAAGGCAGCAGATTTACAAGTCTAGGACTGTGATCTACCTATACATAATAGAGAGTATGTGCAACGTATCATGTGTTTGTTTTGTGTCCTAATAAAGATGTTACTTTTTGAATATCATCTGTGTGCTCCTATTGTATAGGTAACACAGGATAAAGTAGAGCAATTATTTATCAAAACAACTGCACCGTAAGAAACAAATCCAGTTCCCTGAATTCCTACAATCCCCCTAGTTCCTAATGCTCTAAATGGGGCATTTAACCCCTTGAAACTTGTAGAGGCATTCAGCACTCTGCAAATCAAAATGTTCAAGATTTATTTAGCATACAATGGGTTAGGTGTCTAGTTAAACTCAAATGGAATTTTCATTTTACCCCTATGGTGCAGTTGTTGTGAACATAATTGGCCCCTTTTACTTAGTATCCCAACCTCTATCTGGTGCATGATGAATGCAAATCTGTGCTACAATGGTTGAAGGAGACCAATTGTCCCCTGCTCACATTAAACCAGTCACAGGAGCAGAGGACAGGAATGAGAGCCTATGAGGCGCATACTTTTTTTAATTTATCTGGCTGTGTCTGTGATAGATAGATAGATAGATAGATAGATAGATAGATAGATAGATAGATAGATAGATAGATAGATAGAGCGAGCAGTGGTGAGTGGATTAGACCTATATAGAGGGGTTGGTGTAATGTTCACCCCTATGTCGGCCTTCACCTTCGTACTGCAAACTTTTCCTGTATAAAAGCAAGTTATTCTTATCAAGACATTTTCAGAGTCTTTAGAGGGTTGGGATGGGTGTTTTTAATCTCAAAATGCTACACGTTACCACAAGAGCTGCTTCATCAGGATCAATTTTATTTCAATTTTATGTCAGTTATTTTATAATGGTTAGGACTCTCTTGATTTTGAGGTACCATGGCGTGGTAAGTGTGCTTATACATACTTTGGCTAAATTATTTCACAAAATCCTCATTTTTTATGAAATTAACCACTTGAGTTCCAAAGTGGTACGTAATGCATTGCAGAGCAATGTGTTGATTACTTATCTGGCACTCAAAGGGATAAAAAAACATAGGTATATTATACACCACACCGGGTTTATATTTCTCACGCAATCTGTATGGAGAGCTCAGTAATCTGGGTTTTTTCCCTGTTTGGGGATTTGGAGAATCCCTTCTTTTCTTGCTGCTTTTCAAATTCCCTCACAAATTAATTACATTTTATTTATGTATATTCATGATATTTTAGCACTGTTTTCCCTTTTTCTTTTTGCACAACTCCAGCAGTGTACAGTAACAGCGTACAATAAACATACAGACAATATCTTAAAGCAGTTGTACTGAGAGAGACTTCAAGGAGGATCTCCTGGAATGAGATCAGAGCTTCATCTGGCTTTTGGTAAATAGACTTTAAACCTCTCTGCATCCTTATATTTTAAAGTAGGGACATTGGATAGTTACAAGTTGCTTTTGATGGAAATACTGTTAGTGCCAAAATGTGTCTAAATTGTGCGTGTTTTTTGTGAATTAGCAAACATTTTCTCTTTTTAGCAAATACATGTAGACCTACAACCAGTGCAGTAGAACAGCACGCTCCCTGACTTAACTGTGGGCACTATAAGTGGGGTCTTCTTCTACAGTCATAGTGGAACATGGAGTATCACTAGCACTTGTCTTTACTTTAGGGACCTGGCAAAGGACTCATGTAGTCTGAAATGGTGTCTGTCTGTACGTTCACCTGCTCGCTCTAACAAAAACATTGGAGCAGAGACAGAGGGTCATATTACTACTACTTGCAGACCTCTATCTTTTCATGGACACAAATTCCCATCAATTACAGCCAGCCACTTGTTGGCTCTAGGTGATAGGACCAGCAGGCCAACAACATCTGAGGGGCCACATGTTGTACATGGCCAGGATTAGAGACCTGCACAACAGCAGCTAATAGTTTGCACTATTATGTATGCTAAAGCTTTTCCTGATTTGATTGGGGTAATAGAGTGTATGCTGGGGGGTTCTAGGTAACTGGAACCCCCTCTCTGGTATTCCCTTGCTTATTCTACAATAGTGATATACTTGTTTACACCTGAACATGATAGGGAAGGGAAGTGATCTGGATTCATGGTCTACTGAGGTGGGTGACCTAGGACCAGATTCAATAAGATAAAGAGGAGACAATTCTGGAACAAATCAGCAATGTAAAAGGAGAGAAATGCAAATGTCCAATGATTTAATTGAAGCTTTTAAACCTTTTAATATTAGGATGGTCAACAACTAGTTTTATTTGCAATGCGTAGACCTCTCTAGCATTCAAGGAGTTAAAAAGACCCATTTATATAATTGTGTATATGGAGAGTTTTATTTGTCCCTATGGTGCAGCTGCTTTACTCTTTGTTTAGTGAATATGGCCCATAACACTATTTATTTGGGATATTCTATACAATAGTCTTTGATCTATGGATAAAGAAGAGGTATAGAGAAGTGGGGGGTAAACAGAGATTCCACGGCTATTGTTGGACTACAACTCCCATCATCCAGTCAGTAGATGGCAGAGGATGATGGGATTTATATTAAAGTCAAAATGGGAAATCTGAACTGGTCCACCAATTGCAAATATCCCAGGTCCTTAAAGAAACAGAAACATTTTCTAATGATAACCCCTTAATTATTTTGGCCTGGACAGAAAATCCAGAATCAATTCTATGCAGACTGAATCTCCCAAATGTATATTTAATTACAAAGAGACAGACATAATTCTTTCTTGCAAGTCATCAAGAACATAGTGATTCTATGAAGCATTCAATGGGAGGGGCCTGAGGTCATTGACTCCAGTGACAAAGAATCACGTTTTCTTTCATAGACAGGAAATTAATAGGTACTAGTTACATATTAATTTTGGGAGAATAATTTAAACAGAATTTATTTCATAGAGATGATTAAATGGAGCAATATGTCTCTTGTAGATAGATAGATAGATAGATAGATAGATAGATAGATAGATAGATAGATAGATATGTAAACCCAATGGCTAAAATAATATTTCATAATGTTACATTTAGGTTCTCACAGTAACACAGAAAAGCCAGGAAATACAGATTACACTCTACCAGCTTTTCTCCACATTCCTATGTGCTCGTCTGATGCATTGCACCAATACCAATAATCACTGCACCAAAGTCCTCATCTAGCGCTCCTATAGACCTGTACCTCTCACCCCACCACCAAAACACAATTCTCAGTTAGAAGTACAGAAAACACTAAAGGGTGAGATTCACTAAGGGGTGATAAAAAGATGGCTTCTCCAGTGAAATCACTTCTCCAATTCCTGTGTTACTCTATGGAGTCAATGCACTAAGATTTTGTGGGAGAGATCTTAGTACATAGGCTCCCTAGAATAACACAGATACTGGAGAAGTGATATCACTGGAAAAATCATCCCCACTTTATCACCTCTTTATCACACCTTAGTACATAACCTCCTAAGAAACTGGACTCTGGAAAAACTTGCAGGGTATGAAGGGAAGTCACTCAGATCTGGAATCCAAAATGTCATCCAATTTACTGCTACAATAAATAAGTATGGACAAAATAAAAGATGATAGATAGATAGATAGATAGATAGATAGATAGATAGATAGATAGATAGATAGATACCTAATAGGATTTTATCCATTATTCAGATATCAGAGAATCCAGTTGGAAAGTATTTTAATTACATTTGCAGAAAAAAAATCTAGCTTCAGAAGTATACAATACCATCTAACCATAAACATGGACATGACACCAAAGGTCCCGCATTATAATAAGGTCTCTGCCCTTAATAAGTGATACCATAACATAAACATGAGGTGTGTGCTCATTTACATATGTAGCAAATATGTGAGTAGGTGGGGCCAGTCTCTGTTCACCATGTGATCAGTTGTCATCAAAATAAATCCCACCCCAGAACTTTTATAAAAAGAGACATAAATCTCAGTAAGAGCAGTTGTATTGGAGAGAGACTTCAAGCAGGATCTCCTGGAAAGAGACCAGAGCTGAAAGGACTCCATCCCTACAGAGCGCCACCTGGTGTTGGTAAATAGACCTTACACCTCTGTGTATCCTCGTCTTGTTATGTCTCTCTGGGAGTTTTGCTTTATCTTTGTATTTATGTGATTTATTGGTGATAATGACTGAGATACTAAGAAGAACTAGAACAATTCTACAGGAAACCATTTGTACTATTGGAGACAGTTTCCCCCAAACCCTCACTGATTTAAATAAGACTTTTTAACAATCCGAAAGCTAATGAGGTCTGTACACATTGCAAACCAGTGTCCCCTATGGTTGCGTGTTTGTCCCAGAATTGCTCCAGGTTTCTTAGTATATCAGCCTATACTGGATTTTTTTGTTAACAATACTCTCATTTTCTCTCTGTCTATATTGTGACTTTGATAGTAGTAATAATCTAATTAGAGTTGGATGATAAATCTGATGTTTGTCTCAGGAATTCCCTTTCAAATAATTTCTGTCTTTTTCTTACAACAATGCTTTTTCTCAGGAGGAAAAACATTGCTTTGCAATGCACTGGAGATCTATCTAACATTCATGGGGTTAAAATCCAATTAAAATCATTATCTCTGAAAGTGAGTAAAGGGAGATTATGAGCATTAGTGACTCTGAGTGTGAGCATAATAAAGTATTGAGTTTGAACTTGAGTGTGCATGAGCAAGTGAGCATTTCACGTTTTACTTTGAGCAACTGTGGTCAAATATTTATGTGAGTGTACACGAGATACTGAGAGCATGAAGAAGTCTAAACAAGTGTGAGGATGAGCATGAGTGTGTACTAATGTGAAATATTCAATGTATTCTAGTGTTTGATGTTTTAGCTACATTTATCATGAAGAAGTGAGTTTTCTGAGTATGAGGGACAGTATAGGAATGTGAGTGAGAGAGCAGCAATAAGTGCATGTGAGTGATCCTCAGAAAGCATGAGCACGTGATCATTAGCAATAATAATAGTGAGTAAGTGAGAGGGATTTGAATGTTTCCTCATTTATTTCTAAACCTTTTATTTCTTCATTCTGTATCTGGTCATTCATTAAAATTGTTAAAGTATCATAAGGTTTAGCTGAGCCATTACCATAAAACTCTGCATGTGAATCAGTCCATTGGGCCTGAAATTAGTCAGTTTTACATTCAGGACCAGAGAAACCCAGACAGAAGCCAGAAAACCAGACAGATAGCCACCCAATGCTGAGGGAAGGAGGGTGGGTGAAAAGGTTGGGCTACAAGGCATTTAGAAAGTTTCATTCTCTGGAGGACCACAAGCTAGCATGCTAGAGGTCTAAGTGGTTCGCTGGCCTCATTTTGGGCATTCTGATATTTTGTTGGACATAGGCCATGGCATTATATTATACATTCAATAGGTTACTAGATAATTATCTTACCGCCTGTAACCGATTCTTATGTTTTATTTAAACAGTAAAAAAGAAAGAAAGGTAGGTTAACATTAATATACAAATGTATATATACATATATATAAGAAAGAAAGGTTACTATTAATATACAAATATATATGAATATATATATATAGAAAGAAAGAAAGAAAGAAAGGTTATCATTAACATACAAATGTAGTTAAAGTGCTCACATTTTATTGGATTTTCTTCATTATTCAGGGATCAGGGATTTCAATTGAAAGGAATTTTAATTACATATGCAGAGAAATCTAACTACAGCAGTGTATGGTAACACCTGACTAAAAACATTCAGACAATACCCATCTTAATAAGGTCTTTGTCCTTAATCAGGGATGTGACAGCGTAAATGTGAGGTGTGTGCCCATTTACGTGTGGAAGACATAACAAGTATGTGAGCAGAAAAGGTCAGGAGTGGTTCTCTCCTCTTCTCAATCAAATCAGGTGACACCTGAACACACCCAAATACTTGTATAAAAAGAGACTTACATTTCAGTAAGAGCAGTTGTACTGAGAGAGACTTCAACAAGGATCTCCTGGAAAGAGGCCAGAGCTTCCATTCATACCACGCTTTACTTGGGTTTTGGTAAATACACCTTAGACCTCTGTGGTTCCTTAGATTTTAAAGTGGGGAGAGTGGCTATTTACATTTTACTTTTGATGAAAATGCTGGTAGTGACAAAATGTTATTGAATTGTGCATGTGTTTTTAAATTAGCAAACGTTTTTTTTTAGTGAATTAATGTAACAAAAATGTGCATTGCTAAAATATCAGCCATTTTGTGGGAGGATTAGTGATTGAGTCTATTTCATTAAAGTAATTAGCACTATCTTAAATGGCTAAATGTTATTTTAAGAGCATGTGATATTCATCATAAATATGTTAGTATCTTTGTTGCATCAAAACATGAGCAATTGTTATAAGAGCAGACAGTTATGACTTTGAAAGATAGCAATGCTTTATTTTCCTGCATACTACCCCATGGACCTTATTCAAGAAGATTAATATATCTAATTCTTGAGATACAGGGGACAAATTAAATACAAATAAACAAAAGCCATATACATAATTTTCAGTGGACTAATCTGCTGTTTTGAGCACATATAATAGAGATGGTTATATACATGATGCTCATATTTGAGCAAAACAAGTCCCCTTGGAAACAAGTCACCTTATGCCCACATAGTCTTATTATAATACTTATATGTATGTATCAGGTAAATAAAATAAGCCAGCATTTCCTGAAATCTTTTTAATCTGAAAATCTCGTGATATTGTAAGGTACAATTATTTAATTAGAGTTTCTTTCTTTCCAACAGATCTTCCCTTGAGAAGTAATATCCTGAAGGATTTAACACTTCTATACTTTACCCCGACTGCCTAAGCAAAAAGTGTTGTTAAAAATAGCCATGCAACCAATGAAGATGAATCAAACAAAATGTGAAAGATACATTCCAGAGGAACCAACTGTATGGAATGGAGGAAATCTCTGTGATACTGACATTTATACAAATAAAGGACATATAGAGGCAACATCTAGTTATTTTACAGAGGAATGCAATGGCAACAGTAATACAAACAACACTCATCTTGTTAAACATCAAATAATTCCTATTAAAGAAAGCACATTTCCATGTTCTGAATGTGGAAAATGTTTCAGTCAAAACAGAAAACTTGTTAGTCATCAGAGAACTCACACTGGAGAAAAACCATATGCATGCTCTGAATGTGGAAAATGTTTCAGTCAAAGGACAAATCTTGTTAGACATCATAGAACTCATACAGGAGAGAAACCATTTCCTTGTTCTGACTGTGGGGAATGTTTCAGATCTAGAAGAAATCTTGTTAGACATCAGACAATTCACACTGGAGAAAAACCCTATTCATGTTCTGAATGTGGGAAATGTTTCAGCCGGACCATAAATCTTGTTAATCATCAGAGAATTCACACTGGAGAGAAACCATATTCATGTTCTGAATGTGGGAAATGTTTCAGTTGCCAAAGCAATCTTGTTACTCACCAGAGAATTCACACTGGAGAGAAACCATTTCTATGTTCTGAATGTGGGAAATGTTTCAGAGCTATAAGAGATCTTGTTGGTCATCAGAGAACTCATATAGGACAAAAACCATTTCCATGTTCTCAATGTGGGAAATGTTTTGGCGCTAAAAGAGATCTTGTTGATCATCAGAGAACTCACACAGGAGAGAAACCATTTCCATGTTCTGAATGTGGGAAATGTTTCAGAGCTAAAAGAGCTCTTGTTAATCATCAGAGAACTCACACAGGAGAGAGACCATATAAATGTTCTGAATGTGCAAAATGCTTCAGCCAAAGCACGACTCTTGTTAAACATAAGAGAACTCATGTTGGAAAGAAACCATTTGCATATTCTGAATGCTGACACTTTCAGTTCCAGGAGAGATCTTTTTACTCATCAGAGAACTCCCACAAGAGAGAAGACATTGTCATGCTCTGAATAGGAAATCTTGTTAAACATCAGAAAATTCATGTGATAATAATTATCTCTGTGTTATGAATGTGGGAATATTTTCTGTCACAATTAAGTCTCTAAATGAAGTAAAATGTATTAAAAGAACAATATGTATGGTGGTTAATAACAGTGTAATAAATCTTTAATAAAATAAAAAAGGACTTTTTATTTTCTTACAGTTTAGTAGAACTGTTATTAATTGGTGCATATGACAATTTATAGTAAATTTTAGTTCATTAGAAGATTTTATTGTTGAAAGTAGCCTTGTTTTAATCTGTTCTACATAATGGGTAACACCAGAGTAGAGTCTGGTTATCTTCTCTAAACTTGATGGACTTGTGTCTTTTTTCAACCTAATTTACTATGTAACACCAGGCAGTCAGTTGATTGGGAATATTTCTACCCTGACCACAGATCCACCTGAGTGCATCACAGATATTGTTTGTATATTATTCAGTTTGTGACTTTATTATGCTATTGGGAACCTTCTTCTTTTTCTTGTTTTATATAAGCAGACAAGAATCAATTCTGGTGCAAACCAACTGTACCACAGGTTAGAAATTACATCCCACATCCAATACTGGAGACAGCAGGGTTAAAAGTCTAGGACTATGATATGCCTATAGATAAGAAGGTGTATGTGCAATGTATCTTGTGTTTCTTTTTCTGTCCTAATAAAGATATTACATTTTGAAGGATAAAGTAGAGCAATCTTTGGAAAAACAACAACACCACAAGGAACAAATCCAGGTGTCCAAATTCCTAATGATCTAAATGTGGTATTTATCCCCTTGAGTTCTCGAAAGGCTTTCAGCACTATTCAAAGCAATATGTTCAAGATTTCATTAGCATACAAAGGGTTAAATGTTGGTTTAAAATCAATCTGAATTTTCATTTTCCTCCTATGATGCAGTTGTTGTGCCCAAAATTGCCCCCTTTTCCTTAATACCCCAATCTCTATCTGGGGCAGGATACATACGAATTTGTGTTACAGTAGGTGAAGGAGACAGATTGTCTTTTTTGCTCTGCATCTGCCTAAATCCCATTTTCTACCCTATTTACTCCAAAAAGCCCCCCTTTTTCCTTCTTGGATCACACAGCTTTGGGAACTCTAGAATTCAAGGGGTACCATAACATTTGTTTTAATTCAATAGAAATGTTTAATTGACCTCTAACTTGTAGGTGCCTTGGACCAGAATTGCTCCACAATTAACTTTGTGACTGTGGCCAGTTGAAGCTGTAATTAGCATTCAACAGGTGTTTCTGCTGCCTGTGCATAGACTAGGGCAGGGGCTACCTACAGACCTCCAATCAGTGCAGCAGAACAGCATACTCCCACTTGGCTGACTCAACAGTGGGCACTATAATTGGTGGCTTCTGTTATGTTATAGTGTAACAGGGAGTGTCACTCACACTTGCCTGTACTCTAGGACCTGGCCAAGGACTCATGTAGTTCCAAATGGTGTCTGTCTGTATGTTCACCTGCTCTCGCTAACAAAAACATTGGAGCAGGGACATATTGCTCCTACCTGCAGACCTACAGCTTTTGATGGCTGCAGATTCCCATTAGTTCAAGCCATCCACATTCTGGTTCTTTGTGATGGAACCAGCAGACCAACAACAGCTGATGGGCCTTCTATAGTGTTATACACCTGGATATGAAATCTGATCCTCTCCCCTGTCCCTGGAGGGAAGTGATCTGGATTCATGTTCTACTGTTCTACTGAGGTGGGTGACATAGGACCAGATTCAACAAGATAAAGAGGAGACAACCATCACTATGAGCCTCTCCTACCTCAATTTTGCTAAAAGATCACAGCAGAATAGCATAGTATGTCTACCTTGAACTGTAGCTGCTTCTATTGTGTTTCATTTCCTGGAATACATTGTGTTTTTATAGCAAAAAGGCAAAAAACATGTAAATCAATCGGTGGAAACTTTCTAGCTACTGAAAAAAATGGCAAAGAATTGTTGCCAATGGGAGAAAAATGCAAAGATTTTAAAGCAGATTTTCCTGCGTAAAAACGTACAACATGGTTTTTGCCAATTTTATTGAGGGAACACGGCAGGACCTTTTGCCCACTCCTACTCTCCTGAGGTCATGGGTGTGGGAGTGTTTTTCTTATGGGGCAGACACAAAGCAGTCATCATCAATGGCACTGTGCACAATTTGCACAGACACCATGACATTTATGTGAAGCATGTTAAAGCTAAACCCCCACAAAAGAAATTCAGAACCCACTGTTGCTGTACCCCCTGTTTCTCGCCAAGTGCACTAAAAGTCAAGGAAGAAATCGAAGAGGAAGAAAATAGAGAAACCCAGCCTGAGCCTGAAAGTTCAATGTTGAGCGAAACACATGCCTTGCTATAAACTTGTTGTGCTAGGGTTCAGATGCTGGAAGACATTGAATTGTCTATTGATCCACCTGTGTCATCATTACCTCCTCCACCAGCTGATAGCGATTCTGTAGATGCAAGCATGTAGCAGTTTCCACCCACTTCACATTCTGTGGTGCGCTGACCACACATGCAATGTGATGGAGTATAATCACAGACACAGAATAAAGCAGTATCTGAGGAGATTCCATCCTGCAGAATCTCCATCCTGGAGAATACACTAAGCTGGTAGCAGGGAGTAGTCATCATTATTAATAATTCTGCAAGTTGTCACATGTCCTTATTGAAGAAGAAATATGACATAGTGACAGCATCAGCACTTGCTTTTTTCTGAGGGGGGGTATTGAGTCAACACTGCAGACCTAAGCATCAAGGTATTTGCTTTCAATTGTGCCAGTTGTTTGTCACAGTCCTTCCCCTATTTTCTACACATACTGTGCACATTGCAGTTGATGATCAAAGGAATAGTTCCTGCCTGCTGTCAAGGTAAAAATTATTATTTAAAACATACCCATGATTTTGGAGCAATTGCAGGAGGCCAACCTCTTTTCTCAACACATACCTGAAGTGGTGGGGTCTAGTTGTGGTGCTGCTACCGCCTCAGACACATCACTGGAGCTAGTGGCAAGAAGAACTATGATCATCGTCATCACCCATATCACTGCTATTGATCCCTTTCCCTTAGAGCTGCCTAATCATCCTGCCACTTATACAACTCAGCAGCAGCAATAACAGAAGCCACAAATGCCACAATAACAACATGGCATTTGCCAATGGTCAGTGACCACCATAACATGACCTTCTGTCACTAGGCCAGTAGGGCATATTTTTTTCCTCAGGGCTTACTCTTTAAATATACCACAGAGGCCTATAAAAACAATATGTGGGAGCTTGTTTTTAACAAGCCTAAGACCTACACTCACTGATTCCTAAGGTATCACGGTGCCTGTGATTGCTGCCTTTACATGTCAGTTACCTGTAGGGGGCTCTCCATTGGCTGCTTGCCTTCAGCCCGCCCTGCATTGCCTATTTAGACTGAGCTTGGCCACCCTTTGGTTGCCCTTTCGTGTTGTCTTTATGCTGTTTGCACCTGCATTGAGTTCCTGAGCTTCCTGGGCCTTGTCGCTGTTCCTGCTTGCCTGTGGTCATCCAGTTCCTGCTTCCTAGTCGCCTGGTTCCTGCATCCGTTCCTGATACGGTTGGAGATGCTGGACCTGTTGCTGCTTCCTGCTACCGTTCCAGATCCGGTTGACCGTCTGCAGAGCTGTACCTCTTCATCCTCAGCTGGGTTCCTGCTGTATCATCTACCGGGTGCCTGTCTCATCCTGTGGACTGGGCGACATTTTCATTCACTTGCTGGTTCCCCAGTACGCGGGTACTGGTTCGCTCCACTGTAACCGGCTGCTGTTGCACAGGTAGAGTCACTGCTTACTCCAGTACACGGGTACTGGTTTGCTCCACTGTAACCGGCTGCTGTTGCACCGGTAGAGTCACTGGTTATTCCGGTACGCGGGTACTGGTTCGCTCCACTGTAACCGGCTGCTTTTGCACCGGTAGAGTCACTGCTTACTCCAGTACGCTGGTATTGGTTCGCTCCACTGTAACCGGCTGCTGTTGCACCGGTAGAGTCATTGGTTATTCCAGTACGCGGGTACTGGTTCGCTCCACTGTAACCAGCTGCTGTTGCACCGGTAGAGTCATTGGTTATTCCGGTACGCGGGTACTGGTTCGCTCCATTGTAACCGGCTGCTCATCCACCGGTAGAGTCTCTGCTTACTCCAGTAAGCGGGTACTGGTTTGCTCCACTGTAACCGGCTGCTGTGCACCGGTTGAGTCATTGGTTATTCCAGTACGCGGGTACTGGTATGCTCCACTTATCGGAGGCTGTTCAGTCCTAGACAGCCCGACAGATTGAAGGTTTCCACCAGTACGCGGGTACTGGTTCACTCCCTGTTTAAACCGGTAGCCAATTGCAGTTTCTCACAGTACCGGTTGTGACTGTGGTACGCTGCTTATATTTGTTCCATTCATGTGTGGCTGGTAGTCTTCTCCGTCTGTATATCCAGTGGCCTTGCTTGTCATCTTGGTGACTGGTGTCTCCACCTAGCTAGTCACCTCGGCCACCTGTGCTGCCACCATTGTCAGCAGCCTAGACTGCCTTGCCCGGTATTGGTAAGGCCGGTAGAACCTGATCATTTCCATTCCTCCTTGGGTTGCCTTACCCGGTATTGGCAAGGCCGGTAAAGCCTCATTACTCGCAGTCTTTGTTTCTTGGCTGCCTTGCCCGGTATATTGGCAGGGCCGGTAGAGCCTTCACTATTCGTGGCACCTGTCTCCAGGCTGCCTTGCCCGGTATATTGGCAAGGCCGGTAGAGCCTCTTCTTCATTGCACTAGTCTCCAGGCTGCCCTGCTCGGTATATTGGTAAGGCCGGTAGAACCTGTTACCATCTTATGCCAACTAAGGTTGCCTTACCCAGTATTGGCAGGGCCGGTAGAGCCTGTATCTCATCCCATGTATCAGTACTATGCTACTATGTAAATCGCTCTATATAAATTGTATGTGTATGCTACCCAATAGGGTTTTCTTTAACTTTTCAATAAAGTTGTGTTTTTACCTAACTCTGTGTCTGAGAGTCATAACAGACCGTGACATAAGGGTTTGTGCCTCTAACAAACCTGAGTCCAACAAATCATAACTGATTCCTTAAGGCTTGTGCCTCTGACAACCCTGAGACCATCAAATCAACACAGATACCTCTGGGAGGTGCCAGATCAATGTTTCCTCATGGCTTGTTCCTAACAAGTCTATGTGCTACAAATCTATGTTTCCTCAGAGCTTGTTCCTAACAAGTTAGAGGCTTGGGCCTCCAACAAAAAAATCTAAGTCCTGCAAATCATCTTCTATAACATACACTATCTTGTTAAGGAACAGTCTGACCCAGTCACAGCTTACTTCAGAGGATCCTTGTCTCTGTCACATTACGTACAATTTTTTTTTTTTTGCGTTATTTATTTTTTATTAACTGTGCAACCTATCCCAGTCAACAACTACCCCTCAAAAATGACCTGTTATACTGATTCTTTCCCTAGTCTCCATCAACACTGGGACCCTCAGACCCCTATTATACTATGCTTGTGGTAAAAAATCTAAAATGTATTATGTGTTGTGTGTAAATTGAGTCTTCCCATTGATTTCAATGTAATGAGCTAGGTGAAAAAAGCAGAAAAACTACACTTTTCGCAGAAAATTTCCTATTAGATGGGAAATACCATTTCCCTCCCCTCCATTTCAGTGTTGAAGCAAAAACTTTTTGCCCATCCCTACTACTAACCAACGTGTTGAGACGTCTCTAACATTGAAGTGGTTGAAAACCTTTTAAATCAATTGGGCTTTTTCTTTTAGCTCTATCATTTAATAGGTACGCAAAGTCCAATTGAAATTAAAGGTAATTTGGAGATTTTTTTTAAATTACAAAATCCTCTAAAATCATACTTTTATGCTTTCCATACCTTTATTAGTAATATCTAAATCCTTCTCATATTCTTAATGATTCAACTCAAATAGGTATGAATTTCGATATCAATATCTTACTTCTGAATTCAATTAGTCTCCATGGTCCCTTCAATTTATCCCATATTCTCATGGTAACATTGGATCTGTCTAGTCGTTCACAGACCTTCTTCCATTGTCTGTTATTAGCCCAAATGTATTCTATCAGTTCACACTTTTCAAAACTATCAATGTTAACCACTCCTCCAAGTAATTTTAGTTTTCATACAGAAGTTGGCCAAATCTTGCCACTGCAAAAAAAGATTTGGTACAAATAGTTTTCCATTCACTTGTAATCTAAGTAACACCTCTTACCTAACTCTTGTGTTTGTATTAGCCCAAATGAACTGAGAAATCTTAATTTCTATTAAAGCCAAGTCTGGTTTGTTTAGATTCATAGGAAATTCTCAAAATAATTTAATATTCTCAGCAAATTATTAATTTTAAGAGAGTTTATTATTCCAATAAAGGATACATTCAAATGTTTAAGTCTGTGTAACTATCTAACTTTGCCAAAGATCTCTTTAATCGGGCTGTAATATTAATACCTAAGTGAGAAATACACTTTTCTCTTCAATTAAAACAAAAATGTCCTCATATTCTTTCCTTTGTTGGTGCATGTAGACTGATATCTAGTGCCTCTGACTTTTTACCATTTTTTTCTAAAGCTGTTATCTTTTCATACTGTTTGTGATCATTTATTAAACTTGGTAACAAGACATAAGGGTTAGCCTAGCCATTACAATAAAGTTCTGCCTGTGGTTCATTCCAGGGACCCTAACATTATTCCGTATTGGTTTTAGGACTAGTTAAACCCATACAGAATTTAGAGAAAGCCATACAGGTAGAAACCCTATCTGAGGGTATGGAGTATGGGTGAAGATGCTCCGCCATTAGGACATTTAGAAAGTATTAATTCTATGGTTGGCCACATGTTATTAGGTACGGTGTCACATATGGATCGCTGGTGTCATTGTTGACATTCTGATAATTTTTTGTATGCAGATCTTGGCAAACATCATACATTGAATAAATTACATCAATTATTGTCATACTTTCTGTGCCTGATTCCTGTGTTTTCTTAAATAAGTGTGTATGTGTGGGTGTGACAGAGATAGATAGATAGATAGATAGATAGATAGATAGATAGATAGATAGATAGAATAAGACCTAATCATAAACATACAGACACCACCGATGGCCTTGCATTTTAATAAGATCTCCTTCCTTAATCAGGGATGTGACAACATCAGCTTGAGGTGCGTGTTCCTTTACATGTGTAAGAGATAGTAAATGTGGGAGCACAAAGGGCCAGGTGGAGCCCATCACTCTTCTTAATCTGGTCAGTTGGCACCAAAACAAAACACACCCAAAAACTTGCATTTTAATAAGGTCTCCTCCCTTAATAAATGATTCCACAACATAAACCTGGGGAGTGTATTCATCATTTGCTTATGAATCAAATATGTGAGTAGGTGGGGCAAATCCCTGTTCACCATGGGATCAGTTGTCATCAAAAGAAATCCCACCCCAGAACTTGTATAAAAAGATAAATAAATCTAAGTAAGAACAGTTACTGCTACCCGCGGCCTATCACAACGAAAACCCTGTGAAATCAGCCCTACTGTGACAAGTCCACACAGAGCAAGAAGAATCCAAACCTGCAAATACATACCCAACCCAAAAAGATGGAGTAATGAGGCTCAAGCCTCGGTATCCAAAAATCACTGCTGATGGTTAAAATCTATCAGCAAGAAGAAGACGAGGGGGAGAGAGAGTAAGAGCAGTTGTATTGGAGAGAGACTTCAAGCAGGATCTCCTGGAAAGAGACCAGATCTGAGAGAACTCCATCCCTACAGAGCGCCACCTGGTGTTGGTAAATAGACCTTAGACCTCTGTGTATCCTCATCAAGTTACGTCTTTCTGGGAGTTTTGTTTTGTCTTTAAATTTGTGTGATTTATTGGTGAAACTGATGAGGATGATCTCCAAGGAGTAATTCTGGAGCAAACCGTCATCCCCAGTGGGGCTTTTCCCAAACTCCCACTGATTTAAATGGGGCTTTCTAACCTATTTTATGTTAGCGAGGTCTCCACTCTTTGCAGTCCAATGTCCTCTTATGATGAAAGTGGTTTGTCACAGAATTGCTCCAGGACTTCTTGCTACATCAACATCTTATTTGTGAACAATATTCTCATTTTCTGTCTGACTATAATGTTGCTTTTCCATTTAAAAAATTTCTAATTAGAGACGGACAGTAAGTCCTGTTTATTTCATATATTCCGCAGCAACTCCCTCTAACAGAAATTACAAATAATTTTTTGTATCTTTACTAACAGCGATTTTCCCAGGAGAAAAAAACATTGGTTTGCAATGCACTGGAGACCTCTTTAATATTCATGTGGTTAAAATCCCCATTTAAATAAATCATTGTGCCTGAACGAGAGTATAGGGGAGTTTATGACCATTAGTGACTCTGAGTGTGAGAGTGATAATCATACCTGGGAACTCTCAGGGTTTGACCCAAATGTCAGGGTCTCAGGGTAAAGGGCCAAATTCTCAGGGTGAGAGAGGTCTGTGATACCTACTACAAGATTTTCCACCATTATATGTTTCTTTAGTATCTAAATTGGTGCCATTTGTACCAGAAAAGCAGCAGGAAATGTCCTGCTGGTCTTATTTGTGTTTAGGCAGTGAGATCTCTAAGTTGTAACTTGTTAAAGGTTCCTTGTGGTACGACTGGAGCACCTCCGAGTTAGAGCAAGCAGGTACATATTGCATAAAATCTACATTATAGGAAGCTTTAAAGGTTAATATTCCAAAGATCTCAGGGTCAGCTCATTTGGAAAGTTCCCAGGTATGGTGATAATGCATCAGTGAGTTTGAGCTTCAGTGTGCATGAGCAAGTGAGCATTTAAAGTCTGATCTTGAGCAAGTATGGACACTATTTATGTGAGTGTACACTAGATACTGAGAGCATGAAGATGTCTGATCAAGTGTGAGGGTGAGCATAAATGTGTACTAATGTGAAATATTCTGGGTATTCTAGAGTTTGATGTTTTATCTACATTTATAATGAGAATGTGAGTGAGCATAGGAATGTGAGTGAGAAAGCAGCAATAAGTGAATGGGAGTGATCCTTTGAAAGCATGAGCATGTGATCATTAGCAATTATAATGCTGAGTAAGCATCAGGGATTCTGAGTGTTAGCGGGCATGAGTAAACAAAATCATATTTCTCACCCTAGTATAGCTAAATATACAGATAGATGGCAACCACAAGTCCAAAAACATTGGTATTCTCTGTGTATAAGAACCAGATAGAGATGATACAAAAGAGACAGAACAAGAGTGTGAAAGACAGAGAGACAGATAAAGACTGACACATACAGCAAGATGATAAGAGTCAAATGGAGTGGAAAAGTGAGAGACAGTGAGAGAGAAACTGACAGTGAGATACTGAATGAAACCTTAAGGAATCATGGGAAAACCATGACATAAGTGAACATGAGAGACGGCACAAGCAAGTCTGAACACAATTGTGCACAAATGTGAGAAAATATGTGTACTACAGTGTGTGATAATGATTTCAGCTAAATTTACAAATAGGAGTTCAGCTTGTTAATGAAATCGGAAGAGCCTCCGGATTTGCGGGAGATTCCCCAGTAGGACAGGCTGTGTTCCTGTATATGACTAGCAGGCAGCGTGGACTACAAAGCCAGCATACTACTAAATGTGAGTTTTATTTCATCTTGAATAGATCCAAAGCTGACTATCAGTTGTTTTGTTCAATAAGCTCCCCCTATTTTGTTTTTTATGCTCTCCCATTGCATTGTTCCAAATGGGCATTTAAACTACCTCCCTTTTTTAATGGCCAGCTTTGTGACATGTGAGGAGAAAGGTGGATCTAGTGTGCCCTGTGGTACAGCTTGTACCACAGAGACAGAGAGGTGGCATCACGCGGTACAGTTTTCTTCTTTGTTTTCTTCTGAACGGGGTTGGATTGAGGGGAAAAAATACAGATTTCACAGTACAAGGAGGTGATTAATCAAACTACAGCAAGCTAATCAGAGTTAATCTGAGGTGAAAGTTCCCCTTTAAAATTGCTAATGCTCACTTACTTCTATCTTCTAAGGGTCACTAACATGTACTCAATGCTGGTCTCTCACTCACATTCCTATACTGTCCCTCATACTCATAAAACCTCACATCTTCATGATAAATGTAGCATCAAACAATATAATGCACATAATATTTCATATTAACACACATTCATGCTCATGTGCAAACTTGTTGATGGTCACATAAAGGTTTGGCCATGCATGCTTGTGGTCATGGGCATGCAAAATACTAATTTGCTCATGCACACTCAGGCTAAAACTCTTTAATGATTTATGATGCTCACACTCAGTCACTAATGCTCATAATCTCCCTTTTATCCTCTATCAGAGTCATTGATATCTATTTGTTAATTCTCTTTCACTCTCAGAAAAACACACAGACTGGTCCATGCTCATTAACAAACAGACTTGCACAAGCTCACTCACACTGAGATTAGCTCACAGTTAGTCACAGACTTATTCTTGCACAGGTTTGTACAGATCACTCTGAGCTCTTACCTTACTGGCAGTGAACTAATTCTACAGTAAGTCAAATACTCCATACGGGACAAATACACAATCCCCAAAAACCCCTTTGTTTTTTATAGGGATTTTAACCCTATGAATGTTACATACGTCTCCAGTGTATTGCAAAGCAATGTAATTGTTCTTAATGGAAAATCATTAGTGAAAAGACAGAAATTCTATGTATTTTCTATGAGAGGGAATTCCTGCAGAAAAAAAGCAGCAAATTCTCATTTTTTAACAGAAATCCCTGATGTAAAATCTGGACTTGTCAGTTGTCACCAAGCACTAATAATTAGAATATGCACATAACCCTTTGAGTGCCAGTGCAATATGATTTGCAATGCGTTTCTTACCCCCATGGCATTCAAAGAGTTAATTGTTAACAAAACCAAAAGAGGCTGATGTACTAAGAAGACCTGAAGCAATTCAGATATAAATGAATTTCACCACAGAGGACACTGATTTGCAATGTGTGGAGACCTCTCTAGCATTCATTGGGTTAAAATGTCCAATGAAATCAACGTTTGAGAAAACGTCTATGATCCCAGTGGTGCAGATGTTTTGCTCCAGAACTGTTCCAGTTTTTAGTACCTCAGACTTATTATCATCAATAAATTATAACAGACATAAAGATAAAACAAAACTCCCAGAGAGACATAACCTGATGATGATACACAGAGGTGTAAGGTCTATTTACCAACACCAGGTGGCGCTCTGTAGGGATGGAGTCCTCTCACCTCTGGTCTCTTTCCAGGAGATCCTGTTTGAAGTCTCTCTAGTGCTACTGCTCTTATTGAGAGTTATATCTTTTTTGTACAAGTTTTTGGGTGTGTTTTGTTTTGGTGCCAGCTGATCAGATTAAGAAGAGTGAGGGGCCCCACTTGACCTTTTGTGTTCACCTATTTACTATTTCTTACACATGTAAATGAGAACACACTTCACATTTATGTGGTGGCATCACTGATTAAGAAAGGAGACCTTATTAAAATGTGACACCTGTAATGTCTGCTGTATGTTTACTGTTGGGTATATATCTATTTATCTATCTATCTATCTATCTGTCTGTCTGTCTGTCTGTCTATCTATCTATCTATCTGTCTGTCCGTCTGTCTATCTGTCTATCTATCTGTCTATCATACATATATCTCTCTGATTATTAATATATCTGTCCATCTCTGTAGGTACATTATGTTTATATTATCTAAGTCTAAGGTTTACTATTGCAATGTTGCCCTCGCGGATAGCCCTCCAAGTTGAGCAATACAGCGCTGATAGGGTTAAAATAAGGAGATAATGGTGCACATCCAGTAAGAAGGCCAAATCATTTTGAATCACCAGGTTAACTCCCTCATTTCTGCTTTGCTCAAACATGCTCTCCTCACACAAACAATGATGCCTGTCACGTTCTAATACAAACATCCGTTATGTTCTTGAACAGTGTTACACATGTTACCACAGGGATGTCATCATTTAACAGTGGACAAACACAGTATACCAGGGTCATATTGCAGAGATCAATAGGGGTTAACACATCCCTGAGAGTTGAACAAACCCTAACTGATTGCATGTCCAACACACATGCCGCATGAGCACTACCCCCATGGCCTGAAATGACACATCTGCACTGTTGCCACATCCATAACAGCAAAGTTGAGTCAATGGCAGTATTGCACACAGGCGGAGTCGGTACATGTGACCGCTGTAGGGGTGATCACATGTACCAGCAGAACGGAGAACGCCAGAACCTGAGTTCTCGGGTCCTGGAGCATTCAGTTTCAGCCTCCCCAGCATGATCTCAGTGCTCCCTGAGGCACGCTGCAATAACTTAACACATGGCATGCCAGGAATGTTAAGGGGTTAAGGCTACGTAAAACCCCCACTTGAATCAATGAGAATTTTAGGAATTTTTGCTTGTCCCCAAAGGTGCTCTAGAATTACTCCACTTTTCATTTAGAAGTATTGCTGTAAGATTCATATGATAGCTCATGATCAGACACTCAAAAGGTTATTAATGCTCTCACTCGCTCATGTATATCACACTCATACTAGTTCTCTAGCAATCAGATATTCTCAGACTCACTTGTAATCATGATCACTCACTCTCACACTCTACCACCCTGAGACTCTCATGTTTATAGGTTAAATTCACTCAGGTTCAGACTCACGTCCTCATTCCTAATCAAATTCACACTGACACACTCTCATGTGAATACTCATGCTCAGACTCACAAACTTTTGTCTACACTCATATTCACTCATGCTTATTCAGACTACTTCATGAGTCTTCATTCTCACTCACACTTACTTTCTCAAGTCTAATACTGCTTAGAATCACTCAAGCTCCCTCACACACAGAACTGATAATGATCCCTTGCTCATGTGTTATTAACTCAAGCTCACTTGCACTCAATTATGAGTGAGTCTGCATTCTGAGATTACTCAGAGTTTACGTAAAAGTTTTTCCATGCTCACTCAAGGTCTGACTGTGTAGCGCTCTGTCAGTTTCACTCTCACATTCTCACTCATTTTCACTATTATCATATCAATGTATCAGCCTTAATATGCCACTCTCTTTCTTTTTCTTGCTCAGTCTATAATGCACTCTCTCGCCCTGTGGATATTGCCCCCATATATATATATAACCAGAGTGCCCCTCTCTGTCTCCCTTACACTGTCCATCTACTGAATAACATATCTCTTGTAAGCAAGCCCTCTCTCAAGTTTCATTTTGTGCATTCTCTTGTGTTGTTTCAATTTCTGTCACTTGTGTTCTCACTAGTGCTCTTGCATACTCCCACTCACACTCTAACTTCTATCCTCCCCCTCGTGCTCTGTCTTTATTATGCTGTCAACTGCACTATCATGAATTCTTTTGTGCTCTCTTGCATGCTTTCTCACTTTGCACACTTGTTTTTTTTTTTTAAATAATCTTTATTTTGACATGGAAAATACAATACAACATTTCTTTATACAGTAATGCTTTTTAATACAGAGTGCATTCATACATTTAATATAATAACATTATTAATACCTCCAACCCAGTGCAGTTTGGCAGCACACAGGTACATTTGAACTTTATTGTAACATTACTTTATTGAACTCAACACTTGTACTTTATTTATATACTGTATTAAAGTCTCTGTGGGCATTCACCTGGGCATTGGCTGTGTGTTGGGGGGGATATGGGGTATGGGGCAGGGTGGGGAATGGGGCCGAGGGGAGGTGACAGTGATATTGAGCCATTGGAGGGGGTGCTAGTCCTCCTCCTCTTCAGGGCTGTCCAAGATGGTATAGTCTCTTAGCAGGCTGTGGAGCAGTCTGCGACAGTCCTGTGTTGTCACCTGTTCTCTAATCATCACCAGACGATTTCTTGCAAACCACAGAGCGTCTTTGACACAGCACATGATGCTCCAGGCTTCCTGGATAGCACCATACGAGTGTGTCCTTGGAAATAGTACATACATTACCGAGTGGTACAACAGAGTCTTTGAGTTCATTTTCCAGGTCATCCAACAGAGCTTGGGCAAAGGGGCACTGCCAAAAAACATGCAGGGCAGTTTCTTCTGCCACACATCCTCTAGGGCAGTGTCTATACCTGCATAGGTTCCTTGCATGCATGAATGACCTGAGAGACAGACCCCCCTGAATGGCCATCCATGTAGTGTCCTTGTGTCTGTTGGTGAGTCTCCCTGATGACACATTCTGCCATACCATCTTGGAAGTGGCAGCTGGGAGTCCTGAAGTTGTCTCTATAATGTATTTTGCTCTGATGAGCTTATATATGACCTTTGGGATCCACAGTTCTGGTTTAAAACCCTCCAGTTGGTTCTCCCTCTCAAATCTACCAACATCCTGGTAGAACCAGGGGGTAGTCCAGTTGTAAGGGATGGAGCTGTCCCACCTGCCCCAACCGAGTCCCCTCCAAAGAGGTAGCAGGAAGAAACGGGACATGATATTACAGGCAGATCCCTGGTCACTCTCTCTTAAAGGCCTTCCCACACAGTTGCACACAAAGAAGGCCCGCAGCATGGTGGGGATGTCTGGCACCCCCTTTCCTCCTTTGTGGGTCTCCTTGTACATAACTGCATGCTTCATTCTGTCCATTTTGGAGCCACAAATGAAGTGAAACACTGCCCTTGTGATGGCTCTACAAATTGTTCCCAAGGGTAGCCAAGCTTGGGCCATATACTGCAGAACTGGAAGGATTTCATTCTGCAGCACCAGTAATTTTCCCTCTATGGTGAAGTCCCTAAGGCTCCATAGCCCAAATTTCTGTCTGACTTTCACTAGTCTTTCATCCCAACACTTCAGGGCAGCACCTTTTCCACCATACCAGACTGCCAGGATTTTTATGAGGTCTGTCCTGATGGGGAAGGGGTCAGAAGCCAGGTGCCACTCCCCAAAGAGCATGGTCTCTGACTTCCCGCAGTGTCTCTCTCAAACACATACACACTCTTTTTCAGTCTCTTTTTTTGGGCATATATGGGAATTAAAATTCAGAGTTACATCAAAAAATACAAGATACATCAACTGGATCACATTAAGTAGGACTTCTTTCTTTTATCAGGAATGTGAGAAACCAATTGAATGGAATTTTAGGAGTTTACCCAAAAATTACCATAAACATTCAGGTAGCACCAAAGGCCTTGCATTTTAATAAGATCTCTTTTCTTATTCACGGAAACATAAAACTGATGTGTGTGCTCATTTACATATGTAAGAAATAGTAAATATAAGAAGACAAAAGGCCAGGTGGGACCCATCCCTCCTTTTAATTTAATCAGTTGTCACCAAAAGAAAAAACACTGCAAAACTTGTATAAATACAGACATAAATCTCAGTAAGAGCAGTTGCATTGGAGACAGACTTCAAGAAGGATCTCCTGGAAACAGACCAGAGCTGAGAGGACTCCATCCCTACAGAGCGCCACCTGGTGTTGGTAAATAGACCTCAGACTTATGTCTATCTTCATCATGTAGTATGTTTCTGAGAGTTTGGTTTTCCCTTTCTTTTAATATTAGGATTATCATTTTACAGTGTTTTGTGAGAAAGAAGCTGATTTTCTAAAAACTGGAACAATTATGTATCAAGCCAACTGTACCATATGGAACAAATAATCATTCACAAAATGTTCATTGATTTAAATGAGGCTTCTGATTCACTGAGTGTTGGAGTGTTCTCCAGTGTGTCACAGATTTCCCTAATTTTCCTATCTGCTTGAAACCAACTTTCATAATTCTCAATATTGTTCTGAGCTAGAAAGGTGTCCATTACGTTTTTAAAGCAAGCACAGCATTCATATTTGTACTGCCCTTACTGTAAAAAAGTCCCTGCCGTTGTTTTACTTAAAAACGCCTTTCCCCTAATCTTAATGGATGACATCTTGGGTTTTTTTGCTAAACTTTGAGTAAATAGTTCTTGGAGAGTTATGTGTACTAACTGGTAATATATGTGTAAATGGTAATCATTTCACCCCTTAGAAGTTCTTCTCTAATGTAAACAACCAAGTTTGGCTAGTTTCTCTTTACCACTCAGTTTCTGTAATCCCTGTATCAGTTTTTTGCATGTCTCTGCACTTTTTCCACTTCATTTTTAAGAAATGTTGTCCAAAACTGTTCTCCATATTCTAGATGAAGCCCTAACAAGGATTTATATAGATGTATAATTATATTCCCATCCTATGCAGCTATATCCCTTTTTATACAGGAATGTAAAAGAGAGAACAGTGCCGTTGTAAGGCACCTTCGGACTCTTAATTCCTAACACAGAAACCCTCTTTCCCAGAGTACTCGCATTTCATAGAGGCTTTAGCCCTTCTGTCCCAGACTCTCTCCGCTCTTTCTCTCTCCACATCACTGCTGGATATAAGGGAATGCCTCCTGTACTGTTTTTGGGCTATGCGCCTTCTATATTTAACAGGCTCAAAATTTAAAGCTCCAATCGTTAAGGACGATATCCATTTGCTGAGTGTAGAAGCAGGAAATAGAACGCATTGGATAAGAGACTTACACTTATTGTGCTAAAATAAAAACATTATCTAATATAGATGAAGAGTATAATAGTTATACATATCTACATGTTTTGTAACACTTATTACTACTTCAGGGGCATCAATATTTAATCCTATAACACAGCCTTTTATAGGAAACTAGTTATGTAAACCTACCCACCTCCATGTTTCCGCCTCAATTCACATGTTTATTCTCCATTTATTTCTGATTTGCTACATTCCTAAGAGAGAATCCTGATCACTTCAACTACACATCCAGTTTACCTGAATGCATTTGCGTTTCATTACAGTTGCAGAACAGATGTTATATCTGTTTTTACAGCTGATCTCCCATCCTTTCTTTCACATTGGAACGCATGTGCGATCCATTGATTCGACAGTATAGGTATCAATTTAACCACAAGTTTTTAACATACTATACGCTGTCATACAATGGAGCACATAGTAAAGCAATAAACCTCTTGCAGCAGCTGAGTGACTCTGCACATTGCTGTGAAGCCTATTGTCTTTTCAGTACTAAAGATTTCTCATTTAGTGTATATGTAGAATGTGTGTTGTTACTGTCCAAATGCATAACCTTACGTTTATCTATATTAAAGGGATAGTAATGTTTTATTATAAAATCAGCTCTAATTAATCATCAAAGTATTTGGACCTTGGAGAGTGTTATTTCAGTGCTGTCAGAGTTGTAGTTCGAGAGTAATTCAATGACAAAGTATCCCCCTCCTGTCCCTTTTACTGATGTAAGATTGTTCAGCCAGAGCAGAAGGGAGGTGCCCAGGTAGACTGCAGAGAGGGACAATCTTCAATTAAGATAAGGGAAAAAGCTGAAAAACCTGTCAAGGGGGGCAGGGCTTTCATTGTTCTCACTGTAAGAATATTGACCCTTGATATGATCTGTCTGGTCTATGGACTGGATTCCATATCTGAGAAGAGATGGCTTACACTAGGTAAAAGGGACGGGAGGGGAAACTTTGCTTGTGAATATCTCTTAAACCATAAAGGTTTGAGAGATAAGACTTATATCATTCTTCATGTTTTTTTAATGCTTACAAAATAAAATAAAGTTAAAACGAAGTATTACTATCCCCTGAAACCTCATCTGCCACTTTTCTGCCCATTCAGTCACTTCACAGAAAATGCATCCTGCTCTGTATGTACTTCCTTATGCAACTTAGTGTCATCAGCAAAGATAGAGACATTACTTTCAATGCCCACTTCTAGATCATTAATAAACAAATAATTAAACGAGGATAATTACCATAATAAAACATTGTATACAGATAAAACATAGATGACTCACCCTGTGTCAGGTAGCATAAATAAAAATAAATATTATCCGCAAAATTTTATAAATCAATAGTTATAATATACAGTAACTGACAGAAGGAAGTAGAAAGTTCTAGATATAATGATACAAGAGAAAACACTGAAAGTGTATATAATACTTATCCAGTAATGCAGAGAAAGGCAAGAGCTGTTAGACAAATAGGGGTGCTAGGAGGATAAAAATGTTCCACTGCGGGCCCAACACGTATCACCATGTTTGAGGCTTCATCAGAGGATGATTTGAGTGAGTTAATGAGGTTCCCTTTGAATAAATGGCATGCTCCCAAAACACTAATCACAATTGTCAAAAATAATCATGTGATATAAGGACTTCAGAAGATGGCGTTATACAAGAGTGGTCCATGGTCAGATCAAAAACAAATGCAGCCATTATAGACATGAGAATAAGTAATATAAGTGGCAAATATGTTATACACATGTGCAATAAATGAGTAATAAAGTTTTGTACAAATTCATAAAGTCAGACACCAGCTCATGTACATATGAATAGCACGCCTAAATTCCAGGCGTGTTATGTGCATCAAATGCTCATGCACAAAGTTGAATATTCTTGCATGCGCATGTCTATACAGATAATATGCTGAAGGCCTCTCTCATTGTTCCCATATAGAAAGACATCTTGGGCACATGTGCATAACTCATTATAACCTATAGTTTCTGAATACTACTGTCTGTGAAGAAATTAAATGCACACTCTTGGTAACTGTAATCAACTTCTTCTACCCTTCTTTGCCTGTCTGCCTATACACATAGCTATTGTCAAAATTTCAACAGCAGTGTTAATTTTGCAGTACAGTTCAGGATGAGAATAGTTCTGTTAGTTTCAGAATCAGTAGTTTGAAGTAAAATATAAATTTCTCTGTGTAGCAGCAGCACCACCACACCTCAGTATATTCTTGTCCGGGAGTGACTATTTCTGTAAATTCATAAAGTATGTCAAGTAATTTGTACTTGTCTGTTTGTTTCTTTGAGTTATGATGTCTTTTTATTTGTGTAACTTTGACTCACATAGTCACAATAGAGCCTCGGTTAGCTCCTGTAGGAACTTGGATCATCTGCCCGTCCTTCAACCCCCCCAATAACATGGCTACCCCCAAGGCTCCAAAAAACTGTCCCCAGCTTCCCTCCAGTGGTGTCCGTAGACATTTTTCCAGGGGGGGGGCAAAGCCATAATATGACCCCCAGGCCAGCCCATCTAGCCCCTTTATTTATATGGAGGGGGGTGATTGTAGGGGGGGGCAAGTGCCCCCCTTGCCCCCCCCTCCGGACGCCCATGCTTCCCTCTCATTGCCTGTCACCTCTAGCATCAAATACAGTTGATTTTTCTCCCTATCCCAACCAAGCACAGAATGACAACATGCAGGAAACTCACACTCATTTTGTATTAGCATGATGGAAATACATGGGTAAACTCTCCACATTGGGGAGAAATACATTATTTTCATTTATTACAATGCAATGAAAAAAGGCAGTAAGGAAAAAAAAAATGTCAAATTGTTCTGCACAGTAGGAAATACAATTTTTTGCATGTTTCACCCACGTCCGCTACGGGACAAATGTCTGCATGCCATAAGATGGCGGAGAGTGGCTAGTCCACTTGAAGCTAAAGATGGAGGGCCCTCCTGCACTACCCTTTGACTGTGGTGGCCAATCCCTGGGACAAAGGAAAGGGGGCAATGGAATGTAGGGTGGGAGTGGGAATGGGTATAAAAAGAGTGAACCCACCTGTACAATTGTACTAACTCTTCTTTTTTTTCCTGCAGTTCACAATGGTGTCCAGAAAACACCATGCACAGCGCCCAAGGGGTTTGCTTGAGGAATTGGATGATGTCCCTGCTGGAAGCAGAAAAAAGACCATGAGGCAATCTTCCAGACGGCCTGGGGTTTCCCCTCACCAACACCTGCTTACTTCCCCTTCCTCCACCCAATGCGGAATCAAGACAGAGTCTGCCAGTGTTGCTGAGTGGCCAGCCCAGGATCAAGGGCTGCAACAACCTGCAGCCCTAAGGGAAACACCGCCGGACATGGCCAAGGAACACAAGCCCCACATTAATGGCCCATTACCCCAGCCCTTTCTGTCTACAACAGCCACACAGAACATAGGTGTGCATGGTCCAGGATATGGGGGACAATGGGGGACAGGCGGACTGGGAGGACCAAGTATTCGAGGGCAGAACCTTGTTTCCTGGGTATGGAATCCTCTATTAAACGCTCCTTTATTATGCCAGCTACCTCACCCCTCACATCAGCCACCCCAAGCCCCTGCCCTATGGCCATTCCCTCAATTGCCTATACCTGCAACAGCGCAGGGTCGGTCAAAATCTTCAGACATGGCTAATGTCCCTCCACCACTACAGCCACATACACTTTCACAGCCCCCCGGATCATGGCCATTTGTTGCATCAATGTATTCAGTTCAACATATGCCAGAAACCAACCAACCTCCTTTTATAATTGCTGCAGAATCAGCATCAGCAGGCACAAGGTTACAGGACATGGGTCCACAATCAAGCCATCAGGAGGCTCAGGACCAGGCACATGGAGGGCGAGAGGAGGGTCAGTCTTCGCTTGATGAGTCATCCTCTTCTACTTCTGAATCTGATTCAGAGTCAGATGTTTCGACTTCAGATTCTGAAAATGGAAACAATTTTATATTGGTTAAGAAATATTTAAAAACTGCAAAGTATAAGGCTAGAAGGGCAAAGGAAATGGAGAATTCAAGGGGTCGTCAGCGTGGGGCTCCAACTCTGGCACAGCCCATAGGGGGAGAAGATACTTTTACTTGTGAGATCACCCCGCCCCACTGGCATCTGTCGGGGAAAGTTTGCAGACGTATAAAAGCGTCAAAGTTTGTTGATGTTTTCACACTTACGAGGGAGGCAGTTGAAGCGAGGGAGGAGAGATCTAAATTGGAGAGAGAAAAGATGCAAGCCAGGCCAAGGTCTTTGTTGGAATGGATCAGGGGTTTCCTGGTATATGCTAGTGCTTACACAGAGCAGTTTCCAGCGCAGGCTGCTAATATGTTTAAGTACATGAATTTAATTCTTGAGACTCATTCCAATTTTGGTGGTTCTGCGTGGATGGACTATGACCGAGAGTTCAGGAAGAAGCTTGCAAAATGTAAACACCTGACATTCGGTCATAGAGATATTGACATCTGGACAAGATTTGTGATTCTTGCAAAGAAGCAGAAGAATTTGCAGTTTGGTATGGTGGGGGTAGCTGGGGCGAAAAGGAAAGGAGCATGTTTTGCTTATAATGAAAAGAAGTGCCAGAGAGGTTACACCTGTAAGTTTAGGCATGTATGCTGTATTTGTGGGAGAGGTCACCCAGCAGTCGATTGTGTAAGGAGGAAGTAGGGGGATAAAGGTAAAGGTTCATTTTGGACCATTGAGGGGAAAAGTCAACTCCCCAATCAAGGCCAGCCACCTAAGTGACTTGAAAATGCATTAACCCCTTAGAGACAAGGCTTTGCTTTTGTTAAAAGTTTTTTGCATTGGTTTGTTATTCCAGTACATAAAGTGTTGTTACCTGGGAGAGTTGTAAGGAATTTGCAATCAGCCTTTAGCACATAACAGTATTTAGTTATTCACTTTCTCTTGTTTTATTTACAGCTGTATGTGTCCATATTTATCAACCCCTTAAAGGGATAGTGATACCTAAAATGTAAAAAAATATATGGCTACCGCGGGTGTGAAGAAGCACCATAAAACAATCTGATTAACAAACCCCTTAAGGAGGAAGATCAGGCTGGAACGCTTTCCTTAGGGATTTCAATGGGGTGAGTTTGTGGAGGTCCCATATCATGCACAGTATGAATATGGAGTTATGCATCAGGGTCTTTGGACTTTGGAGCATACTTACAGGGTAAATGGTGCACTGCGAGATGGCCACAGCAGTGGCATGAGATATGATTGACGTGGAACCTAACATTTCTTGAATTATTTCCCATCTTGTTAGACCTAGAACTGTGGTGTGAGGAAATGGGTAATAAGTCAGCTATTTTTTGGACTGATAACATGGCAGTGGTGTTTACCAATAATCAGCTTGCTTCCTCATTGGCTCCAGTGCTGAGACTATTAAGATAATTGGTATTGCTATGTTTGCTGCATAATGTGCAATTTAGAGCTAGACATGTGCCAGGAATAGAGAACCTGCATAGTGGATACATTATCTAGGGAAAGATGAGAGGGGTGTTTACTCTTAGCCCTGCATGTGCAGCCTAATTGTATTGCTTGTCATCTCCAATTTTGGCAGTTGGGGACCCAGATTTAGACAACCTTATCTGGAAATCCCTGGCTCCAAAAATGTGGGTGTCTTATGCTGCAGCATGGATTAGTTGATGTGAGTTTAGGAAGAGACCTGAGGTCCAATTGCTGGTTTTTCTAAGGAAGTTAACCCAGTAAGGACTGGGTAAATCTGCGGTGGATTGCACTTAAGGACCGGAGCAATTCTGAACTTTTTGACTGTCTTTGTTCAACAGTGTTTTCCCTCTAAGTCTTTTATTCCACCCCCATAAATTATATACTGTTTTTTTATGCACAGGGCTTTCTTTTGATATCACACTTATATGGATAACCCACCATTTACTTTATTTAAATTAAATAAAACTGGTAATACAATATAAAAACACCATTTTTATTTTTTTCTCTTGGGAACATTTGGGCGCAGTGGGTTAAATTTGTATGAAGACTACATGAAAGGTATGACCGGTCAGTCATACCTACAAAATGGTCAGTTTTAAGTGAGCACTGTCCCTCTGACGTGAAAATCCCCATGTCCCTCTTTCCCTCACAGAATTTCCATTTTTTTATATATTACTGTTTGGTGTATATAAGTGTATTACTGTGCTCCACATGAATAAAACTCGCATTAAACTTTAATTACTTCATTATTTGTTTTTTTTTTAATACAATGTTGCAAATTAAATGCTTTGATATTTGTTCACATAACTTTTAAATAAGCAGAGTGGTGACAGTATGTCATAAAGAGACCTACATTTAGCCTGCCCCCAGCACCAGCATTGAAGGGGTTAATACCCCCTACTTTGGCCTCAAATTGCTTTATTTTAAGTCTGCACTTTAATAGTAAGGAAGAGAGAGGCAGAGAGCAGTCACAAAGGCAATGCATGAAACACATTGCCTTTGTGGATGAAAATGCCGGTTCATGTGATCGCTCCTGGAGCAGCAAAAAAGAGAGGCATATAGGGAGATTCAGACACCTTGTTACTCCACGCAGGAGGCAATGACCTTATGTTAATGTTATGTCCATACAATCGTGGACATTCAGATCACCTGCGCCCAAATTTAGTAGTTATGGCAATGAGTATGGTTGGTCTGGTCAGCAATAATACCAAGACGGTCATGGAGAGTGTCAGCATCAATCCCAGCACTGTAAAAATCCAGGCTTAAGGTAAACAGAGCCATTGAGAGGTTTATGCTTTCCTGGGAGGGGCGTACACAGGAATGCATACACCTCTCAGGGCAGTGCAGAGCAGACTGTGTCCATCTGTATAGCAAGGGCTTGGCCAGGTTTGATTTGGCTTTGTCACTAGTTCTGTCCCAGGTTGTTATGTCACTGTGATGGCCTAAAAGAGGTCCCTGTTAAATGTTCCCTCTTTTTGGGTGGTGGCATGTTGCTCTCCTGGGCGCTGTGACAGTATGGCATGCTCAAAGGTTTCAGTTAATTCCAAGGCATCTTTGGTTTTGTCCAGGGTGCTTTGACAATGGGTTTTGCCAGTCAGGACACTAGTGGGCATGAAGTGGTGAGCCGTCTCGGACTGTGGAGGTTTGGACTAAAAAACCTCTAGTAGAAGGCCTCCCACCTAGGTAGATGACCTGGCTGGGGTTTGCTGGTAGTGCCGTACTCATGCCAGTACCATAAAGAAGTAGAGATCGCACTGACCAAATGTAACAAGATACCTCTAAAATAAAGCCCAAATGGTCGAGGTGCACTAATGGGTATATAGAAATGAAGAAAGAAAGAGAGAAGGGGGGAAGCCAATCGGCAGATAAACTGCCAAATAGCACCACCCTCGTCTCTATAAAGAAACCCAATTAACCAGGAACACTCATGCTAGGACACCATGGCTCAGGAGTGCCACATTAAGCTCGAGGGTTCCATAGGATTAAATAGACCTCCATTTTCTCACCCAAAACTGTTATTGTGTCTTTATTTCAGTTGTTAAGTTGTAAGTTAAAAAGTGTTTCCCTGCTATGCAGGAATGTTGTGTGGGGACTGCCAGGCATGGTTGGGCATATACATCTTAATATGGTGGATGGTGACTAGTCTACCTGAAACCAAAGAAGATGGAGGGCCCTCCTGCCCTCTTCTCTTTGATTGTGGTGGCCAGTCCCTGCCTCCACCCCTCTTTGGTGGTAGGGAATATGGGGGGGGGTTGGGTATAAAAAGAGTGAACTCACCTGTACAATAGTATTAACTGTTCTGTTTTTCGCTCCCACCGTCCAAGACTAAAGTCCCTAAACCCATGAAGACAGTTGGAGGTCGCAGATAGGTTAACCCTGAGGATTAGATTAAATAATGGTGCTCCCCTGGGCACTGTGCCAGCATGACACACCCAAAGGTTTTGGTTCATTACAAGGCATCACTGGTTTCGCGGCCAGGGTGCTATGCAGGGCAATCGGTTTTGCCAATCACGACACCAGTGGGCACGAAGTCTTGAGCTGCTGTGGAGGGTGGGTTGAACTAAGAATGTCAAGTAGAAGGCCTCCCACCTAGGTAGCTGACCTATCTGGGAGTTTGCGGGTAGTGCCTTTCCTATGCCAGGACACATGGCTCAGGAATGCCATATTATGTAGGAGGGTTCCAAGGAATGATGGGTGGGGACTGCCAGACAGTGATGTGTTTTGGAACTGGGGAAAGGGCATGGCTGGGCATATACATCTTATAATCAATAGCCATTATCTTGTAGCTGCCATTTGATATCTTCTGCTGCCAGTGGCTACCACTGCCAGCCAATCCACATTTAGCTAACAAACAAAAGCGTTTTCCATTGATTGAGATTCCATTGCAAGTCTTTTCTGCTGGTTTTATCTAACAGATTCCCATTAAAATCTATGGTATTGTTGGCTTAAACCCTTGATAAAGTTTTCAAATGCAGTGTAACCCGGGGCTAACTTTCTTCTATTTCACTCCAAATTGTTGTAATGCATTTAATAAAGCACTCTGGATGTACATTACTATTTAAAAAGTCATTTATTTAAATGTGAATTTTATGTGCCTCAATGCTAAAAACGTCTCAATGGATTGCAAATTAATGTGTTGGAGGCCTATCTGGCATTCATATTTTTGAAAGACCCATTTAAATCAATGAGTATATGAAATTTCATTCCCACCTCTTTAGCTGGATGAATAGGGTGGGACCTATAAGCTAAAGGCTGTAAGGTTACAATGCTGCCTCTCTAAGAGAAAGGAACCAAGACTGAAGGCCATATTAAAGGGATAGTAATACTTCGTTTTAACTTTATTTTATTTTGTAGGCATTAAAAAAACATTAAGAATGATATAAGTCTCATCTCTCAAACCTTTATAGTTTATGAGATATTTACAAGCAAAGTTTCCCCCTCCCGCCCCTTTTACCTACTGTAAACAGTCTCTTCTCAGATGTGGAATGCAGTCCGTAGACTGGACAGATAACAGAAGGGGACACTCTTATTCCTATGAAAACAATGAAATCCCTGCCTCCCTTGACAGGCTTTTCAGCTTTTTCCCTTATCTTAATTGAAGATTCTCCCTCTCTGCAGTCTACCTGGGCACCTCCCTTCTGCTCAGGCTGAAGAGTGTGACATCAGTAAAAGGGGCGGGAGGGGGATACTTTGCTTGTGAATATCTCATAAACCATAAAGGTTTGAGAGATAAGACTTATATCATTCTTCATGTTTTTTTAATGCCTACAAAATAAAATAAAGTTAAAATGAAGTATTACTATCCCTTTAAGGAATAGGGATTGACAGAAAGTCATATCTGACAATGATGTAAATATGGATCCCTTGAAAGCTAGAGTGATCACCAACCTGCTCTCATCTTATAGGTACATAACAGAAGAGAAGAAGACAGAAGATGGAGAGACAGGAAAAAATAAGAAAGATAGAAGCTGACAGCAGAAGATGGACAGTGGATAACAGTTAAAGGGATAGTAATACTTCGTTTTAACTTTATTTTATTTTGTAGGCATTAAAAAAAATGAAGAATGATATGTCTTATCTCTCAAACCTTTATGGTTTATGAGATATTCACAAGCAAAGTTTCCCCTCCCGCCCCTTTTACCTAGTGTAAGCTATCTCTTCTCAGATGTGGAATCTGGTTGTAAGACCAGACAGATAACAGCAGGGGACAATCTTCTTCCTATGAAAACAATGAAATCCCTGCCCCCCATGACAAGCTTTTCAGGTTTTTCCCTTATCTTAATTGAAGATTGTCCCTCTCTGCAGTCTACCTGGGCACCTCCCTTCTGCTCTGGCTGAACAGTGTGACATCAGTAAAAGGGGCGGGAGGGGGACACTTTGTCATTGAATTACTCTTGAACTACAACTACAACAGAATTGAAATAACACTCTCCAAAGTCCAAATACTATGATGATTAATTAGTGCTGATTTTATTATGAAAAATTACTATCTCTTTAAAGGAGCAGGAGAGAAGACATTTGCATGTTATTTATTTATGCAGGAAACAAAATATGTGCAGTTGAGTGAGAGTACAATTGCACTGTCTGAGACAAATAAAAATGCACAAGCATCCCAATTATTTAAATGGGATTTTAACCCTTGAATGCTAGAGAGGTTTCCAACCCATTGTTAAAGTGGGCCTGTTGTTCGCTATTTACGTTGTATTTACCCTTTGAGTGCCAGTGAGGTATGGAACGCATTGCTCAAATGGTTTTAAACTGCATATATCTTGTAGTTAGGGGATATAATATCAGCAGATACTTGTTCTCTACTTTTTCATTTGTAATTAATAGGTAAAACAGTTTTTAAAGGGATAGGACTGCTTTATAGGAACACAAACACCAAAAACTGAATAAGATCAATATAACTTATAAATATCAGTTATAGCTAGTATAAAAAAATAATGATTCCGTTGTTAGATCCCTAAAGTATAATCCAAAGTTTGGGATTTTTCTCTGTCTTGTACAGAGGACCTGAACCTAATGTTGTTAGTGCTTTACATACTGAGAGATAAGTACAAAAATATCAGTCAACTGATTGTGATTAGTGTCCACTGCTCTTGTATTCAGAATATATTATCTCAACCCATTTAGCGATGACCCCAGGCAAATAATTGGAGCCCCTTAGCCCTGGAAAAAGGCAGAAACATCTGATCCCTCAGAGCATACGTAAGACTAGAGTTTCAGAAAAAACTGCATTTTATAGGTCCTTGCATTTAAGTATACCATACCTCCCAACATTTCAAATGGCCAAAGAGGGACACTTTGCTCTAGGTGGTTTTGCTGGGGGCGAGACAGGTGACCAGGGCATTTTATGACCCACTGACACCTTTTTGTGTAACTGAATAAACAATTTAAAACAAGACCAAAGTACTGTATAAACACAAACATTAATGTTTGGTGTTGAGCAACGTGATACACTAATATACACACCACACAGTCTGATCTCCAAAACACAGGGACACCAGGGTGATACACTTATATACACACCACACAGTCTGATCTCCTAAACACAGTGACACCAGAGTGATACACTTATATACACACCACACAGTCTGATCTCCAAAACACAGGGACACCAGGGTGATACACTTATATACACATCACACAGGCTGATCTCCTAAACACAGGGACACCAGGGTGATACACTTATATACACATCACACAGGCTGATCTCCTAAACACAGGGACACCAGGGTGATACACTTATATACACACCACACAGTCTGATCTCCTAAACACATGGAGACCAGAGGGATACACTTATATACACACCGCACAGTCTGATCTCCTAAACACAGGGACACCAGGGTGATACACTTAAATACACACCACACAGTTTGATCTCCTAAACACAGGGACACCAATGTGATACACTTCTATACATACCACACAGTCTGATCTCCTAACCACAGGGACACCAGGGTGATACACTTATATACACACCACACAGTCTGATCTCCTAAACACAGAGACACCAGGGTGATACACTTCTATACACACCGCACAGTCTGATCTCCTAAACACAGGGACACCAGGGTGATACACTTCTATACACACCACACAGTCTGATCTCCTAAACACAGGGACACCAAGGTGATACACTTCTATACACACCACACAGTCTTATCTCCTAAACACAGGGACACCAGGGTGATACACTTCTATACACACCACACAGTCTGATCTCCTAAACACAGGGACACCAAGGTGATACACTTCTATACACACCACACAGTCTTATCTCCTAAACACAGGGACATCAGGGTGATACGCTTATACACACCACACAGTCTGATCTCCTAAACACAGGGACACCAGGGTGATACACTTATATACACACCACACAGTCTGATCTCCTAAACACAGGGACACCAGGGTGATACACTTATATACACACCACACAGTCTGATCTCCTAAACACAGGGACACCAGGGTGATACACTTATATACACACCACACAGTCTGATCTCCTAAACACAGGGACACCAGGGTGATACACTTCTATACACACCACACAGTCTGATCTCCTAAACACAGGGACACCAAGGTGATACACTTCTATACACACCACACAGTGTGATCTCCTAAACACAGGGACACCAGGGTGATACACTTATATACACACCACACAGTCTGATCTCCTAAACACAGGGACACCAGGGTGATACACTTATATACACACCACACAGTCTGATCTCCTAAACACAGGGACACCAGGGTGGGAAAGAGGGATTTGGGTCTCAAAAAGGGACTGTCCTTCCTAAAGAGGGACACTTGGGAAGTATGTAATACCAGTTAATGTTTAGGTACTAGTGGTCCTTTACGCATTATAGAGACCTTTCTAGCACTCGGTGGGATAAAATCTCCATTGACATTTATGTGAAATGCTCACATCATGTGGGTCCTGGTTAGAGGGATAGTAATGCTTCACAACTAAAGCAGCTCCAATTAATCTTAATAGTATTTGGGCCTTGGAGAGTGTTACTTCAATACTGTCAGAGTTGTAGTTTAAGAGTAATTGAATGATAAAATATCCCCCTCCCGCCCTTTTTACTGATGTAACACTGCTCACCTCAGAGCAGCAAAACTGTCCGGATGGATCGCAGAGAGGGAAAATCTTCAGTGAGCATAAGGAGAAACCTAAAAACGTGTCAACTGGGCATGGTTTTCCTTAAGATCACAGTAAGAAGATTTTCCCTTGCTGTGAGCTGTCTGGTCAAGAAACCAGATTCTGCATCTGAGGGGAGGTAGTTTACACTAGGTAAAAGGGGCGGGAGGAGGATACTTTATCATTCAACTACTCTTGAACAACAACTCTGACAGTATTGAAATAGCACTCTCCATGGCCCAAATACTATGAAGATTAATTGGACCTGCTGTTTTTTTGAAACACTACTATCCCTTTAAGCAGGAACACATAGAGAGAACGCAGTGATAACCTAATATAACTTAATTGGTCTCAGCATTGATCACCAATCCTACCAGATTGGTGATCAATACCAGGGGGTGCATCATGTTGGGTCCTGATGCCCCCCCACGAGGTCTGATTTTTTTTTTTCAACTGCACACAGTGAGTGATCTAGAGATCCCTCACTATTCATGTTTATATGTACAGGATAGCTGTGTATGATCGTGTATATTTTGAAGTGAAATCTTGCCCTGCTGTGTAGTGAAAACCCTTTGCTGGGTGGCAGGTCCCAATTTATAGTCGCCATGGTGACTTGGTGGCCGGAATTAATTGAACTCTGATTTAGAGTAAAATCCAACTGTACATTTTTCTCCTTCCTTAATCAGATATAGATGCAAACACCCAACTGAAAGGCATGTTTCATTAAATATGCCAAGAATTGTAGATTCAGGAGTTCACATACAGATGGCACAAAAGGCCTGTGATTTTATTAACCCCTTAATAACTGTCACAGTTTTTTCCCTTAAGGACCAGGAACGGTCCTGGCACATCACATACTTTTATTTAACCCTTTGAGTGCCAGAGGGATATGCAACACATTACCCCTCTGGCACTCAAAGAGTTAAAGCGCTCCTGTGGTGGCGCTGTAAGTAAAAACAGGGTCTGAAATTGACATGTGCGCTTCTCACCCACCTTTACCCTGAGCTCTCACTAGAGGGCGTGGTTCAGGTTGGCCACATTTCAGTTCTGCCATTCAGGGACACTGCAGAGAGAAGCACACACCACAGAGCTCTAAACACTAAAGGGAGAACAGTCCATTGATTCAGGGACACTATGGAGAGAAGCGTGCACCATAGAGCTCTAAACACTAGTGACAGAAAGCGATGAATGTGGTGGGATACAAGATAATGTATATCAAGCACAAAGCCTTAGACTATCTTTACACTACAACATAATTGCACTGCAGCTCACGATTAATGTCAGGATCAAGGCTCAGCTCTCTCTCTAGTGTTTAGATCTCTGTCTGGAGGCCATTTTTCGCAGTCCATTAGAGACATCAATTTCTGTCACAATAGACAATGGCCAGTTCTCCTTCTAGACTGCCCAGGACAAGGGACACACATTTAAGTCTGAGACACCTGGTGACTCTAGTGTGCCAGGCTACTGTGCTGCCTAACAATAAACAGGAGCCATAAAACAACATGCTATTCACCATCAGGGGCGGATTGTAGGGGAATACCAGCCCGGGCATTTTTTATTTTTTAAGCAGCCGACTAGCTGCACCGACATCCCTATCGACGCCCCCTTGTGGTCCCTGTGCAGCATGGGAGAGCAGGTGCCAGGATATTACATCATATCCGATCCCCCATAGGACAATCCGCCCATGTTCACCATTAAGGCAATAGTCATGTTTGAAAAAAACACAAAAAAAACTTCTGATTAATCTTTATGATATTTGGCCAATGTAGAGAGTTATTTCATTACTTTCCGAGGTGTAGTTCAAGAGTAATTGAATGATAACGTATCCCCCTCCTGCCCCTTTTACTGACGTAACGCTGCACAGCAAGACCGTCTGGATGCATCACAGTGAGGGACAATTTACTGTGAGCACAAGGACAAACCTTCCCTCATCTATCAAGGGGGGCAGGGTTTCATTTATGCTCACAGCAAGAAGATTGTCCCTCGTTGCAAGCTATCTGGTCCAATGACCGGATTCCACATTTGTGGGGAGGTGGCTTAGAATAGGTAAAAGGGGCAGGATGGGTCTACTTTATAATTGAATGACTCTTGAACCACACCTCGGACAGGTTCAAAAAAGCAGTTTTTTGGCCATGTGGAGTGTTATTTCTCTACATGGCCAAAAAAAAACTGCTTTTTTTTTTTTTTTTTACATTACTATCCCTTTAACTGATTACAGGAAATATGAATATTTCAAGACAGCAACGCATAAGGTTGCCACCCAGCCGGTATTTTACCAGCAGGCTGGTAAAAAATTGCCTTCTTTCCAGTGTTAAGTCAATGGAGGGAATGCCTTGGCCGGTATTTTTTTGACGAAAAGGTGGCAACCCTAGCAATGCACCATCAATGTGGACAAATGAAATTCCCTAAATTTCCATTGATATAACCCCTTGAACACTACAGAGGTCTCCAACATAGCATTCAAGGGGTTAAAAGCCCCTTTAAAGGAAATTTTATTCTTACCTTTAACAAAGGACTTATTAAAAATGCATACTGCAGGACTGGTCTGATTTCAGGAAATCCCTGAAATATGTATATTTTGTATGTTATGTCAGCTAACGGTAAGATCTGCTCATCTTGCCCTATAGTTTATTTGCCCCAAAAGTATACCTCGTTATCTTGCTGCATATGGCCCTTAAATTGTCAACCCTTTGAGTGCCAGAGGGGTACTCAACGCATTGCATACCCCTCTGGCAGTCAAAGGGTTATTTTTTTTTAACTAAGTAGGAATCCATCATACCCCAGTCAGGGATTTCTATTTATTTTTGCATTCCATCCTCAGTTCACTGCATACCGGTCTCTATGCCATTTCACTTCAGCGCAAACAACCTCCCTCAACAAACTTGGCTGGATCATAACAGCTTTTTAACGCTTTGAGTGCCAGAAGGGTACACAGGGCGTTGATTTGAAATGCTTTACGTACCCATCGGGCACTCAGAGGGTTAAGAAAGTAAAGTGCTGCGCATTAAAATATATTTAATCTTTAGCTAATACAATATTATTAGTTATACCTGACTACTGTTTGACGGACACCTACTCTGGCAAATCCCTCCATTATAAATAGTAAAAACCGCTTAGCTCTAGAATAAGTTTCCGCTTCAATCAGAAGGAAGCCATGCCATGGAAGTGAATGGGAAGATTCGTTTAACCCGTTAGATCAGCCTTCTGGATTGGTCGGATCACGAACTCTCATCCAAGGCAGTCTGTGATTGGCTGGTAGAATTCCCATTGTTTGGATGGGTGGAGGGGTTCCAGTACACACACTGTAATGAGAGACAGTCGGTGCAATTCAGTATTGAGAGAAAAGGCCGAGATAGAGCCTGACTCCTCCCCCTGTACCAGGATCTAAACACCACGGACCAACACCTACCAGAGCATCTTTATACCTGTGAGTTATACAGTGTGGTAATCGTCCTGTCGTGGTGTGTAACTTGTTCTTGTGTAATTTTTGGGTGTGCTTTCTAGCTACCTGTTCACCACTTGACTGCAGAGGGGTACGCAACGCATTGGGAACCCGTTAGGCAATCAAAGGGTTAAATCCTTCATTCTTAACTCTTTGAAACGTACCCTTCTGTTACTCAAAGGGTTAATAACTATCTCTGGTTGATTGATGATAATAAGCTCAACTAATTAGCTTTTAAAAAGTTTATACTGTCTTAATGGTGACAGAAAACAGTATGAAGAACACCTCATTTATTGTATTGCGTAGACTTGACAACATTCATATTGTTTTACAGAGAACCATTTTCTTGTCACACAATTGATTTTGTAGCATGATGAGGTGTGTGCTTGTATTTTGTGTGTTTAGGGGTAAAACTATGTGTATGTTGGAATTGGTGTGTAATACTGTGTTCATCTGTCAGTGTGATGATGGGGTGCATCTGTATATGTTATAGTATGTATCTGTGTCTTAGTGTCTGTGTTAGTCTGTGGTACTCATTCACAAAAGAGGAGCAATTCTGGAGACAACCATCTGCACTGAAGGGGAGAATTAACAAATTTCCATTGTTCTAAATGGGGATTTTAACCCCTTGAGTGTTAGAGAGGTCTCCAGTGCACCTCTAAACCGTTCTATTATTAAAAGGGTTAAAACACCACTTAAATCAGTGGTTTGATTTCTCCCCTATTGTGTAGCCGGTTTGTTGCTGAATTGCTCCTCTTTCCTATGGTTTCTAATAATGTTGCTGATAACTATAAAGCAGGTGCTCTCGGAACTGTCCTCAATCCTCCCCCCTCCCAACAGTGAACATTTTTTTCAGGATCTCTTCAATTAAACACATGTTAACTCAAAGCAGATCCTTCAGAATGACTGAGCCACAGATTGTGTGTGTTCATGTGAGGAGATCCAGAACACCTTTGGGGGGAGTGCACTAGACAACAGGTTTGAGCTCCCCTTGACAAAATCACTCTGCCCCCCCCACCCCATTTTAGTGGCTGTTTAAAAGGAATAAAAAGTGTCCTGCTTTCTGGATTCTCAGGTTTGTGATGTTCCAGCTTCTCATGTATCTGCCTTGTGTTGGCGGCTGTTCACTGTACATTTCCTGCAGAATTTTCTGTTAGTTCCCCGGTGGGTAACTCTTTTTTGGAGGTGGTGGGGTTCTTTCGGGTTCTCCTAGTTTTTAGGTAGGGACCCTTTTAAGGCAGAGCTCACAAATCCCAGGCATCAGGTCACCACAGCGACAAGAAATTGAGACCTGGCATTCAGCCAACACTGGAGGAAAAGTTTTAAAGTGGAACCCTCACCTTTTATAAAGTTGCCCTCCAATAAAATTAAGCATATGGCAACTAGCTTCATAATAGTTCTATTGGCTCTCAGAAGTACCCGGTTCTGAAGTAATCCTTAATTTTCGGAGACCTGAAACCAGGCATCATCGCAGACATCTTGTCTTAGAGACGTCTACTCGCCTGCGTTGTCAGTCCTGGTCTCCGTTAGGAGGGATTGCACTGTTCCGAAAGTCAATGGAAGGGGCTGATGGCATAGACGGCAATAACCTGGCGGTCAGTCTCCAAAGATTAAGAATTACTTCAGAATCGGGTACTTCTGAGAACTAATAGAACTATTATGAAGCTAGTCTCCATATGCTTAATTATTGGAGAGCGACTTTATAGAAGGTGAAAGTTCCACTTTAATGAGCATGGGAGTGATCCTGTATACAAAAAATGCACATAGTGCAGGCTTACTTGACTCCACATTCCATGCGGTAAAAAAAAACAGACCTCGTGGGAGGGTCTATTGGGTCCACTTCTGATGACCCCACCGCCACCCATAGGTTATCAGTCTAGCAGGGTGGGTGATCAGTTCTGCAACCGGGAAGGAGAGTGCCATCTTCGCTTTAGGTCCTGCCCCATGGCAGCCATACAGTGTCACCATCCCTCCACACACACACACACACCACCTTGTTCTCTTGTCCACTAGTAGCCACAGATTCGTTCATACTATGATTGACCTCACCAGCCCTATTTTCCTGTCCATTAGTAGCCACAGATCCCCACATACACAATCTGATCCTCCCAGCATTGTTCCCTTTTCCCCTGGTAGCCACAGATCCCCACTTACACTGGTTGACTCCACCAGCCCTGTTCCATTGTCCACTGGTAGCCATAGATCCTCGTGTACACTGTCTGATATCCTCCCAGCATGGCCCCACTGCCACTGGTAGCCATAGATCCCCCATATTTACTGTCTGACCTCCCAGCCTGGTTCTGCTAGTAGTCACAAAGCCCTGCATACAATGTCTGACCCCTCCAGACTGGTACCACTGTTAGTCACAAAGCTCCATATACATGCCCAGCAGCCCTGTTCCACTGGTAGCCAAAGATCAGACACTGATTTCCCCCTCTCCGCTCCCAGCATGGCCCACTACCACTGGTAGACATAGATCCCCCATATTTACTGTCTGACCACCCAGCCTGGTTCTTTTGGTAGTCATAGAACCCCACATACACTTTCTGCCACCCCGTCTACTTCCACTGGTAATCATAGAGTCCCACACACATTGTTTGACCCCCTGGTGTCCACAGGTACCCCATATACACTGTCTACACCCCCCCCCCCCAGCATAGTCCCACTGGCGGAGACACATACACTAACTTACATACACACATGCCCCACTCACACACACCACAAGAAATCATATACATCCGCCTCCAACTCTTACGTCTGCTTCAGAATAACATATTACTACATTGCCCTCCACTCTCACTTCGCTTGCCAGGACTTAGTCCGCTAAATGACGACATATTGTATTACATGTTGGCCCGACAATTTCAGCAGTCATAAAAAAAATGCATCACTGTCAATGCTATTATTTCTTATATCTGCCTCAAAATAGTACATTACAACATTTTGCTCTGCCGTCACTACACACTTGCTTACCACAGTCTGTATGTGTGAGGGGTGATAAGACATTAGATGGATTAGTGACGTGAGAAATGTTGAGTGACTACAGCAGTAAAGAAAATGGTAAAAGATGCATTTAAGGCTTTAACTCTTTCACTGCCTGAATGTTGTGCAACACATTGCTGTGCAATGTGTTGCATATCCCACCACAATTTAAAGGGTTAAATGCTTACCTTGATGGTGTGGCTGAGGTGTATCAACACTGTGTGGGCTCCAGGTTCATCTGCCAACTCTTTAATGCATGATCCTTCCCCGCCGGTGGCCATGAGTAGTTACCTGCTTTATCCATTAACCCTTTCAGTGGACTACTGTGTGCAGAGTGTGTGCATCCTTCACAACACACAGAACGAGCTGTAAAACTTTTACCCACTGACTATGTCACAGTTGCGCAATGCACATGGAAACCAGAACATATGCCACTGGGAGAAACACTGAGGCAGTCGCTTGGGTGTTCTCCGCTGTTTCTACTCTTTTTTTTTTTTTTTGCCCTATATTCACTCATTGATGTAACTTGCCCACTTATATCTACTATAACTGCCACTCAGTTCCTGTCTTCTTGCTGATTATAGTTATATGTCTGTCACCTTAACTCCGAACTGTGCCCAAGCAGCATATGGCTCCTGTGGACCTCCCCATATTGCCACTTTTTTCTTTTTCCATGTGTCTGACTGACCCTCAGTACAGTGTGGGGGGGGGGCTCATTTGGCACAGGAAGGACACTCACCGTTTTTACTTTAATAGATTGAGCAGCGGACAAGCATAAATCTGGAGGATTCATCCTCAGCAGGAAGGTCTCTGTACCTCCTGAGATACTGCTGGAATCAGCTGGTAACAGTGAAAGACGGACTGAATGAGGTGCGGCAGAGATGGGAAAATGTTCCAAAACTTTTCTCCCACAACATAGACAAAAGAACACAGATGGGATATCTGGAGAGATAGGAAAGAGTGGAATGTAGGAAAATATCTATACCAGCATAAGGCTTCCAGCTTGCAAAACAAATATTGTAATATAGGATCAGTCAGTGTGTTGTTTGCTGCACAAAAACGCAAGCAATTGCTCATATTCTTTATTTATTCCTAGGCTGGGGATGATGTCAGCTGTAGTCCGCATTAACTAGAGACACAGAGGTCATCTACTCTGACCATGTGTGTCCGCAGATATTTTTCTGGGAGGTGGGCTGTGTGTCTCAAATGAGTGACCCAAGGGTATCCAACGCATTGCTTCAGTAACACCTCTGCTGCTCAACAACTTCTGACAGTTTCATAGGAAGGATCCTGGAGTGCTACATCAAAGGATCATAGCTGTCTCCATGGACAAATCAGGACTAATTGGGCCCATAATGCACTGCAAACACACAGAAATTTGCTTCTAGTACTTCTTATTTGGAACTCTAAGTGACAATGGGATTTACATAGAGCAGTATTTGAAGTTTCTATCATATCCCCTCTCTCTCTTCTTTCCTCCAAGCTATACATGTTCAGATACTTCAGTCTATCCTGATATTTATTTTCCTATAAACCAGTCACCATTTTAGTAGCCCTTCTCTGAATTTTCTCTAGAGTATCTATATCCTTCTGGAGATGGGGTCTCCAGTACTGTACACAATACTCTAGGTGAGATCTAACTAGAGATCTGTAGAGTGGTATGACCACTTCCCTTTTTCTGCTACTAATGTCCCTAGCTATACAACCCAGCACCCTGCTTGTATTCCCCGCTGCTTTATTACATTGCCTGCCTACCTTTAAGTCATTAGAAATAATTACTCCCAAATCTCTTTCCTCTCTGATAGCACAGTACCCATTACAGTATATTTTTCCTTTGGATTTTTATGTCCCAAGTGCATTATTTTACATTAATCAAAATTAAACTGCAGCTGCTACACTCTTGTCCATTCTTCTAATTTACCTAAATCATTTGTCTACCCTATTGCAAATCTTTGTATGATCTGCAAAAAGGCGTACCTTAACTTGAAGACCTTTTGCAATATCACTAATAAAAATATTAAAAAGAATGGGCCCCAGTACAGATTCCTGAGGTACCCCACTAGTAACACTCCGTTCGTCCGAATATTCTCCATTGACTACCACTCTCTGTCTCCTGTCACCCAGTCAGTGCCTTATCCATTTAACTAGTTTTGCATCCAGACCCACTTCTTTGTCCCACACACTGACCAGCCGTTCATGTGGCAGGAGACACACCCCATAGCCCTTACTCCTTCTGTGTCCAACCTACCTTCCTCTAGGTAAGCTCTCACGAGCACAGCCCTCTAATACTTTTGTTTTCCATATTCGATTTGTATTATTTAATATCTGTATGTCTATTCCCTATTGTACAGTACTGCGGAATAAGTTGTAACTATATAAATAATAATGTATGTGTGTTATGAAGACAGACACTATAGAAGACATCGTAAACAGGACTAGCTATTATGTGTGCTAGCCACCGCATTGTAACCAAATTCATTGGATATGTGTCTATCACATAGGATTAGAATGTTAAAAGTGGATTTAGATTTATGTGTAGAACTATTTTCCCCTGACATTCAGGTGACTCCAGAAAGGAGGCAATTATTTTAATGACTGGCTTGCTGAATTTTCTGTGCTTAGCCCTTTCATCTGCAAAATAAAAAGGTGCACAAATCATTGCGTTACACAACTCTCCATCAGTTCACTTACATATGAAGCTTGTCCATTAATATTGTCAGAAAAACGTTCTAATTATATTTTTTCTTACCAACAGATGTTTCCTTGAGCAGAAATACATCTGAGAGATTCTACGCTCCAGTCTGCTCTCCAGATTACTTAATCTTAAACAAAAGTCCTGCTAAAAAACAATCGGGGGTCTACATGAACCAGAGAAGATACATCAAATAAAATACATCCGAAAAATGTCAGTGGAACAAGTCTTCTGTAAAGGAGGAAATCTCAGTGACGCTTACATTTCTACACACAGAGAACATGGACAGGGAACATCTAGTTATATTGAAGAGCACAGCAAAGGCAACAGTTCTTTGCAGAAAATCCAGAGGAACTATATGAAGTTTGGAAAAATCATTAAAAACAAATCTATTTTACTAGCTCTCAAAAGAACACCAACCACAGAAAAAAATAACAGTGATATTAAGAAATGTTGTATTAGTAAATCAAATCTTAAACATCAGACAACTCAAATTAAAGAGGAGCAGCTTTCTTGTACTGAATGTGAGGAACACTTCATATGTGAATCAGAGCTTGCGCTGCATCAGAAAAGTCACAGAGGACAGACAGTATTTTCTTGCTCACATAGTTTTGCTTATAATTCGGAGGTCATTGAGCAGAACACAAGAAAGAAGACAACTCCATGTTACAATTGTGGAAAATGTTATAGCCATAATGAAAATCTTCTTGCATGTCCTGAATATGATAAATATTTAAAGTTTAATGCAGATGTTGTTCAGCATAGACCTCACTCATGTTCTGAAAGTGGGAAATGTTTTAGCCAAAGCACAAATAATAGAACTCACACAGGAGAGAAACTATTTGATTGTTCCGAATGTGGGAAGTGTTTTCGGTTCAAGGGAGATTTTGTTTCTCATCAGAGAACTCACACAGAAGAGAAGCCGTTTGCATGTTCTCAATGTGGGAAATATTTTAGCCGAGCTACATATCTTGTTTCACATCAGAGAACTCACGCAGGAGAGAAACCATTTTCATGTTCTGAATGTGGGAAATGTTTCAGCCGAAGGGCAGATCTTGTTGTGCATCAGAGAACTCACACAGGAGAGAAACCATTTCCTTGTTCTGAATGTGGGAAGTGTTTTAGAGTGAAGGGTGACCTTGTTTCACATCACAGAACTCACACAGGAGAGAAACCATTTGCTTGTTCTGAATGCGGGAAATGTTTTGGGCGAAGCGCATATCTTGTTGCACATCAAAGAACTCACACAGGAGAGAAACCGTTTTCTTGTTCTGAATGTGGGAAGTGTTTTCGCTTCAGGGGAGATTTTGTTACTCATGAGAGAACTCATGTAGAAGAGAAAACGTTTTCATGTTCAGAATGTGGGAAATGTTTTAGCCAGAAATCCTATCTTAATAGACACCAGCAAGCACACACTATAGAAAAACCCTTTGTATGTTCTGAATGCGGGAAATGCTTTTTCCGCAAGATAAATCTTGTTAATCATCAGAGAACTCACACTGGAGAGAAACCATTTGCATGTTCTGAATGTGGGAAATGTTTTAGCAGAAGGACAGATTTTGTTGCGCATCAGAAAACTCACACAGGAGAGAAACAGTTTGGTTGTTCTGAATGTGGGAAATGTTGTGTAAGCAAGAGTGATCTTGTTATTCATCAGAGATCTCACACAGGAGAGAAACCATTTTCATGTTCTGAATGTGGCAAATGTTTTAGCCAAAGGCCCAATCTAATTGTCCATCAGAGAACTCACACAGGAGAAAAACCATTTGCATGTTCTGACTGTGGGAAATGTTTCACTCTGAAAATAGTTCTTCTTAATCATCAGAGAACTCACACAGGAGAGAAACCATTTCCATGTTCTGAATGTGGGAAACGTTTTAGCAGTCGTGCAGCTGTTTTTAGACACCAGAAAACTCACACACTGTAGAAATAATTTTCCTGATGATTTTACGCCTGAAACAGAGAAGTCACAATGAAGAGAAGCCATTTTTCTTGCATGTACTCTCCACGGCTGAAAAATAGGTAATATTCCACCTCCCAGCTGGTAGGACCAATCAGATTCTGACCAAGAATACAAAGCACCAACCTTCCATCATGTGTTCAGTTTTATTTTGGTCCTGCACACCTGGGGGCACGGAGGTGTAAAAACGACTCTTTCAAATATTTTTAGTATACTCCCCACCACCAGGAGTGGGAGTGCAGTAACACATGGCACTTAATTCTCCTCATACCCCTTTGATAATAGGGGTTACATGTGGGGAAGAAATGTTTATTTGCCAGCTTCCTGGTCACGGCTTGATCTGCTTGCTGGCATTGCCTTTAATGGAAACTATAGAGCCACCAGAAGTGCGGCTAAGACTATCCAAAAACAGAAGTTCGTAATATGCATTCCACAGGTGGCACACACGTTAGGCATCTCGCTGCAAGCCCTGTCCAGTACAAGCAACGCTGTAAAAGGATTCTGCTTTACAAGGCAAGTTCTTTTTTAGATCAACTGTATGTACTAGAATCCATTGATGGCTTTCAAGTCTCAAGGGGACAAACAGAAGCCCCGAAATGCTAACCCTCCTAAAGAGGACAAGTCAGCCAAACTAAAATTGTGCTGGCTGTGAGGCAAAGCTAATAGCACTGATACTACAGAATGTTGCCAAGAGTGCATTAAAAAAAAAAAAGGTGGCCATTGGGGATGTGCCATCCCGGGTCAAAGAATTTTTAGGATGGATGAAGGCTTCAATGCAAGAAACCTTCACTGAAACGCAAGAGTCAGCAAATAAAAGACCCAGGCAGTCAGACCCAGAAGAAAGTACGTCCTCCATGGTTTATGATGAGACGGACGGCAGTCTCATGAATATGACCTTATCGGTGGAGGAAGGCGATCTCACTGAAACTCACATGGAATTAGACATCATGTATGCTGCCTTTTTGTGGCATAAGAAACAAGTTTCTGTTTTTCCAATTCACCTCTCAATTCATGCTTCACTTAAAAAGAATGAAGCCAAGGTGACAAGCGCACTTCCATGTCTAGATGCTTTAATAAAATGTATCCATTTCAGGGCATTGACATTGCACCTTGGGTAAACCCTCCTAAGGTAGATGCCGTAGTATCACAAATCCTATGGAAAAAAGGGTAGATTGTGCCTTAAAATAACAGTACAACACGATTGGCAAGAACCTCAAGATAGCAACTGCTGTGGCCTGTATATTCAGAACCCTTCTAATCTGGAAGTCTCATTATGAAGAGAAAATTAAGTTGGCAGTTTTAAGATTCATCAAAGAATTTTCAAGCATGTGAGAGGCAGTTCATTTCGCAGACATTTGGGTTCTCCAAATAGCGGACAAAGGGCATACCCTGAAATTCAATACTGTCCCACAACAGACTCGAAGACTGAAGTCAAGATTTCCTGTCTCAAGAAACAGGCAATTAAAATTAAAGAAAGAGTTAAAGCTCATGATTATCAATAAAGTGATAGAACCAGTTCCAGCAGACTCTTTGAACGGAGGCATTTACTCCACTCTATTTCCAGTTCCAAAAGCATCAGAGAAGACCAGGGTCATTCTAGATCTGAAGTGACTAAATACGTACACTGGAAAGAAACCTTTGAAGGTGGAATCAGTTTTGTTTGTCATAAAAGTGGTCTACAAGGGTGCCTATCTGACAAGTCTCGGTTTAAAGGAAGCTTACCATCATATCCTGATCAAAGAAAGACATCATTGATTTTTCACATTCCACATCAACAACAGTCACTTTCAATTTTGGATCCTTCCATTTGGCCTGGCATTGACTCCTCGAGTCTTTACAAAGGTACTGGCAATATCCGTGGCAATCTTAAGGAGAAATGGTAATACTGTACTTAGACAATATTCTAATATTAGAATCAGCCAAAGAAAAAATCAGACCTCAACACAAGACGTTGTCTAACAACACTACAAAATATGGGTTGGATGATCAACCCACAAAAGCACTAGTTGAAGCTCACACAAGGCAAGCTGTTCCTGGGTATGCAATTTAACACCTTGAAAGGCATAATTCATCTATCCAAATACAGAGCAAAAGCCCTGTATTCCAGAATATGGAGATTTCGAAAATCCAGACTGCAAGGGACTTTGCAAACATCTTGGGATCATCATCCTCCGTGGTCCAGATCATCCTGTGGGTAAAATTCCATTTGTGAAAGACACAACACAATTTTTCCAGATTTTGGAAAAAGGCTTCCTCCAGTAATGGGCAAAGAATCCCATTACTGGATTCCAGAAGAAGGGAATTGACTTAGTGACTCCATCCCAAGCACATTGCACAAGGCAGGCCTCTGGAGGAACCAGTTTGGGAGATCATCTGGACAGATGCCAGTTCTCAGGCTGGGAAGGAATATGGAAAACAGAAGCAGTTCAGGTAAAATGGTCCAAGCTAGAAACAGCCCTACACATCAGTGTCCCAGAATTGAAAGTGGTAGAAAATGTCCTAAAGTAATTGAAACCAAAACTACCGAACAAGACTGTACAGATGCAGTCAGATGATATGGCAACCGCTGTGTACATAAAAAATCAGGATAGTAAACCTAACAACTTCTCACATCTCGGGATCCTTAGACAAGCGTATTTTCTGAGCAGGGAAACACTGTGGTGGATCTAATAGCCAGGGAACTCAATGCAAAAGATTTTTATCTAGATGGAAGAACAGCAAGGCCGTAGCACAAGATGTTCTAAAAACTCTTTGGGAATTTGGGCTAATGTATGTGTTTCCTCCTCTCCCAGTCATAGTAAGGAAGATTCGGAGGGAACAAGCGGAAGTCACCCTTATTGCACCTTACTGGCCAAAGAAGATATGGTTTTTGTAATTTGTGAAAATGTCTCTTTTTTTCCCACCAATATTGCTTCCTCCAGATCCAGATTTCCTGTGTCAGGATCCAGTTTTTCACTCAAATCCAAGGTTTTTGAATCTAGCGGCCTGGAGGCTGAGAGGAAACCCCTTTCTAAATTTAGGCGTATCCGCAGATGTAGCTAACACCATTATATCTGGACGCAAGGCTTCTTCTTCAAAATTTTATCACAGGATCTGGTCCATTTTATTCCAAATGGTGCAGAAGACTACAACCAATCAAGGGATAAGATTTCTACATTAACTATTTTAGATTTTCTCCAAGAAGGATTCAGGAAGGGCCTGAGACCATCTTCTATAAAAGTACAGATCTTGGTCTTGTCAGCTTTTGTAGCCAGACCTCTAGCAAATAAATTTTGTGGTGCAAAGATTCGTTCAAGCCATTTCTAAAATCAAGCCAACAATTTATGGTATTATTTCTCCATGGGACCTTAATCTGGTCCTAGCACAACTCTAATCCAGAGTTTGAGCCCATTGAAATTATTTATTTATAAAATGTTTTACCAGGAAGAATACATTGAGATTTCGCTGTTTCATTAAAAAATGTGTTACAAAAACTGTCTTCTTAATGGCCATAACTTGTACCAGAAGAACTGGAGAACTTCAGGCTCTTTCCTGTAAGGAACCATTTTTTTCCCCTCCACTAGGTCAAAGTGATTTTCAGAATAAAGCCTTCATTCAGATCAAAGGCTACTTGCGAATTTCACCTTAATGAGGACATTGTCTTGCCTTCGTTCTGTCCCAAGCCATCTAATGGTAAAGAGAGACAATTCCATAATCTTGATTTGGTGCCTTACGACTTACCCAAGATGTACAGAACCTTTTAGAAAATCTGATTCTCTATTTGTTCACTTTTTAGAGACTTCAAGGGAACTTCGGCATCAGAGCCATCCATTGCCAGGTGGATCATGGACAGGTATCATTCTTGCATATATGGACAATAAAAACCCTCCGGTTAAACTAAAGGCTCATTCTGCCATATCTATGGCTGCTTCCTGTGCTCACAAAGTAATAGCAACGCCAACAGAGATCTGTCAAGCAGCCACCTGGGAATCCCAATTCACTTTTATCAGACACTGTAGTCTGGATGTCCAAGCATCAGCTGATACACAATTTGGAAGGAAGGTCCTACAAGCAGTGTTTCATCCTTAAAGGGATAGTAATACTTAAAATGTAAAAAAAAATATGTTGTAGGGTTTATCCCCCTGAGTAAAACAAGAGTACTCCCACTGCTGAAAGGTGTTTAATTCAAAAGTTATTAATTTTCAAAGTTGAATTTTTTAGGTGCAATATCACAGTGGCTTGAAATTGTACAGTGGCGCTGTTGCTACACGATCCTATGGACAGCTCTGGTCAGTTGACCATAAATCTCCATAGGATGGTGTAGCAACAGCGCCACTGCACAATTTCAGGCCACTGTGATATTGCACCTAAAAAATTCAACTTTGAAAATGAATAACTTCTGAATGAAACACCTTTCAGCAGTGGGAGTACTCTTGTTTTACTCAGAGGGATAAATCCTACAACATATTTTTTTTTTACATTTTAAGTATTACTATCCCTTTAATAGTAGGATCTTTCCATTTATGTATATACTGTTTAAATATATATATATATGTTTGTGGTATATTAAAAAACTTGACTTAACCCTTACTATTTGGGGAAATTCCATGTGTAAGACATGGAGGGGACACAGAGCAAAATGTGAAAATTTATTTCCCAATATTTTGTTTTCTTCTGTGCCCCTCTCCACGACTGGCCCTTCCCTAACTAGTATTTTGTGCAAATGTTTGGATCTGTGTATCTTCTAATCTTATCTTTATAGCTTTGGCAACTGTGAACTGGAGGCATGATGGGAGGTTGGCGTGTTGTATCCTTGGTCAAAATTGGATTGGTCCTACCAGCTGGGAGGTGGAATATTACCCATTTTTACGCCGTGGAGAGGGGCACAGAAGAAAAAAATATTGATGAGTAAATTTCACCTTTTCTCTTATGTCCACTGTGGAAAATATGAACCATGGAGTAAAGTTTCCCTCCTTCAGAGAGCATGGCACTTCAAAAACAGGCAGGGCCTTTGTGGAAGAGACTCATCTCTTGCCTACAGCTTTATCCCTGCCCCTCAACTTCAAGTGACCAAGCCCCAAGTAAGGGAGTGTTGGCATGTTTTCTTAGTTTAGAGTTATTTTTTTATTCTTGGGATATGGAGCTGTATAAACCTTCGTTAGGCAGGCTTAATTAACTGGTTTCTTTTAGTTGGACTGACCAGTTCACAAGTGTATTTCTGAACCATTTCCCTGTTGACTTTATCTTAAAGCTATACCTCACTACTGAACTTCTCTGAAGTTCTTTATTTAAAATGGAAGCCTGAAGACTAGTAAGTTAACCATTTCAGTGCTATGGTCCTGTCTCTTATGTTCCTGCTATTATTTGTGTGGAAATTGAGACCCTGGGGATGATTTGTTTTAGGCACACAAAGGGTTAAGACCTTTCTGAGGTTGTTAGTTGCCAAGTAACAGCATGTCTCCAGGTTAAGAAAGGAATGATCAGAGATGAGCATTTTTTACTAGTGGAATAAGAATGGGGGTCAAAGGGCAGTTTTAGGAATGTGTAACTCCTGAGAAACGGAATGTTGTATTTTTCCATAGAGACATTGCATGGTCTGTTACAGAATATAGTTAACGTAATTTACTGTACATGTGTTTTGTTGTTACCTTATGTAGCATTCTTTGTTTCATGATTACTTGCTTCCTATAAACTGTATGTATAAGTACTGTGCCATGCCTAGCTCACAACAAGTGATCTGGCTAGTAGTGACTGATCACTCTGTCTCCGCACATGTTAATAAACTTATCAATATTAAACCATAAGTACCCAGTGTGGACCTTCACATACTACACAAAAATTCTACAACACTTTAGAGCAGATAGCTTTATTCAGTTTTTCTTTTCTGTCATTTTGCTATCCGTATATATTTACATTTCAGCCTTATTTCATTACTTGCTTTACACTTTTTTTTAAATTTAATTAGACATGGCCCCTTTAAGAATGGGTGCCTGTGCAGTGGCCATCTTTATTTCATAGCAGTATATTGAGAATATTTACAGTGACATATCTCTGCACCCCTTTCACCTTCAAGAATCAGAATGGGCACAGAATGAATATCTATACTGGCGCTATTGCATACTCAGCTTGGGAACATCCTTCAGACCACTTCAGTTAGAAGTTTTTGTGTGGCTGGAAAGCCACAGTTTGCTGGGTATGTGCAATCAGAAATTACATTCCTCAGACCCCCTCATTTCCCAGGCTGGGATTCTGGATTGGATAGGGTGGTGCTTTAGCCTCCATCTTAATCTCTCATTGCATAGGCTATGCAGAGGCTGGTCTCTCCTCTATCTTACCAGTTTAACCCCTTGCATTCAGATAAGTGCATACTGGGTATTTCTGTGCTATATCTCATACTTTTCAACTACTCTGGATTACTTTGGAGGTTTTCCTCTGAACATGTTAGATCCCAAGGGCACATGGGGAAATCCAAGCCTAAGGATTCACGGGTTCCTTTAATCCATTTAGCGCACTGTCCCTCATGCCACCCTGGGACACCTCTTGTCCCTCTTTCACTGTGGTCCCAACTACACCTCCGATGCCCTCCACTTCAAAACAAAAGCCAGTGGAGTTTTGATCTTTTTGCCATATCCCCCCCCCGAGGCTATACAGGAGGCCAAATCATTGACTATACTCCTTGTTGTTTCAATAAAGTATGTTTCTATTGGACCTGTTGAGTGGAAAGCCATCTTCCCAAGTGGTATATAGTACAGGTCCTGCCAAATCAGCATGCTTACTCCTATATTAGGACCACAAGAACAAAAGAATGTGATGAACGCACACCGAGAAAGCGCAAAATAGAGTGTCTTGCTCAAGACAGAGTGGCCTCTCAGGTGCTGCTCAAGTCACATTTTTTGCTCCCATGTGCCATTGCAGAGAGGAAAAGACAATTTTAGTCTTACCTGTTAAATCCTTTTCTCTTAGTCCATACAGGTTACTGGTAACTTTGGGTAAGCGATCCACCCCTTTAATTGTAGGCAGGAACAATTCTAGAATTGCATGCAGGGGGTGGATCCTACCTTCCTTCCTTGGCTGCAGCTAGCCTACCAGCTCCAGTAATATTTGAGACACTAACTATTGCCTAGATAGTAGAAGGGAAAGAAGACTCCTTTGAGCCTGACCCCGAAGGACCCCCACAGTCTGCCACAGGAGAGCCAAGCATGGTCCGTTGACAGGGTGGAAGACCAATAACCTGTATGGACTAAGGGAAAAGGTTTAACAGGTAAGACTAAAATCCTAATTTCTCTGTCGTCCAATACAGGTTGCTGGTAACTCTGGGATGTCCAACTATTAAGTTCCCCAGGGTGGGAAGAAAGGCAAGGACCAGGCGCAGGCCTCCAAAGTCACCAGAGTACCAATGAACCTACAGATCCTGAAGGTCTCAGCAATAACTGCAAAGTGTCAACTGACACTGATTAGGGGAAAACAGACCCCTGAAACTCGTACACAACACACTGAACTAGAGCCGATCTAGCTCAAAAGTGAAAGAGTACTATAGAGAAGACTGAGATCCTAGACAGGCAAGGCTGCCTACAGGATCTTCATCCCAAAACTGGCATCAGCCAATGCCAAAAAATCCATACGATAGTGTTTCAAAAAAGTATGCACAGTTAACCAAGTGGCCGCCTTGCACAACTGATCAGCTGAGGCCTGCTTTTTGTAGGCCCAAGATGCCCCAATAGACCTCACAGAATGAGCCGTGACCTGGATGGGAACAGGCTTCTTCCTGAGTTTGAAAGCCTTAAGAATCGTGGACTTGATCCAAGAAGCAATGGTTACCTTGGAAGCAGGCTTCCCTGCCCTAGGACCCTCAGGAATGACAAAAAGAGTGTAAGACTGCCATAAGGGCTCAGTGTGATGCACATAGAACTTGAGACAACGTACAACATCCAACATATGAAGATCCTTCTCCTTGTCAGAAGAAGGGTTAGGGCAGAATGAAGGAGCCACAATCTCCTGATTAATGTGGAACTCAGACATCACCTTCGGGAGAAACTCTTGCAAAGTGCAAAGCAATGCCTTGTGCTTGTGAAACACCAAAAAGGGTGGCCTACAAGACAGGGCATGCAGCTCCGCAACACGGCGAACAGAAACGATCGCCAGAAGAAAGGCCATCTTCCAAGTCAGCATACCTAGAGAAATGGTAGCCAATGACTCCAAAAGAGGATGCTGAAGGACTCCTAAAACCAAGTTAAGGTCCCACTGAGGAGCAGGGGACTTAAACAAAGGACGGGTATGAGCAACACCCTGGAAGAAAACCTTGACATCAGGAATGATAGCAAGGTGCCTCTGAAAGAAGACAGAGAGCACAGAAGTCTGAGCCTTAAGAGAACTCAGACTGAGACCCTTATCCACACCATCCTGGAGGAAGAAAAGAACTGTAGGAAGGTCAATATCCTGAGACAGGTCCTTGTCAGCACACCAAGATAGAAAGGTAGGCCAAACACAATGGTAGGCCTTACAGGAAACAGGCTTACGGGCACTAAGCATAGTAGCCACCACACCAGAAGAAAAACCCTTCTTCTTCAAAATTGAGGATTCAACCTCCATGCCGACAAAGCCAGATGATGAATGTCTTCTTTCCAGAGGTAAGAAGAAGATCCGGATGGGATTGAAGTCAAAGAGGTTCCGCCACTGAGAGTTCCAGAAGCTCTGAAAAACAAACCTATCGAGGCAGTACGGAGCAATCAAAATGGCTGGACAGCGTTCCAGTCTCAGTTTCCGTTGCACCCTGTTCAATATGGGAGGAAAGAGGTACACCAAGTGAAAGGTCCACGGGATCGACAAGGCATACACTTCCAGAGACAGGGGATCCACCCAGCAAGAGCAGAACATTGGAACCTTCCTGTTGTGCCGGGTCACCATCAGGTCGATGCATGGAAGACCCCACTGCAGGATGATGAGGTTGAACAGCTTTGGATGCAGTTCCCACTCTCCACTGTCCACCTTGTGTCGACTGAGGAAGTCTGCCAGAACGTTGTCTACGCCAGGAATATGAACTGCGGAAATGGCAGGGACATGCTCCTCTGCCCATGATAAAATATCCTTGACCTCTAGCCAAGCTGCGAGACTTCTTGTGCCTCCTTGCTTGTTGATGTAGGCTACCGCTGTGGCATTGTTCGATTGTACCCTGACCGGGCAATCCTCCAGTTGCCGTGTCCAATGTTGCAGGGCATGAAATATCACCCGAAGCTCCAAGACACTGATGGGAAGGAGAGATTCCTCCTGGGACCACTGGCCCTGAACATTCAAGTGCCCCAGTACCACTCCCCATCCGGAGAGGCTGGCATCCGTCGTTACTGTTGTCCAGAATGGCACCAGGAAGGGCCTGCCTTTCAGGAGATTGTTCAGGTTGAGCCACCACGAGTGGCTCTGCTCCACATGAAGAGGGAGAGATCTGGTCGACCCCTGCATGCCAGTATTAGAAACCTCAGAAGTTCCCTGGTATGAGCCATGGCAAACTGGACCGCTTCTATGGTGGAAATGAACTTCCCCACCAGGGATGACAACTTCTTGGCTGGAACCGGATCCTGAGACAGGATAGCCTGGACCTTCAGTGCTATCTGATGAGCCACTCTGTCCATGAGAAACACCATCCCCCTGTGAGTGTTGAAGAGTATCAGACTCTGTATTGATAGAATGGTATTGGAGCCCAAATGCAGGAAGACCAGTAGTAAAATTAAGGGGTGACAGGCACCTCTGGGGAAACAAGGGTCGCTGTATCTAGGAGTCCTAAATACTCCTATGGTACAGACAGAGAAACTATGCAGGAGGCAACCTGTGGTAAGGATAGGCGTAGAGTAGAGCAAGCCAAGGGATGGATGACAGAGGTCAATGCGTGGTCAAAAGTACAGCCGGGGTCAGGAGTATAGAAGACAGCATAGTTAGTAATCAGGCCAAGATCCAGGGGTAGAGAGGTCAGCAACAAGCCAAGGGTCAGGCAACAATATTGATATGACTTATAGGAGATGCAGCAAGAGCTAGAACTGTAGTAGCCAGGTAGGGAACAATGACCGTTCATAAGAACAGGGCAAATACATTCAAGCTCTGAGCAAAGGGGCATCCTGGGTTTTATAGAGACAGTGTCAGCCTCCTGACATGCCCCTATGAGCTCAAAAACCCCTGGCCGCGCCCACTCCTATGAACAAGCACAGGGAGACAGCCCAGAGCCGCGATGCAGGTCCAGCCACGCCTCCTCCAGTCCTCCGATGCAGGAGTCATGTCAGAAGGCCACAAGGCCCAACAAGCAGGCATGTGAACAGACAGGACAGAGGGGAGCAGAATGGAATGCGACCGCACCAATGGCAGGTAAGCCCAGTGGCCCTAGGATGCTGACAAAAAGGATGCCCAGAAAGACCATCCTCTTGAAGGAACAAAGTCTTACTTGTCCAGATTGATGATCCACCCGTGATAGGAAAGCGCATGAATGCAATCCTGCACCTGCTGATGAAGGAGTTCCTGAGAAGAGACCTTCAGAAGGAGGTTGTCCATATACGGAGTAACTCTGATGCCGTTTCGATGGAGGACGGAAATCAAGACTCCCAGGACTCTGTTGAAGACTTGAGGAGCTGTGGTCAGGCCAAAGGGGAGGGCTGAAAACTGGAAATGCCCTCGGTCGCAGGCAAAGCGGAGTTACTGTCGACTCTCTGGATGAATGGTGATGTGCAGATAGACACCTTGAAGATCCAGAGAAGCCAGAAATTCCCTAGGGGACATGGCCGCTATCACTATGTGCAGTGACTCCTGGTGGTATTGGGACCTGACCATAGATCCTTCAAATCCAAAATGGGACGACAGCCACCGTCCTTCTTGGAAACCACAAAGAGGTTGGAGTAGAACCCCCGGTCCCTCTACTGAGGAGGAACTGGTTCCAGGACTGCCTTGTCCAGAAGGGCCTGAATGGCCTCCTCGAAAAGGCGGCGCTTTTCCGCTCCCAAAGGAGAATGAGAAGAGAAGGTTCTGGAAGGAGGAAGGGAGGTAAATGGGATCCTGTACTCCGTAGCCACCACCTGCAAAACCCACAGGTCCGCCACAGTGGCCTCCCAAGCCGAGAGGTAGTGGCGTAAGCGGCTACCTCCCTGCGGGTGGGGACCTGGGTTAAGCGAGTCATGCAGAAGGTTTGGAAGCTTTGGGCTTAGCGGAGGACTTGGGCCTCCATTGCTGCTTAGGTTTGGGTGAGGAGCGCGGAGCCTGAGGGACCATCTGGGATGCCTGGCATATTCAGTCTTAAAGGGACGAAAAAGCTGATTCCTTTTGACATGCACCTTTTTCCTTAGGACCACTGGCAGGTGAGTACTCTTCCCTCCAGTGGCTTCACTGATCAGATCCTTGAGCTCAGGCCCAAACAGTGAGGTGCCCTGAAAGGACAAAGACAGCAGAGCCCTCTTGGAGGCAGTGTCAGCAGACCAGATCTTGAGCCAGAGAGCACGTCTGGCCACTACAGACGTAGTGGATGCCCTGGTTACCATATGCACAGTGTCAAAAAAGGCAGCAAAAACATAATGCTGAGCCTCAGAGATGTTGGCCAGAAGCCGCAACATATCAGCAGTAGGAGCCCCCTGATGGATAGCTGAAGTGAGCTATTCAGTCCAAACAGCCACAGCTCTATTAACCCACGCTGCAGCAAATGCAGGGCAGAGGGCAGAACCAGCCGTCACAAAAATAGCCTTGAGAGCAGTCTCTTGTCAGTCCAGTCTTTCAGAGCAGATGCATCAGCCACAGGCAAGGCAGTGTACTTAGCCTGGAAACAGGGGCGTCCACCTTGGGGGGATGAACCCACTGTGCAAGGGCCGTTTCGTAGAACGGATAAAGCTTAGGAAACCATCTGTATCTAGAAAGTTTGCTATCTGGAAACTTCCACTCCTCAGACACCAAACAATCAAGGGTGGGGTTAGGTGGAAAACAAGTATGGGGCCTAACAGGCTCCTGGAACACATCGCAGGGGTCAGGAGAAACCTCCTGCACCAAGGAAATGTTCAGGGTGTTCAACACAAAATGGCTGCCGCTGCGGGAGCCAATCAGAAACAAGCTTGCAAAGCAAGCTCTCATGGGAATCGTAGTTTCGCTAACGGAGTACCCCAACAGTGCCCTAAGCCTCCCAACATTCCCGGAACGTTGACCGGATAACAGAGCAAGGGCAAACCAACAAAATGAGCCATCTCTGACCTCGCTACTTGGAGCATTTGCAGAGCTATGTCCCAAACTGTAAAGTCCCATTGACGTCTATGTGGTAAACTAGTGCCTTAAGGGCGTGGATCATAAAGTTAACAAGGTGAATACCAAAACATAAAACCACTCAAAAGCCCACTAGAGCAAGTCAGTAGACCCAGTAAACACTTGTCCCAGTAGGGAAAGTGCCCTCAGTGCCCTCAAAGGATGCTAACCAGCAGCAAAAGGGTTAAGTTACCACAGAAACTAGCTCCAAACACCCTACAGACATATAGATAAACCAAAGGGTGCATGAATATGTAATAGGAAATCCAAATGAGACCCCTGTGCGGAGGGGAACCATGGGACACATGGACCTCAGCACTCAAGGCGTGCTCACCTTTTTTAGCAGGTCTTCTATCTTCAGATTACCATATATCAAGAAGAAGCCTCAGTGGGCAACTCCTGGGGAAAGAACTTGCAGCCAAGATTTCCCCCCCAGGGCTTAGGTCCACAAAAGCACCTGATAAACTGAGCTATCCACATTTGGGTGATTGGAATTGTCAGTGATGGTAATCCACCTAATGGTGGTATTCCATATCTAACAGAAAAAATAATAAAGAAGCTAAAACTATAGCAGAACTGTTCTCTTGCATTGTGTCTTGACCAAGGAACAAATCTTACTGGTTGGGGAATGGCTAGCTGCAAGCTCAGGAGAGGAGGTAGGCTCCACCCAGCAGTCACTTCTCAGCATTGTTCCTGCCTACTTAAAGGGGCTGGTCGCCCTCCGAAAGTTACTAGTAGCCTGTATTGGACGACAGAGAAAATCTAATGGCTGGTTTCTTTTGAAACAGGCAGGATGGTCCTATTCCCGTGACAGGGCTCCCCCGACCCACAGTCCAGCAGCCCAGGCTAGATCCTAATGGGCCGGCCTGGAGCTGTCCGGGTGATGTCTTGTTAATGCTCAAATCTGTCTACCTGGACAGGCAATCCGCATTGCCATTCTGTTTGCCAGGCCGGTATTGAACAGTAAAGTTGTTCGGTTGTAGGGCCAGACTCCACCGTAGTAAACAGCCATTGTCTCAGGAAACTCTTTTAAGCCAAATTAAAGGATTGTGGTCCGTGAGCACCGTGAAGGAGCGCCCGTATAGGTACGGCTGCAGCTTTTTCAAGGCCCATACCAGCGCCAGACACTCCTTCTTGACCGCTGCATACCCCACTTCCCCAGGCAGGAGGTTCTAGCTAATGTAGGCTACGGGATGCTTGCTCACTGCCGTTGGGTCCCACGTGGCTCGATACTGCTCCCAACCCGAACTTGCAGGCATCTGTATGGACTCAAAAACATTTGGTTGGGTCAGGAGCAGCCAATACAGGTGCAGAGAGGTCCCTCCTTGTACCTCTCGGGCTGCTGCCTGATGCCAACTGAGGGAAATTTGAAGAGGGACTGCCTTTATATGGCCAGTCCCTGTTCAAAATAATTCCCAAGCTTGCATTGGCTGGGATGTAGGGTTACACAGGGTACAGAACGTGCCCTGCAGTAATCACATCTCCCAGCCAATTACCTTCTAGTTGAGGGATGACTTAACGTGTTACAAGCTGATTTGCAGGGAGCTGTGGTTACTGCAGGACACGTTCCATGCCTAGCGTAACCTCACATCTCAGCCAATTGGAGCTGGCCATATAAAAGGCATTCCCTATTCAAATTTCCCTAATTGCGAATCTGGCAACGCCCAGAAAGCTACAAGGAGGGTTTTTTTTGCTATCGCTATAGTTAGACTTAGTCTAGTAAGTATATTTTTTACAGGTGAAACACTAAGTTTAAAGAAGAATAATGCAGAGGAGCACAGATGAAGAAAGAAGATGACAAATGAAGACCGAGATGAGAGATAAAGATAACAGATTAAGAAGTAGATAGAAGTTTACAGAGGAAGCACTGAAGAGGAAGACCAGGGTGCAGAGGACCCTGATGGACATCAGGATCATAGATAAATGTTGATTTTAATTTTATGGTGATATTTTTGGGCTGATTGACCCTTTGAGTGCCAGTGGGTATGAAATGTGTTGCATACCTAATGGCACTCAAAGGTTGAATTATTTTCCTTCACGTACATTTTTTTAAAACCCTTTCAGTGCCAGAGAGCTACTCGGTGCATTGCTTTGCAATGCATTGCATACTCCTCTGGCACTGAAAGGGGTGGATGAATTGATATACGGGCTTAGGGCCCCATATCAGTACATCCACGGGTCACTTGTGTCGGGATCACTACTTTAGCATTTATTGTATCTTTTTTAACTACTTCAATGTCGGCGGTTAGGCACGAGCATTAGGGGACTCATAGCCATTGCCGGAAATTTTTGGCAATAAAGTTGAGTCCCTTAACAAGTGTTACTAGCCACTAGCCCCCAAAGACACTCCTCCTCATTTAAGGCTCGATCCAAATGTTGGAGTACATCAGTCGGGCAAAATGGATACCGACTGACAAAATAAAATGTCTAGACCGTTGTTCAAATGTCCGACCGACATTTAGCACAACGAACATTAGGACACAAAACTAGCATCCAAACATCCGTTTTGTGCGTTAAGTTCCCAAAACGCCACTAAATAACACCAGTTTTGGGAACTTAACAGTAAAAAAACTAACAACCGGTGCCTGACATACTGTCAAGCACCGATCATTAAAAAGTCTGTGTTAAACTTACCTGTCATCCACTGTCCGTCTTCTTCTGTCTCCGTTCTTTCTTCTATCTTCTTGCTGTAAAAGAAAAATAAAAGTTTAAGTTTAAAGCATACTTACTTTAACCCCTTGAGTGCCAGAGGTGTAAGCGATGCGTACCTCTCTGGTGCTCAAACGGTTTAAAGTATATAGTAGTGTGCCACGTCTTACAATACAGATGCCCCCATAATAATAAAAATGTTCAGAAAACTTTTCAATATATAGTACAATCATATGGTTTTGCCATAATTAAATGAAAATAAAAATAAGACTTAGCATTTAATGTTGCTGTCTCCGCCACTGTGTGAGGCCTCTGAGGTGGTGGTGGAGACAGAATAAGGCATCACCACCTCCCCCCCCATCTTCTTCATAGGCCGATGCCCATTCTGGTATGAGGGAATTAGAATTCAGGCTGCCCTTATGTATGGGCAACCTCACTTCTAATTCTCTCACAGCCATTGGCTGGGATATGCTTATGCATCTCCCACCCAATCAGTTGAAAGCACAGCTGCTCAAAGCTGATTGGCTGGGAGATGCGTAAGCATCTCCCAGACAATGGCCGTGAGAGAATTAAAAGTGAGGTTGCCCATATATAAGGGCAGCCTCAATTCTACTTCTCTCATACCGGAACGGGCATCGGCCCGAGAACAAGAAGACAGTGGGGGGTGTGACTCCTTATTCTGTCTCCGCCGCCGCCTCAGCGGCCTCACACAGTGGCAGCGACAGCAACATTAAATGCTAAGTCTTATTTTTATTTTCATTTCATTATGGCAAAACCATATAATTGTACTATATATTGAAAACATTTCTGAACATTTTTATTATTATGGGGGCATGTGTGTTGTAAGACGTGGCACACTACTATATACTTTAACCAGTTTGAGCACCAGAGAGGTACGCAACACATTACTTTGCAATGCTTTGCATACCCCTCTGGCACTCAAGTAGGTATGCTTTAAACTTAAACTTTTATTCTTCTTTTACAGCAAGAAGCTAGAAGATAGAAAAGGACAGAAGAGGACTAGGAGCTGAGGACTCTGCTGGACATCAGGACTAATGGTAAGTGTTACTTGTAATGTTATGTTTTTTAACGTAGTCGGGTTAACCCTATGAATACTGGAGGGCTAATTATATCCCACTGGCACTCATAGGGTTAATTTTACTAACGTCTGACACATTTTTCATACTTTGGATGTATTGATATGGGGCTTAGAAGGAAGGTGGCCGGTAAGGACCACGGAGCATTTTTTTTTTTTCAGGAATGGCACCGTGTGGCAAACCTGGAAATTCATGACATGCCAGGACCTTCACCGGTCCTTAAATGATGGACCACTGTGACGGCCCTAGCATGTCTTAAGTCATTAATGTGTTAATATCTTCCCTTATACTAGGTTTTAAGGCATGCTTTACATATAGGCATCCCCCCATTTTTATTAACCCTATCCCTCCTAAAAAGTGAATAACCCTCTAGTCATATGTATCATCAAATCAGGTTTCAGACACACCAACTAGATCACACCGTTCATACATTGCAATCACTTCTACTTCCCCCATCTTACCAGCCAGACTATGAGTATTTCCATGCATACATTTTATCTTTTTGCCATTCTGTAAAATTACATTCTGTGAAATATGTATTTGCCTTTTATCAGACTAACATTGGCATCCCCTTATTAGATGAACTAGCCATTCCGCCTCTCCAGCCCCATGCCCCTTTTCTAATCCCATTTCCTCATTTATACTGCCTTCTCCATCCTGTATTGCATCACCCTCCACCCCGTTCCTAGTTTCTTAACCCCTTAAGGACCAGCAGTCCAGGGAAGTTACCTTCCCTTAAGGACAGCTTTGATCTTTGCCGATGCGCCGGGACATGTGACCTGTTACGTGTACCGGCGTGCCGCTTTGAGGCCTAAGAGAGATAGCTCCGGTCTTGGAGCGATCAATTTTAGGCCCTGTTTTTACTTACAGTGCTCCTGGTAGAGTGCTGTAAGTAAAAAGTACGTGACGTGCTATGACCGTCACTGGTCCTTAAGGGTATAAGGACCGTGACGGTCATAGGACGTCATAGGACGTCACGTAGTCCTTAAGGGGTTAAGGACCAGAAAAATCTGGAGTGGTTTGCCGTTAAGGATGGAGCAATTTTAACCTTTTTGACTATGTCTTTGTTCAACAGTCTTTTATTCCAGCCACACAAATTATGCACAAGTAGGGCTTTCTTTTGATACCACACTTATATGGATAACCTACCATTTATTTTGTTAAAAATAAAGACGATAAAAAAAAGTGTAAAAACACACTTTTTATTGGTTCTCTTGTGATCATTTGTGCCCAATGGGTTAATTTTTATGGAGACTACATGAAAGGTATGTCATTCATACCTACAAAATGTGCAGTGTTAGGGGGGCACGCTCCCACTGGGGCGAAAATTTCCATGTCCCTCTTCCCCCCCTATTTTCCCACTTTTTGGTGGATAAGATTCTGTGGTGTGTGTTAGTGTATCACATTGCAGTACAACAGTATATCTGACATTGTTAGTTTAAACCACAGTAGATGTGTTTATAAATTAGTGTGTGTAAGTAAAATACTTTGCTCTTGTTCAGATTTTTTTTAAATACATGTTGCTGCCAGTAGGTCATAACTGGATCTACATTCATCCTGCCCCAGGAACCAGAACTGAAGGGGTTAAATCCCCCAACTCTGGCCTCTATTTGTTTAATGATTTGTCTGTTCTCTGTCTCTCGCTCCCTTACTCTCATAGTAAGGAAGAGAGAGGCAGAGAACAGTCACAAAAGGCAATGTGCAAAACACATTGCTTTTGTGAATGAAAAAGCCGGTACACGTGACCACTGTAATAGTGATCACGTGTACCGGCAGAACAGAGAAGGACTGAAACTGTGCGCTCCAGTCTTGGAGCGCTCAGTTTCAGCCCCTGCTGTAAAGTAGCAGTGCGCACTGAGGAGCGTTGCTATCATTTAATCCTTGACGTGCCAGGACCATTGGGGGTCCTTATGGGAAATTTACCCATGACGGTCCTTGTACGTCATGTGTCCTTAAGAGGTTAAAGTCTCGTCCATCCCTCTAACCATCCTAACCCATAGAACCATGGTCCCCTTTCCATTAGGTGCAATCCATCTTGACTATAAAGATTGTCCCCAAGGGAAAAGACTACCCAGTGATCTAGGAACCCAAACCCCTTCTGCTTATACCAAGTCTTTAGCCATGAGTTTAACTCCCTAATCTCCCGTTGCCTTTCTGATGTAGCGTGTGGCACAGGTAGTACTACCTTAGGGATGTTTTGCTTAAAGTTATAACCTAAATCCATGAAATCCTTCTTAACGGACCTCCATTTTCCACTGTCATTGGTACCAACATGTACCATGACAGCTGAGTCATGCCCAGCCCCTCCCCAACAATCTATCAACCCGATCTGCCATATATCGAATGGGGAGACAGCAAACTGTATAACCAATTTAACTCCATTTCAATTGTAAGCTCTGTGTTATCACTAGTGTAGCACCATTTCACTTGTACTCTCTGTGGAATCACTTGTTAGGAGGCCCATACAGTAGTCTAACTAGTGATCCCGCAGAGCTTGCAATTGACATTGAGCTACACTCGTGTTACATAAAGGAAAGGACGGTAACAAAAGGTCCTCTAGCTGTTGCCAGACTACAACTCCCTTCATCCCCTGCACTAAAGATTAATGTTTCCAAGACCTCTGTATAGGATCATTTGAAAAATGTCCAGGTATGCTATCCCCCACCCCGCCCATACACCATACACACACACACACACTACCCTGCTCCCCTGTACCTGTGTCCAGAGCAAGCTGATGTACCAAACATTCACCTTTCTTGGAGGAGTAATTGTTTTTTTGTTGTTTGTTTGTTTTAAAGCGGAACTTTCATCCGCTGTAAAGTCGCCCTGCTATAATTAAGGAGGTAGCGACAAGCTTCTGAATGTATAGTTTACCTTTCACAAGTAGCCCGATCTGAAGAAATCCATAATTGAAGGAGACTGACGGCTGGGTTAGCACAGTCTGCACGCCGTCAGTCCCTTCCGGTAACCATATGGTGCACTGCAGTCTACACAATGGAGACCGGGACTGACAGCGCAAGCACACAGACAAGATGTTTGCTCTGTAGCCTGGGTTCAGGTCTCCTTCAATGATGGATTTCTTCAGATCGAGCTTCTTGTGAAAGGTAAACTATATATTCAGAAGCTAGTCGCTACCTACATAACTATAGCAGGGCGACTTTACAGCAGATGAAAGTTCCACTTTAAATGGTCGCTACCCACTCGAAGAGTAGCTCCATTTCAGTTATAAGCTCTGTGGTATCACTGGTATAGCTCTGTTTCAACTGTAGCTTCTGTGAGCTCTGTGGTTCATTTTTTTTAGCTCAAAATAAATTGAAAGCTTTGTGGTATGAATAGTGTATCTCCATTTCAATTGAAAGCTCTGAGACATCACTAGAGTAGCACCATTTTAAACTGATAGCTCTGCAGTATCACTAGTGTAGCAACATTTTAATTTTAAGCTCTGTGATATCACTAGCGTAGCTGCACTACATTTGTTAGCTCTATGGCATCACTTGGGTAGCTCCATTTCAATTGTAATACGTGTGGTATCAACAGTGTAGATCCATTTCAATTGTAAACTCTGTGGAATTAACAGTGTATCTCCATTTCAGTCGTAACCTCTGTAGTATCACTAGGATAACATTAGTGATACCACTGAGCTAACAATTGATATTGAGCTACAGTAGCGATACACTAAGGTGGGGGGGAGGGCAACAAGAGGCAATCCAGCTACTGCCAGACTAACATCCCAGTCATCCCTGGCTAGCCATTGACTGGCAGTCGATGATGGGAGCTGTAATCTGGCAGGGGTGATATCACCCCATCTTATACTGAAATGGAGCTACACTAGCAAGCTCTGTGGTATCACTAGTATAGCTGTTCCAACTGCAAGCTATGTGGTATCACTAGTGTAGCTCCATTTCAACTGTAAGAGCTATGGTATTACTGCAATACTAGAGATACCACTGAACTTACAGCTGATATTGAGCTATACTAGTGATATACTAAGTGTGGACAACAAGAGACCCTCAAGCTGCTGCCAGACTACAATTCCCATTATCCCCCCACCAGCCATTAGTTAACAGGATGATGGGAGTTGTAGTCTGGCAGTAGCTGGAGGGCCTCATTTTGTCCACCCTTACGCTAAACGTTAATGTTTAAAAAAAAATATCCAAGCCAGCAAATTTTCATCCAGTGGGCAGCGTTTGAATTTGCCACTTATTTTGTTGCTTGCCTCCCTGTCCTTTGAGGACCTGCTACATCCTGTCTTCCAATATCCAGACTAAGTTGTACAACTGCATGTCCTGTTATAGAACTAGAAGACCAGACCTGCTGGCCGGGCCTGAAAGGACAGAGGCGAGGCAAGCAACAAAGCAGTGGGGAAATTCAAACGTGCTGCCAGGAGCATCTGGATATTCTATACAATTAAGTGCATTCGCCACCGTGAAGGTGCGGGACTTTCTCCCCACTGCATGGGACATGGAATTATCAGGGAGATTGAGGGACTGAATGTGAGACTGCTGACAACACTGTACTTTTCATTTGTTGCTGGGTAAATAGCTTTTGAAGAAAGGCAAAATTCATAGGGGCCATAAGGATTGTCTAGCCATCATAAAGTCAGGGAGGTTATTTTTAGATGTTCGTTTTCCTTTAAACTTTGTTTCTCTTTTTTTTTTGTGCCAGAAGACAGACATTGGTTGCTCCTCAATGAATTGCCCTCTCCTCTTGCATTCAAAGTGTTAAAGAAAACTGCACATGTTGAAGTAGTCATATTTGCAAACTGAGATCATTCTGCATTGCAGAGAAGAAGGTTATGTTTATTTGGATTGTGTGGTGAGCGCTACAAGAATCCATTATCTCTGCGGTTACACAATGCACATTAAGTACAGCAGAGGACGTCAGTTTCTAGACCTACATGTTTTGGAGATTGCAAATCCCATCATCCCCCACCTGCCAATGGCTAGCTCTGAATTACAAACATGAAAGTGTCCCTCTTTATTAAGTACAAATGTTGAAAGATGTGCATTGTTTTAGGGGTATTCTTGTGGTGGGTGGGTGTGTCTTCCCCTAGGTGCTCGTTACACTTACACTTCCCAGACAAACCTCAATAGAGGGTGTGTTATGGCTGGAGCCATAAATGCATATATTGCAGGGTTGTTTATACATAGTTCTTATGTGACCCCACACACACACACATATAAGTGAGATCTTGTCAGCTCACCATATAGCACAGTTTGTTTGCCATCAGAATCGCACCTATTTAGTATTTTGAATATCGACCTTAATTAGTTAAATGGGTTGCTTTACCAAAGTAGGAGTCCATCATACAGCAGTCAGTGATATCTACTATTTCTACATTATATCGTTTACTATGTACAACGATCTCTGTTCAAGCATCGCGCTAGGTCACTTGACCTCTGAGCAAACAAGTCTCAATACACTTTTGGTCATAAGGGGCACGAGAAGTTATTAAAAAGGCTTTTAAACAAGCAAAAAGCAGTGGCATAAACAGAGATTAAATATTAGCTGCTAAATATATATGTATAATTATACCTGACTGCTGTTAAAAGACACCTAGCTGGGTAAATCCTTGAGTTAATCCATTTACAGCCGTTTCATCCTAAAACACATTCCCCATCAATCTGAAACCAATCCACGGGGCTATGAGAAGGCTCTACAGTCTCTTAGATCAGTCCCCTGGATTGGCTGGATCATGAACACTCATATTCAAAGCAGCCTATGATTGGCTGATAGAAGACCAATTGGGGAGGAGGAGCGCCGACAGTGCATACTATGAGATTCCTGGGAGCTTTAGATCTATTTACTATTGAGTCCGAGATATAACCTGACTCCTCTCCATGTACCCGGATCAGCACCGCGGACTGACACCAGAGCATCTTTATACCTGTGAGTTCTAGTTTATGGTTATCTCACAGTATTGTATTGAAATCCTTTATGTGGTAATGTTCTTCTGTGCTTTGTATCTATTAAATCCTTAACACTTAATCCTTCGATTGCCAGAGGGGCACAGAACGCATTGCAAAGCAATGCATTCCGTACCTCTCTGGCACTCAAAGAGTTAACCTTTTGAGTGCCAGAGGGTTACGGACTGCAATGCGTTGCGTACCCCTCTGGCACTAGGTTTAATCATTATTTCTGACTGATGATTGACATGCTAACTAGCGTTTTCTATGTTCATACTTTTATCAGGGTGTTAGAGCAATGCATAAATAATATTACATGTATTTATTTATTTTTTCTCTCAAAATTCATATTGTTTAACAACATGGTTTTCTTGTCACACAATCGATTTTAAGGTCTGTGTGTGGATATCATGTTTGTGTAGGAGTGGTACTGTATGTGTAGGAGTGGTACTGTATGTGTAGGAGTGGTACTGTGTGTGGATATTGTGTTTGTGTAGGAGTGGTACTGTGTGTGGAGGAGTGGTACTGTGTGTGGATATTGTGTTTGTGTAGGAGTGGTACTGTGTGTGGAGGAGTGGTACTGTGTGTGGATATTGTGTTTGTGTAGGAGTGGTACTGTGTGTGTAGGAGTGGTACTGTATGTGGAGGAGTGGTACTGTGTGTGGATATTGTGTTTGTGTAGGAGTGGTACTGTGTGTGGAGGAGTGGTACTGTGTGTGGATATCATGTTTGTGTAGGAGTGGTACTGTATGTGGAGGAGTGGTACTGTGTGTGGATATTGTGTTTGTGTAGGAGTGGTACTGTGTGTGTAGGAGTGGTACTGTATGTGGAGGAGTGGTACTGTGTGTGGATATTGTGTTTGTGTAGGAGTGGTACTGTGTGTGGAGGAGTGGTACTGTGTGTGGATATCATGTTTGTGTAGGAGTGGTACTGTATGTGGAGGAGTGGTACTGTGTGTGGATATTGTGTTTGTGTAGGAGTGGTACTGTGTGTGGAGGAGTGGTACTGTGTGTGGATATTGTGTTTGTGTAGGAGTGGTACTGTGTGTGGATATTGTGTTTGTGTAGGAGTGGTACTGTATGTGGAGGAGTGGTACTGTGTGTGGATATTGTGTTTGTGTAGGAGTGGTACTGTATGTGGAGGAGTGGTACTGTGTGTGGATATTGTGTTTGTGTAGGAGTGGTACTGTATGTGTAGGAGTGGTAATGTATGTGGATATTATGTTTGTGTAGGAGTGGTAATTTATGTGTAGGAGTGGTACTGTGTGTGTAGGAGTGGTTCTGTGTGTGGATATTGTATTTGTGTAGGAGTGGTACTGTTTGTGCATTTGTCAGTGTAATTGTTAGTATGATCGGGTGCATGTGTATCTGTTTCTGATACTTTGGGTCTTATTCACAAAATATGAGCAAATCTGGAAGCAACTATATGCCCCAAAGGGAGAAATAATAATGTCTCCATACTTCCTTAGCTCTTTATGGGGCTTTTAAGTATTTGAATTATTGAAGTATTCAAGCATTGCTTCCCAACATCTAGTATTCACTGAGTGACAAACAAGAATTAAGCATGTGGTTAGTTTTAAATTTGGCTTTTTTTTAACACCCCCCCCCCCCTTTTAATGCTGTGGTGTCTCCAATGCATTTCCTTGCAATGCATTGGAGATGCCTCTCATTCAACAACATTAACTTTTTCAGTAGCAGGGGCTTGGGACATTTTCTGTACACTGTAGGTCAGACACATTTTCATAATTTTTGCCTTCCATCTGTTTATTCTTTATTGCTGCTGGTAACTTTCTAGTTACATATAGAAAATAGATATATGTGGTGTTCTTGTTTTCATAATGAGTAGAACTTTTGTATGGTGCCTCACATGAAGTAAAGTTTGCATTGTGCAAAAAGCTATGATGTCATACAAAAAGTTACAAATGACTTATTTTGCTAAAATCACAGATATATCAAAAACATTTATTTTGATTGTTTGGGTTTCAGTTATTTGAAAAAAAAAAAAAAAAACTCTAGTCCCCCAAATACAAAAATACCAAGTATGTATATTTTTACCTACATTTGTGTCCTGCGCAGAGCCCTAATAACCAGGAATTTTCAGCTTCACAAACTAATATGTACATTGTAGTGGTTACATGGTAAAACAACATATATATGGAAATCAGAGCTCCTACTGCATCACATAAGGACCACTTCACACTCTACCCCTAGTCTGGCAAGCACAAATGTTTCCAGAAGTGGAGCTAAAGGAAAATAATTGAATTTCTTCTGTTTCCCCTCAACGGCTATCAGTGGGTTTTATCTCTGCCTCCCAATTGGGAGTGCCAATTTAAAAAGGATCCACGATTCAAAGTGTCTCTTCTTGCCAGTACCAGCAGTTATTTTAGGTTCTATACAGATGGGGGGTGGAGCTGATAGTCACCTTTTTGTTCAATTTCTACTTTTTTGTGTTACTAGCTATTATATTCTTCAGTACTCCTCCTGGGAAAGGGTTGCATGAAACTTCTATGTCTAATAATTAAAGGGATAGTAACACTTCGTTTTAACTTTATTTTATTTTGTAGGCATTAAAAAAACATGAAGAATGATATAAGTCTTATCTCTCAAACCTTTATGGTTTATGAGATATTCACAAGCAAAGTTCCCCTCCCCGCCCCTTTTACCTAGTGTAATCCATCTCTTCTCAGATGTGAGTCTGGTTGTATGACAGTATAGATAACAGAAGGGGACAATTTTCTTTGTATGAAAACAATGAAAGCCCTCCCCCCCTTGACAAGTTTTTCAGCTTTTTCCCTTATCTTAATTGAAGATTGTCCCTCTCTGCAGTCTACCTGGGCATCTCCCTTCTGATCTGGTTGAACAGGGGGGGGGGATACTTTGTTTGTGAATATCTCTTAAACCATAAAGGTTTCAGAGATAAGACTTATATCATTCTTCATGTTTTTTTAATGCCTACAAAATAAAATAAAGTTAAAATGAAGTATTACCATCCCTTTAAGCCTATGGTAAGCCTATTTCTTTGGCTTACCGTAGGCATCCTTTCATCTGGGGACGTGCTGCTGGGCTAAGCATTCATATACACGATTATTGCATCACATAGATTTTGTATTTTTAACGCTTGTGTAGTTATTTTGCTTAATACTGGATGATGATCTGAAAAAGCCATCATGCAGATAAGTCCATAGCAGCAGACACTATTTCTCTTAAGGAAGACAAGCCCGCTTCTAAGTTTAAAGAGATAGTAATGTTTCACAAAAACAGCAGCTCAAATTAATCTAAATAGTATTTGAGCCAAGCAGAATGTTATTTCAATACTGTCAGACTTGTAGTTCAAGAGTAATTGAATGATACATTTCCCCCTCCCACCCCTTTTACCTAGCGTAACACTGCTCACCTCAGATATGGAATCTGGTTGCTTGACCAGAGAGATAATAGCAAGGGACAATCTTCTTACTGTGAGAGCAATGAAAACCCTGCCCCCCTGACAGGTTTTTCAGAATTGTTCCTGCCTATTAAAGAGGCTGATCTCCTACCCAAAGTTACCAGTAACCTGTATGGACCAAGAGAAAAGGATTTAGCAGGTAAGACTAACATCCTATTTTACTATCATGTCCCCATTCAGGAGAGCTATGTTCCAGTGATCCAGCCTGCTTTATCCATCTAACAGGATCAGCTACCCATCTTGGATGTGACATCAGGAAATCTGCATTCCAGAGTTCCAGCCAGCTAACTACATTCACTGGACCGGCTACCCATCTATAGCCACTTCAAGGAGAGAGGACCCTGGAACAGTGGCTAAGGACAACCCGGCATCCTTAGTTTCCATTACAGACTTCTCCTTCTGCTGTTGATTCCCTTATTTCCAGACTTTATAAGTCCACTGCTCTGCTTTTGGCAAGCACTACAGCCCTTAAGGACATGACTGACGGGAAGCTTGAAGCTATCCTTCAGTCCAATTTTGCAGCCATTGGCGCTGTGTTAAGGCTAATCTTAGCAATAGCTCTGGTGACCCAGGTAGAGGCAGTCTGGGTTGAACAACTTACTGATGCCATCAGGGATGGCACCGCTAAGGATGACCTTTTTTCTGTGGCTCAAGAGCTGCTTTGCGGACTTCTCTTCCAATAAGTCGCTGGTTTCTTTGCCTATTCGGGTCAAATCTCTTTTTGATCCTGAGCTAAAGCAGATCATTAGCGAGGCTACTAGGGGTAAGAGTATCCTGCTACCTCAGGTCACTAAATGCCTTAAAGGGATAGTAATACTTCGTTTTAATTTTATTTTGTAGGCATTAAAAAAAATATGAAGAATGATATAAGTCTTATCTCTCAAACCTTTATGGTTTAAGAGATATTTACAAGCAAAGTTTCCCCCTCCCTCCCCTTTTACCTAGTGTAAGCCATCTCTTCTCAGATGGGGATCTGGTTGTAAGACCAGACAGATAACAGCAGGGGACAATCTTACAATGAAAGCCCTGTCCCCTTGACAAGCTTTTCAAGTTTTTCCCTTATCTTAATTGAAGATTGTCCCTCTCTGCAATCTACCTGGGCACCTCCCTTCTGCTCTGGCTGAAAAGTGTTACATCAGTAAAAGGGGCGGGAGGGGGACACTTTGTCATTGAATTACTCCTGAACTACAACTGTGACAGAATTGAAATAACACTCTCCAAAGTCCAAATACTATGATGATTAATTAGAGCTGCTTTTATTATGAAACATTACTATCCCTTTAACACAGCGAGGAAACTTCGTCGTTCATCCTCGCCAAACAGAAGAGCAAAGGCCACTGCTGTTGTTGCAGACCATCACCCCGCGGCCCACCACCAAACCCAAGCAGCAGTGGCACTCCAAGCGGAACACTGCCAAGCTAAAATCAGGAAAGCCAGCTTCTGCATGACTTGCAGAATCCTGGTCAGCATGCATCAGTTGGTGGACGTCTGTAGCAATTTCACAGTGCATGGGCAGCATCTATTGTGGACCATTGGGTTTTGTAGTTAGTTGGTTTCAGAATGGTACAGGATAATATTCAATTCCCTTTCTCCTTTCAGATTATTCCAGTCCAGGTTCCCCAGGGCCAGGAAATGTTGCGTCTTTTCAACGAAGAGGTTCAGTCTCTTTTGGACAAGGGGATCCTTGTTCCAGTTCCACTTCAAGAGAGAGGTTCAGGTTTTTATTCAAATCTGTTTGTAGTTTACAAGATGGTCGGCAGCAGCTCCCCTGTTCTGGACCCCAGGGACCTAAATTCTTTTGTGGAGAATGCTCTCTTAAAGACGGAGTCCTTGTGCTCTGTCATCGCACCTATGTGCCCGGGAGAATTCCTTGCATCCTTTGATCTCCAGGATGCTTACTTTGACACTCCTATTCACCTGGACAGTGAGAGGTATCTCCATTTTGCCTGCGGCTCGGAGCACTGCCAGTTCATCTCTCTTGACCTTTCTTTGGCTCTTCGGGTGTTTGCCAGAGTTCTGGGGGCTATTATAGCCTTTATGCACACCCAGGGGATTCAGGGGACTCCTTACATGGAAGATCTTCTGTTGAAGGCTCCATCTTTGGAGCTCCTGGACCAACATGTCCAGGACTGTGCTCAGATTCCATCGTTGGATTCTGAAATTGTCAGTTTTTCCCTCTCAGGACTTAGTCCTCCTGTGGCTCAGGTTTGATACCTGTCTGGGGGAAGGTCTTTCTGACGGAGGACTCCGTTCTGCAGGTTATGCATTTGGTGTCCCAGGCTCTGGAGTGGCCATCGGCCCTGGTCAGGAGGTTCATGTAAATTGTGGGCTGCATGGTGTCTACCATGCAGGTGGTGCCTTATTCTATGGCTCACATCAGGGAACTCCAGAGATTCCTCATCTGCTCTTGGTACGGGAAACCAGATCTCCTGGATCTGCAGGTCTCCGTTCCTCAGGAAGTCAGACAAGATCTGCAGTGGTGGTTGCTCAGGAGCATCCTGTAGAAAGGGAAACCGTTTGTGACTGGACCTTCGTTACAACGGATGCCTGCCTGAGAGGTTGGGGTGCAGAGCTTGGTCACTTGGGGAACCAGGGCAGATGGATAGTGGACGAATCCCTTCAGTCCATCAATGTTCTGGCGCTAAGGGCTATCCGGTTAGCACTTCTCTATTGGTCCTCTTGGCTGAGGTGTCTTTCAGTAAGCATCCAGTTGGACAACGCCATGGCCGTGACTTACATCAACAAGCAAGGAGGCACTCATAGTGCTCCCACTTGGTCAGAGGTCAAGGATATCTTGGCCGTTCACATTCCAGTGGCTGCCATTCACATTCCAGGGGTAGATAACAACCTGGCTGCCAAATGGTGGGCATAGGGGAATGGGAGCTACACCCAGAGGTTTTCAACCTGCTGGTGCAACTGTGGGGTCTTCCTCCAATACATCTGATGGCCGCAAGGAACAACAGGAAAGTTCGATGTGTTGTTCCCATTGGAGGGACCTTCTAGCCTTCACCATGGGCACAGTGTCGATTCCTTGGCGTTTTCATCTGGCTTACATTTTTCATTCACTACCACTCATTCTCAGAGTGCTCAGAAAGATTCGGATGGACAGTCTGGCAGTCATTCTGATCGTGCCATACTGGACCAGGAGGGTGTGGTTTCAGGAACTGCTATGTCTTTCGATCCGAGATCCTTTTCCACTGCCACTCAGACTGGATCCCCTCCTTCAGGGCTACCTCTGGAAAGAAGATGTGGAGCGGTTGGCTTTGACGGCATGGCTGTTGAAACCTCCATCTTGAGGAGAACGTGGTTCTCCCCAGAGGTTATCTCCACTATGATCCGGGCTGGGAAGTTTGTTTCCTCTAAGGCCAACCACAGGGTTTGGTCCACTTTCGATTCCTGGTGCATTGACAGGGATCTGTCTACCGGTTTGACCTTCCGGTGATCCTGTCTTTCCTGCAGAATGGTGTTAACAAGGGTCTCAAACTGCTTTCTTTGAAGGTTCAGACTTCTGCTCTCTCTGTATTTTTTCAGAGACATATTGCTCTCTTGCCACATGTCAAGATGTTCTTTCGGGGGGTGGCTCATGCTTTCCTGGCCTTCAAGGCTCCCACACCTCCATGGGACCTTAATTTGGTCTTATGTGTTTTGCAGAGGCCTCCCTTTGAGTCTCTTGCTACCATTCCCTTGCATCTGTTGATGTGGAAAATTGTGTTTCTTCTGGCTGTGGCTTTGTCCTGCTAGCCTCCTTTCCTGGTGTTTCACAAGTATAAGTTGTAACGGAAGCTGAGAAGGGACCGTGTCGCCTTCCGCCGTCGTTCCTGGGTCTCTCCTTCTCAACGCCAGATAAGCGCCGTCGGATGCAACAGTTGAAGTATTAACAGTCACTGGAAACAGCCGCAGGATCGCTGGAAGCAGGGGAGCAGGGAAAAAGGGGAAGAGTCCACGTCGCCGCCTGACAGTCCACGAAGTTAGGTCGCAGGAAACTGGCAGCAGGCGGTCAGCGATTCAAGATACTTGGCGCAGATGGGTATCAGAGTGGATACTTTAGACCATAAGCAATACAAGACTCCAGGACTCCTTGTTCACTCCAAAACAGAACTCACTTTATTGAAACAAACCACACATATTTATAGTCAAACCTTACATTCAAATAAATGGACCAAGCAAATACATTAGGAACATAATTCAATCACACAGTAGACAAAAGGTCAATGGTCTAACAAATACAATGACTCAGACTTCATTACATGAAATACAAAAGGGTTGCTGAACTCACACAATGGACATAAAGACTGGAGGGACTTGAATGAATTATCACACAGCAGGGAGTCTCAATACAATGGCTTTAGTGCGTACAATACACATTGCAAGTAACATTAGGTAAACTCAAATTATTAACCCCTAATGGCCCTGTTCCCTGAAAGCAGGCTATGATTTTTAGTCCTTTTTGGCACATCTGTCCACCAATATAATATCCCAAAGCTCTACATAGCTTGCGTCACTGGGCTGACAATCCATATGCCTAGACAAGGGTTGTTTTAGGCATGACAGGAATGTCCACAGTTTTTGGTTAAACAAACTTATGGCCAGACAAGGCCTAAGTAACGGATAACATCCGTTACATAAGGCTGTTCTTTGATGCTCTCAGGAATTTCTTCCTAAAGTGGTCTCTGAGTTCCAAATCAATCAGGAGATTGTTGTGCCTTCATTTTGTCCTGACCCCAAATCTGACAAGGAGAGGGATATCCATTTGTTGGCTGTGGCTCGCTGTCTCAAATTTTATGTGCACCGTATAGATTCTTTACGTAAGACTGATGCCTTGTTTGTCATCTCTGAGAGTCCTAGGGCAGGTCTGGCTGTTTCCTAGGTCACCATTGTGTCTTGGATCAAGTCTACCATTCGCAGGCTTATGAACTCTGGAAGAAACAGGTTCCCTTAATTATTACAGCATATTCCACAAGGTCTGTTGGGGCTTCTTTTGCCTACAAGAATCAGGCCTCTGCTGACCAGTTGTTCAAGACTGCAGCTTGGTCTTCAGTTCACACATTTGCCAAAAGCCATTTTGTTGATGTCCTGGTTTCTGCTGAAGCCAGTTTTGGCAGGAAGGTATTTCAGGCAGTTTTAATTGTGTAGGGGCCTAATCCTTTCTGTGCCTTACTGTTCTTTATTTGTTGAGCCCGGCTGGCTCTTGTTCTGGGTGCTGTGATAGTTAATTCAGTGTCTGTTGACACTTACTTTTATTTGGGCTTTTCCTAGTTCTGGATAGTCTTAGGGAACCCTGGTATCATGGGGACTGGTGCTAGGTCATTTCCATTATTTCCCACCTCTTGGAGCCTAATGTTGGTATATCACATGGTACCTGTATTTCATATAGGATGACAAAGAAAAGACGATTTTAGTCTTATCTGTTAAATTCTTTTCTCTTCGACCATATGAAATACAGATCTCCCACCCAGAGAAGGGGGACCTCGCTTGGTCTCACTTGGCTGGACATGGGAGTTCTTCTTGCGTCTTGTGCTCATAGGAGCTTAACTTTTCTTCTCTTGCTGTCCTATCTAGTGAGTCTCATATCAAAACTGCGTAGGAGAGGCGAGGCTAACCTGATGAGGAGAGGGAAGGCTCCACCTATAAGACTTTGTCTTTCGAAATGTTCCAGCTTTTATAAGGAAGGAAGTCTCCTCCCATGGTGCCTGTATTTCATATGGACTAAGAAAAAAGGATTTAACAGGTAAAACTAAAGTCCTCTTGTAGCTTCGTAAAATTAGTCTTTTTAAAACTGAATGTTTTGGTTAAACTCTTACTATTGGGTTTCTCATAACAATTTTCCAGGGATACCATATTGTAGTCATTGCTGCCCAAATGTTCTTTTACTTGTATACTGTTTATCATGTCAGAATTGTTTGAGATCACTAGGTCAAGCAAGGCCTCTTTTCTAGTTGGCTTCTCTTCTAGTTGGGACATAAAATTATCATTAAACATATTGAAAAAATTGTTTCCCTTTGTTGTGCTGGAAGTCATATTTGTCCAATTAATTTCAGGATGGTTGAAATCTCCCATTATAATTACATTTCCTGACTGAGAAGCCTTCTCCATTTGCAGTAAAATTTGGGCTTCCTCCAATTCCATAGTATTAAGTGGCTTGTAGCAAATCCCTACTAAATTTTTTTTATATTACGTGTCCTCCCAGTGTGCATTTTAACCCACAGGACCTCTACATTTTCATCGAACCCTTCATTTATATATTCCCTTATACTAACTTTTATGGCATGCTTTACATATAGGCATAATCCCCCTCCCCTTTTATTAACTCTATCCCTCCTAAAAAGTGATTAACCCTCTGGATCATCTAACCAGGTTTCAGACACACCAATTAGATCATACTGCTCATAAACTGCAATCACATCTAGTTCCCCCATCTTACCAGTCAGTCTATGAGCATTTGCATACATACAGTTTGTCTTTTTGCCATTCTGAAAGATTTCACCCTTTGCAAAATGTATTTGCCTTTTATCCGGCAACAATGGCACCTCCCTATTAGAACAGCTAGTCTATTCCCCCACTCAACCTGATCCCCCTTCTCTAAGCCTATTTCCTCAATTATACTACCTTCCCCATTCTGTGTTACAGTACCCTACCCCCCCCTTTGTGGGAAATTTCTTATGCGATATTACATAAATATGTGTTTATAATATTTGTAGTAATTTATAAATATGTTTTTATTGATGTTTGCTTTATTGTAAAAACCTAATATTATTTTAAATAAAAAAAAGTTTGTTAGGCACCTGCCTCTATATAGTGTGTGCATTTGAGATATATCTCTGCCTCTATATTAAGTGTGTGTGTGTGTGTGTGTGTTTGATATGCATCTGCCTCTATATAGAGTGTGTGTGTGTGTGATATTCACCTTCATCTCTATAGAGTATGTGATATGCACCTGCCTCTGTATAGAGTCTGTGCGTGCGTGTGTGTGTGTGTGTGATATGCATCTACAGTAGACATAAAAAGTATACACACCCCTGTTAAAATGTCAGGTTCTTGTGATGTTAAAGAATGAGACAAAAATAAATCATGCCAGAACTTTTTCCACCTTTAATGTGACCTATAATGTGAACAATTCAATTGCAAAACAAATCATTGAGGGGGAAAAATAAATAACTCACAATAACCTGGTTGAATAGGTGTGCACACCCTCTTATAACTGGGGGTGTGGCTGTGTTCAGAATTAACCAGTCACATTCAGTCTCATATTAAATAGAAGTCATTACACACCTGCCATCATTTAAAGTGACTGATTAATCACAAGTAAAGTTCATCCGTTCTAGTAGGATTTTCCTGACATTTGTTTAGTTGCATCTCAGAGCAAAAGCGATGGTCCGCAGAGACCTTCCAAAGCATCAGAGGGATCTCCCTGTTGAAAGATATCAGTCAGAAGAAGGGTACAAAAGAATTTCCAAAGCATTAGATATACCATGGAACACAGTGAAGACAGTCATCATCAAGTGTAGAAAATATGGCACAACAGAGACACTACCAAGAACTGGACGTCCCTCCAAAATTCATGAGAAGACGAGAAGAAAACTGGTCAGGGAGGCTTCAAAGAGGCCTACTGCAACATTAAAGGAACTGCAGGAATTTTTGTCAAGTACTGGCTGTGTGCTACATGTGACAACAATCTCCCGTATTCTTCATATGAATGGGATATGGGGTAGGGTGGCAAGACGGAAGCCTTTTCTTACAAAGAAAAACATCCAAGCCCGGCTGAAGTTTGCAGTAACAAACATCATGTCCCCCAATAGCACGTGGGAAGATGTTATGGTCTGATGAAAACAAGGTTGAACTTTTTGGCCATAATTCCAAAAGGTATGTTTGGTACAAAAACAACACTGTACATCACCCAAAGAACACCATACCCACAGTGAAGCATGGTGGCAGCATCATGCTTTGGTGCTGTTTTTTCTCAGCTGGAACCGGGGCCTTAGTCAGGGTGGAGGGAATTATGAACAGTTCCAAATACCAGGCAATTTTGGCACAAAACCTTCAGGCGTCCGTTAGAAAAGCAGAAGATGAAGAGTAAGTTCACCTTTCAGCACGATAGTGACCCAAAGCACACATCCAAATCCACAAAAGCATGGCTTCACCAGAAGAAGATTAACGTTTTGGAATGGCCCAGCCAGAGCCCAGACCTGAATCTAATTGAACATCTGTGGGGTGATCTGAAGAGGGCTGTGCACTGGAGATGTCCTCGCACTCTGACAGATTTGGAGCGCTTTTGCAAAGAAGAGTGGGCAAATATTGCCATATTAAGATGTGCCATGCTAATAAACTCCTACCCAAAAAGACTGATTGCTGTAATAAAATCAAAAGGTGCTTCAAAAAAGTGTTAGTTTAAGATGTGCACACCTATGCAACCAGGTTATTGTGAGTTTTTTATTTTTCCCCCTCAACGATTTCAGTTTGTTTTTCAATTGAATAGTTCACGTTATAGGTCATATTAAAGGTGGAAAAAGTTCTGACATGATTTATATTTGTCTCATTCTTTAACATCACAAGAACCTGGCATTTTAACAGGGGTTTGTAGACTTTTTATATCCACTGTAAATAGAGTGTGTGTGATATGCACTTGCATCTGTATAGAGTGTTTGTGTGTGTGTGTGATATGCATCCTCATCTATATAGAGTTATGTGTGTGATATGCACATGCATCTATATAAAGTGTGTGTGAGCGTTTGTGTTTGATACGCACCTGCCTCTATATAGAGTGTATGTAATAGGCACCTACCTCTGCATAGTATGTGGGTTATGGAATATGCATCTACCTCTATATAGAGTTGTGTGTGTCATGCACCTACCTTTTGTATAGTGTGTGTTAGCAACAGCATCATGGGAACAACATTCTCCATCTGCATTCTAACCAAAAGGGTAGTGCTGTTATTTGTATGTGTGTCTTTGCAACTATTTGCAGAGATTTTTAGCCCTCCTGGCTACTCCTGGGAATATCACGCCCCATAAATGGACCTTTAGGAGAGGCTGTATGGAGGATATATACATCCTCATTACTACCTTCCCTGGGATTGTGTGTGTGTGTGGCACAGATACAGAATGTTGGTAACATGATGCTGTTCTCTCTCTGTATATAGCTATAAAGATACATTTGTTTGAAGTATCGTGGCCTTTGAAAGATCTTTCATCCATTTGATAAAAAGTGACAGATCACTTGCATTTGAAGCTTGTCTAATAATAATGTCAGAAAAAAAGTTCTAATTAGAGATTTTCTTTCCAACAGATGTTTCCATGAGCAGAAAATACATCTGAACAATTCTACACTCCAATCTTCTCCTCAGAATATTTTTAGCAGGCTTTTTAAGATTTAAGTAATCAGGAAGTCTAAATATCTAGAGAAGAAAAATCACATAAAATCCATCAGACAAATGTCAGTGGAACAAAACTTATGTAAAGGAGGAAATCTCGGTGATGTTTACATTTATACACACACAGAACGTGAACAGGCAGCATCTAGTTATATTGAAGAGCGCAGCAAAGGCAACAGTTCTTTTCAGAAAAACATTACAAATAAATTGGATTCAATAGTTAAAAGAACACCAAACTCTGAAAAAATGAACAGTGGGGTTAAGAAATATTGTATTAGTAAATCAGATTTTAAACATCAGACCGCTCAAAATCAAGAGGAGACGCTTTGTTGTACTGAATGTGGGAAACACGTCATATGTGAATTGGAGCTTGTGATGCATCAGAAAACTCACACAGGAGAGACAATATTTTCTTGCTCAGATAGTTTTGCTTCTAATTCAGCGTTGATTGATCAGAACACAAGAAAGGAAACATCTCCATGTTACAACTGTGGAAAAAGTTTTAGCCATGATGAAAATCTTTTTGAATGTCCTGAATGTGGGAAATGTTTCAAATGTAAAGCAGCTAGTGTTGTACATCACAGAACTCACACAGGACAGAAACCACTTTCCTCTTCTGAATGTGGGAAGTGTTTTAGCCAAAGCTCAGGTCTTGCTACTCATCAGAGAACTCACACAGAAAAGAAACTATTTTGCTGTTCTGAATGTAGGAAATATTTTACAACTAAGGAAAGTCTTGTTGCTCATCAGAGAACTCACACGGGAGATAAACCATTTTCATGTTCTGAATGTGGGAAATGTTTTGGGCAAAGCTCAAGTTTTGCTGCTCATCAGAGAACTCACACAGGAGAGAAACCATTTTCCTGTTCTGAATGTGGGAAATATTTTAGAACTAAGGAATGTTTTGTTACTCATTGGAGAAGTCACACAGGGGAGAAACCATTTTACTGTTCTGAATGTGGGAAGTGGTTTAGCAACAAGCAATGTCTTGTTACTCATCAGAGTAATCACAGAGGAGAGAAACCATTTTCATGTTCTGAATGTGGAAAGTGTTTTAACCAAAAAATAAATCTTGCTACTCATCAGAGAACTCACACAGGAGAGAAACCATTTTCATGTTCTGAATGTGGGAAGTGTTTCAGCCGAAGCTCAAGTCTTTCTACTCATCAGAGAATTCACACAGGAGAGAAACCGTTTTCATGTTCTGAATGTGGGAAATGTTTTAGCTACAACTCAAGTCTTGTTACCCATGAGAGAACTCACACAGGAGAAAAACCATTTTCCTGTTCTGAATGTGAAAAATGTTTTAATGCAAGAAAAAATCTTGTCGCACATCTGAGATCTCACACAGGAGAGAAACCATTTTCATGTTCTGATTGTGGGAAGTGTTTTAGCCAAAGATCAAATCTTGTTACTCATCAGCGAACTCACACAGGAGAGAAACCCTTGCTACCTCCTGACAGTGGGAAGTGTTTTAGCTAAATCACACATCTTGTTGCACATCAGAGATATCACATACAAGATAATTAATTTGCTTGTTCTGAATGTGAGTGATGACTAATGAATTTTTTTTTGTGGATAAATCCTTTACGATCTCACAGGAGAGAATACATTTTTGTGTTCTGAACAGGGGAATGTTTTTGAAGTCATGCAGTTTTTTTTTTTTTTTTTTAGTCATCCGAGAACTGACACTAGAAACCAATTTCTTGATCGTGACTTCTATGTTTCATACTTAAAATAATTTTTTGGCACGCATGGATGCACTTGTTTGTTTCAGCACTTGTACAACTGTAGTTAGCCATCGGAAAGCTCACAGTGCAGAGAAGCCATTTATATGCTGTAAGACAAAATTGAAGTCTTGTTAGATATTATATCATTCACATGGGGAGCAAACTTAGTAATTTGACTGGATATGCATTGTGCAGCCTGAGTGTAGCCTTTAGCACACACAATGGCAGAATACATCCATTCCGTTAGATCCGACCCTCTGATTTGATGCAGTCCTTTGCCTTAGTAGATATTGCTGATTCTTCTGAGCACATTCTACATTTATAGTTTTGCTACTGCACAGAGAGAGCTCTGTGACTGTGTGTTTGTGTGCGAGTATATAACATATAATCCTAAGTGTGATGGACCTATGTCCGTTAGTGTGGGAACTTTAAGGGACTACTAGAACTTGTGCATAAAAGGACTGCATTTCACGGACATCTTGGCTGCTGTAACTACATGTTGCCCGCCACCATTTTGAAAGATAGTCGGTGCAGGGAAGGGCCTCTACATTTTCATTGGACCCTACATTTATATATTCCCTTATACTAGGTTTAAGGCATGCTTTACATATAGGCATACCCCCTCCCCTTTTATTAACCCTATCCCTCCTAAAAAGTGAATAACCCTCTAGATTGACTGCTATGCCCTATGTATCGTCTAACCAGGTTTCAGACACACCAATTAGATCATACTGCTCATATATTGCAATCACTTCTTCTTCCCCCATCTTACCAGTCAGACTATGAGCATTTGCATGCATACATTTTGTTTTTGCCATTCCAAAAGATTTCACACTTTGCAAAATGTATTTGCCTTTCATTGGGCTGTAACAGTGGCACCTCCCTATTAAATAAACTAGCCCATTCCCCCACTCCACCTGATGCCCCTTCTCTAAGCCCATTTCCTCAATTATACTACCTTCCCCATCCTGTGTTGCAGCACCCTCCCCCCCCCCCATGTGGGACTTTGTGGAAACTCCTTATGCAATATTACGTTTTTTTTTGTTTTTTTTTATTTGAGGTTTACTTTATTGTAAAAACCTAATAAAATATAGTGTGTGTGTGAGATATGCACCTGCCTTTTTATATAGAGTGTGTGTGAGAGAGATATGCACCTGCCTCTATAGAGTGTGTGTATGATGTGTGATATGCACCTGCCTCTATATATATAGAGTGTGTGTGGGTGATACGCACCTGCCTCTATTGAGTGTGTGCATGTGATACGCACCAATCTCTATATAGTGTGTGCGAGTGTGATACGCACCTGACTATATAGCGTGTGTGTGATATGCAGCTTTCTCTGTATAGTGTGTATGTGTGTGATAGGCACGTGCTTCTATATAGAGTGTTTGTGATAGGTACCTGCCTCTATATACAGTATGTGTGTGATAGGCACCTACCTCTGTATAGTGTGTGGGTTATGGAATATGCATCTACCTCTATATAGAGTGTGTGTGTGTCATGCACCTACCTTTTGTATAGTGTGTGTTAGCAACAGAATCATATGAACAACATTCTGCATCTGCATTCTGACCAAAAAGGGTAGTGTTTTTATTTGTGTGTGTCTGTGCAACTATTTGCAGAGATTTTCAGCCTTCCTGGCTACTCCTGGGAATATCACACCCCATGAATGGACCCATGGGAGAGGCTGTATGGAGGATATTTACATCCTCCTTACTGCCTTCCCTGGGTTTGTGTGTGGGGCACAGATACAGAATGTTGGTCACATGATGCTGTTCTCTCTTTCTCTCTCTCTCTCTCTCTCTCTCATATATATATATAGCTATATCTATAAAGATACATTTGTTTGAAATGTCTTTCAAAATCACCCATTTGATAAAAAGTGACAGATCACTTACATTTGAAGCTTGTCTAATAATATTACCAGACAAAAAGTTCTAATTAGAGATTTTCTTTCCAACAGATGTTTCCTTGAGCAGAAATACATCTGAACAATTCTTCACTCCAATCGTCTCCTCAGATTACTTAATCTTAAAAGCCTGCTAAAATAATCAGAGTCTAAATAACCAGAGAAGAAAAATCATATAAAATACATCAGAAAAATGTCAGTGGAACAAAACTTGTGTAAAGGAGGAAATCTTGGTGACGTTTACACTTATACACACGCAGAACGTGAACAGGCAACATCTAGTTATATTGAAGAGCGCAGCAAAGGCAGCAGTTCTTTGCAGAAAAACATTACAAATAAATTGGATTCAATAGTCAAAAGAACACCAAACTGTGAAAAAATGAACAGTGGGTTTAAGAAATATTGTATTAGTAAATCAGATCTTAATCATCAGACCGCTCAAAATCAAGAGGAGATGCTTTGTTGTACTGAATGTGGGAAACACTTCGTATGTGAATTGGAGCTTGTGATGCATCAGAAAATTCACACAGGAGAGACAATATTTTCTTGCTCAGATAGTTTTGCTTATAATTCAGAGTTGATTGATCAGAACACAAGAAAGGAAACATCTCTATGTCACAATTGTGGAAAATGTTTTAGCCATGATGAAAATCTTCTTGAATGTCCTGAATGTGGGAAGTGTTTCAAGTGTAAAGCAGATATTGTTCATCACAGAACTCGCACAGGACAGAAACCACTTTCCTTTTCTGATTGTGGAAAATGTTTTATCCACAGCTCAAGTCTTGCGATTCATCAGAGAACTCACACAGGAGAGAAACTGTTTGCTTGCTCTGAATGTGGGAAATGTTTCAGCCGCAAGAACAATCTTCTTATTCATCAGAGAACCCATACAGGAGAGAAACCATTTTCATGTTCTGAATGTGGGAAGTGTTTCAGCCGCAAGAACAATCTTCTTATTCATCAGAGAACCCATACAGGAGAGAAACCATTTTCATGTTCTGAATGTGGGAAGTGTTTTAGCCAAAAATCAACTCTTGTTACTCATCAGATAATTCACACAGGAGAGAAACAGTTTGCTTGTTTAGAATGTGGCAAGTGTTTCTGGTACAAGGGAGATCTTGTTACTCATCAGAGAACTCACACAGGAGAGAAACCATTTTCCTGTTCTGAATGTGGGAGATGTTTTAGCAGTAAGAAAGGTCTTACTATTCATCAGACAAATCACACAGGAGATAAATCATTCTCATGTTCTGAATGTGGGAAGTGTTTCAGCCAAAGATCAACTCTTGCTACTCATCAGAGAATTCACACAGGAGAGAAACAGTTTGCTTGTTCTGAATGTAGCAAGTGTTTCTCGTTCAAAGGATATCTTGTTGCTCATCAGAGAATTCACACAGGAGAGAAACCATTTTCATGTTCTGAATGTGGGAAATGTTTTATCACCAAGGAAAGCCTTGTTACGCATCAGAAAACTCACACAGGAGAGAAACCATTTTCATGTTCTGAATGTGGAAAGTGTTTTAGCCAAAGATCAACTCTTGTTACTCATCAGAGAACTCACACAGGAGAGAAACAGTTTGCTTGTTCTGAATGTAGCAAGTGTTTCTGGTTCAAAGAACATCTTGTTACTCATCAGAGAACTCACACAGGAGAGAAACCATTTTCATGTTCTGAATGTGGGAAATGTTTTAGCCACAGCTCAAGTCTTGCTATTCATCAAAGAACTCACACAGGAGAGAAACCATTTTCATGTTCTGAATGTGGGAAATGTTTTATACACAGCTCAAGTCTTGCCATTCATCAAAGAACTCACACAGGAGAGAAACCATTTTCATGTTCTGAATGTGGAAAGTATTTTAGCCGAAAAACAAATCTTGCTATTCATCAGAGAACTCACACAGGAGAGAAGCCATTTTCATGTTCTGAATGTGGGAAGTGTTTTAGCCGAAGAACAAATCTTGCTATTCATCAGAGAACTCACACAGGAGAGAAACCATTTTCATGTTCTGAATGCGGGAAGTGTTTTAGCCGAAGAACAAATCTTGCTACTCATCAGAGAATTCACACAGGAAATAAAACGTTTGCTTGTTCTGAATGTAGCAAGTGTTTCCGGATCAAGGGAGATCTTGTTACTCATCAGAGAACTCACACTGGAGAGAAAACATTTTCGTGTTCTGAATGTGGAAAATGTTTTAGGCAAAGCTCAAGTCTTGGTACTCATCAGAGAACTCACACAGGAGAGAAACCCGTGCTAATGATCTGAATGTGGGAAATATTTTAGCCAAAGCTCAAGTCTTGCTGCTCATCAGAGAGCTCACACAGCAGAGAAGCCCTTGCTATCTCCTGACTTTGGGAAATGTTTTAGCTAAGACACACATCTTGTTACACATCAGAGATCTCATATACGAGATAATTAATTTGCTTGTTCTGAATGTGAGAAATGTTTTATCCACAAGAAAAAAATGTGTTATTCATGAGAGAACCCACAGGAGAGAATCCATTTTTATGTTCTGAATGTGTAAAATGTTTTAGCAATCATGCATGTCTTTTTAGACACCAGAGAATTGACACAATAGAAACTAATTTCTTGATAGTGACTTCTCTGTTTCAAACTTAAAATCAATTTTATGTTTCATTCGCATGCATGCATATTTCTTTCTGCAGTTGTACAACTGTAGTTGGCTATCAGAAAACTCACAGTGCAGAAAAGCCATTTGTGTGCCATAAGACAAAATTGAAGCCTTGTTAGGTATCGGATCATTCACATGGGGAGCAAATTTAGTAATTTGACTGGATATGCATTGTGCAGCTTGAGTGTAGCCTTTAGCACAGAAAATGGCAGAATACATCCATTCCGTTAGATCCGGCCCTCTGATTTGATGCAGTCCTTTGCCATACTAGATATTGCTGATTCATCTGAGCACACACATTAAATTTACAGTTTTGCTACTGCAAGAGAGAACTCTGCTACTGTGTGTTTCTTTGCGAGTATATATAATGTATAATCCTAAGTGTAACAGACCTACAGCCGTTACTGTTGGAACTTTAAAGTAGATGTGTCACCTATAGACAACATCCCATAAATAGGAGTCATATCCAATACCAGGAAAACGTTACTTATTTTTTATTTTAAGTTATGATTTCGTTTAAATTTAACTTACAAAAATCTGTACTGCATCCACTTCCGTGTAGCCTGTGGTTAATGCAGTTACAGAGCTCTGCCTCTGCTCTTCTCCCTGCTCCAATGACAGAGGCTTCTGCCTGTAAGCTGGAGTGTTCTCATTGGCAGAGATTGATATCTAGCCAATGAGACCTCTTCTGCTTACAGACGCCTCCGTCATCGGAGGAGAAAGGAGAGCAGAGGCAGAGCTTCGGGCTGCAGTCTATATGGAAGTGACTGCAGACCAGACTTTTGTAAGTTAAATTAAACAAAATCATAACTTAAAATAAAAAAATAAATAACGTTTTCCTGGTACTGGATATGACTCCTGACTATTTATGGGATGTTGTCCATAGGTGACACATCCACTTTAAGGGACTTCTAGAACTTGTGAATAAAAGGAGCTGCATTTAACGGACGCCTTATGCCATGGCTGCCGTAGCTACATGTTGCCACCATCATTTTGGCAGGCAGCCAGCACAGGGACTGGCTGCCTCCAGTCCCATTTTAAGAATGTTACAGTATGTACGAAAGGTAGGCATCCCTCCCATTGGCCTCGGCTTGTCGAGCAGTGCCATGCCAAAGCATGACATTGCTTTGACAAATAGGCCGCTCTGTTATTGTTAGCCACTTTTCCCCATCTTGTCACTCCGGTTCCCATACAATATAACCAGGCCCTGATTGGTCATCACTGGTATTTTGTAACTTGTCGATCTGATCCTTGTTTGCTGAAGATTGGAGCGGCCAGATTGAAGTATGTTCTTTTGTGCTTCTACTGTATAAAAACTTTGTTCCAGCAAGACTGGCATGGTCACCTTTCAAGGAGCGGGAAACCCAGCATGATAGCCAAGGACAACCTGGCGTCCATGGTTTCTTTTACACTGGTGGCAGTGGTGGGATACTCTCTCTCCAACCTAAGAGATCCAAACCACCACCTGGGATCCAGCCTGTAACCATGGCAGAAGTTTACCGACATGTCACTGTCACTGCCCTACAGGACCTTGTTGCACAGGGGGACGCGGCATCACAGGACTTAAGGAGCCAGAACTTTTGGCAGCCCTCCGAGAGATGGATGAGAAAATTGTCCAGCTCGCCATAATCACAGATTTGCCAAGGGACTCCAGCCCTTGTCCGCGGTCCAGCATGTCTGATCCCCTGCTTGGCCTGCTCCAGTGGAAGTGTCTCTATCCCAGGGCGAACATATTGAATGGGGCTGCTATCATGAGATAGCTTTGGCCAGGGGCCCATACCTGAGAAGCTCTGGCATCACATCCAGCCAGCTTAACAGATACCACTCAAAAGGGCTGCGAGACACAGGAGCCACCCTTATCTTAGTTGAACCCCCGCTGTCTAGCCCCATGTTACCACACTGATCAGGTGGTGTAAGTGCATGTTGCTGGGGACAAGGTGTACCAGCTCCCTTTGACCAAGGTCCACCTGGAATGGGGAACATGCCAGGGGATCAAGACTGTAGGAGTCGTGTCTGGATTACCCACAGACGTCTTACTGGGCAATGACTTAGGGCATCTGCAGAGGAAATTTACCACTGGAGCTCCCATGCAGAATGCCAGATGCTCACCCAAGCCAGCACCAGACGGACTCCGGTATGCCCCCGGTCATCCACTTGTCCCAATCTCGTCACTCTGGTTCCCATTGGCTCGGGGGCTGGCACAACAAGATTGAATTAATATGTTGAGCACCACTGGTAATTGTCACTTGTCGCTTTGATCCTCATTGGCTGAAGATCAGAGTGGCCGGATTGAATTAGGTTCTATGTTCTTTCATGTTTCTACTGTATAAAAATGTCCCCAAATGAAGTGTGTTCATTTTGGAACTATAAATGCGTGCTGTAATTTATGTTAGGAATGCTTTAAATGTCCCATTTGACCCCCATTTCCAGAAACTTTGTTCCAGTAAGACCGGCACAGTCACCCTTCTGTGGCAAATTCAAGGAGGGGAAACTTAGCACAACGGCATCCTTGGTCTTCATAATATTAACCTTTGAGTGCCAGAGGGGTACTCAACACATTGCAAAGCAATGCGTTGCTTACCCCTCTGGCACTCAAAGGGTTAAGGGTCAGACACAATGTTCCTGGGAAGATGGACTTGCACTTAATGGCTCTAATAGGAACATACCTTCTCAAGTTCTGTTTGGAACACAAGAAACATGGGTTGGAGTTCCTGCCTCAGGAGGGCAGTGCACTTCCCAAACATTGAGCTCTCTGAGGAGGAGGCTTCCATCCTGGACCATTTCATCCCACCTAGTTGGAAAAGTGCCCTTCAAGGAGAAGAAGCAGTGCAAAGCTTCTCTTGGCTAGTTCCTTATTTATTTTGTGATTCTGGGGCTTATTAGGTGGGGATTATTCCTATTCCTGGCATCCTTGCCCAGTGTTCATAACTCTTAGGACCAGTTCTGTGGAGGGTGTCTTCTTTCTATGGTATATTCCCCTCCTAGATTTTATGAGGCTTAACTATTCTTAAAGGGAGTTTGAAGACTGAAGGAAGGATTTCAGGTTGAGTGCACAGATCCTGTACATATGTCCATTTTTCTCTAAATGACAGTCAATTTGTGAGTGAGTCATGCCTATAATGCACTCTGCGGCTCGCTTTGATTCAAAAAGTATAAACTTTATATAGCACACCTATGTTCTCTGTGGCATTGGTTGGGTGATTAATCCTTGAATTGCTGAGATGTGAGTTCCATTGCTGTGGGGGAACTTCTACCCTAGTCTGGGCTCAGTCCCTTGCTAGCAGTGTTCTGTTTATGCTTATTTGCTCTCTTATCATCTTTTTTTTTTTTTTTTTTAATCCTTTGACATATTTATATTTCACTTTGGGGTGCCTTTAAGAATGGACTTCTGCAGTGGCAATATTGCTTACAGCATGGGAGAGTTACAATCGGACTTCTCTTGCTCATTTTCAGGGACAGTAAGGTGATTGATTGGTCTCACAGATCTTTTTTCTTACATCCGGTGATTCAGGGACCCCCCCCACCGTTCTTGAGTAATGCGGGTCATTGGCAGATGAAGCACTGCCACACCTTTGTAATATAGGCAGACTAAGTTTCCCAGCATCCTGTGTGTCCCAGGCTTTTGTGTAATGAAGAGGTTGTCCTTTGTGAACTCTCTTCCTCTTGGGACTCTCTGGATACACTGAGACTAGTTAACTCCCTCCTGCCTACCACATTAACCCTTTGCAGTAAAAGAAATACTTTTTATGTGTAACTGGAGCACCCAAAATAAGCTGCCTGAATCTGAACTCTATGGAGAAGATACTTCACAAAGAATAAGCAGACTGCTAGATTATTATATATAAAAAAAGACCAGAGTAGGATTGTCTGGGTCACAACAACAAATAGCAGGAGTAAGTACACAGCAACTCTCCTAGTAGGGAGGTCCCCCAGTAGGTAAGGTGTTGAAGTGTGGGGATGGCTGGCGTTGGCTACCCCCTAGGCTGTCTTGCCCATGCCAGATTAAATGTACTGACCACAAGGTCAGTTTAGTGCTGACTGGATAAGCCGGCCTGTACCCAGGATGACAGCCTAAGGGATAGCTACTACCTACTGGGGTTGAAGGAGGCAACAGACAAGAACACAGAGTTACTGCACTTAGTCGAACGTTGCTTGCAGGAGAACTGGAATATTCAACCTCAGACAAAAAGGTATGACTACCAGTTGAGATTCAACTAGTAGGATGAGATCCGACCAACAGTCAAACAATAAAACAACAGATGATCGAGATAGTCGAACTGTCACTGCTCTGGAGCATGGTGAGGGCAGATGAGTCGAACAAATGCTGGGATCAGCAGGATAGTCGGATGATCGTACTAGCAGGGTTGGTAACCGGAGAACTAGAGGCACATAAGCAGCAGGCAGAAGAATAGTCGAGTGGGGAAGCCTGAGTCATAAACGAAGAATCAAACAACAAGACACTGTACCAAGTCGAAGAGCAAAAGAGTAGTTGAGACGCAAGCTGAGGTCAATCCACAGGAAACACACTCAGGAACAGGACTAGGAGAAACAGATAACGTACTGGAACACTTGGATTGTGTGCCAGCACTGAGGACCTGGCACTTGATAAAGGCTCAGGACTGAGCACAAAATAAGGCAAAAAACAAGAAAGCGGCAAGCACAAAAAAGCAAACACCAGACAAGGAACATGAAAAAGGGCAGAATGTGACATTATGTTATTCAAAGTACTTTTATTCTACTTTCTTTCCTGTTTTTTACTACATTTACTCTACTACTGCAGGGTCTCCTGATTACGTCAGACCTCAGGGTAGATGTAGGAAATGCCACAATGCTATTAAGGACTCAGAGGTCCATTTAACACATTGTTCTTCATGCCAGGGTTGGGCTTCCTAAGGTATTTTCGGGTATTCTATGTGCCTAATGTGCTGTGGCCCCTGCTTATTCTTGGGGGGCCACGTCTGTTGAACAGGAACTTGAATATGTTAAGGCTCTCAGTTCCATCCCCTCTTCTATCAAGGGCATCTTGGATTCTTGGTCCATGGGGCATTCTATGTCCTCCAAACAGCATTTCAGTGATTTTGTGGAAGGGGATACCCCCCACTGTTGGAAATTCCGCTCCTGAGGAAAGGGAACCGATACGAACAACTCTGATTACTCCTTCTCTGTTGGGGACTGTTATGAGGAAGACCCATGTTCATCTGTTGAAGGTCTTATTGGGGCTGTACTAGAGACCCCTAAGGTATTAGAGCCCCCTAACTTCTTTCCTGCATATTTTAAGAGGTGCTAGAAGGAGCTTGCAGTTTTTCTTCCCCACCACTCTTTGGACCAATTGCTGATGGAGGAATTGAATATGTCTGACAGGAGATTTTACCATAACCGGTCTATTTCTCTTCTATATCCTTTTTCTGCTGAGACTTTAGCGCAGTGACCCCCTGCCTCAGTTAACTTTCCCCAATTTCTCACCTTGCTAAGAAAACTATTTTGCCATTGGTGGATTCAGCTGCTTTTAAGTCCAAGGTGGACAATCTCCTGGCAAATTTTGCGGCCTAGTGTATTGACTTATTCCATACTTCCACCATTGCATGTGGTGTCAGTTGGGCTATGGCTGCCTGGGGGAGGGCATCTTTTGTTTGCTGTCCACGCAGACATGTACAAGTAGCATCAGTGGTCCTTATACCCAAGATCCTTGAAGCAATTTCTTACTTCATTGAAGCAGCGTTTGAACTCATAAAGCTTATTGGAAAGTACTAAGCTTTCTCTGTGGTTGCGCATCACACCTTGCAGCTTAAGATTTGGTAGGCTGACCAGTCTTCCAAGAAATCCTTTGTGTCTCTCTCTCTTGTGGGAAAACAGCTGTTGTTTTGAGTCACGCCACTGAAGACGAGAGTATCTTGCTGCGGAAGGTTACACCTAAACGTTCCTTTTTTCTGGGGAAGACACAAAGCTTCTGTTATCCCTGCTAGTACAAGTATGCTGCAAGGACACCTCCTTCATCGGTGACCCAGGTGCATTCCACCCAAAACCCCAAATGAGATTGGATGGGCAAGAAGCCTGTGAAGAAGCCCAAATATGACAAACTTCCCTCTGCATGACTCGCGGGGTTTATGTCTGTCACAGGGTATAGGAGGTCATCTCTGCCTTTTCTGCTGTGCTTGGCATGCTTTAGTGATGCATCAGTGGCTTTTTCTGGTAATTTCTGAAGGGTGTTGTGTAGATCTCAAGTCTCTTCCCCCACATAATTTCTTCATATCTAGAGTTCCCTGGGATCCCATGTGTTTTTGGGCTTGGTGACCTTCCTGCTAGACATGCAGGTGTTGGTGTCAGTTGCTTCTTAGGAAAAGTTCATGGGGATCTACTCTGTTTTCATAGCCCCCAAGAAGTATGGCAGATGTCACACTGTCCTAAACTAGAAACGTCCCAGCCACTTCAAGCAGAACTACCATCGCTGAAAAATGTGATCTCTAATAATTCCCCATCTGGCGGCTCGCTGCTCAGTAGCGCTAGTCACCTGAATTATTACCTTGTTAAATAAAATTCTCCATTCTGTCAGTCCCAGCCTGCTCTAGGAGGCATTCCTAGTAGCCGTCCGGCTCCAAAAGGGACTGACAGAGCAGGCGTCACTATGGAAAGATGTCTGCACTCCGTCCTGCCTGTCAGCCCGGGAAGAATGGAGAATTCCACTCAATAAGGTAATAATTCTGGCGACTAGCGCTACTGAGCAGCAGATGGGGAATTATTAGAGATCAGTTTTTAAGTGGTGGGAGTTGCGCTTTCATGCTAGTTCCGCAGTTTAAGATTGAGTCTGTGCTCTCCATCATTGCCACCATGTGTCTTTAGGGGAGTTTTTGGCTACACTAGTTACAAAGGATGCCTATCTGCTAATTCTCATTCATTCCGGACATTGGTGTTTCCTGCAGTTTGCTTTCCAAGATCGGCATTCAATTCACTATGCTGCCCTTTGGACTGGCATCCACCCCAGGAGTTTTCACAAAAATCATGTCAGCTCTGGTGACTCATATCTGCTCACAGGGAATTTCTTTGGCTCCTTACCTGGATGATCTTTTACTGAAGGCCTCTTCAGAAGGGTCTTTGCACAATCCGATCCATTCTGGAGCACCACAGTTGGGTGCTCGATCTCAAAAAGTTTTCTGTGGTTCTGTCCCATGTCAAGACTGCCGTCCTTTTAGTTATTGTTTCGATTCTGCGGGTTGCTGAACTTCAGGCCTTATCCTGTAAAGTCTTGCTTTCTGGTCTTCCACCCTGACAAGGTAGCCCTGAGGAATCCCTTAGGGTTTCATATCTACCAGGAAATGTTTCTTCCTTTTCTTTCTCCAGCTCCTTTCAGTCGACAGGAGCAAGGTCTTCATCTCTTGGATGTTGTTTGGTGTTTGAAGTACTGTGTCCATCACACTCAGGCTTTATCAGAAATAGGATTCACAGTTGGTTATCCCTGAGGGCCCTCATGTAGATATGACTCTGTCTAAGGTAACAGTAGCTTCTGGGCTCAAGGAGACCATTCGCCAGATGAGAAACTGGTACACTTTGGAGTTACAGCGCATTCCATAAGGTTGGTGGGTGCATCTTGGGCCTGTAATTATCAGGCCTCTGCTGAGCAGTTGTGTAAGGTGGCAACATGACAGTGTTTGCCGTGTTAATGTGTTGGCTTTGGCTGAAGCCAGCTTTGGACGGAAGGTCCTACAGGCCATGATGTCTGTGTAGGATATCTTCCAGACCAGTAACATGTTAGTTACTGTTTTTTTTTATTTGCAGTGTTGTGTCCATTGGCACCTAATTTGATGGATCGAGTCTGTGTTTTGAGGGGTTTTTCTCTTTCCCTTTCTGGAATGTTGGTGATGCTTTGGTACCTCCCCATGGTTCCTGTGTTCCACATAGGACGTAAAAGAAAAAGGGACTTTTGCGTACTTGTTGATCAATCCTTTTCTGTTAGTCCATGTAGCGTACAGGACTTCTGTCTTGGGGAGAAACCACTGGTTTGAGTCCTGGGGAAGGGGAGTCCTCTTACGTTCTCATTTCTGGTGATTCCCTGCCATGTTCCACTTAGGGTTTTTTTTTTTTTCTCGGCTTTGCTATACATCAAGTGGTGCACGATGCAGAGAGCTCATTATTTTGTAAGTGCCCTCCCCCTCTGAGGAGGGAGCTTTACCCCATGGTTCCTGGGTTCCACATGGACTACATATTAACGAGTGTAGTGGAGCAAAAGTAGTATTTGCAACGGGAGAAAGCACTGTTTTCCAATGAGATGAAGGTGCATCACCTAAGATTTTACAATGAAAATGTATACAGACCAATATAACTACATTTTAAAAAAATGTATCATCATTACTCCAAAATGCTGTCACTATTGGTCTGGTCTTACTGTTACTTGCACCCTGGAAATTTATAAAAAGAGATCATACCGGAACAATACCATAACAGTGATACAATGTAATACTCAAACAATTGTACAGGAGATACATGTATCAGCTTAAAAGTTACATTCAATTCAAGCGTATCTAACATCTACACACATCTCTTCATCCGACTCTGAGTTCTGAGTATTATTATTGAAACAAACCCCAATCTGATGGCACATTTATTACAATTGTATTAAGATTCAAACATATGATACTACTACATGTGTCTGTCTAAGAAATAATAAGAATAAAAAATGTCACATCATCCCCAATCCCCATCATACAATCTGGTTGTAAAATTAATGAATTAGGAAAAGCTTCCAGAGGAAGGAGCAATTATGGTGCTGAAACACATGAAAGAAACAAGCTGACATCTGGCACAAGAAAATGCAGACCCCAGAGAGGCCTATACACCATGTTGTGACAGAGGGATACCGTGTGAGATCACAGGGACAAGAGTAGCCGAGGGGACTGAGACAAGCTGCACAAAGATTTATGCTATGAGGCTCTAGGGACTATTCCTATAGTGAAAGCATATATAGACCCTCACTGTGTGTGACATTACTTATATATAAAATGTGTATATGTACATTATCAAATCAAGATACTTCAGAATCTTGTGACATGGCACTATCCTGTGTAACTGGTTTTGTACACGTCTTCTCTTTTTGGTACACTGATACAATAAGGTCTTGTTTTATATAAACTGACACTATGGTACCAGTTGCCTACAAGACTCTAGATATTTGAGTATCATATACTTATACAGTAAAGTTTTTGTTTTGTTTTGTTTACATAAACTGACACTATAGCATCAGTTACCTGGCTATACCACTTATCATACAGCCATCTATTTCTGGAATGAGAGCTGGCTGAGAGTTGGGGTCCTTCTAACACATTCTCTCTGGAAACATGCTCTGTGTACTTGGGTCTCCTGTCTCCAGACACTGGCAGTTCCATCCCAGGAATGTGAGAGCTCCCAGTGCAACTACATACATGCATCATATCGGAAAACCGTGCTTCCTCCAGTTGCGAATATGTAGTGGAGCAAAAGTAGTACTCACAACAGGAGAAAGCACTGTTTTCCGATGTGATGAAGGTGACCAGCAACTACATATGAAGACTTTGAACAGGTCACATTTGACAGCTAGAGAGCTGACTGTCTACATTGCATTGCCAGCTCTCTCTCTCTGTTTATTCTCTCTTCTATACCGTTTACAAAGCTGCCAGCATATTCCTCTGACATCAGCACTTGATTCATAACTTGTCAATTGGCAAAAAACTGGATAAATCATATAAATCCATTCAAATGGTTAAAGGACTAACATCAGCTGTGTTAGCCCTTTGACTGCCAGAGAGGTATCCAATGATACCGCTCTAGCACCCAACGGGTTAAACAGCCGCACGTTGCCTGAAACTGAGAAGTGTGTAACATTCTGCAGTGCTTCTGGTCGGTCTTCCACCACTCAATGGGCAATGTGGCTTCACCTTAGGTTAACTGTTTGAGAGGCATCTTATTTAACCCTTTGGAAGCTGGAGGTATGCAATGTATTGCTTTTCATTGTGTTTGCACACTCATCTGGGACGCGAAGGGTGAATTGGCACTGTGGCCCTTCCGTGGAATATTTGTGTCTCTGTAATAGATCTGTCAGAAAGCTTCAGCGGCAGCTCCATTTTTTCCACATTCACAAATAACAGAAGGGCATGATTATAGGCTAGCTTGGTTGTTAGGATGGATACTTTCATACAGCTTTGCTAGGTCAGCTCCTTCAGTGCTGCTGGAGATTGAACTACTTGTCTGTCAGCCAGGCGGACTGATGCATGTGTCAAGTAAGTCCCTCACTATACCGGTACTTCACCACCACTCCTCAGTGATGCAGCCACCCCCTCCCAAATAGAAAATACAAAGGCTCGTTCACATATACAGCATAATGGCAAGAGCGTGCATTTCCTCAGATTCAAAGACATGGCCAATATTTTTAGATTCGTGGGCTATTTTATTAACAAATTTCAGAAGGACCAACGTGTTTCAGAGCATGAGAAAGGTACCACTCTGCATAACGTTTAAATGCAATCTTACAAGGCTTTTGTAAAAGTAAAGTATTACTATCCCTTTAAACCCGATCATTCCTCCTTAAACCTGCTGAGTGCCAAATAAGTATACAGTACACTGAATACCTCTCTGGAACTCAAAGGGTGGAAGTAGAATGAACACCTAATAACAGCTTAGGTAATTTTGAAAAAACTTTCAAAATCACCTCTATTTTTGTTTGCTTTTTTTATTTGTTTATGCAATTTGGAGTGTGCAGGCAGACATTCCAGCCGGATACTAACATTGCACCCTGCTCTCCCTTCCACACTCTGCCATCCAGTACCAGCTCATTTGCACAAAGTGACAATCATGCAAGTCCTCTCAAGATGCACATGCTCAGTGAGGTAAGAAAATGGACAGTGCCACTTTAACTTCCACAGTGCCACAGGAGTGCAATGTTCGTGGATAAACAACTCTGCCAAGCCTGTACAGCTGCATTAACTTTTTTTTTTAAGTAGACCTTGTGGAGGTCCTGATGTCCTTGCAGCAATTACTCTCCCAGCCTATTTGGATAGGACATGAGTAATGGCAACACAGGGGAGCTACATGGGTCCGCTGCTTCTATCCTACCTGAACTTCCAGGTAGGAGTGAGCAGGATCAGGGAAAGCCTCCCACGTCAGGTCACTGGTAACATGGAAGGCTTTCACTGATATAATCCACTACTACCTGGTACATTGGGTAGGATGGAAGCAGGGGAGTCATACTGCTTCCCTGTGTCACCTCTATTGATTTCCCAGCCAAACTGGAGTCATGATGCCCCTCCAATGAGGTCTGAATGTAAATCTTTGAATGCCAATGAGGTATCCAATGCATTGGGTACCTCTCTGACACTCACAGGGTGAAAATAAATAAACCTCCGCCGCCAAGGTACGAAATTCTATTGCATACTTGGCTACCGTACATGCGGCCTGGCGTATAGTCATGAGTTGTTTAGCTGCGGATACAGCTTGGGCCAGAACATCAAAAACCCTACGGAATTCGCCCACAAATTCCATAAAATTAGCTACAATGGGTTTCTCCATCTCCCACAAAGTATTGGCCCATGCCAACGCCTTACCAGACAGAAGTGAAATCATGAAACCAACCTTGCTTCATTCACTTGGAAACACTTGTGGTACCAATTCTATGAATATACCCTACTGGTTAAGGAAACTTCTACAGAGCATAGGCTCCACCTCATAGCGTTGAGGAAGGGGAGCGGTACCAGATAGTCCACGAACCGTATTGGTCTCAGGATTAGCGGATACCACTGGTACTGAGTTTGAGGGTACCACTGGTTGTTGAGCGGCCTGACCAAGGTGTGCAGTATGGTTCAGGAGTGTCTGCGTGGCCAATGACAACTGGTCAATCCTTTGATCCTGTATGTCCATTTTGGCAAGGATGCTCGGAACTGGTGGATTACCTGTACCTTCAGTACTCACGGCCCTTTCGTACTGTCATGGGACCCCAGGACAATAAATCACACAACACAGGTACAGGTAAATTCAACCAGTTTATTAAGAGAAATCATACATGAGCAATCATTTCCCCAACCTTCCTAGGCCAGGTGTGAGGACAGTGCACAGCCCACTACCCAGGAGCTGACACTGAGCGACCACCTGTAACCACAGACCTCAATAGCAGCAAGGAGGGTAGAACCTAGCATATGGTTCTACAGAGAGGAACTTGCAGAACACTAGAGTGCTAGGAATCCAAGTACTAGGAGCAAGACCGGGATCACAGTGCAAGTAACCACCACAGAGGTATATGGCTAGTCAGAGGATACACAGAGCGTGGACCGCCAGAGCAATACCTGGAAAGAGACTAACCCTGAGGCTCATGGAGCGAAAGGCAGCGGCAACAATACCAGGGAGGTATGGATAGCTCGTAGGTTGAATGGAGCAAGAGCAGTAATGCCGGTGAGACAAGATGGACAGTCAGACAGTACCGGGGTCAAGCACGGAGCCGGTCGTCAGACAAAGCCACAAGTCAAAACCGGATCAGATAGTTAGCCAGAGCCACAGAAACACGGAGAGGGTAGTCAGCCAGAAACTGGGTCAGAACGATATGGGTAGTCAGACAAGGCCTAGGTCATACACGGAGCGGTTAGTCAGACAAAGCCACTGGTCAAAACCGGAGTGGATAGTCAGACAAAGCCAAGGATCGAACAAGGAGGATAATCGGAAGCCAAGCAAGGGTCAAACGAGAGCAAACTAGCAACGTACAGGTACATCACCAAAGGGCAATTAAATCACGGGCACAGTGATACCATCCTCCTATGCATGATGTCCTGCAGTGTCTGTCCTCCTGTGTGTGATGTCTTGCAGTGTCTGCCCTCCTGTGTGCTCTCTTGCAGTGTGTTGTCGCACTTTGTGTGATTTCTTGTAGTCTGTTCCCATTTGTGTGATGTTTTGCAGTGTGTGCCTTGCTATGTGTGATCTCTTGTAGTGTATTTCCCATTGTGTCATGTGATGTCTTGTAGTGTTTTTCCTGGTGTGTGTGATGTATTTTTGGCAACATGTCCGTCCTTTAGGAGGGAGATTAACAGGTGTCTTTGTTCAATAGTATGCCTGCTCTTAGATAGTCTATATGCAAGTCATTTGTGCCTATAAAGCACAGTGTGCAATGCACAGCCTTGTGGGGGTTGTTGGACTACAGCTTCTCAAAGCGGCAGGATCTGAAGCTGATGGTTATTGTAGGGAAAAACAAAAAAAAAAGGATGTCTGCAATTTGGTCGCCTCTCTTTTAGGCTAAATGTGTAATTGTTAGATGAGAACAGGGCGTGTGGGCAGTATTCAGTATGTGATAGCAAGGATAGTGGTGTTGTTATCAGCAGGGACGGAGTTACATCTCAGGAGCCTGTAAGTGCCCCCTCCCCCCCCAAAAAAAAAAATATGGTCAATGTTAGACTGGCAAATGAGATGACATCCTATATAATAATTCGCTAAAACGTGTGTAACGACACAGTCATGCTGCTGCGCGTGCTGCAGTCATGCGCAGTAGCGACTACCCGTGCCGCGGCTGATATAGAGCTGGACGCTCTGAAGGAGAGTTAACTGCACAGGACTGCCCGCGACCGGCTTGCAGTGGCACTGAGGCCCGTGTAACAGGCTCTTCAACTAGTTGCCATATAAAATCCCTTGGTAACAGTGTCCTAATTTTACTTCACCTTTGAATGCTAGTAAAGTCTCCATCGTAGGAGCTGTCTGTAGCATCCAAGACCAAAGGGTATGACAGCTGTATCGTGTGACTGCTTCTCTGTGGTAGCTAAAGCATTATACTCACATAACTCCATCTCCCGTTTCACTCTCTGTGTACCAAAGAAGTTGTGCACGCATCCGTCATTCACCCTGCTGGTTAATTTAAAAAAAAAAAAATGATCCCAATGACAGGCACCCCTCTCTTGGGTGCTCCTGTAGGCAGATGCCTACTCTGCCTTATTATAAATCTGGCTCTGGTTATCAGAACTGTTAACCATACCTGGGAAGTTTGATATTTAGTCTTCCTGGAGGGGAGTCCTGTTGTGCAGCAGAGTGCTATCTCTACCCAACGCGTATCGTGGAGATACAACTCCACTTCATCAGGGGTGGAGTTGTATCTCCACAATACGCGTTGGGTAGAGATAGCACTCAGACGTAGCGGGATCCCGCCCACGCCCCCTGTGAGAACCCGCCTCCTGCTCCCGATTCCCGGTCCCAACACCCAGCCGACCGCGTCGGCCTACACACGTGTACCGTGGCGTTTTACTGCTGACAGTTAACCTACGAACTTGGATAATTTCAATGAGGCATAAGACTATGAAAGAACTTGATCTGCCTGCATTAAGGGGACCATAATAAGAAACACTAATCCATCTTGTCACCGGTTGCAGCGGGAGAGCAGATGGACACAGTACGTTGGTTAGAGGGGCGGGAGCCCTGATATGCATCAAGCCCAAGATGGGCATCATGTGAGTGCATCATATTATTGTTTTTATTATTTGTCTCATTAAACTTACTACGCTTAGATATTACTGTATTTTGCTTCTCTCTTATGTTTTTGCGCTCAGATTTCATGAAACTCATTTGACTCTTTCTGGTGAACAAGGCCACTGGTCATCTGTAGCAGCAATTTCATCTTGGAGACTTTTGCATCACCCATTTCATTTCATCATTTATCATCATCTCATTCTTCATCTCCATTATTCATCCTTCATTTCTGGTACTTTGAAATTTAACTGGTGCCTTCCAGTCATTGACTTTATATACTTATTTGTATTTCCAAGGTGACATATATTCTTTCACTGTTTTTGCGCAGGTGTGTTCTAGTATTCAGTATGTAATCTTACTAGATTGTATTTATTAACAGGGTTTTCAGAAGCAGGCTTCTCCTTTTCCCTGTCCTTATCTTTGTCCTTTTCTTTCGTTCTCTCTTTCTGAATTTTAGAGGCAGACATAATGGAGAAACAAGGACCATACAACTACAAAGTCTCACCTTTTATACCTGGACAGGTATGCAGGAGGAAGTGGTTCTCCGTGGTTGCCCGCCCTTTCACAGACGCTGAGACCATTCTGTAGTATGCGTTTCAGCAGTGGAATGCATAATCATAAAAGACATGACCTCAATTCCGGTTTTCTTTGGAAGCTGGCTTACTGATCCTCTACGTGAGCTTGAATGCCCACCATACTTAGAGGGCAAGGAAGGCATGTACCATAGCATCTGATTTTTAACATCGCGTCCTTAACAGTTTTAAACAGTCTCTGCTATCGGCAGCAGTATTAGGTGGCCTGACTGTGCCATAAGGCAGAAAACTAACAAATAGGTCCATCCAGCTGGGTAGGACAAAAGAAACTGAAGGCAGTAGCAGGATGCACAGATTTAAAGAAGTTGAGGAGTCGTACCCAGCTGGAGACAATGCCAGGGACGGACACAGAAGAAAAACACAGTTTTTATTGGTTCTCTTGTGATCATTTGTGCTCAATGGGTTAATTTCTTTATGTAGACTGCATGAAAGGTATGACTGATCATTCATATCTACAATATGTAGTTTTAGGGGGGGCACTCTCCCAATGGGGTGAAAATCTCCATGTCCCTCTTCCCCCCCAGTTATCTATCCACTTATTGGTGGATACGATTGTGTGGTGTGTATATATCACATTGCTGTACAACAGTAAATCTGACATTAATGTTTAAACTACAGTAGATGTGTTTATAAATTAGTGTGTGTAAATAAAATACTTTGCTCTTGTTCAGATTTTTTAAAAATGCAATTTTGTGAATGAAAAAGACAGTACACGTGACCTCTGTAGTAGCAATCATGTACTGGCAGACCAGAGAAGGACTGAAACTGAGCGTTCCGGTCTTGGATGGCTCAGTTTCAGCCCCTGCAGCATGATAGCAGTGCACACTGAGGAGCTACTATCATTTAACCCTTGACGTGCCAGGACCATCAGGGGTCCTTATGGGACATCCTGGCACGTCATGGTTCCTTAAGGGGTTAAAGTCTCGTCCATCCCTCTAACCCCTAGCACCATGGTCCCCTTTCCATTAGATGCAATCCATCTTGACTATAAAGATTGTCCCCAAAGGAAAAGACTACCAAGCGCTATAGGAACCCAAACCCCTTCTGCTCAAACCAATTCTTTAGCCATGAGTTTAACTCCCTAATTTCCCGTTGCTTTTCTGATGTAGCGAGTGGCACAGGTAGTACTGCAGAAAATACTACCTAAGGGATGTTTTGCTTCAAGTTATAACCTAAATCTCGATGAAATCCTTCTTAACAGACCTCCATTTTCCTCTGACTGTCATTGGTATCAACATGTACCACGACAGCTGGGTCATGCCCAGCACCTCCCAACAATCTATCAACCCGATCTGCCTCATATCAAATGCGGGAGACAGCAAATTGTATCAATAAGTTAACTCCATTTCAGTTGTAAGCTCTGTGTTATCACTAGTGTAGCACCATTTCACTTGTACTCTCTGTGGAATCACTTATTAGGAGGCCCATACACTAGTCTAACTAGTGATCCCGCAGAGCTCGCAATTGACATTGAGCTACACTAGTGATACATAAAGGAAAGGACGGTAACAAAAGGCCCTCTAGCTGTTGCCAGACTACAACTCCCTTCATCCCCTGCACTAAGGGTTAATGTTTCCAAGACCTCTGTATAGGATCATTTGAAAAAATGTCCAGGTATTGCTATCACCCCCATACACACACACACACACACACATACACACACACACACTACCCTGCCCCCCTGTACCTGTGTCCAGAGCAAGCTGATGTACCAAACATTCACCTTGCATGGGATGAATAATTCTTTTGAGGTGGAGAGATTTATATTTTTCCCCACCATTTTTTACTTAAAGGGATAGTAATGTTTCATAATAAAAGCAGCTCTAATTAATCATCATAGTATTTGGACCTAGGAGAGTGTTATTTCAATTATGTCAGAGTTGTAGTTCAAGAGTAATTCAATGACAAAGTATCCCCCTCCCGCCCCTTTTACTGATGTAACACTGCTCAGCCAGATCAGAAGGGAGGTGCCCAGGTAGATTGCAGAGAGGGACAATCTTCAAGTAAGATAAGGCAAAAACCTGAAAAACTTGTCAAGGGGGGCAGGGCTTTCATTGTTCTCATAGGAAGAAGATTGTCCCCTTCTGTTATCTGTCTGGTCTATGGACTGCATTCCACATCTGAGAAGAGATGGCTTACACTAGGAAAAAGGGGCGGGAGGGGAAACTTTGCTTGTGAATATCTCTTAAACCATAAAAGTTTGAGTGATAAGACTTATCATTCTTCATATTTTTTTAATGCCTACAAAATAAAATAAAGTTAAGACGAAGTATTAATATCCCTTTAAAATAAAGGTGGTGGATTTCTATTGCATGGAGTTACACAAGTGATATCACAGAGCTTACAACTGAAATGGAGTTTCACTCAAAGAATAGCTCCATTTCGATTGTAGGCTCTGTGGTATCACTGGTGTAGCTGTCAATGTTTGGCTGAGCTGCTCTAACTCTGCTGATTGATTCTGCTGCCTGAGCTAATCCAGAGCTCTGCTGTCTTCCCTTTCCTGGGTCAGGCTGTATCAGCTGGTCTCTCTGTGATCAATCATCTGTTATCAGCCAACCCTCCCAAGGTATTTAAAGCAGCTTGGCTCACTTCCTGATTGTCCTTGTGTTGTTGTTTGCTGGCTGCTGGGGATTCTCACGCGCTCCTGTTTTTCTGTGTATGACCTGGCTTCCTCTGATGATCCTTCTGACTCCTGGCTCACTTCTGTGTTCCTGACTCCGGCTTGGCTGAGTACCCACTTTGGTTCCTGACCTTGGCTTGTTGTTTGGTTTATGCTCCTGGATCACCATTCTGTTTAGTTTTTTGTTACTTTAATAAATGTGTTTTGCATTTTATATTTTTTGTGTCTGAGTCCTGATCCCTAACAATAGCTCTGTTTCAACTGTAGCTTCTATGAGCCCTTCCATTGTCTGCTCTGCAGAATTTCTAGTGTAGCAACATTTTAATTGTAAAACTCTGTGGTATCACTAGCGTAGCTGCACTTCATTTGTTAGCTCTATGGCATCACTAGTGTACCTCCATTTCAGTTGTAATATCTGTGGAATCAACAGTGTAGCTCCATTTCAATTGTAAGCTCTGTGGAATCAACAGTGTAGCTCCATTTCAATTGTAAGCTCTGTGGAATAAACAGTGTTGCTACCTCTGCAGTATCACTAGGATAACATTAGTGATACTACTGAGCTTACAACTGATATTGAGCTACAGTAGAGATACATTAAAGGGGGGCAACAAGAGGCAATCCAGCTACTGCCAGACTAACATCCCAATCATCTCCGGCCAGCCGTTGACTGACAGTGGATGATGGGAGTTGTAATCTGGCAGCAGTGATATCACCCAGCTTATACTGAAATGGAGCGACACTAGCAAGCTCTGTGGTATCACTAGTGTAGCTCCATTTCAACTGTAAGAGCTGTGGTGTCACTGCAATACTAGAGATACCACTGAACTTACAGCTGATATTGACCTATACTAGTGATATACTGAAGATGTGTGGACAACAAGAGACCCTCCAGCTGCTGCCAGACTACAATTCCCATCATCCCCCACCAGCCATTAGTTAACAGGTTGATGGGAGTTGTAGTCTGGCAGTAGCTGGGGGGCCTCATATTGTCCACCCTTGCTGTAAAAGTTAATGTTTAAAAAAAAAAAAATATCCAAGCCAGCAAATTTTCATCCAGCGGGCAACGTTTGAATTTGCCACTCATTTTGTTGCTTGCCTCCCTGTCCTTTCAGGACCTGCTAGGTCCTGTCTTCCAATATCCAGACTAAATTGTACAACTGGATGTCCTGTTGTAGAACTAGAAGACCAGACCTGCTGGCAGGGCATGAAAGGACAGAGGCGAGGCAAGCAACAAAGCAGTGGGCAAATTCAAACGTGCTGCTGGATATTCTATTCAATTAAGTGCATTCGCCACTGTGAAGGTGCGGGACTTTCTCCTCACTGCATGGGACATGGAATTATCATACCTGGGAACTTTTCGAACAGGGCTACCCGGAGAGTAACCCTGTCAACGCAGACCTGGGAGGAAAATGACGCGATTCGCGTCATAAAAGGGGCAGGGCTTAGTCGCGGAGGGGGGACGGGACAAAAAAAACCCTGCTAAATGTATCTAAGAGGGCGGGGAGTGGGAGGAACCAGGCGGGATGGAGCACAAGTGGGCAGAGTTTCTATTTAAACTCTGCACACCCGGTGATCCACACATTGCCTCGGAGACCCGGTAATTCAGTCTGAAATCCGGAGTCTCCGGGGCAAAACTGGAGAGTTCCCAGGTATGGGAATTATCAGGGAGATTGAGGGACTGAATCGATCGATGTGAGACCCCTAGCAACACTGTACTTTTTTCATTTGTTGGAGGTTAAATAGCTTTTGAAGAAAGGCAAAATTCATGGAGGCCATAAGGATCATCTAGCCATCATAAAGTAAGGGAGGTTATTTTTAGATGTTAGTTTTCCTTTAAAATTTGTCTTTTTTTTGTGCCATGAGAGAAAGACATTGCTCCTCGATGAATTGCCCCCTCATCTTGCATTCAAAGTGTTAAAGAAAACTGCACATGTTGAAGTAGTCATACTTGCAAGCTGCAATCGTTCTGCATTGCAGAGAAGAAGGTTATATTTATTTGGATTGTGTGGTGAGCGCTGCTAGAATCCATTATCTCTACGGCTACACAATACACATTAAGTACAGCAGGTGAAGTCAATTTCTAGACCTACATATTTTGGAGATTGCAAATCCCATCACCCCCACCTGCCAATGGCTAGCTCTGAATTACAAACATGAAAGTGTCCCTCTTTATTAGGTACAAATGTTGGAAGATGTGCATTGTTTTAGGGGTAGACTTGTGGCTGGTGGTTGTGTCTTCCCCTAGGTGTCTGTTACACATACACTTCCCACACCCACATTTTCTATGAGGTCCCAGACAAACCTCAATATAGGGTGTGCCAGGGCTGGAGCCATAAAGCAACATGGTGTTCTCTGGTTTCATTGCCTTTGTCTGTAAACAAAAGGAACTCTACACTAGGATTGTATTGTGCAAGCTAAAGAGGTGAACTGTTGGGCATAATAACTGCCCCATAGAGTGAACTGACCAGACATTACTTTTAACTGGTGACACACAAGTAATGTACATACAGGCCCGGATTTCTGAATAGGCAGACAAGGCACCTGCCTAGGGCACCCGATTTTCAGGGGCGCCTTGCAATGCCACTGTCACGCCCACAACTCCGGGTGCACAAATAACGAGGGCGCAGGCGTTGTTACCTTCTAGACTAGTAGCCTGTGCCGCCGGGGCCGCCCCACGTGACCCACTGTTGCATCTCCGTCTGAAGTCACAAGACGTTCCGAGGTGACCAATGAGAACAGAGGTAGAGGCTCTCTATTCTCACTGGTCACCTCGGGACGTCTTGTGACCTATTGGGAGCAGAGGAAGCTACTCTGACCTGAACTAAAAGCCAAAATAAAAGCTCCCTGAAATGGCTTACACCCCGTGTTTTGCGGCTGTGCCTGTGACTGTCGGCTGAGTTAGTGAGCGCTGCATGTGGTTCGGCTCAGAGGCGGGTTAGGAGCGGAGCGGTATAGACAGCAAGTTGGTCAGCTGCGGCTCAGAGGCGGGTTAGGAGCATTACAGACAGCAGGCTGGCCAGTTGTTGCCGGACGGGTGGCAGAAGTGGCAGTGGCAAGCCAGGCGAAACCTAAAACTGACCCTGCAGGTAAGCAGAGACTTCTCTAACACTGCAGATAATTAAACCATATGGTTGTTCCTTGGAGCAATCCTAATCATATGGCTCATTTGAATAAAAAGGATTGATCTTCCTGCTGTCAAGCCCACCTGAAATGTTAAAATTCGTATAACTATATCCCCCAGTCTCATCCAACCTTCATTCGTCTTGGGGAAGCCACTGTTGAGCAGCAGTCCCTTGTAAAATGAAAGAAAACCCTTCTGGTTGCCATATAAAAATGCTGCAGATTGCTAATACTTTCGGGTTCTGGGATCATCTCCATGATCTCTAACTTCAGTATTAATAATAATAATAATAATAATAATCTGAAAAATGGGTTGGGCCACAAAGGGTGTGTGGTAAAGTGAAGGGGTGTGGCTAAGTTAGGGGGTGTGGTCAGGGGTGGGGCAAAGGCAGTGCTAGGGGCGCCAGAGGGTGCTGTGCCTAGGGGCGCCTGAGATGTAAATCCGGCCTTGTGTACATATTTCAGGACTGCATTACAAAAAGGGTAATAAATCCCCACTGATTTAAATGTTCGTTTTAACAAATTCAATATTAAAGGTCACCAATGTAGCATATTAAAATGATTAAAAGCCCTACTTAATTCATTGGGGATTGTATTTTGTCCCTTGTAATAGGCTGCTCGGACCTCTCCTCTAACCAGAAATATGAAAAATGCATACATTGCAGGGCTGTTTTATACATATTTCTTATGTGACCCCCCTTATAAGTGAGATCTTGTCAGTTTACCCTATAACACAGTTTGTTTGCCACCAGAATTGCACTTAGAATGCTGAATATGTAACTTAATTAGTTAAATGGGTTTCTTTACCTAAGTAGAAGTCCATCATACAGCAGTCAGGAATGACAATTTTACATTCTATAGTTTACTATGCACAACGATCTCTGTTTAAACATCTAAGTCACCACCTCTGAGCAAACAAGTCTCAGTACACTTGGGTTGGTCATAAGCACAAACAAAACACAGTGGCATAACCAGAGATCAAATATTAACTACTAATAATATATATATAATTATACCTGACTGCTGTTACAGGACACCTAGCTGGGTAAATCATTGTGTTAAAACATTTACAGCCGTTTCATCCTTGAACACATTCCCCTTCACTCTGAAATCAACCCACGTTACGAGAGGGTGTTTCTGGCAAAGCTCTATAGTCTGTTAGATCAGTCCCCTGGATTGGCTGGATTATGAACGCTCCTGTTCAAAGCTGCCTATGATTGGCTGATAGAAGACCAATTGGGGGAGGAGGAGCGCCGGCAGTGCGCACTATGGAATGAGAGATTCCTGGGAGCGTTAGATCTATTTACTATTGAGTCCGAGATATAACCTGACTCCTCTCCATGTACCCGGATCAGCCCCACGGACTGACACCACAGCATCTGTATACCTGTGAGTTCTAGTTTATGGTTATTTTATGGTATTGAAGCTCTTTATGTGTAATTTACCTCTGTGCTTTGTATTTATTAAATCTTTCACACGTAACCTTTTGAGTGCCAGAGGGTACGAATTGCAATGCGTTGCGTACTCCTCTGGCACTAGGATTAAGAGTTATTTCTGACTGATGGCTTTCATCAGGGTGTTAGAGAAATGTATAACTAACATTACATGTATTGCTTAGGTTTTATTTTGTCCCACAACATTCATATTGTTTAATAACATGGTTTTCTTGTCACACAATCGATTTTGAAGTCTGTGTGTGGATATTATGTTTGTGCAGGAGTGGTACTGTATGTGTAGGAGTGGTACTGTGTATGTATGTATGTGTAGGAGTGGTACTATGTATGTATGTATATATGTATGTGTAGGAGTGGTACTGTGTATGTATGTGTAGGAGTGGTACTATATGTATATATGTATGTGTAGGAGTGGTACTTTGTATGAATGTGTGTTTGTGCAGGAGTGGTACTGTGTGTGTGTGTGTGGTCCTGTGTGCATTTGTCCATGTAATTGTATGATAGGGTGCATGTGTATCTGTTTCTGTTTGTTTTTGATACTTTGGGTCTTATTAACAAAATATGAGCAAATCGGGAAGCAACTTCCTTTGCTTTATATGGGGCTTTTAACCATTTGAATGATTGATGTGACCAATGCATTGCTTCCCGACATCTTGCTTTCAAGGAGTGAAAAGCAACAATTAGCCAGTGGTTAGTTTTAATTTGGGCTTTTTAACCCCCCCCCCCTTGGATGCTAGTTTGTCTACAGTGCATTGGTTTGTCCTGCGCAGGGCCCTAATAACCAGGAGCGCAAAAGGGAATTTTTCTTACCTGTCAATTCCTTTTCCTCTGAGTCTCCATAGGTAGCATGCCAAGAGAGACAGCCCATCCTCCCTAGTTAGGACAGGTAAAATTTATAAAAGGGATCTCCCTCCTCCACCATCCTCAGTGCTGAAACAAAGCTGACCAGGAAACATAAGTAAATGCATGAAAAAATTTATTACAAAGAATAGGTCACAGAAAGGAGGGAAATCCATGTGCTACCTACGGAGATCCAGAGGAAAAGGAATTGACGGGTAAGAAAAATTCTCATTTTGCCTTAGGGTCTCCTTGGTAGCACACCAAGAAAGAAGACAAAGCTCAAGAAACTAGGGGGGGGGGGGTCACAGACAGCTTGAAGCACTGTGCGCCCAAAAGCAGAATCCCCCTCTGCTTGCAAGTCAAAAAGATAATGCTGGACTAAGGTATGGATATTTTGCCAGGTAGCAGCCCTTCATATTTGTTCCACTGAGGCTTGGGCCTTCTCTGCCCAAGAAGCTGAAACTGATCTGGTCAAATGCACCTTGATACCAGGAGGATCAGTGTTGGGTGACATGTATGTCTGTGTAATTGCTGTAGACAGCCATCTTACAATGGTTGATTTTGAGGCTTTTTTGCCCTTGGATCTACCAAAAAATGAATAAAGAGGGATGAAGAGGCCTTAAACTGTGTAGTCCTCTGGATGTAGCATAAAAGACATCTTTTAATGTCTAGGCAATGAATCATTGATTCTTCTTCAGACTGAAGATCCAGAAACAGAACTGGTAGACACAGTTCCTGACTCCTGTGAAAATAAGAGGCAACCTTAGAATGAAATTCTGGAGGAAGTCTAAGAATCACAGAATCTGGTCTGAACTGCAAATAGGGCTCAAGAATGGACAATGCATGAAGCTCCCCTACTCTTCTGGCTGAAGTGAGGGCAACCAGGAGAGCCGTTTTGAGAGACAGCAGCCTCAGAAATATTGAATCTAGAGGTGCAAAGCGTGCAGACATGAGAGTTTTCAGGAGAAGGTTAAGGTCCCATGGGGCCACAGTGGGAACTGGCCTAGGTCTTAGATTGGTCGTAGATTTAAGGAATCTCCGCACTAACGGGTGGAATGTTAATTACTGTTCCAAAAAACTGCCCACGGCGGCTATTTGTACCTTTAGGGTACCTGGACTCAGTCCTTTAGAGAAACCTTCAGCCAAAAAGTCCAGAAGGGCTGGAATGGAAGGATGTAAAGGACCTATAAAATGTTCATTGTCCCAGAATGAAAATCTTGACCAGGTACGATTGTAAACCGATGTAGTACTGCGTTGTCTGGATTCTAGAAGAACTGAAATCACTCCCTCGGAAAGTCCTTGGTTACTTAGCAGTTTGGATTCAGGAACCATGCGGAAAGCCGAAGAGTCTCTGTTTGGGGATGAGGCACTGGGCCCTGGAAGAGAAGATCTGTGGTGGAGGGCAGGAACAGCGGCTCCCCCTGTGTCATGGACTTCAGCAGTATGAACCATGACCTTCTCGGCCAATATGGAGCTACAAATATGACTGTTGTCTTCTCCTGGTAGATTTTTCTCAAGGAAACCGGAATTAGTCTCTGAGGTGGAAAGAGATAGGCCAGAGGAAAGTCCCACTTCTGCATCAGGGCATCCACTGCCAAGGGATGATCCTGGGGAAATTGAGAGAAAAACAGGGGTAACTTGGCATTCTGTTTGGTGGCCATCAGATCTGTCTGAGTCATACCCCACCCCTCCGTGAGTTCCAGGAAGATTCTGGGATGAAGGGACCATTCATCCAGATGAATCGTCCTCCGGATTAGAAAGTCTGCCCAGTTGTTGTACTTCCCCAGGAGCTGCACTGCTGTCAATGCCAACAGATTGGATTCTGCCCAGTGAAGAATTCTTGAGGACAAGAGAAGGAGTGCTGGACTTCGGGTACCCCCCTGACGAGCTAGCTAGCACACCACCGTCATATTGTCTGAGCAGACTTTTACTGCTTTTCCCTTTTATGTAGGGGACAGCCATTTTCAAGGCGCTCCAAACTGCCAGAAGTTCCAGGTGGTTTGAATGGAGGCTTGCCTCTGAACGAGAGGCCCTGAAAGGAATGAGTCCCTAGGACTGCTCCCCATCCCAGTTTGCTCACATCGTTGTGATGACTGTCCACTCCTGAATCCTCCAAGGCAGACCTGCTGACAGATTGCGTCTGGACCACCAACTCAGGGAGCTTCTGACTGCAAGACGTATGGAAACCTTATGGTGGAGAGACTGAGGACCTCTGTTCCATGAGGAGAGGATAAGCTGTTGCAATGGCCTCATATGAAGTCTCACCCAAGGAACTGCCTCGATGGATGAAGTCATCATGGAAGTTTTGAGGATAGACATATGCTCCAACAGCCTCTGCATCTTGACCTGCGGAAGGAATGTCTTTTCCACGGAGGAGTCCAGGATCATCCCCAGGAATAGTTTTCTCTTTTCTGGAAGAAAACAAGACTTCTTTAGCTTCAGTTTCCAACCCAGGGAGGTTAATGTTGAGACAACCAAGGTCACTTGTTCCATCAGTAGTGCAGGTGATGATTCCTTTATCAACCAGTCGTCCAAGTAAGGAATGACAGCTATGTCTTTCTCTCTCAGGAAAGCAACCACCACTGCCATGAACTTGATAAACACCCTTGGAGCCGAGGTCGGCGATCCTCAGATACTGTTGGTGAACTGGATGAATAGGGACATGAAGGTAGGCATCTTTCAAATCCACCATTGCCATCCAGTCCCCATAATGAATGATGTTGATCGTGGACCTGAGGGTTTCCATTTGAAATGTTCCTGAAAGATGAACTGGTTCAAGAAGGTAATGTTTACTATTAAGCGAAAACCTCCTGAATTCTTTGGAACCAGAAAGACTGTAGAGTATGTTCCTCTCTTGTGACTGACCTTGGGAACTGGAACTAGAACTTTTTTGTGGACCAGATCCTGGATAATGTCAAAACTCCTCCTTCCTGGAAGGGGGACCCTGGACCTAAGTTGTGAGGAACCTTTGTGGAGGAGTCATATGAAATTGGAGTTTGTAACCTTCTGCGATAATCTGCAGTACCCAGGAATCTGTGGTAATGTTTCGCCATTGATCCAGAAAAAATAGAAGTCTCCTCCTAAAGGAATTGGAGGCCTGGCGTCAGAACCGGGATTTAGGAAAAGCATCATGTGTCGGCTATTGTGGCTTGCTTCCTTTAGGCACATAAGGTCTTGAGGCTGGTCTTTTTCCCTGAAGGGAAGAAAAAAAGGTTTCTGGGAAGAAAACCATCTATCATAAGGCAAGAACTTCTTCTCCTCAGAAAGACTCTGAAGAAGATCATAGAGTTCCTTCCCAAACAGGAAGTCACTCTCAAAAGGCATAGCACACAACTTACTTTTTGAGGCCACATCCGCTGCCCACTGCCTGAGCCAAAGAGCCCTGCGACCTGCCGAAGACAATGCTGTGGCCCTAGCAGCCATCCAGATATTCTCCATGGAGGCGTCACAGAGAAAATCAGCAGCCAGGTGAAGCATGGATGTGGACTTTAAAAGTTGCTCCCTGGGTACTTTATTAACAAGGTCTTCTTCCAGCTGTAAGAGTCAAAGTCTCAGGGCTCTAGACATACATGTGGAAGCAATACTTGGGCGAAAAGTAGTGGAGCAAGCTTCATAATTTCCAAGAAGAGCCGTCTCAAGCTTCCTATCCATGGGATCTTTGAACCCTGATCCATCCTCTTCCTGGATAGACGTGCCAAATGGACATCTACCTTGGGAATCTTATTCCAGAGGATAGAATCTTTGGGATCAAAGGGAAATAAGTTTTAAGCTTCCTAGGAAAGGAGAGACGCTTCTCTGGAATTGCCCACTCCTGCCTAATAAGCCCTGAGACTACCTCATGAACTGGAAAAAAACGTATGTTTTTTTCTTGTACCCTAGGTAGAGCTCATCTGCTACTGACCTTGTTTGTTCATCTTCCTTGATGTTTAGGGAAGTCCTGATGCTCTTCACGAGGGAATCCACACATTCTACTTGGAAGAAATAGGAATCCTCCCTAGCACCTTCGTCAGAATCCTCCTCAGAAGAATCCGTATCCGACGCCTCATGAAGCGCTCATCTAGATGATGATCCCTCTCTGGAAGCAGAATGGGCTGACATTCCTGCCTTTTCTTCCTCTGCCCTGAGACTTTTCCAAGTTTCCTTGGCTATAGAGGAGAAGAGTGAGACCAGGGATGTCATATCCGTAGGCATCGCGGCTGGAGAAGGCTGAGGCGACAGGAGGGACATAATTTCTTTAAATAGCCCTCTAGAAGTACAGCCTTACAGAGGAGGCAAGACTGAGAATCCATCTGTGAAAAATAAAAACACAAAACATATATAAACCTAATAAAATACTTCCTACAAAAATGAAGGAACATCAGAATAGACAGAAAAGAAAACTATGGTACCAAATCTAGGTACTCACAGTTGGCAGTGGAAATAAACTGCTGGGGCTGGCCTGGCTTGACGAAATGCTGCAAGCGGGGCAGCAGGAAACCTGGATCCTGTTTAAATAGCCCGCCTGGCATTTCAAACACGCTGAATGAAAGTACCCATCATGCACTGGCAAGACTTCTGGTCTGTGGAACACACAGATCAGAAGCGCCATAGGCAAAAAGGAAGTCGGCATTCCAAAGTGGAATGCCACAGGGAGAACAAGCCAAGCAAGCGCTAAAGGCAACAAGTTTGTTGCCATACAGAAAATAAGTGGAAACCCAGCGGGGCACCAAATTAGAAGAAAACAGGGGGATGGCTCAGCAGACATGCTCCCTCCAGTATTGTCCATGATGGCACTGCAAACTGGAGCCAATGAGGTGCCCAGCTGGGTCCTCAGAAAACAACAAACGGGACACTGATACAACCTTCCTAGGGAGGACGGGTAAAACACTGGGGATGGTGGGGGAGGGAGGTCCCTTTTATATATTTTACCTGTCCTAACTAGGGAGGAGGGGCTATCTTGGTGTGCTACCAAGGAGACCCTGAGGGAAAAAAATAATTTTCCTGTGTCCTCTCCATGGCTAACAATGGGTCTTATCTCTGCCTCCCAATTGGAGGCCCATTTAAAAAAGGATCCATGATTCAAAGTGTCTCTCCTTACCATTACCTGCAGTTATTTTTGTTCCTGTACAGATGGGGGGGCAGAGGTGATGGTCACATGCTTGTTCACTTTCTACTTTTTTTTTCTGTGTTACTAGCTACTGTATTCCTCAGTACTCCTCCTGGGAGTATCTGAGGGATTAGGGCACAAAATGTTTCATTCCCTTCACTGGGAAAGGGTTACATGAAACTTTTGTGTCTAATAATTAAGACTGTAGTTTTTTGGCTAACCGTAGGCTTCATTTCAAGCACTCTGCTGGGCTAAGCCTTCTAGAGCCAAACTGAACTTTCACTTAGTGTGCTTTCCACTGGTGGAATGCCAGATTTTGGCTTGTTAGATGACACTGCACTGACACCCCTGATGAGGGTCTGTCTTCATCAGATGTGTTTCAGAGATTTAAAAAGTCTACCACAGTCTTTCCACCCCATGCCACTCTAGACCAAGTGCTCTTGGAAGAGTGGAAGACATCTGACAGACAGCTGTCTATCTGTAAGATATTCTTTAAAGGGATAGTAATACTTAAAAATTACTTATCCCTATATTGCAGTAATAAAAAAAGAAATTAATTGCCCCCAGTGACATCTCTCAAACCTTTATGGTTTGAGAGATATTCACTCACAAAGTTCCCCCCCCCTCTCCTTTCCCTGACTGTAGCTGACTGCAGGGAAAGCCTGTCGTAAGACCATCTGGTGGTTCTGCATACAGCAGAGATCACATTAATGAAAAATAAATAATTCACTTAAAAGGTCTTGTATGTGTGCTTGGTTTGCAAGCACAGGTAGAAGACATTTTAAGGGAATGATTTCTTTTTTATTAACTCAATCTCGGCTCTGCTGCATAGCCTCTGGATGCTTGTAGGACAGGCTTCCCCTGCAGTCAGCTACAATGCTGACTTCAGGGAAAGGGGAGGGGGGAGCTTTGCGAGTGAATATTTCTCAACCAATAAAGGTTTGAGAGATATCACTGGGGGCAATTAATTTCTTTTTTTTTATTACTACAATATTGGGATTGGTAATTTTTAAGTATTACTATCCTTTTAAGCTGTACCCCTTCTCACAGGCAGCTTTGACACAGTGGGCTTCTCCACCTGCTGTTGATCCCCCTTTATCCTGACTTTCTAAGTCTGCTGCTCTGCCCTTGGCGGATGCTACAACCCTTAAGAACATGACTGACAGGAAGCTTGAAGCTATCCTCGAGTCCAATTTTGCAGCCATTGGCGCTGCGTTGAGGCCAATCTTAGCAATAGCTCTGGTGACCCAGGTAGAGGCAGTCTGGGGTGAACAACTTACTGATGCCATCAGGGATGGCACCCCTAAGGAGGACCTTTTTATTCCTCTTAGCTAATATGTCTGAGGCTTACACATATGTCATTGACACTCTTTTTGATGCTGACAGGTTGTGTGTCAAGGCCTCATCCTTTTCGGTCATCACATGATGCACTCTGTGGGTCAAGAGCTGGTTTGCGGACCTCTCTTCCAAGAAGTCGTTGGTTTCCTTGTGTTTTTAGGGCAAATCTCTTTTTGATCCTGAGCTGAAGCAGATCATTAGTGATGGTACTGATGGTAAGAGTACCCTGCTACCTCAGGTTACTTAACGCCCTAACACGGTGAGGAAACTTCATCTTTTGTCCCCGCCAAACAGAAGTGCAAAGGCCTCCGCTGTAGTCTCAGACCTTCAGCCCTCCACCAAACCAAAGCAGTAGTGGCACTCCATGCGTAACACTGCCAAGCCCAAATCAGGAAAGCCAGCTTCTGTATGAGTTGCAGAATCCTGGCCCACAGGCACCAGTTGGTTGGTTGACATCTGCTGCAATTTCACAATGCATCGGCAGCGTCTATTTTGGGCCAGTGGGTTTTGCAGGTGGTTTCAGAAGGGTACAGGATAAGATTCAAGTCCCTTCCTTCTTTCAGATTTCCCAGCCGGGAAATGTTGCGTCTTTTCAACGAAATGGTTCAGTCTCTTCTGGACAAGGGGAACCTTGTTCCAGTTCTGCTTCAAGAGAACGGTTCAGCTTTTTATTTAAATCTGTTTGTAGTGTCCAAGAAGGATGGCAGTAGCTGCCCTATTCTGGACCTCAAGGACCTAAATTCTTTTGTGGAGAACACTTGCTTCAAGATAGCTGCGATGACAGAGTGCCCAGGAGAATTCCTTGCATCCTTGATCTCCAGGATGCTTACTTTCACATCCCTATTCACCTGGATAGTCAGAGGTAGCTTCATTTTGCCTGCGGCTCTGAGCACTGCCAGTTCGTCACTCTGTCCTTTTGGGCTTTCTTCAGGTCCTCAGGTGTTTGCCAGATTTCTGGGGGCTTTGATAGCCTTCATGCACACCCAGGGGAATCGGGTGGCTCCTTACATTGAAGACCTTCTGTTGAAGTCTCCATCTCTGGAGGTCCTGGACCAACATGTCTAGGATTGTGCTCAGATTCTGCTCCACCATGGGTGGATTCTGAACATGTCAGTTTTCTCCAGTTCCCTCTCAGGACTTAGTCTTCCTGGGGCTCAGGTTCGACACATGTCTGCGGAAGGTCTTTCTGCCAGATGACTCCATTCTGCAGGTTATGTGTTTGGTGTCCCAGGCTCTGGAGTGGTTATTGGCCCTGGTCAGGAGGTTCATGAATCTTGCGGACTGCATGGTGTCTACAATGGAGGCGGTGCCTTATTCTATGGCTCACACCAGGGAACTCCAGAGATTCATCATCCGCTCTTGGCGTTGGAACCCATATCTCCTGGATCTGCAGGTCTCCCTACCTCAGGAAGTCAGACAAGACCTGCAATGGTGGGTTTTTGGAGGCAACCTGGAGAAAGGGGAGCCAGTCGTGACTGGACCTTAGTCACAAAAGATGCCCACCTGAGAGGTTGGGGTGCAGTGCTGGGTCATTTAAGGATCCAGGGCAGATGGACGGGTGGACGAATCCCTTCAGTCCATTAATGTTCTGGAGCTCATGGCTATGCAGTTTACACTTCTGTATTGGTCCCCTCTGCAGAGGCGTCTTCCAGTACGCATTCAGTCGGACAATGCCATGGCTTACATCAACAAGCAAGGAGGTGCTCATAGCGCTCCCATTTGGTCAGAGGTCCAGGATATCATCGCTTGGGCAGAAGCTTACTTTCCGTCCATTTCCCCCGTAAACATTCCAGGGGCCGCAGTTCACATTCCAGGAGTAGACAACAACATGGCCGCTAAAAGGTGGACACAGGGAAATGGGAGCTTCACCCAGAGGTTTTCGACCTGCTGGTGCAACGGTGGGGTTGTAACGGTTTTTAAGACACTCAGACCAGTATGTGAAATAAAAACACAGTTTATTTAGAGTAAAATAATGCAAAGGTCCGCCCTCTAGTGGCGGTTGATAACACATCAGCAGTATAGACTGATAGGTTACAAATGTAAATGCACAATAGTATTACATGTACAAATACTCAGCAGTAGAATGGGATATAACCACAAAGGGTTAAGAACTTGATAACAGTCAGTCTCAGATGTGGATGTTTGGTACGCCCTGGGTGTTATAAGGCTGTGCTGGAGACAAAGTTCACCATATACTGGATACAGAACTGCCTCGCCAAGGTGTTCGGTAATAAGCAGAGCAGGAATCCAACTAGCCCCCTCGGGCGTACCTACTGGAACCGCTTCTGCTAGTGCAAGTGAAAATAGCCCCCACGGGCGTAACCGGAACCGGCCTGCAATGCAAGAGCTGCTAAGCCTCCTCAGACTCAACCGGATACTGGAATTAGACGTGCTAGAGCCAATAGCCCCCACGGCGTTGTCACCGGATTTGCTAGCGCTGAAGCCTTTACCTGCCACCACTCTGTATAATGGATATCGCCCAGCAATTGACAATAGGAAAGAGCCTTAGGCGCCCAACCGGTCCAACAGATGTGAATACTCTGCAATGGAAGTATAGAGTTGCTGACGGTGAGCGGCCAACTCAGCAGGAGTATCACCGAGAACGAGGCTCGTACTGGAGTAGAGAGAGTGAGACCAAGGCAGCACTGCTAGGGTTAATAAGCACGTTTACTCGAGGCTTTCAGCGAACAGCAAGGCTCTGCAGTATGAGGGAGGCATACTGAAACACACACACAGCTCTGCACAGGTAGATACACTGCACTGATCGGGGTTAACACCAGGCAAGGTAGTCACACAAAGACTGGAACAGCAGATAGTAATGTCGCGGCGGCGACAACTGGAACGCAGGTCACTGGAACAAGCTGGAAGTCGATCTTCGGAGCAGGAAGTCAGCCAGGCCAGGTCGGAGCACGTAGGAGGTAGTCATACAAGCCGGGTCATACACAAGCAGGAACATCAGCCAAACTGGGTCAGGATCCAAGGGTGATAGTCAGACGGGCCGGATCATACACAAGCAGGAACACTGGAGAATAGTCAGGACAAGCCGATTCGGTACACAGGAATCCAGAACACAGGAACACAGCAACAATACTACTGGCTCAGAAACACCATGAAAGGGCATCTGACAGGTGTCTGGGCCAGGCATAAGAAGGTCACCAGGGGCGGGCCAAACTGGCTCAACAAATCAGAGCGAACCACAGGAAAGAGTGACATGAATCACAGGCACTGTGATAGTACCCCCCTCTCAAAGACCCCCTCTCCCAACCGGAGGTCTGGGTTTCAAAGGATATTTAGAGTGAAAGCTGCGTACCAATCTAGGTGCATGGAGGTCCCTTTGATTAACCCAAGAACGTTCCTCAGGACTATAGCCCTTCCAATGGACCAAATATTGCAGCTTTCCTCTAAATCTCCTAGAGTCAATAATACTCTAGACTTCATACTCTTCTTGGCCCTGGACATCCACCGGCCCAGGAATCACTGGCGTAGTAGTATAACGATTACACACCAAGGGTTTCAGTAGCGACACATGGAACACATTGTGAATGTGCATTGAGGGTGGAAGTTCCAGTGCATAAGAAACCGGATTAATCTTGCGAATAATCTTAAAGGGACCAATGAACCGGGGAGCCAGTTTGTTGGAGGGCACTTGCAAATTGAAGTTTCTGGATGACAGCCATACCCTGTCACCAACTTGAAATGAGACCGCTGGGAGACGTCTGCGATTGGCGTGCCGCTGATGACGCCTAAAAGACTGATTGAGGGACCTCTGAACCTGTGCCCAAGTGGAACGAAGTTGCGCCAAATGCTCGTCCAGAGCAGGAATCTGCTGAGCCTGAAATGAGTCCGGGAGCAGACAAGGCTGGAACCCATAATTAACAAGAAATGGAGAGCTCCCGGACGATGAATTAACCTCACAGTTCCTGGCAAACTCTGCCCATGGCAACAGGTTAGCCCAATTATCATGATGATCGGTGACAAAGCAACCCAGGAACTGCTCCAGTCCCTGATTGGCACGCTCAGCGGCCCCATTGGTCTGGGGATGGTAGGCGGAGGAAAAGGACAATTGGATGCCCATCTGGCCACAAAATGCCCTCCAAAACCCAGATACGAACTGGCTCCCACGATCGGAGACAATCACTCTGGGTACTCCATGCAGGCGGAACACCTCTCTGGCAAAGACTACAGCCAATTCCTGGGCCGATGGAAGGCCAGCCAGGGGCACAAAATGTGCCATCTTAGAAAATCTATCGACCACCATAAGAATAAACGTATAACCCCTAGAGGCAGGTAATTCTCCCAAGAAGTCGATGGATATGTGAGACCAAGGACGGTCTCCGTTGGGCACTGGTTGAAGTAAGCCCACGGGGAGATGCCTAGGGGTCTTGGCACGGGCACAGGTGGTACAGGCTGCTGTAAAAGCAGCGCAATCGGCTCTCAGTGTGGGCCACCAAAATAATTGTGAAAGGGACCATACGCGTTGGTCCCTACCGATATGCCCAGCTGCTTTAGAAGCATGATAAGTTTCCAACAAACGGACACGGAATGGCTCTTCCACGAAACACTTCCCTACTGGGGTCTCAGGGGGTGCCCTTGATTGTGATGCCAATATCTTCTCCCCCAGAGGCGAGGTTATGGTGGTACGAATAGTGGCCAGAATGCGATCTGGCTGAATGATACGTACAGGTTCCTCCTCCCTCTCAGTGTCAGAAGCAAACTGACGAGACAACGCATCAGCCTTAATATTCTTTGAGCCAGGAAGATAAGACGCTAGGAAATTGAATCGAGACAAAAAAAAGTGCCCACCTAGCTTGTCGAGAGGACAGTCTTTTGGCTTCGGAGAGATAAGTTAAATTCTTATGGTCAGTAAGGATTAGTACCGGAGTCTGAGTACCTTCCAAAAGGTGACGCCACTCCTTCAATGCTAGGATAATGGCCAACAGTTCCCTGTCGCCAATCTCATAATGGCTCTGAGCACTAGACAATTTCTTAGAGAAAAAGCCGCAAGGCCTCAAGGCGCCACCTCCCACAGGACGTTGGGAGAGTACTGCCCCAACCCCAACCTCTGAAGCGTCAACCTCCAAAGTAAATGGCAGGGAGGGATTAGGGTGGGACAGCACTGGAGCAGATGCAAAGGCAGATTTCAGGGTAACAAACGCATCTTCAGCTGCCTCAGACCACTGAGAGGGAGAAGCGCCCTTATGAGTCAAATGTGATAAAGGTTTTACAATCGTGGAAAAGTTCTGGATGAGCTTCCTATAATAGTTAGCAAAACCTAAGAATCGTTGGATGGCCTTTAACCCTTTAGGACGAGGCCATTGCAAGACTGCTGCCAACTTCTCCTGATCCATGGCAATGCCATTTTTGGAGATTACGAACCCCAGGAATGGTACTTGAGATGTATGGAATTCGCACTTTTCTAGTTTACAGAATAGCTTGTGCTTACGAAGTCGGAGCAAGACTTCTGAAACATCCTTAATATGTTGGGAGGTTGGCAGAGTGAATTAATATATCATCTAGATATACGACCACACAGGACTGGAGCAGGTCTCGTAAAATATCGTTAATAAATTCCTGAAACACTGCAGGTGCATTGCATAAGCCGAATGGCAACACCAGATATTCATAATGCCCTGTTCTGGTATTAAACGCCGTTTTCCACTCGTCACCTTCTTTAATTCTGACCAGATTATAGGCGGCTCGCAAGTCAAGTTTAGTAAAGATCGAAGAGCCCTTTAATCTGTCAAATAATTCTGTAATAAGTGGAATAGGATAGGCGTTCTTAGGCATTAGCTTAATCAGCCCTCGGTAGTCAATGCATGGCCTGAGTTCACCACTTTTCTTTTTCACAAAGAAAAATCCGGCACCAGCCGGGGATGTAGATTTACGAATGATACCCCTCTCAAGGGCATCAGCAATATAGTCCTCCATAGCCTTATTGTCCTCACATGACAGTGGGTAAGTGCGTCCCCTGGGGGGCACCGCACCCGGAGGCAAATCAATGGCGCAATCATATGGCCTATGCTCAGGTAATGCGCTGGCCTCTCCTTTGCTAAATACGTCACTGAATTGCCCATATTCAGTAGGCACAGACGGAGAGGTACACATAATCTTGAAAGGTAAAGAGAGACAATTCTTGTTACAGTATTCAGACCAGGAGTTAACCTCACATCTTTGCCAGTCAAATTGAGGATTATGTACCTGTAGCCATGGGAACCCCAAAATAAATGAATGGTGCGGGGAACGAATAATCTGAAACCGTATCTGCTCCCTGTGACAAGCCCCCACAGTCATTGTCACTGGAATTGTCTCAAACGTAATGAATGCAGGCTCCAGGGGTCTGCCATCAATGGCCTCAATTGCCATAGGAGAGTCCTTTTTACATAAAGGAATGCCTTGCAAGTCGGCAAAGGACTGGTCCATGAAGTAGCCGGCTGCCCCGGAGTCCACCAATGCCAGGACCTTGATTACCTTGTCCGCCCAAGCAAATACCACCTGGATGGTGGGTTTAGTGGTGCTAGGATCTAGGGACTGTTCTACACCACCTAGGGCCTGTCCCCCAAGGTACCCTAGGTGCGTTCGTTTCCCGGCCTAACTGGACAATTGCGTAAAAGATGCCCTGGTTTGCCACAATATAGGCATAGGCCTTGTCTCCTATGATACAATCTCTCCTCCTTAGAGAGCCTAGTGAACCCTAACTGCATAGGTTCAGAGCTATCGGCTGGTCGTTCAGGAAGAACGGGTGGTGTGGGTGGGTTAAGGAAACTGGTCTGGCCATAGCTTTTTGCTTTAGCCCTTTTAGCCAACCGTCTCTCACGGATGCGGGAGTCTATTAGCATGACAAAATCGATGTACTCATCCAGATCGCTGGGTACATCATGAGCGGCTATCTCATCCTTAATTTGTTCGGAGAGACCCTGGGTAAAGGCAGCCAGTAAGGCCTCATCGTTCCAGCCCACCTCTGCTGCCAAGGTCCGGAACTCGATAGCATAATCGCCCAGTGTGCGTTCGCCCTGCTGAATCTCCATCAGCCTTTTGGCAGCAGAGGCAGCCCTGTCAGGAACCTCAAACACTCGTCTGAACTTCATCACGAATTCTCTAAAGTTCAGTGTGCAGGGTCTGGCATTTTCCCACAACAGATTCGCCCATGCCAAAGCCTTGCCCGTCAACAGAGATATCATAAAACTGACCTTACTACGGTCGTTAGGAAATGCCTGGGGTGCCAGTTCCAAGAATATCTCCAGTTAATTAATGAATGCCCTGCAAAGGGAGGGTTCGCCATCATATCTTAACGGTAATGGCGCCGCTGCCGTTAACCCTCTTGAGTTAGCTGAGGGGACTACAGGCGGATTCTCCGGTGTCAGGACTGGGGTGACCACTGGATTAGGACTAGGCTTGACCAAATGTACTGTACGTTCGAGTAACGCCTGTAGAGCCAGTGCCAATTGGTCCATGCGCTGCTCATGGACATCCATTCTCCAGTGGATGTTCTGTGTATTACTTTCACCCTTACCGTCTGAGGTCATGGCCCTTTCGTACTGTAACGGTTTTTAAGACACTCAGGCCAGTATGTGAAATAAAAACACAATTTATTTAGAGTAAAATAATGCTAAGGTCCGCCCTCTAGTGGCGGTTGATAACACATCAGCAGTATAGACTGATAGGTTACAAATGTAAATGCACAATAGTATTACATGTACAAATACTCAGCAGTAGAATGGGATATAACCACAAAGGGTTAAGAACTTGATAACAGTCAGTCTCAGATGTGGATGTTTGGCACGCCCTGGGTGTTATAAGGCTGTGCTGGAGACAAAGTTCACCATATACTGGATACAGAACTGCCTCGCCAAGGTGTTCGGTAATAAGCAGAGCAGGAATCCAACTAGCCCCCTCGGGCGTACCTACTGGAACCGCTTCTGCTAGTGCAAGTGAAAATAGCCCCCACGGTCGTAACCGGAACCGGCCTGCAATGCAAGAGCTGCTAAGCCTCCTCAGACTCAACCGGATACTGGGATTAGACGTGCTAGAGCCAATAGCCCCCACGGGCGTTGTCACTGGATTTGCTAGCGCTGAAGCCTTTACCTGCCACCACTCTGTATAACGGATATCGCCCAGCAATTGACAATAGGAAAGAGCCTTAGGCGCCCAACCGGTCCAACAGACGTGAATACTCTGCAATGGAAGTATAGAGTTGCCGACGGTGAGCGGCCAACTCAGCAGGAGTATCACCGAGAACGAGGCTCGTACTGGAGTAGAGAGAGTGAGACCAAGGCAGCACTGCTAGGGTTAATAAGCACGTTTACTCGAGGCTTTCAGCGAACAGCAAGGCTCTGCAGTATGAGGGAGGCATACTGAAACACACACACAGCTCTGCACAGGTAGATACACTGCACTGGAACAGCAGATAGTAATATCGCGGCGGCGACAACTGGAACGCAGGTCACTGGAACAAGCTGGAAGTCGATCTTCGGAGCAGGAAGTCAGCCAGGCCAGGTCGGAGCACGTAGGAGGTAGTCATACAAGCCGGGTCATACACAAGCAGGAACATCAGCCAAACCGGGTCAGGATCCAAGGGTGGTAGTCAGACGGGCCGGATCATACACAAGCAGGAACACTGGAGAATAGTCAGGACAAGCCGATTCGGTACACAGGAATCCAGAACACAGGAACACAGCAACAATACTACTGGCTCAGAAACACCACGAAAGGGCATCTGACAGGTGTCTGGGCCAGGCATAAGAAGGTCACCAGGGGCGGGCCAAACTTGCTCAACAAATCAGAGCGAACCACAGGAAAGAGTAACATGAATCACAGGCACTGTGATAGGGGTCTACCTCTGAGGCCGCAAGGAACAATAGGAAAGTTCCCATTTGTTGTTCCCATTGAAGGGACCCTCTAGAGTTTTCATCTGGCTTACATTTTTTCTCCACTTCCTCTCATTCCCAGAATGCTCAGGATGATTCGAATGGACAGTCCTGCGGTCATTCTGAGTGCACCATACTGGACCAAAACTGGTTTGTCTTTCGATCTGAGATCCTTTTCCACTGCCACTCAGAACAGATCTCCTCATTCAGGGGTACCTCTGTAAGGAAGCTATGGAGCGGCTGGCTTTGACGGCATGGCTATTGAAGCCTCCATCCTGAGGAGAAAGGGTTTCTCTCTGGAGGTTATCTCCACTATGATCCATGCTAGGAAGACTGTTTGCTCTAAGGCCTACCACAGGGTTTGGTCCACTCTTCATTCCCGGTGTATTGACAGGGATCTGTCTTCCGGTATGACCTACCAGTGATACTGTCTTTCCTGAAGGATGGTGTTAACAAGAGTCTCAGTCTGAGTTCTTTGAAGGTTCAGACTTCTGCTCTCTCTGTATTTTTCCAGAGACCTATAGCTCTCTTGCGATATGTTAAGATGTTCTTTCAAGGAGTTGCTCATGCGTTCCCTGCCTTCAAGGCTCCCACACCTCCGTGGGACCTTAATTTGGTCTTGTGTGTTTTGCAGCGGCCTCCCTTTGAGTCTATTCCTATCATTCCCTTGTGTCTCTTGATGTGGAAAATGGCGTTTTTTCTGGCTGTGGTCTGTCCTCAGAGTAGCTAAACTGCAGGTTTTGTCCTGCAAGCCGCCTTTCCTGGTGTTTCACAAGGACAAGGCTGTTCTTCGACGCTCTTCGGAATTTCGTCCTAAGGCGGTCTCTGAATTCCACATGAATCAGGAGATTGTTGTACCTTTGTTTTGTCCTGAACCCAAATCTGACAAGGAGAGGAATCTCCATTTGTTGGATTTGGTGCGCTGTCTCAAATTTGATGTGCACCGTACAGATTCTTTACATAAGACTGATGCCTTGTTTGTCATCCCTAAGGATCCAAGGGCAGGTCTGGCTGCTTCCAAGGTCACCATTGCTTCTGGGATCAAGTCTACCATTCGCAGGCTTTCGGACTCTGGAAGAAACAGGTTCCCTTCAGAATTACAGCACATTCCACTAGGTCTGGTAGGGCCTCTTTGGCCTACAAGAATCAGGCCTCTGCTGACCAGTTGGTCAAAGCTGCAACCTGGCCCTCAATGCACACCTTTGCCAAAAATTGTCGTGTTTATGTCCTGGCTTTGGTTGAAGCCAGTTTTAACAGGAAGGTCCTTCAGACAGTTTTACTTGTGTAGGGGCCTAATCCTTTCTGTGCCTTACTGTTCTTTATCTGTTGAGCCAGGTTGGCTCTTGTTGTGTGTGCTGCGATAGTTACTTCAGTGTCCGTTGACACTTACTTTTGTTTGGGCTGTTCCTAGTTCTGGATAGTCCTAGGTAACCCTGTTATCATGGGGACCGGCGCTAGGTCCTTTCTATTACTTCCCACCGATGGGAACTAATCTTGGTATATCCCATGTTACCTGTATTTAATATTGGATGACAGAGAATAGAGGTTTTTTTAGTCTTACCTGTTAAATATCCTTTTCTCTTAGTCCGTATGAAATACAGGTTTACCACCCAGAGAAAGGTGACCTCTCTTGGTCTCATTTGGCTGGACATGGGAGTCCTACTTGGATCTTGTGCTCACAGGAGCTTAACTTTTCTTCTCTTGCTGTCCTATCTAGTGAGTTAGTCTCATATCGAAACTGGGTAGGAGAGGCGGGGCTAACCTGATGAGGAGAGGGAAGGCTCTACCTATAAGACTTTGTTTTTTTAAATGTTCCAGCCTTTCTAAGGAAGGAAGTCTTCTCCGATGGTACCTGTATTTCATATGGACTAAGAGGAAAGGATTTAACAGGTAAGACTAAAATCCTCTTTTAGCTTTGTAAAATTTAGCCTTTTTAAAACCTGAATGTTTTGGTTAAACCCTTACTATTGAGTTTCTCATAACAATTTTCAAGGGATACCATATTGTAGTCATTGCTGCCCAGATGTTCCCTTACTTTTATACTGTTTATCATGTCAGAATTGTTTGAGAGCAGTAGGTCAAGCAAGGCCTCTTTCCTAGTTGGCTCCTCTACTAGTTGGAACATAAAATTATCATTTATCGTATTCAAAAATTGTTTCCCTTTGTTGTAATGGAAGTCATATTGCTCCAGTCAATTTCAGGATAGTTGAAATCTCCCATTATAATTACATATCCTGGAATGGCAAAAACAAAATGTATGCTTGCAAATGTTTGTAGTCTGGCTGGTAAGATGGGGGAAATAGAAGTGATTGCAGTGTATGAGCAGCATGATCTAATTGGTGTGTCTGAAACCTGGTTAGATGATCGAGGGTTTTTCACTTTTTAGGAAGTATTGGGTTAATAAGAGGGGAGGGAGGGTATGCCTAGTGTTGGGCTTCCTCCAACTCCCCAATATTAGGTGGGCTTGTAGCAAATCCCCACTAACAACGTTTTATTATGTGTGCCCCCAGTGTGTATTTCAACCCACAGGGCCTCTACATTTTCATTGGACTTTTTCATTTATATCGTCCCTTATACTAGGTTTTAAGACATGCTTTACATATAGGCATACCCTCTCTCCCCACTTTGTGGAAATTCCTTATACATGTTACTTAAATATTTGTTATAATGTTAGTAGTAATTTATAAAAATGTTTTTATTGATGTTTGCATTATTGTAAAAACCTGTGTGCATGTGATACCTGCCTCTATATAGTGTGTGTGTGTGTGTGCGCACATGTGATACGTACCTGTCTCTGTATAGTGTGTATGGGCACGCACGTGTGATATGCACCTGCCTCTATATAGTGTGTGTGTGCGTGCACGTGTGATATGTACCTGTCTCTGTATAGTGTGTGTGGGCGCGCACATGTGATACACACCTGCCTCTGTATAGAGTGTGAGTGCATGTGATATGCACCTGCCTCTTTATAATGTGTGCGTGTGATACGCACCTGCCTCTATATAGAGTGTGTGAGAGATATACAGCTGCCTATATATGGTGTTTGTGTGTGTGTATGATATGCATCTGCCTCTATATAGAGTGTGTGCGTGAGTGTTATATGCACCTGGCTCTATATATTAGTGTGAGTGTGTGTGCACGTGTGTATGATATGCACCTGCCTCTATATAGAGTGTGTGTGTGAGATATGCACCTGCCTCTATATAGAGGGTGTGTGCACGTGTATGATATGCACCTGACTCTATATAGTGTGTGAGTGTGTGTGCACGTATGATTTGCACTTGCCTCTATATAGTGTGTGTGTGATATGAACCTGCCTCTGTACAGTGTGCAGGTTATGTAATATACATCTTCCTCTATATAGCGTGTCATGCACCTACCTTTTGTATAGTGTGTGTTAGCAACAGCATCATGTGAACAACATTCTGCATCTGCATTCTGACCAAAAAGGTAGTGCTGTTATTTGTGTGTGTCTGTGCAGCTATTTGCAGAGATTTTCACCCCTCCTGGCTACTCCTGGGAATATCACACCCCAATGAATGGACCTATGGGAGAGGCTGTATTGAGGATATTTACATCCACCTTACTGCCTTCCCTGGGATTGTGTGTGTGTTGCACGGATGCAGAATATTGGTCACACGTTGCTGTTCTCTCTATATATAGCTATAAAGATACATTTGTTTGAGAAATAGGTGACTTTGAAATGTGTTTCAAAATCACCCATTTGATAAAAAGTGACAGATCACTTACATTTGAAGCTTGTCTAATAATATTTTCAGAAAAAAAAGTTCTAATTTGAGATTTTCTTTCCCACAGATGTTTCCTTGAGTAGAAATACACCTGATCAATTCTACACTCCAATCTTCTCATACTACTTTATATAATCTGGGAGTCTAAATAACGAGAGAAGAAAAATCAAATAAAATCCATCAGAAAAATGTCAGTGGAAGAAAACTTGTGTAAAGGAGGAAATCTTGGTGACGTTTACATTTATACACACGCAGAACGTGAACAGGCAACATCTAGTTATATTGAAGAGTGCGGCAAAGGCAGCAGTTCTTTGCAGAAAAACATTACAAACAAATTTGGTTCAATAGCTCTTGAACCAACCTCTGAAAAAATGAACAGTGGTTTTAAGAAATATTGTATTAGTAAATCAGATCTTAAACATCAGACCGCTCAAAATCAAGAGGAGAAGCTTTGTTGTACTGAATGTGGGAAACACTTCGTATGTGAATTGGAGCTTGTGATGCATCAGAAAAGTCACACAGGAGAGACAATATTTTCTTCCTCGGATAGTTTTGCTTATAATTCAGCATTGATTGATCAGAACACAAGGAAGGAAACATCTCCATGTCACAATTGTGGACATTTTTTTAGCCATGATGAAAATCTTCTTGAATGTCCTGAATGTGGGAAATGTTTCAGATGTAAAGCAGATAGTGTTGTTCATCAGAGAACTCGCACAGGACAGAAACCACTTTCCTTTTCTGAATATGGGAAATGTTTCTGCCGCAAGGAAAATCTTGTTACTCATCAGAGAGCTCACGTAGGAGAAAAAACATTTTTATGTTCTGAATGTGGGAAATCTTTTAGCCGCAGCTCAAGTCTTGTTATTCATCAGAGAACTCACACAGGAGAGAAACCATTTTCATGTTCTGAATGTGGGAAATGTTTTAGCCACAGCTCAAGTCTTGTTACTCATCAGAGAACTCACACAGGAGAGAAACCGTTTGCTTGTTCTGAATGTGGCAAGTGCTTCTGTTACAAGAGAGATCTTGTTACTCATCAGAGAACTCATACAGGAGAAAAACCATTTTCATGTTCTGAATGTGGGAAATGTTTTAGCCACAGCTCAAGTCTTGTTACTCATCAGAGAACTCACACAGGAGAGAAACCGTTTGCATGTTCAGAATGTGGCAAGTGTTTCTGGCACAAGGGAGAGCTTGTTACTCATCAGAGAACTCATACAGGAGAAAAACCATTTTCATGTTCTGAATGTGGGAAATGTTTTAGCCACAGCTCAAGTCTTGTTATTCATCAGAGAACTCACACAGGAGATAAACCATTTTCCTGTTCTGAATGTGGGAGATGTTTTAGCAGTAAGCAAGGTCTTATTACTCATCAGAAAACTCACACAGGAGAGAAACCATTTTCATGTTCTGAATGTGGGAAGTGTTTTAGGCAAAGACAAAATCTTGCTACACATCAGAGAACTCACACAAGAGAGAAACAGTTTGCTTGTTCTGAATGTGGGAAAGGTTTTAACCAAAGCTCACGTCTTGTTACTCATGAGAGAACTCATACAGGAGAAAAAACATTTTCATGTTCTGAATGTGGGAAATGTTTTAATCTAAGCATAAATCTTGTTGCACATCAGAGATATCACACAGGAGAGAAACCATTTTCATGTTCTGAATGTGGGAAATGTTTTAGCCAAAGAATACATCTTGTTACTCATCAGAGAACTCACACAGGAGAGAAACCATTTTCCTGTTCTGAATGTGGGAAATATTTGTGCCGCAAGGAAAAGCTTGTTATTCATCAGAGAGCTCACACAGGAGAAAAACCGTTTGCTTGTTCTGAATGTGGCAAGTGTTTCTGGGACAAGGGAGATCTTGTTACTCATCAGAAAACTCACACAGAAGAGAAACCATTTTCATGTTCTGAATGTGGGAAATGTTTTAGCACCAAAAAAAGTCTTGTTACTCATCAGAGAACTCACACAGGAGAAAAACCTTTTTCCTGTTCTGAATGTGAGGAATATTTTAGAACTACGGAATGTCTTGTTACTCATCAGAGATCTCACACAGGAAAGAAAACATTGTCATGTGCTGAATGTGGGAGATGTTTTAGCACCAAGAAAAGTCTTGTTGCACATCAGAGAACTCACACAGGAGAGAAACCATTTTCATGTTCTGAATGTGGGAAGTGTTTTAGCCAAAGATCAAATCTTGCTACTCATCAGAGAACTCACACAGGAGAGAAACCATTTTCCTGTTCTGAATGTGAGAAATATTTTAGCACCAAGAAAGATCTTGTTAATCATCAGAGAACTCACACAGGAGAAAAACCATTTTCCTGTTCTGAATGTGGGAAATATTTTAGAACTAAGGAATGTCTTGTTACACATCAGAGAACTCACACAGGAGAGAAACCATTTTCATGTTCTGAATGTGGGAAATGTTTTAGCCGCCGCTCAACTCTTGCTGCTCATCAGAGAACTCATACAGGAGAGAAACCATTTGTTTGCTCTGAATGTGGAAAATGTTTTATCCAAAGCTCAAGTCTTGCTGCTCATCAGAGAACTCACACAGGATAGAAACCCTTGCTATCTCCTGAGTTTGTGAAATGTGTTAGCTAAATCATACATCTTGTTGCACATCAGAGATCTCGCAGGAGAGAATCCATTTTCGTGCTCTGAATGTGAGAAATGTTTTCGCAATCATACAGCTCTTTTTAGACATGAGAGAATTGGCACACGATAAAAACCAATTTCTTGATAGTAACTTCTATGTTTCAATTTTAAAATCAATTTATATTTAATTTGCATGTATGGATGCATTTTCATGTTTCAGCAATTGTACATCTGTAATTAGCCATCAGAAATTTCACAGTGCAGAGAAGCCATTTGTATGCTGTAAGAAAAAATTGAAGAATTGGTAGACATCTGATCATTCACATGGGTAGCAAACTTAGTATTTTGACTGGATATGCACAGTGTAGCCTTTAACACAGACAGTGGCAGAATACATTGTTTGGGTTAGATCCGGTCCTCTGATTTGATGCAGTCCTTTGGCACACTAGATATTGCTGATTCTTCTGAGCACACACTAACTACATTTACAGTTTCCTCTGTGACCAATCCATGGCATACTGTGGGTAATTGGCTCCACCCTCCAGCTGGTAGGACTAAATCAAATTCTATAATTCTTTTGAGCTTACCTCCCTTCTGAAGTTATTTTTGGGCCTACCAAGCTGAAGGAAGGAGGCTCTTGCCTCTCTCACTCCCTAATGAAAGTTGTATTGTTTTCTCACTGTTCGACGTGGCTTGCCTAACTGCGGCTCACATTAGGTTATTTAACCTGATCCGCATACCTGTAGATCATGCTGTGCTGGATCCTGCTGTTTGCAGTAAAAAAAAATTGCTTCTGTGCCTCTTTTGGGGGTCCTGCTATCTGCCCATCTCCATACCTTCCCCTCGTCAGGTGCTAAACAAAATACACACTCATGTTGTTTAAATACAAAAATAGACTGCAAAACCATTTCAATCATGATCGACAGCATTAGTTAATTGGAACACATTATTTTCATCATGATAATTACTTAACACGTGGAAATATTGATCTAAATGAAATAAACATAAACATAGAATCAAAAGAATACATATAATCATATACCCATATTCAAAACACTATTACTTTATTCAGATTGCACAATTTTCATAAATTTGATTTGTCTTAGGTTACATAGTTACATAGTAATTTAGGTTGAAAAAAGACTTGCGTCCATCCAGTTCAACCCTTTTCCTATTCCTGTTTACCATCGCTGACCCAAAAGAAGGCATCCGACTCCAAATGGCAATCAGATTTCTCCCTGGATCAACAAGCCCTAACTAAATATTAATCCCAATACTAACGTGTATAGCCCTCTATATTATGCTCTTTTAAATAAGTATCCAGGCCCCTTTTAAAGGCATCTAATGTATTTGATAGCACCACCTCCTCCGGAAGTGCATTCCATACCTTTATTGTCCTTACTGTAAAGAAATCCTTCCGCTGTTGTAGACTAAATCTCCTTTCCTCAAGTCTAAGCGGGTGGCCCCTTGTCCTGTGTACTGTTCTGTTAATGAACAGGTCTTTTGAAAGCCCTTTATATGGGCCTTGAACATATTTATATAGTGTTATCATATCCTCTCTAAGACGCCGTTTCTCTAGTGTGTACAAGTTTAACTTTTCTAGCCTCTCTTCATAACTAAAACATTCCATTCCCCTTACTAGTTTTGTAGCCCTCCTCTGCACTCTCTCTAGTTCCATAATGTCCTTCTTCAGAAAGGGCGCCCAGAATTGAACAGCATATTCTAGGTGGGGTCTTACCATGGACCTGTAAAGAGGCATAATTATATCTTCCTCCCTTGAGTCAATACCCCTTTTAATACATGCCAATATCTTATTGGCCTTTGCAGCTGCCAGCTGGCACTGCATGCTACTGCAAAGTCTATTGTCTACCATTACTCCTAAATCCTTTTCATTAGTAGATTTCCCCAGAGAAACACCATTTAAACTATATGTTGCATTTTTATTATTATACCCAAAATGCATAACTTTACACTTGTCTATATTGAATCTCATTTGCCATTTGCCTGCCCAGTTACTCAATTTGTCCAAGTCCTCTTGTAATGAAGACACATCCAGTTCAGACTTTATTACCTTACTTAATTTTGTGTCATCGGCAAACACTGATACATGGCTTCCTATGCCCTCTGGGAGGTCATTAATAAACAAATTAAAAAGAAGAGGACCCAGGACAGATCCCTGAGGCACTCCACTTATCACGTTTATCCAACTGGAGAACTTGCCATTTACTACCACTCTTTGCATTCTATCTTTCAGCCAATTTCCAATCCACTCACAAACATTTTGCCCTAGTCCTATTTCATTCAATTTGTACAGTAACCTCTTGTGTGGAACTGTATCAAATGCCTTGGCAAAGTCTAAATAGATCACGTCAACCGCCTCTCCCTCATCTATATTATTACTTACTTTTTCATAAAATGCGATCAAGTTCGTTTGACAAGACCTATCTTTCACAAAGCCATGTTGGCTATTGCTAATGATATTCCTGTTCCAGCAGAATTCTTGAATATATTCCCTTAGCAACCTTTCAAACAGCTTCCCTACCACAGATGTCAAGCTTACGGGTCTGTAATTTCCTGGCTGGGACTTTGATCCCTTTTTAAATATGGGCACCACATCTGCTTTACGCCAATCCATGGGCACCATACCAGAAATAAAAGAATCCCTGAAAATCAGATATATCGGTCTGGCCAGGGTCTGGCCTAGCTCCCTAAGTACCTGTGGGTGTATACCATCTGGCCCCGGAGCCTTGTCTACCTTGACACCATTCAATTGTTTTAACACTTTTTCTTGTGTTAGCCAGTCCCATGCTTGCTGTGCCTGTTCTGTAAAAGTAGTTTGCAGATTCTTGTCCAATGGGTCTTCCTTGGTAAAAACAGAAGAAAAGAAATTATTTAAAATATCTGCCTTCTCTCTGTCACCTTTGACCATCTCACCCGTTTCAGCTAACAAGGACCCAACATTATCAGACTTTAATTTTTTGCCATTAATGTATTTAAAGAATTTTTTTGGGTTGCTTTTGCTCTCCTTAGCAATATTTTTTTCATTCTCCAGTCTAGCTAATTTAATAGCCTTTTTACAGGTTTTGTTGACATTTTTGTATTCTGCAAATGCCTCTGCTGATCCCTCAGCTTTGTAATGTTTAAATGCCGCTTTCTTGTTATTTATTTCATGAATTACTTTACTGGTTAGCCACATTGGTTTCAATTTGCTTCTTTTGTATTTGTTTCCAACAGGGATAAATTTATATGTGTATTTTTGCAATATTATTTTGAAGGCATTCCACTTACCTTCTGTGTTTTTTCCTGAAAATATTTTATCCCAGTCAACGAGACCAAGGGATGAATTAAACCTGCTAAAGTTGGCCTTTTTAAAATTCAGTGTTTTGGTGGAACTCGTATCAATTTGTTTTTTTGAATTAATCTCAAACGATACCATGTTATGGTCACTATTCCCCAAGTGCTCCCTTACTTGGATGTTAGAGATAAGTTCTTCATGGTCAGTAATTACCAAATCCAGACATGCATTCCCTCTGGTTGAGGTCTGCACTAGTTGTGACAAAAAACTGTCATTCAACAAGTTCAGAAACTTGCTGCTTTTAGCAGTTAGCTATTCCATTTTCCAGTCTATTTCTGGATAATTAAAATCCCCCATAATTATAGTTCTCCCTATTTGGGAAGCCTTTTCTATTTGCATTAATAGCTGTGTTTCTTCAAGGTCACCAATGTTTGGTGGTTTATAGCAAATACCCACTAATATTTTCTGGGCAGTTTTATCCCCAGTGACTATTTCAACCCACAGGGATTCCACATGTTCACTACTGTCCTCACATATATCTTCCCGCAATTGAGGCAATAATGCTGGTTTGATATACAGACAGACCCCACCACCTCTTTTGCTTGACCTATCTTTTCTAAATAACATGTAGCCCTCTAAATTGATTGCCCAATCATGTGTGTCATCCCACCATGTTTCTGTTATGCCTATCAAGTCATAGTTTTCAATTTCAGCTACCAGCTCCAGTTCCCCTATTTTACCAGTTAAACTTCTGGCATTTGCAAGCATACAATTTATGCCACTGCTGTGTTCCATTTGTGATTTAATTTTGTTGTGGCTTATAGTCTTCTCCCTATCATCTGTACTAACCCCGCCCCCAGATCCTCCCACCTGGTTATTAACTACATCGCCTTCCCTTTCTATACTATCTATCCCAGTATTTATTGGCCCCTCCCCCCCCCCTTCCTAGTTTAAAATCTCCTCCAACCGTCTGGTAATCCTCTCCCCAAGCACTTGAGACCCTCTTGCATTCAGGTGCAATCCATCCCTGCTATAGAGATTGTACCCCAAAGCAAAATCAGCCCAGTGCTCTAAAAACCCAAAGCCTTCCTTCTTACACCAAGACTTCAGCCATGCATTGAGCTCCCTAATCTCCCGCTGTCTCTCTGGCGTAGCGCATGGCACAGGTAGTATCTCTGAGAATACTACCTTGGAGGTCCTGTTCCTAATCTTACTGCCTAAATCCCTAAAATTACCTTTTAGGACTCTCCACCTTCCTCTAACTTTGTCATTGGTACCAATATGCACCAAGACAGCTGGATCCTCTCCAGCCCCTCCCAATAATCTGTCCACCCTGTCTGCAACATGCCGACAAAACAAAACTCTATTAATTAACTCTGCAGATATAACATACAAATAGAAATTCTAACACATTTGAAATGAGATTTGAGTTTTAATCAAAACTAACATAATAGTGCACAAAACGCTCAAACAATAATCAAATAATACAATTTTAGTTAATTCGTTTAGTTTTAACCCCTTAGCGACCCTTGACGTACCAGGACCGTCAAGGGTAAATGTGATTCAACGACCCTTGACGGCCCCGGTATGTCAAGGGTTAAACTCTCCCATCGCGGCCGCACGGAGCGATGGGAGAGCGCGGGCTGCTTGTTACTAAGTGTCCCGATACCGGGACACTTAGTAACAACCAGTAAAAAGTTTGTTGCAACATGCGATTCGCTTGATGAGCGAATCACATGTTGCAAATGCTGATTGACAGGGACAGTATTTGTAAATACTGTCCCTGTCATATATCTCTGTCTCCCTCCATCTTGCACACTGCTGAGGTGGAGAGAGACAGAGAGAGATTGTGCCAGATTGCGATCCAGCGTTCCAGTGTTCCTGCAAACTGTGTTAAAACACAAAATTAACCCTTTGATCACTGTTTTACAGTGATCACCAAGTTCCCCCCCATCTGATCACTTTTACAGTGATCAATAAACTACAGATCAGCGTCTGCTGATCTGTGGGATACCCCCCATCCCCCTTGTATCCTCTGAATTTTTTTTTTATTTTTTTTTTATTAAAAATTGATTTAAATATAATTTAGGTAGTTTAGGTAGGTAGGTGGGTAGGTTTAGTGTAGACTTGTGTTAGGGAAAGGTTTAGGGACAGATCTAGGTTTAGGGGAAAGAAAAACAAAAAATAAAAAAAAATACTAAAAAAAAATATATATATATAATAAGTATAGTTTAGATAGGTAGTTTACTTGGGTTAGGTAGGTTCTAGATATACGTAGGTTAGGGTAAGTTTTAGGGTTAGAGTTAGGTTTAGGGATAGCGTTAGAGTAAGGAAAAAAAAATTTAGTGGGCAAAATGCAGCGCACTTATAGCGTTGAAGAGGCATATGCCTTTTTGGCATCTGACTCAGAGGCAACAGATACTGCGTCAGATTTTGAAATAGAGCAGTTTTCAGAAACTGAGAGCAGCTCTACTGATGACGCTGGGCCTTCTATTAAGAAAAGACGCACTGCCCCAAGAGCTGCCCTGGCAACTGCCCCAGCACCTGCCACAAATCCTGCCACAAGATCTGCCAAAAATCCTGTCAAAAGATCTGCCAAAAGGAATGCCCCAAGTGCTGCCCCAAGAGCTGCCCTGGCAATTGCCCCAGCACCTGCAAAAAGATCTGGCCAAAGAAATGCCCCAACACCAGCCACTCCTGATCATAATGAATGGGTATCCCCAATACATTTTTGCCCACAAATACCAGAATTTACAGGCACCCCAGGGATTCAAACTGATGTTGAGGGATTTAATTATGATAATTTTTTTGATTTATTTTTGGGGGAAGACATTTTAGGGGAAATTGTGTCCCAAACCAACTTGTATGCAGCCCAGTATACTGCCGCCAACCCTACAGCTTTTGTAGTTAAGGAAGAAATATGGAAACCCATAGACCTCATAGAATTTAAGCAATTCTGGGCCTTAATAATGGCAATGGGTATAATAAAAAAGCCCAGTATCCGATCCTACTGGAGCAAAAACCCCGTATGTGATACCCCTATATTCCCCAAGACTATGACCAGGTCCAGATTTGAAATCATTTTGCACTTTATGCATTTTAACGATAATACCCTGTGCCCCCCAAAAGAACACCCCCAGTATGATAGACTATACAAAATTCGTCCCCTAATAAGCCATTTACAGAAAAAGTTTGCCTAAGTGTATATGCCCCAAAAATAAATTAGTGTAGATGAATCCCTAATGAAATACACAGGCAGGTTAGGGTTCAAGCAGTACATCCCCTCAAAGCGATCCAAATTTGGTGTCAAATTTTATAAATTGTGCGAAAGTGCCACAGGCTACACCCAGGCTTTTAGAATTTATGAGGGCAAGGACAGCAAACTTGATCCTCCTGGGTGCCCCGAATTTATGGGAACAAGTGGGAAAATAGTTTGGTATTTAATTTACCCCTTATTAAATAAAGGCTATCAATTATTTGTTGATAATTATTACACCAGCCCCCTTTTATTTAGGTCTCTGTTTTATTTTGACACCGTGGCCTGTGGCACTGTCAGACGCAATTGCAGGGAGTTTCCCAAAACACTCATAGATACCAAATTAAAAACTGGGACGTCCTCATCTTTGTGCCAAAAGGAGCTGCTGGCAGTGAAGTTTAGGGACAAAAAAGAGGTCTGCATGCTGACCACAATGCATGAGGACAGATCTGTGGCAGTCACTGTTCGTGGCAGGACAGTGGTAATGAGAAAGCCAGTCTGCATCAGGGAATATAATAAAAACATGGGGGGAGTTGATCTGAGTGATCAACTAATGCAGCCATACCTCGCAATGAGGAAGTGTAGGGCATGGTATAAAAAAGTTGCCATCTATATGATGCAGACTGCTGTCCATAATTCATTTTTACTTTTCAAGCTGGCAAACCCCAATCAAAGATGTAGCTTTTTACAGTACCAGCTACAACTTATTTCCATATTTTTATTTCAAGGTGCGTCTGAAATAATTCCACCAAGACCCGGGTTAGTACATTTTATTTATAAAATACCCCCAACTCCCCAAAAGAACAAACCACAGAAGTGCTGCAGGGTTTGCTACAGAAAGGGAATACGGACAGACACCACCACTTACTGTCCTGATTGCCCTTCCAAACCTGGCCTCTGCATTGGTGACTGTTTCAAGGAATACCATTCAGGCACAATGCAGTAGTGCTGTAAAGGTTCTTTTATTATTTGGCCACTTTTTCCCCCTGAAATATCCTGTTTTTTATTTTGCAAAATACATCCCTCCTTAGATCTAACACTATCAAAATTTATCTCTGATAATGGAAACACACATGTTCCCTACTGGGCCTAGTAGCTCCCCCAAACCCTGACAAACCTATGCATATGGGGCATTGCCGTACTCATACAATGTAACTCACCACTAATGTAAAGCATTTAAAAAAATCTGCAAATATCATCTGATTGAAATCCAGAGCAACACTAAAATAGAAATGTGAAAAATGGTGTTTCTCTGCCTTACTGCAGATTTTGGGAGGGATTGGTGATACAGTGGCAGCGAAAAAATTGATAAGATGCAAATAGAATGAAAGCCAGGGTTGTCTACTCTTCTACAAAATATACTTTTGGGGGTAAAATTAATTGCAGCATTGCCAAACAGACCGAAATGAGACAAGGCACCAGCTGTAAAAATGGCATGTCTGTAAAAGGAAACTAACATGTTCCAACTGGGCCCAGTAGCTCCCCCATAACCCCGACAAACCTATGTATATGGGGTATTGCCGTAATTAGAAGAAGGAGCCGAACACTAATCAATGCAGTTTATAAAATCTTCACCTGTTCTGTGCTTGAAATTCACATCAACATTGAAGGCAAAGCGTGAAAAATGCTGAATTTTTTTACTTACGTCAAGTTTTCACAGGCTTGGTGGTAAAATGGCTGTTTGCAAGATTTGAAAACACACCTAAAATGAAAGCCTGGGGTGTCTACTTTCAAAAAATATACACTTTTGGGGGGAAATCTTAAAAAAGAGCAGTGTTACACAGCCCAAATGAGAAATGGCACCAGTAACGCAAGCTGTGAAGATTCAAAGTGTGAACCTGGAAACGCGCATGTTCCAATTTGGGACCCGTAACTCCCACAAACCATGAGAAAGCTATGCATATGGGGTATTGCCGTACTCAGAAGAAGGAGCTGAACACTAATCAATGCAGTTTATAAAATCTTCACCTGTTCTGTGCTTGAAATTCACATCAACATTGAAGGCAAAGTGTAAAAAACGCTGTTTTTTTACTTACGTCAAGTTTACGAGAAAGTGGTGGTAAAATGGCTGTGTAAAAAATTTGAAAACACACCTAAAATGAAAGCTGGAGGTGTCTACTTTACAAAAATATACACTTTTGGGGGGAAATCCTAAAGTGGAGCACTGGAACCTAGCCCAAAATGAGTAATGGCACCAGTTAAGCAGGACTTGAAAATTCAATATTTGTTCAAAATTGGGCCCTGTAGCTCCCCCAAACCTTGAGAAACCTATGCATATGGGGTATTGCTGTACTCAGAAGAAGGAGCTGAACACTAAACAATGCATTTTTAAAAATCTTCACCTATCATGTGCTTGAAATTCACATCAACATTGAAGTGCAAGTGTGAAAAACGCTATGTAACTAAAGTGCTGGATGAAGGTGGTGCTGTGGATATCGCCTACCTGGATTTCAGTAAAGCTTTCGATACAGTTCCCCATAAAGAGCTGATAGATAAATTATCAAGAATTGGACTTAACCCCTGGATAGTTCAGTGGATCTGCAGTTGGCTGAAGGACAGAAACCAGAGGGTTGTTGTTAATGGAGTGTATTCTGAGCAGAGACTGGTTACAAGTGGAGTGCCACAAGGATCTGTTCTGGGCCCTGTTCTGTTCAACATGTTTGTAAGTGACATAAGGGAAGGCTTGGCAGGGAAGGTTTGCTTGTTTGCTGATGACACAAAAGTGTGTAATAGGGTTGATGTTCCAGGAGGTGTCTGTAATATGGAGAATGATTTGGCACTATTAGATAAGTGGTCAAAACAATGGAAACTTCAGTTCAATGTTTCCAAATGTAAAATAATGCACTTGGGGACAAGAAACCCTCAATCTGACTATCGTATTGGCAGTTCTGTGGTAGCAAAGACTTCAGAAGAGAAGGATTTGGGGGTGGTCATCTCTGACAGCCTCAAGATGAGTAACCAATGCAACCAGGCGGTGGGGAAAGCAAATCGTATGCTTGGCTGCATAGCTAGAGGTATAACAAGCAGGAAGAGGGAGATTGTGATCCCTCTGTATAGAGCTCTAGTGAGACCACATCTGGAATACTGTGTACAGTTCTGGAGGCCTCATCTGCAAAAGGATATAACTAAAATTGAGCGGGTTCAAAGAAGAGCTACAAAAATGGTGGAAGGTCTAAAGCATAGAACTTATCAAGAACGACTCAGAGATCTAAATATGTATAGTCTGGAGGAAAGAAGAGAAAGGGGGGACATGATTGAAACCTTTAAGTATGTTAAAGGACTGAACAAGGTTCAGGAGGGAAGTGTGATTAATAAGAATCTGAATACAAGAACAAGGGGGCACAATCTGAGGCTAGTTGGAGGAAAAATCAAGAAAAACATTAGAAAATATTATTTCACTGAAAGAGTAGTAGAAACTTGGAACAAACTTCCAGCAGAGGTGGTTGATAAATCCACAGTAACACAGTTTAAACATGCCTGGGATAAACATGTATCTATCCTAAGATAACAATAAAGGAATACTAAAGGGCAGACTAGATGGACCAGGTGGTCTTTTTCTGCCGTCAATCTTCTATGTTTCTATGTTTTTTTAACTTACGTTAATATTTACGAGCGATTGGTGGTAAAATGGCTGCGTAAAAAAATTGAAAACATACATAAAATGAAAGCCTGGGGTGTCTACTTTCCAAAAATATATACTTTTGGGGGGAAATCTTAGAGTGGAGCACTGTTACACAGCCCCAAATGAGACATGGCACCAGTGATGCAAGCTGTGAAAATTCAAAGTGTGAAACTGGAAATGCGCATGTTCCAATTTGGGCCCCATAGCTCCCGCAAACCTTGAATAACCTATGCATATGGGGTATTGCCGTACTCAGAAGAAGGAGCTGAACACTATACAATGCATTTTTAAAAATCTTCACCTATCATGTGCTTGAAATTCACATCAACATTGAAGTGCAAGTGTGAAAAACGCTGTTTTTTTAACTTACGTCAAGATTTACGAGCGATTGGTGGTAAAATGGCTGCGTAAAAAAATTGAAAACATACATAAAATGAAAGCCTGGGGTGTCTACTTTCCAAAAATATATACTTTTGGGGGGAAATCTTAGAGTGGAGCACTGTTACACAGCCCCAAATGAGACATGGCACCAGTGATGCAAGCTGTGAAAATTCAAAGTGTGAAACTGGAAACGCGCATGTTCCAATTTGGGCCCCGTAGCTCTCCCAAACCTTGAGAAACCTATGCATATGGGGTATTGCCGTACTCAGAAGAAGGAGCTGAACACTAAACAATGCATTTTTAAAAATCTTCACCTATCATGTGCTTCATATCAACAGTAGTATTGAAATGTAAGTGTGAAAACTGCAAAAAAACAAAATATTACCACAATTTTGAAATTTTTTTCTGGAAAAATAGCTGCATGAAAAACTCCAAAATTCCCCTGATTATTTACTTTATGTTGTGTAGTTTTCAGAAACATATACCTTTGTGGGACATTTTTGGTTCTGGCACCGTCAGCTAAGCTATGATGCTCACATGCCAATTGTTGAGAAATTACAAGTTGGAAATAATGGCATCCATCTTGTAATATTTGCCTTGTAAATGTGAGGAAGTGATTGAAATACTAGGCATATGGGGTATTCTTATATTCAGGAGAAACAAATGAATATATTTAGGGGTATTTTTTTGTCATAAACTAATTGTATGCAAATCCTGACACGAAAATATAAGCAAAATGTTGTTTTTTTTCAATTTTTTTCCTTTTTTCCTTTTTTTCTATTTTAATCAAATTAAACAATGAGGTATTCATATAATTGTGGTATCAAAAGAAAGCCCTACTTGTGCTTAAAAAAACAGTATATAATTTATGTGTGTGCACAAAAGGAATTAAAGAGAAAATATGGTTGAACAAAGACATAGTCAAAAAAGTCAAAATTGCTCCGGTCCTTAAGTCAAATCAAACTCAGATTTTCCCGGTCCTTAAGGGGTTAAATAGATAAAACGAAATATGAATAACTAGTTGAACAGCCCGTTACACGGGCCACAGTGCGTCTGGCAGCCGGTCGCGGGGCAGTCACACGCAGTGGAGACTGCCCGCGCCTCGGCTGATACAGAGCTGGACGCTCCTTCGGAGCGCCCAGCTCTGTATCAGCAGCGGCGCGGGCAGTCTCCACTGTGTGTGACTGCCGCACGCGCAGCAGTGTGTACTGCGCATGTCCGGCGTTACACACAACTTAGCGAATTATTATATAGGATTAGCCGTATAGGAGTTAAACTCCCAAAGAAATTAAGTACCCAACTTTCAAAATTAAACAAAAAATTTGCAATTAATCAGAGGAACTGCTTCTGCTGAATTTAATCTATTCTTTTCATTATAAGATAGAAAATTTAAAATATATTAAACTCAAGTTATAAATTAAAATTTGATAAAGTTAACTACAGTAACTTGACGTGCAGCCGGCTGTCAAAGAGACACATACCAATTCTAGTGTCTGTAGGGCCGATGCACTGAAATAAGCCTCTGAAACAAAGCTGCAATAAGCTTTTATATACCAAACCAGTCTAGAAACCGTAATTAGGGACTCATAAAGTTCAAAAACATAGATTTAACCCTTCAAGCGCTGGAGGGGCATGGAGCTCACCGTTTAATGATGCGTTCCTTGTCCCCTCATTATAAAAAGGGTCAAATAATGCTTGAATAAGTAAAACCCACATAAATGTGAATTTTAACCCTACCAATGTCGGAAGGGCATGGAGAGCATCCTAATTTGCTGTGCCTCTCATCCAGCCGGCATTTAACAGGCTACAGCAATATGAACAGTATTCTTAAGAGCGCATTGCAATATTAAACGATAATTCTGTCAGTAGATAACAATGTTAATAAGACTACGTATAACAGTGGAGAGTATTACATGTTCATCTTTTATTTTGATATTTATTTTTTATTTCTCTGTTGTCCAATGCAGGTTACTGGTAACTTTGGGTAGGCGATCCACCCCCTTAACTAGGCAGGAACAATTCTAGAAGTGAATGCAGGGGGTGGAGCATACCTTCTCTCCTTGGCTGCAGCTAGCCAATCAGCTCCATTAAGATTTGTTCCTTGGTGGAGACACAGGCAAGAGAACAGTTCTGCTATAGTTTTAGCTAATTTTTTATTTTTCTGTTGGAAATGGAATACCACCATTAGGTGGATTACCATAACTGACAATGCCCTTAGATGTGGCTAGCTCAGTATCCAGATGCTTTTTGTGGACCTTTAGCCCTGGGGAGAAGTTCTTTCCTCAGGAGTTTGCTCACTGAGGCTTCTTCTTAATACATGTAATCTGAAGACAGAAGATCTGCAGGAAAGGTGAACAACCCTTTGAGTGCTGCAGGTCCACATGTCCCACAGTGCCCCTCCGCACATGGGTTTTCCTTTGGAGTTCCTATTGCACACTCCAGCACTCACTGGGTTTATCTGTATGTCTGTTGGGTGTTTTGGAGCAAGTTTCTGTGGTAACTTAACCCTTTAGCTGCTGGTTTTGCATCTATTGGGGGTTTATTGGCACTTTCCTTACTGGGTTCAGTGTTTTTTCGGTCTGCTAATATGTTATAGTGATGTTTCATGTAATTTTAATTCACAGTTTCAACTTAGCAAAATTTGTTTTCCGGCACGCTTTAAAGCATAGACGCCATTGTTCCATTCTGTACAGTTTGGGACATATCTCTGCAACCGCTCAACTTAGCGACTTCAGAGATGGCTCATTTTAATTGTCTGCCCTTGCTCTGTCATCCTGATTAATGTTTTATGTGTGTTGGGGGGCTCAGGGGCTTCAGGCACTGTTGAGGTACTTTTTCTGGGAAAACTACATTTCCCATAAACGCTTGCTTCACGTGCTCATTACTGATTGGCTCCCGCCACGGCAGCCATTTTGTGCCTTTTCCTGAACGAGTATCCTACACAGAGCTTGGACTCTCCTTCTCTCCTCTGCAGAATAACCCTTTGCCTGCCAGATGAGTGCATTTTAGCGATTTCTGGGGTGAAATTTTAATCTTACACACTGTATTTGGGTGATTCCTTATGCTTTAAATGTTTTGACACTGTGAGAATGTCTAATCTGTTAGCGCTTGGGGCCTGGCCTAAGACTAAGGAAGCTGAGGTCTCTGTGTCCCCTATTGCACATTGCTCCTCATGTCATTCAGGGTTACCTAGAGAATTCTCAGGTCATTTATGCCCAGCATGTTCTGATGTCCCTAAGTCTCTCCCAGAGACCTCCAGCCATGCATTAGAGCCATTTGGGTACAAGAGTTCAAGGCTGCTACTAGAGACCTCCGGTCTACATTGCAACTCTTTGCATCCCAGTTACAGGGGGTGTTCCACTCCTGGCAGACCACTTCTTCCGTCAGATCTTCCCTGCCAAAACCACAGGGAGTACCTGACATATCAGATTCCTCTGAGGAGGAACTGTTGGTGGATTTGGATGTTGAGGAATGTTCTGCTGTGGGCTTCTCTCAGTTTTTTGGGGACCCCTTTGAGGATGATACTGATCCCTCGGCTGAGGGCTTGATCAGAGCCGTCTTTACTACCCTATACATTCCCTTTGTTCAGGAGGTTTCTTCGGATCATTCTGATGTATTTCAGGAGCCTAAAAGGCCCTATACTTGTTTTTTCCACCTAACCCCACTCTTGACCGCCTTGTGTCTGAGGAGTGGAAGTCTCCGGACAGGAAACCTTCTGTTTCCAAGAAATTTGCCAAGCTTTACCCCTTCTCTGAGGCGGCACTTGCTCAGTGGGTTCATCCCTCCAAAGTGGATGTTCCTGTCTCCATGCTATCTAAGTCCACTGCCTTGCCAGTTGCTGATGCTTCCACTGTGAAAGACTGGACTGACAAGAAACTTGAGGTCTCCCTCAAGTCCATTTTTGCCACTGCTGGTACTGCCATGTGTCCAGCGTTCGCTGCGGCATGGGTAAACTGGGCCATTGCGGTCTGGACTGAACAGCTCATCCTGGCTGTCCATTCAGGTGCTCCCACTTCTGATATGTTGCAACTTCTTGCCAACATTTCTGAGGCCCAGCACTGTTTCTGCTGCCTTATTTGATGCCATCCATTTGGTGGTAAGGATTTCCACCATGTCTGTGGTTGCAGGATGAGCTCTTTGGCTCAAGATCTGGTCTGCTGGCACTGCTTCCAAGAAAGCTGTGCTCTCATTGCCTTTTCACGGCACCTCTTTGTTTGGGCCAGATCTTAAGGATCTGATTAGTGAGGCCACAGGGGGCAAGAGTACCCTTCTGCCTACGATCCCCAGGGAGAAGATTCCTCTCAAGCGTAATTGGCTTTTTTGTTCCTTCCAAACTGAGGCACGTCCAGCAAACCAGTTGGTTCCCTCAGCTCCGCGTTCCTCCTCCAAGCCCAGACAGCAATGGAAGCCCAAGGTCTCCTCCAAGCCTTCTTCGGCACGACTCGCTGAACCCAGGTCCCCACTGCGCTGTGGGTGGCCATCTGCGTCACTACCACAGCGTCTGGGAGGATTCAGTGGCGGACCCATGGGTTTTACAGGTAGTGGCAGAAGGGTACAGGATCCCTTTCGCCTCTCTTCCTCCCTTTTGGTTTTTCCCCTCTCATACACCGTCTGTTCGATGGCGCTATCCAGGCCTTCTGGACAAGGATGTTCTGGAACCTGTTCCAATTCAGGACATAGGAATGGGTTTCTACCCAAACCTCTTTGTGGTCTCCAATAAGGACGGTGGCTGTCGTCCCATTTTGGATTTGAAGGATCTCAATTCCTTTGTGGTCAAGACTCATTATCACCAGGAGTCCCTGAGGACGGTGATTGCTGCTGTGTCCCTGGGGGAATTCCTTGCCTCTGTGGATCTTCAGGACGCGTATATACACATCGCCATTCATCCAGGGAGTCGGCAGTATCTCAGATTTACCTGCGACCAAGGGCACTTTCAGTTTTCAGCTCTTCCCTTTGGTCTGACTACAGCTCCTCAAGTCTTCAACCGTGTCCTGGGAGCTCTGGTATCTGTCCTCCATCGGGACTGCATTAGAGTTACTTCATACACGGACGACTTGCTTCTGAAAGCCCCTTCTGCGGAACTTCTTCATCAGCAGGTTCGGGACTGCATTCATGCTCTCACCCATCACTGGTGGATCAGCAACATGGACAAGTCAGATCTTGTCCCATCCCAGTGTCTGGTCTTCCTGGGCCTTCTCTTCGACAATCAGCAGCGCATGGTGTTTCTCACGGACGAGGTGGCTCACCAGATCGCCCACAGGGTTTCTGCTGTTCTGGCTTACGATCCAGTTCCAGCTAAGAAGCTGTCCTCTCTAGTGGGGAAATTCATCTCCACTATTGAAGCAGTCCCATTTGCCATGGCTCACACCAGGGAACTCCAGAAGTTTGTGGTCCAGGTGTGCAGGGGTCCGCCAGACCTTCTGAAGACGTCAGTATCCCTCCCTCTTCATGTGGAACTGAGTTTGTCGTGGTGGCTCAACCTCTCCAATCTGCTGAAGGGCAAGTCCTTCCTGGTATCCGTCTTGACCACGGTAATGACGAATGCCAGCCTCTCCAGCTGGGGAGCGGTCCTGGGTCGCCTGAGTGCTCAGGTTCGGTATTCTCCTGAGGAATCTCTCCTTCCCATCAACGTGTTGGATCTTCGGGCGATATTTCATGCCCTTCATCATTGAACACCCCAGCTGGATGAATGCCCAGTCCAGCTTCAGTCTGACAATGCCACAGCATTGGCTTACATCAACAAGCAGGACGGAACAAGTAGTCTTGCCGCTTGGTTAGATGTCAAGGCTATTTTGTCCTGAGCAGAAGAATATGTTCCTGCCATATCCGCAGTGCACATTCCTAGCGTAGACAACGTCATGGCAGACTTCCTCAGTCGACACATGGTGGACAGCGGAGAGTGGGAACTGCAACCAGAGGTGTTCATCCTCATTGTTCAGAAGTGGGGTCTTCCTTGCATCGACCTGATGGCGATAAGACACAACCGGAAGGTTCTGAGGTTCTTCTCTCTCTGGAGGGATCCTCTAGCTCTAGTGATGGATGCCATGTCCATTCCTTGGTTATTTCCTCTGGCTTACATCTTTCCTCCCCTTCACATGTTGCACAGGGTGTGATGGAAATTGAGACTGGAGCGCTGTACAGTCATTCTGATTGCTCCATACTGGCCTTGACAGGCTTGGTTTCTGGAGCTTCTGGATCTGTCAGTGACGGAGCCATTCCAGCTCCCTTGCCGTCCAGATCTTCTTCTACAGGATTACCTGTGGAAGGAGGATGTTCACCGTCTAGCTTTGAAGGCTTGGAAATTGAATCCTTACTATTGAAGATGAAAGGTTTTTCTTCTGGTGTGGTGGTTACTATGCTCAGTGCCGGCAAACCTGTCTCTTCTAAGGCCCACCATTGTGTCTGGACGACCTATCTTGGTGTGCTGATAGAGACCTGTCTCAGGAATTTGATCTGCCTACGGTCCTGACCTTCCTGCAGGACGGTATGGATAAGGGCCTCTTTTTGAGTTCCCTTAAGGTTCAGACTTATGCTCTCTCTGTTTTCTTTCAGAGGCGCATTGCTGTTCTTCCTGATGTCAAGGTTTTCTTCAAGGGCGTTGCTCATACTCATCCTGCTTTTAAGACTCCTGCTTCTCAGTGGGATCTTAATGTCACAGTTTTATTGAACACTCAGACAATTTGGTAGGATTAAATAGAAAAGCTTTATTAGACAAGATAAAGCGCAACAAGGCCTAGTGACTGGTACAACAAGGAACAGAGGAGGCTCTACTGGCCTTACCAAATATCAGGTAAGGCAGCCTAGTGACTGGTGCAACACGGAACTGTGGAGGCTCTACCAGCCTTACCGAATACCGGGTAAGGCAGCCTAGTGACTGGTGCAACACGGAACTGATGAGGCTCTACCGGCCTTACCGAATACCGGGTAAGGCAGCCTGGTATCTGGTGCAGAAGAGAGAGTACTGACAGGTAGTAACGCCATAGACCGGTGCGCTCAGGAGGTAGTACTGACAAAGGCCCCACTGAATCACATGCTGAGCATAGTGAAATGAGCTGACAGCTGTAACTGCTAGTGACCGGAGAGCACAGACTGGGTGTACGTAACGGAGACCACAGAGAATCACAGGCTGAGTGTAGTATAATGAGCTGACAACTGTAACCGCTAGGGACCGGAGAGCACAGACTGGGTGTACGTAACAGAGACCACAGAGAATCACAGGCTAAGCGTAGTGTTATGAGCTGACAACGGTAACCGCTAGTGACCAGATAGCACAGACTGGGTGTATTTAACGGAGGCCACCCTGATACACAGGCAGAGAGTAGCGCAACCGGAGGCAACAAATATGAGAGGACTGACAACAATAGCGAGGGCAACACAAAGAGCGTAGTCGGCCAATGCCTGGATCGGTACACAGAGAACGGTAGTCAGCCAAAGCCTGGATCTGTACACAGAGAGCGGTAGTCAGCCAAAGCCTGGATCGGTACACAGAGAGCGGTACTCAGCCAAAGCCTGGATCGGTGCACAGAGAGCCGTAGTAAGCCAAAGCCTGGATCAGTGCACAGAGAGCCGTAGTCAGCCAAAGCCTGGATCGGTGCACAGAGAGCCGTAGTCAGCCAAAGCCTGGATCGGTGCATAGAGAGCCATAGTCAGCCAAAGCCTGGATCAGTGCACAGAGAGCGGAGCAGGAACAAGGTCAGACGAAAACCGGATCAACATGGAACAGGAGCACAGAATAACCTAAGGTCAGGAACACCACGAAAGGGCACCGGCCTAGTGACAGGAGGGCGTATATAAAGGCTAGCACCAATAAGAGACAGCCAAAAACAAACCGGAAGTAGGAATGTCGCACTGAGAATCTCGGGCACCGTGATACTTAACTTGGTTCTGGGCGTTCTTCAGCACCCTCCCTTTGAGTCCTTGACTACTATTCCTCTACTCCTGCTGTCGTGGAAAATGGCCTTTCTCCTGGTGATCGTGTCTGTTTGCCGTGTTGCTGAGTTGCATGCTCTGTCTTGTAGACCACCCTTTTTGGTGTTTCACAAAGACAAGGCGGTGCTTCGCACTTCGCAGGAGTTTCTCCCAAAGGTGGTCTCTGAGTTCCACACTAATATTGTGGTGCCTTCTTTCTGCCCTGACCCTACCACTATCACGGTCCCTGTGATTCCCTGTCAATCTTTTACTGTGTTACCTTTGCATTGGAGGAGGCTGATTGGCCCGCCCAGGATGTTCCTTTTTATACTGGCTCTTGGGCACTTGTCAGTTGCCCTTTCGTGGTGTTCCTGATCCTGCGCCTCGTTGCTGAATTCCAGTGTCTCCTGTGTACTGACCTGGCTTGGCTGACTACTCTTCTAATCCTGCTCCGTGATTGACCCGGCTCTGGCTGACGACCCTGCTCCGTGATTGACCCGGTTCTGGCTGACGACCCTGCTCCGTGATTGACCCGGTACTGGCTGACGACCCTGCTCCGTGATTGACCCGGTTCTGGCTGACTACCCTGCTCCGTGATTGCTCCGTTCTCCGGCTGATGTTCCTGCTACCGTATCGATCCGGTTCCAGTTGATGTTCCTGTCTTGCGTGCTGTTCCGGTGTTCCTGCGCAGCTCCGGTCGCTCCGGCGACATTCTGAACTGTTTGGTATCTCGCTGATCCTCTCTCTCTCTTCTGAGCTGTAGCCTGTGGTTGCTTTACCATCCGCTGTCTGCTGAGCTGTTCTCTCCTGTACTGAACCAGATTAACCTTTGCAGTGCCTGTAGTCTCCAGTTACGGGCCTCCTATATCGCTTGCCAAGCCTCCGGTTATCCTTTGAGCCTGCTACTCTTACTGCCTTTAGACCAAGCCATACTATCACTCGCAGAGCACTGTCCATCCGGTGTTCGGTGTGCACTGTGACCGCGCCAGCGGGCACTGGTAGTCTGTCCGCTCTTGCAGTGTGGATTCTGTGCGACACCGGAAGGGTGTCCTGGCTCTGGCTCTCATACGCTCAGGGTATACGTTATCTCCTGCACTTCCCAGTGCTCCAGCTCATTATAGCTTGTGCAGCAACCGTCTATCTTGGCATCCTCAGGGTGTCTGGGCACAATCCAGTTGGCACACGCAGGGTTACTACCAATTCACATTAAGGGCGATTCCGGTTCTGGTTACTTCAGCTCTAGCAGTAGCATTCCTCCTAAGCCCACGGTGGTGGTATTGGCTCAGCTCTGGGCAATAGGTGTGCTCCATTTTACTACCTTGAGAGTGATTCAGTGCAGACACTATACTTCTTTCTCGCCATCCAGTGACTGTTATCATATCCTGGGCATTGGTCAATCTAGGACTGAGTTACTCCAGTTGCTCCTGTTAACCCTTTGGTGTTATCCCCAGTCTATATATACATATATTCCTATCCTTGTATTGCACTTACTCTACTTGGTCTGTATTTGCCAATACTGATTATACCTGTGCTGGACCCTAGGGGCACTGTTCTATTATCCTGTTTCAATAAAACTGTGTTTTTACTTCATACCCTGGTCTGAGTGTCAGAAAACCGTAACAACCTCTGACAAGGAGAGGGATCTCCACTTGTTAGATGTGTTGCATTGTCTCAAATTTTATGTACATCGCACTGAGTTTATTAGACAGTCTCACGCGCTGTTCGTCATTCCTGAGGGCCCCAGGGCAGGGAGACCTGCATCCAAAGTGACTATTGCGTCTTGGATCAGTCCATTATTCGTAAGGCTTATGAGCTAAGGAAGAAGCCTATTCCCTTTCGGGTCATGCTCCTTCTACTAGATCTATTGGGGCTTCTTTGGCTTACAAGAATCAGGCCTCCACTGATCAGTTGTGCAAGGCTGACACTTGGTCGTCTGTGCGCACCTTTTCGAAGCACTACCATGTTGATGTGCTGGCATCAGCTGATGCCAGTTTTGGAAGGAAGATCCTGGAGGCAGTCTTGCCTGTCTAGGATCTTCTTTGGTGCTTCCTTCACTTTTGAGTCCTGTTGACTCTAGTTCAGTGTGCTGTGTAACAGTTCCTGGGGTGTTGTTACCCCTGTTCAGTGTCCGTTGACACATCATTTGTTTTGTTGGGCTATCGCTGATCTGATGGTTCATATCTGCTCTGGTGACTTTGGGGGCCTTGCACCTGGCCCTTGCCTTACTTCCCGCCTCTGGGAAACTTAACGGTTGGATAGCCCAAAGTTACCAGTAACCTGTATTGGACAACAGAGAAAAGAGGTTTTTAGTCTTACCTGCTAAATCCTTTTCTCTTAGTCCATACAGGTTACTGGTCTCCCACCCTGTCAAGGGACCATGCTTGGCTCTCCTGTGGCAGAACATGGGGGTCCTTCTGGGTCAAGCTTACAGCAGTCTTCTTTCCCTTCTACTATTTAGTTAATAGTTAGTGTCTCAAATCTTACTGGAGCTGATTGGCTAGCTGTAGCCAAGAAGGAAAGGTAGGCTCCATCCTTTGCATTCACTTCTAGAATTGTTCCTGCTTAGTTAAAGGGGCGGATTGCCTACCCAAAGTTACCAGTAACCTGTATGGACTAAGAGAAAAGGATTTAACAGGTAAGACTAAAATCCTCTTTTTTAATACTTCAGTGAGTACTACTACAAATTTGTAGGGTAACTAGCCGTCTTTTCAAATAATAGTTCACAAATCCTAAAATAAAAGATAAATGATAGGAGTGAATATTTTGATGGAAAAATAGGACACAAATATTAAAAAGATGAAAAGTCATTTAAAGAAAGCATTGAAAATTGTATTCTTCATTTAAACCTTTAGGTTCTTTGGTCTCTAATCTATCAATCCATTTTAATTCATGTTGAAGAAGAAGGCGTTCTAAATTACCACCTCTTTTAGGCAATTTTACAGCTTCAAGAACACACCATGTAAGTTGTGAGTTATTGTGTCTAAATTCTTTGAAATGTTTGCTTACAGGTGTAACGTAGAGATTATTCACAATGTCACAATTAGTAATTGATCTTTTATGGTTACCAATCCTAGTTCTAACTATACGTGATGTTTTGCCTACATAAACTAATCCGCAAGGGAATTTTAACATATAGATAACCTTTTTCGTTTAATTCGCCAGGATGTTTGTCAGAAGCCGTCACGTGCAGCAGAGACTGCCCGAATGCACAGAATGGTAGGAGCATGGAATGCTGGGAGTTCTGTGCAGGGAGCATTCTGTGCTTTCGAGCAGTCTCTACAGTACATGACTGCTTCGGCGGCAGGACACAGAGTGTTGCGTACCCCTCTGGCACTCAAAGGGGTAACATCACCCAAACACTGGCCCGAGTACACGGGCTTTTACATTAGTGTGGCATAATCTTGTAATGCTATTTTACTTCCTTTATATAGGTAATTAATAAAATCACCTTTTATTCTTGAGGTGTTCCAAAGAAGGTTTGTTTGGATTTTACTTCCTTTCTCTTGCCTTAATTGTATGTGTTGCAATAGCATAATAAAAGGTGATAAAAGCCAGTATCTGGCTGAAAAGAAAAATGTCCGACTCACACTCGGTCGTACATTTATCGTTCATGTTCTCATACAAGGAGATAACCATGTGGCCTGATTGCACTTTATTCCTGGGTCTGTCAGATGGGATCCAAATCAATCAACTCTTTGAAGCATTCTACACAAAATAATAATCCATACGATCCGTGTCTGTGTCATATCCTTCCCGAAGGCACAGTCAGTCTGCATATACAGCCCCTCAGGTCACGTTAACATGGTGCTAAATGCCTCAGATATTATTCATGTCACCCTGCCTCACCTGTTCTCTGTGCCCTCTTCGGGTGTTTGAAACTTACTAACCCTACACTCTTTCCCAGCCGTCCCCAGGGGCTGCTCCCTTACACTTTCACTGTATGCTCCCCGGCTCCGTTAATTTGCACTTCTGCATGAAAGCCATCTTCCCCCATTACACACAGCGCCTGGTTATCCTGCTGTTAACAATTTGAGTGCTGCAGAGGTAGGCAACTCTGAGTATTGTTGGTCAAGTGTCTGCAAGTGGAGGTGAAGGTTATTGTGCTGAGATTGAATGCAGGGAAGCAGAGTTTAACCCTTTGAGTGGCAGAGGGGTAATCAACACATTGCATACCTCTCTGCCACTGGGTTAAAATCCCAGTAACTCAGCTTCCCCGAATTCCATCTCAGAACAATAACCTTCACCTCCACTTGCAGACACTCGAACAACAATACTCAACTGTACTGCCAACCACCAAGTACAATGGAGGGAGAGCCATCCAAGAGCCACCGGTGGTCCTGTGTCTGTCCTATTCACATCAGCTTGGTGTGACAGTAGCCATGTTGGGAAGCACAGTCTTTCCTTTCCATCAAAGAGGTTAATACTGGGTGATCATGTGATTACATGATGTGAACCTCTTCATAAGTGCTTAATGTGTTTTAGGAGCTGGAGGTGCTTTATTTTAGAATGTACTAATCTCAGACCCCTGTCTCCTAACAGCATCAGAGCACCCTCATTGCGAAGGTGAAAGTCTTGCCTTTCCATCAAGGATGACTAATAATGTCTGCCTTCAGGTAATCCCTTGATAACCTGGCAAAACCATATATTTAAAAGTAGATTTGTTTAGGGAGGGTATGAGGCTCTAAAAAAGCCCTTTATTCCATCTCCCTACTTTTCTAGGTACCAAACTAACCTCATTTGAAAGAAGAGATGGTTTTCTTTCAATCAAGGGTATTTATTCCTATCTCATTATCGGGACTGCTAGTACAAATTCTAAATCAATATAATGTAAGTAAAATCTGTCCAAATCTCTAAGCGCTATGTAGTTTTGTGATCCTGGCACATAAACCAGTGCCAGTAGAGTAGCATTTTTCTAAGGCTGCCAGTGGGTACTAACAAAAGTGGGGCATTTTGTGGCTTTTTAGTACCTCTAAAGAAGAAATGAAGAAGGCAGCATTTGTGGGACATTTAGTGAAATATTTGAGAAAGGTCCTAGGAGGAATGAAAAGTTAACCATAATAAAATTGCCTTTTATTTCACTGAAAGGCCCACATGTGCTGCCCTCTTCCTTTCTTGTGTATTACAGATAATAGGTACTATGCACCTGGGTATCTTAAAATCTTGTTGGAATGAATGCTTTCACTTTTTTCCCTATCTGTATATGTATATAGCAATTTTGAGACTGTGTTGCCCTTGTGTATTTCTTGATGTGTTAGTGTAATATTTATGTTGTTTGTGAAGGTGTTTATAGGCAGTAAGGATGAGTTATTAAAGGGATAGCAATGTTTCAAAATAAAATCAGCTCCAATTAATCTTCATAGTATTTGGGCCATGGAGAGTGTTATTTCAATACTGTCCCTCCTGCCCCTTTTACTGATGTAACACTGCCAACTTCAGAACAGAAAGGTGGTGTCCAGGTAGACTGCAGAGAGGGACAATCTTCAATTAGCATAAGGGAAAAACCTGTCAAGGAGGGCAGGGTTTTCATTGTTCTCACAGTAAGAAGATTGTCCCTTGCTGTGAGCTGTCTGGTCTTAAGACCAGACTCCACATCTGAGGGGAGGTGGCTTACACTAGGTAAAAGGGGCGGGAGGTGGGATACTTTATCATTCAATTACTCTTGAACTGCAACTCTGACAGTACTGAAATAACACTCTCCATGGCCCAAATACTATGAAGATTAATTGGAGCTGCTTTTATTTTGAAATCTTACTATTCCTTTAAAATCTCCTCTACAGTGGCACTGTCATAGGTCCATTCATGCAGGTGTGTTGTTCACAAGAGTGGCTATGGCCACTCCTGTGAAAATCTCTGCAAGTAATTTCTGGGCTTTCTATACACACATGTACATATGCAATACACACATATCAGAGGTAATACACGCTCACAATACATTAAACACACACAATAAAGCATATACACAGACACAATGCCTGCACACACACAAACACGTTACACAGAATGTAGACAAAACACAATACACACAGACACACACTAACTTGCACATATTTTCACTGGAGTGATGAGGGTGCATTTGCATATGGGACAGAAAAGAGGCAAAGAGTACCTGCACTACAGTTAGGATGCTCCCCCCCAGTGCTACATGTTCCTTCTGGTGGGCATAGGATATGTCTAGCTGAGGCCACTGTGAGTATGTGTGTGTGTCGGACATGTTTGTTTTTTTGTTAGTTTTGTTAAGGCACATGTTGAGGGAGGGCCAACTCCTTGCAGAGATTGTGACAGGAGTGGCCCAACTGGCCACTCCTGTCAAAATCACGCCCCCCTGTATCTCCAGGACAGGCAGTATGAAGGAGATTTGAATATGTCCTTACAGCTGCCCTTGGATGTGTGTGTGTGTGTGCCAGACATGCAAGTTTTTTTCTTTTATAAATAAATAACTAGCAATGTGGGACGGAGCCGCCCGTTATGGTATTTAGTTAATGTATAATTATAAATTTGTTGGAGTGAATGTTGTAAATGTTATGATAAATGTTGTGTAACAAGCCGTAGTCCGTTAGTGGAAGGCCTACAAACACTTGTGCAACAGGACTAACATTTACAGGCTGAACTGGCACCCAGGCGGCAGGAATACAAGGGACACTGCCGCCTTTCTTTTGAAAAGTAGGCAAGCAGATGACTAGCCGCCATCTATTGTGACGTAGACTGTATACAATGTGTTGTACCAAGTTATGTTGCTGGACAGGTAGGTGCTCTTCTGACTGGTTACCACCTGTCCCCCAAGTCTGTCGTTCCGGTTCCCATTGATTGGGGAGTCGGAGTGACATGTTTGATTTATGTGTTTGACCCGGGTAATTCAACCTCCTATGGAGAACAATGGCCCGGGTTTTGATTGGTCGCCTGTCTCTTGTCACTCCAATTCCTATTGGCTGGGGATGGAAGCGGCAAGATTGAATTATGTAAAGTTTCCCTTGCAGTACAATGCCCCACTGTATGTTTACACTTCCTAACAGGCCCTTGCCCACTCATGTCAAAATCACAACCTTCTGTATCTCCAGGACAAACAGTATGGAGGACATTTGAATATCTCCTCCTTACTGCAGCCCCTGGGTGTGTTTGTGTGCCAGGCATGCATGTTTCGTCCTGTGAAAATATCTGCAAGGAGTTAGCCTTTCTTCAACATGTGACTCAAAAGAAAGGAAAAAAAACATGGCGGACACACACACACATGCTAACTTACACACACACATGCCCCACTCACAGACACTGGAAGAAATCATATACATCCGCCTCCAACTCTTATGTCCACCTCAGAATAACGCATTACAACATTGTCCTCCACTCTTATTTTGCCCCCTTATTACAGACTTTGCTTGCCAACACTTAGTCCACTAAATCACGACATATTGTATTACATGTTGGCCCGACAAGAATTTTAGCAGTCATAAAAAATTTTGCTCCTCCGTCACTACACACTTGCTTCTCCACCACTTACCACAGTCTGTATGTGTGAGGAGCGATGAGACATTAAATGGATTTGTGGCGAGCAACTTGAGAAATGTTGAGTGACTACAGCAGTAAAGAAAATGGTAAAAGATGCATCTAAGGCTTTAACCCTTTCATTGCCTGAATGTTACGCAACACAGTGCTGTGCAATGTGTTGCATATCCCTCTGGAACTTAAAGGGTTAAATGTGTACCTTGATGGTGTGGCCGAGGTTGGGTCGAACAATGAGGCACTCGTGGCTGCCTTTTCACAAGGGCTAGGTGACTATGTGAAGGATGAGATTGCCGCATGTGAATTACCTAGAGATTTGGAGGAACTTATATCATTTGTCATCCTGAATGACACTCAGGTTCGAGAGAGACCTTCATTCAAGGAGCGCCTGCGGAGGCATCCGTCTAGTGTGTCATCCCGTGTAACTTACCCACCCAGTCCTCCCTTACCTCCCATGCCTCCTGGTTCGGACTCTAGTGGCAACGAACCAATGCAGGCTGGGGCTACCCGACTGTCTATGGAGGAGAGAGCCTTTTCGGAGGAGGGAGGGCCTGTGCTTATATTGTGGCAAACCTGGACATTTCTTGAGGTCTTGCCTGGTACGACCGGGAAACACCCGCACCTAAGATCCTGGTGGGGACAGATCTTAGGTGGTATCTCCCAGTCCCCTGAAGCCTCGCAGGTCAAACCTTTGCTTGATGTGGTGATTACTTGGGCCAATGAGTCTGTCTCTGTGTCTGCATTAATAGACTCAGGAGCAGCCAGGTACTTTATGGATGCTGAAATTGACTCTCAGAACCAGATACCCTTGATATCTCGGGCCTCTCCTTTGCTTGTTGAGGCTATTGATGGCAGACCCCTCATGCCATCACACATAACTCATGAAATGTCTCCCGATTATCCTGAGGGTAACCTTGAAGTTTCAGGTGATTAACTCCCCTCACTATGTGTTACAATTTACCTTAGTTTCAGAGTAATCTACAGGCGCGAGGCTTCAAGCATGCAGCAGGCCTCTGTTTTATGTGTTTGCTTCCTGTAGTATCCTCTTACCTACTTCCTGTGGAGGAGTTTAAAAGGCAGATTGAGTCCTCACTCAGTTGCCCTTGCATTGTTGTGCTTAGCAGTTCTCTTACCTTGGGCTTTGTGTATGACCTGGCTAGTCTTCCATCCTCTGGTGCTGACTTGTGGCTCTTTCTGACTACTCTTACGTCTGCTCCCTTTACCTAGCAGACACCCAACCTAGTGCGGACCTGGGGCTCTGGTAGACCAGCTCTGATACTGACTGCAGGCTTGAGTCAGTTATCTACTCCCTCTCTGACTGTAGGTTGAGTCCGAGTTCTCTCCTTACTGATGGCAGGCGAGCGTCTGTACATCTCCTACTTCGGATCAAGATCCTGTGTTCCTGTTCCAGACCCAGTTCCTGCTCCTGTTCTTTTCCTGATTTTATGGTGGTATAGATTTATAGATGATATATTTTTTATTTGCATGGCTCAGAGAATCTATGTATAGAATTTATAAATCGACTTAATGACAACAATCTGAATATTCATTTGACTTTCTCTTTTTCATCACAGACGGTGGATTTTCTGGATTTATCGATCTATATTGATGAACAAGGTTCTATACAAACAGATTTGTTTAGGAAGCCTATGGCTGTCAATTCTTTGTTGCATTTTTGTAGTGCACATACAGACAGCTGTAAAAAAGGTATTCCTGTTGGACAGTTTATGAGGTTACAACGCAATTGTTCTGTAGAGAAAAACTTCCAGATACGAGCAGGTGAGCTACAACAGAGATTTGCAAGTCGTGGTTATCCCAAGGCTTGTATTAAGAAGGGATACCAACAGGCAAGTCTGACTGCTTGAAATGATTTAATAGTTCATTTGCTAATAATCATAATAAGAAATCAGACAGTAAGATATGTATTATCACTAAGTATAATACTCACTGGCATGCCTTAGGGAGTATCCTTCGTAAACATTGGCCTATATTACTCGCAGATGACTCTTTGTCACAATATTTGTTATCAGATCCACTCGTCACGGCCAAAAGAAGTGCTACTTTGTCAGACCTTTTGGTTCATAGCCATTTTTCCTCTTCTAGATCTAGTAGTGGGGGATTCAAAATTGTTGGGACCTTTCCTTGTGGTTCTTGAAGTATTTGTAAGTATATATCTAGAGACAAAGAAATTTTCAGTACAGTTTTACAAAAGAATCTTCAGCTTAGATATTTTATTAATTGTCGGACTACCAATTGTACTTATTCTGTTATTTGCCCTTGCAAAATGGTATATGTGGGTCAGACTAGCCAGATGTTGAAAAGCCGTATCCAGAAACATTACTCGCTAGAAAAAAATGCATCCAGAGATAAAGCAAGGGGTGTTACCCTTAATTCAGTGGCAGAACATTATTTAAATAAACATAGTGGAGTTTTTGAGGGGTCCAAAATAATAGGACTAGAAAGAGTTAAATTGGGAGTAAAAAAAGGTGCTTATGGTAAGAAATTGTCTTAGTGAGAAGTGTGGTTGATCTTTAATCTACAGAGTTGTTCCCTCTATCACCCCCTACTCTCTGTATTTCTCCTTGTTGTGTTTCTAATAAAGGTGAATTTTACTATACTGTCTGACTCCTGTCTTGCTTGCCAACGCTGACACGTATGCTGTTATTGGTTAATTCCTTGTGTTTTCAGTACATCTATATAAATTATTTGTATAGAATAAAAATTAATATAGAGTAGAAGCAGCAAGCTCATCACAGTATCAAGCCTTCATTAATTACTTGGGACAGATTACATTAGTATGCAAGGCAAACAACAACAAGATCCAACACCTCTCCTTCTCACTCCCCAACAGCAGGGGGAGAGAACAAAAGGTATGTTTATACCCACCCTGTACCTAAACAACCTTTTGTTTGCGCCCTTAGATTTCCAAACACACTGTTTACTCATCATAAACCTCTGAATACATTTTGTAACTGTTACATGGAAACATCACAAGAAACTAAAAAGCAAAATTGGTTTCAACCAATCAGGAACAGTCCACACACAATGATCTCAGATAATTACTAGGTTAACCCTTTGAGTGCCAGAGTGGTACGCAATGCATTGCTTTGCAATGTGTTGCGTACCACTCTGGCACTCAAAGAGTTAACATTCAACCGCCATCTTGCTACACCTCTAAGAGTATTTCAGGAACAGTATAACTGGGGAATATCAGGACAATTTAGACAGTAGAGGAAAGGAAATGCCATACAGTTGTCAATCTGCAGGTTTGTGTGTCAGGCCTAAGAAGGATCCTAAGAGGATAAACAGATAGCTATAATCATGCATGTTTGCACTTGTAATATTATTGCAAATATATGTGTTATTTTTACCAAATGTATTGGATTTGGGGATCAATTGTTTTGTATTATTTTGCTAGTCAATTTTATGTCATAATAATAGTAATTTAGTTTGAAATCCGGAGTCTCCGGGGCAAAACCGGAGAGTTCCCAGGTATGATCATAGTATTTGGTCCATGGAGAGTGTTACTTCAATACTGTCAGAGTTGTACTTCAAGAGTAATTGAACGATAAAGTATCCCCCCTCCCGCCCCTTTTACCTAGTGTAATCCACCTCCCCTCAGAAAAGGAATCTGGTCCTGGGACTGATTGCAGTGTATGAGCGGTATGATCTTATTGGTGTGTCTGAAACCCGGTTCGATGATACATATGACTTGGCAGTCAATCTAGAGGGTTAGTCACCTTTTAGGATGGATAGGGTTAATAAAAATGGGGGATGCCTCTATGTAAAACATGCCTTAAAACCTAGTATAAGGAAAGATATTAAATCGTGCTACGACCGTCACAGTGGTCTATCACTTAAGGACCGGTGACGGTCCTGGCACGTCATAAATTTCCGAGTTCGCTGCACGGCTACACACCTCTCAGAGACCCAGGAATCCATACCTGAAAATAAATGCTCAGTGGTCCTTAACGGCCACCTTCCTGTGGATCAGGTGATTGTTAAGGGGTTAATGAAGGGTCCACTAAAAATTTAGAGGCCCTGTGGGTTGAAATACACATTGGGAGCACACATAATAAAAATATATTAATGGGGATTTGCTACAAGACACCTCATATTGGGGAGTTGGAGGAAGCCCAAATTACTGCAAATGGAAAATGCTTCTCGGTCAGGAAATGTAATCATAATGAAGATTTCAACTATCCTGAAACTGACTGGAGAAATATGACCTGCAGCACAAAAATGAAAATTATTTTTTAAGTAGCTCCATTTCAATTGTATTATCTGTGGTATCACTAGTGTAGCTCCACTTCAATTGTAATATCTGTAGTATCAACAGTGTAGCTCCGTTTAAATTGTAAGCTCTGTGGAATCAACAGTGTAGCTACCTCTGCAGTATCACTAGGATAACATTAGTGATACCACTGAGCTTACAATTGATATTGAGCTACAGTAGAGATACACTAAGAGGGGGGGCAACAAGAGGCAATCCAGCTACTGCCAGACTAACATCCCAATCATCCCCGGCCAGCCGTTGACTGACAGTGGATGATGGGAGTTGTAGTCTGGCAGCAGTGATATCACCCAGCTTACACTGAAATGGAGCTACACTAGCAAGCTCTGTAGTATCAATAGTATAGCTGTTCCAACTGCAAGCTGTGTGGCATCACTAGTGTAGCTCCGTTTCAACTGTAAGAGCTATGGTATTACTGCAATACTAGAGATACCACTGAACTTACAGCTGATATTGACCTATACTAGTGATATACTAAGTGTGGACAACAAGAGACCCTCCAGCTGCTGCCAGACTACAATTCCCATTATCCCCCCACCAGCCATTAGTTAACAGGATGATGGGAGTTGTAGTCTGGCAGTAGCTGGAGGGCCTCATTTTGTCCACCCTTGCGCTAAACATTAATGTTTAAAGAAAATATCCAAGTCAGCAAATTTTCATCCAGTGGGCAGCGTTTGACTTTGCCACTCATTTTGGTGCTTGCCTCCCTGTCCTTTCAGGACCTGCTACATCCTGTCTTCCAATATCCAGACTAAGTTGTACAACTGGATGTCCTGTTGTATCACTGGAATAACGGACCTGCTGGCAGGGCCTGAAAGGACAGAGGCGAGGCAAGCAACAAAGCAGTGGGGAAATTCAAACGTACTGCCAGAAGCATCTGGATATTCTATTCAATTAAGCGCATTTGCCACTGTGAAGGTGCTGGACTTTCTCCTCACCAGGGCCGGATTTACATCTCAGGAGCCTGTAGGCACAGAAATCTGAAGCGCCCCCCCATTTGCCATCTCCACAATGCTCCAAATCTCCATATTACCCCCCATATCCATATAGCTCTCACACTGCCCCCATCAGCTCCATATTGTCCTCACATTGCCCCCATAATCTCCAACTTGCCCCCATCAGCTCCATATTGCCCTCACATTGCTTGCCCCCATCATCTACAACTTGCCCCCACATTACCCCCATCATCTCCACATTGCCACTATATCAGCTCCAACTTGCCCTCACGTTGCCATCAGCTCCACATTGCCCACATCATCTTCACATTGCCCCCAATTTGCCTCCCGCATACATTTCCTACCTCCCTGATGGTCCAGTGGCAGATGTCTGTGCCTCCTTCTGTAGCTGCTGATGCTCCCACACGGTCTCTTTAGGAATGCAGAGCGCTGGGAGATAATGTCATCTCCCAGCGATCTGCATTAGAGCCGACGAGGGAGCAACAGCAGCTACAGGTCTGTGCCTTCTGTCTGAGCCGAAGACGGCACGGACCTTACCATGCGGTGGGCGGGTTGTCACTGTGCACAGTGTGCAGCTCTGTGAACAAAAATATATAATTTATTTTTTTTTAAATTTCAATAACAGGCGCCCCTCTGTGGGGTGCGCCTGTAGGCAGTAGCCTACTCTGCCTTATGGCAAATCTGGCCCTGCTCCTCACTGCATGGGACATGGAAATATCAGGGAGATTGAGGGACTTAACAGCTCGATGTGAGACCGCTGGCAACACTGTTCTTTTCATTTGTTGGAGGGTAAATATCTTTGGAAGAAAGGCAAAATTCATAGGGGCCATAATGATTGTGTAGCCATCATAAAGTAAGGGAGGTTATTTTTAAGTGGTAGTTTAACTTTAAAATTTGTTCTTACCTTCTGGCACTAAAAAAAGAGTGAAAGACATTGCTCCTCAATTAATTGCCTACTCCTCTTGCATTCAAATTGTTAATGAGTCATATTTGCAAACGGTGAACATACTGCATAGCAGAGAAGAAGGTTATATTTATATGGAATGTGTGGTGAGCGCTACGAGAATCCATTATCTCTATCTGAATTACAAACATGAAAGTGTCCCTCTTTATTAAGTACAAATGTTGAAAGATGTGCATTGTTTTAGGGGTATTCTTGTGGTTGGTGGGTGTGTCTTCCCCTGGGTGCCTGTTACACATACACTTCCCACACCCACCTTTTCAATGTGGTCCCAAACAAACTTCAATAGAGGGTGTGTCAGGGCTGGAGCCATAAAGCAACATTCTCTGTGGTTTCATTGTCTTTGTCTGTAGACAAAAGGAACAGTACACTAGGACTGTATTGTGCAAGGTAAAGAGGTGAACTGTTGGGCACAATAACAGCCCCACAGAGTACACTGACCAAACATTACTTTTAACTGGTGACACAAAAGTAATGTGCATATTTCAGGACTGCTCTACAAAAAGTATCAAATGCAATTTCCTAAATCCCCATTGATTTAAATGTTACTTTTAACCCATTGAATGCTAGAGGTCACCAATGTAGCAAATTAAAAATCCCTATTTAACCCTTCGAGTGCCCAACACGTATCCATCACATTGCAATGCAGTTTGTTGGATACCTCTCAACGGGTTAAAAATCCCTATTTAACCCTTTGAGTGCCCAACACGTATCCATCACATTGCAATGCAGTTTGTTGGATACCTCTCAACGGGTTAAAAATCCCTATTTAACCCTTTGAGTGCCCAGCACGTATCCATCACATTGCAATGCAGTTTGTTGGATACCTCTCGACGGGTTAATTCAATGGGAACTGTATCTTGTCCCTTGGAATAGGATGCTCGGACCTCTCCTTTAACCAGCCATATGAAAAATGCAAATATTGCAGGGCTGTTTTATACATATTTCTTATGTGACCCCCCCCCCCCCCCACAAACTTATGTGAGATCTTGTCAGCTCACCCTATAACACAGTTTGTTTGCCACCAAAATTGCATCTCTTCAGTATGCTGAATTTTATACCCAAGTAGGAGTCCATCGTACAGCAGTCAGGGATGGCTATTCATTTACATTCTATAGTTCACTATGCACAATTGTCTCTGTTCAAACATCTCTCTAGGTCACTACACCACTGAGCAAACAACAAATCTAAATACATTTGGGTTGGTCATAAAATGAAAACGCAGTGGCATAAACAGAGACCAACTATTAGCTACTACAAATATATATATAATTATACCTGACTGCTGTTAAAGGACACCTACCTGGGTAAATCCTTGTGTTAATCCATTTACAGTCACTTCATCCTAGAACATATTCCCCTTCTCTCTGTACGAGAGGGTGTTTCTGGGAAGGTTCTATAGTCTATTAATCAGTCCCCTGTATTGGCTGGATCTTGGACGCTCATATTCAAAGCAGCCTGTGATTGGTTGATAGAAGACCAATTGGGGAGGAGGAGCGCCGGCAGTGCATACTATGAAATAAGAGATTCCTGGGAGCGTTAGATCTATTTACTATTGAGTCCGAGATATAACCTGACTCCTCTCCATGTACCCGGATCAGCACCGCGGACTGACACCAGAGCATCTTTATACCTGTGAGTTCTAGTTTATGGTTATCTCATTGTATTGAAACGCTTTATGTGTAATGTTCCTCTGTTCTTTGTATTTATTTAATCCTTCACACTTAACCTTTTGAGTGCCAGAGGGATACGAATTGCAATGCGTTGCATACTCCTCTGGCACTAACTAGGGTTAATAATTATTTCTGAGTGATGGATGATAAAGTATACTAACTAGTGTTTTCTATGTTCATACTTTTATCAGGGTGTTAGAGCAATGAGTAAATAATATTACATTTATTGTTTAGGCTTGATTTTGTCTCTCAAGATTCATATTGTTTAACAACATGGTTTTCTCGTCACACAATCGATTTTGTAGCGTGATGAGGTCTGTGTGTGGATATTGTGTTTGTGTAGGAGTGGTAATGTATGTGTGTGTAGGAGTGGTACTATGTGTGTATAGGAGTGGTATGATGTCTGTGTAGGAGTGGTACTGTGTGTATGTGTGTGTATGGTCCTGTGTGCATTTGTCAGTGTAATTGTGAGTATGATCGGGTGCATGTGTATCTCTTTTTGATAATCTGGGTCTTATTCACAAATATGAGCAAATCTGGAAGCAACTATATGCCCCAAAGGGAGAAATAACAATTTCCCCAAACTCCCTTTGCTTTATATGGGGCTTTTAACCATTTGAATGATTGAAGTCTCCAACGCCTTGCTTCCGGATATCTAGTATTCAGTGAGTTAAAAACAACAATTAAGCTGGTGGTTAGTTTTAATTTAGGCTTTTTAACCCCTCTTGGATGCTGGTGTGGCCAGAGCCGGATCACGGGCAAGGCGCCTGCCTAGGGCCCGGCCAAATCAGGGGGGCTCGGAAAGCCTCATTCAACTTTGAATGAGGCTTTCCGGGCCCCCCTCATTTGGCCGGGCGATTCAACCCCCTCGCCTGCAGCTTACCTGATCTCCCACTCGGCGCGCCGCCTAGTGGTACAGAGCGCTGGGAGATGACATCATCTCCCAGCCTCTGCATTACTAGAGCGGCGTGCGGGAGCTGCTTCAGTCCAAGAGATCTGTGCCGAAGGAGGCACAGATCTGTCAAGTAACGCCGCTAGACCACCAGGGGAAATGTGGAGATGGGTGCATTGTGGAAGGGGAAATGTGGAGATGAAGGTGCAATGTGGAGGTGAAGTGGAGATGGGGGCATTGTGGAGATGAAGGGGGCATTGTGGAAGGGGCAATGCGGAGATGAAGGGGCATTATGGAGATGAAGGGGGCATTGTGGAAGGGGCAGTGTGGAGATGAAGGGGGGCATTGTGGAGATGAAGGGGGCATTGTGTAAGGGGCATTGTGGAGATGAAGGGGGCATTGTGGAAGGGGAAATGTGGAGATGTAGGTGCAATGTGGAGATGGGGGCATTGTGGAAGGGGCATTGTGGAGATGAAGGGGGCATTGTGGAAGGGGAAATGTGGAGATGAAGGGGGCATTGTGGAAGGGGCATTGTGGAGATGAAGGGGGCATTGTGGAAGGTGCAATGTGGAGATGTGGGCATTGTGGAGATGAAGGGGGCATTGTGGAAGGGGCATTGTGGAGATGAAGGGGGCATTGTGGAAGGGGAAATGTGGAGCTGTGGGCATTGTGGAGATGAAGGGGGCATTGTGGAAGGGGCAATATGGAGATGAAGGGGGGACATTGTGGAGATGAAGGGGCAATGTGGAGATTGGGGGGCAATATGGAGGTGGCCAATGTTGGTGAGGGGGCCAATGTGGTTGGGGGGCCCTTGGCAATTCTAGGGGGCAGAAAAAGAGTGAAGAACAGACTAGATGGGCAGAAAAAGAGTGGAGAACAGACAAGGGGGAAGGAAAATAGTGGAGAACAGACTAGGGAAGGAAAAGAGTGGAAAACAGACTAGGGGGCAGAAAAAGAGTGGATAACAGACTAGGGGAAGGAAATAGTGAAGAATAGACTAGGGGGGCAGAAAAGAGTGGAGAACAGACTAGGGACCAGAAAAAATAGTAGCGAACAGACTAGAGGAAGGAAGAGAGTGGAGAACAGACATGGGGGGGGCAGAAAAAGAGTGGCAAACAGATTGAGGGCAGAAAAAGAGTGGAGAAATGACTAGGGGACAGGAAAAGAGTGGAGAACAGAGCAGGGGGCAGAAAAAGAGTGGAAAACAGATTGGGGGTTAGAGAAAGAGGGAGAAACAGATTGGGGGCTTCCCCTCATTATGCCATTCCTCTTTCCTTTCTACCCTCCTTTTGCCCTTGCCATCATTAGTTGTGTGGTATCAGTGGGGTGGCCCCATTTTGATTGTAAGCTGTGTGGTATCACTGGTTTAGCCCCACTTCAATTGTAAACTGTGTGGTATCACTGGTTTAGCCCCACTTCAATTGTAAACTGTGTGGTATCACTGGTTTAGCCCCACTTCAATTGTAAGCTGTGTGGTATCACTAGTGTAGTCTGATTTCAATTGTAAGATCTGTGGTGTCACTATAGGCAATGGGCAAATCAAGAAACTATTGCGGCAAGAGTGTGGGGAGGGGCAAACTGCCAGGGGGGACCAATTTGGGATCCTGCCTAGGGCCCTATGGAGGCTTAATCCGGCTCTGGGTGTGTCTCCAATGCATTGGTTTGCAGTGTGTTGAAGATATCTCTCATTCAACAGGTTAACCATTTCAGTAGCAGGGTCTTGAGACATTTTCTGTACCCTGTAGGTCAGACACATTTTCATAATTTTTGCCATCCATCCGTTTAGACTTTATTGCCGCTGGTAACTTTCTAGTTACCAGGCACTTGCACACATAGACACCAAGGGGGGCTTGAGCACCTGCCCTTTTTGTCCAAAGTGCCCTCGTGCCCTTTTAACAAAAAAAAAAAAAGTTGCCTCGCTGCTCAATGACATTATATCTTCATGAAGAGTAGGGTGACCAGACGTCCCCGATTTCCGGGGACAGTCCCCAGATTGTGGGCACTGTCCCCGGCTGGAATGTGTCCCTGGATCTAATCTTCTAAACTATAAAGGAAGAAGTGGTCAGGTGACCATGCATTCTCCCGACGTGCCGCCACCCCCACCCCCGTTAAGGGAGAGGAGTTATGCCTCTCTCCACACATTCACAGTGGCGACATTTTCACACACACATAAATCACCAGCCGGCAAGAACCTGCCACATACAGCAAGGAGTTTACAAAGGACCAAAAGCGTTTGCCTATCTCCTACATTAACCCTTGCCAGGATGTTTCATATGGCCGACTTTCGCTTCATTCACTGCTGCATGACTGAGGGATGTAGTCACCCACTCGCCGGGCGCCAGCAAGAACCTGCTCCGGACCCTACCCTCCCGCGCGCTGAGGAACAGTGAGGCTGCGGTGGGTGTAATTGTATCTGACTACCTATTTGCTAACTGGCCAGCCGACAAGCCTGTCCAGCCGGCTCAGCTATGCTTTGTACTCTGTTTTGCTGCATGGCTTTAGCAGCCACAGCTTCTGGCTCCTAAGCGCCACATATAGAGAGCTACACAGTTGCCTATATACCTATATAACTTCTTTATATTCACACGTGTTAACTCTTTGTGGTGGTGTGATACCCTACGCTGATAGCTGGAGTGGGTGTAGTTCACCCCCCCTACAATCACATGCGAGGTAGCCATCATCAAAAGACCCACATGACAATGTCGCCATGCATGAAATGTCCTGCTGTAATAATGTTGCACGGGCCTTTCAATGTGCACACTCTGGCCATTTAAACTACACTGCGCGCAAACTGCACATTGAAACTCCACTGCCCTGTGAAGGTCCTGACACAATTTTCAAACAACCACATGCCCTCACCGATCCTGCAGTCACCACCACCTCAGCTATGGCTCTCGCTGTATCAACATACTATCCTCTCTATGATTGTTCACCAACATGACTATTTCATCGAGTGTGTTCAGGTAGTAGAGCTAACAGTTAGTTGTGCTGAGATGGAATGAGGGGAAGTGGAGTTTAACCCTTTGAGTGCCAGAGGCTCTCTGGCTCTCAAAAGGTTAAACTCCACTTCCCCTCATTCCATCTCAGCACAACTAACTTTTAACTCTACTTGCACACACTCGATGAAATAGTCATGTTGCTGAACAACTGCCACAGGGGTATCCAACGCATTGCAAAGCAATGCGTTGGATACCCCTGTGGCAATCAAAGGGTGTTAGTGTCTTTTCCCCTGTCGCTCCCACCTTCCCTGTCCCTTTCTGTCTCTCACTCTGTCCCTCCCACCTTCTCCATTCCTTAAGACGTCTCCCCCGTCACTAAATCAGTCCTGGAGGAGACGCAATGTTCACTTATCTGGTAAACTTTATCTTTCTGCTTTCGGCTGCTCTGTGAGGCTCTTCTCTGCTATTCACTCCTCCCTGTAACATGAAGGAGATCAGAGGGAGGAGTGTACAGCACAGAACAGCCACATTCACTCTACACAGCAAGATGGACAGACACACACACATATATAGACTGTCCACTCTCCTCTCTCCCCATTAATCCTCAAGGAATAGGAAAAGGTAGAATTCACATCCCACTCACCACAAACAGCCTTATTCATAGTGTGTGAGTTTGTCTGTGGCTATGTATGTGTATGTATATATGTATCTATATACAGTCTATGTATGTATATATGTATGTACAGTATGTGTATGCATGTATATGGGTGAGTATGTATAGTATGTGTGTATGTATGTATGTATGTACAGTATGTATATGGGTGTGTGTATGTATATATATATATATATATATATATATATATATATATATGTATCTAGGTACAGTGTGTGTGTATGTGTATACTGTATATGTATGTGTATATATATAGGTACAGTATGTGTAGATATAGTATGTGTGTGTGTATATATATATATATATATGTGTGTGTATGTGTATAGTGTGTGTATGTATACTGTGTATGTATGTGTGTGTATATATATATATATATGTATAGTATGTGTGTATGTATATATGTACAGTGTGTGTGTGAATGTATGTATCTAGGTACAGTATGTGTGTATGTATAGTATGTGTGTGTATGTATACAGGTGTGTATGTATATTGTAGCAAAAGGGCTACGGTGTTGCCCGTCACAATTAAGTCCTTTGAGTGCTTGAGGACTATATTTTGAATAAATAATTATGAGAAGTGCCCTTTTTTTCATTTGAGCCCCTGCCCCCCAAAATGTCTGTGCACGTCCCTGCTAGTTACATATAGAAAATATATATCTGTGGTGTTTTTGTTTTCAGAATGAGTTGAGATTTTGTATGATGCCTCACATGAAATACATTTTGCATTGTGCAAAAAGCTATGATGTCATACTTACAAAAAAAAAGTGACATGACTTATTTTGCTAAATCACATACTAGATATATCAAAAACATTTAACTTGATTGGTAGGGTTTCAGTTATTTGAAAATGTCCTAGTCTTCCACCCCCCCCATACAAAAATCCAAATATGTATGTTCATGTCGTGTGCAGAGCCCTACTAACCAGAGCGCAAAATGGTATTTTCAGCTCTACTAATGAATATGTACATTTTAGTGGTTACATGGTCAAACTACCCAAAACAATTGAATAACTATACAACTGTATATTTCTGGAAAGCAGAGATCCTACTGCATCAAAAAAGGCCCACTTGACTTTCTACCCCTAGTCAGAGGGGTAGAAGTAGAGCTAAAGAGAAAAAAAAATGTCTGTGTCCCCTCCACAGCTAACAATGGGTCTTATGTCTGCCTCCCAATAGGCCCAATTAAAAAAGGATCCAGGATTCAAAGTGTCTCTCCTTCCCAGTACCTGCAGTTATTTTTGGCCCTGTACAGGTGGAGGGCAGAGGAGTCAGACATCTCCTTGTTCACTTTATACTATTTTGTTTTACTAGCTATTGTATTCCTCAGTACTCCTCCTTGGAGTATCGTAGAAATTAGGGCACAAAATGTTTCAGTCCTTTCACTGGGAAAGGGTTGCATGAAACTTCCATGTCTAATAATTAAGACTATAGAATTTTTGGCTTAACGTAGGCTTTCAAGCGGGGACACACTGCTGGGCTAAGCGTTGAGGCGCACAATCATTGCATCACAGGAATAAGCCTGGTCTTCTAGACCCAAACTGGAAGTTCACTTAGTGTGTTTTCCACTGGTGGAATGCCAGATTTCGGCCTGTTAGATGACCTGGGTATATAACTGGGCAGTTCATAAGGTAAGCACATATATTGTATTTTTAATGCTCATGTAGTTATTTTGCTTCATACTCTTTCTATGATGGCCTCAAAAAGCCCAAGGAGATAAGTCCAAAGCAGCAGACACTATCCGTTCTAAGGAAGACAAGTCAGCTTCTAAGTTTAAAGGGATAGTAATACATCAATATAATTCCATGTAATAATCTACCTAGTAAAACAATTCATTGCGCTGTGTCCGATCTCTGAAACCTTTATGGTTTGAGAGATATCAGCTTACAAACTTCCCCCTTCCCTCCCCTTGCACTGACGTCCGCTTTCTATTTTACAGACTGAGATCCCAGTCTGCAGACCATTCTGCGGCTCTTCAGCAGAGCCGAAATCGCACTCTTTAGAAAGAAATACTTAATTTGAACGGTCTACAACATGCGCTTTTAAACCAAAGGAAGTATTTCTTTCTAAAGAGTGCGATTTTGGCTCTGCTGAAGAGCCGCAGGATGGTCTGCGGACCGGGATCTCCGTCTGTAAAATTGAAAGCTGACGTCAGTGGAAGGGGGAACTTTGTAAGCTGATACCTCTCAAACCATAAAGGTTTGAGAGATCACACACAACGCAATTCATTTTTTTTATTAGGTACATTATTACATTGAATTATATTTATGTATTACTGTCCCTTTAAGACTTGTTGTGAGGCAAAGATTAGTACCTCAGATTCTGCTAAAATCTTTCAAGACTGTATTAAGAAGGCTGTTATTGAGACATTCCATCCATCTTTAAACTGGGATCGCAATTTAGTTCTGCAACAGTTGGCATCTCACCCTGCCTTTGAACCCATTGAGTCTATCCCTATTAAAAAATTTTGACAGTTAAAATGGTATTCCTAAGAGCCATAAAATCATCAAGAAGAGCTTGTGAACTGCAGGGTCCATCTTGTAAGGAACCATAACTTTCATTTCATCAGGACAAGGTGATCCTGAGGTCAAAACCTACATTCAGGACAAAGGTCACCTCAGAATTTCACCAAATCGTCTTGTCTTCATTCTGTCCAAATCTGCAGAATGACAAGGAAAGGGAGAAATTTTTCTAACCGATATTTCCTTTTCTTCGGTGTCCCTCCATGGCGATAGAGACTAATGGGTATACATCAGTGCACCCCAGCTGGCGTAGGTCCAAACTTAAAGGTGCAGTAAACTTTTTTTATGAAAACACATATTTTATAGAGCATTTCCTGCTGAATAAAACAAGGTCACTTCCACTTCTGTCAGATGTTTTAATCAAAATTTATAGCAGTTTAAATAATCAGGAAGTGAATTTACTGTGTTTACTTCCTGATAGTTCTAACTGACAGGAAATGACAGGCAGTTTCTGTCACATTCTATGGAGAACTGTATGTCTCTGACTTTTCTGACTTTCCTCTCCATTAGAATCTAACAGGAAATCTAATTAGAATTTGACCACTAGAGGGCACTTCTAATGTAAAAAAAACATGGGTTTAAACTGTTATAACTCTGGAAATATAAATCTCTCGGCAGTGGGAGTACCCTTATTTTACTCAATAGGAAAACCCCTACAATATATATTTTTCATAAAAAAAGTTTACTGCTCCTTTAAAATACAAAAGGAAGCTCCCTGCTTCCATCGGCAGTCATCTATTGTCATATCTGAAAAATATAATATAGAGATGGTTAATGGGAAGGGAGCGGCATGGAGGGACACAGAAGAAAAATAAATATCGGTAAGAAAAAATTCTCCCTTTCTTCTGTGTCCCTATCTATGCGATAGAGACTAATGGGTCATACCCAAGTAGTAAACAGAAGGGTGGGTATAAAATAAGGTGTCCCTTATTATCAAAGAAATAATCATGTGCCTGCCCATCCACATGATTTTGTCATACTAGACAAAATAGGAAAACTACTGGCTAGTCTTACCGATCCTGAGTGGACTGCTGCCTCCAGGACCTTCCTCTCGAATTTTGCCTCTGCGGAGGCATGTACATCAATTTGATAATGTCTGATAAAAGTGGAAATTGAGGACCAGGTAGCTACTCTGCAAATTTCCTTCGGAGATGCAGAGGCTCTTGATGCCCAAGCAGTAGCAACTGCACGAGCAGAATGTGCCTTAAGGATTTTTGGAGGAACTTTACCTGCGTCCAGATAGGCCATTCTTATGCATTGAGTTATCCATCCCGAAAGGGAAGACTTTGAGGATGGTGATCCTTTGTATTTCCCTTGGAAATATACGAACAGTGAATCTCCTTTTCTAAAACTTTGGGTTCTATTGAGATAGACCGAAACACAGCTGACTAGATCCAGCTTGTGTAGCTTTTCCTCTTTTTCTCCTTTTGGATTTGGACAGAAAGATGGTAATATGATGTCTTGATTCAGATGGAAATCAGATATCACCTTAGATCTGAAAGCAGGCTTAGTTCTTTGAACTATTTTATCCTGATGAAATACTGTATAAGGTGGTTTTGCAGATCAAGCCTGGATTTCAGATACTCTTCTCACGGAGGTCACTGCAGTGAGAAATGCTTACCCTAAAAACAGCCTCTTCAGAGGAATATCCTCTAAGGGCTCAAACCTAGGGGATAAAGATAATTGATCTAGTACTATATTCAGGCCCCAAGGAGGAATAACTCTTCTTACTCTTGGTCTGACCTTCGTTATAGATATCTTTTGACCAAATCTTCTGCAAATTGTTTTGCCAATAATGCTGACAATGCTGAAAGATGCATTTTTAGAGTTGACGGGCGTAAACCCTTTTCAAATCCTTGTTGTAAAAAAACTCAAGATATAAGTTGTCTTAATGAAAGATCTATGCACCTTCTCAGTTCTGCACCACCCTGAAAAAGTTCTCCAAATCCTGCAGTATATTTTGGAGGTGTACTTTTTTCTTCCATCAATAATGGTACTTATGACAGATTCTGACAGTCCTCTTGATCTTAATGAATTCCTCTCAGCCTCCAAGCCATCAGTTTCAAAAAGGCTGGATTTTGATGAAGAATTGGTCCCTGAGAAAGAAGGTCTGATCTGTTTGGAAGGGGCTATGGATCCTCTATTGCTAGGTTGATCACTTCCGAGAACCATATTCTTCTCGGCCATTCCGGAGCTATGAGAATGACATTCACTTCCTCGTATCTGATCTAACTTAGAACCTTTGGAATCATAGGGGTTGGAGGAAATATATATGCTAGAGGAAAGTTCCATGACTGAGCCATGGCATCCACTCCCTGCGCCTTCGGATGTCTTGTCCTGGAGAAGATGTTGCACTTCCTGTTCTCCCAGGTTGCCATTAGGTCTATCACTGGTTTTCCCCGCCTCTTGACAATCTGATTGTATATTTCCTCATTGAGTGACCACTCCCCTGGGTCCATCCTGTTCCTGCTTAGATAGTCTGCTTGGAGGTTTTGAGTTCCTGCTATGTGGATAGCTGATATTGCCACTAGGTTCTTTTCTGACCACTTCAGTATTTTTTTCTGATTCCAAATTTAGGACTTTGCTTCTTGTCCCTCCCTAGTTCTTTATGTAGAGTACTGCCACCATGCTGTCGGATATAATTTGTACTGGTTGATTCTTGATAAATTTCTTCAGGCCTTCTAGAGAGAGATGTATCGCCCTGAGCTCTAGGACATTTATGTGGTGGGTTTTTTCTTGCTGAGACCATAATCCTGATTGACTTGCATCTGTCGAGACTCTCTGCCAGTGCAGATCCTGGAGAGAGGTTCCCTTTTTCAGAATTCTTGGATCCATCCACCACATTAGATCAAACTTTACTCGTGGGGTCAGGCGAATCCTTTGAGAGGTGTTTACTGGACTTTTGTTTCAATGGGTTAGAACAAGCTTTGAAGAGATCTTATGTGAATACTGGCCCACAGCACAATGTGAATGGAGGAATTATTTACTTTTCGTGGGCAGTGTGGACCTGGTGTTTCCTGAAGGTCCTGGCCCGGCTGATTATCCCTTCCATCCTTGAAAAGGATAGCGTAACTAAGTTCTTTTTGGTGTTGAAGGTCATGCCCAGGAAGTTTAGAAGTTGAGAGGGCTGTAGCTGGCTCTTTTGGTAGTTTACTAGCCAACGCAAATCCTGCAGACGCTGCAGAGTTATCTGGGTGTTCAATTCTGATTGTGTTCTTGATTGAGACACAATGAGAAGATTATCTAGATATGGGAGAATTGTTATTCCCCTTTACCTCAGGGGCTCTAGAGCTACCACTAGTACCTTTGAAAAGATTCTCGGAGCTGAAGATAGACCAAATGGCAGAGCTCTGAATTGCCAAAGCTGTTCCATGAAGCAGAACCTCAGGAATCTGCGATGATATGGGGCTATCTTGATATGGTAGTATGCGTCCATGAGATCCACCGTCGTGAGGAAGGTTGCTGGATGGATAGTCTGAATTACAGATGATGATATCTCCATCTTGAAGTGCTTCGGTCTTATGGCTGTATTCAAAGTTTTTAAATCTAGGATTGTTCTGAACCCTCCTGATGCTTTTGGGACTGTAAATATTACTGAATAGAAGCCTTCTCTGTTTTGCAGTGGTACTGGTTCTATTAATCTCTTGAGGGCTAGGTCTTGGACTGAATCCCTTAATTCATTTGCTCTTATAGGATCCTTTGGCATCTTTGATGTTCTGAATAGAATTCTTCGAGGGATGCGGTTGAATTCTAAGGGACATCCTGCTTCTAATATTTGAATTACCCACTTGTCCTGATTGGTTAAGTTCTTCCAGGCTTCTAGAAGATTTTCCAGGTGACCGCCAACTGGAATTAGAGGCAGGGTCCTCTGCACTTCATGAGACTTCTTTCTTGAATTGGTTACCTCTGGGTCCAGATCTTTTGAATTAACCTCTTGAGGACTGGCCAAAATTACCCTTTCTCTGATCATATGGTCTTGAAGATTGAAAGCGCCTTGATTCACGAAAGGATCTTCGGTTTCTGAAAGATGCCCTTGATGAGGAAGCTCTTCCTTTCCTATCCTGTGGGAGGAAAGAACTTTTCCCACTTGTGACGTTTTTAATGATTTCCTCTAATTGTTCACCAAAAAGAGTGGATCCAGAAAAAGGTAAAGACACTAATTTATTTTTTGAGAAGGGGTCAGCTCCCCAAGATCTCATCCACAGAGCTCTTCTGGCTGTGATGGACAGGGAGGAGGATCGGGCAGCTAACCTGATCATATCCCAGGAGGCGTCACATGAGTATCCAACAGCATCTTTTATAAAGGCCACTTCTTTAATCAACTTTGACGTGGACACCAAAGATTTAATTTTTTGTTCCGGTTCAGACAACCAAATTCTTATTGTTCTTGATACACATGTCAAAGCTGTCGCTGCTTTTATATTTCACCCCAGAATTGCAAACTGCTTCTTTAGGGTGGCTTCTAATCTCCTGTCGATAGGGTCTCTTAATGACCTGGGGAGCGTGGTCTTTTTTGTCAGTTGGGCTATAGGAGCATCTACCTTGGAAGGTGTTGTCCATGCTGAACAGTCTTCCTCTTTAAAAGGATACATCTTGTGAAATCTCCTGGATTCTGCTACTCTTTTGTCTCCCTTCTTCCATTCTGTCTTTACCAGATCAGATACTGCATGATGGACAGGAAAGACCGGCGTCCTTCGTCTTACCTAGGAAGGCCACATCCAATATCCCCTGTTCCTTTGTTTCCTCTGTTAACCCCAGGGTTTTAAGTAGGCTCTTAAGGAAGGGTTCCATCTTATCAATGCTAAAAGTACCTTCATCCTCTTCCAGTATCTCACCTTCTTCTTCTGAAGAGTAATCAGAAAGGTCTTCAAAGAGGCTGGATTCATCCACTTCAATGTGTCTGGAGGACGTATCCTCCCCAGGGTCCTCAATTCTGGGTCTTTTCTTGGAAACAGAAAATGCTTGAAGCGAGGAAAAGGTCTATTGCACTGAATTCTTCATCCAAGATAGAAAACTTGGAACTGGGATGGTACCTCCGTATTAGCAGCTTTCTTCAAACATTCTGAACATCATTTAAAAGAGTCTTCAGCAGATAATTTATTATCACATCCCATGCATGCTTTTATTTTCTGGGGAGTCTGAGCTAAACATTATGCACACAAAACCTTTTGAATGCAAATACAGTTCAGGAGTGAGTAATGTATTAAGAGTTACAATGTGAGGGAGTGATGCTAGCAGCTTCGCTCTATCACATTGTAATGCTTAAAGGGATAGTAATACTTCGTTTTAACTTTATTTTATTTTGTAGGCATTAAAAAAACACGAAGAATGATATAAGTCTTATCTCTCAAATCTTTATGGTTTATGAGATATTCACAAGCAAAGTTCCCCTCCCACCCCTTTTACCTAGTGTAAGCCATCTCTTCTCAGATGTGAGTCTGGTTGTATGACAGGACAGATAACAGAAGGGGACAATTTTCTTTGTATGAAAACAATGAAAGCCCTTCCCCCCTTGACAAGTTTTTCAGGTTTTTCCCTTATCTTAATTGAAGATTGTCCCTCTCTGCAGTCTACCTGGGCACCTCCCTTCTGATCTGGTTGAACAGGGGGGGGATACTTTGTTTGTGAATATCTCTTAAACCATAAAGGTTTCAGAGATAAGACTTATATCATTCTTCATGTTTTTTTAATGCCTACAAAATAAAATAAAGTTAAAATGAAGTATTACTATCCCTTTAATGATCTAGGCGAAATACATATTGGTGAAGTAGATCGTGACACTTACCACACTATCCACTTCACCAATATGTATTTCTCTTCAATCATTAAAGGGGAACTATCACCCCGCCATAACTTAAGCTTCACTGATTGCTCATCTGGCGACTAGCTGCTTAGTAGCGCTAGTCGCCAGAAATATTACCCGGTTCAGCAGATATCGGCGTTTTACCGATGGTGACAGGAGCAGGAAGCACTGACGTCTCTTCACAGTGACGTCCGTGCGCCTGCGCTGTCAGTCCCTTTTGCACCGTGCGGTAAAACGCCGATATCTGCTGAACCGGGTAATATTTCTGGCGACTAGCGCTACTAAGCAGCTAGTCGCCAGATGAGCAATCAGTGAAGCTTAAGTTATTGCGGGGTGGTAGTTCCCCTTTAAGTGTTGCGATGTGATGAAGTGAAGCTGCTAGCATCACTCCATCACATTGTAACTCTTAATACATTCCTCATTCCTGAACACTTGGCACTAAAGCCAAGACCTAAAAAGACAAGGTCATTAGCCTGTGTTTTAAATAAATATTTCTGAACAACAGTTAGTCCATCCAGGATGAGAACACATTCTATGGCTTTTATCCTGGCTAATAATTAACCCCGTGTATAGAATACAATACACAAGATGTTTGTAATTTTTCTCAGAGGTGGATCAAATGGCTGAATTTTACGCTCCAGAGAGTTAACATCTTATTCGGTACATTTGCCACAGCACCCAGAGGCAAAGCTATTAAAGGGACAGTAATGTCCCAAAAAATATATCCAGTTTTCTAGACTTGAAAAAAATAATCAATATGCTCCAAACCCGATCTCTCAAACCACTATACAACCCAGTTGTATGCATGAACTCCATCTGGAGGTGTTCAACCTGTTGGTGCAGAAGTGGGGTCTTCCTTGGATAGACCTGATGACTACCAGGGATGACCGTATGGCCCAGACTTTTTGCTCTCTCTGGAGGGATCCTCTGGCGTTCTTGTGGATGTGCTGTCAGTTCCATGGCGTTTTCATCTGGCCTACAATTTTTCCTCCACTTCCTCTGCTCCCAAGAGTGGTGAGGAAGATTCAGATGGACTGTGCGTCAGTCATTCTGATCACCCTTCATTGGACCAGACCGCCTTGGTTCCCAGAGCTGCTGGCATTGTCTGCTCAAGATCCATTTCCCCTGCTGTGCAGACCGGATCTAGTTCTTCACGGTTACCTCTGGAAGGAAGATGGGGAACATCTGGCTTTGACGGCATGGCTGTTGAAGCCTCCATCTTGAGGACGAAAGGATATTCCTCTGAGGTGGTTTCCACTATGATACAGACTAGGAAACCAGTTTCCTCTAAGGCCTACCACATGGTTTGGTCCATTTTCCATGCTTGGTGCATGGACAGGGATCTGTCCTCCCAAGTCTTTGATCTTCCGACCATCCTTTCCTTTTTACAGGATGGCGTGAACAAGGATCTTAGTCTTAGCTCCTTGAAGGTGCAGACCTTGGCCCTCTCTGTCTTCTTCCAGAGAGGTATCGCCCTTTTGCCAGACGTCAGTGTTCTTTCAGGGTATCGCCCACGCTTTCCCTTCATTTAAAGCATCCACTCCTCAGTGGGACCTTAATCTGGTTTTGGGAGTTCTGCAGCGGCCTCCTTTTGAGTCTTTGACTACTGTTCCTCTCCAATTTCTGACATGGAAGATGTCTTTTCTTCTGGCTGTGGTCTGTGTCCTCAGAGTAGCTGAATTGCAGGCCTTGTCCTGCAAACCGCCCTACCTGCTGTTCTCCGAACCTCTCAGAAATTTCTTCCTAAGGTGGTCCCTGAGATTGTTCCTTCTTTTTTACCCTGACACTAAATCTGACAAGGGATCTCCACTTGTTGGATGTCGTGCACTGCACTGTGCCTTAAAGGGATAGTAATACTTGCAAATTACTAATCCCTATATTGTAGCTTTGTTAAAAATAAACTTATTGCCCCCAGTGTCATCTCTCAAACCCTTATGGTTTGAGAGATGATAGCGCTCAAAGTTCCCCCCTCCCTCCCCCTTTCCTGACTGAACGCTGACTGCAGGGATATCCGGTATTACTTGCATCAGGCGGCTCTGCAGCATTGCCGAGATCGCGTTTATAAAAAGGAATTCTTTCACTAAAATGGTCTTCTACGTGTGCTTGTAAACCAAGCACAAACCAAGCACACGTAGAAGACCGTTTCAGTGAAAGAATTATTTTTTTATAAACGCGATCTCGGCCAGATGCAGAGCCGCCTGATGTACATAAGACTGTCTTACGACAGCTTCCCCTGCAGTCACCGTTCAGTCAGGGAAGGGAGAGGGAGGGGGGAACTTTGAGCGCTATCATCTCTCAAACCATAAGGGTTTGAGAGATGACACTGGGGGCAATAAGTTTATTTCTAACAAAGCTACACTATGGGGATTAGTAATTTGCAAGTATTACTCTCCCTTTAAAGGGATAGTAATACTTCGTTTTATCTTTATTTTATAGGCATTAAAAAACATGAAGAACGATATAAGTCTTATCTCTCAAACCGTTATGGTTTGAGAGATATTCACAAGCAAAGTTTCCCCTCCTGCCCCTTTTACCTAGTGTAAGCCATCTCTTCTCAGATGAGGAATCCAGTCCATAGACCAGACAGATAACAGAAGGGGACAATATTCTTCCTTTGAGAACAATGAAAACCCTGCCCCCCTTGACAAGCTTTTCAGGTTTTTCCCTTATCTTAATTGAAGATTGTCCCTCTCTGCAGTCTACCTGGGCACCTCCCTTCTGATCTAGCTGAGCAGTGTTACATCAGTAAAAGGGGCGGGGGGGATACTTTGTCATTGAATTACTCTTGAACTACAACTCTGACAGAATTGAAATAACACTCTCCAAAGTCCAAATACTATGATGATTAATTAGAGCCCCTGCCTCTATATAGAGTGTGTGTGTTAGTGCGTGGGATACGCCCCTGCCTGTATATAGAAAGTGTGTATGTATGCGTGGTATATGCACCTGCCTCTGTATAGAGTGTGTGTATGTATGCGTATGATACATACCTGCCTCTATATAGGGCACATGTGTGATACACACCTGCCTCTGTATAGCGTGCGTGATATGCACCTGCCTCTGTATAGCGCGCGTGATACGCGCCTTCCTCTCTATAGCGTGTGCGCGTGTGCTACGCACCTGCCTCTCTGTAGAGTGTGTGTGCGTGCGATACACTATACAGAGGCGGGTGTGTGTGTGTCATGTACCTACCTTTTGTATAGCATGTGTTAGCAACAACATCATATGAACAACATTCTGCATCTGTGGATTAATGAACAAAAGGATAATGTTTTTATTTGTGTGTGTCTGTGCAATGATTTTCAGCACTCCTGGGAATATCACGCCCCATGAATGGACTGTATGGAGCATATTTGCGTCCTCCTTGCTTCCTCCCCTGGGTTTGTGTATGTGGCACGGATGCAGAATGTTGGTTACATGATGCTGTGCTCTATATAGCTATATCTGTAAAGATACATTTGTTTGAAATATAGGTGATTTTGAAAGGTCTTTCAAAATCACCCATTTGATAAAAAGTGACAGATCACTTACATTTGAAGCTTGTCTAATAATATTGTCAGAAAAAAAGTTCTAATTTGAGATTTTCTTTCCAACAGATGTTTCCTTGAGCAGAAATACGCCTGAACAATTGTACACTCCAATCGTCTCATCAGAAATCAGAGAGTCTAAATAACCAGAGAAAATAAATCAAATAAAATCCATCAGAAAAATGTCAGTGGAACAAAACTTATGTAAAGGAGGAAATCTAAGTGACGTTTACATTTATACACACACAGAACATGAACAGGCAACATCTACTTATGTTGAAGAGCACAGCAAAGGCAGCAGTTCTTTGGAGAAAAACATTACAAACAAATTGGGTTCAATAGCTCTTGAACCAACCTCTGAAAAAATGAACAGTGGATTTAAGAAATATTGTATTAGTAAATCAGATCTTAAACATCAGACCGCTCAAAATCAAGAGGAGATGCTTTGTTGTACTGAATGTGGGAAACACTTCATATGTGAATTGGAGCTTGTGATGCATCAGAAAACTCACACAGGAGAGACAATATTTTCTTGCTCAGATAGTTTTGCTTCTAATTCAGCGTTGATTGATCAGAACACAAGAAAGGAAACCTCTCCATGTTATAACTGTGGAAAATGTTTTAGCCATGATGAAAATCTTCTTGAATGTCCTGAATGTGGGAAATGTTTCAACTGTAAAGCAGATATTGTTGTTCATCTCGAAACTCACACAGGACAGAAACCACTTTCCTTTTCTGAATGCGAGAAATGTTTCTGCCGCAAGGAAAATCTTGTTATTCATCAGAGAACTCACCTAGGAGAGAAACAGTTTGCTTGTTCTGAATGTGGCAAGTGTTTCTGGTACAAGAGCGATCTTGTTACTCATCAGAGAATTCACACAGGAGAGAAGCCATTTTCATGTTCTGAATGTGGGAAGTGTTTTAGCCAAAGGTCAAGTCTTGTTACTCATCAGAGAACTCACACAGGAGGGAAACCATTTTCATGTTCTGAATGTGGGAAGTGTTTTAGCCAAAGGTCAAGTCTTTTTACTCATCAGAGAACTCACACAGGAGGGAAACCATTTTCCTGTTCTGAATGTGGGAAATGTTTTAGCACCAAGAAAAGTCTTGTTACTCATCAGAGAATTCACACAGGAGAGAAACCTTTTTCCTGTTCTGAATGTGGGAAATGTTTTAGCCAAAGAATACATCTTGCTACTCATCAGAGAACTCACACAGGAGAGAAACCATTTTCCTGTACTGAATGTGGGAAATATTTTACAACTAAGGAATATCTTGTCACTCATCAGAGAATTCACACAGGAGAGAAACCATTTTCCTGTTCTGAATGTGGGAAGTGTTTTAGGCAAAGAATAAATCTTGCTACTCATCAGAGAACTCACACAGGAGAGAAACAATTTTCATGTTCTGAATGTGGGAAATGTTTCTGGTCCAAGGGAGAACTTGTTACACATCAGAGAATTCACACAGGAGAGAAACCATTTTCATGTTCTGAATGTGGGAAGTGTTTTAGCCAAAGCTCAAGTCTTGCTACTCATCAGAGAACTCACACAGGAGAGAAACCATTTTCATGTTCTGAATGTGGGAAATGTTTTAGACAAAGCTCAATTCTTGCTAAACATCAGAGAACTCACACAGGAGAGAAACCATTTTCATGTTCTGAATGTGGGAGATGTTTTAGCATAAGAGCACATCTTGTTAGTCATCAGAAAACTCACACAGGAGAGAAACCGTTTGCTTGTTCTGAATGTGGGAGATGTTGTGTAAGCAAGAGGGAGCTTGTTATTCATCAGAGAACTCACACAGGAGAGAAACTGTTTGCTTGTTCTAAATGTGGGAAATGTTGCGTAAGCCAAAGTGAGCTTGTTACTCATCAGAGAACTCATTCAGGAGAGAAACCATTTTCATGTTCTGAATGTGGGAAATGTTTTAGCCAAAACTCAAGTCTTACTACTCATCAGAGATTTCACACAGGAGAGAAACCATTTTCATGTTCTGAATGTGGGAAATGTTTTAGCACAAGCTCACATCTTGTTAGTCATCAGCGAAGTCACACAGGAGAAAAACCATTTTCATGTTTTGAATGTGGGAAATGTTTTAGCAACAGAGTAAATCTTGCTTCTCATCAGAGAACTCACACAGGAGAGAAACCGTTTGCTTGTTCTAAATGTGGGAAATGTTTTAGCAGCAAGAAAGGCCTTGTTAATCATCAGAAAATTCACACAAGGGAGAAACCATTTGCTTGTTCCGAATGTGGGAAATGTTTTAGCCAAAGCTCAAGTCTTGCTGCTCATCAGAGAACTCACACAGGAGAGAAACAGTTTGCTTGTTCTGAATGTGGGAAGTGTTTTAGCCAAAGCTCAAGTCTTGCTGCTCATCAGAGAACTCACACAGGAGAGAAACCGTTTGCTTGTTCCAAATGTGGGAAATGTTTTAGCCAAAGCTCAAGTCTTGTTGCTCATCAGAGAACTCACACAGGAGAGAAACCGTTTGCTTGTTCTGAATGTGGGAAATATTTGGCCACCAAGAAAAGCCTTGTTGATCATCAAAAAATTCACACAGGGGAGAAACCGTTTGCTTGTTCTGAATGTGGGAAATGTTTTAGACAAAGCTCAAGTCTTGTTACTCATGAGAGAACTCACACAGGAGAAAAACCATTTTCATGTTCTGAATGTGGGAAATGTTTTAATCTAAGCATAAATCTTGTTGCACATCTGAGATCTCACACAGGAGAGAAGCCGTTTTCATGTACTGAATGTGGGAAGTGTTTTAGCCAAAGATCAAATCTTGCTACTCATCAGAGAACTCACACAGGAGGGAAACCCTTGCTATCTCCTGATTTTGGGAAATGTTTTAGCTAAATCACACATCTTGTTGCACATCAGAGATCTCACATACAAGAGAATTCATTTGCTTGTTCTGAATGTGAGAATTGTTTTATCCAGAAGAAAAAAAATGTGTTATTCATCAGAGAACTCATAGGAGAGAATTCATTTTCGTGTTCTGAATGTGGGAAATGTTTTAGCCAAAGCTCAAGTCTTGCTACTCATCAGAGAACTCACACAGGAGAGAAACCATTTTTATGTTCTGAATTTGTAAAATGTTTTAGCAATCATGCATGTCTTTTTAGACACCAGAGAATTGACACACAATAGAAACCAATTTCTTGATAGTGACTTCTATGTTTCAAACTTAAAATCAATTTATGTTTCATTTGCATGCATGGATGCATTTTTATGTTTCAGCAATTCTACAACTGTAGTTAGCCATCAGAAAGCTCACAGTGCAGAGAAGCCATTTGTATGCTTTACGACAAAATTGAAGTCTTGTTAGATATCAGGTCATTCACATGGGGAGCAAACTTAGTAATATGACTGTATATGCATTGTGCTGCCAGAGTGTAGCCTTTAGCACAGAAAATGGCAGAATACACCCATTCCGTTAGATCCGACCCTCTGATTTGATGCAGTCCTTTGCCATACTAGAAGTTGCTGATTTTTCTGAGCACATTCTACATTTACAGTTTTGCTACTGCACGTAAATATAATGTATGATCCTAAGGGTAACGGACCTACGACAGTTTGTACGGGAACTTTTAGGTACTACTAAGACTTGTGCATAAAAGGACTGCATTTCACGGACATCATGGCTGCTATAGCTACGTTGCCCGCCACCATTTTGAAACATAGCCGGCGCGGGGATTGGCTGCCTCCAGTCCCATGTTAAGAATGTTATAGTATGTTCAGCAGGTAGGTGTCCCTCCAATTGGCCGTGGCTTGTCAAGCAATGCCATGCCAAAACATAACTTTGGTTTGACAAATAGGCGGCTCTGTGATTGGTAGCCACTTGTATTTTGTCACATGTCGCTTTGATCCTCATTGGCTGAAGATTGGAGCGGCCAGATTGAATTATGTTCTTTTTTGTTTGTACTGTATAAAAATGTCCTTATGTCCCCAAATAAAGTGTTTTCATTTTGGAACTAACTGTGTGCTGTCCTTTTGTTAGCAGTGGTTTAAAGGAACCTCATTCCCAGACAATTTGTTCCAGCAAGACTGGCAGGGTCACCCTTCTGTGGCCATTTTCAAGAAAAGGGAAACCGACAACCTGGAGTCCATGGTTTCTGTTACATTGGTGGTAGCAGGGGATACTCTCTCTCCAACCTAAGAGATCCAAACCACCACCTGGGATCCAGCCCCTGAGCCAAGGCAGAATTGTGCTGACACCTCACAGTCACTGCCATACAGGACCTTGATGCACAGCAGAGATGTGACATTATAGGACTAAAGAAGCCAGAACTTTTGATAGCCCTCTAAGAGATGGATGAGCAAATTGCCCATCTAGCCAGAATCACAGATTTGCCACGGGACTCCAGCCCTAGTCTGCAGTCCAGCACGTCTGATCCCCTGCTTGGCCTGCTCCACTGGAAGTGCCTCTATCCTGGGACAAACATATTGAATGGGGCTGCTATCATGAGGTAGCTGTGTCCCGTACCCAACAACCACAGCATCACATCCAGAATGGCTGTGAGACACAGGGGCCACCCTTACCTTAGTTGAACCTTGATGTTTGTCCCCTTGTTACAGCACTGATTAGGTGGTGGAAGTGTGTGTTGCCGGGTGCAAGGTGTACCAGCTTCCTTTGGCCAAGGTCTACCTGGACTGGGGAACAGGCCAGGGGATCAAGACTGTAGGAATCATGCCTGGATTACTCTTACTGGGCAACAACTTGTGGCATCTGCAGAGGCAATTTACCACCGGAGCTCCCACGGCAGAATGCCAGCTGCTCACCCAAGTCAGCACCAGATGGACTCTGGTAAGCCCCCGGTCACCACTTGTCCCCATCTTGTAACTCTGGCTCCCGTTGGCTGTGGGGCCTGCACAACGAGATTGAATTTGTATGTCAATGTAATGTTCAGATCAGGAAGCTCCCTTGTAAGCTTCTAGATAGAACTTGGTAGAGGAGAAATTCTGCCAAGAGGTGACAGGCAGCTATTACTATAAACAAATAAGCAACAGGAGACAAAACAATGCTTTATTACTGGGTAGGCCTCAGTGAGCAAGAAGCTGGGGGGGGGGGTGCAGAATGGGGAGCGTAGCTGGCAAGCGTAGGCTGTACTGGAGATGCCTTGCCGTGGCCAAGACCGGATTAAAGGTGCAGGCTGTGAAGCTTGATAACTGGATGACACCTCTAGATACAGACAGCTACTCACTGAGACTGGAAACAGATTTGTTTCTGTTGCACAACACAAACACAGCAACACGAAGACGGACACTAGGGGGCCCGATCAGGAACTCTACGACAAATGAGGAAACAGGAACCGACAACCAAGAGTCAAAAGCAGAAATGAACGAATAGTTGGACTCTAACAATGTCAATAGAGACAGGGTTAGTAGAACTCGACGGGCAGTCACAGAATCGGAATACAATGTCGAACTCGACTGAAGCAGGATACAAGGGCGCCGGAAGAGAATGGTTGTCAAGCTGGATTGGTAACTAGCAAACAAGACAGTGCCAAAGGGAGAAGCGTAGATTAGTCTAGCAGGCCGGAGTCAATAACCAGTTGGACAAACGAAGTACCAGAGGAACAAGCAGGAAAGTAATCAGGAGAACGAAGCCAAGGGTCGATACCGGAGGATAACCCACACAAACCGAATCAGAAGACAAAGGGGTGGTTAGGAAGAGCCAGATCAGGAACGCTGGAAATACTCAAACAAGGCTGGATGCAGGTCACGGCAGGAATGGTTATATTGCGCGCAGACGCAAGGCTCCAGTGCTAGATAAAGGATCAGAGTGACAGGGCGGGGAAAGGAAACTAAAAGCAACATCAAATAACTGATAACAGATTCCAGTAAAACCTGGAAAACAGGTAAAAGCATGACACTACCCCCTCCCTCCTCAAAATACTACCTCCTGGAGGCCACAGATAGTTTACCCGGGTGAGACAGATGAAAACGACGTACCAAAGATGGCGCATGGATGTTAGAAGCTGCCACCCAAGAATGCTCCTCTGGACCATATCCCTTCCAGTTCACCAGATACTGCAAGGTACCATGGGAATGGCATCAGTGACTAACTCCTCCAAATCATCCAAGGAGATGAGGAGGGGTGAGCACCATGAGACTGCATGTAGGGCTTGAGAAGGGATGCATGGAATACCGGATGAATCCTAAGGGTATTCGGAAGGGCCAATCGGTAAGAGACCGGAGAAAGACGGGCTTCAATCTTGAATGGCCCCAAAATCCGAGGACCCAATTTGTCAGATGGGTGACGAAGTTTAATGTTCTTTGAGGAGAGCCAGACCAGATCCCCTGGATTAAATTGGGGGGTGCCAAAGACAGGTGATGGTCAGCTGTCTCCTTTTTTGCGTGCTTGAGCTGTTAGAAGGGTGTGATGGATGGATAGCCAGTGGTTGGCCAAACCCTGGACATGGGTCTCTGCAGAGGGAACCTCCTGAGGCAGGAGGACAAAGAGTAATAGCAGGAGGGTTATACGTGAGTGCCATGAAGAATGGGGAACACTTCAGAGATGTCTGCTATAGAGAGTTAAAGGAAAACTGCACCAATGGCAACAGACAAGTCCAATCATCTTGTTGGTAGGAACAATAACAATGGAGGAAATGTTGTTCCATGTTCTGATTTAGTCTCTCAGTCTGACCATTTGTCTGTGGATGATATGCAGACAAATGTTGTAAGTGAACCCCCAATCTAGAACAGAATGCCCTCCAAAAGTGAGACATGAATTGGGACCCACGATCTGAAACTATGTGCTGTGGTATCCCATGCAAGCAATAGACATCGCAAATAAACAGATTTGCCAATTCAGTAGCTGACGGCAGTTTGGGCAATGGCATAAAATGTCCCTACTTAGAGAACCTGTCCACTATGACCCAAATCACAGTGTTCCCAGCAGAGCAAAGTAAATCCATCATGAAGTCCATGGAAATCTGTGTACTTGGAAGCGTGGGCACAGGAAGTGGCTGAAGGAGATCTATAGGTCTAGAACATGGTACCTTCATTCGTGCACAGACCGGGCAGGAGGTCACAAAGGAAGCTAAGTCGGTTTTCGACTCAGGCCACCAAAAATATCTGGAAATGAAGTCCTGGCCAGGGTGACCGGCAGTCACAGAGCAATGCCCCCAACGTAAGACATCGGGGCGATGTTGTTTGGGCACAAAGTACACATTGGGAGGCAAGGACAGGAAGACTGAGCCTCCGAGTGAGGTGAGCAAGGATGTTGAGAATGAGGACACAATACGACTGGACAGAACTGTAGGTTCCAAGGCAGGTAGGAGAGAACATGTAGTCTCATGTTGGCAGGAGAGAGCTCCAGCCTTGATGTTCATTGTTCCTGGAATGTATGAGATGACAAAATTGAATCTGGAAAAGAACAAAGACCAACGGGCCTGGCGAGCGTTCAAGCTCTTAGCAGACGCCAAGTATAGAAGGGTCTGATGGTCGGTAAGAACGTTAATTGTGGAGAACCCTCCAATAAATATCTCCACTCCTCCAAGGCCAACTTAACTGCCAGACGTTCCCTGTTTCCTGTGTCATAGTATCACGGTGCCCGTGCTTGCCTGTCACTCTCTGTGCTGGTGCTCGTCCATTGGAGGAAGCTGATTGGCCCACCCAGGGTGTCCCTTTATATTGGGCTTTATGGCACCTGTCAGGTGCCCTTTTGTGGTGTTCCTGTGCCTGCGCTATTATTGCTGTGATCCTGTATTCCTGTGTACCGACTCGGCTCGTCTGACTATTCTACGTTCCTGCTCCGTGATTGACCCGGTTCTGGCTGACTTCCTGCTCTGTGATTGACCCGGCCCTGGCTGACGCTCCTGCTCCGTGATTGACCCGGTTCTGGCTGACTTCCTGCTCCGTGATTGACCCGGCTCTGGCTGACGTTCCTGCTCCGTGATCGACCGTCTCTGGCTGACGTTCCTGCTCCATGATCCTTCCAGTTCTGCGTCTTGTTTCAGCCTGGCGACACTCTGAGCCTGCTCGCAGCTAGCACCAACTGATCACATTTGTTACTCTGTCGCCTCCATCTCTGAGCCTGTTGGTTACCTCCGTTTACTGAGCCTGTGAGAGATTACTACCGAGCTGTGCCTGTTGTCTGTGCCTGTCTATGAACACTTGCTGTGCCGGTTGCCTCCGTTTACCGAGCCCATTGCCTACGCCTGCCAAGCTTGTTGCCTCCGATAATGAGCCACTTTTACACCTGTTGAGCTATTGTCTACATACCGAGCCTAGCTTTACATTGCAGAGTTGTATACCTATTTGGTGCCGTTTTCCAGTACTGTTGCGCCACGTGGTGCAAAGGGCATTCCGATACTCTGGCAGTGTGAGCTCCGTGACGGCACCGGAAGGGTGCTTTGGCTCAGGTCCTTTCTCGCTCACTGTGTGGTTCCATACATCCGCACTTCGTAGTGCGTTGGCTCTAGTATTCAGCTTGGGCAGTGCTTCCTCCGTTACAACACCTAAGGGGTGCTAGGCTCAGGTCCCATTGGCACTCGCAGTGTTCCTCTCCTACCGCACCAGGGGTGCTTGCTATTCTGGCTCCATTGGCTCAGGTAGTTTCTCTCCTTCGTTGCTACACCCCTGTAGGGGCATTGGCTCTGGCTACAGTTGGTTACTCTATACTCCTGGGCATTTCCAGACCGAGATCTGGTTGTGATTCAGTTCGGTCGCTCTGCTTGAGCTAGCTGCTGCACTACTACTACTGGGACTGTTGTTGTACCGGGCGTTGGCTAATCACCATCACAGAGACTGACTACAAGCTTGAGTGTTAACCCTTTATTGTATTTATGCTATAATTTACTTGCTCCGGCTACACTGAGCCTGTATATTACTCAGTACTGTATTACTGATTCTGGCCCTCAGGGGCGCTATTCCTTATTTTCATTTTAATACAACTGTGTTTTATTTCTAACCCTGGTCTGAGTGTCTGAAAACCATAACACATAGTTCCTCTGTGCCTGAGAGAACCACCTAGAAAAGAAAGCAGGGATGAAGGACTTTAGACCCAGGAGCACGTTGGGAAAGGACTGCTCCAGCAGCAACCTCCAAAGCATCTGCCTCTGTATGAGGATGTATAAAATTTGATCCCATCACAAGCAAGAAGGGGTTAATGCATTTCTTGCAAATCTTCTGTGCATAACATGTATATCAACTGCTTTCTGTGCATGGTCTTCATTATGTTACATTTTCAAGGCTATGCAGCAATAATAAGAAGTGATGATTTTTACAGACTGCATTAACCCTCACAGCCACAGAGCATGAACTAGGCATGGAATGATGACGTAGGTTGTTGACGCTAACCGTGCATCCTGATCAGGCTGTGATAAGGGTATAAGGAGCAGGGTGCGATGGGGGCTTTTCTATGAGTCAGCTGGAACGAGAAGCGTCCGTGTCGTGCTGTGTATGTACAAAATTGTATGGGCGGTGGTCAGATCCATCAGGGACTCTCCCATAAGCGCTGATATCATTCTCTGACGAGTATTATTTGCTGATTGCGTAATATATGTTTATTGATAATAAATCTGTGATTGTATCTCTCTGTTTATTTACTCTGGAATCTAAAAGAATCATTGAAGCAACCTCCAACTTGAAAGGAGCAAGAGGATCAGGATAACTCTGTACTGGTGCTAAAGAAAAGACAGTCTTGAGACTCTTAAAAGCCTGTAAGGCTTCAGGCTTCCAGTGTTGGGGATCAGAACCCTTGTGGGTCATGGCTGTAATGGGAGCAATGAGCTTGGAAAAGCCGTTGATAAAACTGCTATAGTAGTTAGCAAAGCCAGCAAACCATTGGATGGCCTTCAAACCTACATATATTGGCCACTCTGTGACAGCAGACAGATTTCCAGGATCCATGGCGAGACCCTGGTCGAAAATGATGTAACCCAGAATGCTAAGGAAGATTGCTCAAATTCACATTTTTTCAAGTTTACATTAGAGGTGGTTCTCCCGGAGACGATTTAACACCTGCTGTATGTGAGACCAATGTTCCTCTAAAGTGGACGAGAAGACGAAAATAGTTTCCAAATGGACAATGACAAAAGTCAACAATATGACTGTCACGGTTTTCAAGCAAAGAAGGGCAGACATGAATATAAAATATAATCCAACTCTATTATTATAAAGAAATAATAATAATCACCCACACAAACCCAGGCCCCAGTATACACGGACCCAGGCTCCTACCCGGAGCTGCACTCTGTGCTGTGCACTGTACTACTGCTAGATACCAGAGACTAAGACAGAGGTATGATAGCAGCACCAGTGAGAACTGACGATGATGCACCAGTCTCCACCACGGGTCACAGGACCGGAGGCAACCGGGAGCGAAAGTAGGCCTAGACCACGAACAACTGAGACTAGTGGTTAGGGACGAAAGGAGGATGCTCTGCAAGTAGTCAGCCAGAGCCACAGGTCAGACAAACCAGGGACTATACTGAGCAGGTAGTCAGGAGCCAGTGGTCAGACAAACCGGAACCACACAGAACAAGTAAGGCAGCCAGAGCCACAGGCAGGACTAATCCGGGGACTGTAAGGAGCGAATAGTCAGACAAACAAGGGTCAACACGGAGAAAGTTAGTCAGACAGAGCCACAGGTTGGAACCGAAGTGGGCAGTCAGACAAGCCGGGGTCGTACACAAAGCGAGTAGTCAGCCAGAGCCACAGGTTGGAACCGAGGTGGGAAGTCAGACAGACCGGGGTCATACACTGAGCGAATTCGCAGAGAAGCACAGGTCACAACAGAGCACAGAGACAAACTCAGAAGCACCACGTAAGGGCAATGACACACAGGCCCAGAGAGGTTTATAAAGGAGAAGGCAGGACCAATTAGGTCACCCAGAATGGACCTATAAACAGGCATCCAGGCTAGTGCCTAATTCATGATGCCAGTAACAGGGAAGCATCCGCAAATATGCCAGCCGACACACACAGAGGAAGGAAGTACAGGATAGCCAAAGCAGAGACTATGATAGTCCCCCCTTTAATGACCTCTCTTCCGTGGAAGAGGACCAGCACCCGTGGAATTACAGAAGTGGAATTCACGAAGAAGGGCAGGTGCATGGAGATCGTCCTTAGTGACCCAGGAACATTCCTCCAGGCCATAGCCCTTCCAGTGAACAAGATATTGTACCTGGCCTCTGACCCTGTGAGAGTCAAAAATGCTTTGTAGTTCATATTCATCATGGTATCCTACTTGGACAGGTCGGGACAGACCGGAGCAGTAGTATATCTGTTACAGACCAATGGTTTCAGCAGCGACACATGAAATGCATTAGAAATGTGCATATTAGCAGGGAGTTCCAGAGCATAAGTTACAGGGTTGATCCTGCGGAGAACCCGAAAGGGACCCACAAATTGGGGAGCCAGCTTTTCACAAGGCACCTGGAGATGGAGATTGTGTGAGGACAATCATACTGTCTTTCCTACCTGGAACACTGGAGCCGGTAGACGCCTACAGTCTGCTTGTCTCTTACAGCGCATAGTAGAACTCTGCAGGGACCTCTGAACCCGTACCCATGTGGAGCGGTGCACCCTTAAGTGCTCCTCCAAAGCAGGAATATTTTGAACCTCAAAGGACTCTTGTAGGAGAGAAGGTTGGAACCCATAGTTGATCAGAAAGGGAGAGGTCCGGAAGAAGGAATTGACAGCACAGTTTCTGGCAAGCTCCGCCCACGGTAACAGGTTCTTCCAATTATCATGATGGTCAGAGATGAAACAACGAAGAAACTGTTCCAGCGCCTGATTGGACCTTTCTGCAGCACTTTAGACTGTGGATGGTAGGCCGAGGAGAATGAGAGCTGGATACCCATTTGTCCGCAAAAGGCTCTCCAAAAACGCAACACAAACTGGCTCCCCTGATCCAAGACCGCCACTTTGGGTAAACCATGGAGAAGAACCACCTCCTTGGCAAAGATTTCGGCCAACTCATAGGAGGAGGAGCCCCTTCAGTGGTACAAAATGGGCCATCTTGGAAAATCTGTCCACAATCGTAAGGATGACTGTGTAACCTTCTGAGACAGGCAACTCTACCATAAAGTCAATAGATAAGTGTGACCATGGACGTTCCCCATTGGGAATGGGCTGCAAGAGGTCAACTGGAAGATGTCTGGGTGTTCTAGTCCGCAGCAACAAATGCAGAGCAATCAGCCCTCAGACTGGGCCACCAAAAGAGTCTAGTCACGGACCATATTAATTGGTCTCTCCCAACGTGTCCTGCAGCCATTGAGGAATGGTAGGTCTCCAACAGTCTAGTACAGAAAGCTTCAGGCACAAAATATCTCCCATTTGGCTTCTCTGCTGGGGCGGAAACTTGCGCCACCAAAATCTCCTCACCCAGTGGAGACGTAATACTAGTACGTATCGTGGCCAGAATACAGTTAGGATGAATTATAGATACAGGGGAAGACTCCTCCTTGGACTCAGCCCCAAATTGTCGAGAAAGGGCATCCACTCTAATGTTTTTACTACCCCGGAGATAGGCGACCATGAAATTGAACCTTGAGAGGAATAAGGCCCATCTGGCCTGACGTGGAGACAGCCGCTTAGCCTCTGACATATCACGGTGCCCGTGATTCTTTTGGTTGCGACATTGCTACTTCCCAGTTGTTTCCATACTGCATTCTTATTTGTGATCAGCGCTGACTCCTCCTATCGATTGCCTTTATATTCGTGGCGCTGTCATTATGGCGGCGCCCTTTAGTGGTGTACCAGTATCTAGTTTTTGTTCCTGTGGTTCCTGGTATCCTGTGTATGACCCGGCTAGACTGACTATGTTCCTGTTTGATCGCCAGTACCTGACTTCCGTTGTGACACGGCTTGGCTGACTATCCTGCTCTGTGTACCGACCTGGCTTGGCTGGCTATCCTGCTCTGTGTACTGACCCGGCCTGGCTAACTATCCTGCTTCGTGTACCGACCCAGTGTGGCTGACTTCCCTGCTCCGTATACCGACCCGGCTTGGCTGCCTATCCTGCTTCGAGTTCCTACTCGGCTGTCTGTTTGCCCTGCTCCGAGACTGCCTGTCCAGCACGGTGTGTCTCTCCTCCCTGTGTACCGGCATTCCCCAGTTATCTTGTGCTACTTCGTTCCTGACACTCCGGTGTCAGGGAGTGTCCTTGTACACCCGCACTAGTGTACGCTTGACCCAGCACAGCTTGTCGCTCCATCACTACGAGGTTGGCTGCTACTCCCTGTACACCTCGTTAGCCTGTGCGGCCTTAGGGCCTGTCTGGGGTCTGAAGCGTCCATTGCCCTACCTTGGTCTAAGAGTGTGGGTTAGTGACTCCGGTCACGAGCTGGTTGCCTTAGTCCCTTCGGTTGGTCTGGTTGCCTTGCCACTTACTGTCAGTATCGCTTTGCCACCTAGCGTACTAGGGGTTCGGTTGCCTTGCCACTTACTGTCAGTATCGCTTTACCACCTAGCGTACTAGGGGTTCGGTTGCTTGCCATTTACTTCAGTATCGATTTACCACCTAGCGTACTAGGGGTCCGGTTGCCTTGCCTCTTACTGTCAGTATTGCTACACACCTAGAGTACTAGATGTTCTGTTGCCTCAGTTCCAGTCAGTCTTGCTGACCTCCCTAGTGTTCTAGGGATCTTGTTCCCTTTTCTGATTTGTCTACTCCAGACATACTCCCTACATTCTAGGGAGATTGCGTTGGGGGTCCTCCTCCCGACCAGGGCCTGCTAGCCCGGGTAGTTGGCCTAAACGTTCCTGCTACCACCTGGTGGTCTTCTCCTTTTCAGGACTAGATTCTCCCTGCTGCTGTACTAGTCCACTAGATCACTATAAACATGCATGTCATCTTGGTTATATTTCTCAATTTCAGATTGATTGGGCTATCTTGTATCTGATCAAAGTAAAAAGAAACAGAGTCCTAATTACCATTTAGTTATATAAGTAGCTGGATAGCTAATTAATAGTTACTATATCGCTAGGTCGCTTGTTATTGTGCAGGAAAATGCTAAATGGTAATTAGGACTCTGTTTCTTTTTACTTTGATCGGATGGGTACAAGATAGCCCAATCAATCTGAGAATAGCGAAATATAACCAAAATGACATGCATGTTTATAGCGATCTTTATACAAAATAGAAACCATATTGAGTTCTAGTTTAACCCGTTGAGTGCTGGATGAGATAATATCTATTAATGGTCATCCGTTACTAATCAAGTGAGCACTCTACCATTTGGTGAACTTACACAGCAAGCGATAAAAGCTTATGGACATTAATATCTAAGTGATCATAATTAACCAGATAAGTACTGGATTGAGGGTAATCGTTCCTGATTGAGACCACCTTATGCGGCTATAAAACAAACGCTGAATGCTGTCTGTAATAAAATACTAGATATAGGAAGATACTAAGTGATTAGAGAGTTATCTTTAACCAATTACAATCAAAATCTTTCCAACACCATACAGACCTATCTAAGAATATCCCTTTTTAACCTACCTTATTGGTAGGCTTTTAGAACCTTGAGTTTTTATCAGTTCTCCTCTACTGACAGAGGATAGGTACGGCCTTTAGGAGGTATCATGCCTGGCGTCAAATTAATAGCACAGTTGTATGCCCTATGCTTTGACAAAGTGCTAGCCTCCCCTTTACTGAATACTTCACTGAACGACTGGTACTCTGAGGGTATAGAGGAGGAGGTACATAAAATCATGGTGGGCTGCTGAAGACAAGACCTCTGACAATAATCGGACCGAGATATAATGTCACAGGTTTTCCAGTCCATTCTGGGGTTTGTGTCTGAAGCCAAGGAAACCCCAGAATGACTGCGTAATGTGGAGACTGAATGACTTTAAATTGTAGGGTCTCCACATGGAGAGCTCCTACTCTGAATAGACAGTGGACAGGTCTCATGTGTGACATGGGATGGTACTAGTGGTCTACCATCGATCGCCTCCACAGCCAATGGAGAAACTCGATGCACCAAGGGAATATTTTGCTGCTTAGCGAATTCGCCATCAATAAAGTAGCCTGCAGCTCCTGAATCGATCAGGGCTGGTATCTCAACAGAGGAGGCTGCCCAAGAGATTGTCACCTGTAAGATGGGCGTGTTTTTTCTGGGTCTGGGGACTGATTTACGCCACCTAGGATCTGTCCCCTCAGAAATCCTAGGTGCATTAGTTTCCTGGACATACCAGGAAGGCCCATAACGTGTCCAGCCTTACCACAGTACAGGAATAGACCCTCTTATGAAGGAAGGACCACTCCTCCCTGGACAGACGTGTAAAGCCGACTTGCATGGGCTCAGCCCTACTGACCACAGCACTAGGTGGCTTGGGAGGTGAGGGAGGCATAGGTGGGAACTCCAAGTTTGTTACCAGTCAAGACTCCAAGCCTTGGCTTGTGGTTTTTGAATAAGGATCTTTCACTAATATGGGTATCAATCAGGATAGCAAAATAAATAAACTGATCTAGATCCCCTTGCAGCTCACGGGCTGCCGTCTCATCTTTAATGATATCATTAAGACCTTGAGAGAAGGCTGCCACCAGGGCCTCGTTGTCCCAGCCTACCTCTGCCGCTAGTGTACGAAATTCAATAGCGTATTCTGCTACTGTATGGGCACCTGTCACGGTTTTTGATGAACACAGACAATACTTGTAGGGTTAAAATATCTTTATTGAAAATAAAGTCCGAACAGCATAAACGTACATACCCACACAGGCCCAGACTAAGACAGTAGAAATACAGTCTACAATACACAATGGCAGGTAGGTACAGTGAATCAACAATAGTAGAGAAGCAGCAAGTCCCCTAGAGAGCTAGGGTGAGGAATAGGCAGCGACCTGCTGATGTAGAAACTGAACCTTAGAACCCTAGAACTCTAGGGATGACTGGAAACCCAAGATCAACGGATACTGTCAACTTAGCCCCTAGAACGCTAGGGTAACCAATGGCACACTGACCACTAGTGCTGGCACAATGACCCTAGAACGCTAGGGTAACCAATGGCACACAGACCACGAGTGCTGGCACAAGGACCCTAGAACGCTAGGAGTCCCAAGGCTCGCAACTGGCAAACACAGACCCTAGAACGCTAGGGTTGATTGGAAACCCAATACGGATACTGGCAGCAAGGACCCTAGAGTACTATGGTGTAGGAAGGCCCAAGAATACAGCTACTGGTAGCAGAGACCCTAGAACACTAGGGGTGAAACGGAGGCAACAGACCACGGAAGGCAACTGGTGTCCAGGTATGAGGGTACAGTGGTAGGTATACCACCCTACAGCTGGCTCTTTAGCCCAAAGGCTACGGCAGATGTTAGGCAGGACAAGCAGTGAACCGGGCTTAGGGTACCTAGGTACAGCAAGGTTCATAGATGGTAATGCGCCCAAAGAACAGCCTGTAACTCCACACAGGGAGTGAGCCCAGCTTAAGGAGGTGATAGCGATGGACACGTAGAGATTAATGAGTAACACGGCCGAACTACAGATAGCCTGAGATCCGGTACTCCGTGCGTGCACACCGCCAGAGGCGGTAGATACCAGTATGAATGGCTGAAGCAGCGAGTGCTTAGCGCAGCGGTCGGCAATGTAAACGGGTTAGAGCTAGCACAGCCAACCACATCAGCTGTGTCTCAGCCAATACGGTCAGTAACAGATGCTGATACTCAGCCAGTCGGGTCGGCAACGTAACGGGTACTCAGCCAGAGCTGTCGGCAACGTATCTGGGTCTCGGCCAGATCAGTCAGCAACGAAAGGGGTACTCAGCCAGATCGGTCAGCAATGGAGCAGGTTCTCAACCAGTCCAGTCGACAACATAGCGGGTTCTCAGCCAGTCCAGTCAGCAACGTAGCGGGTTCTCATCCAGTCCAGTCAGCAACATAGCGGGTTCTCAGCCAGTCCAGTCAGCAACGGAATCGGAACAGATCAGGATACTCAGGAACGTCGTCAGGTAGGCCAAGTCATACACGAACAAGCAGCAGCAGGAACTAGTGCTCAGAATAGGTACACCATGAAAGGGCTCTTGTCTACTGACATGACAGGGTATAAAAAGGGTTGGCCCTGGGTGGAGTCAATTACAAGGACTAATAAGAAATGCGGTAGTCAAAGAAGGAAGTGAGAATGTCGCCGCCCGCAACCAGGAGCACAGGCACCGTGATAGCTCCCTGGCGAATGGTCATTAGTTTTTTTTGCGGCAGAGTTTGCTCGGCTTGGAACATCAAATACTTTACGGAAGGCATCAACGAATTCTGTAAAGTTCAAAGTTATGGGTTTGGCTGTTTCCCATAACAGGTTGGCCCACGCCAAAGCTCTACCGGTCAACAAGGAAATCATAAAGGCCACTTTGCTTCTTTCGCTCTGGAAAGCATTAGGTACCAGTTCCAAAAAAATTCCGAGCTGATTTATGAATCCACGGTACAACGTGGGTTCCCCATCATATCTTGGAGTGGAGCGGCTCCGGATAGCCCTCTATAAATCGTGTTTTCCACCTGAGTGGTTACTACCGATGCCAAAACAGAGGAGGCCATCGGTATTTGCACAGGCTTGTCGAGATGTGCTGTACGGTTAATGAGCATCTGCATCACCGTAGACAACTGGTCAATACGTTGTTCCTGAATATTCACTCTGGAATGGATATTACGCAAGTGTCGGCTACCAGTATCTGTACTTTCAGAGTTCATGGCCCTTTCGTTCACGGGGTGACTTGGAATAACTACACTGACAAGTACAGATACAATAAAATCAATATCTTTATTAAGAAATAGAACAAATAAATAAGAATAGCACTTCCCCAACCCTCACAGGACAGGTATAAGGACAGTGTCTGAGCACTTCCTCAACCCTCACTAGCCAGATATAGAGACAGCACAGGATCCACCGACTGAAAACAGGCTGATACCACTGACTGAATATATACACTAGTAGCAAGGATGGCAATAGCTACTAGTACAGGAGCAACTGGAAAGCCCAGGTAAACTGAGGGCAAATCCCCTAGTACGCTAGGGTAGTATGGCCCAGAGGCAGATCTCCCTAGAACTCTAGGGTAACCAACAGGCAGTGGTGACTGAGAATGCCTAGAATACTAGGGTACCCGACAGTGATGTCTGAGAATCCCTAGAAAGCTAAGGTATACCCAAAGGCACGTAACCGGACAACAGACAGCAGGAATGTCAGAGACACAGCCTGACACAGACTGAGCACCACTCTTACCGGAGGAGATAACAGAGCACCGTGAGCGCAAGCAGAGACAGTAGACAAAGGGTAGAGAATGATCATAGTCAGCTGGAGCCGGGGTCGGCACAGAGCGGGTAGTCAACCAAAGCCAGATGTAGAACCGGAGCAGGTAGTCAGCCAAGGCCAGGAGTCAGTAGTACAATCATACGGCTTATGAGGAGGTAAGGTAGTGGCCTGCACCTTGTTAAAGACATCACTGAAGGCAGGATACTCTTCAGGTAAGGCGGAGTAGGCGGCAGCCATGCCCAACATTCTGGTTGGACAGTGAAGACATGACTCTGCACATTGAGGAGACCAGGACAAGATGTCACAATTTCGCCAATCAAACCTAGGGTTATGCTTCTGGAGCCAAGGAAACCCCAGAATGACTTCATAATGTGAAGAGTGGATGACCTGAAATTGGAGTGCCTCACAATGAATCGCCCCTACCAACAGTGAAACTGAAATGGTCTCATGTGTGACCTGAGAAGGCTGAAGAGGCCTACCATCAATTGCCTCAATAGTCAGTGGGGAGGCACAGGGCTGCAGCAGAATAGAGTGTTTAGCTGCAAAGTCAGCACCAATGAAATACCCCACCGCCCCTGAATCGATCAACGCCGGATTTACCACCGAGGAAGTGGCCCATGACAGAATGATCTCAAGGGTAAGTTTATCCTGAAAATTCTCTGGGGACTGAGAGACACCACCTAGAGTTTGTCCCCGACATAACCCTAGCTGTGGCTCAACAAGTGTCCAGATTTACCTCAATATAGGCAAAGTCCCTCCCGACGGCAGAATGCTCTCTCTTCCACCGAGAGACAAGCAAAGCCTAACTGTATAGGCTCCCCCCAGCCATGTCCAATCTAGAAGGCATGGGAGGCGAGATGTCACAGTACCTTGTTTCCAGCGCCGCCGCTTTAGCAAAGCTCTGCGTCTTTCCACGTATCATCTGCAGGCAAGAGGCTTCAAGCATGCTGCGGGCCTCTGTTTTATGTGTGTTTCTTTCCTGTAGTCTCCTCCTATTTCCTCCCTCTAGCTGCTCCTCCTACCTACTTCCTGTGGAGGGGTTTAAAGGGCAGACTGAGTCCTGACTCAGTCACCCTTACGTTGTTGTTCTGAGCAGTTAATTTTCTAGTATTCCTGATTCCTGTGTATGAGCCGGTTTGTCTGTCCATCCATTCTGGTGTTGACCCGTGGCTCTGTCTGACTATTCTCCTTGGCATTCCGATTTGGCTCAGATATCCTTTCTGGTGCAAACCTGTGGCTCTGGCTGACTACCTACTCCGTGTATGACCTAGGCTTGTCTGACTACCCACTCTGGTGTTGACCTGGGGCTCTATCCACTGCGCAGGGGGAGTCCTCTTGCTTTCTCATTTCTGGTGATTCCCTGTCATGTTCCACTTAGGTTTATTTTCTTTCTCTCGGCTTTGCTATACGTCAAGTGGTGCAGGATGCAGAGAGCTCATTATTTTGTAAGTGCCCTGCCCTCCTGAGGTGGGAACGTCACCCCATTGTTCCTGAGTTCCATATGGACTTAGAGAAAAGGATTTATTGATAAGTACTCAACAATCTCCTTTTTATTGAAGCAATAAGGTGTACATATATTGGACCCGACAATTACCAATTCAGTCTTGCCAAGTGGTAAAGTGCAGGTGCTGCTAAATCACTGTGTGCTCCTATAGTATCAGACTTTAAATTCGATCATTCCTCCTTAAACCTTTTGAGTGCCAAAGAAGTATCCAATGCATGCGCTGAATACCTCTCTGGAACTCAAAGGGTGGAAGTAGAACTAACACGTAGGTAATTTTGAAAAACTTTCAAAATCATCTCTATTTATGTTTCCTTTCTTATTTGTTTACTAGTTGAAGAGCCCGTGTACACAGGCCACAGCGCCCCCCACCAACGGCCGTGGTGCAGTCATGCACAGTAGAGACTGCCCGCGCCTGATACGGAGTGGGGCACTCCGAATTCAGACCGTAGTCCTCTCTGTGCACACCGCTTGGTCCCAGGAAGGTGCACAAACAGGACTCAGGTTTTAATTCAGAGAGCCCTGCTCTGTATCAGCCGCGGCGCGGGCAGTCTCTACTGAGCATGACTGCAGCATGTGCATCCATCTCTGCTGTGCATGACGGCTTCTGACAAACATCCTTAGCGAATTATTATATAGGATGCAATTTGGAGTGTGCAGGCAGACATTCCAGCCGGATACTAACATTGCACCCTGCTCTCCCTTGCACACTCTGCCATCCAGTACCAGCTTATTTGCACAAAGTGACAATCATGCAAGTCCTCTCAAGATGGACATGCTCAGTGAGGTAAGAAAATGGACAGTTCCGTTTTAACCCCTACAGTGCCACAGAAATGCAATGTTCGTGGATGGCCCCTCCAAGGTCTGAATGTAACTCTTTGAATGCCAATGATGTATCCAATGCATCGGATACCTCTCTGGCACTCACAGGGTTAAAAATAAATAATAATAATAGTAATAAATATGATGAGAAAAATAAATATAAAAGGAGTGCCAGAACACCATAGTGCCATGTTATGAAAATAATTGTGGTCATCAGACTAGGGGTAGAAAGACAAACAACCTTAATTTGATGGTAAAAGATATAATAGCAAAAACTGAGAGGCAAAGACCTTCTTGGTGTAGTAATTTTATTATAGGAACAATAAAACATGTTGATGTACAATTTATGCTCTCACATTCTGCCCATCTTGGTCTTGAAGCATCTCTGGGGTCCCTAGCCCTAATAGTTAACAAAGCTGTGCCCACTGTTCAGGAGTGTCTTTAGGTCCACAATTACAGCTGTATTCCTTTATACAACTGGCAATTAATTGTCATTGAGGTGCCGGTATGAGATGTGCACGTTTACTGAGAAGCTGTGCTAAACTGTGACTGACCAGTCTGATAATGGGGGCGGGATTCTCACAGGTGATGTGGGCGGAATTGGGATCATGTGTTAGTGTACTGAGAACTGCCTGATGAATATTGTGGAGCCTCCATTCCACTTCGTCAGAGGATGAATGGGCCACAAGATAATGTGGGTGTTAAAGGGATAGTAATGTTTCATAATAAAAGCAGCTCTAATTAATCGTCATAGTATTTGGACTTTGGAGAGTGTTATTTCAATTCTGTCAGAGTTGTAGTTCAAGAGTAATTCAATGACAAATTATCCCCCTCCCGCCCCTTTTACTGATGTAACACTGCTCAGCCAGATCAGAAGGGAGGTGCCCAGGTAGACTGCAGAGAGGGGCAATCTTCAATTAAGATAAGGGAAAAAACCTGAAAAGCTTGTCAAGGGGGACAGGGCTTTCATTGTTCTCATAGGAAGAAGATTGTCCCCTTCTGTTATCTGTCTGGTCTATGGACTGCATTCCACATCTGAGAAGAGATGGCTTACACTAGGTAAAAGGGGCGGAAGGGGAAACTGCTTGTGAATATCTCTTAAACCATAAAGGTTTGAGAGATAAGACTTATATTGTTCTTCTTTAATGTCTACAAAATAAAATAAAGATAAAATTAAGTATTACTATCCCTTTAAATATAATCATTTCAATTGATATCCTTACCTCAAATCAATAATTGTCCATACAAACATACAATAATAAAATTGTGAAATACACATGATGAAATATATTTTTCATATAAATAAATCCAAGAACTGGGACAAACTGATAATATGCATAAAATTATTAAAAAATAATAATTTATGAAATGATGTATGCTACTGAATGGAAATGGGTATAAAATTTAAATATAGTGTACATGTAAGAACTTATTTAAGAGGATTGGAAATAATGGTAATGAATGTGTATTGTGTGAATGGAATGAAAAGTGACACTTGGACCATAAGAAGCTGTTCCAATTATTAAACGTGAGGGAGGAAAGGGATACAAATTAAATGAACTGTGTGGAAGTCATTGTGTGAGGTAAAAACTTACTGAGATGAATCAGGATATAGGTTGAATAAATAGGCATAACCGATAAGTGCTCTGTGTGAGATAGCAATGTGCTTGATTAGATTATAGTGGTGACTGTTTGAATGGCAGTGATAATGTGATTGATGTGGTGCTTGAAATAATAAATCAGGAAATCGTGTGCGTTATGTGTATGATCTGTGCATAATGATAGCTGCAATGATAGGTGAATATTTAAATGCTAGCTAGAATAGATCATAAGAATATCTACTAATGTAACAATTCTAATTAAAAAGAGAGAAATTGTAACGTCTTATTTTACCCCTACAAAAACGTAGATAATGATAAAAATAAATTGAATTAAAACTGACAATGCCAATAGATTAATAGAACACAATGATGATAATAATAATAAATCTTCATACTTTAAACATAATTAAAAGGAGCTGCTATCAAAGAAATATACTTATTTGCAAAAGAACACACCTACACCTGCGCTACAGTCATAGTACGTCACTTACTTTTTACTTACAGCGCTCCTCTGGGAGCGCTGTAAGTAAAAATGGGGCCTAAAATGGGGCCTAAAATTCACCTCTCCAAGACTGGAGCGATCTCTTTTAGGCCCCAAAACGGCGTGCCGATAAACGCAACAGGTCACGTGTACTGGCGCGTCGGCAAGGATCAAAGCGGTCCTTATGGGACGGAAACGTTCCAGGACCGCTGGTCCTTGAGGGGTTAAAGTGCTCCAGTGCAAAGAAAAAATCAAAACACAGGTCTATACTGTAGAAGAACACCAAAGATAGGGCCCTATCAAATTATATATATAGACCTAGCATATCCAAAATAAACAGCAAAGTCAATACTTATCAGCAAACACGATGAGACAGGGCTACATGGACCTCAACAGACTGTACACATCCCAACGCGTATTGCCCATCCGGGCTTCATCAGGGGATAATGGCAGAGTGTATGGTCCACTCCTTTATGTGTGTCAAGAGCCAATCAAATCTAAAACATACATCTCATACCTTAGAGACCAAGACCCGATACATGTGGTGTTCAAGTACACAAATGGAGGTAGCCACATATCGTGGTACTCAGGGAAGAAGGGTGAGATGATAAAAAAAACCGCAAGACTATAAGAAAGATCACACAGTGTAAGACGAACGTGAACCAATCAAGATCAGGATCAAGCCATGTCCACATATGAAGTATCTCCATTCTAATCTGTCCCTCATCTTTAATATGGTATCCAATAAAGAAACGCCGAAAAAATTCACAGTAGCACAGACGTAATAAAAAAACAGATCAAAATGAATTTAAGATAAATATATTCAATTCGCGTTACGTATTTATAATCATCACTTATAGAATCACATTCTGGAAGTAATAATTCTTTCAATATATGATATTCATATACCCAAATATACGAAACATACAAGCATCATATTCCAATAGATCATAAAAAGTAGATCAGCCCCCGACACACAAAACAGTTCGAAAACAACACAAAAGTATATATTACACATGTTTACAGTAGATGTTGTCCAAACAGCATTTAAAGAAAAACTTCTGTATAACAAAGTAAATACAAAAAAATACCAAAAAAAAATTGACAATAAATAAATAAATACAATTAATTTACAAAATAACAAAACCCAATGGACGATAATCCACGTGTAATCTGTATAGGGTCGATCATATACGGGTCAACCCAGTAGATATGTAGAGAGGACACTATAGAAAAAAAAAGAAAAGATAAGTAATTAGTCTAATCAATAAAGCTGTTGAACAGCAACTCTTCATTCATCCCAAAGGGGCTACCTGTCTGCAACATATAAATCCACCATGCCTCCCTACACAGGAGGAGTTTGGTAATATCTCCCTTTCTGATGCCCAATGTAATTTTCTCCAGGCCCAGAACAGAGATACCCGTTGGATCCCCTTTATGAAAAGTAAGGAAATGTTGTGCCACTGATGTCAAGGGTGTCCCCTTACCTAAGTCACGTGCTGCATTTTTAATAAGTAAAAGATGTTTTTGGACCCTGGACTTTAACATCTGGGAAGTCTGTCCAACACATAAAAGATCACAAGGGCAACTGATGAGCTAAACACAATTCATGGTCCTGCAATTAACAAATTGTTTAAGGCAGAAATCCTTATTTGCAACTGGACTATGAACTTTTTTCATACAGGAGATATACATACAAATTGAACAGCTGCCACAGGGAAATGTACCTGTAAAAGAATGCCCAGAGACATGAGTATGTTCTGGACTCACGTGGCTGTGAACCACCCAATCTGCCAAGTTTCTCGATCTCCTTGCAACAAGAAAAGGACTTGTCCCCAGATATTTTTGTAAAGTACTTAGTATATACCAATGTTTTCTGAAAAGTGACAGAATAGTGTTCCATTGGCCATTGTAAGTCACAATAGGATTGATAGATCTATTCTCTTTTGAGGTTCACTTACCTACATTTAATAAAGACGATCTTGTAGTAGATAAGGCTCTTTGAAAGCCTTTTTTCAGAGAAGCATTAGGATAACCCCTGTCTTGAAATCTCTGTAGTAAGTCATCAGAATGTTTTCGGAATGTCTCCTCAGATGAAGAGTTTCGTCTGACTCGGAGGTATTGTCCTGTTGGAATAGCCCTTTTCAAAGGGAGAGGATGGGAGCTAGAGAAGTGCAAAAAAGAATTGACTGAGGTTGGCTTACAGTATAAATCAGTTTTTAACATGCCTGTTTCATCAGTAAGTATAGACACATCCAGGAAATCCACTGAAGTGCTAGAAATGTTGGAAGTCAATATAATATTGAAATTATTGTTATTCAATACTTGGATGAATTCTTGACATGAAGCAACAGAGCCTTGCCAGATGAAAATAATATCATCGATGAAATGACACCAGGAAAGTACATGTTTCGTCCATTTTTCCAATGATTCAGCAAACACCACCTCTCTCTCCCACCAGCCTAAAAATAAGTTGGCATAGGAAGGTGTACACTTTGCCCCCATAGTAGTGCCCATCTGTTGGAGGAAAAATTCTGAGTCAAAAATAAAATAATTACGGCTTAGTACAAATTGCAGCAAATCTAGGATAGAGTCACAAAATTCTTTGTTACTGATCAAGTTGGACTGTTGAAGGAAGTACAATGTAGAGGAGAGACCCTGCCCATGGTCAATGCTGGAATACAACACTTCCACATCATATGTCACGAGCACAGTTCTCTCCTCCACACTCACCTCCTGTAACTTAGAAAGTAAATCCGATGAATCTCGTAAATATGAGTTCAAATTTAGAACCAAGGGCTGCAAAAAATGGTCGATAAATTGACATACCTTCTCACAGAGGCCGCCTATACCCGCCACAATCGGTCATCCTGGGGGTCTAGTGGTGCATTTATGCACTTTCAGCAAGGCATAGAAGGTCGGGATAACAGGGTGGTCCACAGTCATAAAATCCATTTCCTTCTTTGTAATAGTTCCATTCTGGAAGGCGTCTCTCAATTTTTGGAGCTGTTTGTACCTATTTGTGGGGTCAGACAATAATCTATGGTAAGCCCTTTTGTTATGAAATTGTCAATGAACTTCAGCTATATAAAGGGTACGTGGCCACAAAACAATATTGCCCCCCTTTCAGCCTCCTTGATTACAACATCTTGCCATGAAGCAATCTCCTTTAAAGCCCTCGACTCTTGGTGAGTAAAGTTATTCGAACTCACAGAGTGCCCAGGTAACAAAAGAATATCTTGGCACTTAAGATCATAAAATGTTTTTACCTGAGGGCTCAAGTTCATTGGTGGAGAAAAGGAGGGGGGAGGTCTAAATTGTGTGACACGTGGGTTTAGATGTTCCACCTCTGTTGTATTTTCTTGTAAAAGATCCAGTAGATCTGAATATAATCTTTGGTCCTCATCCTGACCAACAGCAGCCAAAGATGGTTTATCAAAAAATTTTTAAGTAACAATCTCCTGTGTATTACTCACAGACTTTTTGTATTTTAATTGTTTTTAAATGAGTCATCATGTGTTATCATATATTTTGGTTATTTTTTTCATACAGAAATAAAGATTTATTTGTATTACATTCTTTGCTGTGGTATTTTGTTCCTCAAGACTGTGTGTGGAAATGACATGATGTAATCAGTGATGTGAGCTATGACAGGAGTGCTGCAAGACTATTACATTGACATGTGAACCACTGAGTGGCAGAATGGTATCCATTGCATTGCTTTGCAGTGCATTGGTTACCATCTTGACACACATTGCTAAGCGTGACATGATCCCATACACTGATTCTACTAACCTACAGTAGTGTAGATTTGGTCATCATGTGTATCCTGAGCAGTGGGGATGGCAAGGCATATACCTCCTTGCTATCCCCATTCATCAGGATCCATGTGGTGAGCAAAACTGAACCATCACACCTTGAGTGACATAAACCCACTGCATGTCCTACACCTAGGCCTCAACAGCAAACACACTAGGACCTCTGAACACCAGTGATGACCAATGACTACAGAGTCCAACCAATGATGTCAGCAACAGTAACAGACACACCAACCAACATGATCCGTGGAACCCAACAACACAATCAGCTGGAGGACACATGAACACACCCCAGGACAGCAAACGTGTGCATGGTTATACTGTACTATTGGAGGTAACTTCCACCTTTTCCTATGTTATCCTGTGGAGCCTAAGCACTGTTATGTCACAAATTGTTTAGATCTCGGTGCATTGGCTCCACAGAATAACACAGGGATTACAGGTGTGATGACACTGCAGTTGTCATGTACACATTGTCACCTCTTTCTGACACCCTAGTGAATGTCCCCCCCAGTCATGACTAAGCCTTGTGAATAACATATGTCCTGCAGAGTGGTGATGGCGGTGAATGCCCCCTGGCCATCCCCACTCTGCAGGCTACATATGATGCATAAAGCTGAACCTTGGTTATTCCACTTGGACTAACTACCTACATGTACAATGCCTAGCCCTGACATGCAGTAACAGTACAATAGGAAACACACCAATTCCCCTCCTTGCTATTCTCTGGTAACCCTTTGGGTGCCAGGGGACTAGCCAATATATTGTTGAACAATGCATTACTTATCCCTGTGGCACTCAAGGGGTTGTGTGCTGACCTCTTTGTCACTCTATGTATGGCATTGTGATACACTTAACAGTTAGATCTGTGACTGACACATGACAGTGTGCATTGTTTTTGTGCTGTGCATGATGTTGTTGTCGACAGAATGAAGGGGGTTCAACAGGGACTTGACCATTACCATTCAGGCCGGGTTTGTCATGTATTCTGTCCTTGTTTGATGTCCCTCCAAGCTGTGTTGCTGAATTGTGGTGTGGAATGCTGTCCATGTGTTCAGGTGTCACTGTGTTGGCCTCTGGTAGGCGTCAAGATTTGTGTGATGTGTGTGTGGGCCTTGTTACACTTACTGGTGGACTGGAGGCTCCTTTCATCCTCGGTGTCACTCCATCCAGGGATCCTGTGCACCGATATGGAAGAGATCATCCTGCGCACAGCCTCCTCCCACTGGCTGTACTCCACGCACAGGGATGGACCACCCCCGTGCCAGCAGCATGCAAGGGTTGCTCTCCCATCTTCTTCTTCACCTTCACGATGGTAAACAGGAATAGGAAAAGGGTTGAACTAGATTGACACAAGTCTTTTTTTCAACCTAAATTACTATGTTACAGCAGCCAGGACCTCCTTCCAGGCAGCCTTTCTTTTTGACCCCTTACCAACGACCTTCCCCTTGGGGAACAGGAGCCTCTTCCTCGTGATGACTGCCTCACAGAGGACGAGGTTCTTCTCCACGGAGAACTTGGGGTCTCTCTCCCTGTCCTCCTCTTCACCCTCTTCTTTGAGAGCCTTGGCTCTCAGGCCCTGCCTGCGATAGCCCTGGCTGAATGTGGTGCTCCCCATGCCGTACCCCTCATCCCACTGCCATCTATTGCCCTGCACTCTGTGTGCCTCTTGTACTGGTGGTACTCCCTCTCCTTCCCAGGGCTCTCCCTCCCCTGCCCTGATCGGGGATGCCCACCTACAACTCTTCCTCCTCTCCTCCTACACTCCCATTTCCCCTCTCCTGTTCTCCTCTCCTTTCCATTTCACTCACACACACTCACTCACTCTCTGTCACTCACTTGCACTCACGGACTGACACTGTCAAAAAAAATATAAAAATATATGTGATGTATTATCAAAATAAAAAAAAGCTATGTGTGTGTATATGTGTTTGGATATGTGTGATGGATATGTGCAAAAGTGTTTTATGTGTATTATTATGTTGTGCCAATGCTCTCCAACTCCTATCTGTGTGCTGTGTGATCTGGGTTCTGAGAGCTAGCTCTTTGAACTCGAAAACAGACAAAGGTGCATAGGTGATTTTGGTTCTATTTATAGTTTATTCGAATCAACTTGATACTTTGGGGTGCTGTGATTGGCTGGGGCACTAAGTAACATCGAACATTTCGCTTGTTTTTTTTTTTTTATAATGAGGAAGCAAAGAGGTATGGAACTTGCAGAATTATACATGTTATATAACAGGATTTCTATTGATTATAAAGATTCACCAACACAGGAGACGTTTAGGGAATTACTAGAGGTTCAACATAGAATACAGGAGAGATTGAGGGAGAAAACAGTATATGGCCTAGAGAAGTTGAAATCTAAATATTATTATAAAGGAAATAGGCCTGATAAGATGATGACATATAGTTTGAGAAAGAGTGAACAAACGTGTCAATAAGTTGATTAGCGGGAATAATATTTTTCTGACTCCAGAGAGTATTGGGAAGTGTTTTAATGACACATTCATTATGTCGCCCTGATTAAAAGGGCGACATGAGAATCTCGTGCTGCAGAAAAGCGCAAGATTCTCATGTCGCTGAATGGAACAGCGCCATGGGAAATCTGCACAAATGAAATGAAATTCCTCATAGCTCTCTGCCACTTGTCTACCTTAAGGTTGTATCCCTGTCCGCCTTCATGTCGTCCTTGTTTGGCCGCAGCTCGTCCACAGCAGTCATCGGCGAGACCATAAAGCACTGGCACCGCTTTTCCAAATCTACCTCCTCCCACGGGCTGAGAGTGATAACATACCCTTCTGGAACCAGAAAACATTTTCCAATTGCCATCTATCTGCCAGACTTCTATAAAAGTATTAAGGATGTTTGTAAAAAGTGGCTCAGCGAATTTATAAAGAAATGTTGCTATTTGAGACAATTTAGAGACAGAATTTTCTCCAAATATTTACAGGGATAGTAATACTTTATATAAACACTAGTTGAACAGCCCGTTACACAGGCCACAGTGCCTCTGGCAGCCGGTCGCGGGGCAGTCACACGCAGTGTAGTTGTAGTTCAAGAGTAATTGAGCGATAAAGTTTCCCCCTCCCGCTCCTTTTACCTAGTGTAACACTGCTCACCTCAGATGTGGAATCTGGTCCACAGATCAGACTGCTCACAGCATGGGACAATCTTCTTACTGTGAGAACAGTGAAAACCCTTCCCCCATTAACAGCTTTTTCAGGTTTTTTCCTTATCTTAATTGAAGATTGTCCCTCTCTGCAATCCACTTGGACACACATTTTCCAATTGCCATCTATCTGCCAGACGTCTTCCCTTTCTTCAAGTGCTTGCTGCCTTGGTGAAACAGTTGAGCCTTCCCAAATCTTATAGCCCATTTGAAGCACTTCAGCAGCACTACTGGGTTCCCACAGAGTTGAATAATTTTGTGGCAAAGCACTGACAAAGGCGGACAGGGGAGCCAACTTCACAGTAGGCAGGACTGGGGATGATGGGAGATGTAGTCAGCTGTCATTCTGTGTGCAGAGAAGGGGAAGAGAGAGCCCAGCGCAGTGATCAGATATGGGGCTCTCTCCCCTTCTCTGCAGGCAGAATGACAGCTGCCTATAACTCCCATCATCCCCAGTACGGCGCAGAGCTCAGATATAATAATATCTGTAGAGATGTCACCCTGTCCGCTCTTCTTATGAACTCTGCAGTTAGTTCCAGACTGATTTGAGCAAATGCCCTATATCTGAGCAGAATAAGTGCTGACTACAACTCGCATCATCCCCAGTCCAGCACAGCGCTCACAGAGTTAGAGGGAACACAACATGGAACACACCATATCAATCTGGTGCAGCGCTCACTGAGTTAGAGGGAACACCGTATGGAACACAGCTGTGATTAAACCCAAGATGAAGCTCTATTTAAGGAGGCGACATGAGAATCTCGAGCTTTGATGTAGTGAGAGATTTTCATGTCGCCCTTTTCATTGCAGCGACATGGTTAATGCGCAATGTTTTTTATGCGACTTTTTGAAAGAATACCGGACGCAGCCATGTTGAACACCAATATCAGGAGCTCCTTCACTAATCTGCCAACCTACACCCCTCTGCCTATGAACGTAGGAGTTCAGAGTGGGAAAGTTGGTAAAAGCGAGAGCTTGTTCCAGACAGGTATGTGGATAGGAGCCTCTAAGGCCTGCACTCCATCCAAGCGGGTGTAAGGACAAAGTCCCACATATGTAGCTGGCTAAAACCGCAAATAGGACAGCTCACAGCAGGTGATGAGGAGCTACCAAAACCCTAGATGATGATGCGGGCTGGGACCGCATTGGTCAGGAGTTCAACTAACGAGGAGAACTAGTAGGCCAAGGTCCAATGCCAGTGTGGGCTGAGACCGCAAACAATCAAAATGTGTAGTGCGGGAGCGTGGAAGTGTTGGCTCCAGCAATAATACGGGCTGAGACCTTGCACAATAAGATGCAAACTGAATAAACAAGAATGTAGATCAGAAACGGCAAAGCAAGGTAATCAGGCTAAAGTGACCGGGATCATCAAAGGCACAGAGAGTAAATCAAATCGTAGTCTGGAAGCGTACCTGTGGTCACCGGGGCGTCAGTGACATAAGGAGTAAGCAATCGTAGTCTGTAATAGTAGCCAAGGTCAGAGGCCGGAACAGAAGAATCAGGATGAAAAACAAAATCATAGGATCAAGCCAGGATGAAAACATGATGGCTCCTACTAGTAATATTGTTGGTCTAAATATAGTTCTGAATACTGTCCATTAGTAACCCTTCTAATATCTTACCTACTACGGAAGTCAAGCTAACAGGTTTATAATTTCCCGGTTTTGTTCTTGCCCCCTTTTTGAACAATGGAACTACATCAGCTTTCCTCCAATCACAGGGCTTTACGCCTGATGAAAGTGAATCAATAAATTTAAGTATAATAGTCTTGGTATTACTGAACTAAGAAGGGGATTTATAAAAGTGGAGTTAATGGAAAAGAAGAGTTAAAATAGCTGTAAGACTGTCGTCGGAAGTTATAAAAGTATTAAGGATGTTTGTAAAAAGTGGCTCAGCGAATTTATAAAGAAATGTTGCTATTTGAGACAATTTAGAGACAGAATTTTCTCCAAATATTTACAGGGATAGTAATACTTTATATAAACACTAGTTGAACAGCCCGTTACACGGGCCACAGTGCCTCTGGCAGCCGGTCGCGGGGCAGTCACACGCAGTGGAGACTGCCCACGCCTCGGCTGATACAGAGCCTCTGGCAGCCGGTCGCGGGGCAGTCACACGCAGTGGAGACTGCCCGCGCCTCGGCTGATACAGAGCTGGACATTCCTTCGGAGCGCCCAGCTCTGTATCAGCCGCGGCGCGGGCAGTCTCTACTGCGCATGACTGCCGCACGCGCAGCAGTGTCTACTGCGCATGTCGGGTGTTACACACAACTTGGCGAATTATTATATAGGATTCTTTAATATTGTTCTTCTTAAAGGGATAGTAATGTTTCATAAGAACAGCAGCTCCAATTAATCTCCATAGTATTTGAGCCATAGAGAGTGTTATTTCAATACTGTCAGAGTTGTAGTTCAAGAGTAATTGAGCAATAAAGTTTCCCCCTCCCGCTCCTTTTACCTAGTGTAAGCCACCTCCCCTCAGATGTGGAATCTGGTCCACAGACCAGACTGCTCACAGCATGGGACAATCTTCTTACTGTGAGAACAGTGAAAACCCTTCCCCCATTAACAGCTTTTTCAGGTTTTTCCCTTATCTTAATTGAAGATTGTCCCTCTCTGCAATCCACTTGGACACACCCTGCTGCTCTGAGCTGAGCAGTGTTACATCAGTAAAAGGGGCGGGAGGGGGATACTTTATCATTCAATTACTCTTGAACTACAACTCTGACAGTATCGAAATAACACTCTCCATGGCCCAAATACTACGAAGATTAATTGGAGCTGCTTTTATTGTGAAACATTACTATCACTATAAAGTGTTAGTAATGTCCAAAAAAAAGTTTTTTCTTGCATTTAGAAGAGCTTAAAAAGCTGAGCTAAATGCAAAAAAAAGTATCTCTCAAACCGCTATGGTTTAAGAGATACAGGCGCTTAAAGTTCTCTGTTTCCTACTGACAGCTGTAAAGCTGTCAGCAGGAGATTTGTGTCGGTCGACGCGGAGGCGCTTGAGAAGGAACACGTTTTAGACCATTCCAATGAAGGGATTCCTTGTAAGTAACGAGATCTCGGCACATCCCAAGCGCCTCCGTTATTTATATTTTATAAATGATGCATTTGACCCGTTTGACTTAAACACTGAGGCGCACTGCTATCATTTAACCCTTGACATACCAAGACCATCATGGGTCCTTAATGGGAAGTTTATCCATGAGGGTCCTGGCATATCATGGATCCTTAAAGGATAGTAATACTTCAGCATTACAAATCTCTATATTAAAGCCCTAGTAAAAAAAATGTATTGCCCCCAGTGTCATCTCTCAAACCTTTATGGTTTGAGAGATGAATGCTTCTAAAGTTGCCCTCTCTCTCCCCCTTCCCCGTAGTCAGTAGAGCCGCGATCTCGTTAACTAAAAAAAAAAACTTTCACTAACACGGTCTTCTACATGTGCTTGCAAGCCAAGCACAAGTAGAAGACCATTTCAGTGAAAGGTTTTTTTTTTTACTTAACGCGATCAGGTTGTGCTGGAGAGCCGCCTGAAAGTCGTACGACTCTCTTCCTTGCAGTCAGCTAGAATGCTGACTACGGGGAAGGGGGAGGGCAACTTTAGAAGCGTTCATCTCTCAAACCATAAAGGTCTGAGAGATGACACTGGGGGCAATATGTTTTTTTTTTTACTAGGGCTTTAATATAGGGATTTGTAATACTGAAGTATTACTATCCCTTTAAGGGGTTAAAGTCTCCTCCAACAGTCTAACCATCCTAAACCCTAGCATCATGGCACCCTTTCTGTTAAGGTGCAATCCATCTTGACTATAATGATTGTCCCCAAGGGAAAAGACTACCCAGTGCTCCAGGAATTTGAACCCCTTCTGCTTAAACCAAGTCTTTAGCCATGCATTTAACTCTCTAATCTCCAGTTGCCTTTCTGATGTAGTGTGTGGCACAAGTATTATTTCAGAAAATACTACCTTAAAGGGATCGTAATGTTTCATAATAAAAGCAACTCTAATTAATCATCATAGTATTTGGACTTTGGAGAGTGTTATTTCAATTCTGTCAGAGTTGTAGTCCAGGAGTAATTCAATGATAAAGTGTCCCCCTCCCACCCCTTTTACTGATGTAACACTGTTCAGCCAGATCAGGAGGGAGGTGCCCAGGTAGACTGCAGAGAGGGACAATCTTCAATTAAGATAAGGGAAAAACCTGAAAAGCTTGTCAAGGGGGGGCAGGGCTTTCATTGTTTTCATATAAAGAAGATTGTCCCCTGCTGTTATCTGTCTGGTCTATGGACTGCATTCCACATCTGAGAAGAGATGACTTACACTAGGTAAAAGGGGCGGGAGGGGGATACTTTGTTTGTGAATATCTCTTAAACCATAAAGGTTTCAGAGATAAGACTTATATCATTCTTCTTGTTTTTTTTAATGCCTACAAAATAAAATAAAGTTAAAACGAAGTATTACTATCCCTTTAAGAGATCTTTTCTTAAACTTATAACCTAAATCCCTGAAATCCTTCTTAACGGACCTCCAAATCAAATGTGTAGTACCATTTAAATTCTACGCTCTGTGGTATCACTTGTTAGGAGGCCCATACACTAGTGTAACTAGTGATCCCGCAGAGCTTGCAATTGACATTGAGCTACACTAAGGCAAGAAGGGTAACAAGAGGCCCTCTAGCTGTTGCCAGTCTATAACGTCTTTCATCCCCTGCATTAAGGGTTAATGTTTCCGAGATCTCTGGATAGGATCATTTGAAAAATGTCAAGGTATGTTCTCCCCCCCCATGTCCTGAGCAAGCTGATGTACCAAACATTCACCTTGCGTGGGATGAATAATTGTTTTGAGGGGAGGGGGGGTATACATTTTTCCCACCATTTTTAACTTAAGGAGGTGGATTTCTGCAGCAGACTGGCGCGGCTACCCAACTTTAGCTGACCTCAGGAGGCAGAAACCCGGCACGATGGCCCAAGTCAGCATGGGGACTTGAGTTTCCGTCACAATGGGGGTTTATATTTTTCCCACCATTTTTAACTTAAAATAAAGGAGGTGGATTTCTATAGCATAGAGTTACAGAAGTGATATCACAGAGCTTACAACTGAAATGGAGTTGCACTCGAAGAGTAGCTCCATTTCAGTTGTAAGCTCTGTGGTATCAATGCTATAGCTCTGTTTCAACTGTAGCTTCTGTGAGCTCTGTGGTCCATTTCTTTAGCTCCAAATCAATTGAAAGCTCTGTGGTATCCATAATGTAGCTCCATTTCAATTGTCTGCTCTGCAGAATCACTAGTAAACTCTGAGATATCACTAGAGTAGCACCATTATAATTAAAGATCTGCAGTATCACTAATGTAGCAAAATTTTAATAAGCTCTGTGGTGTCACTAGTGTAGTTCCACTTCATTTGTAAGCTCTGTGGCATCACTAGTGCAGCTCCATTTCAATTGTAATATCTGGGGTATCAACAGTGTAGCTCCATTTCAATTGTAAGCTCTGTGGAATCAGCAGTGTACAATGTGATATTCAGCTACAGTAGAGACACACTAAGGCGGGGGGGGGGGGGCAACAAGAGGCAATCCAGCTACTGCTAGACTACAATCCCCGTCATCCCCGGCCAGCCGTTGACTGGCAGTGGATGATGGAAGTTGTAGTCTGGCAGCAGATGGATGGCCTTATGTTGTCAGCCCCAGCATTCAGCGTTAATGTTTCAAAGATCTCAGGGACAGCTTATTTAAAAAATGTCCAGGTATGCTCCTTTCCTCTCTTTCTATCCCTACTTTCCTCTACCTTTGTTAACAGCAAGCTGGGGTACTGAACAGTCATCCTAGGTGGGATGAATAATATTTTGCATGTGAGGGATAATGTATAGGTTTTTTTTTCTACAAATTTTAACTTAAAATGGAGTATGGTGCTACGCAAGTGATTATCACAGAGCTTATAATGAAATGGAGCTACACTAGCAAGCTATGTAGTATCAATAGTATAGCTGTTTCAACTGCAAGCTATGTGGTATCGCTATTGTAGCTCCATTTCAGCTGTAACAATAGTGATACCACTGAGCTTACAGCTGACATTGAGCTACACTAGTGATATACTAAGGAAGTTTGGACAATAATAACCCTCCTGCTGCTGCCAGACTACAATTCCCATCATCCCCAACCAGCAATTAGTTGACAGGATGGAGGGCCTCATATTGTCTACCCTTGCACTAAGGGTTAATGTTAAAAAAAAAAAAAAAAAAATCTCCAAGTCAGCAGATTTTTTAATTTCCCAGATATGCTCCCCCTCCACACTTCCCTCTCCCTCTGGCTCTGCCCTGAGCTGGCCGGGGTACAGAACATTCATCCAGCGGGCAACGTTTGAATTTGCCACCCATTTTGTTGCTTGCCTCCCTGTCCTTTCAGGACCTGCTAGGTCCTGTCTTCCGATATCCAGACTAAGTTGTACAACTGCATGTCCTGTTGTAGAACTAGAAGACCAGACATGCTGGCAGGGCCTGAAAGGACAGAGGCGAGGCAAGCAACAAAGCAGTGGGCAAATTCAAATGTACTGCCAGGAGCATCTGGATATTCTATTCAATTAAGTGCATTCACCATCGTGATGGTGCGGGACTTTCTCCTCACTGCATGGGACATGGAATTATCAGAGAGATTGAGGGACTGAACAGCTCGATGTGAGACCGCTGACAACACTGTACTTTTTTCATTTGTAGGAGGGTAAATAGCCTTTGAAAAAAAGACAAAATTCATAGGGGCCATAAGGGTTGCCTAGCCATCATAAAGCAAGGGAGGTTATCTCTAGGGCTGCACAATGCACATGTACAGCAAGTGAAGTCAATTTCTGGACCTACATTTCTTGGAGATTGCAAATCCCATCATCCCCCACCTGCCAATTGCTAGCTCTGAATTACAAACAAGAAACTGTCCCTCTTTATTAAGTAAAAATGTTGGAAGATGTGCATTGTGTTAGGGGTATTCTTGTGGTTGGTGGGTGTGTCTTCCGCTAGGTGCCTGTTACACATACACTTCCCACACCCACCTTTTCTATGAGGTCCCTGACAAACCTCAATAGAGGGTGTGTCAAGGCTGGAGCCATAAAGCAACATGGTATTCTCTGAGTACTCTGGTTTAATTGCCTTTGTAAACAAATGGAACTATACATTAGGACTGTATTGTGCAAGCTAAAGAGGTGAACTGTTGCACATAATAACTGCCCATACAGTAAACTGACCAGACATTACTTTTACCTGGTGACACACAAGTAATGTACATATTTCAGGATCGCCCTACAATAAAGGTCAAATTAAATTTTCTAAATCCTCATTAATTTAAATGTTAGTTTTAACCCATAGAATGCTAGAGACAACCAATGTAGCGAATCAAAGCGATTAAAAGCCATATTTAATTTAATAGGAATTGTATCTTGCCCCTTGCAATACGATACTCGGACCTCTCCTTTAATAACCAGACATATGAAAATGCATATATTGTAGGGCTGTTTTATACATATTTTTATGTGACCCCCCCCCCCACACTTATAAGTAAAGTCTTGTCTGCTCACCCTACAGCACCGTCTGTTTGTCACCAAAATTGCACCTCTTTAGTATGCTGAATATTGACCTCAACTAGTTATATGGGTTGCTTTACCCAAGCAGGAGTCAATCATACAGCAGTCAGGGATGCCTATTCATTTTACATTCTATAGTTCACTATGCATAACGATCTCTTTTCAAGCATCTCTCTAGGTCACTACTCACTTCACCTCCAAGCAAACAAGTCTGGATACATTTGGGTTGGTCATAAGCACAAGCAAAACTTAGTGGAATAAACAAAGAATATTAGCTACTAGAAAAAAAAAAAAAAAAAAAAAAAAAAAAAAATATATATATATATATATATATAATTATACCTGACTGCAGTTAAAGGACACCTAGCTGGGCAAATCATTTTGTTAAACCATTTACAGCCGCTTCATACTAAAACACATTCCCCTTGACTTTGAAGAAAAAAAAAATCACATTGCGAGAAGGAGTTCCTGGGAACGTTCTACAGTCTGTTAGATCAGTCACCTGGATTGGCTGGATTATGAACGCTCCTATTCAAAGCAGCCTATGATTGGCTGAGAGAAGACAAATTGGAGAGGAGGAGCGCCGGCTGTGCACACTACAGTATGAGAGATTCATGGGAGCATTAGATCTGTTTACTATTGAGTACGAGATATAACCTGACTCCTCTCCATGTACCCGGATCAGCACCGCGGACTGACACCAGAGCATCTTTATACATGTGAGTTCTAGTTTATGGCTATCTCACTTATTATTTTGTAACTCGTTATATGTAATGTTCCTTTGTGCTTTGTATTTATTAAATCCTTCACACTTAACGTTTTGAGTGTCAGAGGGTACGAATTGTAATGCGTTGCGTACCCCTCAGGCACTAACTAGGGTTAATAATTATTTCTGACTGATGGATGATAAAGTATACTAACTAGTGTTTTCTATGTTCATATTTTTATGAGGGTGTTAGAGCAATGTATAAATAATATTACATTTATTGTATAGGCTTGATTTTGAGGTCTGTGTGTGGATATTGTGTATGTGTAGGAGTGGTACTGTGTGTGTGTGTAGGAGTGTTACTGTGTATGTATATGTGTGTAGGAGTGGTACTATGTGTGTATGTATGTAGGAGTGGTACAGTGTATGTATGTGTAGGAGTGGTACTGTGTGTGTGTATGTGTAGGAGTGGTACTGTGTGTATGTGTAGGAGTGGTGCTGTGTGTGTATGTATGTAGGAGTGGTACAGTGTATGTAAGTGTAGGAGTGGTACTATGTGTGTATGTAAGTGTAGGAGTGCTACTGTGTATGTATGTGTGTAGGAGTGGTACTGTGTGTGTATGTGTAGGAGTGGTACTGTGTATGTATGTGTAGGAGTGCTACTGTGTATGTAAGTGTAGGAGTGGTACTCTGTATGTGTATGTAAGAGTGGTGCTGTGTATGTATGTATGTGTAGGAGTGGTACTATGTGTATGTGTAGGAGTGGTACTATGTGTATGTGTGTAGGAGTGGTACTGTGTATGTATGTGTAGGAGTGGTAATGTGTGTGTGGGAGTGGTACTGTGTGTGTATGTATGTATAGGAGTGGTACTGTGTGTGTGTAGGAGTGGTACTGTGTATGTATATGTGTGTAGGAGTGGTACTATGTGTGTATGTATGTAGGAGTGGTACTGTGTGTATGTATGTGTAGGAGTGGTACTGTGTGTGTGTATGTGTAGGAGTGGTGCTGTGTATGTATGTATGTAGGAGTGGTACAGTGTATGTATGTGTAGGAGTGGTACTGTGTATGTATGTATGTGTAGGAGTGGTACTGTGTATGTATGTATGTATGTGTATGAGTGGTACTGTGTGTATGTATGTGTAGGAGTGGTACTGTGTATGTATGTGTAGGAGTGCTACTATGTATGTATGTATGTATGTGTGTGTAGGAGTGGTACTGTGTATGTATGTGTAGGAGTGCTACTGTGTATGTAAGTGTAGGAGTGCTACTCTGTATGTGTATGTAAGAGTGGTGCTGTGTATGTATGTATGTGTAGGAGTGGTACTATGTGTATGTATGTGTAGGAGTGGTACTGTGTGTGTATGTGTAGGAGTGGTACTATGTGTATGTATGTGTAGGAGTGGTACTCATGGGCGGATTGTCCTATCGGGGGATCGGGCATCCCCCGGTGGGCCGCTATATCGGCTCACTTTTAAAAAGTCGTGATCCACTTTGTGCAGACGCTCTCCCCCTCCGGTGCGCGCTGAAAGAACTGCAATTAAAATACAAGTGCTGTACAGCGCTGGCCATCTCTCTACCCCTCCGCTCCACTTTGTCTTGATTGCAGAATGAGGGCACTAAAGGAAGTTAGTGGAGGTGAGAGATGTCCGGCGCTGTACAGCACTTGTAATTTATTTGTAATTCTTTCAGTGCGCACCGGGGGGTGGAGGCCGGGCCGGTATTCCCTTACAATCCGCCCCTGGTGGTACTGTGTGTATGTGTAGGAGTGGTAATGTGTGTCTGGGAGTGGTACTGTGTGTGTAGGAGTGGTACTGTGTATGTATGTATGTGTAGGAGTGATACTGTGTATGTATGTGTGTAGGAGTGGCACTCTGTATATGTGTGTGTGTGTGTGTGTGTGTGTGTAGGAGTGGCACTCTGTATGTGTGTGTGTGTAGGAGTGGTACTGTGTATGTATGTGTGTGTGTGTAGGAGTGGTACTGTGTATGTGTGTGTGTAGGAGTGGTACTGTGTATGTATGTATGTGTAGGAGTGGTAATGTGTATGTATGTAAGTGTAGGAGTGGTACTGTGTAGGTATGTATGTGTAGGAGCGGTACTGTGTATGTGTAGGAGTGGTACTGTGTGTGTAGGTGCACGAGCGGTACTGTGTATGTATGTATGTGTAGGAGTGGTACTGTGTATGTATGTATGTATGTAAGTGTAGGAGTGGTACTGTGTAGGTATGTATGTGTAGGAGTGGTACTGTATGTGTATGTGTAGGAGTGGTACTGTATGTGTAGGAGTGCTACTGTGTATGTGTGTATGTTTGTATGTAAGTGTAGGAGTGGTACTGTATGTGAATGTGCAGGAGTGGTATCGTGTATGTAGGTATGTGTAGGAGTAGTACTGTGTATGTATGTATGTATGTGTAGGAGTGGTATTATGTATGTATGTATGTGTAGGAGTGGTACTGTGTGTGTATATGTATGTATGTGTAGGGCTGGTACTGTGTATGTATTTATGTTTGTAAGTGTAGGCGTGGTGCTGTGTATGTATGTATGTGTAGGAGTGGTACTGTGTGTGTATATGTATGAGTGGTACTATGTATGTATGTATGTGTAGGAGTGGTACTGTGTATGTATGTATGTATGTAAGTGTAAGAGTGGTACTGTGTATGTAGGTATGTGTAGGAGTGATACTATATGTGTATGTGCAGGAGTGGTACTTTATGCGTGTAGGAGGTTTTTCCCTTATCTTAATTGAAGATTGTCCCTCTCTGCAGTCTACCTGGGCACCTCCCTGCTGCTCTGAGCTGAGCAGTGTTACATCAGTAAAAGGGGTGGGAGGGGGATACTTTGTCATTGAATTACTCTTGAACTACAACGCTGACAGAATTGAAATAACACTTTCCAAAGTCCAAATACGATGATTATTAACTAGAGCTGCTTTTATTATGAAACATTACTATTCCTTTAAGTACAGCAGGGGAAGGCAAATTTCATAGGGGCCATAAGTATTGTCTAGTCATCATACAGTAAGGGAGGTTATTTTTAGGTGTTATTTTTCCTTTAAATTTGTTTCTGTCTTGTTTAGTGCCAGAAGGCAAGAAACACATTGCTTCTCAATGAATTGCCCCCGCCTCTTGCATTCAAAGTGTTAACCCCTTAATGACCCTTGACGGTCATAGTACGTCATGTGTAAATCTGACTGAACGACCCATGACGTACGGAAGGAGCAAAAAAAAAAAAAAATGCTCCGTGGTCCTTAACTGACCTCTTCGCGCCAATCGGCCAGTCATTAAGGGGTTAAAGAAAGCTGCACATGTTGAAGTAGTTATATTTGTAAGCTGCAATCATTCTGCATTGCAGAGAAGAAGGTTATATTTATTTGGAATGTGTGGTGAGCGCTGCTAGAATCCATTATCTCTATGGCTACACAATACACATTAAGTACAGCAGGTGAAGTCAATTTCTAGACCTACATGTTTTGGAGATTGCAAATCCCATCATCCCCACCTGCCAATGGCTAGCTCTGAATTACAAACATGAAAGTGTCCCTCTTTATCAAGTACAAATGTTGGAAGATGTGCATTGTTTTAGGGGTATTCTTGTGGCTGGTGGGTGTGTCTTCCCCTAGGTGCCTGTTACACTTACACTTCTCACACCCACCTTTTCTATGAGGTCCCAGACAAACCTCAATAGAGGGTGTGTCAGGGCCGGAGCCATAAAGCAACATGGTGTTCTCTGGGTACTCTGGTTTCATTGCCTTTGTCTGTAAACAAAAGGAACTATACACTAGGACTGTATTGTGCAAGCTAAAGAGGTGAACTGTTGGGCACAATAACGGCCCTTCGAGTACACTGACCAGACATTACTTTTAACTGGTAACACACAAGTAACGTACATATTTCAGGACTGCCCTACAATAAGTTTCAAATTAAATTTTCTAAATCCCCATTAATTTAAATGTTAATTTTAACCCATGGAATGCTAGAGACAACCAATATAGCGAATTTAAGAGATTAAAAGCCATATTTAATTCAATAGGAATTGTACCGTGTCCCTTGTAATAGGCTGCTCGGACCTCTCCTTTAACCAGACATATGAATAATGCATACATTGTAGGGCTGTTTTATACATATTTCTTATGTGACCTCCACTTATAAGTGAGGTCTTGTCCCAAGTAGGTACCCAGCAGTCAGTGATGTCTATTCATTTACATTCTATACTTTACTATGCACAACGATCTCTGTTCATGCATCTCTCTAGGTCACATTACCTCTGAGCAAACAACAAGTTTCAATACACTTGGGTTAGTCATAAGCACAAGCAAAACGCAGTGGCATAAACAGAGAATAAATATTAGCTACTAAATATATATATAATTATACCTGACTGCTGTTAAGTTAGAACAATTTACTATTGAGTCCAAGAGAGAACCTGACTTCTCTCCATGTACCCGAATCAGCACCACGGACTAACACCAGAGCATCTTTATACCTGTGAGTTATATATTTTATGGTTATCGCACAGTATTGTATTGTTACTCTTTATGTGTAATGTTCCTCTGTTCTTTGAATTTATTTAATCCTTCACACTTAATGTTTTGAGTGCCAGAGGGTACGAATTGCAATGCAGTTGCGTACCCCTCTGGCACTAACTAGGCTTAATAATTATGTCTGACTGATAGATGAAAAAGTATACTAACTAGCGTTTTCAATGTTCATACTTTTATCAGGGTGTTAGAGCAATGTATAAATAACATTACTTTTATTGTATAGGCTTGATTTTGTCCCACAACATTCATACTGTTTAACAACATGGTTTTCTTGTCACACAATCGATTTTGAAGTCTGTGTGTGGATATTGTGTTTGTGTAGGAGTGATACTGTGTGTGTGTGTGTGTGTGTGTGTGTGTGTGTATGTGTAGGAGTGCTACTGTGTGTGTATGTATGTATGTATGTATGTATATATGTGTAGGAGTGGTACTGTGTATGTATGTATGTGTAGGAATGGTACTGTGTGTGTATGTGTAGGAGTGGCCTGTGTATGTATGTATGTATTTATGTATGTGTAGGAGTGGTACTATGTGTGTGTATGTTTAGGAGTGGTACTGTGTATATATGTATGTATGTATGTGTAGGAGTGGTACTGTGTATGTATGTATGTGTAGGAGTGGTACTGTGTATGTATGTAAGTGTAGGAGTGGTACTGTGTATGTATGTATGTATGTATGTATGTGTAGGAGTGATACTGTGTGTGTAAGTGCACGAGGGGTACTGTGTATGTATGTATGTGTAGGAGTGGTACTGTCTGTGTGTGTGTAGGAGTGGTACTCTGTGTGTGTGTGTGTGTGTGTGTGTATGAGTGGTACTGTGTGTGTGTAAGAGTAGTACTGTGTATGTGTAGGAGTGGTACTATGTGTTTGTAGGAGTGGTACTGTGTGTGTATGTGCAGGAGTGGAACTATGTATGTATGTAGGTATATGTAGGAGTGGTACTATATGTGTAGAAGTGGTACTGTGTATGTATGTATGTGTAGGAGTGGTACTGTGTATGTATGTATGTAAGTGTAGGAGTTGTACTGTGTATGTATGTATGTGTAGGAGTGGTACTGTGTGTGAATGTGTAGAAGTGGTACTGTGTATGTATGTATGTGTAAGAGTGGTACTGTGTATGTATGTGTAGGAGTGGTACTGTGTATGTATGTAAGTGTAGGAGTGGTACTATGTATGTATGTATGTGTAGGAGTGGTACTGTGTGTATGTATGTAAGTGTAGGAGTGGTACTGTATGTTTATGTGCAGGAGTGGTACTGTGTATGTATGTATGTATGTGTAGGAGTGGTACTGTATGTTTATGTGCAGGAGTGGTACTGTGTATGTATGTATGTGTAGGAGTTGTACTGTGTGTGTGTGTGTATGTATGTATGTGTAGGAGTGGTACTATGTATGTATGTGTAGGAGTGGTACTGTGTATGTATGTATGTATGTATGTATGTGTAGGAGTGGTACTGTGTATGTATGTGCAGGAGTGGTACTGTGTATGTATGTAGTTGTAGGAGTGGTACTGTGTATGTAGGTATGTGTAGGACTGGTACTGTGTGTGTATGTATGTATGTATGTAAGTGTAGGAGTGGTACTGTGTGTGTGTGTATGTATGTGTAGAAATGGTACTGTATGTGTATGTGCAGGAGTGGTATTGTGTATGTATGTGTAGGAGTAGTACTGTGTATGTATGTGTGTGTAGGAGTGGTACTGTGTATGTATGTATGTATGTGTAGGAGTGGTACTGTGTGTGTATGTACGTGTAGGAGTGGTACTATATGTGTATGCGCAGGAGTGGTACTGTGTATGTCTGTATGTGTAGGAGTGGTACTGTGTGTGTATGTGTAGGAGTGGTACTATGTATGTATGTGTGTGTGTGTGTGTGTAGGAGTGGTACTGTGTGTGTATGTGTAGGAGTGGTACTATTTGTGTGTATGTGTAGGAGTGGTACTGTGTATATATGTACGTGTAAGAGTGGTACTCTGTGTGTATGTGAAGGAGTGGTACTGTGTATGTATGTAAGCAGGGCTTATAATTTTAAGTCCTTTGCTACTAGCCAGACCTGAAAAGTTACTTGCCACTGCAAGCCAAAACATACCCACCAGGGCTGAATTTCTACTCGCCAGGGCTAAATTTTCACTCGCCATTGGCTAGTGGCGAGTGGAAATTTTGAGTCCTGATGTAAGTGTAGGAGTGGTACTGTGTATGTATGTATGTATGTGTAGGAGTGGTACTGTGTGTATGTATGTATGTGTAGGAGTGGTACTATGTGTGTGTATGTGTAGGAGTGGTACTATGTGTGTGTATGTGTAGGAGTGGTAGTGTGTGTGAATGTGTAGGAGTGGTACTATGTATGTATGTATGTGTAGGAGTGGTACTATGTATGTATGTATGTATGTATGTGTAGGAGTGGTACTGTGTATGTATGTGCAGGAGTGGTACTATGTATGTATGTATGTGTAGGAGTGGTACTGTGTATGTATGTGCAGGAGTGGTACTGTGTATGTATGTATGTATGTATGTATAGGAGTGGTACAGTGTATGTATGTGTAGGAGTGGTACTGTGTGTGTATGTGTAGGAGTGGTGCTGTGTATGTATGTATGTAGGAGTGGCAGGCCCGGACTGGCCATCGGGCATTCCGGGCATTTGCCCGGTGGGCCGGTCCGGGTGTTTAAAAAAAAAAAAAATTAATCATTTAACGAGTTTGGGCCGTCTTTCACTTACTGAAAGATGGCCACCTTGTTAGAAGTTTCCTGGTGGGCGGTGGGCAGCTCCGCGCGTGATTATACGCTCCGCCCACGATCACAGTCGGCCGACAGCACATCCTGCGACAATCAGTGTCAGTGAAGGCCGCCGCCCGCCTCTCCAGGCTGCTCATACTTAAATGCCCAGGCCTATTTTTTGTCCCAGTCCAGGCCTGAGGAGTGGTACAAGTGTATGTATGTGTAGGAGTGGTACAGTGTATGTATGTGTAGGAGTGGTAATGTGTATGTATGTATGTATGTGTATGAGTAGTACTGTGTGTATGTATGTGTAGGAGTGCTACTGTGTATGTAAGTGTAGGAGTGCTACTCTGTATGTGTATGTAAGAGTGGTGCTGTGTATGTATGTATGTATGTGTAGGAGTGGTACTATGTGTATGTATGTGTAGGAGTGGTACTGTGTATGTGTGTGTAGGAGTGGTACTGTGTATGTGTGTGTAGGAGTGGTACTGTGTAGGTATGTGTAGGAGTGCTACTGTGTATGTATGTGTGTGTAGGAGTGCTACTGTGTATGTATGTGTGTGTAGGAGTGGTACTATGTGTATGTATGTGCAGGAGTGGTACTGTGTGTGTATGTATGTGTAGGAGTGGTACTATGTGTATGTATGTGCAGGAGTGGTACTGTGTATGTATGTATGTATGTGTAGGAGTGGTACTGTGTATGTATGTATGTATGTGTAGGAGTGGTACTGTGTGTGTATGTGTAGGAGTGGTACTATGTAAGTATGTGTAGGAGTGGTACTCATGGGCGGATTGTCCTATCGGGGGATCGGGCATCCCCCGGTGGGCCGCTATATCGGCTCACTTTTAAAAAGTCGCGATCCACTTTGTGCAGACTCTCTCCCCCTCCGGTGCGTGCTGAAAGAACTGCAATTAAAATACAAGTGCTGTACAGCGCTGGCCATCTCTCTACCCCTCCGCTCCACTTTGTCTTGAGTGCAGAATGAGGGCACTAAAGTAAGTTAGTGGAGGAGAGAGATGTCCGGCGCTGTACAGCATTTGTAATTTATTTGCAATTCTTTCAGTGCGCACCGGGGGGTGGGGGGGGGGAGCCCGGGCCGGTATTCCCTTACAATCTGCCCCTGGTGGTACTGTGTGTATGTGTAGGAGTGGTAATGTGTGTGTGGGAGTGGTACTGTGTGTGTATGTATGTGTAGGAGTGGTAATGTGTGTGTGGGAGTGGTACTGTGTGTGTATGTATGTATAGGAGTGGTACTGTGTGTGTGTAGGAGTGGTACTGTGTATGTATGTATGTGTGTGTAGGAGTGGTACTGTGTAGGTATGTATGTGTAGGAGTGGTACTGTGTATGTATGTATGTGTAGGAGTGGTACTGTGTATGTATGTATGTATGTGTAGGAGTGGTACTGTGTGTGTGTGTGTGTATGTATGTATGTGTAGGAGTGGTACTGTGTATGTATGTATATATGTGTGTGTAGGAGTGGTACTATGTATGCATGTAGGTGTAGGAGTGGTACTGTGTGTGTATGTGCAGGAGTGGTACTGGGTATGTATGTAAGTGTAGGAGTGGTACTGTGTATGTATGTATGTATGTATGTATGTATGTGTAGGAGTGGTACTGTGTGTGTATGTGTAGGAGTGGTACTGTGTGTGTATGTATGTATGTGTAGGAGTGGTACTGTGTGTGTATGTGTAGGAGTGGTACTGTGTATGTATGTATGTGTGTGTAGGAGTGGTACTGTGTATGTATGTATGTGTAGGAGTGGTACTGTGTGTGTAGGTGCACGAGCGGTAATGTGTATGTATGTAAGTGTAGGAGTGGTACTGTGTAGGTATGTATGTGTAGGAGTGGTACTGTGTGTATGTGTAGGAGTGGTAATGTGTGTGTGGGAGTGGTACTGTGTGTGTATGTATGTATAGGAGTGGTACTGTGTGTGTGTAGGAGTGGTACTGTGTATGTATGTGTGTAGGAGTGGCACTCTGTATGTGTGTGTAGGAGTGGTACTGTGTATGTATGTGTGTGTAGGTGTGGTACTATGTGTGTATGTATGTAGGAGTGGTACAGTGTATGTATGTGTAGGAGTGGTACTGTGTGTGTGTGTGTATGAGTAGTACTGTGTGTATGTATGTGTAGGAGTGGTACTGTGTATGTATGTGTAGGAGTGGTACTATGTATGTGTGTGTGTAGGAGTGGTACTATGTGTATGTATGTGTAGGAGTGGTACTGTGTATGTATGTGTGTGTAGGAGTGGTACTGTGTATGTATGTATGTGTAGGAGTGGTACTGTGTGTGTGTATGTGTAGGAGTGGTACTATGTGTATTTATGTATGTATGTATGTGTAGGAGTGGTACTCATGGACGGATTGTCCTATCGGGGGATCGGGCATCCCCCGGTGGGCCGCTATATCGGCTCACTTTTAAAAAGTCGAGATCCACTTTGTGCAGACTCTCTCCCCCTCCGGTGCGCGCTGAAAGAACTGCAATTAAAATACAAGTGCTGTACAGCACTGGCCATCTCTCTACCCCTCTGCTCCACTTTGTCTTGAGTGCAGAATGAGGGCACTAAAGGAAGTTAGTGGAGGAGAGAGATGTCCGGCGCTGTACAGCACTTGTAATTTATTTGCAATTCTTTCAGTGCGCACCGGGGGGTGTGGTACTGTGTGTATGTATGTATCTGTAAGAGTGGTACTGTGTGTATGTATGTAAGTGTAGGAGTGGTACTGTATGTTTATGTGCAGGAGTGGTACTGTGTATGTATGTATGTATGTGTAGGAGTGGTACTGTATGTTTATGTGCAGGAGTGGTACTGTGTATGTATGTATGTGTAGGAGTTGTACTGTGTGTGTGTGTGTATGTATGTGTGTGTAGGAGTGGTACTATGTGTGTATGTGCAGGAGTGGTAGTGTGTGTGTGAATGTGTAGGAGTGGTACTATGTATGTATGTGTAGGAGTGGTACTGTGTATGTATGTATGTATGTGTAGGAGTGGTACTGTGTATGTATGTGCAGGAGTGGTACTGTGTATGTATGTAGTTGTAGGAGTGGTACTGTGTATGTAGGTATGTGTAGGACTGGTACTGTGTGTGTATGTATGTATGTAAGTGTAGGAGTGGTACTGTGTGTGTGTGTGTGTGTGTATGTATGTGTAGAAATGGTACTGTATGTGTATGTGCAGGAGTGGTATTGTGTATGTATGTGTAGGAGTAGTACTGTGTATGTATGTGTGTGTAGGAGTGGTACTGTGTATGTATGTATGTATGTATGTATGTGTAGGAGTGGTACTGTGTGTGTATGTACGTGTAGGAGTGGTACTATATGTGTATGCGCAGGAGTGGTACTGTGTATGTCTGTATGTGTAGGAGTGGTACTGTGTGTGTATGTGTAGGACTGGTACTATGTATGTATGTGTGTGTGTGTGTGTGTAGGAGTCGTACTGTGTGTGTATGTGTAGGAGTGGTACTGTGTATATATGTATGTGTAAGAGTGGTACTCTGTGTGTATGTGAAGGAGTGGTACTGTGTATGTATGTAAGCAGGGCTTATAATTTTAAGTCCTTTGCTACTAGCCAGACCTGAAAAGTTACTTGCCACTGCAAGCCAAAACATACCCACCAGGGCTGAATTTCTACTCGCCAGGGCTACATTTTCACTCGCCATTGGGTAGTGGCGAGTGGAAATTTTGAGTCCTGATGTAAGTGTAGGAGTGGTACTGTGTATGTATGTATGTATGTGTAGGAGTGGTACTCTGTGTATGTATGTATGTGTAGGAGTGGTACTATGTGTGTGTATGTGTAGGAGTGGTACTATGTGTGTGTATGTGTAGGAGTGGTAGTGTGTGTATGTGTAGGAGTGGTAGTGTGTGTGAATGTGTAGGAGTGGTACTATGTATGTATGTGTAGGAGTGGTACTATGTATGTATGTATGTGTAGGAGTGGTACTGTGTATGTATGTGCAGGAGTGGTACTGTGTATGTATGTATGTATGTATGTGTAGGAGTGGTACTGTGTATGTATGTATGTGTAGGAGTGGTACTGTGTGTGTAGGTGTACAAGCGGTACTGTGTATGTATGTGTAGGAGTGGTACTGTGTATGTATGTGTAGGAGTGGTACTGTGTGTGTAGGTGTACGAGCGGTACTGTGTATGTATGTGTAGGAGTGGTACTGTGTATGTTTGTATGTAAGTGTAGGAGTGGTACTGTGTATGTATGTGTTTGTATGTGTAGGTGGGGTAATGTGTATGTATGTGTAGAAGTGGTACTGTGTGTGTGTATGTATGTATATGTATATATATATATATATATATATATATATATATATATATATATATATATATATATATAGGAGTGGTACTGTGTGTGTCTGTGTAGGAGTGGTACTGTGTATGTATGTATGAGTAGGAGTGGTACTGTGTGTATGTGCAGGAGTAGTACTGTGTATGTATGTAAGTGTAGGAGTGGTACTGTGTATGTATGTATGTATGGAAGTGTAGGAGTGGTACTGTGTGTGTGTGTGTGTGTGTGTGTGTATATGTATGTATGTATGTGTAGGAGTGGTACTGTGTATGTATATAAGTGTAGGAGTGGTACTGTGTATGTAGGTATGTGTAGGAGTGGTACTATATGTGTATGTGCATGAGTGGTACTGTGTATGTATGTATGTGTTGGACTGGTACTGTGTATGTATGTGTAGGAGTGGTACTGTGTATGTATGTATGTAAGTGTAGGAGTGGTACTGTATGTGTATGTGCAGGAATAGTATCGTGTATGTAGGTATGTGTAAGAGTAGTACTGTGTATGTATGTATGTGTAGAAGTGGTACTGTGTGTGTGTATGTATGTATGTATGTATGTATGTATATATATATAGGAGTGGTACTGTGTGTGTGTGTGTGTGTAGGAATGGTACTATGTATGTATGAGTAGGAGTGGTACTGTGTGTATGTGCAGGAGTAGTACTGTGTATGTATGTATGTAAGTGTAGGAGTTGTACTGTGTATGTATATAAGTGTAGGAGTGGTACTGTGTATGTAGGTATGTGTAGGAATGATACTATATGTGTATGTGCAGGAGTGGTACTGTGTATGTATGTATGTGTTGGACTGGTACTGTGTATGTGTGTATGTATGTAAGTGTAGGAGTGGTACTGTGTGTGTATGTATGTAAGTGTAGGAGTGGTACTGTGTGTGTATGTATGTATGTATGTGTAGGAGTGGTACTGTGTGTGTGTGCAGGAGTAGTACTGTGTATGTATGTATGTAAGTGTAGGAGTGGTACTGTGTATGTATATAAGTGTAGGAGTGGTACTGTGTATGTAGGTATGTGTAGGAATGATACTATATGTGTATGTGCAGGAGTGGTACTGTGTATGTATGTATGTGTTGGACTGGTACTGTGTATGTATGTATGTATGTAAGTGTAGGAGTGGTACTGTGTGTGTATGTATGTAAGTGTAGGAGTGGTACTGTGTGTGTATGTATGTATGTATGTATGTGTAGGAGTGGTACTGTGTGTGTATGTATGTATGTATGTGTAGGAGTAGTACTGTATGTGTGTATGTACGTATGTAGGAGTGGTACTGTGTATGTATGTGTAGGAGTGCTACTGTGTATGTATGTATGTGTAGGAGTGGTACTGTGTGTGTGTGTATGTGTAGGAGTGGTACTGTATGTGTAGGTGTACGAACGGTACTGTGTATGTATGTATGTGTAGAAGTGGTACTGTGTGTGTGTATGTATGTATGTATGTATGTATGTATGTATATATATATATATATAGGAGTGGTACTGTGTGTGTGTGTGTAGGAATGGTACTATGTATGTATGAGTAGGAGTGGTACTGTGTGTATGTGCAGGAGTAGTACTATGTATGTATGTAAGTGTAGGAGTGGTACTGTGTATGTATATAAGTGTAGGAGTGGTACTGTGTATGTAGGTATGTGTAGGAATGGTACTATATGTGTATGTGCAGGAGTGGTACTGTGTATGTATGTATGTGTTGGACTGGTACTGTGTATGTATGTATGTATGTATGTATGTAAGTGTAGGAGTGGTACTGTGTGTGTATGTATGTAAGTGTAGGAGTGGTACTGTGTGTGTGTGTATGTATGTATGTATGTGTAGGAGTGGTACTGTGTGTGTATGTATGTATGTATGTGTAGGAGTAGTACTGTATGTGTGTATGTATGTATGTGCAGGAGTGGTACAATGTACGTATGTAGGAGTGGTACTGTGTATGTATGTGTAGGAGTGCTACTGTGTATGTATGTATGTATGTGTAGGAGTGGTACTGTGTGTGTGTGTATGTGTAGGAGTGGTACTGTATGTGTAGGTGTACGAGCGGTACTGTGTGTGTATGTACGTGTAGGAGTGGTACTATATGTGTATGCGCAGGAGTGGTACTGTGTATGTATGTATGTATGTGTAGGAGTGGTACTGTGTGTGTATGTGTAGGAGTGGTACTATGTATGTATGTATGTGTAGGAGTGGTACTGTATGTGTAGGTGTACGAGCGGTACTGTGTATGTATGTATGTGTAGGAGTGGTACTGTGTATGTTTGTATGTGTAGGAGTGGTACTGTGTGTGTATGTATGTATGTATGTATGTGTAGGAGTAGTACTGTATGTGTGTATGTATGTATGTGCAGGAGTGGTACAGTGTACGTATGTAGGAGTGGTACTGTGTATGTATGTGTAGGAGTGCTACTGTGTATGTATGTATGTGTAGGAGTGGTACTGTGTGTGTGTATGTGTAGGAGTGGTACTGTATGTGTAGGTGTACGAGCGGTACTGTGTGTGTATGTACGTGTAGGAGTGGTACTATATGTGTATGCGCAGGAGTGGTACTGTGTATGTATGTATGTGTAGGAGTGGTACTGTGTGTGTATGTGTAGGAGTGGTACTATGTATGTATGTATGTGTAGGAGTGGTACTGTATGTGTAGGTGTACGAGCGGTACTATGTATGTATGTGTAGGAGTGGTACTGTGTATGTTTGTATGTGTAGGAGTGGTACTGTGTGTGTGTGTGTGTGTGTGTGTGTGTGTGTATGTATGTATGTATGTGTAGGAGTGGTACTGTGTGTGTATGTATGTATGTATGTATGTGTAGGAGTAGTACTGTATGTGTGTATGTATGTATGTGTAGGAGTGGTACTGTGTATATATGTAAGTGTAGGAGTGGTACTGGGTATGTATGTTTGTGTAGCAGCGGTACTGTGTATGTTTGTATGTAAGTGTAGGAGTGGTACTGTGTATGTATGTATGTATGTATGTATGTGTAAGAGTGGTACTGTGTGTGTATGTGTAGCAGTGGTACTGTGTATGTATGTAAGTGAAGAAGTGGTACTGTGTATGTATGTATGTATGTAAGTTTAGGAGTGGTACTGTGTGTGTATGTGTGTGTGTAGGAGTGCTACTCTGTATGTATGTATGTATGTATGTATGTGTAGGAGTGGTACTGTGTGTGTGTATGTGTAGGAGTGGTACTGTGTGTGTGTATGTGTAGGAGTAGTACTGTATGTGTAGGTGTACGAGTGGTACTGTGTATGTATGTGTAGGAGTGGTACTGTGTGTGTTTGTATGTGTAGGAGGGGTACTGTGTATATATGTATGTGTAGGAGTGGTACTGTATGTGTATGTGCAGGAATGGTATAGTATATGTAGGTATGTGTACGAGTAGTACTGTGTATGTATGTATGTATGTGTAGAAGTGTTACTGTGTGTGTGTGTGTATGTATGTATGTATGTTTGTGTAGGAGTGGTACTGTGTGTATGTGCAGGAGTGGTACTGTGTATGTATATAAGTGTAGGAGTTGTACTGTGTATGTATGTATGTGTAGGAGTGGTACTGTGTATGTATGTATGTATGTATGTGTAGGAGTGGTACTGTATGTGTGTATGTATGTATATGCAGGAGTGGTACTGTGTATGTATGTGTAGGAGTGGTACTGTTTATGTATGTAAGTGTAGGAGTGGTACTGGGTATGAATGTATATGCAGGAGCGGTACTGTGTGTGTATGTGTGTATGTATGTATGTACTGGAGTGGTACTATGTATGTATGTATGTATGTATGTAAGTGTAGGAGTGGTACTTTGTGTGTATGTAAGTGTAGGAGTGGTAGTGTGTATGTATGTATGTGTGTGTAGGAGTGGTACTATATATGTATGTATGTGTAGGAGTGGTACGGTGTGTGTAGGTACACGAGCGGTACTGTCTATGTATGTATGTAAGTGTAGGAGTGGTACTGTGTATGTATGTATGTGTAGGAGTGGTACTGTGTGTGTGTATGTGTAGGACTGGTACTGTGTATGTATGTAAGTGTAGAAGTGGTACTGTGTATGTATGTATGTAAGGTTAGGAGTGGTACTGTGTGTGTATGTGTGTGTATGTGTGTGTAGGAGTGCTACTGTGTATGTATGTATGTGTAGGAGTGGTACTGTGTATGTATGTATGTATGTATGTGTAGGAGTGGTACTGTGTGTGTGTGTAGGTGTACGAGCGGTACTGTGTATGTATGTATGTGTAGGAGTGGTACTGTGTATGTATTTATGTATGTAAGTGTAGGAGTGGTACTGTGTATGTATGTATGTGTAGGAGTGGTGATTTGTATGTATGTATGTGTAGGAGTGGTACTTTGTATGTATGTATGTATGTATGTATGTGTAGGAGTGATACTGTATGTGTGTATGCATGTATGTGCATGAGTGGTACTGTGTGTGTGTATGTGTAGGAGTGGTACTGTGTATGTATTTATGTATGTAAGTGTAGGAGTGGTACTGTGTATGTATGTATGTGTAGGAGTGGTGATTTGTATGTATGTATGTGTAGGAGTGGTACTTTGTATGTATGTATGTATATATGTATGTGTAGGAGTGGTACTTTGTATGTATGTATGTATGTATGTATGTGTAGGAGTGATACTGTATGTGTGTATGCATGTATGTGCATGAGTGGTACTGTGTGTGTGTATGTGTAGGAGTGGTACTATGTATGTATGTATTTATGTATGTGCAGGAGTGGTACTGTATGTGTATGTGCAGGAGTGGTACTGTGTATGTTTGTATGTGTAGGAGTGGTACTGTATGTGTATGTGCAGGAGTGGTACTGTGTATGTTTGTATGTATGTGTAGGAGTGTTACTGTGTATGTAGGTATGTGTAGGAGTGGTACTATATGTGTATGTGCAGGAGTGGTACTGTGTATGTTTGTATGTGTAGGAGTGGTACTGTCTGTGTGTGTGTAGGAGTGGTACTCTGTGTGTGTGTGTGTGTGTGTGTGTGTGTATGAGTGGTACTGTGTGTGTATGAGTGGTACTGTGTGTGTATGAGTGGTACTGTGTGTGTAAGAGTAGTACTGTGTATGTGTAGGAGTGGTACTATGTGTTTGTAGGAGTGGTACTGTGTGTGTATGTGCAGGAGTGGAACTGTGTATGTATGTAGGTATATGTAGGAGTGGTACTATATGTGCAGAAGTGGTACTGTGTATGTATGTGTAGGACTGGTACTGTGTATGTATGTATGTATGTAAGTGTAGGAGTGGTACTGTGTGTGTATGTATGTAAGTGTAGGAGTGGTACTGTGTGTGTATGTATGTATGTATGTATGTATGTGTAGGAGTGGTACTGTGTGTGTATGTATGTATGTATGTATGTGTAGGAGTAGTACTGTATGTGTGTGCAGGAGTGGTACAATGTACGTATGTAGGAGTGGTACTGTATATGTATGTGTAGGAGTGCTACTGTGTATGTATGTATGTGTAGGAGTGGTACTGTGTGTGTATGTGTAGGAGTGGTACTGTATGTGTAGGTGTACGAGCGGTACTGTGTATGTATGCATGTGTAGAAGTGGTACTGTGTGTGTGTATGTATGTATGTATGTATATATATATATAGGAGTGGTACTGTGTGTGTTTGTGTGTGTGTAGGAATGGTACTATGTATGTATGAGTAGGAGTGGTACTGTGTGTATGTGCAGGAGTAGTACTGTGTATGTATGTATGTAAGTGTAGGAGTGGTACTGTGTATGTATATAAGTGTAGGAGTGGTACTGTGTATGTAGGTATGTGTAGGAATGGTACTATATGTGTATGTGCAGGAGTGGTACTGTGTATGTATGTATGTGTTGGACTGGTACTGTGTATGTATGTATGTATGTAAGTGTAGGAGTGGTACTGTGTGTGTATGTATGTAAGTGTAGGAGTGGTACTGTGTGTGTATGTATGTATGTATGTGTAGGAGTGGTACTGTGTGTGTGTGTGTGTGTGTGTGTATGTATGTATGTATGTATGTGTAGGAGTAGTACTGTATGTGTGTATGTATGTATGTGCAGGAGTGGTACAATGTACGTATGTAGGAGTGGTACTGTGTATGTATGTGTAGGAGTGCTACTGTGTATGTATGTATGTGTAGGAGTGGTACTGTGTGTGTGTGTGTGTATGTGTAGGAGTGGTACTGTATGTGTAGGTGTACGAGCGGTACTGTGTGTGTATGTACGTGTAGGAGTGGTACTATATGTGTATGCGCAGGAGTGGTACTGTGTGTGTATGTATGTATGTATGTATGTGTAGGAGTGGTACTGTGTGTGTATGTGTAGGAGTGGTACTATGTATGTATGTATGTGTAGGAGTGGTACTGTATGTGTAGGTGTACGAGCGGTACTGTGTATGTATGTATGTGTAGGAGTGGTACTGTGTATGTTTGTATGTGTAGGAGTGGTACTGTGTGTGTATGTATGTATGTATGTGTAGGAGTAGTACTGTATGTGTGTATGTATGTATGTGCAGGAGTGGTACAGTGTACGTATGTAGGAGTGGTACTGTGTATGTATGTGTAGGAGTGGTACTGTGTGTGTGTATGTGTAGGAGTGGTACTGTATGTGTAGGTGTACGAGCGGTACTGTGTGTGTATGTACGTGTAGGAGTGGTACTATATGTGTATGCGCAGGAGTGGTACTGTGTATGTATGTATGTGTAGGATTGGTACTGTGTGTGTATGTGTAGGAGTGGTACTATGTATGTATGTATGTATGTATGTATGTGTAGGAGTGGTACTGTATGTGTAGGTGTACGAGCGGTACTATGTATGTATGTGTAGGAGTGGTACTGTGTATGTTTGTATGTGTAGGAGTGGTACTGTGTGTGTGTGTATGTATGTATGTATGTGTAGGAGTGGTACTGTGTGTGTGTGTGTATGTATGTATGTATGTGTAGGAGTAGTACTGTATGTGTGTATGTATGTATGTGTAGGAGTGGTACTGTGTATATATGTAAGTGTAGGAGTGGTACTGGGTATGTATGTTTGTGTAGCAGCGGTACTGTGTATGTTTGTATGTAAGTGTAGGAGTGGTACTGTGTATGTATGTATGTATGTATGTGTAAGAGTGGTACTGTGTGTGTATGTGTAGCAGTGGTACTGTGTATGTATGTAAGTGAAGAAGTGGTACTGTGTATGTATGTATGTATGTAAGTTTAGGAGTGGTACTGTGTGTGTATGTGTGTGTGTGTAGGAGTGCTACTCTGTATGTATGTATGTATGTATGTATGTGTAGGAGTGGTACTGTGTGTGTGTATGTGTAGGAGTGGTACTGTGTGTGTGTATGTGTAGGAGTAGTACTGTATGTGTAGGTGTACGAGTGGTACTGTGTATGTATGTGTAGGAGTGGTACTGTGTGTGTTTGTATGTGTAGGAGGGGTACTGTGTATATATGTATGTAAGTGTAGGAGTGGTACTGTGTATCTATGTATGTGTAGCAGTGGTACTGTATGTGTATGTGCAGGAATGGTATAGTATATGTAGGTATGTGTACGAGTAGTACTGTGTATGTATGTATGTGTAGAAGTGTTACTGTGTGTGTGTGTGTGTGTGTATGTATGTATGTATGTTTGTGTAGGAGTGGTACTGTGTGTATGTGCAGGAGTGGTACTGTGTATGTATATAAGTGTAGGAGTTGTACTGTGTATGTATGTATGTATGTGTAGGAGTGGTACTGTGTATGTATGTATGTATGTATGTATGTGTAGGAGTGGTACTGTGTGTGTAGGTGCACGAGAGGTACTGTGTGTAGGTGCACGAGCGGTACTGTGTATGTATGTAAGTGTAGGAGTGGTACTGTGTAGGTATGTATGTGTAGGAGTGGTACTGTGTATGTATGTATGTATGTGTAGGAGTGGTACTGTATGTGTGTATGTATGTATATGCAGGAGTGGTACTGTGTATGTATGTGTAGGAGTGGTACTGTTTATGTATGTAAGTGTAGGAGTGGTACTGGGTATGAATGTATATGCAGGAGCGGTACTGTGTGTGTATGTGTGTATGTATGTATGTACTGGAGTGGTACTATGTATGTATGTATGTATGTAAGTGTAGGAGTGGTACTGTGTATGTATGTAAGTGTAGGAGTGGTAGTGTGTATGTATGTGTGTGTAGGAGTGGTACTATATATGTATGTATGTGTAGGAGTGGTACTGTGTGTGTAGGTACACGAGCGGTACTGTCTATGTATGTATGTAAGTGTAGGAGTGGTACTGTGTATGTATGTATGTGTAGGAGTGGTACTGTGTGTGTGTATGTGTAGGACTGGTACTGTGTATGTATGTAAGTGTAGAAGTGGTACTGTGTATGTATGTATGTAAGGTTAGGAGTGGTACTGTGTGTGTATGTGTGTGTAGGAGTGCTACTGTGTATGTATGTATGTGTAGGAGTGGTACTGTATATGTATGTATGTATGTGTAGGAGTGGTACTGTGTGTGTGTAGGTGTACGAGCGGTACTGTGTATGTATGTATGTGTAGGAGTGGTACTGTGTATGTATTTATGTATGTAAGTGTAGGAGTGGTACTGTGTATGTATGTATGTGTAGGAGTGGTGATTTGTATGTATGTATGTGTAGGAGTGGTACTATGTATGTATGTATATATGTATGTGTAGGAGTGGTACTATGTATGTATGTATATATGTATGTGTAGGAGTGGTACTATGTATGTATGTATGTATGTATGTGTAGGAGTGATACTGTATGTGTGTATGTATGTATGTGCATGAGTGGTACTGTGTGTGTGTGTATGTGTAGGAGTGGTACTATGTATGTATGTATGTATGTGCAGGAGTGGTACTGTATGTGTATGTGCAGGAGTGGTACTGTGTATGTTTGTATGTATGTGTAGGAGTGTTACTGTGTATGTAGGTATGTGTAGGAGTGGTACTATATGTGCATGTGCAGGAGTGGTACTGTGTATGTTTGTATGTGTAGGAGTGGTACTGTCTGTGTGTGTAGGAGTGGTACTCTGTGTGTGTGTGTGGTACTGTGTGTGTAAGAGTAGTACTGTGTATGTGTAGGAGTGGTACTATGTGTTTGTAGGAGTGGTACTGTGTGTGTATGTGCAGGAGTGGAACTGTGTATGTATGTAGGTATATGTAGGAGTGGTACTATATGTGCAGAAGTGGTACTGTGTATGTATGTGTAGGACTGGTACTGTGTATGTATGTATGTATGTATGTATGTATGTATGTGTAGGAGTGGTACTGTGTGTGTATGTATGTGTAGGAGTGGTGCTGTGTATGTATGTATGTATGTATGTATGTATGTGTGTGTGTAGGAATGGTACTGTACGTGTGTATGTATGTATGTATGTAGGAGTGGTACTGTGTATGTATGTGTAGGAGTGGTACTGTGTTTGTATGTATGTGTAGGAGCGGTACTGTGTATGTATGTATGTATGTGCAGGAGTGGTACTGTGTATGTATGTGCGGAAGTGGTACTGTGTGTGTATGTGTAGGAGTGGTATTGTGTATGTATGTATGTGTATGAGTGGTACTGTGTGTGTGTGTATGTGTGTGTGTAGGTGTACGAGCGGTACTGTGTATGTATGTATTTGTAGGAGTGGTACTGTTTATGTACGTATGTATGTGTAGGAGTGGTACTGTGTATGTATGTATGTATGTAAGTGTAGGAGTGGTACTGTGTATGTATGTATGTGTAGGAGTGGTACTGTGTATGTATGTGCAGGAGTGGTATTGTGTATGTGTAGGAGTGGTACTGTGTGTGTGTGTGTGTGTATGTGTAGGAGTGGTACTGTGTGTGTATGTGTAGGAGTGGTTGTATGTATGTATGTGTGTAGGAGTGGTACTATGTAATGTATGTATGTGTAGGAGTGGTAGTGTGTGCGTATGTGTAGGAGTGGTACTGTGTATGTATGTATGTATGTGTAAGAGTGGTACTGTGTGTGTATATGCAGGAGTGGTACTGTGTATGCATGTATGTGTAGGAGTGGTACTGTGTGTATGTGTAGGAATGATACTGTGTATGTATGTATGTGTAGGTGTGGTACTGTATGTGTATGTGCAGGAGGGGTACTGTGTATGTATGTAAGTGTAGGAGTGGTACTGTGTATGTATGTATGTATGTATGTATGTATATGTAGGAGTGGTACTGTGTATGTATGTATGTATGTGTAGGAGTGGTACTGTATTTGTTTGTGTAGGAGTGGTACTCTGTGTGTGTGTTTAGGAGTGGTACTCTGTGTGTGTGTGTAGGAGTGGTACTGTGTATGTGTAGGAGTGGTACTCTGTGTGTGTGTGTAGGAGTGGTACTGTGTGTGCGTGTGCATTTGTCAGTGTAATTGTATGATCGGGTGTATGTGTTTCTGATTGTTTTTCATACTTTGAATCTGAATATGAGCAAATCTGGAAGCAACCATATGCCCCAAAGGAAGAAATAGCAGTTTCCCCAAACTTCCTTAGCTCTATTTGGGGCTTTTAGCCATGTGAATGATTGAAGTCTTCAGGCATTGTTTCCCAACATCTAGTATTCAAGGAGTTAAAAACAACAATTAGTTTTAAATTGGGCTTTTTAACCCCATTGAATGCTGGCGTATCTCCAATGCATAAGTGTTTGTTAAAAAAATAATTGGGGAGGATACCTTCTTTTCCATTATTTTACTTGAAGTTAAAAGAGATCATAAGTACTTATTTGGGAAGCTTCACTCAATTTCCCCTTTTGCCCTTTGAACACTTCACTAGATATTGGGAGTATAGGAGTAAATCAATATCTCAGATTTATAGCATCCTTCTGATGGGTTAGGTGAGAATGAACTGCATGGACAGGTGGGAAAGTATGGTGGGACAAATTTTGAAAGAGGAGGAATGGATGGAAATCCTAAGCAGAAATTCTAGGGTATCTATTAATTCAGATTTGAGAGATCAAACATTTTGACTGTTGCATCAAACCTGTCTGGTTTCTCCTAGGCTCTCCTGCATGTTCCCTGAATTACCAGATAAGTGTTTTAGGAATTGTAATGAAGTGCGGTCATTTCTGCTTATATGGTGGCAGTGTGAGAAGGTTAAAGCGATATGGGAAAACGTATTTAAACTCCTTTTGAAAGTAATTGGGAAACCCATTCAATTTGATGTCTGGCAGGCTTTTCTGGGAAAAATATCTCTGGGATTATCTAAATATGATGATAATCTGATTACTTTAATTTGTTTTAGCACAAGGATGGTAATTGCGGCTCATTGTAGAGACCAATATATCCCCTGGCCGAAGTTTATCGATGAAATCTCACAAGTATGTTACTGTGAATGTTTAAAGGGATAGTAATGTTTTATGTTAACATCGTCTAATATTGAAGATATTAAAAAAAGAAATCGATTGCTATATGTCCGATCTCTCAAAACTTTATAGTTTGAGAGATATAACCTGCTAAACTTATTGCCTCCTGGCTGTTTCACGGAAGACTGCCCTCTAGCTGACAGCAGGAGATTCTGGTCCCAGGACCGGCCGGCGGCTCTTCAGCAGAGCCAAAATAGCTCCATCTAGAAATAAATAAATAAATACAAAGTGTGCTTGGTTTGCATTTACACTTTGTACCATTCCAATGAAGTATTTCTTTCTAGATAGTGCTATTTCGGCTCTGCTGAAGAGCCGCCGGACAGTCAAATGACCAGAATCTCCTGCTGTCAGCTAGCGCGCTGATTTCTGTGAAACGGCCGGGAGGGGGGGAAGTTTAGCTGGTTATATCTCTCAAACTATAAAGGTTTGAGAGATGGGACATATTGCAGTGGATATCTTTTTAATGTCTTCAATATTAAACAATGTTAAAATAAAACATTACTGTCCCTTTAATTCCATAGAGAATAATAGATATGAAAGATTCCAGAGATCGTGAGGTCCGTGGTTAGAAAGTCCCTATGGGGAAAAAGTAAAATCTGGATCTCAGGCATAGACCGAGGACTGTATCTGCTTTAATATTTGGATCTACTATAACCTTAGGTTTACCTTTCTTTTTAAAGATAGTAACGTAGTGACGTAGTTGATGAGGCTTAAAGAAGACATGCTTCCATCAAGTCCGGCCCATACCAAAACAACCCTGTTGATCCAGAGGAAGGCAAAAAAAACCCAAAAAACCCTGAAGCCATTTCCAATTTAGCCTCAAGTGGGTAAAAAAATTCCTTCCTGACTTCAAATAGCAGTCAGATAGTTCCTTGGATCAACAACCTATCTGCATTGACGCCATCTGTCATAATTCTCAATATTGTTCTGTGCTAAAGCAGCGACGGGATCTGCAAGTACAACATCCCGAGGCAAAGAAAGGCGCCTTTCCTTTAGTCTTAATGGATGACCTGTCGTTCTTAGCTCAGCTCTTTGAGTAAATAATTCATTGGATGGTTCTTTGTATTGACCTTGAATGTATATGTAAATGGTAATCATATCACCGCTTAGACGTCTCTAATGTAAACAAACCCAGTTTGGCTAGTCTCTCTTTATAACTCAGATCCTCCAATCCCTTTATCAGTTTTGTTGCACGCCTCTGTACTTTTCCTAGTTCAACAATGTATTTTTTAAGAACTGGCGCCCTGAACTGTACTCCGTATTCCAGGTGAGGCCTAACCAAGGAATTATGTAGAGGTAGAATAATATTCACATCCCTTGCTTCTACACCTCTTTTTATACAGGCTAGTACCCTATTTGCTCTTGCAGCAGCTGAGTGACACTGCACACTGCTGTGAAGTCTATTGTCTATCAGTACTCCTAAATCTTTCTCTGAGGATCCCCAAGTTGTTTTCTGTTTAGTGTATATGTAGCATGTTTGTCTGGACAGCCCAAATGTATAATCTTACATTTATCTACATTAAATGTCATCTGCTACTTTTCTGTCCATTCACTATGTTTATCTAAATCCTTCTGCACAGAAAAAACATCCAGCCCTGTATGTATTGTCTTGCACAGCTTAGTGTCAGCAAAAATTGAGATGCTACTTTCGATTCCCACTTCTAGATCATTAATAAACAAATTAAAAAGCATTGGACCCAGGACTGAACCCTGTGGCACCCCACTTATAATTTTAGACCAAGTTGAAAAGGTTCCATTTACAAAGGCTTTTGCAAAATCCAAGTATACTACATTAACAACAATTCCCTTGCGAAAATTACTACTTACTCTTTCGTAAAATGCAAGTAAATTAGTCTGACATGATCTAGTCTTCATAAAACCATGCTGACTCCTACTAATAATATTGTTTGTTTTCACATAGTTCTGAATACTGTCAGTTAGTAACCCTTCTAATAACTTACCCGCTATGGAAGTAAAGCTCACAGGTCTATAATTTCCTGGTTTGGATCTTGCCCCCTTTTTGATCAATGGAACTACATCCGCTTTCCTCCAATCACAGGGCACTATACCTGATAAAAGTGAATCAATAAATATTAAATATAAGTTCCTTGAGTGTATACCATCAGATCCAGGTGCTTTATCCACCATAGTCTTTTTCAGTCTCTTTTGGACTCCTCCGTAAGTATTGTACATGATGGAAGAGATTATGTGGTTTTGTGTATTTGCCCATAGGCTGTCATTGTTGCTTCCTTTGTATATGCTGCAGTAAAGAATGTATTGTTTAGGACTGGTCTTGCGCTCATTTGCAATATTTCTCTCATTTTCAGTTTTAGCTAGCTTAATTGCTTGTTTGTAGATTTTATTACATTCTTTATATTTTTTTTTAAATGATGCATCTGACACATTTGGCTTAAACACTTTAAAAGCCTGTTTCTTATTTCTCATTTCCTTGCAAACCTCATTATTAAGCCACATTGGTTTCACTTTACTCTTCTTGTGCTTATTCCCCAGTGGTATATATTGACACATATATTTGTCTAAGAGCATTTTAAACAAATTCCATGATTCTCAAGCATTTTTATCTTTGAAGACCCACTGAATATCCTTTAATACTGCTTTTCTCTGTTGTCCAATATGAAATACAGGTACCATGGGACGAGACTTCCTTTCTTTGAAAAGCTGGAACGTTTCAAAAGACAAAGTCTTGTAGGTGGAGCCTTCCTTCTCCTTATCAGGCTAGCCCTGCCTTTCCTATCCAGTTTTGATATGTTCCTGCTAGAGAGAAGAGGCTTGGAACTTTGCTGCTTAGCTTTTTAGCTTATTTTTTTATTTTACTTTACAATTCCTCCATTAGGTGGGTTACCATCCCTGGCTTCCCCTGGAGGACTGGCCAGAAGTTCAGGTGCTGTTGTGGACAAAATTCAGGCCTGTGGAGAGAATCTTGCAGACCAAGTTTCTCTTTCCTAACTCAGTCTCTCTGAGGCTCTGTTTTCTTCATAATGGTAACCTGAAGACAGAAGTTGAAGATTGGTGAGTAACCCTTTGATTGCCATGGTCCACTTGGTCCCCTTCTTACAGGGGTTGTATTGGAGTCTTGAACTCCTGCACTTGTTATGGGTATTTTATTACTAGTTTATTTCTGAATTATGGAGCAATAATGGCTGTTTTTCTGGGTAGTTAACCCCTTCCCTGCTGGTTTCTATGGGTTTTGGGGCTTTTTACTGGGTTTTTCCTTCAGTATTATGCTTTTTTTTTTATTACCCACACACACACGTGCCTCCTTGGGTATTTTTGTAAGTTTTGCAAAATTTAATTTTTGGTGTACGTGGCTATTTAAGGCACACTTTTACCCGCAGCCGTACTTGCTCCATTGACATATCTCTGCAACTGTTTGTCATACAGACAGTATCCGGTTCACATCCCCAGAGTCTTGAGGGCCCCGCAAGTGCAATTACAGGCGTTGCTATGGTAACAGGAAAGACTACTTTTCCCACAGTGGCTGTTTCCCGGGCTTTCTTCCGATTGGCGCCTGGTTTTACAGACTCCATTTTATTTCCCTGTTGCTCAGCCTGTGCAGAGGTTGCCTTTTCTTGCTCTCCTCAGATTAACCCTTTGCCTGCCAGATATTTACTTTTCTAGGGTGAATTTTAATTCTGAGACACAGGTATTAATATGTAATACTGTTATAGACATTATTACTGCGAGGATGTCGGATTCAAAGGGACATGGGGCTAGTTCTAAGGCAAAGGACTCAGGGGCATCTTTGCCCCCTCCCCCCCACTTATTGTTCCTCATGCCAAGTGGGGCTTCCTAGAGAGTATTCAGGATCCTTTCCCCCTCATGCGCTGTGGACCCTAATACACCACCGGGGCCCTCCAGCCTTGAGCAAGAGCCAGTCTGGGTGAAAGATTTAAAGTCTACTATGGCATAATTTCCCCTATCCCTCCAAGGGATTCTCTATTGATGGAAACCTCCTACTACCTTCAGATTTGTTGCTCCTTAGGCCCCAAGTATTACTGTGCTCAGAGGTTCCTCTGAGGAGAACTCCTTTTTTGAGGAAGATATGGAGGATGGGGAATGTGAAACGGGGGATTCTACCTACACCTTTGGAGACCCCTTTGAAACTGACCCTACTCCCTCTGCTGAGGGACTCATTGAGGCTGTCTTGCTGACCCTACAGGTCACTGTCACCCTTGATGAGGGTCCATCCTCATCTGATGTGTTTCAGAGACATAAAAGTCTACCACAGCCTTTCCACCCAATGCCACTCTAGACCAAGTGCACTTGGATGAGTGGAAGACGCCTGGCTATCTCTTTAAGAGTTTCTCTAAGCTGTAACCCTTCTCAGAGGCAGCTTTAACACAGTGGGCTTCTCCTCCTGCTGTTGAGCCACCTATTTCCAGACTTGGTAAGTTCACTGCTCTGCCCTTGTCGGACGCTATGGCCCTTAAGGACATGACTGACAGCAAGCTTGAAGCTATCTTCAAGTCCAATTTTGCAGCAATTGTCACTGTGTTGAGGCCAATCTTAGCAATAGCTCTGGTGACCCAGGTAGAGGCAATCTGGGGTGAAGAAATTACTGATGCCATCAGGGATGGTACCCTTAAGAAGGACCTTTTATTCCTCTTAGTCAACATGTCTGAGGCTATGTCACTGATGTGCTTTTTGATGCTGTCAGGTTGTGTGCCAAGGCCTCATCCTTTTCGGTCATCACACAATACACTCTGTGGCTTAAGAGCTGGTTTGTAGACCTTTCTTCCAAGAAGTTTCCTTGCCTTTGCAGGGCAAATCTCTTTTTGAGCCTGAGCTAAAGCAGATCATTAGTGATGCTACTGGGGGTAAGAGTACCCTGCTACCTCAGGTCACTAAACTCCCTAACATGGCGAGGAGACAGAAGCACAAAGGCTGCTGCAGTTGTCTTAGACCTTCAACACATGGCCCACCACAAAACCTAAGCAGCAGTGGCACTCCAAGCGTAACACTACAAAGACCAAATCAGGAATTCCATCTTCTGCATTACTTGCAGAATCTAGGTCCGCAGGCACCAGTTGGTGGACATCTGCGGTAATTTCACAATGCATGGGCAGCCTCTATTGCAGTTCAGTAGGTTTTGCAGGTGGTTTCGGAAGGGTACAGGATAAGATTCAAGTGCCTTCCTCCTTTCAGATTCTTCCAGTTCAGGTTCCCCAGGACCAGGAAAAGTTGCATCTTTTCAGTGAAACGGTTCAGTCTCTTCTGCTCAGATATATCTGATAGCCTCAGGGAACAACAGGAAAGTTCCTATGCTTTGTTCCCGTTGGAGAGAAGGTCTAACCTTCTCCACGGATGCAGTGTCGATTACGTGGTGTTTTCATCTGGTATACATTTTCCTCTCATTCCAAGAGTGCTCAGGAAGATTCAGATGGAGAGTCTCAGATGGAGAGTCATGCGGTCATTCTGATCGTGTCATACTGGACCAGGGGGGCGTGGTTTCTGAAACTGCTTTGTCTTTCGATCCGAGATCCTTTTCCATTGCCACTCAGACCGGATCTCCTCCTTCAGGTGTACCTCTGGAAGGAAGATGTGGAGCTGTTGGCTTTGACGGCATGTCTTTGAAACTTCCATCCTGAGGAGAAAAAGGTTCTCCCTGGAGGTTATCTCCACTAAAAGGAAACAGGCTTCCTAGCCTGGATTAAAGGCCTACCACAAGGTTTGGTCCACTTTTCATTCCGGGTGCGTTGACAGGAATTTGTCTTCTGGTTTGACCTTCCGGTGATCCTGCCTTTGCTGCAGGATGGTGTTAACAAGGGTTTCAGTCTGAGATTTTTGAAGGTTCAGACTTCTGCTCTCTCTGTATTCTTCCAAAGACTTATTGCTCTCTTGCCGGATGTCAAGATGTTCTTTCAGGGGATTGCTCATGCTTTCCCCTTTGAGTCCCTTCCTACCATTCTCTTGCATCTCTTGATGTAGAAAATGGCATTTCTCCTGGCTGTGGTCTCTGTCCATAGAGTAACTGAACTGCAGGCTTTGTACTGTAAGACGCCTTTCCTGGTGTTTCACATGGACAAGGCTGTTCCTCAACGCTCTCAGGAATTTCTTCCTAAGGTGGTCTCCGAGTTCCACATCAATAAGGAGATTGTTGTGTCTTCATTTCGTCATGACCTCAAATGGAGAGGGATCTCCATTTGTTAGATGTTGCGCTGTCTCAAATTTTATGTGCACTGTACAGAGTCTTTAGGTAAGACTGATACCTTGTTTGTCATCCCTGTGGGTCCTAGGGCAGGTCTGGCTGCTTCCAAGGTCACCATTGCATCTAGGATAAAGTCTACAATTCACAGGCTTATGAACTCTGGAAGAAACAGGTTCCTTTCAGAATTACAGCACATTCCACTAGGTCTGTTGGGGCCTCTTGGGCCTACAATAAATAGGCCTCTGCTGACCATTTGTGCAAGGCCGCAATTTGGTCCTCAGTGCAAACCTTTTCCTAACACTATTGTGTTGATCTCCTGGCTTTGGCTGAAGCCAGTATTTCCAGGAAGGCCTTTCAGGCAGTTTTGCTTATGTAGGGGCCTAATCCTTTCTGTGCCTTACTGTTCTTTATCTGTTGACCCCGGTTGGCTCTTGTTCTATGTGTTGTGATAGTTACTTCAGTGTTCGTTGACACTTACTTTTGTTTGGTCTGTTCCTAGTTCTGGATAGTCCTAGGGAACCCTGGTATCATGGGGACCGGTACTAGGTCCTTTCTATTACTTACCACTGCTGGAAGCCTAATGGTGGTATTTTCCATGGTACCTGTATTTCATATTGGACGACAGAGAAAAGAGGATTTTAGTCTTACCTGTTAAATTCTTTTCTCTTAGTCCATATGAAATACAGGTCTCCCATCCAGAGAAAGGTGACCTCGCTTGATCTCACTTGGCTGGACATGTGAGTCCTTTGTGGGTCTTGTGCTCACAGGAGCTTACCATTTCTTCTCTTGCTGTCCTATCTAGTGAGTTAGTCTCATCAAACTGGATAGGAGAGAAGGGCTAGCCTGCCTGATGAGGAGAGGGAAGGCTCCACCTATAAGACTTTGTCTTTCGAAATGTTCCAGCCTTTATAAGGAAGGAAGTCTCCTCCCATGGTAACTGTATTTCATATGGACTGAGAGAAAAGGACTTAACAGGTAAGACTAAAATCCTCTTTTGCTTCGTAAAATTAGTCTTTTTAAAACTGAATGTTTTGGTTAAACTCTTACTATTGGGTTTCTCATAACAATTTTCCAGGGATACCGTATTGTAGTCACTGCTGCCCAAATGTTCCCTTACCTATATACTGTTTATCATGTCAGAATTGTTTGAGAGCATTAGGTCAAGCAAGGCCTCTTTTCTAGTTGGCTCCTCTATTAGTTGGGACATAAAATGATCATTAATCATATTCAAAGGATTGTTTCCCTTTGTTTTGACAGAAGTCCTATTGCTCCAGTCAGTTTCAGGATAGTTGAACTCTCCCATTATAATTACATTTCCTGACCGAGAAGCCTTTTCCATTTACAGTAGAATTTGGGCTTCCTCCAACTCCCCAATATTAGGTGGGTTGTAGCAAATCCCTACTAACAACTATTTATTATATGTGCTCCCCATGTGTATTTTAACCTACAGGGCCTCTACATTTTCATTGGACCCCTCATTTATATCTTCTGTTATACTAGGTTTTATGACATGCTTTATATATAGGCATACCCTCCCTCCCCTCTTATTAACCCTATCCCTCCTAAAAAATGAAAAACCCTCTAGATCATCTAACCATGTTTCAGACACACCAATTAGATCATAGTGCTCATACATTGCAATCACATCTAGTTCCCCCATCTTACCAGTCAGTCTATGAGCATTTGCATGCATACACTTTATCTTTTTGCCATTCTGAAAGATTTCACCCTTTGCACAATGTATTTGCTTTTTATCAGGCTTTAACAATGGCACCTCCCTATAAGATGAGCTAGCCCATTCCCCCACTGCACCTGATGCCCCTTCTCTAAGCCTATTTCCTCAATTATACTAGCTTCCCCATTCTGTGTTGCAGCACCCCCCCTTGTGGGACTTTGTGGAAATCCTTGTGCGATATTACATACAAATTTGTTATAATGTTTGTAGTGATTATAAATTATAAAAATGTTTTTTATTGATGTTTGCTTTATTATAATAGCCTGATAACATTTTAATAAAAGTGTTATGCACCTGCTTCTATATAGAGTGTGTGTGTGTGTGTGTGTGTGTGTGTGTGTGTGTATGTGAGAGATATGCCCCTGCCTCTATATAAAGTGTGTATGATGTGCACCTGCCTCTATATAAAGTGTCTGTGATATGCACCTTACTCTATATAGTGTGTGTGTGTGCGATATGCACCTGCCTCTATTTAGAGAGTGTGTGTGTGTGTGTGTGTGTGTGTGTGTGTGTGTGATATGCACCTGCCTCTATATAGTGTGTGTGATATGCACTGGCCTCTAGAGTGTGCATGTGTGTGTGATATGCACCTGCCTCTATGTAGAGTGTGTGTGATATGCACCTGCCTCTATGTAGAGTGTGTGTGATATGGACCTGCCTCTATGTAGAGTGTGTGATATGGACCTGCCTCTATGTAGAGTGTGTGTGTGTGTGTGTGTGATATGGACCTGCCTCTATGTACAGTGTGTGTGATATGCACCTGCCTCTATGTAGAGTGTGTGTGTGATATGCACCTGCCTCTATATAGAGTGTGCGTGGGGGATAGGCACCTGCCTCTATATATAGAGAGTGTGTGTGGTAGACACCTTCTTCTATACAGTGTGTGGATTATGGAATATGCATCTACCTCTATATATACTGTGTGTGTGTGTCATGCACCTACCTTTTGTGTAGTGTATGTTGTCAACAGCATCATGTGAACAACATTCTGCATCTGTAGGTTAATGACTAAAATGGGTAGTGCTGTTATTTGTGTGTGTCTGTGCAACCATTTCCAGAGATTTTTAGCCCTCCTGGCTACTCCTGGGAATATCACACCCCTTGAATGGACCTATGGGAGAGGCTGTATTGAGGATATTTACATCCACCTTACTGCCTCCCCTGGGATTGTGTGTGGGGCACGGATGCAGAATGTTGGTCACATGATGCTGTTCTCTCTCTCTCTCTATACATTTAACCCTTTGAGTGCCAGAGGGGTACGGAACGCATTGCAAAGCACTCAAATGGATATAGCTATATCTATAAAGATACATTTGTTTGAAATATAGGTGACTTTCAAAGGTCTTTCAAAATCACCCATTTGATAAAAAGTGACAGATCACTTACATTTGAAGCTTGTCTAATAATAATGTCAGTCTAATTAGAGATTTTCTTTCCAACAGATGTTTCCTTGAGCAGAAATACATCTGAACAATTCTACACTCCAATCGTCTCCTCAGATTACTTAATCTTAAAAGCCTGCTAAAATAATCAGAGAGTCTAAATAACCAGAGAAGAAAAATCAAATAAAATACATCAGAAAAATGTCAGTGGAACAAAACTTGTGTAAAGGAGGAAATCTCTGTGACGTTTACACTTATACACACGCAGAACGTGAACAGGCAACATCTAGTTATATTGAAGAGTGCGGCAAAGGCAGCAGTTCTTTGGAGAAAAACATTACAAACAAATTGGGGTCAATGGCTCTCGAAAGAACACCAAACTCTGAAAAAATGAACAGTGGGTTTAAGAAATATTGTATTAGTAAATCAGATCTTATACATCAGACCGCTCAAAATCAAGAGGAGACGCTTTGTTGTACTGAATGTGGGAAACACTTCGTATGTGAATTGGAGCTTGTGATGCATCAGAAAATTCACACAGGAGAGACAATATTTTCTTGCTCAGATAGTTTTGCTTATAATTCAGAGTTGATTGATCAGAACACAAGAAAGGAAACATCTCCATGTCACAATTGTGGAAAATGTTTTAGCCATGATGAAAATCTTCTTGAATGTCCTGAATGTGGGATATGTTTCAAATGTAAAGCAGATAGTGTTGTTCTTCATAGAACTCACACAGGAGATAAATCACTTTCCTTTTCTGAATGTGGGAAATGTTTCTACCTCAAGGAAAATCTTGTTATTTGTCAGAGAGCTCACACAGGAGAAAAAACGTTTGCTTGTTCTGAATGTAGCAAGTGCTTCTGGTACAAGGGAGAACTTGTTAATCATCAGAGAACTCACACAGGAGAGAAACCATTTTCATGTTCTGAATGTGGGAAGTGTTTTAGGCAAAGCTCAAGTCTTGCTGCTCATCAGAGAATTCACACAGGAGAGAAACCATTTTCATGTTCTGAATGTTGGAGATGTTTTAGCTCCAAGACAAGTCTTGTTGCTCATCAGAGAACTCACACAGGAGGGAAACCATTTTCCTGTTCTGAATGTGGGAAATATTTTAGTACCAAGCAGAATCTTGGCACTCATCAACGAACTCACACAGGAGAGAAACCATTTTCCTGTTCTGAATGTGGGAAATATTTTAGAACTAAGAACTGTCTTGTCGTACATCAGAGAACTCACACAGGAGAGAAACCATTTTCATGTTCTGAATGTGGGAAGTGTTTTAGCCAAAGACAAAGTCTTGCTACTCATCAGAGAACTCACACAAGAGAGAAACAGTTTGCTTGTTCTGAATGTGGGAAATGTTTTAATCTAAGCATAAATCTTGTTGCACATCAGAGATCTCACACAGGAGAGAAACCATTTTCCTGTTCTGAATGTGGGAAGTGTTTTAGTGAAAGAGCAAATCTTACTACTCATCAGAGAACTCACACAGGAGAGAAGCCGTTTGCTTGTTCTGTATGTGGGAAATTGTTTAGCCAACGCTCAAATCTTGCTTCTCATCAGAGAACTCACACAGGAGAGAAACCGTTTGCTTGTTCTGAATGTACAAAGTGTTTCTGGTTCAAGGGAGAACTTGTTACTCATCAGAGAACTCACACAGGAGAGAAACCATTTTCATGTTCTGAATGTGGGAGGTGTTTTAGCAATAAGCAGAGTCTTGTTACTCATCGTAGAACTCACATAGGAGAGAAACCGTTTGCTTGTTCTGAGTGTAGAAAGTGTTTCTGGTTCAAGGGAGAACTTGTTACTCATCAGAGAACTCACACAGGAGAGAAACCATTTTCATGTTCTGAATGTGGGAAATATTTTAGCACCAAGCAGAGTCTTGTTACTCATTGGCAAACTCACACAGGAGAGAAACCATTTTCCTGTTTTGAATGTGGGAAATATTTTAGAACTAAGGAATGTCTTGTTGTACATCAGAGAACTCACACAGGAGAGAAACCATTTTCATGTTCTGAATGTGGGAAGTGTTTTAGCCAAAGACAAAATCTTGCTACTCATCAGAGAACTCACACAAGAGAGAAACCATTTTCGTGTTCTGAATGTGGGAAATGTTTTAATCACAGCTCAAATCTTGATGCTCATCAGAGATCTCACACAAGAGAATTCATTTGCTTGTTCTGATTGTGAGAAATGTTTTATCCACAAGAAAAAATGTGTTACTCATCAGAGAACTCACAGGAGAGAATCACTTTTCATGTTCTGAATGTGGGAAATGTTTAGCCAAAGCTCAAGTCTTGCAACTCATAAGATAACTCACACAGGAGCAAAACCATTTTTATGTTCTGAATGTGTAAAATGTTTTAGCAATCATGCATGTCTTTTTAGACACCAGAGAATCGACACACAATAGAAACCAATTTCTTGATAGTGACTTCTATGTTTCAAACTTAAAATCAATGTTATGTTTCATTTTGCATGCATGGATGCGTTTTTATGTTTCAGCAATTCTACAACTGTAGTTAGCCATCAGAAAGCTCACAGTATAGAGAAACCATTTATATGCTGTAATACAAATTTGAAGTCTTGTTAGATATCAGATCATTCACATGGGGAGCAAACTTAGTAATTTAACTGGATATGCATTGTGCTGCCAGAGTGTAGCCTTTAGCACAGAAAATGGCAGAATACATCCATTCCGTTAGATCCGACCCTCTGATTTGATGCAGTCCTTTGCCATACTCTATATTGTGGATTCTTCTGAGCACTCACTACATTTACAGTTTTGCTGCTGCTCAGAGAGAACCCTGCTATTTTGTGTTTGTGTGCATATATAATGTATAATCCTAAGTGTAACAGACCTACCACCGTTAGTATGGGAACTTTAAGGGACTACTAGGACTTTTGCATAAAAGGACTGCATTTCATGGACATCGTGGCTGCTGTAGCTACATGTTTCCAACCACTATTTTGAAATGTAGCTGGCCAGGCATTGGCTGCCTCCAGTCCCATGTTAAGAATGTTGTAGTATGTTCAACAGGTAGGTGTCCCTCCCATTGGCCGTGGCTTGTCGAGCAATGCCATGCCAAAGCATAACGTTGGTTCGACAAATAGGTGGCTCTGTGATTGGTAGCCCCTTGTATTTTGTCACATGTCGCCCTGATCCTCATTGGCTGAAGATCGGAGAGGCCAGATTGCATTATGTTCTTTTTTTGTTTGTACCGTATAAAAATGTCCTTATGTCCCCAAATAAAGTGTTTTCATCTTGGAACTATAACTGTGCGCTGTCCTTTTGTTAGGAATGGTTTAAAGGATCCCCATTCCCAGAAAATTTGTTCCAGCAAGACTGCTCTAGCTACATGTTGCCCGCCATCATTTTGAAACGTAGCCGGCACAGGGATTGGCTTCCTCCAGTCCCATGTTAAGAATGTTACAGTATGTTTCACAGGTAGGTGTCCCTCCCATTGGCCGCAGCTTGTAGAGCAATTCCATGCCAAAGCATGACGTTCCTTCAACAAATAGGTGGCTCTGTGATTGGTAGCCACTTGTATTTTGTCACTTGTCGCTCTGATCCTCATTGGCTGAAGATCAGAGAGGACAGATTGAATTATGTTTGTAAGGGAAGCTAAGGATGCTGGGGTGTCCTTAGCTGTCGTTCCAGGGTCCACTCTCCTTGAAGCAGCTATAAATGGGTAGCTGGTCCGGTAGATGGATGAAGCAGGCTTGATTACTGGAACATAGCTCTCCTTTAAACCATCCAGGAATAAAACAACAGCACACAGTTTTAGTCCAAAACGACTACTGCTTTATTGAGGGGAAAGGGAACATTTTATACAGAATTCAGTGGCAATACAACAATGGGGAATAATGGTGGTGCATACAGTAAACACTGGGCTAGACAATGGAACAATAAAGTGTACACACAAGACACTGGGACAATACAGTGGGATTGATACAATCAACAGAACAGTACAATAGAAACATGTGTCACATACAATCAGAACCCCCAACTAATTCCATCACACAGAAGACAATAGTGAATACACATCTGAGATGAAGGGATTAGTAAAGTGAAACTCCACTCAAACTCTGGACCAGACAATGATACACATACACCTTTGGAATAGCATTGCACAAACACAAATATTTAACCCCTGCCCGCCCAGGTAAGATGGTAGGTCAACATTGAACACAGGGGTCCAGCATGTATTGCAGCATGTGACAACACATTAACCATTCCCATAACATTTAACATAGGACAGTAGGCAGTCAATCAGAATGCTGCCTACTTTCAACATGGGGGATGGGGAATTCTGTGCGCCTGGCCTTGGTTTGTGGCTGTCCAGCCGCCCAGAGCTGGGACTTAGCCCAGTGTCTATCAGTCTCTTTTGGGGTATTTTCCATGGCTCTTAGGAGAGCCCCTAGCAACGGCCTATGTTCCTTTGCAATGTTCTTTTTTGTTTGTACTGTATAAAAATGTCCTTATGTCCCCAAATAAAGTGTTTTCATTTTGAAACTATAACTGAGTGCTGTCCTTTTGTTAGGAATGGTTTAAAGGGATAGTAATGCTTAAGTATTACTAATCCATATAGTAAAATCCTATTAAAAATAAATGCATTGCCCACAGTGTTATCTCTCAAACCTTTATGGTTTGAGAGACGATCACTCCTAAAGTTGCCCTCCCCCTTCCCCGAAGTGAGCGTTGTAGCTGACTGAAGGGAAATCTGGTCATAGATCAGGCGGCTCTGCAGCAGAGCCACGATCACGTTCATTTAAAAAAAAAAAAATAAATCTTTCACTAAAACGGTCTTCTATGTGTGCTTGCAAACCAAGCAAAAGTAGAAGACCATTTCAGTGAAAGTTTTCTTTTTTATTAACGCAATCACAGCCGTGCTGGAGAGCTGCCTGAAAGTCGTATGACTTGCTTCCTTGCAGTCAGCTAGAACGCTGACTAGGGGGAGGGAGAGGGCAACTTTAGGAGCACCATAAAGGTTTGAGTGATGACACTGGGGGCAATACATTTATTTTTAATAGTACTTTAATATAGGGATTAGTAATACTTAAGTATTACTATCCCTTTAAAGGGTCCCCTTTGATCCCCATTCCCAGAAACTTTCTTCCAGCAAGACCAACAGGTTCACCCTTCTGTGGCCGCTTTCAAGGAGAGGGAAACCGACAACCTGGCATCCATGGTTTCTGTTACACTGGTGGCAACCTAAGAGATCCAAACCACCACCTGGGACCCAGCCAATGAGCCATGGCAGAAGCGTACTGACACCTCACGATCACTGCCCTACAGGACCTTGTTGCATGGTGGGGATGTGACTTTTGACAGCCCTCCGAGAGATGAATGAGCAAATTGCCCATATCGCCAGAATCAAAGATTTGCTACGGGACTGCAGCCCTAGTCTGCAGTCCAGCACGTCTGATCCCCAGCTTGGCCAGCTCCAGTGGAAGTGCCTATATCCCGGGATGAACATATTGAATGGGGCTGCTATCATGAGGTAGCTTTGGTTCAGTGGCCTGTACCTGACAACCGCCGGCATCACATCCAGGCAGCTTAACAGATACCATACAGAAGGGCTGAGAGACATAGGGGCCACCCTTACCTTAGTTAAACCCCAATGTTTGGCCCCATGTTACTGCACTGATCAGGTGGTAGAATTGCGTGTTGCCGGGGGCACGGTGTACCAGCTCCCTTTGGCCAAGGTCCATCTGGACTGAGGAACAGGCCAGGGGGTCAAGACTGTAAGAATCATGCCTGGATTACCCACACACATCTTACTGGGCAACAACGTGGGAGCTCCCACAGCAGAATGCCAGGTGCTCACCCAAGCCAGCACCAGACGTACTCCGGTAAACCCCTGGTCTCCACTTGTCCCCATCTTGTCACGCCGGTTCCCATTGGTTGGGGGACTGGTGCAACCTTCATCAAATTAGTATGTCGATGTAATGTTCAGATCCGGAAGCTCCCTTGTAAGCTGCTAGATAGAACTTGGTAGAGGAGAAACTCTACCAAGAGGTGACAGGCAGCTATTAATATAAACAAATAAGCAACAGGAGCCGCAAAGCCTGATAACTGGATGACACCTCTAGACACAAACAGCTACTCACTGAGACTGGAAACAGAGGTTCAAACCTACCCACAACTAGATTTGTCTGTGTCGCACAACACTGGAACAAACACAGCAACATGAAGACAGACTCTAGGGGGCCCAAGCACGAACTCTATGACAAACTAGGGAACCGACACCAAAGAGTCAAACACGGAGATGAACACTAGTCAGACTTGAACAATGTCGATAGAGACAAGGTTAGTCTAACTCAACTGGCAGTCATAGAACTGGAAGACAATGTTGAGCAGGATACAAGGGCGCTGGAACAGAATGGTCAACAAGCTGGGTCGGTAACTAGTGAGCAAGACAGTGCCAAAGGGAGCAGTGTAGATTAGTCTAGCAGGCTGGAGTCAAGAACCAGTTGGACATACAAAGTACCAGAGGAACAAGCAGAAGAGTAGTCAGGAGAACAAAGCCAAGGGTAGATACCGGAAGATAACCCACAGAAACCGAATTGAAAGATGAAGGGTGGTTAGGAAGAGCCGGGTCAGGAACGCTGGAAATACTCAAACAAGGCTGGATACAGGTCACGGCAGGAACGTGTGGCATGCATGCAGGTGCAAGGCGCCAGTGCTAGATAAAGGATCAGAGAGTCAGGGCGCAAGAAGGAAACCAAAAGCAACATCAAATAACTTGTAACAGATTCCAGTAAAACCTGGAAAACAGGTAAAAGCATGACACTAACCCCCCCCACCAAAGGACTACCTTCAGTAGGCCACAGGCAGTTTAGACAGATGGAAACAACGTACCAAAGATGGTGCATGGATGTCTGAAGCCGCCACCCAAGAATGCTCCTCTGGGCCATAGTCCTTCCAGTTCATCAGATACTGCAAGGTATCACAGGAATGGCGAGAGTCCAGAATGACATCAATGACAAACTCCTCCAAATCACCATAAGCCTGCACGTACGGATTGAGCAGGGATACATGGAATACCGGATGAATCCTGAGGGTATTTGGAAGGTCAATGTAACGGTTTGTTTGACTCACAGACACAGGGTTAGGATAAAAACACAGTTTTATTGAATACAATAATACAATAAGAACCCTCGCAGGTCCTGTAATATACAACAGTATAGTACAGACACACAACAGGTAATTTATTCAAAGCCCACACAGGTCCAGTACAAATATAGGAGTACAAACAGTCTGTAGCGAAGGACAAGCCAATGGCACTTTACCGGAGCAATCACGGAGGCAACACTTGCAGCAGGTATGACAGTTGTGGAGCGCAAGCCAATGGCACTTTACCGGAGCAATCATGGAGGCAACACTTGCAACCGGTATGGCAGTAGTGGAGGTCTAGGCCAATGGCGCTGTACCGGAGCAATCACGGAGGCAACACTTGCAGCCGGTATGACAGTAACGGTGGACTAGGCCAGAGGCGCTCCGTCGGAGCAATACCGAGACAACACTTGGCAACCTGCCGGAGCAGAGGCGTAGGACAAGCCAAAGGCACCGGATATAAGAATGCCGCTGAGGCGACAAGGACCAGGGAAGCAGGAACGAAGATTCAGCCGGGTCGGTGCACAGGAACGTCAGTCAGGCTGGGTCAGAACACAGGAGCAGGAACTTCAGCTGGTCCGGGTCGGTACACAGGAGCAGGAACGTCAGCCAGTCCGGGTCGATACACAGGAGCAGACACTGAAGAATAGTCAGGCAATCCGGGTCGGTACACAGGAGCAGGAACTGGAGAGTAGTCAGGCAGGCCAAGTCGGTACACTGGGAACTTCTTGAGCAGTAGTTTGCACTGGTACAGGAACACCACGAAAGTGCCCCGTGTGGGTGCAGGAGCCCAGTATATAAAGGCCATACTGGGCGGGCTCAACACAGGGCAACCAATGAGAGCATAACACAGGATAACTGACAGGAAAACATAAACAAGGGATCACGGGCACCGTGATAGTCAATCAGTAAGAGACCGAAGAAAGACGGGCCTCAACCTTGAATGGCTCCAAAAACCGAGGACCCTATTTGTCAGATGGGTGACAAAGTTTAATGTTCTTTGAGGAGAGCCAGACCAGATCCCCTGGATTAAATCGGTGTGCCAAAGACAGATGACGATCAGCTGTCTCCTTTTTTACGTGCTTGAGCTGTTAGAAGGGTGTGACAGATGGATTGCCAATGGTTGGACAAACCCTGGACATGGGTCTCCGCAGAGGGAACCTCTGAGGCAGGAGGACAAAGAGTAATGGCAGGAAGGTTATAACCGAGTGCTGCAAAGAATGGGGAACACTTCAGAAACGTCTGCAATAGAGAGTTATAGGAAAACTCTGCCAATGGCAGCAGACGAGTCCAATCGTCTTGTTGGTAGGAACAATAACAACGGAGGAAATGTTCCATGTTCTGATTTAGTCTCTCAGTTTGAACATTAGTCTGCGGAAGATATGCAGATGAATGTTGTAAGTGAACCCCCAATGTGGAACAGAATGCCCTCCAAACGTGAGACGAATTGGGATCCACAGTCTGAAACGATGTGCTCTGGTAGACCATGCAAGCGATAGACATTGCGAATAAACAGATCGGCCAGTTTGGCAGCTGAAGGCAGTTTGGGCAATGGTATAAAATGTCCCTGCTTAGAGAACCTGTCCACTATGACCCAAATCACAGTGTTCCCAGAAGAGCAAGGTAAATCCACCATGAAGTCCATGGAAATCTGGAAGCATGGGCACAGGAAGTGGCTGAAGGAGACCTACAGGTCGAGAAAAAGGTACCTTCATTCGTGCACAGACTGGGCAGGAGGTCACAGAAGAGGATTTTAGTCTTACCTGTTAAATCCTTTTCTCTTAGTCCATACAGGTTACTGGTAACTTTGGGTAGGCGATCAGACCCTTTAAAGGGATAGTAAACCTTGAAAATATGTTTATTTTATATTGTAGCCCTTAATAAAACATGAAAAATGATATAAGTCTTATCTTCCAAACCTTTATTGTTTGGGAGATATTCAGAAGTAAAATAAAGTTCTCTTTTCCTCGCTGTTTCAGCCAAGTCTGCCATCTAGTGGACAGGTTTGTAATTCGTTCCACAGATCAACCGGCAGCTCTTAGCAGTGCCGAGATCACGATTTTTAACAAGAACTACTTAATTGGAACTGTGTACAAACTGCCTGGCTTGCAAGCACACTTCGTAGACCATTCCAATTAAGAAATTATTTTTAAAGATCATGATCTCTGCACTCCTGGAGAGCCGCAGCCGGTCCCGGGACCGGATTCCAAATCTGAGAGCTAGAACGGTGACGTCACTCAGGGGGAAACTTTGCTTCTGAATATTTCCCAAACCATAAAGGTTTGGGAGGTAAGACATATCATTTTTCATGTTTTTTTAAGGGCTACAATATAAAATAAACTTATTTTCAAGGTTTACTATCCCTTTAAGTAGGCAGGAACAATTCTGAGAAGTGACTGCTGGGTGGAGCCTACCTCCTCTCCTTAGCTTGCAGATAGCCAATCCCCAACCAGTAAGATTTGCAGACTAACTATTGACTAGGTAGTAAGAAGGTAAAGGAAGACTCCTGTGAGCATAAACCCGAAACGACCCCCACATTCTGCCACAGGAGAGCCAAGCATGGTCTTTTGACAGGGTGGGGGACCAGTAACCTGTATGGACTAATAGAAAAGGATTTAACAGGTAAGACAAAAATGTTCTTTTCTCTGTCGTCCAATACAAGTTACTGGTAACTTTGGGATGTCCAACTATTAAATTCCCCAGGGTGGGAAGAAAGACAAGGACCAGACGCAGGTCCCCCCAAAGTCACCAGAGCACCAATGAACCAACAGATCATAAATAGCTCAACAATAAGTGCAAGGTGTCAACTGACACCGATCAGGGGTAAAATAGACCCCAGGAACTGATACACAGCATACTGAACTAGAGCCAACAGGGCTCAAAAGTGAAAGAGAACTGAAGAGACAAAGGAGATCCTAGACAGGCAAGGCTGCCTCCAGGATCTTCCTCCCAAAACTGGCATCAGCCGATGCCAGGACATCTACACGATAGTGTTTCGAGAAGGTATGCACAGACGACCAAGTGGCTGCCTTGCACAACTGATCAGCTGAGGCCTGATTTTTGTAGGCCCAAGATGCCCCAGTAGACCTTGTAGAATGAGCCGTGACCTGAAAAGGAACAGGCTTCTGTCTAAGTTCGTAAGCCTTACGAATAGTGGACTTGATCCAAGAAGCAATGGTTACCTTGGAAGCAGGATTCCCTGCCCTGGGACCCTCAAGAATGACAAAAAGAGTGTCAGACTGTCTCAATGGCTCAGTGCGATGCACATAGGACTTAAGACAACGCACAACATCCAACAGGTGAAGTAGGGGTAGGGCATAAAGAAGGAACCACAATCTCCTGATTAATGTGGAACTCAGGCACCACCTTCGGGAGAAACTCTTGCAAAGTGCGAAGCACTGCCTTGTCCTTGTGAAACACCAAAAAGGGTGGTCTACAGGACAGGGCATGCAGCTCCGCAACATAGCGAACAGACACGATCGCCAGGAGAAAAGCCATCTTCCACGTCAGCAGATGGAGAGGAATAGTGGCCAGTGACTCAAAGGGAGGGCGCTGAAGGATGCCCAAAACCAAGTTAAAGTCCCACTGAGGAGCGGGAGTCTTAAACACAGGATGGGTATGAGCAACGCCTTGGAAGAAAACCTTGACATCAGGAAGAGTAGCAAGGTTCCTCTGAAAGATCAAAATCCTGAGACAGGTCCCTATCAGCACACCAAGATAGAAAGGTAGACCAAACTCAATGGTAGGCCTTAGAGGAAACCGGCTTACAGGCACTAAGCATAGTAGCCACCACACCAGAAGAAAATCCTTTCTTCTTCAAAATTGAGGATTCAATCTCCATGCCGTCAAAGCCAGACGATGAACATTCTCCTTCCACAGGTAACCCTGTCGAGGAAGATCCAGACGGGAGGGAAGCTGAAGAGGTTCCGCCACTGAGAGATCCAGAAGCTCCAGAAACCAAGACTGCCGAGTCCAGTACTGAGCAATCAGAATGACTGGGCAGCGCTCCAGACGCAGTTTCCATATCACTTTGTGCAACAGGGGAATGGGAGGAAAGAGATATTCCAGAGGGAAATTCCACAGGGTCGATACCTTTTCTATTGTCTCAAAATTGTCCCTTACATTAATGATGTTACAGACTGGGAAGCAGTACCTCCAAAGAGCAGCTGGGGAGCGATGGGTTGAGACCATGGCTTGGGAGGGGAGCAGCCTTTGGAAGTGTCTTTGCTGCAGCTAGGGCTGTGATTAAAGTTGCTGGCCGTGAAGCCAGATGGCGGGATAGACACTTCCTTCGACTGAAGTCCCCTGGAGGTACTGTAAAAAGACCGTATGCAGAGCACTGGCTGAGGCTGAAGAGAGTCTATGAAACAGTCATGCTGTTCAGGCAGACAGAGACTGAAACATACCTGAAGGGGTTACTGAAGGTAACCTAACCCAAACAGAAGTCGGACTCAACTAAAGTTGGAGCTGAGGTAGAACAAGCGGAGTTGTAACTGGAGTGGGTAGTTGTAGAAACTGGGGTCATAGCCGGAGTGGGAAATCGTACAAGCAGAAGTCGATACCGGAGCAAGTAGTCATGCAAGGTGGGGTCGTAGTTGGAGCGGGAAATCGTACAGGCAGAAGTATATACTGGAGCGGGTAGTCGTGCAAGCTGGGTCATAGCCAGAGAGGAAAGTCGTACAGGCAGGAGTTGATACCAGAGCAGGTTGTCATGCAAACTGTGTTGTAGCTGCAGCAGGAATTGATACCGGAGCAGGTTGTCGTGCTAGCTGGGATTGTGGCCGGAGCAGGAAGTTGTACTAGCAGAAGTCCGTGCTGGAACGAGTAGTCAAACAAGCCGGGGTTAGAATCGTATAATCTACAGAAGTAGGTCAGCAAACAGGAACAATGGTCAGGCAAATCCAAGAACAAGCGCCGACTAACAAAAGGCACACAGTTTTAAAGTCGTAGCCATCAGTAGGGGAAAAGTGAGATGATCATCAGAGTCAGGAATCAGGACGTATGACAGTTACTTATTAACCCATTGTGGTTGATGTAGTAAGTAGAACTGGAGCAATTCTTGGAAAAACCAACTGCACTGTAGGGAACAAATACAAATTCCCATAGATTTAAACAGGGCTTTTAACCCCATGAATGCTAAAGAGATCTCCCACTATTTGCTTTTCAGTATGTCAGAGATATCTCTCGTATTCATTTGTTAAAATCCCCATTAACCCTTTGAGTACCAGAGTGCTACGCATTGCGTACCTCTCTGGCACTCAAAGGGTTAAAATCTCCTGTGGTGCAGTTGGTTTGCTCCTGAATTTCTGCAGGTTTCCCTTAGTCCATCAGCCTCACTGTCCTGGACTAATGATCTGTATGTAACAGAGAGCTCCCTAACATCAAATGGTCCAGGGGGAGGCATGATAAAGAGGTAGTAACTTCTCCAGAGATATGACTTCTGCGGTTCCTATGTTACTCTATAGAGCCAATGCTCTAAGATTGCTCCAGTTTTGGAGATCTTAGTGCATAGGCTGTATAAAATAACATAGGAACTGGAGAAGTGATATCACTGGAGAAGTTATCTCCACGGTATCACCTGTTTATCACACATGAATGCATAACCTTCCTGAAGTACCTACACATCACACAGGTAAAATTAAAGTCACTGCGCACTTACACAAATTTTGCACTTTATTGTAATATTATTTTAACACCTCTTTCTTCCCATTGAATTTATTCAATGACTGATATGGAAGACACTAATAACTCTTTGCCTGTAGATGAAGAGGATAAAAGAAGCCAATCTAGGGCTTGATCCAATAAGGCATGGTAAAACTGTGGGTAAGGCAAAAACCATTACCAATCGTTAGCCATGTCTGTCTAGTGCAGCTATGCAGTAAGCCATATACGAGAAATAGTATAGGCCAAACACACACATGTGGCCTACTAACGTTCGTTGCACCTTTTTTTTTCAACATTTTCTAGTGAAGCTAAATGTTGTCAAAACAAGTTCAAAATCACAGCCAGTCAGAACACATCGAAGTAACAAGTACATTCAAATAAATGTATATATACCCAAACTAACTGTCACATATTGCCTGTGTTTGGAGGTACTCAGAGCCATGGCACAGGCCCAGGAGTGGAAGACAGACTTAGCGACAGAGAGAGAGGAGCACACATTGAAGACAGGTAGACTTTGAGTGGGGAGCAAAGAGAATTGCATTAAACAAATACACATAATATACTTTGGTACATATTGCACACATCTCATACAAATACACAACACATCTTTTGTTTTTGGACACACGAAACACTTATTTTTATTTCATACAGTGCAAATCAGTGCGTGAAAGGGAGTGCTAGACAGTGCTTGTGACCGAGTGCCTCTGTGAGTGACTGGGTGTGGGTGGCTGTGTGAGGGAGCTACGACAGTGATAGGAAGATGGCAGGGAGATGAGGCTGGAGGGATGGGGAGAGGTGCAGGAGAGAAGGAAAGACAACAGGGGATCCCCAGTCAGGGAAGGAGGGGGAAAAGGAGACCAGCTAGGCAGAGGGGTACCTAGCAACGGTCAGGTTCACAGCGGCTTGGGACTAACACTCCATTGGGAACCGGAGGGGATGTGTGACAAGAACATATACATCCAGGGACAGCGCAGGAAGGGCCTGACCACCAAACTGCCTCATACTGTTGAGATGCGTCCCAGACTAGATTGGAGGAGGACAGACAGAGGGACCCTATGTACTCCCACAAGGAGAACATAGCACTGGTTCAGAGCATACTCAACAAGGAGCACATACTGTTCACCACTGAAAGGGCCATAGGGACTGGTGCTAGAAAGAAGCTCGTCTGACATCAGGTCCAGAATGCAGTCAACGTGGTATCCTGGTGTAAGTGCACCACTGACTCCATTGAGAAGCTCTGGACAGACTGCAAGATGGGAGACCTGGCCCCGTATGCAAGAGGCACCGGAGGTGTCCCACCTGTGAACATCACCTTCAGTGCCTGATAGGAGATGCTTCAACAGAACTTCACCACAACTGCTGTGGCGCAGGAGATGACAGCACCCTCAAGATTGTCAGTAAGTCAATATGTCCATAACTGTCCACCACACAAAGGCGTCGATTCAACTGAATGAATGAATATGTTTATTTATATAGCTCCACAACTGTATGCAGCGCTTTACAATCTAAGGCTTTAGACAATACAGTGTTACATGTGCTTTGTAGAGTGAAACACTGGGTGCGAGGTCCCTGCCTGAAAGCTTACAATCTAAAGTGGTAATGGGAGACATACAAAGTACATAAGGGTCAAGTGCTGAATACAGTGCTAGAGTTCTGATGATGATAGAGGACATCAGTAAAGTAAATCATTTAAAAGAGTGTTCATTGTACAACATGAGTACCTTCTAGTATGATGAACTTTTATCCAGGAGGTGCATTTTGAAGCAAGACTTAAAGACCATCAAAGAGGTGCAGTGGCGCAGGGTGGGAGGTAGAGCATTCCATAGATACGGAGCAATGAGAGTCTGACAGCTGAAAAAACAGCCAATGGAATATTTTCAAGCACAGTATGCTAGTCAATTACCCGTGCTATGAAAAAATGGTTATTGTGGGAAATTTAAGACCCAGTTTGTTTGGCTGTAGAGTCCCTTATCGAATCTCTATTGAAAGGAAAAAGTCCCTATTGGATGTAATGATATGGGGTCCTAAGCCCCATATCAATACATCCAAAGCAATCCCAAAATGTGTCCAGTGTTAGTAAAATTAACCCTATGAGTGCCAGTGGGGTATAATTACCCCACTGACACTCATAGGATTAATCCAACTACGGTAAAAAAGCAACAGCCCCTGAAAAGAAACACCATTAATCCTGATGTCCAGTGGAATCTTCAGCACCCTGGTCATCTACTGTTCATCTTCTCCTTCTATCTTCTTTTTTTGTATCTTCTTTCTCCCTCTGGTTCATCTTCTTTCATCCATCTTCTCTTCATATACCTGTAAAAAAAATTAAGAGACATTAATAAATATATCATACAAATAACCCACACATATATATGCATATTTTAACCCCTTGAGTGCCAGAGGAGTACGCACCGCATTGCAGAGCAATGGGTTGCATACCTATCTGGGACACAAAGGTTTAAACAATGTTTACATAGTGCGTGCATCAGTCTTCTATGATAAAGGACCCCCACCAACACCTTCTAGGTGTATACTCACAAAAGGCTTGTGTCAGAGAGGGCATATATCCAAACCGACTTCCAAAAAAACTGGGGATATTAACTGCCCCCAGAAACAGTACCTACGGATAGATGGCTGCTCTCTTCACAAATATGCTCTCCCACAGCAGCGAGGATATCCAATATCAACCTAAACACATGGGAAAAAGAAAAAGTGGCAGACAGTGTAATGTTATATATACTCAATTTCACCAGTATATGTAAAAAATGTACTCACATTTAGGATTGGTCAGAATGTTGATATCAACCAATCTGACAGGATAGCATACGGAAAATACAACCCTGTCTCCGTTCGGGCTTCTTGTAGAGATGATTCTCAATAAATCAGGCGGAGGCTCCAGACTTAATCCAAAACGTTTTATAAAACTTCTAAAAGCAATTACAAGGCTGTAACGCTTACGCATTTTACAGCTGAGCAGCCGCTTTATCAAAGCTTACACAGCCTTACAAATAAAACAAAGCAAGAAAGCCACCAGCACAACTCATCCGGTTAAAAGACCTCGTCATCACCATTGATTGGGCATACAATCCCATCACTTGTGTCTGTCTAGCACAAATATATACACATACACACACACACCACCTCTTGACTCTCCCCCTTTTGCCTCTTTCTCCCCCTCTTGATTCCCACCTTTTACTTCATTCTCCCCCTCTTGAGCTCCCTCTTTTTGCCTTGGCTTTTTCTCTCCCTTTTGATCCCCCTCCTTGACTCTTGATCCCACCCTTTTGCCTTTCCCTCCTGATCCCCCCTCCTTTTCCCTCTTCTTGGCCCCCCTCCTTTTGTCTCCTGATCCTTACTCCTTTTGCCTCTTTTTTTTTTCTCCCTTAGTCCCTTTTGCCTCTTTTTCTCCCTCTTGACCCCCCTCTCTGCCTTTTTCACCACCTGCTCTTGATGCCCCATCTTGCCTCTGTTGATCCCCCTTTTCCTGCCTTACCGTCCTCTGCCGGGTGCTTGCTGTTCTCTCGCAAGCCCCGGCAGAGGTCAGCGTCGGAGCGTTGCCATGGTAACCCGCAGCAAAGCTCTGACGCTGCAGGAGGGAGAAAGGCAACCGGAGAATATTGTGAGCAGCTCCCCGGGCTCCCTCTCTGCAGCACTGACCCTGACACAGGGTATCGGTGCTGGCACTGGCCACATTTGCTCGAGTATGAGTACTCGCGCAAATGCTGATATCGGCACCGATACCAGTGTCGGTATCGGTGCAACCCTCATTTGCGAGTCAATAGTTGATAAAATGCCCAACGTTGATAATAAATTGTACCCATATGATTGTATTTCAACCTACATATTAAATTGATGATCATTAGCACCTGTTTGGTATAATTGTTTAATCATACACCTGACTAGATGCCTACAAAATCCCTGACTTTGTGCAAGGGTACCTAGAAGAATTGATACTTTTTTGAAGACAAAGGGTGGTCACATCAAATATTGATTTGATTTAGATTTTTCTTCACTTCACTCACTATGCATTTTGTTAATTCATAAAAAGAAACTATTAACATGTCTATTTTTTAAAGCATTCTTACTTTACAGCATTTTTTCACACCTGCCTAAAACATTTGCATAGTACTGTACATATTTTCTTTACTTTTGTTTTCCTTACAAGAAAAGGAAGAGGTGAAACTGAGTAAAGACACCGATCAGACATGATGTTGGCAGATTGCCCCATGTGACTCTCATCTGTGGGAGGTTACTTTGACCTGATTATCTGCTTAAAGTAATAAAAAGAAAATGGAAGCACTGAAGGAGGTGTAAACTAACCTCTGTTCCCAGCTAGGTAGGACCAAACTGAACTGTTGTCAGAGGGAGAGTAAGGCCCTTTATAGTTTTGCATTGGTCCTACCAGCTGGAAGGAGGAGTCAAGACCCATTCTTCCTGCCGTGGATGGGGCAAAGTAGAAAATGGGGTTTTTCACCCTTTGAATGCCAGCGAGGTCTCCAAAGCGTTGCAAAGAAATGCGATGGAGACCACTCTAGCATTCAAGATTTTAAAATGAGAAGACGATTGAGAAGATGGAGTGTCTTATAGTGTAATATATATAGATACAAAATAGCAGCACACAAAAAAGTAAGACTCTCTACTGATCTTAAGAGCAGGCTACAGTCCGACCATAGGTAGCTGGATTTGTTTGTGGAGGATATTGTACTGCCCCGCACAGATAACTAATCTCACCAACTCAGTCCCTTGAAGACACCTCCCTTTACTTAATTCTTACTTTCTGCCTTTGGTGCAAATGGTTTGCTCCAGAATTGCAAGTAGGAGCTGTAGTCTGCAAGTGCGATAGCTCCAGGAGGAAACTAAATCCTGCTAAATGAGAGTACAAGTCCCATTACTGCAATAAACATTTAATTTAACCCATAAGGACATGATGGGTGTGTGATGCATTGCTTTGAAATGTATTGTAGACCCCTTTTACGTAAATTTAATTTTCATCCCCCACGGGAGGACCCATCATACCCTGGGATGCAGGAGAAAGTACAAAACAGATGGACAATTCATGTGGTGAACTTGTGGCCTCTGTATGTTTTGCTGAGCAGTAAGATAACTTGAGTGTTGGTCTGTGGAAATGCAGTTGAGAGCCTCAGCTACAGACCTCTACACAACAACCCCGTGACCATTTTGGATGTAACATAGCTGCTGAGGCTGAAAAAAGACATGCATCCATCAAGTCCAGCCCATGCCAAAAACACCCCTGTTGATCCAGAGGAAGGCAAAAAAAACATTGTAAACACTGTGCAAAGTTATTGTCTACACCAGTGGTGTCAAGGCACTTAAGTGTGCCTTGGACACCAGTTTAGGGTGCCCCAACTTTTTTTTTTTTTTTAATACATAGTAACGTAGTAAATTAGGTTGAAGAAAGACACAAGTCCATCAAGTTCAACCTTCTCCTCATACCCCAGTAATTTTACAGCTTTCCTGCTACCAGTTAAGTTAGTCTTTATCAGACCTTCCTGACCTGCCTACTAAAAAACAGTATAACTCTGTATGTTCCCTTTTGAAAGAAATGTATCTAATCTTATCTTAAATGTATCCATTGTATCTGCCATAACCACCTCCTTGGGCAAGGAATTCCACAATTCAACAGACCTTACTGTAAAAAACCCTTCCTCTGCTGAAGTCTAAACCTCCTTTCCTCTAATCTCAAGGGGTGACCCCTGGTCACCTGATCAGGCCTTGGAATAAATAGCTCACTGCAGAGATCCTTGTATTGACCTCTCATATACTTGTACAATGTGATAAGGTCTCCTCTTAGTCGTCTTTTCTCTAGAGTAAATAAACCAACTTTGTCTAGTCGTTCCTCATATCCAATATTAAGGTAAGAGAACATTTGGGAAACAGTGATCACAACATGGTTACATTTGAGATCAGTCTGGCAAAGCAAAAAATGTATAGGTTCAACCAAAACTCTTAATTTTAAAAAAGCATACTTCAAATTGTTAAGGGCCTCAATGCAACACATAGACTGGGATATTTTATTTAAAGGCAAAAATACTGAGGAAAAATGGTCAGAATTCAAATTTAGGTTGCAGAAATGTACCCAACAGTATATACCAATGGGGAACAAATGCAAAAGAAGTAAGTCATAGCCAATGTGGTTAACTGCACATGTAAAGAAGGAAATGGCAAGGAAAAAAAACGCATTCACATTATTTAAGTCTGAAGGAACTGAACAATCTTTCTTAAAATATAGGGAGTGCAACAAAGATTGCAAAAAGGCAATTAGGGTAGCAAAAATAGATAATGAAACTCAAATTGCAAGGGAAAGCAAGACTAATCCAAAAAAGTTTTTCAAATATATAAATAGCAAAAAACTTAAGAGGGAGTGCATTGGACCATTCAAAAATGAGATGGGTGAGTTGGTTAGTGAGGATAAGGAAAAGGCCGATGTTTTAAACACTTTCTTTGCATCAGTATATACAAGGGAGCATGGAATGGTAGAAGAGCCTCCGCAAGTAACAAATAAAACAATACAATTAATAGATATTGGGTTAACGCAAGGAGATGTCATGGAAAGACTGAACAAAATTAAGACTGACAAAGCACCGGGTCCTGATGGTATACATCCAAGGGTTCTTCAGGAACTTAGTGCAGTGTTAGCAAAACCCCTATATTTACTCTTTAAAGATTCTATCACCACAGGCTCGGTGCCACAGGATTGGCGAAGAGCTAACATAGTGCCTCTATTTAAGAAGGAAACTAAAACAGAACCTGGGAATTATAGACCAGTGAGTTTGACCTCTGTAGTGGGTAAACTGTTAGAAGGGATAATAAGGGAGTATATTCAGGATTACAACACAAAAAATAAAATCATTAGCACGAATCAACATGGTTTTATGAAGAATAGATCATGCCAAACTAATCTTTTCAGCTTCTATGAGGAGGTAAGCAGCAACCTAGACAATGGCAAGGCAGTAGATGTAGTATATCTAGACTTTGCATAGGCATTTGATACAGTGCCACACAGAAGGCTGGTGTATAAAATAAGGAAATTGGGGCTAGGAGATAACCTTTGCAATTGGATACAAAACTGGCTGAAGGATAGGGAACAGTGTGTGGTTGTAAATGGAAAATTCTCCAGTACAGTTAAAGTGGAGAGTGGAGTACCTCAGGGTTCAGTATTGGGTCCGCTGCTTTTTAACATGTTTATAAATGACCTGGAAATAGATATAGAAAGTAAAATATCAATATTTGCAGATGATACTAAATTGTGCAAAGTCATTAATTCAGAACAGGATATTTTCTCTCTACAGAGGGACTTGCATACAATGTCAGATTGGGCAAACATGTGGAATATGAAGTTTAATGTGGGGAAGTGTAAAGTCATGCATTTGGGAGGAAACAATCCCAAGGATACTTATAAACTTAATGGAATAATTTTAGGTGACTCGTTGCTAGAAAAAGACCTGGACATCCTTGTCAACTACAAACTTGGAAACAGTGACCAGTGTCAAACAGCAGTAGCAAAGGCAAACAAAGTCCTGTCTTGCATAAAAAGAGGTATTGAAGCAAGAGTGGATAACATTATTTTGCCATTATACAAATCATTGGTAAGACCTCACCTTGAGTATGCAGTGCAATTTTGGGCACCGGTTCTGAAAAAGGATATACTAGAACTAGAGAGGGTACAGCGGAGAGCAACAAAGTTAATTAAGGGAATGGAGGACTTGACGTAACATAGTAAATTTGGTTGAAAAAAAAGACACAAGTCCATCAAGTTCAACCTTCGCCTTTGCTGCTTTTCACTCCAATTCCTATTGGTTAGGAATTGGAGCGGCAAAATTAAATTATGTTCCAAATTTTTACTGTACCATTGTCCCCCTGGCCCATTGTATGCCCCTAACATGTTTACCTAACCATTCTTCCATGCCCCTGTCCCCATTGTATTATGTTTGATTATAGAATAACCCTGTGTGCCACAATAAAGTTGAGTTTTTTTCTGGAACTAGAAGTGCGTCCTGTCCTTTTGTCACAGAATGGTCTAAAAGGTCTCGTTTTGACCCCCATTCTAGGAAGAAGACCTGCAGCAGACTGGCGCGGCTACCCAACTTTAGCTGACCTCAGGAGGGAGAAACCCAGCACGATGGCCCAAGTCAGCATGGGGATTGAGTTTCCTTCACAATGGGGGTTTATATTTTTCTCACCATTTTTAACTTAAAATAAAGGAGGTGGATTTCTACTGCATGGAGTTACAAAAGTGAGATCACATAGCTTACAAGTGAAATGGAGTTGCACTCGAAGAGTAGCTCCATTTCAGTTATAAGCTCTGTGGTATCACTGGTATAGCTGTTTCAACTGTAGCTTCTGTGAGCTCTGTGGTTCATTTCTTTAGCTCCAAATCAAATGAAGGTTCTGTGGTATCCATAGTGTAGCTCCATTTCAATTGTCTGCTCTGCAGAATGACTAGTTTAATTGTAAGCTCTGGGTTATCACTAGCGTTGCTGCACTTCATTTGTTAGCTCTATGGCATCACTAGTGTAGCTTCATTTCAATTTTAATGTGTGTGGTGTCACTAGTGTAGCTCCACTTCAGTTGTAAGATCTGACATATTACTAGAGTAGCATCATTTTAAATTGAAAGCTCTGCAGTATCACTAGTGTAGCAAAATTTTAATTGTAAGCTCTGTGGCATCACTAGTGTAGCTCCGTTTCAATTGTAATGTCTGGGGTATCAACATTGTAGCTCCATTTCAATTGTGAGCTCTGTGAAATCAACAGTGTAGCTCCATTTCAAATGTAACCTCTGCAGTATCACTAGCAGTGATACCACTGAGAGTACAATTGATATTCAGCTTCAGTAGAGACACACTAAGGCAAGGGAGAGGGGACAACAAGAGGCAATCCAACTACTACCAGACTACAATCCCTGTCATCCCCAGCCAGCCATTGACTGGCACTGGATGATGGGAGTGGAGTTGTAGTCTGGCAGCAGATGGATGGCCTTATGTTGTCAGCCCCAGCCCTCAGCATTAATGTTTCAAAGATCTAATGGGACAACTTATTTAAAAAATGTCCAGGTAGGCTCCTTTCCTCTCTTTCTATCCCTACTTTCCTCTACCTTTGTTCACAGCAAGCTGGGGTACTGAACAGTCATCCTATGTGGGATGAATAATATTTTGCATGTGGGGGATGATGTATAATTTTTTTTTCCTACCAATTTTAACTTAAAATGGAGTATGGTGTTACGCAAGTGATATCACAGAGCTTATATTGAAATGGAGCTACACTAGCAAGCTCTGGTATCACTAGTATAGCTGTTTCAACTGCAAGCTATGTTGTATCGCTAGTGAAGCTCCATTTCAATTGTAAGAGCTATGGTGTCACTGCAACAGTAGTGATACCACTGAACTTACAGGTGACTTTGAGCTACACTCGTGATATACTAAGGAAGTGTGGACAAGAGACCCTCCAGCTGCTGCCAGTCAATGATTCCCATCACCCCCCACCAGCCATTAGTTGACAGGATGGAGTGACTCATATTGTCCTCCCTTGCAATAAGGATTGTTAAAAAAAAATTCTCCAAATCAGCAAATTTTGAAATTTCCCATATATGCTCTCTCTCCACACTCCCCTCTCCCTCTAGCTGTGCCATGAGCTGGCCGGGGTACAGAACATTCATCCAGCGGGCAGCTTTTGAATTTGCCACCCATTTTGTTGCTTGCCTCCCTGTCCTTCCAGGACCCGCTAGGTCCTGTCTTCCAATATCCAGACTAAATTGTACAACTGGATGTCCTGTTGTAGAACTAGAAGACCAGACCTGCTGGCAGGGCCTGAAAGGACAGAGGCGAGGCAAGCAACAAAGCAGAGGGCAAATTCAAACGTGCTGTCAGGAGCATCTGGATATTCTATACAATTAAGTGCATTCACCACTGTGAAGGTGCTGGACTTTCTCCCCACTGCATGGGACATGGAATTATCAGGGCGACTGAGGGACTGAACCGCTTAATGTGAGACCGCTGACAACACTGTACTTTTTTAATTTGTTGGAAGGTAAACAGCCTTTGAAGAAAGGCAAAATTCATACGGGCTATAAGGATTGTCTAGGCATCATTCAGTAAGGGAGGTTATTTTTAGGTGTTAGTTTTCCTTTAAAATTTGTTTCTGTCTTGTTTAGTGCCAGAAGGCAAGAAACACATTGCTCCTCAATGAATTGCCCCCTTCTCTTGCATTCAAAGTGTTAAAGAAAACTGCACATGTTGAAGTAGTCATATTTGCAAACTGCGATCATTCTGCATTGCAGAGAAGAAGGTTATATTTATTTGGATTGTGTGGTGAGAGCTAAGCAAATCCATTATCTCTATGGCTGCACAATACACATTAAAGGGATAGTAATACTTAATTTTATCTTTATTTTATTTTGTAGGCATTAAAAAAACATGAAGAACGATATAAGTCTTATCTCTCAAACCTTTATGGTTTAAGAGATATTCACAAGCAAAGTTTCCCCTCCCGCCCCTTTTACCTAGTGTAAGCCATCTCTTCTCAGATGTGGAATGCAGTCCATAGACCAGACAGATAACAGCAGGGGACAATCTTCTTCGTATGAGAACAATGGAAACCCTGCCCCCTTGACAAGTTCTTCAGGTTTTTCACTTATCTTAATTGAAGATTGTCCCTCTCTGCAGTCTACCTGGGCACCTCCCTTCTGATCTGGCTGAGCAGTGTTACATCAGTAAAAGGGGCGAGAGGGGGGGTTACTTTGTCATTGAATTACTCTTGAACTACAACTGTGACAGAATTGAAATAACACTCTCCAAAGTCCAAATACTATGATGATTAATTAGAGCTGCTTTAACTATGAAACATTACTATCCCTTTAAGTACAGCAGGGGAAGGCAAAATTCATAGGGGCCATAAGGATTGTCTAGTCATCATACAGTAAGGGAGGTTATTTTTAAGGTGTTAGTTTTCCTTTAAAATGTGTTTCTGTCTTGTTTAGTGCCAGAGGGCATTGCTCCTCAATGAATTGCCCCCTCCTCTTGCATTCAAAGTGTTAACCCCTTAATGACCCTTGACGGTCATAGTACTTCATGGGTAAATCTGACTGAACGACCCATGACGTACTATGACCGTCATGGAATTCCGGGCTCCCCCTGCGGCTGAACGCCGTTCGGGGGAGTCTGGAAACAGAAGGAGCAAAAAAAAAAAAATGCTCCGTGGTCCTTAACTGACCTCGCCGCGCCATTCGGACGGTTGTTAAGGGGTTGAAGAAAACTGCACATGTTGAAGTAGTTATATTTGTAAGCTGTGATCATTCTGCATTGCAGAGAAGAAGGTTATATTTATTTGGAATGTGTGGTGAGCGCTAAGAGAATCCATTATCTCTATGGCTGCACAATGCACATTAAGTACAGCAGGTGAAGTCAATTTCTAGACCTACATGTTTTGGAGAGTGCAAATCGCATCATCCCCCACCTGCCAATGGCTAGCTCTGAATTACAAACATGAAAGTGTCCTTCTCTATTAAAGGAGCAGTAAACTTTTTTTATGAAAACACATATTTTACAGAGCATTTCCTGCTGAATAAAACAAGGTAATTCCCACTGCTGTCAGATATTTTATTCAAAATTTATAGCAGTTCAAATAATCAGGAAGTGAATTTACTGTGTTTACTTCCTGATTGTTCTAACTGACAGGAAGTAACAGGCAGTTTCTATCACATTCTATGGAGAACTGTATGTCTCTGACTTTTCTGACTTGCCTCTCCATTAGAATCTAACAGGAAATCTAATTAGAATTTGACCACTAGAGGGCACTGCTAATGTAACAAAACATGGGTTTAAACTGTAATAACTCTGGAAATATAAATCTCTGGGAAGTGGGAGTACCCTTATTTTACTCAATAGGAAAATCCTTACAATATATATTTTTTCATAAAAAAAAGTTTACTGCTCCTTTAAGTACAAACGTTGAAAGATGTGCATTGTTTTAGGGGTATTCTTATGGCTGGTGGGTGTGTCTTCCCCTAGGTGCCTGTTACACATACACTTTAACTGGTGACACACAAGTAATGTACATATTTCAGGACTGCCCAACAAAAAGGGTCAAATGAACTTTCCTAAATCCCCACTGATTTAATTGTTCGTTTTAACCCATTGAATGCTAGAGATAACCATACCTGGGAACTTTCAAAATGAGCTGACCCTGAAATTGTGTAAATATTACCCCTTAAATCTCCCATAATATAGATTATCCGCACTATATCCCTGATCGCTGTAATCGAGAGTCGCTCCAATCAGCATTCAAGGAGCCATTAATACATAACAACTTACAGATATCACTGCTTGAACACACACAAATCAAGCAGGGCTTCTCCCTCTGCCTTCCTGGTACAAGTTGCACCAATTCAGAAACTAAAGAAGCATTTAACTGGAGCAGAATATATAACAGGTAGCACTGAAATCTCTCACCCTGAGATTTTGGCTCTTCACCCAGAGATTTTGGCCAAAACCCTGAGTCTCAGGGTCAAACCCTGAGAGTTCCTAGGTATGGAGATAACCAATGTAGCAAATTAAAAATATTAAAAGCCCTATTAAATTCAATAGGAATAGTATCTTGTCCCTTGTAATAGGCTGCTCAGACCTGTCCTTTAACCAGACATATGATAAATGAATATATTGCAGGGCTGTTTTATACATATTTCTTATTTGACCCCCTCACCCCACATACAGTGAGGTCTTGTCAACTCACCCTATAGCACAGTTGGTCACCAGAATCGCACCTCTTCAGTATGCTGAATATTATGCCCAAGTAGAAGTCCATCATACACCAGTCAGGGACGTCTATTCATTTACATTCTATAGTTTACTGTGCACAATGGTCTCTGTTCAAACATCTCGTTAGGTCACTTCACCTCTGAGCAAACAACAAGCCTCAATACATTTGGGTTGGTCATAAGTGGCAGAAGACATTATCAAAAAGATTTTTAAACAAGCAAAACGCAGTGGCATAAACAGAGATAAAATTATACCTGACTTCTATTAAATGACACCTACATGAGTAAATCCTTTTGTTAAACCATTTACAGCCGCTTCTGTCTAGAACACATTTCCTTTCACTCTGAAAAGAAAGCACGTTGCGGGAGGAGAGCGTCGGGGAAGGTTCTACAGTGTGTTAGATCAGTCCCCTAGATTGGTTGGATCATGAACACTCATATTCAAAGCTGCCTATGATTGGCTGAAAGAAGACCAATTGGGGGAGGAGGAGCGCCGGCAGTGCACACTATGGAATGAGAGATTCAGGGGAGCGTTAGATCTATTTACTATTGAGTCCGATATATAACCTGACTCCTCTCCATGTACCCGGATCAGCACCGCGGACTGACACCAGAGCATCTTTATACCTGTGAGTTATATAGTTTATGGTTATCTCACTGTATTGTACTGAAACCCTTTATGTGTAATGTTCCTCTGTTCTTTGAATTTATTTAATCCGTCACACTTAACTTTTTGGGTGCCAGAGGGTACGAATTGCAATGCGTTGCGTACTCCTCCGGCACTAACTAGGGTTAATTATTTCTGACTGGTGGATGATAAAGTATACTACCTAGCGTTTTCTATGTTCATACGTTCATCAGGGTGTTAGAGCAATGTATATAAATAATATTACATTTATTGCTTAGGCTTGATTTTCTCGTCACACGATCGATTTTGAGGTCTGTGTGTGGCTACCATGTTTGTGTAGGAGTGGTACTGCGTATGTATGTATGTGTGTGTAGGAGTGGTACTGTGTGTATGTATGTGTAGGAGTGGTACTGCGTATGTATGTGTGTGTAGGAGTGGTACTGTGTGTGTGTATGTGTAGGAGTGGTACTGCGTATGTATGTATGTATGTATGTGTGTGTAGGAGTGGTACTGTGTGTGTGTGTATGTGTAGGAGTGGTACTGCGTATGTATGTATGTGTGTGTGGGAGTGGTACTGTGTGTGTGTATGTGTAGGAGTGGTACTGCGTATGTATGTGTGTGTAGGAGTGGTACTGTGTGTGTGTATGTGTAGGAGTGGTACTGCGTATGTATGTGGGAGTGGTACTGTGTGTGTGTATGTGTAGGAGTGGTACTGTGTATGTATGTATGTGTAGGAGTGGTACTGTATGTATGTGTTGGAGTGGTACTGTGTATGTACGTAATTGTAGGAGTGGTACTATGTGTGGGATTGATACTGTGTGTGTATCTATGTGTAGGTGTGGTACTGCGTATGTATGTGTGTGTGTGTGTGGTCCCGTGTGCATATGTCAGTGTAATTGTTAGTATGATCGGGTGCATGTGTATCTCTTTTTGATACTCTGGGTCTTATTCACAGAATATGAGCAAATCTGGAAGCAACCGTATGCCCTAAAGGGAGAAATAACAATTTCCCCAAACTTCCTTTGCTTTATATGGGGCTTTTAATCACCTGAATGCTTGAAGTCTCCAACGCCTTGGTTCCGGATATCTAGTATTCAATGAGTTAAAAAACAACAAATACGCTGGTGGTTAGTTTTAAATCGGGTTTATTAACCCCCCTTGAATGCTGGCGTGTCTCCAATGCATTAATATATACAATAAATCTGCGCAAAAGTAGAGGCAAGAGAATATTAGTGTCAAATAATCTATAAAGTAAATATAAATGTCCACACAAACAGGTGGAAATATAAATGAAATCTTGATCTTATATGTCCAGAGGTCTAGGTTAGTAATGAAAAGTGATGAATAACATGAGTTAGAATGTTGATATGATTATGATGATGAAACATGATGAATGAAGATGATGGAGACACTGTTTGTGAGACTGTCAGATGCTGCTAGTCCCATTCAGAAAGTGGCCAGACACATTTTCATCATTTTTTAGCCATCCCTTTCTTTAGACTTTATTGCTGCTGGTAACCTTCTAGTTACATATAGAAAAAAATATGTTTTGATGTTTTTGTTTTCAGTATGAGTTGAGCTTTTGTATGGTGCCTCACATGAAGTAAATTTTGCATTGTGCAAAAAGCTATGATGTCATACTTACACAAAAAGTTACAAATGACTTATTTTGCTAAATCACATACTAGATATATCTAGGGTTGCACCGATACTGGTATCGGTATTGGTGCGGATACCGGCACGAGTACTCGCGAAAATGCAGCCGATGCCAGCACTGATACTCTGTGTCAGGGTCGGTGCTGCGGAGAGGGAGCCCGGGGAGCTGCTCACAATGCTCCCTGGTCGCCCCTCTCCCTCCTGCAGGGTCAGAGCGTTGCTGCGGGTTACCATGGGAACGCTCCGACGCTGACCTCTACTGGGGCTCACAAGAGAGCTGCGAGCACCCGGCAGAGGAGGGTATGGCAGGCAAAGGGGGATCAATAGAGGCAAGATGGGGTGAAGAGAGAGGCGGGTCAAGAGGGAGAAAAAAAGGCAAAAGGGACTAAGGGAGAAAAAAAAGAGGCAAAAGGAGGAAGGATCAGGAGACAAAAGGAGGGGGGCCAAGAGGAGGCAAAAGGAGGGGGGATCAGAAGGGAGAGAGAGGCAAAAGGGTGGGATCAAGAGTCAACGAGGGGGAGAAGGGGATGAAAAGGGAGAGAAAAAGCCAAGGCAAAAGAAGGGGACTCAAGAGGGGGAGAATGAAGCAAAAGGTGGGAATCAAGAGGGGAGAAAGAGGCAAAAGGGAAGAATCAAGAGGTGTGTATGTATGTATGATATATATATATGTATATGTATGTACTTTAGGTACTTGGAAAAATGGCTAATAATCGAAAAAAAAAGTATCAGTAATTGAGATCGGCAAGTACTTTAAAAAAGTATCAGTACTCGTACTCGGTCTTAAAAAATTGGGATCGGTGCATCTCTAGATATATCAAAAACATTTATTTTGATGGTTAGAGTTTCAGTTATTTGAAAAAGAAACCCTAATCCCCCAAATACAAAATTAGCAAATATGTATAGTTATTCCTACGTTCATGTCCTGTGCAGGGCCCTACTAACCAGGAGCGGAAAATGGTATTTTCAACTTTATGAACTAAAATGTACATTATAGTGGTTACATGGTAAAACTACCCAAAACAGCCGAATAACTGTACAACTATATATTTCTAGAAAGCAGAGATTCTACTGCATCAAATAAGGCCCACTTGACTTTCTACCCCTAGTCTGGAGAGCACAAATGTTTCCAGAAGTGGAGCTAAAGGGAAAAAATATTTTTCTGTATTCCCTCCACAGCTAAGAATGGGTTTTATCTCTGCCTCCCAGTTGGGAGGCCCAATTAAAAAAAGGATCCAGGATTCAAAGTGTCTGTCCTTCCCAGTACCTGCAGTTATTTTTGCCCTGTACAATGGGGGGTGGAGGTCTTGGTCACCTCCTTGTTTACTTTCTACTTTTTTGTTTTACTAGCTATTATATTCCTCAGTACTCCTCCTGGGAGTATCAGAGGGATTAGGGCACAAAATGTTTCAATCCTTTCACTGGGAAAGGGTTGCATGAAACTTCCATGTCTAATAATTAAAGGGATAGTAATACTTCGTTTTAACTTTATTTTATTTTGTAGGCATTAAAAAAACATGAATAATGTTATAAGTCTTATCTCTCAAACCTTTATGGTTTAAGAGATATTCACAAGCAAAGTTTCCCCTCCCCGCCCCTTTTACCTAGTGTAAGTCATCTCTTCTCAGATGTGGAATCTGGTTGTAAGACCAGACAGATAACAGCAGGGGACAATTTTCTTTCTATGAAAACAATGAAAGCCCTGCCCCCCTTGACAAGCTTTTCAGGTTTTTCCCTTATCTTAATTGAAAATTGTCCCTCTGCGCAATCTACCTAGGCACCTCCCTTCTGCTTTGGCTGAACAGTGTGACATCAGTAAAAGGGGCGGGAGGGGGATACTTTGTCATTGAATTACTCCTGAACTTTGACAGAACTGAAATAACACTCTCCAAAGTCCAAATACTATGATGATTAATTAGAGCTGTTTTTATTATGAAACATTACTATCCCTTTAAGCCTATAGGTTTTTTGACTTACTGTAGGCTTCATTTCAAGCGGAGACACATTGCTGGGCTAAGCGTTGAGGTGCAGTATAATTGCATCACAGGAAGAATCTGTTCTTCTAGATCCAAACTGGTAGTTCTCTTAGTGTGTTTTCCACTGGTGGAATGCCAGATTTCGGCATGTTAGATGACCTGGTTATTATATAACTCGGCAGTTCATAAGGTAAGCACATATATTTTTGTATTTTGAATGCTTATGTAGTTACTCTGTTTATGATGGCCTCAAAAAGCCAAAGGAGATAAGTCCAAAGCAACAGACAGTATCCCTCCTAAGGAAGGCAAGTCTGCTTCTAAGTTTAAGGCTTGTGCAGGTTGTGAAGCAATGTTTAGTACATCAGATCCTGCTAAAATCTGTCAAGACTGTATTAATAAGGCTGCTGTTGGAGACATTCCTTCCATCCCCAAATTGGGATCTCAATTTAGTTCTGCAACAATTGGCATCTCACCCTGCCTTTGAACCCATTGAGTCTATCCCTGTTAAAAATGTGGCCCTTAAAATTATATTCCTAACAGCTATAACATGAGCAAGAAGAGCTTGTAAACTGCAGGCTCCATCATGTAAGGAACCATAATGTTAATTTCATCAGGACAAGGTGATCCTGAGGACAAAACCTATAGTCAGGAATTTCACCTAATTGTATTGCCTTCATTCTGCCCAAATCTGCAGAATGACAAGGAAAGAAAATTTCATGCATTACTGTATATCTACAAAGATCTGAATCCTTTTTTGTGTATGTCACACGTGGAAGGCCTGCAGAAGAGGGAGTGCAGGGGTACGACGCTAGGGAGCATAGCTCTGGTGTGTAGGCTGCCTGAAATAGTCCAGTGCTGCGGCGAGGGCCGAACTAAAGGTGCCAGCCATAAGGCCGGATGACAGACCCCAGAGAAGCTGGAGGTGAGCCCAGGATGAGAATACTCAGACAGCACCAGCTCTCCTGCAGGGGAGAGTGAAGGCTAGAGTTCGCTGAGTAGGGTTCGAAGATCAAGTATGGGGGCTATATAGAATAGCTTGAACTCTCCAAGGAATATAAGCTAGAGAAGTGTCAGAAAAGCCAAAGGTCATACACATTAACACAGATAAGCATCAGCAGGCAATTGAAAGGTCAGGAACAGGCCTAGGATCATACACAGAGTTAGGACAGCAGGAATAAACAGCTAGCAGATGGATGGTCAAGGACAAGCCAGGGGTCAAGCACAGGAGTTCAGATCAAGGCAGGAGTATGCATCAGGCAATCGGAGGGTCAAGGGCTAGCCAGGGTCATACACAGGAGTTCAGATCAAGGCAGGAATAAGCAGCAGACAATCTGAGGGTCAAGGACTAGACAGGGGTCATGCACAGGAATTCTGATCAAGGCAAGGTTTATGCAGCAGGCAATAGGAGGGTCAAGGGCTAGCCAGGGGTCATACTCAGTAGTTCAGAGCAAGGCAAGGAACCAGAACACTGAGAGCAACACAAGGCAATACTTGCTCTCTGGGAACACTGTGAAAGTGCGTCCGAGAGCAGGAGCGGCTGCCTTATATAGGGGCAGCCGGATGACGAGGATGATGACGCGCCGGCACAAAATCCCGGAAGTGCGGCACACCGCCCGGAGAGAACGGAGTGGCGAGGAGAGGCTGCAAGATGGGTGAGTGCATCAGCGTGAGGGTGACAGTGTACTTCTTTGAGAGGTACAAGGGAACAGCAGCTTCACAAGCATCAATAGCAAGATGATAAGGACATGTATAATTATGACATATACTCTGGCTAAAAGAACCTCTGATTTAAAATCAAGGCTCATTCTACCAGGGCAATGGCCACACAATGGGCTCATAACGCAGCAGCAATGCCAGAGGAAATCCCCTTTAAAGGGATAGTAATGTTTCATAATAAAAGCAGCTCTAATTAATCATTCAGGTGAATGTCGGTCAGGCAGCACCAGGGGGAAAGAGAAGTACATTCCATATATAACCCTTTGAGTGCCAGAGGGGTATGCAATGCATTGCAAAGCAATGCGTTGCGTACCCCTCTGGCACTCAAAGGGTTAAACCCAAAAATAAACCCATAGTTAACAGTATATGGGGACAGACTAATGCTAAATTATATAAAATTATAAAAGTAATGAGAGTGAAGGTATAAATAACATATATATATATATATATATATATATATATATATATATATATATATCACATTTCACCACCAATATGCCAATACGCACACATAAGTCCATGTATGGGCACATGTGGACATATAAAAGGGACCACTAATGGAATTCCTCCCCAAGGAGGAAAAACAAGAACCGATAAGGAGACCACACTAAAGTGTTCAAATGTCATATTTTTTTTCTGGTTTTGTTTGTTTGTGGGGTGTTGTGGGTAGAGGTGTATATACACACGCAACGTGTCACTGTGGGTCAACACTCTACTTATAGTGGAGGAAGTGGTATTATTTGAGAGCCTGTGGGTGTGCATAATTTTTATTTTATGCAATGGACAGAGGGGAGCGGGTAGGAGACTTTGAGTGGCAGAGAGTGAGGCATAGCATTGGTATGCAATGCGTTGCGTACCCCTCTTGCACTGAAAAGGTTAAAACAGCTCTGCTGAGTAAGATACCAGTGAAATTGTATATGCTTGCAACACCCGGAGAGGCACATATTGGCCATTGTTTGTACCCAGGATTTGAGAGTGAGATCAGGTGGTGGATTAGGATAGAAGTAGTGTGTGTCGAAGTTGGTATCTCGTTGGCTGTGGTATCTGTCACACCCAGGAGGCAGGACCTGTCCCAGAGTCTGCCCACTAGGTGTGTACTGCCGCGTCCACTTGCTGTGAACTGCTCAGAGTACACGAGCAGGCAGACCTGCTGTGGGGTGCGTGCACGAGCTTGCAAGATTACTACCCAAGTTGCCATCTTATCGAAGATGGTAAACAGGTTCCTATCGAAGATGGTAACCTCTTGATGTCATCCAACAATGCACACTTATCTTTAGTCCTATATTTTAACCCTTTAAATGCCTTACTATCCAAGCTGGCACACTTATCTTTAGTCCTATATTTTAACTCTTTGAATGCCTTACTATCCAAGTTGGCACACTTATCTTTAGTCCTACATATTAACCCTTTGAATGCCTTACTATCCAAGTTGGTATCCTATCAAAGATGGTAACCTCTTGATTTTATCCAACAATGCAGACTTTTCTTTAGTCCTATATTTTAACCCTTTGAATGCCAGAGAGGTATCCAGTGCATTTCAACGCAATGCATTTGATACCTCTCTGGCACTCAAAGGATGAAGTCTTTCAGGTTACCATCTTCGACACTACATTTTAACCTATTTAGTGCCAGATGCATTGGATACCTCTCTGGCACTCAAAGGGTTAAGGCTTGCAGGTTACCTTCTTTGATACTACATTTTAACCCTCTGAGTACCAGAGAACTATCCAATGCATTGGATACCTCTCTGGCACTCAAAGGTTTAAGGCTTGCAGGTTACCACCTTTAACACTAAAATGTTAATGTTCTGATTGCCAGAGAGCTATCCAATGCGTTGGATACCTCTCTGGCACTCAAAGGGTTAAGGCTTACAGGTTATCATCTTTGACACTACTTTTTAACCTTTTGAGTGCCAGATGCATTGGATACCTCTCTGGCACTCAAAGGGTTAAGGCTTACAGATTACCATCCTCAATAGTATAACTTTTTTAATAGTGTTACAAAACAATTTAGAGGAATAAACAATGTTATTTAACACTACATTTTTAGAGAGTGGTATAAGTCATCATTTAGAGGTTTAACACTTTCACTGCCAGATGGGTATCTAATGCATTGCTTTGCAATGCGTTGGATACCCCCTTTGGCGCCGAAAGGGTTAACCTACTTCATTAGACACTTCACTTTCTAATTATCAGGGTTACACTACTTTATTAAACACTACATTTTTCTACAGTGGCATAAATTATCATTTAAAAGGGTTAAATGCTTTATTCCTTTCATCAGTATATGGTTATTCTCTGAAATTGTTAAACTCCTTTAGTAAACAGTACATTTTTCTAGAGTGGCATAAATTATCGTTTAGAGGCATAACCCTTTCAATGCCAGATGAATGTCTAATGCATTGCTTTGCAATGCATTGGAGACCCCCCTCTGGCACTTAAATGGTTAACCTACTTTATTAAACACTGCACTTTCTAATCTTTATTTGGAAGGCTAACTTACAACAACGTTATTCTGAGATTAACCCCCTTGAATGCGTCATAAATGCATAACACATTGCACGCAAATGTGTACCTCGGTAATTAACCCCTTGTATGTTACAAAGGCATAATTCATCGGTGATTAACCCATTTTGTGCCAGACAAGTGCACACAGTTATTGCGTTGGGTCTACAATCATTATGCACACCATTTCCCAGCTAGTAAACCCACTCAAAACACACATCAACCACCTCTCCTAACTCACGCACATCCCCTGACAGAACCACTATCCCAGGACTAGGTGCATATCCACTCCCTCTTGGTCCAACCAAGTTACTGCGATGGGTCTACACTCATTATGGACCCCATTTTCCTGCTAGCAAACCCAGTCGAAAACCCACCTGATCCATACACAGGGCTGTTTTTAGGCTGGTGCCAAGGGTGCAGTGCACCTGGCTCTGTGTCATCACTGGCCCCACCAACAGAGTTCCTATTGAAGGAAAAGACATATCTCTCCAAAAGTGCCATAAAGGTCTGCATCGCCTCCGGAACAGGCCTTTCCATATCCAGCTTCAGCATATTAAAATAATGTAGAAAGCCGGGATATGATGACATCATATCGCTGCGTTCTGTGTTATTAGGCAAACTGAGGAGGGAAGGGGGGGTTGAAAGTCTGGGGAAGTTTGAGGGGATGAAAGAGTGGAGGAAAGAGGAGATAGTGGAAAAGACTGGAGTAGGAAGAGACACGGAGTTGAAACGTGGAGTTTGAGTGGGGGAACAAAGGGAAAACTGCTGGAGGGGGGAGAGAAAGGGAGTTGAAAAACTAGGTGGGCTTCAGGGGGTGAAAGAACAGTGGAAAGGAGAAAAAATAGGGGAAAAGACTGGAGGAGGGAGAAAGAGCGCTTGAGAGGGGGAGAGAGGAGAAAAAAATGGCAAAAGACTGGAGAGGCGAGGGAGAGAGGGGGTTGAAAAACTAGGGGAGCTTGAAGGGGTGAAAGATGGCAGAGAAAAACCGGGAAAGACTGGAGGAGCAAGAGAGAGAGGAGATTTGAAAGACTGCAGGAAAAGGAGGTGGGTTGAAAGACTGTGGGTAGAGTGGGGGGAGAAAAGGCAGGAAAAAAGAAGCCAAAAAGACTGGAGGAGACTGGTGATTAACAGTAGAGCAAGACTGGGGTATCAGACAGTGTATATGTGGGTCTAAGTCTACCAGTGCACAATGGAACAAGACTGGGATCTCAATGTATATGTGGGTCTGTGACTACCGGTGGACAGTAGAACAAGACTGGGATCTCAGTGTATATGTGGGTCTAAGTGCACAATGGAACAAGACTGGGATCTCAGTGTATATGTGGGTCTAAGTCTACCAGTGCACAATGGAACAAGACTGGGATCTCAATGTATATGTGGGTCTGTGACTACCAGTGGACAATGGAACAAGACTGGGATCTCAGTGTATATGTGGGTCTGTGACTACCAGTGGACAATGGAACAAGACTGGGATCTCAGTGTATATGTGGGTCTGTGACTACCAGTGAACAGTGGAACAAGACTGGGATCTCAATGTATATGTGGGTCTGTGACTACCAGTGGACAATGGAACAAGACTGGGATCTCAGTGTAAATGTGGGTCTGAGACTACCAGTGGACAGTAGAACAAGACTGGGATCTCAGTGTATATGTGGGTCTGAGACTACCAGTGGACAGTAGAACAAGACTGGGATCTCAGTGTATATGAGGGTCTGAGACTACCAGTGGACAGTGGAACAAGACTGGGATCTCAGTGTATATGTGGGTCTGTGACTACCAGTGGACAGTAGAACAAGACTGGGATCTCAGTGTAAATGTGGGTCTGTGACTACCAGTGGAAAATGGAACAAGACTGGGATCTCAATGTATATGTGGGTCTGTGACTACCAGTGGACAATGGAACAAGACTGGGATCTCAATGTATATGTGGACAGTGGAACAAGGAGGTCATACAGCGTTCTCCAGTGGGATACTGGCAGAAGGAGAAGTAGGGGGACTGAGGGAGAGATGGGATGAAGGACTAGAGGAGAGTGGGGGGAGAGAAGGGGGAACTAGTGGGTTGAGGAGGAAAATAGTGGGTGAAAGGTAGGGGAAAGGTTGGAGGATAGAGAAGGGGGGAGCGGAAAGATCGGGGGGTCGAAAGAGGGGATAAAAGACTGGGGAAGAGAAAAAAGGGGGACAAAAGAACAGGAAGGGAAAGAGATGATAAAAGACAGGGGAGGGAAATAGGGGATAAAAGACTTCAGAAGAGGGTAAACACCTGCGGAACTGGAACAGTATCTACTCTACACAACTAGCAAGAAAATCACTGCATTACCTGTGCAGAGAGGCAGGTCCCATTATATCTACTCTTCTTTTTGCTCCCACCTTTCCAGTTGTGTTTGCTCCATCACACACACATACACCCTCAGACACTCCTTGTACCTTCCACCCTCTCCATGCTGCAGTAAGAGGTAGGTAAACAGAGAGAGAGAGAGTGTGTGTATGACTGTGTCTCTGTCTCTTTCCTCCTTTCTCATAAATTTTAGCTCGAATGATCCCCTGTACCTCCCTATCCACTACTCTCTTATGGGTGTGTGTGTTCTTTGTGTTTTCAAACATTTCAGTGCCAGACCGCTATCCAATGTATTGGATACCTCGTTGGCACTGAAAGGGTTAACATTTCACTGCCACTAACCTATCCAATGCATTGGATACCTCTTCGCCACTGTAAGAGCTAACACTTTCAGCGCCGAAGAGGTATTGAATACATTGGATACCTTAGTGCCACTGCTAGGGTTAACCCTCACAGACCTATCCAGTGCATTCCACACCTCTTTGGGACTGACAGGGCAGTCAGGGGGTTAAGCGGTAGTTCCCTGAGCAGTATCCCTTTATGTGTCCGTCTGTCTCTTTTATATGTTTCACAATTTTGCTGCCTCAGAACTATTCAATGCATTTCAGTACCTCTTTGGTGGTGAAAGGGTTAATTGTTTCTGAGGCAAAGAGATATCCAATACATTGGATAGCTCATTGCCACTGAAAGGGTTAACCATTTCATTGCCGCAGACCTATTCAGTGCATTGGATATCAGTCAAAGGGTTAACCCCTTCAGACACACAGACGTATCAAATGCATTACATACCTCTTTGCCACTGAAAGGGTTAAAACCCTTTCACTGGCAGAGGGCTCCACAACCCATAGGTTGTTTCTTTAACCCTTCCAGTGGTAGATACATTTCAAAAGCATTGCAATGCATTATATACACCTCTTTGCCTGAACAATTGCCCCTTCTCCTAATCTCCTAACCCTGCACTTTGCCTCCTCACCTCCCCTCCTATCAGACTTCTTGCATTGCAATGTGTTGGATGCCTTTCTCACTCTCAGATGATTACATTTCCTAATAATACAGCTCCCACTATGTAGAACACACAATCGCACCTGATCACATGTATACCACCGACCAATGAATGGACAGTAAAAATGCAGAAACTTTACATCACACCTCTTCAGATGTTGAGCACTTTACTGACCTGCACCTCTAATCAGCACTGCCCTCACCCTCCACCCCCTACGAAGGCACAGTGCGCCATGCTTGAACTTCCAGCTGCTTCCTCCGCTGCGGTGTGTGTCTCCATTACAGGAATTTTTTCCACTTAACATACATTCCTGCTGGGTGAGACCTTCAGCTCCTCACAGGCCACTACAGTACTTTCAGTGCTCATAGGTGTGGACATTTAAAGTATCTTACTGCCCTGTGAGGACCTTAGGCTCCTCACACTCCAGGAATGTATGTTCATTTGAAGACATCCTGCAAGGGACACAGCAGCGAAGGAAGCAGCTGCCAATTCAAGCCTGACACACTGCCTCCAGAGGGAGGGAGGGCCATAGTCATTACAGCTATATGTCAGTGAAGTGCTCTATGTCTGAAGAAGTGTGATCTCATTTTTTTACGTACATTCATTCATTTGTGGAATGTATGTGAGCAGACTGATTTTTCATTTTCTACATACAGCGAGCTGTAGGATTACCAAGCTTAACCCTTTGAGGTATCCAACACATTACAAACAATATGTTGCATACTCCGGTGTCACTTAAACGGTTACCACACATGCAACGCCGTGCCAACACTTCTACTATATAGTATGTATTATATATGCACGCCTGTGTCACTGAGGCTCACATTAAGCCTTTGAGTGCCAGAGGGGTACGCAGTGCATTGCAATACCTTGTGTATCCCTCTGGCGCTGAAAGGGTTAATTTAACTATTACTTCCTAGGTTCAGTTTTCTTTCTGATAAGAATAGAAAATGCGTTAAAGCACAGGATGTATAGTATTTGTAAATGTTTGAAACTGAAAGTCCACCCTTGTTCCTAGATCTGTAAGGTAAATCCCTTTTAATTCTGGGTTGTTCCCCTGCCCAAATGAAGTTAAATAAATATATTATTTTGTAATCACAGGGTATTTCATTTACTAATCTCTATTGGGAGTACTCTAAAAAGGTATACAAGTTTGAGTAGTATCCCCATTTTACTTGCACTAATCTTCCCTGTAAAGGATAGAGGAAGGGCTTTCCAAAGGGATAATATGGAGCCAATTTTTTTAAAGGGATAGTAATATTTGAAAATAATTTTATTTTATATTGTAGCCCTTAAAAAAACATTAAAAATGATATGAGTCTTATCTCCCTTTATGGTTTGAGAGACATTAGCAAGTAAAATAAAATACAGTTCCCTTTTCCTGTCTGTTTTAGCCAAGTCTGCCATCCAGCGGACAGATTTGGAATCCGGTCCACAGATCAGCAGGCAGCTCTTTAGCAGTGCCGAGATCACTATCTTTAAAAAGAACTACTTCTTTGGAACTGTCTACAAAGTGTGCCTGGCTTGCAAGCACACTTTGTAGACCATTCAAATGAAGACATTCTTTTTAAAGATTGTGATCTCGGCACTTCTGAAGAGCCACGGACGGTCCCAGGACCGGATTCCAAATCTGAAGGCTAGAGCAGTGACGTCACTCCAGGGGAAAATTTACTTGCTAATATCTCTCAAACCATAAAGGTTTGGGAGATAAGACTTATATCATTTTAAAGTTTTTTTAAGGGCTACAATATAAAATAACATTATTTTCAAGTATTACTATCCCTTTAATAGATTTACCATAATTTAGGGAAAAACATTTTTATGATCAATAGGTATCTTAACCCCCTAGATACAACAAAGTCTGTATATTTTTAAAATTTACATTTTCTAAATAGCTCAATTTCCATAGTTTTTTTTTTTTAAGATGGAGACTTAATATTTCTGATTTTTCAATGTTCTTTCTTATAGCCTCAGCTGGTGGTTCCATACATAGCTCAAATATCAAACACAAGACACACACATACACATGTTAGACACACACTACACAAGACACACGCTAAAAACAGACTACACAAGACGCTAAACACGCACGAATCACACAAAATGGTATATGCAAAACACAATACTGCAAATGCCATACGCTATATGCCAATGCAATACACAAAATGTTATGTGCAATACGCAATAAGTTATGCACCAAATGCTATAAGCCAAACACAATGCACTAAATGCTATGTAACAAACGCAATAGGCAAAACGCCAGATGCTATATGCAAAACTCTATACACAATACAAATAAAAAGAAATACAAGCAAAACATATGCTCTTGCACTCTCACACACACACATGCTCATACACCATGATGGAGAGTTGTGTAACATAGTGCTTTGCAATGTGTTGCACACCTTTTTGGCGCTCAAAGGGCTAAGCACTGAAAATTCAACAAGCCAGTCATTTTTTTATTAATCACATGCGCAAAGCCACAATGCCAATATGGCTAGTGGATGTATGTGTGTGTGTGTGTATGTATATATGTCCTATATAATAATTTGCTAAAAGTTTGTAACAAAGCAGTCATGCACAGTAGAGACTGCCTGTGACGCGACCGATACAGAGTGGGGTGCTCCGAATTAAGACTGCTGTGCGCAGAGAGGACCACAGTCTGAATTCAGAGCGCCCCGCTTCGAATCAGTTGGGTCACGGGCAGTCTCTACTGCACATGACTGCACCGCGACCGGCCATCACTGTTGCCCATGTACACGGGCTCTTCAACTAGTATAATATAATACATTTGTTTGAAATATAGGTGACTTTGAAAGGTCTTTCAAAGGCACCTATTTGATAAAAAGTGACAGATCACTAACATTTGAAGCTTGTCTAATAATATTCTCTGAAAAAAAGTTCTAATTAGAGATTTTCTTTCCAACAGATGTTTCCTTGAGCAGAAATACACCTGAACAATTCTACACTCCAATCGTCACACAGAATGTGAACAGGCAACATCTAGTTATATTGAAGAGCATGTCAAAGGCAGCATTTGTTTGAAGAAAACCATTAACAGCAAATCAGATTCAATAGCACTCAAAAGAACACTAACCACTGAAAAAATGAACAGTGATTGTAAGAAATATTGTTTTAGTAAATCTGATCTTAAACATCAGACAGCTCAAAAGCAGGAGGAGAAACATTGTTGTACTGAATGTGGGAAACACTTCATATTTGAATCGGAGCTTGTAATGCATCAGAAAACTCACACAGGAGAGACAATATTTTCTTGCTCAGATGGGTTTGTATATAATTCAGAGCTGATTGATCAGAACACAAGAAAGGAAACATCTCCATGTTACAATTGTGGAAAATGGTTTAGCCATGATGAAAATCCTCTTGCATGTCTTGAATGTGGGAAATGTTTCAAGTGTAAAGCAGATATTGTTGTGAATCACAGAACTCACACAGGACAGAAACCCTGTTCCTTTTCTGAATGTGGGAAATGTTTCTACCGCAAGGAAGATATTGTTATTCATCAGAGAGCTCACACAGGAGAGAAACCATTTGCTTGTTCTGAATGTGGCAAGTGTTTCAGGTTAAAGAGAGTTCTTGCTATTCATCAAAGAATTCACACAGGAGATAAACCATTTTCTTGTTCTGAATGTGGGAAATGTTTCGGCCGCAAGGACAATCTTATTATTCATTGGAGAACTCACACAGGAGAGGAACCCTTTGCATGTTCTGAATGTGGGAAATGTTTTATGGATAAGTCGAAGTTTGTCACTCATCAGAGAACTCACTCTGGTGAAAAGCCATTTACATGTTTAGCGTGTGGGAAGTGTTTCTACCGCAAAGAAGATCTTATTGTTCATCAAAGAACTCATACAGGGGAGAAACCATTTTCATGTTCTGAATGTGGGAAATGTTTCAGTTGGAAAAACGTTCTTATTAGGCATCAGAGAACTCACACAGGAGAGAAACCATATTCATGTTCTGAATGTGGGAAATGTTTTAATCTAAGCATAAATCTTGTTGCACATCAGAGAACTCACACAGGAGATAAACCATTTTCATGTTCTGAATGTGGAAAATGTTTTAGGCAAAGATCAAATCTTGCTACTCACCAGAGAACTCACACAGGAGAGAAACCATTTGCGTGTTCTGAATGTAGCAAATGTTTCGGGTTCAAGGGAGATCTTTTTACTCATCAGAGAACTCACACAGGAGAGAAACCTTTTTCATGTTCTGAATGTGGGAAATGTTTTAAAAACAAAAAAAATCTTGTTAATCATCAGAGAACTCACAAAGGAGAGAAACCATTTTCCTGTTCTGAATGCGGGAAATGTTTCTGCCGCAAAGACGTTCTTGTTACTCATCAGAGAACTCACACAGGAGACAAAGCATTTTCCTGTTCTGAATGCGGGAAATGTTTCTGCCGCAAAGACGTCCTTGTTATTCATCAGAGAACTCACACAGGAGAGAAACCATTTGCTTGTTCTGAATGTGGGAAATGTTTTGGAGTCAAGTCCAGCCTTGTTACTCATCAGATAACTCACACAGGAGATACAGCCTAGTTATTGTCTTAATATGGGAAATGTTTTAGTTAACTAATACATCATGTTGCACATACAAGAGAATCAGTTGCATGTTATGGATGTGAGAAATGTTGTATCCACAAGACAAAAATGTGTTATTCATCTTGTTGCACATCAAAGATCTTACATACAAGAGAATCAATGTTCTTGTTCTGAATGTGGGAAATGTTTTAGAATTGACACACAATAGAAACCAGTTTCTTGATAGTGACTTCTGTTTCAAACTTATAATCATTAACGAGAATGCATTTTTATGTTTCCATCAAAAACTTGCACTACAGAGAAGACATTTGTATTCTGTATGACAAAACTGAAGTCTTGTTAGATATCAGAAAATTCACATCGGGAGCAAACCTAGTAATTTGACTGGATATGCATTGTGCAGCCTGAGTGTAGCCTTTAGCACAGAAAATGGCAGAATACATCCATTCTGTTAGATCCGGTCCTCTGATTTGATGCAGTCCTTTGCCATACTAGATATTGCTGATTCTCCTGAGCACACACTACATTTACAGTTTTGATACTGCACAGACAGAACTCTGCGACTGTGTGTTTGTGTGTGAGTATATATAATGTGTAGTCCTGAGGTCAAATATGTTAATGTTCCTGGGAGATGGACTTGTACACAATGGATCCAGTTGGGACGTTATTTCTCTTAAAGGAGCAGTAAACCTTTTTATGAAAAAATATATATTGTAGGGATTTTCCTGTTGAGTAAAATAAGGGTACTCCCACTGCCGAGAGATTTATATTTCCAGAGTTATTACAGTTTAAACCCATGTTTCACTGTCGTCCAATACAGGTCACTGGTACTCTGGGAGGCGTAAGTCCCCTTTAATAGGCAGGAACAACTATGCAAATGATTTGCAAGGGGCGGAGCCTCCCCTCTTACTTAAGCCACCTTCTGGCCAGAGCCACTTAGATTGATTTGTTCCTGGAGTGCTTTGCACACCAGGTAGAGAACATCTATGCATCTTAGTGTTTTATTATTTTTTATTCAAATATGGAATACCACCATTAGGAGGGTGACCATGGCTGTGAATTGCCCTCTTTAAAGTGGCTGGTGCAGCTTCCAGGGATTTTCTGTGGACCTTATGCCCTGAAGAGGGGACAGCTTGTGTTAAGCAGCTTCCCTACTGGGGAATTTACCTCTGGTTCTTTCCCACTTCATCATGGTCACCTGAAGACAGAAGTCCTGCAGGAAAGGTGAGTCACCCATTGAGTGCTGAAGGTCCACTTGTCCCCACAGTGTCCCTTTGATGGGCTTGTATTTGGGAGTTTCAATACACTCCAGCACTCATAGGGTGCTTTTATTGCATTATTACTGTTTTATGCAATTTCTGTGGTATTCTCTGGGTTTTGGAGCTTTGGGTATTCATTTACTTATGTTTCTTATGTGTTTCATGCTTGTTTGGGCACTTTTTAATGTTTTCTTAAACTTTATTAAAAATGGTGTTCCGCGCCTTTAAGCGCGGCTTTTTCCCGCTCAGACGCAAGGGCTCCTTTACTCTCTATGAGAATTCACAGTGTGGGACATATATCTGGAACCGCTTGTCACAGCAACTTCAGAGAGGGCTCATTTTAATGCTAGGCTCCTGCTCTATCATCCTGAATGTGTTTTATTTATGTGGGGTGTTCAGGGGAGCTTCGGGCACTGTTTGGGGTACTTGTGATGGGAAAACTACATTTCCCATGAGCTCCTGGTTCGCGCTCGTTTCTGATTGGCTGTCATGACGGCCGCCATTTTGTGGAACTTTTCCTAAGCGAGTACACTACGCAGGGACCGAGCCTTCTCTCTCCTCTACAGATTAACCCTTCGCTGGCCAGATAAGTCCGAATTTAGACATTTCTGGGGTGAAACTTTAATCCTTTACACTTTTTCTGGGTGATAGTGTTATTAGTGGGGTATATTGACGCTGTGAGCATGTCTACTTCACTGGAGCTAGGGGCTAGACCCAAGTCTAAGGAGGATGGGGGGTCTGCTACCCCCATGGCATTTTGCTCCTCTTGTCACATTGGGCTGTCTACCGATAATGTGGGGGATCTATGCCCTAATTGTACTGGTCAAGATAGCAACCCTGGGCCTTCCAGCCACGCTATTGAGCCATCTTGGGTGAGGGAGTTTAAAGCTGCCACTAGGGATCTCAGATCCACGCTTCAACTCTTTCCCTCTCAGATACAGGGGGCTCTCCAGGTCTGGCAGACCCCCTCTACCATCAGGACCTCCCTGCCTAAGCCACAGGGGGCTCCTGATGTAACTGATTCTTCTGAAGAAGAACTCTTGCAGGATTCTGATGCTGAGGAACGTACTGTTATTGAATCTAACAGATCCATTGGGGACCCCTATGAGTGTGACCCTGAAGTTTCGGCTGAGGGTCTGATCAGAGCGGTTCTGAATACGCTCAACCTTCCTCTGACTCAGGAATCCACTTATGATCCTACTGATGTTTTTCAGAAAAAGCCATCTAAGCCAGTGGTTTGTTTTCCAACTAACCCTACTCTTGCCCGTCTGGTCTCTGAGGCATGGAAGAATCCTGATAGATCCTCCTCTGTCTCTAAAAAGTTTGCTAAACTATACCCTTTTCCTGAGACTGAGCTGGCAAAATGGGTTCATCCTCCCAAGGTGGATGCTCCTGTTTCTAGACTATCCAAGTCTACCGCCTTGGCTGTCTCTGATGCCTCTGCTCTGCAGGATTGGACGGATAAAAAGCTAGAGCTTTCTCTTAAATCTATTTTTGCCTCCATTGGCACTGCCATGCGTCCGACCTTCGCTGTGGCATGGGTTAATAGAGCCATTGCGGCCTGGACTGAACGACTGACTGAAGCAGTTCGCCAGGATGCACCAGTATCTGAACAGTTGCAGCTTCTTGCTAATATCACTGAAGCTCAGAACTATGTTGCTGACGCTGCTTTTGATGCTGTGCGCATGATGGCGAGGGCCTCCACTTCCTCTGTGGTGGCTAGATGCGCCCTTTGGCTGAAAATTTGGTCTGCTGATACAGCCTCTAAGAAAGCCTTGCTTTCCTTGCCCTTTCAGGGGAATTTGCTCTTTGGGTCTGAACTCAAAGAAATGATCAGTGAGGCTACTGGCGGTAAAAGTACTCTTCTACCCTCAGTCTTTAAGAAAAAGTTTCCAGCCAAACGCAATCGGTCCTTTCGTTCCTTTCAGACTGAGACACGCTCCTCGGCCCAAACGGGTCCTCCCACTACGCGCTCCTCCTCCAAGCCCAAACAGTCCTGGAAGCCCAAAGTTGCCCCCAAGGCCAAGACTTCCAAGACTGCTTCGGCATGACTCGCCGAACCCGGGTCCGCATCCGGCTGTAGGTGGACGTCTCCGCATCTTTCGCCGGACTTGGGAGGAGTCAGTGGCGGACCCATGGGTTCTTCAGGTGGTGTCAGAGGGATACAGGATCCCTTTCTCCTCCCTTCCTCCTTTTCGGTTCCATTTTACTCATCCTTCTCAGGAACCCACAAAAAGGCGTCTGTTCGACGACGCTATTCAGGATCTCTTGGACAAAGAGGTCCTGGAGGCGGTTCCTCAGGGGGACACAGGTTCTGGATTCTATTCCAACCTGTTTGTGGTAGCCAAAAAGGACGGAGGGGCTCGTCCCATTTTGGATCTCAAAGATCTCAATGCCTATGTGGTGACTTCCCACTTCCGCCAGGAGTCCCTGCGCTCTGTGATTGCAGCAATGTCTCCAGGGGAGTTCCTTGCCTCCCTGGACCTTCAGGATGCTTATCTTCACATCCCTATTCATCCAGAGAGCAGGCGGTATCTCAGGATTGCCTGCCACAGGGGACGCTTTCAGTTTGCAGCGCTCCCCTTTGGGCTGACTTCAGCCCCTCAGGTCTTCCAGAGGGTGTTAGGCTCCTTGATAGCGGTGCTTCATCAGGATGGGATCAGAGTGACCCCCTACATGGACGATCTCCTACTGAAAGCCTCCTCAACGGAGCTCCTCCGTCAGCAATTACAGAAGTGTATGCACTCTCTGAACCGTCATGGCTGGATCCTGAATCTGGACAAGTCGGACTTGATTCCATCTCAGAGGCTTCTGTTTCTGGGTCTCCCGTTCGACACTCGCCAATGTATGGTGTTTCTTCCAGAGGATGTGGCTCACCAGATAGCCGTCCGAGTAGCTGGGATTCTGGACATGGACGAAATTCCGGTACCGAAGTTGTCGTCTTTAGTGGGGAAGTTCATTTCCACGATCGAAGCAGTACCATTTGCCATGGCCCACTCCAGGGAACTTCAGAGATTTGTGTTCCAGACGTGCAGGAATCATCCAGATCATCAACATCTGTCCGTTTCTCTTCCTCCTCATGTCGAGTCGAGTCTGTACTGGTGGTTAGATCTCTCTCATCTCCTGAAAGGGAGATCCTTTCTAGTTCCTCGTTGGACCACAGTCACAACGGATGCCAGCCTTCGGGGCTGGAATGCAGTCTGGAGTCGCTTCAGTGCTCAGGGAAAATGGGGTCTGGAGGAATCCCTTCTCTCCATCAATGTTCTGGAACTTCGAGCTGTCCGGCTTGCCCTGAGGCACTGGGAGTCTCAACTGACCGGTCTTCCGATCAGAGTGGAGTCCGACAACGCCACGGCGGTGGCTTACATCAACAGGCAAGGCGGCACAAGAAGCGGTTCCGCCTGGTGGGAGGTCAAGGATATTTTGTCTTGGGCAGAAGATCACGTGCCTGTCATCTCTGCAGTTCATATTCCAGGCGTGGACAACGTCATGGCAGACTTCCTCAGTCGTCACACCGTCGACAGCGGAGAATGGGCTCTTCATCCAGAGGTGTTTCACATGCTCGCCCAGCGGTGGGGGATGCCTGTGGTGGACTTGATGGCTACCAGACACAACAGGAAGGTTCCGGTGTTTTGCTCCCGGTGGAGGGACTCCCTTGCTCTAGCAGTGGATGCCTTGTCGATCACTTGGGATTTCTCCTTGGCTTACATCTTCCCTCCTCTTCCTCTATTGATCAGAGTTATCCAGAAGTTGAAGCAGGAGCGTTGTCCTGTCATCCTGATCGCTCCAAACTGGCCTCGCCAGTCCTGGTATCCGGAGTTGATGGCCATGTCAGTGTCGGATCCGATCCCGCTCCCTGCCCGTCCGGACCTACTCTCCAGGGTTATCTGTGGAAGGAGGATGTTCACTCTCTCCATTTGATGGCATGGCGGTTGAATCCTCTATTCTAGCAAAGAAAGGATTTTCTCCTTCTGTGGTGTCGACTATGCTTAGTGCTCGTAAGCCGGTGTCCTCCAAGATCTATCATCGCATATGGTCAACCTTCGTTGCATGGTGCACTGATAAGCAGTTATCCCTTGAGTTTCATCTTCCCACGGTCCTGGCCTTCTTGCAGGACGGTGTGGATAAGGGGCTCAGTCTGAGTTCCCTCAAAGTTCAGACTTCTGCCTTGTCTGTGTTTTTCCAGGAAAGGATTGCTATCCTTCCTGATGTGAAAGTTTTCTTCCAAGGTGTGACTCATGTTCGACCTGCCTTCAAGAGTCCTGCTCCCCAGTGGGACCTCAATTTGGTGCTGGGAGTTCTCCAGCGACCACCGTTTGAATCCTTGGCTTCCATTCCATTACGTCTCTTGACTTGGAAGATGGCCTTCCTTTTGGCTATTGTTTCAGTTCGCCGGGTAGCAGAGTTACAAACTCTGTCTTGTAAACCTCCTTACCTGGTGTTCCACAAGGATAAGGCTGTGCTTCGCACTACCAAGGAATTCTTACCCAAGGTTGTGTCCGAGTTTCACATCAATCAGGAGATTGTGGTTCCCTCTTTCTGCCCTAATCCTTCATCTAACAAGGAACGAGATCTCCATTTGTTGGATGTGGTGCGTTGTCTCAAGTTTTATGTTCATCGCACCGAGTCTATCAGGAAGTCTGACGCTCTATTCGTCATTCCTGAGGGACCTAGGGCGGGGAGACCGGCTGCCAAGGTTACTATTGCATCTTGGATTAAAGCTACCATCCGTGAAGCCTATAAGTTGAGGAATAAGCATGTTCCTTTCCGGGTGACTGCCCATTCCACCAGATCTATTGGGGCCTCTTGGGCCTACAAGAATCAGGCTTCTGCTGATCAACTGTGCAGAGCGGCCACTTGGTCCTCTGTGCACACTTTTTCTAAGCACTATCGAGTTGATGTACTGGCTTCGGCTGATGCCAGTTTTGGAAGGAAGGTCCTGGAGGCAGTCTTGCCTGTGTAGGTCTTCCGCTCTGTGTTCCTTAGTGCTTCCTTACTGTTGAGCCCGGTTGGCTCTGGTTCCGTGTGCTGTGTTAGTTCAGGGATTGTTTCCCTTGGTTGGTGTCCGTTGACACTTACAGTTTGGGCTATGTTATTAACTGGGTCATAGCAGTTCTAGTGACTTGGGCCTTGCGTCTGGTCCTTGCCTTACTTCCCACCTCTGGGTCAGCTCAATGTTTGTACATCCCAGAGTACCAGTGACCTGTATTGGACGACAGTGAAAATAGGATTTTAGTCTTACCTGTTAAATCCTTTTCACTTAGTCCATACAGGTCACTGGTCTCCCACCCTGTCAAGGGACCAGTCTTGGCTCTCCTGTGGCATTCAGTGGGAGACCGTTTGGGCATGCTCACAGGAGTCTTTCTTTTTGCTTACCTGAGGTCAGTTTTAGGGTCTCAAATCAATCTAAGTGGCTCTGGCCAGAAGGTGGCTTAAGTAAGAGGGGAGGCTCCGCCCCTTGCAAATCATTTGCATAGTTGTTCCTGCCTATTAAAGGGGACTTACGCCTCCCAGAGTACCAGTGACCTGTATGGACTAAGTGAAAAGGATTTAACAGGTAAGACTAAAATCCTATTTTTTTACATTAGCAGTGCCCTGTAGTGGTCAAATTCTAATTAGATTTCCTGTTACATTCTAATGGAGAGGAAAGTCAGAAAAGTCAGAGACATACAGTTCTCCATAGAATGTGATGGAAACTGCCTGTCACTTCCTGCCAGTTAGAACTATCAGGAAGTAAACACAGTAAATTCACTTCCTGGTTATTTAAACTGCTATAATTTTTGAATAAAACATCTGACAGTGATGGGAGTGACCTTGTTTTATTCAGCAGGAAATGCTCTGTAAAATATGCGTTTTCATAAAAAAAGTTTACTGCTCCTTTAAGTTATTTGCGGAACACAGGAAACATGGGGTGGAGTTCCCCCCTCAGGAGGGAAGAGCACTTCCAAAGCAAAATAAAAAATTATCTCTAAGAGGCGGAGGCTCCCATCCGACACCACCTCATCCCACTGACTTTGTAAAGTGCTTTTCAAAGAGAAGAAGTAAGCGTCCCTCTTTTTAAGAGGTGAGGGGTGTATATAAGTGTATTGCATTGCTCCACAGCAATAAAACTCACATTAACGTTTTAGTAATGTCCCCAACAAAGTTTTTATAGATTTGTAGAGTCTAAAAAAATAATTGTATTGCCATAAACCCTATCTCTCAAACTGTGGTTTGAGAGATATTCTCAATCAAAGTTCCCCCCTCCCTCCCCTTCTCCTGACAACAGCGTCTAGCTGACAGCAGGAGATCCCAGTCTGGGGATCAGCCGGTGGCTCTGCAGCAGAGCCGAAATCCCGTTATTAGAAAATAATTACTTCATTGCAAAGGTCTACAAAGTGTGCCTGGTTTGCAAGCACACTTTGTAGATCATTCCCATTAAAAATGTATTTTGTGATAATGGGATTTCGGCTCTGCTGAAGAGCCTCATTGTGTCGGCTGACATGGATCCCCTTCTGTCAGCTTTACAGCTGACATCAAGAGAAGGGGGGGGGGACTGTGATTGAGAATATCTCTCAAACCATAGAAGCTTGAGAGATGAGGTTTGTGGCAATGTGATTCATTTTTTAGCCTCTACAAATCTATTAAAACTTTTTTGGGGACATTACTAAAACGTTAATGTTTGGTTAAAAGGGATAGTAATGTTTCATAATAAAAGCAGCTCTAATTAATCATCATAGTATTTAGACTTTGGAGAGTGTTATTTCAATTCTGTCAGAGTTGTAGTTTCAAGAGTAATTCAACGACAAAGTATCCCCCTCCCGCCCCTTTTACTGATGTAACACTGCTCAGCCAGAGCTGAAGGGAGGTGCCTAGGTAGACTGCAGAGAGGGACAATCTTCAATTAAGATAAGGGAAAAACCTGAAAAACTTGTCAAGGGGGGCAGGGTTTTCATTGTTCTCATAGGAAGAAGATTGTCCCCTGCTGTTATCTGTCTGGTCTATGGACTGGATTCCACATCTGAGAAGAGATGGCTTACACTAGGTAAAAGGGGCGGGAGGGGAAATTTTGCTTGTGAATATCTCTCAAACCATAAAGGTTTGAGAGATAAGACATATTGTTCTTCATGTTTTTTTTAATGCCTACAAAATAAAATAAAGATAAAACGAAGTATTACTATCCCTTTAAAGTTCAGTATATGTGTTTATAAATTAGTCTGTGTAGCTAAAATACGTTGTTCTAAATAATTTATTCAGTTTCATCAAAGAGGTTTCAATAGGTCATGAGATGACCTAAAACATTTTTTTAATGTCAAGCTCCTAGCACCAACCCCTAAAGTTAGTGTCCCTTTTTGGCCATTTGAAATGTATGGAGGTATGATAATATTTCCTCTATACAGGGTTCTCATCTGGGTAATTTGTATGGAGTAGTGCAGCATTTTCTTTTATCCTTTAATTTTATCAGGTACTTGACACAATCACATTTTCTTATACAATAGAAGATAAACAAAACAATCTGTTTAGTGAGAAGTCTTTTTTTCTAGACACAGCATCTGATCTCTCTACAGGGGACAGTGAGTCGCCTAAACTTTTCCATTGTCCTCCACTGACTTGTGTATAGAAAGGAGGGCCATTGGTACAGACAGTGTCTGCTTTCTCCCTAGGGGGCAGTGCGTAGCCTAACTCATACCATTGTGCTCCCTTGAATCAGTCTGCTTTTTGTTTAGATGCTCAAGTGACAATAGAAAATTTGCCCTTTCTCCACTGTCTTGAACATAGAAAAGATCTAACAGTTCAATAACCCAGATGGTATGGGTACATACATAATCTGTCCCTGGGGAGTTTTGCCACAGTTCAGTATGTTACCTTTTACCAGCAGGCACATGGTCCATTACAACATTGCTGCCTTGGTGTCATGCATATGAGAGAGGCCTAAAGTGCAGCTGACATTTTATAATAAAATCCTACTTACATTAACTCTTTGAGTGCCAGAGGGGTATGCAACACATTGCAAAGCAATGCGTTTCTCACCCCTCTGGCACCCAAAGGGTTAATATGGCCAGAAAAGTGTCATGTTCCCTATGAAATTTATACCTTGGTTCAAGAGATAACAGCTTCAATGAATCAGACCCGCATGTGATGTTCATGGAAGCAGACATGATAGTTGCTAGCAGGACCTCAGGCTCCTCCCACTGAACACAGGAAAAATTAACTCTTTGAATGCAGAGCAATGCGTTGCCTACTCCTCTGGCACTCACAGAATTAACCTTTTTAAGGTGACAAGGAGTGTGCGCACCGCTCTGATCCTTAAAGGGATATTAACACTTAATATGTAAATATATACATATTGTAGGTTTATTCTCCTGAGTAAAACATGGGTACTCCCACCACCGAGGGGTGTTTTATTCAAAAGTTATTGCAGCTTAAATTTGTTTTAATTTTTTTAGATGCAATATCGCAATGGCCTGGAATTGTACAGTTGCACTGTTGCTACACCATCCGATGCAGGTTTATGGTCAACTGACCAGAGCTTCCCATAGGATGATGTAACAACAGCGCCATTGTACGATTTCAAGCCATTGAGATACTGCAACTAAAACATTTGAGTTTGAGCTGCAATAACTTTTGAACAAAAGATCTCTCAGCAGTGGGAGTTCCCTTTTTTTACTCAGGAGGGTAAACCCTACAATGTATATTTTTACATATTAAGTATTACTGTCCCTTTAAAGTGTTAAGTAGGCTCATGCACTCTGCCGGGGGGGCTGGCCTGGGGGCAGTTACCCACTGGGTGGTCATATGTCTTGGTTGGTACGCCACTACCTCACTCAGTCTCTCACTTGCTGCTGTAAAGACCTACACTAGTAATACCACAGAGTTTACAACTGAAATGGGGCTGCACTAGTAATACCACAGAGCTTACAACTGAAATGGAGCTACATTAGTGATACCACAGAGCTTACAACTGAAATGGAACTACACTAGTGATACCACAGAGCTACAATCCAAATGGAGATACACTAGTGATACCGCAGAGCTACAACCCAAATGGAGATACACTAGTGATACCGCAGAGCTACAACCCAAATGGAGATACACTAGCATCATAACCCAATTCCTTTGTAAGATCACTAGTGTAGTTTTACTTAAATTGTAAGCTCCATCGTTTCATTAGTGAAGCAGTGCTTAAATAGTAAGCTCTGTAGTATCATTTGCCTTCTCAACATTAATGCCACTTTTAAAATTAACAAAAGGGGGATGGGCTGGAACAATGGTCTTGAGCAAAATAGTAGAAATGGGCCACTGGATTGCATTTGCCCCCGAACGCAAGTTGCCAGCCCTCCCCTGACTCTGCCTTGCTTCAGTTTAAACAAAACCTGCCTTTCTCAATGGAAATGTCATCCGGGACCGTGGTATCTATTGAATAAAGTAAGGCACAATGGCAAAATTCATAAAGGCCGTTACGATTTTCTGCCCAGAGTATGTTAAGTGTGAGCTTGGAGGGTATGATAAGGAGGTGTTTCTTCTCCTTTCAGTTTTGTTTATTTAACTCTTTAAAGCGGAACTAACATTGCTAACAAACGTCGTCTGTATTAATTCTCTGTCTGGCGACTAGCTAGCTAGTAGCGCTAGTTGCCAGAATTATTACCTCTTCATGGAGAAATTTGAAGTGATCCTCGGATGACAGGCAGGACGGAGCGCGGACATCTTGCCCTAGTGACGTCCGCGCGCCTGCTCTGTCAGTCCCAGACGGCTGTAGGAGGAGTTGCTAGGAGCCATTCGGCTCCAGAAGGGACTGACAGCGCAGGCGCGTGGACGTCACTAGGGCAAGATGTCCGCGCTCCGTCCTGCCTATCAGCCGAGGATCACTTCAAATTTCTCCATGAAGAGGTAATAATTCTGGCGACTAGCGCTACTAAGCAGGTAGTCGCCAGATAGGGAATTAATACAGACGAAGTTTGTTAGCGGTGTTAGTTCCGCTTTAATGCCAGAAGCTGAGCAGGGCATTGCTCCTCAATACATTGTTCAATCCACTTATATTCAACGGGTTAAACAAAACTGCAAATGTTGAAGAAGGAACTTTCACCTTTAGCCCCTTGAGTGCCAGAGGGGTACGCAACGCATTGCAAAGCAATGCGTTGCGTACCCCTCTGCCACTCAAAGGGTTAACAAACCCTGTCTCCTGTTATTAGTGTAGTGTAATTGTTTCTAGATCGCAGGTGTTTTTTTTTTTTTTTTATAAGTCCATAATTTATGAGAAATTCACTGTCAAATTTAGATTCATGAACCGACTTCCACATTCTGCGGTGCAGGACTTCCCTCCTCCCTCCCAGTTCTCCAGGGAGAGCGTTCATGCTTCCCTTCGTACTGATGTGCATCACGTCTATCGTTACAGCAAGCTCCATTTATCATTAAACTGTAGGGTGACCAGATTTCAGTTCTGCCATTCAGGGACACTGCGGAGAGAAGAGCGCACCATAGAGTTCTGAACACTAGAGGGAGAACTGCCCATTGACTGCTGTGACGCAAAGAGATGCCTGTGGTGGGCTACAAGAAAATATACATCAAGCCCAAAGCCTTAAATTAACATCACAGTACAACAAAATTACATTGCAGCTTCCAATTGATGCCTGGATCAAGGCTCAATTATATCTGTTGTGTTTTGTGCTCTGGAGGCCATTTTCTTGTAGCCCAGCAGAGGCATCACTTCCTGTCACTATAGACAATGGGCAGTTCTCCTTATAGTGTATAGAACTCTGTGCTCTGGAGTCTTCATTCTGGGACTTTATATTGTCCCAGAAGGGGGCTGCCAAGGATAAGGGACACACACATAAAATCCAGGACTATCCCAGGCAATCAGGGACATGTGGTCACCTTATTATACTGAGCTTGCAAGCTTAGTATAATGATAAACTGAGCTTGCTGTAATAATAGATGTGATGCACACCAATAAGAAAGGAAGCGTGAGTGTGCTCGCTGGGAGGAGAATTTCAGGACTGGGAAGTCCTGCGCCAGTGTGCCACCGTTACCCTGTGCCGCAGAATGCGGAAATGGGTACATAAATCTAATTTTGACAGCAAATTTCTCATAAATTATGAACTTATTTAAAAAAAAAAAAAGCCTGCGATCTAGAAACAAACTACACTAACAATAGGAGACAGGGTTTGTTAACCCTTTGAATTCCAGAGGGGTATGCAATGCATATTATTTTTTATTCTGTCTCAGTGGATGGGTTACCAGTAACAGGTCACAGTGAGTGCTGACAAATATGGTGTTAAGGCTCTCTTAGTACTTCTGTGATGCAGCACATTGGGGTTAATTCCCCCTACACTGTGCTGTGATGTTACATGTTGTTATCCCTCTGGAGGCATGCAAAAGGTTAATCATTTGGTTCAAACCACTCTATGAAAAGGATTAATAGTCATGTAAATATCTGACACATTGCTGTCTATGGGCAGACAGATTGTATGGACTCTCCTCATGACTCCATGTTACCTGGACAAAAGGGAACCACATTCTGCGACAAGCAACACTGTGAAATGGACTACGTTATGCTACTTTTCTATGCATTTTACTCCATGAACATTGAAGGGTTAACTAGCATGTTGAAATTTGCCATCATTACTGTCTAGGAGCTTTTGTTCTGACCTGCAGGGCCAGCTTGTGTGGACTCTCCTCATGGCACCTGTTTACCGGGATAACAGGCAGCCATTTTCTGTGACTAGTACTGAACAGGACCATATTTAAAGGGATAGTAATACTTCGTTTTATCTTTATTTTATTTTGTAGGCATTAAAAAAACATGAAGAACGATATAAGTCTTATCTCTCAAATCTTTATGGTTTAAGAGATATTCACAAGCAAAGTATCCCCCGCCCCCTGTTCAGCCAGATCAGAAGGGAGGTGCCCAGGTAGACTGCAGAGAGGGACAATCTTCAATTAAGATAAGGGAAAAAGCTGAAAAACTTGTCAAGCGGGGAAGGGCTTTCATTGTTCTCATAGGAAGAAGATTGCCCCCTGCTGTTATCTGTCTGGTCTATGGACTGCATTCCACATCTGAGAAGAGATGGCTTACACTAGGTAAAAGGGACGGGAGGGGGAAATTTTGCTTGTGAATATCTCTTAAACCATAAAGGTTTGAGAGATAAGACTTACATTGTTCTTCATGTTTTTTTAATGCCTACAAAATAAAGATAAAACGAAGTATTACTATCCCTTTAATTCCCTTGCAACAGGAAGTGATTCTAGAACAGTAACATTATAGCCTTGTTTTAAACAGCAAACTGGGTATGTGACAGTGTTTCTGGCTATTCCAGAATTAACATTTGTTTGTAACCAAACTGACTTACTGAGCTACAGCAGCTGCTCCTTCCCTTCTATCAGCCAAGCCGCAAACTGTGATCTGTGATTGACCTGCACTCAGGCATTATTCTCCATCGGGACAGCCAAGGCTAAGAACTTTGCTTCTCTACGTCTGTAGCGCCATCCTCCTGCTTGGTTCAGGCAGTTGTTATGTACCCAGGCTTTTGACTATGCTGTATAGTTTTCTTTCAGATTTTGACAGAGGGTAATTCCCCATGGTGCTGGATTCCTGCACAGGGTCTTCATCTGGCTAGTTTAATCTGGCGTCCAGGGGGTTGCCTAGATCTCCGGTTCCTTTAATAGGCCTATTACTGTGTGTACTGCATTTTTTTCTATAACATGGTATCCTATAGCTGTAACTACATGTGTGCAGGACATTGTGTATGCTGTTATATCCTGCATAAATAACATAACCTAAATATATCCCTGGGGGATTTCTGTTCTACATCATTGTATCCTATATACATGGTATAGACGAAGCTATATATGTATATGTACTTGGGTATTGGATGTTATCTGTTCTTTTATACATATCTACATCATGATCCCTAAATACATGGTATAGTCTTATATACATGTGCCATGGAGTTTTCCTATGATGTTGCTCTATGTAAGTGCTATAACCCTTATGCTTATGGCTGGATAACTTCTATACAAAATATCAAAAACACATACTTTTAAGCGGCTCTAGGATTAATGGACCTTCCTTTTAACCACCACTGCAATGTCATAAAAAGGAGATGCTACGGTATGTGCCAGAGAAATTCAGATCTTCCTTGATCCGTTAAAATTGCAAATAATATCAGCTCCATTCTGCACTAACACCAAAGCGAATCTCAATAAAATCAAATCCAAGTTTATTTCACATAATATAAAACAATATGTACTTATCCATATGAACGGCTCACAACAAGTCAGCAACAGACACTAGGAGGTGTATGGACACATCAACGCGTTTCGCGTATAAACCGCTTAATCATGATGACCATTGTAGCTACTGCAAATGTTGTGGCCCTTTCTCCACATATGTTGCCTGTTTCCTATACCATTTCACCCTATATGCATAGTGGGACCCTATATTCATGCATGCACCCTCTTTTTTAGATTATTATCCCCATCTGGACAGAGCATTACCAATTCCTCTGGTTTGTTATTCATAATCACCATTATCAGACTAAGGCCCTACTGTGTGGCTTGGCAAGAGCCCTGAGAGTCTTCATGAAAGTGGTAACATCCCTGTTAGACTCCCTGCACTCAGCAGGAGTAAATCTCACTCCTTATCTGGATGACCTGTTGCTCAAGGCTCCTTCACCTCTGCTATTTCAGGAGCATTTACAACACACCAAGTTGATTCTAAAACAGAAAGCAGGATCATCAATTTACATAAGTCTCACCTGATACCCAAACAATGGCTGGTATTACTGGGTCTTCGACCTTACTCTTCAGTGGGTTCTCCTACCTTCAATCATATATCTTTCTTCTGTGTCCCTATCCCTAGCTTGGTAGGACCAATCAAGTTACATATAAGAGAGCTCCCTGGAAAATACAACCAGTTTCTTTTGGTCCTATCTAGCTGAGGACAAGGATTGTACCTCCAACACCAGTAGAGTTTTCTATTAAAAGAAGAATTGTGTTGTCATCAGGAGTTTTATTTTGTTCTGTGGCCACATTCCTGTCACCTGGCTGGGGGCAGAGTCTCAACTGAAGCCCTCTGGATCCACGCAATGAGAGCTTGCCAGGGGGAGTGGAGTGAAAATCCTTCCATATAGGACAGGCTCACCTGGCCAGAGGAGATGCTCTATGGCTTCTTGCCATGGATACTCTGTATCGGGCAGGAGGCAGGAACAGATGGCCACTGCTCACCGGTAGACAGACTGAACCAGTGAACTTAGTTGCAGAACTCTGGTGAGAAACCCAGGAGCCACTCACCAGTAGAGGCTTAAGGAAAATTCATTTGCTCTTGCAGGTGCTGGGATGAGACTCACCAGCCAACTCTCCTCCAAGTATCCCTTCCAGAAATACAGTCAAAACTTGTATTAAAGAGTGCAAAACAAAGCATCCTTTATTGTGGAAACACACCACTTTTATACATTTCCAAACACTCTTATCAAGGTCGGAATCCAAATTAGGGCTTGGGACAGTGTTGTCACAGTTGACCAATCAGGACAAACCCTGGGAAACCAATCCGGGATTGTTATTTAGAGTGCCTATTTTCAAGCCATGCTGATGAAAGAAGTGCAAGACGTCTGTTCTCCCTGTAACGGCAGGCCGCCGCCTGTTGCTGAAGATCTGGTCAGCTTATCAGTCTTCTAAGAAGTCTCTCATCTCCTTACCATTTGTGGGTGTGGGTAAACCGCTCTTTGACTCTGAATTAGATAAGGTCATTAGCCAAACTTCTGGAAGCAACATTTTCCTTTTGCCCCAGTTCACCCATGTAAGAGGCAGGGGTTGGAGGGTTGATGAAAGAGGCAGGGGACGGAGGGGTGATGGAAGAGGCAGGGGTTGGAGGGCTGCTGAAAGAGGCAGGGGTTGGAGGGGTGATTAATGAAAGAGGCAGGGGTTGGAGGGGTGATTAATGAAAGAGGCAGGGGTTGGAGGGCTGCTGAAAGAAGCAGGGGACAGAGCAGTGATGGAAGAGGCAGGGGACGGAGGGGTGATTGATGGAAGAGGCAGGGGATGGAGTATATATTTCCAGACAGATGATAAAGAACATTTATGTGCAGATTTTCCACATATTATACATGCATTTTATTTAAGTGACTTTATTATATATACAAAATAGTTATTGTATTTTTGGTTACATGATTGCCAGTGGAACAAGGGTGGGAAAGAAAACAATATATGTGTGGTACTGTGACTACTAGTGGAAAAAGGCTGGGGTGTCAGACAGTGTATGTAAAGATTTGAGGTTGCCAGTGGACATTTTTTACAAGGATGGGATGTCAGGCAGTGTATATGTCGTTCTGTAACTGCCAGTGGAAGTATGTTTCTGTGACTACCAGTGTACAGTGGAACAAGGCTGTCATGTCAGATAATGTGTGTGTTTCTGTGGCTACCAATGGGACAGTGGTTCTGTGACTACCAGTGGTATAAGGCTATGGTCTCACACTGTATGTGGAACAAGGCTGAGGTGATAGACAGTGTATGTGTAGTTCCATGGCAAAACAGTGGGACAGTGGACCAAGGCTGGGGTGTCAGACAGTATATGTATGTATATCTTTATTTATGGCACCACACAGTGTGCACAGCTCCTTTCAACCGCAGTATCTGTACTATAAAAGACACATGGTCATGTGACCACAAATTCTACAGCCATGCCTGACACACCCCGGGGTGGCAGCGAGGAGGAGATATGCATATCTCCTCCACAATGCCTAAGGCCGACATTCACAGGGTATGCTCCTGTCAAAATCTCTGTAAGGTGTAGCAACAGCGCGACTGTACAATTTCAGGCCACTGTGATACTGCACCTAAAAAAAATCAACTTTGAGCTGTAATAACTTTTGAATAAAACACCTTTTAGCAGTGGGAGTACTCTTGTTTTACTCAGGGGGATAAACCCTACAACATATTTTTTTTTACATTTTAAGTATTACTATCCCTTTAAAGGGTTTAAAAAACACAAAATTAAATTAATGCCAATTTTAATTTGTTCTGTATACTACAGTTAGGTTGCCTTTGGGCAGTGCATATTGACCTTTATTAATGGGTTCACATCCAAACCTGTATGTAGGTTACACACCATAGGACACGTTCCACATCCCTGATACTGTCCAAATACTGGTAGTGCCTTGTTCTGTATATTTTGTGCTTCTCAATGGATTGCTATTTTGGATGTATGTTTGCAGATCATATGCACAAATAAAAAGCAGGGAATTCAGGGGGCAAATACAAGTCGCAGCTGATTTAAGCCCTTTGAGTACCAGGGGGTGTTGATGCGTTGGACACCTCTCTGGCACTCAAATGGTTAACCATAAAGCATTCTTGCCTGCCTAAACACAAAATAGCCACAGACACACTCCAAAACATTAGTACACAAACCAAAGTTTATATTGCATACTACCAGTGTGTGACTGCATTGGATGTCTTTATATTGCATACTACCAGTGTGTGACTGCATTGGATGTCTTTGTTTGTTTCTTTTTTAAAACAATGCTTAACCCTTTGAGTGCCAGAGGGGTACGCAATGCATTGCGTACTCCTTTTGCACTCAAAGGGTTAATGTGAGGCTGACTCACACAGGACTAGATATAATGTATATTAATCTACACATTTTAGACACAGGAGTATATATAATGTATATGAATATACACACTGTACACACAGAACTGTATAGATTATACATTTGAGTGTACATTAATATACATTATATATACAGTGCTGTGTGTACAGTGAGTACATTTATAAATTACATATACACTCGTGTATGCACAGTGTGTATATATAATATGCATTATATATATATATATATAGAAGAAGAAGAAAAAGCACTCTTAGGACTTGTCGAACAATACATTTGATTATGTAAAATTTCTTCAAAAGTCATGAGAGTGCTTTTTTCTTCTTTTTCACTTTGAAGTATCGATTTTTGCCTTGAGACTAGCACCTAGGTCAGCAACCTTTTGTTAAGCGTGAGTGCTTCCCATTCTACTACTAGTATATATATACATATATATATATAGCAAATTGGTTAGAGGGCACTCACAGTTCAGGAGTAGAATGCCTGGGTGCAGTCAGTGATGCCAAATTGTACATGAAGTAGTGATTCAAAGCGGCACACTCAGGACTTGTGTATGAAGTCAATATTGTTTATTGTCAATGTTTCGGCCACTTAATATGGCCTTTGTTTTGAGAAAGGCCATATTATGTGGCCGAAACGTTGACAATAAACAATATTGACTTCATACACAAGTCCTGAGTGTGCTGCCTTGAATCACTACTTTGTGTTTATATATATATATATATATATATATATATATATATATATACACACTGTTGTGTCACTGAGGCTCTCATTAACACTTTGAGTGCCAGTGGTGTACAAATTGCAATTTGTTGTTAACCCCTCTGCCACTCAAAGGGTTAAGCGCTGCTTAACGGCAACACTGTCCCGCACTACCTTTAAACTTGGAAAGTCTAGAATATATAGAGGCAAGGGGAAAAGGCAAACCCGCTGTGAAAATAAGGAGAATGGAGATGATAACGGAGGTGATTGATATTTTCATTTACCAGAACATTTGCGTTTAAGCTTTATTCATCTAAATCTCAAAAGCAGTTTGCAGTTGAAGCAAGCCTCTGCCTCTGTTTCAGGGGCAACCTGCTGGCAAAGGTCAAATAACGATAACGAGGGTCGTTGTTCAGAAACAGCTGTAGGGCTGCAGGCTCCCATCTTTACTCTATTGTACAGCGCTGCGGAATTAGTTGGCTCTATATAAATAAAGAATAATAATAATAATAATCTAGCACAGTGGTTCTCAAGCTTTTTTTGCTCAAGGCACACCTAACACGCAGTCTGACATTTTCGGGGCACCCCTATCATTTTTAGTCATTTGTTAAGTGTGTAATGAAGGTTACAAATACATAAATATAGAGTTATTTTTAGACCGCAAAACTAAAATAAACATATTGTGCATAGTAATAGCCTTAAATATACAGTTGGAAATCTAAGTTCACATTTTTGTCAAAGCATTGTAGACACAATGGGGCACCCTAAGTGTATGTCAATGGCATACCAAAGTGCTACGGCACCCTGGTTGAGAAACACTGCTCTAGCAGCTACTGAAAATACGTGATATTTAAAAATCCAAGTTGCGTGCATTGTCTATGAGAAAATGCTTCATTCATGTGAAGTTCTCTCATTGACCAGTAGATGGCAACATTGTAAAAGGCAAATGATTTCTAACGCTCATTCTGCGGTGTCCAAAAATTTAAATAAGTACCTTTAGAAAAACACATATTTATTGAAACATTATAATTCTATTAGAGACAAGGTGTGTCCTTTGAAATGTTTTTTTTTTTTTTTAATAAACGAAAGGTATGTGCAATTCTGCAGCAAATAAACTGCACTACAGTGGGGAATTAAAATACTGATTAAATGGGGCTTGTAACCCTTTGAATGCTAGGGAATTCCCCAATACAGTGAAAGCAATGCTTTTGAGACCTCCTCTAGCATTCAAGGGGTTAAAATAACCATTTAAGTCTGTGGGAATTTGTGGAATATACATTTCAAATCTATAAAGCAGTTGGTTTGCTATGGAATTGCATGTCTCAAATGAATAGTAACCCTTTATTCTCCCAATGCCCAACTACAGACCACTTTTACTGTGTTTGCTGGGTCTGCCCCACTCATCACCCGGTATACAGCTTGATAACCTCCAGCTACCCACATAGTGACCTTGATTGTGATGCAGCAGAATGATGAGCCCTAGCCTTGATGTTAAATACTTGGGATACAATATTTAAAGCGGAACTATCACACATATTAGTTACCACCAAATTATAATGCACATATCGATATTTATATCCATACTAGCATTATCCTGAACAAGTCTGTTGTTTTTGAGAAATCCAACTTGTTCGGAGACTGACGGACAGGCTTTTTGCTGTAGCGGCATCTGTGCGCCTGCGCCGTCAGTCCCTTCCTGTACCTTAAAGGGATAGTAATGTTTCATAATAAAAGCAGCTCTAATTAATCATCATAGTATTTGGACTTTGGAGAGTGTTATTTCAATTCTGTCAGAGTTGTAGTTCAAGAGTAATTCAATGACAAAGTATCCCCCTCCCACCCCTTTTACTGATGTAACACTGTTCAGCCAGATCAGAAGGGCGGTGCCCAGGTAGACTGCAGAGAGGGACAATCTTCAATTAAGATAAGGGAAAAACCTGAAAAACTTGTCAAGGGGGGCAGGGTTTTCATTGTTCTCATAGGAAGAAGATTGTCCCCTGCTGTTATCTGTCTGGTCTATGGACTGGATTCCATATCTGAGAAGAGAAGGCTTACACTAGGTAAAAGGGGCGGGAGGGGAAACTTTGCTTGTGAATATCTCTCAAACCATAAAGATTTGAGAGATAAGACTTATATCGTTCTTCATGTTTTTTTAATGCCTACAAAATAAAATAGAGATAAAACAAAGTATTACTATCCCTTTAAGGTACAATGTAACTGTTCCTCACCAATCATAGAGGAGAACGGGATGGACAGCGCAGGTGCACAGGTGTCACTTTGGCAAGATATCTGACTGTTCATCTCGGAACGTGTTGGATTTCCCAATAATGCCAGAATTATTCAGGATAATACTAGTATGGATATGTGTGCATAATGATTTGGAGGTAACTTTAATGTGTGTGATAGTTCAGCTTTAATACTGCAAATCTGCGAAGCATGAAGGGGAAAGAATGTTTAAAGGGATAGTAATACTTTGTTTTAACTTTATTTTATTTTGTAGGCATTAAAAAAACATGAAGAATGATGTAAGTCTTATCTCTCAAACCTTTATGGTTTATGAGATATTCACAAGCAAAGTTTCCCCTCCCGCCCCTTTTACCTAGTGTAAGCCATCTCTTCTCAGATGTGGAATCCAGTCCATAGACCAGACAGATAACAGCAGGGGACAATCTTCTTCCTATGAAAACAATGAAATCCCTGCCCCCCTTGACAAGCTTTTCAGGTTTTTCCCTTATCTTAATTGAAGAATGTCCCTCTCTGCAGTCTACCTGGGCACCTCCCTTCTGATCTGGCTGAGCAGTGTTACATCAGTAAAAGGGGCGGGAGGGGGACACTTTACTTGTGAATATCTCTTAAACCATAAAGGTTTGAGAGATAAGACTTATATCATTCTTCATGTTTTTTTAATGCCTACAAAATAAAATAAAGTTAAAACAAAGTATTACTATCCCTTTAAGACTGCTATGCATAGCTATAGTTACCTTGTGTCATGTATTTTTATGTTTTATGACAACTTAGATTAATGAACCCAGTGGGTCAATCCCCCAAGTGTTCATACCATCCCTCATTTCACTACCCCCTTTTTTCTCATCTCCCTTCCCCTCAAACTCCTGGCACAGCCTATTAATTTAGCCCAATATACTCACAAGCCTCACTAAGCTCTGGCTACCGGTGGGGACAGATGCCACTTTCTCCCCACCCCCTCCATTGAAATGTGATTTGGATGTTACATGCTTTGCCTCTTGTAAATGCATTTACTTACGTGTTCTGAGCAATAAAGTATTCTAGTAAAGCACCAGGGGAGTTTATGCCTCTTTTCTTCCCTGACCCATTTCTCTGCTACTCAGCTACCATCTGTGTCTGGGACTGCTAACAAATCATCAGAAATGTGAAATGGAGGACCCATCTTTATAGCAACATCTGGGCCTCGATTCAATTCCGTGCGGTAAATCATGCTGGGCTGGATTCAATTGCAGGTGCTAATTTTATCTCTGCTTTTATCACCAGGTTTCCCCCATAGACTTCATTAGGAACATTTATCTTCTGCAATTGAATTCAGCCCGAATTAGGGCTACTGACTGACCGAAAAAATGTCTATGTTGGTATATTTAATTGTCCTACCAGCTGAAACCACAATGGGCGTTAGGCCACGGAAAAGGATTTGTGACCAAATGCCCGTTTTGTGTATTAAAGGGATAGTAATGTTTCATAATAAAAGCAGCTCCAATGAATCTTCATAGTATTTGGGTCATGGAGAGTGTTATTTCAATACTGTCAGAGTTGTAGTTCAAGAGTAATTGAATGATTAAGTATCTCCCTCCCTCTCCTTTTACTGATATAACACTGCTCACCTCAGAGCAGCAACACTGTCCGTATGGATTGCATAGAGGGACACTCTTCAATTAACATAAGGGAAAAAACCTGTCTATGGGGGCAGAGCTTTCATTGTTCTCACAGTAAGAAGATTGTCCCTTGCTGTGAGCTGTCTGGTCTGTGGACCCGATTCCACATCTGAGGGGAGGCGGCTTACGCTAGGTAAAAGGGGTGGGAGGGGGTATACTTTATCATTCAATTACTCTTGAACTACAACTCTGACAGTATTGAAATAACACTCTATGGCTCAAATACTATGAAGATTAATTGGAGCTGCTGTTTTTGTGAAACATTACTATCCCTTTAAGTTCCCAAAACGAATGCTAAGCAGAGTGAATAATGGGAACATCATTGCAGAGCAATGTGTTGCATACCTCTCTGGCACTCAGAGGGTTAAGCATTGCACATATGTCTGAGTTATAGTAGTAGATGACTAAAATAGGGGTTTATCCCCCTAAATGATTGAAAGGAATTCAATTAGCTTAACAATGTGTTGGAAACCTCTTTAGCATTCAAGGGATTAAAAACCCCTTTTAAAGCAATGGGAATGTTTATTTCTTGTGGAGCTGGTGTGTCCCAGAATTGCACGTCAAGTGTGCAAGTCTTCTTGACCAAATCATCTCCCCTTTAACCCCATGGATTCTACGCAGGTCTTCAGCTAGGTTGACGACATTTCCTTTCTACACTTCAGGGGCACTGCTGAGTCCTTGGCTGTAGTGGTGACATCACATGACCCTGCAATGACATCACTGGATATCAGAACACAACCTGCACTTTGCACCAGGGACTTCATTTCAGGACTCTTTCCCAGAAGAGAGTTGTCCAGGATGAGGGACACACAGTTTTAAATATGGTTCCAGGCAATAAGGGATTGATGGCATACCTACCTCTGATTCATTGTGAAGCAATATGTAGGAGACATCTCTAGTATTCAAGGGGTTAATGCATACCTCCCACGTTTCCCTCTTTAGGAGGGACAGTCCCTCTTTGAGACCCAAATCCCTCTGTCCCTCTTTCCCACTCTGGTGTCCCTCTCCTTAGGAGATCAGACGGTGTGGAGTGTATATAAGTGTATAACTTCGCTTCACAGGAATAAAACTCACATTAATATTTATTTAAACTTCAGTATTTGTATTTTTAAATTAGTCTGTGTAAATAAAATACTTTAGTTTTGCTCTAAACCATTTATTTAATTACACAAATAGGTGTCAGTTGGTCATGAAATAACCTAAATATTCTCAGTAATGCCATGCCCACCAGCCACGTCTCCAGCAAGGGGTTAATGCATACCTCCCACGTTTCCCTCTTTAGGAGGGACAGTCCCTCTTTGAGACCCAAATCCCTCTGTCCCTCTTTCCCACTCTGGTGTCCCTCTCCTTAGGAGATCAGACGGTGTGGAGTGTATATAAGTGTATAACTTCGCTTCACAGGAATAAAACTCACATTAATATTTATTTAAACTTCAGTATTTGTATTTTTAAATTAGTCTGTGTAAATAAAATACTTTAGTTTTGCTCTAAACCATTTATTTAATTACACAAATAGGTGTCAGTTGGTCATGAAATAACCTAAATATTCTCAGTAATGCCATGCCCACCAGCCACGTCTCCAGCAACGTCTCCTAAAACAAAAGTGTCCAGTGTGACATGTTGGGAGGGATGTTAGCCCCTTAAGGACCATTGCCGTGTCAGGACCGTCAAGGTGATCCGGCACTTAAGGATCAATGATGGTCCTGGCACGGCATGGAGTTCAGGGCTCCCAGTGAGGCTCCACGCCGCTCCGGAAGCCCTGAACCGGAAGCAATAATAAAAAAAAATGCCCCGTGGTCCGCAAGTGTCGGCGGCGCGTGCGCGCCAGTCCTTAAGGGGTTAATGTGTCTTGCTTGTCTTTTCCAAATATGAGATTTTTTGTAGCAATATAGACTAAATAATAAATAAAGTTCAAATAGCTATTCCCATCCATTATCAAATCTCTGCTAATGTGTATCCTGGGGGCCGGAGGATTTCCAACCCAGGGCAGCACCCAAGCGGTTAACTTCTTCTCTTTTTGCAGTGTGTGAGCAAAGTGTTAACATGGCATTATCAGTTTTCTCTAAGACCAGAACATGTTTACATGAGTCTGCAGTGCACAGATAGGGGTGGGATCTGCTGATGTCATCGGTTATGTTAGGTAATGGGAGACTTTAACTGTGTATGATCAACACTTGTACATGCCTTCTACTTGTCTATTTAACCCTCTGAGTGCCAGAAAGGTATACCGTGCATTGCATTTGGGCTCCCTGTCCCTGGATCCTGCTGTCCTTGTTTTTGTCTCTCTTTTTAGAACAGAATTTCAATGCTGTATTCTCTGTGCTTGCCATTAAAAGGTTAACACATCATGTCCCTCCTTTATCATGCCTCCTTTCTTACCCCATGTCCATACCTCGGAATTCTCCGGATTTGCCCCTGAGACTCCGGTTTTGAGAGTGCATTAACGGGTCTCTGGGGCAGAGGCTGGTTCTCCAGATGTGGGGAGTTTTCTTTAAAACTCTGCCCACTTCTGCTCCTTTCCACCCAAGTCCCCCCACTTTTCCTCCTTCCCCACCCAGTTCCTCCCACTTCCCACTTGTGTGATGCCCCAGAAAGCCCCGTCCCCACTCGCGGGAAAACCTTGCCCCCTTTTTCATCGCAATTATACTGGGAACTCCAGAAAAGAAAGTTCTCAGGTATGTCCATGATGTCCCTGTTTTATCACCCTCCCCCATTCCATGATGCCCCCCCCACAAACATGTAGAGACATCCTACCTCTTTAACTGTGTCAGGGGAGGTAGACATGACAGTTGCTGTAACGACCTCACACAATGATCACTGCATGGTAATCTTCACCCTTTAACGGGACAGTAATGTTTAAAGAAAAAAAAAGCAGCTCCAATAAATCTTTATAGTATCTGGGCAATGGAGAGTGTTATTTCAATACTGTCAGAGAGTAATTGAATGACAAAGTGCCCCCCACTCCCCTTTTACGTAGTGTAAACCGCCTCACCTCAGATGTAGAATCTGGTCTCTTGACTGGACAGATCACAGGAAGGGACAATCATCTTACTGTGAGCATAAGGAAAACCCTGCCCCCTTGACAGGTTTTTCAGGTTTTCCCTTATGTTCACTGAAGAGTGTCCCTCTCTGTGATCCATCTGGACAGTCTTGCTGCTCTGAGGTGAGCAGTGTTCATCAGTAAAAGGGGGAGGAGGGGGATACTTTATCATTCAATTACTCTTGAACTACAGCTCTGACAGTATTGAAATAACAGTCTCCATGGCCCAAATATGAATGAAAATTAATTGGAGCTGCTCTTATTGTGAAACATTACTATCCCACCAGACAGGTGTACAAGAGCATTTGTTCATAACACATTGGACAGTCCTCTGGTTCTTAAATTAGACTCACGCACTCTGTCTACTTCAGTATGAAAAAAACGACAGCAACTGTCATGTCCACATTGATGGAAAAAAATATCAGGACTAATTGAACAGGTTATGCTTTGAACAAAGGCACAAGGGTATAATTCATAGGGGCCCATTAGGATTTTCTGTACATACTAAGGTAAATGGGCAGTTATTAGTTATTCAGCCAGAACCACAGGCCCGCACCAGACTGGGTGTCCACTACACAATGGGAGCAGGCAAAAGAGTAGTCAGACAGAGCCACAGGTCAGCTCCAGAATGGATGGTCAGACAAGCCAGGACAGGTCATACATAGTGCCCAAGGGAAACAGAACTGTATTATACAACAATGCAAGGGCAACTGAGTCAGGACTCAGTCAGCCCTTTAAACTCCTCCTCAGGAAGTAGGTAGGAGGAGCAGCTCAGAGGAAGGAAGTAGGTAGGAGGAGACTACAGGAAGCAAACACATAAAACAGAGGCCTGCTGCATGCTTGAAACCTCGTGCCTGCAGATGACGCAGAAACCAAGGTATGCTGTTACACTAAGCCAATGATTAATCACCTGACAAACTGACCTGCTGGTGTGCCCCATCATCTAATACTGAGTAACACTGCTCTAGACCACTGATGCTTTGTCACGTGACACCCCTGGTGTAAAATATTCTTATAATTTTTTTTTGTTTTCAAAATATGTTTATTAAGAGAATAAAGTTGCAACCAAGGCATAGCACAGCACATATCAGTATTAAAAAATGGTATACAAAAGCAACAATGAGCAGGATGAGCAAAAGGAACATATTTGGGAGTTTTCAACTGTGTTTTAACCCCTAGAGTGCCACGTGGGTACAACGTACGAGTGAGGACAGCTGTACCTGCTGTGCCACGCTCGTACGTTGTACAGCTTAAATGCGGTCACTGCATAGGCCGGTATAACCGGCATGCAGTGGCCGCATTTAAAAAAAATAAAATTCCTGGCACTCGTGGGGGGACATGAGGATTACTCCTCATGTCCCCCCAGGTATTGATCTCCCAGCCGATCGCGCTGGGAGATCAATATTTACTAAGGAGAAGCGGAGCTTCTCCTGTCCCTCCTCTCCTACCCGAACTTCCGGGTAGGAGTGGACGGGACCGGGGGAAGTCTCCCAACGTCATCGGTGACATAGTCACCGATGACGTTACAAGGCTTTCCCCGATGGAGATCACTCCTACCGGAGGTAGGAGTGAACAGAAGGAGAGCTTTAGCTCTCCTTCTGTCGCCATATTGAGCTCCCAGCCCAATCGGCTGGGAGATCAATAACTGGGTGCACATCAGGAGGGGTCCTGATGTGCCCCAGCGAGGTCTGAAAATAAAAATAAAAATCAAAAAGAAAAATACATAAAAAAATGAACCCTGTGAGTGCTGCAGGGTTCCCTGGTGCATTGCTTTGCAATGCACTGGGAATCCCTGTGGCACTCACAGGGTCAATTTTTGCACCCCATATTTTTATTAAAGAGACCTCATTGGGGGGCTTCAGGAAGGGTCCTGAAGCCCCCCAATGAGGTCTATAAAAAATAGACCAAAAAAAAAAAATTAACCCTGTGTGTGCCACAGGGGAGGGGGTTCATTGCATAGCCCCCCTCCTGTGGCAGACATAGGGATATTTTTTAGTATTTTATAATCAGAGATTGTTGGGGGGACATCAGGAGAATTCCTGATGTCCCCCCACAAGGTCTGATAATAATAATAATAATAAAAAAAAAAAAAATTAACTCTGTGAGTGCCCCAGTGGTCCCCAGCACATTGCTTTGCAATGTGCTGGAGAACCTTGTGACACTCACAGGGTCAATTCTTTTAGCACATATTTTTTTTTTACTAAGACCTCATTGGGGGACATAAGGAAGGGTCCTGAAGCCCCCCAATGAGGTCTATAAAAAATAGAAAAAAAAAAAAAAAAATTAACCCTGTGTGTGCCACAGGGGAGGGGGTTCATTGCAGAGCCCCCCTCCTGTGGCAGACATAGGAATATTTTTTAGTATTTTATAATCAGAGATTGTTGGGGGGACATCAGGAGAATTCCTGATGTCCCCCCACAAGGTCTGATAATAATAAAAAAAAAAATAAAAAAAAATTAACTCTGTGAGTACCGCAGTGGTCCCCAGCACATTGCTTTGCAATGTGCTGGAGAACCCTGTGACACTCACAGGGTCAATTCTTTTAGCCCATATTTTTTTTTACTAAGACCTCATTGGTGGACATAAGGAAGGGTCCTGAAGCCCCCCAATGAGGTCTATAAAAAATAGAAAAAAAAAAAAAAAATTAACCCTGTGTGTGCCACAGGGGAGGGGGTTCATTGCAGAGCCCCCCTCCTGTGGCAGACATAGGAATATTTTTTAGTATTTTATAATCAGAGATTGTTGGGGGGACATCAGGAGAATTCCTGATGTCCCCCCACAAGGTCTGATAATAATAAAAAAAAAAAATAAAAAAAAAATTAACTCTGTGAGTACCGCAGTGGTCCCCAGCACATTGCTTTGCAATGTGCTGGAGAACCCTGTGACACTCACAGGGTCAATTCTTTTAGCCCATATTTTTTTTTACTAAGACCTCATTGGTGGACATAAGGAAGGGTCCTGAAGCCCCCCAATGAGGTCTATAAAAAACAGACAAAAAAAAAAATTAACCCTCTGTGTGCCACAGGGGAGGGGGTTCATTTTAGACCCCCTCCTGTGGCACACACAGGACTTTTTTTTTACTATTGCTTTACATTCAAAGCTTGTTGGGGGGCCCTAAGGCCACCCAACAAGCTATGAATAAAGAAGAATTTTTTTTTTTAAAAAAAAGAACCCTCTGTGTGCGACAGGGGGTCAATTGCATTGCTTTGCAATGCATTGGACATCCCTGTGGCATGCACACAAAATGACTCAATCCCCCCCATACCCTTATCACCAGCCCAGTTCCACAGCCTACTGGCAGTCCCATTCCCACAGTTTGACCCCCCCAGCCTGGTTCCACTGCCTACTGGTAAACCCAAGTGCCAATACGCACTGGATTCAGGCTGGAAATCAAACAGTGTATGTGGGGGACTTACAGTGCACAGTGGTAGTCACAGATCCCCCATATGTACTACCTTACCTCCCCCACCACCACTGCCATACTTGCGCTCTGCCCAGTGGTAGATATACCCACATACACTGCCAGACCCCTCGTCCCTCCCCCCACCTGGTTTCACTGGCAGTCACAGGTCCTCACGTACACTGACTGACCACTGATAGCCATAGAATCATACGTACACTGTTTGCTTCCCCATCCTTGTTCAACTGGTAGCTACACTCCTGGCACCCAATATGGTATGTCATCCCACAGCAGTGGGGTACCATTTATCGTAGGCTGGCAGGAGGTCCTCCTAGGAAATCCCATGGTGTTGAACCATTTTCGTATCTTTGAAGTGACTGATTTGTAAAAAAAAAAAAAAAAATTTTTTTTTTCTGTAGCACCACATTCTGTAAATAGTTGTGCACACTAACTTAGGGGTAGAAAGGCAAGTGACCCCTCATTAGATGCGGCAGGTTATCTTCTTTCCAAAATGGTATGGTTTTGCTACATTTTCTTCACTTCTATAACTGTTATAACCATTTTCATACACGCAAGAATGTTTGAGAAAATGTTAGAGAAATCAGGAGGTTGTAGCAGTAGTAGTTTTGTACTTGTAGCGCCCCCTAAGGTAGGTCAGTTCATACCAATGGGGTGTCATTTTTCTCCTAAGAGCAATAGCTAATGGATACACTTGGAAATTCCATGGTTTTTACAGATTTCAATACATTTGAAGGGGCAGAAATGTAAGAAAATGCCTTTTTTTTCATTAGCACCACCTTCTGGAGGCATTTGTGCACTCCAGGCTTGGGGTAAGAAGGCAAGTCACCCCTCACTAGATGCGGCAGGTTGTCTTCTTTCCAAAATGGTATCGTTTGTGTACCCTTTCTTCACTTCTCTAGTTCTTATAACCATTTTTGTATAGAGAAGTAATGTTTGAGAAAATGTTAGAAAAATTAGAGGTTGGTGTAGTTTTGTACTTGTAGCACCCCCTAAGGTATGTGAACTCATACGAATGAGGTGTCACTTTTCTCCTAAGAGCCATAGCTAAAGAATACATTTGAAAAATCAATGGTTTTCACAGATTTCAGTACATTTGAAGGGGCAAAAATGTAAGAAAATGCCTTTTTTTTTCATTAGCGCCACCTTCTGGAGGCATTTGTGAACACCAGACTTGGGGTAAGAAGGCAAGTCACCCCTCATTAGATGCGGTAGGTTGTCTTCTTTCCAAAATGGTATGGTTTGTGTACCCTTTCTTCACTTCTGTAGTTGTTATAACCATTTTTGTATAGACAAGTAATGTTTGAGAAAATGTTAGAAAAATTAGAAGTTGTAGTAGGTGTCGTTTTGCACTTATAGCGCCCCCTGAGGTAGGTCAACTCATGCCAATGGGGTGTCATTTTTCTCCTAAGAGCACTAGCTAATGGATACTGCTGGAAATTCCATGGTTTTTACAGATTTCAGTACATTTGAAGGGGCAGAAATGTAAGAAAATGCCTTTTTTTTTTTTAGCGCCACCTTCTGGAGGCATTTGTGCACACCAGACTTGGGGTAAGAAGGCAAGTCACCCCTCATTAGATGCGGTAGGTTGTTTTCTTTCCAAAATGGTATGGTTTGTGTACCCTTTCTTCACTTCTGTAGTTGTTATAACCATTTTTGTATAGACAAGTAATGTTTGAGAAAATGTTAGAAAAATTAGAAGTTGTAGTAGATGTCGTTTTGCACTTCTAGCGCCCCCTGAGGTAGGTCAACTCATGCCAATGGGGTGTCATTTTTTTACTAAGAGCACTAGCTAATGGATACTGCTGGAAATTCCATGGTTTTTACAGATTTCAGTACATTTGAAGGGGCAGAAATGTAAGAAAATGCCATTTTTTTTCCTATAGTGCCAACTTCTGGAAGCATTTGGGCACAACAGGCTTGGGATAAGAAGGCAATTCACCCCTCATTAGATGCGGCAGGTTGTCTTCTTTCCAAAATGGTATGGTTTGTGTAACCTTTCTTCACTTCTCTAGTTGTTATAACCATTTTTGTACAGACAAGTAATGTTTGAGAAAATGTTAGAAAAATTAGTGGTTGCAATAGGTGTAGTTTGGTACTCGTAGCGCCCACTAAGGTAGGGGAACTCATACCAATGAGGTGTCATTTTTCTCCTAAGAGCACTAGCTAATGAATACAGTTGGAAATTCCATGGTTTTCACAGATTTCCATACAGATGAAGGGGCAGAAATGTAAGAAAATGCTATTTTTTTCCTATAGTGCCACCTTCTGGAAGCATTTGTGCACAACAGGCTTGGGGCAAGAAGGTAAGTTACCCCTCATTAGATGCGGCAGGTTGTCTACTTTTCAGAAATATATAGTTTTATATAGTTATTCCACTGTTTTAGGGTAGTTTTACCACAAAAACCCTAGAATGCGCATTTTAGTTTATAAAGTTGAAAATGTCATTTTGCGCTGCTGGTGATTAGGGCTCTACGCTAGCCATGGACGTAGGTAAAACTATACAAATTTGGTATTTTTTTACTCGGGGGACTCAGGGCTTTTTCAAATAATTGAAACTTTTTCAATCAAGGTAAATGTTTTTGATACATAGTATGTGATTTTAGCAAAATTAGTAAATTTTCACTTTTTTTTGTCATTATGACATCATAGCTTTTTGCACGATATAAAATTCTGTTCATGTAAGGTACCATGAGAAAGCTCAATTCGTTCTGAAAAAAACAATATATAGTTTTCCATATTTAACTAAAAATCCCAAGAGGAAATCAAGCCTAAACGGAAGGATAGCAAAAATGCTGAAAAAGTGTCTGGCCTGCAGGGTACAGGAAATGGCCCGAGCCTCCGGCACTGAAAGGGTTAAGAGGCAGAAGTGTTGGACTATAATAAAGTGGCATATAATGAAGATAAACCATTCCTAGAAGAAATAAGCCTAAAGAGGAGGTCAGAATCTCACCAAATGGCTCAGCTCAAAGAGACTAACTACAACAGAGTTGTGCTGCAACAAAGATAATACACGACTATCATTTTTTTTTAACGCTGTCAAGTATGCAGTTAGATTGTAAGCTCTGTTGGGCAGAAACCACCTTCTTAGGGTGATAGACATAGTGGAGGAATTCTGGTACAAACCAAACTGCACCATAGGGGAGGATTAGAGATGACCATTGATTTAAATGGGTTACACAACATGTAAATAAGTAGAGCCTCATTGATTTTAGGTGATAGTGTCCCTTTAACCCCTTAGTGACGGCCGCGTGCAGACGCGGCCGTCACTTAACGCCCGTCTAACATTTTTTTTTTTTTTAAAAACAATCCGGAGTCCCCGAACGGCGCGCAGCCGCGCGGGGAGCCGGATTTCCGGGACGTACATGTACGTCCTCTGTCACTAAGTGACACCCACACAGGACGTACATGTACGTCCTGTGTCACGAAGGGGTTAACTGAAGTGGCTAAGGGCCACATGTACAAAGACATAAGAGGAGCAAACCAACAACACTACAGAGAATAAATGAGCATTTCCATTGGTTTAACCCTTTGGTGGCAGAGTGGGATGCAACGCATTGTGTTGCATACCCCTCTGGCACTCAAACGGTTAACACTTCTACCCCCTCTGGAACTGAAAGGGTTAAATGTAGCTTTTAACGCCTTTAGTTATAGGGAGGTTTTCAATACATTTAAAGAGTTAAAGACAGATTGAAATTGATTTAAATGGGGATATAATTAACCCTTAGAATGTTAATGAGGTCTCCAACGCATTGTGAAGACCTCGCTAGCGTTCAAGGGGTTAAAAGCCGCATTTAGTTTACCCCCATGGTGCAGTTGCTTTGCACCAGAATTAATCCACTTTTGTGTCATGCATATAGCCTGATTAGTCTGCCCTGAAGGGGTTACAAAACCCTGTGAATGACTTGTTAGATTGTAACGCACCTCTTCACGTGAGCGCCCCACCTTGTTGTGGTTACCCGGCGTCGGTTTTGTTAACTGAATGTTATCTGTCCGCTCCCTCCTCAAATACTTGGACAGAGCTACAGATATAAAGCCTCTCTTCATGTGCTAACCTCACAGCTGTGCTGGACGCCTGGGGATTTACAGCCAGGTCATGTCTGGGTGATGTCCTGCTACCTCTTCCTTGTATGACTTTAAACAGAGCATTGCACTATTATATGTGAACAGCAGGGCAATATACAATTACAGTATGAGCAGGGCCGGATTTACATCTCAGGAGCCTGTAGGCACAGAAATCTGAAGCACTCCCCCCCCCAAAAAAAAGTGCAAAAAGTTTTGACTGAAATATTTTATTCTGTGATTTATTCCCACACAAACATGGCCATTTTTTATTCTCCATTTATGGATACTTAGGCAGTATGGAGGGTAACCTCTGGTGTGGTTGATGAATGATGCAGTCAAACCACCTCTGGGACTAATTGATATAAGTTAAAGGTCTACCTATACAAACTATTTATCTCAATTGAGAGTTGCTACGTATGAATACTGTGATTGCCCCAGGCTGCCATCCTCTCTGGGAAACCTACTTTGTGCTAATGTTTCGTATTCAATTTACTGGGACATATGGAGGTGCGTGGGTTCATGGGCTGGGGCTGCAGACAGCCGGCTTACTTCAATCAAGGGGTTAAATAAACCGTGGGCCGACCATGCTGGCTGCAACTTGTTCCTCTCTGCTCACTGCTCTGTGTGGATGTCACGCGCCGCGGTCACTTTGCTCGTCCAGGACCATGGTGGGCAAGGTTGTGGATCCCTGCAGGCTGCACTGAGTCTGGGAGGAGGCGGGGCAGTACTGTTCTTTTGAAGTGATTTAAGTGAGGAGTCGGACTCAGGAGTAAATGTAATACGCAGCCTCCGTGACACTGCCGACTCCAGGGGCGCCGCTCTTATCTCTCTTCAGGTGTTCTGTCACAAGCACAGCAGCACAGCATTCGACCCATCCCCCCCGTAGTCCACCCAAAAGGCTGTCAGGCTAATTAACCCCTTAAGGACCCTTGACGTACCAGGACCGTCACGGTCCTTGAACTACTCAAGGATCGATGACGGTCCTGGTACGTCACGTACTTTTTACTTACAGCACTCTACCGGGAGCACTGTAATTAAAAATAGGGCCTGAAATAGACCGCTCCAAGATCGGAGCGATCTCTTTCAAGCCCCATAATGACGCGCCGATACACGTGACAGGTCACGTGTACCGGCGCGTCCAAGTGCACCTATGCGGTCGTTATGGGACGGAAATGTCCCATGACCGCCGGTCCTTAAGGGGTTAAAAAAATAAAATAAAAATAATAAAAAATACAATCACAATGACAGGCGCCCCTCTGTGGTGTGCGCCTGTAGGCGGATGCCTACTCTGCCTTATTGTAAATCTGGCCCTGAGTATGAGGTGACCTCCTGGTACTTTTCTTTTCACAAAATCATCCTTGCTGGACACAGTAGGATCCACCCACCTGCTGTTCACTGTTCTACAATATGGAAAATACTATTATACTAGATAGATAATAACTAAATAGATAGATTGATAGATAGATATAACATTTGAAATGGCTAAAGAGGGACACTTGTGTTTTAGGTGGTGTTGCTGGCAGCACAGCAAGTGGGCGGGGCATTTCTGAGAATTTTTAGGTTATTTCATGACCTATTGGCACCACCAAAGTATTTTATTTACACAGACTTATAAACACATTTGCTGAAATTTAAAACAACAACAACAATTTAAAACCGCGGTCACTTTGCTCGTCCAGGACCATGGTGGGCAAGGTTGTGGATCCCTGCAGGCTGCACTGAGTCTGGGAGGAGGCGGGGCAGTACTGTTCTTTTGAAGTGATTTAAGTGAGGAGTCGGACTCAGGAGTAAATGTAATACGCAGCCTCCGTGACACTGCCGACTCCAGGGGCGCCGCTCTTATCTCTCTTCAGGTGTTCTGTCACAAGCACAGCAGCACAGCATTCGACCCATCCCCCCCGTAGTCCACCCAAAAGGCTGTCAGGCTAATTAACCCCTTAAGGACCCTTGACGTACCAGGACCGTCACGGTCCTTGAACTACTCAAGGATCGATGACGGTCCTGGTACGTCACGTACTTTTTACTTACAGCACTCTACCGGGAGCACTGTAATTAAAAATAGGGCCTGAAATAGACCGCTCCAAGATCGGAGCGATCTCTTTCAAGCCCCATAATGACGCGCCGATACACGTGACAGGTCACGTGTACCGGCGCGTCCAAGTGCACCTATGCGGTCGTTATGGGACGGAAATGTCCCATGACCGCCGGTCCTTAAGGGGTTAAAAAAATAAAATAAAAATAATAAAAAATACAATCACAATGACAGGCGCCCCTCTGTGGTGTGCGCCTGTAGGCGGATGCCTACTCTGCCTTATTGTAAATCTGGCCCTGAGTATGAGGTGACCTCCTGGTACTTTTCTTTTCACAAAATCATCCTTGCTGGACACAGTAGGATCCACCCACCTGCTGTTCACTGTTCTACAATATGGAAAATACTATTATACTAGATAGATAATAACTAAATAGATAGATTGATAGATAGATATAACATTTGAAATGGCTAAAGAGGGACACTTGTGTTTTAGGTGGTGTTGCTGGCAGCACAGCAAGTGGGCGGGGCATTTCTGAGAATTTTTAGGTTATTTCATGACCTATTGGCACCACCAAAGTATTTTATTTACACAGACTTATAAACACATTTGCTGAAATTTAAAACAACATTAATGTTAGTGTTGCTGTTAGTTGCTGTGGAGCAATGTGATACACTTATACACACACACCACACAGTCTGATCTCCTAAACACAGGGACACCAGGGTGATACACTTATATACACACCACACAGTCTGATCTCCTAAACACAGGTACACCAGGGTGATACACTTATATACACACCACACAGTCTGATCTCCTAAACACAGGGACACCAGGGCGATACACTTCTATACACACCGCACAGTCTGATCTCCTAAACACAGGGGCACCAGGGTGATACACTTCTATACACACCGCACAGTCTGATCTCCTAAACACAGGGACACCAGGGTGATACACTTCTATACACACCGCACAGTCTGATCTCCTAAACACAGGGACACCAGGGTGATACACTTCTATACACACCGCACAGTCTGATCTCCTAAACACAGGGACACCAGGGTGATACACTTATATACACAGCACACAGTCTGATCTCCTAAACACAGGGACACCAGGGTGATACACTTATATACACATCGCACAGTCTGATCTCCTAAACACAGGTACACCAGGGTGATACACTTATATACACACCGCACAGTCTGATCTCCTAAACACAGGGACACCAGGGTGATACACTTCTATACACACCGCACAGTCTGATCTCCTAAACACAGGGGCACCAGGGTGATACACTTCTATACACACCGCACAGTCTGATCTCCTAAACACAGGGACACCAGGGTGATACACTTCTATACACACCGCACAGTCTGATCTCCTAAACACAGGGACACCAGGGTGATACACTTATATACACAGCACACAGTCTGATCTCCTAAACACAGGGACACCAGGGTGATACACTTATATACACATCACACAGTCTGATCTCCTAAACACAGGGACACCAGGGTGATACACTTATATACACACCTCACAGTCTGATCTCCTAAACACAGGGACACCAGGGTGATACACTTATATACACATCACACAGTCTGATCTCCTAAACACAGGGACACCAGGGTGATACACTTATATACACACCTCACAGTCTGATCTCCTAAACACAGGGACACCAGGGTGATACACTTCTATACACACCACACAGTCTGTTCTCCTAAACACAGGGACACCAAGGTGATACACTTATATACACATCACACAGTCTGATCTCCTAAACACAGGGACACCAGGGTGATACACTTATACACACACACCACACAGTCTGATCTCCTAAACACAGGGACACCAGGGTGATACACTTCTATAGACACCACACAGTCTGGTCTCCTAAACACAGGGACACCAGGGTGATACACTTATATACACATCACACAGTCTGATCTCCTAAACACAGGGACACCAGGGTGATACACTTCTATACACACCACACAGTCTGATCTCCTAAACACAGGGACACCAGGGTGATACACTTCTATACACACCACACAGTCTGATCTCCTAAACACAGGGACACCGGGGTGATACACTTCTATACACACCACACAGTCTGATCTCCTAAACACAGGGACACCGGGGTGATACACTTCTATACACACCACACAGTCTGATCTCCTAAACACAGGGACACCGGGGTGATACACTTCTATACACACCGTACAGTCTGATCTCCTAAACACAGGGACACCAGGGTGATACACTTCTATACACACCGCACAGTCTGATCTCCTAAACACAGGGACACCAGGGTGATACACTTATATACACACCTCACAGTCTGATCTCCTAAACACAGGGACACCAGGGGTGATACACTTATATACACATCACACAGTCTGATCTCCTAAACACAGGGACACCAGGGTGATACACTTCTATACACACCACACAGTCTGATCTCCTAAACACAGGGACACCAGGGTGATACACTTCTATACACACCACACAGTCTGATCTCCTAAACACAGGGACACCGGGGTGATACACTTCTATACACACCGTACAGTCTGATCTCCTAAACACAGGGACACCAGGGTGATACACTTCTATACACACCGCACAGTCTGATCTCCTAAACACAGGGGACACCAGGGTGATACACTTATATACACACCTCACAGTCTGATCTCCTAAACACAGGGACACCAGGGTGATACACTTCTATACACACCACACAGTCTGTTCTCCTAAACACAGGGACACCAAGGTGATACACTTATATACACATCACACAGTCTGATCTCCTAAACACAGGGACACCAGGGTGATACACTTATACACACACACCACACAGTCTGATCTCCTAAACACAGGGACACCAGGGTGATACACTTCTATAGACACCACACAGTCTGGTCTCCTAAACACAGGGACACCAGGGTGATACACTTATATACACATCACACAGTCTGATCTCCTAAACACAGGGACACCAGGGTGATACACTTCTATACACACCACACAGTCTGATCTCCTAAACACAGGGACACCAGGGTGATACACTTCTATACACACCACACAGTCTGATCTCCTAAACACAGGGACACCGGGGTGATACACTTCTATACACACCGTACAGTCTGATCTCCTAAACACAGGGACACCAGGGTGATACACTTCTATACACACCGCACAGTCTGATCTCCTAAACACAGGGACACCAGGGTGATACACTTATATACACACCTCACAGTCTGATCTCCTAAACACAGGGACACCAGGGTGATACACTTCTATACACACCACACAGTCTGTTCTCCTAAACACAGGGACACCAAGGTGATACACTTATATACACATCACACAGTCTGATCTCCTAAACACAGGGACACCAGGGTGATACACTTATACACACACACCACACAGTCTGATCTCCTAAACACAGGGACACCAGGGTGATACACTTCTATAGACACCACACAGTCTGGTCTCCTAAACACAGGGACACCAGGGTGATACACTTATATACACATCACACAGTCTGATCTCCTAAACACAGGGACACCAGGGTGATACACTTCTATACACACCACACAGTCTGATCTCCTAAACACAGGGACACCAGGGTGATACACTTCTATACACACCGCACAGTCTGATCTCCTAAACACAGGGACACCAGGGTGATACACTTATATAGACACCACACAGTCTGATCTCCTAAACACAGGGACATCAGGGTGATACACTTATATACACACCACACAGTCTGATCTCCTAAACACAGGGACACCAGGGTGATACACTTATATACACACCACACAGTCTGATCTCCTAAACACAGGGACACCAGGGTGATACACTTATATACACACCACACAGTCTGATCTCCTAAACACAGGGACACCAGGGTGATACACTTCTATACACACCACACAGTCTGATCTCCTAAACACAGGGACACCAGGGTGATACACTTATATACACACCACACAGTCTGATCTCCTAAACACAGGGACACCAGGGTGATACACTTCTATACACACCACACAGTGTGATCTCCTAAACACAGGGACACGAGGAATGGAAAAAGGGACAGAGGGATTTGCGTCTCAAAGAGGGACTGCCCTTCTTAAAGAGGGACACAGGAGGTGTGGACAGATATATAGAGGAAGATTATGTAATATAATTGACACTTTTATATCACATTTGGAAGTCCTGACAGAGCCTTTCTTATCACTGTGATACTTTTGTAATAGCCTTGAAAAATGGCACCGGGTCCAGTGACTTTTAAACGTGAGTGCCTCCTTGGGGGAGATTCACTACGTGGTAATAAAGAGGTGATAAAGTGGAGATAACTTCTCCAGTGATATCACTTCTCCAGTTCCTATGTTATTCTATGGAACCTAGTCACTTAGATTTCTACAAATCTGGAAATCTTAGCACTTAGGCTCTATAGAATAACATAGGAACTGGAGAAGTGATCAAACAAATCCACCCCCTAGGCGCTATTACGTGTACTGTGGCAAAACTGGGACAAAAGAATATATATAACTATACTTGCCTCCAACAAGAAATAAGCATATAAAACAATTAAATAAATTCACAATATAGGCACAGCATTACTTTCCAATATAATAAAAAGTCCATACATATATTGATGAAACACAGTCCATGTATTGTGGAACGTTACTTCACTTCCTCGCTGCCGCTACCTCTTCAGTATATCCCTGGTGCAGGACACTCCAAACATAAAATCGAAAAAACAAAAGAAGAAGAGGGCGCATGCGCCTCTAAGTGTAGATGTTTACCAAAGTGACACCACCACCTCCGTGAGTTATACACCTCTAATGAAAAGGTACTCACAATTTGCAGAGGCTACTATCCGCCTCTAAGTCTTACGCATTCACTGGATTCCCCCCAGTGTTGGGTCTTTCCTTGTCGTCTCTCACGTACCCACCACGCACCGTATATCCTCTTCACAATTCTCTTTATTCAACAACAGAATACCCTCTATCTAGGGAATTATATCTGAAGTATCCGGAGCATCCGTGGGATATATTTACAGGAAAAAATGAATTATGTTGGGATATTATCACAATAACGCCTGAGTGAAATTAAGAATCATTTATTAAAAGTATAAAAAATATATATCCACAATCCAGGATAAAAATGGCTGACGCATTTCGTAACACCGTTACTTTCTCAAAGCCTTATCCTATATAATAATTCGCCAAGTTGTGTGTAACGCCCGACATGCGCAGTAGATACTGCTGCGCGTGCGGCAGTCACACGCAGTGGAGACTGCTCGCGCCGCGGCTGATACAGAGCTGGACGCGTGTGACTGCCCGCGACCGGCTGCCTGAGGCTCTGTATCAGCCGAGGCGCGGGCAGTCTCCACTGTGTGACTGCCCCGCGACCGGCTGCCTGAGGCACTGTGGCCCGTGTAACGGGCTGTTCAACTAGTCACACCATATTTCAGATAACCCTTTTTATTCGTATCTTCCCGCCATATCATCACCCCTAGATACCGGAAGTAAAACTGCATCACATACCTATTGCGTTCCATGTGTTACTTTTCGTTCACTTCCATGGAACGCCATTATTGGTGTGTCTAGGGTTCTCCCCATCCATGTTCTGGCTACATCGCCTCTCCATCCAACTATTGTACCTTAACCAAATGAATCGCCCGTTCAGGGCTCAATGCGCACGGGCGATTCATTTGGTTAAGGTACGATAGGGCTATAATATAAAATACAATTATTTTCAAGTATTACTATCCCTTTAACTACATGCCGTGCACTGCCACGCCTGGTCGTTAAAGGGGTTAAAGTCTTGAATGCTACTGAGATCTACAATGCATTGCAAAGCACCCAAGATGTTAAAAGGACCATTTAAATCAAAGTGAACTTTGACAACTTTATCCCATATGATATTGTTGGTTTGCCTCAGAATCGCTCCACTATTCTTTATACATCTGGGCCTAGATTTCTGGTTCTTACTTGTGGGCAGAATCAATGGCGCATGAACAAAGACTAAATTGGGCAATTTTGAGAAAAGCCAGCTTTACCTTAAAGGGATAGTAATAGATTGTTTTATTTAAAGGTAATTCTGTAGACAGCAAAAAAATAAATGAATTGCGCCCAGTTCGATCTCTCAAACCTTTATGGTGTGAGAGATATAAGCTTACAAACTTCCCTCTCCCCTCCCCTTTCACTGACGTCACTGTCTAGGTTACAGCAGGCGATCCCGGTCCACAGTCCGTCCTGTGGCTCTTAAAGGGATAGTAATGTTTCATAATAAAAGCAGCTCAGATTACTCTTCATAGTATTTGGGCCTTGGAGAGCATTCTTTCAATACTGTCAGAGTTGTAGTTCAAGAGTAATTGAATGATAAAGTATCCCCCTCCCGCCCCTTTTACCTAGTGTAACACTGCTCACCTCAGAGCAGCAAGACTGTCCGGATGGCTTTCAGAGAGGGACAATGTTCAGTTAGCATAAGGGAAAAACCTGGGAAATCTGTCAAGGGGGGCAGGGTTTTCATTGTTCTCACAGTAAGAAGATTGTTCCTTGCTGTGAGCTGTCTGGTCTTAATACCAGATTCCACATCTGAGGGGAGGTGGCTTACACTAGATAAAAGGGGCAGGAGGGAGATATTTTATCATTCAATTACTCTTGAACTACAACTCTGACAGAATTGAAATAACACTCTCCATGGCCCAAATACTATGATGATTAATTAGAGCTGCTTTTATTTTGAAACATTACTATCCCTTTAAGCAGAGCCGAAATAGCGGGATATAGATATAAATACTTCATTTGAACGGTCAACAACGTGTACTTGCAAATCAGGCACTTGTTGTAGACCGTTCAAATGAAGTATTTATTTCTATATCCCGCTATTCTGGCTCTGCTGAAGAGCCGTGGGACGGTCTGTGGACCGGGGTCTCCTGCTGTAACCCAGACAGTGACATCAGTGCAAGGGGAGGGAGCAGAGGCGTAACTAGAAGCCACCGGACCCTGGTGCAAGAATTGCCATGGGCCCCCGTGATCACATTGGCCCCCCTCAACCACATTGGCCACCTCCACATTGCCCCTTTCACAATGCCCCTTCCACATTGCCCCTTTCAGAATGCCCCTTCCACAATGCCCCTCAATCTCCACATTGCCCCTTCAACAATGCCCCCATCACAATGCCCCTCATTCTCCACATTGCCCCTCAATCTCCACAATGCCCCAATCTCCACATTGTCCCTTCCACAATGCCCCTACTGACCCCCCCGTCTTCCTACCTCGAGTCCCTGGTGGTCTAGCGGCGTGTGACTTTACAGATTCGGCACAGACCTCTGACTGGAACTCCCGCGTGGTTGTTAGTAATGCAGAGCGCTGGGAGATTATGTCATCTCCCAGAGCTCTGCATGACTAGAGTGCCGGCAGCCGGGAAATCAGCTTTGCTGCGGACTCATGGCGAGGGGGGTCGCAGGGGGTGGCCAGGACCCTGAGAGTGACGGGCCCGGTCGCAGGTGTGACCCCTATTGTTACGCCACTGAGAGGGAGGGGTGGAAGGGGGAACTTTGTACGTTTTTATCTCTCAAACCATAAAGGATTGAGAGATAGAACTGGGCACAATTCATTTATTTTTTTGCTATCTACAGAATTACCTTTCAATAAAACGATCTGTTACTATCCCTTTAAGGCACCAATAACAATCCCCATTAATTGAAATGAAACTTTTAACCCCTTGAATATTACAGACGTCTCCAACATATTGTGAAGCAATGCGTTAGAGACCCCTTCTAGCATTGAAGTGGTTAACAGTCCCATTTAGGTCAATGGGAATTTTAGACATTTTCCTTTGTTCCCTAGTTTGGCCCCATAACTGCTCAGCTTTTGACTTTATACATATGTCCCTAAGTTTCGATAAGCGAATGACCTCCCCATCATAAGGCCTGGCGCTGTGGATAGAATGGCTGAATAGAGAGATTTAACCCGTGGGAACGTGGATCCAACACAGGAGAGAAAGCAATAGTGCACATTAAACAGGACGCAGTGTTATCCGTATCAAAACTGCAGAGCCAGGGCGAGTACTGAGAACCGGCACATTCCCACAGGCTGAAAGAAAACAGGCAGGTCGGTCTATTAGGCACCGGCAGAAATGTACAGCCCCTTAAAATAACAATTGTCTGCAGTACAAACAGGAGGGCGCAGAGTGAGGAAGCCTTTGGGTTAACAGGATCCCTCAGTTGCTGATGTATTTGTGCACTGATTAACCCTTTGAGTGCCAGAGGGGTACGCAACGCAGTCAAAAGGTTAAAGGAGAACTAAAGCCTCCTGCTGAACCCCCACGCTTATCTTACTATGGTCAGAAAATCCTAATAGCCCTTATGAATTTTGCCATTGCTCCTTTGTGCGAGAGATAATATCTTCAATCGGTCGTGGATGCTGTGTCCATGGAGGAGGACAGGACGCTTGCTAGCAGGACCACATGACCTCAAACTCTGCTCACAGCACTTGGAAATCTTAACTCTTTAAAGGATCAGAAGGGGGTGCAGTGCATTGCTTTGGGATAACCAGGTTTATGCACTGTGCTTGCTTTAGTTTTAAAGCAAAGCAATGCATTGATGCCTCTGCTGCACTCAAAGGGATAAAGAAAGACACACCTGCAAAATTCATAGGGGCCATTAGGATTTTCTTGCCATTATAAGGTAAGTGGCGTAAGGAGGTGTAATTATCCTTTAACCCCTTTGATGCTAGAGACATCTCCAATGCATGGCTTAGCTGGAGAGGACCGGAGAGAGGTACAAGAATGAGTGTCTGCAGGCAATAGTCATACCCGGAAACTTCTTCTCCTGGCCCCCCGGAAGGGAGCCCTGTGATGCTGCTGAAGGCATAAATATAGCGTGAATCACGTCATAAAAAGGGGTGGGGCTTAATCGAGAGTGTGGGGTGGGACAAAAAACAAAACAAAAAATACCTAGAATAGACTGGGGAAGGAGGAGAAAAGGCCGCGGAGTGGGAGGAACAAGGTAGGAAGGAGCAGATATGGGCAGAGTTTCATCAGAAACTCCCCACACCCAGAGAATCAGACTCTGCCCCAGAGTCTCCTGGGAAAATCCAGAGGGTTCCCAGCTATGGCAATAGTGAAGCATAGTGGAGGTTCCTTGCAAGTTTGGGGCTGCACTTCTGCAACTGGAGATGGGGATTTGGTCAGAATTAATGGTCTCCTCAATGCTGAGAAGTACAGGCAGATACTTGCCTGTCAGGCAATACCATCAGGAAGGCATCTGCTTGGCCCCAAATTTATTCTACAGCATCACAATGACCCCAAACATACAGCCAAAGTCATTAAGAACTATCTTCATCGTAAAGAAGAACAAGGAGTCCTGGAAATGATGTTATGGCCCCACAGAGCCCTGATCGCAACACCATCAAGTCTGGGATTACGTGAAGAGAGAGAAGCAACTGAGGTGCCTAAATCCACAGAAGAACCGTGGTTGGTTCTCCAAGATGTTTGGAACAACCTACCTACCGAGTTCCTTAACAAACTGTGTGCAGGTGTACCTAGAGGAACTGATTGTGTTTTGAAGGCAAAGGGTGCTCACTCCAAATATTGATTTGATTTAGATTTTTCTTCTGTTCAGTCACGATGCATTTTGTTAATTGATACATATAAACTATTAACATAAATGGGAACTTTTTCTTTTGGCCTCCCCCTCTGGGTGCCGTTGAGGGAGACAAATGACGCAATTTGCGTAGAATGGGGTGGGGCCTAATCAAGGCTGTGGGTGGGGCTTTAAAAACGTGTAAAAATATTGGCAAATAGGCTGGGGAAGGAGGAGAAGTGGCCATGGAGTGGGTGGAACAGATACAGAAGGATATGCAGAGTTTCTTAGGAAACTGCCCACACCCCGGAGAATCAGACATTGCCCCGGAGACCCAGTAATGCAGAGTCAAAACTGGAATCTCTGGGGCAGATCCGGCGAATTCCCAGCTATGACTATTAACATGATAAAGATTTGTGACTTGTTGTATGGCTTATTCAGGTCTATTGAAGCCCATTGTCTGCAATGAGGAGGTTTTATCTAGAGATAGGCTTCAATAGAGCTCACTATAGACAGCAGGAGAGAAGAGAGAGAAACAGAGGCGTAACTAGAAGCCTCCGGACCCTGATACAAGAAGTGCCATGGGCCCACCCCACCACATTGACCCCCTCCACAATGCCCAATCTCCTACCTGGAGCTCCTGCATGGTCCTCTTAGTAATGCAAAGCACTGGGAGATGATGTCATCTCCCAGCGCTCTGCATTACTAGAGCTCCAACGGGAGATTGCAGGCGCCAGGCGGAGGGGTCGCAGGGGGTGGCCGGGCCCCTGGAGTGCACGGGCCCGGTCGCAGGTGCGACCCCTATAGTTATGCCACTGGAGAGAGGTGATATGATAGAAACCTTCAAATACACGAAGGGATTCAACAAAGTGCAGGAGGGAAGTACATTAGGACAAGAGGCCATAGTCTAAAACTAGAGGGACAGAATTTTAACTGTAATATAGGAAAGTTTTACTTCACTGAGAGGGTAGTAGATAAGTGGAATGACCTACCAGCAAAAGTGGTAGAGGTTAATACAGTGAGGGAATGTAATTATGCATGGGATAGGCATAAGGCTGTCCTTAACATAAGACAAGACTTAAGGACCAAATAAGATTTGAGGCTTTTACAGTAGGAAAGACTAGTGGGCAGACTAGATGGGCCGAATGGTTCTTATCTGCCGTCAAAGTCTATATTTCTATGGAAAATACAGATATAATGCAAAAAAATTATAAATGTACATACCTGAAAGCTGTATAAAGGACTGCTACCTATGTAAATCCTCTATGAAACAAATTAAGAACCACATATTCCTATAGGTACAGTTTTCCTTTAACATCTATCATCTCTGCCCTGAGGTTTTGCAATGAATCACACAAATACTAGCTGAACCGCAGCGTCTTATCTTATTTATAACATCTGACAGTTTATTGGGAACACTGTCACCAGTAGAGGGCAGCAGCATGTCTGCATTGGTGAAGTCATGATGAAGTTTTAATTTGTTTAATGATCTTGAAGTGGGTACTGAAACTAGCTTCTCAATCTCTTTGCTGACAGCACTAAATGATGTAAGAAAATACACACAGAACAGATTTATTTTCTCTGTAGAAAAATCTGAATAATTGAATTGGAGAACAATGGCAGATGAGGTGTAAATAAAATGTAAGGATAAGTATTAGAGTAGCTAAACAGGAGCGGTCCATACACAGTAAATGGGAAAACAAATCTTGTTACAGAAGGATTTCGGAGTACTGATAGACAACAGACTTCACAACAGTGTGCAGTGACAGCTGCTTCCAGAACCAATGGAATAATATCATGTACATAAGTGGGTATAGATGCACAGGACAGCAATATAATTTTTATACATCACTGGTAAGACCTTATCTAGGATATGGGATACAGTTTTGGGCCCCTGTTAAAAAAAAAGTACTTTATTGAACTGGAAAAAGTACAGAGACATGCAACAAAACTGCTAAAGGGATTTAAAGATTTGAGTTATAAAGAAAGACTATACAAATTGGGTGTGTTTTTATTAGAGACGTCTAACTTAATTTACAAAAGACACTCTGGAGAACTTATCACTCAAAGAGCTAAGCAAAAAAACAGGGACAAGCTTAAAAGGGATAGTAATCTTTCATAATAAAAGCAGCTCTAATTAATTATCATAATATTTGGGCCTTGAAGAGTGTTATTTCAATACTGTCAGAGTTGTAGTTGAAGAGTAATTGAATGATAAAGTATCCCCCTCTCTCCCCTTTTTCTGATATAACAATGCTCACCTCAGAGCAACAGGGTGTGTCCAGGTAGATTACAAAGAGGGACAATCTTCAATTAAGATAAGGGAAAAAGCTGAAAAACCTGTCAAGGGGGGCAGGGTTTTCATTGTTCTCACAGTAAGAAGATTGTCCCTTGCTGTGAGCTGTCTGGTCTATGGATCAGATTCCACATCTGAGGAGAGGGAGCTTACACTAGATAAAAGGGGCGGGAGGGGGATACTTTATCATTCAATTACTCTTGAACTACAACTCTGACAGTATTGAAATAACACTCTCCATGGCCCAAATACTATGAAGATTAATTGGAGCTGCTGTTTTTGCAAAACATTACTATCCCTTTAAGAGTAGAGGAAAGGCATGTTCGACTTAGACAAAGGCAGGGGATTTTTACACTAAGGGCAGCAAGGATGAGGAATTGCTTATCTCTGAGGATATGTTGGCCGATTCTGTAGATACTTGAAAAAAATATTAAATAACATTTTATCTGAGAACAATATAAATAATTAAGACAGTTTATTTCAAATGTAGAAAAGACTTGATCCAGGGAGGTATCTTACTGCTTTTTTTTTTTTTTTTTTTTTTACCTTGCTATGGACCAATAATGGTGATATAGCAAAGTCTGAATTTGATGGACACATCTTTATTCAGCATCATCAACTATATTATTATGTTACAAATCCAGAAAAACAGAATTTAAGGGGGAATTGTAGCCTTAGAATAAGTGGCACCCCTCTGGTCCTTAAAGGGTGAACAGAAGGACTTACCCAGGACGGTGCCCTGTACATAAGTCAGTTATTTCTATATACTTTTTTAATAGCATTTGATGTCTATTGTAGTCCACTGCATTTTATTTGGGCTATATTAGGGCTTTTTCTTTTGCGTAAAACTCTTGGTTTATACGTTAATAATGCCCTCTAGTTGTCAGATTTCAAACAGTTATTCTGTTTCATTCTATGGGAGAGGTGAGTCACTGACAGTCCTCTATAGAATATGAGTTTGAACTTTCAGGAAGTAATCACTCTGTAATTCACTTCCTGACAATATGAACTGTTATAATGTTTGTGTAAAATAATGGCCAGCAATGGGACTACGCTTGTTTTACTCAGTGGGTAAAGCTCTATAACACAGGTTTTTAAAAAACAAAACTTTACTGCTTCTTTAAAAAAAAAAAAAATAAAAAATGGCCTTTTAAATGAATACTTTTCCAGCAGGGGGCATACCCTTGGTTTACTCAGTAGCCTTACAATATATGTTTTTTTTTACATTGTAAATGTTTACTGTTCCTTTAACCCTTTGAGTGCCAGGGGGTAAGCAATACACTGTGAAGTAATTCATCCTTTGAGTGCTAGAGATGTATCCAATGTATTGTGTTTCAATGCATTGTATATCTCTCTGGCACTCAAAGAGTCAAGCCCATTGACTGCAGAGGATTCAGTTAAAGGGATAGTAATATTTGACAAAAAAAGCAGCTTTGATTAATCTTCGTAGCATTTGGACCATGGAGAGTGATATTTCATTACTGTCAGAGTTGTAGTTCAAGAGTAATTGAATGATAAAGTATCCCCCTCCCGCCCCTTTTACCTAGTGTAAGCCACTCCCCTCAGATGTGGAATCTGGTCCTGGGACCGGACAGATCACAGCAAGGGACAATCTTCTTACTGTGAGAACAATGAAAACCCTGCCCCCCTTGACAGGTTTTTCAGGTTTTTCCTTATGATCACTGAAAACTGTCCCTCTCTGCAATCCATCCAGACAGTCTTGCTCCTCTGAGGTGAGCAGTGTTACATGGGAGGGGGATACTTTATCATTCAATTACTCTTGAACCACAACTCTGACAGTATTGAAACAACACTCTCCATGGCCCAAACACTATGAAGATTAATCAGAGCTGCTTTTATTTTGAAACATTACTATCCCTTTAATTCCGCTTCTGCACAAAATAAAAACAAATCTCCTATTCTTCTGACATTCCTGCGGGATAAAAATGAACTTTTCGCCTATCCCTAGTAGACGCTAGCCTGGCACATAATGTGTCATCAGCGCCATATAAAACTGTGCCACTGTTTGCTTTCTATGGTCCTCCCCCTTTCCTGGATGGCTTTTAAAATAAACTTCGGCTAATTTCCAGTTTAAGGTTTTTTTTTCCATTTTATTTTTGTCCTAATGGATCTATTACTATTATGTATTTTTTAATCCCTTCTCGCATTAGCCTGCCAACTTTGCAAACTCTAATGAGCCGTTTTGTGGAGTTTCATAATTTTAAGTCATGCAAAGCTCATTCATAAAAGACTTGTCTCCCTCAAGGTTTTTAGGTAATTTGCCTGACCATATTAGGCTAAAACAATGCGCGAGGGAACAGCTGAACCATCAAGCATTGTTGTGATTAGTTAATTAAAACTGCATTGAGAAATCCCACAATACATTTTATAGTTTGTTGCCAGATGATGCATTTAACCCTCTGAGTGCCAGAGGGGTATGCAATGCAGTGCGTTGCATACCCCTCTGGCATTCAAAGAGTTAAAGTGTAATGTCCCAGAAAAAATCTTTATCATTTTGTAGTGCTTAAAGGGATAGTAATACTTAAAAGTTACTAATCCCAATATTGTAGTTAAAAAAAAAAGAAATTAATTGCCCCCAGTGTAGGCTGACCAGATCTCACCTTTAACCGAGGACACACAGAGGAAATAGCCATTTTTCAGTACTCCACTGAAATGCAAGCAGTCCTGTAGTATGCATTTTTCCTATGCGTCCCCGGTTAAATGTGAGGTCTGGTCAGCCTACCCCAGTGACATCTCTCAAATCTTTATAGTTTGAGAGATATTCACTCGTAAAGTTCCCCCTCACTCACCTTTCCCTGAAGTCAGCGTTGTAGCTGACTGCAGGGAAGCCTGTCCTACAATCATCCTGCGACTCTGCAGCAGAGCCGAGATCGCGATAATAAAAAAGAAATCATTCACTTAAAAGGTCTTCTCCATGTGCTTGGTTTGCAAGCACATGTAGAAGACCTTTTAAGTGAATGATGTCACTGAGGGCAATTCATTTCTTGTTTTTAGTACTACAATATTGGGATTAGTAATTTTTAAGTACTACTATCCCTTTAAAAAGTTCAACTATATGCAACAAATCCTCTCTCTCAAACCGCTATGGTTTGAGAGATATTCGCATTGAAAGTTTGCCGTTACAGCTGACAGCAGGAGATCCCTGTTGGCTGACACGAGGAGGCTCTTCAGCAGAGCTGCAATCTCGTTATTTAAAACAAATTACTTCATTGGAATGGTCTACAAAGTGTGCAAACCAGGCACACTTTGTAGACCTTTCCAATGAGGTAATTCTTTTTAAATAACGAGATTTCAACTTTGCTGCAGAGCCGCCAGTTGTTCCCTGGACAGGATTCCTCTGCAGTCAGCACAGCACTGACATCAGGGAAAGGGGAGAGAGGGGGTAACTTTAGTGCCGAATATCTCTCAAACCATAGAGGTTTGAGAGATAGGATTTATTGCATATAGTTTAACTTTTTAACATGATAGTAATGTTTCACAAAAACAGCAGCTCCAATTAATTCAAATACTGTGAGAGTTGTAGTTCAAGAGTAATTGAACGATAAAGTTTCCCCCTCCTGCCCCTTTTACCTAGTGTAAGCCCCCTCTCCTCAGATGTGGAATCCAGTCCATAGACCAGACAGCTCACATCAAGGGTCAATATTCTACTGTGAGAACAATGAAATCCCTGCCCCTTCTGACAGGTTTTTCAGGTTTTTCCCTTATCTTAATTGAAGATTGTCCCTTTCTGCAATCCACCTGGACACCACCTTTCTGTTCTGAGGTGAGCAATGTTACATGAGTAAAAGGGGTGGGAGGGGGTACTTTATCATTCAATTACTCTGACAGTACTGAAATAACACTCTCCATGGCCCAAATACTATGAAGATTAATTAGAGCTGCTTTTATTATGAAACATTACTATCCCTTTAAGCACTACAAAATGATAAAGATTTTTCTGGGACATTACTGTCCCTTTAAAGGGGAACTATCACCTCCTAATAATAAACACCCTACTTGCCTTACTATGGCCAGAAAATCTTAATGGCCCCCTGTGAATTTTTCCACTACTGCTTGGTTCAAGAGATAACATCTTCAGTGAGTTCTTGATATCATGCCCATACGGGGGCGGACATGATTGTTGCTGGCAGAGCCTGCTTAACCCTCTAGGAAAACAAGAGGAGTGAACAACAAATTGCGAATCAAGATGATGCACACCCCTCTGGTCATTAACCCTTTGAGTGCCAGAAGGGTACGCAATGCGTTGCAGAGCAATGCGTTATGTACCTCTCTGGCACTCAAAGGGTTAAGATTACCATTTGCAGTGAACAGTGTTTGGGGTCCTGTGTATCTGTAGGACAGGAGTAATGACTGCCACCCTGTAGCATGGTTTTTTCAAGGGAGTTCAGATTTAAATGGATGATCTGGAAACCCTATTTATATGAATGAATGAATGAAGTTTTGGCATGCTCCATCTATGGCCAACTAACTACTGATACAGAGGAATAGCTAGGCACTCAGTACTCAGTATAGTACAGGGTTGGTTTTCTAAAAAGAAAGGTACCAGATCACATCTCTCTGCTGGTGTCATGCTCTAGTGGTTACATATAATCCTGTCTTGTCCAGTTGGTGGCATGTGTTGGTGCATTATTCTGCTGGTTTCATGTAATAGTGTGTTATTCTGCCGGTATCAAGTAAAGATGTATTGCTCTACTGGTGGCATGTAATACTGCATTGCTTATATGCTGGTATGTAACAGTGTATTATTCTGCTGGTTTCATGTAATAGTTTATTGCTCTGCCAGTGGCGTGTGATGTTGCACTGCTTTGATGTTGGCATGTAATGGTGTATTGCTCTGGTTTCATGTAATGGTGTATTACTCTTCTGGTACATATATCGGTATATTGTTTGCTGGTTCATTGTAGTGTTGAGTTTTTCTGCTGGTTTAATATAATGGTGCATTGTTCTACTGTTTTTTGCAATGGTGCTTTGCTCAGCTGGTTGTATGTAATGGTGCGTTGCTCTGCTAGTTTATTGTAATCTCTGATGGTCTGCTAGTGTCAAGCAATGGTATATTGTCATACTTATTTAATGTAATGATATATTGTATGGCTGGTAGCATGTTATTTTGCACTGTTCTGCTGGTGGCATGAAATGGTGCATTGCTCTGTTTGCTGTATATTAAAGGTGTGTTTCTCTGCTCGTTTCATGAAATGATGTATTGCTCCACTGATTTCATGTAATAGTGTAGTGCTCTGCTGGGTTCATGTAATAGTGTATAGTCCTGTTGGTGACATGGAATGGAACATTGCTCTGCTGGTTAAATGTAGTGGAGTATTACTCTATTATTCTTGCATGTAATGATGAATTGCTCTGTTGTTTTGTGTAATTGTGTATTGCTATGCTGGTTTCATGTAATACTGGGTAAAACTTATAGTGAGGCTGATGTGTTAAAGAGAAATTCAGCAATTCTGGAACAAACCAAGTGTACCATAGGGGAGAAATAAAACAATTTCATTGATTTAAGTGATGTTTCTAACCTTTTGAATGCTAGAAAGGTCTCCAAAGCTTTGCAAAGGTCTTAAAGGGATAGTAATGTTTAATAATAAAAGCAGCTCTAATTAATAATCATAGTATTTGGACTTTGGAGAGTGTTATTTCACTTCTGTCAGCGTTATAGTTCAAGAGTAATTCAATGACAAAGTATCCCCCCCCACCCCTTTTACCGATGTAACACTTCTCAGCCAGATCAGAAGGGAGGTGCCCAGGTAGACTGCAGAGAGGGACAATCTTCAATTAAGATAAGGGAAAAACCTGAAAAACTTGTCAAGGGGGCAGGGCTTTCATTGTTCTCATAGGAAGAAGATTGCCCCCTGCTGTTATCTGTCTGGTCTATGGACTGCATTCCACATCTGAGAAGAGATGGCTTACACTAGATAAAAGGGGCGGGAGGGGAACTTTGCTTGTGAATATCTCTCAAACCATAAAGGTTTGAGAGATAATACTTATATCATTCTTCATGTTTTTTTAATGCCTACAAAATAAAATAAAGATAAAACAAAGTATTACTATGCCTTTAATAGCCTCATTTATACCTTTGAATGCCAGAGGGGTTTGCAATGCATTTCTTCACAATGAGTTGAGCACCCCTGTGGCATTCAAATGGCTAAATCAACGGCCATTTGGGGAATGTTATTTGTCCCCTATGGAGCTCCAATTATTCTTAGTACATCAGCCTCACAGCCATTAACCTGGCATGACCTGACTGAAAGTTATCCGCAGTTAGGTATTAACTAACGGGATAGAGAATAATAGGTCTATGTGAGCTTTCTGTAGTGCCTTTTAGGGGAGTCTGCAAAAAGCTTTACATCTTTGTCTTGACTTGTACAAACATGATTCGGAGGAAAATTTAAAACCTCACACAAAACTGACATTGTAAAAGTCCTATTCTTCTCTGTCCTGCCCAAGGTTATGCCAAAGAAGAAAGAAAAGGCACAGGGACGCGATGCCAAGAACTTTCCATGCTGATACTCAATGCGAGAAGGCCAGGGGAAATGTTTTCTATAGAGATTGTCACATTTTTTAACACTGTGAATGAGGTGGGAGGTAACTTTTGTCTCACAGCTGTGTAAATGTGGTACAAAAAAAAAATTAAACCACTCAGGATTTTTCACCTACGAAAAAATCATTGATTTAAAGGGATAGTAATACTTAGTTTTATCTTTATTTTATTTTGTAGGCATTAAAAAAACATGAAGAACGATATAAGTCTTATCTCTCAAACCTTTATGGTTTGAGAGATATTCACAAGCAAAGTTTCCCCTCCCGCCCCTTTTACCTAGTGTAAGCCATCTCTTCTCAGATGTGGAATACAGTCCATAGACCAGACAGATAACAGAAGGGGACAATCTTCTTCCTATGAGAACAATGAAAGCCCTGTTCCCCCTTGACAAGTTTTTCAGGCTTTTTCCTTATCTTAATTGAAGATTGTCCCTCTCTGCAGTCTACCTGGGCACCTCCCTTCTGATCTGGCTGAGCAGTGTTACATCAGTAAAAGGGGTGGGAGGGGGATACTTTGTCATTGAATTACTCTTGAACTACAACTCTGACAGAATTGAAATAACACTCTCCAAATACTATGATGATTAATTAGAGCTGCTTTTATTATGAAACATTACTAGCCCTTTAAAAGGAGAATAAACTTTTATTTTGAAAAAAATAATATATAGGAAGAATTTTCCCGCTGAGTAAAACAAAGTTATGTCCACCGTAAGGGATGCTTCATTCAAAAGTTATTACAGAGCAAACATTCTAATTTTTTTTAAAGATTGGGTTTAACATTATTTGAGGCCATTCCATTTTTAAGTGGTGCTGTTTCTATTGCTGTCTTTGGATAGTTTTCTCTCAGACACAATTGAGGAAGATGTATGAATCTTCCAGCACTGTGCACTGACCCATTTTCTGCACTTATATGTTAGAATAAACATCAAGCGTCTGCATTCAGGGTTGTGTATTAGAGTATGATCACAGTAACATAGTTGATGAGACAGAAAAAGTACATGTCCATTAAAGGGATAGTAATGTTTCATAATAAAAGCAGCTCTAATTAATCATCATAGTATTTGGACTTTGGAGAGTGTTATTTCAATTCTGTCAGAGTTGTAGTTGAAGAGTAATTCAATGACAAAGTATCCCCCTCCGACCCCTTTTACTGATGTAACACTGCTCAGCCAGATCAGAAGGGAGGTGCCCAGGTAGACTGCAGAGAGGGACAATCTTCAGTTAAGGTAAGGGAAAAACCTGAAAAACTTGTCAAGGGGGGCAGGGCTTTCATTGTTCTCATATGAAGAAGATTGTCCCTTGCTGTTATCTGTCTGGTCTATGGACTGGATTCCACATCTGAGAAGAGATGGCTAACACTAGGTAAAAGGGGCGGGAGGGGAAACTTTTCTTGTGAATATCTCTCAAACCATAAAGGTTTGTGAGATAAGACTTATATCGTTCTTCATGGTTTTTTAATGCCTACAAAATAAAATAAAGATAAAGCTAAGTATTACTATCCCTTTAAGTCCAGCCCATGCCAAAACACCCCTGTTGATCAAGAGGAAAGCAAAAAAACATTGATCTGTAGAGAGAAGAAAGGGAGGGGAGAAAAAAAAACACAAGTGCCCCTTGTGCAGGATCAGTCAGGCATCAATGGCCACCACCAACACCCATAGGTGTGTACTCACAAAACATATTGCTGGACACTTGCATATACCAATTTCAGCTAAATGGACTCCTGAGGATTAATAATTGCCCCCAGACGCAGTGTAACCAATAGAACTCCACACTAGTCTTGGCTGTAGGGATGCGCAAAAATTTCCGCCCAAAATTGAAATCGCCGAAAAAGACACTTTCCGCTTGGCGAAAAATTTCTCACGAAAAGTGACGATTTTCTGTTTTTTTTCCCGTTTTTTTTTGCCTAGCTCATTCCATTGAAATCAATGGGAATGTAGACATTACATACAGCACATAGGAAATATTATTTTATTTCCCAAATGCATAGTATAAAAGGGACATGAGGGTGCTGGTGTTGGCGGGGTGTGGGGAAAGAGTCAGTTGAACAGGGGATGATTTTTTGGGGGGTTGTTTACTGGGATTGGGAGGGCAGATAAAAAATAAATCCTAAATAAAATAAAATAAAAACCCTAAGACATTGTATAAAAGGGGTCTGAGGAAGGTGTCTGTGTTGGTGAATGAATGAATGAATCATTTGACCAGGGAATTTGTTTTAGGGGTTTCTTGACTGCTATTGGGGGGACAGTTAATAAAAAAATAAATCAGTAAAATAACAATTTGTATGTAAAGGGATAGAGACTGAACCCCCTGCCACTGGGGTGGACTGATACTTGACTTGATAGAGTATTTTTTAGAGGATGATTTGTTTGATTTGTTGTTAGAGGCCTTTGTAGGACTTAGACATTAGAGGCCCAAGCACTGAAGAAACATTGATTTGTAGGACTTAAGCTTGTTTGGCACAAGCCCTAAGGAAACACTGATTTGTAGGACTTAGGCTTGTTAGAAACAAACCCCCAAAAAATTGTTCATTTTTTTGTATGACTAGTTCTTTTTTTATTTTTAATTTTTTTATTTATTTTTTTTTCTAAACACAAGCCCTGAGAAAAAAATAAAAATGCTCTTCTGGCCTAATGCCAGCAGGTCATGTTGGCCAGTGGCCACTGTCAAATGTCCTCTTGAGTCCTGAGTTGCAACTGCTGTTCGTACTGCTGCTGCTGAGTTGTTTAAGAAGCAGGATGATTAAGCAGCTGAAAGGGAATGGGATCAACAATAGCAGTAACATGGATGATGAAGGTTCCATTTGCCACGACTGGCTCCAATGAGGCGCCTGAGGCAGTAGCAGCATAATAAGTAGCCCCCAGTCTATGTGGATAAAAGAAGAAGTTGGCCAATAATTCTTCTCCACCTACCCCTCCTTCAAAATCATGGATGTGTTCATATTAGAATATACATTTTCCCTTGAGAACAGGAACTGTGACTTCCATCAGCAACTGCAATGTGCACAGTGTATGTGTAGTAAATAACATCTGGGGGCACAACTGTATGCAAACACCAAGACACCTGAACCCAAGTACTGCCGCTGTCACTGTACCCCTTGTCCAGACCCCACTAAGGACACATGACAACTTGCTGACAGTTTAATAGTAATGATGAACCCTCCCTGTCAGCATCTTAGCATATTCTGCAGGATGGAATCTCCTCAGATGCCGTTTGATGCCCTGCTTGCAATTCTCCTCCACCACACTGGCATTTGTGGTCAGTGCACCACACAGCGTGCAATGGGTAGAGGCGAACTGCCATATCCTAACATCAACAGAGTGGCTATCATTTGGCGGGTGAGGTAACGATGAACGAGGTGGATTGGCAGAAGATGTAGTTACCCTAGAAGGTGATGGCGAGCTAGTTGTTTCAGTCGTCATGGAACTTCCAGTCTCTGCCTGGGTTGCTCTATTCTTCCTCTTCTTTGATCTCCGCCTCGCCTCTTGTTGCCTTTCTGATGAATCGGGGACAGCAAAAGCGGTGCTTGAGTCCTGTGATGGGTGTTTGTCTTTAACATGTGTGGAGTAAATGTCATGGTGTCTGTGTTTCATGTGTGATATGAGGGCGCTTGTGCCAAGGTGTGTTCCCTCCTTTCCTCTTTTCATTGACTTGTCACAAATTGTGGGTTTACTATCAAAGTGTCGCATGTAAATTTCACGTCATAAAATGATGCATCTATTCGGCTGCATCATTTAAAGTGTCGCAATTAAAGTTATGTGTCTTAAAGTGTCACAAATTCTACATTTTGCGTAGTTCTGGGTGGCGCATTCACCATATTGTGCTTTAACATGTCGCAGCATTAAGGACGCAATATGGGTGCATTAATGATGCAATTTTGGTGCAGCATTAAGGACGCAGTATGGGGGCATTAATGACGCAATTTGGGTGCAATATATGGACGCAATATGGGTGCAATATTGGTGCAATAAGGACACATTAAGGACGCAATATGGGTGCAATACTGACACAATATGGGTGCAATACTGATGCAATTTGGGTGCAATATTGGTGCAATAAGGATGCCATATGGGTACAATATGGGTGCATTAAGGACGCAATATGGGTGCAATACTGACGCAATTTGGGTGCAATACTGATGCAATTTGGGTGCAATATTGGTGCAATAAGGACACATTAAGGGTGCAATATGGGTGCATGGGCAGCATGAGTGGCAGCAGGTACAACACTAGTGGCAGCACATCTGGCATCAGGTACAACACTAGTGGCTGCAGGTACAGCAGTGGTGGCACTGGCAGCAGGGGCAGCATGTCTTGCAGCAGGCACAGACAGCTGACCTGTCCTGCTCTCACTAGTACTACCCTTTTCTCCCTCCCTTCCCATTCCCTTTTCTCCCTCCCTTCTTATTAAATTCCCCAAGATCCCTTGGGTTGATTTAGGGGGACTGGACAGCAATGGTTCAGTACTGCTAGTCACTTCCTCCTCCTCCTCAGACTCAGTGGACACATAATAAGGGTCCTTCCAGTTCCTCGTTTTACTAGTTTTAAACCTGCTCATAGTGATAGTCACTATGAGCCTCTCCTGCTTCAATTTTTCCAAAATATCACAGCAGAACAGCACAGCACGTCTATCTCACTCTGTAGCTGCTTGTATTGTGTCTGCCTTCCGCAAATATGTCATGTTTTATAGTGGAAATGCGAAAACAACGTAAATCAATGGGCGGAAACTTTCTAGCCAATGAAAAAATGGTGAAACATTTTGGCCAATAGGCAAAAGATGCGAAGATTTTAAGTGCTAGTTTTAAAGCGGATTTTCCTCCGAAAAAGTAGATAACAACGTGGTTTTCGCTAAATTTCTTGCGGGAACACGGCGACAACTTTCGCCCATCCCTACTTGGCTGCTCCAAAAATACACACTCTCCCTGAGTGACAACGAAATCCCAGGATCATACAATAGTGTAATACTGTCAGTTAGTATATGTAAAATCAATTGCAATCAGCGTTTAAGCCTACAAACTTTTATTGATTTTATATTTGTTTGATTAAAATCATTTTTATACTTGGAAGCAGCCGTCCGTTGTTTGTGTCTCTGAATTTGTAGGTCCTCATTATCCTTTCCCCCGAGTGGAGACAGATGTAAAGTCCTCCACGCACTCTAATGTCAGTTTAGCTGGTATCAGCTACCTGACTATATGTACACGTGGGTGCAATTGATTTTATGTATATATTCTATACTAACTGACAGTATTACACTATTGGGCGCTCTCTTTTTTGTTGTTCTTGTTTTGAATGATCCTGGGAAAAAACATGGAAGCTGACCAGATCTCACCTTTAAAGGGATAGTAATACTTCGTTTTATCTTTATTTTATTTTGTAGGTATTAAAAAACATGAAGAACGATATAAGTCTTATCTCTCAAACCTTTATGGTTTGAGCGATATTCACAAGCAAAGTTTCCCCCTCCTGCCCCTTTTACCTAGTGTAAGCCATCTCTTCTCAGATGTGGAATGCAGTCCATAGACCAGACAGATAACAGCAGGGGACAATCTTCTTACTGTGAGAACAATGAAAGCCCTGCCCCCTTGACACGTTTTTAAGGTTTTTCCCTTATCTTAATTGAAGATTGTCCCTCTCTGCAGTCTACCTGGGCACCTCCCTTCTGATCTGGCTGAACAGTGTGACATCAGTAAAAGGGGCGGGAGGGGGATATTTTGTCATTGAATTACTCTTGAACTACAACTCTGGCAGAATTGAAATAACACTCTCCAAAACCCAAATACTATGATGATTAATTACAGCTGCTTTTATTATGAAACATTACTATCCCTTTAACCGGGGACACATAGGAAATAGCCATTTTGCAGTACTTCACTGAAATCAATACAGTCCTGCAGTATGTATTTTTCCTATGCATCCCCGGTTAAAGGTGAGGTCTGGTCAGCCTATTCCTGACTCCAATGTATGCGAGAAAGGTTCCCGCTGCAGTTTTGTCACCCCCTGCATTGAACTCTCCTTGTTACTGTGTTCCCCCACCGATCCCATCACATGGGGAGTGGAAAGAACAGCTGAACCACATCAGCTCCAGACGGATATTACTGGCTGACTCCCACATGAGTCGACCATTCATTGGACCTTGTAATATGACTTCAACCTCCAACATTGCTTGTGTTGAAGGTCATCTGGTGGCCCCTATAAGCCACAGTGTAGATCTCCATGAATGCAGTAAAGGTTTAGCTTTTTTTGTGTTTATGTGAGGGTATAGTTGCCCATGAGAAAGGTAACGTTATACATCATCTTACCATTCAACACAAACGATATAACCAATGCACTGTCTATGAGTTGTTGTTGCCTATGTGAAAAAGCTAAATGAAATAATTATTTGCTTCTGTATATGTGCATTCAAGCAGCAGAATAATTCCACACTAAGAAAAATATGTTTTTATACAAACCCCACTAAATATCAAGCTTTCAACAAAATGCAATTTCGCAGTATCTTTTCTTTTAAATAAAGCATCATCTTTTACCAGCAAACCAACCTCCAAAAAAAAGAGAAGAAAACATAAAGACTAGTGTTGAGCGAGCATGCTCGGCCGATGCTCGGATCGGCTCGAGCATCGCTCTGCTCGGCACATGGCGGTACTCGTACGAGTACCGCCATGTGCTCGCCCGCCATGTTCGGGTGGCAGGGATCTGTGCCGGAGGAGGCACAGATCTTGCAGACGCTCCGCTGGACCACCAGGGACTGGAGGTAGGGGGCATTGCGGAGATGAAGGGGGCATTGCGGAGATGAAGGGGGACATTGCGGAGATGAAGGGGGACATTGTGGAAGGGGGGCATTGCGGAGATGAAGGGGGCATTGCGGAGATGAAGGGGGCATTGCGGAGATGAAGGGGGGCATTGCGGAGATGAAGGGGGACATTGTGGAAGGGGGACATTGTGGAAGGGGGGCATTGCGGAGATGAAGGGGGCATTGCGGAGATGAAGGGGGCATTGCTGAGATGAAGGGGGACATTGCGGAGATGAAGGGGGACATTGTGGAAGGGGGACATTGTGGAAGGGGGGCATTGCGGAGATGAAGGGGGCATTGCGGAGATGAAGGGGGCATTGTGGAGATGAAGGGGGCATTGCGGAGATGAAGGGGGACATTGTGGAAGGGGGACATTGTGGAAGGGGGACATTGTGGAAGAGGGGCATTGCGGAGATGAAGGGGGGCATTGACCAGGCACCCTCCCCTCATCAGAGCAGGGGGTGCCTGGTGTAATGCTCGAGTCCTCCCATGTAATGCAATGGGGTTCGGGTGCTCGGCCGAGCACTCGAGCCTCAGGGGGTGCTCGGTCAGAGCACCCGAACACCCGAGCATCGGGGTGCTCGCTCAACACTAATAAAGACAAATGAGTGGGCAGCACCTGTGGGTCTTATTAAATTGATTTATTGAAGCAATCAATAGCAAAAAATACAGGTCAATGTTTCGTCTGGTAGGGACCTTTATCAAGAAATATATATATATATATATATATATATCTATATATATAAAAGAAGACTTTGTGCCTGGCAAAACACACCCAGGGGCGGCAGTAAAAAGGATTACTGCTGCCATTGGGTGATTCTGTGGGAGTGTGATTTTTGGCCTGCCCCCACTATCCAGCCCGCCCACCACTATCTAAGGCTGAAAAAAAAAATGGCTGCCACACACTCCTACACCACAGACACATGCACATGCCCTCCCACACACACACTAGCAGACACATACACACATATACACACACGCACGCTGAGGATGATGGGAACAATGTTCAAGCTACAGCTGGAAGGCCATGGTCCAATCTGTATTATGCAGCTTCTTCATTCCCTGTCTTTGAGCCTACACAGCTCTGCTAATTACTACAAGTGAGCTGATTTCTAAACAATCAGCAGGAGGATACTGGCTTGCTGAGAAAGTGGAAACAACGGCAGAGAGGTGATCAGGCAGTGCAGAGCAAGGCTTCAGCTGAGCTGGTAAATGGCAGAGACATGGATGTGACTGTATTTATATATTGCACAAAGAGAGAGAAAGAGAGCAGGTTGTTTGTCAGTCTGTCTGTAAGTAGAGGTGCCAGTTCCTGCAATCATCTCCATGCTGTACATAGCTCACTGTATAGCATGTATGACAAACTATTTATATATGGTCTGGCATTGTATAGTATACAGTCTGTGTATAAGGACTGGCACTATACAGTATAGGAGGGACAGTCCCTGTTTGACACCCAAATCACTCTGCTCCTCTATTTAGGAGATCACACGGTGTGGTGTATATACAGTAGGCTGACCAGACCTCACCTTTAACCGGGGACACATAGGAAATAAGCATATTTCAGGAGTGCACCAAAATCAAAGCAGCCCTGCAGTATGCATTTTTCATATGTGTCACTGGTTAAAGGTGAGGTCTGGTCAGCCTAATGTACAAGTGTATCAGATTGCTCCACATCAGTAAAACCCACGGTAATGTGGGTATAAACTTCTGTATATATCTGTTAAATTAGTCTGTGTAAAAAAATACTTTCATCTTCTTCTAAATCATTCACTTACAGAAAGAGTAACTTAACCATTTCAGTGCCAGAGGAGATGCAATGCATTGCTTACCCCCTGGCACTCAAAGGGTTAAAAATTCTCTACAATGGTCTGGCACTGTATAGCAGTGGTTCTCAATCTGTGCCCTCAGTTGCTATTAACAGGCCAGGATTTTAGAATTTCCTTTTAAGAGCACAGGTGAGTTAATCAATATGACTGAGCCTCTGATCAACACACTTGTGCTCTAGCAGTGAAATTCCTAAGTCCTGGCCTGTTAGTGGCCACTGAGGGCATGGGCTGAGAACCTCTGCTGTATAGTATACAGTCTGCATGTGTCTGTGTATAAGGACTGGCACTATACAGTATAGGAGGGACAGTCCCTGTTTGACACCCAAATCCCTCTGCTCCTCTATTTAGGAGATCACATTGTGTGGTGTATATACCAGTGTATCAGATTGCTCCACATCAATAAAACCCACAGTAATGTGGGAATAAACTTCTGTATATATCTTATAAATTAGTCTGTGTAAAAAAAATACTTTCATCTTCTTCTAAATCATTCACTTACAGAAAGAGTAACTTAACCATTTCAATGCCAGAGGGGATGCAATGCATTGCTTACCCCCTGGCACTCAAAGGGTTAAAAATTCTCTAAAATACACCACCAGCCACGCCCCCAGTTACAACACCGAAAACACAAGTGTCCCTCTTTGGCCATATGAAATGTTGGGAGGTATGTTACTTACACTGCTCACACTGTATGTATTTATGTTCTTATTTGCAGCTGTGTGTCACTGTTTGTGTTGTCAGTGCATGTGTGTGTATATGTGTGTGTTGCATGTGTCTCTGTCTATCACTGTGTGTACCTTTCTGACACGTACACCCTACGCTATAATTCACTATCATAACATTTATTTAAAAAAAAAGAAACATTTCCTGCATAACATGACGGGCAACGCCGTCCCAAACTGCTAGTATATATATATATACAAAAGAGATGGCAGCACTCACTGTTCAATAATCCTCTAAATGGTCTGGGTGCTCGTCCAAGAAATAGTAGTTATATAGATGGCCTTTGGTTTAATATCGGCAACAAACTTTTGGAGCTACTTTTAGATGGGTTATTTAAGGGTTGGCTTTGTTCATGTGTGGTGTAATCTTGATAAAGGCCATTGAGGGTGGCCAAAATGTCGATTTAATAAACACCTGTGTGATCTATATGAACCATGGACTTCTGAGCGTGCTTTTCCTGCAATTTACATATATATATATCTATATATATAAAAGAAGACTTTGTGCCTGGCAAAACACACCCAGGGGCGGCAGTAAAAAGGATTACTGCTGCCATTGGGTGATTCTGTGGGAGTGTGATTTTTGGCCTGCCCCCACTATCCAGCCCGCCCACCACTATCTAAGGCTGAAAAAAAAAATGGCTGCCACACACTCCTACACCACAGACACATGCACATGCCCTCCCACACACACACTAGCAGACACATACACACATATACACACACGCACGCTGAGGATGATAGGAACAATGTTCAAGCTACAGCTGGAAGGCCATGGTCCAATCTGTATTATGCAGCTTCTTCATTCCCTGTCTTTGAGCCTACACAGCTCTGCTAATTACTACAAGTGAGCTGATTTCTAAACAATCAGCAGGAGGATACTGGCTTGCTGAGAAAGTGGAAACAACGGCAGAGAGGTGATCAGGCAGTGCAGAGCAAGGCTTCAGCTGAGCTGGTAAATGGCAGAGACATGGATGTGACTGTATTTATATATTGCACAAAGAGAGAGAAAGAGAGCAGGTTGTTTGTCAGTCTGTCTGTAAGTAGAGGTGCCAGTTCCTGCAATCATCTCCATGCTGTACATAGCTCACTGTATAGCATGTATGACAAACTATTTATATATGGTCTGGCATTGTATAGTATACAGTCTGTGTATAAGGACTGGCACTATACAGTATAGGAGGGACAGTCCCTGTTTGACACCCAAATCCCTCTGCTCCTCTATTTAGGAGATCACACGGTGTGGTGTATATACAGTAGGCTGACCAGACCTCACCTTTAACCGGGGACACATAGGAAATAAGCATATTTCAGGAGTGCACCAAAATCAAAGCAGCCCTGCAGTATGCATTTTTCATATGTGTCACTGGTTAAAGGTGAGGTCTGGTCAGCCTAATGTACAAGTGTATCAGATTGCTCCACATCAGTAAAACCCACGGTAATGTGGGTATAAACTTCTGTATATATCTGTTAAATTAGTCTGTGTAAAAAAATACTTTCATCTTCTTCTAAATCATTCACTTACAGAAAGAGTAACTTAACCATTTCAGTGCCAGAGGAGATGCAATGCATTGCTTACCCCCTGGCACTCAAAGGGTTAAAAATTCTCTACAATGGTCTGGCACTGTATAGCAGTGGTTCTCAATCTGTGCCCTCAGTGGCTATTAACAGGCCAGGATTTTAGAATTTCCTTTTAAGAGCACAGGTGAGTTAATCAATATGACTGAGCCTCTGATCAACACACTTGTGTTCTAGCAGTGAAATTCCTAAGTCCTGGCCTGTTAGTGGCCACTGAGGGCATGGGCTGAGAACCTCTGCTGTATAGTATACAGTCTGCATGTGTCTGTGTATAAGGACTGGCACTATACAGTATAGGAGGGACAGTCCCTGTTTGACACCCAAATCCCTCTGCTCCTCTATTTAGGAGATCACATTGTGTGGTGTATATACCAGAGTATCAGATTGCTTCACATCAATAAAACCCACAGTGATGTGGGAATAAACTTCTGTATATATCTGTTAAATTAGTCTGTGTAAAAAAAATACTTTCATCTTCTTCTAAATCATTCACTTACAGAAAGAGTAACTTAACCATTTCAATGCCAGAGGGGATGCAATGCATTGCTTACCCCCTGGCACTCAAAGGGTTAAAAATTCTCTAAAATACACCACCAGCCACGCCCCCAGTAACACCACTGAAAACACAAGTGTCCCTCTTTGGCCATATGAAATGTTGGGAGGTATGTTACTTACACTGCTCACACTGTATGTATTTATGTTCTGATTTGCAGCTGTGTGTCACTGTTTGTGTTGTCAGTGCATGTGTGTGTATATGTGTGTGTTGCATGTGTCTCTGTCTATCACTGTGTGTACCTTTCTGACACGTACACCCTACGCTATAATTCACTATCATAACATTTATTTAAAAAAAAAAGAAACATTTCCTGCATAACATGACGGGCAACGCTGTCCCAAACTGCTAGTATATATATATATATATATATATATATATTCGGAAGAGATTGGCACTCACTTAAATGATGTCAGCTTGCCCAGGTCCTAAACAATGTATCATATAACTAACAGTGGTAACCACTCAAGGGGCTTCAGAATAGGCAAAAAATGTGCTTTATTAAATCGACATTTCAATCCAGTAATGATCTTGATTAAGATTTTTACTGGATCGAAATGTCGATTTAATAAAGTATGTTTTTAACCTATTTTGAAGCCCTGTGAGTGCTTACCGCTGACCGATATATATAGTGGGTGGATCAGGACAAGAAGGAGGAGAATATATATACAATGCTGGTAAAAAGTTTTAGAACACCCCCATTTTTCCAGTTTTTATTGAAATTTATGCAGTTTATTGTCTCAATGTACGCTGAAAATAAAGCATAGGGCAAATAACCAATTGGACATTAAAAAGAAATCATGGAATCGTTTTCCTTAACAAAATGTAATCTAAATTTTGACTCATCAAAGTAGCCACCTCTTTGCAGATGTAACAGCCGAACACACTCGTGGTATTCCTATCACAATGGAAATCAAATATGGTTCTGAAAGGTCTTCACAACTCTGTAGCAGAAGTTCCAACAAATGTGTTGCACTTGTAGGTTGCTTTGCTTTCACCCTTCACTTTTCAATAACAACTGGAAAAATGGGGGTGTTCTAAAACTTTTGACAGGTAGTATATATATCCTTATTGTGACGGGGGGTACAGGGGTTACTTATTGGTAGGCCGAGGGTTAAGAGATTTATCCAGCCAGACAAAAAGATAATAAATTGCATTTATTAGAGAGGTCACGGCACAAAACATAGGACAACAATTACAGGCAAACAAACAGGGGTAAAACATAAAAACTAAACACTTCTGCTGTTCTCTTCTTAGTTGCATAACTTGCCAGGGGTTACAAATAATACTCAGTCCATTTTAGCTTAATGCTGGAGCTTATTCATAGTCCCACTAGAGGCAAGAGTAGGCATCCTGCCCACTACACATGCTGCTGGAGCACATGAAGGTTCCTTGTATCTTTTAGTCCTGGCAGAGGAGTTGGGGAAGCCATCCTAAGATCCTTGTGGTAGGAACATCAGGGTACTCTCTCTGTGTCTGAAGCTGCTTTGACTTACAGCCCACAACTGAAAAAGGGACCTGGCCCTATAGTGCCCGCTCACTCTAACTCTTCTGGTGAGGGCACTCACCAGTCCCAGTTTCTCCAGTACGCCTGTAGAAAGCACCTGGACCAGTCCAACTCCAGACTGGCCCCAGGCTACCCCCCTCCATGCTGGGGAGAGGCTCTCTCTTGCTCCTACATTCTGCAATTCTCTCTCTCTCCCTTCTCTCTCTAGGTTTTCTCTACCCACCCCCTACAGGATGTGTTGTCACAGGTACCATCTACCAGGTCTGTTCTGCTTGGCCTGATGTGAGTGGGGGAGATGCACACATTCCTCTACCCCCCCTCTCTATCTGACAAACACTGGCTATCTCATAACACAATCTCTGGGTTTAGCTAGACTGAATGGCACCATTCCTCTGTCCATCCTACACACTAACTAACCCATTCACTGCTGGTAACTGGACAACCCTCTCTAATGCATGCACACACAGGGGACATTAAGGGTTCAAGAATGGGAACACGTTAAAACAATGGCAATCACTGAAAACAGACACATTTCATTCTCTGGGTGACACCCATTCCGTCACAGTCTGTCCCCCCTTTCAGATGGGGACCCCAGAGATCAGTCCACACGGACAGATCACTGGGTCCCCACATATTAACTACTTTCATATACTTCTATCAATACAGACATCAAGCCTACAAAGCATTTGTATATACAGTACATCATTTGTATCTTTAGTGGCGATAGTTCCAAAACAAAGTCCAGTGATTCAGGATACTTTCCAGGGCAAGACATATCCAATTAGGGTGCAGGAAAAAAGCAGGCCCAAAACATTTCAAATAGGCAGATCTTCTGGTGTGGCAATGCATTTTCCTCACACACACACAATAGCTTACTGCCATCAAAATTAAGAGACCGTCCCAGAACACCATCCCACCTAAATCAGTCCAACATAAAGAATCAGAACAAGTCCCATCACAATCAGTGCTCCCACAGGAGTGTCACTTACCCCTGCAAAGACTTCCAACATTGCTTTTGGGGTGGATTAACATTTCCATTAAAATTCCCACTGTAACTGGTTTCTGAATAGCGCATCCTCCACTGGATTTTCCTTTAAGCTGAGAAGGTAGTGCAATGTTCTCTCTGGATTACCCTTCTGGTCTCTGTGTCACATTACTCCCACGCTTGGATTCTGTGGCACCCAACACTGGTTCAGCACATTCTGAATTTTCCCTCTGGATCTGGTTGCTTTGGAGCTCTGTTTTTTGATGTTTGACCACTTTGCTTTGAAGTACTGGATCATCCAGGCAAGTCTGTAAAGCTGTAGATCACTGCATTGCTAGGGCATAGTGGGTGCTGGATGCAGACTACACCCCTAGTCCCATTTTGTCTGGCAGTGCTGATAGGGTACTTGCTCACATGTCCCTTAGGCTAACTCTAAGGCAAAACAAAAATAACAGGAGGGGTTCCCATACTGTTGTCCTTGGCCGTGTCTTTTTGTCTGGGTGCTAAAGTGACCACGCTACTGAGCTGGAACAACTAGCACACATAGTGGTCAGGGTTGCCCTCAGACACCCTGAACACCTAAGCTGGATATCCCACAAGCTGCCACCAGTGTGACGGGGGGTACAGGGGTTACTTATTGGTAGGCCGAGGGTTAAGAGATTTATCCAGCCAGACAAAAAGATAATAAATTGCATTTATTAGAGAGGTCACGGCACAAAACATAGGACAACAATTACAGGCAAACAAACAGGGGTAAAACATAAAAACTAAACACTTCTGCTGTTCTCTTCTTAGTTGCATAACTTGCCAGGGGTTACAAATAATACTCAGTCCATTTTAGCTTAATGCTGGAGCTTATTCATAGTCCCACTAGAGGCAAGAGTAGGCATCCTGCCCACTACACATGCTGCTGGAGCACATGAAGGTTCCTTGTATCTTTTAGTCCTGGCAGAGGAGTTGGGGAAGCCATCCTAAGATCCTTGTGGTAGGAACATCAGGGTACTCTCTCTGTGTCTGAAGCTGCTTTGACTTACAGCCCACAACTGAAAAAGGGACCTGGCCCTATAGTGCCCGCTCACTCTAACTCTTCTGGTGAGGGCACTCACCAGTCCCAGTTTCTCCAGTACGCCTGTAGAAAGCACCTGGACCAGTCCAACTCCAGACTGGCCCCAGGCTACCCCCCTCCATGCTGGGGAGAGGCTCTCTCTTGCTCCTACATTCTGCAATTCTCTCTCTCTCCCTTCTCTCTCTAGGTTTTCTCTACCCACCCCCTACAGGATGTGTTGTCACAGGTACCATCTACCAGGTCTGTTCTGCTTGGCCTGATGTGAGTGGGGGAGATGCACACATTCCTCTACCCCCCCTCTCTATCTGACAAACACTGGCTATCTCATAACACAATCTCTGGGTTTAGCTAGACTGAATGGCACCATTCCTCTGTCCATCCTACACACTAACTAACCCATTCACTGCTGGTAACTGGACAACCCTCTCTAATGCATGCACACACAGGGGACATTAAGGGTTCAAGAATGGGAACACGTTAAAACAATGGCAATCACTGAAAACAGACACATTTCATTCTCTGGGTGACACCCATTCCGTCACAGTCATATAATAATTCGCTAAATTGTTTGCCAGAAGCCGTCATGCGCAGTAGAGACGGCTGCAGGTGCTGCAGTCATGCGTAGTACAGGCTGCCTGCACCACGGCTGATAACGGAGTGGGGCTTCGAATTCAGATAGTAGTCCTTGACTATGGTCTGAATTCGGAGCGACCCACTCCGTATCAGCCGCAACGCGGGCAGTCCCTCCTGTGCATGACTGCATCACGGCCGTTGATGGGTGGCACTGAGGCCCGTTTACACAGGCTCTTCAGCTAGTATGATATAATAAATATTCCACATTTTCATCATTTGAAAGTCCTGTGAGTGCGGTTCTTTAGCTTCAAAACTGTATCCTCCTATGGACCTGCCACCCAGGAGCAAGGGTGAGAGATGTTTGACTAGTAGGAAGAAGCCTGTATCAGGCTTTGTAGGACCTTATCAGACCCAGAGTGCAATCTCTTTTACCTCTCACGTACTGTATAAAGAGAGGCTATATACTGAAGCACATCATAGTGATTCTGCCATCATGAAAAGCCAAGCAATTCCTCTTTGAAAGCAAAAAACAGTTACCCCCAGATGTACGTATCAGCCTTGTTGGGCCTCGTTAGTGAGGTGCAGCTGTTCTCTATAGGAACTTGACACCACATCGGGATTCCCCTGTGTGTATTTATATGTAACACACACACAGGATAGTAATGGAGTACTCAAGGGACTTTTAGGATTTAAACATATTTAATGGTGAGTGTAACCAACAATGCATCTGCTCAGTTTAAATTGTATATAAAGTCAGCAATATGCAATGTAAAAGTTAAGCATAAGACAGCTATTCCATCAAACTGTAACATCACTGTAACCATCAAGAACCACAAGATTCCTGCAAACCTGTCATCATATTGCTGAAATAAAAAGAATCTCTGCTACCAAATCCTTTCATCTTCAAACAAAGAAACCACAACCAACAAGGTGATTTAACCCCTTAAGGATCAGAGGGCTGTGCAACGCATTGCTTTGCAATGCGTTGCACAACCCTCTGGTCCTAAGGACGTTAACAGTGGCTCATAGCCACAAACTTCATAAGGTATCCCTTCAGCTTAAACAACCCCTTAGTGTCAGACTTGGAACCTCTGACTGTCCCTAATATCTCCTAAAAAAGGACACTTGGGAGGTATGGATCCCTAATATCTCCTAAAGAGGGACACTTGGTAGGTATGCACCCCTAATATCTCCTAAAGACAGACACATGGGAGGTACGGATCTCTAATATCTCCTAAAGAGGGAAACTTGGTAGGTATGCACCCCTAATATCTCCTAAAGAAGGACACTTGGGAGATATGGACCCCTAATATCTCCTAAAGAGGGACACTTGTTAGGTATGCACCCCTAATATCTCCTAAAGAGGGACACTTGTTAGGTATGCACCCCTAATATCTCCTAAAGAGGGACACTTGGGAGGTATGGACCACTAATATCTCCTAAAGAAGGACACTTGGGAGATATGGACCCCTAATATCTCCTAAAGAGGGACACTTGTTAGGTATGCACCCCTAATATCTCCTAAAGAGGGACACTTGTTAGGTATGCACCCCTAATATCTCCTAAAGAAGGACTCTTGGGAGGTATGGACCCCTAATATCTCCTAAAGAGGGACACTTGGTAGGTATGGTCCCCTAATATCTCCTACAGAAGGACACTTGGGAGGTATGGATCCCTAATATCTCCTAAAGAAGGACACTTGGGAGGTATGGACCACTAATATTTCTTAAAGAGGGACACTTGGGAGGAATGGACCCCTAATATCTCCTAAAGAAGGACACTTGGGAAGTATGGACCCCTAATATCTCCTAAAGAGGAACACTTGGGAAGTATGTATCCCTAATATCTCCTAAAGAAGGACACTTGGGAGGTATTGACCCCTAATATCTCCTAAAGAGGGACACTTGGGAAGTATGGACCCCTAATATCTCCTAAAGAGGGACACTTGGGAAGTATGTATCCCTAATATCTCCTAAAGAAGGACACTTGGGAGGTATTGACCCCTAATATCTCCTAAAAAGGGACACTTTGGAGTTAAGGACCACAAATATCTCCTAAAGAGGGACAACTAATATCTCCTAAAGAGGGACACTTGGGAGGGATGGACCCCTAATATCTCCAAATGAGGAACACTTAGGAGGTATGGCCCCCTAATATCTCCTAAAGAGGAACACTTGGGAGGTATGTCTAAACAATTGTCTATGCAGGTTGTGCACGCAGCCCAAAAACAATAAACTATGATGATTCAGAGTCTTGCAATTCAGCCTCTCTCCTGGGACCAATGAGTGAGCCCTGGGGGTCTCTTTGAAAACACCTGTTCTGCTCCCCCTCTGGTCTGCCAAAACTCACAATTCAGCCCTGGATTCAGCAGGTGTGCTCACAGGACTGCAGATCTGGTGATAAGGCAACAATCAGCTTGATATTAGCCCTTTAAAAGTCCATTTAAATAAAAAAAAATGTTTCCACAGCCCTATATGATGTATTTCTTTTTCCCCAAAATTGCTTCTCTCTTTTTCTTATACATATGGCCCATTGTATATACAGGAAAATTGTTCTACGAGCAATCCTCATGAGGCAGATCCTTCTGGAATTGATGTTGTCGTCTTGAGTTTTAAGTCCCTAATTACACAGATCACTGCAGACACTTGTACAAAAGCTGATCTCAAGAAGCTGACTTGCATTCAGGTGCCCGGACATTTAAATAGCTGGGTTTCACCACAGTTGTATTTAGTAATTAACCCTGCCTCTGCAGTAATTGCAGATCAGCTGTGATGATTACAAGCAGGGATTTGACAGAGGAGATGAAGTAATAAGAGGTTTTCAGTTTCATTGAACAGAAGGTATAAAGCATACTATTTCATTCAAGCAATTCTGTGTATTTAACATGTACATATAATTTTATTTAAAGAGCTACAACATGCACACAGCAATTTACAAGATTAGAATATAGTGAAAATATTATACTGTAACAATGAGAGTGGTGCCAGCAAATAATAAAATAATGGTAGAGCCTTAGACAAAGAACTTACAATCTAGTAATAAAATAGGAAACATGTGCCAAGTAGCTGATACCTGTGCAAGAAAGTTACAATCTAGTAGGGTAATAGGAGATCTGTAAAAAGGAGCTTACAATTTAGTAGTATAATTTGAGACCTGCCCCAAGAAGCTTACAATTGAGTATTATAATGGGAGTCATGTACCAAGAAACTAACAATCTAATGGTATAATAGGAGACCTGCCACAAGGAGCTTACAATATAGTGGTATAATGGGGGACCTGCCCCAAGGAGCTTACAATCTAGTGGTATCATGGTATAGTAGTAGTATCTTACAGTCTAGTGCAGTGCTTTCCAAACTGTGTGTCGTGACACGTTGGTGTGTCGGCTGCAGTGTGTAGGTGTGTCACAGGCAAAGGTGCCGTTTACACAGCGTGAGATTGTCATTCAACCCAAGCACAAACTACACTGGGAACTGAGATAAAATACTACTACTTAATGGTGGCATTTACACAGTGGGAGATTGCCTCCATGTGCCGTGTACAGCTGGAGCACCACAAAAGATTTGTATCAGCTTGAGTGCCTCTGTGTGCTGCATACATACTATGTATGCAGCACATGGAGGCACTCCAGCTGTTACAAATCTTTTGGCGCTTCAGCTGTTAAAATCTTTTGAGATGCCACCTCCTCTATACCTCTGCCCTCTCTGGGGGCTTCCAGGCTGGAGGTGTCCCTGTGCACCAAGGCTGCCTGTCACTTCTGCTTGTGGCGCCGATGAGACAGGAAAGACAGAGAGTACTTCTAAAATCAGTTATGTTCTATTTATTTAATAATGCGACATGAGAATCTTGCTCTTATATGTATATCAACATTCTCACGTTGCCCTTTTAAAAACCACACAACATGCTTAATGCCTTCTGCAGTATGAATGAAAGGTTTTCATGAGATATGCTGTGTCCCCATACATCTTGTTATTACAATTTATGTATGTGTCCGGATCTCTTATAAGGGTTTATTAGTTTAACCTCTGGTTTGCTAGCAAAACTGAATTACTGTGTCACTAAATGATGCATGTCTAAAAAGTGTGTCACCAACATGAAAAGTTTGGAAAGCTCTGGTCTAGTGGTATAATGGCCAGAGCCAGATTAAAACTCCATAGGACCCTAGCCAGGATGCAAAATTGTGTCCCCAACTCTTGCCATCCCCCAACCCCCTCCCCCACAAGCCACAAACCTCTCTAGGTTTGCCCATTGTTCTTGTGGGTAGAGACACTAGTACCAACATTAGAAAAGACAAAAATAATGCTTTAAGTAGATTAGAAATTTACAGCAGAGCTTATAATTGAAATGGGGCTAGAATGTTGATACCACAGAGCTTGCAATTGAAATGGAGATACATTTTTGATACCAAAGAGCTTATATTTGAGATGGAGCAGCACGATTGATACCATAGAGCTTACAATTGAATAGCAGTTAAACTAGTTATACCAAATACATTACAAATGATATACAGCTAAACTAGTGATACCACAGAGCTCACAATTGAAATGGAGTTGCACTAGTCTTATTCCTGCAAGTATCTGAGCTTATTTGTAACTCTTTATGACCAGCTACAGGGATAAGCACCAAAATGTTACATAAGGTACATTTGTCAGATACCAGACTTTATGACTGACAATGAGAATTTGTTATTTATCCTCAGTTGGCCAACATGTGGCTCTCTAGTTGTTTCTGCTCTATAGAAATCTATAGAAAAACTGACTCACAGAAACAGCATCTTTTATTTATCATTTAGTCATTTGCCATTGTGTGCTATGAACATCAGTTACTCTGTTCACTGTAAGAGCTGATCTCAGTACTGTTGGCAGATATAAAATAGAGTGAGAGAGAGACAGAGGGATTGAGACAGAGCGTGGGTGCCAGAGGCACAGAAATGGTAAGAGAAGCAGAATATAGGCAAGAGGTAGAGAGGAGGGTGAGAGAGAAAGAAGGCAGGGTGAGAGAGGCAAAGGAGAAGGTAAGAGAGGCTAAAGGGGGAAGTGCAAAGACATCCTCAGAAAACTCAGAGACAGTTACCTCTAACATGAATTCAACATGAATAAAGCGTGTTGTGATTGCCTTAGATGGTTGCTCTAACGCTACAAGCAACTCCCAGCATCCATGAATGATGATTGTGCAGTGGGTGTTAACCCTTTGAATGCCAGAGGGGTAAGCAAGCATTGCAAAGCTGGTGATTATTACACATTGTGGGTGGCTCCAAGTCACAAGACGACTGATGTCTATTCAGCCCTCTCATCATAGCATGCCCCCTGCTTGTGCCCACTGGAGCAATGACATGGCTGCCACTTTGTACTAAACAGTTGTTAGCAAGGTATCTAGCACTCCAGTCACTGGTGCCTTTAGAATTTCATCTGGAGGAATTTGTCCCTCATTGTCCTCAGTGTATACAGTAAAACCATTAGTAACCCTTTAAGGACCAGAGGAGTGCAATGTGTTGCACACTTCTCTTAAGGGGCTAATATATAGATCTATATTCAGACTATATAAAAATATACCTGTCACAAGCGAGGGCTATAGGCCCTGCTGAGACAGTGGGGAGAGTGTGGGTGTGAAAGGGTTAACAATACCAGACCCCTGGTTACCTGTCACTATTCCTAGCAACCACCAAATTAACCCCTGAAATCCCTCCTGCACTGTCTCCCCAGTACTACAATTTGCTGCCACAACCAAGACATTATATCTGGGCGTCTTAGGTTACCGCAAATACAACAGAATTACAGTATAAAATCACCTTAATAATCAGACATATAGACTTAACCCTTTATTAACGTGTTCTAACTGAGCTTTCTTCAGAGCAGTGAGTTCATATCAGAGAACAAAGACCAGCGCTGATTAATTGAACATTTAATCTGAAAAAAAGGCTTCAAAGTGCTGGTTACAAAAATGCAGAAATAAAGGACATACACAAATACAGATTACACACTGGCAAAACAGTCCATAAAATAAAATAGGAGAAACACAAGAGATCCCATCATACATTTACCAGTATGTATCTCTCTCTCTCTCTCTCTCTCTCTCTCTCTATATATATATATATATATAAGCCCTTGTGGGAACTTCAGATGGTAAAAGTTCTCCATTCCAGTTGTTACAAAGAAATTCCCCTTTTTTATCCACAAACCCATATTAAATAGGAGTTACCTAGGGGGAGGTTTGGCCTGATAGTTTACAATATACACAAGTTCTCTGGATAACCCCCCATCAAAGCAGAGGAACCAAGACCTTTTTTATGACCCCTATGTCCTGCTATGGCGATGTACTCATTCAGTTTCTGGTGATGTTATCCACTCAGCTAATTTTATGGTCTAGGACTGGTGCACTTTGAATAACATACAAATACAAAATAAACAAACTAATTATACAAACCAAAGGCCCTGCAATGGCCAGCTCATGCCTTGGCATGAAAATACCTGAGGAAGGTAGCAGCAGCAGTATCTCTGTGCATTCTGTACATCAGCCGGAGCTGCTTGCCGCCAAGAGAGGACGATGACTGGAGGCGGAGCATGATGCACCTCCCCAGTGCTAAAGGACCTAACGCACGCTGCACAACCGATTCAGGTTCATGGTGCTCAGATACAATACACATGAGACTACATCTGAATGAGAATGTAGACATGGGGACTCATCCTTATTCACGCTGCGCAGCCAAAAGTCTCAAGGATGAGCATGAGCAGAGGTCACACACACACACCAGCCCTGGGGGAAATCGTCCCGCTGGTTTGGCCTGGTAAGGCCCCCAACTTCACTGAGCCCTAGGCAGGTGCCTTGCCCATAATCCAGCTTTGATAATGGCAGACCTGCCCCAAGAGGCTTACAGTCTAGGGGTATAATGGGAGACCTGCCCCAAGGAGCTTGCAATCCAGTGGTATCATGGTATAATAGTATCCTACAGTCTATTGATATAAAAGGAGACAAACCCCAAGAAGTTTACAATCTATTGGTATAGTTTTAAACACTTTTTTAAGATGCTCACACTTTAGCTGTACAGTGGTAGATTTTAATCTGGGGAGCTTACAGTCTATTAGCAGTAATTTGCCTCAATAAGATCACAAGCCAGTCAAGTGGCACAACCAGAGACCCCGTCTCATCAATTTGCAATGTAGTATATTGAAAAACGATATCTCCAAGAAATCAAGATCTAAAGAAAAATTGAAGAACATTTCCACTGCCTTATTGTAACCACGTCATTGAGGCTGATGTACTAAGACCCGGCGCAAATCAGGAGCAAATCCACTGCACCATAGGGGACAAAAAAAATCCCAAAAGCTCTCCCATAGAATAACATAGTAAATGGACACTGTATCACATTGGAGAAGATACCTCCTCTTTATCACACCTTAGTACATCTACCCCTGTAGTCTATAACTAAAGTCCACCCATAGCATAACAGGAACTGGAGAGTTTATCTTACTGGAGAAGTTATCTCCTCTTTATCACACCTTAATACAATTCCCCCTGTAGTCTATAACTAAATCTCTTCCATAGAATAACATAGGAACTGGAGAGTTTATCACCCTAGAGAAGTTATCTCCTCTTTATCACACCTTAGTACATCTCCCCCAGTAGTCTATAGCTAAATCTCTCACAGGAAGCGGAGAGTTTATTTCACTGGAGAAGTGATCTCCTATTTATCTCACCTTAGTACATCTCTGCCTGTAGTCTATAATTACAGCTCTTCCACAGAATAACACAGAAAGCGGAGAGTTTATTTAGCTGAAAAGTTATCTCCTCTTTATCACCCCTTAGTACATCTCCCTCTGTAATCTATAACTAAAGCTCTCCCATAGAATAACATAGGAACTGGAGAGTTTATCTCACTGGAGAAGTTACCTCTTCTTTATCACACCTTAGTACATCTCCCCTGTAGTCTATAACTAAATATCTCCCATAGAATAACATGAGATATGGAGAGTTTATCTCACTGGAGAAGTTATCTCCTCTTTATCACACCTTAGTACATCTCCCCTGTAGTCTATAATTACAGCTCTCCCATAGAATAACATAGGAACTGAAGAGTTTATCCCACAGGAGAAGCTATCTCTTCTTTATCACTCCATAATGCAGAGGCTCTATAGAATAACAGGAATTTTAGAGGTTAACATGCTGTAGAATATATCTCCTCTTTATCACACTTTACTTTATAACCCTGCAGCCCTTCTAGTATGTCAGCCTCATTACTGGTTTGCAGAAGGAGAAATGATTAAATCTTGGCAGGAGCAATGGGGCAGCCCGACCCTTCTTAGCTATAACCGAGAAAATTCATAGACTGGAGGGTGAAAAATGCAGAGGCGCGATTCTTGGAGTGGCTCAGCGGGAGAGGGTGTCCGTAGGAATGTATATAGATTGTCCTAAGTTTATCAAAGGTGTGTGGCTGATTACTCAATCTGAGCCTGATAAGTCCTCTCTCCGGGATAAGAGGCTTGACGGCAGTTGCAGATGTCATCTATTGTACAGGAGAATTGTTTACACTTGGATTTCTGTTGAAGATTATTAACATTTTAATTCTTTAATTACCCAATTGACTGTTAAGAGATGTCAACACTGCTGAAGGTAGATGCCAGACAGGTGATTTGTGTTTTTGGCTGCTAAACATATAGAAGCTTCTCTCACGTCATTGGCTGTGGTTGATTTCTGTGATAAGGAATTTGGTGGTGGATTAAAACCCTTTGAGAGCCAGTGAGATATCCAACGCATTGCAGCACAATGTCCATACCTGACAACTCTCCAGATTTGCCCCGGAGACTCCGGTTTTGACACTGCTTTACTGGGTCTCCAGGGCAGAGGCTGAGTCTCTGGATGTAGGGAGTTTGTATTTAAAGGGATAGTAATACTTAAATATTACTAATCCCCATATTGTAGCCATTTTAAAAAGAATTCAATTGCCCCCAGGTTCATCTCTCAAGCCTTTATGGGTTGAGAGATAACCATAAGCAAAGTTCCCCCCTCCCCCTTCCCTGAAGTCAGCATTGTACCGACTGCAGGGGAAGTCTGTCATACGACAGGCTTGCGGCTCTGCAGCTGAGCTGAGATCACGTTAGTAAAAAAGGATTATTTCACTGAAACAGTCTTCTATGTGTGATTGGTATGCAAGCACACGTAGAAGACCGTTTCAGTGAAATAATTATTTTTTACTAAAGCAATCTCGGCTCTGCTGCAGAGCCGCCCGATGAAAATAAGACCGGATATCCCTGCAGTCAGTACAACGCTGACTTCAGGGAAGGGGGTGGGAGGGGGGAACTTTGTGTTCGGTTATCTCTCAAACCATAAAGGTTGTGCTGTCAGTCCTAGCCAGGTCTAGGAGGCGTTGCTAGGAGCCGGCCGGCTCCAAAAGGGACTGACAGCTCAGGCGCATGGACGTCACTAGGGCAAGATTTCCGCGCTCCGTCCTGCTGTCAGTCCATGAAGAATAGAGATTTCTCTTTAATCCGGTAAGAATTCTGGTGACTAGCGCTACTGAGCAGCTAGTTGCCAAATGAGCAATGATGTGATGCTATCTTATTATTGGTGGTAGTTCCTCTTTAAGTTGGTAATAGTAGCTCTACCCACAAGAACAATGTGCAGATCAAGAAAGATTTGCAGCAAAGAGGAAAGGGGCAATGGGGGGCCCAGTTTGAGATCCTGTCTAGGGCTCTATGCAGCCTTAATCCGGCTCTGGATATTACACTAAAACTATCAAAGTTATAGCAACAAGACTTAAGTGCTTTGCTGTATTTATTTAATAACTGCAATAAAAAAGCTTTGAAAAAACAAGTATTACTATCCCTTTAAGAGTTCAGACTGACAAACAATACAACAGAGAGAGAGACTGGTTCAAGCCACAGCGTCATGACCTTTGACAAGTGCTTTTGACTGAACTTTAATTAACTCTTTGATTGTCAGAGGGGTACGCAACGCATTGCTCTGCAATGAGTTGCGTACCCCTCTGGCACTCAAAGGGTTAAAGAGATATCACACAAAAAATAACAGGGCTGAAATCCATTAACCCTTTCAATGCCAGAGTGATTCTTCTTCCTTTGCTGAAGCAATAACATAATTTAAAGGGGAACTACCACCCCCACACAATCTTTAGCTTCACTAAGTCACCATCTGACAACTAGCTGCTTAGTAGCGCTAGCCGCCAGAATAATTACCTTATTTAATAGATTTCTGCTCTCTTCCATGGGTGACAGGTAGGACGGAGCGCGGACATCTTGCCATTGTGACGTCCATGCGCCTGCGCTTTCAGTCTCAGCCGGAGCCAAATGTATCCTAGCAACGCCTCTTAGACCCGCTTTAACCAGTCCTGCAGTCCCGTATGTCACATCCATGGACGCGGGCAAGGCAATTCCTAGCAGGACCATTGAACACAAAATCTGCCCACTGCACATGGAAATATTAACTCTTTAACTACCAGAGGAGTGAGAAACTCAATGCTTTGCAACCTGTTGTTCGCCCTTCTTGTCCTTAAAGGTTTAAAGCAATAGTAATGTTTCACAATAAAAGCAGCTCCAATTAATCTTCATAGTATTTGGGCCATGGAGAGTGTTATTTCAATACTGTCAGAGTTGTAGTTCTAGAGTAATTGAATGATTAAGTATCCCCCTCCCTCTCCTTTCACCTAGTATAACACTGCTCACCTCAGAACAGCAAGACTGTCTGGATGGATCACAGAGAGGGACAATCTTCAGTGAGCGTAAGGAAAAACCTGACAAGGGGGCTGGGTTTTCCTTATGCTCACAGTAAAAAGATTGTCCCTTGCTGTGAGCTGTCTGGTCAAGCAACCAGATTCCATATCTGAGGGGAGGCAGCTTACACTAGGTAAAAGGGGTGGGAGGGGGATACTACAACTCTGACAGTAATGAAATAACACTCTCTATGGAGCTGTTTTTTTTGTGAAACTTTACTATCCCTTTAAGTAGGCTCATGTATGCAGCCTTGTTCCAACAACTGTCATGTCTCCCTCCATGGACTTGACATTCCAGACTGACTAATGATGTTAAATGAATGAATATGTTTATTTACATAGTGCCACAAGTGTACACAGCGATTTACAATGTTATCTATTGAACAAAGGAACAAGGACTACATTCTTAGGGGTCATTAGATTTTTGTGGTCATAGTAAGCTAAGTAGCTAGCTGGTTATAATTAGGAGGTGTTACTTCTCCTTTAAGAGAAGTAAGAATAGATTTTCTGTGATATTTAGTAAAGAAGAGTATTCTGTGCATATGTTTCAAGTTGCAGTATTAGACACATGGCTAATTTCAAGGCTTAGAAACTCTTGTTCCTTATCTCTCTATATCCCAGAGGAAATAAAAATATATTGTAAGCTCTACAGGGTCATTTTATAAACCCTTTAATGACCACTGGTGTGCAATGCATTTCATATATTATTCCAAAATGATGATGTATTTAGATGCATTTATTTGTCACTTTAGGAAACTGAGCTAGTACTTCCTGGTAGGAAGTGGTAGTTGGTAATGTAGAGCAGTGTGGAATGTTAGTATCATCCACGCATACATGCCAGATTAGCATTAACTGGAAAATAAAAATAAAAATCTCATAAACTGTTGTTTTCAATTTAAAAAATAGCTAAAACACACAGAGGTTCTTTTACGTTTTGTTTTAGAATCACCCTTTGGTGAGAAAATGACAGTCCCACTTTAAATAAAGTCATTATTATTGTTGATAGAAGGGAATCATATAATCACCCTTGAGCTGTCAGTAAGGCACCACTGCCCCCGCACAGCTGCCACAATGTACAATGCAGTCACAGATGATTTGGGCGCAGAAGAAAATGCCTTTTAACCCCTTGCATGCTAGAACCATCTATAGAACAGATTATTCCTTGTATGGTTTTTAAGCAGATTGGGGAGGCAAGATTAATTTTCTCTCCTTACTTCATGATTAGGAGGCTATACTCACAGCAGGAAGTGAGGGGCGCAATGAAAAACTGCTTCCCCCCTCCAATCTGCAGAATTCCCCTCTCCAGAGCGAAGCCTGGGGAGGGGAAACATATCTGAGCTGGAGTATGGGAAGAGGGAGGTACAGTTTAGGTCATGGGTATGAGGGGGCTTAGAGCAAAAGGGGTATGGCCAGAGGGGATTTAAAGGGATAGTAATACTTAAAATATAAAAAATATATGTTGTAGGGTTTATCCCCCTGAGTAAAACAAGAGTACTCACACTGCTGAAAGGTGTTTCATTCAAAAGTTATTACTTTTCAAAGTTGAATTTTTTAGGTGCAATATCACAGTGGCCTGAAATTGTACAGTGGCGCTGCTGTTACACGATCCTATGGACATCTCTGGTCCCGGGACCATAAATCTCCATAGGATGGTGTAGCAACTTCGCCACTGTACAATTTCAGGCCACTGTGATATTGCACCTAAAAAAATTCAACTTTGAAAATTAATAACTTTTGAATGAAACACCTTTCAGCTTTGTGAGTACTCTTGTTTTATTCAGGGAGATAAACCCTACAACATATTTTTTTCTACATTTTAAGTATTACTATCCCTTTAAGGGGCTGCAGACCCTGGCCATCTTCCTTTTACGAAATCTTCATGGGCAGCATCCCTCCCTCCCCTATGTTATGTATTTCATCATATGTAACTGTTGGGGGTTTTATTGTTCATTGTGAATGGTGGGGTTATCAGCATAGCTGGGAACTCTCCGGATTTGTCTCAGAGACTCTGGTTGTGGCTTTAAATTACCCGGTCTCTGTGACAGAGGCTGATTCTTTGGATGTGGGATGTTTTTAATAAAACTCTGCCCACTTCCGTGTCTTTCCAGTGTGTTCCTCCCATTCCCCGCCTACTTCTCCTTCCCCAGCCTACTCCTCCATTTTTTAATTTCTGAAGCTCCCTCTGGGGAGTCCACAAAGCAAAGTTCCCAGCAATGGTTATCAGGTCATAAAAAGTACCAGGGGGTCTTGTTTCCTTGTCACGGCTTTGTGGAGCTTTGGTCCTTGCCAATGTCTAAATGGTTACAAAATTTACTGTTATTTTGGTTAAACTAAGGGGTTTATGCCAGAGGCCAGCTAATGGGTATTGGGGAGTCAGATTTTGTAAGGTTGTGTGTAACGGATACCGCTGCCACCCAGCCTTGGGTGACTCCGTTTGTCGCCGCTTCCCTCGCTCTGGAACAGGAAAACTCCACCAGCTTCTCCCAAGGTATCCCAATCGCCAGGCAGGACTAGTGTCAGGATAACAAGAACTCTCCCAGCATACCAGCAGCTTAACCTCACCAGACAACACTTGTGTAGGTTAAAACAAGAACTGCTTTATTGGAACCAAGACACACATATTTATACAGGTTAACACAAAAGGCCAAGAGGGGTGGAGGGGCTATACAATGGTGGGCTGAACAAAACACAAAATGGTAAAGTGGTAATATGCATCTTTACAAAAGGGTCAATGGGTGGAGGGTGGTTTCAGTATAAACATGCAGTACACTGAACACAAGGGGAGTGTCAACACACGGTGTGATGAGACAATGGGTAGGTGACAACAAGATACAATAGGCCAGACCTGAGTGAGTTCACTATACAATGGGACAAAGGAATAGGGCTGGGTACAAGTGTAACAGAGGGACCAGAATACACAAAACAGGATGAGGTTCTGAAACATCATTAACATATTATTCTTTTGGAAAGTCTGATATCCTTTGACCAGGCTGGGCAGAATGTTCACTGGGTTTCTTGGTCACCCTGTACCCCCAATAAGTACAGGGTGACTTAGCCCCAAGAGGGGACTGGGGGGCTGCTAAAAGATCCTTCATGGCAAGGGGCAATCAGGGCAGAGATTAGTCTGATGGGTAGGCCATACCCTGTTCCAGGACTAGGTCCATAATCTGTGGACAGGAGGCTGGCCCTCAGGCCCCTCCAGGAGCCAGGGGCCCGGTGGTTCCTGTGACATTTCCCCCCCTTCCAAATAAGACTAACCTGGGGCCAGACCCTTACCGGGTCTGCCAACAGGTTAGTTGAGTCCTCAGTCATTCTCATATCCCATACAATCCTCTGGGTCTGTCTCTCACTCCGCCGGTACTGTATTCTGTTCTGCGGGGGGAACTTTAAGTCGGCTGATTGGGGGCTGTTGAGACCCGCAGTCCCATACCCCAGGGTAGGGGTAACGACGTCGCTGGGGAGGTCTCTGGCCCTACTCACCATGGGAGGGGTAACGGCTCCACTGGGACGGATCTCAACCACACCCACCAGGGCAGGGACAACAAGGCTCTTGGAGAGGACAGTGATCCCACACTCCAGGGAAAGGGCAACAAGGCCTCTGGAGAGGACAGTGGTCTCACTCTCCAGGGTAAAGGTGGCAGAGCCACTGGGGAGGACCTCAATCCCACTCCCCAGGGCAGGGGCAACAAGGCCCTTGGAGAGGACGTTCGTCCCACTCTCCAGGGCTGGGGTAGCAAAGTCGCTGGAGAGGGCAGTTGTCCCACTCTCCCCGGCTGGGGTAGTAAAGTCGATGGAGAGGACAGTGGTCCCACTCTCCAGGGCAGGGGTAGGGGCAACAAGGCCTCTGGAGAGGACAGTGGTTCCACTCTCCAGGGCAAGGTTAGGGGCAAGAAGGGCCTTGGAGAGGACAGTTGTCCCACTCTCCAAGGCTGGGGTAGCAAAGTCGCTGGAGAGGACAGTTGTCCCACTCTCCAGGGCAAGTGTAGGGGCGCTGGTGATGACCACAATCTCAGCCACGACACCCCCAGTTCCATCAGACATCTGCCGCTGGGGAGAGGGGTCAGCTACCTCCTCTCCCTGTAATACAAACAGCCGCTGGGGAGTGACACCAATCGCATCCACTCCCGAAATACAGCACCTCTCTGCTGTGGGGACATCCATACCAAACGGGTTAGCGGTGGCCGCAGCTTCGCCTGCTACCCGCTGACTAGACCATAACAGGTCGCTGAAGTCAGCCTCAGGAAGAGCCCCCTCTTCCACGGACAAGGTGCTTGTGGCGACCGCATTCTCATCCACTGCACCTTCCACGTCCATACAACGCTGCTGTGGGGGATAGGTGTGCGCCACCTCTTCCTGGAGATCCCTACACTCCATCTCCAGTCCCCACTCCTGGGTTACAAGATCCTCCAGCTCTCTCCATACCTCGGGTATTTCTGACACCCCCAGCTGCATGGCTCGCCTGTCGCGGATCTCCCAGAACCGGCTTTCCCTGCGACTGCCAAAGTCCGGCTCCTCAGCCCTGGCATGCCACAATGAGCTGGGACCCCTGTAGGCGAAGCCGCTGCACGGGAGAGGAGTTTTGGGGAACCCGAACCACTCAAATCCGGTCCTGTCGCAGAAAGCCCCATACTGGAGATCCAGGCAAATGACATCTCCGATCCAGGATGCCAGTACCTCGCGTGTCTGGGGGTCCGAACTCGGCCCAAGGATGCAGGGGCTCCACTGCTGTGTCTCGCTCTCATGCCTCTCTGCATAAGGGATGAAGCCCTCGGAGGAGAAGGAGTGTCCCTCTGCCTCCAGTGTGGCCCGCTGTTGTTCATAGCCGGATAGGGCTTGGCAAAGCATAGCCTCCATCTCCGTGTCTGACCGCTTGGCGCCTGCTGGTGGAGAGCTGCTTCATCGGTCTCCCATGAACTGTTGCTGAAACCTGGGGTCAAGCCCTGCGGCTATATCTCCCCCTGGATGCTGGTTTCAGTGTTGCTAAGACCGGGGTCAAGCCAGGTGGCTATATCTCCCCCTGGATGCTGGTCTCAGTTAGGTTCCTTGGCTTTATCTGTTTCAGGTGAAACGATCCTGGTGGTGGTTTGTATGTTCCAAACATCAACTGGGAAGCATCCCACCGCTGCCAACCAATGTAACGGATACCGCTGCCACCCAGCCTTGGGTGACTCCGTTTGTCGCCGCTTCCCTCGCTCTGGAACAGGAAAACTCCACCAGCTTCTCCCAAGGTATCCCAATCGCCAGGCAGGACTAGTGTCAGGATAACAAGAACTCTCCCAGCATACCAGCAGCTTAACCTCACCAGACAACACTTGTGTAGGTTAAAACAAGAACTGCTTTATTGGAACCAAGACACACATATTTATACAGGTTAACACAAAAGGCCAAGAGGGGTGGAGGGGCTATACAATGGTGGGCTGAACAAAACACAAAATGGTAAAGTGGTAATATGCATCTTTACAAAAGGGTCAATGGGTGGAGGGTGGTTTCAGTATAAACATGCAGTACACTGAACACAAGGGGAGTGTCAACACACGGTGTGATGAGACAATGGGTAGGTGACAACAAGATACAATAGGCCAGACCTGAGTGAGTTCACTATACAATGGGACAAAGGAATAGGGCTGGGTACAAGTGTAACAGAGGGACCAGAATACACAAAACAGGATGAGGTTCTGAAACATCATTAACATATTATTCTTTTGGAAAGTCTGATATCCTTTGACCAGGCTGGGCAGAATGTTCACTGGGTTTCTTGGTCACCCTGTACCCCCAATAAGTACAGGGTGACTTAGCCCCAAGAGGGGACTGGGGGGCTGCTAAAAGATCCTCCATGGCAAGGGGCAATCAGGGCAGAGATTAGTCTGATGGGTAGGCCATACCCTGTTCCAGGACTAGGTCCATAATCTGTGGACAGGAGGCTGGCCCTCAGGCCCCTCCAGGAGCCAGGGGCCCGGTGGTTCCTGTGACATTGTGCTTAGACTCAAGGGTGAAGTAGGGCATCATCTGTTCTACCAGGGAGTGTCGGCAAGGACTAAAGTGTGCTTGATGTTGTGGATTAATATATATCAAATAAAGCTATGGCCAGTTGCACCCAAAGGTAGTTGTTGGTGTGGTTTGTAATCCAGAGTACGCCATGCAACAGGACATGACAAATGACACATGTAATCTCATAGACCTTAACAGGGAACTCCCATTGGCAAGAGAGCAGGCCAGGTCATGGAGGATTTGAGTGTCAGACAAGGAGGAGGTAACGAGATACAACAGGGGGGGAGAAGAGGAGAAGATTGACAGCCGTGCGGTACAGAGCTGTACCATAGAGAGGCAAGCAGTGACGTCATGTGATAACACTTTATAAGCTTATATTTCAATAAAATTTCCGATTTTGATGGGGAAAAATGCATTCAAGCTGTATTGGGAACAGAGAATAAAATAAGGATTACTTTATAGGAGGCGAGAGTTCCCCATTAAATTTTATCAAGGTGTGGAAACATTAATAAGTGTATATGTGAATATTACAATATAATATTTCATATGAGAGCAAGGTGACGTTTAGCTATAGTATGCATTTAACCCTGTGAACTCCAAGGAGGTATCCAATGTTGAAATGCATTTGATAACTCTGTGGCACTAGAAGCATTAAAGGGTATCTAACATGGAAAAAATAAAATAGGTTATAGTTCAGTATTTAGATAATTGCCACTACTCTCATCTCTGGGAATATCTACATTATAAGCATATCTGGGACCTTTCAAAATGTGCTGACACTGAGATTTTTAAAATAGTAATCATTACAGTTCCTGGGAATGCCAATTCTAGGCTGTCCCTACATTCTCTAACCCAGAGGTGCTGAAATAATGGGGGAGATCCACTAAGGGTGATAAAGAGGTGATAAAGCAGAGATGACTTCTCCAGTGATATCACTTCTCCAGGTCCTATTTTATTCCATGGAGCCAAATGTACAAAGATTTCTCCAGCTTTGGAGATCTTAGTGCATAAGCTCTATAGATTAACATAAGATCCGGTGAAGTGATAACACTGGAGAAGTCAAAGAAAAAGTCAGAGATGCTCAACTAGGCTCAGGAGCTTGCAAGGTAAGCTAAAAGCTCACTATGACTGTGCCTGTGTCCAGGGTGCAATCTCTTTTAGTGCTATACACAGAGAAGAAATATTATGAAGCATATCATGTTGGTCCTTCCAAATTGACAGTTCAGCCATGAAATGCCAGACAATTCCCCTCTGATACAACATACAAAATTTGAGAGGCTTCTGAGAAAGAACAAACAGCACAATGGCCTGTCCTACGGCTAGTCACCGCTCAGAAGCATCACGTTTTAGCTCTCTAGTGCCATTGCAGAGGAGAAATTTCCATGTACATATTAGACTAATCCCACCCAAAAGGGCAGTCCAGTTCCAAAATGACAGGCAAATCTCCCCCGCACGGGAACACCAGCTAGCCCCCGACGTACGTTTCGGCCTTGTTGGGCCTCGTCAGGAGGGTGCAGCTGGATTCCCTAGGCACTGTGAGCAAGGGGTCCACATCTGGATTACCCTTCACTGTTAGGGAGACCCCCAAAGAGTATTCAGATACAACATACAAAATGTGAGAGGCTTCTGAGAATGAACAAACAGCACAATGGCCTGTTCTACGGCTAGTCACCGCTCAGAAGCATCAAGTTTTAGCTCTCTAGTGCCATTGCAGAGGAGAAATTCTCCTCTGAGCAAGGAAAACAGCCAACCCCAGATGTGCGTTTCGACCTTTTTTGCACCTCATTGGTGAGGTGCAGCTGATCTCTCTAGGATTCCCACTCTTACGGTGATCAATCATTAGAGCGATTTGCATATGTAATAGAAGAAGTCACAGATGCTGAACTAGGCTGATCAGGGCCGGATTTGCCATAAGGTAGAGTAGGCATCTGCCTACAGGTGCTCCCCACAGAGGGGCGCCTGTCATTGGAATACATTTTTTTTTTAATATCTTCATTCACAGCGATGCGCTCTGCGCACAGTGGCAACAGTAACCCGCCTCCCGTCCGTAGCTGGTGAGCTTCCTTGTCGGCTCTTTAGTAATGCAGAGGGCTGGGAGATGACGTCATCTCCCAGCGCTCTGCATTCCTAAAGAGAAGACCGCGTGGGATCTCCAGCAGCTACAGGTCTGTGCAGAAGGAGGCACAGACCTCTCCTGCCGCTGGACCACCAGGGAGGTAGGAAACAGATACAGGTGATAGTCAGGGTAATGTGGAGATGATGGGGCAATGTGAGGGCAAGATGGAGCTGATGGGGCAAGTTGGAGCTGATGGGGGCAATATGGAGCTGATGGGGGTAAATGTGAGGGCAATATGGATATGGGGGGTAATGTGGAGATTAGGAGCATTGTGGAGGTGTCCAGTGGAGATGGCCAATGGGGGGTGGTGCTTCAGATTTCTGTGCCTACAGGCTCCTGAGATGCAAATCCGGCCCTGAGTCTGATGAGCTTGCAAGGTATACTAAAAGCTTACTAGGACTGTGTTCTGCACCCTGGGTGCAGGACACAGTCCCAGTGAGCTCTTTAAAAAACCCTTGGTCACCCTAAGAGTAAGAAGTGGACCCCTTGCTCTCAAGCGCCTAGAGGGATTAGCTGCACCTCACTGACGAGGCCCAAAAAGAGCCGAAACGTACATCTGGGGTTAGCTGCTTCCCTTGTACAGGAAAGAATTGTCTGGAATTTCGTGGCTGGACTATCATTTTGGCAGGACCTGTATGATATGCTTCAGGACATTTCTTCTCTGTGTATGGCACTTGGGAGCTAAAAGAGATTGCACTTGAGTGCAGGACACAGTCCTAGTGAGCTCAAGAGCCTAGCTGAGCATCTCTGACTTCTTCTCTGTATATCAATGGAGAAGACATCTCTGCATTATCACCTCTTTATCACACTTTAGTGCATGACCCCCCCAGTACTCAAAGAACCCTTAAAGGGATAGTAATACTTCCTTTTATCTTTATTTTATTTTGTAGGCATTAAAAAAACATGAAGAACGATATAAGTCTTATCTCTCAAACCTTTATGGTTTGAGAGATATTCACAAGCAAAGTTTCTTATCTTAATTGAAGATTGTCCCTCTCTGCAGTCTACCTGGGCACCTCCCTTCTGATCTGGCTGAGCAGTGTTACATCAGTAAAAGGGGCGGGAGGGGGATACTTTGTCATTGAATTACTCTTGAACTACAACTCTTGAATTGAAATAACACTCTCCAAAGTCCAAATACAATGATGATTAATTAGAGCTGCTTTTATTATGAAACATTACTATCCCTTTAACTTTGTACAACTTGCATTTATCACTTCTTTAAGTCACATACACACAGTAGATAAGCAATGCTTCTTCTGCCTTTCTGCTAGATATGGCAGCAGCTTGGAAACTAAAGCAGCAGATCATATAGTAGGGAACATAGGATTGTCTCACTTGGAGAAATTGGCCTTTCACTCTGAGTTCTTGGTCAAACCCTGAGAGTTCTTAAAGGGATAGTAACACTTAATATGCAAATAAATATATATTGTAGGGTTTACTCTAAGTAAATCAAGGTTCCTGCTAGTGCTGAGTGGCTGTTTATTCAAAAGTTATTGCGGTTCAAACTGGAATTTTTTTGTGCAATATCTCAGTGGCATAAAATGTTACAGTGATGCTGTTCCTGCACCACCCTATGGACAGCTCTGGAGAGTTAACACTAGAAGAAAAGAGTGCAGAGGTGTTCTCTACGTGTATTATTTATTAGTCTGGAGAGTTGACCATAAATCTTTTGAATAAAACACCACACAGCACTGGGAGTACCTTGATTTACTCAGGAAAGTAAACCATACAATATATATTTATTAGCATATTAAGTGTTATTATTCCTTTAAAAATGATTATAAATTTATAGCCCTAATTGTAGAGATGCATACAGGACTTCTTGTCCCACCTCTTACAAGAGCTGAGGGTGCCAGTGGCAGCCTCATTCCTATTGGCTGTGCAGCATACCTCCCAATATTTCAAATGGTCAAAGAGAGACACTTTTTTTTTAGGCGGTATTGTTGGGGAGTGGCTAGTGGGCGGAGCATTAATGAGAATTTTTAGGGTATTTCATGGGTACAGTGTATTTTTTTCTTATTATTTACAAGCCTTTCTCAGTTTCTTTAATTTATAATATCAGTTTATAAAAGTGTAAAACTTATTTTGTGAGCAGACGACCATTATTGTTGGTTACTGTCCCGCCTTTTGATACATGCCCCAAGACCCCAAGCCACTCCAGAGTAGTTCTGCCCCTGTATCTCATTACTGGAAAGGAGAGCCAGCAGCGAGGTATGACTGAACAGCTACTCATATCAGGAAAGGTACCCACATGAAAGTACAGAGTGGGCACTCTGGATGTAGGGTGACCACACTTCCTGGAATGCCCGGGACTGTCCCTTATTGGGGGGTCTGTGTCCCACATCCTGGGTCACCCCCCACTGGGAGAACAAAGAGTCCCGGAATAGAGCAACATGCACCAGTCCAGCCAGCCAATGAGGACCATATAACATATACATTTCATTGGCTGGCTGGACAGCTGGGATGGAGCAGGTATGCTGGAGCTGCAAGTGAGTCCCACGGCTGAGGCTCCGCCGGCGCTGACTATCTTTCTGAGGCTGTTCCCACTGGGAATTCTTACTCTGTGTCAGCCTCAGAAAGATGGTCAGTGCCGGTGGGAGCCTCAGCTGCAGAACTAGGGTGACCACATATCCCGGAATGGCAGAATGGAAATGTGTTCACCCTACCTGGATGCTGGACCTGGGTACTACTGCACCCTCTTCACCCCCCTGTAGTTATGCCATTGAGTGCACACACACACTCACACCCCTGCACAACAGACATGCACACATGCCTGCACACACACCAATGTCTGCACATACAAACAAATGTGCAGCATTAAATTAAAAATAAAAGAACTGTCAGATAAAAGAAATTAACATTTTGAATATATCAATAAACCATTAAATCCTGGAGATGCCACAAAGCGCATCCAAGGGCTAAATAAAGTTGTACTTGTTTCTATATGTTCACATCAACCATTTCATATGTACCTGGCAGTCTGAACCTCGTGGTTTTCTGTGCTTGACACTCCAGTTCCTTACCCCTGACTTCCAGTGTACTGCACAGTTTGCATGCCTGGCCCCCAGCAGTCTGACAAGGTTCAGAGAGAATTTCACACCCACCTGCTCCCATGGAACTCAAGTGGGCAGCTCAAGTATGTCATCAGAGATGCCAGTTAGTGTTGAGCGAGCATGCTCGGCCGATGCTCGGATCGGCTCGAGCATCGCTCTGCTCGGCACATGGCGGTACTCGTACGAGTACCGCATGTGCTCGCCCGCCATGTTCGGGTCTCCTCCCCGCACGTTTTGCGGCTGCTGCGCAGCCAATAAACGTGCAGGGAGGCTCTGACATCGGTGTAATGCCAGCAGCCATGTTGGCTGCTGGCATTACACTGATTGGCTGGCCAGAACCCGTGGTCGGGTGCTGTATAGCACCTGACCATCGAGTTCGGCTCAGTCTTAGCCAGGGAGAGCTGAGGATAGGAAGGGAAAGGCAGTGTAGGGAGGAAAACAAGCAAAATTGTGAAAAAAAAGAACCAAAAGTCCTTTTTAGGACTACTGTGTGTGGGGGCAGCAGGTTATTTTGTGTGGGGGAAAAAAAAAAAAAAAAAAAAAACATATATTCTGTTTAGTGTGCAAAGTTGCAGATTAGAGCACATTCTGTTTAGTGTGCACAGTTGCAGATTAGAGCACATTCTGTTTAGTGTGCAAAGTTGCAGATTAGAGCACATTCTGTTTAGTGTGCAAAGTTGCAGATTAGAGCACATTCTGTTTAGTGTGCAAAGTTGCAGATTAGAGCACATTCTGTTAAGTCTTCAAACTAAAATATCAAAGTCACATATTCCATTCAGTGTGCGTCGCCGCAGTTTAGCAGCACATTCTGTGTACTGTGCAGAGTTGCAGAATAGGAAGAAATACTGTTAAGTCTTCAAACTAAAATATCAAAGTCACATATTCCATTCAGTGTGCTTCGCCGCAGTGTAGCAGCACATTCTGTGTACTGTGCAGAGTTGCAGAATAGGAAGAAATACTGTTAAGTCTTCAAACTAAAATATCAAAGTCACATATTCCATTCAGTATGCTTCGCCGCAGTGTAGCAGCACATTCTGTGTACTGTGCAGAGTTGCAGAATAGGAAGAAATACTGTTAATTCTTCAAACTAAAATATCAAAGTCACATATTCCATTCAGTGTGCTTCGCCGCAGTTTAGCAGCACATTCTGTGTACTGTGCAGAGTTGCAGAATAGGAAGAAATACTGTTAAGTCTTCAAACTAAAATATCAAAGTCACATATTCCATTCAGTGTGCTTCGCCGCAGTGTAGCAGCACATTCTGTGTACTGTGCAGAGTTGCAGAATAGGAAGAAATACTGTTAATTCTTCAAACTAAAATATCAAAGTCACATATTCCATTCAGTGTGTGTCACCGCCGTTTAGCAGCCTATTCTGTGTACTCTGCACAGTTGCAGAATAGTAAGAAATACTGTTAAGTTTTCAAACTCAAATATTAAAGTCACATATTCCATTCTGTGTGTGTCACCGCCGTTTAGCAGCCTATTCTGTGTACTCTGCACAGTTGCAGAATAGTAAGAAATACTGTTAAGTTTTCAAACTCAAATATTAAAGTCACATATTCCATTCAGTGTGTGTCACCGCCGTTTAGCAGCCTATTCTGTGTACTCTGCACAGTTGCAGAATAGTAAGAAATACTGTTAAGTTTTCAAACTCAAATATTAAAGTCACATATTCCATTCAGTGTGTGTCACCGCCGTTTAGCAGCCTATTCTGTGTACTCTGCACAGTTGCAGAATAGGAAGAAATACTGTTAAGTTTTCAAACTCAAATATTAAAGTCACATATTCCATTCTGTGTGTGTCACCGCCGTTTAGCAGCCTATTCTGTGTACTCTGCACAGTTGCAGAATAGTAAGAAATACTGTTAAGTTTTCAAACTCAAATATTAAAGTCACATATTCCATTCAGTGTGTGTCACCGCCGTTTAGCAGCCTATTCTGTGTACTCTGCACAGTTGCAGAATAGTAAGAAATACTGTTAAGTTTTCAAACTCAAATATTAAAGTCAGATATTCCATTCAGTGTGTGTCACCGCCGTTTAGCAGCCTATTCTGTGTACTCTGCACAGTTGCAGAATAGTAAGAAATACTGTTAAGTTTTCAAACTCAAATATTAAAGTCACATATTCCATTCAGTGTGTGTCACCGCCGTTTAGCAGCCTATTCTGTGTACTCTGCACAGTTGCAGAATAGGAAGAAATACTGTTAAGTTTTCAAACTCAAATATTAAAGTCACATATTCCATTCTGTGTGTGTCACCGCCGTTTAGCAGCCTATTCTGTGTACTCTGCACAGTTGCAGAATAGTAAGAAATACTGTTAAGTTTTCAAACTCAAATATTAAAGTCACATATTCCATTCAGTGTGTGTCACCGCCGTTTAGCAGCCTATTCTGTGTACTCTGCACAGTTGCAGAATAGTAAGAAATACTGTTAAGTTTTCAAACTCAAATATTAAAGTCACATATTCCATTCAGTGTGTGTCACCGCCGTTTAGCAGCCTATTCTGTGTACTCTGCACAGTTGCAGAATAGTAAGAAATACTGTTAAGTTTTCAAACTCAAATATTAAAGTCACATATTCCATTCAGTGTGTGTCACCGCCGTTTAGCAGCCTATTCTGTGTACTCTGCACAGTTGCAGACTAGGAAGAAATACTGTTAAGTTTTCAAACTCAAATATTAAAGTCACATATTCCATTCAGTGTGTGTCACCGCAGTTTAGCAGCCTATTCTGTGTACTCTGCACCGTTGCAGAATAGGAAGTAATACTGTTAAGTTTTCAAACTCAAATATTAAAGTCACATATTCCATTCAGTGTGTGTCACCGCCGTTTAGCAGCCTATTCTGTGTACTCTGCACCGTTGCAGACTAGGAAGAAATACTGTTAAGTTTTCAAACTCAAATATTAAAGTCACATATTCCATTCAGTGTGTGTCACCGCCGTTTAGCAGCCTATTCTGTGTACTCTGCACCGTTGCAGACTAGGAAGAAATACTGTTAAGTTTTCAAACTCAAATATTAAAGTCACATTTTCCATTCAGTGTGTGTCACCGCAGTTTAGCAGCCTATTCTGTGTACTCTGCACAGTTGCAGAATAGTAAGAAATACTGTTAAGTTTTCAAACTCAAATATTAAAGTCACATATTCCGTGTAAGATGAAGAAGGCGGGTAAAAAGGGACGGGGAAGTGGACGTGATCCTGATAGTTCAGGGCGCGGGTCAGGACGCGGAGAAACTGTGCCTGGTGCCAGAGCACAAGAAAGAAAGACATCCACCATACCTAGCTTCATGTCTAATTTTACAGGGCGTCGCAGGACATCACTCTCGAGGTCCGACCACTGCGAACAGGTGGTCGGTTGGATGACAGCTGATACTGCTTCCAGTCGGTTAAGCACCACCCTGTCTTCCACCAAGTCCACTCTCAGTAGCCAAGAGTCTGGTCAACATAATCCTCACTCTGATCATCCTTCCTCCCACCATACACGGTCTGGTCAAAGAAGTGATCCCACACTGGGATATAGTGAGGAGCTCGTCTCATCACCAATCCTTCATTTGACCCTCTCTCCAAGCACGCTTGCAGAGGAACATGACATCTTGTGCCCTGATTCACAACCTCTAGAGGCTACCCAATCACAAGAAGATGACAGATGTGAACGGCATTTAAGGTCAAAGGAAGTAGTGGATGATGATGATGATGATGAGACACAGTTGCCATTAAATCAACCACTATTTCCGTCTCAAGACCTTGTTGAGGAGAATGTTATACAGTTGTCAATGACTGAGTATGTGGTGGGATCAAGACTTGAGGAGGATGATCAGAGTGAGGAAGTGGAGGAGGACTTGGTGGACGATGAGGTGACTGACCCCACCTGGGAAGGTGTAGAGCCGAGCGATGACAGCAGTCCTGAGGGTGAGCCATCTGCAGCACCGCAACAGGCTGGAAGAGGCAGTGGTGTGGCTACAGAAAGAAGGCGGACTGCACCAAACCGGCCCGCAAATGTTCCACGGAGCACCCCCTTGCGTAAATCTACCTTGCCAAAGGGTAGGTGTTCCGCGGTATGGCGTTTTTTTAAGGAAAGTGCGGACGACAAAAGAATTGTAGTTTGCAACCTATGCCACACCAGAATGAGCCGAGGCATGAACACTAGAAACCTCACCACCACCAGCATGATCCGACACATGGCATCCAAGCACCGTAATAAGTGGGAGGAACGCCTGGATCGCCCATCTGTGTCTGCAGGCCACACCACTGCCTCCTCTTCCCCTGTTTTCAGTGCCGGCCAATCGCCTGTCGAAGGCGCAGGCCCGCATACCTCCCGCCCTGCACCTGTACCATCTGAAGCACCATCAGCGACCACATCCACTTCCCTGTCCCAGCGCAGCGTCCAAATGTCGTTACCCCAGGCATTTGAGCGCAAGAGAAAGTACCCAGCCACCCACCCACAGGCCATAGCACTAACCTCACATCTTTCCAAATTACTGGCCATCGAAATGCTGCCATTTAGGCTTGTGGACACTGAGTCCTTCCGCAGCCTGATGGCAGCAGCTGTCCCTCGGTACGCGGTCCCCAGCCGCCACTACTTTTCCCGGTGTGCCATCCCCGCATTACACCACCATGTGTCCCGTAACATCACCCGTGCCCTGACCAACGCAGTTACTGGGAAGGTCCACTTAACGACTGACACATGGACAAGTGCTTGTGGCCAGGGACGCTACATTTCCCTGACGGCACACTGGGTGAATGTCGTGGAGGCTGGGAGCGACTCGGACCCTGGGATGGCACGGGTGCTACCCACGCCGAGGATTGCGGGCCCTACCTCCATCAGGGTTTCCGCCAGCACCTACGTTATTGGCTCCTCCCCCTCCGTTTCCACCTCCGAATTCTCTACACGCAGCGCCACTCCCCCATCAGCCAGTAGCTGGAAGCAGTGTAGCACTGCAGTGGGGAAGCGTCAACAGGCCGTGCTGAAGCTGATCTGCCTTGGGGACAAACAGCACACGGCCTCAGAGCTGTTGCAGGGGATTAGTCACCAGACCGAGCAGTGGCTCTCGCCACTCAACCTGCAACCAGGCATGGTTGTGTGTGATAATGGGCGTAACTTGGTGGTGGCTTTGGAGCTCGGCAAGCTCACACACGTACCATGCCTAGCGCATGTATTTAATTTAGTGGTGCAGCGATTTCTAAAAACCTACCCCAATGTGCATGATCTCTTGACCAAGGTGCGCCGCGTGTGTGCACATTTCCGTAAGTCATCTACAGCTTCGGCCGGCCTGTTGAAGCTGCAGCAGCGCTTACAATTGCCAGCTCACCGGCTGCTGTGTGACGTGAGCACGCGCTGGAACTCTACCTTCCACATGTTGGCCCGGCTTTGTGAGCAGCAGAGGGCAGTAGTGGAGTACCAGCTGTTACACGGTCGTCGCCTCTCCGTTCAACTTCCTGTAATCAGAAGTGAGGAGTGGGAATGGATGTCAGACCTCTGCGAGGTTTTACGCAATTTTGAGGAATCGACACAGATGGTGAGCGGCGATAACGCTATTATCAGTGTCACCATCCCACTTCTGTGTCTACTGAAACGCTCGCTGCTCACAATTAAAACCGACGCTTTGCATGTGGAAGAGGTGGAAATGGGGGAGGAAGAGCTTACACAAGGTGATAGCCAGAGCACCCTCACTTCGTCTTCTCAGCGACAATTGGAGGAGGCGGAGGAGGAGGAGGAGGAGGAGGAGGAGGAAGACACGGTTGCCTCCGCTACAGAGGGTAGCCATGGAACTTTAGTTCCATCTCTTCAGCGTGGGTGGGCAGAAGAGGAGGAAGAGGATGAGGATATTGAGAGTCATCCTCCTGGTGAGGACAGCAAAATCTTGACTGTTGGTACTCTGGCACACATGGCTGACTTTATGTTAGGCTGCCTTTCCCGTGACCCACGCGTTATACGCATTTTAAACAACACGGATTACTGGGTGTTCACCCTTCTGGACCCCCGCTACAAAGAGAATTTCTCATCTCTCATTCCTCCGGTGGAGAGGACAAGCAAAATGGTGCAATACCAGAAGGTTCTTGTTGAAAAATTGCTCCAAAATTTTCCATCTGACAACGCTGGTGGCAGAGTACGTGCTACCTTGGCCAACAGAGAAGGGGAGAAAAGGGGAGCACACAGCAGTTCCGAGAAAGGCAGGGCAACACTCTCCAAGGCGTGGGACACCTTCATGACACCCCGCCAGCACCCTCACCCTGATGCGCAGCCTAGTGTCACAAGGAGGGAAAAGTTTTGGAAGATGGTGAAGGAGTACGTAGCAGACCGTGTCAGCGTCCTCAATGATCCCTCTGTGCCTTACAACTACTGGGTGTCCAAGCTGGACACGTGGTATGAACTGGCACTCTACGCCTTGGAGGTGCTGGCCTGCCCTGCCGCCAGCGTTCTGTCTGAGCGGGTATTTAGTGCTGCTGGTGGCATCATAACAGATAAGCGTATCCGCCTTTCCACCGACAATGCTGATAGGTTGACACTTATAAAAATGAACAAGGCCTGGATTTCCCCTGACTTCTCCACTCCACTGGAGGAAAGCCCCGGGGGAACATAAACTCACTTTATATATGTTATTTACAATGATGGGAATACTCTGTATTCCCATTCACCCCTTCCACCCAAAAAACGGGTATATGGTTGACTCTTAATCTTCTCATCCTCCTCCTCCTCTTCCATATGCCCTGTGCTATAATTTTTATATAGGGCCAGCTAACCAGCGGGCCCTGTGATATAATTTTTATATAGGCCCAGCTCACCAGCGGGCCCTGTTTGACAATTTTTATATAGGTCAGCTCACCAGCGGGCCCTGTTTGACAATTTTTATATAGGTCAGCTCACCAGCGGGCCTTCTCATATAATGTTTTATTGGGTCAGCTCTCTAGCGGGCCCTCTCATATAATGTTTTATAGCGTCAGCTCACTAGCGGGCCTTCGCATATAATGTTTAGGATGGTCAGCTCTGCAGCAGACCCTCACCCATAATGTTTTAGATGGTCAGCTCAGCGCACGTTTCCCTCTTAATCATGGCCTCAGTTCTGAAAATCAAGGAAATTTTTGGGAGAATTTGTCTCTGCGCACGTTTCCCTCTTAATCATGGCCTCAGTTCTGAAAATCAAGGAAATTTTTGGGAGAATTTGCCTCTGCGCACGTTTCCCTCTTAATCATGGCCTCACTTCAGAAAATCAAGGAAATTTTTGGGAGAATTTGCAGATGATATACAAGTAAATATACAGCAAATATTGTTTGGTAACAATTTTTCGCCTAAAGTCGTTTTTATTTTCCTTTTTGTGTGTTTTACGGTCAGTCTGTAAAAATGGCGTACTACGGGCGAAAGATCGTTCCCAGCAGCGATGTTGGAGTCCAAGATGCATCCAGACATCCTCCCTATGCTGTCCCTGAACCATTTCTGTGGTGTTTCCATCCTTTTCTGCCATTTTCCTATGGACCAGGCACCCTCCCCTCATCAGAGCAGGGGGTGCCTGGTGTAATGCTCGAGTCCTCCCATTGACTTCAATGGGGCTCGGGTGCTCGGCCGAGCACTCGAGCCTCCGGGGGCGCTCGGTCAGAGCACCCGAACACCCGAGCATTGGGGTGCTCGCTCATCACTAATGCCAGTGAATTATCAGTTAGTCTCAGTCACTAATTCATTGTACCTGGTGATAGGAGGATGATCAGCACTATATATCTATGTCATACTGCCCAGCAGCTTCTTTGACTGCTGTGCTGCTGAGACTGCTGGCAGTGGTATGTTGTCAGACACCGCGTGCACTGAATGGATGAACTTTCTTTCACTCACCACAGCCGGGCTCTCCTGGTGGCGGCATTTTGCCTCCAGTCCGGTGTCAGTCACTTCGAGGCCAGGGACTACTTAGGTAGCATGAGCACAGCACAGTGTGCTCACTTGTGTCCCGGTCCGTGATTCAAGCACAGCGCATGGCCAGGCATCATGACATCACCCCCCATAATGAATTAAATTCAGCCAGGCCCAGCCATAACATGAATCAAGACTAAATATAATATAAAATTGTACTTGTCACAGAGTATACCAATGAGAACTGATTTGACCTCCACTTTGTCTTTACTCTTAGAGTCTTTCAAATTCTCTGGCATGGCGCTTGTGAGTTGGTTCATGTTCTGCAGTGCTCACACTCACTCTCACACTTCTTGCTCAGGCAGGCCGGCAGAATATGGCGCGATTGCCTGCGTACCCAAATTGTATCAATGTGGCATGCAGAGTGGCGGCTCACATGATGAGCATGGTACCGTGTGCCTCAGTCTGTAGGCTGCTGGAGCGGTGTGTGTGTATGGGCAAAGGTAGGGAACAGGCCAAGAAAATGGGACAATGTGCAATGTGGGTGGGACAGCGGGTTTGGGACTTAAAATCGGGGCTGTCTCGTGTAAATCGGGACAGTTGGCTGGTGTGGCACAGGTGGGTGTGCTTGGCAATGTCTTGCGCACCCCTTTGGTCTTTAAAGGGTTAAGCACGTTTGTGCACTCTATGAAAAAAACTACCAGCAACTATCATGTTTGCCTGCATTGACATGACATCCCGGACTGATTTAAAGGGATAGTAATGGCAGAATAAAAATGCAGCTCCGATCGATTCTCGTATAACGAGATCATGTAGAGCTTTATTTGAATAGTTTATATTTTGAAGTTCAAGAGTAAATCAGTTCTAATGGATCCCCCTCCCTCCCCTTTTAATTATGTCATGTTGCCTATCTGAGACAGCCAGATGGAGCACAGCGAGGGACAATCTTCACTGAGCATAAGGAAAATCCTGCCTTCCTTCATCATGGTTTTCCTTATACTAAGTGCATAAAGGTTGTCCCTTGAAATACAGCACTATATGATCCTCGTTATATGGGGGTCTGAGCTGCATTTTTAATCTTCCATTACATCCCTTTAACACACTATCACTTGAACAAAGGTGTGTGGGAAGAATTCATAGTGATCAATAGGATTTCCCAGCCATAGCAAGGTCAGTTGGGGGGTTATTGTAAGAAGGTATTACTTCTCCTTTAAGTCTTAGAATTAGAAGATGATTGAATGTATCTCGCCTGCACTTTAGCATTGCACCGTTGGTGGAAGTATAACGTAAGACATTAACGCTTGTTAATCCAACAGAGCAAGATTACGAGGAACTAAATCAACATAAACACTGCTCAATGGGTCCAGGAAAAGAAAAGAAAAGAATGACACTGTGGTTTGACCTTCATGTTTTTATTAAAAAGGATTTGTAGTATCTCCCGCTCCTTGTATGGACGTGCGATAAAAATAGCAGATACGCCTGCACTTATGCACAGATAAAACAGCGGTACAGTGTGACAAGGAGGACTTCCTGCTTTTAGCAGTTCTGGGAGCTATCAGTGGCTGGCCCCCACACCATGGATGTTGTAATGCTACATTGTGGCCATACGTACAAAGTAAAAGTGAAGAAATTATGTAACAAACCAATGGGGGACCAAAAATTACCTTTGATTTAATTAACCCTTTGAGTGCTTAAGCAATGCGTGGCATACCCCTCTGGCACTCAAAGGTTAAATTTTTTTATTTTTTTTTAACTCCTTTAACGCTAGAAAAGTCTCCCAGCACATTGCTTTACAATACACTGTAGCCCTCTCTAGCATTCACATACTTTCAAATACTTTAATAAAAATAATAATAATTAAAGTGATGGAGTTACTAATTGATCCACCTGTGGTCAAGCAGAGATAACCAGGAAATACCACATTGTTGGTCGCTCTTTGAGGAACAGAGTTGACAAATTCTTGCTAGTGTGATTCAGGTGACCTACACCTACAAATGAACTGGGGTATATACACTTAACCCTTAACAACTGGTGACATGCCAGCACTGTCATGCCGGTTCAGATGTTAAGGTCCTGGCATGTCATGGAATTCTGGGATTGCAGAGTGGCTGCACACCGATGATGTAGTCATTTAGAGCCACCCACCCCTGGATCTCATGGTCTTTAACCCTTTAATGAGGGCAGTTAAGGACTATGGGACATTTTTTTTTGGCCCAGTGGATTAAGGGGTCCCCAAATGGCATGTGGCCATGCACTGACCCCTGAATTCCATGATGTGCCAGGACCGTCATGGGTAGGGTTGCCACCTTTTCTTCAAAAAAATACTGGCCATAGTTCTGGGTCAGTGAGGGTGGAGCCACACAAGGGAGGAGCCACAAAAGGGGCAGAACCCCTCAATGTTGTATGACCCTACAAAACTGAGCTTCAGGTTCCTCATTACAGATACCAGGAGCTCAGTTCTCATAAAGCACTGTGTCTGGTGAAATTCTACTCACTTCTCCTTTCCACCCTGTTCCTCCCACTTCCTGCCCACTTCACAAGTACAATACCAATAAGCCCTGCACACTCACCCAATTAAGCCCCCCCCCCCTTATGATACTAATTGTGTCATTTATATCCCCCCGGTCATAGCACATGAGCCCTCTCAAGGGGCTCAAGACAAGAAGATGAAATTCACAGGCATGAAAGTGTGGGGCTGCATGGCATTAGCCTCTAACACCAAAAGCTTCACTCTAAGGGTATCAGTGGCATAACAATAGTGGTCGCCCCCTGCGAACCCCTCGCCACCCGCCCGCAGCACAGCTGATGTCCCGGCGGCCAGCGCTCGAGTAATGCAGAGCGCTGGGAGATGACATAATCTCCCAGCGCTCTGCATTACTAAGGACCGCGCGGGAGGACGGGGGTCAGTAGGGGCAATGTGGCGATGGGGGCATTGTGGAGATTGGGGGGAAATGTGGAGAATGAGGTGCATTGTGGAGATTGGGGGGAAATGTGGAGCATGAGGGGCATTGTGGAGATTGGGGGGAAATGTGGAGCATGAGGGGCATTGTGATGGGGGCATTGTGGAGATTGGGGGGAAATGTGGAGAATGAGGGGTATTGTGATGGGGGCATTGTGGAGATTGGGGGGAAATGTGGAGAATGAGGGGCATTGTGATGGGGGCATTGTGGAAGGGGCAATGTGGAGGTGGCCAATTTGGTTGAGGGGGGCCAATGTGGTCGGAGGGGGGGCCGTGGCAATTCTTGCACCAGGGCCCCGTGGCTTCTAGTTACGCCTCTGAAGGGTATGTACTGCAGGGTATGATCACTGGACACACTCCCCCAGCATTAGATTTTAATGCCAGCAAGCCCAGTGTGCCTGCCCCATAGCATGTGCAGGGAAGTTGACAGTGAGGGCAAACAAGCTGTCTACACCATAGTCCTTCATTCACCCACTGACTCAGCACACACAAATACGCAATATACACATATACACAAAGGCATACACACACTCACAAAAAGACACACTCCCACACATACATGTACATAGACACACACATACAGACAAACACATACACACAGACACACACATATAGGCCACACATACACACAGTCACAAACACACGGATATATGCACACATACACATACACGTCCAGACATACACACACACATAAACACATCTAGACATCACACACACACACATATACACACACACACACATATACACAAACACATACAGACACACACACGCTGGTATACTTCAGAATTGCACCTCTTTTCTCTTTAGCATGATGAATACGACCGACGCTCAAAAGTGGAGCAATTTTGGAGGAAACCAACTGCACCCAGAAAGGAAAAAACTGCACGGGGTTTATCCTCTCAACACCAGAGACCACCAGCGTGCTTAGCTCCAATTAGCTCGCTACCTCTCTAGCGCAAAATGAGTTAAGATACCAATTTAAATCAAATGGGAATTCTTTTTTTTCAGCTATGGTTTGCCTCTGAACTGCTCATTTTTTTGTTTTATGCATATCGTGTGTACAGAAAAAGTAGATAGCAATAATTCATCTATTCCTTACTAAGGGGGCAGTGATCAACAAGGCAGTGGTATTAAATGCCCTCTGTTAATTATCAGTACTGTAAATCATAAGAACTCTAATAATCTGCTTCTCCTAAACTTAGGTGGTAGCTCCCACCTGCTACACAGCTAACACGATCCCCTCAAACCCTACTTGCAGTGGAGATAGTCTGACTACCCCCATTGTTAAGAACAGGGGGGAGAAAATAGTCCCCCTCAGCCCTTAGTAAGAAAAGAGAACTCGCATACCTGAGTCAGGCAGATTGGAGAATACATCATGGATTGGCTTGCAGCTATCCCCAAAAGAGCATCCAGGGACGAAATTTCACCTATTCATTCTATATAGTCATCTGAACGTACATGTGAAAACAGCCTCACAGCAGGGAGCACTGACAACTTATACCTCTCTATTCATGATCCTAGCCTCCTGCCTGCACTGCTCTGGCCCGCATAGCCTCTTCCTCTATCAGGCTCCTAAAGTGGCACAGTCTGCAGCTTAGCACTATCATGTGCCCGCCTTCCCTTGTCCTGGGCATTTTTTGTAGGCATTAAAAAAACACGAAGAACTCAAACCTTTATGGTTTGAGACATATTCACAAGCAAAGTTTCCCCTCCCGCCCTTTTTACCTAGTGTAAGCCATCTCTTCTCAGATGTGGAATGCAGTCCATAGAACAGACAAATAACAGCAGGGGACAATCTTCTTCCTATGAGAACAATGAAAGCCCTGCCCCCTTGACAAGTTTTTCAGGTTTTTCCCTTATCTTAATTGAAGATTGTCCCTCTCTGCAATCTACCTGGGCACCTCCCTTCTGCTCTGGCTGAGCAGTGTTACATCAGTAAAAGGGGCGGGAGGGGGATACTTTGTTATTGAATTACTCCTGAACTACAACTCTGACAGAATTGAAATAACATTCTCCAAAGTCCAAATACTATGATGATTAATTAGAGCTGCTTTTATTATGAAACATTACTATCCCTTTAAGGTGACAGGTCCACTTTAATCGGTTTATAAAAAAAACACTAACACATCCTAATAATAAGTCCTCATTTATCTTAATCTGGGCTGAAAATTCTAATGTCAGTAACAGCCATGAGTCAGTTGTGAGTGTACTGGTTCCCAAAGTGGATTTGTCATTTGTGCTGTTTATCTTGCTCACTGAAGCAAACGTGGTTCTTTTTTGAACGACTCAGAGAATCCAAACTTCTCCCCATGAAGGTATTTTAGGGAGTTTTGAGTCTTTAATTTTGCAAATGTAATTATTATTTTTTTTTCCATCACTTTTTATTTAAATCTTACATTACAACAAATATAAAGAATACAAACATACATTATAACTCTACAAATATATTACAAATATCCATTAGATGCATTAAATCGTACGCCTAACTAATTTTCTTTCAAACTGGAGATTTTCTGTCTCTAATCCCATAACATAAAGTCCTAGAACGCGTCGCTCACTGTGTGAGTAACCACACACGCGCAGTAGGGAACGCAGAACGGGCTTATCCGGAGCGGAGAGCTCCGGAAGGCTGACAGCCTGTCTGTGCTCCTGGTTCCGGGACAGCAGCGGAGGTGGCTGGGTGACAAGCTGTCACCCAGCGCCTTCGATGCTGCCCCAGAGTCGGGAGCACAGACAGGCTGTGAGCCATCCGGAGCTCTCCGCTCCGGATCAGCCAGTGTATACAGGCTTTGTAACTAGTTATCCCATATGTCTATATTCTCAGTTTCTTTCCTGCTATTAATTATCAACCCTCTTTCCATCTGACATTGCCATCTCACATGTTGTTGTATCTCTCTCCACATAGGTATTGTTTGGATTTTCCAATATTTATCTATATGCAATTTGACTGTCATCAAAATATACAGAATGATTTTAGTTTTCCATTTATCTTTTTTTGATATCCCTATATGTAGCAGAGCTGTTTCTGGTAGAGATTCCATCTTGAGATCAGTAGCCTCCTCCAGCTTGTAAAATATATTTTCCCAAAAATGTCTAATTCCTGAACAGCTCCACCACATATGTATATATTCTCCTACCTCTCTTCCACATCTCCAACGTATCTTTGACACAGATGGGAATATTTTATTTAATTTGGCTGGGACGAGATACCACTGGTTGCTCACTTTTATAGCAGAGTTCGATCATATTTAAACAATGCGTGTTTTTCTTAACTAATATGATTTTGCAAATGTAATTCTGTCCCCCCTCCGTGGACATGATCTACAAACCCTTACCATGAGACTTAGTCAGAGGTTGTTCCTTTCCCCTGAAGAGGCAAGAGTCAGGATGTACAAGACAGAGTATGTTTTATGGGTGGAACTGTAGCATAAGGCAGATCACCCGTCAATAAAGGCCAGACCCAGTTTTATTTCCCCTTCGCATGGCTTGCCACCGTATGGGTGTTTTACAGTAAGCTAGGTAGGCTTTATCCCTGCCTAATTTGGGATCAAGAACTAGTCGAGCAGTAGGCGGCAAAGCTTCAATCAATAAAGGTCCAGCCTAGAGCTCTGTATCTGTTGTTTGGCATTTCAGTTTATGTGTCCACATTGTATGTTTAATGTAACTAACTATGTATTCACACTGACCAGCTCAAACTTCTCTTTTCCCATGGTCTTCAGACTTAGTGGTATCAGGTTTCAGCATGACAAAGAGTGCTGAGATGGGGTTGGCTGAGCACGAAGTACAGTTTATGGAATGACGGGGACACCAGGCAGTCTTCACTTACTCTGAGATAATCTTATCTTGGGGGAGTCTGTACATAGTTTTATCTTGGAGCTCATCAAGTCTAAGGTGTCTGTCTGGGGAAAAGAATGTGGTACAGGAGATATGAGTAGCCTGTACACAATAGTAGCATCACTGGGGCAGTCTCTGGGTGTTTTCAAACCCTGAGCCTTGCTGACATCCTCAAATTAATTGGTTCAGATCTCCCAGGGAGTGGCAGTCCTTCAGATTGGTTGCCAGTCCTCTTGGGAGGTAAGCAGGAGGAGCTGATGTCAGCAAATAGCTTTGAACTTCCTGAGTATGGGGGTATGTAAGGGGTGTGTGTGAAATCTGATCTCTAGACCGGACAGATCACAGCATGGGACAATCTTCTTACTGTGATCATAAGGAAAACCCTGCCCCCTTTGACAGTTTTTTTAGGTTTTTTCCTTGTAACTCTGTGCAATCCATCCGGGCAGTCTTTCTGCTCTGAGGTGAGCAGTGTTACATCAGTAAAAGGGGCAGGAGGGGGATACTTTATCATTCAATTACTCTTGAACTACAACTCTGACAGGAGTGAATAACACTCTCCATGGCCCAAATACTATGAAGATGAATTGGAGCTGCTTTTATTGTAAAACATTACTATCCCTTTAAGGGGTTAAGCTGTTAAATACCCTGTACTTCATGCTAGCAGCTGCAAAAATTGTCCTTGATTTTTTGAATCCTAAAATCTAGTCTTATACATGCTGTGATGGAATAGCAATTCCTGCATTTTCCATGACCCCAAGACTCCCATTGATTGTCTAGAATTACCAGTAAATGGGTTCAGATAAGGTAACAGCCTTTTCGAATACAAGAGCAGCACATACTAATCACAGTCAAATAACTGATTTTATCTCCTCTATCTCCATACAAACAGCACAAACAACATTAAAGGGATAGTAATACTTCGTTTTAACTTTATTTTATTTTGTAGCCATTAAAAAAACATGAAGAATGATATAAGTCTTATCTCTCAAACCTTTATGGTTTGAGAGATATTCACAAGCAAAGTTTCCCCTCCCGCCCCTTTTACCTAGTGTAAGTCATCTCTTCTCAGATGTGGAATGCAGTCCATAGACCAGACAGATAACAGAAGGGGACAATCTTCTTTGTATGAAAACAATGAAAGCCCTTCCCCCCTTGACAAGTTTTTCAGCTTTTTCCCTTATCTTAATTGAAGATTGTCCCTCTCTGCAGTCTACCTGGGCACCTCCCTTCTGATCTGGTTGAACAGGGGGGGGATACTTTGTTTTTTTTTTTTTAATGCCTACAAAATGCAATAAAGTTAAAACGAAGTATTACTATCCCTTTAAACAAATTCTCTCTCTTCAGGACAATTTGCACATATGTTAAAAAAGCGAGTTTAGGATTATATTTTAGAGATGCAACACGTATGGTAGCTCTAAGTACAGGATATTTAAAGCCTAAGCTTCCTGAATGTGTGTAAGGGGGGGTCCAGGGGCCTGGCCTCCCCCTGCGACCCCTCCACCTGGCGCCCTCAATCTCCTGCCGGTGCTCTAGTAATGCAGAACGCTGGGAGATGACATCATCTCCCAGCACTTTGCATTACTAAGAGGACCATGCAGGAGCTCCAGGTAGGAGATGGGGGCATTGTGGAGGGGGTCAATGTGGTCAGGGGGCCAATGTGGTGCGTGGGGGGGGGGGCGGCCCGTGGCACTTCTTGTACCGGGGCCCGGAGGCTTCTAGTTACGCCTCTGGGGGGGTGTTATACTGTAACAGGGGTCACTGTTTTTCTGTTGGACAATTCTACACATAGTGGGCACCATCTCAGGATGTGCTACAGCACCCCAAGAAAACTTTATTCAGTTGGTGAATTTAGGTCCTTTTCAGCCTGATCCTGTCTGTCATCAGAGAACACAGCGGTGGTCCAGTGTAGTACAGGCCTTCCGCATACTACTAGAAGATTAATTTTGGAGAACCAACTCACATAGGACTGATACATAGTAACCATTAGGATATTCTGCTCAGTGTAAGATAAGTGAAGGTTCATTATTAGGAAGTGGTTAGTTTCCCATTATCAGACTGACTTACCAAGGGAGGTGCTCATCGAAGAGCAGCCATTTATAGCTGCATTTGATCACTATTGCAGTCGACTGTTCTTTAGTTTCAGCTGCAATCTAATTAAAACAAGTGACCCATACAATTGATTGCAGAAACACTAACACCCTGTAATAATAACATGCACTTACCTTAATCTCAGTCCTAATGGTCATCATTAATCTTTTTCTGCAAGGATTGTGATGCAGTGTGTTGGAAATCTCTCTAGAATCCAAGCAGTTAAATAATAGAATGCAAAGGGATATAAAACTAGTGCAGGGACATTGAAATTGCTATGGTCACTCCCACAATTCAGCATGTGAGGCACCTCGCCTCAAAATCTGGAGCTCTAGGTCATTGCCTACTCGGCCTATTGGGAAATCTGGCCCTCGGTTTGTGTGTGTGTATATATATATATATATATGGAGTATTGTGCAAAAACAGACATGTTAAGTGAGTGAACAGAAGAAAAATCTAAATAGAATCAATAGTTGGTTGACATGGTGTATGACTTTTGACATTAAACTGTTTTCAGCAACCTCACCTTGTTAGCTGAGTTTGCCTGTTCCTCATCCAGTTTAATTCCTCCTACACAGCTGTTTCTGTTTCAGTTAATTATTGCGTATTAACCTACATATTAACTTGATGATCATTAGCACCTGTTTGGTATAATTGTTTAATCATACACCTGACTATATGCCTGCAAATTCCCTGATTTTGTGCAGGTGTACCTGGAAGAACTAATGGTGTTTTGAAGGCAAAGGGTGGTCACACCAAATATTGATTTGATTTAGATTTTTCTTCTGTTCACTCAGTAACATTTTGTTAATTGATAAATATAAACTATTAACATGTCTACTTGTTAAAGCATTCTTACTTTACAGCATTTTTTCACACCTGCCTACAACTTTTGCACTGTACTATATACATATACATATATATATATATATATATATATATATATATATATATATATATGTGTGTGTGTGTGTGTGTTTTAGTAAACAATACAGCCTCAAAAAATATTCCATTCAGATTTAATAGTTATGTTTGTGTGTCTTTAGGAGATGGGCGTGACTTGCAGAAAGAAAAATAGCTAAAGCGAGGGTGTGGAAAATCATGGTGGTGCATGTACTTGACTGGCCTTAGGGCAGAGGAAATCCTAAATGTATCATTGCCCCTATAACTGAAAGGTTTAAGTGTCAATGTGTGGGGGAGGTAATGCAGAGAAAAAACAGGATGTCCACCGAGGCATACCTTAATTATCGTAATCAATACATCTAAATAACTCAAAACTAGTTTCATAAATAAAGAATGGCTAATGCAACATATGCTTGATTTTGAAATGTCTTTCAAAACTGCTAGTTGTTTTTAGGCGACAGGGTTCCTTTAACTTTTTGAGTGCTGCCAGAGGGGCAGCCAATGAATTTCATCACAATGCGTTGGATACCGCTATGTCAAATGGTTTTAAATTGCTTGTTGTTTTTCAGTCTCCCTTTGGTGGAACAAGGCTTAAAGGGATAGTAATGTTTCACAAAAACAGCAGCTACAATTAATTTTCAAAGTATTTGGGTCATGGAGAGTGTTATTTCAATACTGTCAGAGTTGTAGTACAAGAGTAATTGAATGATAAAGTATCCCCCTCTCACCCCTTTTACTGACGTAACACTGCTCACCTCAGATGTGGAGGCTTTTCCTTATGCTCACTGAAGATTGTCCCTCTCTGCAATCCATCTGGACAGTCTTGCTGCTCTGAAGTGGGCAGAGTTCCATCAGTAAAAGGGGCAGGAGGGGGATACTTTATCATTCAATTACTCTTGAACTACAACTCTGACAGTAATGATATAACACTCTCCATGGCCCAAATACTACGACAATTAATTGCTTTTATTGTGAAACATTACTTTTCACTTAAAGGGATAGTAATGTTTCAAAATAAAAGCAGCTCCAATTAATACTTATTGTATTTGGGCCATGGAGAGTGTTATTTCAATACTGTCAGAGTTGTAGTTCCAGAGTAATTGAATGATAGAATATCCCCCTACCGCCCCTTTTATTGATGTAACACTGCTCACCTTAGAGCACCAAGACTGTCTGGATGGATCGCAGAGAGGGACAATCTTCAGTGATCATAAGGAAAAACCTGAAAAACCTGTAAAGGGGGCAGGGTTTTCCTTATGATCATAGTAAGAAGATTGTCTGTTGCTGTGACCAGTCTGGTCAAGTAACCAGATTCCACATCTAAGGGGAGGCGGCTTACAATAGGTAAAAGGAGCGGGAGGGGGATACTTTATCATTCAATTACTCTTGTACTACAACTCAGACAGTATTGAATTAACACTTTCCATGGCCTAAATACTATGAAGATTAATTAGAGTTGCTTTTATTTTGAAAGATTGCTATGTCTTTAAGTGAAAATCCAAAGGCTATTGTTGATTACTGCTGAGAAGCACAAAGAGCCGCAGCAAACAGCTCTCAAACACTGTGTCAGTTGCCTGTAGGCACCATATGCACAAACCGAGCTTCATAAAACATCGAAATACCCAAGTGCAGAGCAGTGATGTCCCTGCCTCAGCCAAACTCTTAATCACAATTTTTTATGACTTAATATCCTAAAGCAGGCTTCCGCTAATTAATTGTCTCTACACTGCACTGCTGAACACTTGCGGTATATATTTAATATTTATGCTCTCTAGCTGTTGAGATCATAGGTGCTTTACTACCCAGCTCTGTTTTAAATCAGAACCTGAATCTTTCAATTCCGCCACGTAACTTGGCAGCTGGACCCTGTGAAATGCGCAGGAAACTGGAAGTGAAAACCTTTGTGTGAGAATTTATGTGCCTGCCACGCCATCTTTTAATGCAGGATGGGATGAGCCTGCTTAATATTAAAGGGCTTGGCACCCCCTCTGGCACTCAAACCGTTAAAGGAACACACGCTAAATTACAAGTTAGGACATTATTAGTCCCATGGACAGTAGAGACATTCTCAATACTTTTCAATGCATTGGAGACCTCCATAATCTTAAAAGGCTGTATATGTACAAGGTAAAAAGTGGAGCAATTCTATGGCAAATCAGCTACATCTAGGATTGCCACCTTTTCTTAAAAAAAAAATACCAGCTAAGGCATTCCCTCCATAGACTTAACATTGGAAAGAAGCCAATTTTTTACCAGCTTGCCGGTAAACTACCAGCTAGGTGGCAACCAGTGTAGTAACAATAGGGGTTGCACCTGCGACCGGGCCCGTCACTCTCAGGGGCCCGGCTGCCCCGTGTGACACCCTTGCCACCCGCCCGCAGCACAGCTGACGTCCCAGCGACCAGCGCTCGAGTAATGCAGAGCGCTGGGAGATGACATAATCTCCCAGCGCTCTGCATTACTAAGGACCGCGCGGGAGCATGTCACACACACTGCTAGACCACCAGGAGGTAGGAGGACGGTGGTCAGTAGGGGCAATGTGGCGATGGGGGAAATGTGGAGAATGAGGGGCATTGTGGAGATTGGGGGGGAAATGTGGAGAATGAGGGGCATTGTGATGGGGGCATTGTGGAGATTGGGGGGAAATGTGGAGCATGAGGGGCATTGTGATGGGGGCATTGTGGAGATTGGAGGGAAATGTGGAGAATGAGGGGCATTGTGATGGGGGCATTGTGGAGATTGGGGGGAAATGTGGAGCATGAGGGGCATTGTGATGGGGGCATTGTGGAGATTGGAGGGAAATGTGGAGCATGAGGGGCATTGTGATGGGGCATTGTGGAAGGGGCAATGTGGAGATTGGAGGGAAATGTGGAGAATGAGGGGCATTGTGATGGGGGCATTGTGGAGATTGGGGGGAAATGTGGAGCATGAGGGGCATTGTGATGGGGCATTGTGGAGATTGGGGGGAAATGTGGAGCATGAGGGGCATTGTGATGGGAGCATTGTGGAGATTGGGGGGAAATGTGGAGAATGAGGGGCATTGTGATGGGGGCATTGTGGAGATTGGGGGGAAATGTGGAGCATGAGGGGCATTGTGATGGGGGCATTGTGGAGATTGGGGGGAAATGTGGAGCATGAGGGGCATTGTGATGGGGGCATTGTGGAGATTGGGGGGAAATGTGGAGAATGAGGGGCATTGTGATGGGGGCATTGTGGAGATTGGAGGGAAATGTGGAGAATGAGGGGCATTGTGATGGGGGCATTGTGGAGATTGGGGGGAAATGTGGAGCATGAGGGGCATTGTGATGGGGGCATTGTGGAGATTGGAGGGAAATGTGGAGCATGAGGGGCATTGTGATGGGGCATTGTGGAAGGGGCAATGTGGAGATTGGAGGGAAATGTGGAGAATGAGGGGCATTGTGATGGGGGCATTGTGGAGATTGGGGGGAAATGTGGAGCATGAGGGGCATTGTGATGGGGCATTGTGGAGATTGGGGGGAAATGTGGAGCATGAGGGGCATTGTGATGGGAGCATTGTGGAGATTGGGGGGAAATGTGGAGAATGAGGGGCATTGTGATGGGGGCATTGTGGAGATTGGGGGGAAATGTGGAGCATGAGGGGCATTGTGATGGGGGCATTGTGGAGATTGGGGGGAAATGTGGAGAATGAGGGGCATTGTGATGGGGGCATTGTGGAGATTGGGGGGAAATGTGGAGCATGAGGGGCATTGTGATGGGGCATTGTGGAGATTGGGGGGAAATGTGGAGCATGAGGGGCATTGTGATGGGAGCATTGTGGAAGGGGCAATGTGGAGGTGGCCAATGTGGTTGAGGGGGGCCAATGTGGTCGGAGGGGGGCCCGTGGCAATTCTTGCACCAGGGCCCCGTGGCTTCTAGTTACCCCTCTGGTGGCAACCCTAGCTACATCTTAGAGGGAAATAAACATTGCACAAATTTTCATTTATTTAAAGTGGAACTATCACCCCAAATAAAGTCCCCCCCAATAATTATTCATATAGAGTAAGCTTAGAAACGGTACTATTATCCAGCATAAGTACCACATTATTAAAGAACAGTAATGTCCCATAAAAAATTTTTAGAGTTTTGTAGATATTAAAAAATAAGCGAAATGCCACAAATCGTTTGAGAGATATCCTTGGCTAAAGTTCCTCTTCTCCTGATGTCAGCTGTAAAGCTGGCAGAAGGAGATCTGTGTCAGCCGACACGAGGAGGCTCTTCAGCAGAGCCGCAATAGTGCAATTTAAAAAGAAATACTTCATTAGAACGGTCTAAAAAGTGTGCTTGCAAACCAGGCAAACTTTGTAGACTGTTCTAAAGAAGTATTTATTTTTAAATTGCGCTATTGCGGCTCTGCTGAAGAGCCTCTTGTTGGTCCCCAGACCAGGAACTCCTGACGTCAGGAGAAGAGGAGGGAGAGGGGAACTTTAACGAATGATATCTCTCAAACCATAGTGGTTTGAGAGATAGGATTTGTGGCATTTTTAAGGGACATTACTGTCCCTTTAAGAAATCCTACTTCATCTGAGACTGAAGGCCAGGCATCAGCGCAGAAATCTTGGGTTAGAGACATCTGCGAGCCTGCGATGTCCATCCCGGTCTCCTCTAGGAGGCGCTGCATTGTACCTTAAGGTAACAGGAAGGGACTGACTGCGCAGGAGTGCTCAAGGACCACTAACAAGCCAGGATGTAAGGATTTCCCTGATTAAGCACAGGTGAATTAATTAGTGGCTTATTCATTGTGACTGTCTCACCCGTGCTTAACCCCTTAAGGACCGGCACGCGCATGCGCCGCCGGCACTTGAGGACCATGGGGCTTTTTTTTTTTTACTTTCGGTTCAGGGCTTCTGGAGTGGCGTGCAGCTGCTCCAGGAGCCCTGAACTCTATGACGTACCAGGACCATCACTGGTCCTTAAGTGCCGCACTGCCATGATGGTCCTGACATGGCAATGGTCCTTAAGGTGTTAATCAGGGAAATCCTTACATCCTGGCTTGTTGGTGGCCCTTGAGGATTGAACGTGGACAGCGCTGTATTAGACTAAAGAGTTTCAGATTCAGCTTAAGACATATAAAGGGTTTAACAAGCTAATATAACAAAGAAACAAAAGCACTTGTTTCTAGGTGATAATTCACTTTCATAATAATAATAATGATATAGGAAAAAATTAGAGAGGCATTTACATAGAAACAGAAACACAGACTTTGACTACAAATAAGACGCATTCTGCCCATCTAATCTGTCCACTTTTCTACTGAAAAAACATCAAACCTGATTTGGTTCTTGGTCTTGTCTTATGTTCAGGACAGCCTTATGCCTATCCCACGCATGCCTAATTACCCAATTACCAGCATGTAGACTTGTGCTATTCGGTTCGGCTAATTTCGGAATTCGGATGAATAAGACATATTCGGCATCATTCGGACCTTCCGAAAGCCAAGGTCTGCCCACAAAAAAAAAATCAGAATCCGAAACAGACCTAGTCCGAAATTTCGGTGTTAATTTCGTAAATTCGGATGGCTCTTTCCCACCTGAAACTATTACAATGTTGCTACATGCTGCTAAAAATAGATCTGGTAAAACAGGTGCTTTACAGTTAATGCAAAGTGCAGATATTAACCACATAAGGACACAAGTAATGTTGGCATTTTTGCTATGTGTGTGTGTTCAACCATAATTCCTATCTTTATCATTTATTGCACAAACACATATTATATATCATTTTTTAAAGGGCAGAAAGGGATTTAATTTGATGTGACAAATACATACATAAGTGTGTAGGGGTTTATAAAATACCTCTTCCTGTATCATTAGAGATTTAATAGTATTATTAATTTAGTTTAATGTATTTTTTTATTTGTTTAATTTTAATTTTTTATTGAATATTTTAATTTTTTTTCTTTAAAATTCGGCCGAATAATTCAGAATATTGCCTAATGTTGTCCGAGTCAAACAGGTCTGGTCCAAAATTTGGATCCTCCGAATGGGAATAAAAATTTGTCCGAAATCGAATTTTACCGAAAAATTTTGCCGTGCACAAGTCTACCAGCATGCCTATCCCATACATGCTTAGCTAATTACCAGTAGTCACAAGTGCATTTATTAAGGTAACATTGAGGCACTATTCATTTTAACAAGGCAGAAATTTGAGGCCATCAAGAACGTTTCATGGAACCATCTATTCCATCCCCTTTCACAGCACAGCCTGTTACACATAACATTACCTTAAGTCATTTTATCCCTTTAGTGCTAGAGTGGGTGGCACATTCTGAAGAAATGAGCTGCTCATTTCTCTGTCACTCAAAATATTAATAAATAGTTCCAAAATAACACATGAAAAGACAGAGTAGTTTTCTACCTTGAAACTCAGTTAACCCCTCTGATGCTGGAGTGGTTGGAGATCTCTCTAGCAGCCTAGAGTTTAAAGTATAAGCATTTTTTAATGAAACTATATGTTAAGTTATGGTACTACCATTGCAGATTTTTTTTATATATTAAACTGCAATTTTCTGTTCTGGTCACCAGGTGGCACCCTTCGTATCCCTTACTATGGACAGTCACAGTCACTGACTCAAGATTTCCCATAGAGTGCATTCTTAAAAATTACATTTGCCTTCTGGACACTAGTTGGAGCTGTTGCTAACAGTTTAATATGTAACAACTTTGGAATGAAAAACTCATGGTTTTACTCAGCAGCAGAAGTCCTATATATTTTCTTTTATAAGGATGCACCTCTCCTTTTTGTTTCTCTTTTTCTAAAAAAAATGTCCTGTGTTAAATTCTCAGTTTACTAAATATTTAAATGTGTGTGGTTGTTGGGGAGGGGGTTAACCTAGAGGAACAAGACAGAAAACAGTTAAACAGACATTAGTGAAATGTATATCCAATGTATATCCTAAGCAGAGACAGGGAAAGGCAGAGTAAGACATAAATCCCTAGTGGGTGCCGCTGTCAGGACTGATATTATGGGGAGAGAGTAGATGAGAAATGGAAAGGATGAGGTTGATGTATTAGGAAAAACCGGTGCAATTCTGAGTACATGAAGTTGCTGCCCGACTACAATTCCCATCATTCCCCGCCAGCCAATGTATGAGGATGATGGGGATATCAGATGAATTAATGAAGGGAAGGAGGGAGATGAGAGTGAGATTAATTTTTGAAAGGAGGGAGATGAAATGGAGATGAAGGGAGATAGATGAGGATGAAGATGACGAGAGGGAGATGAGGATAGAGATGAATGGAGGTAGATGAGGATGGGGATGAAGGGAGGGAGATGAGGACAGAGAAGAAAAGGATGAGATGTGGTGAATGAAGGAAGGGAGATGAAGGGCAATGAAGGAAAGGGAGATGGGGATGGAGATGAAGGAAGGTATATGAGAAGGGAGATGAAGGGAGGGAGATGAGGATGGAGATGAAGGGAGGGAGATGAAGGGCAATGAAGGAGGGGGAGCTGGGGATGGTGATGAAGGAAGGGAGATGAGGATTGAGAAGACGGGAGGGAAATGAGGATGGAGATGAAGGAAGGTAGATGAGGATGGAGATAACGGGAGGTAGATGAGGATGGAGATGACGGGAGGGAAATGAGGATGGGGATGAAGGAGGGTAGATGAGGATGGTGATAAAGGAAGGGAGATGAGCATTGAGATGACGGGAGGGAAGTAAGGATGGAGATGAAAGGATGAGGTGAGTGAAGGGAAGGAGATAAGGATGGAGATGAAGGGAGGGAGATGGGGATGGAGATGATGGGAGGGCGATGAGGATGGAGATGAAGGGAAGGAGATAAGGATGGAGATGAAGGGAGGGTGATGAGGATAGAGATGAAGGGAGGAAGATGAGGATGGAGATAACAGGAGGAAGATAAAGATGGAGATGAAGGGAAGGAGATGAGGATAGAGATGTAGGGAGGAATATGAGGATGGAGATGATGGGAGGGAGATGAGGATGGAGATGAAGGAAGAGAGAGGAATGGAGATGAAAAGGATGCGATGAATGAAGAGAGCGTGAGAGAAATGAAGTGAGGGGCAGACACACAGGGTCATCTTATATTCAGCATTTTTTTCAAGAACCTAGCCGCAAAAGTTGATGGGGGGTTGCCTTACATTCAGGGTCACCGTATATTTGAGAAAATATGATACTAATGTTCAGCACCCAGATGAGACAGCTGGGAACCAGACTGGGGATGTGAGCATCCAAATGATGTGATTTGTGCCTTGATGTGGGTGGAGCTTCATTGGGGTTGGAGAGTTCAGCAGGTTGAAAGATGGGGTTTAATGTGAAATGGGTAGGGAAGTGGGCAGAACAGTGCAATAGTGGGTGGAATAGGCAGTATTTTGGGCAGGGCCACCAGTGAAATTGCAAATCTGGAGAATCAGCCTCTGTCCCCATAGACACAGCATCTCAGTGACAAATCTAGAGTGTTCCCTAGTGTGGTGGGAACCTCAGAACGAGGTTGGCTTGTTTGGGCAGGTATTTATCCTTTTCAAGGAACCGTACCCTTTTTTATTTAAAAAAAAGAACATATTACGGAATTTTTCTTGCAGAGTAATAGAAGGGCACTGCCACTGCTAGGGGAATTTGCATTCAAAATGTACTACAGCTGTATTTTGTAATTGAACTGAAATAACTTTTGGTTAGAAAATCTCCCAGCAATAGGATTGAACTTGTATAACTCAGCAGGAAAATTCCCATAGCATATATTTTTCATAATTAATGTTTACTGCTCTTTTTTTAATAGTTAATTTTAGTTATAAAAATGAAGACTAATGATCTGACTTGTTTTTCAAAAAAATAAAGGGCCGGGCCTTATTGATCAAGCGAAAGAGGAGCCATTTTGGAGCAAACCAACTGCACCATAGAGAAGAATGAACATTTTGCAAGTTCCATGGATTTAAATGAAGCTTTTATTCCCTTAAATGCTAGAGAGCTCTCCAATACATTGCTCCATAATGCTTTGGATTACTCTCAAGCATCCAAGAGGTTAAAAGCACCATTTGAATCCACTGTAATTTTCATCATGTCCCCTCCCACTCCAGAATGACTTCTTCCTAGCTTAATAAATAAGGCCCACAGGGTATAAGAGCATTTGACCTTCAGATTATACAATTCATGGTTATCTCACAAACGACTGGTGGATTCTCTTGCCGGGGACACAATGTATCACTTGATTCTATCTCTGAAGCTGTTGCATTCTATGAGGAAATGAAACCAGTGATAAATGTATCATCTGCCGTCACATTGAGACCAACAGGCCGCAGGTGATTGTGTGCAGCATGGTGACTGCTAATGTAGATTGCAGGAAATGCTGTTTTATAGCTTCTTTACAGATCTGTAACCAATTCTGAACTCACTTTTCTCCTGCGTTCACTTACAGGTCCTGTCTATAGCCGGGAACTTTTTGTTGTGGACTCCCCGGAGAGGGGAGTCCTGTGGTGCCGCAGGTGGAGAAAAATGACGCATTTTGAGTAAGAAAAAAAGGGGTGGGGCTTAATTGTGAATGGGGATGGAGCTTATAAAATGAAGAAAAAGTATAATGGATAGGCTGGGGAAGGAGGAGAAGAGGGCGGGGAGTGGGAGGAACAGACTGGGAAGGAGGAGAAGTGGGCGGGGAGTGGGAGGAACAGACTGGGTAGAAGGAGAAGTGGGCAGAGTTTCATTAGATACTCACCACCACTGGAGAATCAGCCTCTGCCCCGGAGACCTGGTAATGCAGAGTCGAAACCTAAGACTTCAGGGCAAATCTGGAGAGTTACCAGGTATGGTCCTGCCATGGGTACAGCCAGAACACCTGAGTGTCCGCTGCTGCCTATGTGGATTGGCCATGAATTGGAGGCTGCAATTAGCAACACAACTCCCCAACGTTTGCCCAAAAAAATAGTCTCAAGATTGGGTAATGATTAGGGGAATAGTAAACCTTAAAGGTATAGTAATACTTCGTTTTAAGTTTATTTTATTTTGTAGGCATTAAAAAAACATGAAGAATGATATAAGTCTTATCTCTCAAACCTTTATGGTTTGAGAGATATTCACAAGCAAAGTTTCCCCTCCCGTCCCTTTTACCTGGTGTAAACCATCTCTTCTCAGATGTGGAATGCAGTCCATAGACCAGACAGATAACAGCAGGGGACAATCTTCTTCCTATGAGAACAATGAAAGCCCTGCCCCCCTTGACAAGTTTTTCAGGTTTTTCCCTTATCTTAATTGAAGATTGTCCCTCCCTGCAGTCTACCTGTGCACCTCCCTTCTGATCTGGCTGAGCAGTGTTACATCAGTAAAAGGGGCGGGAGGGGGGCACTTTGTCATTGAATTACTCTTGAACTACAACTCTGACAGAATTGAAATAACACTCTCCAAAGTCCAAATACTATGAAGATTAATTAGAGCTGCTTTTATTATGAAACATTACTATCCCTTTAAACCACTGGAGCACTTTAGAGGTAGCCAAGGACACACTGCCAAGCTTTTAAGGTAGAATAGTTGTAAAGGTTAATGACCTCTCTAACACCTGAGGGGTTAAAACACCAATTTAATTTAAAGCGGAACTTTCAGGTAATTCCAAGTCACCAAGCATTCATTAAACGCATGGCAACTAGCTTGGAAATAGATGTCTTACTGTTAAATAATACATGTGTCTAAAGAAATCCTTGCTGTTTGGAGACCGGAACCCAGGCTACAGCACAGACATCTTGTCTGTGCGCATGCGCCGTCAGTCCCGGGTCTCCATTGAGTAGACTGCAGTGCACCATATGGTCACCGGAAGGGACTGACAGCGCAGGCACACAGACCTCGCTAACCCGCCCGTCAGTCCCGAAACGGGAAGGATTACTTTAGACACAGCTATTATTTAATGGTAAGACATCTATTTTCAAGCTAGTCTCCATGCGTTTAATGAATGCATAGTGACTTGGTATTATCTTAAAGTTCTGCTTTAAGAGGAATATTTATTTATACCCTATTGTGCAGTTGTTTTACTCCAGAATAATTCCATCTGGACACCGGTCCCTTAATATAGAAAACAACAGATTGAACTGTAATACCTTTGCAACAAACCATCTCCTAAAAGTGTGAGAACCCTGGCTTAACTCAGCAGGAAATGCCCTACAAAAGTGTGTGTATATGTGTGTGTGAGTGTGTGTGTGTCTGTGTGGTAACCTTGTTTTCAATGTCTTTTTCTTTTTTTTTCAATAATGAAAGTGTATGGCTCCTTTAAAACCCTTTGAGTGCCTGAGGGCTATGTAATATAATGTTGCATAGCCCAATGCTATTCAAAGGGTTGAAGGAATGAATAAATTGTGCAGCGCTGCAGAATTAGTTGGCGCTATATAAATAAAGAATAATCCTATATTATAATTTGCTAGGATGTTTGTCAGAAGCAGTCATGCGCAGTAGAGATGACTGCGTGTGCTGCAGTCATGTGCACTGGAGATTGCCTGTGCAGCGGCTGATACTGAGCGGAGCGCTCTGAATTCAGACAGGAGTCTTCTCTGCGCACCTTCCTGGGACAGCTTGGTCTGAATTCGGAGTGCCCTGCTCAGTATCAGCCGCGGCGCATTCAGGCATGGGGTGACCACATTTCCATTCTGCCATTCAGGGACACTGCGGAGATGGGAGCAGCAGAGTACTAGTCCTTGGCTCTAGTGCAGCTATGTGGGAGGGGTCTCTGGACATCAGTGTGCAACCTGCTCTTTCTCCAGTGCATCATAGAGTTCTAAACACTAGGGGGAGAACTTCCCTTTGACTGCTGTGACAGAAATCGATGCCTGTGGTGGGCTACAAGATAAGGTACATCACTCCTAAAGCTTTAGACTAGCATTACACTACTGCACAAATGCACTGCAGCTCCTGTCCAATGTCAAAATCAAGGCTCAGTTCGCACTCTGGTATTTAGATCTCTGTCTGGAAGCCATTTTCTTGTAGCCCAGCAGAGGAATCACTTTCTGTCAGAGTAGGCAATGGGCAGTTCTTCTAGTGCAGTGGTTCTCAATCTTTTTTTGTTCTGGGCACCCCTAACATGTAATCTAGAACATTCGGGGCACCCCTAATATATTTAATGTATTTTATCAAGGGCATAAGAAGGGTACAATACATAAATATACAGTTATTATTATGTTTTATAATCATAATAACAAAACTAAACATATTGTGCTTAACAATTTCTATAAATCTTTATTTAAAAGTCAATTTTTGTTAGTCTTCATAGAAAACATGGGGCACCCTAAGTTGATGTCCGTGGCACACCAAAGTGCCACGGCACCCTGGTTGAGAATCACTGTTCTAGTGTGTAGAACTCTGGAGTCTTCATTCCAGGACTTTGTATTGTCCCAGAAGGGGGCTACCAGGGACAAGGGACACACATTTAAAATCAGGGACTGTCCTGGGCAATCAGGGACACGTGGTCACCCTATTCGGGGTGGTCAATACTGCGCATGACTGCAGCGCCTCCAGTGTTGGCCCGTGTTCACGGGCTTTAAAACTAGTAATAATAATAATAAATGGCTATGTTTATTTATATATCTCCACAAGTGTACACAGCACTTTAAAATTTAGGGGTTCAGACAAAACAGGGTTACAATTACTTTGTAAAGTGAAACATTGGAAACTAGGTCCCGAAAGCTTACAAACTAAAAGGTTAATTATTTTCTGCCACACACACTGCTTAATCTGTTTCAGTTTACACTGCACTGTATACGCTACTCTCCCTTTCCTGTGGCAGTCACAGAGTTAATAGTGGTACAATGATCTACATGGTGAGTGTGTAAATTTTATTTCTTGCAAAAGCTAAACCAAGGCCTGTCCGCCTCTGTCCTCTCTCTCCTAACAAACAGATTATTGTTTATAATGAGTAACATTGTAACATCCACACCCCAACCAAGTGCAGAGGCACACGGGACCGCAGCACAATGCAGAAAGGGTTCCTTATTCACAGCTATCAACTTGAGTTACCCAGAACTGACTTGCACAAACATACGTATATCTCCATTACCATCAAACACAATTCTTCATGTAACACACTGCGTGAGTTACTCAAAACTGACATACACACACACACACACACACGCAAATATCCATTACTTTCAAACACAATCACACATGTAACAGGCAGCTTGAGTTATGCAGAAGTGACACACACACACACATAGATGTATATTACTACTAAACACATTCACACATGTAATAGACAGCATGTTATCCAGCACTGTCTCACAGATATACACACACAGATGTATGTTACTACTAAACAAATTCACATATGTAATAGACAGGATGATATCCAGAACAGTCTCACAGATATACACACATAGATGTATATTACTACTAGATACATTTACACAAGTAATAGACAGCATGTTATCCAGAACAGTCTCGCAGATATATACACACACGTATATTACTACTAAACACATTCACACATGTAATAGACAGCATGTTATCCAGAACTGTCTCACAGATATACACACACAGATGTATATTACTACTAGACACATTCACACATGTAATAGACACCATGTTATCCAGAACTGTCTCTCACACATATACACACACACGCACACAGACACATCTCTTACGATCAGACACAATCACACATGTGACAGACAACTGGGGTTACCCAGAACTGACACACACACACACAAACACATAGATGTATATTATTACTATTAAACACATCCATAGTACATAATAACATAGTTGATGAGGCTGAAAAAAGACACACGTCCATCAAGTACAGCCCATGCCATATCACCCCTGTTGATCCAGAGGAAGGTAAAAAAAAAAAAAATTGAAGCTATTTCCAATAAAGCCCCAAATAGGTAAAAAAAATGAATTCCTGACTCCAAATGGCAGTCAGATATTTCCCTAGATTAACCATCTATCTGCATTGAAGCCATCTTTCACAATTCTCAATATTGTTCTGTGCTATATAAGTATCCATTGCATTTTTGAAAGCAGTTACAATTTCTGCAAGCACAATATCCTGAGGCAAAGAATTTCATAGCTTTACCACCCTTACTGTAAAACATCCATGCCTTTGTTTTAGTCGAAAGCACCATTCCTCTAGTCTTAACCATTTGAGTGTCAGAGTGGTATGGAATGCATTGCAAAGCAATGCATTCCGTACCCCCTCTGTCACTCAAAGGGTTAATGGATGATACATGTAATAGATAACGTTATCCAGGTTTTCAACCTTTCATTGCTCAAGGCAACTTTAATGCACAGCCTGGAATTTTCAGGCAGCCCTAACATTTTATATCTAACTAGTGTAAAAGCCCGTGTACATGGGCCAAGGTCTGGGTAATGTTAAGTGGCCGCTACCTCACTGCTCCATGCAATGCAGTCTTGCGTTCAGGCAGTCTCTACTGCTCATGATGGCTTCTGACAAACATCGCTAGCGTTTTATTATATCATACCTCCAAAGTGTCCCTCTTTAGGAGGGACAATCCCTCTTTGAGACCCAAATCCCTCTGTCCCTCTTTTCTACCCTTTTGTCCCTCTTTTTAGGACATCAGAATGAGTGGTGTGTATTACATTGCTCCACAGCAATAAAACATACATAAATGTGTTGTTAATTGTCAGTATATGTGTTTATACATTAATATGGGTAATTAAAATACTTTGCTCTTGCTCCAAATCATTTATCAGTTACACAAAGAGGTGCAGATGGGTGAAGAAATAACCTAAAAATTCTTGGAAATGCCCCGCCTACCAGCCACGCCCCCTGAAACGCCACCTAAAACAGAAGTGTCCCTCTTTCACCATTTGTAATGTCGGGAGGTATGTTGTATAGATTTTTTCAAGTGATTAAATAAGGGTACAGTACATTGATATACTGTTATTATTGGGTCTTCCGAGCACAATAACTAAAACAAAAATACTGAATAAAAATTTCCATAAATAACATTTGTATCTCAAAATTCATAATTTTGTCAAAGACAGGGCACTGTGCTTGAGAACCACCGTGTTAAATAGGCAGATTGGTAGATTAGATAGATAGATAGATAGATAGATAGATAGATAGATAGATATGGCAATATAAGTGGATAGACAGATGGATAAGTACATAGATAAGTACTTATTATTGACAGGATATATACAGTAGTTAAAGGGATAGTAATGTCTCAAAATTAAAGCAGCTCCAATTAATCTTCATAGTATTTGGACCTTGGAGAGTGTTATTTCAATTCTGTCAGAGTTGTAGTTCAATAGTGATTGAATGATAAAGTCTCTCCCTCCCTCCCCTTATACTGATGTAACACTGCTCAGCTTAGAGCAGCAGGGTGGTGTTCAGATGGATCACAGAGAGGGACAATCTTCAATTAACATAAGAGAAAAATCTGATAAAGCCATCAAGGAGGGCACGGTTTTCATTGTTCTCACAGTACGAAGATTGTCCCTTGCTGTGACCTGTCTGGTCTTAAGACCAGATTCCACATCTGAGGTGAGCAGTGTTACACTAGGTAAAAGGGGCGGGAGGGGGATACTTTATCATTCAATTACTCTTGAACTGCAACTCTCACATTACTGAAATAACACTCTCCATGGCCCATATACTACAAAGATTAATTGGAGCTGCTTTTATTTTGAAACATTACTATCTCTTTAACATAGATAAAGTGAATAGATGAGTACAAAGGCAATAAGACAGGTGGATGGATACATAGTGAAGTTTAGCTCAGACAGACAGATATTATTGAGTAGAAAGAGGATAGTGAAGAATCATCTGCCCTTTCTGACAAACAGCAAGCAAACTGCGTCAGAGGGTCAGGGAAAGTGGGAGGTGGGGGGACAATTTCCCTGCTTTAAAGTCTGAATAAACAGGGACAAACCACTGAATTATTTATAAGACAGAAAAATATTTTATATTCACATGCAAAAGAATGAACAAAAGTCACAACATGAATAAAACAAAAACTGCAATGTCGTTTCAATGTGGAAAAAAAAAATAAGTATCTGAGCTGCATCTTCACAACAATGTACTAAATATCTATCAGCTTCCACCCACGATGCAGCCAGCGCATCCACATATCACAGCTAGGGCTCCGGAATCTGCATTGTGTGGAATGTCTGGGGCTGTCACACCCAATGTGGAAATATTTCATTTGGTTAACCCTATGAGTACCAGAGGGGTGTACAATAAATTGCAAAGCAATATGCGTGCACCCCATGGGCGTCCGGAGGGGGGGCAAGAGGGGCACTTGCCCCCCCTACAATTATCCCCCTCCATATATATTAAGGGGCTACATGGGCTGGCCTGGGGGTCATATTATGGTTCCCCCCCCCCCCCGTAAAAATGTCTACGGACACCACTCGTGCACCCTACTGGCGCTGAAAGAGTTAAGATGAATTTAACTCTTTGAGTGTCAGAGAGGTATGCAACGCATTGCTTTTCAATGCTTTGCGTACCCCTCTGGCACTCAAAGGGTTAAAGCAGGTTTATTATGCATTGTATACGAAGCAGTGCTTTCTCATAGTAAATGTAAATTAGGTTTAATATAACCATCAAGTTCAACCTTCTCCTCATACCCCAGTAATTTTACAGCTTTCCTGCTACCTGTTAAAGGGATAGTAATACTTTGTTTTAACTTTATTTTATTTTGTAGGCATTAAAAAAATATGAAGAATGATATAAGTCTTATCTCTCAAACCTTTATGGTTTGAGAGATATTCACAAGCAAAGTTTCCCCTCCCACCCCTTTTACCTAGTGTAAGCCATCTCTTCTCAGATGTGAATCTGGTTGTAAGACCAGACAGATAAGAGCAGGGGACAATCTTCTTACAATGAAAACAATGAAAGCCCTGCCCCCCTTGACAAGCTTTTCAGGTTTTTCCCTTATCTTAATTGAAGATTGTCCCTCTCTGCAATCTACCTGGGCACCTCCCTTCTGCTCTGGCTGAAAAGTGTTACATCAGTAAAAGGGGTGGGAGGGGGACACTTTGTCATTGAATTACTCTTGAACTACAACTCTGACAGAATTGAAATAACACTCTCCAAAGTCCAAATACTATGATGATTAATTAGAGCTACTTTTATTATGAAACATTACTATCCCTTTAACCCTTTGAGTGCCAAGTGGGTACATTGTACGAGTTTGGACAGCTGTACCCGCTGTGCCAAGCTCGTACGATGTACCCACTAAAATGCGGTCACTGCATGAGCCGGTATAACCGGCATGCAGTGGCCGCATTTAAAAAAAAACAAAACCTGGGCAATCGTGGGGGGACATGAGGATCACTCCTCATGTCCCCCCTGTTATTGATCTCCCAGCCGATCGCGCTGGGAGATCAATAAAAGAAGAGGAGAAGCGCAGCAGAAGCGCAGCTTCTCCTCTTCCTTCTCTCCTACCCGAACTTCCGGGTAGGAGTGGGCGGGACCGGGGGAAGCCTCCCAACGTCATCAGTGACATGTCACTGATGACGTTGGGGAAGTTTCCCCGGTCCCATTCACTCCTACCGGTGGTAGGAGTGAAAGGCAGGAGAGCTTTTGCTCTCCTGCAAGTCGCCTTATTGATCTCCCAGCCGATGGCTGGGAGGTCAATAACTGGGGGGACACCAGGAGGGGTCCTGATGTCCCCCACGAGGTCTGAGTAATTTAAAAAAAAATAAAATAAAAAAACGCTAAGTAGCCCTGTGAGTGCCGCAGGGGTCCCCAGCACATTGCTTTGCAATGTGCTGGAGACCCTTGTAGCACTCACAGGGTCATTTTTTGGGGGTTTGTTTTTTTTTTTTTTTGAAAGACCTCATTGGGGGGATCAGGGGGAATCCTGATGCCCCTCAATGAGGTCTATTATTAAAAAAAAAAAAAAAAAAAAAAAAATTTAACCCTGTGTGTGCCACAGGGGGGGTCCAATGCACCCCCCCCCCTCCTGTGGCACACACAGGGCTTCTATCATTACTTTGTTACTAGAGATTGTTGGGGGGCCATCAGGATTGGTCCTGATGGCCCCCCAACAAGCTCTGATTACAAAGTAATAATAATAAAAAAAAAAAATTAACCCTCTGAGTGCCAGAAGGGTCCAATGCATTGCTTTGCAATGCCCTGGAGACCCATGTGGCACTCACAGGGACATTTATTTTGATTCCTTTTATTATTTTTTTTTAAGACCTCATTGGGGGAATCAGAGGGGTCCTGATACCCACCAATGAGGTCCATAATAAAAAAAAAATGTAAAGAAAAAAAAATTAACCCTGTGTGTGCCACAAGGGGGGCCAAATCAGCCCCCCCTTCTGCGGCACACACAGGGCATTTATCATTACTTCGTTATCAGAGATTGTTGGGGGGCCATCATGATTGGTCCTGATGGCCCCCCAACAAGCTCTGATTACAAAGTAATAATTAAAAAAAAAATTAACCCTCTGAGTGCCAGAAGGGTCCAATGCATTCCTTTGCAATGCCCTGGAGACCCATGTGGCACTCACAGGGACATTTATTTTGATTCCTTTTATTTTTTTTTTTTAAGACCTCATTGGGGGGAATCAGAGGGGTCCTGATACCCACCAATGAGGTCCATAATAAAAAAAAATGTAAAGAAAAAAAAATTAACCCTGTGTGTGCCACAAGGGGGGCCAGTGCAGCCCCCCTTCTGCGGCACACACAGGGCATTTATCATTACTTCGTTATCAGAGATTGTTGGGGGGCCATCATGATTGGTCCTGATGGCCCCCCAACAAGCTCTGATTACCAAGTAATGATAAAAAAAAAATTAACACTCTGAGTGCCACAAGGATCCAGTGCATTGCTTTGCAATGCGCTGCAGACCCCTGTGGCACTCACAGGGTCACTCTGTTTGTGGACATATATATTTTTTTTACTAAGACCTCATTGGGGAGGGATCAGGGGGTCCTGATGCCCCTCAATGAGGTATATAATAAAAAAAAATTAAATCAAAAATTAACCATGTGTGTGCCACTGGGAGGGGGGGTTCAATGCAGACCCCTTCCTGTGGTACACACAGGACTTTTTATCATTACTTTGTGATCAGAGCTTGTTTGGTGGCCATCTGAATACAAAGTAACGATAAAAAAAAATTAACCCTTTGTGTGCTGGACACCCCTGTGGCACATAAAGGATTTTTTCCCCCTTTATTTTTTATTTAGACCTCATTGTATGGGTTCTGATGCCCCCAACGAGGTCTACACAAAAATATTGGGGGAAAAAGCCCCAAAAAATGCACGTGCAACAGGAAGGGGGTCCAACGCAGTGCTTTGTATGAGGGGACATACAGTGCACAATGGTAGTCAGAGATCTCCCATACACACTATCAGACACTGCCCCACCATCACCACCATCCTTGCTCCTCTGCTCATACCCACACACACTGCCTAATCCCTCACCCTCTCACACATTTTGTTAGACTTGTAGTCACAGGTCCGCACATACACTGGCTGACGTCCTAGCTTCTTTCATCTGTTAGCCATAAAATCACACATACACTGTTTGCTTTCCCATTTCTGTTTCACTGGTAGCTACGCTCTTGTAGCGTAAATTGGTATGTGAACCCAGAGCAGTGGGGTACCATTTTTTTTTGGCTGGCAAGAAGTCCTCCTAGGAAATCCCACGCCATTGAACCATTTTAGTATCTTTGAAGTGACTGATGTGTAAAACAAATGTTTGTTTTTCTTTCCTGTAGCACCACATTCTGGAAATAGTTGTTCCAAATAACTTAGGGGTACAAAGGCAAGTGACCCCTCATTAGATGCGGCAGGTTGTCTTCTTTCCAAAATGGTATGGTTTATCTACCTTTTCTTCAATTCTGAAGGTGTTATAGCCATTTTTATACAGGCAAGTCAGGTTTGAGAAAATGTTAGAAACATCAGAGGTTGTAGTAGGTGTAGTTTTCTACTTCTAGCACCCCCTAAGGTAGTTCAACTCATATCAATGGGGTGTCGTTTGACTCCTAAGAGCACTAGCAAACAAATGCAGTTGAAAATTCCATGGTTTTCACAGAGCTCCATACATTTAAAGGGGCAGAAATGTAAAAAAAAGCATTTTTTTTCATTAGCGCCACCTCCTGGAAGCATTTGTGCATACCAGCCTTTGGGTAAGAAGGCAAGTGACCCCTCATTAGATGCGGCAGGTTGTTTTCTTTTCAAAATGGCATTGTTTCTCTACCTTTCCTGCATATCTATTATGGTTATAACCATTTTAGTGCAAGCAGATAATTTAAAAAACAAAAGTGTCAGGTTTACGTTCGTGTTCCTAGCACCCACATATTGTATGTTAACCCACACAAATGGGCTACCATTTTTCTCATGATGGTAGCAAGTACTGAATACAGCAGGAAATGTTATGGTTTTCAAAGATTTTAGTATCTTTGAAGTGGTGGAAATGTAAAAAAACCTGTATTTATTCCCATAGCGCCACCTTTTGCAAGTAATGTTTGAGAAAATGTTAGAAAAATTTGAAGTTGTAGTGGGTGTTGTTTTGCACTTCTAGCACCCCCTGAGGTAGTTAAACTCATACCAATGGGGTGTCATTTTTCTCCTAAGAGCACTAGCTAATGAATACAGTTGGAAATACCATGGTTTGCACACATTTCAGTACATTTGAAGGGGCAGAAATGTAAGAAAATGTCTTTTTTTTCATTAGCGCCACCTTCAGGAGGCATTTGTGCACTCCAGGCTTGGGGTAACAAGGCAAGTCACCCATCATTAGATGCGGCAGGGTGTCTTCTTTTCAAAATGGTATGGTTTGTGTACCCTTTCTTCACTTCTGTAGTTGTTGTAACCATTTGTGTACAGACAAGTAATGTTTGAGAAAATGTTAGAAAAATTTGAAGTTGTAGTGGGTGTCGTTTTGCACTTCTAGCGCCCCCTGAGGTAGTTAAACTCGTACCAATGGGGTGTCATTTTTCTCCTAAGAGCACTAGCTAATGAATACAGTTGGAAATACCATGGTTTGCACATATTTCAGTACATTTGAAGGGGCAGAAATGTAAGAAAATGCCTTTTTTTTTCATTAGCGCCACTTTCTGGAGGCATTTGTGCACTCCAGGCTTGGGGTAACAAGGCAAGTCACCCATCATTAGATGCGGCAGGGTGTCTTCTTTTCAAAATGGTATGGTTTGTGTACCCTTTCTTCACTTCTGTAGTTGTTATAACCATTTGTGTACAGACAAGTAATGTTTGAGAAAATGTTAGAAAAATTTGAAGTTGTAGTGGGTGTCGTTTTGCACTTCTAGCGCCCCCTGAGGTAGTTAAACTCATACCAATGGGGTGTCATTTTTCTCCTAAGAGCACTAGCTAATGAATACAGTTGAAAATACCATGGTTTGCACACATTTCAGTACATTTGAAGGGGCAGAAAAGTAAGAAAATGCCTTTTTATTTCATTAGCGCCACCTTCTGGAGACATTTGTGCACTCCAGGCTTGGGGTAACAAGGCAAGTCACCCATCATTAGATGCGGCAGGGTGTCTTCTTTTCAAAATGGTATGGTTTGTGTACCCTTTCTTCACTTCTGTATTTGTTATAACCATTTTTGTACAGACAGGTAATGTTTGAGAAAATGTTAGAAAAATTAGAGGTTGCAATAGGTGTAGTTTTGTACTTGTAGCGCCCCCTGAGGTAGGTGAACTCATACCAATGGGGTGTTATTTTTCTCCTAAGAGCACTAGCTAATGAATACAGTTGGAAATGCCATGGTTTTCACACATTTTAGTTCATTTGAAGGGGCAGAAATGTAAGAAAATGCCTTTTTTTTTCATTAGCGCCATCTTCTGGAGGCATTTGTGCACACCAGGCTTGGAGTAACAAGGAAAATCACCCCTCATTAGATGCAGCAGGTTGTCTACTTTCCAGAAATATATAATTGTATATAGTTATTCCACTGTTTTAGGGTAGTTTTACCACAAAAACCCTAGAATGCGCATATTAGTTTATAAAGTTGAAAATGTCATTTTGCGCTGCTGGTGATTAGGGCTCTACGCTAGCCATGGACGTAGGTAAAACTATACAAATTTGGTATTTTTTTACTCGGGGGACTCGAGGCTTTTTCAAATAATTGAAACTTTTTCAATCAAGGTAAATGTTTTTGATACATAGTATGTGATTTTAGCAAAATGAGTAAATTTTCACTTTTTTTTGTCATTATGACATCATAGCTTTTTGCACGATGTAAAATTCTCTTCATGTAAGGTATCACAAGAAAGCTCAATTCGTTCTGAAAAAAACAATATATAGTTTTCCATATGTAACTAAAAATCCCCAGAGGAAATCAAGCCTAAACGGAAGGATAGCAAAAATGTTGAAAAAGTGTCTGGCCTGCAGGGTTCAGAAAATGGCCCGAGCCTCTGGCACTGAAGGGGTTAAGTTAGTCTTTATCAGACCTTCCTGATCTGCCTACTAATACAGTATAACTCTGTATGTTCCCTTTTGAAAGAAATGTATCTAATCTTCTCTTAAATGTATCCATTGTATCTGCCATAACCACCTCCTTGGGCAAAGAATCCACTGAGTAAACACAAGTACTCCCACTGCCGGAAGGTGCTTGATTCAACAGTTATTACAGATCAAACTATTTATTTTTTTATTTATTTTAGCCAAACTGTTTGCTACAGAGCCAACTAGTGAACAAGAAGAAACTCTTTTTTTTTTTTGTTTTTTAAAGATTTTTGACATACAAAGTAGAAAAGGCAAGTAAGATTATACCATATAGTCAATTAAAAGTGTAACTGTCACATAGTAACAAATAGGTGATCTTTAAAGAACTTTAAAAATCACCAACATTTTTGATAGCCATTTTTTATTTAAAGGGATAGTAATGTTTCACAAAAAAGCAGCTCTGATTAATCTCCATAGTATTTGGGCCATGGAGAGTGTTATTTCAGTACTGTCAGAGTTGTAGTTCAAGAGTAATTGAATGGTAAAGTATCCTCCTCCCTCCCCTTTTACCAAGTGTAAGCTGCCTCCCCTCAGATGTGGAATCTGGTCTCTTGACCATACAGGTCACAGCAAGGGACAATCTTCTTATTGTGAGAACAATGAAAGCCCTGCCCCCCTTGACAGGTTTTTCCTTATGCTCACTGAAGATTCTTCCTCTCTGAGATCCATCTGGATAGTCTTGCTGCTCGGAGATGAGCAGTGTTACATCGGTAAAAGGGGCGGGAGGTGGATATTTTATCATTCAATTACTCTTGAACTACAACTCTGACAGTATTGAAATGACACTCTCCACGGCCCAAATACTATGAAGATTAAACGGAGCTGCTTTTTTTGTGAAACATTACTATCCCTTTAAAGGGTTAGTAATGTCTAACATTAACTAACCCTAATATTGAAGGCATTCAAAAGATAATCTTACTGTGCCAAGTTGGATCTCTCAAACCTTTATGGTTTGAGCGATATAAGCTCTTAAAGTTCCCCCCTCCTGCTGATGATCTATAAAGCTATCAGCAGTGGTTCTGAGTTGTGCGACTCGGTGGCTCTTCAGCAGAGCTGAATGAGTTCTATCGAAAAACAGACACTTCACTGAAACGGTCTATAAAGTGTGCTTGGTTTGAAAGTACACTTTGCAGACCATTCAACTTAAATATTTGTTTTTCGATAGCACTCATTCAGCTCCACTGAAGAGCCGCCAGATGGTCTGGAACCAGGATCTCATGATGTCAGCTACATGCTGACGTCTGGAAAAAGGGAGGGAGGGGGAACTTTAAGTGCTTATATCTCTCAAACATAAAGGTTTGAAAGATCCAGTTTAGCACAGTAAGATTATCTTTTGAATACCTTCAATATTAGGGTTAGTTAAAGGGATAGTAATATTTAAAATGTAAAAAAAAATATGTTGTAGGGTTTATCCCCCTAAGTAAAACAAGAGTGCTCCCACTGCTGAGAGGTGTTTCATTCAAAAGTTATTCATTTTCAAAGATGAATTTTTTAGGTGCAATATTACAGTGGCCTGAAATTGTACAGTGGTGCTGTTGCTACACAATCCTATGGACAGTTCTGGTCCCGGGACCATAAATCTCCATAGGATGGTGTAGCAACAGCGCCACTGTACAATTTCAGGCCACTGTGATATTGCACCTAAAAAATTCAACTTGAATGAAACACCTTTCAGCAGTGGGAGTACCCTTGTTTTACTCAGGGGGATAAACCCTACAACATATTTTTTTTTTACATTTTAAGTATTACTATCCCTTTAATGTTAGACATTACTAACCCTTTAAAGATATATAGGATTATGCATCTGTCAGTTTATGCGAATTAGGCAGCACTGGTCAGTATACCAGCCAGATACTAATATTTCACGTTATAATAATATTTCCCCATTATACTTACCATTCTCTACCAGCCAGATGCTAACATTCCACATTTTTCTACCTTCCCAACTGTCTGTCCTTGTCAGCCACACTACTAATATTCTACACTGCTTCCTCTCCTACCTGCCACTTCCTGCCAGATAGATACTAACAATCTAAACTGCTTTCCCTCCTACCTGCCACTCCTTACCAGTCACATAATAACATCCCACACTACTCTCCCTCCCAATTGTCTCTCACTGCCATCTAGACACTGAGATCCAACACACTACTGTCTACCCCACCTACCTCTCACTGCCAGCAAAATATTAACAATCCATATTACTCTCCCTCTCAACTTTCATTCCATACCAGCCAGATACTAGCATACCACATTGCTCTCCCTCCTACTTGCCTCTCCCTGCCATACAGATACTAGTATTCCTTCCTACCTTCCTATCCCTGCCATACAGATACTAACATTGCACACTGCTTTCCCTCCTACCTGTCACTCTCTGTCAGACATATACTAACATTCCGTACTACTCTCCCTCCTCTTTATCCCTATCAGCTAGATACTTACATTCCAAACTGCTCACCTTCCCACCTACCACTACCTGCTACTCAGTACTATCAACTTAAAATCATGCTTTCACAATGAATGCTAACACAGAGGTGAGAATGTGTACAGGCAAATGTTCCACTTAAACAACTGGTGTGAAACCTAATATTTTTAGAGGGAGGGGCTAATAACATTTTCCACTCATGTTCATATGACAATTGGAAACCTTTGGCCAGAATATTTCCAGTGCCACCCTAAATTCCAAAAAAGGGGAGGCTGAATGAACCAAGTAGTTAAAAACACCACTTGATTTGGACAATTAGTGAGAAAAGTATAACAGCCCTTAGGCCATTAGTGTGGGCACTTCTAAGTGCCAATGAAACTTTGCTTAAAGACTGGTCATCACGGACTAAAATCCCAGCTTATAGCAGCCGGGTAGCAAAAGAAATGCAGCCAGACATTCAGAATTCCCTGCCACCCATGTAAGAAAGTAGGCGGCTTTCTGATTGGCCCCTTACAGTGTAGTAGTGTGTAGGCGGCCTTCTGATTGGTCGCCTGCCATTCTATGGTAAAATGTGATGTCTATATTTAACTGTGTTTTCAACAGGTAGGCGGCCTCCTCATTGGTCACCGCTTCTTGAACAATACGCAGAGCATGACGTTGCTTCGACAAGTAGTTGGCTCTGGATTTGTCGCCACCTGTCACCATCTTGTCGCTCCGGTTCCCATTGACTGGGGAGCCGGTATGACAAGATTGAATTAGTCTGCCGGGCCCAGGGAAGTCTATCAAAATATGAATAGAATAAAGCCGGGCCCGGATTGGTCACCATTGTCTATGTCACTTGTCACTCCGATTTCTTATTGGTTGAAGATCGGAGAGGCAAGATTGAATTATGTTTCTTTGTTCCTTTGTTTTATAGTGTATAAAATGTCCATTTGTCACCAAAAAAAGTGTATTCATTCTTGAATTTAACCGGTGTAGTGTGTCTTACTGCAGTAATGTTTTAAAGGGTCCCCTTTGACCCTCATTTCTGGAAACTCTGCTCTAAAAGACAGGCACAGCTACCCACTAAACCCGCCATCCTTAGCTTCTGTTACAAAAAGAATGGAATGAGAGCATGGAATCATGGAATGTGACCTCCCCATCTTTAATCATAGACCTAAACCCATGCCCTTTTATGATTAAAGGGATAGTAATACTTCGTTTTAACTTTATTTTATTTTGTAGGCATTAAAAAAACATGAAGAATGATATACGTCTTATCTCTCAATCCTTTATGGTTTAAGACATAATCACAAGCAAAGTTTCCCCCTCCCGCCCCTTTTACCTAGTGTAAGCCATCTCTTCTCAGATGTGGAATCCAGTCCATAGACCAGACAGATAACAGCAGGGGACAATCTTCTTTGTATGAAAAGAATGAAAGCCCTTCCCCCCCTGACAAGTTTTTCAGCTTTTTCCCTTATCTTAATTGAAGATTGTCCCTCTCTGCAGTCTACCTGGGCTCCTCCCTTCTGATCTGACTGAACAGGAAGGGGGATACTTTGCTTGTGAATATCTCTTAAACCATAAAGGTTTGAGAGATAAGACTTATATCGTTCTTCGTGTTTTTTGAATGTCTACAAAATAAAATAAAGATAAAACGAAGTATTACTATCCCTTTAAGCATGTGGCTTCCATGTAAACCCTGTTAGACCCAGACCCTTACTCCAGTGTTTTTAGAATAATGCTCAGAATGGAGTGCAGCCCATACTCTTTCCTGTGCTACTGAAGAAAAATCACCTTCTCTGGAGCAGAACCTCATGAAAGAAGCAGGACAGGTTCTTTATAAGCCAAGACTGTTATCTTCATTATCCAGCTATGTTTTCAAGTGTCATTTTAGCTACCACTCCAAGTTTTCCATTGCATGGTTGACAGGAACCCATATGCGCACAAAGAGGAGTCGTTCTGGGGCAAACCACTGCTGTGCGGGACTTTCAGTGTGGAGGAGATTCAAAGCAGAGCAGGGCTTTACATCTCCAGATCGTGTTCTGACAGGACAGCACCTTTCCACTAACCTCATGTTCATGCGTTTAAGGATCCAGCGCATGCATGTGTATTATTATTATTGATGTATGCATGTGTCATGGTGTGCATGGGACATCGTGAACACAAAGGAAATTGTGGAAAGCAGTACATAGTAACATAAGCTGAAAAAAGACATGCATAAAAGGGGTTAAAAGTTTCATTTAACCCTCTGAGTACCAGAGAGGTATGCAAGGCATTACTACTCTGGCACTCAAAGGGTTAAAACAATGAGGGGGGGGACTGCTGTTTTCCCCTAGAATTTCTTTTCTCTATACAGTATGTGCATATAATTTCAAATAGGTATTCCAATTCTAATATTTTGCCAACAGAGTGCACCAACCAAGGAATATTATTTGCATATTAGAAGAATCATTGCACCCCCCCACAACCATATGTCATTTTCTATGTAGAACAGCAGGATGGTTCCAGTTAGGATTGAAGGAGTTAATCTCATTCCGCTAATCAGCTCTGTCTGAAACGTCAAACTGTATCGTTGCCCTGTCACAGCTAATGAAGATAAACACAATCACACTGTCTCAGAGGCAGACAGCAAACTTACTACTGGCTCAGCCTGGTACAAAGACACACACACAGACAGATTGTCAGGAGATGGTGGCAGATGCACAGTTTTAAGCAGCAGACAAGTGTCAAATTAATGGACAGGCTTTTACACAACACACTCTGCCTGTCACACACAATACTTCCTGGGATTCTAAACATAACTCATTAAATTGGGATTTGCTTCCAGAGAAATGATAAAGCTGTTAATTTTTTTTAAATCAATTCCTTAGGTGACAGAGACGTCTACAAACCATTGCTGCACCAATTGTCAGTCTTGACAAAGGCCCCTGTTTGGGTTGAAGCAATTCAATAAACCAGCTCCAACTGTTCACCATTGAATGGATGTTGTGAATTCAAACTTAATGCCTTGGTTCTGGTCAGAAATAGAGAGACAGACTGGTAGATTAAATAGATAGATAAGATAGATAGATAGATAGATAGATAGATAGATAGATAGATAGAAAAAGCTAAAGGTTTGGTGCCAAAGACACAGTCACCCTCCCAAACTCTAACCCTACACTACCCCTAACAGTAAAGTGCAACAATACTACCCCTAACATTAGCCTGACACCCAGATCTATGTAACACTTACCTGTCAACCACTGTCCGTCTTCTTCTTCTATAATCTTCTTTCTTCTTGTGTGAAAGTATTTTACCAGGAAGAACACATTGAGATTGTCTCTAATTTTCAAGTATGTCCTGGACTCAATGTTATCTACCTCAGATTGGTGAAAGACTAAGCTGTCCTTGTCTGGACTAGAACCTGTGATCTTGCAGTTTGAACAGATTCTACAGCTGGTGCATTTACCAGCTGAGCCATCTCACCTTCTTCTGTCCTATAAAAGAAAAGAAAATGTCAATCTAATATTTAAAAAAAAATATATATGTCTTCAAGATATGCCATATTTATCCCTCTGAGTGCCAGAAGGGTACCCCTCCGACATTCAAAGGGTTGAGGTTGTGTGGCATATTCTTCACAAATAACATTAAGCCAGTGCCTGGACAATAATGAAGTAAAATACATGAGTGAGCTATACTTATACACAGATTTATGTGCCAATAAAATTCCACTGCTGTCGCCTCCGCTGGCAGTGGCAGCAATGTGTACCAACACGGATTCCCCTTCTATACATACATACATACATACAGTGAGGGAATTTTGAGCAGAGACTGGCTTTTCTATGCTAGTCTCTGTTTTGAAATGATTGGCAGCCTACAATTGTCTGGGACGCATCTTCCAGCCAATCAGCTTCTAGCATGGGCATACCTGGGAATTTTTGAGACAGGGCTACCCGGAGGGTAACCCTGTCAGTGCCAACCTGGGGGAAAATGACACGATTCGTGTCATAAAGGGGGCGGGGCTTAGTCACGGAGGGGGGGCGGGATAAAAAAAACCCTGCAAAATGTATCTAAGAGGGCGGGGAGTGGGAGGAACCAGGCGGGACTGAGCACAAGTGGGCAGAGTTTCTATTTAAACTCTGCCCACCCGGTAATCCACACATTGCCCCGGAGACCCGGTAATTCAGTCTGAAATCCGGAGTCTCCGGGGCAAAACCGGAGAGTTCCCAGGTATGAGCATGGGGATGATGAAATGTATTGAATGAGAGGTTTGTAAGCTCATATCCCAGCCAATTGGAGGCTGCCAGTCATTTTGAACAGAGACTGGCATATAAAAGCCAGTCTCTGTTCCTAATTCATTGAAATTCTGGTAAAGGCCCGGTATGTAAGCATGGGGGGGTCTGTTCTGGTACACACTGCTGCCATCTCCAGGCCAGCAGAGGTGATGGCAGCAGGATTTTATTGGCGCATAAATATATATATATATATATATATATATATATATATATATATATAAGTATGGCTCACACTTGGATTTTACTTCATTATTGTCCATAAACTGGCTTAATGTTATTTGTGAAGAATATGCCACACCCCCTTAACCCTTTGAGTGTCGGAGGGGTATGGCACATCTTAGGGGCATTTTTTTTAAATATTACATTGACATTTTCTTTTGTTTTCTAGGAAAGCAGAAGAAAGAAGATTTTAGAAAACAGAATGAGGATGATAGAAGAAGATGCACAGTTGCTGACCAGAATGTGGAAGACTCCATTTGACGACAGGATTACTGGTAAGTGTTTTTTTTTTCAGGGGCTCTTTTTTTTTTTTTTTTTAACCTTAGTAGGATTAACCCTTTGAGTGCCAGTGGAGTAAGCATACCCAACCATCACTCATAGGGTTAACTCTACTAACATTTGACACATTTTTCAGTACTTTGGATGTATTGATATGGGGCTTACGGCCCCAAATCAATATATCCACAGGGGACTTATTCCGTACCCCTCTGGCACTCAAAGGGTTAAGAGACTCTGCTTCCAGAAAAGCTGGGTACAGATTTTCCCATGATAAACTGTGTCCTTTAACAGATCTTAGTGCCAACGCAGTCAACTGAACAGAAACTTTAGGTGTTATTGGTGTTTTCAATGGGTGAAAACGCCAGCACATTTATCGCCCAACATACTTTTTCTAATGGTATTTTTTCATAGATCAGGTAATTGAATAGCTTACGCTGCTTGAAGAAAACCATTGGCTGTTCTTTCTGTATTCGGGGAAAATGAATTGAGCCCTTAGTCTATAAACTGGACATTACGTCAGTATATAAACTGGCCAAATTGGTGTATAAACTGGACTTTACAGCAATATATAAACTGGGCAAATTAGTGTATAAATTGGAAAAATACAGCAATATACAAATTAGTATATAAACTGGACATTAAAGCCATATATAAACTGGCCAAACTGGTATATAAACTGGACATTACAGCAATATATAAACTGGGCAAATTAATATATAAGCTGAACATTACAGCAATATATAAACTAGGCATATTAGTATATAAACTAAGCATTACACCAATATTTAAACTAGGTATGTTTGTATATCAACTGAACATTACAGCAATATATAAACTAAGCATATTAATATATAAACTGACCATTACAGCAACATGTAAACTAGGCATATTAGTATATAAACTGAACATTCAGGGCTGGATCTACATCCCAGGTGCCCTCAAGCAAGGTAATGTAGGTGCCCTTAGCTTCGCCCATGGCACCACACCTCACTTGACCCCGCCCCCAGTCCCATGCACTGTTTCCTGGCACAGAAAATGTCCTTGGCTTATAGCAAGCAAGAACAAAGAAAAAAAAAACAAAAAAAAAAAAAAAAACGCTTTAACCCCTTGGTTGCTAGAGAGATCTCCAATGCATTGTGCAGCAATATGATAAAGATATCTCTAAGGGTTAAATAATAGCCTGTAAATTGGTATAAAACTCCTGTAGGGACATTGTGCTTACACTGGCCAAACCTACTATTCAGAAAGTGGGTGTGTCCAGCACAGCTAAGGAGCCCCTCAAAATTTGAAGTTTCCTACTCTGCCTATTGGGTGATCAGGCCCTGTGAACAGTACAGCAATATATAAACTGGGCTTATTTAAACTATAGATTATAGCACAATGTAATCTGAACATATTAGTATATGAACTGAACTTTACAGTAATATATTAACTGTCCATTTTAGTATATAAATTGAATGTTATAGCAATATATAAACTAGACATATTACTATATAAACTGAACATTAAAGGAATATATAAACTAGTCTTATTAGTATATAAACTAAAGGTTATAGTTATACATAACCTGAACATATTAGTATAGAATCTGAACTTTACAGCAATATATTAATTGACCATAACAGTATTTAAATTGAACATTACAGCAATATACAAACTGGACATATTAGTATACTGAACTGTACAGCAATATATAAACTGGACATATTAGTGTATAAACTAAACATTACAGCAATATATAAACTGGGCATATTATTATATAAACTATAGATTGTAGCAAAATATAATCTGAACATATTAGTATATGAACTGAACTTTACAGTAATATATTAACTGGCCATATTAGTATATAAATGTAATGTTATAGCAATACATAAACTAGACATATTACTATATAAACTTAACATTAAAGCAAAATATAAACTAGTCTTATTAGTATATAAACTAAAGATTATAGTAATATATAACTTGTTCATATTAGTATACAAACTGAACTTTGCAGCAATATATTCATTTTCCATAACAATATTTAAATTGAACATTACAGCAATATATAAACTGGACATATTAGTGTATACATTGAACATTACAGAAATATATAAACTGGACATATTAGTGTATAAAATGAACATTACAGCAATATATAAACTGGACATATTAGTGTATACATTGAACATTACAGAAATATATAAACTGGACATATTAGTGTATAAAATGAACATTACAGCAATATATCTACTGGACATATTAGTGTATAAAATGAACAGTACAGCAATATATAAACTAGGCATATTATTATATAAACTATAGATTGTAGCAAAATATAATCTTAACATATTAGTATATGAACTGAACTTTACAGTAATATATTAACTGGCCATATTAGTATATAAATTTAATGTTATAGCAATATATAAACTAAACATATTACTATATAAACTGAACATTAAAGCAATATATAAATTAGTCTTATTAGTATATAAACTAAAGATTATAGTAATATATATCCTGTTCATATTAGTATACAAACTGAACTTTACAGCAATATATTAACCCCTTAACGAACCTTGACGGTCATAGTACGTCAAGGATCGATCTGACTGAATGACCCATGACGTACTATGACTGTCATGGAATTCCGGGCCCACCCCGCGGCGGCACGCCGTTCGGGGAGTCCGGAAGCAGATTTAAAAAAAAAAAAAAAATGCTCCATGGTCCTTAACTGACCGCGCCGAGCCGATCGGCCGGTCATTAAGGGGTTAATTGTCCATAACAGTATTTAAATTGAACATTACAGCAATATATGCAATATATAAACTGGACATATTAGTGTATAAACTGAACATTACAGCAATATATAAACTGGACATATTAGTGTATAAACTGAACATTACAGAAGTATATAAACTGGACATATTAGTGTATACATTGAACATTACAGAAATATATAAACTGGACATATTAGTGTATACATTGAACATTACAGCAATATACATAAACTGGACATATTAGTGTATACATTGAACATTACAGCAATATACATAAACTGGACATATTAGTGTATACATTGAACATTACAGAAATATATAAACTGGACATATTAGCGTATACATTGAACATTACAGCAATATACATAAACTGGACATATTAGCGTATACATTGAACATTACAGAAATATATAAACTGGACATATTAGTGTATACATTGAACATTACAGAAATATATAAACTGGACATATTAGTGTATACATTGAACATTACAGAAATATATAAACTGGACATATTAGCGTATACATTGAACATTACAGCAATATACATAAACTGGACATATTAGCGTATACATTGAACATTACAGAAATATATAAACTGGACATATTAGCGTATACATTGAACATTACAGAAATATATAAACTGGACATATTAGTGTATACATTGAACATTACAGAAATATATAAACTGGACATATTAGTGTATACATTGAACATTACAGAAATATATAAACTGGACATATTAGCGTATACATTGAACATTACAGAAATATTTATATACTGGACATATTAGTGTATACATTGAACATTACAGAAATATATAAACTGGACATATTAGTGTATACATTGAACATTACAGAAATATATATATATATATACTGGACATAGTGTATAAACTGAACATCACAGCAATATATGCAATATATAAACTGGACATATTACTGTATAAACTAAAGATTATAACCTGAACGTATCAGTATACAAACTGAACTTTATAGCAGAATATAAATTGGCTATAATAATATATAAATGATTGCACATACCGGTATAAAAACTGGCCATGACAGAAGTATACCATATAAAAGTGGTGCAATTCTGGGGCAGACCAACAGCCTCACAAGGGACACATAAACATTCCTATTGATTTAACCTTTTGTGTGCCAGAAAGGCATCTAACGCATTGAAACGCAATGGGTTAAACTGGGATTTTGCGTACATCTGGCCTGTTGCATATACAGATAACATGGTACAACAAATCCAGACGTGTCAGTGAAGGTGTTAAAATGCCCTGTCCCTTGGGGGTAATGATAAGGTATTGATTGGGGGTGTTATGAGGGCCTGTGATAAGCTTTATCATGCTGCTTATCTGAGCCGACTCCTGGCTGACACCTGGTTATTGGCCATTAGTAGTCTCCTGGCTTCACTGAGAAACAGCACGCTCAGCTGGTGACCCTCCCCAGAACAATTAGCAATAATAGGATGGCTCTCTTCTGTAGTAGTATGGAAACATGATATAGACCAGTGGATCCCAACCCGCTCCTCAGGGAAGCCAAACATGCCATGTTGTTAGAATTTCCCTGCATGTGTATAAGTATTGCATCGCTGATTAACTCACATGTACTCAAGCAAGAAAATCCCAAATATATGGTCTGTTAGGGGTCACTGAGGAGAGGGTTGCGATTCAGTGACATCGACTACTGACTGATTAGTAGTAGATAATGGAACAGCCTCCCCGAAGAGGGAGTAAAGTGATCAAATCTCCTCTTTAAAGGGGAGGACTTGTCAAAAGTAACATAGTTAATGAATCTGAAAGAAGACATGTCCATCAAGTTCAGCCCATGCCACATCACCCCTGTTGGTCCAGAGGAAGGAAACCCCCCAAAAAAACATTGAAGCCAATTTCACTGAATTCCTTCATGACTCCAAAATGCTCCCTGGATCAACAGCCTATTTGCTTTTCAAACAACTGTCATAATTCCCAGTATTGTTCTGAGCTAGAAAGGTATCCAATACTTTTTTGAAAGCAATTACAGTCCTAGGCCAAAAATGCCACAACTTTACTTCCACTACTGTAAAAAAACCCTGCCTTTGTTTTAGTCAAAAGCCTTTCCTCTAGTTTTAATGGATGATCTTATGTTTTATACTCAGTTCTTTGAGTAAACAGTTCCTTAAATAGTTCTTTGTATTGATCTTAAGTATATATATGTAAATATTACTCATATCACCCCTTAGACGTTTCTTCTTTAATTTAAACACACCCAGTTTGGTTAGTCTCTATATATCTAATCCCCCAATCCCCTTACCAGTTTTGTTGCACATCTCTCCACTTTTTCCAGTTCCATGATGTATTTTTGTAAGACACTGTGCCCCACACTGTACTCCATTTTCCAGATGAGGCCTAACCAAGGATTTATATAGAAGTAGAATTATATTCCCATACATCTATACCCCTTTTTTATACATGATAGTGTCCTAATGGCTCCTGCAGCAGCTTAGTGGCACTGAATGCTGTTATTTATCCAGTACATATTCCACAAGTAGTTTCCCATTTAGTGTATACAGTAAAATCTCAGGTATAATACGCACCTGTGTATAATACGCAGGTGTATATTATCCCTAAGATTTTAGGGGAAAACAAGAGTGCCTATGTATAATACGCACCCTTGTTTCTCCCTTACTACAAAAAAAAATATAGTGTTAGCAGACATCTTCTCTCCCTCCCCCGGCGCTCCGCTTTGAAGATAAACCTGACTTTTGTGCAAGTAAACTGCTGAAGAGACGGCAAAACTTCTTGCACTTGCCGAGGGAAGAGGTCTGCTATCACTATATTTTTTTCATTGTAAAAACTCTCGTGTATAATATGCACCCCCCACATCACATAAGGTGAAGTGGGGTAAAATTTTGCATATTATACCCGAGATTTTACGGTATGTAGCAGGTTTGTTTCAGCAGGAAAAATGCATAACCTTACATTTAGCTATATTAAATCTCATTTGGTCCCGGGACCAGAACTGTCCATAGGATGGTGTAGCAACAGCGCCACTGTATGGTGATAAAGAGGTGGTAAAGTGGAGATGACTTCTCCAGTTTATCACTTCTCCATTTCCTATGTTATTCTATGGAACCTATTCACTAAGATCTCCAAAGCTGAAGAAATCTTAGAGAATAGGCTACATACAATAACACAGGAATTGAGTAAGTGATAAACTGGAAAAGTTATCTCCACTTTATCACCTTTTTATCACCGCATATCTCCCCCCTTGTGTTTTGGAGTTCTTAGTGCATAGAATAACATAGGAACTGGAGAAGTGATTTCACTGGAGAAGTTATCTCTGCTTTATCACCTCTTTATCACACCTTAGTGAATAACTCTCAATGAGTCATAGACTGTGGCTTTTCATAGTAAGTTATAGGAATAGCTCCATCTAGGGGCCATAATAGAAAACTACAGAGAAACAATTAGAAAAAATGTTCGAGCTGTACTAACATTTGTATGAAAAATCTCCCAGCTGTAGGAGTACCCTTGTTTTAACTATGACTTTCAATTAAATTTGTTAATATTTGAGAGCTTGATTCAAAATTGTCCATGAATGATGTTGGGCCAAAAGAAAAACAGAAGAATATAAGACAGATATGGGCAAAATACAGTTCATGGGTGAATTTAATCTGGACCCTGGGTGTGTCTCAATGACACATACAGATGGAACTGCATTATAGAGAAAAATTTACCTTTTTTACTTTCTCTGCTGAGGAAGAATGGTACATTTTTTCATAAAATGTTTTTTATACAATGTATCATTCTGCAGTGCAAAGAGACAGAATTGATACATTCTCTGTACAGTAATATAAATATGTGTGTGTGTGTGTGCATGTGTTTGCATTCCTCCCAACATTTCAAATTTCCAAAGAGGGACACTTGTGTTTTAGGGGGTGTTGCTGGGAGCGTGGCTGGTAGGCAGGGCATTACCAATAATTTTAAGGCTATTTCATGACCTATGACACCTCCTTGTGTAACCTAATAAATGATTTAGAACAAGACCAAAGTATTTAATTTACACAGACTAATTTATAAACACCTATATACTGGTGTTTAAACAAACAATATTGTGAGTTAGTGCTGTAAAGTAATGTACTTATACACACACACCACACAGTCTGATCTCCTAAAAAGAGGGACATCAGGGTGGGAAAGAGGGAGAGAGGGATTTGAGTCTAAAAGAGGTACACTTGGGAGGTATTTTGTTTGTATTGGGAATTGTAGTCCAACAACAGCTAGAGGCCATTTGAGGATGATTGGAGTTGTAGTCCAAGAAAGCAGGAGAACTGCATGTTTCCCATCCCTGCACTGCCCTGAAAAATAAATAAAAATATGAAATCGTATTTGCTGTTTTTCAGCAGAGTGGAGGAAGCATTTCCCATTTGCACATATCACTTCCTGATCAGGAGTCTGCACTCTACTATACAAGACACAGCAGGAAGTGAGAGGTGCATAGGAAAGCCTCTTCCCCCAGTCTGCTGTATTGAGGCAGATATATTGTTACTTCCATCAAGGAAAGGAAACTTTTACACATGTATTTGGGAATGTTCTACCACAGTATTTCATTCCAGAGCAGATTGTATTATGTATTGTTTCCGGTCCTCATAAGAACAGTTACTACTCAGAGCATGACAATCTTCATATAGGGCTGTGGGGGAATTCTGGGGCAAACCAAGTGCTCCATAGGGGAAAAAACAATTGCCCAAATTCCCATTTCTTTAAGTGAGAACTTTAACCCCTTGAATGATAGAGAGGTCTCCAATGCATTGCAAAACAATGCATTGTGGACCTCTCTAGCATTGAAGAGGTTAAAAATCTCCATTTAAAGCGATGTGAGTTTATAGTTCTCCTCTGTAATGCAGTTGGTTTTACCCAGAATTCCTCCACTTTCCTTTGGAACACACGGCTTTTAGGCTCTGTTGTGGTAACAGAACAAACAGGACAGACCTTGCCGCCTTGTGGTACTGCTCTGAGCTGGCGTTCACCAGGCTATTTTTACTCTTCTTTGATTCCGAGCTCGCTGTGTTTGCTTTATGTGTGTCCTGCTTTCCATCTGCCAGTCTCTCAGCAATGTTCATATGGGGGAATGCTGCCATCCAAAGATAAACCCCGATCCATCCTGAAGAGCACACACTCAGGCTGATGTATTAATAGGAACTAGAGAAACCCATACGTCCCAAGTGTCCCTCTTTAGGAGGGACAGTGCCTCTTTGAGATCCAAATCCCTGTGTCCCTCTTTCTCAATCTGGTGTCCCTGTGTTTAGGAGATCAGACTGTGTGGTGTGTATATAAGTGTATCACCCTGGTGTCCCTGTGTTTAGGAGATCAGACTGTGTGGTGTGTATATAAGTGTATCACCCTGGTGTCCCTGTGTTTAGGAGATCAGACTGTGTGGTGTGTATATAAGTGTATCACCCTGGTGTCACTGTGTTTAGGAGATCAGACTGTGTGGTGTGTATATAAGTGTATCACCCTGGTGTCCCTGTGTTTAGGAGATCAGATTGTGTGGTGTATAAGTGCATCACCCTGGTGTCCCTGTGTTTAGGAGATCAGACTTTGTGGTGTGTATATAAGTGTATCACCTTGGTGTCCCTGTGTTTAGGAGATCAGACTGTGTGGTGTGTATAGAAGTGCATCACCCTGGTGTCCGTGTGTTTAGGAGATCAGACTGTGTGGTGTGTATAGAAGTGCATCACCCTGGTGTCCCTGTGTTTAGGAGATCAGACTGTGTGGTGTGTATATAAGTGTATCACCCTGGTGTCCCTGTGTTTAGGAGATCAGACTGTGTGGTGTGTATATAAGTGTATCACTCTGGTGTCCCTGTGTTTAGGAGATCAGACTGTGTGGTGTGTATATAAGTGTATCACCCTGGTGTCCCTGTGTTTAGGAGATCAGACTGTGTGGTGTGTATATAAGTGTATCACCCTGGTGTCACTGTGTTTAGGAGATCAGACTGTGTGGTGTGTATATAAGTGTATCACCCTGGTGTCCCTGTGTTTAGGAGATCAGATTGTGTGGTGTATAAGTGCATCACCCTGGTGTCCCTGTGTTTAGGAGATCAGACTGTGTGGTGTGTATATAAGTGTATCACCTTGGTGTCCCTGTGTTTAGGAGATCAGACTGTGTGGTGTGTATAGAAGTGTATCACCCTGATGTCCCTGTGTTTAGGAGATCAGACTGTGTGGTGTGTATATAAGTGTATTACCCTGGTGTCCCTGTGTTTAGGAGATCAGACTGTGTGGTGTGTATAGAAGTGTATCACCCTGGTGTCCCTGTGTTTAGGAGATCAGACTGTGTGGTGTGTATAGAAGTGTATCACCCTGGTGTCACTGTGTTTAGGAGATCAGACTGTGTGGTGTGTATATAAGTGTATCACCCTGGTGTCCCTGTGTTTAGGAGATTAGACTGTGTGATGTGTATATAATTGTATCACCCTGGTGTCCCTGTGTTTAGGAGATCAGACTGTGTGGTGTGTATATAACTGTATCAACCTGGTGTCGCTGTGTTTAGGAGATCAGACTGTGTGCTGTGTATATAAGTGTATCACATTGCTTCACAGCAATAAAACTCACATTAATGTTTGTTTAACCCCTTAACGACCGCCAGATACGGCTCATGGGCAGCCGTTAAGGACCACAGAGCTTTTTTTTTCTCATTGAATTCTGGGATGTGTAAGGAAAACCCTGCCCCCCTTGACAGGTTTTTCAGGTTTCTCCTTATGCTCACTGAAGAGTGTCCCTCTCTGCGATCCATCCAGACAGTCTTACTGCTCTGAGGTGAGCAGTGTTACATCAGTAAAAGGGGCGGGAGGGGAATAACTTATCATTCAATTATTCTTGAACTACAACTCTTGACAGTATTGAAATAACACTCTCCATGGCCTAAATACTATGAAGATTAAACGGAGATGCTTTTATTGTGAAACATTACTATCCCTCTAACCAGCCTTGTGGACGGCACTTCAAGAACAGATTCAGGGCTCCCCAAATGGCATTCAGCCGCATGTGTACCCCTGAATTCCATGACGTGCCAGGACCGTCACTGGCCCTTAAAGGGATAGTAATACTTCATTTTAACTTTATTTTATTTTGTAGGCATTAAAAAAAATCATGAAGAATGATATAAGTCTTATCTCTGAAACCTTTATGGTTTAAGAGATATTCACAAACAAAGTATCCCCCCCTGTTCAACCAGATCAGAAGGGAGGTGCCCAGGTAGACTGCAGAGAGGGACAATCTTCAATTAAGATAAGGGAAAAAGCTGAAAAACTTGTCAAGGGGGGCAGGGCTTTCATTGTTTTCATACAAAGAAGATTGTCCCCTGCTGTTATCTGTTTGGTCTTACAACCAGATTCACATCTGAGAAGAGATGGCTTACACTAGGTAAAAGGGGCGGGGAGGGGAAACTTTGCTTGTGGATATCTCATGAACCATAAAGGTTTGAGAGATAAGACTTATATCATTCTTCATGTTTTTTTAATGCCTACAAAATAAAATAAAGTTAAAACGAAGTGTTACTATCCCTTTAAGTGCAGGCCTGAAATGTTATGGGTCCTTAAGGGGTTAAGTGCCAGAACCCACATGACGTTCCTGCACATCATTGGTTAATCTTAATTATATGTGTTTATAAATTAGTCTGTGTAAATAAAACTCTTTGATCTTGTTCTAATTCATTTATATGGTTACACAAAGAGGTGTCACTAGGTCATAAATAACGTAAATATTGTCTGTAATGCCACACCCACCAGCCAAGCTCCCCAGCAACATTACCTAACACAAGTGTCACTTCTTGGCCATTTGAATTGTCAGGAGTTGTGCAATTCTGGAGTGCACCATCTTCCCTATTGACATACCTGGGAAATTTCCGGATCTGCCCCGGAGACTCGCGTTTTTAGAACGAATGACCAGGTCTATGGAGACATAGGCTGATTCTCTGGTGGTGGTGAGTTTCTTATGATACTCTTCAAACTTCTCCTCCTTTCCATCCCTGTTCTGCCCACTTCTCGCCCACTTTCCAAATACATGTAAATAAGCCCTGCCCACCCAATTAAACCCCACCCATTTGTGAGGTGAATTGCATCATTCATATACCCCTGGTTGCAGCACATGAACCCACTCCTGTGCCTCTAGTGGATGAACAGATAAAGGACACCTCATAGAGTAGTATGTTGATAATAACAAGGTGCAATAATAATTCCCACTCCCAACCCCTCCGTGGGGGTACTCACGTATTAGAATGATCTATCAGACAATTATATGTTAGACAGCTAGAACAGCGGATGTAGATGTTAATAACCCGCTCCCATTTGGGTCTCCTTCTCCGATAGATGGGTAGGTCAGCTCCTCCCAAATGTCACATAGTGAACATGGATTTTTATATTTTTAATGCTATGGAACACTTCTTTTGATATATTTTTATTATGTTTTAACCATTTGCGTGCCAGATGGGTACACAACACATTGATCGGTGAGATGCTATACTGTCACATCTACTGGTCTGCCGCTCCATGACTGTAAGTCTCTCCATATAGTCTATAATGATTTGGAATTTTTTGGAGACACTTTGTGAAGTTTTATTCTATTTTCTACAGGAAAGCCTATTTTTATGAATATGGTTTTGTCTACGGAAGTGTGTTTTCTTCTCTGTTCTACAAAGACAAATAGAACCCCTAGAAACTCTTAAATGCTAGAGAAGTCTCCAATGCATTCACTGGCATTCAAGGTTTTAAAAGGCCCATTTAAAGGGGAATGCTCACCTCTGTTAAAGTACATCTTATTTTAAGGTTCTATCCTAGTTAATGTTCCATCTGTTTTTTTTTTTGTTTTTTTTTAACAGTGACGTCAGACAATACAGGCTGCTGTACAGCTCTGTACCACAGCCTGTCAATCTTCACCTCGTCCCTGCCCCAGATGCGCCTCATTCCCACCTCCTCCAATGACTGAGGATTCTGTGGGCTGGATCAGTCTCTTGCCAATTAGAGCAATTCAGCCCACATGCTTACGCACCTCCCAGCCAATCAGATTCTAGCAGGGTTCATCAACACCCATGTGTAGCAGTGCGCCAAAGGGGGTCTGAGAGAGAGAGACCTCTCCGGTCTTGGATAGGTCAATTTCAGACCCAGCTAGTGCTTTAGGCAGGTTTACTGGTGACTGTCCTGACATGTCACGATCATTAAGGGTTTAATATAGGCCTTTGTTCTTTGGAGATAAATTTCAAACATCTCAGGATCAGCTCATTTTAACCCTTTGAGGACCGACCGTAAGGACCATGGGGCATTTTTATTCACTGCTGGATTCAGGGATCCCCTAACAGGGTGCAGCTGAGTGGGGAGCCCTGAATTCTATGGCGTGCCGCCCAGGACTGTTATTGGACCTCAAGCACAGGAGAGCCATGATGTTCCTGGCACATCATTGGTCCTTAAGTGATTAAAAGTTCCCACGTATAGAAATGTCCTTTGTTTTCAAGCATGTCCTGGAGAACATAAATAATACAATGGCACATTTTATACAAAGAGAAAACAAGAAGATACACATTGGTATATAAATACAGTTGCATGTTATTTTTATATACAAAGAATCAGTTGTCCTTAGGGATTGTGAACTGCCACAAAATGTGAGTTTTCAGGTAGATTATTTCAGGGCTATCCTTTTGATATGGCTGTCACTGAATCGAGACAGTCATAATGTCTCATTTCTGAAGTTGCCTGCCTCAAAATGACGCATTGACTATGTCGCTTGCCTAACAATAGCACATTCCTTATGTAGCCTTGCACAAACGATGCCGCGGTCACTATGTCGCCTGTGTCAAAATGTCACATATTCAATAGGCCAGATACTGGGCGCCAGTTTGGCAGTGAACCATTTCAGGCATGCAGAGCTCTGTAGGAGAAGGCAGATCTTACATGTAGTTTATTCTTTTGAGAGATAAACCTTTACGTGTTGTAGCACAGTATGGCACTGTATGCTAATTAGTCATGTGTTTTTGGCCAGTATTAACCCATGCTGTGCTTCGAATGCATCTAGACAGAGCCCTCACGCTGGGATAATAGCACAGAGAGTGGCTTCGATCAGAACTAATTAGCACACTGTGCAGGGAATTAGCATGACCCTTTGAGTACCAGAGAGATATCCAACTCAATTATCCAACCCCTCTGGCACTCATAGGGTTAAGTGTAACACTGTGCCACCAAAACATTAGGATTTATTTCTCAAAAACTTTGCAGTAAAATGGCTACGACAACCCCATATAGACAGGTTTTAACCCTTTGAGTGCCAGAAGGGTATGCAACGCAAAGCAAAGCGTTTTGTACCCCTCTGGCACTCAAAGGGTTAAAGCAGAACTATCACCCCAAATAAAGACCCACCCAATAACTATTCACATAGCTATAAGCATAGAAATACTAGCATTATCCAGCTTTATTAAGAAATCCTACTTGATCGAGATGAACAGACAGACATATGCGCAGACATCTTGTCTTAGAGACATCTGCTAGCCTGCGCTGTACATCCCAGTCTCCTCTAGGAGGCGCTGCATTGTACCTTAAGGTAACAGTAAGTGGCTGAAGGCACAGGCACACAGATGCCTCTATAGCAAGAAACCTAGCAGTCAGTCTCAGATCAAGAAGGATTTCTTAAAGGGATAGTAATACTTTGTTTTATCTTTATTTTATTTTGTAGGCATTAAAAAAACATGAAGAACGATATAAGTCTTATCTCTCAAAACCTTTATGGTTTAAGAGATATTCACAAGCAAAGTATCCCCCCCCCCCGTTCAGCCAGTTCAGAAGGGAGGTGCCCAGGTAGACTGCAGAGAGGGACAATCTTCAATTAAGATAAGGGAAAAAGCTGAAAAGCTTGTCAAGGGGGGCAGGGCTTTCATTGTTCTCATAGGAAGAAGATTCTCCCCTGCTGTTGTCTGTCTGGTCTATGGACTGGATTCCACATCTGAGAAGAGATGGCTTACACTAGGTAAAAGGGGTGGGAGGGGAAACTTTGCTTGTGAATATCTCTTAAACCATAAAGGTTTGAGAGATAAGACTTATATCATTCTTCATGTTTTTTTAAAGCCTACAAAATAAAATAAAGTTAAAACAAAGTATTACTATCCCTTTAATAATGCTGTAGTTATGCTGGATAATGCTACTATTTCTAAGCTTATCTCTATATGAATAATTATTGGGGGGGAGACTTTGTTTGGGGTGATAGCTGCACTTTAATTATCTGTGAAACAAACTAAACTTGTCTTACGGTAACAGCCAACCCTTTGAGTGCCAGATGGGTATGCAACACATTGCAGAGCAATGCATTGTGTACCCGCCTGGCACACAAAAGATTAAAGGGATTGTAATACTTAAATTTACAGTTATTTAATATTGTAGGCATAAAAAAATATGAAAACGATGTAAGTCTTATCTTGCAAACCAGGCACACTTTGCAGACCGTTCCAGTGAAGTATTAATGTTGAGATTGCGCGTTTTCCCCTCTGCTGAAGAGCCTCCATATGGTCAAATGACCGGATTCTGCAGCTGTCATCTAGAGCGATGACTTCTCTCACGAGGTAACTTTAGTGAAGCATATCTCTCACACCATTAAGACTGCTAGGCATCACTACCAACCGTTTTCCCCCAAACAACAAACCCCAGCACCCCCCCCCCAAACCCTATATCAAAGAAACACACAGACACAGTAATTGGTGGGAATAAAGAGATCACAGCTTTATTAAAATGGGTTTGACCTATTTACCCTTGGAGGACCCTCCCCCCCCAATGCGGGTCCACCAGGCCAACATCCGGCATGGACGCCATGTCCAGCCCTGTCAGCTTGAGCCCAGGTGCCCAGCTGCCCGCCATCATAGAGGTTTGTAGGAGATTCTCAGGCACTCATGGCCTACCCTGGACCTCCACGATGGCCACTCCTTTCAAACTGTGAGGGCCTGTGGATGCCAGTCCGCACCGACACCTCCCCAAAGTCCTCCCCTTACCTCAGTGCCCCACAGCATTAGCCCACCCTGCTACTGAGGGGCCGCCATGCAGCCAGCCCCAAAGGCAACCAAAACTTTCATAGGGTGGGACCCGGCTCCCTGTCAGCCAGGCCCTCTGGAAACTGTACCTTCTGAGGCTAAGCCACACTGAGGCGGCCTGGGGGTCCACATTACGGGCCTGAGATAAACTATATTCTGCACTGGGCAATCTAGTGACCTAAGTGTGACCTCTTCTGTAGCTGCTGCTACGCTGCTCCGATCCGCTGTAGCAGGGGCAATTTGAAGGGCTGGTAGGGAGGGAAAAACAAAAGGTAAATTACTGCACCTACTTAGAAACATAGCTTTTCATACAACTAGACCCTCCTCTACCTTCCTCCCACCACCCCCAGTCCCTTTCCCTTGCCCCCAGGCGATTGCCCCCCCCAGGTGCACTGGGAAAGGGGGGAGGGAGCACAGCCCGAAGCCCAGGACAAAGGAAAAAGGCAGGGCTGCCAGCCATCTTAGTTTCCTTTTGTGGGCATTTTGTGCCCCCTCAGGCTTCTAAATGGTTTGTGAGATAAGCATTACATCGTTTTTCATATTTTTTTTTATGCCTACAATATTAAATAAATGTAAATTTAAGTATTATTATCCCTTTAAATCAGCCTCTGAGAGTTTGTGTTCTGTTTCCATCATGTCTATAGACATTTCTTTCCTGAAGTCTTGGCAAATGCTGTTTTAATAGGGAAGATCATCCTGCCAGAAGACCAAGGGAAGGGGGAAGGGGGACACGGGACTAAAAGCAGCCAAAATCAAGAACTAGGCTAAATACAGGACATCTCTGGGAAATACTAATGAGATAACTTCACAGCTGGGAGATCACTCCATGCTACAAATCAGGGGCTGGATTCAAATGCAGGAGATAAATGTTACCTCCCGTTTTATAAAAAAAACTAGTGTAAAAGACTGTGTACACATGCCAAGGTCTGGATGATGTTAACCCTTTGAGTGCTTTGCAATGTGTTGCGTACCCCTCTGGCACTCAAAGGGTTAAGAGGCCGGACCTGCTCTGCGTCCTGCCTCTGACGCAGTCATGCACTGTAGAGACTGCCCGAAAGCACAGAATGCTCCCAGCACAGAACTCCCAGCATTCTGTACTCCCAGGTTCTGTGTTCCCAGCATTCTGTGCTCCCAACATTCTGTGCTCCCAGCATTCCGTGCGTTCTGGCAGTCTCTACTGCGCATGACGGCTTCTGACAAGCATCCTAGCAAATTATTATATAGGATTTCTTATTGAAGTCTAATGGGATACCTAGAGATAAAAGCAGATATAAAATTAGCACCTGCATTTGAATCCAGCCACAGATCCATTGTGATTTTTTTTAAGCATCTTATTAAAGCTTTCAGCGCCAGAGGGGTACACAACGCATTGCAAAGCAATGCATTGCATAACCATCTGGCACTGAAAGGGTTCATTTTTTTTTTCTTAAGCCAGGATGCAGTTATGCTTAATATGGAAAATGGGGACAGTTATGCTTAATATGGAAAATGTATCAGTAAAACAAAGGTAATCCCACTGCTGTGAGATGTATTCAAAAGATACTGCAACTCAAAGAAGCATTTTTTTTTTGTTGCAGTATACCTCCATGACCTGAAAGTTTACAGTGGCGCTATTGCTACAGGATCCTATGAAGGATTACTGTCTACTGATAAGTAAAACAAGAAAGCAAGTGAGTTTTCATTGTTGTGAGATTAATTCAAAAGATATTACAGCTCAGATTTTTGGTTGTGAGAATTTGAGCCCAGTATGGAATGACCACACAGGTGCAGGAAAACAATACTATAAATCGGGACTAGGCAACAATTGGCTCTCCAGCAGTTTTGGCATACAATTCCCATCATCAGTTGTCAGCTGTTTGGGGGTGTTAGTATTTGCAGTCCCCCAAGAGCTGCAGAGCGAAAGGTTGCCTACCTCTGGTGTAGATACTACACACCTTGATATAATGAACTCTGATACTTAGAAGGACACTAACAATGGTATATAACGACATTTTGCAAGAAGTGAAGCATCATGGATTGTTTTGGGGGGCTCTGTGCACCAGATGGAAACCTCAACGGCAAGCTCAATGTAGCAGCCATCTCTCTTGTGTGACAGGCTTCTCTGCTATCATCCGCATGACGCGCCATGGTGGGTTAATGAGTAATATATTAATTCCTGTGGCTGTGCTCCTGGAGGCAGCTGTACATCCGGAAGCACACTTATGATTAGGGGGGGCTTATGGAGAGGAGAGAGGTGGTCTTTTAAATGGCTGCCTTGTCTCCAGAGGTGGATTAAAGCTCCTCAGGGCCATAGTCAAGGTACCATCAGTTTGGGGTCCCACATCTCTTGATCCCGTGTTTCTGGCACAGAGTGACGCTAGCAGGTACCCACACTGAGGCTTTAATGGAACTGGGAGCAACTGGATGGTGCTGGTCTCTTTCAACAATAAGAGTGTCTGACACAACATGTTAGTGACAGCAACAGCAGGGACCCTGAATGTGACCCATCATTTGCAGCCAGGGCTCCTCATGTTGCCATGGGCCTTAGACATTAGACTAGGTTGCCATAATGGATGATCTGGTTCCGCTCATCTCCTGAAGGAAGTGGTGGCAGCGGGGTTGCAAGGGTGGTCTCTGTGTGGTGCATGTAGCCTCCCAGAGTGGTTTAAGAACATACCCGGTAACTCTCTGGAACTGCCCCAAAGACTCTGTCTTTTAGAGTAAATTACCAGGGGCAGAGGCTGATTCTCCAGGTTTTGGCATGTTTTCAGGGTAACTGCCCATTCTGCACCCATTTCTCTTACTTCCTGACCTGTTCTGCCCACTTCCTGCCCATTCTAAAGTTAAACCCCAGGTTTCTTCCTCTTAGTCCTGACCACTATAAATGGGAAATTCATCCTCTTGAGACTATGGAGAGGGCTCCTGTGCTATGACCAGGGGGGCTGTAAATGACATGATTCTTGTCCTAAAGGTGGATGGACTTAATTGTACGAGCAGGGTTTGTCATTGCTTTGTCATAAATTGGGTGGGAAGTAGGAGGGAAGTCAGCAGAACAGGGTGGGAGGGAAGCGGCGGAACAGGGTGAGATGGAGGAGTAGTGGGAGGGGAAGTGGGAGGAACAGAGTGAGAAGGAGGCGAAGTGGGAGGAACAGGGTGGGAAGGAGGAGAGGTGGGAGGGAAGAGGGCAGAACTAGGTGAGAAGGAGGAGAAGTGGAAGGGAAGTGGGCAGAACTGGGTGAGAAGGAGAAGAAGTGGGAAGGAAGTGGGCAGAACAGGGTGGGAAGGAGGAGAAGTGGGAGGGAAGAGGAAGGAACAGGGTTGGAAGGAGGAAAAGTGGGAGGGAAGAGGAAGGAACAGAGTGGGAAGGAGGAGAAGTGGGAGGGAAGAGGAAGGAACAGGGTTGGAAGGAGGAGAAGTGGGAGGAAAGAGGGCGGAACAGGGTGGGAAGGAGGAAAAGTGAAAGGGTAGTGGGCGGAACTGGGTGGGAAGGAGGAGAAGTGAAAGGGTAGTGGGCGGAACTGGGTGGGAAGGAGGAGAAGTGAAAGGGTAGTGGATGGAACTGGGTGAGAAGGAGGAGAAGTGGGAAGGAAGTGGGCAGAACAGGGTGGGAAGGAGGAGAAGTGGGAGGGAAGAGGAAGGAACAGGGTGGGAAGGAGGAGAAGTGGGAGGGAAGAGGAAGGAACAGGGTTGGAAGGAGGAGAAGTGGGAGGGAAGAGGAAGGAACAGGGTGGGAAGGAGGAGAAGTGGGAGGGAAGAGGAAGGAACAGGGTGGGAAGGAGGAGAAGTGACCAAAGTAAGGAGTAACAAGACCAAAGGTTTTCTGTTTACACAAAGTAATTTATAAACCCATGTAATGAAGATTAATATGAATTTTATTGCTATGGAGCAATGTGATACACTTATATACACACCACACAGTCTGATCTCCTAAAAAGAGGGACATCAAGGTGGGAAAGAGGGACAGGGGGATTTGGGTCTAAAAGAGGGACTGTCCCTCCTAAAGAGGGACACTTGGGAGCTATGCGGTATGATTTAGTTACATAAAGAAGTATCAGTGAGTCATGAAATAACCTAAACATTGTCAGTAATGCCCTGCCCACTAATCACACCCCCAGCAACACCCCCTAAATCAGAAGTGTTCCTCTTTGGCCCTCTGAAATGTTGGGAGGTATACCTTGAATGCTATAGAGGTATCCAGTTTGAAGTAAAGCATTGAAGACCTAGCATTCAAGTGGTTAAAAGCAATTAAATCAGTAGGAATTTTTATAGTTTCCATATGGTGCATTGAATTGCTCCATTTTTTTGTGTTTGTGCATCTGCCCCAATATCAGTATGTCGAACTGGTGATCAAGAGGCCATATTCTTAATGTAGGTTCCTGCACCTGCAGTACAGTTACCTGTTATCCTGTGTTACAATTGTCTGTTCAAGCAGACTAATAAATGCTTTCCTTTATAGCCTATAAAACTACAGACATGTCTGTTTGCATCTGTGTAAATGTGTGTGGGGTTTCCTCTAGGGGGTAATACCTTTACTGTGCTGGACACTAAATTACAAGTTCTTCCTATATTAAAGGGCAGGTTGTAACGTGTGTTCAATCTCTTACATTCATATGGGTGTAAGTGTGTGTGTGTTTGTGTACATTTCAATGCACGTTTGTACAATATGTTGTGCTAGCAATTTGTAACATTTTTATTTTATTTTATTTAGGTATTTAGATTTCTCTCCTTTTCAAGTATGTCCTGGAGAGCTTTGGTGATACAAAAGTTACATATTTTTTCATGTGAAAAAAAACAAGAAAAGAAAAGGGACATATTAGCATTTAAGTGCAGTTGCACATTGTTTTTAAATACAAAGTGGAGGACCTCAGGGTTCAGTACTTGGCCCACTGCTTTTAACGTGTTTATAAAATGACCTGGAAATAGGTAGAGAAAGCAAAATTTCAGTATTTGCTGATGACTCTATTTTATGCAGGGTAATAAATTCAGAGAAAAATGTGTGTTCTCTACAGAAACATTTACATAAAATTGCAGATCGGAGGAGCAAATGGAACATGACATTTAATGTAGGAAAGCGTAAATGTATGCATTTAGGACAAACAAATTGCAATGCTACTTATGGACTTAATGGGATCATTCAAGGAGAAGAATTGCTAGAGAAAAACCCTGGAGTCCTTGTAAAGTGCAGACTTTGAAACAGTGATCAGTGTCAAATAGTAGTAACAAAAGTAAAGTACTGTCCTGCTTAAAAAAGGGGTATGAAGAAGAGTGGACAGTATAATTTTGCTACTGTATAAAATCGTTGTTACAACCTCAGCTCGAATATGCAGTGCAGTTTTGGTCACCAGTTCTCGAAAAGCATATTCTAGAACTGGAGAGAGAACAGAGAAGAGGGACAAAATAAATGAATAAATGAATGGAATGGAGGAGCTGAATGTCTAGCCAAACTTGGTTTATTTACTCTAGAACAGTGTTTCTCAACTACTGTCCTCAGGACCCACTAACAGGCCAGGATGTGATGATTCCCTTGTTAGAGCACAGGTGAGTTAATCAATGTGAATGAGCCTCTGATCACCACACCTGTGCTCTAGCAGAGAAATACCTAAGTCCTGGCCTGTTAGTGGGTCCTGAGGGCAGGAGTTCAGAACCACTGATCTAGAGCAGGGCTTATCATTTTAAGTCCTTTGCTACTAGCCAGACCTGAAAAGTTATTCGCCACTGCAAGCCATAACATACCCACCAGGGCTGAATTTCTACTCACCAGGGCTAAATTTTCACTCGCCATTGGCTAGTGGCGAGTGGAAATTTTGAGCCCTGCTCTAGAGGACAGAGGGATTACATTGAATAATTATATGCAAGGTCAGTACAAGGATTTATCTAGTGAGCTTTTCATACCAAGGCCTAATCAAATCCTGGGGCCACCCCTTTCTATAGGAAAGGAGGTTTCAACTTCAGCTGAAGAAGGGATTCTTTACAGTAAAATCTGTTAAACTGTGGTAGATACAAATGACACATTTATGATATTAGATATATTTCTACCAGAAGAGAACACAAAGGGTTGTATTGTGTATTAGTAAGTAAAACAGAAAGTTTAATGTCTAAAATAAAGCAGATTTCCGATTCTTCATTTATGGTAAGCATAACTTGTTGCACTATGTTTAATAACTTACATTTCTATAATTTTAAAGATATGGCCACGTCACGCTCATCCTTGCATGGTCCGGATGGAGAGCCTATTGGGCGGTGCTGCAGGAATCTGCCAGGTTTGAGTTGTTATACTGGCATCAGTAATGCAAACCCCTGAATCTCCTGAAGGAGTACTGGGAGGGCAGGTGTTCTCATATGTCCTGGAGCTTGGGGTGAAAATGAGACCCAAATGTGGTTAGCTCAATCGAATCTCCATGTGGTCCAGGCCAAACACAAAGTCTGGTATGACTGAAAGGCAAGGTTCCAGGAATAACACATTTGGCAGAAGGTACTTGTTCTGGTCTACACACACACACCAGAACAAGATGCAAGCCACCTGGGCTGTACCCTATACAACTGCATATAAGGCCAGTGAGTCAACTTACTTTGCCACCATGGGCCAGAACCGCCAAGTGCAGTGGTCCTTTCATGTTAACATGCTGAAGGAGTACTTCAAAAGGAACAAGATAGCAATGGCCATTTGTCAGATCCCGGGAGGGCAAGTCTCTACCCAGTCTCCTCAAGGCCAAATGGCAGCCTAGTAGACTCTCCACTTTTGGTCTGGGCTCCCCAGAGGGGAGTCCTGTGGTACCTCTGAGGGGAGAGAAATGATGCGATTCGTGTCATGAAATGGGCAGGGCTTAATCGAGAGTGGGGGGCAGGACTTGCAAAACATAAAAATAATTAGACATAATAGACTGGGGAAGGAGGAGAAGAGGGCAGGGAGTGGGAGGAGCAGGGTGGTAAGGAGCACAAGTGGGCAGAGTTTCATCAGAAACTCCCCACATCCGGATAATCAGGCTCTGCTCCAGAGACCTGGTCTCCGGGGCAAATCCGGAGAGTTCCCACCTGTGATAATCGGGTATCATGAAGATCGGGACTAATTCTGAAGCAAGCCAGCTGCTCCATTGACATATCTGGGATCTCTCCAGATCTGACTCAGAGACTCTGGTGTTTATACTGAATTACCAGGTCTCAGGGGACAGATGTTGATTTGACAGGACTCATTGAGTTTCCTTGTAACTCCACCCGCTTCACTGCCAGTTCTGGTCACTCTCTGCCCTGTTCATATCACTCTCCGCCCATTTTATCAGCAAAGCTTACCTCTCCATCTCCCAATCCTGCCCACCCCAATCAAGCCCCACCCACTCCATGACACAAATTACATCACTTGAACACTGCCAAGCCCAGAACTTAGTCGACCCCAAGGCTTGGGACAAGAATGTTTCCAGGTATGACTATTAGGGTGACCACATTTCAGTTCTGCCATTCAGGGACACTGTGAAGACAAGTGCACCACAGAGTTCTAAACACTAGAGTGGAAACTGCCTATTGACTGCTGTGACAGAAAGTGATGCCTGTGCTGGGCCACAAGATAGTGTACTTCATACCCAATGCCATAGACTAATATTACACTACAATAAAAATGCATTGTTGCTCCTGTTTGATGTCAGGATCCGGGCTCAGTTCTCTCTCTAGCGTTTAGAGCTTTCTGGAAGCCATTTTGGTGTAGCCCAGCAGAAGAATCACTTCCTGTCACAGTAGACAATGGGCAGTTCTCCTGATAGTGTTTAGAACTATGTGCTCTGGAGTCTTCAATCAGGAACATGGGACACACATTTAAAATCAGAGACTGTCCTGGGCAATCCGAGACATGTGGTCACCCTAATGACTATAGAGAACAATAAAAACATCCTCAAAGTTCCTAATAATTTAGCTAGTTCTTTTAATAAACCTTTGAGTGCCAGAGGGATACGCAACGCACTGCAAAGCAATACGTTGCATACCCCTCTGGCACCCAAAGTGTTAACCCAATCTGTTGGAGATCTCTTTAGTATTCAAGGAGTTAAAGACGATAAGGGTTGTTATTGGCCCCAGAATTGCTCCAGTTTTCCTTATGCGTATGCAGGCCTGAGGCCTTTCTGGCAGTGTTAGGCTGAAAGCTGACGTTTTCTGGATACCTTTTATTTTAGCATTGGCAGAATTTCCCGTATCCCTGTCCCACAAAACACAGCATCTGTGGGAATCCCCTTCTTTTTTTCCCTTAAAAGGTCAGTACAATTTCCCTTATAAAACACAAGGTCTGGCCCATAAAGGCCCGCAGGGTTGCACTTCGGTTTTACATGAGATTCTAATTTAGGAATTCAGAATTACAGAAAGGGAAGTTTATGTGTGTTGATGCCGAGCACTTGGCTCCGTACCAACAGAGATAATGAATCTCTAAGTTACCACAGACCACATAACAGCTGCTCTACCGTACCCAGTCTAGTTCTGCAGACTTTCTACTCATCCTTATTGGAGGAATAAACTCTGACATCTGTTTGGACTCTGACGATGTAAGAACTTTGTACACTGTTTGATGTTAGGTTTCTGTTCTACAAGGTAAATAGGTGCAATTCCAGAGAAGACAGCGATATAGAGGAAATGAACACCATTGATTGGAATGAGAATTTTAACCCTTTGAATGCAAGAGGGGTCATAAATGCATTGCAAAGCAATGTGTTGGACACCGCTCTCGCATTCAAGAGGGCAATGATTCACTAAGGAGTGATAAGGAGGTGGTAAAATGTTAATAACTTCTCCAGTGATATCACTTCTCCAATTCTGTGTCATTCTATGAATCCTAAGCACTAAGGTTTCCAAAGCTGGAGATCTTAGTGAATAGGCTCCATATAGTAACATAAGAATTGGAGAAGTGATATCACTGGAGAAGTCATCTCCTCTTTATCACGCCTTAGTGAATTTCCCCCATTGAAAGCCGCAGTGAATGAAGTGTTTCAAAGGGATGATAGCTAAGGGAATCCTGAGGACAGGGGAGGGATGACTATGGGGGGGGGGGGCAGGAAGGCAATTGCCCCCCCTGGGTCATTCATGTGTCTGGGCTGGTAGGCCACTGCCTCACTCAATCTTTCACTTGTTGCTGTACCTGGAGCTACTTTTGCTGCTTGCTTGCCTCATCATGAGAACAACAAAGCCGCCCGCCAGCTGTATAAATGCCACAAGGAGGGAGTGCATGGTCATAAATCATCCTCGCGGCAGATATATATATATATATATATATATATATATGAAAAATAAATAAACGGATAACAAAAAAAAAAAAATTATAAAAAAAAATTCACAGCTACCTCTTCTCGGCGCCCCTCCACTGTGGCTCCCTAAGGCGGCTGTTTAATGCTAGCGCCGGCCGTGAGAGAGGGTAGGTGGAACTGGCAGTGAAGTGGGCAGAGTTGCAAGAGAATTCATTGGGTCCTGAGAATCAGCCTTTGTTCCCAGAGACAAGGGGGGAGAGTCACTAAGCGGTGATAAAGAGGTGATAAAGTGGAGATAACTTCTCCAGTGATATCACTTCTCCAGTTCCTATGTTACTCTATGGAGCCTATTCACTAAGATCACCAAAGGTGAAGAAATCTTAGTGCATTGGCTCCATAGAATAACATAGGAATTAGAGAAGTGATATAACTGGAGAAGTTATCTCCGCTTTATCACCTATTTATCACCACTTAGTGAATCTCCCCCCTGGAATCTCCGGGTCATATGCAGAGGTCCCAGGTATGGCAACCATAGCACAAACCAACTTTTTCTCAAGGGACTAATACTAATTCCAACTGGTTTTAATGGCACTTTTAACCCCATCTGTGCTAGAAAGGTCTCACAATGCGCTGGAGACCTCTCTAGCATTCAAGGGGTTAAAATCTCTATTTAAATCAACGGTAACTTTTAATTGTCCCCTATGATGCATCTGAATTGCTCCCAAAATTGTGCTGCTTTTTTTTAATGCGTGAGACGCAGAGTTTGCCTTCTCCGAGGGGCATTCCGTACAGAGGGAAACAAAGAATGTACATTGGCATCAAACCTTGGGTAAAAAGGACACAGGCAGCCCTCTGAGGTCACAGTGAATAAACGCTGACCTTGAATCCCTCTACTTGACAGCTTCCAGGCATGTAAAAGCTTTCATTTTGTACTCACATTTATATTCTATTCCAGACACACTGAGGCTGATTTACTAAGCTGAACTGAAGCGATTCTGGTAAACATCAACTGCACCATGGGGGACAAATAAAAATCCCCTTTGACTGAACTGGAGCTTTTACATACCTCTCAACATTTCAAATGGCCCTAGAGGGACACTTTTGTTTTAGGGGGTGTTCTTACCTGGGAACTTTGTTGGCAGCTGCCCCTGGAGTAACAGATGGGCATTCATGGGAACTTCATCCTCTTGAACAAAAAGAGAGGCTCATGTAAATGACATGATTCACATAAAAAGGGGCTGGGGCTTAATTGGGTGGGCGGTGTTATCATTGTTGTGTCATAAAGTGGGCGGCAAGTGGGTGGACAGTAGGAAGAACAGGGTGGGAATGAGGAGAAGTGAGTGGGAGAGGGTGGAACGGGGGGAAGGAGGAGAAGTGGGCAGGAAATGGGAAGAACAGGGCGGTAAGAAGGAGAAGTGGGTAGGAGAGGGGTGAAAGTGTGGAAAAAGGAGAAGTGGGTGGAACAGGGTGGGAAGGAGGAGAAGTGGGCGGGAAATGGAGGAACAGGGTGGGAAGGAGGAGAAGCAGGTGGGAAGGGGTGGAACAGGGTGGGAAGAGGAGAAGTGGGTGGAACAGGGTGGGAAGGAGGAGAAGTGGGTGGAACAGGGTGGGAAGGAGGCGAAGTGGGCAGAGTTACACAGGAAACTCGCTCCACCAGAGAATCAGCCTCTGTCCTTGGGGACTTGGTAATTAACATTAAAAACCATGGTCTCCGCTGCAGATCAGGAGAGTTCCCAGGTATGCAGTTAGGGCTGGAGGCGGGGGTGTACAAATTATGCAAATCACACTGCAATATGGGAGGGACTTAATAGGAGTAGGCAGGACTGGGAAGACCGAAGGTAGGGTTTCCAATGAAAACAGGAGGAAAGGGTCGGGGACTGAAAGTGAGCCACACTGGGAACTCTGAATTCCATGACGTACATGTATACCTTATCAGGGCTTATAATTTTAAGTCCTTTGCTACTAGCCAGACCTGAAAAGTTACTCACCACCGCAAGCCAAAACATACCCACCAGGGCTGAATTTCTACTCGCCAGGGCTAAATTTTCACTTGCCATTGGCTAGTGGTGAGTGGAAATTTTGAGCTCTGACCTTATCATGTATGCAAAATGCCCAACAGCTCTGTATGTGGGAGAAACTGGACAAGCACTACATAGGAGATTTAATTCCCACAGATCCAGTGTTAATAACAAAAAGACAGAGACACCAGTGGGAGAACATTTTTGTCAAAATGGGCACAGTGTCTGGGACATTAAATTAACTGTATTGATGGGACGGTTCCACACTCAGAGGGACAGAAAGGTATGGGAGGTAAAATTAAAGGGATAGTAATACTTAAAATGTAAAAAAAAGTATGTTGTAGGGTTTATCCCCCTGAGTAAAACAAGGGCACTCCCACTGCTGAAAGATGTTTCATTCAAAAGTTATTAATTTTCAAAGTTGAATTTTTTAGGTGCAATATCACAGTGGCCTGAAACTGTACAGTGGCGCTGTTGCTACACCATCCTATTGAGATTTATGGTCAACTGACCAGAGCTGTCCATAGGATCGTGTAGCAACAGCGCCACTGTACAATTTCAGGCCACTGTGATATTGCACCTAAAAAAATTCAACTTTGAAAATTAATAACTTTTGAATGAAACACCTTTCAGCAGTGGGAGTACCCTTGTTTTACTCAGGGGGATAAACCCTACAACACATTTTTTTTTACATTTTAAGTATTACTATCCCTTTAATGTTAAAATTTAATGCAATTTGTAGTGGTTTAAATAGAGATAAAGAATTCTTGTCACATTATCTCTTAGTGGATTGACCTTTCCAACAGACCCAAGAGCTTCATAAATACCTCTAAAGCCTCAGAGGGAGAGTGCAATTTACCACTGACTGATCAAAGATATCTGGATCTGGATTGAGTTCTCTTATCTGATTTCCTTGCTAAACAATGCAAAGTGTATTTGTATTTAAGAGAGATGTTTTCATATTTATCTGTATAACATGCCTGAGGAAGAGACCTAAGGTCTTGAAAGCTTGCATTTAAATCTGCTTAGTTAGCCAATAAAAGGTATCAAAAACTATATTTGCCCCCAGAGGCGTAACTAGACGCCACCGGGCCCTGGTGCAAGAATTGCAATGGGCCCCCCCGACCACATTGGCCCCCTCATCCACATTGCCCCTTCCACAATGCCCCCTCCATCTCCACATTGCCCTTCCACAATGCCCCCTTCAATTCCACATTGCCCTTCCACAATGCCCCCTTCATCTCCACAATGCCCCTTCCACAATGCCCCTTCCACAATGCCCCCCCTTCATCTCCACATTTTCCCTTCCACAATGCCCCCTTCATCTCCACATTTTCCCTTCCACAATGCCCCCTTCATATCCACAATGCCCCCATCTTCACATTTCCCCTTTATCTCCACATTGCCCCTACCTCCAGTCCCTGGTGGTCTAGCGGAGTGTCTTTACAGATCTGCACCTCCTTCGGCACAGATCTCTGTAACTGGAGCTCCCGCGCGCCGCTCTAGTAATGCAGAGGCTGGGAGATGATGTCATCTCCCAGCGCTCTGTATTACTACAGAGGCGCGCCAGTGGGAGATCAGCTGAGGACTGCTGCGGGCGAGGGGGTCGCAGGGGGCGGCTGGGCCCCTTGAGTGACGGGCCCGGTCGCAGGTGCGACCGCTGTGACCCCTATTGTTATGCCACTGTTTGCCCCATGGGTCCTTTAGACACTTTTACCCCTCTGGCACTCAAAAGGTTAAAAGAAAGTACAATTTCCTCTCCAAGGAGCTGTAATTGTGTCCAGTGACATTATTGGAAAGCAGCACGTGGGAGATTTCTCTAGTAAACAAGGGGTTAAAGACATGTGCTCTATGATCAATATTTGTTTATGACCTTGTCACTCAAGGTTAAAAGGGTAGGAGTGTGTCACATAGCTGTGGCGGTTGCACCTTTGTTTGGTAAGAAATCTAAGGAGTTTTATCCTTCTGTAACCCAAATAATAAATATTTGATTTCTATTTTTCCGTGTTGACTTGTGAGTAGAAGAATTCAGCTTTACTAGCAAAGTCTTTGCTTGAGAACAAATACCCAGAGAGAGAGAAAAGCCAAGTCCTACCTGATTTAGTGAAATAAAATACACGAATACTGGCTGTCATGACAACTCCATTGTACAAGCAAAGTTTGCTAATGACAGTGATATGTTTATGTGTTAGTCTCAGCTAGGGCCGTAGTGTACTAACCACAGTGAAATGTTTATGGGTCAGTTGCTCTTAGGACCAATGTCTGCTAATAAAAGTGATTTGTTTGCATATTAGTGCTTCTCAGGGCTCAGGTCGACTAATCATAGTGAGATGTTTATTTGTCAGTATTCCTAAAGGTTTACTAGTGACAGTGACATTTTTATAGGTCAGTCCTTCCTAGGACCAAAGTGTACTAATGACAGTGACGTGTTTATGCGCCAGTCCTACCTAGGACCAAAGTGTACTAATGACAGTGACGTGTTTATGCGTCAGTCCTACCTAGGACCAAAGTGTACTAATGACAGTGACATGTTTATGCGTCAGTCCTACCTAGGACCAAAGTGTACTAATGGCAGTGACATGTTTATGCGTCAGTCCTACCTAGGACCAAAGTGTACTAATGACAGTGACGTGTTTATGCGCCAGTCCTACCTAGGACCAAAGTGTACTAATGGCAGTGACATGTTTATGCGTCAGTCCTACCTAGGACCAAAGTGTACTAATGGCAGTGACATGTTTATGCGTCAGTCCTACCTAGGACCAAAGTGTACTAATGGGAGTGACTTGTTTATGTGTCAGTCCTACCTAGGACCAAAGTGTACTAATGACAGTGACATGTTTATGCGTCAGTCCTACCTAGGACCAAAGTGTACTAATGGGAGTGACTTGTTTATGCGTCAGTCCTACCTAGGACCAAAGTGTACTAATGACAGTGACATGTTTATGCGTCAGTCCTTCCTAGGACCAAAGTGTACTAATGACAGTGACGTGTTTATGCGCCAGTCCTACCTAGGACCAAAGTGTACTAATGACAGTGACTTGTTTATGCGTCAGTCCTTCCTAGGACCAAAGTGTACTAATGACAGTGACATGTTTATGCGTCAGTCCTACCTAGGACCAAAGTGTACTAATGGGAGTGACTTGTTTATGCGTCAGTCCTTCCTAGGACCAAAGTGTACTAATGACAGTGACATGTTTATGCGTCAGTCCTACCTAGGACCAAAGTGTACTAATGACAGTGACGTGTTTATGCGCCAGTCCTACCTAGGACCAAAGTGTACTAATGACAGTGACGTGTTTATGCGCCAGTCCTACCTAGGACCAAAGTGTACTAATGACAGTGACTTGTTTATGCGTCAGTCCTTCCTAGGACCAAAGTGTACTAATGACAGTGACATGTTTATGCGTCAGTCCTACCTAGGACCAAAGTGTACTAATGGGAGTGACTTGTTTATGCGTCAGTCCTTCCTAGGACCAAAGTGTACTAATGACAGTGACATGTTTATGCGTCAGTCCTACCTAGGACCAAAGTGTACTAATGACAGTGACGTGTTTATGCGCCAGTCCTACCTAGGACCAAAGTGTACTAATGACAGTGACTTGTTTATGCGTCAGTCCTTCCTAGGACCAAAGTGTACTAATGACAGTGACTTGTTTATGCGTCAGTCCTTCCTAGGACCAAAGTGTACTAATGACAGTGACTTGTTTATGCGTCAGTCCTTCCTAGGACCAAAGTGTACTAATGACAGTGACTTGTTTATGCGTCAGTCCTTCCTAGGACCAAAGTGTACTAATGACAGTGACGTGTTTATGCGCCAGTCCTACCTAGGACCAAAGTGTACTAATGACAGTGACGTGTTTATGCGCCAGTCCTACCTAGGACCAAAGTGTACTAATGACAGTGACTTGTTTATGCGTCAGTCCTACCTAGGACCAAAGTGTACTAATGACAGTGACATGTTTATGCGCCAGTCCTACCTAGGACCAAAGTGTACTAATGACAGTGACATGTTTATGCGCCAGTCCTACCTAGGACCAAAGTGTACTAATGACAGTGACGTGTTTATGCGCCAGTCCTACCTAGGACCAAAGTGTACTAATGACAGTGACTTGTTTATGCGTCAGTCCTTCCTAGGACCAAAGTGTACTAATGACAGTGACTTGTTTATGCGTCAGTCCTTCCTAGGACCAAAGTGTACTAATGACAGTGACTTGTTTATGCGTCAGTCCTTCCTAGGACCAAAGTGTACTAATGACAGTGACGTGTTTATGCGCCAGTCCTACCTAGGACCAAAGTGTACTAATGACAGTGACGTGTTTATGCGCCAGTCCTACCTAGGACCAAAGTGTACTAATGACAGTGACTTGTTTATGCGTCAGTCCTTCCTAGGACCAAAGTGTACTAATGACAGTGACATGTTTATGCGTCAGTCCTACCTAGGACCAAAGTGTACTAATGACAGTGACGTGTTTATGCGCCAGTCCTACCTAGGACCAAAGTGTACTAATGACAGTGACTTGTTTATGCGTCAGTCCTTCCTAGGACCAAAGTGTACTAATGACAGTGACTTCTTTATGCGTCAGTCCTTCCTAGGACCAAAGTGTACTAATGACAGTGACTTGTTTATGCGTCAGTCCTTCCTAGGACCAAAGTGTACTAATGACAGTGACTTGTTTATGCGTCAGTCCTTCCTAGGACCAAAGTGTACTAATGACAGTGACGTGTTTATGCGCCAGTCCTACCTAGGACCAAAGTGTACTAATGACAGTGACGTGTTTATGCGCCAGTCCTACCTAGGACCAAAGTGTACTAATGACAGTGACTTGTTTATGCGTCAGTCCTACCTAGGACCAAAGTGTACTAATGACAGTGACATGTTTATGCGCCAGTCCTACCTAGGACCAAAGTGTACTAATGACAGTGACATGTTTATGCGCCAGTCCTACCTAGGACCAAAGTGTACTAATGACAGTGACGTGTTTATGCGCCAGTCCTACCTAGGACCAAAGTGTACTAATGACAGTGACTTGTTTATGCGTCAGTCCTTCCTAGGACCAAAGTGTACTAATGACAGTGACTTGTTTATGCGTCAGTCCTTCCTAGGACCAAAGTGTACTAATGACAGTGACTTGTTTATGCGTCAGTCCTTCCTAGGACCAAAGTGTACTAATGACAGTGACGTGTTTATGCGCCAGTCCTACCTAGGACCAAAGTGTACTAATGACAGTGACGTGTTTATGCGCCAGTCCTACCTAGGACCAAAGTGTACTAATGACAGTGACTTGTTTATGCGTCAGTCCTTCCTAGGACCAAAGTGTACTAATGACAGTGACATGTTTATGCGTCAGTCCTACCTAGGACCAAAGTATACTAATGGGAGTGACTTGTTTATGCGTCAGTCCTTCCTAGGACCAAAGTGTACTAATGACAGTGACATGTTTATGCGTCAGTCCTACCTAGGACCAAAGTGTACTAATGACAGTGACGTGTTTATGCGCCAGTCCTACCTAGGACCAAAGTGTACTAATGACAGTGACTTGTTTATGCGTCAGTCCTACCTAGGACCAAAGTGTACTAATGACAGTGACATGTTTATGCGCCAGTCCTACCTAGGACCAAAGTGTACTAATGACAGTGACATGTTTATGCGCCAGTCCTACCTAGGACCAAAGTGTACTAATGACAGTGACGTGTTTATGCGCCAGTCCTACCTAGGACCAAAGTGTACTAATGACAGTGACTTGTTTATGCGTCAGTCCTTCCTAGGACCAAAGTGTACTAATGACAGTGACTTGTTTATGCGTCAGTCCTTCCTAGGACCAAAGTGTACTAATGACAGTGACGTGTTTATGCGCCAGTCCTACCTAGGACCAAAGTGTACTAATGACAGTGACGTGTTTATGCGCCAGTCCTACCTAGGACCAAAGTGTACTAATGACAGTGACTTGTTTATGCGTCAGTCCTTCCTAGGACCAAAGTGTACTAATGACAGTGACGTGTTTATGTGTCAGTCCTACCTAGGACCAAAGTGTACTAATGGGAGTGACTTGTTTATGTGTCAGTCCTACCTAGGACCAAAGTGTACTAATGGGAGTGACTTGTTTATGTGTCAGTCCTACCTAGGACCAAAGTGTACTAATGACAGTGACGTGTTTATGTGTCAGTCCTACCTAGGACCAAAGTGTACTAATGGCAGTGACATGTTTATGGGTCAGTCTTTTCTAGGGCCAAAGATCATTAATGACTGTGACATGTGTATGGGTCAGTCCTTCCTAGGACTAAAGTATACTAATAGCAGTGACATGTTTATGGGTCAGTCCTTCCTAGGACCAAAGAGCACTAATGACAGTGGCCTGTTTATTGTCCGATCCTTACTGACTCATTGCATTCATTAGAATTCTACACCCATCAAAAAAGTAATGGATACCTATCTAGCACAGAACAATATTGAGAACTATGATAGTTGGCTTCAAAGCAGATAGGATGTTTATCCAGGGAACTATCTGACTGCCATGTGGAGTCAGGAAGGATTTTTTTTTACCAACTTGAGGCTTACTTGGAAATAGCTTCAATTGGAGGGGGATTGGCTTCCTCTGGATCAACAGGTTTGATTTCGCATGGGCTGGGCTTGATGAACGCATGCCTTTTTTTCAGCCTATGTTAAAGGGATAGTAATACTTAATTATTACTAATCCCTACATTAAAGTCCTATTAAAAATAAATGTCTTGCCCCCAGTGTCATCTCTCAAACCTTTATGGTTTGAGAGATGATCGCTCCTAAAGTTGCCCTATCCCTCTCCCTTCCCTGAAGTCAGCATTGTAGCTGACTGAAGGGAAATCCGGTCTTACAATCATCAGACGGCTCTGCAGCAGAGCCGCGATCGCGTTAATAAAAAAAATTCACTAAAACGATCTTCTACATGTGCTTGCAAACCAAACACACATAGAAGACCATTTCAGCGAAAGATTTCTTTTTAATTAAAGCGATCTTGGCTGTGCTGCAGAGCCACCTGAAAGTCGTACGACTGGCTTCCTGCAGTCAGCTAGAACATTGACTACGGGGAAGGGGGGGGGGCAACTTTAGGAGCGATCATCTCTCAAACCATAAAGGTTTGAGAGATGACACTGGGGGCTATACATTTATTTTTAATAGGACTTTAATATAGGGATTAGTAATAATTAAGTATTACTATCCCTTTAAGGTTCAGTGGGTGGGATGGGTTTTCTTATAGGAGGTGACAGCGATCTTTTAAAGCCCCTAAAATTAGATCTGGTAATATAATTTTAAATATCATGTATTTCTAGCTAGCATCTGTAAATATTAGTTATTTCATATTAAATCCCTAAAATATAGTTCTAAAATGAAAGATGACCTATCACCTTTCACAGTCCTCTCCTGAGCGGCAGCTTCTACCTTGAAAAGATTTGCATGAACAGTCTTCTTTATCAATTTATTTCACCCCTCTGTGCAAAGTAATAGGTTTTAGAAGCCTAAGAACATAGAGAGGGGTGAATTTCTGGTATGGAAGTAATTAATTATACCGCTTTATCTGAAGAGGTCAGAACAAAGCTCTGCTGAGAGTACATTCCCATATACTAAACCAAAAATCTGTAACACTATTAAACTGACTAGAAAACAAAAAATACAATGTATAGGCAGATACATAAAATGAAACTAAAACCTTTTAGGTGACAGTTCCACTTTAAAATGTAATGCAGATGTAGACTGTCCTATATTTGGTTGATTTTGTTTGTGCTATTTGAAATAAGAGACGAGAGCTAAGGTAGTTAATGTATTGAGATTAGTAAATCCCACTTTTGTATACAGAAAGGCTGTTACCTTCTCTTTTAATATTTACAGACAATACAGCACTATCTTTTCTGGGGCACTTTCTCAAAAGGTTTGTGGTAATGGGAGACAAGAAGGCTGGAATGGCAATCCACATAAAGCATATGGAAGACCAGATATTTGGCCTCAGAAAACAAATAGGGAATTTAGAGGCTATCATGGCATACAGATGATTTAACCCTTAAAGTGCCTCACAATTCGTTGTGTACCCATCTGGCACTTAAAGGGTTATGTTCACAAAACATCAGATCCTTTTTAGGTATTAGTACCAGGGAGATATTAGTGCCAAACATATATCCATCCACTGGTGTAACAATAGAGGTCGCAAGGGTTA